>CAUWAG010000008.1:0-2410845 GCA_963556695.1 Anthostomella pinea | reverse complement strand
GCCCACTGCATGTGGAACAGGGATGCTCCAGCGCGTTCATTGGATTTTCCGAGGCTCTGCAGCACCCGGGGACTGGACCCGGTGATGATGGAAGCATCCACTCCATCCAGGTATCTACATCTTGATGTGTTGATGCTCCCGACTTCACACTGACAGGTTCAAGGCACAGCATAGCCCGCACAGCAAACAGCACACCCTCTCACACCCTATACTCACTACCTTTCGGACTTGCGGTATCTAACGACATCCTGCAATGCTCCATTAGTCAAAGCTAGCTCGCTACCTTGGCTACAGCTTCCACCATGTCCTCCGAAGAGTCCAACATCCTCGCCGAGTCCTGGCGTCACGATGCATTCTGATAGCGAGCAGTACTCGGCTGGTGAGGACATGTCCAACTCACCATCCTCGTCTCCTTCTCCGCCTATGGTCCTCTACCAGCCACCAAACGTGTGGTCAATGATCCGGGGTGCGGCCATCAACCTGTTCCTCCCCTTCGTCAACGGCATGATGCTGGGATTTGGCGAATTGTTTGCGCACGAGGCTGCCTTCAGGCTGGGATGGGGCGGCACAAAGGTACGGCCCATGATGGTGCTCTCAGATCAGACGCAGTGCGCACCGCGACACCGCGCTCCTGCCATCAGAGGGGTGAAACTGCTAGAACTGCCCAAGAATACTAACGAGACTTTCCAGGTCTTTCCTCTCTCTCAAGACGAACTGCCCATGCCATCGGACCTGGCCTCGAAATCCGCGATAAAACGATAATGCAACCAAGCCTAGAGGATCTGACAAGCTTGGAATGACGAGGGAGCAACACCAGGCCGCGTGCTGGCACTTGATCAGAGGAGCTGGATCCCCATAGTCCCTGGAGAATACATGTCATCGGGCCCACGTTGCCTTGCTGGGCGAGCTTGGGTGCTTGGGAGTTGACTGTTGGTAGAACCAAGCCTTTGAGATAGAGAAAGGGGCAACCACACCGAGTATGACCTTTTGAGGAGAACAATCACGAGATCTGATGGACCGAGATACCTACATCAGTGTACATATATAGGGGTTCTACAGGCCATTGATTCTAGCCATTCGAGTAGGAAATACAGAAGGACAGTGGCCCAAGTACAGTTAAACTACATATATCTGATGGTTGACTCAAACCAATGCCACAAGGACCCTGGAGACCCATGGCCGTTCCACTGCCCTCTACCTACCTTATGTAGCACCAGAGCAGACACCACGGCGAAAGGAAACCTCCCACTTGTAGGCGGCCAGGCCGGAGCTGAAGGTGTAGCTCAGCCTCCAAGTCCAGATGGATTGGGAGTCCAGCTCCAGCTTGCAAGTGGCGACGTTGAAGAGGGACAGAGGCCACGGGCCGAAGAAATGCCGGCGCCGACCACCTGCAGACCCGGGATGCATGTCCAGTCCACCGGGTCGTTCCAGGGTACCCGCGGACCTACTCCGTCTGTCCGTCAGTCCGTATCGACAAGGAAAATTATTTGACTTTTGGGACTCTGTCGTCTCAACTGTCGCGACGGCTTCAACCCCAAATCGCAACACAAGAGAGGAACAAGCCAATCTGCGCAACACTGGCTCACCGTCGTCATGCTTCCGAGTAGAGGGATATCCAAGGCGAATCCAGCCTCTGCGCTGCGTTATCCACTGTTTCCTACTCGAGCACAGGTGCGTCCAGCATCCCGTCCCCTGGATGTCTGCAGCTAACATGGCCATTTCGTCTCATTGCAGCTAGCCAGACCGTCGCCAGCTTCGACCCGTTCCTTCTCCCGCTCAAGCATCCGTTCGCCATCCATATCATCAAAGCATGGCCTTAGTCGGCCAACGCAAATACCGCAGCTTGCCTCGATCGGCTCCGGAAGTGGTGCTCTGGGTGTAGCATCTGGGGTCTTCGCCCAGCGCTCCGGAACTACGCGAAACCTGTCGCTCTGGCCATTCCAGTCTAAACCGTCAGAGGCAACAGCACCACCACCAGTCGATACACGGATCGAACCAGCCGCCTCCTTTGCTGAACCGCCGACTTCTGTCCCGGATGCGCAACCTCCACCCGTGCCAGTCGAGAGCGTTAGTCCTGCTTCTGCAGCCACTCCAGCCACGCCAATCGACCCGAGCTCGACACACCTATCCCATGACTCTGTATTTGGCGACCTCGACCTGCCCTCGATTCTTGATATTCCGGAGCAGATAGGCTACCTGAAGAGTCTCGGTCTGGATTTTGGCTGGGGGCCTACGAGCTGCGTCGAGTGGGTTCTGGAACATGTGTACATATACACGGGTGCGCCATGGTGGGCGTCGCTTGCCATGATAGCCATCGTATGGCGTGCCGCTCTGTTCATGCCGACCATGACCGGCAGCAAGCACCAGGCCTTGCTGCAGAAGGCTCACACCACTCCAGAATTTATCAAGGCCAAGGAACAGTTCAACGAGGCGGCATTCGGCTCCAAGGACCAGATGGCCATGATGTCGGCTCGCGCGAGCATGAGTAAGATCACCAGACAATCCGGCGCTCAGATTTGGCGACCCTTTGTGGGATTCCTCACCGTTCCCTTCAGTTACGGCATGTTTCGACTGTTCCGAGCCATGGCCGCCATACCCGTCCCCCCCCCAGTCTGGAGACCGGCGGACTTGCCTGGTTCACCGATTTGACTGTCCACGATCCTTACTTCATCTTGCCGGCTCTCTCTGTGGGTCTGGGGGCCATGATGATGAGGGTAAGCTCCGACTACATTTCCACCCCTTACAATATCGCGTCCTGGGCGGTCATTAACGTCTCCTTAGCAACTCCAAAAAGCAAATATGTCGCAGGATTCAGCGCAGCAGGCTATGGCCAAGGGAATGATCTATATTCTGCCTCCGGCCCTCTTCCTCGGCACTGCATGGTTGCCGGCCGGGCTGCAATGGTTTTTCCTGATGCTCTCTGCTGGTTCCACCGTGCAGTCGGCAGCCACGTTGAATCCAACTGTCCGACGCTGGGCTGGTCTTCCTCCCCCCTCCCCTCTTCCCCCGGCTGCGCTGGCCAGTGCGGCTGGCGCGCAGTGGCAGGCTCCCGTGTCACGCGGCCAAGGGATCGTGGGCTCCGTGAAGAAGGACATGGGCGACATGTCCAAAGGCATCAAACGTACCTTTGGCAACGACGGCAGGAAGGCTTCAAGCCAAAAGGCCAACGAATACGAAGAGCGAAGGGCAAATGAGGAGCGAGAAAAGGCATACAGACGGATGGAAGCCATTCGTCAGAAACGTGCCGAGCAACAGAGATAGCGAGCGGGCTTGTCGTTTTCAGCGGCCTCCACCAAGCTCATGCCGAGTGTACGATGAGTGACACTGGCTGTACTATAGAACTGGCGCATAATCTCTGCCCTAAGCTGTATTTATACTAGAGAAGTGTCCTTGGCGAGGGACTGGCGAGAGAAGGCGTCACTGTAAATAATCTGATCCGATGCGACTTGTCTCGAATGTACAAACATTGTTGAACCAGTGATCTGAATACTGGTGATATGCGTATTGTGGTTGTAGAGGGTCCCTTGGCTTTTGGCAATAGTTGTCACATACAGGAAAGCACTTGTATTCAATCCTTTGCGCAATTCTAAGGATATCTAAGCGTTTAGTCTGGCTAGGCTTTGGCTTGCGATTACTGGTCTTGTCCAAAAGGATGACTTCAAGCCCGCCATTGATTATAAGTGTTTTAGATTGATTGTTGCCGCAGATCTCCCATGGTCGAATCCCGGCGATTCCAGCCGGCCATGGCGGATGGATCTGATAAAAATTACGGACTTGAATAGAAGTCTTCTAGAATACGGTTCCGTCGGAGTCGATCAGGATCGGCGGTTCCTTCGTGTTCGGGCGGCTAACCTCGGCAATCTCACGACCACCCTGTGTACACACTTGTTAGTATTTGGTATTTCTGGACAAGACATTGCGCCATGAATGACAACAATCGACCACGGTCGGTCGGTCGAGGGCAACTTACCTTCCAGCTCCCAGCCTCGAGTAGCTGCGCCAGAGTCAGCTCTCCGCCGTTGAGTTCCTGCCGCAACGCCTTGTTGACTTCGGCACAGAGCTTGTCGAGAAACCCAACCGTGACGCCGCGCCACTCGACAATGACGTCGTCGCTCGGCTCAAACATGGGCGCCACCTCGATGCCCTTCTCGCCCGTCCGTCTGCAGTAGTCACTGTAGTTCTGCAGACCGCGCTCCGTCTCGTCCCGCTTCAGCGTCATCACGCCCAGATCGATGAACAGACCACCGTTCCGGTACTCGGGCAGCCCGGTCAGCAGCTCCGTGCCGGCGAATTGGATCCTGAGCAGGCTCTGCATGGGCTGCATGAGAGAATAGGTGAGCCATTGTGTCAGCTTGTGGAACGGCAAGATGGACTCCCAGGGCGCTGTTGTAGAAGCGGATTGGGAGTTGGGGAAGGGCGAGAAGCTCGGCGAATTGGGCGATGTTGCTTGTTGCGGCATGGACGAGCACGGCCATGCGTCGCCGAGTGAGATGCCATCGATAGCTGTGCGAGATGCGGGCCAGATCGGGGCTAGGCCAGACATGAGCACGTTCCAAAGCACTGGCAAGATCACGATGGGAGTCGAGGATGCCTGTGTCGTCGGGTGGGCCAGGAGATAGTCTGTAAGCTCCTAGTCAGCCGTGGCCGTCCATCGCGTCTGCAAATGATGAACTGAGTAGAGGGTGGTGGCACATACCAATCATGTTTCCAGGCCGTCCACTGTCACCCCAAAAGTCTCTCTTCTCAGCCAATGCGGTGCCCAGTCGCATCAGCAGTTGCGCCCGACCCTCGAGTCCGGCGACCTCACAGCCGGGGCGCGACTGCATGCCCCTGGCCAGTTGGTCGACCGTCAATGAGCGGAGGCCATCTTTGTCCACCTGGAACTTGTTGCTGGGATTGCTCGAGAACAGGCCCTGCGTCGCGCATGTTAGTAGAGCTTTCCCGATACCAGTCCCGTGTTCTCGGAAGTGCTTACCGTCTTGAACATCTCCAGACTCGCAATGGCTAACCCCTCTGACCGTTTGTAAATGCGGCCATTCTCGGCACTCTTGAAGCTCCACGTCGTACCCGCGCCGGCGTCCAGCAGCACGCTAACGAGGAACAAGTCGATTAAGCGGCGGCACTTCTCAGTGTTGTCGACGTTATCAGGGAAGGTTGACAGGAGAGTGGCGATGCGATCACGACCGCCTACACAGAAGTGCTGGTATCGACCATGGCCGGGAATGGAGGAGAATGGGGCATCGTAGTCGCGCTACACGGGAAGACAAAAGTCAGTCATCCGGCGTGGTCAATTGGGCAATCGGACCAGGGGCAATGGTGGGATGATGAAAGGCGGGTAGACGGTGCGACTTCAGCGCAACATGGGGTGATATCAATGGCGTCGCGTCGCACCGCAACACAGCGTGATCAATGCAGGTAATATAGGTATGAAGGTGTAGTGTAGATAGGCTAGTCAAGCAGTAGGGCAGTAGGGCAGTAGGCTACTAAGTAGTCATCAGTGGTAATGTAGTCATGCGTACCTTGATGATACCACAGACGAAGGTGACAACGTCGGGGAACCTGTCGAGATCGACGTCAAAATGGGTGAGCTTGTTCCTCAGGGCCTTCTCGGTCACGATCTTGGACCGTTCGCGGACGGCGCCCAGACTCCTCAGATAGCCGGCGGCGTCCAACGAAGGGTCGGGCGGCTTGGGCAGGTTGACCTTGGGCAGATGCGGCGTCATTGGCGTTAAGGGGGTGGGCGGGACGCTGCCGGCGGATGTGCGATTGAGCATGCGAGAGTTGACCGTCGACGAGCTCTTGAGGTTGGAGCCTTGCGAGTTGACACTGGCCGAATCGCCGCCTGCTGTGTTGGGTTTCGACGAGATGGCCTTGGGGGTCTTGGGCTTGCGGGAGAAGAGGCCCATGGTTGGTTTTGTGTCCGGGCGGCGGACGGCGGGCGGTATCAGGCGGTTATCAAGCGGTATCGTATCGAGCGATAGTAGTCGTTGGAACTATTTTACCTGTAACAGTTTGAGAGGTAGTATGTATGCGGACGGGGTCGTCGCAAACAAACAGCTCCAGTCGGTCGGGTCTCTCTCGGGTCTCTCTCGGGGCGAGCTGACAGAATCAGAAGCACATCAATGGAGAGAGCCGGACGGGGGCAGGGGGCCAGGGGGCAAGCAGCTGGGGGGGTTCCTGCGTGCCAATGCCAGCGCCAATGCCAATCACCGCCAATCAGTGGCTATCAATGGCTATCGACTGCCAATCGGTTGATGCGCCGCTTGGCCTAGGCAAGGGGTGGTCCCGGTAAAGGAGGGTGTCTGTGGAGTAGGACTTGTCGGGTGGATGTGGGGTTGACGGAGGAGGAGGAGCACGTCGGGTCTGCTCTGCTTTGCTCTGACTTTTCTCTCCCTTCTTTTTCTCTCCCTTCTGGCAGTCTGTGTGTTCAGAAAAGTGGAGGGAGGTAGACTCTGTACAGGGACAGGGACGGACGGGGTATCTCTTGTGGGCGGAGAACGGCGATCAACGGTCGTTCCTGCAAGTGGTGCTTATCGTCGCAGGTCTCTCTTTTGTCCGTCAGTCCGTGTCGCGTTACTCAATCCCGTGAGAGCCTTGTCCCTCGCCTGTCTTGAACAGGGAGAAAGGAGAAGAAGGTGGACGACTGGACAGTTAGAGGTGTTGTGTGTTGGTGTTGACAAGAGGTACGATGTAGGTAAGCAATTGAAAGGGAGGGAAAGTCAACCCGGGGAGCAAGACCCTTCTTGGCTCTTTTTTTTTGTCAACCCGACAAACGCCCTGACTCGAGTAGACCAGCGGGATGCAGACTGCAGCACTGTGGTCAGTCAGAGTGGTGTCGGGGTGGTGTCGGCATGGGCCCCAGCGCCATGTGATAAACTACCTTGTGATAAGTATTGTGGGCGCCGTGGAAGGGAGCAGACTCGCAGAGGGCAAGAGGGGCCGAAAAACAGATCGTCAGGAACCGGGGAACCGGCTGGCCCCTCATAGGTTCGGTCCATCGACCATTCTCGATATGTGATTGGCCTCCTGGCTTGCATCCCCGAATGCTCAGGGATAGGGGTTCCAGCCTGATCCCACCATCTGTGCACGGTACTACGGGGGTCTGATTCCTGAACCAGACGGAATATTGTGTGTCGTGCTGGTGGCGTGCTTGTGGCTTGTCAATAATAAAGTCATGTCCATTCAGAGACCGATCAAATTGAGAATAGCAACAGCAGTCCAATTCGAACCCCTTGACCGTCTCATGAAAGGTGGTTGATAGATGAGAGCAGGCCCACCCGTCAGTAAGGGGCGGGTGGATAGTCAGCCAAGCAACTTCGAGATTCGAGATTCTGCGACCGATTGCACAATTTTCCGAAGTCTGGTCGGTGAAATTATTGTTCAATAAAACCTGATCCATTGGCAATTGCAACGTCAGCACACACCATTTGATTCTGTGAGACCGAGGAATATTGCAGGGAGGCTTTTCCCGTTGCAAATTCGGAGGGGTATCGAGCGCAGATCTAACGACATAAGCACTTGCTCGCGTCTTCCACTTCGTTAGTATGTTTGGTCCCAGCCGCGAGCGCGTAGTAATAGTTCGGCAAACGGAAGCTCCCAGATACATGTGAGTTCGCGACATTCTTGAGCCTCGACACCGTCGAGTGGCTGTCGACCTTGGCCCGCTCGGGTGTCTAGTCTGGGCCGCTGACCGGGTGCGCAGGGTCCCCCGTGGGAACGGTCACGGCATACTATTGGCACCAGCTAGACGAATGAGATGTGACCGAGATTTGAGCCCATTCGGTCTGGTCTGGTCCAGAAGGACAGTGTAGAATACGCCGCGCAGAGCAACACGCGACTGGCACACCCAGACTACGACGGTTATAGACGACGGTAATGAGGGAGCAGGGTGATGGCGGTGGGTGCGATGGGTAGGGCACGCATCGTCTGATCATTGATTGGATTGTATCGTTGCAGCCATGCGCTACCGGTACTCGGCTCGTGGCATAGGTACGCGCCGCGATTCATGGTACGCACCAGCACGAGTTCTGAGTAGTTTAGATCCAAGCAGCCGAGCTCATATGCAGGCCGGGCTGTCAGTCAGTCAGTCCGACACGGACTCTGAAGCTCCGGGCCCGTCGTGCGGATTAGCAGCCAAAGCGGCCGAGCTGCATCAGTTCTGGATTGGTTCGTCCAAGCTATCTCTGAGCCATCTTGGGCGAGCTCGACGCCGGACTTGGTGGTCTCTATGTCGGCAGACCATCTTCGCTGGTGTCCAAGGATAGTTCCATCTTCGGAAGCCTTACCGAAAGGGGGCGGAGATATCTGTGGCTTATCAAAACAGTATGGGAGACCGTCGATGATATGGATAGAAGGTGGGATTCAAGGAGGATCATGACCATTGCCCGTACGCATGTGGCTGAGTGTGTTTCACAGCACCCTGGCCTGCCTCTTGACTGTCCTCACACTACCGACACCTGCTCTATGATTCTTCGGTGAAGCAGCATTACGGAGACTTCATCATAACTATCAGCGTTTGCTAGCTGAACATGAGTTCGAGCCCAATTTGGCAGTCAGTGACGATGGCGTCTAGCCGTCCATGTGTCTCTGGAAGCAAAGAACTCCGAGCTGTGGTATGAAGCGAGTTGAATTATGAACTAGAACCCGAAGGCGAGAAACTATGATGGACTACGACCAAGTGACCAACCTGACAGATCAATCGAGGCCTGTGATGGTGGAGTTATCCAGTTCACGTTTTGAAGATCCATTCTTTTGATTCTGGCAAGCAATCTTAATGCCCGTACCAAGCGCGATACCAGCCGCTGCGAACTCCGGCTCAAGGGGCAATAAGTTCTTTTATGGCGCCCTCAAGAAGTTCGCACAAGAAACTTTCGCTACCGTCAGCGTCACCATCAGATCAAGCCGGTTTGATTGATTTGATGGCTTGATTTGGCTTGATTTGATCAAATCGAGGTTTTCACGATGTTTGCAAGCCAAATAAGGTTTTCTTAATTTTGATCCTGATTAAGCAATTATCTTTTATTCCTGGGCACTCATAGTGTAGTGGTATGTTGACAGAATTTTTTAAGCTTTGAAGGTCGGGTGTTCCGGCCTTCGGCCGGCTAAACTTTTGTTCCGAACATAAATATTTTCTTCCGATAATCCGGTGATCCGTGCTTAAGCCTAGGAGATTTGCTTGATCTGATGGTGATGCTGGCTACCGGCGCCCTCCTTGAACTCGAGTTGAACATCCATCCAGGCTGTTTCGCCGGGTTCGGGAGCCATCCTCCCCCAAGGATTGTAGTACTGGGGGCCAGCGAAGCCTAAAGTTTGCGAATGTCAGCAGCCTCGTCCAAAGATCATGGTAAGTCCAAAGTATGATCTTACCGACAGTATCACATAATGTGAGTTCATGAGAATAGGAAACCGGATGGTCCCGCCGTAAGAAGTTGGGGAGCCACCCCCATGGTCCCGAGCCCTTCTTTGTAAGCGCATAGTATTTTTTCTGGTAGCAATTGGTGCCGACAGCTGCATTCTGTATTGCTGTGGCTACAGTCTCGATCATCGCGGTGCGAAGGGACGTCTCCTTCCAATGGCTGCTACCCACCCTTATCCCCAACGTACCATCTCCGAAGAGTGTGTTATCCTCAATGTAGGTCACACTGCCTATTTGGGCAGTATCGACGGTACAATTCTGGGCCTGAGTCGGACACAGCGTCTCGAGTGCGTTGGAAACACCTGTATACAGCGCTGTGCCAGTCACGGTTCCAACGTGGACTGGTGACGAGCCCGCTTGGAGCGTGACGGCCGCAGTTGGTACCACGCAGCCTTGTAGGCTGTAGCATGAAGCATCGTAGCCGTATGCGCCAACCGGAGTGCAAACTTGACAATTGGGTGTAGTTGTAATTGGCGGGCCGAAGTCTTTCGTTATGGTGAGATCCCTTCCCTGCAGGTTGGGGCCCAGCGTGATCGTTGGTGTTGCAGATGTAAGTGATGGGATGCTGTCTCGATTGGCATCCCTAGGGGGCAAAGTTGTGTAGTCACAGCTCTGGCTCTCGGCGGCCTGTGTCGAGAAGGTGAAGCTGGTGAGAAATGGCAAGGTTTTGTAATTGTCGCACGCGCAGTATCGATTGCTGTCTCCGTGGAATGGATCCGAGTCGTGCACGTAGCATACCGGGGTAGCTGTGGGAACGTTGGTAATCTCTGGAACCAAGCTGCGTTGCGGAGTGGTCAGGACTGATACAGTATAGTTGAGGGATACGTCCTCGACCGTGCCCGTGTATGAGAATGTCGAGACGGGAGTTGGGCCTTTGAGCTCTGTTCCGCAGACCGAATTGTTGCGTTTGATAGGAGTAATCATTATGCCACGGATAGCGAGTTGCTGAGGCTGAATCGTGTTTCCACCATTCTGGGTTTGCCACTCACATAGCAAGTCCCGCAGTTCGGAATCGACGCGACCTTGTTTGTGGTAGAGAGGATACTGCTCGCTGGTGACCTCATCTGCACTCGCTTGCTCATGACCGGCCGCGACCGGTGCAAAAGCAACGCCCAGTCCACCGGCGATAGCTTGGCATGATGGTTTATCCTTGCCTCCCCGACAAGTCGAGATCACGCCAGGCCCGTATGCGATCTTGCCGCCATGCGTCTTTGTGCCATACGTAGCAATGACACAGCCCTGAGAGTATGTCGTCTCGGTTTTATTTGACACAGTACGGGCTTTTTCCGAGGTCTCATAGTTGAAGAAGACTCCGTCCTGGGCATGGAAGCTGATGTGGCTGATGTTCCCCTTGCCCTTAGCCTGCGCGTACCACTTGGGCACAGATGGAAACGAGGCAGCCATGACCTTCGCTCTCGGCCCTCGTGGGATTGTCGACACAAAATGCCACCTGGAGTCTGGGTCGAACATGACAGCGACGTTGACCCATCCGTAGTCAGTAGATTGGTTTCGTTTGTTGGTTTGCGGGATTCATCAGCCAGTCGAAATGGGACTTTGCGAGGGCCAGTTTTGGTTTCGTATGTTTCTGGGTCTCCGACGTCTGCATTCTCTGTGGGATACTGTGCGTACCATGTCGGGAAATTTGTGCAGTTGTCTTTCTCGGCCTGTGGTTTGTCGTTGGCCACTGTCCAAAGAGCCATTTCTCCAGCTGGACTACCCGTTGAACTGCGTGAAGCAATGCTCAACCAGGCGAACAAGACAAATAGAACAGATCTTGCAAACACGGTCTCCCGGGGACGTGAGAGTTTCTCTGACAAGTTTGATTCTGATACAGATCGGGGAGGAGCAGAATACTTGAAAGAATTGGAGATTATTGCAAACCCAATACAGAGTTGTTGGATCGAGTGAACATCAAAGCCGCACCGAATACTGGACTACATAGTAGGCCAAACTCCGGAAGTGAGTACTCTGTCAGGACTGCCCTGCACTCCTCCCACGTCACTGTATTCCACCATCACCCACGAAGTAGAGGTTATCTGTCATCGAAAACGTCCAATGATCCTTTTCCCGTAATAGAACTGTTGCTACGCCGCTTGGATGAACTTTTGCTACGTTGCTTGGATTAACTATGCCGCTTGGATCGAGGAGTGTTGCTACGCCGCTTGGACGGAACTGACTATGGTGCTGCTGAGCCGACCGACACGACCAACACCATAAGGGTGGAACATGAACACATTGGTAGGCTAAGGATAGTTAAATACAGATAATCCCGATGCGACCTAGGCCGAGCACGACAAAGTCACTTTCTGCCATCTTCAGCATCATGCCTACTACGTCGTGCCGTTCCCGTATACATGGCCGGACTGAGGCCGGCTGATCGGCTGACCCATGACGGATCGGTAAGAAGTCTCATTGCTTGAACCATCGGACGAGTTGGATGCTGGTGATAACATTTCAGGGGCGCCATGGGGCTGTATCAGGACTGCGCGCGTTGGATGCAACATTGATTCCATCGCGTCAAGGTGGAATCTGCAATGAGATCATTGAGCCCCTACGTTTGCTGTTGTACTATCCGCTGGCTAATTTTCACCCAACCACGCACTGGCGTTGAGTTAGGTACACATCGTCCAGGTTAGTGAAAGAGTGTAGAGTCATGTGATTAAGGTACGCTCATGTTGGTACTATGAACTCCTATATGGAACCGTCATCCTTAGCTTGTGCCAACCAACGACAACAGTCACCTTGCTCAAGACCTACTCCGTTCTATCTTGAGCTGATTGTATTGACAGGTGAAAGGATTCCAAACGAGACCACACTATCACCACGAGGATTGATTCCCACGAGGCAGATGATGAGAGGTGCACGTCTTCCCCTGACTGCGCGTCATTGCTAGGTCGAGTGAGGTTGCAGCAATGACGAAGTGGTAAGAAGAGTTCATCGAGAGCTTTTACGTGAGCCTCTTCTACATAGTGCAGATTTCCTAGACCCCAGCTCACCCCTCTTCAGACTGGCGCACTTTTTCGCGCGTTGATGCCCCTTCTAGCATTTGAACATGAAACCCCCAATTCTCTCCCTCGTTGGTCTAACTTACATTCTCTTAATCATCGTAGCCACTGCTTTTGAGCTTCCAGACATGGCCACCACACCTGTCTTAGGGGGTGCTAAAGCCCTACCGAGCCCAACAGGACGACAGCCCACTGGCAGCAGAGCTCCACAGACTTGAGCGGAAGGGGGACGAACAAGCGCCTGCTTCTATCAGCCCCAAACAATCGAACATGACCAATATCACTACAGCAGCCAAGACCACTGTACCGGCAGATAGCTCACAGAATGAGGAGAATGTCAGCTGGATGGTATTCCCCATGGACGGAGGAAGTGAACGGGACATCAACGAAACCGAGTCTGCACTCAGGGAGCTCTCGCCAGACTTGTACGCAAGTTACTTCCGAGATGCTCTCATAATCTGGATTATTATGGCTCCGGAGAGCAAGGTTAAGTAAGGATGTGACTCAGGTTACTGGCGTTCTGCAAGTCAACCAGAATATCTTGGCGACGCGTGGACGTGCCCTGCCATCGAGACTTGAGTAGCACCTAAGATCACTCCAATTGCCAAGAATAACTCCGAGAAGCACAATCAAAAGCGAGACGGACCATATGCAACACAACAGGATGGAGTTACTGAACTGGTTGCACTCAGTCAGCCCATGTGCGTGAACCCGACGACCGTCTATCAAGCACCGCAGGCAAGTCGTAGAGCAGCATTGGAAAGTCAAACATGAGGGTGATTAATCCGACATCCACTCGAACTGCATGAGCCTGTTCCATCTGACTCAACCCGATCACCGAAATCTCGGCAGCACCTCGCGCGACTTACATACATTCGTGGTTGCTTTAATCAAATTAGTACCTGCCTGGTATTGCCGAAGGGGGCGGGGCCGGCTTACGGCATCCCCACCTTCCGGAGCCGTGAGTTGACTCTGTGCGGTCGCGCCATAGCCGCAAGCACCAGCCGCCAACAAGGGCATCGACGATCTGCCGTGGCAGAGTCGCTGTGACGACTAGCATATGTCGTCCGTCTTCTTCTTCCTCCACCGCGATGCGTTTTCCGGTAGAATCGCTCCATTCAAAATAGTTCTCTTTCCGTGCAACCTCAAATAAAAGCTCAACCTCTCTCATCGAGCTCGTCCTTGCCATGTAGCCCTTGGGAAGACCGTCACTTTCTTCTTTGGTTGGTTCTGTCCTCACGACTTTCAGCGTCGAGCGACGAAATGGTGACGGCCTGAGCGCCAAGCTGCCCAATGCAGCCCGCGACAGAGCTTTCAAGCAGTAAGGGAATCCCTTGGAGACCAACGGCCCCAGATGCTGCAGTTCGTAGAGAGACCGCGTACGTCACGTGATGCGAGGCGTCCCATCGGCCGTACAACGCACGCCGTGAATCAATCGCCGCAGCGATATCGTAGAGCCGGCCCCGCTGTAGGTGGTGATGCTGTGAGACAGCCCGTAGAGTGGGGCTTCCTGGGCGGACTGCGCGCATATGAATGTTGTGCCCAGGACCAAGATAGTAGGCTGAAAGGGTTCGTCGACCTCGTCGCATGGGTCGCATGATACTGTCTGACAGTGACAAGTTCATACCTAGTAGAGCCAAGTAATGAAAACAAGAATCAAAAAGCGGAAAAGCAGATAAGAAGGAATATTAAGATTTGCAGCGTAAGAGCATTGTTCTACCGCCAATTCTATTGTTTGGTGTGAAGTGGTGCTCTATTAGCTGCACCGGCTGTATTGAGCTGGCAGACAAAAGAGCCAGGTGCCCGAGCTCTATGGCAAGCCTTAACACTGTGCTTTTGACATCAAGAAGCACACCTAAGCATAGCATACGGTACACTCTTGAGCTTCTCTTACAGTTCCATTATAACCGTCGAGCTCGAGGCATAACCGAGGGTTGCCTGGAGCAATCACCACGACTTTTACTTCGCATCTATGCTCTGAAGTCCTTGAGCCATCTTTCCACAGTGCGAAGCTCAAGATAAGTAGCCTCACGAATGAACTGCGGCTCTGCACTCACATCCCCACAAGTGTCCTCAGATCCCACACATGTCCAGCACCATTGATCAGGTGCTGCGGGTACGCATCGCTCCAGTAGCGCTGCGGTGCGAGATCAGAATGGTAGCATAGATCTTTCCAAGGATCTGCCGTTCCATCGACGAACAAGAGGTTCTCTGCGGTGAAGTTGAAGTCGCCGTATGCGTTCCAGATATCGAGATCGGGGGTGGCCGGGATGGAGTTGTATTGGCCGGCCGGGAAGGCCTTGTTACACCATTCTTGGGTGTACTCTGCGTCGATGACGCGGGAGATTAGAGACTTCTTGCCGTATGGCTGGGCGGATTGGTATGCGCCGAATTCTGTGCACGTCGTGTACAGGTAGCTTCGGACGTAGTTGCTCGTGGTGTTTGCCCAGTGCGCCGTGTCCTGTGTGCCAAAACATTCTCCGCTATTATAGTCTCCGCTCGGACACAGCGGGAGGACGACGCGCTTTATGTACGCAGCGTAATTGCCCAGGTTCTTCCACACCTGGCCTTTGGTGTTTGCGGCGAGAGCGCTGTCGGCTTCTGTGTTGTTGGCCGGGGCGTTACCATCGGTCACGTTGCGGCAGAAGTCGAAGAAGTCGATGTGTCCTCGAGTGGGGTCCCAGTTGATTTCTTGCCAGGTGTACGTAGGGTATACAACGGGCCTCCGATGGGGAACGCGACTGTCTGTGCGAAATCACGGATGTCTTTGAGCGCACCGAGGCCGAATAGCTCTTTCAGCTGCTGGATGGCGGCTGTGTTGTTTGATTTGACGAGATAATCCATGTTGTCGACGATGTCGTTGATGCTGGCGACACAATCCTCCGTGCTAGAGCTGATGGGATCGTACCACTGCGGATACTCGAGTTGACCGTGAATAGCACTTCTTAGATGGCACCAGCAAAGGTGTCACCATACGTCTTCTTCGTGAAGGCCGACAGAGCACCAGGGTAACTACCACCGTACAGGATCCAAGGCATGGAGGGTGCGTTGATGTCCGTTAGACCTGGAAGTGTCACCTTGCGAGCAAATACGTCGAAGTCCGCAATGACTTGTTCCGTTGTAAAGAACAGCTCGTCGGTGGGGTGGATCTGGATGGGAGGTCGTGCCGTAGTATCGGTTCTCTAGCACCACGCCGGCACCATTGAACTGCTCCATAGATGCGTGATCAGACTGACGTCGAGATGAGTGTCGCCATCAATGGGACCTTCCCCGGCCAGGTAGAGGAACACAGGCCCGCCGGCCTTGTAGTAGGACGTCTCCACGAAGTAGCGTTGCTTGAACTTTCCATTGGAGTGACGTGCGTAGCGTGAGCTCTGGGGAAAGTGATCAATCTACACAGGTCAGTAAGACTGCGCCGACAAGAGTCTGAACCGCGCACAGTACCGCTTGGTCAAAGTAGTAAGCGGTGTGGTTAGAGGCTGCTGTTGCGCGGGTTTTGAGGTTCCTGGCGGGATGCCTGGGCGACAGAGCGAAGGTGGAAGCAACATGGCAGGCCAGCCACGTCCAGAGTGAAAGCTTCATGATTCAAATCGATATCGTGCTACAAAGGTAGTCGCCGAGTTGCAAAGAGGTCACGGTGACACCACAGACGACCTGGAGGCTCACAGCGAGTCACCGACGCGGTGCTGGTACCTTGCAGTCAACTTATAGCTTCCTTGGCCTAATCGCCATTCCAATTTCCGTTCCATGTCCATGTCTTCGGCTGGGGATCCAGATGGGGATGGGTGATCGTGACATCGCCATTGGTAGTGTCTTTTTAGGAAGGTGGTATAGAGAGGAACCAAGATCGGACCAATTGAAACCGCAGCACCTTTCGTCTCAATGGTGTCGCCCTAGGCGTTATTACCAAATCGACTCTACTAGAGTCGATTTGCGCACGGACCTGCACGCGGCGCACGTGGGCGCGTGCACGGTGACCAGAGGGGTAAATAGATTTGAAGACGAGGGGGTAGAGTCGATTTGGTTCCGGGCGAAAATACGGTCGGCGTTGACGGGTATATGGAGAAGGCGAGACGGCGAATCCGGCCTACTGTCTGCATGTCGCTGCGACCGCTGGAAGGCCACTTTCTCTGCGAGTTGGGGTTAGTGGGAAGTTTGGGGTTAGGGTGGGAAGCAGGCGGGATGCCGGGCGGGCGGGGCCCGGGCTCGACAAGGGGTAAGACGCCAGGTAAATCATAGACACGACTCGTTGTCTGTTTTCTTTTTTTATCTCTTCTCTTCCCACGTATACAACGACTTCGCTATGACTCCGTTTATCTATGTCTTAAATGGAAGGATCGTCCATCTTTTAGAATGTCACTATGCATGTGTAGCAAACAGAGGTCAAGATACATCTGAAAGCTGTAGGCCACGCGTCGCGAACAGCGCGACAGCGGCGCAAAATAGCTACAAAATTAACCAGATCCCGGTATTTTCTCCAGCCAGGCGTAACTGCAAGCCGGCCTCGACCTCCCGCCACCCGAGTGGGCTGCCAACCCGCATCTGCAGCCGCTAGAGACGGGCTGGCATGTAGGCAGTGCCCATACATCAGCCGGCAGGTTAAAAAGATACAAGACCCTAGGGTTAGGGTTAGGGTTAGGGTTAGGGTTAGGGTTAGGGTTAGGGTTAGGGTTACCCTAACCCTAACCCTAACCCTAACCCTAACCCTAACCCTAACCCTAACCCTAACCCTAACCCTAACCCTAACCCTAACCCTAACCCTAACCCTAACCCTAACCCTAACCCTAACCCTAACCCTAACCCTAACCCTAACCCTAACCCTAACCCTAACCCTAACCCTAACCCTAACCCTAACCCTAACCCTAACCCTAACCCTAACCCTAACCCTAACCCTAGGGTCTTGTATCTTTTGAACCTGCCGGCTGATGTATGGGCACTGCCTACATGCCAGCCCGTCTCTCTC
Source organism: Anthostomella pinea (assembly GCA_963556695.1). Taxonomy (NCBI): domain Eukaryota; kingdom Fungi; phylum Ascomycota; class Sordariomycetes; order Xylariales; family Xylariaceae; genus Anthostomella; species Anthostomella pinea. Next base: position 2,393,462 of record CAUWAG010000008.1, on the reverse strand, counting down.
TAGCGGCTGCAGATGCGGGTTGGCAGCCCACTCGGGTGGCGGGAGGTCGAGGCCGGCTTGCAGTTACGCCTGGCTGGAGAAGATACCGGGAATCTGCTGAACTTCTTGTACGATTTTGCGCCGCTGTCGCGCTGTTCGCGACGCGTGGCCTACAGCTTTCAGATGTATCTTGACCTCGTTTGCTACACATGCATAGTGACATTCTAAACAGATGACGATCTTCCATTGTAAGACATAGATAAACGGAGTCATAGCGAAGTCGTTGTATACGTGGGAAGAGAAGAGATAAAAAAAAGAAAACAGACAACGAGTCGTGTCTATGATTTACCTGGCGTCTGACCCCTTGTCGAGCCCGGGCCCCGCCCGCCCGGCATCCCGCCTGCTTCCCACCCTAACCCCAAACTTCCCACTAACCCCAACTCGCAGAGAAAGTGGCCTTCCAGCGGTCGCAGCGACATGCAGACAGTACGGCCGGATTCGCCGTCTCGCCTTCTCCATATACCCGTCAACGCCGACCGTATTTTCGCCCGGGAACCAAATCGACTCTACCCCCTCGTCTTCAAATCTATTCTACCCCTCTGGTCACCGTGCACGCGCCCACGTGCGCCGCGTGCAGGTCCGTGCGCAAATCGACTCTAGTAGAGTCGATTTGGTAATAACGCCTAGGGCGACACCATTGAGACGAAAGGTGCTGCGGTTTCAATTGGTCCGATCTTGTGTTCCTCTCGAGTACCACCTTCCTAATAAAGACACGCCACCAATGGCGATGTCACGATAGCTCCATCCCCATCTGGATCCCCGCAGCCGAAGACATGGACATGGAACGGAAATTGGAATGGCGATTAGGCCAAGGAAAGCTTATAAGTTGACTGCAAGGTACCAGCACCGCGTCGGTGACTCGCTGTGAGCCTCCAGGTCGTCTGTGGTGTCACCGTGTCACCTCTTTGCAACTCGGCGACTACCTTTGTAGCACGATATCGATTTGAGATCATGAAGCTTTCACTCTGGACGTGGCTGGCCTGCCATGTTGCTTCCACCTTCGCTCTGTCGCCCAGGCATCCCGCCAGGAACCTCAAAACCCGCGCAACAGCAGCCTCTAACCACACCGCTTACTACTTTGACCAAGCGGTACTGTGCGCGGTTCAGACTCTTGTCGGCGCAGTCTTACTGACCTGTGTAGATTGATCACTTTCCCCAGAGCTCACGCTACGCACGTCACTCCAATGGAAAGTTCAAGCAACGCTACTTCGTGGAGACGTCCTACTACAAGGCCGGCGGGCCTGTGTTCCTCTACCTGGCCGGGGAAGGTCCCATTGATGGCGACACTCATCTCGACGTCAGTCTGATCACGCATCTGATGGAGCAGTTCAATGGTGCCGGCGTGGTGCTAGAGAACCGATACTACGGCACGAGCTGCCCATTCAACAGCTCCACCACCGACGAGCTGTTGTACTTGACAACGGAACAAGTCATTGCGGACTTCGACGTATTTGCTCGCAAGGTGACACTTCCAGGTCTAACGGACATCAACGCACCCTCCATGCCTTGGATCCTGTACGGTGGTAGTTACCCTGGTGCTCTGTCGGCCTTCACGAAGAAGACGTATGGTGACACCTTTGCTGGTGCCATCTCAAGCAGTGGTGTCATTCACGGTCAACTCGAGTATCCGCAGTGGTACGATCCCATCCAGCTCCTAGCACCGCAGGATTGTGTCGCCAGCATCAACGACATCGTCGACAACATGGATTATCTCGTCAAATCAAACAACACAGCCGCCATCCAGCAGCTGAAAGAGCTATTCGGCCTCGGTGCGCTCAAAGACATCCGTGATTTCGCACAGACAATCGCGTTCCCCATCGGAGGCCCGTTCGTATACCCTACGTACACCTGGCAAGAAATCAACTGGGACCCCACTCGAGGACACATCGACTTCTTCGACTTCTGCCGCAACGTGACCGATGGTAACGCCCCGGCCAACAACACAGAAGCCGACAGCGCTCTCGCCGCAAACACCAAAGGCCAGGTGTGGAAGAACCTGGGCAATTACGCTGCGTACATAAAGCGCGTCGTCCTCCCGCTGTGTCCGAGCGGAGACTATAATAGCGGAGAATGTTTTGGCACACAGGACACGGCGCACTGGGCAAACACCACGAGCAACTACGTCCGAAGCTACCTGTACACGACGTGCACAGAATTCGGCGCATACCAATCCGCCCAGCCATACGGCAAGAAGTCTCTAATCTCCCGCGTCATCGACGCAGAGTACACCCAAGAATGGTGTAACAAGGCCTTCCCGGCCGGCCAATACAACTCCATCCCGGCCACCCCCGATCTCGATATCTGGAACGCATACGGCGACTTCAACTTCACCGCAGAGAACCTCTTGTTCGTCGATGGAACGGCAGATCCTTGGAAAGATCTATGCTACCATTCTGATCTCGCACCGCAGCGCTACTGGAGCGATGCGTACCCGCAGCACCTGATCAATGGTGCTGGACATGTGTGGGATCTGAGGACACTTGTGGATGTGAGTGCAGAGCCGCAGTTCATTCGTGAGGCTACTTATCTTGAGCTTCGCACTGTGGAAAGATGGCTCAAGGACTTCAGAGCATAGATGCGAAGTAAAAGTCGTGGTGATTGCTCCAGGCAACCCTCGGTTATGCCTCGAGCTCGACGGTTATAATGGAACTGTCAGAGAAGCTCAAGAGTGTACCGTATGCTATGCTTAGGTGTGCTTCTTGATGTCAAAAGCACAGTGTTAAGGCTTGCCATAGAGCTCGGGCACCTGGCTCTTTTGTCTGCCAGCTCAATACAGCCGGTGCAGCTAATAGAGCACCACTTCACACCAAACAATAGAATTGGCGGTAGAACAATGCTCTTACGCTGCAAATCTTAATATTCCTTCTTATCTGCTTTTCCGCTTTTTGATTCTTGTTTTCATTACTTGGCTCTACTAGGTATGAACTTGTCACTGTCAGACAGTATCATGCGACCCATGCGACGAGGTCGACGAACCCTTTCAGCCTACTATCTTGGTCCTGGGCACAACATTCATATGCGCGCAGTCCGCCCAGGAAGCCCCACTCTACGGGCTGTCTCACAGCATCACCACCTACAGCGGGGCCGGCTCTACGATATCGCTGCGGCGATTGATTCACGGCGTGCGTTGTACGGCCGATGGGACGCCTCGCATCACGTGACGTACGCGGTCTCTCTACGAACTGCAGCATCTGGGGCCGTTGGTCTCCAAGGGATTCCCTTACTGCTTGAAAGCTCTGTCGCGGGCTGCATTGGGCAGCTTGGCGCTCAGGCCGTCACCATTTCGTCGCTCGACGCTGAAAGTCGTGAGGACAGAACCAACCAAAGAAGAAAGTGACGGTCTTCCCAAGGGCTACATGGCAAGGACGAGCTCGATGAGAGAGGTTGAGCTTTTATTTGAGGTTGCACGGAAAGAGAACTATTTTGAATGGAGCGATTCTACCGGAAAACGCATCGCGGTGGAGGAAGAAGAAGACGGACGACATATGCTAGTCGTCACAGCGACTCTGCCACGGCAGATCGTCGATGCCCTTGTTGGCGGCTGGTGCTTGCGGCTATGGCGCGACCGCACAGAGTCAACTCACGGCTCCGGAAGGTGGGGATGCCGTAAGCCGGCCCCGCCCCCTTCGGCAATACCAGGCAGGTACTAATTTGATTAAAGCAACCACGAATGTATGTAAGTCGCGCGAGGTGCTGCCGAGATTTCGGTGATCGGGTTGAGTCAGATGGAACAGGCTCATGCAGTTCGAGTGGATGTCGGATTAATCACCCTCATGTTTGACTTTCCAATGCTGCTCTACGACTTGCCTGCGGTGCTTGATAGACGGTCGTCGGGTTCACGCACATGGGCTGACTGAGTGCAACCAGTTCAGTAACTCCATCCTGTTGTGTTGCATATGGTCCGTCTCGCTTTTGATTGTGCTTCTCGGAGTTATTCTTGGCAATTGGAGTGATCTTAGGTGCTACTCAAGTCTCGATGGCAGGGCACGTCCACGCGTCGCCAAGATATTCTGGTTGACTTGCAGAACGCCAGTAACCTGAGTCACATCCTTACTTAACCTTGCTCTCCGGAGCCATAATAATCCAGATTATGAGAGCATCTCGGAAGTAACTTGCGTACAAGTCTGGCGAGAGCTCCCTGAGTGCAGACTCGGTTTCGTTGATGTCCCGTTCACTTCCTCCGTCCATGGGGAATACCATCCAGCTGACATTCTCCTCATTCTGTGAGCTATCTGCCGGTACAGTGGTCTTGGCTGCTGTAGTGATATTGGTCATGTTCGATTGTTTGGGGCTGATAGAAGCAGGCGCTTGTTCGTCCCCCTTCCGCTCAAGTCTGTGGAGCTCTGCTGCCAGTGGGCTGTCGTCCTGTTGGGCTCGGTAGGGCTTTAGCACCCCCTAAGACAGGTGTGGTGGCCATGTCTGGAAGCTCAAAAGCAGTGGCTACGATGATTAAGAGAATGTAAGTTAGACCAACGAGGGAGAGAATTGGGGGTTTCATGTTCAAATGCTAGAAGGGGCATCAACGCGCGAAAAAGTGCGCCAGTCTGAAGAGGGGTGAGCTGGGGTCTAGGAAATCTGCACTATGTAGAAGAGGCTCACGTAAAAGCTCTCGATGAACTCTTCTTACCACTTCGTCATTGCTGCAACCTCACTCGACCTAGCAATGACGCGCAGTCAGGGGAAGACGTGCACCTCTCATCATCTGCCTCGTGGGAATCAATCCTCGTGGTGATAGTGTGGTCTCGTTTGGAATCCTTTCACCTGTCAATACAATCAGCTCAAGATAGAACGGAGTAGGTCTTGAGCAAGGTGACTGTTGTCGTTGGTTGGCACAAGCTAAGGATGACGGTTCCATATAGGAGTTCATAGTACCAACATGAGCGTACCTTAATCACATGACTCTACACTCTTTCACTAACCTGGACGATGTGTACCTAACTCAACGCCAGTGCGTGGTTGGGTGAAAATTAGCCAGCGGATAGTACAACAGCAAACGTAGGGGCTCAATGATCTCATTGCAGATTCCACCTTGACGCGATGGAATCAATGTTGCATCCAACGCGCGCAGTCCTGATACAGCCCCATGGCGCCCCTGAAATGTTATCACCAGCATCCAACTCGTCCGATGGTTCAAGCAATGAGACTTCTTACCGATCCGTCATGGGTCAGCCGATCAGCCGGCCTCAGTCCGGCCATGTATACGGGAACGGCACGACGTAGTAGGCATGATGCTGAAGATGGCAGAAAGTGACTTTGTCGTGCTCGGCCTAGGTCGCATCGGGATTATCTGTATTTAACTATCCTTAGCCTACCAATGTGTTCATGTTCCACCCTTATGGTGTTGGTCGTGTCGGTCGGCTCAGCAGCACCATAGTCAGTTCCGTCCAAGCGGCGTAGCAACACTCCTCGATCCAAGCGGCATAGTTAATCCAAGCAACGTAGCAAAAGTTCATCCAAGCGGCGTAGCAACAGTTCTATTACGGGAAAAGGATCATTGGACGTTTTCGATGACAGATAACCTCTACTTCGTGGGTGATGGTGGAATACAGTGACGTGGGAGGAGTGCAGGGCAGTCCTGACAGAGTACTCACTTCCGGAGTTTGGCCTACTATGTAGTCCAGTATTCGGTGCGGCTTTGATGTTCACTCGATCCAACAACTCTGTATTGGGTTTGCAATAATCTCCAATTCTTTCAAGTATTCTGCTCCTCCCCGATCTGTATCAGAATCAAACTTGTCAGAGAAACTCTCACGTCCCCGGGAGACCGTGTTTGCAAGATCTGTTCTATTTGTCTTGTTCGCCTGGTTGAGCATTGCTTCACGCAGTTCAACGGGTAGTCCAGCTGGAGAAATGGCTCTTTGGACAGTGGCCAACGACAAACCACAGGCCGAGAAAGACAACTGCACAAATTTCCCGACATGGTACGCACAGTATCCCACAGAGAATGCAGACGTCGGAGACCCAGAAACATACGAAACCAAAACTGGCCCTCGCAAAGTCCCATTTCGACTGGCTGATGAATCCCGCAAACCAACAAACGAAACCAATCTACTGACTACGGATGGGTCAACGTCGCTGTCATGTTCGACCCAGACTCCAGGTGGCATTTTGTGTCGACAATCCCACGAGGGCCGAGAGCGAAGGTCATGGCTGCCTCGTTTCCATCTGTGCCCAAGTGGTACGCGCAGGCTAAGGGCAAGGGGAACATCAGCCACATCAGCTTCCATGCCCAGGACGGAGTCTTCTTCAACTATGAGACCTCGGAAAAAGCCCGTACTGTGTCAAATAAAACCGAGACGACATACTCTCAGGGCTGTGTCATTGCTACGTATGGCACAAAGACGCATGGCGGCAAGATCGCATACGGGCCTGGCGTGATCTCGACTTGTCGGGGAGGCAAGGATAAACCATCATGCCAAGCTATCGCCGGTGGACTGGGCGTTGCTTTTGCACCGGTCGCGGCCGGTCATGAGCAAGCGAGTGCAGATGAGGTCACCAGCGAGCAGTATCCTCTCTACCACAAACAAGGTCGCGTCGATTCCGAACTGCGGGACTTGCTATGTGAGTGGCAAACCCAGAATGGTGGAAACACGATTCAGCCTCAGCAACTCGCTATCCGTGGCATAATGATTACTCCTATCAAACGCAACAATTCGGTCTGCGGAACAGAGCTCAAAGGCCCAACTCCCGTCTCGACATTCTCATACACGGGCACGGTCGAGGACGTATCCCTCAACTATACTGTATCAGTCCTGACCACTCCGCAACGCAGCTTGGTTCCAGAGATTACCAACGTTCCCACAGCTACCCCGGTATGCTACGTGCACGACTCGGATCCATTCCACGGAGACAGCAATCGATACTGCGCGTGCGACAATTACAAAACCTTGCCATTTCTCACCAGCTTCACCTTCTCGACACAGGCCGCCGAGAGCCAGAGCTGTGACTACACAACTTTGCCCCCTAGGGATGCCAATCGAGACAGCATCCCATCACTTACATCTGCAACACCAACGATCACGCTGGGCCCCAACCTGCAGGGAAGGGATCTCACCATAACGAAAGACTTCGGCCCGCCAATTACAACTACACCCAATTGTCAAGTTTGCACTCCGGTTGGCGCATACGGCTACGATGCTTCATGCTACAGCCTACAAGGCTGCGTGGTACCAACTGCGGCCGTCACGCTCCAAGCGGGCTCGTCACCAGTCCACGTTGGAACCGTGACTGGCACAGCGCTGTATACAGGTGTTTCCAACGCACTCGAGACGCTGTGTCCGACTCAGGCCCAGAATTGTACCGTCGATACTGCCCAAATAGGCAGTGTGACCTACATTGAGGATAACACACTCTTCGGAGATGGTACGTTGGGGATAAGGGTGGGTAGCAGCCATTGGAAGGAGACGTCCCTTCGCACCGCGATGATCGAGACTGTAGCCACAGCAATACAGAATGCAGCTGTCGGCACCAATTGCTACCAGAAAAAATACTATGCGCTTACAAAGAAGGGCTCGGGACCATGGGGGTGGCTCCCCAACTTCTTACGGCGGGACCATCCGGTTTCCTATTCTCATGAACTCACATTATGTGATACTGTCGGTAAGATCATACTTTGGACTTACCATGATCTTTGGACGAGGCTGCTGACATTCGCAAACTTTAGGCTTCGCTGGCCCCCAGTACTACAATCCTTGGGGGAGGATGGCTCCCGAACCCGGCGAAACAGCCTGGATGGATGTTCAACTCGAGTTCAAGGAGGGCGCCGGTAGCCAGCATCACCATCAGATCAAGCAAATCTCCTAGGCTTAAGCACGGATCACCGGATTATCGGAAGAAAATATTTATGTTCGGAACAAAAGTTTAGCCGGCCGAAGGCCGGAACACCCGACCTTCAAAGCTTAAAAAATTCTGTCAACATACCACTACACTATGAGTGCCCAGGAATAAAAGATAATTGCTTAATCAGGATCAAAATTAAGAAAACCTTATTTGGCTTGCAAACATCGTGAAAACCTCGATTTGATCAAATCAAGCCAAATCAAGCCATCAAATCAATCAAACCGGCTTGATCTGATGGTGACGCTGACGGTAGCGAAAGTTTCTTGTGCGAACTTCTTGAGGGCGCCATAAAAGAACTTATTGCCCCTTGAGCCGGAGTTCGCAGCGGCTGGTATCGCGCTTGGTACGGGCATTAAGATTGCTTGCCAGAATCAAAAGAATGGATCTTCAAAACGTGAACTGGATAACTCCACCATCACAGGCCTCGATTGATCTGTCAGGTTGGTCACTTGGTCGTAGTCCATCATAGTTTCTCGCCTTCGGGTTCTAGTTCATAATTCAACTCGCTTCATACCACAGCTCGGAGTTCTTTGCTTCCAGAGACACATGGACGGCTAGACGCCATCGTCACTGACTGCCAAATTGGGCTCGAACTCATGTTCAGCTAGCAAACGCTGATAGTTATGATGAAGTCTCCGTAATGCTGCTTCACCGAAGAATCATAGAGCAGGTGTCGGTAGTGTGAGGACAGTCAAGAGGCAGGCCAGGGTGCTGTGAAACACACTCAGCCACATGCGTACGGGCAATGGTCATGATCCTCCTTGAATCCCACCTTCTATCCATATCATCGACGGTCTCCCATACTGTTTTGATAAGCCACAGATATCTCCGCCCCCTTTCGGTAAGGCTTCCGAAGATGGAACTATCCTTGGACACCAGCGAAGATGGTCTGCCGACATAGAGACCACCAAGTCCGGCGTCGAGCTCGCCCAAGATGGCTCAGAGATAGCTTGGACGAACCAATCCAGAACTGATGCAGCTCGGCCGCTTTGGCTGCTAATCCGCACGACGGGCCCGGAGCTTCAGAGTCCGTGTCGGACTGACTGACTGACAGCCCGGCCTGCATATGAGCTCGGCTGCTTGGATCTAAACTACTCAGAACTCGTGCTGGTGCGTACCATGAATCGCGGCGCGTACCTATGCCACGAGCCGAGTACCGGTAGCGCATGGCTGCAACGATACAATCCAATCAATGATCAGACGATGCGTGCCCTACCCATCGCACCCACCGCCATCACCCTGCTCCCTCATTACCGTCGTCTATAACCGTCGTAGTCTGGGTGTGCCAGTCGCGTGTTGCTCTGCGCGGCGTATTCTACACTGTCCTTCTGGACCAGACCAGACCGAATGGGCTCAAATCTCGGTCACATCTCATTCGTCTAGCTGGTGCCAATAGTATGCCGTGACCGTTCCCACGGGGGACCCTGCGCACCCGGTCAGCGGCCCAGACTAGACACCCGAGCGGGCCAAGGTCGACAGCCACTCGACGGTGTCGAGGCTCAAGAATGTCGCGAACTCACATGTATCTGGGAGCTTCCGTTTGCCGAACTATTACTACGCGCTCGCGGCTGGGACCAAACATACTAACGAAGTGGAAGACGCGAGCAAGTGCTTATGTCGTTAGATCTGCGCTCGATACCCCTCCGAATTTGCAACGGGAAAAGCCTCCCTGCAATATTCCTCGGTCTCACAGAATCAAATGGTGTGTGCTGACGTTGCAATTGCCAATGGATCAGGTTTTATTGAACAATAATTTCACCGACCAGACTTCGGAAAATTGTGCAATCGGTCGCAGAATCTCGAATCTCGAAGTTGCTTGGCTGACTATCCACCCGCCCCTTACTGACGGGTGGGCCTGCTCTCATCTATCAACCACCTTTCATGAGACGGTCAAGGGGTTCGAATTGGACTGCTGTTGCTATTCTCAATTTGATCGGTCTCTGAATGGACATGACTTTATTATTGACAAGCCACAAGCACGCCACCAGCACGACACACAATATTCCGTCTGGTTCAGGAATCAGACCCCCGTAGTACCGTGCACAGATGGTGGGATCAGGCTGGAACCCCTATCCCTGAGCATTCGGGGATGCAAGCCAGGAGGCCAATCACATATCGAGAATGGTCGATGGACCGAACCTATGAGGGGCCAGCCGGTTCCCCGGTTCCTGACGATCTGTTTTTCGGCCCCTCTTGCCCTCTGCGAGTCTGCTCCCTTCCACGGCGCCCACAATACTTATCACAAGGTAGTTTATCACATGGCGCTGGGGCCCATGCCGACACCACCCCGACACCACTCTGACTGACCACAGTGCTGCAGTCTGCATCCCGCTGGTCTACTCGAGTCAGGGCGTTTGTCGGGTTGACAAAAAAAAAAGAGCCAAGAAGGGTCTTGCTCCCCGGGTTGACTTTCCCTCCCTTTCAATTGCTTACCTACATCGTACCTCTTGTCAACACCAACACACAACACCTCTAACTGTCCAGTCGTCCACCTTCTTCTCCTTTCTCCCTGTTCAAGACAGGCGAGGGACAAGGCTCTCACGGGATTGAGTAACGCGACACGGACTGACGGACAAAAGAGAGACCTGCGACGATAAGCACCACTTGCAGGAACGACCGTTGATCGCCGTTCTCCGCCCACAAGAGATACCCCGTCCGTCCCTGTCCCTGTACAGAGTCTACCTCCCTCCACTTTTCTGAACACACAGACTGCCAGAAGGGAGAGAAAAAGAAGGGAGAGAAAAGTCAGAGCAAAGCAGAGCAGACCCGACGTGCTCCTCCTCCTCCGTCAACCCCACATCCACCCGACAAGTCCTACTCCACAGACACCCTCCTTTACCGGGACCACCCCTTGCCTAGGCCAAGCGGCGCATCAACCGATTGGCAGTCGATAGCCATTGATAGCCACTGATTGGCGGTGATTGGCATTGGCGCTGGCATTGGCACGCAGGAACCCCCCCAGCTGCTTGCCCCCTGGCCCCCTGCCCCCGTCCGGCTCTCTCCATTGATGTGCTTCTGATTCTGTCAGCTCGCCCCGAGAGAGACCCGAGAGAGACCCGACCGACTGGAGCTGTTTGTTTGCGACGACCCCGTCCGCATACATACTACCTCTCAAACTGTTACAGGTAAAATAGTTCCAACGACTACTATCGCTCGATACGATACCGCTTGATAACCGCCTGATACCGCCCGCCGTCCGCCGCCCGGACACAAAACCAACCATGGGCCTCTTCTCCCGCAAGCCCAAGACCCCCAAGGCCATCTCGTCGAAACCCAACACAGCAGGCGGCGATTCGGCCAGTGTCAACTCGCAAGGCTCCAACCTCAAGAGCTCGTCGACGGTCAACTCTCGCATGCTCAATCGCACATCCGCCGGCAGCGTCCCGCCCACCCCCTTAACGCCAATGACGCCGCATCTGCCCAAGGTCAACCTGCCCAAGCCGCCCGACCCTTCGTTGGACGCCGCCGGCTATCTGAGGAGTCTGGGCGCCGTCCGCGAACGGTCCAAGATCGTGACCGAGAAGGCCCTGAGGAACAAGCTCACCCATTTTGACGTCGATCTCGACAGGTTCCCCGACGTTGTCACCTTCGTCTGTGGTATCATCAAGGTACGCATGACTACATTACCACTGATGACTACTTAGTAGCCTACTGCCCTACTGCCCTACTGCTTGACTAGCCTATCTACACTACACCTTCATACCTATATTACCTGCATTGATCACGCTGTGTTGCGGTGCGACGCGACGCCATTGATATCACCCCATGTTGCGCTGAAGTCGCACCGTCTACCCGCCTTTCATCATCCCACCATTGCCCCTGGTCCGATTGCCCAATTGACCACGCCGGATGACTGACTTTTGTCTTCCCGTGTAGCGCGACTACGATGCCCCATTCTCCTCCATTCCCGGCCATGGTCGATACCAGCACTTCTGTGTAGGCGGTCGTGATCGCATCGCCACTCTCCTGTCAACCTTCCCTGATAACGTCGACAACACTGAGAAGTGCCGCCGCTTAATCGACTTGTTCCTCGTTAGCGTGCTGCTGGACGCCGGCGCGGGTACGACGTGGAGCTTCAAGAGTGCCGAGAATGGCCGCATTTACAAACGGTCAGAGGGGTTAGCCATTGCGAGTCTGGAGATGTTCAAGACGGTAAGCACTTCCGAGAACACGGGACTGGTATCGGGAAAGCTCTACTAACATGCGCGACGCAGGGCCTGTTCTCGAGCAATCCCAGCAACAAGTTCCAGGTGGACAAAGATGGCCTCCGCTCATTGACGGTCGACCAACTGGCCAGGGGCATGCAGTCGCGCCCCGGCTGTGAGGTCGCCGGACTCGAGGGTCGGGCGCAACTGCTGATGCGACTGGGCACCGCATTGGCTGAGAAGAGAGACTTTTGGGGTGACAGTGGACGGCCTGGAAACATGATTGGTATGTGCCACCACCCTCTACTCAGTTCATCATTTGCAGACGCGATGGACGGCCACGGCTGACTAGGAGCTTACAGACTATCTCCTGGCCCACCCGACGACACAGGCATCCTCGACTCCCATCGTGATCTTGCCAGTGCTTTGGAACGTGCTCATGTCTGGCCTAGCCCCGATCTGGCCCGCATCTCGCACAGCTATCGATGGCATCTCACTCGGCGACGCATGGCCGTGCTCGTCCATGCCGCAACAAGCAACATCGCCCAATTCGCCGAGCTTCTCGCCCTTCCCCAACTCCCAATCCGCTTCTACAACAGCGCCCTGGGAGTCCATCTTGCCGTTCCACAAGCTGACACAATGGCTCACCTATTCTCTCATGCAGCCCATGCAGAGCCTGCTCAGGATCCAATTCGCCGGCACGGAGCTGCTGACCGGGCTGCCCGAGTACCGGAACGGTGGTCTGTTCATCGATCTGGGCGTGATGACGCTGAAGCGGGACGAGACGGAGCGCGGTCTGCAGAACTACAGTGACTACTGCAGACGGACGGGCGAGAAGGGCATCGAGGTGGCGCCCATGTTTGAGCCGAGCGACGACGTCATTGTCGAGTGGCGCGGCGTCACGGTTGGGTTTCTCGACAAGCTCTGTGCCGAAGTCAACAAGGCGTTGCGGCAGGAACTCAACGGCGGAGAGCTGACTCTGGCGCAGCTACTCGAGGCTGGGAGCTGGAAGGTAAGTTGCCCTCGACCGACCGACCGTGGTCGATTGTTGTCATTCATGGCGCAATGTCTTGTCCAGAAATACCAAATACTAACAAGTGTGTACACAGGGTGGTCGTGAGATTGCCGAGGTTAGCCGCCCGAACACGAAGGAACCGCCGATCCTGATCGACTCCGACGGAACCGTATTCTAGAAGACTTCTATTCAAGTCCGTAATTTTTATCAGATCCATCCGCCATGGCCGGCTGGAATCGCCGGGATTCGACCATGGGAGATCTGCGGCAACAATCAATCTAAAACACTTATAATCAATGGCGGGCTTGAAGTCATCCTTTTGGACAAGACCAGTAATCGCAAGCCAAAGCCTAGCCAGACTAAACGCTTAGATATCCTTAGAATTGCGCAAAGGATTGAATACAAGTGCTTTCCTGTATGTGACAACTATTGCCAAAAGCCAAGGGACCCTCTACAACCACAATACGCATATCACCAGTATTCAGATCACTGGTTCAACAATGTTTGTACATTCGAGACAAGTCGCATCGGATCAGATTATTTACAGTGACGCCTTCTCTCGCCAGTCCCTCGCCAAGGACACTTCTCTAGTATAAATACAGCTTAGGGCAGAGATTATGCGCCAGTTCTATAGTACAGCCAGTGTCACTCATCGTACACTCGGCATGAGCTTGGTGGAGGCCGCTGAAAACGACAAGCCCGCTCGCTATCTCTGTTGCTCGGCACGTTTCTGACGAATGGCTTCCATCCGTCTGTATGCCTTTTCTCGCTCCTCATTTGCCCTTCGCTCTTCGTATTCGTTGGCCTTTTGGCTTGAAGCCTTCCTGCCGTCGTTGCCAAAGGTACGTTTGATGCCTTTGGACATGTCGCCCATGTCCTTCTTCACGGAGCCCACGATCCCTTGGCCGCGTGACACGGGAGCCTGCCACTGCGCGCCAGCCGCACTGGCCAGCGCAGCCGGGGAAGAGGGGAGGGGAGGAAGACCAGCCCAGCGTCGGACAGTTGGATTCAACGTGGCTGCCGACTGCACGGTGGAACCAGCAGAGAGCATCAGGAAAAACCATTGCAGCCCGGCCGGCAACCATGCAGTGCCGAGGAAGAGGGCCGGAGGCAGAATATAGATCATTCCCTTGGCCATAGCCTGCTGCGCTGAATCCTGCGACATATTTGCTTTTTGGAGTTGCTAAGGAGACGTTAATGACCGCCCAGGACGCGATATTGTAAGGGGTGGAAATATAGTCGGAGCTTACCCTCATCATCATGGCCCCCAGACCCACAGAGAGAGCCGGCAAGATGAAGTAAGGATCGTGGACAGTCAAATCGGTGAACCAGGCAAGTCCGCCGGTCTCCAGACTGGGGACGGGTATGGCGGCCATGGCTCGGAACAGTCGAAACATGCCGTAACTGAAGGGAACGGTGAGGAATCCCACAAAGGGTCGCCAAATCTGAGCGCCGGATTGTCTGGTGATCTTACTCATGCTCGCGCGAGCCGACATCATGGCCATCTGGTCCTTGGAGCCGAATGCCGCCTCGTTGAACTGTTCCTTGGCCTTGATAAATTCTGGAGTGGTGTGAGCCTTCTGCAGCAAGGCCTGGTGCTTGCTGCCGGTCATGGTCGGCATGAACAGAGCGGCACGCCATACGATGGCTATCATGGCAAGCGACGCCCACCATGGCGCACCCGTGTATATGTACACATGTTCCAGAACCCACTCGACGCAGCTCGTAGGCCCCCAGCCAAAATCCAGACCGAGACTCTTCAGGTAGCCTATCTGCTCCGGAATATCAAGAATCGAGGGCAGGTCGAGGTCGCCAAATACAGAGTCATGGGATAGGTGTGTCGAGCTCGGGTCGATTGGCGTGGCTGGAGTGGCTGCAGAAGCAGGACTAACGCTCTCGACTGGCACGGGTGGAGGTTGCGCATCCGGGACAGAAGTCGGCGGTTCAGCAAAGGAGGCGGCTGGTTCGATCCGTGTATCGACTGGTGGTGGTGCTGTTGCCTCTGACGGTTTCGACTGGAATGGCCAGAGCGACAGGTTTCGCGTAGTTCCGGAGCGCTGGGCGAAGACCCCAGATGCTACACCCAGAGCACCACTTCCGGAGCCGATCGAGGCAAGCTGCGGTATTTGCGTTGGCCGACTAAGGCCATGCTTTGATGATATGGATGGCGAACGGATGCTTGAGCGGGAGAAGGAACGGGTCGAAGCTGGCGACGGTCTGGCTAGCTGCAATGAGACGAAATGGCCATGTTAGCTGCAGACATCCAGGGGACGGGATGCTGGACGCACCTGTGCTCGAGTAGGAAACAGTGGATAACGCAGCGCAGAGGCTGGATTCGCCTTGGATATCCCTCTACTCGGAAGCATGACGACGGTGAGCCAGTGTTGCGCAGATTGGCTTGTTCCTCTCTTGTGTTGCGATTTGGGGTTGAAGCCGTCGCGACAGTTGAGACGACAGAGTCCCAAAAGTCAAATAATTTTCCTTGTCGATACGGACTGACGGACAGACGGAGTAGGTCCGCGGGTACCCTGGAACGACCCGGTGGACTGGACATGCATCCCGGGTCTGCAGGTGGTCGGCGCCGGCATTTCTTCGGCCCGTGGCCTCTGTCCCTCTTCAACGTCGCCACTTGCAAGCTGGAGCTGGACTCCCAATCCATCTGGACTTGGAGGCTGAGCTACACCTTCAGCTCCGGCCTGGCCGCCTACAAGTGGGAGGTTTCCTTTCGCCGTGGTGTCTGCTCTGGTGCTACATAAGGTAGGTAGAGGGCAGTGGAACGGCCATGGGTCTCCAGGGTGTTTGTGGCATTGGTTTGAGTCAACCATCAGATATATGTAGTTTAACTGTACTTGGGCCACTGTCCTTCTGTATTTCCTACTCGAATGGCTAGAATCAATAGCCTGTCGACCCCCTATATATGTACACTGATGTAGGTATCTCGGTCCATCAGATCTCGTGATTGTTCTCCTCAAAAGGTCATACTCGGTGTGGTTGCCCCTTTCTCTATCTCAAAGGCTTGGTTCTACCAACAGTCATTTCCCAAGCACCCAAGCTCGCCCAGCAAGGCAACGTGGGCCCGATGACATGTATTCTCCAGGGACTATGGGGATCCAGCTCCTCTGATCAAGTGCCAGCACGCGGCCTGGTGTTGCTCCCTCGTCATTCCAAGCTTGTCAGATCCTCTAGGCTTGGTTGCGTTCTCGGTTTATCGCGGATTTCGAGGCCAGGTCCGATGGCATGGGCAGTTCGTCTTGAGAGAGGAAAGACCTGGAAAGTCTCGTTAGTATTCTTGGGCAGTTCTAGCAGTTTCACCCCTCTAGATGGCGGGCGCAGTGTCGCGGTGCGCACTGCGTCTGATCTGAGAGCACCATCATGGCCGTACCTTTGTGCCGCCCCATCCCAGCCTGAAGGCAGCCTCGTGCGCAAACAATTCGCCAAATCCCAGCATCATGCCGTTGACGAAGGGGAGGAACAGGTTGATGGCCGCACCCCGGATCATTGACCACACGTTTGGTGGCTGGTAGAGGACCATAGGCGGAGAAGGAGACGAGGATGGTGAGTTGGACATGTCCTCGCCAGCCGAGTACTGCTCGCTATCAGAATGCATCGTGACGCCAGACTCGGCGAGGATGTTGGACTCTTCGGAGGACATGGTGGAAGCTGTAGCCAAGGTAGCGAGCTAGCTTTGACTAATGGAGCATTGCAGGATGTCGTTAGATACCGCAAGTCCGAAAGGTAGTGAGTATAGGGTGTGAGAGGGTGTGCTGTTTGCTGTGCGGGCTATGCTGTGCCTTGAACCTGTCAGTGTGAAGTCGGGAGCATCAACACATCAAGATGTAGATACCTGGATGGAGTGGATGCTTCCATCATCACCGGGTCCAGTCCCCGGGTGTTGCAGAGCCTCGGAAAATCCAATGAACGCGCTGGAGCATCCCTGTTACACATGCAGTGGGCCCGTGCCCAAGAAAACCTCATGCACCAAAAATGGAACCAAGCTCGCCAAGATAGTAGATAAAGCTCGATGGTGGGGCGAGGTGGGGTACTTGATGGCTGCCTAAGTACATAGTAGCTATCTGATGCATCTAAGCGCTTGAAGTGCTGGAAGCCGGTGTGGGGACCTTGACGTCGCCGCCGGAGCTGCCTGGTCACAACCATAAGTCACTTTACCTTGTGCCTTTCTTCCAGAGCTTGAACCAGCAAGTTCGTCAACATCTCAATTCTTTCATTTGCGAGTGTGGGATCAGAGAAACCAGGCGCATCTTCTCTATCGGTGCCCATCTCTGCCTCCATCATTCTTCTTCTTGCACAGTGCACTTCTGTGCTTCAAAGGCACCCCTCAGTCCAGCACTGCAACAAACAACACCATCCCTCTCCCGCACTCCTCCAGCTCACCTGCTGGCCACAGATACGATGGACAGTAGCATAGATCACGATGCGCTCACCAGCGAGTTCATGGGCATGACCTCCGCTGGCTCAGAGCAGGTGAGCCTCATCTCGCGCGCGCGCCAGACCTCTGTTTTCATTGGGATTCGTCATTTGCTAACCGCCCTTACAATCGCAACAGGCTACGCAGTACCTTACCGCCAGCAACTGGGACCTTAACGGTGCTATCCAGGCCTTCTATGCCGACGAGGAGGAGGACGACGCCGCAGATGCTGGTGGAGCTGCGACCTCAGCCTCTGCTTCGGGTTCTGCGTCTGTTCCTGCCGACTACACAGGCCCGCGTACTCTTGATGGTCGACCTGCCCCTCAGGCCGCCCCCAGCACCTCCAGCACCTCCAAACGACCGCCCAAGAAGAAGGGGCTTGCCACCCTGAGCTCTCTCGGTGCCGGCAGTTCTTACGACCATGATGACGACGACAGCGCGGATGACGAGGACGATGCCCATCGAGACACATACGCTGGGGGCGAGAAGAGTGGACTTGCTGTCCAGGACCCATCTCAACGTGCTGATCCCAAACGCATAATCAGTGATCTCCTTCAGAAGGCCAAGAAGTACGTTCAAACAGCCGCTCCTTACCACAACGCTCTTTGAAATGATCTTGCTAACACACATTGTCCGCAGCAATGCTAAGCGACCCGAGACGTCATCACCTGCTGGCCCATCGAGCTCGGCCTCCTTCCACGGCGCAGGCCAGACCCTTGGTGGCGAAGGTGCTGAAAGCCGCGTGATTCCAGATCCTCGTGGCCCTTCTAGCGCAGCTGGCCGTGCTGCTCGACCGCAAACCGGCGAGGTTCAGGAACGAACGTTGCACTTGTGGCGGGATGGATTCAGTATTGACGATGGAGAACTGCGCCGCTTTGATGACCCTGCGAACGCTGATGCTTTGCGCATGATTCAACAAGGTCGTGCTCCCATTCATCTCATGAATGTGAGATATGACGAGCCTCTGGACGTCAAGTTGCAGCAGCACGAGGAGAACTACAGACCTCTTCCCAAGGTTTACAAGCCTTTCGGTGGCGAAGGTCGACGCCTTGGCAGCCCCGTGCCTGGAGATTCGGCCGATGCCGCCGCGTCTCTGCCTACGCTCTCATCACTGAATGTAGGTGCATCTGCACCTTCGGCAGCATCGGCATCGGCCTCAGGCTCTTCTGCCGATCCCTCGCGGCCCACCATCACGGTCCGGATTCAGATGCCGGACGGTACTCGTCTGCCAGCACGTTTCGATACTACGCAGACGGTGAATGATATATACGACTTCATCACTCGCGCTTCGCCCGAGCTGAGCAGCGGTGGCTGGGTTCTGGCTACCACGTTCCCCAACAAGGATCATACCAACAAGTCGTTGGTGCTTGGTGAGATGGACGAGTTCAAGAAGGGCGGCACTGCCGTAGTCAAGAGAAGCACCTAAGCAACTACGGGCTTTCGTCTGGCTGCCGGATTTCTACTAGAAAATGGAATTTGTGGCTTTTGCACCATTGGCTTGGCCAAGGACCTGGGTGTATCATAGACACCAAAAGATTTGCGTTGCTTCGTAGCCACTCAAGACATTCCCATGAAGATCTGTCTACCCATTTCAGTCTACATGCTGTGTAATAGTGGATATCAGAGGACTCTATGGCAATGCTCGCGACACGCATTCGGGATGACATCTCATAGTCCGCTGTGAAAGGTACTTGCAGCACATCAACCCAGTGTTTGTATACATGTACGAGGCCCGCCTCCTGTCCAGCCAGCAAAGCTTCCGTACACAGAATACCAGTTGAGTCAGCCGCCATTTCCATGCCCCAAGCCCCCAAGCATAGCCAAAGATGACAGATTCATCTAGCAGGTGTCCAACATCTCCCTCAAGGCTATGCTTTCGGCGTCGGTGACTGCAAGCTCCCAATAGCTCTTGACCGCAACCCAGGCCTTGGCATAGATGTCTCCAGTACCGGCTTCCACTCGTCAGGGCTAGAGTCGCTCTTGTCCTGGTTGGCGCTGTCCGCCACAGCCCAGGGTTGAGGTCGATCCACGTCGTTGGCAAACTACTCGCGTTGGTCTGTTGTCCACGCGTTTGCGCCACACTAGGGAAGCCATATGATACTGGTGGTTCTGAATTTGTGCCCATGATCTATGATGCAGCTCAGCAGGTTCGCGGTCTGTACTGCCAGAGCCAGAAGGCATTGATAGACTTGGGCAGCAGCTCAGGGAAATCCGGTATACGTAGAATACTGGCGTTCTTGAATGGTACCATATGGTCAATGTCCAGATTGGATGCGGCTGTCCACCCGCCGCCACCGTAGGGGCTGGTCCAGGTGCCGCTAGACGTGAAGCAATCCGAGTCTACCTCGACGTCGATTCTATCGTGTTCTAGAACGTACTCGCGAGTATTGCAGTCGTCTGTGGTAGTCCCAGGTCGGAAAGGGGTCGCGGTTACTCTCCGTCATCCTCGTTCACGAGATGGCGAGGGCATCAAGTTGCAACTAAGCCGAGGTTTGAGAGGGTATGCCAGGCTAGGTAAAACCCTCAGTTCAGCGTTGTTACCTCTCGTGCGTCCTTCCCAAGTAGTACCGCCCTACTCTGAATACGAGTAGAAAGAAGGTCTATTTACTGGTGTAACTATGGGGCATAAGCTTTACGTACGGGAGATGGGCCGGGGCGGCGAGGAGCGCGCCAGTAGACAGGAGATAACACAGAATATACAAGACTTCATGGCGGAGATTATGCCTTGGGGACTCTGACTGGCTTCGAAGAGTTGCGTGGGCTAGTTGAAGGCGAGTTCCAGCGGCAGAGAAATTGTTGCTACACTGAACCCTCAAAGTCTCCGTACACCACGTATCCAGCAAACAACGGTATGCTCATCGTAATTGGAGTGATCACACTGGCATAAGCATCAAAAGAAGCGTATAACACCAGAACTGCGTATTCCTGTATGCTTAATCCAGTATTTCGGAATTTTCCTACGGGTGATCTGGAATCTTATAACGTACACACACGCAGACTTACGAGTGCTGGGTGTATGTAGTTCTTCAACGACCTCCAAAACTCGAGTACAACTATTGTGGTCTGTCGATCTCTTTCCGCTTCGTCACATATTCTAGAGTTGTCGAAGTCCGTATCAGCACATCAGCGCCAAAAGAAGATCTGAGTCATGGTTTGAGGCTACCGGCCAACGAGTGAACCGTACTCGGGTCAGTTGCTAGGATGACTATGGGGAGACAGAGCTATAGTGAAGCTCACAAACGAGCGAGCGGTACTCACGCGTCTATGCGTTACATGACCGGCTTGTCAGACCTGTTCTTTCGCGGAGACCATGCCAGACTGGTCTGCATCAAGATGAGAGGCTCTGAGCTTGGCCTGACACCGGTCCAGGGCCGTCCAGAAACTTGAAGCTCTCTCGAGCTATCTGACAGTTCAACTTTGCTGAGTTGAATCGAGCCTCCCCGGGTGGGAGGACGACCATGAGGTAGGTATTAGTCGTAAACTTGCAGGCAAACATGGAGAATCTCGAGCCCGCCTTGTGTTCCTACAAAGACTACAAGTTAGCATTGGATGTCTAGGACAGTGACCAGACCTCCCACGGTCAACGACGAGGCACTTCGATGCGTGCAAGATAGGGGTTACCAGTCTCAAATGGAGATGCAACCACCGGGCAATCCTGCCACGGGTTACTTACCATCAGGGTAAACTGCTCGGCGTTCCTGGGCGTACCAGTAAAGCGGCTGATACTCTGCTTGAAATGCTTGAGGATGTTCGAGATACGCTCTTGCCGGTCTCCCGTGGGGTTTCCCTGCCCTTCCTCAGATGTCCAGCTTGATACCACCAGGAAGCTGGTTCGCTCAAACAAGAGCAGCTCCTCGGCCTCTATCAGTACACCCAGCGAGCCCAATTGAGACTCGATGACAGACAGATTGGGCACGAGGTCATGGATGATGCTGGCCCATGCTTTGTACAAGGACTGGTCCCAAATTGAGGTTGCAAAGGGTATCAGGTCCAGTTCCGCAGTGTACCCAGCGGCCTGGATGAATTCCGAAGTCTTCTGCCGAACCAACCGCACCCGGTCGACAAAGACGGCTTCCCGAGCATGCAGACTTATTAGATCCATCTTGTGAATCAGTACGTAGATCTTGGCGGTGGGTGAGAACTGTGTCATGGCAGAGATGATAGACACGTAGGTGGCCATGTCCCGGTCGACATCTCTCGATTCAATATCGAATACGTATATCAGGACACCGACGTTGGAGAAGACGTGAACTCGCTGCTGCGACAGGTAGTTTTCCATAAAAGCCTCCTGTCCGCCGCAGTCCCAGAGGTTGAGCGTGAGGTTCCCGAGGAATTTGACATGCGAGAGGTCAATGTCGATAGTCGCGCCTCTGGGTTACACCATTGATTAGCATGCTACCTATGTGCCCACCTCGCCAAAGACAGCAGACATTTTTTTTTGGGGGGGGGGGGGGGGGGGGGGGGGGGGGGGGGGGCTCCACGAAGACACAGCTTCCACTTCCACTCACAGGCGTCGAGTATCCCTCGCGATGTAGTTGCTGAATATGATGCTTCGCATGCTCGACTTCCCGGAGCCGCTCTTGCCCATGAGGAGGACCTTCTTCTTCTTAGGTTTCTTGACCTCACTCCGGACATCGCCCGTCATGCCCATACTCGTGGATGATTCCATGTCGGCCATCCTGCTCCTGTTGTTACCCGCGATGCGAACCCAAAACTCAAACTCTTGGAGTCACCGAGATCGTGTGTGTCTCTGCTCGTCTGCCCATTGAACTTGCAGCTGTCGAATATGGTGCGCGAAGGTCGGCGCAGTTTCCTTGACGCGACAATTCGAGTGGCTCAGCTGGGGGCATTCATGGCTGTCCGTCGGTGCAAGGCGGCGGGCGGTACCTTCGAGAGGTGGACTAGGTAGTGTTTGATGTGTCGTTACTTGATCGTCGCAATGCGGTATCTTGTAAGGTTGCAGCTGTTGGTGCGAATGCTGGTGTGCACAAAGGTGAACAGGCAGCGGGCCTAGCTGCACCTGAGCTGTCGAGAGCTGGAGATGGCCGGTGGGAATGGTGGGAATTGGAAGCTGGAGCTTTGTCAAGAAATCGTGATTTTCCAGTTCATTGGCCAATAATCAGACGTCAATACAGCTGCACCACTTGCAGCTCGTTGACCGCCTAAGCGAATATTGGCTTCTAGGCATACTGGCATATCGGTTAAACCACTGCAAGCGGAGATAAGAGCGGCTCTCACTTCACCAGATCAATTGTGGTTCATTTCCTCATCTTATAATACACATTGACCAAGTCCCCGGCATGAAGTCCTTCCAGATGATCAGACTCGTCTACCAGGATCTGCCATCCCCTCCTTAAACGCTGGCGGCACCATTAGGTGCGATATTCCCATCGCCCTTCTTCCGCGAGCATGCTTGGGAGCGTCGTAGGACAGCTTCATGACGCTTCCTCAGCCTCTCTGTTGCCTCCAGATGTGAGAAGCGCCGATGTGCTATTTGCTTAGGGGTCAACAAGCCTCTACCACCGTCGATGGCCCTGTCCATGTCATTGGCCCCATCATAATGACCGTCGACGACCCCGAG
This sequence comes from Anthostomella pinea, assembly GCA_963556695.1. NCBI lineage: Eukaryota > Fungi > Ascomycota > Sordariomycetes > Xylariales > Xylariaceae > Anthostomella > Anthostomella pinea. The sequence continues at coordinate 2,370,417 of CAUWAG010000008.1, read as the reverse complement.
CATCTGGCAGAGCGACTCGGCTTTTCCCATGAGCCAGTCCCTGTGCTGCAGACCACCTCTCCAATGCAACGGCAGGGCTTTGAATCCCAGCAGACTTCCGAGAAGGGCACCAGCAAAGCAGCAGTTGGCGTCCGCATCGCCGCCACACATGGCCAGGTCCGTGATCAGCTGCCGGAAGAGTGGCAGCTGCGCCGACAGCTTGCCATCGGCTCTCGCTATACTTCTCAGGGCGAGGCGGAGGAGCAGAATGCCGGATCCGAGCGTCTTGTAGACGTAACTAATCTTGCCGTACTGGTCGAGTTGAAGGTCGTCCAGTCGATTGGCTACCACGTGTCGGTCCAGTTCTTCGCGATCCAGGTCAGGATATTCACTCGCAGCCGGATCTTCATCCTCCTGCTGCATCCTGTAGATGTCGTACCAATCCACCGCTTCTTCGATGACATCGTCGATGTACCTCTCCTCAAAGGCCTGGCCAGATGCGAAACCAGATACCAGAGCGGTGCCAATGGCGCAACTCACGATGCATCGTGGATCGACGTGGGTGATTACTGAATACGCCGCTGCGATGTTGAATGTCTTCGTGATGTTTTTGCCAATGCATAGGAGGCCGAGCGGATAGGTACGTGTGAGTGATTTGTTTGACGCTGGGAAGAAGCCCTCCGAAACCCAGTACTCAGTCGCGGCCTCTTCCGGGTCGTCCAGATACTCGGAGCCCGTCACAAGCTCGCTCAGCTTCCTTCCGGCCCCAAGTGGCATCGTGTCCAGCGCCCTTAACCCTTGCTCAGCCCATATGTTCAGACGCTCCGCGAGGTCGGCGGGGAAGAATTCTCCATTGCTGTGCAGACAAGACAGCAAGATGCAGAGTGCTTGGTCTGTCTCATCTGTCCAATGTCGGAGATGAAATTTTCGTCGGTGCGGGTCTCGAGCGAAAGGAGTCGGTTCTGACAGGGGGAGCAGTGTGAACCATCGGGTAGGGTACTCTTGGAGTGCCTGCGCGGGGATCATGTGCTCGGTGTACAGGCCGATCGTGTCGCCCAGCGCTGAACCAAAGATGCAGCCAACGATGCGGTCTTGCTGTGTTGCGCGCACCGTCTGGGTTATGTGCGATTCCATGATTGGAGGTTGAGGCTGGCGCGAGCTTGGGGAAGTCGCGAGTTTGGGGAAGGTGTGTGTGTGTTCGGAAGCTTCAGCCAATCCAACTCTCGTTCCTGTGGTACTGGAGTAATCCTTGTGGCGCGCCTACGATTATTTTGAGCTTGTCGGGCGTTGAGAGATCATCGCTGGAGCCGCACTGGTGGGTGGTAGTAGTTGTGGTGGTAGCGGTAGCGCAGAGGCATGGCATGACAGTTGGTGGTGTATTCGTGTTGCTCGTCTCGACTTGCTTCAGCGCATCTCAGTTGCCTCAGGTACGAAAGCCCCAGTTGTCTGGGTTTCCTATCTCTCCTCGGTCTCCTGGCTGCTAACTGTGTGCAAAGGTGCAATTCATGCCGAACTCATCGCATTTGGAAGCGATAGATCATAAACCTCTGCAGAAAACACGCAGCGCATCAAGTATACACCTCTTCTCCGCCAATCCGTATATTCGTTTCCAAGTTGCTCTTTTTACAAATAGCATGTGGCTTTTCGATGGTGTTCTAAGAAACAGCCATCTGGGGTACCCTCAAGTCTTACGACACAGTCGCGTACCGTATTCGATAACCTCCCATTTTTCTGTTCCCGGCGTGGCAATGGCATAAAATACCCCGTTAGGATCCCATTTCTGCCGGATCTCGAGCAGCTTTGGGTACTCCAAGCCCCAGAAGTGGTCTTGCCAGTCCGGTTGGTATGGATCGCCCTGCTACTGGTCAGCGTCTCATGCTGGATCAAGCCTTATCTCAAGTCTCATCTCGCGCCCGACCTCGTTGACATAAGCACAGCCATGAGGGCCTGCCTCCCTCATTGCGGCGTCTTGGATATTCGTGAGAACGTTTTGGAGGTCTTCCTTTTGGGCCCATGTAGTGCCCACAGGCACCGGAAGCGTGACGACCGCGAAGTCGGTGGAGTTTCTAAACCGCGGGTGTGTTGCTGAATTTGACACTGGAGTGCTATGGCCGGCATCCCACAGGTGGCCACTGATGCCACCCTGATTAGCAAGGTCGGCCCGTGGAGATGTTGCCGTCTTGAACGCCTGTGCCACGACCACGAGTCAGTAGGTCCCGTGATTGAGTGCTCTTGGGGCAACCCGGGTTTTGGAAGACTCTGGATACAGACCTTCACGATCCCCATGTTTGACGAATTTGAGGCTAACAACATCCCCTACGATGCTGTCGGCAAAGAGTTTGATACGGTATATGACCTGTACATTGACCTTTTCGAAGACGAGCCAACAGGGTCATCTGCCGTGACAGGCGGGTGATGTTTAGTCACACTGACGTTGAGGAGAATAATGATGGCTTCAGGATGGCCCCCATCTCAGCTGAAGTCTTGCCTGCGCCAACAAAAGGCGCAATGTGTAGACGCAGCGTCGCCAACTCGAAGTAGGCATAGAGACCAGCGTCAACAAATGTGTTGGAGTATTTGTGGAACGACCTGACGCCTTCCCAGAACACGTCGGTATCATTGGTAAGAGTCGAGTTGATGTTGACAATGACACTGGCAGCCTTCGTTTCCGGGAAGGTCTTGAAGGTAGCCGAGAGGACTATTCCATAGGATGATGGACCTCCTCCCATCAAAGCCCAGAACAAGTCAGGATTCTCCTCCGAGTTGGCTCTCAGGAACTCGCCGTCTGCCGTGACGACGTCGAAAGCGAGGGCCGTGTCTGCAACCATCCCGTAGAGTGGCCTACATCGTCCACGATTAGTCAGGGGGCTCTCTTTCTCTCAAGTCAGTGTAATTGATACGTGGCGGTTCCGCGTCATGACCCGGCAATAAGAACAGCGGAGAGACATGAAAGAAGAGCAACAATGTAGCCTACTCACGTTAGGGGGCCATGTCCACCTCCTTGAACGAGGCTGCCCGCAACACCAACTGTCTGCGGGTTTATCAGTTGGATGTCGACTATTCCACTGTATGGAACTTACGGGACACTCTCCGGTCATGACAAGAACGGGTGGATCCTGGGCGTTGGCTGCTGTGAGTGAGGCCCGACCTTGGACCCGGCGCCCATGATAACACTTCCTCCTGTGTAGTTGCCGGGCCCAGTGTATTCTGTAGAGAAGACGAGGTCTTGGAAGCTATGTGTGTTGATGACAAGTGCCCCCCATCCCGTCGAACGCCCAATGAAGACGTGTCTGGTATTTCGCACAATCAAGCGCAGGTTGTTCTCTCTGGCGAAGTCAATGCCTGCCTTAACATGGCCCTGGGACTCGGCGGTAATGACATAGACTCCGTAGTTCCCAAGGGTGCAAGACTGCGAAGGGTCATCAGTCGGCCGGCAGGTGTCATTCATGAAGTAGGTCCATAACTCCGCAGCCGGCTTATCGACGCTGGACAGTGTTAGCATGCGTGTGCGATCTACTATCTAGAGCCGGCACGACGACGACTTACGTCCAGGTCTCATTGGCCCAGTTGGCCGTTGCGTCTGCACAAGCAGCAGCATCGTAGGTGGGGGTGGTGCCGAGTGGTCCTTCGAAGGCCTGCCGTGGACCGCGTTCAGTTTGGTATCCAAGATCACCTTCCCGCATGCGAATGAGTAGGACCATCCTGCCTGGGGAAGCATACATCATAGCAAGACGCGCCCGGCGGGATGTCGACGAGCAGTGTGCCCTCCACGGTAGAATTTAGTTCCGCCCAAGCACTGTCAGCCGGCCAGCAGTCATCGTCAATATAGCATTTGCAGCCATACTCGGCGCCGTTCCAGGTTCGGGAAACCAGTGATGGTGCCGATAACGTTGTCCTGCCGAACACGGCGAGCCCAGCACACAGAAATATCCCATCGCGGGTCATTGTCATGGGTACGGAAAATGGTGAGCTTGGGATATATCGCGTTCACGGGTTTTGCCCCGGCTATCGTCCATATTTATACTGAGAGCCGGCCAACCGTCCTCAGAGACGACGCGCGGGCATGGTGCGAAGCAGAGAAATGGCTCGGCGTTGTCCTGTACCAAGAGTAACCATCCACGGGCCAAGCTTGCTTCACTAGTAAGCGTTGCATCTCATGAAGTTGCCATGCGTCGAAGCCAAGGCATTGATTCGCCGACTAATGTTACTGGGCCATGTCAGAAGGCGAACCATATAGGGGGGTAAAGATGTATGTTGTTCTGCAGAGGGCTACAATACTAATCAGGCCTGGAGGCCATGTATATGTACATGTATGATTCCTTTGTTCCCAGGATATGCTTCCTGACAGGCCAAGCGGCATTTGGCTCGGCATCTTGGCCGCCTGCCTGGGTCGAACACATGTAAGTCGCATGGTCCTCTTCAATCAGTCGTTGAGTCCCATAAGGAGGTCGAAGGGCAGAAACATTGACACCGGGCAATAGATTTAATACGCGTGCTTTTTGTCTTTATCCTTACGGATTGAGGACTTCTTCTATGATGGCTTGGTGAGTATTGGTCTCTGGAAGTCAGGGACTAGCTGGAAGTTCCTTTGTAACCTTGTTGGTTCTTTGTAAGCTTGTACTTGGAGCCTGCCAATAAGAGGGTGTCTCTGGTCTATTCGTCCGAGTCGTAGGCCGTGACATCGTCTTATTGACTTTGCAAGAACTCCTGCTGGGGGAATCTGTGATTCAAAGTATAGGATATGTCCAAGATATATTTTCCAGACCGGCAGCATAGCCCTGATCGCCGTTCGTAGTACAGCGTCTATCGTTTCAAGAAGCCTCTTAATGCGACATGCTGATGTCCCACCTAAGCTCCCAACTTTCTCGATTCTTGGGTACCAGGCCTCCAAGCCGTGTGTAAGAATAAGAATAACACAAGCTTTCACAGCCCTCCTGGTCGACTTTACTGGAAGTCCTTTGACTGTGTTGCATAGTCCTCAAAGGTGATTTGCTACCCTACTAGCTTTCTTGGCCCAGTGAAAAACATGATCTTTGAAGTTTAGTTTTTTATCCAGAAAGACACCTAGCCATCGCATGGAAACCTTGGCTGTTTTATTCATTGTCCTGTGGTAGACTGGAGGGTTGTTTGAGTTCTTTTTCCGTGAGAAGTGCATGATTTCAGTTTTGTTGGGGTCAAATTCAATAGCGTTGTTATGTCCCTATTAATTAAGTAAGTAGATTTTTAGAAATCTCTATAGCTGTTTCTTTAAGGTTCTTTCTAATACAGAGAGTCGCTAGGTCATTTGTATATCCAAAGCTTCTCTTTTTTATACCAAATCGGGCACAAATTGGCTCTGTATACAGCATGTAAAGGATTGGAGAGGCTGGTGAGCCTTGTGATAGCCCACAAGTGAGAGCTTTTATATCGGGTACGATACCTTCAAACTAAACCCTTACAGACCGCTCGGACATGAATGACTGGACCCATCTTATAAGAAAGCCTGGCCAGCCCTGTTCTCTCATGCGAACCACCAGTCGTCCCATTAGGGCAGCGTCAAAAGCCCTTTTCACATCTGACATGACTACCGTTGCAACGAGGCGTTGGTCGAGGGCCTGCTCAATATCTTGTATGAGTGCAGCTACCAGGTCAGTGGCAGAGCGCTTTGGTAGAGCTCCAAAATGTTGTGGAGCTAGAATTCCAAGTTTAATAACAAACCAGGTAATTCTTTTTGCAATGAGTCGTTCAAGGCCTTTGCCAAGACATGACAACAGTGATATTGGTCTGTAGGTCCTGGGATTGGAATAGTCTTTTTTGCCTGGTTTTTGGATCATCATCACCTCAGCTACTTTGAATGGTTTAGGGTGGTGTCCAATCTGTAGACAGGTCTGGAAAAGGGCTCTGATATGTTCCCCAATGACTGGCCAGCAAGCTTTCAGAATCCGCACTGTGAGGGTGTCTATTCCTGGGGAGTTGTTCTTGGTCCCTATAGTACACCCTTCAGCCTCTTCCAGCCCGACATGGTATTTAAGGGGGATGTGTGGTTTGGGTTGTGTGATATGAGCAGACCAGGGGGCAATGATATCGTTGTCTGGAGTACTTTGTTTAAGCGTGGCTGAGCGTAGTGTATTTGCCTTGTTCTCTTGTGACTCGAATATTTGGTCTCCTACGATGATTGGAGGGGAACGCAATCCTGCTGATAGCTTGTACCAGGAAACGATTCTGTACAGGTCCTTTGGCTCAGTCGCTGAATTGATTAGAGTCTGCCAGTATTCTCTCCTAGCTTTCTGAACCACGCAGCAAAATTCCTGTCGGGCTGAATTCCGCCCTTTTTGGCTTGTAGTATGTTTAGAAAGGGCCTTGTATGTCTGAATAGCTGCTTTATATTCATCATTCCACCAAGCAGTGGGCCTAGATTGTCGGGGCTTCTTGCCCACTGTCCTGACACAGGCTTGGATCATGTTGATCAAGCTCTGTGTAAAGGCATCTACCTGGCCAGGGGATGCACCCAGCCGGGGGAGCTCAAAAAATCCTATTTTAGACATTGTCCACCAGCTCTTGTAGTTTATCGTCCGGTACTATCCAATGATTGGCCTTGGGGACTCGGTCTAGATCTCCCTGAATTGGAATGACTATTCGTAATGTCTTATGATCTGAGGTGCACTGAAGTGTATCATTGACTGAGGCTTCAGCCATGGGGACATCTGAGAACACCAGATCTAGTACATTTTCTTCATCATGTGTTGGGACATCTGGTTCAGAAATCAGATCCAGTCCGTGGTCTGCCATAGTCTGTGCAAATATGACACCACCATGATATCCTGGATTGCTCGAGTCCCAGGATGTGTCGCTAGCATTAAAATCTCCAGCTATAACGCAGCCAAAAGGTGGAGTCCATACTTCCAGAATGTTATCCACTTCCTGCAGGTTGTTACATGGTCAGTAAACGCTGGCAAATGTAATGCCTCGTACCTTGACCCAAGTGATGTCTCGTGTAGCGTAAGGCCAAAATTGATCCGCTTGAAGATATTTTCTCACATAGATGAGAGATCTGGGCCGTGTACTGTCGCTGTCCCAGGAATCAACCGGGGAATATATATCATAATTTGGGTGTGTCTTCACTCCTGTTCTTCTGCCTGGTGGTGTGCTGACCCAGGGCTCTTGCATCAAAATGATGTCTGCTTGCTCTCTTTTGTAGTCAGCCAGGTTAATGACTAACTCTGTAGGGCCTGCACTCTTTTATACTCCTGCCGCATTCACAGAATGGACGACCAGATGCCCGTGTCGATATGTTTCGTTTGATATACCTAGCATTGACGGACAACAATGGTGTCGGCATCTCTGGGATGAGCTGTATTTGTTGTGTTGATTTGTATTGTGGTGTCTTTGTTATTGTTGTTAGGTGATGACCCAGCTTGGTTTCTGCTTGTTTTATTGAAGGCCCTGGATCTGGCTCTTTCTCCGGCCAGCCTTATTTCCTGGATTTGCTCCTATGTGTGCTTGTGAATGATACCTTTCATAACCTTGGGGCGTGCAGGGCATTTATTGAAGTCAGCAGCATGAGGCCCCTTGCAGTTGACGCATTTTGGGATTGATTTTTCGCAATCCCCCTGGTGTACTGCGCTGGCGCAACGTGCACATACTTGCTTTTCATATCGGTAGTTCCTACTATGGTATCTAAAGCAGCTCGCACACTGGTGAACCTTGGGGGAGTATTGAATGTGCCTCAAGGTCATTGAGTGAGCAAAAAGCGTGAATAGTTTCTTTGCTGCACGGGGCAGAGAGATCACTCAGGTGGTCTTTGGATCAGAATCAACTGTGTTTCTTAAGAGTATGCACCTTAGAGGTCTGTCACCTGTTTGGGCTTTAATTTTATCAGCGACAGCAATGTCAGTAATGTCGATTGTCAACTCTTCCGCATTGATGACCTTTCTTAGGCATCCATCGACCTTGTAGTGATGCCAGACCGTGTGGGTCTCGATCTTTTGTGCCTTGAGAATGTCGGTAATTTCTTCTTGGAAGGCCAGGAGCTTAGCCTGAGTTGGTTTGTCCCTTGGGTGTAAGGTAAATCCGGAGGGGCACCGTGTCACTTCTCTAAGCTCCTAGGGATGAAGCTTAAGTCTTCTATTTAGTGTAGACTTTATCTCATAAGGCTCTAAATGGCTATTGTCTATGCGGACAAAGACCCGGAGATCATCCTGCTTCTTCTTCAGTTGGTTGGCAGTGGTGAGGGCACCAGGCTGTATTTTCTTCATGGTGGTGTTGACTGTCAGTAGATGCTGTCAGTGGCTAGAAGAGACGGCTTGTGCGAAAGTCATGGTGGGCTTCCCCATCCCCCCGGAAGTGGTCTTTCTTATGGTTGAATCTCGGGTTTCTAGCCACTCGTTCAGACATTTAGAGAACAAGGCGCTGAACTCCTTAGCATGTGAGTATAATTCGGTTCCGGCTTTCTGAAGTGTCTTGTCAACTGTTGTAGCACACTCTTAAAATATTGTTATCCTGGCTTCATAAAGGTGCTTGTCTTTATTCAGTATTTTAGCAACTTGGTCCTGGTACTCCGAGGAGGAGGCTTTACTCCCTGTATCGTGTTTAATGGCTTGGTCTATAGAGATTCTGTTCAATTGAGGTCGTTTCATTCCAGTGGTGCTGCCGTTATTGATATTTCAGGATTTTCTTTTCAGAGGGGAAACAACGGTGAAGTCAGCCTCAGAGACCTGTGACGGGCTGCTGCTGATGTCGTCAAGCAGCGCCTGGCGGAGCTTGCTCAGAGTTGCCAGGCTGTATGTCTTTCTAGGGGCCAGGGATTTGAGCACGTCGCCGGTGGTCGTCTTTGGGACGGCCATGGGCGTGTTTGGGGACCCGTCATGGAAGGGTGCCATCCAGCTTGTGAGAAAAATTCTCTTATACCTTGGCAAACATAGTCAATTACTAAAAGAAGTGCCTACTTTAGCGCAGATATCGAGGTTGCGCCCTAACAGCGGGGCGCCAAGAAAAATAGTTGTTTTTGCGATGATGGTGTGTTCCACACCAAACTCGTTATCGTCAGTCCAAGCTACCTCTGGTGTTGTTACGTCTGCTTTAGGTCGGCTCTACGCCATTTTGAGAGGCCTTCGATATGCTCTTGGCCTCTAATCCCTTGTTCCACCCTACTTCCAGATAGACTAATCTTGTTAGGTCCTCGCACTTCTTTATACGCCTGATGAAATCACTATACAGACAATGAGTTACACAGCACCACCTTTGTTCCAAATTGTGTCAATGAGACCCGGGCACTTACCAGGCTTTTACAGACCGGGCCTCCTTGTCGAGGATGAACAAAACATACTCACTTGAACTCAAAAGACTATTTCGGCCTGCGTGCTAGACTCGACACTATTGTTGTCGACGAGATCTAGAATCTGGGATAGTTGGATATACCCGGTGCTTGGCGCCCTCAAGGTTGGCGTTATACGTTGTCTATCAACAACTGTTAACCACAAAGACACATCGCACACATATAGCATCCGGTCTGCATGATTCTTACCCCTTTCATCACTTCGACAAGCCTAGAAGAAGAGGAACGTCCCACGGCTTCCTTCGGCATCATTGTAAGCCATTCGCGAGCTCCTTATCAGCCAGTACATCAACATAAAACTCAGCCCCCGATATTACAATCACTTTACGATGCCTTCCTCTAAGCCCAAGTTTGCCTTGATACGAGACGCACTGAGTAAGACTATTGTATATCAGAAGTACCAAAAGCCTTGTTACGGCCATGTCTTTGAGCTCCTCGAGCTTCCGTCTGTAAAGATAGTTCGAAAGTCCGAATTAAATGCAGCCGTGTGACGAGCCGTCTAACCTATAAGGCTAAAGGGTTCTATAGGGTTTATGTTCTGAGGTAAGTTAACACAAAGGACAATAGAGGCTTCTGTCAACTAGAAGACACTCAGATACTGGGGCTTAGTCTGGATCCGGGGGATCACTGAATAGTCGAGTCGTCAAGAGATTTCTCTCACCTTAGGGTTGGTTAAGATGCTTAGATTGATCACTAAAATAGAGACTGTTTATCTGTCTAGCTAAGAAATGTCCATCCTTATATATCCAATCTCTCTCTCACTGATGAGGTGGATATCTGGGATCGTTGGCTATCCCAGCTATCCCCTGGTCACGTGACTCGTGTCGCAGTATCCTTCTTCCGTGTGTTGTGCTTATCGTTCATTTTCTGCCAATGAACCCTGGCCTGTCCGCGGTCCTCCTCCCCTGTGTGGTCTTGTTGGTTCGTAATAGGCCGGCACTTCGCCCAACGAAGACTTCATTGACATTGACTTTGAAGACATCGAGCCTTGGGAAGACTTCACGGAAGAAAACATCCATGGAATGTTCCTTGATTTGCTTGAGAAGCCTATCTCGTGGCAAGTCTAAGACCTAATTTCCATGACACGAGCAGCAAACCAGACGCACATAGTCGTGTCTGAGAAAAACATCAAATGTATGTTTGAATTTTCCGTGGTGCCAGCTCTACGGAAATTTTGGGGTGCCACTGCTGTTGAATTCCAGTCGCGCGTTAATTTGAAACCATCCAAAGCTGTGGGTTTCGCATACGAGGGTTTGGGCGTCAGGGTTCCGAAATTAGAGGCCCCGTCCCTCGTCGCAAGACCCATAGAAAAGAACTCAGCCGCCTCAAAGAAAGTACACTGCATGTTGTCCAGGTCTGACACAAGCCCGGTCGCTACATCTCAGAAAAAGAAACCTGACTCGCCGGTTAACCACGTCGAAGAGTCTGGAACTGCTACTCAATCTGAGGATCTCCACCACATCGATATAGAGTCGAGCAATGGACACCTAGCTTCCATCGGGGATATAAAACGGCGTTTTGCCCACGACTCTGATGGGCTATCCCAAGGCGATAAATACCACCGAGCCAGTACAACGGTAAGTCAGATGGTCATGTACTGTTACCAGGGAAGAACAAGGTACGCATTTGTCATGACACCGGTTGATGTTACTTTAATGCGCTTCTACGGCCTTGGTGATAAGAAGAACGACAAAAGACTCGGTCTACAGTATCGAGTTTTACCGTGGAAGAGGACCAGAAACGAGATGCCTGCTTCCAAGGGTATCTGGGCACTTGCAATGCTAGGCATGGTCGACAGCCAATGAGCAATCGTACCCAAGCAGCAAATGCAACCTTTTGATGCCTGGTACCGATTTCTTTATGGTGGGAGGACTTTCTACGTCCATAACCTCACAGAAAGGATTCTGCGCTCACTTCCAACGAAAGGTATGACCGTCATGGCCAGCTCGTCGGAAAGACTTCTAGACAAGGTCCGTCGTTGGGCAGAACTATCCCGGAGCAGCAGCTCTCAGAGAGTGCCGACTTTGAGATGGAACCGGACTCCGTACCATTCATGGAAGTTTTAGGGGTCGAGTGGCAGCCGACAGTCGAGACAGCCAAGCGGAGGGACAGTTCGGAAGAAGTGTACACCAAGCACATGCCAGGTCAGCCGACACCCGCCGCGAAATTGGGTAAAAACAAAAGAGGCCCAGTGGAGTCTGAAGGTGACAGGACCCAAGCCACGGGTAAAGTCCGCAAGCTTGACAGTGGAAAAGTAAGCTCCCGCAGAGGTGTTTGATCAGTACATGGCAAGGGCCGGGCAGCTACGCGATCGCCTGTGTTCGTTGCGCCGGCCTACAATGAGATATCTTTGTGGTCCTAGCCTTGAGTGTGTGCAACGGGAAGGCATATTGAGAACTGAAAAGTGACTGGTGGCTAGTTTCGAATGACCCCCATCAGTAGACTCCAGTGGAAGTGGAAAGTTGTTTTGTGTTATATAATGAATCGTCTATCTTAAGTTCGAAATCACATTCTTCCCAGTTTTCATTGTTCTTCTCCATTAAGACGGCATGTCGCTTCCGTCTCCTTTGTCTTTGAGGGTCGGGGATAAGCCACAATGCGTACGGCAGTCTCAAATGTACGTGGGCCCTTTGACTTTGAGGCAGATAAGTGTTGGGAACCACACATGTCACCCATAAACTTTTGCTATTATCGCGTTGCGCGTGGCAATGGGTCCGACTGCAGAGTCTTTTCATTCCACCCCAATGGAACACCTACCTTGCGTGCCCGGGCCCAAGTTACAGCCGTTTCGCCAAAATGGGAAGAGACCTGACATAAACTTCCTCGGTCACATTGGGAGAGGCATACACGCACACGTCTGGCTAGTAGAGACTGGCGGTGCCCTCTTCGCCCTCAAAACTGTAAGTCTAAAACGTCTCTCAGGGCAGCCAGCAGCACTGACAGAGGGGCAGTTCACCTTCTCACAGATATACGCAGGGCCAGAGCGGTGGGAGGTGGAGATGACGGAAGAGGAGGAATTAGCTTACCTCCACCCGTTCGGCTGCGAGGCGCGTGCTTATGGAAAAATCGCAGAACTTGGCTTGGACGACGTGGCAGCGCGTTGCCACGGATATAGCATGCTCGACCAAAAACATCAGGATCGCCTAGGGGAGGCAGATCAGGAGTTTGACTGGGGATACGACGCATCCTCTAATAAAGGCGCACCTTTGAGGGCCATCGTGTTGAGTACATAGACACCAGCACGGTCAAGCCATCTAAAGGTGTCTATGATGACAACCGGAAGATGATCGAGACCGCCATAAGCCGAAAGACGGCCCCGAAGCTGATCCGCAACCTCAAGAAGCTTCACCGTGGCGGAATACTCGTGCGGGATATCAACACGGGCAACATCCTCCACGGCTACCCCTGACGAACACTACACCGATAAGCTGAGGTCGCACCAGTCTGACACTAAGCGGTATGAGGGACGCCCTTATAGGCGCGAAACCCATGGGTGGACAACCCGGCCTAAACTGTACGACTGGGAGAAAGGACGCACGTCTGCAAAGACCGGTTCTAGGTCAGTGTCAGGAAAGACGAAGGCAAAGAAGGATGTTCTGCTTCAAGGAAAGGAGAAGGACGAGAAAAGAAAGGAGGAGGACGGCGCACCTGTATAAGAGCCGGCAAACGACGAGGTGCGCCCTAGAAAACGAGGGACCAACTCTGCAAATATTTAGTCCCCCAAGTAATCATCGCAGCGATCCAGCTTCTTACTGTCGGAGGTGAGCGGAGTGGACGGGATGAACAGACGAGTTACCCTACTCTACTCCATGACGGCATCCCCTTAGAAGATGGTCAATATTTAAACTCGATCAAATGCAATCATTATGCAAGCAAGACCCCTGGCCGCCTGGCTGCCTGGCAGCTGGCCAAGCTACCTACATCATGCACGCATCCTACCCTGTAGTCCCCTCCACCCATGGGAGTCTAGGCCCCAAGCATCTTGCCCAGCTGACGTGAGGTATTCGCTGCTTCAGTGCCTACGATATAATCTACCATTCTTCGCTTCCTCCTCCACAGCAGTCCTCTCCAAAACGCAGCCTCAGAGTGGTGCCAACGATTACGATCACCATGTCGCTAGAGCTAAGAATGGCATCCCCGGCGGATGCTCTAGCCATTGTTTTCGTCTTCTTCGACGCTTTCCGCGACCATCCAGCTTCGCGCCGGGTATTTCCAGCAACCTCAAAGCACGCCCAAGACTACTGGATAAAAGACATCAGCGCCGAGTTGCGCAATCCAAATGTCAATATCGTCCTGGTCACCGACCGAGACTCGTCGCCCTCTGGAGATGTTATCGCCTTTGCAAAGTGGGTAAAGCCGCGGACCGCGTCGTCGGCGCCCTCGCCACTGCAGCTCAGCTGGCCCGAGGACGCCGATATCGCTTTCGCAGATGAATTCTTCGGGGCCCTGGACGAGAAGCACTCGGAGATCATGGGAGATCGGCCACATTGGTATCTGGAGATACTTGGTACGCGGACGGCATTTCAGGGAAGGGGAGCAGGCAAGCAGCTGCTCCGGTGGGGTCTGAAGCAAGCTGATGACGAGGGAGTCGCCGCATTCTTGTCGGCAAGCCCATGGGGTGCACCATTATACGAGAAGCATGGTTTTGAGGTAGTAGAGACTATGACTTTCGATGACGGTCGTTACCTCGAGACTTCCATGCTGAGGGAGGCTAAGAATGACAAGACTTAAGCAAGAGAAGACAACACAACCCGTCAAGTCACTGGTTGGCCGGAGCGGAGCATCTAGATACAAAGCATGTTAACGTTCACGCACTCTGCAAGTCACAAGCATCACTCTCCCATCATTCGTATGTAAAGCAATATATTCCGTACTGTGACCATGGCTATTCCATGCCATCAGCTAAAATATCTCCGCGCCCTGTGTACCGGTGTGTGACACCGAGTCATCCTCAACGCCAGCTAGAATAGACATGAGCTGCAAGTCTACGGCAGCATGCAAAGTCTCAAGCAGGTCTTCTGGCAGTCTCCCAAGATCAAATGTATTATCGCTCTGCAAGTATACAATGATAGGGCTACCTTGGAGGTGGAGATAGGTGCAAACCCTATCGGAAGTCAGATCTTCCAGCTCGAACCCAAGCTCAAACCCATGGCGGCCATTTCCGGAGATGAATCTGTTGATGGCAAGACGGCAGGGGAAAAGCAGATCCTCATCTCTGTACGAAGGGTTAAGCCGTAGTGGGTGGTGAAATACAATACCTTCGCGATGAGAAGCCACCCCGCAGGCTCGACATCTTCCAGAAGCCGCTCTTGTGGGTAATGCGTCGTCGCTACCGCTTCTGAAGCAGCGAACGATGGCCTTTAAGCGACCGAGATCACTACTTCGAGCGTACTGCGCATGTGAGCTGTTTAGCGACATCTTTGCTTGACTTGCAAGACGGGACGAGAACTCTTAAGGTTAGTAGGCACTTAGAGGAATGGTGACCGGACTTGGGAGACCGGCTCTGAGAATAGAAGTAGCGAACGAGGGGCTAGATGCTTCCCTCCAGCATTCACATGAGTCGTTGGACAGTTCTTATACATGATAGAAAACATGGACCGCAGAGAGCGGAGGAGACGCAACAAACAAGTCTATTGTCTGTCCCCTATCTTAACTGCGTTTTGCTCCGTGCTCATTGTAGTGGAACAAAAGCAGCCTGCAGTATGCGCACAATGGATGCTTTGTATTACGCCGACCTTGCGAACCACTGGTAACAAAGAGACACCATCCTTGTTGTGCCAATGTGAAGGTGATCTATGCAGAAAGACAACGCAGTCGACTACTAGAAACCCTTGGCACGAAGGTGCATCCGGCCGGAAGGAAACGCCTGCTGTGATGTAAGAGTCCGCAGCCCAGGATGGCAGCGTTGCAATGTCCGTTCATCTAATGACGAGCTTCATCTCAGGCCCGTGGCATACAGAAGGACGATTGGTGCGGAGTCGGCATGCGGAGTGCCACGAGAAGCTGGTCACTCGGTCTTGAATTCTCGCGAGATGCCGTTTGTCCGCGGGCCTCCCCAATGGGCCGTAGCAACAGAGACGGAAAATCTAGAGTTCAAAGGACATAGGCCAGGAACCGTGACATATACGTATATAACTACCTGTCGGACCGGCATCCACTAGTCCCACGACACAGAGACGGCGTGAGATGTTCATCATCCTCCTCTTCAACGATGAAGTCGCAAATGGTTCTATCATGCCTGTTGGCACTTGTGGCACGCGCCGTGGCATCTATTGGTGACTCGACCTTCCACCAAGGCGCCCTCAAATGCACGAGCAAACCACCAGCGTTTTTCCTCGCCGGCGATAGTACGACAGCAGTCCAGTCGGAGGGCGGAGGAGGTTGGGGCAACGGCTTCCTATCATTCTTGAAGGCGCCAGCATGGGGAGTCAACCTCGGCCACAACGGGGCAACGACAGTCAGCTTCGTCCAAGGCGGCGACTGGGCGAATGTGACCGACTACGTCAAACGGAACACACGCAGATTCGACACATATGTCACGATCCAGTTCGGGCATAATGACCAGAAGCCGGCGAGTAACATCTCACTCTCCCAGTACCAGGCCAATCTGGAAAGGCTAGCAAGGGAAGTCAAGGGTATCGGCGGTACACCGGTAGGTTCATGTCCAGCCCGCATGATACGTGCTGAAAGTCGATGTTGACGCATGCGCACGCAGTTTCTCGTGACGCCCCTGACAAGACGGAGCTTCGTCTCGGAGCATCAGACAGACGACTCCTTGCACGACCAGCGCCTAGCGACCATCGCGGCCGCCAGAGCCACTAACACCACCTATCTGGACCTCAACCAAGCCAGCATGAACTACGCGAACAGGATTGGGAATGAGTCGGCACAGGTGTACAACCTGCACCCCAATGACACGACGCATCTCAACGACTACGGCAGTGTCGTGTTCGGGCGCCTGCTGGCCGACCTGATGATCGAGAAAAGGGGGTGTCTGGAGCGATGGATAGGTCCCAACGAGACCCTGAGCTATGATCTGTGGCATGGAATACCTGCCTGATATTGGTTATCGACTACTGCCAGCGGGGAGAGGCCATTTACAGACATTCCTCCCTGCCAGTCGGGCCTTCAACCTTGAGTGCATGAAGGCGTGTCTGCTTGAAGTACAAATGGCCGTAAGAAACACAACGAGGTTGAGATTGGTCCACCGTGGCCGTGATGCGAGTCAGTGGGTCTAAAGAGGGCAGATTGTGCTGTGTATATGCCCATGGCGTTCCAAGCTGGAAGATGGGATCTATTCACCTGTTTTTGTGTGTGTTGGTATGGTGTAGGTGTGCGTGTGCGTGTGCGGCTATACAGTAACGTCATGTGCAAACAGACGAGACACGTAACTCCCATCCTCTGCCGTGAAAGAACTTGTTGCGAGACAAAGAACTCTTACTGAAGCCTAAATGCCCAATCCGTGATAGAACAACGCAACCAATCCCGCGACCGTATGGTAGGTAGATA
Organism: Anthostomella pinea; assembly: GCA_963556695.1. Taxonomy (NCBI): domain Eukaryota; kingdom Fungi; phylum Ascomycota; class Sordariomycetes; order Xylariales; family Xylariaceae; genus Anthostomella; species Anthostomella pinea. Next base: position 2,353,616 of record CAUWAG010000008.1, on the reverse strand, counting down.
GCCTATGAAGGACAAGTAAAGTAAAAGGGGGGAAGGACCGCAGAAAATTCAGCAAGCCAAAATCAGACGCTAGATCGATGCGCTCCGTGTATCCACGTTATGGGTATAAGCTGTATCTCTGGCAAGATTCGTTGTGACACAAGAAAAAATGTCATGGTCAAGTTGGACCAAGTTGGACCAAGTCGTCAGCCTCGTAAGGCGCTGTGAAGGAGTGTAGGTCGAGACTCGTCAAATCTCGTATCGCCCGGTATTCTGGTTGAGTCGGCTGATCGACTCGCTCGTACACTGAATCGCCCTCTCGAGCTTTCCCTCTGTTTTTAGTATCCTCGTCCCTTTTTGTTTTGTTTTGCTTTCTCTCCAGAGCTCCTCGTCTTTTCGTACCCGTGTTCGTACACATCTCAGCCTATCTTCACATCATTCAGAGGATATTGAGGATGAGAAAACCCGAGCAGGTCGTCTCGCTGTTGCCTTTTCTTCCTTCCCAGTCGTTCGCACCATCCTTCGGCGCTGACTATGGTGCCGTTCAAGACTCCGGATACCTGCGACATCATGTCGAGCCCTTCCTTGGCCAGGACCAGAGCCCGTTGTGCGCTCTCACGGGTCTCCTTTTCCTGCACTTCTCGACCTTCCTCACTGGTCGCGGAAGAACGAGCTTCCTCTTGGCCTTCACCAGCCATGCTAGCGACTCGAAATCGTTGCGGCAGGCTCGTGAGATGGCGTCGAACAAGCTCCCGTGCGTTCTCTGGGAGAGCGCCGCCGGCGTATTTGCTGACAGTGCTGATAACATCTTGGAGGGTCTTGAGAACATCCGACCTGAGCGCGGTGATTTTGGCCGCTAGCTGATTCCTGTCCACGTCGCCTGATTCACTGGAAGTGCCCTGCATCGGATGATCGCTATCGGCCGACTTGTGTTTCGTCTGCTCGTATCTGTCCATCGTGGTCTTCAGCGTAGTAATGACATCTCCTATGTGAACATTGGCCCATCGAAGCCAGCTGAGGCAATACTTCAGGCTTCGTAAGCTCTCTGCGCTCATCGCAATGCTCAGGCCCGACGTTGACATGATCAAACGAGATCGCCATGCAGCGTTGTGCGGACGACTCTCGGGCAGCGCAAAGTGTTCAGCATATGGCGGCGATCGAAACTCGTCATATGCCGGTAGCGTATCGACGGTGCTGGCAACAGACAAACGACGGTCATGCGCATTTCCCATAGACGCCCGCGGTGTTTGCGCGCCAGAATCGTACTCTGGACTCGCATCTTGAAGGCTGCCACTGTCGGTTCCGCTTCCACTGTCGATCTTCCTACGCTTGTTGGAACCTTGGTCGTTGGCTTCGAGATCGGAGTGATGGGATGATTGCCTCCTCAAGAACCATCGGACGCCATCTTCCACACCCGTTACTCTACCAACCGAACCGACGGTGTTTGCTATGGGTATCACGTAGCCCTCGACATATTCCGCGCCTGTCTTGAACCTCGGTGAGTAGTCCTTGGAATGGTTGTAGGCGGTTGTAGCGCCTTCGATGGTTGTCGCGAGGAGAGGATGCGACGTAGTCAGTAACGACAGGAGCGGTTCTGAGGAGGTCCCGTTCGTTTGTGAATGAGGTGAGCCGGGTAGGGGCGTGTGCCTGTTGGAAGGAGAAGAGACGAAATCTGCGATGCAGGTTTCGTTTGTCAGCTTGTTGTTCACTCTCGCTGTCCAATGAGAAAACAAGTGAACATCGAACAATCAGGCAGAGATGGAAGAACGGACCTGCTCTCAAATCGCCCAGCGCCTCCGCGGCCATCCGCACGTCGGGATCGTCAAGGCTGACGCTGCTCGCACGTCCATCTTGGAGGTGATCAGGCGACGCAGCACTCGCCCCGCTGGTACTGCTGGTGTCCGTTTCCACTCGCATTGGTGAGTCGGCACTCTGCGCATGGCTTGGGTTGTAGTATGCGGTCAACGGGTTGAGGCTCGGCCAATTGGTCGGCTGCGAGGGTGCAGGAGGAGAGTACGTTGGCGCTGGCGGATGCGGATGCGACGGGTTGTACAAAGGGGCAGACGAGGCTGTCAGGGACGACAGCGAAGGCAGAGTGTTGATGGTCCTGTTGCTGTCATCATGCTGAGCACTCGCGGATTTGATGGGCGCCAATTCGGTGTTCTGGCCGATAGGAAAGTTCAGGCCGGCGAGGTCGCGAGTTTGCGCATACGAAGGTGGTGGATACAAGGGAAGCGTGAACGGTCGGTCAAAGATTCGCGCATTCGGGTCGGACGGCGGCAGAGTCTGTCGATGAGGATCGGGTTGGTGGTGTAAAGCGTGCTTCTGGTCGTGGGTCTGCCGCGGAAACGGCATGTGATTGTGCTGGTGCTCCATTGCGTGCGTGCCTTTACTTGATGATCGCAATGGGAAGCCAAAAGCGCCTCTGGGGGAGAGGCACTCTGGCGATCGATATGTTGCAGGTCACATACGTGGGATCGTTTGCGCAGTTGTGCTTCGAGTAATGGTCCTTCCTTGTTCCTTGAGTCCTTGACAGTGGTCACTGGTGACCACGAGGGAAGCGGGAGTGCAGTAGTGATGTATGGCCGAACGATGGAAACCGCAGAACGGCAGAGGCGGCGCGGGTGCGGCTCCCACTAGCTGACGACCCTCGGAACTGGAGTGGGGACAGTCACAAGATAGTGCAAGTTGAATAGTTCATCATCACAGTCTGACTCGTCGTTAGATCTTCCACGTTGGACAGGCGAGCGAGGTGCAGGTAGGCTAGATCTTTTCGAGAAGGGGACGGACAACGTGATGGAAGAAGCCCGCACATGTGGGAGTGCCCGATGAAGCGTGAAACCGATGGGAATAACGAGGTTACCGGCCGCCCTCTCGTCGGGCTGTCGGGGTTTTGCCTGCTGACAAAGTCCTATCGGCGGGTCGGGGGTGTCTTCCCACTTTCCAGCGCATGTCCCACTGGGGCTGCAGTGACTGGGCACAGTCGGGTCAGGCGGCCAGCACGTGCTGCAGGGTCCATGGGTCTCAAAGGGGGGGCAGGTTGGAGGTTGGGATGGATATGTATGAGTGGTGCAATGGAAGGATCACTCCCCACGAGTTCCCAAACATAGAAGCTGCTCGTTACCGAGACTCCGGCTTGTGACAGAGTGCTGTCGTACGTCGACCGGGCACAGTGAGGGCATTCCGTTTTGGCTCATCTCTATTGTGTACACCATCATAAGATGCAGACATACATATAGCTTTCAGATCTGTCTGATAGATCCGACTGCTCTCTGGCCAACATACATATCAGAATGAGGAACCGGTTGCAGCAAACTGCGGGGCTGTGATCCTGACGACTGACTCCAGCCAGACAAAATCAATCCAATGTAGGTACCTCATCACGCCGCGTAATGATAGGTTGGTGATGACGAGAGAGGAGAGTCTAGAAAGCCAGAAGATCAGCGGTCGCTTGGGTGCCTACAGGTCTGATTGGGGGTGTTGAGAGGCACTTAGATGCCGATGGTGAGAAAAGGGGAACAAGCACGTGTCAGACGGCCCAAAGCGTCATCACATGCAACAGGTACTGTAATAAAATGCATGTGTCCTAGCGGCCCCTCGACGTCTTCTTCGGCTTCCAGCACCACCACTAGAGAGCCTGGCGACACCTGGACCATCGCTCCCAGGCGATGACAGACTGCACTCCAGGAGGAGGTCGGTCAGGGGAACGAGGGAATTGGGGTCACAACGGGCCACGGAAACAGCCCGCTTGGGAAAGAGACCTATCCTACCTATGAAGATGGCGGCACATCCAACATGCATCAATGTTTGCATGTCAAGCCTGGGCCCGGTGGATGATAGCCCAGTCGGAAGTCAGAGCTGAAATCAGACAGCGGGTTCCAGGCCGTCACCCTCACCTGCCACCTGACGCGTCCGAATCAAATCTGATGTCGTACCGTATTTACTGTCTTAATTCATCCCGAGTTCCCCTGCTAGCGCGAGTGGCTTGCGTGCGGAAAAGAGCCTGACGAGCCTCACAGAGCTTCTTATCAGACTTATCTCTTATAAAGCCACAGACAGATGTGGCTGATACTCTTATTCTCGCACGCAAGCCACTCACACTAGACATGGGGGACTCGGGATGAATTAAGACAGTAAATACGGTATGTCGGCGTTTGTGTTCGACAGCATCCGAGCATATTTTGCGGGCGATCCGCAGTCGTCGAATGCAGAAGCTTTTCGAGATCACTCGCCCAGCTTCCTCTTCGATAGCACACAGTAGCAAGTGATGGGGGGGTCACAATAGAGTTCGTCGCAAACAAAGCTTGCTATCGTCATGTGGACGGGTCTGGGTGAAGGGAGTAAAGCCCATGTGACAATGCCAATCTGCCGACTAGGTGAATTGACTTCGGGCTACTGAACACACCACATGTAGTCGGGGCTGTTAGATGCGGAGGGGATGCATTGAGGTCAAAAGACGATCACCAATGCCGCAACGACGTAGCGAGCTGAGCACTACACCGTCACTGCAGGCATGTCCACAGATTCGTGATCGCAGGAGGAAAACGACCATTGCGAAGTCACCTAGCTCCCATCAGCGCCCGCTGCTGAGAATGTCAAAATGGGAAGCGAATGTCACGACAGAATAAATGTGCGGTTCCTCTGACGCCGCCCAAGCAACAGTATTTGCCATTACAGCAGATAATACTCGGGCAGCTCTTATGGCACCATATCAAGATTGATCCTTCTCCGCGCCGCGAAATCGCAAACTACACCAATGAACACACGATCGGAACACCAGCAGAATGCCGGTACCAGTTGTGTGTTTACCTGAGTAAGAATGAGCTGCACTGTCTAAATGGACGCGTTGAGGAAGGAAAGAAAGAGAGAAGGACTCGTTCAAGAAATTTATTGTGAACATAGTGGTGGTGGATCCAGCGAACGGGTCCAAGCTTTTAGTGGTCATGTGACTTGCTCCATACTGAAGCTAAGCTTCTCCAGCCACACCGCCACACGACAGCATTCCTCGCCAGCCACTGACCTGAAGCCTGGACAACACTGCACAAGGCGATCCACAAGAATGGACCTCAAGCGATGTGGGGTCTTGGCTTCGTGAAGGCATCCCGCAATTCCAGTGTGTTGTGTGGTTCACAGACTATCTGACCCCAGAGACGACAACGACGACGAGCTTCTTGCCATTTTACCTGCCATTTCTACCTCACCAGATGTGCTTTGGTGCATGACTACTGGTTTCCAGGGTCTGCTCTCTGGCCTGAGTGCCAATTGACTGCCTATCCCCTTGCTCTCCTAAACCTCTGCACCCGAAACGACGCAATGGCATCGGCACTCTTCTTCCTCGACTTGAAGGGCAAGGTGAGCACCCGAAGCTTCAGCTTGTGCCAAACCCCTTGAGTACTGATAGCCTGCTTGGAACAGACCCTCCTTGCCCGAAATTATCGAGGTGATATTCCCATGTCGGCAGTCGAGAAGTTCCCTGTCCTTCTGAGCGAAGCCGAAGAAGAATCATCTGCAGTGCCACCCTGCTTCTCACACGAAGGCATCAACGTGCGTTCTATGTCTTTGACCATTCGCGGGCCTGTCTGACAGCTAGCAGTATCTATACATCCGACACAACAACCTCTACCTTCTTGCTCTGACGAAACGAAACACCAACGCCGCCGAGATCCTCCTCTTTCTACACAAGGTCGTCGAAGTCTTTACAGAGTATTTCAAAGCGCTAGAAGAAGAGTCGATTCGCGACAACTTCGTTATTATATACGAGCTGCTGGATGAGATGATGGATTTTGGCTACCCTCAGACCACTGAATCCAAGATCTTGCAAGAGTACATCACACAGGAGTCGCACAAGTTGGAGGTACAAGCACGGCCACCCATCGCAGTCACGAATGCCGTCTCATGGCGGTCCGAGGGAATACGGTACAGGAAGAACGAGGTGTTCTTGGACGTCATTGAGAGCTTGAATTTGCTGGTTTCTTCAAACGGCAATGTCTTGCGCTCCGAAATTCTGGGTGCTGTCAAGATGAAGTGCTATCTGTCTGGGATGCCAGAGTTGCGGTTGGGTCTGAACGACAAGGTCATGTTCGAGACGACAGGGAGAACGACACGAGGCAAGGCTATAGAAATGGAGGACGTCAAATTCCACCAGTGTGTGCGGTTATCACGCTTCGAGAACGACCGGACCATCTCCTTCATTCCCCCCGATGGCGAATTCGAGCTCATGAGTTACCGGCTGAACACCCAAGTCAAGCCCCTGATCTGGGTCGAGTGTGTGGTTGAGAGCCATTCAGGTTCGCGAATCGAATACATGCTGAAGGCAAAGGCGCAGTTCAAGAGAAGGAGTACAGCCAACAACGTCGAGATCATTGTGCCTGTGCCGGATGATGCTGACTCACCCCGGTTTCGAACGAACATCGGGAGTGTCCACTATGCCCCTGAGCAGAGCGCCATCGTGTGGAAGATCAAGCAATTCGGTGGCGGGAAGGAGTTCCTCATGCGGGCTGAACTGGGGCTCCCTAGTGTGAGAGGAGACGACGAGCATGGTGGAGGTATGACTGGTGGATTCGGTGGAAGTATGGGTGGGGTCAGTGCTGGCAAGGGCGCCAAGCGACCGATCCAGGTCAAGTTTGAGATCCCCTATTTTACGACAAGTGGTATCCAGGTGCGATATCTGAAGATCACAGAACCCAAGGTATGTCTTTCCTCATGTGCGTCTTTGTCTATTGCCTGCTAATGGTTCCACCAGCTACAATATCCCTCACTACCATGGGTGAGATATATTACACAGTCAGGGGATATCGCTGTCCGTCTGCCAGACGTCGTATGAAACGTCGAGTTGTCAGCTTGATAGCATAATGAGACGATGAGGTCTTTGTCATCTTCTACGAGGCTTAGACAAAAGTTTCGGCGGCATGTGATATCGCACTTGATCGGGGCGCAACAGATCTTCCTCAAAAGTCTAGGCCGAAGGACACGAACACCAAACCTGTTTTCCTGCTGTCCGTGACCCTGATCTCCCATACTACCACATCTGTCATGTCTAGGTGACAGCTTCGCGTTCTCCAGTGGCGTGCCAGGGTTGATTGACATGTGTAGGATCGTGCCTGTTCTGCACCATATCACACCCCATCGTTCATGTCGCAACATTTGAAGCCTAGTTGTCAGAAATGGTATATCACTTTGACCCACCTCAGCTGCCCCAGCCCGCGGGTTGGGCTGTTCGTCCAGCTGCAAGAGTAATACATGTCAACTATGAGCTCATATTTCCAAAGTCACGATACAAGGTACATCACTTCCAAAGGTTTGGTGTTGAGAAAGCTACTCTCATATACAGGATTGTCTCGCCGCGATGCTGGCCTTTACCCCTGAATTCACCACCGTCTGTGACATTCAGGAACACACTTCAACTCTCCAGTTCAATTCTCATCAACCATCATCACAACTCAAGGCCTTCTATCCGCTCGAATCCACTCGAACCGACACTTCATCCTCTATCTCTACCACCCAACAGATCTCCAAACCATCACCATGCGTCTGATCAACGTCACCACCCTCCAGCTCGAGGAGTTCTTCGGCGGCCCGGCACCGGCACCCCGCCCTACGCCATCCTCTCCCACACCTGGGGCGACCAGGAGGTGACCTTCCAGGACTGGGAGCGCGTTGACAGCGCCGTGAAGCGCAAGGCCGGTTACGCCAAGATCGTGGGCGCCTGCCGCCGCGCCCACGCCGACAAGCTCAATTACCTGTGGTGCGACCCCAACTGCATCGACAAGCGCAGCTCGGCCGAGCTGACCAAGGCCATCAATAGCATGTTTTGGTTGGTATCGCGACTCGCAGGTCTGCTATGCGTACCTGGCTGATGTTGGGCGAGAGCCTGGGGCTTTTGCGAAGAGTCGGTGGTTCACTCGAGGTTGGACGCTTCAGGAATAATTGCTTGCTCCGTCGCGGGTGATCTTCTTCGATCGTCAGTGGGCTGTTCTTGGTGATCGGAAGGATCTGGCTGGCATGATATCTGACATCACTCGGATCCATGTAGATGCCCTCGAGGATCGATCCTCCATCCACGACTACTCTATTGCCCAGAGGATGTCGTGGGCTGCTAATCGTCAAACAACTCGATTGGGGACATCGCATACTGCCTCATGGGAATCTTCGACATCAATATGCCACTGCTCTATGGCGAAGGAACAAATTCATTCGTCCGACTTCAAAGAGAGATCATTAAAGTATCGGATGATCAGAGTGTACTCGCTTGGCATTCACCTGGAGACCGAGGGCAGCCTTTGACAAGTGCACTCGCGCAATTTCCAAGAGACTTCCTTTCTTGTGGATCCATAGTTCGGGACTTGGATATTGGGAGAGCGCCCTTCGTGGTTACCAACTTAGGTATATCGATGAAGCTGCCAATGATACACTCGGCGCTTTACGGGATGGTTCTTGTTGGTCTGAACTGCTCTCGTGAACTTCGCGGTCGGGTAGAACACGATCGGTCAGGTGGAAATGCCAATCCCGTTCGCAGGCGTTTCCAAGTTTGGATATGGCTTCACCTGTCCAGCCAAGACATTTTCGAAAGATCACACTACCCAGCTTCCCAAACGTTTCTGGAAACAATGTACCCCAGTGCAGTACGCAAGCCCAACACTAACCTGTTCATCATCGCCAAATCTCCACCTCGTTCCCGAAGTATAGTACCTGCCTCAGTGCTACCTTGTGGTCAAAATCCGAACATATCATCAGCTGGAACTCATATCATGGTCGGTTCCGGGCACATGAACGTCCGATTTCGTACTTACGAGGCAGTGAATCCTCTTGTGGACTTCTCAGTCAAAACCCTTCGGCCACGAGGCCGCTCTACCTTGTCACACCAAGTGATCTCAAGCGGCAATTTCAGTACAGTTTCCTCTATTGCTTGGGACGATCGTGGGAGCCCGAAACACTGGCAACATACAACGTTCCCCGATGGCAGCTTGCAGACATCCCGGAAGATGTTAGCTCAAACGGAGTGGTCTTGTCTACTTGACCAAGGCACTAAGGGGGCCAGTAACAATTCCGCGGAGTTGGACAGAATCCATACACGTCTCGCGAAGCTCCAGAGGCGGGCAGGTGATGTTCCGAATGCTGCAGAGGCTCCTCTGGTGTTCATGGAGAAGGAAGCATTGCAAGATCTTCATGAACAACCTGAGCTTGTCGTCGAGTTTGTGTTCAGGGAAGTGCCCAAGAAGCTGACTGCACATTGAATCTATGATGACCACAGCAGGCATTTGTGCTACGAGTCATTATCCGTGGGGTGGGTATTGCTTTCATAAGAGATATAATTCCATAGTTGGCATTTCTTTTTGACAGTAGTTCTACATCATATGCAGCAATCTGGGGTATTTGCAAAAGAATCAGCAGCTTTCAACGATTTCAGTGTTAGGTGGTATTTGCCCTGTCGACATCGTGTCTTTACCGCTGCCCTTGAGAAGTGACTGCGGTCCCAGGACCCGTAACAGCTGCATCACAGCATATGCACTATTACCAGGGTTCTTAAGCGGGCGATCAGTTGGTTCGTGCCCAGGAATTCCCTGAAGGCATTTTTCTAGTGAATTCCCATTGATAGACCTTCTCTGGGCTTGCCATATTCTTTGCGTGTCGAGGACGACCATATTGTCTGGCAGTCGCCAATGCCTTTCCAATGCTTTGAGCTGATGACCAATATCATGCCCCACAAGGCAGGCATAAGCGATGACCGAGGGAGAAAGTTTTGATATTGGAAGAAAGTAGTTGTCCGATGTCATCCTCACTAATGCTGTTTTCACTCCCATGCAAAAAGGGTTCGGGGTTGTTTTCGATCGGTCGATGCTTTTCGTGGGTGGTATTGTCGACATGCCAGTAGCGTGAATTGACACGAGAGTCTTCGTCGAGACACCAGGAGCAGAGTCCCACACCAGTGACAAAGTGCTGGTCCTTATCCCTAACCCCAATGTCAAGGGCAATGAACATGACACTATCACCAACTCTCCAAAGCTTGGCCAGCCGTTCATTTTCTTGGTTGTATGGCGTATCAAAAGCTGGCAACGGCCCAGTTCGATTGGAAGTGTTCCTTACATGCGTCTTAAAATACTCAAGCAGCTTCATCGCGAAACTTTGTTGTTCGGAAAAGTCATATAAGGGCTGTCGCGGCTTTGAAGTGGTTCGTAGGGCTGCTTTTCGTTTGAAGTAAGATAATTAGGGACAATTGGGGATTAGAAGATTGATTTAACGTATAGTATCAAGACAATAGCATCTAATAATTGCTTGTTCCAAGCCACAGCCGGCTTAACAGGGCGTAATGAGTTGTATTTTAAAGAAGATACGAAGAACCCTTTTAAGAGAATCGAAAGAGCTCCTTCTAGATCTTCGTTCTAGCAGCTTTGTTTATAGAAGGTATACAGACACCATAGCCGCATGCAGCGACGCCAAAGAAACTGGTCGTAACATCAAAGGTAAAATAAAGAATAAGTTGACCAAGGCGAAGATTAGGTTCCACGAACTCGACAACTATAGGTACGGTCTTGCCCAAGCAAACGCACCTACTCATCACTCCAGCGGCAATATATACTTCATCTTCTGCGAGGATAGAATAACGATCTTACTTTTCTTTTCGGCGTAAGTCGAAACACGCTATATTATCTGGGTCGCTTGTTTACCCAATAAGACATCGCATCCCAGAATAAGGATCGATTGCTAGCCTTTTAAGGGGGTTTGTGCCTGTTCGAAAGACGCCGTCTCCTAAGTGGGAAGTCATTAAACTCGAGTCGCAACATCATGGAACCTATTCTTCAGCCGAGTCATTGTAGTATATCATGAAGTTAGCAAAATCTTCATCCTGGCCCATGACTAACGCTTAAGGAGCCAACAGCTTGGTCCCCTTCATATTTCTAGAGTGCCAACGTTAACGTATAGTAAGGTAGGGTCTCTCTTGTATGGGTGCCATAGCCAAAACGGGAACCCCCACATCTTCCCCGGATCACTCGCAGCATGTGCCCCCACGCTAGTCCCCACATGGAACTCACCCCCGCGTGGGGTCTTCGAAGGGTCTCATGGACACAAATGTCCACTGTTCCTGGCTGCCTGTTTGAAAAGCCGCGTTGGAACCCCATCGACTCCGCCCAAGCTGCCTTGAACAATTACATTCCCAACAACCGCAGATCGGTCCTCGAGCTGGCGATGTCTCAGATGAATGGCGTCCCAACAGCAGTCTCCAGGCGCTAGCGCCGCCGCCTACAAGCGCGCCAGCCGAAAGGGCGCCCCGAGGAAGTTCTCGTGCGATAGGTGCGAGAAGGTCTACTCACGGGCTGAGCATCTCCAACGGCATCAATTGAACCGTAAGGCTGAACCCAACATACGGAACCTCCTTCCGCGTCGGTCATGTCTGTGTGTGCATATCACGATGCTGACTGAACGCCCAAGATGACCCCAAGGAGATCTACAGATGCGATGTTGCAGACTGCACTCAGATGTTTGTCCGACCAGACTTGCTGGCGCGACACAAGAAGCGCCACTCAGCGTCTTATATCCCGAGGAATCGGACTAGCAGCTTCAGTGTTCAGACCTCGAACTCTCCGTCAGAGATGTCGGTGATGGCCTCGCCGAGTGCTGCCAATAATGGGCACACAGTGTCGGCTCCGGCTCCAGCTCTGATCTCAGGTCAAGCACCACTTCCGCCTTCGCCGGCAACCTATTCCCAGCGGCCAGTCAGTGCCCCTCGCAATGCTTCGGTGCTTATGACCTCGGACTCGCCCATCCAGTCTCATCCTCGAGGACCTCCATCACTGCCTGGGTCTCAGGTAAGCCCAATCACGCCGGGCTCTAGTTGGGGCACTCCTATGGAAGGAGTCAAGATCACACGCCCGAAGCCCAACTTCTACGGTCATGAACCGGCACCCATGCACGATCCCTCAACCTTTGTGCCCTTTCACCATGTCCAGATTCCGACCGACCCCAACGACCTGGCCCAAAACGACTTCGGCATGTGGCTCTTCAATTCACAGAGAAACTATGGAGACTTTACAAACATCCCCTTTCTTGAAGGCGGACTCGAGTCCCCATTCAACAACAACATACACTACGATCGTGAGTCTCTCACTAGCAGGTCCCAGGTGGATGTCACGCCGCCGCGGCATGCAGATATGCCCGACGAGCTCATATCCGAATATCGCCGACACGAAGTCATTCGGTGGATTCAGATGTTCCGTCAGAAGCAGAACAAATACAATGCTAAGCTGGAGAAGCTCATGCTGGAATCTGGAGGTGACATACCTCGCTTGAGTTTGGACTTCTTCAGAGACTGTATTCGGCATTATTGGGACTTCGTGTCCCCACGCTTGCCTATCGTACACCAGCCGACCTTCTCTTCCACGACGTGCTCGATACATCTCCTCCTGGTCATCATTGCACTCGGAGCCGCGCAACTTCACAATCAATCTGACACCGATGATCTGGAAGAGTACAAGATACTTGCCGATCTCATCATCACGTCAGTCCGTTTTGAGATTCTGACTACGGATGAGGCATCGCCGCCCGTCGGGTTGTGGGTTGCGCAAGCCCTACTGCTCTTAGAGTTCTACGAAAAGATGTACTCGTCTAGAAAACTTCATGAGAGGGCTCACATCTACCACTCGGCCACACTGACCTTGCTTAGACGGGGCAGTCCCTTGATCGGCCGAGCAGGTTCCGAGTCGCCACCTGATCAGCAGGAGGGGCCGGAGCATCCCGCTGCTTCAGATGCAAGGACTTGGTGGATTCGATGGGCCGAGACTGAGTCAATGCACAGAGTCGTCTTCGCTGCTTTCATGATGGACGTGGTTCATGCTGCCATGTTTGGGCATGCTGCGGATATGGCACCGCACGAAATTCGGCTCCCGCTCCCGTGCGATGAATCCCTATGGTCTGCCTCGAGCCCCGACATCGTACGGAATAAGGATGCCAATCTTCGCATGTACGGGGTCAAACCTGTCTCGTTCCTCGATGGTCTGAAGCATGCCATCCACGGAAAGGAGGTCAAAACACACTCGCTGGGCCGAATGATCATCATGTGTGGACTGCTAAGTGTTGGCTGGCATCTCAGGCACCGCGAGACGCATCTGAAGTGGCTAGAGTTGGGGTCAAACACTGCCGAAACAAGAGAAAGATGGTGCAGGATGCTCTTGAAGGCATTCGACGATTGGAAGACCAGCTTTGATAAGGCAATTGGCTTGAATGATTCCGAGTTGGGCATTTCCGGCCAACAATCTGGATCAAACGGCCTGATCCAAAGTGCCGCCCTCCTGTACCACTTGGCCCATATCAGCCTCTACATCGACATCGTCGACTGCCAGGTTTATACCGGAGCGAAGCAATTGCTTGGTCGAAAGGTGTCAACGAGGGACTACACGAATGTGGTCTCGCGAATGACTCTGTGGGCAGCACAGGTGACAACTCGCCGTGCAATATTGCATGCTTTCAAGCTGCTCCATCGAATCCTGGTCGACCCCCGCCAGAGGAAGAACATAGGGCAAAGCGAATCGGGCATTGCACATGGAATCCAATATTCGACCCGTACTGACGCTGACCCCCACCGACCGTGGCTCATGTATTACGCTACGTTGAGCATTTGGTCCTTTGTCCGAGCTTTAGAGCAATCAAAGGGTCATTTCAAGGCTGTCCAGCCATTCTCATCCCACCTGCGGCGAAATTCGAACGGAGTACCCGAATACCTCTCCCGAATTGCGCAGCTAAACGAGCTGGACCTGACGACTTCGAGAACCCTTCAGGGCGGTCTATCGGATCTTCTTGATACCGTCGGCACGCTCGCGTCTGAATCACATTCCGAATTGCTGAACGAGGCTTGCGGCCGCCTTGAGGTCTGCAAAGAAACGATCCACAGTGATGCGCCCCCTCCTTGAACAAAGGGTGTCCGGGAGCTTCGCACAGCTGCATTCAGAGTAGGATCGGCTACTCGGCGACGGCCGGGGATAGAACAACGAACGGATGATCCAGTCTCAAACCACAATCTGATGTTGGTCAGAGCATGCGCCGTTTGTCTGTGTTAGACACCTTGAGGATACAAGCCAGATCTGCCAAGGTGAGCTTCGGGCCATCGCGCTGGGGCACGACATTGCTGACAGGCCCTGTTCAGTGGCATTTGCCATTCCAGTTCCGGCTCGACGTGCTTAAGTCAGTGTGGAAGTAACGTGTCGGTTTCAAAGCCTACATAGTATAGTAGAGCACTAGAATGCGCTTGGAGAAGAGCTCAGACTCTTCCCTCATGTGTACGAGCTGCGTACCACGAGCTAAGTATCATTTAATCTTTGGTGCATATCAACTGTCAGCACCTGTATCATACTTGGTGAGGCAGGAGGGGACAGGAGATGAGGAACGATGGATCGACATCACTATTATGGCGGAGGCGTCCGTATCATGTACAATCCTTATATCAGTTCGAACGTCTTAATTCAATCATTAAATTCAAGCTCCCTGCGAACTACTTACATACCCTGAACCGATGGGTGGTGGGCTACTTATCTGAGTTACCCTAATACTGGAGAACAAAGCGACCGCCCACCCCAGGGTATCCCGCTAAAGCCACCGTTGCGCGCCGGAACTTAGTCACGTCGTCGACATTCTGCAGCTGATACTTGAGTGTCTCCAGCTCATGTCTCATCCCGTCGGGCTTGCTCATCAGCATCTGGAAGTGCGCTGCCAATTCCCGCATGCAGCTTCTCGGCACGGCGCTCAGGCCACCGAGAGACGAATCCAGGGTGGATTGGCATACACACATGAGGCACCGCATGGGAATGGGGATCGTGTCGACGATGGTGGACTCGTCGCTACCGAAAGACCTGTGCTTCGTCTCCAGAACGTGGCTGCAGGTGAACACTTCAGAAGTGACGAAAGAAGGCATTTTGCTGAGTGGATGAGAAGAAAGGGGTTGGTATCGAAGAGTACAATGTTTCTGTTTTGGGTCGGCGTTGAACGATACTTTATACTTATTGCCTCGATACAGACAAGGCCTCGTCTCTGTCAGCTTTAACAATGAACACAAGACGATTGCCGTCTAGGTTGTGCTGTCATCTGCATCATTGACTAACGGCTTGCGTAAGTGACAAAGCGCTTCAAGCTCGTCAATCAAGTAACAAGGCCTTTCTATCAGAGCTGTTTGACAATAGATTCTTCTTTATGGTTAGCCCCATGCTCTAACTCATACATCACAATAAAGATGTTGTTCAGGAATATAGGCTTTACGATGTATCAGAATGCATGTTTTTCTACTTTTCCGAGTGTATTTCACGCGCAAGCCCGGCTTCTACAGGCGAGACCAAAAGAGTTCCAGTCGCATCCCATCGGACTGGAATATTGAGTGGCTTGCCTTACTGACACATAGGGACCATCTTGAGGATCTACCTAAACCACCCTGCCATGTCAGATTCAGTTGTTCTGAAGTGGGCTTGTGGCCACTTCACACACACGGCCGATGGAGCAATCATAAGCCAAACAAGAGTTGATGAAAACAAAGGCCGTTTTCCCAACCAGAACGAACTTCCGCGCAGGTGTCCAGAATGCCGTATCAACTCAATCTCCCATAGGTTCCAGAATTTAGACAAACTGCTCGAGCAGTTTATACACACAGCTACCACGTCGACAACCCACCTTCAAAAATGATGCGAGGTTTTGGAGACCAAGTTTGCTGACAGAGTGCAGCGGTACGAGGTAGAGGTAAGTGGTGCTACGGATCCGTCTTTCTCGAAGCTCTTGACGGAAGCTGGCACGACAGCCGAGCTTCGAGATATGTGGGCGAAAATGGAGGCCACCAAGGCGTCGCTGTACCAGTCAGAGCTGGATGAATTTGAGCTAGCGCTCAATAGCTGCCATTCGAGAGACCAGGCGTGGAAGGGATGACTAGGGAGATCGACGGCATTCTTGTAGAGCCGCGGAACTGGCTTCCGTAGCACGAGAGAAGCACGCAGGTCAAAAAGAGGATCGACCATATCTACAACAGCCTGGGTCAGCGGAAGGCAGAGCTGGACAATGAGCTCGCCGGTCGGGATGCTCAACTTGAACTCCTGTTGCAAAGGCTAGCTGGACTTCGCGAGGCTCTTGAGACCATTAAGAAACATACCTTTGCGTTGTCAGAGGAAGGCCGTTGGCCTACCATACCGAACCGTATCTGAGTTCTCAGATAATTTCCCAACCCTTTTCCTAGTTAAATAACTCAGCCTCTGTGCCAATCTAAAGATGATGCTTCGTAGCGTTGATTTCAAAAGTGCAAGTGCTCCAAAGTGGGTGAAGTCCACCGGTGTGTTTTCACTCTGACTGACGCAGGGTGCGATCATGAGGCACCTTGACATAGATGTGGATTTTTCTTTTTCTGTGATGGCACTGAAGCTGTACGTGGTGTGGGATTACTCCGAGTCTATTCAATTCTTCAAGAAAGGCCTCCTGACCTCCTGAACTCCCGATTATAGCCAGACGAAAGGAAACAATGACCGGATTAAGACAATTTAGACCAGTACGCCAACCAATATATGCCCAAGAGACTCCTTTCAATGCGTGACCATTACAATCTTCTTGTTGTACCTCGCAACCCGGTTCCGCACCAGGTCTTCGGCAATCCACTTCCCAGCGTCCTCTCTGGTAATGAAGTAGCCCACAGCTTCAGACTCGCGCCCGGCCTTGGGATCCTCAATGCCCACACGGACCTGCTTCTTCGTCTCGCCGTTGAGCAGGAAGCTCATGCGCACGATGGTGAAGTCTTCCTGGCTCGCGATCAGGCGGTCTTCCATGGCGGCCTTGTCCTCGTGTGGGACCTTGAGCATGACGTGGTACAGCGGCACCATCAGAGCTGGGATATCGCGACCGAAGCGCGACATGCCGGTAGTGCTGCAGGCGACGATATACGGCTTGCCAGTAGCGCCATCCCGGCGAAGGTTCTCGATTGCTTCGAGGAGGGTGGCCATGCCTTTTCTGCAGACGACGGGGTCGTCAATGCTGATGGACAGTTTGTTCATCACTGGCGCGGCGCCGATGCTAGAGACAACCGTATCGACGAGCTTGCCGTGGCTAGCCTTCAGACATTTCGAGACGTCTTCTACGCTTTTGGCGTTGCCTTGCACGATGGCGAGGTTGGGGTTGGACTCGGTAGGGAGAATGGCGGCAAGCTTGGCTGGGTTGCGGCAGAGGGCGATGCATCTGCGGCCCGTGGCGAGGGTGTGCTTGAGTGCCGAGAGTCCAACTCCTGTGCTGGCGCCGAGGAAGGCAACTGTCTCGATGGAGGAAGTCATTGTGATTGATAGAAGTTATGCAAGCTGGATATGTTCCTGTGTGGGGGTTTGTTTGTGCAAGTGTTTATGATAGGATTGAAACTTGACTGCAGTTTGTTGGAGGTTCGTAGATGTTTAACAATTCTTACCATTGAATCCGCATGGCATTCCGAGGATTTTATCTTCTTCACTTTGAGTCCTACTCGCCGTTGACGACGCGGACCCGATGATGGTGCGAAACAAAGGAGTGTCACGAGTGTGGCGCTGCTCATAAAGTTATCCCGTCGTGCCCGTCTCGCTTTATTTTCGCGCTTTTGTTCGGAGCTGAATATGCTGACTCAGCTTTGATCGACCCCTGAACAGACCCACCACCACCAGCCATTCCGTCGCCAGCAGCCATTGATGATTATGATTGGGCCAGAGACGTGAGGCGCTGCAAGAGGAAGATGAGGGATTGGCTCTGCCACGGCGCCTGACCGAGAGTAACGCGAACAAAGGTGCAAAGGTGCGAAAGAAAAGCGATTAACTGCGCACACCTCACATCAGTATGTCCAAGGTTCCACCTCCGGCTGGGGCTCTTCCAGGCCCGGGGGCCTCGACCGCCGCCCGCTCGGCTTCGGCTTCGGGAACCGAGAAAGCCGCGACCTCGCCCTCCACAACAGCAACACCTGCTACCGCTTCGGCGCCACGCCCAAAGGTGCGCAGTTGTGCCGTCTGTAGGACCCGCAAGGTCCGTTGCGACAAGCAGTCGCCGTGCTCCAACTGCCGTCGGGCCAACATCCCGTGTGTCGTCCCATCCGCCGACCGTCCTCCGCGGTGGGCTCGGCGTCTTGAGCGCATCACCGCCTCGGCAGCTGCTAGTGCAGCTGCCGACTCAACACCCGCCCCGGATGTCGACCCGGGCGTTAGCCAAGTCATGGAGAGACTACGGAGTCTCGAGAGCCTTGTCAAGGACCTCAGCGGACAGCTGGAGCAGGCTCAAGCCGCAGCACTCTCAACCGGCAGCTCGCCTCGGATAGACATCGATTCTCCTGGTAGCTCGACCCACGGCCGTGATGCAGACCATCGAGCAGAACAGCCCTCTACTACAAGTGCTGGCAATGTTCAACAGCAATTTGGGAGGTTGGTGCTCAACGATGCAAGCAAGAGTCGTTATGTGAGCAGCGGTTTTTGGTCACGCGTCAACGACGAGGTAGGTACCTATGTTCGGCCTGATTCATGCTTCATGTACAGGAATCACTCGCCTAGGAGCTAAGCTGTCTCGTAGCTCGATGCATTAAAGAAAGACACGCGAGGTCTTGCCGGCACTGATTCCGATTCCGATACATCAGATGATGAGGCAAGCCCGGGGAAATATTCGTCTACCCAAGAGTTGGAACGGACGCCTTCGGAACGCCATGCTTTCTTGTTTCGTCACAACCTCAACCCTTCGGGCTCGGACCTCCGTCAGTTCCAACCTCTTCCCTCTCAGGTGCCCTTTCTTCTGGACGTGTTTTCCGAGAACATCAACACCCTCCTTCAGATTGTTCATATGCCCACTGTGAATCAGATGGCCCGCAGTTCACGCGCCGGCAGTGCGAACAGCCTCACGCCTGTTAGCGAGGCGTTGATGTTTTCCATCTATTATGCAGCGGTAACATCAATGGAGGAGGACGACGTGAGTCTTATTTTCATATGTAGACACCATGTGACGGGCAGTTGCCAACTTCATGTCTAGGTAGCGATGAATTTTGGTGCTACCAAGACCGATCTCAACCTCAAATATCGGCTTGGACTCGAATATGCCCTCGCCAAGGCAGATTTCCTCAACGTCCCTGATATAGTACTGGTACAGGCGTTTGCCATCTTCCTCTTTCTCGTTCGCCTCCACGACAGCCCGAGATTCGGTTGGATGATGACGGGGCTGGTAATCCGTATGGCGCAAGCCTTGGGGATGCACCGCGACGGAAGCCATTTCGGCCACCTCACCCCATTCGAGGTTGAGATGCGCAGACGGGTCTGGTGGGCACTGTGCGCACTCGATATGAGAGCGTCA
Organism: Anthostomella pinea; assembly: GCA_963556695.1. Taxonomy (NCBI): domain Eukaryota; kingdom Fungi; phylum Ascomycota; class Sordariomycetes; order Xylariales; family Xylariaceae; genus Anthostomella; species Anthostomella pinea. The sequence goes on along the minus strand of CAUWAG010000008.1, from coordinate 2,334,347 downwards.
GACGACCAGGGGTCCGACATCACCATCAGCAGCAACAGCTTCGACACCAGGCTACCCCTGAACATCAACGACGCAGACTTTGGGCCTGATACCAAAGAAATGCCCCCACCACGCGAAGGCTTTACAGATGCCACGGTTGCTATTGTTTCCTCTGAGATTTGTGCCATCACGAGGCGGATGACGGTTGCCATGCCCAAGGGCGGACCCCAGGGCCTTGAACAGCAAACCCGCCTCCTGAACGAGATGTACGAGGTACCGGAGCGGAACAATCTTGAATTTCCCGAAGGTCGAAAGATGATGCATTGGGTTTTGGTCCGGGTGGTGCGTGTCACGGCCGCGAAAATGACGCTCATCACCCATCTTCCTGTCCTGTTTGCAACGCCCAGTGAGCACTTCTCGGATGAGATTCGAGACAAACTGCTCGTGTCGGCAATTGAGGTGGCCGAGAACAACCACGTGCTGCACGCCGAGCCAGCTTGTCGTCCATGGCGTTGGATCTTCCAGACGTACACCCAATGGCACGCGATTGTCTATATCCTGATTGAGATATCCCAGCGCCCATGGTCGCCCACCATCGAACGAGCCTATCTGGGACTGCAAAGCCCCTGGTTGATTCCAGCTCAATCCAACATGGATAAGAACTTACGTATCTGGTTTCCGCTGCGAAAGCTGGTAGCCAAGGCGCGGAGGCATCGTGCTGCTGAGCTCGAGAGGCTACGTGGTAATGCGTGGGCTGCTCAACAGCTCGAGGCTGAAGACGGTAAACTCCCTGTGCCGTTGAGCGACGGCCCACTCTCCGCTGAGCAGAATGTCGAGTATTTCCGCGAGAGATGGCGCATGCTCATAGCCGAATCGGGGGATGAAGCTCACATACCAGTGCTACCAAGCACAGAGGCGGCTGCCTCACTCACCGCACCACCGGTGGCCACTGAAGGCCAGCATCAACTCGGGCAATATGGCTCGGATAGCAGCACAAACTTCCAGCCTGCCCATATCTCTACGGGTCAGGGCTCAGCAAACCCCATGACCAACATGGAATCTGCTATACCTTGGAAGTCCCACGGCACGATGCCTGCAGGTCAGGCCGTGGGCGCCCAGCCAACATACAATGCTTTCCCATCGAATCCTATAGACTGGGCTCGTGGCCCATCCGGCGGTGGCGGGATCGGAACTTGGTTATGGGCTGATGCTGACAGCAATGTCGATATCTTCGGCAATCTAGATGTCGACGCGAATGATCTAAATATGGACTTTGGTGGAGAGGTGGACTGGAATGGTTGGGTCGAGTCGGCCAAGGGCATGGAGTGGGATGTAGGAACGGGCAATGGGGGACTCAACTAGACTCAACTGGCTGTCATTAAGGGGCTGCCCTGGACGATTAAACCGATGAGAGGTCATCACGCTTGTAGATAGGATAGCCTGTTGTTGCGGTAATCATCATAAGGTGGACGACCATATACACATGTTGCGTACTGCGAGTTGCTGTTGAAGGGGCTACTAGGGCGCTGTAAATTCGGGGCGTATCCCACCAAAAGTTCGAACGGCGTGCTAAACATCAGCGCGACGAGCGTCATAGTCATTCGTATCGTATCGTGTTGCAGTCGCATTCGCATCCATTCATCCAGCAGCGAAAGGAAGATTGCCAGTAGGCCCGTCGCTTCCGAGATTGCGTGTATCATTAGTGACTGGAACTTGAGCATTGCGTACATCTCATCTGCATGGCCGACTCTCAAGGCACCAAAAAGCTGACCCGGCCAGGGGTCAAGCTACACGATCTGCGCCTAAGGTTTTGCGACATAAAGCAGACACCTCCACTCAGCTCAGGCGGACTTCATTCCAGCGCAACACTCCGCCAATTTCAACTCGCCTGGGCAATCCTACTGACAATGGCATCCAGCCGCGCTTCAGAAGGCAGCATGGCACAAAACTCCGGCACCGATGCGGCGGCCAGCGAGACCACACCCCTCCTGGCAACGTCCCCGGTCGCGCCGGCCGGTGACCCCGACGTCGCCGACGCGATCGCGACATCCTCACCCAAGTCGCAAGACAAGCCGTTGCCCAAGCGGCAGATCCTGCTGCTCTGCTACGCCCGCATGATCGAGCCCATCGCCTTCTTCTCCATATTCCCTTACATCAACCAGATGGTGCAGGAGAACGGCAACCTCGCCGACGACGACGTCGGCTTCTACTCGGGGCTCATCGAGTCGCTGTTCTCGCTGACCATGATGGTGGTGATGATGTTCTGGGGCGCCGCCGCCGACCGCCTGGGCCGCAAGCCCGTGCTGGTCTTCTCGCTCGTCGGCGTCGCCCTCGCCACCGCCCTGTTCGGCCTGGCCAAGACCGTGTGGCAGATGATCCTTTTCCGGTGCCTGGCCGGCGTCTTCGCGGGCACTATCGTCACCATCCGCACCATGATCAGCGAGCACAGCACGAGCCATACGCAGGCGAGGGCCTTCGGCTGGTTCGCCTTCAGCGGTAATCTGGGCATCCTCATCGGGCCCCTGCTGGGAGGCGCCCTGGCCGATCCGGCCGGTCAGTACCCCCGGACTTTTGGTGGCGTATGGTTCTTTGAGGTGTACCCGTATGCCCTGTCGTCCATCGTTGTCGGATGTATCGGCCTCACGGCCGTGTTCACGAGCGCCTTGTTCGTCGAGGAAACGCTGCACAGGGAGCCCAAGGGCGGCAACGAAGCTGGTACCGCTCCGAAACCCCCAGCCAAGTCGACGTGGCAGTTGCTCAAGTCGCGCGGCGTCGGGGCCGTCCTCTACAACTACGGACACGTCATGTTACTCGCCTTTGCCTACACAGCCATCGTGCCTGTCTTCTGGTTCACCAAGGTTCACCTGGGCGGTCTCCATTTCAGTCCCCTGCAGATCTCGCTATTCATGGGCCTGACCGGCTTCTCCCAGGCCATATGGCTACTCGTGTTCTTCCCGCCACTGCAACACCGATTTGGCACCAACTGGGTCATGCGAGCATGTGGAAACGCCTACCCCTTCTTTATGGCCGGGATGCCCTTCTTGAATCTGCTCCTGCGCCAGGGGACCGACGCCGCGACGACCGCCTTCTGGGTCGTCACCCCCATTGCCTTGGTCGTTGGTCCGGGTGTGAGCATGGCATTTACGGCCGCGCAGCTCGCCCTGAACGATGTCTCGCCATCGCCCCAGTCCCTGGGCATGCTCAACGCAGTCGCCCTCACAATATCGAGCGCATTGCGGTCCTTCTCGCCTGCCTTGTTCGCTAGTCTGTTTGCCATTGGAGCTAAAAATCAGTTCTTCTATGGGTACTTCGTTTGGATCATCATGGCCGTTTTGGCATTGGGCTTCACTATCTCGACAAGGTTTCTGCCCCAGGCAAGCGAGAAGGATAATGAAGACTTGACAGCAGTACAAGAGAGTCCCTCCGAGGAGGATTCAGATGACACTGTTCGAGGTGACTGAGATTCTTGGAGACACAACGTGTGCAGGGGATGGATGACTGAGCGGCGTCACGATACTTGCATATCATATTCAGCATTCACGAAAGTGGTTTGCAAGATACGTGGAAGTCAAGATGTTGTAGAAGTAGCATTCCGCAGAGCTTCTAGATGCCTTGTTGCACAATATGTGACATGGTCGTGATCCTAACATTGCCCGTTTAATACAAAAAATGTCGCACACCTATGCTATGCCAGGGGGCTATCAGTATACCACCAACGCCATTCTATGCGAGAACGCCTCTCATGCAAGGTATCTTAAATGCAACTCAATCTCGGTTGCGATTGCTGAGCCACCTTTTGACGATGAATTCTCGAACTCGATATTGCTTCAAGATGGTCGCTGGCTCGAGCTCCTCATCACACCGGGGTGGTATGTCAACATAGACGAGGACCAATGTCTTCAATGCTGTGGATTGCACACGGTTTATCGAGTGCAACCAGTGCCAGGACTTCTGGGGAGGCCGGCGTCCCTCAGCCTTCCACCAGTCATGTGTATACGCAGGCAGTACCATCACCGCGAATTCAGCGTGAGAGAACACGGGACCACGATTGTACAGCAGCCAGTCGACACCGAACTTAATACCAGGTCGGACCACCCAGCCTAGAGATCGAAAGTGGTGGTACACAGCATATTGGATGAGGAACGGATCGTCAGGCTGCAGTCCCATAGATCTTGGAGGGAAATAAGACTGCTGCCGGCAAAGAGTGAACAGTTCAGGCGCAGTCATAGACTTCCCAGTCACGGGGTTCATGATGGTCAAGACGCCGAGGGCGAAGACAAGGTAGAAAGCTTCTTCCAGGGTGAGTTGAAGGTGTTCTCGGTCCACAATCTCGATCGCTAGATCTGAGTTGTTTCCAAATACCTCATCCTCGAGAGAATCGGTATGGATCGCATCGGCAACTGCTTGGGACAGTGGCGAATTGCCGTTCGTTATAGAGCCATTCGGGACTTTGCCGTTTGGCTGCAAGCCTTGGCCAGGGCTTGGCGGATCCGAGAGATGGAAGGTGGTCGACTCTACCTTGGGCGAGAAACGCACACTCTTCCGACGCTTCGTGGCTACTGTACTGCAGCCTGGTGATGCCTTGGGTGTATATGCGCCCGAAACAGTAGGCGAAGGACCCGTATGCACACCGTTCAGAGTTGGGAATGTGCTGGTCTCGGACTCAATCATTGACCCACCATTGACATCAGGTAGAGGGCTCGAGGGCATGAGGATGCCATTAGGGCGTCCCTCAGACTTGTCCCCATTAGCACTGGTCAAGTTCGTCGGACCACTGGCTAGAATCCCCTCATCCTCGTCAGGCAAGTCAATCAATGAGGTGAGCTGCAGGTCTCGCTGTGAGTTGGGCAAGGCCAACAACTCCTTAGGTCCAACAGGGCCAACCCAGGCTTCCTGCAGCCGTGTTCTTGATATTGCCTCCTGCTCTTTCCGAGCCCGCTCCCACTTCATCAGTTTCCGTTCTTCACGCCTCTGGGTAGTGTACAGTTCGGCAACATGATCCTCATGCTTGCCCTGCCGGGCTTGTTCTCGTTTGAGCCAGTTTGGCTCACTCCGGCTGTAAAGTCCCTTGCCGAAGAAACCCTGCTCCCACAAGGCTCTAATTGACTTTGGATCCTTGATATGGACCGACCTTGTGTTGGGAGACCAGATGCCCTGATGGACAACGGCCGGCTCGTGCCGTGGAGGCGACACAGTCTGCCTTACCCATGCATAGATGAGATGCAAGAGTGAAAGGGGATTGCTAGGATAGAAGTTGGGCAAGGGAAATGTACGAATGGGAGCAGGTAGGGCATATATTTGGTGCATCGGGGGCCCTCTTGGGACAAGTGGGCGAACATCTTGCTTCACTTCTGGATCTACAGGCTTATCGGACGCGAGGACTGCAGCATCAGCTTGCGGCAAGTTGGGTTTCGTTATATCCGTCATGATTGCCGAACCTCATCTCGATGTCCTAAACCGTCTGTCAGTCATTGAAACGATACGCCGGCGGACAGTCAAATTGGTGAAGTCAAGGCATGGTTTCAACAGAAGCCTTGCACAGGGTGGTTGATCGCTCAGATACCGTTGTAGTCTATAATTTGGTAACTCATCGAGAGTATTGCATCTCTGAGTACGAATAAAGTCTCTCATCACCGCGATTTGAGGATTTAGGCAGCTTTGCCGAGTAAGGAGAATGAGGGCAGCATGCGCTGAGAAGAGAGGGAGTCTTACCGAATAGAGGTGGCTCGTATATACCGGTCGACAAGCCGGTTGAATGTGCAACGCCGAATTCTCAACGAGACAGAAATGCTGTAGTAGAAAGGAAATAGCCTGGTCCCAGCAGGCAATGAACCGGATTCACATGTCTGTGTCCAAAGTCTGGTGAGTCGGCGCGTGGAAAGTATTCCCTCAGTTGGAAGTTTCTGAGGAAAGAAAAAAGTTTTGGGAGGCTGGCCTGGTTCGGTAAAGGTTTTGGCGGGAAACTCGTAGCGGGGCGGGATATCCTCGGTAGCCGGAGCTATGGTCGGTGTGACGATGTGGGGCAGGGGCTTCTTGTATGAGGGGCTGATAGTGAAGGTACATCCGTACCTCGAATTTTCGTGGTTTCTCATGTTGATATCTCCCACATCATGAAAAATCACAACCTCAGCCTTTCGTTGCTGCGTTTGGAGTGGCGGCGCTCAAGGTCCTCGTTTCTTCCATAATCCTCTTATTTTCTCGATCTTCTCGTGTCTGTTTGAACTGCGAGCTGAGAATGCCATCGACAGGATGCTTCAATGTTGGGGCCCGCCAGTGAAAGGGTCAATCTACTGCAGGCATCCGTGGCCTATTGACTCGAACTAATAACAGGATCTTCTCCGCCAGGATAGCGACAGCCGCAATGTTGAATCCCACCTCAGGTAATAATAAAATCTCGGTAGCTTTGAAATGACGATTGCCCGGCATCTGTTTCATCTCGTTTCGCCCGTTCGTGTGTGAGGGCCTCATTCAGCGTTGACGTCTTCCTGTCTCACCTCTTCGTTATTTGCCTATTTCACATGGCTAAAGTCATCCTGTCTTGAAGACGAACACTGACCGCCGGGTCCTATTCCTGTCAATTGTTCCTCTCCTGCAGAGCCATGTGCCGATGCTCTCCTTCATACAAATTCTAGCCTATCCGGCGCTCTTCTGGGGCTGCCTTGTCATCTTCGTTCAGGGCATAGGCATCGTCAAGATGTGAGTCTGCCCTGGTCTGCAAATCCGTACTTGCTGCATTTGCTGACTGGCGGTGTTGGCAGCTTCCGGTCCTACTCCTCCATACCACGTAGACCTGTGTCTCCCAGCTTGCCCAAAGACGAAATACCGCATGTCACCGTCATCCGACCAGCCAAGGGCTTGGAGCCCGCGCTCTACGAATGCCTCGCTTCCATATTCCAGCAGTCGTACCCGAAGGACAAGCTGACCGTCTACTTCTGCGTCGAGTCCAAACAAGACCCAGCATATCCCGTACTGCGACAGCTGGTGGACGACTTCCCCGACTTTGACGCCAAGGTCTTTGTTGAGACTGAAGATCCCTATCTCCACGGTGCGCAAGGGAATGCCGAGAATATAGGGCCAAACCCAAAGATACGCAATCTGAGCAGAGCATACCGAGAGGCAAAGGGCGACATCATATGGCCCCTGGACTGCAATGTGTGGATCGCGAGGGATGTGGCTGGCCGCATGGTCGACAAGCTCTGCGGCTTTGGTCCAGATGGCCAGCGGAAAAAATCATTCAAGTTCGTACACCAGCTGCCATTGGTCGTCGACACCGTCACGTCCATGAGCCAGCTGAACTCGGAAGGGCAGTCGCTGCTGTCCGGTTCCTCTGTGACCGGCGGGACCGAAAACCAGCCTAACGTCAACGTGCCCTCTTCCATCTTGTCCCGTTCTTGGGCGCACGGAGGAGGTCGGCTGGAGGAGATGTTCATGGCCACAACGCATGCCAAGTTTTACGGCGCTATCAACACGGTCGGCATTGCCCCTTGCATCCTAGGCAAGAGCAACATGTTCCGGAAAGCCCACCTGGACGAGGCCACCGACTCCTCCCGCAACCCCATCCTGTCAGGCAGAGCCGCTACCCTTCCCAAAGGACTCGATCACTTCTCTTCCTACATGTGCGAAGACCATGCCATTGGTGACCTCCTTTGGCGAACCACTTTCCCTGGCTTTGCGAATCACGGATTGGTCGCTGGGGATCTGGCCATACAGCCCATGGCGGGGATGTCCATCAGGGCTTATGCCGCACGTCGGGCAAGGTGGTTGCGCGCCAGGAAGTGGACCGTCTTGTCAGCAACACTGGTTGAGCATGGAGTTGAGAGCTTGGTCTGCTGTTTCTACCTGTCATTCGGTCTGACCACCGTCCCCTGGGTCCACCACACCCTTGGTGTACCGCAAACTTGGCAGGCTCTGGGTACTTGTTGGCTCGCTGGAGTTTTCATCTGGATGCTGGTCGACCGGGCCGTGTTTTTACGGCTTCACGCTGGTCAGAGCATATACGTCGACGAAAACACGCCATCGTTCGCCAAGGGTGCCAGCCGTGGCGGTGCCGAGAAACGTCCATTCGGTGAGTGGTTTCTGGCGTGGCTCGGCCGAGAAACCCTGGCCCTTCCCATATGGACTTGGGCTGTCCTGCTTGGCACTACGGTGAAATGGAGAGGCAAGCAGTTCCGGGTACGCTCTGATATGACAGTCCTAGCGATTGATCGTGAGAATAAGGGTGTTGCCGGTCCGCGATCTAACGGAGACGCCGCTGATCATATACGGCCGGCGCGAGGGAAGTTAGACTAGAGATATCCAAAGAGTACTCAAAGCTGTGTTTGATTTTTTTTAAAAGTTGACTGCTGCTTTAACCCTAGAGAGTGATGCCAACCTGGAGTACTCGGCAAGAACCATATGGACTGCCTCTCTCGCAACACTACTGTGGCTGTTCTCACGACACGTGTCCACGGCAGATCATGAATGCATAGAAAATTCCAATTGGCACATCAAAACACTCTTGGTATATCCGCCGTATGGAAGATATCTATATAGGTATATGCTTAAACACAGAGCCATTCCGCCCAATGATGAATAATGTGAAAATCCGGAGCCACCCCATCCAGCCCAAGTCATCCTGCCAGCAAATGCATGATGGGAATTCAAGAAGTTCCACCGCCTCCCGATTCCCGTATGGATGAAAAGCGACCGACGATCCCAAAGTTGAACAACAGCAGGCAACAAAAAGGGCAAACTGGGGGGTATCCAACAAGATAAACATAAAAACCACGACTTTGTACCCTGTATCCTGTATCATGTGCTGTGCACCCAGCTGGGATTTTCGCCCGTGTACACCATTATTACGTCGGACCGTAAATAGGAATACCAGCAAACGGCACAGCCGCCCGATCTCAGCCGAGCCCCATCATCTCGTTGTTCTGGCGGAGGAATCTCCTCGCCAGCTCGTCACCTCCGTTCTCTGCCGCCTCCATCCAATGGAAGGCCACGCACATCAGAGCCGGATCCCTCACGTTACCGTGGTTGCCCGCATCTTGAAACGTAGTGGGATTTGGTACCGCCATTCCCAAGCCGGCCCGCGCTCGGTCCGCCGGATGTCGTGCACTGCTGCCCGGCCGTGCACCAAAGTTCTCCATGACCGTCTGCTTGAAGATCTCCCGCGGCTTGGACAGAGGCAAGGTCGCACGTGCAACCAGCTCCGGGTTGCTCAGCTGAAAGAGTCCCAACTCTCGCTGCGCCGTTGGATCCCCCTCCTTGGCCGCGATGGTCAACATCCTCGCGGCATCATGCAGCGAATGTGATGGAGGTGGTGTTTCCGTCGCGTTGTCGGTGCCGCTGGACCGCTTCCGTGACGAAGCGACAGCCTCGTCGGCAATCTCTACCATGGTTGTGACGATACTCTGCTTGAGGGATGCTGCTGCGATTCCGATATCCCAATATGCCGCGTTTCTCTCCGTATCCAGGACAGATGGAGAGACGAATGCGCTGATGAACTGCAGGTCACGGAAGAGAGTTTGGGGTCGAACACCCGCATCCCGAAATAGAGCCTTCAGCACATTGCGAATCGCGTCTTTGTTGGCTAGGCTGACCGAAACGATGGAGCGAGTATCGGCATTCGCCGTGGATCGTGAATACAGCCCTGGTACCAAGGAGGGTTGAAACGCAGTGGGCCGCCGTTCCCGGCTGCTCTGCTCCTGAGAATTGGACCTATCTGAGTCGTCGCTCGGTGCGAATGGACTCCGGGGATTCCAACGGGAGCGACGGCCTCCAGTAGACAATGAAGCAATAATGAGTTGTTCCAACTCGAAGAGAGTGTTGAGTTTGCTGTAAGGGCTGGGGTGAACAGAAAACATCTTCAGCAACCTCTGGTAAGCCTTTTTATAGGGGAACTCGGAGGATTCATCCTTCCTGGGAGGAAGTGTGTGGGCTGAGACCGTTTCGTTTGTAGCAGAGCTGGCGTTACTGGGTCCAGACGGACTACGATGCCTACCCGTACTCCGCCCGGATGCGTTCGAGTCCCCAGCCTCACGTAGATTACCAGAGCTCTTCTTCTTCCCGATCACTCGCTGCTTCGTGTGTCCGGTGCTCGTTTTCTCCCTCTTCCCCGGCGTTCGCCCGGCACTGCGTTCCGCAGCTTCGCGATGCTCGATACAGTCTTGTCCTAGGTCATTGAACCAGGCGTCGGTCTCGGAACCGCGTGCGAACACAAAGTTGCCAAGGTCGGACAACACCAGACCGAGTAAGGTTTGACGAAGGTCGGATAGGAAGCGCTGCTTCTCGTCCGAAAGGCGCTGAATATGAACAGTCTCGTCAGACGAGGTGGAGGTCCTAGGTCGTGCGATGGAGTGGCTGGATGGCAAGCGATGACGATACGGCTGAGAGGAGGAGCCGGAGAGGTTGGTGACACTCGCGGTTGGAGATTGCGCACGGGAGGTTGCCGAGCTGACGTTCGACATCGTGGATTGGAAAGGGGACCAATACGTGCTGGCCGAGTCGATGGTATGGACCGGCGACGAGACACCAAAGTAATCACGCGGGTCCATGACGTCCGACATGACCGTGCTCGCCCTGGAGAAGCTGTGCCGCCCCGAGCTCAGAGAAATCTGGCTCATATTATGAGACGACATGTTCCGCAGATCCCGGACAATCGAGTTCGGGCGATTGGATGACGAGGTATACCTCCGATCGTGGTCGGCGCTTATGACGCTCGCGGCGTCGTCGCCTCCAAAGATGCTGTCTCTATCTCGACCTTTGCGAGGCCCTTCAAAGGTCTTCCGATCTCGCAAGAAAAGGGGACTCGACCATAGAACTGGGTTCGCCGTCACACTGTCGCCGACCAGCTTGTCCATGCAGGTGTGCATTTCACAGCAGAATCGATGTATGCGCTCCTCGCCATCACACCAATTGTGCACACTGAACTGCTCCAACCATTTCTTCGTTTTTTCAGCTTGGTCGTCGCTCAGCTTGTTTGGACCTCCTTGTTCGTCACTGGCGGCAAGTAGACCCAGCATTTGAGACTCCTGCAGGTGTATGTAGCTCAGAGCAGAACTTCGAGCGAGCTGAGCCCGGCTACGCTGGAGCGACTCCCATTTCCTCGATACCCCCATGATCTTGAGGGCGCTGCAGAAGTTGCGAGCGTGTTCATAGACGTCCGAGTTGCGGACATCCGTCACGTACCACATCTTGTCTCGGAAAGCCCTCAGACGCTTCATCATGGTCTCAATCAGGCCCTCGTGGCGTTCCTGGCTCTGCTTCAACCAGACGAGCCAGGCATCGTATTCTTCAATTGCAGAAGCAGAGCGCCGGATTGAATCTCGTGGCCCGCGGGAAAAGATATTGAGAAGGGATGCAAACCCGTTCTGACGGAGAGAAGGCGATGTCAGCGTGTTGAGTTGTTGCAGCGTCCTCCAATACAGGTGCGCCGAGACAAAATCAGACTGAACGCGAGACTGCGACGAGGCGGCGTTGAGCATCGTGATGAGCACTGATGCTGACTCCCCGCCTCCGAGAGCATGTGAAGGGCTCTCTGGACTTTGCTTGGCTTTCTCTTCTTCCTCACGCTTACGGTACGGATTGCGGCTACCCATAGACCTCTCAGGGGTAATGACCTTGTTCTTGGAACGGTACTTCTTCAAACCCGAAGCCCGGTTGCTGAAAGTCGTATGGGTCTCCGAATTTTCAAGACCTTGGGGGATCTCAAAGTCTTCGACGAGTCTCAATATCGAGTCACGCAGTTGGTGGTAGTCCTTGTCAAGTTCGGGTTTGTCATCAGGCTCATCATCTTCGGAGTCGCTGGTCGTGGAGGAGTTCTCCTCTGCCAGTTCATCATCAGGATCGTAAGTCATGTGCAGGGAAAGGCTCTTGCCATCAGAGGCGACAAAGACGACCGCCCACTGTTCGGCGCATGGATGGCATGAACCTGCAACAACGTCCGCACCGAGTACATGGGCCATCTCCTGCATTGCTGACCGAAGGAGATGACCATCTTCTTCATAGTTGCTCAGCCGCTTCTGGCTGGCAGTATCGGGGACGGTAGGTGAATATCGACGAGTTGTCCCGGTGATGTGGCTCTCGAGCAGAGGTTCGTGCGAAGTCGTCGCATCGCTGAGGATGGATGACGTACTTGTGCTGATGACAGAAGCGGTCTCAGCGTTGCTCCTAGAAGTCGCTATGGATATCGGCTGGGAGATGGCCGAGAAGCCAGAGATGGATGGTGCTCCAGAGCGGATACTGCTCGAATGTGCAGACTGGGGCCTGCGTTCCGGAAACAGTGCGTTGACAAGCGTCACGAGGTCGGCAGGGCTAATCACTAGATAAGGATGCACCTCGACGGTTTCTCGCAACGAAGTAATGGACCTAGCCGGAAGAAGCCTTGCGGTCCTTTGCTTCTTGGACGGCCCAAAACGGGCCACTAGGTTTTTGATATGCCCCTTGACCTTCAGAGGAGTAGAGACCGGATGTGAATTGTGAGGCCAAAGCATGTCAACAACGAGCGCACTGGCGCGTTGGGCAACGGCCTTGAGGATCTTCTGGCGGCCGTATTCGGTGATATTGTATTCGGCCATCATACCATAGCTTTCCGGGTGGATCACAACGGCCATCAACCAGCTCGAAAAGAGCCACTTGTACACGAACCACGATCGCGTCTCGTCGACGAATTTGTCACCTAGTTGACGTAGGATCTCATTCCCCAACTCGATGACGCCTTCTGGTATCCCTGTGGCATCTTCATCATCAATGATATCGAACAGTTCATCGACGGCTCGATCGTAGAATTCCTCGGCAGCAATACTATCCTTGGAGCTCCAATCCGAGATATGAAATCTTGTTCCTTGCGGGTCCTCAGCTCGGTCGAGAAGAAAGGCGCCCTCTTCCAGGATCTTCATGAGGAACCATTCCATATTGGACCGTCCAGACCAATCACGCATGGCGGACCAAACATTGAGGATAGAGATTAACGTATTGTGATGGGACTTGGAGGAGATGAGACGGGCACAGGCAGAAGCCCATATCTCTGTTCTCCTCTTGTCCTCTGCGCTGTCCGGGCCGGCAGAGTTGGCAAAACAGGTGTGTATGAGGGCAGAAAGGGGGTCGTGGCGTTGAAACGACAGGAGTCGTTCAACAGGATTAGGGGCGACGGCAGAGTTCCGGTTGGCAGTACTAGCACCGCCACGCCCACTGGATCGAATCTCATGAAAGGGCATCTGCGATTCTATGGGCTCCAATCCCCGATGGAACATGGTGAGGGCCTGGAGTTCTGCGTCGGTTAGCGCACACAGCCGGCTTGCCAAGTAGTCCGGATTTGTCCGAAGTTGGGTCAGGAAGTTGAGGATAGTCTCTCTGGCAGAAACAGATAGTTCACCCAGGAATGGCGTCACCAAGCTTAAACCGTTGCCTCCTATGGTGCTGGGAGGGACATCCAGGCTCTCAGGCGATGCCATGCCAGGCGACTGGAGTGATTCCATCTCGGGCTCCAAAAGCGCATAACGACGGGTGGCATCACAGCTATTCCGAACATCTTGCATAGCACTGAAGAGGTTAGCAAAGCCCTGGGTATCACTGCTGCGAAACGACTCGGCCAGATTCCGCTGGGTGGCCTCTCCGCAACGGGTCAAGCGCGCTGAGAGTGCAGTGGAAACCAAGGTCCTCTGGAGGCGGATGCGCGTGTTTGCGCGCTTGCGCTCCTGATACTTGGATAGGCGAACCAGGTGCGCCAGCTCTTGGAGAGTAGTCCCTTCGTCTTCGACGGTCAGGTGGGGGTTCGTATACAGGGAGGAATCAGTAAGGAGACTTCGCAGCTGTGGACGAGCGAAGCCTTCGTCTTTTAGGGCGGGCCGGAGGGGACTAGAGGGAGCTGGCGGGCTGCGCGATGGTGAAGCGTTCGACCGGGCGGGAGCTTGGGCGATGACGGGTCTCTTGGACGCACTCGCGCCTCTCTGATGGTGGGTGGCTCCATCGCGAGGCGTGTCTTCGCTACGGCGTAGAGGAAGAGACGCCGTAGACTCTGGAGGGGGCGCGGAGTGGACGGGACTTCGCGACCGCAAGCCTCGTGTTCTCGTCGCCGTCGCCGTCGCCGTCGTCGTGTCGGCGCGCGATTTGGGTGAGGGGCTCGGCGACCTCGAGGGGGGACGGGGGGCCGTCGGAGATACAGCTGGACGTTGGGGACAGATGAGTTAGCAACCTCGATCACCAGCACCAACACCGAGAGCAACCAGTCTCTCACATGCTAACTCACGAGGGGAGGAACGTATGCAAACAGGCGAAGAGAGGGATCGTTGCATGGCGATCATGCTGGGTCCATGTGGACCGCTATCGAGCATCGCGCTACTTAGCAGCACCCAGATGAGAGCTACCAGCCAGCTAGCTTCGTTACGACGACGACTCGATTTCTCGGGAGGACTGTCATGGGTGCAGACAACGGTGGATGCGCTTGGAAAGAGAGTGCCGTCGTCTCGGTGCGTCTCGTTTGTTGTCTCGATGGGTGGTTGGGTGGGATGTAGGTCAGGAGTCGCAACCTCGTCGCGGGTGGGTTGCTGAGTCTAGCTAGCACATGGCAGCTGTTAAGGTCTCCGGCAATACTTCGCTGGTTTGTAGGTATGTGTATAACTGTCGATTCTAGTTACTGGAAACGAGAGCATGGGAGCTGAGGGCGCAGAGAAGGAGAGCAACAGCAATAACTGCTGAGGAGAGAAAGGGAGAAGAGAGCAGACAGGAGACGAGATGCAATGCGATGCGATGAGGTGTTCCTCTCTGCTGCGATGATCCTTGTCGAGTGGTTAGTGGTTCACAGCACAGCAGACATTAGCAGACATAGCGCGGCAACAGCACCAATACAGGGACCAGAACCTATACTGTGTGGGATCCTTGATATGCGTACTGTCTGTTGGTTCCGCCGTGGGGTAATACAGTAATATCATTCAACTGCCATATCCTCTGTTGAAACCCCAAAAGAAACATCTCCAACATGCCTTCCTCTCAACTCTTCTAGCTTCAATGTTATCTAACTTCTATTTCTTCGCATCATAGGCATGAATCTGGCAAATGATCCAGTGCGTTATCAGTTGTTCTGATGTTTTGGCCTTGTCGTTGTGGGTTTGGGTTCTCTACGTCGTACCTCGGCATCATCAACAACAACAACAACAACAACAACAACAACACAAACCCTACAGCGCAATGGAAGAGCGACTGGTCCAGACAGATGGCAAGAAACAACCATGGCAATACAATGCTGGGTAAGTCCAGGTGATTCTCTGGCCAGAGAACCCTCTTGGTCCTGTCAGTGTTCTGGACTCCCCAGCTCCCATACTGTTGAACATGAGCTGCGCTGGCCATGCATCATGCATTCTAATCTACCTACCTCGTGTCTTTCGCCTCTCTACAGTTTCCCCCTATTCCCTTACTGTTCAAGAAATACCCGGACACGATACATGTACACACCGGCGGCCGAGATAGCGGTCAGTACGACCAGTTCCGTAAGCCCAAATCTCCTTGTCCGCCTGTTTGCGCCGGTCCAAGAGGAGGAGCCTCTGAGACCTGCAGTTCATCCAATCCACGCCGTCCACGCCGTCCATCCGCTACCTACTTGGACTGCCAACGCATCAAATGGCCACCTGCCTGCACGCTTCAGAGTTTATTCACGGAGTCCGCCATTTACTTGCCTCCCCCCCTCCGGCCTATCGTCTGTCGACTCCACGCTTCCGCCGTCGTCAATTGGCCGAGGAATGCGATGGCCCTGTTACGGATTTCTCATGCTCCGGTGTCGATTGGGCGATATGTACGCATACTGCATGCGTGATGGCCCGTGTGTGGATGAATGGACGGATCGATGGTTGAATGACACGACGACGGCGTGGCACCTGCAGCGGCTGAGATACCTGTTCAACTGAAACTCACCTGGGCACTGACACTCCCCAGCCCTGTGGTTCCCAGAACGTGACACGCCGTCGTGACTCGTGTTCCCTCTTTCAGCCTTGTACAGCTTCCCAGCGCTGCACGTCAGCTGCAAGCTATCCATTTACGGTCGAGGCGCCGCCGGCAATGCGTTCGTCTGAAATAGCCGACGAGTTGATAGGTGTGCATGAGAGCCAACACATTGCCCTTTCAAGGCGGCATTTTGTCTTCTGTTGAGGGACAGTCGCATACAGCTCAGTTGGGCGTTCCTCATGCTATCTAACTATTACCAGACCTTTGACTAGCTGCGCAACCCGCTACACGTCGTGAGGCCTTAGTGTACAATTCCGCGACAGATCTAATGAGCAAACGAAGGCTAGGAAGGCTCATCACTCCCGACGACGTGGCACCTGCGTGGGTCTTCTACTAGTGCTCCCTTCGACAAGTCCATCCGAACGCGACGATATGGCCCGGGCCGGAGTCGGTCGATTTGGGCCTGGAAACGGGCAAGAGCCGGCCGGCGCTACAGAGACCGCGAATCGCAGGCGATATGTCAACAGCGAAATGACAGTTCAGTTCATCTCGCTCCGTATGCGGGATTCAGGCATCAACCCGGCTCACCAGCTGTCATTATCCAGATGACATTGAAGCCATGCGCGCGCACTGTAGTGAACAACACCACGACTGGTCGGCCACATGTATGTCCAGCCCGTGCCACGGTACCAGATGCATAGGTAGCAAAGCACATGCAGCCGCCCGCTGTCAACACAATGCTCGTGACCTTCTCCTCGTCAAAACTTGCTTCGTTCCAACTCTATCGTTCCGACCGCGTAGAGTTGCCGTCAGTTCATAGTTTCAGAAATGGACGTCGTCCACTGAAAAGGCTTCGAGGCAATAGGGACCACTTCCGACACAAGTAAATGGACAAAATACCGCAGTGGCTGCTATAGGCCAAATACACATACCCGCGGTTACCGCGATATTAGTCTGGGCGGGTAGTAGGTAGGTCCTGTCCCATGATGAGCACTCGACGGTCATAGCAACGCAAACCCTTGCCATGAACCGGAACATGTACAATCTCGTAACAAGACAGTTCTCCCATCATGCATACACCCATACTTTAGGTACTTAGTGCACTTTCGACAACTAACAGACACTATAGACTCGCACATGTGGTGGCTATAGATGGCTCGACTAATACCATACCGGGGGTTGTTTGGTACCTGGGCCCCTTATTCCTCGGAAACTGGGAGGACGGTGATGCGCTTTTGAACACCATGGAAAGGGGTTTCAAAAGTAGCCAGCTCGACCTCCAGGAAAGAGTGCCCAAAGTAAGGTTAACCTTACAGCTTAACAATAATCCTCCAGGCAATAACAGGCAAACAGGCCCCCCTCTCCCCCTTTCTAGCACCTGCCCCCCTTTATTCCCTAGGGCAGATCCAATCTTATGCTGCTTTGCCACTAATACATAGAGCCTGACGAACGATCTGGTCCATTTAGAAAACTGGCCAAGATAAGGTGAGGTATTTAGCATCTAGGACCACCGTCTGTTTCATGCAAGCTTCTTTCCAACAGAGCTTGATCCGCACAGATCTGGTTCCAATCATCCTTAGGGAAGTTCTCACATTTTGATAATTCGAAACTGATCGAAATACCAAGCGAGCAGTCTGGTAGTATTCAAAAACAGTATGTGCCTGCCCTGCTCACGTGTCAAACCAACAGCATCTTTCGGCTGACCTGTGTGGTATCGCAGCCGGAAGCATTTCTCATCTGAGTTTCCGCCGACTGGAATGGACTAGACGAACATTGATGGCAACGATAAGTTTGGTGGAAGGGTCCGTGGCTAACAAGACATGTGCTCTAGGCTTACATTTCTTTCTGGTCAGCACAGCTGATGTGGGTGCACTACCTATCTACTTGCTCTTGCCAGTTGGAATACAGAACAATACGATCTTCTTCTCGTCTCCGTCGTTGTATGCCTTGTCTACCCGGTAGTACCCTCGCCTCTCCAGCTGGATGATATCATCCTTCTTGAGGTTGACTACACCCTCGTCACACCAAGCCTCCTCCATCGTCGATGTAACTGGGTTCAAGAATTTGTCCATGTCGTCTTCCTCCTCGAGCTTATCCTTGGTGATAAGGTAGTCGAAGTCCCATAGTTCTGCGTCAATCAGGTTCTGCCCCTGTGTCGAGAGCCACGTAATCTTCTTGTCTGTGCTCCGGACATCGCCTTTGAGATTCAATTCTAGAGTGAGACCCGTGACAGGCTCCTTTCCAGCAATGTCCTTGGCAAACGCATTGCCCCACTGCATGACCGTAATCTCCTCTCCATCCTTGAAGCTGTTGGCATCGGCTTGGTCAATGATGAGCTCCTTGCTGAAGGCCACCTTCTTTGTACCGATGGATGGGTTCTTGGGGTGACGAGGCTTGTCTTCGGATCGGGCCTCTGTGGGGGCTTCGTCTCCTGTGACGGATACCTTCACATGGTCCTTCTTGGAGATGGCGGTGTGTCGTGGCGCAACAGGGTCGATCTCTTTCTTGTTGGCAGCCCAGAAACTAGTCCAGTCCATGACCACGACATTTCGCGAAGGGCCCTGCTTCAGGATGAAGTCTCGAAGGGCAGGGATGGTCATGCCTCGTCTTCGAACACCGCGAATTGTGGGCATCCGCGGGTCGTCCCAGCCCCATACCTTGCCGGTATCGACCAGCTTGGCGAGCTTTCGCTTGGACAGGAAGGTGCGAATGAAGTTCATGCGGGCAAAGTCCCACATGTAAACCTGACGAAGCTTGAGGGTGTCGAGGAACCACTGGAACTGGGGGTTTCGGTCCGTGTACTCGGTCGATCTCAAAGCGTGCGTCACACCCTCCAAGCTATCCACGACAGGGCACGCGAGATCGTAGGTAGGATATATCTTCCACTTTGTACCGGTGCGGTGATGAGCATCGTTGGGGTTGCACCGGTAGATGACGGGGTCGCGCATGGCCTTGTTGGGGTTGTCGACAGAAATCTTGGCCCGAATGCAGTTCTTCAAGCCTTCCTCGGTGCCGGACTTCATGGCGTCGAAGATGGCCAGGTTCTCCTCGACTGTTCTCTCTCGCCTTTTTGAAGCAATACCCCTTCCTCTCTCATCGCGCATGGTCTCCACATCAGTATCATCGGCATACGCGTTGCCGCTCTTTATGAGGCCCAAGCAGGTATCGTAGAGGTGATCGAAATAATCGGAAGTGTAGGTGACAGTGTCGGGCTTGACGCCCATAAGCGCGAGGTCCTCGATGATGGCATCTTGGTACTCCTCCTTCTCCTTGCTCGGGTTGGTATCGTCTAGCCGCAGTCGAAGCTGTCCGTTGTAGGCCTGGTGTGCAAAGTAGTCGCTGAGCAGTGCAGCTTTGGCGTGTCCGATGTGAAGGTAGCCACTGTAAGCCGTTGATTAGAAGCTGGACTAGAACGGTCTGTGAGGCGCATTGGACTTACGACGGCTCAGGAAGGAATCGGCAGACGACTCCCTTGTCGGCCTCCTGCAAGGCCAGGTTGTAACTTGCACCAGCACGGCTAGCAGCTTGCACCTTGGCCTTGCGAGCAGAGTCGGCGGCCTTGACTTCGGCCTGGATCTCGGGGTGGGCTTGTTCGACGTAGGTGAACCATCGCTGGACGTTGGCGTAGGAGCCCTTGCGGACGAAGGAGACGGCAACGCGGTTGTTGCTGATGGCAAGCCAGATCTTGCTGTCGAGCTCGCTCAGTGTGTATCCGGCGAGGTATGTCCGCAGGGTCAAGTGCTTCTCGAGTCGGATGAGGTGGGGTTCAATGGACTTGAAGTCCCCTCCGAGGGAGGTAGAGACGGCGACGAGCTCGTCTGCCTTCATCTTGGCTGGCAACACAGGATGCTGAGTTCGTTAAGGGTTCAACTGAGCCTCGTTGTATGGAGTAGTGACAGCTGAGTGACTCGATGACCCGGCCGTTTTCCAGTCACAAAAGTCCAATGTTTTCTGTGGCGGGGTAGAGTCACTGCGATTGCTGCCCGCTGGAGGCCTGGCGGGGTTGCGGCCGTGCATTTAGGACAGTACTGGCAATGCCGATAAGATAAGGAATTCCTTGGACTTGGCCCGAGCTGTGACCTGCCAGCTGCCACCTTGCCTGAGATTCAAGACGCTAGCAATTCTTCAAAAGTTGATCGCATCCCTGAGCTCTCCGGCGTCCATCAGGACGGCTAGCGAACTCATCACACTCGACACTAGTTGACGGCGACGACGGCCCCACGATGGCCTCGACGAAACAATGCATTGCTTCCATGGCAAGGATGAGTCTGACATCCGCCGCCAGGCCGACGACTTCGCAAATACCGAAATTCCTAGCTCCCTCCATAATCCAGGGACAGACACAGACGCGATGGAAGAGCGCCGGGACGAGCGCCATGCAATCGCGTGAGCGAGAGAAGGAAAAACTGAAGAGGAAGCGGAGGCAACAGCGGTTCAAGGAGTACAAATATGCGACACCGAGCAAGGAAGAGCAATTCTCGCTGTGCGATGCGATGCGGTCAGTCATCACCATTGGGTAGTCCAGTATGCAAGGCCAGTCGAGCTGACTTAACGACCCTATAGATACCTACGAGCTGCAGAAGTCGGCCGTCCTCCAGGATCCGTCACCTACGAACTCGCCCTGAAGATTCGCACCATCAAAAACGGCCCCGTACTCCGCGACAGGATACGACTCCCCTATCCAGTCAAAAACGACACGCGTATCGCGGTCATCTGCAAGGAAGGCAGTGGTGCCATGCATGACGCCCGCACAGGAGGTGCCGTGGCCTTTGGAGAGGAGTCCCTGTTCGAGATGATCAAGAAGAATCCGAACAAGCTGCCTTTCAACCGTCTGATCTGCCACGTCGACTCGGAACCCGCCCTGAAGAAAGCTGCCCTGGGTCGGATACTGGGGCCGAAGGGTCTGATGCCCAGTCTCAAGACGAACTCCATCACCAAGAGCGTCAAGTCCTTGATGCACGAGATGGTCGGTGCCGAGAACTACAGAGAGAAGATTGGCGCCATCCGCATGCCCATCGGCAACATTCAGTTCTCTCCCAAAATGTTGACCGAGAATGTCAAGGCCATGGTCGGCTCAGTGAAGGATAACATCGTGGTGATGGAGGACAGGGTCAAGAAGGATCTGATCGAGGTTGTCCTCACGTCGTCAAACGGGCCCGGTTTCCCCCTGAGTGGAGGCTTCAGCCCTACCGACGACAAGGTCCTGCCGGCTCACCTCAGCACGGCCATGTAAACATGTACCAAGAGGAAGATGTAGAGCAGAGCACTTGTACAAGATTGTACTATATTGAAACCAGCTTCTTTTGTCTAATCCACCTGGGTATCTCTTAAGTGTCACCATCAGACAGTCTTCGAAGTCCTTTATCCCAAATAGGGGTCCATAGCCCATCTCATTTAGCCTTTAGAGCCTTGACAACTTCGGACTGTGCATCCATCAGCGCATATATGCCCATCAGCTTCAGCAGCTTGGTCTGCCCCTGAGTACCAGCCTTCTTGGCTTCCTTCAACGCGCTGTTCAGGTCCAGCAGGATGGTGTTTCGACATCTGATCATCCTCTCCTCCATCTTTCGTACGAAGGGCGTCTCGCGCCCAATATCAACGGCCAGCTCGTCGAAGGCCACGTACTCGTTCGCCAGCTGGGTCAGCTTTGCTGAGCTGCTACCGACCATTCCGTCTGGCGCTTCCTCGTCGTCGTCGTCGTCTTCCTCTTCACTCTCGTTGCTATCAAGCCCAGTACTGTCAATAGCCAAGCGCCCCTCGAGGACCGATATCCGTTCGTCGAGCTCCAGCATCTTCCTGCCCGTCTCAATGTCGCCCCGCACAGCCCCCAGGTCCTTATTCAGGGCACCAGCCTCGGACCCCCTCTCCCGGACATGGCCCTTGATCTCGTCGACGGCCCGCCGGAAGCCAAGCAGGGCCACGCGCACATCCTCGACGCGTTCCTCGCCGCCCTTGAGCTCATCGCCGAGACTCAAGAAGCTGGTGTAATTGGCGTTGACCAGCTCGAGCAGCTCGGAGCTGATGGCGGCACTGCGCTCGCGCAGGTCGGAGCGCAGGTCCTCGAGAGTCTGGTGGCGGTGGGCGAGCGAGGATAGGTAGGCGGCGGCGTCAAAATCGGGCGCGAGGAAGTCGGAGCGCGGGAGCGCCGTGGGGAAGGGGAGAGGCGCATCGTCTTCGTTGTCTGAGGAAGAGGAGGAAGAGGGTAGGGCGAAGCTGCGGGAGCTCGTGGGACGGGTTGGCGAGAAGGCCGATAGGTGCTGGGCCATTGTGGGTTGCCTGGTCGCTAGAGAGGTCGTATAACGGCGGGTGTGGACTCGTGCCCACGGCGCTTGGTTGTCGTCGTTCAAGACATGTAAGGGCCTGGAACTAGTGCTTTCCGTCCAGTCGGGTTCCGTGCTATTTGGACAAGGAAACCAGTAGTCAACTCGACGGTTGGACGGGCGTTTTCAAGACTTCAATATAAACATTCGTTGAGGAGTTGTTCCAGGATGAGAAGTAGACATGGTCAGAGAACATCATGTTGAAGACTCCCGTCCCGCTTGGGATACCAAGCTGCCAAGCGTCGTGGTGGGATGAGCTGGGGTCCACGACTGTGGCGCATCACCTATGTGTGGCTAATGTATGTGGCTTTCATCTTTGAACCGATACCGGCGCTGTCGACTAGTCTCCGGACTCGCCCGAGATTGTCAGCTCACCTCCATTTGTCTTCTGACTCGTGTGAGCCTCGCTCCCTTCCTAAAGAGATCAGGCAAGCTGCAATGTCGAGAAGATAAACACCGCTGGTACAGTTCCATGCCCAGGCGACACCGGACCACAACAGCGCGGCGCATGCAGAAAGTGGAACGATCGCATGACCGTTGGTCCTGGTCTCTGGAGGCTGACACCTGGCACATGCAAGGACTACGGACTACGGTACCGACCAGGGCCTGGCATAATCTTATCAATCTGATCAGTGATTTTCGTCCATCCCCCATCTCGTCACCACTCTTCATCGTCCAGGCCGTTTGTTGCCTGCCGTGTAGCGAGCGAGCCCCCTCTCTGCCCCCCTGGGCGGGAGAACCTTTTCCAACCTGTCAATCAACGCAACTGTCTTTATTGCCTTTATACGTCCTTAAAAGCCTAAGGTTGTCTCACGAGACAACTCTATCGCGGCTAGCGGACAGTCTGGTCATAACTCGCACTCACTTTTCTGCAGCCCTCGTCAACCCAGAGTTCTTCGCTATCGGACACTGTCAAGCAGAGAGCCCTAAGTCGGAGCCCCTCTTGAGAGACTCTTAGGCCCAGCGTGTCTCGGTACTTTGCCCACGTCTTCCTTAACTGCGTCTCAAGTCATACCCGCTTCTGTCATTGAACATCGCTCTCAGCACGTGGCAACTCGATTCAAATTGTCATTGCCCTTCCCGTTGGAGGTTCCATTCTGGTACACCTTCGGCGCCGAGTACAGCTGGGTCTGCACCCGGAGAAAACAGCCGTTACGGTGCAGCATATGCATCACATCAACCAAACAACCCATAGATTTGTTTTGCACCGGATTTTCACCACACCTCATTCCAAACCCCGATTCTAAAGGCAATAATGGCTGCTGTACCACTTCCAACCATGAATAACGACGACAACACCAGATCACGTCCACCCAAGCTGGCCATCACCTCCATGTCCGCTGCTTCGTCCCCCGCTTCAGCCGCCTCGCCCATCTCGAGTGCGTCTACACCCACATCGACACATCAACTGGCCATGAAGCCTGCCGCTCCGGGCACTATGTCCGCCAAGATACCTACCCTCGCAGTGACCGGTGCCATGGCTTCAAAGAGCTCTATCACCAGCAAGGAATGGGTCATCCCTCCGAGGCCAAAGCCCGGCAGGAAACCTGCAACGGACACCCCACCGACTAAGCGCAAGGCCCAGAACAGAGCAGCTCAACGTGCTTTCAGGGAGAGGAGGGCTGCCCGTGTTGGCGAGTTGGAGGAGCAGCTCGACGAGATACAGGACGAGCATGAGCGCCAGCAGGAAGGCCTTCGGCAGCAAGTGCAAAACTTAGATGCCGAGGTGCAGTCCCTACGCAGCAGATGCGTTACCCTTGAGGATATGCTGGAAAAGGAACGCACGGAGCGCAGCAAGATGGCAAATGAACTTGAGTCTTTCAGGAGACGTTGGCGAGATGAAGGCTCCAGCATCTCGTCGAGGAATGGAAGTCATTCCTCGCACCAGGGTCGGGCCCCGGGCTCAATAGGCATGGCCGCTCAACTCCAACAGCCTAGAGGCAGTCTGGCTAGCAATACATCTGAGTACCGCAACTCTACGACGGCCTTCTCTATCTCCCAGATCATCTCACCTCCCGACACATCAAGCATGTCAGGTCACCTACAACAGTCTTCAGCCGATACGACAGGATGCGGCAACTGTAAAGCAGACGGTCCGTGTGCTTGTGTCGATGATGTACTAGCCGCTGGGTGCGGAAAGTGCAGTCTGGGTACTAGGTGCGAATGCCTAGAGGCCGCCCTTGGCGGTGCTGCTATCAATTCCGAAGTTGATCTCAAACGGAGACCGTCATCGATATCGGCTTTGGCGCCAGACGAGAAGAGACAGAAGTCTGACCCGTATCCCAATGAGATTGACTTCACATCCATGTTCTCTTCCAAGAAGAAAGACATCACTACAGAGCCACCTATATATCAACCTGTCACGCAGCAGGCCATTCCACCACGAGACTCTTGCGGCTTTTGCACAGAGGGAACGTATTGTATGTGCGCCGAAGCTGCTGCATCACAGACCCTTGCTCCTATGGGCTCGCAGGTCCAGACGCCGCCCCCTTCAGAAAACGATGTTGGCCCACCTCCCATGGAGGTGACCTCGACTGGTGCCATCAAGCTCCCAAGCATCAACTCGTTGAATCGTACTCCTATTCAGCCCGTTCGCAAGCCTGGTGGTTGCGGCCCCAATGGACCAGGTACTTGCACTCAGTGTCTCGGGGACGCCAAATCAGGATTGTTTTGTCGCAGTCTTGCAGCCAATTTTGCGCGCGGCGAGACACAACCCAGTGGTGGATGCTGCGGTGGCTCGGGTGTGTCAGGGTGTTGCAAGTCTACCAACCCAACAGGACCACCGCCTACAAATGCACCACCGCTTGGCCTCAGCCTATCATGTGCGGACGCGTATAAGACCTTGTCGAGTCATCGCAACTTCGACAGAGCAGCCGATGAGATCGGAATGTGGCTGCCAAAGCTTCGAGCGGTCCCCAAGGAAGCAAACCCAGCAGCTAGACTACCTATAGAGGTAGAGACAGCAAGCATAATGGGCGTCTTGAAGGAGTTCGATGTACGTTTCGGGAGAGAAGCTTGAGTCGTCCCGAGCCTTCTTTGGTCATTTAATGGCGCCTGGAGTAGCATCAAAGGTGGCAGCATTACTAAAAATCCTCACATGCGAGCCAAGAATAATTATTCTGCATCTGGCATGAAAGGAGGCTTGCATGTTATTTAGACAGTCCCCTTCACCAATACAAGCAGGATGGTTGACATTGAATTTGGCTCCTAAGCCGACCAGTGCAAACACGAAGCTTACGAAACACTGTCTATAAGTGTGATCCTCCCAGTATTGAGTACTCATAAGACATCCAGCATGGACATCGATATACACCCGTTCCGTGCTTGCATCCATGTTCCACTGCTGATCAACTTCCTTGGTCCTACCCTCTGCCAGTTTCAAGCTGCGTGGCCAACCCTTAATCCTTCCGCAGCGATGCAAGAGCCTTCGGGGGGTTGTACTCCATGATGTGATAGATGTGCGGCACACCGGAGAGTTCACGTGAGGACTCTGCTCGTGGCCAGAGAATATGCCCATGGGTTTCGAAGCCACGCTTTAGGTAGAATTCTGCTGGGACCCGCACTGACGATGAAGAAGAACTGTATTCCTCCTTCTTCAAAGCCTTCTCTGCTACTTCTAGTCGTTCTTTTGCGTCATTCAGGTTATAGGCTTGAACTTCTTTATCCTTTTCAGCCCCGGCGTCTTCTTGGTCTTTCATGGCAGCTTTCCGGAACTCTTGAGCTGCTTCGAGAACAGTACCCTCGGCTAGAAGTATGATCATTGTCTGGGTCTGATCTGCAACTACCTTAGCTTTCGTGAGGAGGTTTGTTCCGTAGCCTTTCTTCTGCTCGTCTTTCACAACGCAGAGAGATGGTACAACTATAATCCAAGATGAGTGTGCCATCTTGATAGGCGAACGAGCCATATGTGAGGATGGTATGGTACATACAGAGGAAATCCGCTCCTTTCAGAGAATGATGCTCTCGTATTGCCAGATCGAGTAGCTGGTTCGTTGGCATCTGGCCGGCAGCGAGTTTAGTGAGCACTTCGTTTCCATCAAGCCCTGGCCATAGACAGCTTTTCTCAGAGCTAGTGTCGACATAACGCGGTTGAAGGCTGATGAAACCAACGATGCCGCTTTGATTTTCCAGTAGAACATTGTAGAGGGTGTGTTTGTCCTTGGTCTGGCTTTCGTGCACTTTCTGGCGTTCAGTGACGTTTATATTGTGGAACAAGCTGGCCTCGATCTCTGCCAGTGCACGAGCATCGTGCTCATCAGCTGATCGAGTTGGTAGTGGTGGTGGCATGGCTTTAGGGGAGCTTGTGCATAAAGTGAGATGGTTCCGGCTGACAGTAAAGTGAAGTAGGAACTGCGTAGCATGTCCATTGGGTAGACACGGCTTTCGATGACACCTGAGCGTGTTTTTCCATATCACCCTAGAACAAAGACCACACTGCACTGCACTGCACGATTCCACAGCGTGTTGGAGAATGAAAGATGTCTATGTTGGCCATGGTACCGTCGCTCTGGTCGTGGCGACACCATGTCATGTAAACTCTGTTACATTCACCGGGACGACCGTCAAAGAATACATGTCCAGTTGCCCAGGAATACTGGTTTTTCGGTGGTGTATACCGCCAACTTCGTAGGTGACTCTTTGTTGTCAAGCATCGTGGGCTTGTCCTCACAAAGGTCAACCGTGAAAAGGGGCACAGCACAACTGAATGCAGCAATACCAAGATACAACTGCGTGGAGTCGCCGTTCAGTTGGGATGTGCTTGCCGAGTCTAGTACCCCCAACAACCTGGTGTTGGGCCTTTGTGTGGCCCAGAGAGCCCCAGCCACAGCCGATCCTGTCCAACAGGAAGTGTAGTGTGACACCATCTTCGAGCAAAACTCATGTCTACTTGTATTACTTTCCTTTGTATGTGGGAGGACGTTGCTGTTGCAAGCCCGGGCCGGCCAAAGCCGGTTGATCGGGTACTGGCCGGAGCAACATAACAGAATTGATTGTTGAGGGTATACCGGAAAAGGGTGCGTAAGACTGTACACAAGGAAGTACATAATAGCATATGTTTCATCTGTCAACCGTGCTTACTCAAGCTTGCCCGGACATTCAAACTTGTGGCCAACATGAGCGTTGGATGTTCCCACATGCACCTTTCTTTGTACTACTTGGCATTCGTCAGATATGATACCCCGAGTCAAAGCTGCTGGTCGCACAACAACAGAATATCGACGCATGGCGGGTTGACAGGATAATCTTCTCAGTTCATATACGCCGGGAAAATGCCTAATCGAGACTACGATACTATTTAAAGTAAGTATCCAAATAGGACTCCATGGTATTCTCACAATGCAACCTGTGTTTCCTTGTCCGCCCCGTCCGTTCCATGTCCCTCCCAAGAATTCATTCAACCCATAACGCCACTATATCCTGATATCCCCAAGCCCAAGAGTCATCCGTCTTAGTTGTGCTTTGCTAGAAAGCTAATCGTGTATGCATGAAGTGTTCAAGCGGCGACGAAGCCGCACGTCGCCACGGCCTTAGCTGCGCACTGCCCCTTGCCAATGGCACAGCAAGCACTCGCGCAGTCGGCGTCACTGAGGCATTGGCCAGTGATGAACTGGCTTCCGTTGCCCAGTCCGACATTCTGGCTGCCCGCCTCGTTGGGGTTGATGGCACCGGATGCCGGGACACCCGTAGCGCTCCCAGCCGGGGCAGTGGTCGACGTTGCCGGGGGTGCAGCACCACCCTGCTCGAAGCCACATCCCTTCTTCCCGGCCTGGGTCGACGCGCCGAGGCCTGAGCAGATACCGCCGTCAGAGAGGAAAGCGCAGCAGGTGCTGGCGCAGTCGGCGGCTCCAAGGCAGGCGCCGCCGATGAACTGCTGGGCTTTTCCGTTGCCGATGTTCTTGTCGCCCGACGGGTCAGGGGTAAGGGGGCTCGGGATGGCCAAGACGGTCAGGGCCACTGTGCGAGTATGTTAGGAAGGGTAGTCTGAGAGGCATCAGTGAGAACTTACGAGCCAGGGCAGCTGCAAGGTTGAAGGAAACCATGTTGTTGGTGGTAGTGGTAAAGTGTAGGATATGAAGGTGAGTTCGAATCTTGTCAGTGGACGAGGTGGTCGTGGTTGATGCTTGCAGTGGTGTGTGATTGCGATTATGGTGGTGGTGATGATGGTGATGATGGTGATGATGGTGATGATGGTGATGATGGTGATGATGGTGATGATGGTGATGATGGTGAACTGTTCAGAATCGTTTCGACATCTCCGAATGGTCATCTCTTATATATCTTTGGTCAGGCAGGACCTGAACCTGGACATATCAGTTGCCTTCGTCTGTTCTCGAAGCCTTCTTTGCCCCTGTCTCGGGGTTGAGAGGACCGTAAGACTGAGTTGCGTGGGCCTCTAACATGCCGCGTTTGATGTGCTGCGCATCACGGAACGGCGCAAGGGGTCATGCCTCATCCCCGATCTGGTCCAACAACCAATCACATAATACCAAAGGGCTGGGTCATGAAGTGCTGGCATTGCGAGTTGCCGCACCGCCCTTACTTTGTACGGTGTGCATCTTTGCAACGACCCTGCATTCCGTTCTATTATAAGCCGGTAACTTCAATATGCCGTTGGTAGGGTCATTTCCAGGTCGGCGGCAGTGGCGGCTAGCCCTATGCCGTTCACCCTTGCGGTGACCTGCAGTTGAGGCCACGGACTATTTCCATGCTGGCTGTGGCCATCTTCTTTCCCCCGCGCAGGTCCTCCGTAGATTTGGCGATCATGACGGGCTTGTTCCCAGCTTCTGGACCCCGGATTTTCATAACGTTCATGCAAGGTGAAGACGGATGACCTGCCGCATGGGGTCATTAGACCTTGTCGTCAACTTCCTAGTATATAGTCATCGGGGATCATCTGCTGATCATCGATTATTGCCCGAACTTCACGACCTGCCTGCTCTTTGGGGTTGTGATGCTGGTCGAAGTCATGAATGCCTTCGCACTTTGCCAATGCCCCGTCGCTCGGTATCAAGCTCCACAGATTAGATGCCAGTCAAGCATTGCCACACCAACATTCATGGCAATATAGCAGCAGAGGGCTGGGCGGTTCAATGTTGGTTCAATGTTGGGCTTAGACGTCAGCCCCAGAATGCCGCCCGGAAGCTCGGGCCAGGGATTCGGCGCAGCCTCAGAGCCGTGGGCGGTCGCAGCTCTCCCTTACTCCCGTAAAGAGGGTTCCGGGCGACTGGTACTCCGGCAGGATTACGCGACGGTGCGATCGAATGGACATCCATATGTTGGTTTTTGGCGGCTAGCGATGGCTGTTTGGAATCCAAAGCATGAAGTTTCAACGCAACTAGGAGGTCGGAACAAGTCAAATATCATCACTGCATAATCGTTCACCATGAGATGGTGTAGCTGGACTCAAACCAGAAAGTTCGGATGCTCGTACGAATGGAGGAGGAAAGTTGGGGAGAAACCTCGCTCGTCGGAAGATTGTGGCATTGTCGTCCATTTGGGGTGGGCCTGAAACCGTCAGCTCCACGGGGGTTAGGGGTGTTTCCGCTCACTGAGAAGGCGCTTTTGGGGCGCTGACGTCGTATATTGATTGGTAGATATAATGCCCATGATGTCCAATGTCGATGACGGTATTATCCGTAAGACCCGTTCGACCATTTGGTATGTGGGAGCTGAAATCCAGGGCGGATGCCTACCCCTGAGAACCTCATACCATCTCAAGGCTCTACTGAACAGCTGAGCTGAAGCCTCTAACCGGAAGGATGAGTTGAATTCAAAAATCACCCTTTGTCTCATACAATTCGTCGCAGGTCCCTTCGAACCTTCCCTTTTGAGTACTCGGGCGAAAAAGGGAATCGAAAAAGGGAATCGGAGACATCGAACCAAATACGCCTCCTTCTCACGACATGGTTCCATATGCGAAAACGATGCCTTCTCGAGAGCTTGCAGCTTCAGAGCTTCTTCCTCAAAGCGCTGCGCCTGTTGTTCATGGCTCGAGGTTCAGCGAAGACGATGTCACGGCTGTTACGCCATCTGTCTCTCGTGCAGGAAGCTGAACAGACGCCCAGATTTGCAGGTGGTAAGTCACAAGCGCAAATGTCATGTCTTTGGGACCGTCCTTCTCGGGTACCAGATCTACGGTGGCTGTATCAAACTTGGAGCCGTTGATGTGCCCCGGTCGGCTGAAGCAGGACCCTACATAGCCCAGCGTTGATGTTCCGGTTTGTCCACACAACTGCGCCTTATAGTCGTTTACACCGACCTCAGGCCGGGCTCTCGGTTGAGAAGCGGACGGCGGCAGCGTCCTCGAGAAGGCCCACCCACGCCTCGTTGTAGTGTTCTACGGCGTAGTCTAGTGGCCCCTTCCCAAAGTCATCTATCAAATTCACCCTGCCACCAGCATCAACCAGTGCCTTGAAAGCCTGAGGGTCCAGCGTTGTGGCTGCGTAATGCATCACTGTCCGGCCTCTGGCGTCTCGAGAGTGCAAGTCCCACGACCCCTTTCGCACGATGACTTCAACAATCCTTCCGCAACCGTGGGCAGCTGCGTAGTGGAACAAGTTAATTCTGTCTTCTTGGTCTTCTCCGCGAAGGTAGCTGTCCTCTCGGGCGCCCAAATCGACCAGTGCTCCAAAGGCGTCTGCTTGGTCGTTATCCATCGTGCTGATTATGTATCGGGGATCATCCAAGTCCATTCCCCAAGCGAGCAGTTCATGAATAGCGCCCAGTGAGCCGGCTCCGATGGCGCGGTGTAAGGCATTCCCGTACCAGTTTTCTAATAACGGATCTGCTCCGTGTTGCAGAAGGGTTCGCACGACCGAGGTATGGTCCTCGGCCGCCGCCTGGATGATGGCTGTCGTCCCCATCTTAGTACAGATGTTGACATTGTAGAGGCCAGAGCTTAGTATCGAGTTGACACGTGATGCAAGTCCGCTGCGAGCCGCGTGGTGCAGCGGAGTGAAGCTTCGACACTCCTCGGGGTCCCAGTAGACTTCTCGGTAGCCTGCGAGGCGCCGGACCACCTGGATGGCCACAGAAGGCGCAAACGAAGAGCTGAAGAAGTTGTCTAGGCTCGACATGACTTGTGGGTTGCTGTCTTGTGCTTTCACGTGCTTACCCCAGTATAGAGACGCGTATTCCAGGAACCTCCATGAGGATATGTGATCGTCTATGTCTTTTTTGTCGTCCCACGGACCATCGCGGAAATCATTAAATGACAAGTACCCAGGACAGATACAAGCCATTTGGCTCAGAGCTGTTGGAAATTTCCTGGTACTGCTGCTATGAAGATATTCTTGGATAGCATAGTGAGCCGGGCGGATGACACGGGTCTCCTGATCCATGACTAGGAGCCCCTGACAGCAGTCCAAGACTGTTATTAGACTCGGCCGGTATTTGGCGTTTACTCTCGCAAGGCCGGGCCGAACGACCAACACATCAAGCAGTTCTTCCAAAGTCAATGGCCGCTTGGCGTGACTGACCCACATCAAGGCGTCCATCCCGAGGCGACAGCGGCTCTTTGGCAAAGTTTTGATTCGTAGTACGGTATCCTTGAAGGCTTCGGTCAGGTCGTGAGACAAGCTCTCCAAGGCATCCTCCATTTCGCCGAGTGTTGGCTCCCGAAGTATGGTGCGAAGCTGAAGGACAGCAAGTAGAAACCTGTCAATGTTAGCACGTGTCTCTGTGTTCTTGTCATGGCTTCAGACATACATCCCATCGGCTCGCTCTGGCAATGTATCCAGCAGTCTCTTCGCAAAGTCGTCTCCAACAGATTGTAGTGTACCATGTTGGTCAATTTCCTGGCGAAGATATGTACGAAATCCCCAGCCTTGGCTTCGATTTTCATTGTAGCGTAGTGTCGGAGGATACCGTCGGAATCTTCAACATGGGGCCGGCTGGTTACGAGAGTTCGGATATTCTGTACCTTCTGCAAGCGCTCCAATAGCCGCCAGAAATCTTTACGGTAGGCTGAGCCGTCACACTTCGTCGAGAGCATCGAAGACCAGAAAGCAACCGTCTAAATCGCTTGCCAGCTCGGTGATGAATCGTTCGCACTCATGCTGGGGAAGTGGCCCTCTGTTGGCATCCAACCTCTCATAGAAATAATAGATAGACGTAGGAATCATAGGCAGAGCCTCGACCAGCTGCCTAAGAAGGCATCTCAACATGGCGACTAGTGTCTGACTGTTCTGATATTGGTAGTCGAAGTAGAAGTATGCTACCGGTGATACCAGACTCAGGGCAGTTTCCAATAGGTCATCAATGATCACTGAACTACCCGCTTGTTAGTTGCTGCTTTGATAACCACTCTGGATATGCTGGCAGTCATACGTCAAATTTGTTTTCCCAGATCCCTGAATACCAGGACACCAGAGAACATTCTGTGTTGTCTCACAGTCTCGCCAGAGCCGATACTCGTGCTCTTCCAGTAGCCAAGAGCCGGTATGCGGCGCGCGTGCTGCTCGAATTCTGGAGTGCTTTTGGTCGTGTTTCGTGGTTGACAACCAATCAAGAAGATCTCGCCTTGTCCCACTGGCTTTAGACTCTTCGAGCAAGCGAGTCTGTGCCTCGACCGATTCCCTCAATTGCATTGTTTCCAAATGAATAGACTGGATGGTGTCGAACTGCGCCAACTGTTGACCAAGGATCTTCAGGACATCCTCGGAGGTACGAGAGAGTAGTCCACAGCCGTCGACCTAGAGGGCGAGCTGTATCCATGTGGTGAAGTTTCGGACGCTCTGAACAGCCTTCTCGTGTTCCTTTTCGCTCAGGGGCCACAGATAGCGCGACATTCTCCCGTTGCCCTCTTTGGCAAGCTTCTTGTACAGCTCTCTCAACTTGGTTTCGCAGGCTGAGCAGCAGGAGCGCAGGACAGACGTCTCGTTGAACTTGATGGTACGACTCTGCAGTGCATCACTGTTGAGGAGCTCGTCAACTCCTGAGGCATGTTTCCAGTGCCTGTAGCTCAGTTATCAGTGTGTCAATAGACTTTGTCTGTTCACCAATGCTTCGCGATACCCACGTACAGCCTTTATCGCGTCGTGACAAGGGGCAAAGGATCCATCCTCTCTCAGGGGGTATGCCCTGGGTGAGGGCTGCGTTTGGGTCTTGTCGTTAGTACTGTGCGGTTCCCTGCGGTCTGTTGGTGGACGATGTTGAAACCAGCCTTGAACCTGACGGTGGCGAAGATATCCCAAACCCCCAAGTGGACCGATATGGGTGACCGAGGCCGCCTGCTGCACGCTTACTATGGGGGCGGAGTCAGGCCCGATTGGCTGCACAATTATCCTGGCTCTTCATCTGGAGAAGAAGGCATCAATCACGTGAGTATGGGTGCCATGCCAATTTCCCCTGGTAAAGGGAACCGGGATCGTGGCGGTATCCTGTGAAAATATGCTGCCCATTTCCCGTCCGAGGGAAACAGAATTGTGGCCCCGTCTCGACTTATTCTAGATTCATGCTTACTGCTTTCCAGCTCTGAGTAATGATAGTGTCGACATTGTGCACTGCTTGGTCATCAGTATGTCACGGTCGCCACGAAGATCCGAGGCTCGATAAAGACAACTGGCTATCACCGTAGGTGTTGCGACGACAATTGTTGCCATCATCGCGATCATCACCGTTACCATCATTGGCAGAATGATATCTCTGGGAGCTCGGGATCATTCGCAATAGTGATGCCCGAGCTGGCTTCGTAGGCTTGAGCGTTCAAGTCTTCAAGCTTCGGGTCGTTGTCCGCGTTGAAGTCCCCGTAGACATCGATCTCGATGTCCGCGTAGGGTGTCTCCCGACACACTGGACTTGAGGTGGTGGGCGACCGGCCTCAGGCTTTCCTTCGCGATTGCGTGGTTCCTAAAGACTGTTGCAGTCTGGCCAGGATCTCGGTGAAGCTTGAACTGTTCACAGATACCGCCCCTGCTTCGGAAGGGTCATAGGCCCGGCTACCATCGCTACAGCCATGGTTGCTGAGCTCTGAACAATATCCAAGCAAAACGTCGGTACAGCCAGCAGTCGCCAGCCTTGTTCTTCTTGCGGATGAGCTGGCTTAGGCTTTGCTCTCGGTGGGCTCGGTCGTCAGCGCGAAAGGCTTCGCGAGGTGCATGTCCGGATATTCCAGCGCGGGCATAGCCGACAGCAATGTAGGCCTGCTGACCACATACTCAGGCCATGAGGCTTATCATGGTGGCCGTGGGAGGCTGCATGGTGAGCAGGCGCCTTTTTATGTATTAGCGACTTCAGCGATAAGGGTGGTGGTGAGGTCGTATAAAATGTGGTATGGTGTACGTACAACGAAGTGTTGGAGATCCAGGAGAAACCTCTTTGGCGAGTATGACACGAAGTGTATAGGAAGAGTGCGACTCAGACAAGAAAATCAAGAGCGACAATGATGGTATCGGCGAGAAAGACGGCTTGGCCCAAGAGCTGCTCTCGACTGGTAGACTCCGGGGAAAGTAGGTGCGAAAAGGCAATGAGGTTGAAAATTACAGCGGGTGCGCACAGGACGGCGAGTTGAAGAGACGACACACAGGATGGTTGATGATTTTTGAACCGACACCGAATGGGACCTACCTCGTTGCCCCGAGAAGAACACTGCAGATGCCTTGCAGCTGACAGCAATTCCAACCAAACCATGACGTGCGGCAAGGCAACAACCATGTGGCTCTTCAACCCCATTTCCAGCCAGAATGACGGATGGGTCACGGACCAGGGTACAAGGTACCTTGGAGCCCAACTGGTACCCGTTTGTACCAGATTCGTACCCAACTGGGATGATAGCTACTTCTAGGATGGGGACACCACCCATCCTTTCTTTCAATCAAACAACTTCCAGAATCCAGACCAATAGCCACCATTCGTGACCTTGGTCCTGATTCTGGAACCGCTACCCACAAGGCACAACCATAGCACACTTGTTTCCTTATGCAAAGTGTCTTTGTCCATGCCCAAGCAGCGTAGGCTTCTTTCCGACTCCCACATGATGACCAAAGCTTCAACCACCTCAGCAGACCAAGTGCTCATCTATCGTTGAGATGCCTCGACATCCAGACGACGTCAAACTCGCCTCAACAACCTTATGCCCACCTTCCTCCTGCCACAGACACCTCCGAGAACAGTATCTCATGCATATATTCCTCTGGTGAAAGATGAGTGACAGGTAGTACCGTTATCGTCGTGGTCACTTGGGTAGACATCCTAGGAACCAAGTAATACATTATCACATGAGTAAATAGAGGCATCAACGAACGATGCGATTGGTGAATGTCCATTGGTTCCGAGACTAATGAGAGCACACACTTGTCAACCATCTCGCAAGCACGACCTTTATCGGTCAAATGCCAAAATTGACAAGGCGAACTCGTCCAAACTGGCAGAAATGTAGATCTCAAAATGAAACGGCACCGAGACAGTGAACAACTCGGTGTCGAGATTAACGACGGATCCTTCTTTCCCAAGAATGTTTACTCTGAGAGCACCCGTGCAGCAAGAAGCCGCCCATGACCTTGCGCAATGTCCAGTTGGAAGGACACCGGCGGTCGGAGTGCCCTGGCTATCTGAGGAAGGAAAGCAAGAAGAGGGAAATGCCATTTGGGAGATGCACAAGTTTTACATGGCGGTCGTCAAAGCACGGACCAAGTGAGGTCATGTGACTTGTGGAGTGTCAGCTTGAGCTGTGACTGGCTGAGTCCGTTGACAATCTGCCCGCCGCTGATTGGCTGGTAAAGGACCTCGGGAGAGACGACTCTCGGGAGTCGGGACTGGCATCTTGAAGTGTATCCGTTTCTATGAGCGCATCAGAGCACCTTTGGCCTCAATCTTCACCCGGAAGCACCACTCTCGAACTACCGCCACGAGACTTTATCACCAGCCTACAGCGTCTCAACGAGTCGGGTACAGAGGTAGCGGGATTGCGCACTTTATCATCATGAACGCACAAAGAGTTGGCATGCGGGCACTGCGACAAGGTAGGCGTTCACCTGAAAATCTGGAGGTTGTCGAACCATCCATACCTAGGCATTGTCTTGCTGTTCCATCAGATAGCAATGATACTGGGTAGCAATATGCTAACAGAGACCCAACTACTTAGTAGTCGCCAGGCAGCCCAATGCCTTCTTCGCCCACAACCTTCCACGCCTCGCCCTGGCCAACTACCAGACCCGGTACGCCCTAACCACCACTCCCCCATGGAGCATCTCGAACCTCAGCATGCTAACTGTGTCAACAGCGGTGCTGCCACAACCAAGCTCAACCAAGACGACGCCCAAGCCCTCCTCGCCGCTCAGCGCAAGCAGCGCCCTGTAGCGCCCCACCTGACGGCCTACGACTACAGCCAGACATGGTTCGGCTCCTCGATCTGGACGCGCATCACGGGCTCGGTTCTCACGGGCGGCCTATACACCTTCTCGCTGGCGTACCTCGCGGCCCCCCTCATGGGCTGGCACCTGGAGTCCGCGTCGCTGGCCGCGGCCGTGGCGGGCCTCCCGATGGCCGTCAAGGGCGGGGCCAAGTTCTTGGTGGCGTGGCCCTTCCTGTACCACGCCTTCAACGGCACGCGGCATCTCGTCTGGGACTTCGCCATCGGCTTCCAGAAGGGCGACGTGACGAAGGGCGCCTGGGTCATCTGGGGCGGGAGCTTGCTGAGTGCCCTCGGCATCGCCTTCCTGCTGTAGATGGAGTCACTGGCTTGGATGAAACATGGTGGATTGGCGCGACTAAACTGGTAAGAGGTACAGAGTTAGGCGTGAAAGCAGTACGTAAGGCAAAGGCCGTACTGAGCGAATGGGGGAAAGCAAAGAAGGTAAACGCGCAGGTGTAGTAAGAGGGTTCAGGGTTAGCCTTGCACTACGCAGGATGCTCAGGTGAGAATACCGTGGCATGCATGAATACAACATTTGTACTTTTGGCGTGTCTGGTTGGTTGCACCGAAGTGATATGTAAACTCCTGGCTGCTGTATGTAAATGCGCCATGCACTAAGGTCTATATACAGATAGAAGGATGCCACCTACTTCGCCAGCCCAGAAGACCCGAAAAAGCCCGAGTTGAGACGCCATGCGCCATCGCAATGAGGGTATTGACCAAACGCCTGCCTCATGATTTCAAGGGCCTAGGCCTTGTCTAGAGAGGATAATGCGCCCGCCAGAATTTCATATCCTACGAGAAGTTTTGGGCATCCAGCACAGCCTGATTCAGGTTGTGGTCGGCCAATGCCCCCACACGCTCACCGATAATATCGCCCACGAAGGCCTTGATGGCAGCTGTCTCACGCTCGCTGGTACCACCGTTGATACCATTCATCATGGGAAAGTCTGATTCCGCCAGAGATCGGACCGCCTTCATGATGCCACCCACCAGCATCTCAAAA
This sequence comes from Anthostomella pinea, assembly GCA_963556695.1. NCBI lineage: Eukaryota > Fungi > Ascomycota > Sordariomycetes > Xylariales > Xylariaceae > Anthostomella > Anthostomella pinea. The sequence goes on along the minus strand of CAUWAG010000008.1, from coordinate 2,296,771 downwards.
TCTGTGCGGCTGGCTTCGCCTTTCTCCCGCAGCGGGCTGAGAACACCCGCTTCAAAGTCCTTTAGATTCGGCAGCACGAGAACCTTGATTGCCTCTGGACCGCCCGCTGCCAGTATACCGGAGACGGCCCCATACCATACCTGCGGCGACATGGAGAGATTCAGGAACGTCTTGAGACATGAGCGAGTGAGCTTGGGGCGTAGCAGCTTGTTGGAGCTCGAGTACTTGCGCGCAATCTGTCCGATCAGCGTTGCGGCGTACTCGCGGAGTTGGTATTGGTCCTTAACCGCATCGCCTCCAATCTCCGATCCAAGCTTGCGGCCCAACAGGCATGTGAGGACTGGCGCACACAGAGCACCCGCGTACGGGTCCAGATATATGTGTTCGTTCATGATCAAGGCGTTGGTGAGCTCCATCATCTGTCGCAGGACGAAGATATCATCGAGGTGATGGGTAACCTGATTCGAGATGAAGTTGACAAAGTACGGTACAAGTTGGTGGAGGCCCGGATCAGAGCTGACCGACTCCAGCGCTGCATCGCGCAATCGCTGAACCTCGGGATCAGGGTTGTCATCCAACAAGGCTGCCTGCACCTTCTCAAAGTAGAGGGTAAGTTCTTTGGAGATGATGTGCTTGACAGCCGGTCGAAAGCTCGCGTTGTCGTGGCCGGCCAGGGCTGCCAGCGTAGGGTTGGCACCGGGGCCTTTGGGTAGAAGATCTTGTGATCGCGACTCGGCCGTCGTGGGGTTCTGAGGAATAGTTGGCTGCACGCCTTCGACCGCTAGCCAATGCGCTGTAGGTAGATAATCAGTAATAGTTCAGTCAAGAGGGCCTGTTCTTTCTGCCGGGGGACCATACCAGTAAAGTTGATATCCCGGGGTACCTTGGGCAGCGGCCCGTTGATGACCTTCTCGAAATCCACTTCCTCATCATCGATATAGAATAACGGCTGTCCGGGACCTAGACTCGCTTCCCCGTAACGTAATGATCTGGTTGAGTCGTACCCGTAGAGCGGTTCGACGTCTAGCACACGTAATGCTTGGGAAACATCCTGCGTGGTCATGGTCGTCCGTCGGCAAAGTCGCATGAAGCGGAGGGCCTCGACAAGAACTTGGCCGATACGATATTCGACGTCTTGGGAGAGCGTGCGCAGGGCATCTTCGCCGAGAGTGGAGATGCCTACAGACTCGGCAACGTCTTTGACGTTTTCGGGATTCCACAAGAGCCTCTGCTCACGTTCGTTGGCAGGTCCCTTGCTAGAGACGTCTTGAACAGAGCCACGAGCGTCTCGATTCGCTGCCATGGTGAATGGCTGTACCTCGAAGGTAGAAGCAGCTGTCGGTATCTTGTGTTGCACAAAGAGGCGACTGGCGGGGCGCGGCCACTTCTAGTAGGCTGGGACGCGAAGAGAGGGATGTAGGACGTCGAGATGTACCGACCGTGGCTGATAGTGATCCCAAGTTGTGCGCAAGTTGTGCGGAGTTATAGGATGAATGGGCTCGCTGTGTCGGCCGTCGGGATCGGACTCGAGTAGATGTTGGGTACCGTGAATAAGAGATGAGTATGTTCGCAAGACGTGTTGTATGTGGGATAGAGAGAACGAGGGTCGACAATCGGATCCGGGATCTAGATAGAGTACGCGGATGATGGAGATCCAGGGAGAGGAAGTATTGAGCGTTGTTCGTAGTCGATATTGTTGGCGGGGTGCTCGAGGAGCACGACGCGGGCAACCGACTGAAATGACCCAACCACTCTCACTTTACCCAGGAGGTACCTAGGTAGATGTTTGAGGTTTCGAGTCTTTTGACAGGCAAACCAGTTGAGCCAGCCCAGTTCAGGAGGTGCGCGGAGTAGCAAGGCAGTGCTCAATGCCAGGCCATGAATATGAGTGCGAGGAGATGCACCTGTGAGAGAGACTTGAGGAGGCCGTGAGGTTTGACTGCTCAGCCTTGGCCTTGGCAAGGACAATTGAATTATTGGATACCCAGTGGCTGAAGCTGTACCCGAATGTGGCTGAAGCTGTGTCTGACTGTGGCTGAAGCTGCCCCTTTCGGCTTCCACGCAGATATTCAAGGATAGTCGAATTTCTTCAACTGCGCGCAAAACATTAAATCTTTCAACCATCCATATTGTTGCACGAGGCCACCAGCCGTACCATGGTTTGAAAGATTGCATCTCTGTTGAACGAGGGCGGGTAGCAGGGCAGGTACGGATAGTCCTCGTATTGCTAGATTTGTCTTCGGGACCAACACTGAAGACTGGGGTCTCCACCAGTTGGTACAAATACTCTATGCACTCATGTAGCCATACGAGACAAGATGTACTGCGTCGATTTAGGGTTTGAATGTATTTGTATATCCTCATTCAGGTGGTCGTGCTGCCTCGAGGACTCTATCAATCTTGCCATTTTTGGCACCATGTGGCCTGCCATCGTCATGTTCCGCCTCAACGTTCCTTCTGCGGCGGTCACCCAAGTACGGCCAGCTCTACAGCATCAACAACATCCTGAGACACCTTCAGTCATTCATTTCATCAGGCCCTAATTGAAAAGGGGCATGTTCATGCAGAGACCCTCAACCTGCCACATCGACCGTCCTGTGCTGCTACCCGCTATTGAGACATATTGATCACCTGCATTATCATCCTGCAATAAGACGACTTGTAGGAATAAGCTAGTGGCGTTATCTGGAACCACCCTGTTGCAACCACCTTGAAGCGTTCCAAAGACGAAGGCACAAAGGCAAAATAGTCTATAAACTTTAGATGGTAGCAGTAGGCTAGATGGAAGACATGGCGGACAAGCACTGCCTAAGCACCTAGGTAGCGTATCAAATGAGGACAAGAGACACCATCCTACTACTTATACATTAAGCCATTCACTAACTTATCAAGGCACATATCAGAAGCGTTTAGCTCAAAATACCTGCCCTGCTTCATAATTCTTCAACCACTCCTCAAGCGGGGATGAGGGGGATTGAGAGAAAGACAACCGCAACCGGGCCAACTCTATATAGCTTGCCAGTATAGGAGAAGTAATAAGTCGTCAAAGTCCATCCAGCTTCACCCATCGCTTCTAGCCTGTCGCCTGCCCGGTGATATGCAGTCCATGCAGGAGGCTGGAGATGCATCCATGTCTTGGGTTGCATGTGCCTGATCTAAATTTGGAGAAAAGGATGGCCGCTAGAGACGATAAGATCAAGACACCCTGCGACAAGACAGCTTTCTAGTTGTAACAGGCTAGCACTATGCACGATACCCCGCATAGGCTCCAAAGAATGGGGAGGGATGCCACAACTATCCTGCCCCGCCTGCCTGTCCCTCATTGTGCCCCTCCAAAAAATTTCTTATCGAATCCTCGAGTCGCAAAAAAGCTGGACTCATCGGGTCCCCCCATATACCGCCAGCCGCTGCTACCTCTTACGGGTTGCCATGCATCGTCGGGATTGTTGGCAACTTCCCTCTGCGCCGACCACATCTTCTGTCGCCTGCCTTCCAGTGGGTTTGTTGACGATGATATCACTCGCTTGATATCCGACGCACATCTGAAGTATTCAACTCCAGTTCTCGCGCCTGTCTGAAAGCGATTTCCGCCCCTTGTCGCCGGCCTCACGTCTTGCACCTCGCATCCCGCACCTCGAACTACACACCGAGTACCAATCGTGCTACTCTGACGATCGTCGCACAAATACCGGCATCATGTGTGGTGTAACAGGTCTCCTTCTGGCTGACACCAGCTCGCACAATGTTGCAGCCGTTGAACTGCACGAGAGTCGTGAGTAGCAACTTGGGCTGTCCTGTTCCGTATATACAGCATTGAGATGAGGCGTCTCTAACTGCTGATTAGTATATTACCTACAGCATCGGGGCCAAGATGCTTGCGGACTGGCTCTATGCGCTGCCGGCGGTAGAATATTTCAGTGCAAGGGGAAGTGAGTAGCATATCCCACCAGCCTCGTGCTGTGTCCAGAGGTTTGGAAGCTGACATCACAACCAGCGGAATGGCTTCAAAGGTACACGATGGCACAAGCAGCATGCAGGAACCGCTTAGCTAACTGTGAAGTTAGGTCTTCAATGATGGGAAGCGAGTGCAGGACTTGCCTGGTTACATGGGGTGAGTCTACTCTACACCACCAGAGTCCCCGTTGCGCTTCGAGAGGACAACCCGTCAGCCAGTCAGCTAACTCTTTGTGCCCTTTGCTTAGCCTCGGCCACTTGAGATATCCCACGGCAGGAACCAGCTCGAGCGCTGAAAGCCAGCCTTTCTACTGCAACAGCCCTTACGGTATCTGCTTCGCACATAACGGAAACCTGATCAATGCGCCCGAGCTGCGACGTTTTCTCGACCAGGAAGCGCACCGACATTGCAACACCGACTCGGACAGCGAGCTCATGCTCAACATCTTCGCAAACTCCTTGAACGAGACGGGCAAGGCCCGTGTCAACGTTGACGACATCTTCCGCGCCTTGGAAGCGACATACAAGAAGTGCCAGGGCGCCTGGGCTGTCACTGCCATGATCGCTGGCTTTGGCATCCTAGCTTTCCGTGATTCACATGGAATCCGCCCGCTCGTCATTGGCAGTCGCCCATCTGCAACTATTGAGGGCGCCAAAGACTACATGATGGCCTCTGAGAGTGTTGCACTCCGTCAGTTGGGCTTCGGAGACATAAAGGACATTCTTCCGGGCCAGGCTGTCTTCGTTCAAAAGGGTGGAAAGGCAGACTTCAAGCAGGTTGCTCCAAGACAGGGGTACACCCCAGACATCTTCGAATATGTCTACTTCGCTAGGCCTGACTCCATTATCGATTCCATCAGCGTCCACCGCAGTAGACAAAACATGGGACTGAAGCTGGCCGATAAGATGAAGGAGATCCTGGGAGAAGCTGGAATCAAGGAGATTGACGTTATCATTCCGGTTCCGGAGACTAGCAACACATCCGCGTCGGTTGTTTCAGAGAGACTCGGTATCCCCCTTTCCAATGGATTTGTGAAGAATCGCTATGTCTTCCGCACCTTCATTCTGCCCGGTCAAAAAGCGAGGCAGAAAAGCGTCCGAAGGAAGCTCAGCACCATTGAAACCGAGTTCAAGGGGCGTGTTGTCTGTTTAGTTGACGACTCCATCGTACGAGGCACCACCAGTAGAGAAATCGTCAGCATGGCTCGAGAGTCTGGCGCTCGCAAGGTCCTGTTTGCCTCCTGCGCGCCGACCATCGTATATCCCCATATCTATGGAATCGATCTCGCTAGCCCCCAGGAGCTCATCGCGCATGAGAAAACCAGAGAAGACATCGCCAAGCACATCGGCAGTGACGACGTGATATATCAGTCTCTCGAAGACCTGGCGGCAGCTTGCACAGAGGCTGCCCCGGAAGGCGAGGTGAAGGACTTCGAGGTTGGAGTGTTCTGCGGCAAGTACAAGACGGAGGTACCGGTCGGCTACTTTGAACATCTCGATGAGCTTCGCGGCAAAGGCAAGAAGAGAAAGCTGCCCGATGCGGTAGAGGGTCAAGACGCGGTTGCGACTGGCAACAGTGGCCCCGTTCTTGTGCCCACCAACGAGACGGCTACACTGCAGGTCAGAAAGAATCCTCTCGCTCACGGCGGCGACGGATCCACTTCACCGCTTGCGGAGGCACTCCCACCGCGGACGCCAGACAACCGGGAGGACATCAGGTATGTGCTACCTTGACCCCAGCCATTTCAATGAGCCGACCGCTGATATTTCTTGCAGTATGCACAATATTGCGTCAGAGGAGGGTCAATAACTGAACAGACCGGACATGATACCATCCAAATCTGTCTTTGAGATAGGGGACTTGCGAGAACGTCGATTCTTCGCTACAACATGCTGCTATAGATGGCATTCGATGACGCAGAAGCTGGTGTGCTGGCTGGTAATTTCATACATTCTTGTATATACTTGCTTGGCCATCAGCAACATCGACACTGGTCGTCTACATCTATAGACTCCTCCATTCGTAGTCAATCAATTTGCTATGAAGTCATGTTGCGTTCAATGTGATCTAGCCTGACATGCGCTTTCGGGAAGAATGTCATACTTGCCACACATACAGAGACAGGACGGTTTTGTACCCAAATTGACTGATCCAGGAGCTGATCGCGACCTGTATTTCCTACAATGATATCCAGGAAATGGCCAACTACTCCTCCACACCATGCCGAGAAAATAACTGCAGCTCCTTAAGAGGAAAATCCACACGGCTCTTACCCTTCACAAACGTATACTGCTAAGGCCTCTGCATCAGGTCTTCAGCCAACTCGAGATAGGCCTCATTATCAGCCTCACCATCGATTTCAAGGCCACTACCCGCTCCGTCCTCCAATCGCTCGTCGCCGAAGTGGAACCTACACCGACGTGTCAGCAACCTTTACCCCCTCAACAGAACAGACTAAACCGAACCGCAGTCCTCGTTATCGTCGGCCCGGGGGTATTGCACGTACTTGCACGGCTCATCCGCATACGCCGCAAGCGCAAGATGCTGGACCAAATGCGCAGCCGCGCTTTTTCGCAAGAGCTGCGACGCTGCACCGACGTTGAGCAGGTTGCCCGTCAAGATGGAAGTCCCTCCCCGGGACCTAGTTGCTCGAAACCCACGACGGCTTGGCACGCCGCGACTTAGCCGCTGGCTACGTTAATGTCCATGTGCTGCCAGAACGTGTCCAAATCCACGTCGAAGGAGCGGGCTGGGTCGGTCAACTCGCTTGCGTAGACTGCGGGTTTGTCAGCTTGGGATGGACGATGTGGTGTCGGTGTGTAGGATGGAGGGATGGACGAACCGTTGTATACCTCCACGCTGGGCACGCCGGCTTCCTTGCATACCTTACGTGAAGGGTTGGAATGGCAGACCAAGTCAGGCTACGATGTTGTTCAGTTATATTATCTTGAGATGTAACCATAGCCTCGAGTAGCATGAAAGAAGTACACGGGTGGAAAGCTCCCATCTCATTGGCACCTCATGAAGTGCTCCGAGTGCCCTGCCTGTGCTAAAGTCGTCATCAAATAGGTTGAGGAGGCTGATAAATCGAGTTGCTAACGCCAACCCTGGGTGAGAGCTATGGGCATGGTGATGAGTTTGGTCACTTCTTCCCCGAGCAGGCCAATAGATCCGGCTCGTGGCGATTAGAGACAACAATAGAGCTCTATTAGGAGAGACTACAAGAGTCAGACTTGAGTGCTCATAGAGCCCTTCCAGGTTTGTGTTGAAATGCCTTCAATTAGATGGGAGTGCCCAATTCCAACGCCGTCCTCGTGCCCTGTTTCTAAACATGCCCTTATATAAAACATGGAGTTGGAAAGAAATTGTATCGTCGTCGTGCCATTACCCGCGCTCACGCCCTGCTATAGTCAGCCACATATCCTTTTCATCCCGCTTGAGGCGCCCAGTCGCATGAAGTCGGTAAATCAAGTCGTAAAATCCAAAGAACGCTGCAATCATAACAAGGCTCGCTAGTTTCGAGGCAAAGACCTCTGCAAGAACTTTGGCAAATAACAATAAATACGACAAGACAAGAACAGAACACAACATGAAGGAATTACCAGCAGCCTCTCCGACCACATCAGTATCTCGGCTTACCCCTCGACGTCGATCCTTTGAAACCCATCAGTTGTGAAGCCAGCATACTGCCAATCGCGTTTTCAGCCATACCCTTCATTCCACGGCCAGATGACTTGGAGCGTCTCGGATCTTTATCGATGAAGGCGTCGATGGCGGCAGCGCCTAGGGCAGCGGTGGCTACCTTTGCGCCTTTATCTCCAGTCCACTTCCCGGGCTCCTTCCGCAGCCGGAATGCGGTCACGCCACCCGCCTCGAGGGCCGCGCGTGCTGCCATCTGCCACCGAGCGGCAGCGACCTCGCCCGGCATTGCGTGTTCGTTCTTGAACGTTGATCGGAAGCCGGACGATGGGGTCGAGGGACCGGAGCGACCACGGCGTCTGGAGCGGGGAGGGGGTGATGGCGACGAGGTGATGGAAGGGGACCGGGGCTTTGGTCGCCTGTGCCGACGCTCGCGCCCACGGTCGTCAAGGTCATATTCTGAATCTGGTTTGCGACTCCGTGGTGGCGGAGAAGCGCTGTAGGATTTGTACCGATCGTTCAGGCGGGGGCGATCGCTACGCCCCCGGTCGTCGGTCCTGGATGAGCGGTGCCGCCGCGGTGGTGAGGGGGACGGGGAGGGGCTCGGCGAGTATCGGCGACTGTGGCGACTGCGGCGTGGTTCTGGTGGTTCGGGGGAGTAGCGGCCGTAGGCTTCTTCGCGACCCAGAGACCGCCCTCGCGGACCTCTAGGTTCTTCACGTCCTCCGGCCTGAGCAGCAGCGTAGGCGGCGGCGGCTTCTCCGATGAGGTTCAACCCTTGACGGCCATATGTCTTGGTGCGTTGAACAGCCGGCTTTTGAGCAAAGTCCTGATACTTTTCTTGGTATTTCTGGCGCCTCGAGTCGGTACGTTTCCCACCGCCTCGAGGGCTGTCTCGAGGGCTGTCTCGTGGGGGTGGTGAATAGTGTTTGCGGTGGTGCCTAGAGCGACGAGGCGGGCTCGTCGTCCTCGACATCCTCCTTGTCGGGCTAGGCCGCCGTCGAGGCTCATGGTCCGGTGAGTATGTGTGACGGGGAGGTGCGGGATCATGGGAATATTCGGGCTCGTCGGTGCCTACGTACTCGTAGGCAGGCTCGGCGTCCTTGCTCGTGGGCGAGGCATGGAGGTAAGGGTCATCGTAGGTATACGGGTCGTCGTAGCGGCCGTGGTGTTTACCTGCTCGGGATCCCATGGTCTGCGATGTCAATAAGTGGTCAATGAGTGACTGGCTGGGTCCAAGAATGGTGCTGGCAAGCCAGGAACGTGACTGTAAGCGGCGGGGCGGGTCTTAAAAGGTTCGTGAGGTCGCCAGGATAGCCTGGATAATTGGAGGCGGAGGCAGGTCGACGTAGGTTTGAACTTTGCAGGTTGTCCGGTTGTGCGCTTCCGGCGTGTGCTTTGCTGGGGCCTCCTGTCTACTGCTTCCCGTCACGGAATGTTCGAGCCTGCTGGACCCTGCAGCGGTGATCTGGCGGTGTAGCGAATGAATGTCGCGCATCTGGGACAAGCTCTCACTGATTGCCGGAAACGCACTGCGCATTGGCTTATGATGTCACTGCCAACTGGTCGTGGAATATCCCCGATGGGCGATGGGCGATGGCTGGGAAGTGGGAGCGTATGTACACGCCCCCTCAGCCCCCTGACGGTTACCTCTCTGCCTCTGCCACTCCGGACCCTCTGAACCCTCTTCTCGGTAATACTGTACTGTCATTTCGTCGCCACCTCACTCATGATTGGAACTCTGCTGCTGCCCCTTTAAGTGACCGACCCGCCCCCGCGCATGATCTCATGTCTGCCACTCTGCCACTTCGGTGTCTTCTGTCTTTGGTCGGTGTCTTTCGTGTGCCCCTGTGACCCTGTGCTCGTCGACGCGTGCCAGCTCAGCAAGCGTCCTCGCATTTTAGGCACCGGCCAGTCACCAAAGTCTGACTAAAAGCAGCGAACGTTCACTCGAGCAGTCAGGCGGTGCGCCCTGAGAGGTCTGGGCTGTACACTTCCACATAAGCAGGCGCCTAGGTCGGTACCTAATAGCCGGTTGTCATTCTGTCGGACGACGGGACTTGACAGGTCTGGACTCTGAAGGCCGGGAATACATATGCGATCGCCGATGCCATGTCAGACACTGTAAATCCGAGTCTCGACGACTTCGGTAACTGCAGAGCCACCACAGCTTGCGTTGGCATCTGATAGTGGTGATTGACGACGAGCCATGAAAAGTTGGATTTCTCCCTCCGGGTTGTGTGCCGAAATGGTGACTTTGACTTCGTGTTCCTCAACAAATGCGAAATCGCTGGAGACTCCCGGGGTCTTCAGAAGACACCAACAGGTTGATGGCCTTTCACGTTGCACCGCATCGATGAGTTGCGCTTCATGGTCACCTACCGTCCTCGTCGCACGAAGCAATATCCTGTCCGGCTATGTGACCCAGCCTGGCTCGTTGAAGCCCTGGAAGCCTGACGCCTCATAAAGCCCGACAGTCGAAGATGTTCGTACATCGCACATCGGGTGAGAAGCTGAAGAGCAGCGGCTCGAAATCATTGAGCGCTAGCAGGTGATTCGCGGGGCTATCGTTAGAGCCCGTCATAGCCCGTCTAGGCACTGGGAGCTTGGGCCACACAATGGAACCCCGGATCGCTCAGGTGGTGAAACTCCGCGCGCCAGCTGTCAGCCAGGTCCAGCAGAGCCCCTGAGCTAGACTGTCAGGGGTAAAGACTGGAGGTGACTCCTGGTGTCCTGTCCCCTCAGTGATCGCCCAGAGACCAGGTGGAAGGGTCTGGTACCCAGTGCCAGGTGCTCAACAAAGGTTGACTTGGTCATTATTCCCCTACCTTCACTACAGAAGATATGTATCCTCGCGGTCAGCCACCTTGCTCTGATTGGGAGCATATACGAACAATCTCTACATATGACAGAGGTAGAGACCATGTATGCTGAATGACGGGTCTCCGAAAACGCCTTGTCAGGCCAAACAAAAAGATATTAGACAGGGCTGGTCTTTCTGACTTTGATGTTCCTTCTCCATGCCGTAAGTCGCATCACTAATTGTGGAAGCCAGGCAACGCATTGCCATTGCCAATCAACCTGAAATTTATTGTTGCTAGGCTTGGCCATATTTCACGATGGGATCATAAGAAGGGACATCTCCTTGGATTATGCACGCCCCAATCACCCTTCTCTGTCGAGTGGCTTGCCCTATTGACACCTTCAGGGTATGTTGAACGTTGAACCTTGTGTCTTTGGACTAGAATTCCTAATAGAGAGTCGCCGTCTCTCGAAGGGGTACAAATCTCAATGATCGACAGCCAGTGGTACTGGAGGCTGGGCTGAGCAGATCACGAGGTTGGCCATAGGTTCCTCACATTCCAAAGACGTTGACTATAAAAACCGATATTCCCGCGGGAATTCTCAAGTTTGTTCTGAGACCAATGGGTGACACGATCAAAAAAAGCCACACAAGAAACTCGCCATGCTGTTCAACCTTTGCATCCTGGCGATCGCAGCTGTTGCTGCCGCTCGCCCTGCCGACGAAATGTCTGGCTGTCCCGGTACATTCTGTATTGAGGGGATCAACGAGTGTGGTCAGTCATACATTGCACAGACACCTGCCCATACTCTAGGTGTTACCATGGGAGTACCACTGACAAGCCGAATAGGAATGACGTATGGTGGCTGCATCGATAGATGCACCGAAGAGCTGCCTTCCAAGCCACCCTGCCCTTCGTCGACCCACTGCGCTACACTCTGTATTGATGCAGTGAACGACTGTGGTACGTTGCACCCGACTGTTCTCGGATCGCTCAGAGGGCTTTATCTTTGGTGCCCCTGCACTTCTGCAACAGGAGACATACCTCTCGCTCTCTGAGCCTCCTTCACCGAACCTCCCTGACCTGGAGCCTGCGTAGGTATCCCATATGGAGGATGCTACCCCGTATGCAGCACCCACTCGAAGCCCACGGCGCCACCTTGTCCAGTGACTTCCTCAACCACCACCCCCACCTTCACCAGCACGGGGACCATATGCGAGGACTATTTTAAGCCCTGCGGCTCATCCACGCCGACGACTACGCTGGGTTACGGAGGGTATGTCACGACGATACTGTCTCTGGCGAAGAAGATTGGCTGATCCTTCACAGATGTCATGATATAGGCGAGCGTGTCACATACACCCCGCCGCCTTGCCCGACCCCTACTCCCGAAGTGCCAGGATGCGCAGCAACATACTAATCTCGGGGTGTGCTTCTGGGAAAGGCCAAAGACACTGGCGTCAGTGAGTATAGGGAGTTAGCTGGGGTGAATGGAGACAAATAAGCACTCGAATATCAACTTGCTGCAATATCTAGACCTTGAAGCATTATACTACTTCACCTCGGTTGTAGTAGCTGGAGTTACTTACGTAGCACAGCCCGTCATTCAAAGCAGAGTTCTCAACGTCGTCCGACGAGATTAGCTTCAGAGCGTGTCTCCTCATGACCGGGCGTGATAAGTAAAACTCTCATTTATACGGTCTAACATCTGTAAAGACTATATACATGACACCACAGCTGGTACTCCTGCCTCGGCACGGAAGCGCGGAGAATGATCATAATATAAAAGAAGAGAAAAAGAACCAGCTTTAGGTATCACAAGCCGAGCCCAGCCCAAATCCCGAACCACCAGTTTCACCATGAACGAAAAGAAAACAGAGCCAAATTCCCTACAGGAACAACGCAGCAGCCAGGCCAGCCATGACACCGACGGAACCGACACCATTCGCCACAGCAGCTCCGCTGGGTATAGTCACAAAAGTCCCCGTCGTCAGCGCCCCGGTCGCGGTGGGAGTAGCGAACGTCGAGTTCGCCGCGAAGGGCGGGGTAACGACTGCAATGGCACTTGTGGTGAGGATGGGAATCGCGCTCGTAGTCAGGATGGTATCGCGCTCGTCTTCGAAGTGCCTACGCAGACGCACGGCGCCGTGACGGTGACGGTGGCGACGTTGGTAGCGATGGCTACTGCAGATGAGGTTTGGATGAGAGCCGCCGCAGACGAGCTGGCTATGACGGCCTTTGCAGATGAAACGGCGATGACGCTCCCGAGAGAGGTCGCGGAGGCTGTGGCACTACCAGAGTTCTGGCAGCTATCGGGACCCAAAGCAGCCGCCCCCTTTGCCAGGGCGTCCGTGAGTCCACTGGAGAGCTGCTTAGCCAGCTCCTGCACCTCAGCGGGAACTTGTTGGACGACAGCATCGACCAGCGCCTGGGCTGAGGTGGCCACGGCTGTGTTTCTGGACTCGAGACCGGTGCAGAGGCCAGCCGCCTCGAACTGGGACTTCTTGCTTTCGATATCCGTGATCAGGGTCTGGCCGATGGTGCTGAGCGAGGCCACGACGTCCTGCAGGCCGAGGGTGTCGGTTAGGGTTAGGTTTCCGGATCCCGCGAGCGTGGTCACACCTGAGTCGATGGTGGTGACGAGGTTTTGCGTGTCTGCTTGCACTTGGGTTGTGTCGCTCTCGAAGGCCTTGACCGATGTGTCGAGCTTGACCATGGCATCTGAGATCTGGGCGATGACTGATGTGACTGTGGCAATGTCTCGAGACCTTGGTTGGGGGCTCGAACTGGGCCGGCTCAGCGAGTGTGGTAAGTGCCAGCGTGAAGGCGGGAAGGAAGGTTGAGGTATTCATGGTGACTAGTTTGGGACTCGTCCTATGTGAAATGAAAGCTGTCTATTGTGAATATGTTTAACGAAAGTGTCTAGTTGGAGCGAAGAAACGAAGCAAGACACAAGGCAAAACCCGCAAGACAGGATGGGGATGAATATATAGCATCAAGGAAAGGACCCCAGCCAAGCTGTAAGAAAGCATGGGCTGAGCCACTGTGGCGACACCCCAAGAGGCCCCCAAGATGAGTCTACTGATTCGATGAAGGGATGTCACGCATTGAGTACATGATCAGGTCGCCGTCAAAACCTAATGCCTGTCCTGTCACCTGGGACGGAAATAGTCCTATACGTGGCCCGGGAGAGCAGAGACTGGCTGAGTGCTTGGTTTCCGGCTGCTTGGCGGGCGCATTCAGGGGACCAAACAACGTTCGAATCCTAGGTTAGACATCCAAGGCTCGGCTCCGTCTGCAGACTGTACTCTGAAGCAAGCCACACGCGGGCACAGAAGCAATGCAGCTTCATCAGCAACAAGCGAATAACGGCCCGGAGCTGATGAAGCTGCGAAGCAGGCAGCCTTGAGATGAGACCAAGATCCCGGTGGTCTCCTAGAAACAAGAGCATCGACTGTCTGTTCTTGTTCTAGCAAAGGCCACGTGCGCAAGGTCGAGAGAATACTGCCGGGTCGACAAACCGTCATGCTTAGAGAACTCGAAATCATCGCTGTACTTGGAGATCGTAGAAAGAGTAATATGACTCTGCTGAAGCATTTGAACACCACTTGACCAGCATGTTCATGGGCAGCGCAGGGGGAACGCGGCCTAGACCTGGGCATGTTCTAGAAGCCAACAGGTCAGAACAAAATTTTGTGATCGACTTCAGACGGAACAAGTAAATCGATATCGAGGATTATAGCTCATATTGGTCGAAGAGAAGAGCCGACGCATTGAAGACGTTGGCAACATGAAACTTGAGATGTTTTGGTATGATCCTTGTTGGGTGGGGTGGCCGAGGGCTGTGGTCCAAGGGGCGACCCCCCGCGAAAAGCTCAGGGGCGGCCCCGTGGACAATAGGGGCTCAACTAAGATTGAACATCGTCACTTGGACATCGTCATTGGACTTTGCTGGTGCGGCCTTTCTTGTTTGTGACGGTGTACAATACGCTGTCGTGCAATGCCGACAAGCTCTGGAGTCTCCCAAGGAAGTGAGCTGTCACTCACAAACAACTGTGTTAAACAGCGTTTTGTGTCAGGAAACAGGAGGAATATCGTCTGAAGCACGACCGGACTTGAGCGAAGGATCGTGTTTGATTAGCAAAAGGCGAGTATTGGAAAGTTCTGCAACGGGTTGCAAGCTCCCCTGCTCCTGCAGCATCTACTCAGTAGAAGCTCTAACACCAGATCTTGCTGGATTGCCCACTCATCCTTCCACCCCCGAATGCCAAGGTATCGAAACACCCCTTCTCACGGAAGTTTCTGCCCTTTCCTCGTAGCCTGACCAACTTCAGAATTCGTGGTATCCTCCGCATACCGCTTGTAAGCCTGGATATACAGCGCGTCGTCACTCCAAGTCTCCTTGACACTCTGTCGTGCAACAATAGCATCAAACCACTTTCGCCACCGAGCCCAGAGCTTCTCATCCTCGCCACCTTGACCCTCAGCAGGGACACCCACGCCACCCGGTTTGTAGTGGTCAATGAGGAACAATCGCATCGCCCACGGCGCCAGCATGATGTCGACCAGGCCGAAGGTCTCGCCCAGGAACCACGGCCCGCTGTCGTCCATTTCCTTGGCTAGCGTCTTGATTTGCGTCAAAAAATTCGTCCGCGCCTCTCCGATGCTGTAGTCCTTCTCGGGCGTGTGCTGAATGAACCGGTAGAAGCCGGCGATGATCTTGTTGCTGATATGGTCGATCCAGAGTCGGCACCGCGCGCGCTCGTACGGGTCCTTGGGCAGCAGGTCAGGGCCGTACTTGCTCTCGTCCGAGTATGCCTCATCCAAATACTCGCAGATGACGCTGCTCTCGTACAGCGGCTTCTGGGTCTTGCCTTGGTCGCCCACGGGCACGGCCAGCGTCGGCACCAGGCCCCGCGGGTTCAGCGCGAGGAAGTCGGCGGCCTTCTTGTATGGGTTGATTTCCACGTACTGGTGCGGAATCTTCTTTTCGTGCAGAACGATCCAGCTGCGTTGCACAAAGGGGCAGAACCAGCCGCCGTACAGCTTGAGCGGATGTTCGGCCTCGTGCGCCGCTGCTAGTTTGGCTGCGGCGCCGGTGGTCTTGGGAGGAATGGATGTATCCACGGTCGCCATTCTTGCTACCTTCTGCAACGGGACTTTGGTGTAAGGTCGAAACAGTCGGTGCATTCGTAGAAGTTGTTTTCGGTTTGCTGACCGTGATGGATGTGAGTAATAATGGGCGGTTCTATGTGTGATGATGTGACGAGCGATGACATCAGTATGCAGCGGCGTGGAACGACGGTTGAGCTGTGGTCGTTCGGCCTAGTTGTCACCCCCATTCGGGCAGCTTCAACCCGCCACTAAGTGAGTGCAGATGTCCTAAGTATGACCAGACATAGCTCTATACTTCAGGAGCGAGGTAAACGTCAAATGTATTGTATTCAAGTACTGACTTACAGATCGAAGCCTTCAATGCTATCATTTTTACGAACTTTAGTTGTATTTTCCGCATTAAGAAAACGTATAAGATTTCACCGTTAGCAAAAATCAATATGCAACTCTACATAAAATTTTTACCGAAAAATTACTATTTTTCATTTGGGGATATGGGGACGCCCAAGTCAACACAAGTTGCTGGACTAATAGGACAACGAGAACGCCATCGGGTATCATGATCACGCTTACAAACCACCACATCCATCAATAGCCATCCTTCACCATCTTCCTCCACGTCCCACGTCCCGCCAGCCTCCTCTTCGTAGCCCCCTTCCGATTCATATCTGGGATCTCGTACTCGGGGCGCCGGTCCGCTCGTAACGTCTCCCAGAAGTCGTAGCCGCGCTCTCGTTTACGCTGCCGCCGCTGCTCCCGCATCGCCTTCATCTCCTTGCGCCTCTCTTTGGATTCTTTCGATGCCTTTGGTTTCAGCTTGGATAGCTCGTGCGTCAAGTGTGTGACGCCCGAGCGGTATATGCGGAAGATGGCTTTGAAGACGGCTTGGATGCGGCTGCTGAAGGCGGCGATGAGCGCTGTGCCGACGAGGAAGGCCGAGGC
Organism: Anthostomella pinea; assembly: GCA_963556695.1. Taxonomy (NCBI): domain Eukaryota; kingdom Fungi; phylum Ascomycota; class Sordariomycetes; order Xylariales; family Xylariaceae; genus Anthostomella; species Anthostomella pinea. The sequence goes on along the minus strand of CAUWAG010000008.1, from coordinate 2,280,316 downwards.
TGGGACTACAGTAGGTCACTGTTAGTTGATATATCCAGTGTATCTGGCTTGTTACAGCAATGCACGTACGGGCGATTGCTCCAATGACCCCAAGGCTGACGAAGTTGTTCTCGTCAGGGCCTCCCCATTCCTGCGTGTTCATGCCGAAGAGACTGGTGAAGAAACTCAGGGGCAGGAAAATAACGGTGAACGTGGTGAAGATCATGACCGAGAGGTTCTGGGAGCTCGCGAGTTCCGTCTGTAATCTCGACCAGCGCACTTCGTCGACTTGGGCTTGGCGCTGGATCATCTCCTGGAGTTTCTCATACTGCGGGGGCTTGTTAGCGGTGTTGTTACCTATTGGGTCTCGCAAAGGTCCTCACATCTTTCCTTGTGGTATCTACGCGCTCGATCATGTCATGCGCTTGTTTCTGGTATTCTTTCAGCCTCTTCAGCGCCTCTTTGAGGAATGCACGACCGCACTCCGTGTTCGTCTGAAGCTCCGGCTTCTCGTAGTTCATCTTCATGACCTCAATCGTGGCCTGCTGTTCAGAGAACAGGATCTTCAATGTGCTGAGTTCGTCCTCCATGTCGCGAAGCTCGAGCAGCGCCGATGTGTTTTCGCGGTTCTGTCTTTCGGCTCGTTGCAGCTCTCTTTTGTGTCTCTTCTTGATGGTTGACGACTTGTTGTCGTCCCCTTCGTCCGAGTCTGACTCACTGGGAATATTATCCCTGTAAGTCTGCATTCGGAATCGTTTGAGTGACGAGGTCATCTTCTCGGTCTATGAAACACTTAGCACTTGAGCTCCTAGAGAAGGGGAGGTTGGGCACATACCAATATCCCCAGGGCTTCCTCGAAGATGCGAAAGATTTCGAGATCGGGATGGGAGCTTCGGTCGAGGAGAACAGTGACCGCGTGAAGGGTGATGAAAGCTGCCAAGTCATACGCGTTATTGCAGCGTCCAGTCAGATCTCCGTTGAGCTCATTATAGACACTATTTCTGAGGTCCGCTTGTTGAAAAAGAGGACCTTCTGTCGGCTGGGATTCTCGTTTTGGGAAGAACGTCATCAAAGTCGCTGGAGGCTGTCAGTGGTCGATTAAGTCGAGGGGATCATTTGTCGACTTACTTGCATCAACGGCCCACAACCACAACTGGTCTACCATGAGCACTTTACCATCGATGATATCATCTTCTAGCTCCGGCTCTGTGTCATCTGCACGACTGGCCGCATCAGACTTCAAGAGCGTATCCGCAATCGACCTGAATCGACTAGCTGGCGAAACAGCACTGAAAGATTCGCCGCCAGGATGGTACATGTCCCGCTTGCGGTTGGACTGCATCGTCAACCTCTCTTTTGTAAGCTTGTACAACATTTGATCATCGTCCCTGGCATAGGTATCCCGTAATGACGGGTAGCCATACTCATCTAGCGTTCTTCGTGTGTGGAGTGGTGGATCATGGCCAATAAATTCCCATATTACTCGACACTCGAGCGACTCGAGCTGACTGATGTCTTTGGGAACAGGCCTTGCCCTGCCATGCTTCATCCGCCTCGTGACAATGCTACGACGCCTCACAATATTAACATAAGTATCGTAGTGCAAGTACGGGAGGTACAAGTACAAGTGGGACGGATATATGCTTGGGCTGGTGCTTCTTCCATTTCTTCCTGAGGATGATGGACGGGGTGAGTCTGAGGGCAGATACATTAGTCTTGATGACTATACGTATAACGGCGCTAGGATTCCTTACTGGCTTCTGCGGGGACAAACGCGCAACCTGGTTTTACGTACGAGCCGTGTAAGTTGGAATGCCTCCCTTGAACGTGCTTGCTAGCCCAGTAGTCGTTGCTCAGAAGCTTCGAATAGCTTCGGTTCTGGGTCTCGGAAAGCTTTCCGAAAATGCTCTGGTGAATAGGTCAGCTTGCCAATTTGCATTCACTACTTGAAGAAGTGCCCCTACCTTCACCCAGTGAGGATTGTTGAACGGTAGATGAATCCACATGAATCTCCTCTTGGTCGGATCCGGCCTGGAGAATCCAGCGGTCAGGTCTTGCAAAGCGGATGCACGACTCATGCGATCGCGTCGACTTTTTCTCTCCGATATGTGGTCTCTCTCGTCTATACCCGGCATCACATCATGTGAATTCGCAGGCCCAATCTGTGGCGCTCTACCACCCTCCTTTGGGGAGATATCAGTTCCCAGAGGCTCTGAGAGAGTTCTCCCTGTACCTTCGCTGTCAGTCCCGACGCTGCTACTTCGACTGGATGGTCGTCCAAATCCCGGCGTCGACAAGGAAGGCACAGTCAGACCTGGGCTTCGTCTTGGGGTAGTGTTAGGCAACGGTTCTGTTGCTGCGCCAGCCACTGAAGGTCGCCGTGCGTGGCTTGTCACTACAATCTCTGGCGAGCCGGCGTCCGCTGTCTCCTGCCCAGGGCCTTTCGATGAGTCGTCGGGTCGAGCCGAGCCCAGGAACCTTTGGCCAAATTCTTGCATGATCCCCAGAGCACCGGACATCCTGGAAGGGTTCGTTGTGAGGCGCCGTGATGGAGGCAGAGTTCCCCTTCGAGGTTCCGCTGCTACGGTGTTTAATCGTTCTCGAAGACAGCTCTCTGGTCCTTTGTCAAGGAACTCATCCAGATAGTGCCTCGTCACGTAAAGTCTAAGATCTTGGCTCGTCTCGCTATCGGGATCTTCGTAGAACCCAATCAACTCAAGCTTGACTTTGCTTGGGAGTCGCAGCGGCGTATGGATGAAGTTCGCGCTTAGAGACTCGGCCTTACGAACCGCCTGCCCCAGATCAGCAAGGAAAGAGTGCATCATCCGTATGTTGAGCGGCCCGAAAGAGGCGCAGTGGGCATGGTCGCTCTCTAGTGACAACGCCTGCTCCGCTCTGGTTCCGATCAAACAGGACTTGATGGAAGTGATAGGAGCACTGAAGTGAACCTCGTCAAAGTCAGAAGTGCCCAGGCCCGACAGTTGGGAGTCAATCATTTCGTAGAAGGTCCAAATTCTGAGCTCACTGGCGATATCCATGAACTGCTCGTGTAATCGCAACAGGGGTTTATAGCCCAGCCGTAGCTCGTCGGTAATGGATCTTGGTAAGGGGCTCTGCAGATAGAGTAGATGCTGGATGCTCTCGCGGAGGTTTGGCATGGACAGGTAGCTGGATCCCCGGTGAGGCGTGCCTGTCCTGTCAGTTAACTAGTGTATGGAACATGCCCTTATGTGAAAGTGATCTTACCAAAGAAAGCCATGCCATGACAATCAAACACCAGAGGCTTCAGCTCCTCCTTCTGGCTAGCTTTGACCATGGCTGACTTGACGACTAGGCCTCCGATGCTGTGACACACAAAGAAGATGGGCCGCGACTTCGTCAGGCCAGCGCGCATCTTTGCGAGTTGTCCCAGCAGATCGTCAGCTGCCTGTTCAAGCGTCATGCCCTCGGTGAGTTCGCGGTGTCTGTACAGCATGACCCGGGCAGTGTTGACTTCTTTGCGAATGCCCTGTCTGATCCAGGTGTGACTGGCCTTGGGCAGAACGCGGTCAATGGTTGGCGAGAGTAGGCTGCTTCCGGGCAGCTCCTTGACGGTGGAATACTTGTCGAGTTCGGTCGCCACAGGGAACCCGAAGTAACCCTCGCTCAGGGGGTCTCGTGCCCAGGTATCGACCGGAGAAGCGCCAATGCATGGCACGGCGATCACGTCGACAGTCGTGTCGTTGTAGCCACGGCCGCTGATGTCGCCGTCGATATGCGCGAAGCCTGGCTCCGGGTCCCAGTGAGAGTAAGCGGCGGGAATGAATTCCTTCAGATATCCATCCTCGGTCGCATCCTCGGTCGCATCCTCGCTTTTCAGCGACCGCTCACTCGTAGACTGCCGTTCCTCTGGTCTGTGGATCGGCACATCTCTGACCGGCATCACTTCCTGCGCCTCCATCTCAACCGCGAGAGTGGCATCCTGCCGGTCCTGCGGTCCTGCTGTCATCTTGATCACCAGTGGAATCCGAGCGTCACCCAAATGACAGTGGCAGACGTGTGAAGAGCATCAAAGAGAATGACTGAGACAAGACCTTGAAAAGGCAAGAAGGGTACAACCATATAGGCAATTCCGGTTTGCCGCAAGGCTGAGTGGCACAGGTGGTGTGACCAGCTGCGGCTCTTCTACAGGCACACGCACCGTCGATAATCTCTTCAGCCCCAAGCTTACTGGCGCACCGTTGCAACCATATATACAGATGGCTGGTCATCTGATGCGCAAGACACGCAGTGTCGCCCGCACGCTTGCGACAGATGCGGCTTAGGGGCACACATAAGCTGAGGCCTGACCGACTCCCCTGCCCCTTTTCGGTCCTTGGCAGCGCCTACACCACAACTATTTTATCGGCGGGTAGGAACGGCAAAGGATCAGCATCCCTTGACGTCACCCTGCCAGCCGAGGATAGTTCTACCTACTTACTCATCACGTTAGATAATCCTCGCAAGGTGCACTGGCGGCATGAGCAGAACGTTGAATATCCATGAATTGGACGCATTTCTCGTGCCTGCAGTTTAAATAAGCATCGAGTCTTCCCGGGTCTCCACCTCTTTCTTTAAGCTGATGCCAGGGGTTCGTGCCGGATAGCCGGGTGCTAGTCAGCGATCCAACGGACAACGGACAACGGACAACGGACCGAGCCGCGGCAGCCGCAACAAGACCGCGAACCGTCCATTCCCCCAGACCTTTATAACCGTGATGATGGGCCAAGTGATCACCCAAGCACCTACGAAGGCTGACGACCCCATTCGCCATTTCTTGATTGCTAGTAACAGCGCCTTGGCCTTTGTTGGTGCAGTTGTCGGTGAAATGCTGTTGTCGGTGCAGTTGTCTGTACCGTTGTCGGTGCTTTTGTTGGTGCAGCTGTCGGTACAGCTGTCGGTGTAATTGTGCTCAGGCAGGGGGCTGTATAGCATCATCATGCACTGCTGGTATTGTATAAATTTGCCATATCTGCCTCTTCTAAATCTTCGTTAAAGCCGCTCAAGTGCCTACTTAATAACCCTCTTACATCGTCCTTCACTTCCTTCAAGCCGCACCCAATTCAACGATGGTCCACATAACCTCAGCACGCTCCGGGCCCTCGTTTCTCACCCCACAAGCCGAGCCAGAGGTTACCACGAAAGCGCCTCCTTGGCAAATTTCGTGGTATTCCCCTTTGACTTTCAAGGTAACAACACCACCGAGAACCGTCACAACGCGCACGTGGCTATCGTGGGCATCGATTTCGTAGCCTTGGCGAGCTTCCACAAACTCCGAGCCCAGGCGGATTCCGCGGGGGATGATCCAGAGTTGGTTCAGTCTGTTGAGGCTATCTCGGTTCAAAGCCACAACTGGGGCAGCTGGTCCTCCTAGGACAGCCGGGAGAGCGGCATCAGGCTCGTCGGCCTTCGCTGATTCAACGCCATGATCCTCATCGCCAAACTGTACAACATCATGGTCCTCTCCAAGTATAGGGCTACCGCCTCGTCCGCCAACGTGATCTTCATCGCCAAGACGACGTTGCGCCTTGCTCTTCTGACGCAACGAGCAGCAATGGGACTGCCAGTTGTAGCGGCAGTTGAAGCAGCACCAGCGACTGTCGAACGACTGCTTCAGTGCGGGCGGTGGCAGGATGCACTTTTCGAATAAACCCTTGCCTTGGCTACATCTTCCGCACGGAACCTCGGCGACCTCGCCCACGACGTAACCGATAGCCGAAGCGATGTTATCTGGCCACTTCGGCGCGAAGGGAGCAGATCTGCGTTGGGAGAATTCGATATCGCGGAGGGGAGGGAACTCGAGTAAGGCATCCTGGTCCTCGCACCACTTATGGTGGTTGTTCTTCGGCGAAGGCAGAGTTCCAAATCGGATCTCCTTTAGTTGCTTCTTGAGCTGGGCCCAGATGATGTTTCGAAAGGGGATACTTTGAGCGGGAGTACTTCGAAAGGGGATCAGGTCTCTGGCACGACGCTTTGGACGCGCAGCACGTCTTCTGTTCGGGGCTCGCGGGCGCGTAAACGGCTTCAGCTTGCTTCGGACCATGCGATTGGTAGCCGATTGGAACGCACGAGTGCCCTGCGCACCGCCGACGTGCTGAAATTCCTTCTTCACTTCCTCCATGTCTAGACAGGGACTGAAGGTCAGCATCATATTTCAGATTGGCAGGCCGGGTCAAGTGCCTGAATATTACTGGCCACCAAGTTATGGTCGCCATCAGTGCCCAAGTATTGCTTATGCCACCAGATGAGCAGCCACGTACCCGGATTCCTCGTCGCCAAGGGTTGTCAAAGCACCGTCCGTTGTGTACTTGAGAGGAACGAGGTAGCTGCTGTGGAAGTTCAAGTGGAAGTTGGAGCCTGGCGAGCTGGTGTGCACCATGTAGGAATACGCCGCCAAGTTTGCTGAGCAAAACACCAGACGATTGGGGCCTGGTGGTGTTTCCAGTGTAGGACGCACTTCCATGATACGACGGGAGATGAGAATGCATTCCGCTCTTTAGGGGGTTCGTAGAGTGTGTCAGCGCTGCGGTTCTTGACAGACCGTAATTATCTGGCGAGAGATGAGAATGCCTTGGAGTTTGGAGACCTAGACTTTGATGCACAGGTCCACGTACAGACTCCAAGTTGTGGTTAGTGACTGGTGACTACGACTCGACTGAAAACTGTGACTGGAAACTGCGACTGGTGGGGATGGATCGTGACTGTTCCATTCGCTGCTGCCGGAAGCGCAATTGGAAGCCGCGCCTGGAGTCATGCCCCGAGACATCATCACTGATTGTTTGCTACCTGGCTGGCGCATCGTGTCATTGGCCCGCACAAGGCCCTTTACCGCCAATATGGATGCCCATTCACAGATGAGACGCATGACCACCTGTCCGGGTGCGCGACACGAGAGCCGCTTGATGAAAGCCGGACGGGACGGAAACCGGTACGTATCCGAAGGGCGTGCACCTCGTCCAAAGGACCTGCACAAATATCCGCTGCGAGGTATCTCTTGCACACTGGTGTATGTAGCATCTGGAAGGAAACACAGAGCGTGGTGCCGTTCTCGCCGAACCAGAGGTCTTCCAGGTGGTCCTCAGGCTTCTTATATCAGATCTTCAATGAGTCGAGGATTTCCTAGATCCTGTCAACATCGAATTTCACGATCGCGAGACATCTAGTAAAGTTGCAATTCAGCTCGGTCATCCCCTCAGGAGAGATCGGGTAAGTGGCTGAACCAGCCAGATCTTCTCATTGAAGACTTCTGCTGTTGGTGGGGTGTGGCTAACCCTCTGAGCCTCCTGGGTATCAGACGGCGGAGTGGTGCCCTCTTCAGCTCGTCGCGATGGGTGTTCCTACTTCCTTCCTTGCTTTCAGGCCGGGTGAGCATCCAGGAGATGCTGGCGGACATTTTTACCAACATCGACGCGGAAGTGACGCATAAAGCGTTTTCTACCCACATGCATGTTGGGCACATGTTCAGGCATGCCGTTCGTGTTGATCACATACTTGTACTCCTTGCAAGTGTATATACCAGGCTTGACGTCAAGCTCAGCAAGGGACAGCGCGTGACAACGAACGAGCCTGGCGGCAGACCAACGTGATAGTCTGCGCCCAGTCGGCCAGCGTTCTTAGGGCCCGTGGACGCGTTCGGAGGGGGCGCCTGGGTCGGATCGCTAGGCGCAGGACTGTGATGTCTATAACTACCCCAATTTCGGTGCAAGCCTCCTCGGCCTCCCGGGTTGGCGTTGAGCTGGGAGACGTCGTCGTACATTCCTTCCCATTATATAGGGTCACCGTCAGGCGGGGGCTGCGTCCTCCTCTTCGTCTTAATCGCTTGGGAGGTTCTACCCATGCCGGTATTCGCTCAGGCTGTCTGGATTTATTTGAGCCGTCCCTCCAAGAAGCTTCTGCCTCTCAGAATGCAGCTAGAGGGCCAGTCATTTTGTCCTTTCTTCCTTGCCTCCTTGCTTCCTTTCAGTGAAAGGCTGGATGCTAATAGACTGGTCAGATGTTGGTTTTGTCCTGTCCACAAGGTCCGCGCAGTCTGTTGTTCGTTCAGGTCAGTGATCTGTTACCATTCTGGTTGGCAAACTTACGCGTATGAATTCACTCGGAATTCACTCGGAATTCACGAATCCGTCGCGGTAGTGTGTGTGAACCTAACCATGCATATACATACATATCCTAAACATTCGTGGATGCTACCTGGAGTATGAAGTTTATCGATCCTACTTTCTGGGTTATGCGTGCTTCCCTACTTTCCCAACAGAAAGTGTAGTATCGCAAGCAAACCGCGCAAGTAACGCGAAATTGATGGTGGGTGGCTGACTGCATACCGGGCAGGGGCTTGCGGATCACCTGCAGACCCTTGATTTTGCCGTACTGTCCCGCAGCCGCCTCGATAATCTCGTCTAGGGTCACACAAACATTGTCCACGCGGGTCCCGTGTGGACGGTTGGTGCCCTGGCAACCCTCCGGACTTAGCAGCGGCTGGAAAATAAAAGGGGACCCACCATCCGGCTTGTCGGAGTCCATGGCCGCGACTCCAGCGACAGCGGCGACTTCAGCAATAGCAGAGGCTTCCTCAGCAGGGGCTTCGTCAGCAGCAGAGGCTTCGTCAACTCCAGCGCCTTTGTCGACTTCAACGATATCAGCGACTTGGGTTCGTGACGTCAGAGGGTAGACCGCCGATATAGATTGAGCGACGGTCAACCTCATATCACTTGAGGTACTGCTCGGCTGCATCGACCGGGGCTTCTTTATCTTCTTGATATCATAGGCGATGACTCTCTAGTGCGGATTGTTGCGGTAGTGCTAACACAAGTTAGTTACTGCAGTCGAAACGGGATTAGGGCAGATCAGCGTACTGCAACAATGTCGCGACCCGTGGAGATGTCCGACATCAGGCAGAGGGAGGCAGATCCTGACTATCCAGGTGGCCAATCAGCAGCTCCGACGTGGCGGAGGTCTGGCCGCAGCCGCCCCAGAAGCACTCGTTGCCGACATGGTCCACCATCACGTCGGGTGCTCCTTGATGCCCTTCTTGTCCTCGACAACGTTACAGCCCTGAGGCCTATCAGCAAATCTGCCAATGGAAAACTGAATTATAGGTTAGCGCTGTATACTTGCTAACATGGTCGGTTAATCAAGCCAAGAGGACGTACTTGATCCAGAAGATCCATCTCCACGTTGCATAGTGGGTGAATGTGCCGCCCAGTATCGGACCCAGTTCACATCAACAGCTCGTTGCCATCGATGTCTGTGCGTATATGAAACTGCGCGAGAAGTCTCCGTGGTGGTTTTCAGCGTTTGTGAGTTATTGCAACAGCGTGGTTGTTTTTCCCTAGGCAAGACAGGCTTAGTCTCAGACTCGGTGGCAGCTGTAGCAGACGACTTACCTGGAAAGGTATGGCAGAGCCTGAATTGATTCCACATCATCGATACCATCTCAAACTGCTGGGTTGGGAACAAGAAGCCTGTGCGAAATGGTCTTGTAAGCAGATGAGTAGCCTCGTTGTTACGATACACTGAGGCTAGGTGAGCCAAAATTTCTCGAAATATTTGACGAGGAGGGAAAAAGAAAAGATTGAAGTTAAGGCATCTCTGCCGTGGGGTCCGTGCGCTAAGTTCAGTGTTGCCGGGCAGCCTAAAGACGGGACGGGTCGCTTGGCGGGGACATAATGTCGCTCGGGCCGATATCTCCGGTATGGCCGAGATCCATCCCACTCCCATCATCTCAATCTTTTCACTGTTCACTCCATTCAACTGTCTCATTTGTATGCAGATCTGCTACCAGAGAGTTAAGGTTTGCCATAGTTGAAACCTGCGTCATATCCACGGTTACCTCGGCCAGCAAGTACGATACTCCAAGAAACAAAGCCGAAGAGGGGCTTCATCAGCATTGCGCTGAGTCTGGAGAGAGAGTGCCTCTTCAGTCCAAGGGAATGGACTAAAGTACCAGCTATCCATCACGAGATTGACCTCGGCCCTTCCAGTCTCCAGACTTCTGTTGACAGGGTCGAGGAGACATGCACCCACGCTGAACCTTACTTATCCTGACTGCTGGTTGGATTTTCCCACGAACCTTGATGAGAGCATATCCTCCTCATGGCAGTCAGTCTCATCCAAGTTCAAATGACAAATGTTAGGTACCTACGGTATGTAACGTTATCTTCAATCGCAGCGAATATCGAAACGTTATGTGATAACGTTAGAAGACGAGTTCTACCGATTTCGATCGAAGGTTGCAACATCTTGTTGCTCTTATCGAAGCGGTCAGGTCAGTAATGGTGACTCTGATCGGACCAGCCTGTTGTTTACTTCCAAAGAGGAAGGACTATGGTCATACTACAAGTTTCCACGCAGCAGAGCAGTCGGCCCTTGTTTGAACACTCCTCGGTTCGGAAAGTGAGCCATGATACCTCGACCGTATCAAAACGCCAAGTTCGGTTGACATCTCCGCTACATGTACTACTACACTCAGAAGCCTGGCGGGTCATGGAGATACCGGCGCGCGCGGGCCAGCGCAACGAGTGCCTATAGGTACCTTACCCAGGGAAAGTTACCTGCCTTGTTTGGCGGTCCATCGTACTCGTTTGTTTGCCTTGGCGATCGTGGGGTTGACTTGGCGCGTAGGAAAAACCCCCTTCAAGTCTTTGACACACTTGGCAGACCAAGCCATAAAGCTTGTTTCGATACCGATATCCTCCCAACGCCCAACCCTGTATAATCAGACGCAGTTCGAAGCGATCCGGCGCTGACGATTTGCATCGATGCTTCAAGACCTACTGTGGTGTAGTTGGAAGAAGGGTCCTGCGAGACACAGACCCCAGCTCAGGACTGCCGGCAGATGACCGACCCCGCTGCCCTCGCCGTCGGCTACGCCCGTCACCACCACACCCTCGCTCACACCCATGCCCTTTCGGCTTATCTTGCGAGTGACGAGTGAGGAGTGGCAGCACGTGCTATGGCATGCCGTTGCACTTCTGTCTCCAGCCCCATGTCCTGCTCCTGATAGCGGCCAAGTTTTGTCCTCTCTTATCGGTGGCTGCAATATGTGGTATATAGTATGCAGACACGACATAAGCCTCCCCGTCACTCGGAAAAACCGTGTTCCAATCACGCACCCGGCCCCGGAGTGTGTCGCCGCCCACCTCCCGGTCCTCATGCAGAGTTACAGTCTAGAACCTGGGATTTAGACTCGCCATTACTACCTTCCTTCTAAGATGAAGATTTGCGTCAGCCTCTCGGCCCAATCATGTTCGCAACAGCCGCACTGGCCGCGTCGGCCTTTCTTCGTGGTGGGAATGCAATATAACGTCTTGTTGGGTTCCAGGGCACTTCCTCGTGTGCCTGGTTGCGATAACGTATTGCCGTGCGTGCATATGCCACCATCGACGGTCACATCCACACCATGAGCCATGAGCCATGGGTCGACATCCCTTCATGTGACAGTCAACCAACGGAGCGCGATATTCCACCTGGGCGCTGCGGGTGTGGTCGGCTACGTGCTGATTGTGGCTAAGAACCACATCGTCATTCTTGGCATATCTATCGTGAGAGTTGGTCACTGGGGCGGCTATTCATTAATCTATCGGGCAGGTGGTTGGACATCCTATGGCGCAACTGGGCCGTGGGGGACACGACGGACCACCCATCGGACGAGATGGTGGCCACGACGACAGTCGGACCGGACCTTTCATCGGTGAGAGTACCTGATACTGTTGAGAGTACCTGATACTACGTTGCTGCTATCGTTCGTGAGGGCAAGGACTCAACATCATCAGCTATATAATGCGTCGTTTCCGCCATCTTCAACTGTTCGGTAGCAGCACCACCAGTTCACTCATTCTTACCAGATCAAGGACACTCCACGATCCTGCTCCCCCAACTCGCTTCTAGCTTTCAGCTTCCACATACTCGCTACCATGAAGTTCACAGCCGTTGCCAGCGCCCTTCTGTGCGCCAACATTGCCGCTGCCGCACCAGGCACAGCTGCACGACGCGAGCGAGAAGTGCAGAGGAGCATCAACCGGAGGACCAACACCCTCCAGCCGGCCGTAGGCGCGCTCGAGCTCCCCAACGGCAACGGCACCGCTCATGTTGAATACAGTAGCAACTGGGCCGGCGCCGTTCTGATCGGGACTGGATACACCTCGGTCACCGGCACCATCGTCGTCCCCACGCCCTCGAAGCCGTCGGGCAGCAGCTCTGGCACCTACTCGGGCTCTGCCTGGGTGGGCATCGACGGGGACACCTGCGGAACCGCCATCCTGCAGACCGGCATCGACTTCACCATCTCGGGCAGCACCGTGTCCTACGACGCCTGGTACGAGTGGTACCCGGACTACGCCTACGACTTCTCCGGCATCCCCATCTCCGCCGGCGACTCCATCACCATGACGGTGACTGCGACGAGCAAGAAGGCCGGCACGGCCGTCATCAAGAACAACACGACCGGCAAGACGGTCACCCACTCGTTCTCGAGCGAGACCAACCAGCTCTGCGAGGAGAACGCCGAGTGGATCGTCGAGGACTACGAGAGCGGCAGCAGCCTGGTCAACTTTGCCGACTTTGGCACTGTGACCTTCACCGGCGCGTCGGTCAATGGCGGCACTGGTGTTAGCGGTGCCACTATCATCGACATTGAGCAGAACAGCAAGGTCTTGACGTCGTGCTCGACTTCTGGCTCCAGCGAGGTTGTCTGCAGCTACACTGGCTAGATGGTGTTCGTTGGTGCATCGGCTTCCAAGGCAATGGGAACCGTGCTGCGGTATACTCGCTCATCCATGTCACTATGTGATGGCGCTGATGTTGGGATGCGAGGTACACTGAGGGATTGGGAGTGACTGGGATCTGGGGGGCTGTATGTGATGAACTCTGCGTATATATAGGACATTGAATCAATTGTCCATCAATCCGCGAAGAGCTAGCCGTGACCTTGTACCTCTGCTCTGCCAAATGCCGTCCGAATGCTTCCAAGAACTCGGAACCCCCATCGTGCCAATCTGTAGATACGAAGCTACAGATTGTACAGCCCCTTTCTTTTATCCTTCGAATATTCGTGGCATACGGACCAATCAAAATCCAAGAAGCACTCACTCATGATAGTAACTACGACCTATTTCAACCAAGCCCAAAACGGGGGCCTCCCTAGGCGGCGCGTAGGACTGGAGTACCATACGTGAAGTCTCCAACATGAATCATACCATATTACGCTCGGATGAAGTTAACTTGGGTTGATATGGTGTATGCGATAAACAATGATGAGAAGCTTTGTCATCCGAACAAGTGAGGCCCTCCGCAACTGTTTGTTGGATGGTTGTTTGCTAACCGCGCCCCTGGAACGCAACCGCCCACCTACTTTCAACATCCATCAGTGCTTTCGGAGCTACATTGCAGAATACCTCAATCATCATCACCATCATCTGGCCCTGGACTTTCCGTGCAGCTCTGGAGGTCATGACACAGAACATCGACCATGGCCAAAGACGCAACCATGCCCCAATCACCAACCACGTCCGGTCCCAAAGCAAGCGACGGCACACCGCCTAACCCGCCCAACAAGCACGATGCATCCTACTGGCCGCAGATCGGGACCAAAGACCAAATCCCCATCTGGCTACGCGACAACGACTTCATAATATTCAACCATCCCCTCCCAACAAACTCCTCCCGCCGCTCTCTCCGTCTCTGGCGCTGCCTGCACATGGAGACCCTGAACATCTGGACGCACGCACTGGGAAGCCTTTCTTTCCTAGCCGTCGGCATCTTCTTCCTCTCCAACTACGCACACGCACCTGACAACTGCAACCTACAACCGCAACTCAGCACAAGCGACCTCTTCGCCTTCAGCACCTGCCTAACAGCAGCCACCATCTGCTTCGGCCTCAGCGCCGCATTCCACACCCCGCGCAGCCACTCCTACACCGTCCACCACTTCTGGGCAAGCTAGACATCCTCGGGATCTGCGTGCTGGCCCTTGGAGGCGGGACTTCACTGACGTACTATGCATTTTATTGCCATCCCACCATCCAGCGCGTGTACTGGGGTCTCAACCTGGGCTCGGCGGTTGCTGCTGCTGTTATGCTGTTCGATAGTGGAGGAGGGGGGAGTCGGATGAGAATTCTGCACGGTGGGGTTTTCAGTGTGCTTGCTGTTTCTGCCATGTTGCCGATGTTTCATGCTGTTGGTGTAGTGGGTTGGGAGAGGGCATGTGTCGAGGTAGGGGCTCATTGGTACCTCACCGAGGATATTACTCTTCTGGTTGGGGTATGCTTCTTCGTCGGCAGGCTGCCGGAGAGGCTGAGTCCTGGCTCGTTTGATGTATGGGGGCACTCGCATCAGCTTTTCCATATCTATGCTGTTCTAGGGACGGCTTTGCATGTCGTAGGGCCTGTGGTAGGATTTCGGTACCGCCAAGACCATCCTCGTTGCTGATGTGATAGAGACGCCGGAACGGGTTAACATGCGGTAGTCATCAAGAATGTCCTGCTATCCTGTTTGTTGCCTGGATGATGTAGAGTAAGCTTGTCAGCAAATCCCGACTCTGCATTAAGTAGAGATGCTCACAAACCGTAGTACTGAATTCAAGCATTATTCTTATGAGGCAAACGGTCCAGTACGCAGAAAACAACCCTGGCCTTTTACCTATTAGTGACATACTGGCTGAGGACCAAGCTGAAGGAGTAGCGAATATTATCCATCACCATTTGGAAGGTGGACCGGTTTGATATCATGTATACAGCCCCGAGAGCTGCCCTTGTACTTGCTACTATTACATAGTCGAACCACCGTTATGCTACACAGCCTGGCAGCCAGAAGACGCCCACTGATCTAGTCCAGACATCGACATACACATCCATCTAGAGGATTCACCCGTCGGGAAGCGGTCAATGCCTGAGAGCATCGGCAGTCGGGCACCCGCTCGACAAAGACCAGAGCCTTGTCTAGTCGTAGACAATCTCCATATCGGAATCCTGCTCATGACACCAAGCCTACACCTCAGCCCGCGGTGGAGGCGGCTGCGATGGCGGCATCGCACCGCCAGCCGGAGGGATGCTCGCATTATTACTCTCCAGGGCCCTACGCGCCCTATACTCCTTCATCTTGCGCAAGCGCGCCGCCCTCTGCGCATCGAGCGCCTCCTTACGTCTCGCAATCTTGTCCTCGCGCTCGGCACGCATCTCCAGCGCGATCGCCTTCGTCCGTCTGCGCCTGTGCTTCATGGCCACCCTCCGCGACCCCAGCTTGCGCTTCTCGGTGCGCACCAGCGTGCCCAGCCGCCAGTTCTCCTCGCGGTACGCGTAGCTGCCGTCCTTCTGCAGCTTCATGATGCGCTCATCGCGCGGGTGCGGCTTGCGGCCGTAGCCCTGGCGCACGACCGTGTTGGGGATGCCCGAGGCGGAGAGGGTGGGCTCGGCGGGCGGCACGGCCACGGGCACGGCTACCATGTTGAGCTTGCGCTTGCGCATCTGGTGCGGCGCGTAGGGCAGCTTGTCGGCCTTGTCGAAGACTACGCCGATGTACTGGCGCTTCGGGTGCTTGGCCGGGTCCTTGTAGTACTTGACGTAGCCCGAGGCCAGGGCGAAGATGGTGTGGTCGCGTCCCATGCCGCAGTTCTCGCCCGCGAACCATTTGGTGCCTCGCTGCTTGTATATGATGTTGCCTGTGATGACCCAGGAGTCTGCAGAGGGTTAGCCCCGTCCGTCCATCCTCGGTCTTCAGCCCTGCCCCTGCATGGATGCAGCTCTAGTTCAGGGCATCAATGGGCTTTGGGAAGACATACCACCAGTCTTCTTTGCTCCCAGCTTCTTCGGTATTGTGCTCGAATCCCGGAGCTTGTACATTCCCTGCGACTTGACCGAAGCGTGCCTCCGACCCTCGACAGCGGCATTGCTGGCTCCTATTCTCAGCTGACCTAACACATCCTGCAACTGTCGTATTGTCGTCGGGGCCGATGTCGATCTCGCAAGGGTGGACGCAGCAGCCACCAGCGGCCGCTGCAATTGAGTGATCCGCATGATTCGATGCGTAGTAGGTCGCGAAGTATTGTTGCCGTCGTTGTCGAGGTTTCCAGCAAAGGAGGCTGCGTGAGAATGGAGCTTCCACTGTTCGCGGTCCAAAGCTCCGGGTCACCAAAATTTCCTGCTTAGTCATCTGGACAATGCGCGATAACGATAAGCATCCGTCAATTGATTGAGCTGTCCAACATTGAAGTGGCCAGCAATGCCCGTCTACGAATACAACGAACCTTCCATGATACTTATTGCTTTCTAGCACCCGGCGCAACTATCTACTCACTCTTCCAGTTATCACAGAAACCGAAGCCGTATCAGGGTTCCCACAGCCAGTCGTTACAATGCGCTTCCTAACCTCCGTGTCGTTCCTCCTCTTCACCCTCCTCTCGTCGGCCAGCGCCCAGTTTGGCTTCTTCGACCAGATGTTCGGCGGCGGGCAGCAGCAGCAACAGCAGCAGCCACAAAACGTACCTAGCGACTCGTCCATCTACCAAAACAACTTCGACCGCTTGCATTGCGACAACTATCTATGCCCGGATACTTTAGGTAAGCAGCGTCAACGCGAACCCGATATTGGCTGCGAACTTGGGTCATTGATAAATGGTCACTTGGCAGCTTGCGTACACTTTCCACACCATTGCCCGTGCCCGTGGCCTGCGAACGAGGACAAATTCGAGATGGGCGAAGGACACAGGCTCTGTGTCTCGAAAGGCGGCTTCAGGGACGGCGAAGCTGCTAAGAAGGTCGAGCTCGCGCGCAAGGGGTTGTTATGAATGACGGAACTATATTGATTTGGGCGAGCGCTTTCGCTTGAGGTGAGCGAGGAGTGACAGGATAACTTGCAGACTACCTCTAAATTGTCGCAGAGCAATGGCTATCTCATGGATCAAGACTCTACCTCCAACCTGGGTCTCTTCATCATGTGCTTTCCGGAGTTACAATGCAACTGGAGGGTGCATCAAAATCAGGATGCCCTCATCGTGGGTTCCAATGCAAACGTCGTAATTCAAACGCCCGCAGCCCTCATAAGCTTGCTATTGTGCGATAAAACGAGTGCTCCTCCCGTACCAGATCGGCTGCTTGCCCCAATCAACGGCACTGAAAAGAGTCGAAGATTCTCATAATGCAAGACGCCTAAGCCTATGAACTCCATTCACATGCACGCCGTCGTCGTCGTCCTGCTCTGCCCAGTTCTTGTTTGTATCGGTACCAGTCAAGCAGGCTGGGTGGTCGTCTCTCTAGTCCCCAGCACCGACCTTGGCACCATTGATGGTAGGCACCGGGGGCGCCGCATCGTCCTCCTCTTCTAACTCGTCAAGCTCTTCAGGGTGGCCGAGGAACTTGGCAACGTCCTTCATCTCGTAATGCTTCTTCCGTAGTAGCTCAAACTTGCGGTGTTTCTCGCGCTCTTCAGGGGTCATGCCGAGGAGCTCCTTCTCGGCATCATGCAGCGGCGTCGCATCCTCGTCGTTAACCTGAACCTTGCTCTGCTTCCGAGTCCAGTCGAAGCCGTCCTCGGGAACCTCCTCCTCGGGCTCGCCAAGTGAGAGGCCCGGGATCTCTTCTCGCTGGGTCGCTTCTCCGTCGAGCATCTCGTCGTCCTCATCTTCCGAGGGCTCGTAATGTCTGGCATATGGTGTCTTGGGCTCGGTGATCTTCATGGTTGACGTGCGCTCCTGCTCGGTCAGGTAGAGATTGGCCTCATCCCACTGCAGGCGCTGACTATTGTTGAGATCATCCTCGGGTCCTTGCGACGGGGCGCGTGTTGACTGGCGACGGGAGCCGGCAGGGCGGCTGGCGGCACTTGAAGATCGGCGGTGGCCAGCATTCGCTTGGGTGTTGACAATCGTGAGATCCTTCTCCTCCATATCATGTTCCTGTGTCGGCGATACGGGCGGTGACTTCTGGAACGAGTGTTTGAGGATGCCTGCCGGAATCGAACATTAGCATAGAAAGACGTGACAGGGTCATATGGTTATCGTGATGTAGCGAGATGGCGCATACCTCGAGGACGCTTCACCTCGGGTCCCGGAGGAGTGTGGATGACCTTGGGACTTGTCTCAACGGTGGCCATGTTGCTTGAATGCAGTTCTAGGCTTGGTGGTGTTGGTTGGTGGGCCCGCGAGCGCGAGGTCGTGCTTTACGGAGTCCGAAGGTTAGGGATGAGCGGTATGTAGCGATCGAAACAGGATAGATCGAAGGGTGAGGCGTGTGGTGGAGAGTGAGGTCGAAGTTGTGTCCAGGCGGAGACTCGAGAGGAGAGAGGCTTCGGCGGTCGCGGGGAAAACGCTTGGACCCTGCAGATGGAAGACTGGCGTACTGAGTGCGTTGTAACTTGTGGTGGGTGACGGTCGATAACCGTTGATATAACGCGCCGATGCAAGTTGACAAAGCAGTGAGAAATATGAAAGATGCAGAAGATAGGAAGACTCTGGTGTTTTGGGTATGGGATTCTGGTCTCTACTTGTGCTGGAGGTATGCATGCATGTATGTCTCAGCGGGTGATCAGGCGTGTGATATTGATGATACGTGATGCCGGGTGTACCAGATATAGAATGCCGAAGGTGCTGGGTTTTCCGTTTTCCGTGCTGGGGGAACGAAGCTTGGAAGAAAGAAGACCAGTCTCGACTCTCGACTCTCGAGGACTTGAATGTTCTTGGTCAAATCAGTCAAATCAGGGTTACACTCGGCCAACTTCAGTTGTGATGATGGCAGGAGGGTGATGATTGATTGCTCCAGCCTCGACGATCTGTCTGGGGAACTGGAAGATGCATGGTAATGGTATTGGTGCACTGGTGCCACTACATGCGACCCGGACCACTGACAACGGACTTCAGCGCTGCATTTCACTGGATGCTGTCACTGCAGGTGTTGCAGCGTCACTGCCCATGCGCTGGAAGGAGGGGTGCACAATGCACATGCCTCGGAGGGGCTGGGGAAAAGACGAGAGTCTGATTGACCCCGCTTTTCGTCATTCACGAGGTTGCAGAGACCAGAAGCTCATGCGAAGCCGCGGTATCTAATAGAAGTACTGTCTACTTCGCAAAAGCTAGCCCATTCCAAACTTCCACAACCCCTGAACCTTGCTCCCGGACCCGGCGCGGCTGACATCATGGCCTGCCACCTTTCACACCTATCCATCCATGGATGTCCTCCCACGTTCGTTCGACATTAGGTTCTCACGACACCACTCGGCGTGACCTCATGATATGGAGGCTTCACGATGGTCATGAGACCAATTCTTCTGGCTGGTACGTAGTCCTGATGATGTGTGCATTTCGTCGTCGCAATCGGGATATGCTGCTCTTGGTCCAGCCACCGCATTTGTTACGTGACGATGGAAGGCAGGTGAGGTAGCATCGACGGACCGTGATGGCAATGCCGTGCTGAGTTGTGGAAGCATCTGGACCCTAGAGTTTGTATATTCCACGACGCTTCAGCTGACATGGCGATAAGGGTTTTGCATTCTATAGGCACGCTTGGGGGTCTCTAGTCATATGCCTATTGCCGGTGGTTCATCTGCTGTTTTGATAGATGTGTCTCGATGCAGCCTGTAGATTAATAAAGTGCCGCAGCATCGTCGTCAACTATAGTGGTCAGATTCCTCCTGACCGCATGCATGGTAACGGACGACCGCTATGGGTGCCGCTGGCAACAAGATATCGGTCCAATCCTATGACCGTGTTCTAGAGACAGTTATGCTCCGACAGGAGTTATCGCCTGTGTATGCTTCTAAATGCTATCCAAACCAGCTCCATCGAACATCAAATCACATTCACCAAGCACTATCTCATACTTAAGTCAAGTAGTTAATTCTGCTCGATTGTTAGGTATATATTAGGTAGGTTGTCGTACATCTATCATGCATTCAGGTAGGTATCATACGCGAGGAATGTTGTACATCAAACATCTTGAGCAGGAAGTTCACCAGCCTCAGCCCTCTTCAACTTCCTCATCGTCTTTCTTTTTCTTCTTCACCTCCCGCTTCTTCGGGCGCAACCACTCTTCCATGCCGAGCGGCCAGTACACCCGATTATCGGGGCCGCCCATGCCCAACTCCTCCTCTGGAACCTCTGGCGGCGGCAGGGGTTCCGGCTCTTCTTCTTCTTCGACCTTGTCAACCTCGTCTTCATCCTTCACCCTCTTCTTGCGCAGCTTCTTCTTCTTCGGCGTCTTCGGTAAGGGCCTGTTCTCATCTTCCCTCTCATAGGGAACAATGTCGTTAAAGGTGTCCCATCCGGGCAGTCGGAAATTACGCATGAGATCGAAGACCGCTTGTTCCTTATCTTTGGCCTCAATCATGAGATCCATGGTGTCGGGACATGGAGGCAGAGTCATGACACGAGGACGGTGCTTTCGTCGTTGTCTGCCGGTCACAGCGTCCGAGCACGGCTCGCTGTAGTGCATCTTCTGTGTGATACCCTTCCGGTCCCACGTTGCCTTGATGCGCGGGTAAAGTTCCATTATATCTTTTGTGCCCTCGCGAATCTGGTCCGAGTCGAACATGATGTTATGATGATGGTAGTCCAAAACCATCGGGATGTTGAGCTCTTCACATATGGGAAGCAAGTCATGCACCGTCCAGGAGACATCGTCATTCTCTAGTACAAGTCTCGCCTTGATGCCGTCTGAAAGTTTGGCGTAGTTCTCTCTGAAACGATCGAGAGTGGCGTTCTTATCACCGAAGACTCCGCCCATATGAAGAATCATGATAGCGTCCTTGTTTAATTGCTCAGGGAGCCGCAGGAGTGTCAACAACTCGTTGTGATACTCCAAATCTCTGACGGCGTTTCTCACCACCTCTGTTCTAGGAGACCCCAGCTGGGTAAACTTGGCGAATGATTAGCTATAGTAGAAAGTCGGGGTATAATGGCACGTACCTGTCCGGGATGCGTGGTGAGCCGGTGGCCAAGCTCACCCGCCAGCTTCCCAGCCTGCGCCAATGTTTCGGAAGCAAAAGGGGCTAGCTTGTACCCATAGACCTCATGGCTAGCGAACGGAAACATCTCCGAGCTGAGACGCATAAACTTGATACCGTACTTGTCGTTCCACCGAATCATCTTCACAATGTCACGAGCGTTGGCGAGACCTAGATTCTCGACATACTTCTGACCCCTTGCTAGCTCGGCAGGCTGGTCCTTGTCAGGACGATTTTTGGTCGCATGTTCCGGTAGTGTGGGATCCTGAAGCGGGTGGCGATGCTCTATGATGGAAGCTATCCGACATGTTCGAGAGCTGAAGACCGGCGGGTTGCATTGACGAAGATACGTGTTGAGACAGGCCTGTACCACGTCAGCATGCTACACTTTATCCACTGACTCGACTCAGCCATGATCATTAGGCCTGTTTACATAGCCTAGTCTCCCCTTCCAGGGCAACGGAAGATAGTCACTGTTGACGGGCGGCGGCCTCGCACCTTGTTGTTTTAATGTGTTGATGTCTGTCTCCTCCGGGAGATCATCACCGTCCTCCTCCTTTTGCGGTGGTGCTTCTTCTGCTGTCTCGTCGACGGATGTGTTTTTGGTGTGCTCTCCGCGACGTTTTTCACGGCGTTGCTTGTTGCGTTCGTTCAGGGCGTCCATCTCTAAATGAGCGGGTATGACGTCCGGCTCGGGCTTGATCGGCCTCGGTAGAAAGGCGGCCCGCTCGGGGTCATCGGGTGGAGGGTTCTTGAGTGGCAAGCTGTCGTTCACAGCAAGCTTCTGTCGTTTGACGGCGCTACGTAGGTTGTCTTCCATCTCCTGGAGGCCATGTATAGCATGGTCAACCCCCTGCTTCGCACTGGACTTCCGCCGTTGGACCTTGGGCGCATCTTTCGTCGGTTGTGAGACCTCAACGCCATCGCGTAGTGCTTGGCCTGGTTTCTGCACGTTGCGACCTGATCGTCGTGGGCCGCCGCGCGGACGGTCTATCGTAGAGCGTTCCTCGGTTGGGAAGTTCTCGGGTAGGAGCGCCATGTCCGACTTCTTACGCTTCGGGGCCATCGCGAGACAGCTACGGCGACGGACGGTGGAACGCAAGGGTATATGAGAAGAACAGGCCGGAGCAAAGAGACCGACGAAGTGTCCCGATTCAGCCTTACAAGAGCGAATCAGACACCTGACGGAACCTTGCATCCAACTCGGATATTGGTGGGGATGAGAAGATACGGTAGGGGAGTGCTGTCACGAGGCACAGACACAGTCGTCTGACGAGATCCGTAACTTATTGGGTGCCGATGGTCTTGGATGCGGGACTGCAGACTGCAGACTGCATACACACACATAAGGTACGAGACACATGCGAGAGTCGGAATCGGGATGGATGTGAGGGAAGCGGAGGAGATTGAGGTCAAACTCCACCATTAACGCAATTGCATGGAAGCAATGCAGATTGCTTCGTCCTTCGTCCTGGGCAGTCTGGAGGCGCCGCAAGCAGAACAATGACGGAGTACACGTCATGGAGTGAGGTTAGTGACGGCCGTGAGGGCTCTTTTGGACAGGAAGTTTTGCTCCCCCTGGACTCCTTTGTTTGCAGTGGCAGGCGGTCGCGGGTCACGGCACTCACCCACTGTTATGTAACCCATCAGCAATTGTCAGACAAGACGAGAATGGATTGGCAAATCTCAAGTGGTGCTACGCTGGCTGGCTCGATCCGTGCTGAAAATTCAGATGGCTGTGAGGCCAAACGGGAAGGCATCTGGAGTCGATGAAATCATCATGGCCCGATCGAGATTGCAAGTGCACAGACAGATGGGATCACAGATGGGCAGATGGGCCAGCCTTGACGCCTTTTAACTTTTGTGCCGGGCGGTCAGGCGGAGGCATATGTCCCAGGGGCTCTGTCTGGGTGGTCAGGTGGTGGTGCTACCACTCGGCCACCCCTGGCCCTACTTGGCGGCCTGCCAGTGCTATGTGGGCCGCCTGGCAGCGCTCGCCAGCTGGTACTGCAGCCCTACCACCGAGACAGGTTGACAGGACAGTCTACTCGTTTTAGAGTCAATTCAATGCTGCAGGTGACAAAAGTCTATTTGCACAAGATACCGATATTCGTCGTGTCGACACCAATTACATAGCTTTGGTTGCAGATAGTTATTCCCGCATTGGTAGAGTGAACGCCGACGCCGTCCTGCCCGTGGAAATCATCCCCGCCCCGGCATGCCGGCCCTCGCCAACCCATCCTTACCCCTTAATACAAATGAACAGATGGTATCGTGAGTACGTACTCCTCGAATGACCCCATAGGTATCATCATAATTGTCTCTCTCTCAACTTCATACGAGTCAAGTCGGCCCCCCCCCAAAACCTCGAAACCCTCGCCGTGCTACCCAGTTGTGACAGCGAACTCCAGCTGTGTAGCTAGCTACATCCTAAGTAACTGGGTCAATTCGTAGGCACTCTGTTGAAAGAGGCCAGAGTAGGCCCATTACCAGAACATGGCAACCGGCAGAGCATGACCACGGCCATAGTCGACATTCCCCTCCAGCTCTTGAACGGGCTGAACCCGTTGCACGGGCTGATAGTATGGAGTCCTGCAGACCGGGCAGTTGTACTTCTTCCTCATGAACCATGTCGCTAGACATTTGGCGTGGTACAGGTGTCTGCAGCGCTTCATCTTCAGTACTTCATCGTTGACGGGCTGCAGGGAACATCGCTCTTCCTTCGCCGTTGTCGTAGTGGACGTGGACGCTGTGGATGTCGACATCGTCTTGGTTGTTGTCGTTCTCGATATGTCAATCCCAGCTTCGAGGTCTACCCCAGCCCCTGTCGGCGCCGACGCTCCTGCTGGACTCCCATAGAGAGAAGCGAGACAGATGGGACTACCAATCATTAGACACAATGCACGAAGTTCGGAAGTATCATCACAACTCTTACCATTCGGCGTCCTCCGCCTCGGTCTGCGAATTTCTTCGGTCCCTCTTCTCAGTGACCCCTTCCAGCTGCGTCAAGGCAGACAGGATCGATTTCGGCAATTGCTTCGCGGGTCTACTCTCGTTTCTTCTGAAAAATCGGAAAGGCTCCTTACACACGGCCCATCTGAGACAACTGCGAGGCTGCTAGTTAGTGGTTGCAATGAACCTGATTGCCGGGACGGCAGCATGGTACGAGAACTTACAGTACGGCAACGACAAAACTCACGAGCAGAACGACGCAGCCTATGACCACGGCATACCAAGGAGCCAGCATGATCGCGTATATAGTTGAAGAGTTTTCGCACCCCGCGTCTCGATTCGAGTGTCGCACTGCTGGTGGCCTCTGTGTGGCAGTGAACGGATGAGCACAATCTCTTTGGCGGTGTCCAGGCAGGAGGTGAATCAGTCTGTCTCGTGGAACTGTGCGAGTTGCGGCATCGGGGTTCTTCGCCTGGATTCGATACCCGGACCAAGGTTGTTTAGCTGCTATGCGCTGGTTCGAGCCTGATCACAATGCGTTGCGCCAACGTGAGGAGAAGCTTGTGGGTGAACTTCCTGACCGAGGCCTGACCGGTAAGCCGCAATCCAGATGAGGCGGAAAGTATAAATCACGATATGCTCATGATTCACAAGGTCCAAACGGCTAGGTACTGAAGTGACACAGGCGAGTCACCAACTTGACCGAAAGCGAGTCCATTGGGCAGTGTTGTCTTTCAAGCTGCCCGACCTCCAAGGGATGTATTATGGGAATTAATGTCATGTCCAATTTTGGAGAAATTGAATTGCGGTGAGGTCTATATTTATGAACATCCCAGGATTCTGGTCAGCACTCTAATTCGCAAATCCCGGCTGCTCAGCGCGCTGGCGCATCCTGGTCCTACCAGAACTCAAGGCGCGTGAAAGCTCAAGTACAAAAAGTGGCAAGATCGCCGCGGAAGGAGCTCGTGATAGTGAAGTTTGATATGACAGCGCGGCAGGAGGAATTGACTCCCTTGTTTAGCGCTGACTGCATGTGGAGTTGGAACTTGTTGGTGTTGAACCGTGTCGCGCTGGGAGCGCCTGCGTGGCGCAGTCATTAATCGTACCGGTAGTCTGGCACATGCATCGCCGACCTGTTGCCCTTGATTCTGAATTTCGAGAGAACTGCCGTGTTGCATGATGCATCGTCTCACTTCGTCCTTTGCCGTTTCGCGGAATGTTGGTGTCCATCTTGACCCGCCAGTGCCAACTGGCTGATCTTCTCGTTAGCAAGATTGATTGCCTCTTGCAGCAAGACCTTCTCGCCGTGTCGAACCACTACAGCCATCTTATGGCGGCCGCTGATCTCATTTCCAGATATCAGCTTCATGTCGTCAGCTGCACTTGTGCCGTACGCAGCTAGTCGCAACTCCAACGCGCGACGCATTGCTGACAGGGTGACCTCATCCCTCTTGCGCTTATCGGGAATTAGTTCTGCTCTGGCTTTTCGGACAGCCTTGAGAAACATGTGAATCTGCTCTCGGAGGTCTTCCGGAAGATGCTTGAACGCTGGGGGGTCGTGAACCTCGCCTCGAGAGTCTGGCTCTTCCAGGTCCCGATCTACAATGAAGGCATCCTCAACCTCTTCTGGGTCGAGCTCGTTGATCTGTGGCTCTTTAATTAGCCCTATATGTCTTGCAGGAAAGCAGTCTATTGTCTGGACACTTCATCCTTACCGCTTTGCCCCAAGTAGCATCATCGACTTCCAGAAGCTCTCTGAGCACAGAGAGTATCAAATTCCATGATAGCTCTACAACATCGTATCGAGTATGGCGGTGCGTCACGTAGCCGTAGCGCCTCAACAGCTCGCCGTTTCCAAGTGGGCCGTAGTAGTTCACAACTTGCTCGCCAGCCGGGATTGGCCTCAGGGACGTGACGGTCAAGCTATCCTCGCCGTGGTTGACGTGGGCCTAGGTACATTAGCGTCAGAGGCGAGGCTTCCACGTGATAGAGTATCACATCAGGGAGGAAGTAAGCTCACGTTGAATTCGGCGTCGGCATTCAGTATATCAGCCATCGGCACCATCCCCATAAGAATCTGGCCTTCCTTGTCCTCCACCCACTCCTCTCCGTTTTCGGCATTTGCCTCGTCGTCGTCGTCGTTTTCGAGGTCAAATGCGTAAGCCATGATCATACTACCCATACGATGTGACAACAACATCAGCTGGTCATCGCTAAGTTGCTCTGACCCTTGCGGGTAGAAGACGCTGGCGTGTTCCCTGACCAGAGGCAGAACCTTGGCACGAAACATGCTATCAGCGTCGTCCCTACCAATCTTGGCCACGATCGAGCTGGCTTGCAGCTGCTGTAGCTCCTGGTCGGACCACCACATCAACGTCTCGAACTTATCGGGCAGCACATCGAAGTACGGTCTCCAGTGCGACTTGTCTCCCTGCAGATACTCATAGACCATGACAAGAATGAGTGAGACCCAGTTGTCCGGGGGGCCGCTCGTCTCACTGCCATCCTCGTCTGCCTCGTTGTCAGCGTCCTCCAAGCCCGTCGTCGCAAAGATGCCCGGAATTCTCTTCGCGAGATCCGAGGTCTGCGTATTGATGATGGCAAGCCTTGGTATGGTGAACAGCACGGTATCTTCGGGGATATCGGCGGTAGTGACTACTCGGTTGATCAGTGGACACCATGTCATCGGAATGGAGTCTCTTGCGTGCCAAGCCTTACCAATTCCTCTGCCAGCCCCTTGCGCGCGAAGATCTTCGATCTTGATGTGAGGGTGAAAGGTTGCGCCGGGCCACGCCTTGAACCAATCAAGAAATGATGCGGACTTCGCATTATACGTGGGATCCGACATTTCTGACTGCTGGCGAGATCTCACTTTGCTATGATTTCAGGCGGGCGTAGCGAACTCGCAGTTCTCGACAAGGTTGCTGGGTGATGGATTCAGAGAATCTTCATTGTGTCCCGATGATTGCACGAACCCCCACCTAAAGTAAGCTGATATGCGTCTAAAGGGGCCCGTGCTCTCACCTCGGGAATATGCAACAATGAGCACATTGTGGATCCAGCTGATTCCAGCTGTCAGGTGTCTTGTCGGTTGGGCCGGATTGTTGCCCAAGGGACAAGGTACCGTTTGCACTGTATCTAGTACTTAAGTGACCTTTCGGATGGGACACGCTCCCATCCTTCTAGACAGCAAGCAGAACATCCAGAATACTAGTCATCGTAACATGGTATTCTGGGCCCCTGCCAGAAGGCAAGACATTGTGCCTTGTGGTAGCGGTATCCAGAATAAGGACCAGGGTCACGATAGGTGGCTATTGGTCTGTATTCTGGAAGTTGCTTGATTGAAAGAAGGGATGGGTGGTGTCCCCATCCCAGAAGTAGCTATCATTCCAGTTGGGTACAAATCAGGTACAACGGGTACCCGTTGAGCTCCAAGGTACCTTGTATCCTGGTCCGTGACCCATCCGTCATTGTGGCTGGAAAATGGGTTGAGGAGCCACAACATAATTGGGAAAGGTTTAAAACATCCAGTCTATTACTATAACCTTTACCAAAGTTTAGGTCGCTTCGCTAGATGCCTAGATGCTTCTGGAGGCCTCAGGTGTCTTTCTAACTGTCCCCTTCTAACAAGGCCCTTTCTATCGCCCCACTAACCTAATGTCAGATTTGAGCCAATCGTGAGGTTGAAGTGTGTGTGTGTGTGTTCTGTCTCTTTAGAGTGTCCTCGTGCGACCGTGGCAGTTTTGTGCCAGAGGGGGCTGGATCGGGACGGAACAACTAGGCTCCGGTGTCTACCTATCAAGGTGCCCTCTTGGCTCACCTTTAATCCAACACCTAAGCAGGTCTTTTTCAAAGTCTATTTGTTGCTAGAAATGTCCGCACCCTTTTAATTAGTTAGATTTATTTAGAGTATACTCAAAAATTTAAATTCAGAAATAGTTAATAGTAAACCTTTCCCAACTTTAAAACAAAGCTTTAAACTACCCGTGCCCTGCACCACCTTCCACCTCACCAGGGCTCACCACGTAGGGCATCCTCCTTGACGACCTATGGAACATGGACAAGACTGGCTTTTCATTAGGGGTTGAAAAGGACCAGATAGTCGTCACTAAGCAAAAAAGAGCCTATTATTTTGGAATACCAGAGAATAAGGAGTCTGCTACTAGCATAGAAGCTATCTCTGCCGCCAGCGAGGTTATCCCAGGCTTCTTTATCCTCTCTTGCACCCTTCATATGTCTCCATGGTACAAGGTACCCAAATTAGACCCCAAGATGGCAATTATAACCGCAGAAAGTGGTTATTTAAACAACGAGATTAGCCTAAAATGGATTAAACACTTTAACAAGCACTCTAAGACCTCTCAAATTAGTGTAAAGAGGCTCTTAATCATCGACGGTCACAGGAGCCACAACATGATACAATTCATTAGATATTGTGACGACTACGGCATTATCCCTTTTGGTCTCTCTCCGAATATGAAGCATTTACTACAGCCGCTCGTTGTAGTGGTTTTCCAGCCCTTGAAGCACTACTATGTTAAAGCCCTAGATATTATGATGCGTGATGATCTCATGCACATCAGAAAGATTAAGTTCTTGTCGTATATTGAAAGGGTTCGCCAGCAAGCTTTTAAGAAGACTACTATCCTTTCTGCCTTCAAGAAAACGGGCATCTATCCCTTCAAACAGTCAGTTGTGATTAACCAGTTGAAGGAGCGCGAAGCTTATGCGAGGACCCTGTCAACCGCCCCCCCCCCTCCCTAACCAGCCTGGTTCCTCTCCAGTTGCCACTCCAACTACAATGTAACAGATTCACAAGGTCGCTTATCAAGTAGACGAGGCCTTGAATAACCTGGACGATGGTGAGGATCTTACTCCTGATCATATTGAGAGGATCAGGCTCCTATCCAAGGGGGTGCGCTTCCACGCCTCCCAGCTAGTCCAGACTAAAAGGGACCTTATAAGGACTGAATTAGCCTCTTAAGTTAATAAACAGTGTAAGTCTGTAAAGAACACTCCTCTCTAATCAAGAGGAATACTCACAGTTGAGATCAGGCGTCAGATAGCAAAGAAAAATGAGCAAGAGACCGTAATAAGCCTCCAAAAGAAGGCAAATACCCTGGTAAAGAAGGAGCTCTAACCATAAAAGAACCTCACCAAGGAGGCAACAAAGTTGGCCAGGCATTAAAGAATGACTAAAAGACTGCCTGCTGCTGATATCTACGAATCTGACAAGAAGATGCGGTCGCTACATAAATTTTAATGCTGAATAACCTCATATTGGTGTGTTATTGTGGTTGGTGTGCTACTGTGGTGAGCACGACTTTACGTGGTGAGCCTAGGCGAGGTGGAAAGTGGTGCGGGGCACGGGTATATAGAAAATGATTGTTAACTGTGAGATTCTAGAAGGGTCACAAGCCTTGGGGGTGTGAGCGGTCGCTGCAAATGTTGTTGTCATTCTCAAGTATGCTCGGCAGGGCTAATCTACAGCTAAATACCGGATCCACTGTTCCCTTGACAGCCCCCTAGTGGGTACTGCACCTAAGGACACCATATCTGGGATCCAACATCTGACATTAACCTTGATAAAGTGCCATTATGAGCATATGAGCAGGTCCATACTATAAGGTACCTAAGTCATAAGGCAATTGGCGTCGTGTCTTTCTCTGCATTTATACTTAGGCCTTGCCTATATAGACCTTCAATAGCGACCATATAACATACCCTGGACAAGGCCATAGATGTTATAGACGAAGCTCCAGGCTTATGTTATCACTGGACTTGATTTCGCTGCATCTCATCTAAATACGCCTATATAAGTACCGGTATCACACACGTTTCTTAAGCTCAACTCATATCACAGGTGCCTTCGCTTTTAAAATCTGGTACTTCGTCGCGCGGAGTACATATAGCATGCTAGGCGATCCGCAAGGCATGCAGCTGTTTTGCCACATACTTAGGACGTGGGAAGAAAACTTACATTACTAGTTATGTGTTATGAAAGTACGTGATTGAGGAGAACACTGCGGTTCTTGTACCCATTCAAAAGACGTCATCTTGGAGGAGGGATTTCTAGATCAAAAGTCTCGACCCGAAGTACTCAGTGCCTTAGAATATAGCCTACGTGGACATGTACCCTGCCGAGCTTCAACCTCGAGCGTCGCGTTACGGAAGTCTGGTTTCGCCATTGGTCTCGGTTAGATTTACCACAAAAAAAGCATGGGGTGATGTGATGGAAGTGCAAGCCGGGCATCATCCGCAAGTCGTACTGTATGTCCGATATCTTTCGGTAGCTACTGTCCTCAAGTCTCCGAGGCCGCTGCCGGGCAGGATAAGTATATATATAAACACCCAACCTGGCATAGACTCGCTGAGACTTTTGTGAATAAACGATCTGGTAACACCTGTGTATAAGTGAATGTCCGATGCAGAGACTATGACTTAGCTAATATGTCCACGCCTTGGCCGGGCCGATAATTTAGATATCTCAAGTGGCGACATTCTAGTTGCTCATTCCAAGGTCAGCTCTTAATAAGGTATTTCTCAGGCCACCGAGACGCGCACCTAAGGGCTTTTATTTTCTGTAGTCGCTGTTGATGGTTGTGGCTGTAGGACCCATCAACAGTGACCAAGACTCGTTTCATGCTGTCTGCCAATGCCTCCGAAGAGTCGATCAAGTGTAGTAGTAGTAGAGTGACGTTCCATAGCAACAGCACCTGATAACAAGACAGATTATTCTGCGCACTCTCATTCCTTACTTTTTTGGATATTGTTAGGTTCGATGCTATCAATCGTGTTCGATCTCATCGAGCGGAGATTTTCCTACCCCTCTACTTCTTTTACGGCGACCTCAGGACGACTTCTATCGCAGATCGGTCGTAGCAGTGTTGACAATGCTCTTGTACAGTCTTCGGAACCGGGCTTTGCGATTTTCAATCGGATTATGGCATCGCCTTCATGCACACGATCGCTCCACCTAGATAAACTGCCGGCATCAGAGTCTGTCTTCAACTACTTTTAAAATGACACGTCATAGCGACCAGTATCCGAAAGTGGCTTGAAGCTGCATCGATGGAAATTCAAATCATCCGCATCCGTAATTCTGCAGCTAATGACGGAATGGCCAAAGCATACCCCAAGATCATGGTGTCTTGGAGCATCCCCATTGGCTCGCTGTCAAGCAGACCTTAGCACGTCAGTGATATATGTGCCGACATCGACGCCCAATTAGTTCAGTTGCAGCACCGATCTTGGAGGAGGAAAACCCATCCGTGTATCATGGTCAAGATGGAAGCCTGGTGGCTTTATCACAGAGAAGTATAAGACGCCCGCTACATGTAGCCGTTTGAGGAAAATCTTCTGTCATTGTCTTACAGATTTGCGGTTTAAAGATACAGAGGTCGACAGGTTTGGACTCCAAATTGCAACTGTCACCAAGCCCCCGTCTGCTGTCATTCACACCCTGGTTACCCCCATCATCAGAGTTAGGGCCGGGTGTTGCTGGTGTCGAGTCCAATCATGGAGGGCAAGGATCAGCAATGCCGGCTTAACCCGAATGAATCCTCCATGACACTCTGCTTATGGAAGCTTCTGGCCAAAGTGGACCGCCAACGCTACATGGGAATGCGTCATATTCTGCTCTCACAAAAGACCAAGGCCGTATCGAGTCCAGGGGCAAGCACACTGGCATCGCAACTGTCCGCGCCTATTCGTTCATGCTTCTTTCGCGAGACCATCTGCCGAGTGCGGTGGTCTGATCCGAGTAGGAGGAGCCCAATATCACAAAAAGACGACGCCTCCTTCGACGTCCTACCCCTGGTCTGGCCGTTTCTCCCCAAGTCTTCGCGGCCGGGATGACCCCAGCTGCGACTGAACCCAGCTACAAATGATGGCATATAAATGATGGCACCGGCGATTGGTCACTCCTGTTGCACGGTCCACGACGAATTCGATCTCGCCCGGACCGGTGTGTCGGGACGTTTTGAAGCTTTTCTCAACTTGGGGATGTTTGCGCAGCCAATGGGAGACGACGATACCTCACTCTGCCCTGCGATGACAGACGTCAGCGTCGAGCTTCCACAGTGCGCTATCCGGAGACGAACACCATAAAGCCCCAGCTGGATGGTGCCTCTTCCTCAGCTGGCCAGTGAGAAGTACAGCCTGCAGGTGCTGGTGTCAACAGATGCGGATGTCTCACTTCTTGACACTCCAGCCGGCGCTAGATCGCGGCATGTCAAAGTCTTGGCCGCGTGGTCTGACTGCTGAAGATTGGACGGCTTTGCTTCTTCGGAGCAGGTCGACAGACAACGGCCCGTTTGACAGGGTACTGCAGGAAGTCAGAACGGCAACGTTGCTGAAGAACCACGCTGGTCAATTAAATTGACGGAATCGTGGCCAGGCCTTGGCTGGCTGGCGGGTTGTCACGAGGTGCCGTATGGTGCTACGAGACTTCGGCAACGGGCTCGAAACTATCGTGACCGTCTTTTCGTACCGGCTCGATAAGTTGTGGGGTGATAAGTCGTGGGGTGATA
This sequence comes from Anthostomella pinea, assembly GCA_963556695.1. Classification (NCBI taxonomy): domain Eukaryota; kingdom Fungi; phylum Ascomycota; class Sordariomycetes; order Xylariales; family Xylariaceae; genus Anthostomella; species Anthostomella pinea. The sequence goes on along the minus strand of CAUWAG010000008.1, from coordinate 2,247,914 downwards.
CATGGTGGTGAAGGACCGGTCGTGATAGGCATCGCAATAGTGCCGACGAGTCTCGTGATGGAGCTAGAGCAGGAATGCCACGGCCCTGCAACCTCTCAGGGGTCCGCTTGCCATTCTCGGCTTTCCATCGGGAATTTACCAGCCAAATACCTAGATGGATCGTAGTGCCTGGCCGTGCATGGTGGCACGTAAGCTTCGGGAAGAGAGCATATGTAATCCAAAGGGGACGGCATATGTCAGAGGCGGACAACTGGACAGTCTTAAAGCCTGTGCTGTATCCTCCTCGACAACATCCACTTAGGATCTGCAACCAACACTCAACTACTCAGGTCAACTTGGGTCGTTGATTCGGAGCTCCTACTTGAGTAACAGCATCTTCCAAACGGACACAACTCCCCCCAATCAGGATGTCGGCTGTAAGTATTCCCCTATATCTGAGACGTATAACTGTTCTAAGAACACAAAGTCGAGACACCACAAAGGCTCTTCCAGCAAGTCTCAGAGGGCTGCCACATCATCGGTCCCCAGCTCCAGCAGCAAAGTGGACTACAATGCCGGTACGATGTTTCTCTTCGTCGTCAATGAGATCCAACTTGATCCCGCATTTCCGCGCGATGCCGACGAATGGGGAAACGAGCGGCCCCCAAGGCAGAGGGCAGCCTACAGAGCAGAGACAAGAGGCGTCGTCTTTCGCTACAGCAACGGAGTCGTATCTCCGGCCGCGGGCTACCACTGGCGACGACCGAATGGGGTTGGCACAGAGGGTGCAATCGGCTACGACACGCAGTCTCTTGACGCGTCTGGCAACATCGTCAACACCTTCCGGCCAGTGGTGGGGTACAAGACTTGCACCGTCTTTGATGCCGGACCCTTCCTCCCATGGGTGTACGTCGACGTTGATGCCAGCACTCACGACGTCGAGTATAACGACCAACCATATGACAGGTTCTGGGCTGTGAACTTTGCGCACCAGAGAGGCGTGAGCCGTGTAACCTCTGGCGGGGAAAAGCTCGTCGCGGGTCAGCAATGCAGCTGGCTAGGATCTCTTGTTCCGGAGAGCTATCGAAACTTGAGGACCAACCCTCCTCTATCTGAAGGCCTCGGGGGCGAACTTGGCCCCTTGCTTGGTCTCATGGCTCTAGCTGAACGACACCGTCACACCAACGATGCTTTCAGTCGTCACTGGAGCGGACAACAGTGGAGTGGGCGCAGACAAGTCAGCGTTTGTAAGTTGATACTATTAGCTGCCTGGTTAATTACTACTAAACGGAAACACAGCCACTGAAGGGCCCCCTAGAGGGGTTCTGGTCCACGTGGCCTTGGAACCAACTCAAGATCCGGAGCAAGCTGCTATTGGCATCGACTACTTCGAACGCCATGGAATCGCTGTCCGTGGATGATACGTTATATACTTGCCCTGATATTAGCACTGGGTGGACCAACGTTTTGCTTTGTTTTTCCATCAGGCTTTTTCTCATACTTGGGGTCTGATATGCACGAGTCTACAGGATGCCACCTGGTGGAAATTGTAACGCCATGGAATCGCTGGTTCTTGGGTGATACGTTTTATATCTGCCCTGGTATTTAGCTCTGAGGAGACCAACGTTTTGCTTTGTTTTTCCACTAGGCTCTTTCTCAAACTTGGGGAAACTCGGGGTTCTCTTTGTATTTCATCTCCACAGCTTGATCATGTATTATGACATGCCCGAGTCTACAGGACGCAATCTGCTGGGATATTGTATCCCCTGGGATGGTCACGAAGCTACGAAACATATTCTTTCACGTATACGAAGAAATCTTGAACAATCAATACCTGTATAGTTCTTGTCAACTTATTTTATTTTTAAGATCTTCGACCACAGGGGAAGAGTCAAACCCAGATCGGAGCCCCCGTGCTGCATGTAGAGTCCAACATAATAAAAAGCGACTGAGAGACACAGATGACCAAGGCTTCCTTCCATACGCATTTGCATGTCTGAGCAGCCTAGGTCGGATCACTATCACATTGGGTACCATTACGAAGAGGCAGAGGGATCTGTCATTCAGTCATTGTATACAACAGCCGCAGTGCGCATTGTAAGTCTGACCACATCGTCGGTTTAATTCTCTTAGGCAGATGCATTCTCATCCGTATTTTCACCAGCACGCTCCGCCATTTCCAGGTCCTGAGCCCCTTTTTCTAGACCACCCTCCTTCGCGTTATCCCCCTCAATATCCTTGCTTTGTGACAGGAAATACTCGACGACGTGCATATGGTTATTGAACGCCGCCAGGTCCAGGGGTATCTGATCCTTGTCATTGGCCACGGTAGGCGACGCCCCTCTCGATAGCAGCAACTTGACTACATCAAGATGGCCGCCCAGACAGGCCCAGTGCAGGGCCGAGTTGCCGAAGGAGTTCTGCACGTTGATGTATGGCGTTTCTGCAGATGACTCAGGCGAGGACTGTGACGTGGCTGTCGTTGCCGCTGTCACTGACTCGCCGGATGGCAGATGTGATAGTATGAGTGTGACGGTTTCTAGCAGGACAGGGTTAGCCAGGCTAATATCGTGTGCATCGTACGATTGACGGGGGGTGTGATTGGGGGGGAAACGCGACAGATGTGCATCTCGGGGCTGAAGAGGTATAGCTTGCGTGGTGTTGCGCACCCGTCCCAGCGAACGACCCCGACAGCCGCCACACCGCTCGATCCATGCGGAGCTTGCATACACAGACAGATAGATAGCAGCGAGCAAAAAGGAGCGACCGAAGAAAATGACAGGCGCCCGCCCGCCAGGGGAACTTACTCGCATGCCCATTCGCCGCCGCCATATGCAAGCAGGTGGCCTTTCCCTCGTCTCGTGCAGCTGCGAGGATTTCAGCCGGCGTCGCACCATCACGGCTGGAGATCTCCCGCAGCATGTCGGTGAGATCTGCATCCTGACCGGCTCGGGCCAGATAGATCAGGTCGTCGATCTCGTCCTCTGACAGCTTGGGTGCCATTCTGCCTCCTCTCTGCGGATTTGTCACCCCGATTTGGAAATCTGGATGTCGTGCAACTGCTGTGACGCGCTGTCGGGACTGCGCTCCTTGAAAGGTTGAAGCCCAAGCTGGATCGTGGAGCTGTTTGGTGCTGCTGCTGCGGCTGCGGCTGCCACTGGAGGAAACTGGGGAAAATTTTCAGTCGCGATTGGCGTGGTCAACGTCTTTGTTCTCTGCGTGGGGTTCCCGCAACTCGCTCTCGTGGATATTTCCCTGTAAACTCAATATTCCGGAGAATCTACCCGAGTTTTCTATCCGATTGCAGATTTATGGGAGGGTTGGTGAAGTTGCAGTGTGCCACGACGTCGTTGCTCCCAAAGCTCAAAGACGAACATTCCCAATTAGAGAGGGTCACGTGACGCAGTTTGGCACCACCTGCACCAATTGACGTAAGTCTATGGGAACGGTCGAACGTTGAACGATACCAGTCAGACGCCGAAACCAGCCAATGTGATACAGCAAATATGCACAGATCGCGGTAATGCCTGACGCACTGTGATGTGACAGTGATCCCCGTACCTTATTCGTACGAAGCTGTGTGCCACCTGCCACCTGCAGACACCCAGACGTGTCTCCCTGACCGAGCTGGCAGGCCAGATCAGACGGACGAGTTGACAGTGCCCCCATTCTGTAGACTAATGCAGTTCACAACCAGGCGAACTCGTCGGATAGCTTTTCGTCCAACCAACCTGTCAGGTCGCCGGCATCATCTACCGCTTGTATCTCGGCTTTGATATTGAGCACAAGCATGACCTGCAGCTCGCGTGCAAGTTCCGTATCGTAGGCATCCCCAGTCTGATCCCCTGCTATCTGATTCAGTTGGCTGACGGCCTTCTTGCGGTCAGAGGCACTGAGTGATGACGTGCTTTTGATGGCGTGGATGGGCCCTGTCCCGCGAGACGGCTCATCCCACTGCCGGGACGAAGATCCCAGGTCATACTGGGGTGGATGATACGACGCCTGACTGGCCTGAGATGAAGGTGGTGTCTCGTATCGTGTGGCTCTGCCCATGATGTCGTGACTCTTAGGGCCTAACCAGGAAAGCCCCGGAACGTCGACGGCGACCTCGTGAGCTAGGCTAAGACTTCCATGCTTATAAGTGCGCATAATGGCGATGCCATGCGGGTCAAAATCGACCAGTGCATATGCAGGGAGATGAGGAAATGCCGAATGAACGACGTGGAGGAACCGCCGCGTCGCTAGATCGGGATAGCCTTTGGCCTATGTCACTGGTCAGCTGGAGCTCATGAAAGGGAAGGCAGACGAGGTGAAGCCTACTGTAACGAGGATACCAGGGCCAGCAGATGAAGTGGCAAAGTACTGGGATGCAGCCAACCCGCGAAAGGTAGCCTGGACGTAGAGGTCAGCATACATAGGTACCCTCACCCGTGGCCAGCATGTAGTAAGGGAGCTTTGCCTCCTTTTCGATCACTAGAATCCACCTCGCCATGCTGACGTCGATCTCTCCCACGGCTCTGATATCAGGAATGAGAATGCCCTGATGGGACTCAGTCAGTTCATGATTTCCGAGCTGGAACATGAAGTCGAAGACAGCCTTACATGGTGGTTGTGACTGCAATCATGAACGGTGCCGTTGCGTATACTGATAGTGATCTTGCCCGCAACAAGCCCTTTACATGCTGCGACCTGCATAACGGTTAGCTTTGATTACGCGAGTAATTTGCCAGGGAGGACGTCGCGTACCACGTTCAGCGCATCTCTTCCAAGCCCGAATGTATACGCGATATCGTCAACGAGTGCGTCGACGTAGTGCTGAGTACCGAACAGTTCGGGGTTTTGGTAGTAAATGCTTCTGTCAATCTCGGTCAATTACCTCGAAAATGATAGAAAAGCCTACCCAGAACTATTTACCACGTCTCCGTCAAGACGCAAAAGGGAGAAAAAAAGAAAAGGCGAACCTCTTCGTGATGATAGTGCCAGAGACAAGCGCCTCATGTGACAGATGGAGGATTTGAAGGAGACAGGCTAGACAGTAGAACAGACGATATGAGTAAACGGGAGACAAGTAAAAGCCCGTGGTCGCGCATGCCACGATGAACCTACTGAATCTCTTTCCGCCCCTGGCCGACGGAAACCTGACCGAGGCGATATTGCCTGTCTGGCGGTTCCGGAGAGGGATGACCAGAAGACGATTCTCCTTGAGAGCATCGACAACTGCCTCAAGGATGTCTTCAATCTTGGATACAGCTGCTCCGACCCTTGGATTCTGCGTATGATCCCCGGAGAATGTGACGATGCCTTCACCACGACGTCTGTAAGAAGAAGGAGAATGTGAACGTGGGGCGATTGCCGGACTTCCTGACCCGGAAGGGATGCTAGAATCCATCACGACGCGGTTGCAACTTCCACAGACACGCGCCAACCCGGCGCGTGATGCATGTGGCTACCGGCCTTACTACACCATTGAAAGAACTGACTGGCGCAATTACCCAGGTTCGTACCTAGTAGGTAAGTCAAGATTGGCGTTGGGTGCCCCAGGGGAACAAAGACAATGCGGAAGGGATACGATTGAGCACGCGGTCAAGTGAAGCGGTGATAGCCTCATGAGTTTGGGTGGAAGTCGCGGAACCTCGGGCTTCAGGTTGGATGGAAGGGACGTTCCCGTCTGACATCTGCAGTGATTGGGGGTCCGTTTCCCCTGACCTTGGGAGCCAATAGGGCCCGGGAGACCCTGAATCTTCAAGTTATCGCCCCTGTAAATTGGGCTCTTGGCGTCCACTGTGCCTGCCCCGCAAACGCGCCGCCGTATCGGGGCGCCGGGTCGTCGAAGATCGACTGACCGACTGACCGACTGACCGACTTCTGAAGTTCTCACCCGTTGGAATTTTTCACAATTTCAACTCCGGCGCATTTGGGGAGTGCAGGAGATAAGAAACGACATGGTCACGACTCGCTCGGGCATCGCTGCTAAGCCCAATGGCAATAGTACCGGCGCCGACCTTGGAAATGGAAATGGAAACGGCCATGCACAGCTATCGAGGAAACGTACGAGTGACGGCAACCTCAACGCCAACACGAAGCGCCCACGGCTTGGAGATAAGACGGACCGCACGCGATGGCGAATGCTGGACGAGAGAGGCCGACATACATGGCACTACCTAGAAGACGACGAAGCCGTCAAGGAGTGGCCGCAAACCACTGCCGACAGGTGGTATCTCGGACTGGATACCGTGAGCTTCGTGCCGTTCCTTGCTGGTCTCCCAAGGTAGGAGGATCATGGCTGACCCTTAATGATACCCAGGGCCTTCCCACCCTCCCGCAAGTCAAGAACCCCCTCGATTCGGTCCATAATGGTCTCTCGTTCTTCGAGAAGCTCCAACTGCCGTCTGGGCAATGGGGCTGCGAATATGGCGGCCCCATGTTTCTCCTGCCAGGCGTGGTCCTCGCCTGGTACGCGACCAAGACACCCATCCCTTGGTATGTCGCCACCGAGATCAAGAACTACCTGGTCGCGCGCGCCCATCCCGAACACGGAGGATGGGGCTTGCATATTGAGGGAGAGAGCACCGTCTTCGGGACATCGCTGAACTACACCGTGCTTCGAATAGTGGGAGTTGATCCTGAGCACCCAGTCATGGTCAAGGCGCGCCAAAGATTACACAAGCTGGGAGGTGCTACACATGCGCCACACTGGGCCAAGTTCTGGCTGAGCATCATGGGTGTCTGCAAATGGGATATCGTCAATCCTATACCCCCTGAGCTGTGGCTCCTACCAGACTGGGTGCCCATTGCACCGTGGAGATGGTGGATTCACATGCGCGCCGTTTTCTTGCCAATGAGCTATATATGGGACAAAAGATGGGTTTGCGAAGAGACTGACCTGATCCGTGAACTGCGGGAAGAGCTGTTCGTTGAGCCATGGGAGGATATTGATTGGGCAGGCCATCGAAACAGTATTTGTTCGATCGACAACTTCCACCCCAAATCCTGGCTTCTCAACACTGTCAACTGGGCACTGGTCAATGTCTGGAATCCATACTTGCGAACCAAGGGTCTTTCGCAGAGGGCCAGCGACTGGGTCAGCAAGCTGACTGATATGGAGGACGAGAATACCGACTACGCAGACCTGGCTCCCGTCAGCGGTGCCATGAACACCGTGCTCTGTTACATTCGCGATGGGCCGGGCGCGTACTCGGTGCGAAGACATATTGAGAGGCTCGAGGATGGTATGTGGGTCAACCATGAGGGCATGTTCAGCAATGGTACCAACGGAGTGCAATGTTGGGATACAGCATTCTTGATCCAAGTCGCGACGGACTCTGGACTGGAACAAGACCCTCGCTGGAGGCCAATGCTGACAAAGGCACTGGAGTTCCTCGATGACCAACAGATTCGCGAAAACTGCAAGGGCCAAGACGTCTGCTATCGTCAACAACGCAAGGGTGCCTGGGCGTTCAGCAACAAAGACCAGGGCTATGCTGTGTGTGACTGCATCTCGGAGGCGTTGAAATCAGTTATTATGCTGCAGAAGACGCCCGGATACCCCCAACTTCTAGAGGACCAGCGCATCTTCGATGCCGTTGACACTCTTCTGACCTACCAGAACAAGTCAGGCGCTTGTTCCTCATACGAGCCCACACGTGGAAGTGAGTCGCTGGAGATGCTCAATGCGGCTGAAGTGTTTGGGAAGATCATGGTCGAATATGATTATGTCGAGTGCACAACAGCTGTCATTACCGCCCTCTCCCTCTTCAAGAAACACTGGCCCGAATATAGGGCCGATGAGATCGACGCCTTCGTTGGGCGATCCTTACGATGGATCAAGTCGTGTCAACGTCCAGATGGTGCGTGGTACGGCAATTGGGCCATCTGTTTTACGTATGCCACAATGTTTGCGTTGGAGAGCCTGAGAAGCATCGGTGAGACGTATAGCAACAGCTCACATGCGAAAAAGGCTTGCGACTTTCTGATTTCCAAGCAGAGAGAAGATGGAGGATGGTCCGAAAGCTACCGTGTAAGTTCCATCCCACATACTGCAAGTTTCCAGTTCCTAATCACCCTCAGTCTTGCGAGCAAATGGCCTATACGGAGCATCCACATGGTTCTCAGGTTGTCATGACGGCTTGGGCCCTGATCGGCTTGATGAAAGCCGACTACCCAGACATTGAGGCCTTGAAGAAAGGTATCAAACTCATCATGGATCGGCAACAGCCAAATGGTGAATGGAAACAAGAAGCCATTGAAGGCGTGTTCAACAAGAGCTGCATGATCTCGTACCCCAACTACAAGTTCACATTCACGATGAAAGCTCTGGGAATGTTTGCAAAGAAGTACCCCAACGAGCCAGTAGTATAAGTGCAGTGCTTCTACACAGATATGCTCAAAAAGGTCTAAAGACTTAGATACAAGGAGCGAGTGTATATAGATATATAGGTAATATTATGCCTTGGGTATGGCTTAAAACTACCTTATCATGTGTTTATTCTGTGTTTTTAATAGGTGTATTACGGGGTTTGTAACGGTCGTTGGTCGATTATTTAAAACTAATTTAAGGTTAAATATCTTCCTGTTCGGAGCGCTGGCGCCGACGCCGACCACAATCGCCCGATCTATCCGGTATGCCGCGTCCTACTGACGACGATTTTTTATTTTAGCTTTTTAATTTCGACGTTAAATCGGTGTTACAAATCCGAATTATAAGCCGATCTTTTTATCTTTTACGTTTATAATTTAGTTTATAAACTAGCTTTATTACCGTAATTATTTTTGATAACCGTTAATCTTTATAACTTATATAATGCGATAACTTATTCTTTGATACCGTCGTATAACTTATTGGGTTAAAGTTTTTGGTATTGTTATATCGTACGATTAATACATTTACTTTTAATTTTCGGTACGGTAAATACGATTGATTTTCTTCAGATATTTAACGAATTTTTAAAAAAAATATTTTTACTTGCTATTTCCAGTGAAATTAATAAATATAAATCTCGGTCGGTATACTAAATATTAAAACGTATCAACGATACGTTGTTCGAGTAAATATGGGCTAGTAGACTTACGTTAACATTTTAATTATTGCTTGATCGTTTTATAGAATCTAATAATAAAAGATACGGTTTGTGAGGATTGTGGTGGCAGTATGGTAGCAGTCAGGGAGGCTGCCAGCTGACAAGGGGTCAGGCAGGCACCTTGGCAGAATAAAGGGATGGAAGCACCATGAAAGGTGGCTTTCATTGGTGATAGACAAGGGATCTTTGGCTGGAGGATCAATGGATGGGTACATCTTTGTATTTTGGTGTGTATTTAGTACTAGATTGGTCCCCCAGACCCATGGATAAAATGCAACGCACTAGACCGATCATCACCCCCATGTTCTGACTCTGATGATCCGGTATGGTAGCATCTCCTCTTTTTGCGTAAAAGGACCCCCGTTTGAGATCTCTGGAGGCGTACTTTGGTAAGTACACGAGCCTCACCCATTCTGATCTCTCTGAGCCTGGCACCGCGGCCTGCTCACCCCCCGATTCCCACTCACGAGCCCGTTCAATCGGCGTGAGAGCCTTCGCAGAAGGGAAGGAGACCAAGGGTACAATAGCCACACAACGAAGCTGTGATGGCACCCTCTCCGAAAGAAGGCGGAGACGCGAAGGGCGAGTCCCCTGATCTCGCGGAGAAGTACGCGCTGTTGCAAGCGAAGTACGACGCGCTCCTGAAGAACCCACAGACCCCGGGTCCACGATTGCGAGCTGGATCAGAAGCATCCACGACGACTGTTCGCAAGCTTGGTGAAGATGGGACTGTTCATCTCACCCTCGAGGGATCCGATTCGGATGCCCCCCCAAAGCGCGAGCGCGCGGTACGCCTGCGCGACTCCAAAGGCCGCTTTCTGAAGAAGCAGCCGCCAGCGAGCGACCTTGAGAATGACGATACATTTGCCGAGGCATGGCAGACCATCAAGCCCAATCGGAAGAAGAACCTGTTTGCAAAGAATAGCGACCAGAAACGCAACAGGCGCGATGAATCGGTGTTCGACCTCATGAGAGACTCCGATCAGGAACAGGATGCCAGAGAAGCATCCGATCCTGACTCCGATTGCTCTTATAGCTCGGATGACGATTCGCCGGACTCAGACTCTGACAATCGCAGCGCTTCTTCAAAGAAAAAGAAGCCCAAGATAGACATCCGAAGCATGAGGGCATCTCAGGAGCCGATACAGCGCGCCATTCAGTGGAAGAAATTCAAGTTTTCCCCGGTGAAAGAAAACTATCTCAAAGGCTTTGAGAATTGGGTGTTATACAAGGACACTCTCCTCATCTCCCTCTATATGATCGGATGGGATTGGGGTGATGAGATCAGCCGCGAGGGAGATCTCACCATCGCTGAGGCAATTATCAACACCTGCAAAGCTGGCCCGATCGACCTCATCTCCGGACTCAGAGGTGGCGTCGCGATGATCAAGGCTCTTGATAAGGCCTACGCGACAAGCGGCAAGATACACCAACGAGCGCTCTGGGACGAGCTCACGAAGCTCGAGTACGATGGCAACTGCCCGATCAGATACACCTCGAAATGGCAGAGACTTGTTTGCCAGTGTACAGACTCAGGCTTCAAGATGGGACGAGATCAGCTCGTCACCATGTTCCTCTCATCTACGAAGAGCAAGGCCACTGGATGGACAAAGCAGATCGAAAAGCTGCTTCGATACCAGAAGACGGGTCGTGTGAGCGTCCTGATCGAGGATTTCCACAACGAATTCAAGGATAAAGTCGGCAAGAAGCCTGACACCAACAGTTCTGACAAGAAGAACAAGGGACAGGGCGGTCGCTCACACGCTGCAGATGGCGATGACAAAAAGGATGCCAATAAGGGCGCCAACAAGAAAAAGAAGTGCAAGGGACTCTCTACTGATGAGTACGACAAGGATAAGGGTCCCTAGTGCCGAAAATGTGGCAAATGGGGTCACATCGAGCGAAATTGTACGAGTGGCGGAGGCTCTGCTCAAGGGCACGCTGCTCAGTGCAAGCAGAAAGAGTTTGAGCCGCCAAAAGGGCTCGAAGACCTCAAGAACGTCCCTGGACTAAACAGGAGCTTCTCGGCTCACGTCGATCCCTCAACAATGGAGGATGTGATGGCCTACTACGATCAACAGATCGCATTACGGCAGACTCAAGCCTCTGACGAGCACGAGGACGACTGGGAGACCAAGGATGAAGCCGACGAGATCGGCTCAACGCCAGCTACCCATCATGAGGGCGCCGCACAGATCAGCGCGAGCGGAGAACCCATATCTCTTCTTTGCCACGCCTTCGCAGCAGGCGAGGATTCCAGGAACGGCTTGCTGTGTGATACGGGATCAAACATCCCCATCACAAACACTAAAGACGACTTCATCAAGGACACCATCGTCGATATCAGTGAGAAAGACTTCCTGATTCGCACAGGCGCCGGCATGGTCAAGGCCACAAATTGTGGCGTCATCCAGTACGACCTGATGGGAGTCAACCGCGAAAAGGTGCTCATTCAATTCAAGTACTTGCTGTTTGTGAAGGAGTTCCCGATCAGGATCTTCTCAGGCGAGCGCCTCTATCGCATGGGAGGCAGCATTCAAGGAAATCGGCTTATCGGCACGGAAGGAGCTCCTCTGACGACTCTGGATGTGCCAAAGCGAGGTTTTCTGCTCTGGGAGCATAGGAAACCAGAGCCGCGTCTCAACGCACGATGACGGTGCGCACTAGGGTTTGACGATGCTGCAATCAGCGAGCTGCGAGCGCTCCTGAGTATCTGGATCGTCAACAAGGCGTCAGTGTTAGTGACAGAGGAAGTTGTCAAGCTTCTGATCCTCTGGCACCGACGTCTATGCCACCCCAGCAAGAAACGGCTAATATGGACCATAAAAATGACCACTGGGATCGATCTTGATCCTGCGGATGTTATTGACATCCCCTATGAGGGTTGCGACGAGTCAAAAGCACAAAGGATTGACTTTAAGGACCCCTAAGAGCGAGGGAAGTACGTCGGAGAGATCTTTTGGGCGGACCTGGGCGAGTTCAGGCCCGCCATGGTTGATAACCGCAAGTATTTCATCCTCATAACGAAAGACGATAGTCGTTACCGTACATTTCAAGTGCACAAGACCAAAAATGAGGCTGAGGGAGCTATCATCACGCAGCTCACGAGGGTACAGATGGCCCTCAAGAGCCAGCCACCTGATCAGGACGGCATTGCCAGGCGTGTTCGCATCCTCCGCCTCGACGGCGGCAGGGAGTTCGGGACGACGAAGATGGAGAGCTTTTGCTCAAGAGAGGCGATCACTCTGATCCTCTCAACCCCAGCAAATCAGTACCAGAACGGCGCTGCAGAGCGAGGGATTGGCTTCCTTCAGGAGCAGTCTCGCGCCACAATGAGGTGCGCGCGCATTTCTTCGATCTTCTGGGATCGAATCATGGGAGCGACCGCGTACGTGATAAACCGAACGGGTCAGTCAACACTCAAGACGATCACCCCGTCAGAGAGGTACGAGTCTGCGTTGGACCCGCGGCGCGAGTACAAGCCTGATCAGTCCAACCTGCGTATCTTGGGAAGCCGCTGCTTTGTTTACATCGACGCGCAGTTCTGTGTAACCAGCGAGAAGATGGAGGGTAGGCGCGCGAGAGCGGTATTGATGGGTTACAAGGGTCAACACAACTATGTGGTATGGCTGATCGATGGAGGGAGGTTTCTGGATACTCCGCATGTGGTGTTCCACGAAAACACTGGCATGATCGGATCAGAAGACCCCACAGATATTGTCAGATCGCTCCCGCCAGCAGTACAGCGGAGACTTCGTCACTGCTATAGGAAGGGTCGTACATACATACGAACCCGCGATGACAACGTCGTTGAGGAGGATATATCCCCCAACGAAGATGGGCGCCCACAAAGAGGTCGCCTAAAGCGAAAGATAGCTAGGCACTTCGTATGTGAGGCTCCGCCTGATCACTCCGAAGTGCTCAAGGCGCTCCGAATTGCCCTTTCAGAGGGCGAGATGGTTAGTGATACGGACGATTCGGCAGCTGACGATCTCCAGGGCTCTTTTGCTCAGCTACAGCGCGATGCCTTTAAGAGCAAACGAGCTCTCTTCGGGCAGCGCGACTCACATCAGGATTTCGCCGAAGCGCTCCTGAGGTTCACGGTATCAAATCGCCTCATCCATGTGATGAATGCGGACCAGCCCACAATGAAAGAAGTGCTGGAAGGGCACAAATCTGAAGCCTGGAGAAAGGCGGTGTTCGACGAGATCCGCCAGAATCTGCTCAAGGGGACGTTCCGCTTCATCTGGAGGCACGAGATCGGCGATTACAATACGATTGACAGCAAATAGGTGCTCAAGGAGAAGAACCTTTCAACTAGCGAGCTCGATAAGCTGAAAGCGCGGATCTGCGCCTAAGGCTTTCGTCAACAAAAGGGTATCGGCTATAATGAGACCGCCGCGAGCACTGCGCGAGCGGCATCTTGGCGAATACTGATGGCTCTTGCAGCGATCAAAGGGTGGTATGCCATTCAGATTGACTTTATTGCAGCCTATCTCAACAGTGATCTCGATGAGCAGATCTTTATGAAGCAGTTTCCAATACTAAATGAATACTTTGATGCCCATCCTGAAGAGATCGCGAAGTACAAGTACGATCCCTGCAAGATGATTGAGCTCCTCAATCCCCTGTACGGCCTGAAGCAAGCAGGCAATACCTGGCAAAAGAAAGCTCGCAAGATACTCCGTAAGCGAGGGTTTGAGCCACTTGAGTCTGACGATGCCATGTATATCAACAAGAGGACAGGCGTCATCATCGCAAGCCACGTCGATAATTGGCTGCTCTTCGGCACAGATGTGAAGGGGCTCAAGGCTTTCGCGGTCAACTTCAAGGAGGATGTGCCCGTCACTGATCTTGGTGATGCAGACTGGTTCCTGAGTGTTCGAATTGTCAGGAGCACCCCCACGGGAGACGTACGGCTTGATCAGCAGCAATACGTTCAGAAGGCCCTCAAGACAAACGGGATGGCCGAATGCAAGGCAGTCTCAACACTGATGGATGCTAAAGCTCTGAAGGCGGCGATCAGACAGGAGGATCAGGCCACAAAGGAAGAGGTGTTCGATTACGCCTCCCAGGTCGGAAAATAGAACTTTCCAGCGTGTATAACACGCCCCGATATCAGTCACGTCACTTCAACCTGGGCACGGTTCATGGCCAACCCGAGTGAGGACCAGCAGATTGCTGTGAAGCGTATCGCGAGATACCTGAATGGTACAGACGGGCTCTCAATCAGATACAGGGCTCTTGACAAGGCCTATAATCACTATAAGTATAATGAGCTGGGGCTTTTCGGCGCGGTTGATGCGAGCCTCGCCTCTGATCAGGACGACGCAAAGTCGATCACGGGGTACGCATTTTGGATGGCAGGATGTCCGATCCTGTGGCACGCCAAACTCCAGTCCGTCATCGCCCGAGGAAGCTGTGAAGCGGAGTACGTCGGCTTTGCTGAAGCAGCTGGTGATGCGGCGTGGATCAGATCGTTCCTGACAGAGATAGGTGTGATGCCTAATGGAGCGATCACGATACTCGAGGATAACCTGGGCACAATCGCCTGGACAAGTCCTCAGCGCTAAACAAAGCAAAGAGGCACGTTCGGATCGCGTATAACTATGCACGCCGGGAAGCCGAGGCTGGTCACGTCATCGCTCAGTGGGTTCCCTCAGAGGATAACCCTGCAGACGGGTTTACAAAGCCGCTAGAAGGCGCGAAGTTCGCACATTTCGTGGCTCTTCTGGGGTTGGAGCCCCTAAAAAAGACGATCGCAAAGAAGAAGGCACTGACAGCTGCCCACACTTGCCCCCATGAGGGCGTGTGAGGATTGTGGTGGCAGTATGGTGGCAGTCAGGGAGGCTGCCAGCTGACAAGGGGTCAGGCAGGCACCTTGGCAGAATAAAGGGATGGAAGCACCAGGAAAGGTGGCTTTCATTGGTGATAGACAAGGGATCTTTGGCTAGAGGATCAATGGATGGGTACATCTTTGTATTTTGGTGTGTATTTAGTACTAGATTGGTCCCCCAGACCCATGGATAAAATGCAACGCACTAGACCGATCATAACCCCCATGTTCTGACTCTGATGATCCGATACGGTTATAATAAGTTTAAATAGTAGTTGTAAAAGAAGTAAAAGGAAAAAATGGCCGTTTTATACGCGTTAAACGGGGGTTTTATTACGATCAGTTAGTTATTAAAGTTACTAAGTCTTTTATTATAATTAAAAAAGTTATATCCGTAGTTAGCCTAAAGTTTAATTTTTTTAACGTAATGTAGATCCCAACCACTTGATCCAGCCACAAGTACCTTATCGGATCTCCTGTTATCCAGGGCGTTCTACGATAAGGTTACCTGGGATGGCTGCACCAGGTGACAAGTACCAACCCACTGTAATTTAGGTATTTAGATACTTCTCGAATGGGATCCCGTTGAATGGGAGCCAGAGATAGACACCGGAAGATCTCCAGTGGAACAGGGACGCACAGGGCATCTAACCCACTAAGAAGACAGATGATCAATCTCTGCACGCAAAGCAGAACAATCAATAGAATCAATCAACAGCCGTGTATTCAACAACAATCAATAGAATCAATTAACATCCGTGTGTTCAACATTAGTGGGTCTGGGACAACCAGTCGTCTGAGGTCAAGTGCTGTCACGTGATCCAAGGACCATCACTGATGGTAGCCACGTAGTAACCATCACATGCGGTTATTTTATACGTTTATTTATATTTTGAAAATATTTTATATTAAATAAAGCGATAAGTATAGCTTTTTAATATGTTTTTATATAGGCTTTAACGGCATATATAAGTATGTAACGGTTCCAACAACATGTATAAGCAGTAACGGATAAGGATTTTTATTTTTATTATTTATTTATTTATATAGATCATATCAATAACTATATTTCGAAAAGCTGTGCTGGGCGTTGTCTTGCTTACAGCTCAGGGTGGCGGGCCCTGTTATGGTTAAAACCTAGCAATATGCTGCACATCGGGTAGCTCCAAGTGCATTTCTATATTATCGAATGATCTATACTAATTGTTGATTTGGTAAATTGCTGCCCGTCTGCTTACGAACCAACCTGATCAGCATGAACGGGGTGAAGACGGGATGCAGCTGCCGGAATAACTAAGGCGGTGAGAAGCTCTAGTCTCCAGTCACCGCCTACCTAATTAATAAGTCGGGCAGAACTCACTACTACCCCACCAGAAACGAACAGCTCGAGCTTCTTAAATTTTTCCAGCTTCGCCCCCTCAAGGTGCTGCATTCTCCGCTAGACACGAACATAAAAGCTTGATCTCACATTTCAAACCGTTTCCCCATTTCGGCACTTGGAGTAACCAAGATACAACCGCCGCATCTAACTGTCCCCTTGCTGGGCAGACACATCCCCAGACCCATCCCGCTACACACCCAGGACCTGCGCGAAAGTCTGCTTCTAACTAGAACACCATATACCCGCCTTGCCGAACACACTGTTACGATGCCGTCATCTGCTGTTCTGGCCGATGAAGGCGTCAAGGCCGTCCAGGCTGGAAGGTACGACGAGGGTATTGCGAAGCTGTCCGACGCTCTCAAGGAGCGCCCTGCGCCCCTCTGGCTGCTCGAACGCTCCAAGGCTTACCTCCGAACCAACGATTTCGATCTCGCGCTTTACGATGCCGAGAAGGCTCTACGTGTTGCTTTCGACCGTGCCAACCGCGACCTGATGGCCGAGGCTCAGATCCGACGAGCTGTCACCCTTTTCCGCATGGGCCAATACGCCGATGCCGATATCTGTGCCTCCTGGGCTATCAAGCTCACCGAAGGTGCGAAAGCCTCCGAGGATGATGGACAGCAGAAGAAGGTCGACGAGAATGGCAACTACACCGTACGCGCGAGCGAAATCATCGATGCGAACAAGCCTGCCAAGGGCGACGGCTTGGCCGCAGCCATGGGAGGCCCTGCTGGAAGAAGCAAGCCGATCTCCATACGGAACCAGGCCTTCTCATGGCGCCTGCAATCTCTGACTCAGTTGGACCAGCTTCCCGCTGATCACGCCGGCAGAAAGGTCACTATTTCGATCAAGTACCCGACTCCCTCTGAAAACCCACCTACCAAGAAGACCCAGCAGAAGTCCACGGCCAAGGCTGCTGGCAACGGGACTGACAAGCGAACCGAGGAGACTATCTCGCACGATGAGACATCTCAAGCTGACCCATGGGAGAAAATCTGGAAGCAATACAAAGTGGTTTACGGGAAGAACGCAATTCGGTCAAATTTCTACCAGACCGACACTACGCTAAACATTGATTTCTTCGTCAAGAATGTACCCAAGGATGATTTCAAGATTCACGCTCGGCCTGAAAGTGTCACCCTATTTCCCGTACCAGGCACGCTCGAGGCGACACTCGATCTACTCCTCTTCGCCAAAGTCAAGCCACTCGAGACCAAGCACACCGTCAAGTCGATGAAGATTGAACTGGTCCTGCAGAAAGAGACCCCAGGCAAATGGCCGACAATGCGTAAAGAAAACGCCGAGATCATTGACCACATTGCACTTGGCACCACCGCTGGGGCTGGGGCTGCTTTCAACCAGTTTCACGCCTTGGTGACTTCCCTGGGGTACGTCTCTTTCGTTCGAGCCCCCATTACGATATCAATACTGACCGGTTGCAGATATAGAGAGGCCGAGGACCTGCAGCTCCCCGATTTTGGCAAGGATCAGAATGAGTGGTACCGGGCCCTCCTTGGGAAGCTTCGAGCAGGAGTCAATGGCACCAACAGTCAGGGCTCATCAGATGCGGGCGTTCAAGCCACATCATCTACCCAAGCCGCAACGCTACCCGAGCAGCCAAAAGGTGAAGCCATGGATGTTGACAGCCCTGCGGATAAGGCAGCCCCTCTGGCCAAACAGACCAACGCGACAAAAGCAACCGGGGGTGTTCCTGCTTACCCCACCTCATCGAAGAAGGGGCCCAAGAACTGGGACAACCTCGACGTAGACGACGACGAGAAGGAGGAGGGGGACGTTAACAGCTTCTTCCAGAAACTCTACAAGAATGCCAACGAGGATACCAAGCGGGCCATGATGAAGAGCTACGTCGAGAGCAACGGAACGTCACTGAGCACGAGCTGGTCGGAGGCGAAGGAGAAGGAGTACAAGACTCTTCCCCCGGACGGTGCTGAAGCGAAGAAGTGGGACGAGCAGTGATATTCTTCTCTGATCTGCTGATCAAGGCGTTTCGTGTTTCTTGATTCGTCTTTGGGGCTTCGTGCTTTTACTCGGGCGTGGATGACAAAAGGCACAGCGGGTGGGTTCGGCGTACGATACCAACCGGC
Organism: Anthostomella pinea; assembly: GCA_963556695.1. NCBI lineage: Eukaryota > Fungi > Ascomycota > Sordariomycetes > Xylariales > Xylariaceae > Anthostomella > Anthostomella pinea. The sequence goes on along the minus strand of CAUWAG010000008.1, from coordinate 2,229,536 downwards.
TTATCACTTTACTTTATCGATACCTACTCAATACGACTGATATGGCGTGAAATACCAGGCGTATTGGAAGCTAGCTCCAAGGGGGAAAAAGGAGCCCTGTATGACGGGTGGCCTGATCCAGCTTAAATACACGACTAGGACCAAAAAAGGTTCCAACCAGGCTCCCTGAGCCCGAATCCTGTGCGACAACCGATGATTATTAGAAAATTGGAGTCAATGTAACTATTTCACGTGGTAATCCATGGGTTTCCCTTTAGGGACAACTGCAGGGCCGCCGCAGGGCCGGCCGACAAGTCAGCGTTGGTTTCGTGCCGTCGTGAACCAGGTGAGCGGAACAGCCAATGATCCCCAGCTGCATGCTGACCAAGGCGGCAGGGGTATGTGATTCGTATTGGTATATTCAATTGCCACCCCCTACATACTCACGACAGTATGCGGCGCCAAGCATGAATGGGCCGAGTGGCCGACTGATAGTCTGACGAGGAGATGTCGAGCAGTACGGCAAAATGACGGCGTTGTGTTACACTCACACACAGCCAAGGGAATGCCGCATATATGTAGTGATGATCGACCAAGGTCGTTTTTTTACTGCCGAGATGCGCATCCTTCTGACTTTTCAGCTCTCCCCGCAGTCCGCTGACCTAACGATGAATAAGAAATTGCTAGTAATCGTATTCGTGCCAGCTGCCAGGTTGCCTGGATGGCAATAGCAAGGTTTTGATCTGTAATTATCTGCAATGGTGATAGGTAGAACTTTACGCGATGGGAATTTCTCGTTATGTCCACGGGTATTAGCATGGGCTGCATGGCAGTTACCATCCTGCCATCCTGCCTGGATGCCTGGACACCTATAGACAGCGTCATCCATGACCCACTCTCTCCTCAGTCTAGTTGTCGCCCGCGCCGCTCCTCGATGCCGGGGACGTTTCGTCGGCAATTCGCTGATTGGCTCGAGGGCCGCCGTACGCCGGTTAATAATAGCTCAGGTAAGCAAGCTGTCGAGCCCGCGGCATCTCGCAGATGGGGGAGTCGTCCCTTAGAAGTTAATACGGTACGCAATGTCGTGTCTCATACATCCATGGATCTGTCTATACTCTAGTGCCAGTGCGATCCGGCCCGGGTCCACAATAGCTGCTAAACATGCCGGCTTCTTACTGTTCCCTCGAGTGATCGACAATTTGAAATAATAGTCAGCTGCCCGTCAGCAAACCTCACGCTTCTGCCTCCTTCACTCCTTCAACAGGAGCTGGCTGTGTATGCCGGACGATATTTCAGCATCGTACGTAGAATACATAGGCCAAGGTGGCCCGGAAGACACAGCCCCCCTTTAACACTGACCTCGAAACTTTCCAGCAAGTTACCGCTCACACACCAAGCCATGGACTCCGACAATGCAAACGTTACTTCGGAGACTCACGAGGACAGCATCTCGCCGGTCAGGGCGTTCATCTCCATTGCTCTGGTATCCATCGAGCAGTGGTGGGCGGTCCTCCTCCCGCTGCTCATCACAGCCCGCCTGGCATACAAGCGCTATGCATCACCCTTGCGGTCCTATCCAGGCCCCTTTTGGGCCTCCTGCAGCCGTGTCTGGAAAGTCAAGTCGACCTTCCTGGGGAGAACGAACTGGGACCACGTGGAGCTACACAAGAAGTACGGCCCCATTGTGCGGATCGCGCCCGACGAGGTCTCCTTCTCGTCACCGCAGGTCGCCCGGCACGTGCTGGCAGCCGGCAAGCGGTTCACCAAGACCGACTTCTACTGGGTGTTCCCGCCGCCCGAGAACCCGGACATCTTCACCGAGATCCGGTCTGAAGTGGTGCGTATAAAAACATGTTGCTCAAGTAACGCAACTGCTGATTACTAGAATACTCCCTTTTGGCTCTTGATACTAACAGTTTGGCAGTGAGTAGAACATCCTTGATTTGCCAGGCGTTGCCTGGTATATACTGGAGATGTAGGGTTCAAGTACTGACACGACATCTCTTTATCCCATTAGGCATGCTATGAAGAAGAAGGTCGCCAATGTGCCGTACTCGATGGCTGCCATGCGGCAGCTTAGCCCCTTCATCGACGACACCGTCGAGTTCTTCATGAGCCGCCTCGAGTCCTACTGCCCGGCCTCGGACACGCCCGGCTTCAAGCAAGCCGGCGTCGACACCAAGCCGCAGACCGTCGATCTCGGTAAGTGGCTGCACTACTTCGCTTTCGATGTGCTGGGCGAGGTGGCCTTCGGCCGCTCCTTCGGGTTCCTGGCCGCGGGCTTCGACAAGGAGGACGCCATCAAGACCATCGACAACAGCCAGAGGTACAACGGCGTCGTTGGCCAGATCCCCGAGTTCGACTACTTGCTGCGCCGCAACCCGCTGTTGAAGCTGATTCCGGCGCTCGACCCATCTAACTACCTCATCACGCGCATCGCCAAGGAGGAGATGAATAAACGCCGCCCATTCGAGGTTGAAAGGGAGGGCAAGGGTGCCAATAGCGACGGGCGTGAGGATCTCTTGGCCAGTCTCATAAAGGGCCACCTCAAGGACCGCGAAAGGTTCCACGAAGGTGATGTATTTTCTGTCGCCCATGGTGCTATGTGAGCCTTTCGACTCCCAAAATATCCACTCCCTTTATGAGTAGGTAGCCGGAGATCACCATGCTGACTGACAACTACTAGCTTCGCCGGTTCCGACTCAACCGCATCCACAATGCAATCACTCTTCTGGTTGATTCTCTCAACGCCCCGAGTCTACGCCACAATCACCGCCGAGACTGACGCTGCCGTGCAAAACGGGACCATCTCCTCCACGGGCAACATCGACTGGGCCGAGGCGCAGAGCCTGTCCTATTTCCAGGCCTGCCTGAAGGAAGCCATGCGCCTACGTCCTGCCGTGGGTCTGAACATGACGCGCCACGCACCGTCGGAGGGCGTCGACCTCGAGGGCCACCACTTCCCCGGAGGCACGCGGCTGGCGATGAATGGCTGGGTGCTGCACCGGGACAGGGAGATCTTCGGCGAGGACGCCGACCTCTACCGCCCGGAGCGGTGGCTGGACGACGAGGAGAACGCGAAGGTCATGGAGAGGTACATGTTCCAGGTACGTCACGGGCTTCACCTCTCATCACCGCATCATGTGCTCAAATTGTTCTGATCTTTTATGCGCAGTTTGGCGGCGGCGCTCATATCTGCATCGGCCGGAATCTGGCCATCCTCGAAATCAACAAGGTGTGCCCGCGACTGCTGCGAGACTACGAGTTCCAGCTGGTCGATCCCACGCGCGAGCTCAAGGCCACGGCCACGTTCTTCGTCATACAGGAGGGCTTGGAGGTCTATATCTCTCGCAAGGGGCCTTCGAAAGCTTAGATTTCTGGATTCGTGTGGGCCTTCTTATCTGTTGACCTAGAGTTCTACGTTGAAGATGGCGTCGCTCGAACAGTGTGGGTTCAACGTTCTTGCGCCGGATTCTTCTCACTTCTATGCTTTTAGTTCTGGTGGCGCATGCCTTTCTGCGGTGGTTTGCCTTTTTGAGCAGGATACTTGGGCGGTGGCTTGCGAGTCTCCTTTACAATAAGGTAATAGAGTTCATCAGTACCTGGGTCCACCATACAAATCTGCTCAACCTATTTCTATTATAATATATAAGTACCCTTGATTTTCGCCGCCTTTTACTTCTCTCTTCCTACCTTACTTTTCAACTTCCACACCCACTTGCACGTCACCATCACAATCTCGAAGCTGCCTCACCGTCAAATACCAAATCGCCACCTTAGATATTCGAAGCAGCCTTACCACCAAATATCAAACCGCCATCACAGATACTCGAGCCGCGACTCCTACCGAAGAAATGCCAGACTATCTAGCAAAGTCTCTAGCAGAGACCGAGCGAGAATTCAACGCGAAATTCCGCGCATACCCATTCACGCTGTTCAACAACCTGGCCCCAGAGATACGCCACAAGATCTGGCGCGCTGCTGTCCACGCCCAAGACCGCGTCGTACACATGCGACCGCCACCGAAAACATCCATGTACATCGCTCGCGCGCCCTGGCCGCTGCTCTTCCTCGTCTGCAAAGAATCGAAACACGAGACCGAAAAGTTCTACCAGCGCCTGCCAGGAGGCCAGATGATGAGTACCCCGCGCCCACTCAGCGATCCCTGCTGCGCCCGCGGACCCGTCGTCTCGTTTTTCGACGACATCGTCGCTTTCAAGATCGACTTCTCGATCCCCTGCTACCCCGGCCACGCATTTCAGCGCAACGGGTCGCGCCCTAGCCAATACTCGTTCTACCTCAAGACGGCCGACGCGCGGCGCCAACTACCGGGCGAGGCTGGAGGAGTTCGCGGCCAAGCACGAGGTCCGCCGCATCGCGCTGTCGGACCACGATTCCGGCCAGCTTGCCGTCTGTCTGTCGAGACAGTTCGGGTCGGACAATGCGGCGTGCCTCTTCTGGAAGAACTAGGGCATTGATGGGGATGCCTTTCTGTACTGCTGGCTGCGGGATGTGGATGAGGTTTATATCATTGAGGGCCAGGTTGCACTCACCCCCATCTTGCTTGGAGAGGCTGTCGACCAGCGGCGGCAGAAGGACGATGATGTGCGGAGCATCGTGAGCAACCTAATATTTCCCGAAGGTTGGCGCGCGGATTTCCGTCTTTGCCCGGTTGGGTGGAGTTGATGGATCAATACGCCGGGATATGATCAGCAAGCATCGCGTTGCGTACCAAGATGGCGGTGCTGTATCCACCAGGTCGAGTCGAAGCGAAGTGAAGCGAATCGGAGCAGACAGCATGCCGAAGCCTTAACGATAGTCGACAGCGACACGGAGGGCTCCTGGGATGATCATCTTCAAGTCGGGAGAGGACCTCGGGCAGACATACATACCCACTACGCCCACCTCGCGAGGCTCGGTGATCTTGAGACTGGACTCTGAGATGTTGCTGGCATAGTTCAGGCGCTGGGACGGATATGCTGATAGTTACGTTGATAGTATAATAATTCATTGACTGGTTTATGAGCAGAGGTCTGGATCGGGTGGTAGTGGTAATGATGCTGGAGGAAGAAAATCTCCAAGGCTAGCGGTGACGTGAGATGGTAGGTACAGTCACATGCAACACATCCGATACAAAATGAGAAAGAGCGTAAGGTTGGTTTGCATAATTGCCCGATAAGCGGTGACCAATCTGACAGCCCGAGACTCGGAGACTGACAGTCGGACAGGCGGGGACCCTGTAAGTACCTGCAAACACGCAGGCCGTACCTCCTCCCGATGCTCCGAACGGTCGGATGATCCATGCTTGCCTTGGGCACTTACAGGTGCTCAAGATGGTAATGGTTAGCGGGTTCACGTGTATCTGGGCAATGGTAATAGGTAGGTAGAACTTTACACGATAAGAACTTTCTCATGGAACTTTTTTATCTTAACGTTCTATTAGACTGTTATTAGGCATGTCTTTAGCATGGGAGTTACAAGCATCATATTGGATTCGGACCCGTAACCTGGAACCGCTAACCATTACCATCCTTGCAACCTGTACATGCTTAAGGGCGTGTTGAACACGCCCTATCAAGACGTATAAGTACGGGTCTGCTTAGGTAGGTATGGTCCGAACACCCTTGTATCTACTTAAGGACCTGTGTGAACTCATACGCCTCAACTTGAACTGCTCGAAACTTGAACCTCAACATTGGGATGGACAAGATGGACCGACCGACCGGAGATTTGACTACCGAACGTTTGGTGCTGCGACTCGTGGACCCAAATAATAGCGAACACTGCAGGCGCTTCATTCGGGTGCTCAGCGACCCAAGTGCCGGACTCGGCGGCAATGCGCAGGTCGGCATCAAGACAGTCAAACACGTACAAGCCAAGCACAAGAGACATATGCCCAAGCAGGAGCTCTGCACGAAAGCACCAGCACCCCCCGGCATGATCCACCTCGTGTACCTGAAGCCTCCCGAAGGCAAGGAGGAGACAGAAGACGACCTCATCGGCCTTGTCAGCGTCAGTTTTCGGTCGGAAATGCCCTATCCAGACCTTGGGTACGCGTTCTACCAGCCACACTGGGGTCGTGGCTACGCATCCGAGGCCGGCCGTGCAGTCACGAGCTTCTGGCGGGACGAAGTTGGGGTGAAGGAGATGTTTATCGCCGCCATGGACAACAATGTCAAGTCGCAGAGGGTTGCTGAGAAATGTGGCTTCGTCCGCGCTGGTGGGTTCGACGTTGTGTTCGGGATCAGTGAGAATCAGAAATGCTTCTCGGCTACTGCTTACGTACTCCCGGGTATGGAATGGTGTGAATGGAAAGCAGACGGAAGTCGGACGGCCATCTACCCGACTGTTGGGACTGATGAGAAGCTGGAGGAGATCGGTGACATTGCTGTACCCTAGGCTGGAAAGGCAACCGCCTTCAGTGCCGACTACAGTACATCGTTTGTCGGAGACGTCTCATAGAGAGAATGGGAAATGGGATCATAAAGCAAGTCCCGCCATGGAATAAACACTGCGCTATAATGTCTTAAATTAACAAGAAAGACACAGTAAATTGTGAGGCCCCTAAGTGAATAGCTTCGACGTTTCTATCCCTTAGCATGCGATATGGAACCTGATAAGTTCTGGCTACTGAGGTAGTTCCCATTACTGAAGGAACACATTGCCTTGATACTCATATATGGATTACATTAGGTACTTTGAGCGCTCGTGCTCGGTACGGAGTAAGCAGAAAGTCAGTCATCTTCGATGAAAGTAGCTGATTCGAGATACGCAATGAGCATTCCACTAAAATAGGTAGGGCAGTATCTCCTACTGTGAAGTATCTCTATAGATCTCGGTCCATTTCATTTGGGTACGGAGAATCGAAGATGTCACCAGATGAATCCATACCCCTGTCTGGATGCATGTTAAACCCAGCCAAACGCCATGCCATGCGTGTCATGAATCCGTAGCCCCCAATGCCCCATATCTTTGTTTCCGACAGGCGTGCTACCTTCTTCCGCCTCCTCGTCCGCCTCCCATCATACCGCCCATACTCTCCATCATCTTCTGCATGTCCATCCCACCGGGCATGCCAGGCATACCTCCGCCGCCGCCGCCAAACATCTTCGCCAGGCTGGCCATGTCTGGCATACCGCCCGCACCTGCTCCACCCATACTCTGCAGTCTCTTCTGCATGGCTGCCATCTGCTGAGCCTTGTTTCCGCCGCCCATGGCTTGCTGTGCTTTTTGCATGTTCTTCATGCTGCCACCCATTTTCTTGGCCATGCCGGCCATCATGCGCTGCTGCGTCAGCAGATCCTCGACTTCTCGTACGCTGACACCGCTGCCGCAGGCCACTCGCGTCATACGCGTGGGCTGCTCGATAAACATCTTGCCATCACTGTCGAGTTCCTTCTCGGTCATGCTGTCGCATATGTAGATCATGCGCTTCAGGCGTGAGCTCGATTCCTCGTCGTCCATGCCGGCCATACCTGGCATGTTTGACATTCCGGGTATCATGCCGGCCATTTTGGACAGAGGGCCCATCTTCATGATGTTGCTGAGCTGATCGCGGAGGTCGCGTATTGTGAAGATACCTTCGGTGATGTGCTTGATCGTATCCTTCTGGTCCAGCTTGAGGGACTGAACGTGCTCCACCAACCCTGCCATGTCTCCCATTCCTAACAGCTTGTTGACGAATTGTTGCGGTGCGAAACGCTCAAAATCCAGCATGTGCTCTCCGGTTCCAATGAAAACGATAGGAGTATGTGTAGCGGCCACAGCAGATATAGCACCACCTCCACTCGCATGACCATCTGTTTTGGTGATGATGATGGCTCCAAAGTCCGCCGCTTCCTTGAAGGCTTTGGCTTGGTTCTCGGCCTGCTGACCGATCGAAGCATCGAGGACCATGATAGTCTCATCGGGCTTGACCGCTTCTTGGATGTCCATCATCTCCTGGAACAGCGCAGACTCCTGTCGATGCCGACCCGAGGTATCGACGATGATGACCTCGAACCGCTCCTTCTTGAACTTGTCAACGCCCTCTCTGGCAACCTTGGCCGGGTCCGTTTCCGTCAGGGAACCGTAGTATGGGATTTTGGCCTTGGTCGCGTTCTGTTTCAGCTGGTCGAAGGCACCTGCTCGGAAGGTATCGGCGCAGACGAGGCAGGCTCGGAAGCCTCTGGCTTGGTAGTGTCGCGCAAGCTTCGTACATGTCGTCGTCTTTCCGGCACCTTGTAGACCAACGAACATGATGACGTTCGACTTGCCCTTCTTGGGCTTGAAGGGTTCGGCATGGGGGTCGACGAGCTTGACGAGTTCGTCGAAGACGGCTTTCTGGACTAATCGCTTCTTGTTGACGCCGGGCGGGAGCTCCTTGAAGTTGACGGTGGTACTTATGGAGTTCTTTAGGCGGCTGACTAGTCGCACGTTGACATCGGCTTCGAGGAGGGCGCCGGAGATCTCGTTGAGCATGGCTTTGAAGGTCTACAAATAGACGATCCGTCAGTGGACTGCGGGGCGAGACATGGCTGGAGGAGACACTTGTCGCATACCTTCTCGTCAAGGTTGGGAGCACGAGTCGCATCGTGCAATGCGCCGCTGATGCGTCGACCGAGATCCTGAAGAACCATATTGTATGGACGCGGCTACCGAGCCGTGCAACAAGAAGTGTTGTGGGGTTCGTGGTGAAGATATCTTGCCCATGGATGCAGGGGGTCCAGTCCACTGCAGGCCCGTCCATCCAGAAAGCTGTTCATCGGCTGGGGATTTTTCCTTTCTCCGACGATACCCCGCAGTGGGGTCTTTGTGCGTTTTGTGCCCCGTGAAGTCCCCACTCGCCTAGCTCCGGGCCGGGCTGCCAAACGACGGAAGGCCCGCTACCTTACGCTCGAGCGGCCCGAGCTTTTCTTTATATTGTTGTCGTGCACAGATGTCTGCCTTCACATCCTCCAGGTTTGCAACTGAACCACTCCAGAGGTGTCGGAATAGGCCACACGAACGGGTACTTTATCCAACCACTTCCATGGTGTGTCAAGATCACTCTCCTTGTGTACCTAATGCGATGAGGCCGTTCTGAATGGTCCACTACATGCATCTGTGTAGCAGGCCCCCAGGCTTAGGTTCTCACTACATATGTAGTCATCCAGTCCGTCTCTATCGTAGGTCTATTGATAGCATGTGAAGCCGGCGCCATCTGACACCGATCCCAATTCGTGTTTGGCGTCAGGAGAGTTCGACAGCCCGGACATTGCAAGTTACCTGAAGCGGCAGTGACACCGCCAAAAAAGATTAGAAGTTTGGAACAAGCACAAGGTTGCCAAGAGGTTGTGTGCCAAGTTCGCGCCAACTTTAGGTGCCATGACGTTGGCGTCTAGCCCCGAACGGGGGACCGTCCAGGGCGATCCTGCACCCGCCACACCGCCACAGATCACGATGTCTGCTACCTTAATGTCAAAATGGCATTGCCTGGACTTCACTCTGCCCGCCGTGATTGGCCGCCGGCGCATTGCGAAACATTCCCCAGGTTGTGCCACGCATCACGGTTCGTTTTGCCGTGACCGTGACCTGTCGCTGCGCCTTGATAAAATGAGAATGCAGCAGCAGATGCTCCGGATGTTGACGTCAGGTACGACGGCAAACACCCCGAAACAGTGAGTTGCAGGCCTCGTGCCTTGGTAAGTCCAAATTGCGTGGCGGTAAGGTAGGAACAGTGCTGAAGCGAGGGGAGCGAGGGGAGCTCAAGCCAGCAGTGACACCCCAATCCAGTCTGCAGCTTCTCTTATATCTTCCCAACCCAGCTCCTCCTCTGCCTCTTCCTCTCCTCCCCCAAGTCAAGCCCATCTCAACTCCAAAGCCCATATCGTTCTGCTCGTCTTGCATCAGTGTCCAGCGCGGGACACCCTGACGTTGTACCCTACCAACCCAGGTAGTTGCCATCTGCCGACATCCAGCGCATACTAAGCATACTGGTATCCTTCGCGCAAGAATCATGGGCCTGTTCAACAAGCGTGCCCGTGAGGGACCCGGCCACACTCAGGCGACCAAGACGCCCAAGAAGAGCCATGGCCATGCTCGCAACACTTACCCGATGTCTACGCGCCCGTCTTTCGGTCAATGGCTGAAGGTTACCTGGGTCGACATCCTGACCATGGTTGCCATGGGTGCTTTGGGTCTCGGTGTAAGTGTCTCCTGGAAACATGGGCTCCCTGTGAGCCTGGCTAATCCGTATCTATCTAGATCTACGAAGCCCACCCGGCGCCTACGCGTTCGTTCGCCGTCACCTATCCTTCCGACGGCGAAGTTGTCTATCCCCAGTTCGCGTACCCACTGCGAAAGGAGATCATCCCCATCTGGCTTGCCGCCTTCCTGGCTTTCATAGTCCCTACTCTGGCCATTCTCATCATGCAGATACGCATCCGATCTTTCTGGGACGTCAACAACGGTATCATCGGTCTGCTGTACGCCCTCATCACCGCCGCCGTCTTCCAGGTATTCGTTAAGTGGCTCATCGGTGGGTTGCGACCCCACTTCCTGGATGTCTGCAAGCCAGATATCAGTCTCGCCAAGAATGCCGCTGGCGTCGTTGGCTCAGGCCTCAACGCAGCGGGCTTCCAGCAACTCTACTACACCCAGGAGATCTGCACTGGCGACATCAGCGAGATCGACGACTCGCTCGAGTCCATGCCCTCGGGACACACCACCGCCGCCTTCGCTGGCTTCGTCTACCTCTACCTGTACCTGAACGCCAAGCTCAAGGTCTTCTCCAACTACCACCCGGCCATGTGGAAGTTGATCGTCATCTACATTCCCATCCTGGGTGCCGTACTCATTGGCGGCGCTCTGACCATCGACGAATACCACAACTGGTACGACGTGTTTGCAGGTGCAGTCATTGGAACTGTCATGGCCTTCTCTGCCTACAGGATGGTCTACGCCTCCATCTGGGATTGGCGCTGGAACCACGTGCCCCTGAACCGTAGCCAGTCCTGCCTTTACACTCACGACGGTCTCGAGTTGGGTGATGCCTACTGGACACGAAGGGCTGGCTGGGGAACGGCTTCTGCCCATCACGGAGCCCAGCACGGCGCCAATGGCGAGGGGGTGTTCGGATCTGGAGCTGCTGGCCCTGGATACCCGCGCAAGCCTGTCGGCAATGGTGCTCAGCACAGAGGTGATGATATTGTCTAAGTTTGCGGAACCTTCCAAGCACACATCACGACTTACGAACTGGAGCGGGAGTTCTTGAGGCTAGGAATGGGTAGCGGTAGTCTATGTTCTGTTGCCCTGGTAGAGCTAATGATATCCAGTACGCAGTTGATTATTTAATAATACCCAAATGCTTTCAATTCCATGAACTCGCGCCGTCTGTGTCTATCTGCTTCATGTCCGCACCGTCTCGTGGATGACTGAGTCGCTGTTAAGGATACTACCAGCCACATTCTATACTGGTGGTACGGGTGTCTGCCGATTCCAGAGACGCCGTTTCGATTATAGAAGCTGTAAAACAAGAGACTATAAACAACAGTACGACCACAGGTATTTCCAACATCGACTTTTCCGCATCCTCGATGGCCTCCAATAGACGGTTCTAGATGTACTGCACAGCCTCCTAGTTATCCCATCAATCAGTCTTTTAAACAAAGTATCTCCCACAGTTATGAAGCCCGTTATTGATAGGCTCAGTACAAATCAGACAATCTCTTTGATTTGATCTTTGCTTAATGAAGCGACTAGATATCACCGGTGAGCGAGTGGGTATAGTACCGTGGACAGGTGAGTATAATATGTATTAGGTAGATGGTGAGCCAGATAACTAGGCTTCTGGGTTTCACCTCGAGATTCATCTTATTGTCTAATCGCGCTGGGATGGGTCTCGATCGTGCGCTCATGCAGGTAGCATACGTGATTCAATCTTACGTTTCTAGCCTCAGGTGCTGGGGGCACGGCGTCCTGTTTCTCATACACTCGTCAGCGCTCCAAGCGCAATTGACCCCCTGACGAGTAATGCACGTCCGCGTTGCCCCGAGTTCGAGCGGCTGCACGCGCCAGCTCCAGCTCTACGTGGAAGGCCGGCGTGCTCGGCGTTGGCGATGCGACGTGCTTGCGGGACTCATTGCGGAAAGGGGGAGGGGCCCTGCAACTCCTGCCTCCGTGGGGGGCCGGCGGCGCCGGGGGTTTGGTAGCGCGCATCGCGGATACGGCGATCGGGGCAGGCCCCGGGCTGCGGATTGCGAGCCGGGCCGCCCGGGGGTTTCGCGGTTTGCTCCTTTGGCTAAGCAGCTTTTGATGTTTAAGCACCAAGCAAGAATAATCTACAAATAGGTGATTGAAACGGAGTGCGTGGTATCAGTGATTGTTTTCCAACTGACACACGATGCGTTGGATAGTAATGATGCTGCTGTGAGGTGAATCTACGGCGTTGCGTGTGCAAGTGGGTTGTGCGATTGAGCGCCGGTGCTCATGTGCCCTCGTAGGGGAGCGGGAGGCCTTCTGTAGTACCAACATGTCGCAGCAGCCACCGCTGGATGATGTTTGCTCTTGGTCTGCTGAGAGATTCTGCGACGGCTTTGTTCTTTGTTCTTTGTTCTCGTGAGGCGGTGTTGGTGGCGGGAGTTGTTGTTCTGACTCGTTGGTCCAATCAGAGACCGTCGCTTACCCCTGGGTACCCCTGATTTGGTCATCTTCCAGATGGACTTCAGCTTCGACAGAACGTCCACGCAGCAAAGACAAAGAGCATATTGCGGCGGGACAGTCCACAGAGTCATTGCTGGTTGGGCCTTGTCACGAATTCAGGTCACGAGTCACCAAGTTGGTGTTGGTCGGTAAATGTTGGATGATGCTCTTTGTGAAGCAAAGTTGCATGGGTGCGAGGACACAGAACACTCAAGTCTGAGCCTCAATTTTTCGCGCATACTATACGTATTCCAGACGAGAAGCCTTTGTTCTCTGATGCCACATTGTTTCATGATTCACTGACAGGCCCAACATAGTACCGCAGACCAACAGTGTGGCCAATCTGTCACAGGAGCCATGACTCTATACCAACAACAGTGAGTAATTCGTGGTGTAAAAGAACACTGCCTTTCACTTAAATATGTCGTACTATTCGAGCATTGTTGCCAGTCTGGACGACCTTCATGTCTTGATGCAGTCAACTACGCACTCCCCAAACCTCAATGTCGCCGGCTATCCTCCTAGCAAGGAACCATACACTCGTCTCGCAACAATATCCCCACCCCAGGAGAACCCCGGATCATGGAACGAGTTCCCACCCCCTATAACGAACGCTACCGACGGTGAAAACTACCTCGTAACATCTCCGTCTTCGTCGATCCGCGTGCCTGCAGCATCTCAATGGTACCCGCCTCAAGTTCGGCAACGGCAGACCACAGAAGGGTCCCGGCAACCAAAGGTATTCAAGCCTGGTTCTTGATTACACCCTCTTTTGAATTCATGACTGACCCAAGCCTCGCAGAATCCATCCGTCTCCGGTAGACGAACCTCTCTTTTGTCGGTCACATCCAGTCTTTTGACATCGAAGTCGACACCTAGTCAGTCGCAGGGCACCACGTGCTCTTGCATCCACGGATGTGGGCATTCCGCCGACCTACAGTCATACGATAATGTCAGAAACCCGGCGGTCCGAGTTCTTTGCTCTGAGTGCCGGAAGAAAATCGAGTTGGGAAGACTCCTTTGTGATTAATGGCTCGTACGTGACGATACCTTGTAAGCTAAGATTACAATGCCTATCACAGAAGAGTGCGATCAATGCGTCGCCATGTGATTGGGAGAAGCGAGACTGATATCTTAGTAGTCCTACATAATGTCGACACATCAACGTATCAATCACTCCTTTGCAACCAAGCCTCCTGGCGAGGGTACCACTTTCGGGGGCGCCTTATTCCTTTACTTGACAAGGGAATATAGATACAACTGCTTCAGTAGATAGTTGTGCGGTGGAAGTCAGCCGTTGCCCATAATTCACTCAAAACACTCAATAAATGAGTAGTACCCATCCAATCCAGCAACCCAACTTCCGTCATCGTTAATTCGAGCGTCCTTATTGTTCTCTCGCACCTGCCAATGATGCGGTATCCTTTGATAAGGGGCCGCAGTACAAACTCTGAGCAAGCACCCCGGATAGAGCAGATCATGTCTCCGGGCTGAGGCTTCGCGAACGATTGGCCCATGATGCCAATCGAGTTATCTGCGCAGCGAAAAACGTATTTGTTGGTTACCGACTCCGAGATGATCTTCAAGCTATCTTCCATAAAATCCTTCTCGAGTGTCGAATGCCCACGTGCGGAAACGTCCAGTGAGTGTCTCCTGATAAATGACGGGGCGTTGTCTCCCAAGACGCCCTCAAAGCACCCCGGATCAAGCAACCATTGAAAGTTGATGCTGAATATAATCAGCAACTGCCACACAGCCTCTTCAAAGTTTGTGTAGCCACGGGCCGGCAGTTTTCGCCCATCCAAACATTCTCCAATATCGAGGAAGAAGTCTTCCCAAACATTGAACATCTTTTCCTCGGTGTTGATGATCTCAAACTTCGGCCCCAACATGGAGATCTCTGTAAATGGCATTATGTCGACCTCCAGTGCATTGCCTTTTTCAAGGACCCTGGAATGAATGCCTGGACCAGTCTCGCTCCCTGCATATATTGGGTGCCGCGCATTATATCGCCAATCAGGCACCCATGATGGCAGTTGGGTTGTTTGCATTGAGTTGTATTGTATGATATTGACGAAGTTAGAATCTTCGATCAGGAATGTTGCACAGTCGATCAGAACTTGTGATGCAGTCTTGGTGTAGTCCGGTCGGACTTGTGAGGGTATCGATTTTGCGTTCAAAAGCCCCAGAGTGGCAAAAATCGTGTCTCGCTCGTCAGTCGCGTCAAACTTAGCAGCGACCAAGGAAAGAATCCATACGAGCTGATTGGCAAAGGGATGAGGTTCTTGTCCCATCAGGTCTTGGTGCCCCTCCCAAATGAGCCTCAGACGATCGAGAGTAGGGCACAAAGATGGCAGGCTGAGTCGAGCCGTAGTGGGTTGTGTCACCCAGTAATTCTGAACTTGCCTCAAGTATACCACCGGGAGTCGGAGGTGTCCACAGATAAGATCAGGGGTGATATCCACGTTCTTCAACCATGGATTAGGGCGAACAGAGACCTCTTGCAAAACCCATATCCGCTGAAACCATTGGCGGGTTTTGAGGAAGTCCTGAAGCTCTGTCTGGAAATGCCAAAGCTCGTCAAAACCCCAGGCCGAGATGAGAGCCTCCTCTTCCTCATCTTCCCAGCAAGTAGCTAGCTTAGTCACGTAATCGAATACTCGTTTGACGTATAGACGAGTAAACGGGTGATAATCTCCAAGCCAAATGATAACCTCTTTGGCCTTTTCGTAGATATCGCGCATCCTCTGGACTTCATGGCTGCGTTCATCGAGGTCGGTCTGGTTGATGCAGAGACTATCCACCCAAAGTCGCCTCGGGCGGTCTTCGAGCCGAAGATAGTTCAGACCAGTGAATAAGCTCGTGGTGATAGGGTATACTCGGCCGTTCAACCGAATGGGATGAGTGACTGATGCATCTCCCCAGCAGTATGACAGGGCCTCGTAATCGGCCTCGACGTCGATCGTGATGTGCTCCAGCTCGCACTCAATAGGCGCATTGAAGACGTTGGGTAACAGCTTGACGATGCGGATTTCGTTCACATCAGTTCGAAGGGGTTTGTGAGGCGAAATGCCCTTGAACTTCTCCATATCGACGATGTGCGCAGGTACAGAGAATCATTTGCTCAGTGAAGATGGAAGGCCGGACATATCCCAAATTCCCCGCACTTGACTCGGCCGCACATCACAACGCCGACAAGTGTATTATGCATAGTAGGACATGTTGGTTCCCTTGCAGCACTGCCCCATGTCGCTACAGCGTGATTCGACATCGAGGCTGCATATTGGTGTACGCCATACCCTTCTCGCTTCGAAAGAGCCAATCCGCGAAGCACGATAGCTCCGGGCGTCTGGATCAAGGCACACAGCTCTTGGCTGAATGCAGGACTCGAGACAAATGATTTCTAGGCGGGCGCTTCCGGACGAGCCCTACTACAGAAGCGATAACGGTGTGCTTATTTCGGACAAGCTCCAGGTATGAATCATATGGCATTTCTAGGTATTTAGCCCTTACTTCTGGCATCAACGCTATAGTGACACTGGTGCCACGCTCTCCAACGTTGGAATAACCTCCTGAATGAGACCCGTGTCCGCATCAAAGTTCAAAACATCAATGGTGACCTCCCGCATCGTCCCGTTGCCATTCGGAATAGCAAAGCGATGATAAGCGATGTACCAGTCATCAGTACCGGGAAGGTTAATGATCGAATTGTGTCCCGTCGCCAAGATGCCCTGCGACTCGTCCTTCTGCAGAATGACACCCTGGTATGTGAACGGCCCGGTGGCACTCGAGGCCGTCGCATAGCCCACGCGGTAGTCTTCGGATCGCGTGTCATCGATCGAGTATGTCATGTGATACAGTCCGTCACGGTAGTTCATGAAGGAACCCTCTCGGAAGTCGGTCAGGCCTTCTGGCGCGATCAAAGTGTCTTCTTTGATCGAGATCATGTCATCACCTAGCTCTGCCATTAGAGCAACGCTGTAGGACGAAATCAGTAAACATGATGAAACTGCCGGTAGGCTGAGATGAAATCTGAGGTTGGCCTACCCGTTTCCCCAACATAGATAATACTTCCCGGTCGCAGGGTCTAGGAAGGTAGCGGGATCGATGGCTTGATTAGTCGTTAAGGCCTCATTATTGAGGATCATCGCTTCATCTTGGGCTGTGAAGGGTCCCTCGGGAGAATCAGCGACGGCTACGCCAATCGTCTTCCAATCATAGGTCGGGTTTTGGCCGCTGAAGTAGAAGTAGTAGCTCCCATATCTATCGATGATTGTTGGGGCCCACGCGTTCTGCGATAGACGATCAGTACATGACTCTGCGTTAAGTAGGGAGTATCCGCGCGACTTACCCCCGTTGCCCACGGCACATTGCCGGCAGTTTCGTTGAGAGTCAGAAAGGGTTCATCCGATCGCGTCCAAGTCTGTAGATCAGTCTGCGAGGAATATGTCAGTGGCCACTCGTTACCCACTGATCATGAGAGTAATGCAATGTCTCGAAGACACGACTAGAAGACACATACCGACTTCCACGTGTAGAACACATTTCCACCCCAGTCAGGTATACCATCTGTCGTAGGATAGATGTAGAACGTGTCGCCAAAGACGGCAATGTTCGGGTCGGCATAGTAGCCTGCCAACACCGGACTGTCGCGCTTGTCCTTCTGAGTCGAGCGCTTGGCTGCAGAACCAGAAGCTGTCCAGGCAGCCGTAAAGGCCAATAATTCGGCAGCCATGATGGGCATGACGGTGCCATGACGGGGACTGGTGGGTAGAGTATAGGAGCTTGAAATCTGCCAGTCGGGGCTGCTAATGCTGGTGGACTCCAGTGGAATGTAACCCCGGTCCGTGTACTCGTCGACGAAGAGGTAATACTTGTCTCCATTGACATCGTCAGGATTCGACTTGAAGATGCTTGGGCCTTCCACGGCCCCAGTCCCAGCGTTTGCCCCAATGCATGTTGCGATCTGAGTCCATGAATCCAAGGTAGCCGTCAAGTAGGTGGAGCTCTCTTCGATGATATCCGTACAGCCGGTGCTCGCGCCCTCGTCTTTGGTGAAGCGGTAGTAGACACCGTCGACCTCGAGCACGGTTGAGTCTATGCGTGCTGATCCGGCATCCTGCCACGTCTGGGGCTCGCTGAAAGTCGTAAAGTCGTCGGTTGTTGCGTACAACATTTTGTCATAGGTATCGCCCGTGTGATTCGTGTCCGACTCATCATAGAGGGCGGACGCCCAGTAGACAACGTACGTGCCAAGTTCATCGTCGTAGTATGCTTCTGGAGCCCAGGTCATCCCAGCAGTCTCAGGTGAGACCAGCACGTGTCGTTGATCGGACCAGGTTACCAAGTCGCTCGATTCCCATATTTCTAGATATCGACTTCCGGTGCGGACAGCATCATCCCAAGATGTTCCGGAGCCGATAGATAGGTCTGTCGCCAGGATGTAGAAGGTGTCTCCCTCCACCGAGCGCATAATAAAGGGATCCCGAAGACCGCCGGTACCCATTGAAGAGGTCAGCACAGGCTTCCCTCCGTTGAGTTCAATCCAATCGAGCGCATCGTTGCCGTTGCTTGCCGCGAAGTAGATGTTCTCCCCTGCGGTGGTATCGCCCGTGAAGTACGCAAAGGCATAGCCTTCGAATACATCTGTTGCCTGTCTCTGCACCTTCGATGCTGGTCGAGGGATGTAATTGGCAGCAATAGGCACAGAACCGACAAGAGCTGAGAGTACCAAGGAACGCATATTGAAGTTACTTTGGAGAATTAAAGGGGCTCAGTACTGTCCGCAACAGGACCCAGGCTATGCGGGCCAGCTGGACTATGTACCTGCTTTATATCGGCTGCACAGCACAAGTACTCCCACCGGACTTCTGGCTTCGGCGAGGTTGGAGCGAATCAAGAATATCCGTCCGTCGAGACGATCCACAGAGACGTACATGACCTGGGCCAGTTGTCCATGTTCCATACGACCTCATCAGACTGGCACCCTGCCGCGATATGTTTGTTGGAGATCCACCTATGAGACATCTTGAATGAGTGGTATTTCATGCTGCCCACTTGCTGTGCAGCCACGTGCACTTCCCCCTTCGTAAACATTGCCCGGCACGAGGTACTTTTCTCCAGAGCTACAACACCAAGCACTCGCATACGACCGTGAATCTGGCATAGAGTAACATGACTCGAAGCAATCAGGTTTGGTGAGGGGATCAAATGGCCGGGGCCAATATGGCAGTGGGCACGCAAACCCTGGTCTGCGGGGAAGAAGAATACGGGGTGCAGAGAGGTCGGTCTCGGAAGATTTGCACCCTGTTGGAGTCGAAGACCAGAAAGCTGGAGAACAGTCGAAGTGGTCCTAGGCGCTCCAATAATATAGGTAAGGACAGCTCAAGACTATCGTTTACGGCTCCGAAAGCGCCAAAGGGGAGCGCCGATGACGTCTACTGCGACTCGTCGAGATCCACAGACGCCAGCGGGCGCCAGGGACATCCATTCCGCTTTCCTCGGCTCTCAAAAGATCAATGGATGGATTGTTATGCTCAGAGGTCCTCGAGAATTCAAGGAAGATGAGTCGAATCAGATGAAGAGTTCCTCAACAGCTTATACAGACCATTAACTGTTTCGAGAGGCAGCTCCCAGGCCCCCGAGTCGCTTCAAAAAGCCGGCCGCGGCGGACCAAAGCGCCAGCCAAGTCGATGTTGTCTTTCTTGCCTGGGTTGTAAATTGCCTCAGATAACTCAGACGGTGTTCACGGGGGCCGTAATCACAAGCCCATTGAGCAAAGGGGCTGTTCTCTGCCCCCACCCGCCCCGCCCCGAATTTCCGCGTCAGGCAAAAGTCCACGAGACTGTACAGCTACTGCGACATAGGTTGAGTACTTAATCATGATCTGTTAATCTGTTTCCTTGAGGACCCGTCGTTATCGGCACAATCCTATCATACAAGTAGTTGCCCTTCGACTCAGTTGCTCTAATTGAGTCTCGGCTCTCATCATGTCGAAAAGTTCACAAGCGACTGCTCAAGTGCGACACCTCCAGCACCAGCAGCAACAATGGCCCACAGCCACTTGTTGCCCACCTCGTTCAGGCTTGGCCAGAAGCTGTTCTTCGTCCGCTTGTACTCCTGCAGTTGCTGGTACTTGGGCGGGTTCTCCTTGGCGTAGCGTGCCTCCTGCGATGCCTCGTTCTCCTTGTCGCCGCCGACCGCACGCAGGAAAATGTAATTGACGATGGGACCAATGGCGGCTAGCGGGTGCAGCAGGCCAGCACTAGATGCTAAGACCGAAAACGAGAGATGGGACAGTGCGTCGCCCAAGTAGCTGATAACGGGTCAGTCGGCATGACAATCACAGAAGAGCGGAAAGACTCACTTGGGATGGCGAACAATGCTCCATACGCCCTCACGGTTCAAACTGGTGTTACCAGACTCCTGAGTGTGAGCCTCTAACTGGTAATCGGCAAGAACTTCCGTGGCGAAACCGGCGACGAACAGGAAGACGGCCAAGCTGTGCGAGATAGCCGAAGGGCCTGCACTGAGAGACGAAACGGCACTAGACACAGGGGCACGGAAAGGAAGCACGAAGGGCAGGGTGATCAGGGTCTGCGCAACCGCCTCGGGCAAGAACATGGAGAATGCAGCCTTGTTCCAGAATCCCGGATCTTGTTTCTTGGCGGTCACGTAACGGGGGTCATCCTCGCCGCGCCGCACGCCGCGAGACGCAACATGGTAGAAGAGACGTGCTCCCCAGGCCGTGACGCCGGTGAGGAGCAGCTTCTGGTCGTATGTCAAAGCAGCCCAAGCAGCAGAGACGGACAGGCCGCCGTAGACGACGGGAACACCAATGGCAGACCACCAAGCGTTAGCAACCTGACCACTGGGCCATAGGTAGTCTTTGGCCTCAGCTCTGTCGGTGTAGCAACCGATTCCGTATGCAATGGCGCCAAGGCCGGCGTGGAGTCCAAATGACGGCAAGACGGCGTGTTGAAGAAGACCAAGCGTCGTGGTCCCGATGTAGCGCTCGCTGCCAATGTTGAAGTGGGATCCATAGCGGTCCTGCTCAGCACCTGAAGCTCTGGGCAGTTTATCGCGAATATCCTGAGCGGAAGGGCCTTTGTGGCCTCCGAACCAGCCACCGTACCTGTCCTGTTCAGCGCCAGAGCCACTGGGTAGGTTTCTCTCAACCTCGGCTCGAGAGGGTAGTTTGTCTCCACCGAACCAACCACCCAGTCGATCTTGCTCAGCTCCTGATGTGCGTGGGAGGTGTCTATTCACGGTATCTCTGGCCTTGTCTGCCTGGTCGCCGCTGAAATGACCGCCGTATCTGTCTTGTTCGGCACCAGATGTGCTGGGCATGCGTCTCTGTACGGCATCTTTGGCTTGGTCTGCCTGACCACCGCCAAACCAGCCGCCAAATCGGTCTTGCTCAGCTCCGGAGGCTTTAGGCATTTGTTCCTGCACTGCGTCTTTAACGTCGGCCCCCTTATTGCCCCCAAGCCAGCCACCGAGCCGGTCTTGCTCCGCGCCCGAGCCGGTCGGTAGGTTCTTCTGGGCGGCGTCCTTGACTTTGTCGGCTTTGTCGCCACCAAACCAGCCACCTAAGCGGTCTTGCTCAGCTCCCAAGCCTCTCGGCAGGTTCTGCTGGGCAGCGTCCTTGACCTGGTCGGCTTTGTTCCCGCCGAACCAGCCGCCGAAGCGGTCTTGTTCAGCTCCTGATCCTCCCGCCATCGTAGCCAATCTGTTGTAGCTGTCGAATAAAGGCAATCGATCTCGTTCGCACATGTGATTGGGTTCGAGGCAACGTCGTGAGACTAGGTTCGAGGTGAAGTCGTGAGATTGATTGGTTGTAGGAGCTGGAGTGAAGCTCGAGGGGGAGGGAGAGCTCCCAGCTTGAGGCCCGGAGCTTGGTCCGGCACCTCCCTCGGGCTGCGGGGCTTCTGTTAGGTACTGTGTAAGAGTGACGTCAAACAGTATGACGTCTTCCACCACTGGAACTCGGGTGTCGCAGAGAATAAGGTAACTTTCATTTCTGCATAAAACAACTCATTTTCGTGTGGTACCTTGCATAAATGGACACCATGCAACTTCGCACTGCGCGGTCGCAAACCTCCGGCCTCATCCAGCGCAGCCATTAAGAAGGTCGGTCGTACCTGTGCCCAAATTGAGCAAGGAAACCGTTCGAAAAATCCTCAGAAGATAAGTATTCTGCGACGAGAACTGGACCATGCCCATCGTTCTGCCCGACTAGTGCAGCGTGGTTGTGAGACCAGATATGGTCTTGAATCATACTCGACGGCAGCATTGCAAGGACGTCGGGGATCTCAAGCTCCTCAGTACGCTGAAATTTTCGACGAGAGCGGCAGACATGAAGAGGATTCACTGATAGCAGCATACAATGACAGCTCGATATACTACCTATTTCACGATACTTCGCCTGAGAGGAAAATCATACCAATCGTGCCGGTTGAGCGGCGCATTGATCGACCTTTACCAAGAGTTGGTCTCCAAACCGGCCCCATGAATGAAGGAGGAGTCCGTTGGCCGAGAAAGGCGACGAAACGCCCAGAGAGAGTAGCCAAACGAACGCCTGGCTCTTCCCATTGTGTTCCCACCCATTACTGAACTGTAACCGCAGACGCCCCGTTCCTTTATGCTTACCTTCCTAGGATACTGAGTTCCTTTTAGTAAAGGCATATGGCAATGAACCGTCGTTCTGACCACGAGATTGACTTTGTTGATCCATCCAGAGCTCCATGATGGACAGAGAACTTCCAGGCGGCTTCCTGACGTCGACCAGCTTCAGCTTCGGGTCTACTGTGTGAAACAACGCCTTCCAGTCGCCAAGGTCTCGTTCGGCAGAGTTGTAAAGCGACATCATCGAGATGTCCAAGGTCCTGTAAGATCAGTGAGCAGATGATTATGGTACTACCAGGATTGCGCACCTTGTCTTCCGTTCTTCCAGCGTGGTGATCATCCCGCTGCGTATCGCAATATCGTCCATGATGATGATTCTAGCCCCAGGTTTCTTCATGGCGCTCACCTGGGCCTGAAGTATCTTGACTACATACTTATTCGGGTGGTAATGCAGGACCCGCCTGAGGAGATAGACGTCGGCGACCACTGGCTGCGGTGTGAAGAAGTCGTACTCCATGAATCGCAACCGCCCCTTCAGGTCAGTGTGTACGGCACCGAACGTTTTCTTCAAGTCCTGCACGACGAATTTCAGTCCCGGGTTGGCGTCGGCGATGGCCTTGGAACAGTATCCATTCCCACCACCCACATCGACCATCGTCGTGTCGTTCGGCAGGCTTTTCCAATCATACCCCGTGACGAGATGCTCAACTGTGAGTTGCCTGCGCTTCGAAAGCCCGGCCATCGCTCGCGAGTACCGGTCGGCCCTGGACGGCTCGAGCGACTGTGATAAGAATCTGAAAGCCGGAAGACTCGTGTCGTATGCGAGATTGAGCGCTGTCTGGTTCATTTGCTCACTGCTTGGCCATAATTCGCTTGCCTCGGCAAGAAAAGTACTGGAGCGGAAGGCCTCGTTGGTGTACCACTCAATTGCCGCTCCGGCGTCGGAATCCAGGAGAACCCTGGAGTTGCGATTATGCGCGATGAGACGGGTTCCCGGCTCTCTGAATATGTGGTGCGTCATGAGGAGCCGGAGGATGCGAACACAGCGAGATGCCTCGACACTGGCCTTCTCAGCCAGCTCGTCGTACGAGATCGGAGTTCCGTCCGCAGGAATGTGCGATGCCAGGCGGAAGTGGCAGACGTATTGCAGCGCCGCCTGCAGTCGATGCCCTTGAGCGAGTCCCATCATGTACTCCTCAGGGCCCGTGACGAGGTGATTTAGCTTGTCGCAAGCTTCGAGAAGTCTCGATCTGGCCGTGGTGAGAGACTTGTCGCCATAGTGGTCTGGGTATGTATGTCTCAGCCGACCATCTTCGAGAATCTCAGCCTGGTGTCTGATGATGTCTGCAAGCGCAGAGACTGTCATGTGATCGTCCATGATGTTCTCTTCCTTTGAGCTTGGTTGCGCTCGTCTCTGTGTCCTGGCTGGAAGTGTTGTGATGGGTTCGACTGCACCAAGCCCTTGATTTTATGTATGAGGGGAAAACCTCCCCGCGGCGATTAGGTCTTACGGCCGCATGACTGGTCGCCGCCGTGTTTGTCAAGTACATCCGGCTGATGGTGTGCCCGATAGGCATTTAGTCAGGTGTGCGGCATTATACCGACTCAATTGGTCTTGCTACGGAGTATGAGCTCCCCGTCTGCTTGGCTGTGCCACTGTATAGGGCATCACAGTCACTGGACGCTATGAGCGATATTCGAAATGGCGTTCGCGGCGGACCGTGCCGCTGAGAGGCAATGCTTGGCTATTGTGCTAGGCGACTTGGCAGGCTGATGTTGACACTTGGATCAGTTCATTGGCAGAAGCATTCAAAGGACACAAATGGCGCTGAGGCTCATGCTTATGCTTTGGTGGGACTTGGCACACTTCGTACGGGCATGCCGATGGCTATATGCAAAGGTAGTAAGGCTCTTACACTGCTGGTGACCCTGGTGTTGTACGCGAAACCGGCCGCCGAGGACCAATGCGCCCACCGGTGAAGTCACCGAAGATTGCTCATTCGTCCATAGCACCTGGTTACCTGCAGCTGCAACGAGTGAGACAGCCATTTCCAGCAGCGCAATGAACTTCGTGTTTCGAGGGTTAGTCCCGATGCCAGAACGCCCGATGGTCGTCAGCATGGTCATCTGCGGTCCAGCCAGAGCGACAATGAGCTACTTTGTGCCTTGGACAAGACCACCATTGTCACGAGACTAACAGAACGCTGCTGGATAATTGATAGAAGAAATACACATCATGGGATGACGTAGAGAAGTGAAGGAGATTCCCATGCTCATAATGTTCATTGTATGTAAGCGCCATTGTATTGGGTATTCCCTTTACCTGGTCTGCTCTTTCAGCCTTTGTTATCGCTTTGCAAGGCGTCAATGAGCCAAAGAGACCGGGTGAACAAGGCCATTGATGGACTACTTAAGAGCCCAGTGCCAAACAGAATGGAGGAGTCAACACCTTTCGTTGAGCATAGCATCCGACATCAGCCATTGACCAAATCTTTCGCCTACCAACGCTATCAGTAACATTTAGTCATGGCTCTGCTCAACACGTCCGCTTTTGATCTATCGATGGAGGAGAAGCTCGCGACCAGAGAGCACATTGAGGAGTTGCTGCTCTCCTGCGAGTCACTGCTAGCCAGTGATCGACGCCAGCCCTCAGAGGCCGATGACGCAGGGGCCGACGACGCCGAAGCCGACTACGTCAAAGCAGTCTACGCCGAAGCCTATGGCCTGCTAAGAGAGGCTCTCCTGTTTGCCAGGGACCCCGACGCCGGTGAGTTCGCCCCCCTGGCGAGATGCCAGCTCTACAAGGGTCATATCCTGCGGGCCCTCAAAAAGTACCCGGAGGCTTATGATGCCTACAGACTAGCGTCTACAGTTCGCGGACATGACAGCAAGGACCGTCTGGCCTCTGAGGAGGCATTGAGTATAGTGGAGAACTGCGAGAAGAATCTTGCGAAGAAGCTTGCGGAAGCGAAGCGGAATGGGGGCGTATGGGAGATTCGCGATGCGACGAAACCTCGGTTGCGCAACCTGCTCTTCACGAGTCATGGACGAGATCCTGAGTTGAGTATCTTTGGGTCATTGTCCGAACTGTGGGATCCTGAGCCGACAGCTTATTCTCGTTCAGTAAGGCGCTTGCGTGTTTCGCTCACAAGGCCAGCACTCCGTGCCGCTGAGCGCAGTCACTGGGCTAGAAAAAGTCAGCCACAGCAACTTCGAGTAAACTGAACCGCTTCAAGGGAAGCACTCTTAGTCTCGAGTGGAATAGGTGAGTTGATCGCTCGAAGGAGTGCGTCAAAAAGGTATACAAGCAGTTTCGAGCCTGGAGCTCATCTCGGCCATTCCTCGCTAGCTGGGAGTAAGTATAAAGACCAACGGTATAATCAGAATGAAATTAGAGGTCTTCAAATCAGCTCAGAGCAAAAGTTGCAGATGCAATAATGTGTGCCATAGTACCCATGAATTAACCTAGTTACACTCTGGACACTGTCCGGCAATTGGACTTCATTACGCTCCTTCATACCGATCCTAACGGCCAAGTGATATTTCCTTCAATACTGCGCGTCGTTATCCATCACGTCCATCTTCAACCAAGGATTTGAATGCATATCGAACGCTTCGAAACCTTGACTGGTCTTGGTCTCTTGGCCGCGCAGCACAATCAGCCACTTATGAACAGGATATTCCTGACTGACGCCGGAGCGCTTGAAGAGACTCCATCCCTTGGCTCTTGGAGCTTCGTCGGTCATCCAATCTTCCATTGCAGGAAGAGCTGCGATCTTCCACTCCCGCCCGGCGTATGGGCACTTGTTAGTTGCCACCAATCGATGGTCTAGCAGTTGTCCAACTTTGCTTGGGAGAGGCCCTGGTAAGTCGAACACTCGATTGGCCAGATCCTGCGCGTATGAAGATCTCTTGGCGATACTCAGGAGTTCGGGGGTTGCCGTCTCATACGCTTGCTGATTGGCAGCTACCATGTTCTCCAGTTCGGCCTGAGAATACGAAGGCGCAGCTCGGACACCGGTGTAACCGTCATCCAGCACCCTATACTCCGAGCTCAGGTTCACGCCCAGGATCCGCTTGAAGGAGCGCAGCTCGGTTGTCGGTCGCACTGAGACAATCTCCCAGGCTTCGTATACGGGCTTGTAGGGGTCGTCGCGGACTCGGCTAGGTGCTGTAAGCAGCATGTCAAAAGGGGTTTCGAAGTACCTACAACTTGTCCCAACCCAATGCATTCTTGCCCGGGTAAGACATCATTGAATTCGAGTCCCACGAATGGCCTCGCGAAGCATAGAAATGTGTCGGTTGCACTATTAATTTTAAGTTGAAAAAGCCTGGTGGAATTGCGCTGAGATTTTAAGGCAGCTTGTCGCTTGATTGTGGTGTGGAAATGTAGTAATGGGGGATGTGGTTGCGACAGGTTTGGATGGTGGTTGTGAAGGAAGTAGAAGGAGAGGAACGGCCGTTTTGTGCGCGTCGGACGGGGTTTTCATTGCGATTAGTCGGATGGGCTTAGAGTTTGGAAGTCCCTCGGCATGGCTTCGATGAGTCTTGCGGCGGTAGCTTTAAAGTTTATAACTGTTCGGCGTAGCGTAACCTTAATAGTCTCTTAAATTATTAGCTATCTCGTACCCTTTTCGCGCCGTTGGCAGCGATTGTTCTAAATTACGAACGTATTTAAAGTTGTTTTATACGTATAACACGGGGGCTTTGCTTTTTGTTATCTTTTGAGGTATTTGTGTTTAGCTTCTCTTTTCGGTCGAAGAGCTTAAAAAAGAAAAAGACACTAAACAGTATTGTTGGGCAAATGATACTACTCACTGCGAACTTGAGGCAAGTATGGTCGGGGTCCTATCACCTAATACGGTGAAGTCGAACTATGGGCCACCGCTGTCATTGTGAAGCTGAGGGCGAAGTCTGACCATACAAGGTGCTTCGTGATCTTGGGACTGAATCGGCTGGTATTTCTGGGGAGCATTTCCTCAGTACTCGGGGATGGGCACCTCCTCGTATATGCTGCCAGCACACTGTCATACGTGTCTTCAGTACCTCTCACCGTTGGCTTAGTGGTGTATATCATAACATGCTCTAGGGTGTGTTTGATATCATAACATGCTCGGATGTGGCTTCCCGTGGCTTACAGGCCTGCATGCGCTAGATCACCGCGCTATAGGGCAATCATAACAGGCGCAGCTTTTTATAACCTGGCTTCTGATCCGTCCATTCGTGACCTGTCTGAAGCCATTCGCATGTGAGTCTGGTTACCCTGAGGGTCAACATTCCATAAAACGCGGGTGCATATCCCCTGGAGATGTTCTTCTTTTTCCAACACAGAACACTATGGGATCTCTCATCAGTATCGCAGAATGACCCCTGTTTTTGGCACGGCCTGGTAATTCGGACAGTCGTTTGGCCAGATCCTGCCCTTGAGTAGGTATCCTCGTAATACGCGGAAGCTTGTGTGTCGGGCCTTTCCCCATCACGTGCGCGCGACCAAGTAGTGATGCTTGCCTGCGCTTCTGCTTGCGGCTCGTGCGTCTACCTGGAAGTGACCGTCATGATGTGCGTTGCCTTGGCTGATGTTGGCTCGATCTTCGCAGCCTTGTATGTGGCCAGGACCTTTGCCCACCGGGCTTTGTTCTGGGCCGTTGCAGTGGGCTGGTCCTAACCTTGTGGCATGTTAGCAGCGTGATTACGACGCGCCATTCCCTTGGCCGGCTGTGAAGCTAGATAACTTACTGCAAGTGAATACGCAGGATCCACGGAGCGGCTTAAGATATAACACACTCGCAAGAGCGAGGCGGGGGCGCTAGCGTGTGAGTGTTTGTCAAAGTATATGAAGATTGACGCTGAATCGACGGGTTTCAATTGCAAAAAGCTTGATACGGGTGATGCCTTAATACATACTGCCATAATCCACTCCATAAAGTTGATCACGTCAAGTCAGACATAAGCAGTTGCAAGGTTCACCGACATCATGCTTAGACGTAGAGGCCATGAAAGTTGTCTCCTTGCCGGCGCCAGGCGCGCCCGCCGACCACATGAACACATCGACTAATGGGTAACCATGCATATGACGGTCATGGCTAGCAACATCAACCCTGACCTCGCGTAGGCTAGGCAACCGATTACAAGCCGTTAGTTGTTGCAGTTCCTCATCGATATCAGCGTAGCGCCTATTTCCGGCTTCGGTGACCAAATGTAGAGTCTCCAAAGATGCCGGCAAGGCCTGTTCCAGCGTCAATGGCTTGGAATTGCCAGCTGTAGACTGTTCGGTCCATCCGGCCAGCATTCCAATGGGGATATGGAGGTGCCTCAGCTTAGTCGACTTCAAGGATGACCCAATTGCCCCTTGCCAAAACCTGTTTTTGGTGTAGGTAGGATCTAAGCACAACATTTCGAGACTTTGCCCATGTTGCCTCAGGAGCAAACTCATGCGACTAAGATTATGACCACCACTATTGACACTTCTCAAAGCACGCGAGGCCCATTCGATCCTAAGGCACCGGAGACATGGATAGCGTCGCAGGATGTCCTCGGCGGTACGCTCGTCTATGGTGGCGGCATCCAGACAGATGCTTCTCATCTTTTTGTTTGGCGCCACGGCTTTTAGTTGTTTGCAGAATTCCCAGCGCCAGTCGATGCCAAAGAGACTAAGTGCTTCTAAGCCGGGGTGTTGATCATGTCTTGTACGAGGACGACTGATAAACATTGAAACCCTGCGTCAAAATCAGACAATCGAAGCTCCCTCAGGTTCGTCAAGGGCGCCTTCCGTAGGTCTTCATGGGCAGCACTCTGATCCTGCAGTAGAAGTTCTGTCGCTCGACGAAACATCCTGGACACTATATCGTAGTCTCCATAGCCGATTCCGATGGCGGTTTCAAACAGTCTAACGCCAGGCGTCAAGGCTAACCAAAGGGCCATTTGGGAGGGTACTGTTTTGGAGACTAGTGCCGCCGACAAGCTGTCTCGAAGCTTGTCCGGTAGATTGACCGCGGCATTGAAAGCCTCGAAGACGTCCGCGAAGTTCACGTCTTCGACCTTCATCGCTTTACCAGTCAATGGGTCAATACGAAGTGCAGCACTAAGTCCCGTGAGGGGAGCGAACGTCAGCCCGCTTACATGCCGTCCGAGCTCCGGCCGTTGGCTGATAGAGCGAAGCAGGGGTGCGCATCGAGATGGGTAGCCCACGGACTCTCGGTCGTTGATGATGAGGGTTCGATAGAGTAGTGGTTCCACGATGGCGTTGAAGTACTTGGATACAGGGGACACGCTGGCTAGGTCGAGCAGCTCCGCGGCCTGCATTGCCGTAAGGCGCTATTGACTCTCCCAGCACGGTACTGGATCGTGGGAGAATGTCATGTAGCTGAATACGTGGAGCCATATCTCGTAGGGAAGGTCGCGCATACTAGTTGATGATTCAAAAGGCAAAGCAGCAGATTGGCGTCGTTGCGGAAAGTTTAATCCATCAGCATTGTGTCGTGTAAAAAACGGATTGGGTCCACTGCGAAGGGACAACTTCGGAAAAACACGCACAGGGGGTCAGGGGGGTTCCAGACACGCCACCTGCACTGATTTGGCTTCCATGTTACCAGCCCTCCCAACTCCCTGAAAAGAAAGGGGGAAAGTTGTACACCAGGTGTACCTGCCTACAGCAAAAGGGGGGCATGTCTAGGTAGGCACGCCGCTGAGCCCCTTGATTGGCTTACCCTGCGCCTGTATAACGGGGCTTTTGCTCATCGTACCTACCGCACAGCCGCAGGCAGCAAGCAACGCACGAAAAGCTGAGTCATCTTGATCATTCTCCGGGCTTTCCCAGGATACCTACCTGCCTACCTTACTTAAGGGATTTGAGGTGTTCGCTCTCCTCACGGTGTCACTAGCAAATAAGCTAGACGACAAACATAGCGGCCGAGATGACGTCGGCGGAACCGGACCTGGCGTTCCTGAGCGGGCCGGCCCCGGAGTCGGTCGCAACCCGGGTAATCGACTTCAACGAGACCGACGTGGACATATGTGGCGATTACTTCGCGATGGTCATCGAAGACCTGTTCACACCTGAAGAATGCTCTAAATTGCTTGCCCTAGTCCGGAAGCCCGACAACGCGCCGTGGCCACCCGCAGTCGTAACGGCATTCGACGGCTCCCAGCACGTCGACGTCTCTTCACGTCATTGCGGTCGCATTATCTACTACTCCACCAGGCTCGCCGAAAAGCTGCTTCAGCGCGTTGTGCCGCATCTGCCACCCGAGATAGTCACGCTGGAAAACCATCCCGACGTCACGGGCCAGTACCCGGTGCTCCGCGGCGAGACGTGGACCATATCCCGCTTCACGGAGGACATCAAGTTCCTGAAGTACGAGCCGGGCAACTACTTCCGCGCCCATGCCGACGGACGCTGCGTTGACGTCGACACGTTTGAAAAGAGCTACTTGACCGTACATATCTACCTCGGCGGCGGAGATGAGGACGATGGGGTCGAAGGGGGCGCCACGCGGTTCGCCGTCGACTTTCAGGATCCGAAGGCTGGCAAGGTGGATGTGAACCCGAAGACGGGGAGTGCGGTGGTGTTTCAGCAGCGCGACTTGTATCATTCAGGGGAGGAGGTGACGAAGGGGACCAAGTACACCTTGAGGACCGATGTGATGTACAAGAAGATTGAGGAGACGTAGATACCTCCACACTGGTTCGAGTGCACATAGGCTGAGAATCAATGTCTTGTGGACAGAATGGTATCCCTCAATCTCGTCCATATCAGTCTCGCTGCACGCTGCGTCTGCTACGACACTCGCTGCGTACAGAGCTTACTGTCATGGCGAGATCCATAAGTCCATCAAGACGATCAAGGATCGCACTATTGACGGACAGATCGACGCCGAGACCACTCAGATCTTCGTCAACGCCCTTGTCGAGTACGCGAAGGCGACTGACCGCGGCACGCCCGAGCAGCTGTCCATGATCAGATTGGTCTTTTTCAGCCCTGGCGCCTCCGCTGGTGTCGTGCAGACCTTCACCGATGCTTCTACTGTGACGGAGATCACTAGAGTCGCCTTCGCTTGCCCGGTGAACACACACTTTTCATGACTGATGATGATAGCTCACAGACCGTACCTGTCAAGTCCTTGCGCGGGTGCGACCTATGGCTTGGTTCGTCAAAGAGGGAGTGACGCTACACAATCCCCCTTCTCTCATATTTATAGTCCTTCGTGGTGCCCTTCTCCCATGGAAGCCAGGTGTCTGAATCGCGTCGTGCCGGTCGTCAGACAAGTGACATGGACATCAACCTGATTGATGAAGTGAAAGTCCGCCCGAAGGATTTCTCCTCATTCTTCTCAGCTGAACCCCTGTGCGATCCGCCAATAGTGACAAATGTCAGTCTCGTCCAAAGGCGTCCCCGCCTCGAAGGATGTGATCATCGCAGGGGTGTTCCATCTCTCTTCGGCCTTGCCGCAATGTCGATCAGCGGTGGTATCAACTCGGCGATGCTTGGATCACGAACCATATCATGGTTTCTGTTGGGTTTTCCACAGGTTTTGGAGTTTTGGTAGCCAGCGATACGATTTCGCCAGGTATCCACCAATGAAACAAAGGAGAAAGAGGGCCCAATTCATGGTTATGGGCTCGGAGGGTGGCGATGAGTTGGATACGGCTGTGTTGTTCGAGTGCTGGCGTTGTTAATAAGTCGTCGTCCGAGAACAACCAGACTTGATGTAAGAAGGTAGGCGAAATATAGGTACGGCTTCTTGGTAGTGTCAGTGTCTCACAATAGTGGCTGATTCGCGGTTCCCAAAGTAAGACAGTGGAAACCACGGCCGGGGATTTCTCCAACATCCACCTATGGTGACCCTTGCCTTAAATGCCAAGGCGCAATTCGGCAAGATAGAGTATGAGGATCAGGGGTAGCCGTGAGCCCGATTGCAGCGCTTAAGAAGTATTTGGCGAACACGAGAATCGAATAACGGGTAGCCGAAGCACGGAATGTGTCCGTCTAAAAAGGTTCCAGGCCAAGATACCGCGGTTGCACCTGTGCACCTTGTCCACGTGCTATCGGTTCGTTGCGTCGCGTTCGAGTGGTTCCATTCGCTTGCATATCGTACGCTCGTTCCCTCGCTGTACCTCTTTCGTGCTGTCGCAACGGTCGGGAGATCCTGAACGTTGCATACCTAGCGCAGGGTATGCTGTGCACTATGGTACAACGCCGCTTCCTCTGATCCCGAATCCCGATAGGAGGACCGGCGATACTTCACTTGTCGATCGACTGGTTTTGCAGGCCCTTATCGAGGGTGGTCAGAGAGGGCGGTCACAGGGCTTGTGACCTGGCAGTGCTGGGCGCGGATAAGGGGGCAGCACCTTACTATATAGACGTCTTGGCAGCTTGGCAGTCAGCGGGATCCGATGTGGGGAGACACAGGAGGCGGGACCTAGACTGCAACAGGCAACCGCTCGGCTGCTCTTCGATTAGGTTGTCAAGCCTATCTACTATTATCTCCGGTACTTGGGCTGGGGTGCCGCATTCAGGGGGGAGAAGAGGGGTGGGGTGGCATCGCCGGGGTATCCGCGATGGCTTATTGGCCGATACTGCAGATGATGAGCGACGGAAGAGGCAGTTGTTGATGGGGTCGGAGTCGGAGTGGAAGAGGACGGGCCGTTCGTCTGAGCCAGGCTTGTTCCCCAGGCTTCAGCTCGAACGATGAACAGCAATGGTCAGGGTCCTCGTCTACCAATATCGTCCAAGACCACCAGGGTCAGCCGATATCGCCAACACAACAGCCAGCCCACCTCGACCGCGATGTCCTGCATCTTGCGTTGGTGGCGACTTCAACGCAGTAGCTGATAGGTAGGCGAGCCAGAGCGGCATCCAGGAATTCATCGCCGCCAAGCCCTACGCCTGACTGGGATATTACCAACTTCCTGTTGAAAGATAGTCTATCTATACATCAGCGGCTTGGCTCGCAACCTACCGCACCAGCCCGACCAGGTAGCACACTGAGTCTTGCTTTTCGGAGTGACCTACCATTCAAACACCGAGGGGCCCGAGGCGCATCCAGCAGGACGCTGTAATATGCACATGGTATTCGATGCACTCTGGTCCCTGGTTGGGGCCTCTGATTGGGCCGTTCAAAGTCATGTCGCGAAGACGCAGGTCCCGTTACATAGCTCATACTGAGTTGATGGACGTAGAATGGGCAGGTAGGCGTATTCGGTACTTTTCGGTGACCGGCCCGATCCTAGGTTGATAGGTAATGTGCAATCTACCTACTGGCAGATGATGTTGTCGTCGACGACTATAAGACAGTCTTCCTCCCGCTCTGCATTACCCTCATCATCCACCTATTCGTTCACTCACCTGGCACCTGGTATCCAGCTTTTATCCAACATGTTCTTCAAGACTCTCGCTGCTACGGCGTTGTTGGCCGTCTCGGCCCAGGCCATATCCGTGCCCCGTGGCCCGGCTGGCAATGGCACCAGGCTGTGCGGTACCCCTGACCCGACTGCGGAGCAGATTGAGGCTTCCATGGCCATGCTGGAGCAGGAGCGTCAGTTCCGAGCCAGTGGAGAGTCGAGGGCTCTGGCCAGCTTCGAAGTAGACACCTACTTCCACGTCGTGGCGTCGTCCACCGCCGCGAGCGGCGGTTATTTGACTGTACGTAGCCCACAAGGCCTATGATTTGGATGGAGAGTATCATATAACCGGATACTGACGAGTTGATAGCAAACCATGATCAACAACCAACTGGCTGTCATGAACGCCGACTACAGCCCGCACGGCATCACGTTCAACCTCGTCAGCACTGACTGGACTGTCAACGCCAACTGGGCCGCCGACGGCGCCGAGCTTGCCATGAAGAAGGCTCTCCGCAAGGGAACCTACTCCGACTTGAACGTCTACTTCCTCGGTGCCCTGGGCGACGGCCTTCTAGGTTACTGCTACTTCCCTGTCGCCGGCGTCACTACCGGCTCCAGCGACTTCTACTACGATGGGTGCAGCATCCTCGCACAGTCCGTGCCGGGTGGAACCGCCGCTCCCTACAACGAGGGTGGCACTGTTGTCCACGAGGTGAGCTCACTTGCATCGTTCCCATAAAAGCTTACTTGGACAGCAACTGACTTGATATTAGGTCGGCCACTGGATGAACCTCTACCACACCTTCCAAGGAGGCTGTTCCGGCAGCGGTGACTCGGTTGACGACACCCCCGCCGAGGCGTCGGCCGCATCTGGCTGCCCTACCGGCCGTGACACCTGCACCGCCGCCGGCGTTGACCCCATTCACAACTACATGGACTACACCGATGACGCCTGCTACGAGGAGTTCACCGAGGGCCAGGAAGCCCGCATGTACAGTGCTTGGTCGGCTTACCGATCTTAGATTGAAGTGCAGGTACTGGTGGTAGAACGTGTTTACAACCGTGGGAGAGAACTATACCAATGGTAACGGTGTTTGTTAGTGGTGGCTCGTTAGTGGTTGTATATAGAAATATCTGTTGACAGTGGATATCCATATGCTTAACAACTATCGCGTGCACATCATGACGAATGTAGCATGGAAGCATTGGCGTGAACCCAAATGCCGGTCCGTTGACCACGTGTGGGGCTGAATGTACGTAGTTACAAGTGTCGCGCGAGGGTTCCTTTTTCCGAAGAATCACATCCAGGCGATGCCGAGGGGTTGAAGTGTTGTCGTGAGGGTAGCCGGAACATGGAGCCGAAAGCGTCCCACGGAGACGGCATGTGGTTCACGAAGGACACCCCCATCCGCTAGAATGACGCACGTTTATTATCGCTCATTCATCTTTTGAGCGAGGGTATGCTAAACGGTAAAAAAAGTCGACAATATGTGGGTAACGGCGGGGGCCCCAAAGTGGGACAGCCCCCCAAGTGGGACACTTTCCACACCCAACATCACAATGTTCACTTATACACATCTTTATCAACAATAAAGCCCTAGATACCGGAAGTACAGCAATAGAATTGTCTTTTCTTAGTGTTTCTTTCAAAATAGATTTTATTAGGTCTGTGGCTGTGGGATGGCCCGTGGTGGCGGTCGGAAGTTAGCACTTCCGGGCCTAATCTGAGGGGTAATAAGACCCGTGCCCCCTATTACCTTCTATCCAATAAAAGTCTTGTTATTTTTTTTTTTTCTGTAAGTAATAACGGCTTTGGTACGACAAAACACCTCCTTTGTACACAAAAAAAGACCTCATAGATACAATAGCCACTGCAAATGATGGCCTTATCCCTCTGCACGGCCTATCATTGCTGGTGAGTACCCAAATCGTCTCTCTCTCACAAGGTAGACGGCATCATAATGCACCCAACTGGCACAGTGCAAGAAGGGCATTTTCATGCTTAAAAGTTAAGCCCTCCTCAAGAAAAGAAGGTGATTTCATAAATTCTGCATCAAAAAAAGGCCGGCCATGCGCCAACCCACGGCAACGTCAAGTTTATCATCTGTCAGATCCTAAAATCTGAGAGAAAATCAGATCATTTAGGGAGCCATTACATGCGAAACTTCATCTGCCAGCACCAGAAGATCAAGACCAAGATAGGCCGAAAGCTTGACTACAAGCATATCAACGCTGCCACACCTGAAAACGTGAATACGTTTCATAATCTCTATGAAGAGTTCGCCTTTACCAAATCCAAGAACCAGGCAAATATCGATAAATACGGCATTATGCAGGGCCAGCATTATATGAATTGTCTATTTAAAGTGGTTTTTGGACGGCTGACCGGGAAATTTTAGGTCTGATGGTCTTATAATAGGCAGTTCTGGCTCAAAAAGGGCCAATGTCAAGTTTAATAACGACTATATATAGACTATAATGGTGGAACCGATCACTATTACTGGAAAAAAGCTCTAGCCGCTCATTATCTTTAAAGCAAAGTCAATACAGATACAGTGGTTTAAAGAACAGCGTGTTAAAGAGTATCCTGCAATGGTAGAATAGTTTATAACATACTCTGTTAACGGCTGGTCCTTGAACGAGATTGTGTTACAGTAGCTTAAAAAGGTATTTGTTTTCTTATTTAATAGCATTAACTACATGTTAATGAAGCCTTAGATTTATCTATCTAACACAGCTCTTAAAGATCCCGATATTTTTTTTCTCTTAATACCATATTGTGACGGCCTGCACAGACCTTCCCACATGACAAGCCGATACTTCCCAATAAGGGAAGGATCTAACCAGAGGATCCCCTTAAAGGGGCAACCTCCCGCTGTACCTATCTCTCTCTCTCTCTTCCTTTCCTCTCTAGTCTTGATATTCTCGTTAATAGGGTAATAGCTGCTTGCTGCCGGCCATGCCGCAGCTCCTCAGTACGCTCGTCGTGACATAATATCAAGACTAGTCCATACCAGATTAGAAGCCTTGTCTTTAGATCACCACTGCAAGGAGTTTTGCCTCTAGCAGTGACAGGTGCAGTGTCTCCAAACACCCACCTATCTAAGGCTTTGAAGCTCTGTTTTTAGGCCTATTAATACCATCTTTTTACCATTCTACCTACCATTACTACTGATTCCGTCCAATACACTGTGACGATGAGTACCATTATCATTCCAGAACATCAGGATAGTTCTGAAGGGACTGGAAGACCAGCCCAACCTATCCAAACATCCCCCAATACCAATAACCTTCCCCCCAAAAAAGAACCAAAGAAACAGAGAACCAAGGCACGAGAGGGCCAGAGCAAGCCAAACACGCGATCAAAGGCCGCTTTGACCCACAGCAAATCTCCCTCAAACGCTTCATCGTCTCCATCTTCCTCCAGGATCACATCCTAGGACCCACAGACCCAGCCCATGGCACCAACCATGAGCGGTGCTCTGGGCCGATCAAACGACCCCTTGCTCTTCAACCTGGATGCGCTTACGCCAGAGCAGCTAGCCAGACTGCAAACCGAACTATACACCCGGATCCCGAGGTCTGAGCCACCAAGGCACATAACAGAACGACAGTCTGTGCATTTCAGCGCACCACAAGAAGAACGAGCCTTTCCTTCCTTGGAAACAGGTTCTCCACACACAACGACCCCTAAGTGGGACTCCCCAGCTTTTAAGGCATCAACCTCAAATGCCATGCAACATTCCATCAAGCTGGCAGACCCTGTAAAGCTAAGTGACGGTCAAAATCCAACCTTTGAACAGTGAAAGAACAGCACTCAATGCAAGCTACGGACCAACTGGTGGCTCTTTATTATAAAAGAATCAAAATTTGACTGGCTTTATACGCTAATAAAAGGTGATATAATTATAACATTAGAACCAGTCATTTCTAAAGAGAACGCTGAGTCACTTACTACCATTAAAGAGGTGTATGACCTTTTCCGGTCCTCTTACAGCAATCCTGACGCAGCTGCTCAAGCCAGGGATCAGCTCTATGATCTGTGGATGGAACCGGCGCAAGACTTTTACTCCTTTTGTTCCATATGGGTTCTCTTAATTAGCAAGGCAGGCCTGTCCCAAACAGAATGGAAGTATGAACTGAATCGAAAGCTAACACCATCCCTGAGGATACAAGTGATGGCTTCTTACCTCAACTCTAATGTTTCTTTTAACCAATTTCGAAACATCTGTTCTAGTAATGCTTAACAGCTTGCAGAGATTGAATGAGTCAAGAAGCAACGCCAAAGTTTCTTGACTGCTTCCCCTCGCCATACCATCACTGTGGCACCTGGACCCCAGCAGTTCACCAGAAGTCTACCAACCCAAGCTTTGTTCAACCAAGCGATTGATACTATCTTCCAACCAGCAAGAGCATCACCTGACCAGAAGACTCCTCGTCTCTCTGCAGCCCTTGAAAGGAAGCACATTGACTGATCACGCACACCTCACAAGACACAAAGCATTACATGCTACTTGTGTGGCAAAGAGGGCCATATTGCTCCCAAGTGTCCAGATAAAAGAACTCCTCATGTATATTTTCTGGAAGAAGACAATGAGGCCTCTTCTAGTCCGACCCAGGATGTTACTTCTGACAGCAAGTCAGAAACCTCAAAGGCCTAGGGAAAGTCTCCTACCTAGGCCTTCAATGTACTATTAATCAACTGGCTCACCATTCCTTTGAAATTCCATCACTTCGATCAGACCTCTCTGGCTTGATTGGCGGCAGTACCTTTATGATGGCTGCAACCATCCGATGGAATGTAATTACAGTGCGTATGAAAGTGTTGATTGATACTGGAGCAGAGGTTTATCTTTTAGGCAGCCGTTCAATCATGAGCCCCTTGGCTCAACGATGGGACCTCCCTCAAAGACATTTTGATGAGCCCACCACCCTAAACAGCTTTGGCAAAGGACACTCACAGGTTATTAACACAGCAGTTGCAACAAATTTCCAGATTTAGGGAAGAACCTTCCAGGAAGCCCTATTCTAAAAGCGGAATTTGGGCCCAGTAAGAACTTTGATCTTATTATTGGCAAGCGGTTTTTGGCTGTTCATAACCTCTTACCAGACTGCCGGCGGAACCGCCTATATTTCCTACCGGAACTATCTTTCCTTACCAACTGGAAGACCGACATCACTAACCCAGCTCGCCAGTGGTTAAGGCAACGGGCTATCAATCCTCAGGCCCAGCAGGACATGCTCCATAGGGATTCACGGTGGGAAGATCAAGAGAAACGCCCGCAAAAGATACTACGTCGCCCCTAAGTACTGGCTACATGGGCTGGAGACCATCATAAGTCCTTATAAGCAATGAAAGATCAGTTAGCAGAACGGGACCGCACGGCATCCTTGTAAAAGACTTCCTCACGCCAGGCTGTTCATCCTAAGGTTAGCAAAGACGCAATAATGAACGCTCTGGGTGCGGATATCCATCTAGTCTCAGGAAGTACCTTCTTTAGACGGGCTAGTCACCGTCAGAAGGGGCAACATTAACAACACAGCTATGGAAATGTGTTCTCCTTTTTAGTATATGAGCTTAATCAAGCCATTGATTATTCTATTAATAAAGAAGACTCAGAGACTCAGCACCTGCTACGCAGCAGGCTTCCCCCAGAGGCACAAGATTTTATGGATGTATTTTTTAAGATAGAAAGCAACAAGTTACCCCCTTTTCTATAAGGATATTGACCACAAGATCGAGCTCAAGCCAGGGGCCAAGACTCTTTGCCTGCACCCCTTATATAGCATGAAGGCCAACCACCTTATTGCCCTCAAGCAATATCTGACGGAACACTTACGCAAGGAATGGATTGTTCCCAGTGGAGCAGAGTATGGGCCCCCTATTCTTTTTGCCAAAAAGCCGAATAGAGGCTTGCGTTTCTGTGTTGATTACTGTGAGCTCAATGCTCAGTCAAAAAAAGACCGATACCCGCTGCCACTAATCAGCAAAATTTTGGAACGTCTATCTTGCGTTAAACTGTTCACCAAGCTGGATATCAGGGCGGCTTTCCACCGAATCCGCATGGATCCAGCCTCTGAGGATCTCACAACCTTCCGCACGCGCTTTGGCCAGTACAAGTACAAGGTGCTCCCTTTTGGACTTTATAACGGCCTAAGTACCTTCTAGCGGTATATCAACAAGGCCTTGTTCCCATATCTGGATGAGTTCTGTACAGCCTATGTGGACAATATCTTGATCTTTTCTGCAGACCCATTGGAACACTGGGACCATGTCTGCAAAGTCCTCCAGAAGTTCCGTGAAGCTGGTCTCCAGGCTGATATCAAGAAGAGCGAGTTTGCTGTCACATCAACAAAATTCCTGGGATATATAATATCAACCAGTGGCATATCAGTTGATCAAGCCAAGATTGCCGCCGTGAGGGACTGGGAAGAGCCTAGGACTGTTAAAGAATTACAGTCTTTCTTGGGATTCTGTAACTTCTACTGGCAATTCAGACGCACAATGAGATTGCTCTAGACTGTGCGCTACATCTTGTAGCCATCCGCTTCCTAGGAACTGCCACAGTATCTCGGCGAATCATGGCCCCATCCCCAAGCGAGCAAGCCGAGCTCAAGGTATCCTCAACGCGTCCAAGTCTTATAATTCGGCTTAACGCCCAAGGCCTTATCGCCCTTCTTCCAGATCTCCCTGGGCTCTGCAAATATCGGGTCGTCATTCTTATCCATGGTGACGTCGTACCGCAGGATCTTCTCGACCTTGCTGTTCCCATTGGTGAGGATCCACGCCTCCCACTGCGTCCAGAACTTCTTGGGGTCTGCGTTCGACATACTCGGCGATGTGACGAACCTGATGATGCCGCCGCGCTGGGCCGCCCGCTGCGCGCCTCGGAACGACAGCATCGCCATGTCCATCAAGTCTGCTTTATTCTTCTGATCCGACGGGAAGTCGTTCTCGATCTTCTTCAGGTCGTTGCTCGCGATCACGTTCTCGTAGATGTACCGCGCGTAAATCATCGTTTCCTTGTCGTTGTCTTTCACTATCAGGTCGCTGGTGTTAGTATTTTGGGGAGCAGATATGCCAATAAGGACGTGCAACGAGTATATAGGTCGATAGGCAGTGAGGAAAGGGTGGCTTACGGCCTTCTCTGTGTTGGCCATTGTTGAACTCGTACACGAACGTGTCCTTGCCGATGATGCCGGCGTCGCCGGAGTAGAACACCCAGTGGTTGTTCACGCCGGCGTCGTCCTTGACCTTGTCCTTCTCGAGCTCAACGAATTTTTGATAATAATCCATCGGCTTTGAGTGTTTGTCGAACCCGTATTCGTCCTCCACATCGCTATCAGATAGGAGTCCGGGAGGGTCACTTGACCACGGGGCGTGACCAGATTAGCAACTGCTCGTGGCGGTTTCTCGGGAAGTACAACAAGTACGGGAAGGTGAGGCGCGATGGGGAGGCCTTGAGTTTGTTTGTTTTGTATTTAACGTGGGGGTAGCTCCTCAGTAGTGCAAACCACGCCTCCCAGAGCCTCTGCATCGCAGGGTTGTGGAGGTCTCAAGATAATAAGTACAGTCAGTCCCGCTCACGGGCCCATCCCCGTTGTTGCGGCGGTATGACCTTGGGGTCATCCATCTGGTCCTTCAAGGAAGGCTATCTATCGGGGGCAGATTGTTGAAAAGAACTTGCTCTTCTCCACGAATTTTGCCCATTCTGTGCTCCTCTCCCCTAAGTATTGTAAACAAGCTGCCCTAGGCGAATGCCTAGGCAGTAGCCGATTTTTCCCCAGCCTCTTACAAAAGAAAATGTGTTGTGGTGTTTTCTTCTCACCACAGCTGCAGTGATCATTTGAATCTGTGTGCCCAAAGCGTTCATGGTATCTGGCAAAGTCGCCATGTCCAGATCTGGCCGCTAGAAGTCTGTGTAAAGTACTCCTCTTAAAAGATATAAGGTCTCTTTCAGTTACTGCATGTGAGTATACTTCTTGATACCTAGATTCTGATTGGTCTTTCCACCATTGGTTGAACTCTTTCTTGCCCTGTCTTTTGAGATCTCTCTTGACCCAAGAGATTGTAGGAAGATTTATTGTGTCTGTTTCCAGCATGGCACCCTCTTTTGCTAGTGTGTCGGCAGCTTCGTTGCCATCAATATCTCTGTGTCCAGGAATCCATTTGACGGTCACTCCAGGAGTGTGTGCTGTGGCAAGTTCTTGAAATCGTAGAAAAATGTTTTGTGATGTCTCGGGTGGAGTCCCATTGAGCCCATCTACCACTGACGTGTTGTCTAGGCAGACATATAGCTGTTTTCCGTGTCCAATTGCCCTGGCTGCTGCAAGACCTTGGAGAGCACCATGGACTTCAGCATCTACTACTTCTGCTTGTAGAAGTCTGCCCCTTCCCCGGTATACTTCTTGTGTAGTGCCGCCTTTCCTGATGGTATAACCCCATCCAGTGCGGATTGTGCCTTGGTCATCCAACTGTGATCCATCTGAGTAGATGACAAGGTCAGTGTTCACGTTTCTCTCTTGTAACCATTGCTTGAAGAGCTCTGTTTCTTTGTCTTTGTCTTTGCGGATTGGGCGCTTCTTCCATGATGGCCTGGTAAGTATTGGTCTCTGGAAGTCAGGGACTAGCTGGAAGCTTCTTTGTAGCCTTGTTGGATCCTTGCGAGCTTGTATTTGGAGCCTGCCAACCAGAGGGTGTCTCTGATCTATTCGTCCTAGTCGGAGGCCGTGACGTCGTCTTATTGACTCTGCAAGAACTCCTGCTGGGGGAATCTGCGATTCAAAGTGTAAGATATGTCCAGGGTGTGTTTTCCAGACTGGCAAGATAGCCCTGATCGCCGTTCGTAGTACGGCATCTATTGTTCCAAGAAGCCCCTTAATGCGACATGCTGATGTCTCACCTAAGCTCCCAGTTTTCTCGATTCCTGGGTACCAGGCCTCCAGGCCATGTGTGAGAATAGGAATAACACAAGCTTTCACAGCCCTCTTGGTTGACTTTACTGGAAGTCCTTTGACTGTGTTGCATAGTCCTCGAAGGTGATTTGCTACCCTACTAGCTTTCTTGGCCCAGTGAGAAACATGGTCTTTGAAGTTTAGTTTCCTATCCAGAAGGACACCTAGCCATCGCATGGAATGCTTAGCTGTTTTGTTCATTGTTCCGTGGCAAACTGGGGGATTGTCTGAGTTCTTTTTCCGTGAGAAGTGCATGATCTCGGTTTTGTCGGGATCAAATTCAATAGCATTGTTATGTCCCCATTGGTTGAGCAAATGAAGGTTTTCAGAAGCCTCTGCAGCTGTTTCTTTAAGGTTCTTTCCAATGCAGAGTGTTGCTAGATCATCTGCATATCCAAAGCGTCTTCTTTTTATGCCAAGTCGGGCACAGATTGGCTCTGTATACAGCATGTAGAGGATTGGAGAGACTGGTGAGCCTTGTGGGAGCCCACAAGTGAGAGCTTTTATATCGGTCACAGTACCTTCAAACCGAACTCTTGCGGACCGCTCGGACATGAACGACTGGACCCATCTTATGAGAAAGCCTGGCCAGCCCTGTTCTCTCATGCGAACCACCAGCCGTCCCATTAGGGCAGCATCAAAGGCCCCTTTCACATCTGATGTGACTACCGTTGCAACGAGGCCTTGGTCAAGGGCCTGCTCAATATCGTGTATGAGTGCAGCTACCAGGTCAGTGGCAGAGCGCTTTGGTA
This sequence comes from Anthostomella pinea, assembly GCA_963556695.1. Taxonomy (NCBI): domain Eukaryota; kingdom Fungi; phylum Ascomycota; class Sordariomycetes; order Xylariales; family Xylariaceae; genus Anthostomella; species Anthostomella pinea. The sequence continues at coordinate 2,186,220 of CAUWAG010000008.1, read as the reverse complement.
GAGCTCCAAAATGTTGTGGGGCTAGAATTCCAAGTTTGACAACAAACCAGGTAATTCTTTTCGCAATGAGTCGTTCTAGGCCCTTGCCAAGACATGACAGTAGCGATATTGGTCTGTAGGCCCTGGGATTGGAGTAGTCTTTCTTTCCTGGTTTTGGGATCATCACCACCTCAGCTACTTTGAATGGTTTAGGGTGGTGTCCAATCAGTAGGCAGGTCTGGAAAAGGGCTCTGATATGTTCACCAATGACTGGCCAGCAAGCTTTCAGAATCCGTACTGTGAGGGTATCTACTCCCGGGGAGTTGCTCTTGGTTCCTAAAGTGCACCCTTCAGCCTCTTCCAGTCCGACGTGGTATTCAAGGGGGATGTGTGGCTTGGGTTGTACGATCTGAGCGGACCAGGGGTCGATGATATCGTTGTCTGAGGTACTTCGTTCAAGCGTGGCTGAGCGTAATGCATTTGCCTTGCTCTCTTGTGACTCGAATATTTGGTCTCCTATGATGATTGGAGGGGAACGCAATCCTGCTGATAACTTGTGCCAAGAGACGATTCTGTATAGGTCCTTTGGCTCAGTTGCTGAATTGATTAGAGTCTGCCAGTACTCTCTCCTAGCTTTCTGAACCACGCCGCGAAATTCCCGTCGGGCTGAATTCCGTCCTTCTTGGCTTGTAGTCTGTTTGGAAAGGGCCCTGTATGTCTGAACAGCTGCTTTGCAGTCATCATTCCACCAAGCAGTGGGCCTAGATTGACGGGGCCTCTTGCCCACTGTCCTGATACAGCCTTGGATCATGTTGATCAGGCTTTGTGTAAAGGTGTCCACCTGGCCAGGGGATACACCCAGCCGGGGGAGTTCATGAATCCTGGTTTGGACATTATCTGCCAGCTCCTGTAGTTTATCGTCCGGTACTATCCAATGATTGGCCTTGGGTACTCGGTCCAGATCTCCCTGGATTGGAATGACTATTCGTAATGTCTCATGATCTGAGGTGCACTGAAGTGCATCATTGACTGAGGCTTCAGCCATGGGGACATCAGAGAACACCAGATCTAGTACATTTCCGTCATCATGTGTCGGGACATCACCATGATATCCTGGATTGCTTGAGTCCCAGGATGTGTCGCCAGCATTGAAATCTCCAGCTATAACGCAGCCAAAAGGTGGAGTCCATACTTCCAGAATGTCATCCACTTCCTGTGGGTTGTCACATGGCCGGTAGACACTGGCAAATGTAATGCCTTGTACCTTGACCCAGGTGATGTCTCGTGTAGCATAGGGCCGAAGTTGATCCGCTTGAAGGTATTTTCTCACATAGATGAGAGATCTGGGCCGTGTACTGTCGCTGTCCCAGGAATCCACTGGGGAGTATATATCGTAATTGGGGTGTGTCTTTACTCCCATTCTCCTGCCTGGTGGTATGCCAACCCAGGGCTCTTGCATCAGAATGATGTCTGCTTGTTCTCCTTTATAGTCAGCCAGATTGATGGCTAACTCTGTAGGGCCTGCACTCTTTTGTCCCCCTGCTGTATTCACAGAATGGATGACTAGATGCCCGTGTCGATGTGTTTCGTTTGATGTACCTAACATTGACTGACAACAATGGTATCGGCATCTCTGGGATGAGTTGTATCTGTTGTGTCGATTTGCATTGTGGTGTCTTTGTTATTATTGCTAGGTGTTGACCCAGCTTGGTTTCTGCCTGCTTCGTTGAAGGCCTTGGATCTGGCTCTTTCTCCGGCTAGCCTTATTTCCTGGATTTGCTCCCATGTGTGCTTATGGATGGTACCTTTCACAACCTTGGGGCGGGCAGGGCATTTGTCGAAGTTGGCAGCATGAGGTCCTTTGCAGTTGACACACTTTGGGATTGGTTTTTCGCACTCTCCCTGGTGTACTGTGTTGGCGCAGTGTGCACATACTTGCTTTTCGCATCGGTAATTCCTACCATGGTATCTGAAGCAGCTTGCACACTGGTGAACCTTGGGGGTGTGTTGAATATGCCTTGAGGTCATTGAGTGGGCAAAAAGCGTGAATGGTTTCCTTGCTGCACTGGGCAGAGAGATTATCCATGTAGTTTCTGGATCAGAATCAATCGTGTTCTTTGAGAGTATGCACCTCAGAGGTCTGTCGCCTGTTTGGGCTTCAACTTCATCGGCAACAACAGTGTCAGTAATATCGATTGTGAACCCTTCTGCACTGATGACCTTTCTTGGGCATCCATTGACCTTGTAATGATGCCAGACTGTGTGGGTCTCAATCTTTTGTGCCTTGAGAATGTCGGCAATTTCTTCTTGGAAAGCCAGAAGCTTAGCCTGAGTTGGCTTGTCCCTTGGGTGTAAGGTAAAACCAGAAGGACATCGTGTCACTTCTCTAAGCTCCTGAGGGTGGAGCTTAAGTCTTCTGTTCAGTGTAGACTTGATTCCATAAGGCTCTAGGTGGCTATTATCCATGCGGACAAAGACCCGGAGATCATCCTGCTTCTTCTTCAGTTGGTTGGCAGTGATGAGGGCGCCAGGCTGTGTTTTCTTCATGGTAGTGTTGACTGTCCATGGATGCTGTCGTTGGCCAGAGGAGACAGCTTGGGCGAAGGTCATGGTGGGCTTCCCTATCCCTATCCCGCCAGGAGTGGTCTTTCTTTTGGGCAGATCTCGGGTTTCCAGCCACTCGTTCAGGCATTTGGAGAAGAAAGCGCTGAACTCCTTGGCATGAGAGTATAGTTCGGTTCCAGCTTTTTCCAGTGTCTTATCGACTGCTGCAGCACACTCTTGAAACATTGTCATCCTGGCTTCATAGAGATGCTTGTCTTTAGCCAGTATTTTGGCTACTTGGTCCTGGCACTTTGAGGAAGAGACCTTGTTCCCTGTATCGCCTCCAATGGCTTGGTCTGTAGAGATTTCGTTTGATTGAGGTACTTCCATATCAATGATGCTGCTAGTATTAATATTTCGGGATTTTCCTTTCAGAGGGGAAATAATGGTGAAGTCAGCCTCAGAGACTTGTGACGGGCTGCTGTTGATGTCGTCGAGCAGTGCCTGGCGGAGCTTGCTTGGGGTTGCCGGGCCATATGTTCTTTTAGGGACCGGGGATTTGAGCACGCCGCCAGTAGTCGTCTTTGGGACGGCCACTGGCGTATTTGGGGGCCTATCGTGAAGGGGTGCCATCCAGCTTGTGAGAAAAATTTTCTGCGCCTTGGCAAGGATAGTCAGGTACTGAAATAAATGCCTGTTTTAGTGCAGATATAGAGGTTGCGCCCTAACAGCGGGGCGCCAAGAAAAATAGTTGTTTTTGGTAAGAGTGTGGGGGAGGCCTTAAGGAAGTGCTTACCCGCGAGCTACTAGTGGATGAGTCTGGCTCCCCTTCGAGCCATGTTCACCCAGTGCTCTGATATCGAGTCCTTGTGCGGACGATGGCTTGGTTACTCTCCCACGAACTGAGGCCGCCGCTGCCAGCAACGACCAGACGAGTGTGTTCGTAAGGTACATGGTATGAATTGGTAATATAATTGATTGGTTTTTGATGCGAATCTGAGGTGTTTCTGTGCAGTTGCTTCAAGAGAAATGCACCTTTTAAACCTTAAGCACATCCGACTTGGGTTGGGTACGTCATGCTGTGATCTCATGCTACTGAACTCACTCATGTCATACTCAAGAAATTCTGCACGTAATGTGATCCATGGCGCCGATGGTTGGAAGGGGGAGGATGACACGACGGGTTATCAGTAGCGTTACTGGGTAGAAGCGGATACCGAATGTCTATAAATATAAAGTTCTGTTCTTTGCCGGGAATACAGGTGGACCTTTAGGTTAGCATGGTGGTCAGCCTCAGCCCTAGAGTTGCTCGGCAGTGGAGTAAAAGGATTGATGGAATCTTTAGATTTTTGCCGAATGCGGCTGTAGGAAGACCGTGCCGGGCTGCAGGAAGACTGTATCCGGGCGCCGCTATACTGCTGCCCACAAAAAGCAGATACCGAATATCTATAAATATCTAAGGATATTGGTACTCGCGCGGTAGAGTGGAAAGGGTGAGAATGCCCAGGCCCTTTCCTCTATACTGCTGCCTACGATCAAGCTGGCGCCTGGACGCTGAGGTTGTTATCGAGAACAGAAGACTGGCGGCAAACCATACCAATCCTAGCATAGGCGAAAGAGATCCCGGATTTGAGGAGTGTACAATCGCACAATCAGTCCAACAATCTAGAAGGATAATAATGTGATGCCGGGCAAGCGGGCGTAGCTGGCAGCAAGAATCCTCCAGTAAGAGGAATCAGGTCGGCGATACCTTCAAGGCGGCGTCCCCGGCCCCGCCATTGCCGGCGCCGAGGCTCCATACGGCTAACACCACGGAACTTATCCAACCTTGGAAAGCTGGCTGATGAGCAGCTACGAGCGTTTGACAATACCGTTTGGGCCTTATCCCAAGAATGAGCGAAAAGAGACCGCTTGTGTGACTGGTACGGAAGTTCTGACAAAAAACACCAGGCGCTGGGCAGTATCCACACTCGAATAGACGCCAAAGCCGAGGTCCGCTTCCATCGGGGCGTTCGTAGCGGCCGGCCCGCTTGGCAGGGGCGACATCCGGAAGGCGAGCCTTGGGTTACTATAATTAAGCTTGCTGAACTGGCTGGGCGTGACCGGATGCCAATTATAGCAGCCAAGGCGCCACTAACCTTATATCATCAGCACTCACCGCCACCTCGAGTCAGGTAACTCACTCATATTGACCCCATCTTTCCAGAGCAATAAAATGAGGCCGTATAAACGCAATGCTCGCTTGTTTGCCGAGCGAGCAGAGTGGCGGCAATGAGACAAGCGTCACTTGAAAACGTGCTCGACGGTGCTGTAGTCACGGCACCCGGGGAGACAGAGAACACTCGAGTCGACCCGCTTGATCGCAAGCTTCGTTGGGACGCGGCAAACGTGTGAGACGAGTCGCGCGGTGGCTTGACTGATTCGCGATCGCGCATTCTTCCCCGCTCGAAGAAGGTCCCTTGGTAAGAAACTCTTGACGAGTCCAGGCCTCTACGAATCGAACAACACCCGATGTTGACACCAGATCAAGTGGTCCTTCAGGTTCACGAAGATAGGCTAGGAGAGACACTACATGCTGAGATTTGTGATCTTAATTCATTGAAACAAAGTCTTTGCTAGACTACTACAGTCTATAACGCCAATGGGGGAATCTTGGGGAATCTATCGTTGAAATCATTGTGGCACTGCCACATGTAGAACTCATCCGAGCTCGGGAGCGACCGATGCTACCAAGGTCGAGATTCAAGAGCGAGGGGGTCTGCAGGGACTATCGCAGCCTCGACAGTGCAACACGCGGCCAAAAGCTTGCGAAGGGCCTTCGCCAAACCAGCCGCTCCACCAACGGAATGGCTTAATCCGAAGAGTTGGGCGACAGGATACCATGCTCCTTCACCGAAGAGGTAGCACCAACTTCCTCATCTTGGACAGCGAAGCCATATATTTTAGCCTTCTCCTGCACTTCGTTGGCGTCGAGGTGAGGCAATTCCTTCGCAGCTTTGACGTAGCTGATCTTCTCGCCATGACCTTTGGCAAAGATCACATCAATCTCCTCCAGAGTTCTACCCGCGGTCTCGGGGTAGAAGAAGTAGATGATTGGGAAGAACATGGCGTTCAAGATGGCGAAGAACAGGTAAGTTCCCCAACCACTGATGCCGGTGTTCTGTAAGAGCACCGGTGTGATCATGACGATGAAGAAGTTCCACAGCCAGTTGCTGACAGTCGAAGTAGCATTTGCCTTCGCTCTGGTCTTCATCGGGTTGATCTCGGCTGGGTACAGCCAGGGAAGAGGCAGCCAGGTGGCGCCAAAGAAAGCAATGTAGGTCTGGTGGAATATTAGTATATGCCCAAGCAGATTTCTTCAACTTGGGAAAGTTGACTCACAAATAGACCGACAGCAGCGCCCTTGGCTGCTGACTGAGTACCGGGAATCAATGCACCAAAGGTGAGAACCATGGATAGGCATTGTCCGACGGTTCCGATGAGGAAGAGCTTGCGGCGCCCAACACGCTCGACAGCAAACATCGAGGTCGTAGCGAAAAGGGAGTAGACGACCATGTTCACACCACCGAGGAGCAGCGCCAGGTTGTGAGAGGTGTTGAGCGAGGTCTGGAACAGAATGGGGAAGTAGTAGATGACGGCATTGCAACCCGATAGCTGCTGCATCATCTGAGAAGAGGCGCCCAGAAGGAGGCGGCGGAAGTGCTGAGTGGGGCCGCCGGTGAACAGTTCGGAGAAGGGGGTTTTACCGTTGACCTGGCCGGAAGCAACGATGGCATCGTTGATGATACTAATCTCAGCCTGGATTTCTGGACTGTCACGCCGCTTGTCGTTTAGGGCTGCCAAAATCGTTGCGGCCTCGTCGCCTCGATCATGCGTCAGGAGCCATCTAGGTGACTCGGGAAGGTTCGTCATCATGATGATGACGATGATGGCGAAGAAACACTGGAAAGCGATAGGGAACCGCCAGACCATGTCGTGGGGCCCATACGTGCAGCCGTAGTCGATCCAGTAGGCAATCAATGTGCCAATAGCGACGTTTCCACCCTCAATGCAAATAAGCTTTCCACGGTTGCTATGGTGGCTGCATCTGTAAGGCATCAAATGTCAGCGGCGGGTCACCACATTGGGAAGGTCTGGTGCCTACTCTGCCTGCCACATGGGTACCGTCGAAGTATTGATGCCGTTGCCGATACCTGTGATGCAGCGCCCGATAATGAACTGCGCCATATTGTTATGGCCAGGGACAGAAGCGAGCTGGATGGTGACACCAATAATCATGACAGAAGCACCGAGGAAGATGGAGTAGCGGCGGCCGAGTTTGTCGCCAACAGCAAGGATGAAGCAGGCGCCGAGGAAGCAACCGACGGCGTAGATGGACACGACGAAACCTTCGTAGGTGCTGTCCCCGTCAACTTCGGGGAAGTCTTGGATGAAATCCGGGGCGGAGATGATGCCGGACATGACACCCTGATCGTAACCGAACAGCAGAAAGTCGGTGGTCGCAACCATGGTGATCAGTTTCTGCAAAGTCTTGCCGGACTTGCCCCAATACGTGGGCACGCCCGAGTCATTGTCGATGTGTCCCATGATGGCTACTCGATCCGGAGGCTGATCAGTGCAGACTCGATATGGGGGAGGGGGATAGGCGGGATGGGATGAAGGGGTGAAAATCCAGAGCGTCTGGGGATGGGATAGTGCCCATTATTATATTCACCCCATCTCGAGCATCTCTGGGAACCATCAACAGAGGCGGCGGTATGTCAGATGTGCCCGAGTCTAGCAGAGATGCAGGGTCCTGGGGCTAACATGTGTGAATATGGGTGTCACCGAGTAAGGACCGAAGAATGCCATCATGGCCCCGTCTGGGGAGCCCACATGAATGTAAGATAGCGGGTCAAGCGGTGGAGGAAAGTGCTCTGAGGGATGTCCTCTGGAGACTGGAGACTGGAGACTGGAGACTGGAGACCTAGCGAGAGCGAGGGGACGCCCACCATGGGGGAGTGTGGGAGGGCGTGGTGGGCGGGAGAGGGTTCATTACGTCGCTTGCAGCAGATAAGCGGAAAATGCAGATCTTCTAGCGGCTGAAAATTTGGTGTTGTTGGAGGTGAGGGATGAAGGGTCTCCCGGCACGATCGTCATAGGTCCCACCCAAATCTCCACCAGCGAACTTCGCTGGCCCCGCCCGGCAACCGGAGGAGTGGTTGGTTCAAGGCTTGGCGATGCTGCAACGGAGCGGACTCTGTCGGCGGTGGAATGGGCCATGATGCGCTCGTCCTGGTTCGCTCAAAGGCTCAAAGGCTCGCAAGGGTCGCCGGCCGGCCAGCCAATGACCGACCACGATCCGGACCAGTCACACGGTCAGGCTCCCACCATCACGGCCGAGGAGGCAGCAGCCCTGCAGCCGTGCCACTTTGAAGTTTGTGCCTTGCGCCATGCGTGCCAGCCGCGCTGCTGTTCCTTCGAGGCGTTTTACTGTAGGGCCCAGACGACCCACTGCCGAAACAATAACAGGTGATTTCTGTCTTGGCGCCCGTGTCGCCGCTGCCGCTGTTCCGTGTTGAAGCGCGCCATCCCGCGACTACCTGCGGACTACTAATCGATTATCATGCCCGGGAAGTGTAGCGCGGCTGTGCACGGTGTTGCTTGGTGCCAATGGTCGGGGTAACAACAGGCGGTCTGCGGGCATCGCGGCGGCCAGCCCGACGGGATTGCCAGTCAGGCCAGTTTGCTGCGGTATGCTGTCAGGCTGCATGCTACAGGCGCGTCACTCGACAGCACTGCACTCCAGAGTCGAGGCTGTCGGCCCGGCATGGTTGCATCGCATGGTACGGTGCATGGGACAGCGGCCACAATGTGGCTCCCGAGTCGGGGACAGTAACCACAATTGGGTACCTGGTGGTGATAGTAAGATTAATAATGTGAGGAGTTGATGGGGTTGATGGAGTTTGGGGAGTCCCCAGCTGGAGAAACCCTTCACGACAACCCACTTTCTGCCCCTCAAATTGCTCCAGTCCCCAGTCTCCAGATGACAATTTCCCAGGTTCATACCAGACTGGGCGAGACTGGGGGAGAATCGAGTCAGCGGCGAGCACGGTTGTCACGACGGGTGGGTATGGTCCAGTTTTACGAAAAGCACATGTCAAAGGTCCACAATAAAACTCGTGCCAGCTGCCAAGCCCCTGGCGGGAATAAGCCGCACTCAGCCTTGGCAGTACACGTGGTCACCATATACCTTATCTCCTTATCTACCCGACTTTATCTAAAAGCCGAAAGAGGCACCATATGTAGACCGAAAAGGTGACGGGTAATAAATGTGCCGCATCGATTTGGAGAGGCGTGTCTGCGTGTATGGCTTCCTGTCTGACCAGTGACCACGTTGAGATTGCCTACTTTATGCTCGAAACATACCGTCGACGGTCGTTCCATCTTTATCTAATTAGGCGCGTTCGCAACTTGCTTCATCTCTCTCATGTCGATCCATTCTAATGATAGCTTAGCGCGTCCCTGGTTGGTATGCACTGTTTTAGTAATAACACTGCGTTGGGAACATTCATGCGGCCATGGCGATGCGACTTGCGACGGAACAACTCAGCAATGGACAACTCATATCGGCAAGGCACTCCGCGGCACTCACTCTGTTTTGCTCATAGCCGTGGCACTCTACGATCCCATATTTCATTACTTCCATACGTGAAGGATTTTTGTCAACTTGATGAGATGCAGTTGCCAGTCGGCAGCTCCGATGCGATCCGATCTCGAATTCGTACTGCAGTATGTCGATTCCTTCAAGACCCTCCGATGACGAAATGGATCAGGGTGCCAGATCCACCAGTCAGGAATCACCCACAGTTCCAGGTGATGAGGGCCACTGCGGCTGCGACGAGGCTCCGCCATTCCCCCATCGTGACCCTCCCTGTCCCCGAACTTTCTTCTCCTCGCGTACCACCCACATCACCACCAAACCACGTGCGACTCCATCTTCCCCGGAGCGGAGCATTTCGATAAGTTATGCGTCAGAGTGAGATAAGCAAGCTGATAGCAAAAATCTGCCAGCCACCTTGGAGGTGACGGCCACAAACGTGGCATTCACGAGCCGGAGGATTCTTTGCATTCCTACGGCAAGCACGTTGAAGCACGCGACTTGGACCACGTGGTAACACAACACGGCTTGGCATATAATTCATTGCTTGAAGGCGATATGTCTGCTGGTCTCTCGCACTATGATTCATGATCCAGCTCAAGCAGATAGGGGCTGGAGAATCGATCCTGCCTCTTGAGGTCTTCCGTCATCCTGACCACACCCTATAAAGACCAGCCACTCACTACTGCTGCTCCCACCCCGGTGATTCCTCGCCTCTGTTGTCTGCTGCTGTTACCGCCGTGTTCATGTTTCGACACATCCTGACCGAAACCGAAACCCAACTCATCTGCAATTGACCAAGCAGCGGTCTGTTGGTTGATCGATCATCTGCTGATGTGGTAGTGGCGTAGGCTAGGTAGGTAGTTATGCCAATGATCGTGTCCAGGAGCCATCACCAGATCCCTCAACTCTGGTTGCCAAAGCCTTTCAGGCATACGAGGACCGACTTGTCGAAGATGATACCGTGCCGGGGGGGGATATGCACCTTAGCAAGCTACTTGAAAGCTTCTGCGTATTGAGGGAAACGCTCGGCTGTGAAAGGCTGCAGGTCGTCGATCTGGACGTGAGGAGGTTCCTGGTCCCCGTCGAGCATGAGGCAGTACAATTTCTCGAGGTTATCCCGGTTTTTGAAAATTCTCGTGGCGTCCCAAACCAGGAAACCGAATGCGCTGCTCCAGTCTTTCATGCAACCTAATTTTTCAATATGTTGCGGTATCATCAGCTGACGGATCAGCCTCGTTTCTCCCGAGAGTCTGAGTTGCCAGGTCTGCGACTCGGTGCCGTTGACGAACAAGATGTCTCTCTCGGTAATGGCAAAATGTCGCACAACACCACGGTATCCGTAGTGAGTAAAGTATATATAGTCATCCTCCAAGGAAACAGCGCGGCTCTCGCGGTTGACGCAGAGAAGCGGCTGCACCTGCTCTCTCTTCCGGCCATTGAACATGTGGTGTCCGCGTCGCTTCAAGTTGTTGGTGTCGAGATCCAGTTCGATGATACGAGGGACCGCCGCTGCCATCTTCCAGATTATTAGGCGGAGCTCAAGCGGAAGGCTTCCGAATCGGGTGAACGTGGTGAGTTGGTTCTCAGGCTGAGCGCCCTCGCTGAGTCGGGGCATTGCGTCTACTTCAGAAGAGGGGCAGAAGGTTAGCTATCAGGCACGGATGTGGAAGAAGTGGCTGAGGTCTGCTGGTAGTCACCTGGTGAAGCCATCTTCGTCTTTGGCGAGTGAGATGGAACAGGCAATGCTGCTGCGCGCAAGATGCACTGCTTGGAGAGGTCGTGAACGGTCTGCAGTCAAATAAGGTGGAATTCGGTGGTGGCCACCACATGGGGTTGTTGACGTAGCAGGTTGAGGCGCTGGAACAGTCAGACCAGATGAGAGGTAATGGTTTGGTTAGAAGGGAAAAGAATGGGGGATGGCCTGTGTGGCGGGATGTTTCTGCCCCAGGTGTCAACGCTTGGGTTGCTAGAGTGGAAATGCAAAAAGTGCACTGATGGCTCCAACCGAAACATATATATGAAGGGCACCAAGGTAACTTGCTGGACGTTATTCTTCAGCACCTACAATTGCGAGAGGCCATTTCCATTGTTGACTTGGGGAATGAATGCACAATGTAGGTACTTATGTGGGCCATCCAGATGTTTGCTGCCTCAGCAACGCAGATTCATGGTTTGGCGTTGTGCTCAAACCGCATGGCACCATTCCTTGATTCTCACAAATATTTACAGAAGGCGAAGATGTGGCTCGTTGGTAGCATTATACGAATCCGGGGTTCCTACGTACAAGAACTTTGTACCATGACCATGCCTTCATACCCCTAAAGTTACCCCTGATCTGTGACAGCCTTGCAAATCGGGCCGGTTCAAGATATCAACCTCGCTCCTCCACGCCAGTACAATCCACCAAGATGCTCGTGACAACGAAAGTCTCTATACCTGAACGTCAGGCATACCCGGGCATTTCTGGTGTCCCGCATTCCAACATGTCAGGAAACCCGCCTGGTTCTCGATCAGGTCCTCTGCAAGATATATGTCAGTATGTGGTCGGAAGATCGTCTACTGCGTTTCGCGTGCTTACCAGTCTCGATCTCGGTGTACTGCCAGGGCGCATTCTTGCCGAACATCTGGCAGTCGCAAGCGAAGATGGTCTTGTTGACGCCGGTGAGGTGACAATGCTGGCAGCTGTGCTCGAAACGGCCGCTATAGCGAAAGTAAGTATCATCAGCATGTGCGAAATAGGTAGGAATGGGGACATGGGAGCAACCTACTTGATGGTTGCAAGGAGGTGCCCGTTCGAGTTCTGGTAGCAGCCGCCGAGGTCGAGCATCGTGCACATCTGCTTGTGGTCGTCATCGGGCGTCATGCTGCACAGCGTGCTGAGGTAGGGTCGGTCGTGGATGATGTGGAACTGCGCGTTACCACCTTTGCCGCAGGCCATTCGCCAGGCTGCCTGAGCAGTGGTGACGAGCGCGACGAGCGCGACGGCGATGTTGGTGGCGAGATGCATCTTGGTGCGAGTGAGAGTGTTTGGACTGGGTCGCTGCAGATGGAAATGAGGCGGAAGTGGACTGTGTTGATGAGATCAAGCCTCGGTAGCTTGAATGCACTCTCGTGTGATGTGGATTGAAGGTTCGAGGAATGTGGTTGGAGAGGTGCCTGAAGACGTGGTGGAGCAAAGGTACCAAAATCACTTGCAGTGGCAGTATTGCCATCTGGCAAAGCTGTCGCGATGTTGCCCCAGCACCGCCGGCACTGCATGTTTTTCTCGACTTATGTTTGCTCATTGCATGGCTCAATGTTGACCATTCCTTTCCAAACCCAAGCCACTTTCGAATGCCTGGAAGGTGATTGTGCTATGGTATAGCTGAGATTCCTTGCATCACCATGATCTTCAATGTACGCAATCGCGAGCTTGGCCCATTCGGTGAAAGTCACGATATCTGGCTTTGGCTGCTCCTTTGACCATGATGCGGAGGACGTGCACATCGGAGTGTCTCTGCTGTAATCAAAACTTGAGCCATCCTCTTCTGCATGTGTCCTCATTGACTAGGTTGTTATCGTCAGGCATTGCAGCTATACTCTACCGTATCACATTCCCAATTAGTTGGCGCTGGTCATGATTGATTGCCCAGGTATGGAACTGGGTAAGCTCCAATTGGTGATGGTGGTCGAAGACGTGACCCGAAAAGGGGGCCCCTTTTCGTTCCCACCGTCCTCTGTCGACGCCCTAGTCGCGCTCGTTCAAGGCCTCGAAGATATTACACTAGGTAACGGCGGGGGCCACCAAGTGGGACAGCCCCCCAAATGAGACAGTTTTCACACCAAAAGGCCACACTTGTACCCACAGATAACTTCATCTGAATTGAAGCTATAAATTATATAATAATTCATTAGAACCGCCTTTTCTTAGAGTTTTTAGCAATATTAATTATTTATCTGGTACCGTGCAGGCTGGCGGATTGCGCGGCGCAAAGATCGCACCATAATGGGTTTGTTGTCTTCTGTTGAATACACGGATATTAATTGATTCTATTGATTGTGTTCTTGTTCTGCGTGCAGAGATTGATCATCTGTCTTCTTGGTGGGTCAGATGCTCTGTGTGTCTCTGTCCCACTGAAGATCTTCCGGTGTCTATCTCCGGCTTCCATTTAACATCTTCATTATCCGGCTTATCAGACCCCTCCTTGTCCCTATCGTCAATAACCACCCCTGCGTTTAATTCTTTTGAATCGTTATATTTAGAGGAGAGGGAGTCTTCAGATAGTGATCTCTCTGATTCGTCAGTGTGCAAGTTTTGTAATTCATGCAAAATTTGTTGTCTCTCTGCCCATTGCTCAATAGAAGCTTGTGCGGCCTCTGTATGCTCAATTTGCTCAGTAATAACATCTCCAATCTTCTATAGCCATTTATTAGGCTCTTCCTGAGGGGCCTTACGGCGCTTCTTTGGCTGTAGACGCTCAATTTTGTCGTCTTTTGCCTCCATTTGTTGCTTTAGAAGGGCTATCTCAACCACCATCTTATACCTTTGTGGTAGCGGAACCAGAACGGAGATCTATCACAAGTCTTGGTTGGGATGATCTGTATTCTGGTTGGTGCTAGGTTAAGTTCGGATGGGAAGGGATCCCATCTGAGAAGTATCTAAATACCTAAATTATAGTGGGTTGGTACCTGTCACCTGAGGCAGCCATCCCAGGTAACCTTATCGTAGAACGCCCTGTATGACAGGAGATCCGATAAGGTACTGGTGGCTGGATCCAGTGGCTGAGATCCACAATCTCATTGTACGCTTTTGCAACTGAGCGGACTCCTGCTTGCTGTTCAGGGATCTCAGCCACTGTTGATAGCATCAGGGCTATGTCCAGCCTTGATTTAGGGGCTTCTAGTGCTTCGGGAGTGGTTTCTGGGTCCATTATAGCTGTTGATGCTGCTTGTATCTCCTCTGCCTTTATTACATGCTCGTTTGCCAGCATTTTCTGCCAATTCACAAGCTAAAGGCCAGCAATATGCTATTCTGAATGTACAATAGCTAGCGTGATTTTATTGCGAGCTTTCGCTAAGCAATTAAGGAACTTAAATCTTGCCAATAGGGGCCAAATCGTTGAGCTGACCGAGCTGGTTGATGAGGCGGCGATAGGCGGCCTTCACCACAGAGAAAACGGTTAAATCTTATTGAATGGGAGCCGGAGACAGACACCAGAAGATCTCTAGTGGGGCAGAGACGCACAATGCATCTGACCCCCCAAAAAGACAGATGATCAATCTCTGCACGCAGAACAGAACAATCAATAGCATCAATCAACATCCGTGTATTCAATAATTAAGAGTATCATTGCAAGGTGGGATAGGACACACACTCTTGCCAAAAACAACTATTTTTCTTGGTGCCCCGCTGTTAGGGCGCAACCTCTATATCTGCACTAAAGCAGGCATTTGTCTCAGTACCTGACTATCCTTGCCAAGGCGCAGAAAATTTTTCTCACAAGCTGGATGGCACCCTTTCACGACAGGCCCCCAAACACGCCAGTGGCCGTCCCAAAGACGACTACTGGCGGCGTGTTCAAATCCCCAGTCCCTAAAAGAACACATGACCCGGCAACCCCAAACAGGCTCCACCAGGCACTGCTCGACGACATCAACAGCAGCCCGTCACAGGTCTCTGAGGCTGACTTCACCACTGTTTCCCCTCTAAAAAGAAAATCCCAAAATATCAATAATAGCAGCACCATTGATATGGAATTACCTCAGTCAAGCAAAATCCCTACAGACTAAGCCATTGGAGGTGATGCAGGGAACAAAGCCTCCTCTTCAGAGTGCCAGGACCAAGTTGCCAAAATACTGGCTAAAGACAAGCATCTCTATAAAGCCAGGATGACAATGTTTCAGGAGTGTGCTGCAGCAGTCGATAAGACACTTGAGAAAGCTGGAACCGAACTATACTCTCATGCCAAGGAGTTCAGCGCTTTCTTCTCCACATGTCTGAATGAGTGGCTAGAAACCCAAGATCTGATCACAAGAAAGGCCACTTCTGGGGGGATAGAAATAGGGAAGCCCACCATGACCTTTGCCCAAGCTGTCTCCTCTGGCCAACGACAACATCTATGGACAGTCAACACTACCATGAAGAAAACACAGCCTAGTGCCCTCATCACTATCAACCAATTGAAGAGGAAACAGGATGATCTCTGGGTCTTTGTCCGCATGGATAATAGCCACCTTGAGCCTTATGGAATCAAGTCTACACTAAACAGAAGACTTAAGCTCCATCCTCAGGAGATTAGAGAAGTGACACGTTGTCCTTCTGGTTTTACCTTACACCCAAGGGACATGCCAACTCAGGCTAAGCTTCTGGCTTCCCAAGAAGAAATTGCCGATATTCTCAAGGCACAAAAGATTGAGACCCACACAGTCTGGCACCATTACAAGGTCAATAGATGCCCAAGAAAGGTCATCAGTGCAGAAGGGTTCACAATTGATATTACCGACACTGCTGTTGCTGAAGAAGTTGAAGCTCAAACAGGCAACAGACCTTTGAGGTGCATACTCTCAAAGAACACGATTGATTCTGATCCAGAAACCACGTAGATAATCTCTCTGTCCAGTACAGTAAAGAAACCATTCACGCTTTTTGCCCACTCAATAACCTCAAGGCATATTCAATACACCCCCAAGGTTCATCAGTGTGCAAGCTGCTTCAGATACTATGGTAGAAATTACCAATGCGAAAAGCAAGTATGTGCACACTGCGCCAATACAGTACACCAGGGAGAGTGCGAAAAACCAATCCCAAAATGTGTCAACTGCAAAGGACCTCATGCTGCCGACTTCAATAAATGCCCTGCTCGCCCCAAGGTTGTGAAAGGTACCATCCATAAGCACATATGGGAGCAAATCCAAGAAATAAGGCTAGCCGGAGAAAGAGCCAGATCCAAGGCTCTCAATGAAGCAGTCAGAAACCAAGCTGGGCCAACACCCAGCAATAATAACAAGGACATTACAATGCAAATCGACACAACAGATACAACTCATCCCAGAGATGCCGATACCATTATTGTCAGTCAATGTTAGGTACATCAAACGAAACATATCGACACGGGCATCTAGTCATCCATTCTGTGAACACAGCAGGAGGACAAAAGAGTGCAGGCCCTACAGAGTTAGCTATCAACCTGGCTGACTACAAAGGAGAACAAGCAGACATCATCCTGATGCAAGAGCCCTGGGTTGGCATACCACCAGGCAGGAGAATGGGAGTAAAGACACATGCCAATTATAATATATACTCCCCAGTGGATTCCTGGGACAGCGACAGTACACGGCCCAGATCTCTCATCTATATGAGAAAACACCTTCAAGCAGATCAATTTTGGCCTTATGCTATACAAGACATCACCTGGGTCAAGGTACAAGGCATTATATTTGCCAGTGTCTACTGGCCTTGTGACAACCCACAAGAAGTGGATAACATTCTGGAAGTATGGACTCCACCTTTTGGCTGCGTTATAGCTGGAGATTTCAATGCTGGCGACATATCCTGGGACTCAAGCAATCCAGGATATCATGGTGGTGTCATACTTGCACAGACTATGACAGATCATGGACTGGATCTGATTTCTGAACCAGATGTTCTAACACATGATGACGGAAATGTACTAGATCTGGTGTTCTCAGATGTCCCCATGGCTGAAGCCTCAGTCAATGATGCACTTCAGTGCACCTCAGATCATGAGACATTACGAATAGTCATTCCAATTCAGGGAGATCTGGACCGAGTCTCTAAGGCCAATTACTGGATAGTACCGGATGACAAACTACAAGAGCTGGCAGATAATGTCCAAACCAGGATCCATGAACTCCCCCGGCTGGGTGTATCCCCTGGCCAGGTGGATGCATTTACACAGAGCTTGATCAACATGATCCAAGGCTGTATCAGGACAGTGGGCAAGAAGCCCCGACAATCTAGGCCCACTGCTTGGTGGAATGATGACTATAAATCAGCTGTTCAGACATACAGAGTCCTTTCCAAACAGATTACAAGTCAAGAAGGGCGGAATTCAGCCCGACAGGGATTTTGTCGCGTGGTTCGCAAAGCTAAGAGAGAGTACTGGCAGACTCTAATCAATTCAGCAACTGAGCCAAAGGACCTATACAGAATCGTCTCTTGGCACAAGTTATCAGCAGGACTGTGTTCCCCTCCAATCATCATACGAGACCAAATATTCGAATCACAAAAGAGCAAGGCAAATGCACTAGGCTCAGCCACGCTTGAACGAAGTACCTCAGACAATGATATCATCGACCCCTGGTCTGCGCAGATCATACAACCTAAGCCATACATCCCCCTTGAATACCATGTCGGACTGGAAGAGGCTGAAGGGTGCACTCTAAGAACCAAGAGCAACTCCCTAGGAGTAGACACCCTCACAGTACGGATTCTGAAAGCTTACTGGCCAGTCATTGGTGAACATATCAGAGCCCTTTTCCAGACCTGCCTATAGATTGGACACCACCCTAAACCATTTAAAGCAGCTGAGGTGGTGATGATCCCAAAACCAGGAAAGAAAGACTACTCCAATCCCAGGGCCTACAGACCAATATCGCTACTGTCATGTCTTAGCAAAGGCCTAGAACGACTCATCGCGAAAAGAATTACCTGGTTTGTTGTCAAACTTAGAATTCTAGCTCCACAACATTTTGGAGCTCTACCAAAGCGCTCTGCCACTGACCTGGTAGCTGCACTCATACATGATATTGAGCAGGCCCTTGACCAAGGCCTCGTTGCAACAGTAGTCACGTCAGATATGAAAAGGGCCTTTGATGCTGCCCTAAAGGGACGACTGGTGGTTCGCATGAGAGAACAGGGCTGGCCAGGCTTTCTTATAAGATGGGTCCAGTCATTCATGTCCGAGCGGTCTGCAAGAGTTCGGTTTGAAGGTATTATGACCGATATAAAAGTTCTCACTTGTGGGTTACCACAAGGCTCACCAGCCTCTCCAATCCTTTACATGCTGTATACCAAGCCAATCTGTGCCCAACTTGGCATGAAAAAAAGACACTTTGGATATACAGACGACCTAACAACTCTCTGTATTGGAAAAAACCTTAAAGAAACAGCTATAGAGGCTTCTAAAAATCTTTATTTGCTCAATTAATAGAGACATAATAATGTTATTAAGTTTGACCCCGATAAAACCGAGATTATGCACTTCTCGCGGAAAAAGAACTCAGATAACCCTCCAGTCTGCCACGGGACAATGAACAAAATAGCTAAGTATTCTATGCGATGGCTAGGTGTCCTTCTGGATAGAAAACTAAACTTCAAAGTTCATGTTTCTCACTGGGCCAAGAAAGCTAATAGGGTAGCAAATCACCTTCGAGGACTATGCAACACAGTCAAGGGACTCCCAGTAAAATCAACCAGGAGGGCTGTGAAAGCTTGTATTATTCCTATTCTTACACACGGCCTGGAGACCTGGTACCCAGGAATCAAAAAAATCAGGAGCTCAGGTGAGACATCAGCATGTCGCATTAAGGGGCTTCTTGGGACAATAAATGCTGTACTACGAACGGCGATCAGGGCCATCTTGCCAGTCTTGGAAACACACCCTGGGCATATCCTATATTTTGAATCGCAGATTCCCCTAGCTGGCGTTCTTGCAGAGTCAATACGACGACGTCACGGCCTCCGACTAGGACGAATAGACCAGAGACACCCTCTTGTTGGCAGGCTCCAAATACAAGCCCGCAAGGATCTAACAAGGCTACAAAGGAGCTTCCAGCTAGTCCCTGACTTCAAGAGACCAACACTTACCAGGCTATCATGGAAAAAGCCCCCAGTCCGCAAAGGCAAAAACAAAGAAATAGAGCTCTTCAAGCAATGGCTACAGGAGAGAAATGTAAACACTGACCTTGTCATCTACTCAGATGGATCACAATTGGTTGACCAAGGTACAACCCGCACTGGATGGGGTTACACCATCAGGAAAGGCAACACTACTCAAGAAGTATACCGGGGAAAGGGTAGACTTCCGCAAGCAGAAGTAATAGATGCTGAAGTCTATGGTGCTCTCCAAGGTCTTGCAGCAGCCAGGGTAATTGGACACAGAAAACGGCTATATGTCTGACTGGACAACACGTCAGTGGTAGATGGGCTCAATGGGACTCTACCCGAGACATCACAGAACATTTTTCTACAATTTCAAGAACTTGCCACAGCACACACTCCTGGAGTGACCGTCAAGTGGATTCCTGGACACAGAGATATTGATAGTAACAAAGCTGCCGATATATTAACAAAAGAGGGTACTATGCTAGAAACAGACACAACAAACCTCTCTATAATCTCTTGGGTCAAAAGAGATCTCAAGAGAAAGGGCAAGAAAGAGTTCAACCAATGGTAGAAAGACCAATCAGAACCTAGATATCAAGAAGTATACTCACATGCAGTAACTAAAAGAGGCCTTATATCCTTTAAGAGGAACACTCTACACAGACTTTTAGCGGCCAGATCTGGACGTGGCGACTTTGCCAGATACCATGAACGCTTTGGGCATACAGACTCGAATGATCACTGCAGTTGTGGTGAGAAGAAAACACCACAACATATTTTCTTTTGTAAGAGACTGGGGAAAAATTGGCTACTGCCTAGGTACTTGCCTAGGACAGCTTGTTTACAATACTTAGGGGAGAGGAGCATAGAATGGGCAAAATTTGTGGAGAAGAGCAAGTTCTTTTCAACAATCTGTCCCCGATAGATAGCTTTTCTCGAAGGACCATATGGATGACCCTAAGGTCATACCGCCGCAACAACGGAGATGGGCCCGTGAGCGGGACTGACTGTACTTATTATCTTGAGACCTCCACAACCCTGCGATGCAGAGGCTCTGGGAGGCGTGGTTTGCACTACTGAGGAGCTACCCCCCACGTTAAATACAAAACAAACAAACAAACAAGAGTATCATTGAATTTACGCAACCGGCATCCATATTTCGAATACACGTATTGTACAACCATTTCAAGATGAATATCACAATTTCAACTCAGAACGCAGCTATGTACTATCGGTCTCGAAAGGACTTTGTCAGCTGGGGACTCCAATTCCAGAAAAGGGCTGAAGCACTTGGCATCTGGCAATATATCGAGCCAGTGGTAACTACTCCATGGCCAACAGCACCAACACCTCCGGATATCCTATCAGAAGAGTATTTAAAGAAGTCTACCAGAACTGCTCAAACAGCAGTGGAGGAGGGACGAGTCCTCACTTCACACCTTATAACAGAAAGAGCAGCTGACTTCAAGATGAACGTCGCCCTATTTGAGCACAAAGACAAGATCTATCAGCGAACCAAGGCCTCCATATCCGAACTTACCAAATGGACTCTTAAAACTGTTGATCATATTATACAGGAGACCAAACTACTCCTTGAACAAAACCTCCGCCAGTGGTACTGTGACGGCCTGCACGGACCTTCCCACATGACAAGCCGATACTTCCCAATAAGGGAAGGATCTTGTTACGAACCAACGAGGCGTACAGGGAATGAGGCCCGCTGGCAGGCCCAACAAGATAGACAGTAACTGGAAGAACCTGGGAGAACGCACGGGCTAAGGAAACGTCTAGGTCACGTGATCAAGACATCACGTGATGGATAGCTTGGATAGCAAGGTTATCCAACATATCCACCCCATCAGTGAGGGAGAGATTGGATATATAAGGATAGACATTTCCTAGCTAGACAGATAGACAGTCTCTACCTCAGTGATCAATCTAAGCATCTTAACCAACCCTAAGGTGGGAGAAATCTCCTGACGACTCGACTATTCAGTGAACCCAGTTCAGACCAAGCCCCAGCATCTGAGTGTCTTCTAGTTGACAGAAGCCTCTATCGTCTTTTGTGTTGACTTATCTCAGAACATAAACCCTATAGAACCCTTTAGCCTTATAGGTTAGACGGCTCGTCACAGATCTGACCAGAGGATCTCCTTAAAGGGGCAACCTCCCGCTGTACCTATCTCTCTCTCTCTCTCTTCCTTTTCTCTCTAGTCTTGATATTCTCAACAATAGATTAATAGCTGCTTGCTGCCGGCCATGTCCCAGCTCCCAAGTACGCTCGCCGCGACAGGTACCAAGAGCTCGCAACTAATAGAGCCATCTATAGTAAGAACATCATGCACCAGGCTCAAATTGACTACCGTGCCATTATATCAACGGTCAACAAAGAGGTACAAAAAAAGAAAGAGAAGGATTTTGTCAGCTGTATTAAAGAGTGGGAGATGGTTATGGCCAAGACTATGAAAGCCAGGATCCCTGAGGCTCTATCTCCAGCAACCTGGTTTAACGACTTCATAGTCGCTGTCGCCTTAATAAACTCCAATTGGTCTTTTCAAGCCAGGGCAAACAAGAAGGAAGGAGTGCTTGAAGGCAATATTTTGTACTCCTAGATAGCTTTTGACCTCCACGACGACTGGATAATAACGCGCGGTTTTACCAATCTTTTGAAGGGATGAAAAGCGGGTTTCTCAGCCCTTTATAAAGAACAGCCTGATAATACAGGAGACTCAATTGGAGACAAAAGAGAAAAGCAACATCCTTAAGAGCAATGAGACGCAAAAGGCAGAGGCCGTGGTGGGGGAAACAATAACCAGAGACAGCAAAGGGGCTCAAGAGGTGGATCAAAAAGAGGTTTCAGAGGATGAAGTCAGGGAGCTTCTGGCAAAAAGGATCAAGACGACGAAGAAGCTCCTTCAACCACTCAAGCATGCAAGGGATGCCATTGTAAAGGGCACCACTTCACAGAGTGCTTTTACCTCTTCCCAAACAAGCGACCAAATGGATAGAAAGTCCACCACAGTATGGAGCGAATGGTCAAGATACTGCTTGAAAGGGACAACAACCCATCTAAGGAAATGTCACAAATTTCTAAGAGACAAACACCGCGCGATTGACTTGCGGAAAGGGGTGAGAGAGTACAACATATACCAACGCACACAAAGAAGGCCACAGCATTTTATCTAGCAAATAACACAAAGTTCTCTTACGCAACCGCCCTTTACCCCTTACTCAACTTGTCAATCCTTTACTCCGGCACAACACTTACATATCTTCAACGTTGTCACTCATTTTAACAACTTTTCACAGAGCACCAACAGGTGATAGAGTGTATGCAGGAGACACCTTCATACCAATCTTAGGATACAGAGGAGTAGACATTACTGCTCATGACTCACTGGGACCATTCATCTTGACGTTACGGAATGTTGCCTTCTGTGAAGGATTTGCGATAAACCTTATATATTTACGACAGCTTAAGAAGGTTAGATACTACTGGGACAATAAACCTCCTAACAATTACGGCAGACAAAAGGATGATTTAGTGGTGTTCAAACTCATGGATAAGTTTGGACAATCAGTCGTAGAGGACATACCCCTAGGCGAAACCAAAGCGTTCTTTGCCCTGCAAAGAAGGATGATCAACTCTAGAACAGAAAGAGCTCCAAATAAGGGTGACAAGAACCTCTGGCACTGGCGACTAGGATATCTTGACTCTGAAGTAATCGCCCAGATCACAAAGTATGCTAAAGGAGTAAGAATTAAGGGTCCCTCTACTGCTCAGTGTGATGGGTGTAGCAAGGCCAAAATCAAGAAACAGACACACAGAACACCTAGGCGACCGTCAACCAAGCCAGGTAGCATCTTGTCTATTGACTTCCTTGACCTTGAGAAGGACTCAGATGGCTACTAGAGTATCATGTTTGTTACTTACAGATACTCTAGATACGTGTGGGCGTACTTCCTATAAAGAAGAATTACAGAACACATAATTGGCGCCCTTTAAAGCATCATTGTTATACTGAAGATACAGTTCTAGATCGACGTTGAAGCCATAGAAGCAGACAACGAGTTCATTAAGTTAAAGAACATTAAGGACTTCATTAAAGACAACCACATCCGAATCGAGCCCTTTGTACCTCACACCCATGACCAGAATGGAGGCGCTGAGCGCTCGGTGGGTGTCATCAAAATAAAAGCTCTTGCTATGCGCAGCGGAGCCAAGCTTCTAACTTATCTCTGGTGTCATATCTACACTGCAGCAGTATATCTCCACAACCGAACACCATCCTAACGCTACAACTGGAAGACCCTATACGAGATGTTCTTCTAATATCTGTCATTTTGAGACGGCCTAGTCACCTCTGACTACAAGCCAATACATGCACACTTACGAGCGTATGGCTGCAAAATATTCGTAATGACTACTGTTGCACAAAAGAAAAAGGACCATCTCAAGAAGCTGAACCCAAAAGCCTGGGTTGGCTATCTTGTGGGATATAACTCAACCAACATATATCTGGTCTAGAACCCATTAACCAGCAAGGTCTACGATATGCGTGATGTGATAGCAGACAAGGACTAGATGTTCTTAGGAGACTTGAGTAACCTCAAAGATGACCTCCTGTATATCAGTAAGGAACAATTAACACTATTTCCAAGTAGACACGAGTTGCCATCAAAAATCCTAGAGGACATTCCAGTATACTAGGAAGATAAAGATCTTAACAGATTA
This sequence comes from Anthostomella pinea, assembly GCA_963556695.1. Taxonomy (NCBI): domain Eukaryota; kingdom Fungi; phylum Ascomycota; class Sordariomycetes; order Xylariales; family Xylariaceae; genus Anthostomella; species Anthostomella pinea. Next base: position 2,162,493 of record CAUWAG010000008.1, on the reverse strand, counting down.
ATACAGGAGCACCCAGACAGAGATGAGATGGACTTGAGTGGTAATGGTATAGAAGATACCCAGGACAAAGCCAACACAAATAGTAACAAAGGGACTGATCACCCCTATATATCTGCCATGTTTGAGCCATACCTGACCCCAGAACCCACTCCTCCGCCTGCGGCAGCACTGCTGGCTGCTATTATCAGAGAGCCTGTGAAAGGCCAGGTCAGAGCATTGTGCTCCCAGTGAGCAGAAGAAGGGTTAGTTGCCCGCTTGTTACCTTTAACTGGGGACACCCAGGCCATATAAAATCGCCACAGGAATTGGAAAGCAGCGTTCAATGCTAGATGTGTTGCCAATCCTGTTGGTTTGATAGATGGCAAACCAGTGAGCAAAGCTAAGTACAATAAGTACAGAACCTACAGCTCTTGCCCTAGTGGGAGCCCATCACACCAAAGAAATCATCACGGCCCAGCCTCAATACCTATAAAAGTAGGGAAGATACATCAACGATCATTACCACCAGAGCAAAAGAACTGGCAAGGTGTCAAGAACCATCTCTACAAGGCTGAGTGGCGTCAAGCCGAGGTTGACCACATCAGCAGCCACAATGAAATAGGATCATAAATAATCACTGACAAGTCAGCAGTAAATGGACACCAAATCCTGGACTATATGTGGGTATATAAGTACAAGTTTGACAAGCACAGCTTTCTGAGCAAGTGCAAAGCACGCCTCGTGATTCGCAGTGACCAGCAGAATAAGAACATCTATAGGGATACCTACGCATTAACTCTCGCAAGCAGATCTTTCAGAGCCCTCATGGTAATCGCAGCCCGCTTTCAATCTTGAGCTTATTCAATACGATGCCGTCAATGCCTTTGTCAACGCGGACCTAGAAAAGGAAGTCTTCATAAAAATGTCATAAGGGCATCGTGAATAAAAAAAGGTCCTCTTGTTAAAGAAGGCTCTATACGGATTATAGCAATCTCCTTTGCTATAGTAAGCATTTCACCAAAACTCTCACAGACCTTAGCTTCAAACCAGTTGCTCACGAACCCTGTTGCTTCACAAAAGATGGCATGATCATCTTCTTCCATATGAATGATATTGTATTAGCCTTCAAAGAACACAATCAGAACGCTATAGAGGCGGGTCACAAAGAAGCTCAAAGCTACTTATAATCTGACAGAAAAAGAGCCACTACAGTGGTTCTTGGGGATAGAGATCATTAGGGACCAAAAACAGCGGCTCATCTGGCTGTCTTAAGCCTCATATATTGACAAGATTACAAGCCATATCAACCACAATAAGAAGTGCCCAAAGATCCGCATGAAGCCTCAAGAACTTCTCCCAAGCGACAAGCTTGCCTTGCCAGCCTCAATCAACAGATATCAAAAAACGAACAGATTAATTCTGTACGCACCGGTGATCGCACGACTCGATATCTCCTTTGCTGCCTCTCGGCTTTCACGCTTTAACACCAACTCAAACAGTTTACATGCTGCTGCCGCAGAGCACTTATTAGAGTATATGAAGGGTACCAGGTCTTTTGCTCTTCAGCTAGGAGGTGAAGATCTGCTTGAAACATAGAGCAATGCGTCGTTTGCTGACAACTGCCTCTACCAAAAGAGCTCACAAGTATGTGATAAAGCTATTTGGAGGCATTATTGGCTAGAGAGCGAACAAACAGGACACAATGACAACCTCAATAACAAAAACAGAACTGTTATTCCTTGCTCAAGCAGCCAAGGAAGTGATGTTTGTTTTGCGCCTCCTTAGAGAAATTGGCGTATCCTTAGACTGTCCAACTCTCCAGATCTGGTATGACAACCAACAGACCATCAAGTTGGTGCGAAAAGACCTTCAAATACTTCAAACAAAGCTCAAGCACGTCGATATCCACAACCACTGGCTAAGGGAAGCTCAACGTAACGGGAAGATAGACGTCAAGTACGTCCAGAGCGAAATAATGCTTGCAGACAGCCTGACTAAGGCGATACTGGCACCAAAGTTCAAGACATTCAGAGAGCAAGTGAGGCTGACAGATATCCATGAGAGACTTGCAGCCCACAACCTATAAGAACTTAAAGATGACCTCAAACAGGAAGAGCAACAGACTGAATATTCAGGAACAACCCAAATAAAAGGAGTTGTTCCTGAGAGGGTATATTGAATAGGAGCCGGAGATAGACACTGAAAGATTTCTAGTGGGGCAGAGACGCACAGGGCATCTGACCCACCAAGAAGACAGATGATCAATCTCTGCACGCAGAGCAGAACAATCAAAAGCATCAATCAATATCCGTGTATCTAATAAATCTAGTGGCTGGAAGATGTGAGACTACCTCTATTAGTGGAATAACTATTAGTTGACCAAACAACCTACTATATGGGCAGAAAAAAGCACATATACACATTGTTTATATAACAAAGACATATAAACTTGTATGAGTAGTGGCTGACATGGCTATATATGTCACGGCGAGCGTATTGAGGAGCTGCGACATGGCCGGCAGCAAGCAGCTATTACTCTATTAATGAGAATATCAAGACTAGAGAGAAAAGGAAGAGAGAGAGAGATAGGTACAGCAAGAGGTTGCCCCTTTAAGGGGATCCTCTGGTCAGATCCTTCCCTTATTAGAAAGTATCAGCTTGTCATGTGGGAAGGTCTGTGCAGGCCGTCACACTACTCCCCCCCTTATTAAAGTCAGTTTATGACAATGATTTTTTTTGAGTTCTCCTTACTCCTTGCACAGAGCCTCTTGCAGGCAGGTTGTCTTCCTCGTGATCAGTTAGGTCCTGATCATCAGCAGCGGCCTCTATCTATTGTTATAACCTTTAAGGGGGACCTGACGCCTGGGGATTTGCGTCACGGAACTCTTTGACGCGTACAGCCGAGCCTCTGAAGTTAGCTGCTGGGTACCACATTGGGTCAGGATCATGGCCTGTCCATTCAGCCTGGTATTCTAGCTTGCCCTGGGTTAGGCAGGAGGACATAATTTTGTTAACTTCCCACTCAGGGACCCCATCCACGTCGACGGGAGGCAGTGGAGGTATCACCTGACCTGGGACAGGGTCATTTGGTGACCGTATTAAGCGGCTTGTGTTAATAACCTGATGAGCGTTTATCCCAGGGGGTAAGTCAATCTCAAAGGCGTTCTTATTGATCTGTTTGACAACCCGATATGGTCCCATGTAGGGGTTGTCCAACCCATCATATGGGCGGTCAGTACGCCACGCTCCTTTGTGTACATATACCATATCTTCTGGCTTCCAGTCAATTGGTCATCGGGACTTGTCAGCCTGCTTCTTGTACTTTGTTTGTGCCTTGAAGAGATTGGTTTTGGCCCGTACCACGGCCTGTACCCGGCGTTCAGCAAACTCTTGAGCGTCTGAACAACTCAGCCGCTCCGTAATAGGCATCTTTCTTGAGAAGGGACTGCATTTATCCCAGTCAAATGTCATAATTAGAAGAAACCCCATTTCAACCTCAGCTGGAGATAAGCCAGTACTTGTATAATATTATGTGGCATAAGCAAAATCAAGACAGGGCAGCAGTTGAGACCAGTCATCCTGAAAGTGGCTTATAAAGGGTCGGAACTTGGTCTAAAGGAACTGGTTGATGATCTCTGTCTGACCATCCATCTGAGGGTGTTCTGCAGTAGAGCGGCGTAGGTCCATCCCTGTGAGCTTGGCTAGTTCATCTAAAAAAGCAGCAATAAACTGGGAACCATGGTCTGAAGTCACAGTCTCAGGGGTGCCATAGACTCTCTAAGGTCCATTGAAGTATAAGGTGGCAAGGTCCTTGGTTATACATATCTTATATGTCGGAATAGACCACGGGCATTTGCCTAGTCGGTCTACCACCACATAGATCGTGTCATAGCTGTCAGGAAGCATCCCGAGAACAAAGGGATCATACGTGTACATATACATGGCCTTCGCGCCTGATTAGTACTGCGCCTCTCTGCAGAACAACATACATCTTACCCCCCCCTATAGTTGGCCTTCTGACAGTTTGTTCTGCCTTTAATCAAAATAACTTCACGATCACCGCTTCAGTTACCGCTTTAGTCCTCACTTGCGCTCTCAGACCTCAGCTCCAGCCTCTCGCCTCCTGAATCCTCTCGCTTAGGGGTCGTTGTTACACGAGCTCGATTTAGTCCTTTGTTCACAGATTTCACGATCACCGCTTCAGTTACCGCTTTAGTCCTCACTTGCGCTCTCAGACCTCAGCTCTAGCCTCTCGCCTCCTGAATCCTCTCGCTTAGGGGTCGTTGTTACACGAGCCCGATTTAGTCCTTTGTTCACAGATTTCACGATCACCGTTTCAGTTACCGCTTTAGTCCTCACTTGCGCTCTCAGACCTCAGCTCTAGCCTCTCGCCTCCTGAATCCTCTCGCTTAGGGGTCGTTGTTACACGAGCCCGATTTAGTCCTTTGTTCACAGATTTCACGATCACCGCTTCAGTTACCGCTTTAGTCCTTACTTGAGCTCTCAGACCTCAGCTCCAGCCTCTCGCCTCCTGAATCCTCTCGCTTATGGGTCGTTGTTATACGAGCCCCGACTTAGTCCTTTGTTCACAGATTTCAGCCTCTAGCCTCAGTCTCAGAATTCTTTGTTCACGAAGGATCGTCAGATCAAGGCCAACCTATTACAGCCAACCACGCCTCTCGCCTCATGATCACAGACCTCACAGACCTCGCAAATCTCAGAGAAATCAAGGAAAATGGTGTTCACTTTGAAACAAGTCGCGCTCGCGGTGTTTACGTTGAGCCCAAGATTGGGTAACGCGTCGAGTCAAGAAACGGATATATGGAATTCTTCAACCCCTTCCTATATCGGATTCAACCACCCATTCAGGAACTTTGACCCTGACACTGACCCTGACCCTGACCTCACTCGATCAATCCTCTCTCAACTCATCATGTCTTCATTTGATGGCAACTTCGGTACCGCCAACAACGAGCCACTGAGCATCGAGACTCTGTTCGGGGCAAGCTGGCCTACAGTTCTCCAGGCGTGTTTACAGAACAATTGCGATGGAGACTTTCGACCCTTTCGGACTGCCCTCGCTACCAATCATGGCGCCAACAACCAGGCACAGTTGATCTTTAGCGCCCTGGAAGATGCGCTGAACATCCTGGGGCAGGATATCAACGCCCTCAAGGAGCAGGTGAATACAGGAGACGCGCTGAACGCGAACCTTCGGAGCCAGCTCCAGAACGTGCAGGGTCGTGTTGAGGCGTACGAAGGCGGCATCGGGAGCCTCGCCCGGTCCTTCGAGCAGGGCATTCAAGGGTTCACCAGTGCGGCCAGTACCAGAGAACCAACCCAACCATTATCCCTGGTGGCCGACACCGACAGGTTTGACAGTGACGAAAAGGATGACAAGAAGCGGCGGCGAGAGTTCAGGGCCTGGCAAGGCGGTGCCCGAATGAAGATCAACATGGAGACCAAGAAGTACAATACAGAGTACCACAAGATCATCTACGTATGCTCTCGGCTGAGCGGCAGTGCGAGAATAGCGGTGGATTCATACCTGATGAATATCTACAAGAACCCGGGCAACTTGGCCGCATGGGAGTGGGCAAACTCTGAAGCCCTCTTTGACTGGCTCGAGAGAGCATACGACTCCCACAACCGGTCTGGCGATGCCAGCAGGGAGATGGATGACCTGAAGCAGAAGAACACAGCCTTTAACGTCTTCCTGTCGGAGTTCTTAGCTCTCGCAGCCGACCTTGGCCTGGACGACAAGGCGAAGGTCGAGAAGCTAAAGAAAAAGATGAACAACAAACTGCAGTCCGCGGTGATCAGTGTCTTCCCGAAACCTCAAAACGAGGACTTCGATGGATGGGTAGATTGCTACCGTTCTCTGACGGAAAACATCATGGACTACGCGCACCATACAGGCAATAAGAATCCGTTTTTGAACAACCCCTTCAACAAGGACAACAATAAGAACAAGAACGGCAATAACAACCAGAACAATCAGCACGGGAATCACCAGCACGGCCAACAGCCCCCACGACCACATACCCCGGCACCGGCAGGCGACCTCGTGGACCTCGACGCCATCAAGTTCCGACGGCTGTTAGCTACCGAGAGGCAGAAGCAAATAGACCAGTGCCTCTGCCTGTACTGCGGAGAGGGAGGGCACATCAAGTCCGAATGCCCTCAAGCACCGCGGTATCCTCAGACAGGACTGCCAAGGAGGAACAGCGGCTTCAACCTGGAGAGACCAGGATCTGCGCCTGCCGGCGGCAATAACAACCCCTTCAGACAGCCTCACCAACAGGGCCACGCACAAGATCTTCGCCTCTGAACTATTGGCTGGAGGGGGAACGCAGATGATTGGCCTGGATCCGCAGACTCCTCTCAGTGGCCTGCATCGGCAGGATCATCACAAACCTCCTTTGGGCACGACTCTCACGGCGGAAGCAACCACCTGTCTAAGGAGTCAAAAGGGTAGGTCCTGAAGAAAGGCGCCTTCAGGACCTTAACCACGAGGATGTGCCTGATATGGACGTGGTATACCTCAAATCAGCAAATTCAGGCGAAAATTCGCTTCTTTTGCGCGCAACTGTCCGTCAGGGCGGCCGTGGCAAGATAAACGCCGTTACCTTGCTGGATTTGGGGTGTACAGCACTCTCATTCATGGACAACACCTTTGCGCGAGACCACAACTTCGAGATTTTACGCTTACCAAAACCCAAATAGTTGCGCCTTGCCAACGGCGAACGGAAGGGCAATATTACCAAGTTCATTGCTGTAACGATGGAGGTGGATGGCCACCTGGAGACGATCCTCTGCTTCCTCACCGACCTTAGCAATGAACACCCTTTGATCCTCGGCTTCCCTTGGCTTCGAACACACAACCCGACGATTGACTGGCGAACATGCGAAATCACCTTCTGCTCCGAGTTCTGCAACAAGAATTGCTTCCATATACGACCTGCGCAGGTGCGCGGTGGCTGCAAGGCGCCGAACCCCAGCCTGAAGAGGAGGAAAACAGTCTATTTCGCAGAAACGGTCATGCTACGAGACTGCTCCGTTGATGATCTGAAGATCTCTTCAGCAACGAATTTCGCATGGTTCTGTCGCCAGAAGGGCGTTACAATCTCAAGGATCACTGCTGAACAGCTCGAACAAGCAGGAATGCCAGACCTCGAGCCCCCCGACCTCACCGAAAGCAAACTCAGACAAATCCTCGCTACTGAAGGCAGCCCCAAAGAACACAAGGCCAAGCTGGATGTCAGATATCACTCCTTCGTCAACGACCTGTTTGACAAACACTTCATCAACAGGGTCACAGACAAGGACATCGACAAGTACCTCAAAGATAAGAAGCCCGCGACGGTTGAGGAGATCAAGAGGAAGCTGCCAGCCGATTACCACGACCTTCTCAATATCTTCCTTCCTTCCAAAGCCACGAAGCTACCTAAACACAAACCATACGATCACCGAATTGACATCGAACCCAGCAAATACATCCCTAGCTACAAGACACGTCCCATGTCTCAATCCGAACTCCGGGTTGTCAAGAAATACCTGGACGATAACATGCAGATGGGCTTCATTCGGCCCTCTCGATCAAGATCAGCGGCACCACTGCTACTGGCGCGGAAGCCGGGCGGCGGCGTGCGAGTCTGTGTCGACTACCGAGGCCTGAACAACGTTACGATCAAGAATAGATACCCCCTCCCTCTCATCTGCGAGACCCTTGACGCGTTGTGTACATCCAAGGTCTTCTCCAAGCTGGATGTCATTGCCGCGTTCAACAGGATACGAATCGCGGAAGGGGACGAGTGGAAGACGGCGTTTACAACAAGATTCGGGCTCTACAAGACCCTCATTACACCTTTCGGCTTGTGCAACGCACCTTCGACCTTCCAGCACTATATTAATGACACTCTGTACGATTTTCTCGACCGGTTTGCTTCAGCCTACCTTGATGACATCCTCATCTACTCCAAGAACCTGAAAGAACACAAGGAACACGTCCGCAAGGTGTTGGAGGCACTGAGAGAGGCCGGCCTCCAGGTTGACATCGACAAGTGCGACTTCCACACCACAAAAACCAAGTATCTCGGTCTCATCATCCCAACCACCGGCATCAGCATGGACCCAGACAAGGTAGAAGCACTGTTGGACTGGCAGAGCCCCCGTAACGTCCGGGAACTCCAGAGGTTCTTAGGTTTTGCAAACTTCTACCGAAGGTTTATTCGTGGATTTTCATCGATCGCGAAGCCACTCACAGTCCTCCTCAAGACGTCGGAACGCTGGGACTGGACTCACCATTGCAAACACGCGTTCCAGATCCTCAAGGAATCATTCACGCGTGCCCCAGTACTCTCATATTTCAACCCGGTGAGACGAACGGTCGTTGAGACGGATGCCTCCAACTGGGCGATTGGAGGAGTAATATCCCAATACGATGACGATGGGGAGTTACACCCTGTTGGGTACTACTCGTCTAAACACACGCTGGCGGAGGCGAATTACGAGATATACGACAAGGAGCTGCTCGCGATTATAAAGTCCCTTGAAGAGTGGCACCCGGAGCTTCAGGGGTCTGACGAGCCGTTCAAGATCATCACGGACCATCAGAACCTGCGGTACTTCATGAGCACCAAGCTCCTGACACAGAGACAGGCCCGTTGGGCGGAGTTCCTCAGCCAATTCAACTTCCAGATTGTCTATAGGAGCGGCAAACAGTCGGTCAAACCAGATGCCCTCAGCCGGAGGCCAGGGGACAATCCATCTTTGAAGCTTGATATCACGGATTCACGAGTTGCTGCTAGACAACAGACGGTCCTTCCAGAGTCGCAAATATCGCTAGGGATGGCTCCAGAGTTACCTGACGATCCTGACAACCTCAGACTTTACGCTGTGGATACCTCTGAAGACCTTGACGACCTCATCGACGCAGCGTACAATACTGATCCAATGGCGAAGAAGGTGGTGAAAGCCTTGCTAATCCAAAGGTCGTGGCCAAAGACCGTGAAGCGTTTCATACGAGTACCTTTTGGTGACTGCGAATTGCAGGATGGCCGTGTTTTCTACCATAACAAGCTATTCATCCCCGCAAACAATCACCTCCGCTCCCAGATCAAATACCATACATACGCGCTCCCTGCCAGTGGTCATCAAGGCGAAGCCAAGACGGCAGAACTGATCAAAAGGCACTACTAGTGGCCAGGGATGTACAGAGAGATTGGAGGTTTCGTCGGGGCCTGCCACACTTGCAGAAGAGCAAAGGGACTGAAGGAGAGCCCCTAGGGCCTTTTACACTCTTTAATTGTGGCTTTCAGACCCTGGGCCAGCATCTCAGTTGATTATATCACCGGATTGCCCGAATGCTCAAGACATGGAGTCGTCTACAAACACATCTTTGTGGTAATCGACTGGCTAACGAAGATGCGGCACTTCATACTGGTTGATAAACTAGACGTTCCTATGATGGTAGATGCGTTCATCCACAGAGTATTTTCACTCCATGGCGCCCCTGAATTCATCACCTCAGACAGAGGGTCTCAGTTTGTTTCACAGTTCTGGCAACGATTAGCAGAACGCCTGGGATCCAGGCTCAAGCCCTCGTCTGCGTATCACCCTTCGACGAATGGGCAGACGGAGATCATGAACGCCGTGTTGGAGCAGTACCTTCGCATCTATATATCGCTAAATCAGGACGATTGGGTTGATCATCTGCCCCTTGCAGAGTTTGCCTCCAACAACGCCGTCTCCAGTACCACGAAGTTCTCACCGTTTTTTGTTAACTATGGTTGGAATCCACGCCTAGGGATCGAGCCACCTTTACCAAGACCGCCAAACCTGTCAAAAGATGAGACACGAGAATGGGACAAGGCTGACAAGCACGCTGAGCTGATGAAAGACCTTCTTGACCAGCTCCGGCACAATATGGCACAAGCACAGGAAGACCACGAGCTATACACGAACACCAGGAGAGGCGGTGCCCCCGCGTACAAAATCGGAGACTTGGTCTGGCTAAGCTCTGAGAACATCGTCACTCAGCGGCCCTCCAGGAAGCTTAGCGACAAATGGCTTGGCCTTTTTGCCGTATCACGAACATACAAAAGAGCATGCGCTCTCGAGCTTGACGGACGGTTCAATGGCATCTTCCCTGTTTTTCACCACTCGTTGTTGCGACCAGTTAAGGAACCAAGGACAAGGGAGCAGGCCAAGATCAACAAGGACTCTCAAGACGACCAGGAGGGCCTTATCATCGTTCCGGATGAACGAGGCCGCATGCAGAGGAAGTGGATATTCGATAAAGTTACCAACAGCCGTATGCACCAGAAGGAGGGGCTGCAGTATTACGTCGAGTGGCAGGATGGCACAGCATCGTGGCAGCCTGCTCGCAACCTCCAGGGTTGTCACTGGATACTGTACGAGTTTCACCGAAATAACGAAGGTAAACCAGGACCTCCAGGGTGGTATCGCAAGAAGGAAGCCCTAGAGCAGAGGGATTGGCACGAAAGAAGGACAGAGAGTGAATCAGAGTCAAGTGACAGCGATTCAGAGGAATCAGGTGAAAACTCCGGAGAGAGCGACGATAACACTGATTTTGATCTCTGAATCGCCTCATTTGCGGTCAAATGAGGTTTTGGAAGAGGGGAGTACTGTCAGGAAGCATCCTGAGAACAAAAGGATCATACGTGTACATATACATGGCCTTCGCGCCTGATTAGTACTGCACCTCTCTGCAGAACAACATACATCTTACCCCCCCCTATGGTTGGCCTTCTGACAATAGCCTAGCTTGTCTTTTGGCATGGTCTTGAAGTCTATAGAGACATGTTGCCAAGGACGATCTGGTATAGGCAGGGGCTGTAGCAAGCCGGCTGGCTTGAGACGGGAATTGCGACCTCTGCCACATTCTGGGTAATGAGCGCAATAGCGGTCTATAAAAGCACCCATACCTGGCCAGGAGTAACGCTCTGTTACTAAGGCACGCATCTTGTTCCGACCAGGGTGTGCACGGGAAGGTAGTCTATGAATCTCATCACAAAGTCGTGTGTATAGGTGCCCCTCATCAGGCACCACGAGGTGTCCCTCTTTCAGCAACAAGCCATCAACAAGACTGTAATCCTGCTGACTGTGTTTAGCTCTTTCACACTCAAGAAGTAAGGTCTCTTAAGAGCGGTTGGCTGTCAAGATGGCATCAATAAGCTGAACACCCTCTAGAGAACCGTCAGGGTCCTGGTTGTTGGCTTCCAAGGTGGCCACAATGGCACATACCAGGTTGTCCTCTGGACTAGGTGACGGGTCGGTCACAGGCAGGTCAACGGGTCTATTGAACCTTTTAACAGGTAGGAGGATCTGGCGGCCACTTTTATTCTTGATGGCCTTCTGTGTAACCAGATCTATGGCTTTCCGTGATAGAGTATCAGCTATCAGGTTCTCCCTACCTGGACGGTAAGAGATAATAAAGTCCAGGCCCGAGATATCCTCACTCCAGGCTGCTTGTCAAGAATTGAGCTGTCGCTTAGTGACAAAGTACTGGAATACCTGATAATCTGTGAAAACAGAAAGGGGATGTTGAAGGGCAGTGAGCATGTGGTTCTATTCTCGCATGGCATAGACAATTACCAATAGTTCCTTATTATAGATGGGATAGTTGCACTTTGTTGTATTCATAGTTCGCGACAGATAGGCCACTGGATGCCAGTTGTCTTGCTCATCCTGTTGGGAGAGGGCTGCTGAGATTATACCATCTGAAGCGTCTGTTTCCAGCTTGGTAGGAGCTGCTTCCTTGAAATATGAGAGCAAGGGAGCTGAGCATAAGGCATCCTTTAGGTTGTCAAAGGCTCTCTGCTATTCCTTAGTCCATAGGTACTTGGTTGCCACAGTAAGACGGTAAAGAGGTTTAGCTATTCTGCTAAAACGCGTACAGGCCCTTTCCTGCCTTCGTTGTCGGCTGCCTAAAGAATCATCAGCATCAAGCACTTTCCTCGATCAGGACGAGACGACGGAAACGTGAATTTGCTGTAAAATACTACAATTTTCGAGATTTCAGATTACCTACTCACTAGCCATGTCTTTGGCGGACCTCGCCTTTGTTAAAAACACCGTTAGAAGCGACCAATACGGACAGAAAGCTGATTACCTCCTGATCTCCTTCATCTCTGCCCTTCACGTAGTGTCTTGAGCCATTGAACATCGATTTCGTTTAAGAAATCGGATAGAGCCAAGACCAGCCAGTGGCGGGTGATAAATCATCAGACAGCCCGTGCGGAAGGCCCAAACCGCTTCTCTGCCCGCTCTTGAAGCTCTTAAGTCCAGTAGTACCCATTCTCTTTGAACTCTTTCGCCAATATGTCGCGCTGTTGGACCGAAAGCGTGTTGCAACCGCCGCCCTCCCGAGACTCCTGCCAGTGCGCGAAGGACACGACGAAACCATGCCCCATCTCGAAGTCCTCGTACAACTTCGAAATACTGGAATAATCATACCGGAATAAGCAGCTCTAGTTTGATACGCCATTTCTAATGCTTATTCCATGGTGTTTATTCGCATTTGATATTACCGGTGTACGGAGACTTATGAGGGTTCCGTGTAGCGCCTCCATGGTGACTACCCAGGTGACTGCCCAGGTGAGGACCTACCTTATTTACCATTACCGCAAATGCAACGTCCACAATCCCTCTGACCTACATGTAGTAGACTTGACTCCCCATTCTTCCATATTCTTCCATCCGATCGTATCACCAGATTCAGAACTATAGGTGACTTGCGAGTTACTGAGAGACCCCGACAGAAAGCAACAGCAAGTCAGGGTAACGTGGCGAACGGTCACGTACCAGACTGACACGCATCAAACGGTCCGCAACCCAAACAAAAGCTGTAAATGTGACCAACTGACTCCTGTGCCAGCACCTCCCGATCGAATTACGCCTTCTGATCGACCCGCCGATCGCCATCATGTCCTACTACAACATGACTTTCTACGTCAGTAGTGGCTTTCGCGACTATCCCCGTTCGAGTGCCATCGGAGCCGTAGCTGCATGTTCGATGTTTGCGGGAGGCAATCTCTATTGGTATACAACGGCTTATCTAGACCGAAGGGGTGCCATTCCCACGGAACAGAGAGCAGGAATCACGGCCATAGTCGTCGCTCTCGAATGGGCCTTGTACGAATACGACAACAGGCGCAGCGGCAACCCCCCATTACGACTGACCATTTATTCCGATTCGGAATACGTCACCCGCTGCATGAGGCAGAATATCGCCGCGTGGGAACGGAACGACTGTGTTCACAGTGATGGTCGTGCTATCTACGATCTGGATCTCTGGCGTTACATCGCATATTTGAACCGTCGCGTCAGAGACCTGGGCCCGGTCTACTATATGAGAATCTCGCGAGAGGAGAACATCGATGCGGTACCGAGATGCATTGAGGCGCTGGACAGACGGGAGTCGGAAGAGCAAAGAGGCCATTCCCAGGCCAACGATGAGTCATTCTGAATAAGGTACTGGGTACAGCATTCATGTTTTAGGAAACAGTCAGCGAATTGGGCATTCTTGAGTTCAAACCTTAGGCGCCACATAGAATAGAGAACATACTCACCAACTCAATCTCCTCAGTCCACTTCGATTGCGCTTCAACTTCGAGATCCTTGAAGGGGGCATCATCTCGGAATCGCAGATGACGCGATCGTCCTGTATATGGCTTGAGTGTTCCACGGACTCGAAATACGAGTGGATAGCGCATTCGTACCCGGAGGATCATCCATGGCAGATATTGCCCAACATCGCCACGATATCCTCGGCTGTAACTACCCGCAAGGGGTATGTCCGAACCGCCCACGGAAGTCCAAGCTACATAGGTACTCTACAACGTAGCCCGCCTCTCTCAGTTTGGCCGGGAATCTGTCCCATATCACGGGCGTCTGCCAGGCGTCTGGGGCGATCACGATGGTAGGCTAATATCAATGCTACATACGCATGAATGGAATAAACACCCCAGAATAAGCAGGGCTAAGCCAGTTAGCCATACTGAATGCTTATTCCAGACTGGTTATTCTAGTTAAAGTAAATAAAGCTTTCGCTTGGTGAACGAAGGGTATCCGGAGACTTCTGGATGTTCAGCGTAGCGAGCTAAGGATAAGTGGGCGCCCAACAAGAATTTCCCAAAGACGCACGTGGCCAAAAAAGAAAGCCTGAGGTGGATAGGACGACTAAATAGCAATTTTTATAATGAGGCTCATCGTCCTCAAGAGGGGTGATATAGATAAGGCCCATATTCTACCTACCCCCTATGCCAAGCAAAATGAACCAGTGAGATGCGATGGAGTAAAGGGGGATACTCGAGGTCCCTGAATAGGTGGTCTAGTCTAAGTCAGATATCTAGAACGGACGGTGATAGACCCCTACCCTGACGGGCTACGAATCATTAGCACGTCTGACGCTTCTATCGTGCTGTCCAAATCATTATGTACTCGATCGATTCTTGGACGTGGTGCGGTCAATGCTCACCCACTGAAGGTCCACAGATTCGGTGGTAGAGAGAATGTCATCCTGTATCCTCCCCTAGCTAATCAAGGTGGTCTCTGGAGGTCCTAGGTAACTACTCTTGAGCCCCTGTCTAGTATCCAACACGATCTTTTCCAAGTAGACCTCAGGCGAGTTGGTCCTCCATCTGAGCGTATGCGATCCCTCGGTCACATTGCCAAGCGTCACATTCCTCATCCACACATGGTCCGCCACGCTGGTCTGCCAGCCCGGTGGCGTGGCTCCCGGTGTGTCGGGATCGCCAAGCAGACGAGTCCAGTTGGTGTTCGTGTCGTCGCCGTCGAGTGTCAGTGAGTAGCTCATCGGCAGAGTCGGATCGGTGTCCAGAGCTCCGTTGACATAGACAGTGGCAGTGAGCGATGATGACTCGTTGAAGAGGTAGATGTCGTAGTCAACCCATGCATCTTGTGCTACTTCAGCCGAAACCCGCGCTTCGCTGTACGGACGCAGTGCTAAGGACCCCGAGTTGGTGCGTGTGCCGAGCTGAGGTATGTGTTCGAAAGTGACGTTGCCCGTGGACTTGCGTTGGCAATGCGGTGACTCTATTGATATCAGACCTGATGTCTCTGGGAACCCCGTAAAGTCGTCTGGGACACGGTAATTCATGATAGGCAGACGAATGAGGTCAAACCAAGGAGGCGTGTTGAAGTTGATGCGCATGTCGATCTCTTCGTCCATATTCGCAGGCACGGCGGACCAGTCCACCGAAATATTCAGGCGTTGCTCCAGCTGCTCCATTGATACGATTCCAGATGACGGACTGACCGTGATCCAATCGAACGGAATGTCTACCTCCCATTCAATGGGCACTCGATAATCGCCTCTATGGAATAGGTCAATTTGCCAGATCCCCTTTCCGTAAGGGTCCATAATTGGAAGCGTAGGAGCAAAATCGCCATCTGTTGGTGCCGAAGCATCGGCTGACGGAAGGCTGCGTCCTTGAAGTTGTGCGCTCTCGCAATTTTCTGCATAGATGCCGAGGTTTCCAAAGGCATACGTCGCGTTCTGCCTGAGTTGGACGTACCAGAGCCCTGTGATGGCGTCCTTGGTGGGCTCTTTCCAGTCGTTGTTGTATGACTGCACGTACTGGTCGTAATGGGGCTGAGCCAGCATCCCAGCCCATTTTCCATCCAGCATACTGTCGTATTGTTCCAAGAGATCAAAGTCCTGATCAAAGGTGGCAAGGACTTGGCTTGCAAGGTCATTTGCTGAGTTCCTTCGCTCGAACCCGATCTGCTGGTTCTTCCCTAGGCCTAGCATCGTCGCGTGGTAGACATACCCAGCCACGATCGGGTATTGGACATGGTGCCAGTAGGCTGGCTGCCGATCTTCCGGCAAAGTGTCCAGGACCGCCATTACTCGGTCTGCTAGTGTCTTCCATTCCGCTATGACTCTCTCATTCTCATGATAGTGGAGAACAGAGTAGGTGTCAGACTGAGTAGACTCGTGTTTTCGTCTACCAACAAGGCGGCTATTTTCCATCATGATGGAACCAATCTCGCCAGCGTGCTTTGAGTCGAAATCTCTCGTGGCGAAAGCTTCTAAATAAGCTGGGATGTTATCGAAGTCGATGCTCGACATGTTCCACGCAAGCTGCATGGTGAAGCTGAAAGGTACTTCAAGGGGTTTGATGTCGCCGACGTTGATCACCCATATTCGATCGGCTCCACGCTCGTAGGCCTGGTAGAGCTCTTTATACACCTTGGGCTACTCTTTGATTCAGCATTCGTAACCTCGTTTCTCTTTTGCTGCAACCACCTACCAGATTGTTCGTATTTTGCCATTTATACTCTTTCGGGGTGCCAAGGTACTCAAGATGATAGTACATCTGGGACAAGTTGTAAGTACTCGCGGCGGCAAGACTAAGCCATTGAAGTTCAACTTACTCCTATGCCACCGGACCTTTCTGACTCGTTCGCTAATGGTAAGCGTTGTATGTTGCCCCAGTTATCATCCGTGAACATAAGAGTCACGTCCTCTGGTGGTAGGAGACCCGCTGCGTAGTATGTCGCCACCTCCTTGTATATCGTCCAGACCTCTGAATGTGGTCAGCTCATCCTAGTATCATATCCCCGTAGGTACTTACGGTTAGCTGCCGAAGCGTTTCCGTAGTAGTCACTGAAAATCTGTCTCTGCGTCTGGAACACGTCCTTGAGTATTCCAACAGGGTCGTCGCCTTGAATCGGCCCGTCGCCAGCTCCACGCATCCCGAGTGTAAAGTACGACTCGTTCTTTGCGGCACGATGGACACCCTCTTCCATGAAGGCCGTGACGTTTGCTTTGTTCTTCGTCCAGTCCCAGGGGCCTGTTTCGGTCTCGTTCCACTCGTTGGTCGCTCTTTGCATCGGCTCGTGGTGACTCGTGGACATGACGATGCCATAATCATCGGCAAGCTGCATGTTCTTGGGGTCGTCGGTAAAGAAGATGTTGCCAGGCCTCGGAACGGATGACTCCCACATCGCCGGCCACATGAAGTTGCCCTTGAGTCGTAGTAACATGTCGAACACATGCATGTAGAACTCGCTGTCGAGCGGCTGGTGATCGACTCCGTGCACCTTTGACCACCATCTAGTCCTGCATCAGTAAAATATTGCGATGGTTTAAGCCTGAATATCACTCACCCCGTCAAACCAGGCGCCTCATCGTTGATCATCAGTCCACGGTACTTTACGCTCGGCTCGCCATGGGTGGTTGACTTCGCCAGGGCGTATATCTCGCTGTGTTCCTGAGCTGGAACGTCCGCCCACCAATGGAAACTGCGTCGTGCTCAGCATCGCAGTTATACCAAAACAAAAAGGGGAAGGCCTTACGGTGATTGTCCACATTGCTCTGACAGTGTGTAAAGTCCGAACACGGCGGCTCGCTTGTCGCTTCCCGCAATAACCAGAGCTCTCTTGACACCATTCAATGGGTCTTCGACGACGCTCGTCTGGAAAGTTTCCCACTTGCCTTCGATTCCAGACACATCAACCTTGCCTTCCAGTACCAGATGCTTCAGCAACGCGGAATTGACAGTGGCTGCGATTATTGCATAGTCCTTGCATCCAGCACAACCTGTTACATTGACAGGGTCTAGACTGATCACAGACGGCCGGTTACCGGTAATTTGCTCGAAGTCGCCAGCTAGACTGTTGGCTGCATTCTGAACACCGACAGGGTCATCCGACGAGTATAGTATTGAAGCATTGTGGAGTGGGACAGAGTCGCTGCTGAAATCAAAGGATACCAACTGCTCCTCCAACAATGCCGAGCAAAGTACCAGCCATCCCAAGAGCAGAGACAACGTGTTTCGCATACTTGGAATCCGAAATACGAAGGACGGCAGAGTATTGGCCAAGGGTATCTGGTAATGATAGACGAGTGGGGTGAAGTCTTCGGCAAAGACAAATAACAGTGGGATATCTGTACCACTCCGGAAACCAAGTGATGCTTTTACGTTCTATCTTCAAGTTGCTTACCAGAGCCCCCTGCTGCTGTCGATGTCGCTTGGCATGACTCCATAAAAGACATAGGAGTGGCCTTCCCCGCGATTTCCCCTCATCCTCAGCTTGGAAATACCAGCAATCCCCGTCAGATTATAGCTGCATTGGCGATCCCGGATCTTGATTCATACTGAAATTACCGGCTACAGCAAGTATTATGGAGTAATTTTCAATGTTCCGAGAATGACTGGTTGATTTTCGGTCTCTAACAACCCGAGGGAAGCCTAAAACTGGTGTCAGGGCCATGCAACGGCACAGTCCAACGCGTTCTAAAAGGGTTCCCACCTTAAGACAAGGCGTTCTCTTGGAAGGAAGATCCAAGATGTGGGGTTTAAGGCATACGCAGAAGTGTCAGAATGAATATCCATAGTAGGTAGTCATTTGACAGTAACATCACTTCATAGTCACCGCTGAGCGGCCCCAATACGCTATGGCAACCTCTTATCCTCAGACACTTACGAGATACTGGACCGCTAGGAATACAGTTGCATACTCTGGAGACAAGCGACAGTGTACTACCACCCTAATCTATACACCTGATGAGGTGCTAGGTACCGAGACGAGTTCGCAACGGCTCCAATAGCTATTACCCCTATTATCGTCTGTGTATATTCTGTGTATCTATTTTTCGCCCTTTTCGAGAATATGATATACGTTGTTGCGACCCAACGCTCCTTTCAAAGCATTGACCGGCGTTCCGGGGTATCGTCAACCCCGTGGCATCGGAGGGCGCCGATGGAGTCGCAACGGTGGTGGCCCAGGACGCTTGGCGCAGCTCAATCCGTCCGGCCCCCGACTGTTCTCATCTGACCCTAGAAGCAAGCGGCTATAGGCTATCTGAAATCCTCCGCCAACCTTAATCGCACGTTCCTCTCCAACGTTGCACTGCTTGGCGTCGACCTTCCATTTTGGGCCTATCGCGATATCGACTTGCCGGTGCCCGAGCAGCGATTAGCCACGTGCTAACGAATTCGTTGCTGATGTGGGTAATGGATACGGGAGCCTAGAATCGAGTCTGACTCTCGAATACTACCGCCAAAGGCAACCTTCTTAGACAGGAAGTTCGCGACAGGAAGTTCGCGACAGCAACGGCATATAGTCAGGGACGAGCATATATAGGTCCCTGGCCGCTCCTGTTCCAAGCCAGTTGCTTTGAGGAACTCGTACGCGCCACTACTTCCACCTACCAGAGCCTCGCAGTCATCTTCATTCGTTAGCAGTGACTTGTCAGCATCTTCCGTTCAAAATGCAGTTCTTCACCTCTGCCCTGGCCCTGGTGGCCCTCCTTTCGCCCGTCATCGCCGCTCCCGTTCTCGAGGAGCGCGCCGCAACGACCTGTGGCTCCAACTCCTACACGGCCGCTCAAGTCAACTCGGCTTCGCAGAAAGCCTACTCCTACTACCAGGCCGGCACTGACGCCGACGACTACCCACACACGTACAACAACTACGAAGGTTTCAGCTTTCCCGTGAGCGGGCCTTACCTTGAATTCCCAATTCTGAAGAGCGGCGTGTACACTGGCGGTAAGAGCAGCTTTCTCTGGTTTTCCTGCATTCATTTTACAGCTAAGTATCTAACGCCCCTTTAGGTAGTCCCGGTGCGGACCGTGTTATCATCACCACTTCTGGCAAGCAAGCCGGCGCGATTACTCACACCGGCGCCAGCGGAAACAACTTTGTTGGCTGCTCAGGAACGAGCTAGATGGAAGTATCGGAATGAAAAGTCGTCATGAATCGAGGCCTTTCACTTAGCAAACGAGACTGCGGTTTGATGGATGTTTATGGGGATCGCTTCTGTCCTCTTCGCTATAACGTATTATGGGACGACCTGCAATGAAGACAGGATGAACATGACAATTCAATAATTTCTTTTTCGATACAGAGGGAAATCTACTATGCGTGATGCCCTTGGGATCAGTGCCTCTGCTGGCCAGCAGATCTCCACCGAGTCAAGCTGCGGTTCTCCCTAAGACCAGGATCACTTTCCAGACGCGAAGGCTTGAGTATATGTAACAGCATCCGTCCTATACGCCCCGAGCGATAAAATTCGAGTCAACGATGCCAGATTGTAGGTAGAATTTACGCGTTCCGGGCAACATGGGTTGTGATGATGGACGAGATCGAGGTACTAGACGCGTAAAATTCGGGGAATACTACAGCAGATTCTATGAGCACGCAATGAGGTTGGGGACTGTTGCCTCGAAGCCTATTACCATTCCGCTACTCTACGTGTGATTATTACCCTATGTCTGGATGGTCCCGGCACAGAAGCTACGGCTTCGTGAGTCCAGAGACTTCTTCACGAGCCGTAGTCAAAGACGAAAGGCTGGTCTGGACTCTTCTCGCTCGCCTTGCACATTTGGCGGAGCGACTGGAGCTAACTCCCCCCTTATCTCTTATATACCAATCATGGAGGGCAGCAACAAACTCCGACGTCGCTTAGAGAGACTGTAGCATCTCATCGTTCTCCAAATTGCGCCGGTAACGATACGAGATTGGCACCTACCGTCGATACCTCTCTCTCTTGCTCCCTAGACGGATAACCCTGACCATCGAACCACGGATGGAGCCGCCCGCAGCCTCACAACCACGGCTGAGTCCGCCGACCAGCTGTCTCTCCCAGCTTGAAGGGGACAAAAACAACAGGGCGAAGTTGGGAGGATGCTCCCATTGCCCATACAACACTGGCAGCCAACAAGCTCAAGGTCAATATATCCGAACCGCCAACCCCAGCATGGTGCTCTGCCAGAACCAACGTTCGTCCAAGAAGCTGCCCCATTGGTCCAGACGAGGCATTTCACCATGTCAACCTAGGGAGCTGAGCGGGGCCTGGGGGAATACCGCCTAGATCCTGTAGGGCCATCCCCTGTCGATCAATCGGCATAGAGCTCCTGAATAGGAAGTCAACTATAGCTGCCAAGACTATAAGATCTTGGCATGCCGGATCTGCCATCGGGATGCTGGATTCACGCCGGGATTTGCTCGTGATTGTCGCCAGGCAGTCCATCTGGTGCCGGTTTCCCGCGAGTTGTGATATGTCTAACAGTGCGTAAGGTGGTTCACATGGTTGTTACTTATGTATTCAGTGATGGTACCGTGATGTGTGTGTATCTGGAAGGATCTGTTGTGTGCTAGGTGGCCCCAAAATGCCCTACTGGACTTTTTCAGTGCACTGCCACCTCCCTGAACGCCACGGTGGCTTGCGCGCCATTCAACAATATGGGTATCTCTCTAAGCGATGCGGTGCATTGCCCTCAAGCGGACGTCCCCCGGATCGTGATAAAACACGAGGTCCAGTGTCGGTCGGAAGGTAGTCTATCGCGATACTGCAGCCAAGCCGTCGTAACCAAGACAAGAACAGAAGTGCTCCGTCTGCATGCGCCAGCATGAATATGCGTGGAAGCACCTTGGAAGCCTTCGGCGCATCGTCAACCAGAAACCCATGACCCGCAATACTACCAGGTGCACCACTCCACGCATCTGTCTGGTCAGTGTGGTTTGCTATCATCCACACTCAGGAGTCGTCCACGCAGTTGCGCGCCTTATCGTGATTCCTGCTCTTGCGTGTCGAGAGTCGGATTTCCCCATAGTCCCTGCCGCTCAGGGAACTAGTCAACCACCTGCCCTCCATTAGAAGATAAGGTTGCAGCCATGGCGCCCCATTGTCAGGGACAGCCAAATTACGGATCGCAAGGTCCAGAAATTGTCGCAGAATCAAGAATTCCAGAGTCGGGCACACGTGTAGAGGAGCAAAGTCCAGATATATAACCTCACGAATCTCGTCACCATGTAGTCTCCCATCAGGCCAGTCCCATCGTCGTCTTCCGAGTTCCACCTGAACATTTCACTCGCTTCCTCAGTCGTTACCCTTTTGGTGTCGTATTCATTACGCGATGAGATTCGTTCTTGCCCTCACCGGGCTGCTGTCCACCGTGGCATCGGTCAATGCCGCGCCTGCGCCCATCCCCAACCCCGTCGAGGAGCGCTCACCGAACCCCAGTCCTGTTCGTAGCCCCTTACCAAGATGATCTTCCTGATCACTCTTAGTCCCGTCCCGCAGACACATCATATGCCCCTTTCACATGGTCGCCCCAGAACCACCAGTTCTAACAAGCACCTCCACAGACCGGCATCCCCGCCACCGCTTCCGCCAAGACGCAGCTCGCCGCGCTCACCGTAAAGGCGTACGTCGACGACGGCAAATACGACCGCGACCTGTTCCCGCACTGGATCGAGTCCGGCGGGTGCAGCACGCGCGAGACAGTACTGAAGCGCGACGGCACGGGCGTGACCGTCGACTCGGACTGCTACCCCACGGCCGGCACCTGGAAGAGCCCGTACGACGCCGCGTCTTGGACCGCTGCGTCGGACGTTGATATCGACCACATGGTGCCACTGAAGAACGCGTGGAACGTAAGTGAAAGCGCCTGAGCCCAGACCCCCTCACGAGATTTGTATGAAGTAAGGTATGAATCTGACATGCCACATCCCAACAGTCTGGAGCCAATGCGTGGACCACGGCCAAGCGCCAGGCGTACGCCAACGACCTCGTGCGCCCGCAGCTGTGGGCCGTAACCGACAACGTCAACCAGTCGAAGGGCGACGATAGCCCTGATGCCTGGAAGCCGCCGTTGGCCAGCTTCTACTGCACCTACGCCAAGAGCTGGGTCGCCGTGAAGTCGTACTACGACCTCACCATCACCAGCGCCGAGAAGACCGCATTGACTTCCATGCTCGGAACTTGCTAAGTGGGTGCTGAGACAAACTGGGCACGGAACAGTGGTTACTGGACAGCGGATGACGATGAGTACGCGAGCTTTCCTTTCCAGCTTCGACCCAATGTGTGGGGAAACGGGCGTTGCCCATCTTGTATGTACTTCGCTAGAATTCCAGTGCTGCCACCGCACTCCTCATACGCAGGAAGCTAGTAAATTTCCTCCCTTGCGTGCATCGCCGAGCTTGGGAATTGAGCTTTGATGGTGGCGCATATTTAGCTAGTTCTTAGTTGTTCTTCAGGCGTACCAATTCATTGCACAAACTTCAAATGCGATTACTCTTTCAGGTGACATTATTAGAAGCGACAAGCTTGGGGAAGCTGTCCTATGTCGAAGTGTGGCAGAGCGAGGCAGCTAAGCCCACCTGTATTCAACAATAAAAGGGGGGTTGCCGGGTTCATCTTCACACATCGAGCCATGTCAGGAAACTCGCCAAGGATGCACATGTTCTTCTCAGGGCCCAACATCCGCCGGTGTCGGCGGCTCACAAATCGGTAAACCGTTGCTGGGAAACTCATCTCCCACCAGCCCAACCATCTAGATAATTAGTACGTTAATTCCAGTCTCCCGACAAAGCCGAATACAACAATTCATACACGCGTGGCGACGCAACAAGATTGGCGATCCGTCGAATGACTTTGCCCTTTCCGCTACAGCGCCAACGCAGCAGGCTTGGAGAGGCTTCGCTCCAGCAAGAGCGATAACAAAGAGCTTGCCTTCGAGAGACGGTTTCCATCCAGTAGTATATTCCAGCCTGGTATATTCCGTTAAACGAGGGGCGTTGCCACTGTCGTCGCTCTTCGCAGGCTTTTGACCAAGAACAAACAGTTCTTCGAGACTCAGGAGGGTCCATGATGGCTCTCCGTATTGTAGTGGCGTCTCTGGATGGTGACAACAGTCGACTAATATGGCATGTTTTAGCGCGAATGCGACCGTGTATGAGTCCATTGGTAAATGACTTCGCGGTTGTCGCCGGTCCTGGAGGAGGATGTTAGCGCTAAGGCGTTGTTCGTCAACTGTGACGTCCCAATGAATTTGCATGTCCGGAGAAAGGTTGCATGGTGTAGACGTGATGCGGTCGCTCGGACGAGTAGGGCCTTTAACGACTGCGAGGCGCTCGTCTTGAGCGACTTCCACACTGCTGTACGTGTCGCGCAAGAGTTGTATGTTTCCGCGGTAAGATGCAATAGAGAGGACGCCGAATTCTCTAGCATCGAGCTCCTCAAACAGCGAAAGCCAGAAAGTCTGTCCACGCTCGCAACGCATGATCGGAAAGCCCCACCAATTCCAGCCATCCTTCACAAAATCTATTGTCACCCCAACCAGACGAAGGGCCTCTACGAGTACATCGGATGCGCTGTACCGCCCAATACTAGGCTTGGGGTCTGAAAGCATGCGCTCGGCCATTACTTGGCAGTCCAATGACAGTGAGAAACGTGGGTTGATTTGAAGATCCTCGATGTTGTCAAACAGGGAGATGAGAAGGATGTAGAGGGAGACTTCACTCAGTTTCGAGTGTAAGCTCTTTGATGCGACAGTACCGGAAGGCTCACGACCTGGTTTGATCATCATCTCGAAATCCTCCCCCCAACCGGGCCATATAGACTCGGGGGGCAATCGAGACTTGTTAGCCCTCTGGAGGAACGCTGCCACTTTCGGAAGATCGCCGATTATTGTATCATGAGGAAATAATTCAAAGGAAGATCCAACGTGGTACCCCAGCACAACCGACAGTATATTCATAATTCTGGTGTCCTCTGGAAAAGGGTGTGGGCGTCTGAGAGTTACGTCCGAGTTGGAGGCCAGGCCAAAAGGTAGATCGTGGCGAAACGCGTTCAACAACTTAGAAATTGCGGACGGGAGGGCTTCAAAGATGGCGTCCGTAAGCCATTTTTTTCGGCCACATTTTTCGCGTAGTATGGTACGCACAAGAGGGAACCCAACCAGCACGTTTACGAGGTAGTCACTGCCCCCTTTTCCAAGAAGATGCTCAAGTCTACCGATATAATGATGTCCAATGACTGAGACATCGAGCCAGCCGCTTTGGCTACTCATGACGACAGCCACCTGAGACCCGGGTTCGGCTAGAATGGATGTGCCATCTGAGAGGGAAATGGAAGGAGGGGCGTCGAGGCACCATTTAGAGAAGGCAGCGATCCAAGGAGCGCAACGCCCAGTCTTGACGGTGATGGAGGCGAGAGAACCATCACCGATTCTCTGCAGTTGACGGAAAGCATCAACTAGCGTTGCCATTCCTCCTGGGTCAGGTAAATGGTCCAAAGGCCCGCGACTCTTGAAGTTTGCTCCATGCATCGATTCCTCCAGCATTGAATTATATCCACAGACAATCTCCTGGAAACCTGCGCTGCGGCATCTACCGTCAAGACTCGTCATTAAATCGGACAGTTGTCTCGTACTGGGCAAAAGCCGTTGATCAGTCGTGGTGGCCTCAAGCATCGGTAAGAGGACTCCAGCACAGCGAAAAGCATCCATACTCGTTATAAGAGCAGTAGCCAGACCAAGGAAGCGTAACCCGGCCTGATTACTCCCCAGTTGGACCGCACAGTCATGCTTGGCGAAGCCGACTTTCGCTTTGAGGAACCGTATTGGCATGGGATCCGGAGTCGGCAAGACAGTCTGCTCAATCTTGAGACGAGTTTCCCGACTCATGGCGAGTGTGTTGCCGAATTGCTCACAAGCTAGGATCGCTAGTGGCTGAACGTTGTCGCTCGTCGCGGCTTGCAAGACCCCCCTTGCGATGGACTAGACCGAGTCTGAAGCCTCGTTGAGGCTCCATTGCCCTGTAATGAGTTGATCAGGCATTGTGGCGTCCGTATCATTTGGAGCAGGGCCTGCCAGCTGGTGCTAACAACACCTCGCCAAGCTCGGAACTTCGAGCTGCGCCGAAGCCGACGCAACAGCGACGAACACGACTCGGGGACCAAATAGAAGCGAGGAGACGTCCAAGCCAGTAGTCTAGTCCGTGGCCGCAGTCGTATCAAGGTAGGCAGGACAAGAAAGTTGACGACGCGCAGACGCTTCCAGGCTGGATAGATGTGAGTAATGTTGGTCCTCCGAGGACACGAATACTAACCGTCGAGAACGAGAAAAGGGACAGAACACATGGATCCCATCCTGTGGGCGGGGTAAAGAAAGGGGTTGATGTGTTGTGCTGGCAGGTACGACGTTTCCTTGCGCAAGCCCCTTCGGGCTCCTACTTGTACAACACCAGGGCAGCTGACACGGTTGGCCGCGCCGAGGGTGCTATTGACAAATGATTGTTCCCATGGCATGGAGTTTGGTGCGACGGACTAGAGACGGGGCAGGAGTCCCTCTTGTTTACCGGGCTTGATTCTTACCACGTTGGACTTGACCCAGGGAAAATCAAAAGCAACAGTTTCAATAGGTAAAGTCAAGGTAGGTATCAATTCAGCGCTGCCCTTCCCAAGCGATGACGATACATCAGCCCACGACGCAACGCCTATCTAATGCAACAAAGCTCTCCCAGCCCGGGTTTTGCCAAATAGACCATCATCGTATTCATACATAGACCCAACCCACCGCTGTCGGGAGCTGAATCGTGGTAGTAAACCTTAGCTCTATAAATGCTGGAACGCAAACGCGCCGCCGAGATGCGCCATATTCCGCGACCTTAGAACGATCCGATCCGATCCGATCCGGTACGTCATGATGACCAATACGCCTTGGTTCCTCCAGTGCCCATGCGCCAACTCCGTAGCCATTTCAAGGTGATAGAGCTTCAGGCGTGACTATGCAACAGATGTCGTACACTTCATTCCGAGTCCTCCATGTCCATCGCATTACGCTCGGCTTCGAAGCTCTCAGCCGTGATCCCAACCCGCTCGCGCTCGAGTTCTCGTTGCCTTTTCTTGGCTTCCTCTTCGTCGTCGGCATTGGTGAGGTCGAGAAACATTCGGTCGACATCTTTATTGTCGTCATCCGGCTGGTTGGGTCCAATGTTGGATCCGCTACCAAACGTATCACCACGTCTGGAACCCCACACATCAGGTCCAAAGATTTCCTCGGCACGTTGACGTCCAGTCTCACTCTTGCTCAGTATCTCAAGCGCCTTATCCTTGTCAGAAGTCAGGCTAAGGTTGAGACCATCGTCCTGCCCACGGAGCAGGCGGTCTTCTAGCGACATGGCCGGGTCAGGGGCCATAAGCCGGGGACCTGGGCCATTGTTGCCGGTCGACAAGAAAAAGTCTGGGTGCAGATTCGTACCACTGGCGACATCCATCGAGTCCGGTCGCAAGGAAGAACCGGGCCTACTAGAAGAGGCTGAATCTGGACCTGGAGGCGGGTGGGCGTGCGTGGTACTTGCAAGTGCTGGGGTGGGTGGTTGTGAGTTACGTGAGAAGAATGGATGCGTGCCCGAGGCAAATGAATGAGTAGAAGGACTTGCTGAGTTCGGAGGAGCGAGGGCAGCAGTCGACGAGGATGCTGCTGCGGCAGCGGAGGCGGCGGCGGCAGCGGCTTCGGCATTCAGAGCCTTGCGCTTGAGACTATTGGCTTTGCCTTTAACATTCTCCGGGAGATCATCAGCGTCCTCGACGCCATACTGCTGCAACATCTTTTGCAGCTTCGTGGGACGCGGCTTTCGCGTACTTTTGGACACATCGAGAACAGGCGGCGGCTCCGGCGCAACGGGACTCCACTTGTGAAGCTCTTGCCGGAAGAAATTTGTCTCAAAGGACAGCAGGATTTCGGCACCCTCGATCTTTCTCAAGAAAAATCGCTGGGTATCAGCCTCCGATGCAGTGGCCAGCACTGGGTTGCAGTAGGCCGATATATGGGCTCTGAAGTCCAGTGCATTGTCGATGATCTTCCGAAGCACACCCTCTTCCTCTGGCTGGAAAGGCAGACCGGGGATCTCTTCCTGCCACTGGATGAGGTCCTCAAGCTTCGGTCGAGCAGCGTCGCGAGGTATCTTGACGCGCCAATCGCAAATGGGACAGGTGTACTTGTCATCTTCCTTGACCTTTCCTCGAGCAATTTTCAGACACTTGCCATGGTACCATTCATGGCATAGCTCGCATTCAATCATCATGCCAGCTTCGACACGCCGACATATGCAGAACACTTCCCGGAACTGGGGGTCGTCCCAAGTCCGCGCCACTTTGGTCTCTCTCTCTTCACTGGCCGCTCTAGAAGAAGGCTCGGCTGGCATTCGAGGCTTATCACTAGTAATATCGAAGCAGTCGAAGTTGTGTTCGTAGACGTAGTCCATGTGGTTCTTGAGGATGTGCAGTGGTGCATTGGTCTTGCCAAAGAGCTTTTTGCCCTTTCGCATCCAGTCTTCGTGACGTTTTTGTTCCTTTTCGAGGTCCAGTGTCCCGGCGGGCTTGGAGTTCAAATCATCAAGCTTTCGCATGATCTCCGCCACCTCGTTGTACTTTGGACGTTTGGTATAGTCTGGCTCGCGTGAGCGTTCGGTAAGATCAATAATCTGTCGATGAGCCTCTCGTTGTTTGTGCAGGATCTGGTCAACGGAGGCCAGGGTATCCGCCGACACGGGAAGCGCATTGTGTTGCACCTGGTTTGAGAGCGCTTCTAGTTGTGGGTAGTGGATGGTCTCGGCGTTGATGAGTTCCTTGGCTTTGGCTTCCCACTGTACACCACCTTGGTATTTGTCGTTATACCACTTCATGTGATCATTGTATAGCGGTATCTCGAGGCGGTTGCCTTCTTCCAGAAGCTCGCGCACCTCTCCCAGGGTCATGAATTTTGAGCGGCTTGCTCTGGCCTTGCTGCTCCATCGGAGCTGCTCAAGAACCTCGGAAAGTTTGTCGAGTTCCGGCATATCGACGTTGAATGTACGACCTTCCTCTATCAGCTCTTCCACGGACTCCATGCTGTAGCCAAGGATGTGTTCCAAGGCTTGTTCGGCATTCTTCTGAAAGCTCCTGATGGAATTTGCGCGCTCCTGCAGGTGCTGTATCTCGGGACAATCGAATCCTATGCGCTCGGCGTCGTCGATTAGGCGGTAGATGTTATCGACTCGGCGCAGCTCTCGGTCCCTCTGCTCCTGGAATGAGTTGCCGACGGATTTTCGTAGCCCGCTCTGCCAGACCTTGTCGTTCTTCCGGCGGTTCTGCTGTTTTCGCACCGTATAATTAGTCGCCTCTTCGACCCATTCGTTGCAGCGTTCAACAAATTCCCTGAGAGCTGGTAGGGAGGGGAGGTCGTACGGTATTCGTTCACCCTCATGGAGAAGATTTCGCAGCGTCTTCAGCGCTGGCTCCGCCCCCTCATCGAGCAATTTCTCGTACTTTTCCTCCCACGCCTCAGGTAGGTGTGCCTTGTCCGCAACCTTTCGGTACGTCTCTTCGATGTCCTCCTTCGTCTTACGATATATCATGACGTGCTTGTCGCCGGCATATCGTCGAGGCTCGGGGAGTTCGCAACATGGGTGGTTGCCGGCGTGTTGGAGACACAGCACTTTACCAGACTGAAGGCACTTGAATCGGGACAGATAAGCAAAAGATTTGCAAAAAGCGCATTGGTACTCCTCCTCCGGTACATCTTCGTCGAGGATCTCGAAAGAGATAGAACATGGAGGTTCCGGAGACTCTGCAGTCAGTGCGCACGCATGGCTGTTATCCTCTAGGTGCTTCGCAATGAATGCTTCCCGCTGATCTTGCTCGCGCTTGTGAATTCTTTCGAGTGCTGGCGCAAGCCATTTCGCGGTCTGTATGGTCAGTCCGCTTGTGGTTCCTTCGGCTGCTGTCCACAACAGCTCGTCATGAGAGAAACAAGGCTGCCGCCGGAACTGCTGCATTCGATCAACACCAGCAAGACCGTAAGGCTCCCATTCGAATGGCGCGAAGTTGACAGCCTCGTTGAAGTTGAAGCCGTGGTTGAATCCTGCGTGGTAAGCCTGGGGGAACGTGATGACCATTTGGCCTGCACGCTGATCCAAGGCATAGACCCTCACGCCCGCCTTCTTCAGCTGATCAGGCGTGAGAAGTGTGACAAGCTGAAAAAGTAGATCAGGCTGTGTCTCAAACAGCTCCGGCACGGCCTCCTTCATGGCATTCTCGAATTTTTCAGTGTCCTCTGCAGGTATCCCGTACCAGGTTTTGGTTGCTCCAAAATGTTGATAGTTGACCGAGTAGGCGAAATGGTCCTCGTTGTGCCAACAGAAGGTTGAGAATATCATTCCAACATACACCCACGGGACGGTCATACCAGATATATCTGTCTTGATATGTCGGAAGAGACTGTCGGGGTGCAGAGGCATGACATTCAGATTCCAGAGGTCCGTCGAGTAAGGGTTACATGGATCTCGTTCTGCTGATGGGAAGCCAGAGCCATGGGTGGTGCAATGGATGTCGGCGCCGTACTCAACCTCGACGGTTTCCTCAATACTGCCGACAAGCCGCCAGAACTCGCGCTCGACGTCGTCTTCGGTTACCGGTCTCGGACAGTTCAGTACGGGGTCGAAAGGCATACGATGTTCGAAGTAGCCTTGCTTGAAGTCGGCAGCCTTTTCCTGGAACTGCTTGAGGGAGTAGAGACCACCTTCCTCGAAACCGAATTGCCCGTCGCCAACTAGACACCGTGGACAGTTCCATTCCCCATCTGGCTTGGTCTTGACAGGAGGATCGAGGCAGGTGCCGTGGTATCCGTGATCGCATGACTCGCAGACGGCGATGAAGCCGGACTCTTCTCCTTTGCCACAGGTGTCGCATTTCTGTAGGGAAAGGGTTAGGACAAAGCTCGAGATAGTAGGACGGAGCTGCGCCCAAGATACTCACCTCACCGGGCGTCATTGACTCCTCCCGGGGCATTCTGGGAGCTGAAGGTCGGAATAAAGACATATGGGAGCCGGCAACCGTCGGGACCGCTTCTATACGCCAACTCGCATTAGCCACGAATACGACGAATACGAAAGAGCCAATCAGCAGCCAAAGCAACTGTCATTAGGCCTTGCCATCTCGCCGGGTGCTTGCACGGCAGGGCGCATTACTTGACGGCAATCCCTGCATTCCATGTCGCACAGCGCAACATACCAGTGGCATGTGTGCCGTGGCTGCGTAGAACCGAGGGGAATTGACGTCAAGGATAATGACAGCAACCGGGTTTGGGGGAGTCCACATTGAGGACACCATCGTGACGAGGACGACAGAGCTTAAAACGATGGCAAGGTCATGGTCACGGAGAAAATGAGCCGATACTCAAAACACATACCTTTCTTCAGCCTCTTGCTCCTTCTGCTACCGTTTTCCGAATCGTCCTGCTCCGTGCCGTTGTCCTTCTTTGCGGAATCCAGGCTGTCGCAACTGAGTTGACGCTTGAGTGCGTTTGCTGGCCCGAGCCCAGACGGTCGGAAGTCGGGAGTGTTCTTTGCTGATGAAAGGGGACTACCGTGGCGCTTCGGCGGTGGTGTGAAGCTTTTCGCTTCCGAAGGTATTGGGCGATTCACACTGGTAAATCCGGCGTTGACCGCGGTGAAGCCGCCTGTATTGATGGGAGTGAACCCACCCGATGTAGGCGGCGGCGGCGGTGGTGGGACTGAAGGAACATCGGCCATGACAGTATCACGGTCGGTCTCCAGCTTGGCGGCACTCATGCTCACTTGAAGAGCGTCGGTCGCATGGCGAGCGGGCGACTCTCCTCTCAGGCTGGACGGAGTATTGACACTGGACCGCTTCAAGGGGCTATGCGCCGGGCTGGGAGTGAGCGGACCACCATACTCGAACTCTAGCTGTTGATAGACACCAGGTTTCGCCTGACGCAGGTAGTTCTCATAGGGGTTGAGCCATTTGTCATACGAGTTCTTAAGCGAAGTCGACAACGAAGACATGATCTTGCCGCTATAGCCCAGATCTCTCCCAATCTCAGCCCACTTCTTAGTCTTGCAGACCTTGTCAAAACCACCACGGGATTCAACAGCTTTCTTGAGGCGGAATAGATCAAGAGGCTTCTTGTCGACGTAGGGAAGTCGATTTAGATTTGTCCCTTGTTGTTTGTGGAATTTGGCTAGAGCGTCTAGATAAGTGAGATTTGCTCGGGTGCCTGGTTGTGCTGGTCAGTGACTGCCGCATAGAGAGAGCATGTAGTATCATGGCGGAGGAGAACTTACTGCCCTCTACTGAGTTCAGTTCCTGCTTTCGGGTTCTGAAGTGGAATTTCTATTTCGTATATAAGCATTACGCAGGGGATACTCAGGGGAAAGCTAGGTGTAGCTGAAAATGCTGGACAGATCGCTTGACAGTCGCAACACGGCTCCATACTTTGAAACTGAGCACAGGCTGAGGAGTAGACACTCACCTCGGTATCTATTGCGAAGTCGGGGTTCCATGTATCGGGCGGTATGATCTTGCAAATGCCGTATTTCTGTGCCTCGGGTGTAATCTTGCGCACGTATTCGAAGGGATCTTTCCACTCCTCCTCGCTCGGTCGGTATGTCGGTGCATCCTGAAGACCATGTGGTCTCGCTCGCTTGACCATTTCTCGGCTGGCGGTCGGTTGACCTCTCCGCTCGACTGATCTGAGGTCCAGCGGGGCGCTGCGCATGGAGCTGAGTGGTAGTTGGGGGTTCGCAGGGTGGTAGCCATTCGAGTTCGAGTTGACCTGGGTCTTGGCCTTGGTACCGTTCGTGGACGGAGCGGCATTGTTCGCAGCGTTGACGGTGCTGATGGCGGGAGAAGCTCGAGAGCTCGCATTGGTGCTGCTGTTACCTCCACTGCCATTATGGGCGGCAGAGGGGACGGAGACCATTTTCTGCTAGGCGCTGAATGGCTGCGGTATTGACGAGGGAATCTCGGACGGTGTCGGTGGGAAGATGGCGTGGTTGGTCTGTGGCAAGCTCAGGTAGCTTTCCACCACGACGACGGATTGTGGGAAGGCGTCGAGGCTGTCTCTCAAAAAGCGAGCAGGTGCATCGCAGAGAAGTCGCTGTGGACGAAGATACCAGCTCTCGAAGTGGACGATAGAACTCAGGCGGCACTGAAAGTTGCACCAAGGTCGATACCGAGGGTTGTTGCGCCGCAGTTGATATCGAGGTTGTGGGTGTGCGGAGGGAGGGAGACAATATGGGCGGGACGGCGGACGGGCGAGAAGGTTAAGGTTAGAGGTGCGCCTGGTCTAAGCTGTAGGTACCACTGGACACCAGGAAGGAAGGATGAGGTGCACCGGGCAAGCTTCCGCTCCACCACACAGATAACAGGCGCAAGTCCGGACAGACAGACACAGACCAGATATAACAAGCTGTGATCCCAATCTTCTCTACCTGCTGAGAACCACCACGACCACGGCACAAACTCGGGTGGAAATTTCGGGGGACTGAATTACTGTCATCAGAGGGACCAACCCCAGTTTGATAGCAGTTTAGCAATACGAGGGGGTTTCTCAAGAGGGAAGTTCACCTCTGGGCGGGAGGATCGTGAGGTGAGTTTTGTATGTAATCAACCCAATACGGGACAGAATATGAGAATAATAATAAAGTCAGGAAGATCTGGGCTGGGGGAGGTGCACAGGAGAGGTGTAGGTAGTAAAGTCCAGGCTGAGCGTGGGTGTGAGTGGATGAGGGACAGCTTGCATGGACCTGATTGGACGGTGCATCAACCATCTACCACCAACAACCCCCCAGTTTTATCGCCAGCAGGGAGAGAACAGAGAGATGGAGAGAAAGAGGGACGCAGCTCTGAACGAACGACAAACATAAAGTTCACGCGAGGTGACCGACTTCCAATGGCTTGGTTTGTTTGGGGGTTTGGCACTTTGAGTCTGGGGGTGCACCAGATGTTGAATGTTCACGATGAGGCATGCAAGGGAGTCTTGTCCAGCTGAGGTCAGTGGAGTGGGCTGATGGGCAGTGATCACGAACCGGCTTCAGTGGATGTATTGCTACTGGCTCCAGTGCTAAGGTTCACTGCTTCCCGCAGCTGCATGTGGGAATGGAGCTAGACGGGAGTCGGGACGGAGGAAAATCTGGGTGCTTCAAGGCGGTGCACGGGCCATTAGGGGCGGTCTGCGGTAGATACGACTCGCAGACGTCGTCGTGGAATTTGGGGCACATTTCAGGGAGTGAAGTCAGAGAGTCGCAAAAAACAGTGGGGCGACAATGGACCTCACAGCGGCAGAGCGGCTGATCGGGGACTTCATGTCTTCATTCCATTTGATGTCCATCAATCTTTTCCGTTCATATCGTTACATTAGGTAGGTATTCACTTCTGTCAGTCAAACCGGCAGCTCATCTACCAGTAAGTCTCACTTTTCGGGCTGTAAAGACTGACTTTATAATTATCGCAAAACATTATATTCCTATTCGTGGCATGGCCCTTGCTTGTTGGTATTTCTAAGGTAGTTCAAGATATGCGTGCATCCAAGAATAAATATAAAGTTGTATAAAGGTGGTTGAATTGAGCTGATAAAGCAGGCCGAGTTGTTTGCAGCCTCCAGCAGCTGCTAAACATAACAACACCGAACTCAGCTTCTGATCATGTTGTGTCGGTGGGCAGCCTTGCGATATATAGATTGTATACGACTGCATGAGGCAAGTGGCTGGTTTTAGCCCAAAGTTGATGCACTGCGACATCGCTGGAACTGAAAGTGATAGACAGGTACGCTGGATCATATACCTTGTACCGCTTTGGTGGTGGGACAGCATCTACTACAGTAATCTTCTCGAAACGGGGAGATCGCCGTTGCATGAATCGTATGATTGACCGATTGATGGGAGGAACGGCAGAAAAAGAAAGAGAGAGCTCACATAACGACAGCCGGTAGGAGCTGAGGGGGCCAGCCGCACGGAAAATGGGCATTCGAATATTTGGCCCGTCGAGTAAAGGAATCACTGATCAATCATGGCCGAGAATTCTACAGATAAGGCGTGGTAGTGATAAGCGGAGGTAAAGGAGCGGCAGATGCGATGGAAAGCGTGGCATGTCATCTGCCCGTTTCCCTAGGTGGTGACTGGAGGATTACGCCAAGAACTTTCCTAGCCCCAGCCATGCGCGGCATTTTACTTGTGCGACGTTGCGAATTCCGCCTTTTGTGACGCTTATTCTGATGACCCTCGGTCGTTACCTACGCAACGCCTAAGGTAGCCGAGATCGTCGAGTGCTTGGAAGTTGACAGGATGAATAAAAGGGAGATATCAATGCCGCGGCAAACAAATGAAAGAATGAAGGAAATATCGCCCGGGTCATGGGTTAGCGAGAAGAAGATGAAGCAAGCAAGCGAAAGAGATGAGAGTTTCAAGAGAAACGGCCACGAGGGCATGAGAACAGATGACAAACATGAGAGCCCCCGCTTCTCCCATGGATCCGTTGTCGTCAAAAGAGAGACTTGATATCACCGCACAACTGGCAGGGGGCAAATTCGCTAGTGTCGTCTAAAGGACCAATCAGTGTGACATGTCGTCTAAAAAGCGGTTACCATGCCCCTGTACCTGTCCCCTGGAGAATGACACCGCCAGGGGCTTGAATGCGAACGTGCGTACTGGGGCTCCCCGAGCCCTGGCGGCTGTCTCGCTGTGAGCTGCGACTCTGCGAGAAGATCAGCAGATGATCGGGTCGTCGCCAAAAATGGACAGCGTTGCGGGCGAGGCGGGGGCCGAAATGCACTGCAGGTGTAACACTTCCAGAACCGAGCACGACATCTCAGCCCTCCAAGTTTCAACAGTCTGACTAGCAATGCCACCACCGTCGCATTTCTTCAGTATGCCCTTGTAGAGGAGACCGATATAGACTGGGCAGTGCAAGACACGCATGTATTCGGTATGGGCATGCCACGAGGCACCCAGTGATAAACGCTTCTTTTGAGTATCATTCAAGAATGCAACCCCATGGAGTGTTCCTAGAATAGACCACCAACGCCCTGCTATGCTCCGAATACCAAACCCCAGTTATGTGCGTTGTGAACCCAATCCCCTCCAATGCTAGTAGCTCGTGCCTTACGCAGAGTACATACGACTTCATCATTGCGAAGGTCATTCGCTGTCTTCAGCTGCAACTTCAGCTGTCCGTTTCCGAGGCTTCTTGAGCAGCTTATCGACCTCCTTTGCGCCTCGCACTCGCAGCGTCATCTCCTTCATCATCTCTCCCCACATCACCTTGCCCTTGCATTGTGGGCACTGGCCGGATATTGGAATAACGTCTTCATCGCTGTTCCCAAGCATATGTCGACTCCAGCAGGAGACGTGGCCCGTACCCTCGCATCCCGTGTTCGGGCACGTCGCATAGAGACCCTCTCCGGGCGGTAGATACTCCCGGCAGATGACGCAAGAGCCCTCCCTCTCGAAGGTGTATATCGAATTTGTCTTTGTCACGTAGTCCTTCAACGGCTTGTAGTCCAACGGAAGTGCATGAATACCCCATGGTTCGTCTATTCCGGTGATCGGCCCAGACTCATCGGCAGTGGTATCTGTGTGTGCAGGCCCAAAGTCCGTGTATACCGGGATCGACTCGCGCACTGGCTCGTTCGCCGTGTCGCACCACTTCTTCCACGCCTTGTGAACCTCGGGAGCAAAGAAACGAAGCTCTAAAGGCCACCTGGCGAAGCTTGGTACGCGAAGCAGGAGATGAAGATTCGAGATGATCGAGGTAAGGCTGTGTCGTGGCCGCTTAGGATGTCCGTTGCGCTTCTTCTGCGTTGAGATAGTTATTCGGGATGTGGAAGGGATGTGTAGCGACAGGTGAGGGTTTGTCAGAGCCCATCTGTTAAATGATTAGTTTCTCAAGTCAGTCGGAATGCAACGCCAACTTCTGTGTGGGTATAGCTTACTCGAACTTCAAGGCTGCGACCATTCCAGGGAAGCCGGAGACGATACCGACCATCTCCCAGGGCCGCAGCGTCTCTCGTGATGTACGCACTGCGCCACCTTTCGCGTCGCCATTGTGCTGTTTCAGCCGTCTTGGTGGATTAGGCGTCGAACCGATATAGAGTGACGAATGACGTACAGTCGATCGCAGGATGTAGACGGTGTAAAGGGGCGGAATCGGCTTCGATAGACCAGGCATTGTTGCACGGTCGCGGCGCGTCTCTCAGCGATGAGGTGGTAAGATTCTTCGATTCCAATCGCGACTGCAGTCGCTGTCAAGGTCTGGATCCATTGCAAGTGCAGAATTTCCGTGCCAGAGTACTATGCGCAGGTAGTCGACTTTATCTCAAGCATAACTTGGAAGGCAGCAAAGAGGTAGCTCGATGACGCGGTGCTTTCTCTCCAATGTTTGGGTCACGCGACGGGAGTTGGTGGGGTGAGCTACTGAGTAACAATGACCATCGCACGGACCACTCGCAATCCAAACTGTGTGGCCAGGGGAAGCTCCCAGTCACCCACCTTTTTGAGGCTTAGGCTTTCAACATGATAGCATACACTTTCTGCTCGCAACGTACGGTGTTCACTTTAGTTATGCGCTTATCCTTACTGATAGTTACTTGCCACGGATATGCATTCGTGATTCGCAAATGCCTGGCTGGTTACTACCTGTTTGTACTTTTGTTACCGAATTTCCAACAAAGATTCCCCTTGATGGTATCACCTCTGCCAGGCACTTCAACCTACAACCTACCTATCTTACCAACTATCTGAGATTTTTGTGATATCTCTCAGTACCTGACTGTCTACTCAAAGCAAGCGTCCACGGTTGTCACCCAATCTTGCTCTGACTCAGTTACAGAACTGGACGTGCCCACATTATAAGTATGGACTTCAGGTGGAGCTGCCGGTATTCTTAGGAAGGCACATTGGCCCTCGGAATTTTAGTAGATCACTCTTTAATATCATTGACATCCTTCCCCAAATTAAGATGCCCAAAACGTCGTAGGATATAGTCTATCTGTGATTCGAGACCTGATCTGACCCATCCGGCTTACGACGCTGCTGCCATGGCGAAGATGGAACTTTATGTACCAAAATACGTGCCCCGTTGTCTCCACATCGTAATTGCCGCTGCAATCCCATTCGATAGAGAGATCTGTGTTTTCGCTCCGAAGGGCGCGCATATTATTGCGCCTTTCGCAGACATAGATGTTACTCTTTAAGTGGATGATTTCTGCTCAAAGCGTTGTCCCCTATTTGAAAACGGTCCAGCTTCTCGCTACACACGTCCCCGCGCACTCTCTAAAATAATCCAGACATAGAACCCGTCATGCCCGTCCAAGTCCTAGAGGCAGAAGATGCCGACATGGACCGCCTCATCGAGGTCGCCTCCCTAGCCTTCCAGCGCAATGAGCCCATGTAAGTAATGAATCCACCACTCCAAAGCACCGCTCTCTCATACTTATCGAACCTGCAGGTGGGATCTCATGTGGCCCCTCCACTGGGAGACTTCTGGCCGCAAACAAGCAGCCGACCGCATGCGAGAGATCCGCAAGTCAAGTCCGCATGCCAAATACATGAAGGCCGTCGACGCCGACTCCGGAGTAATTATAGGCATGGCCAAGTGGATCATCTACTCCAACAATACCCTGCCCGGCAAGAGCGAAGTCAAGCACGTCAACTACTGGAACGACGAAGAGGAAATGGCGTTTGCGTCGATTATGGCTAAGCTCTTCCTTGAAGAGCGGAACGCTGCTATCAGGAAGTCGGGAGGGAATCTTGTATGCTTGGACGTTCTTGCGATTGATCCCGAGTATCAGAGACGGGGTGTTGGTGTCGCTTTGGTCAGGTGGGGGACAGACAAGGCTGATGAGTTGGGGGTGGAGGCTGTGGTAGAGAGTTCGGTTTATGGGAAAGGGTTGTATGAGAAGAATGGGTTCGTGTTTGTGAAGGATGTTGAGGTGAAGAGTCCTTTCAAGGGGAAGGATAGGAGTGGGGGGAAGTTCGCTTGGTTGGTTAGGCCTAAGAAGGGAGGGCGGTGAGCCGAGTATGCTTGTGGGTGGCAAGTCCGATCTGGAGGTGTTTGAGGACGGGTGTGTGGTGTAGGCTTCGGCGTCAAGAGGACGCGGATGGTCTAGATAGATAGCATAGACTTGCCATGGCTTCAACATCCATGGGTCTCCGTCTCAGTTTGCCTTCTACAAGTTCAATGTTTACACAAATCTGTCCCGATATGTTGAGTCCACCACCGAATGGATAACTAGAACCAAAATATGTCACAGCGATGATGCGGTATTCCAGTCACGCCAGGCTCCAGACCAATACAGTGAGGGTGCTGTGGACATCAGTGTGTTTGTGTGCTATCGGCCGAACTGCTCACGTCCGCATCCTCATCCGGGGAAAGAGTGACAGCCCGCAGCATTTTCAGGCCGAAATGGTAGACCTTTTAACATGGAAGGGTGTGGTCAAAGGTTAGGGAGCTACTGTCCAGACGTTGGTACTCCTGCGTGTGACCTAAGATAATGTCGCGAGGAAGCCAACTTCGTCGTGTATCACCCTGGTCGTAGACATCATCTTGATAATACAGATGGCATTGTTCATTACCAAGTCGTATTCATGAATCTCCTCGTGCCGTCTCCTTCATTGCGCGTCCCGGGCAATGACGAACTATCTTTACAACAGACCCTGCTTCTGCAGATCGTAGTAGACCTTTTCAGGCATAACGTTTCCTTCTGCATCCTCCATCTGGATGACAGTGCTGTCATCCACCTTGCCCTGCCGCTTGTCCTTCTGGATCTTCTCCCATAACCTCAAAGCCTCGTCAATGGCAGTGATATCCCTGAAGAGTGCCGTATTCGTGATACCGAGACACTTCAGTCCGTAGATATGTCGTGCCTCGTTGAAGTGCTTGTCAAACGCCCTCCGCCCCATGTAAACGAAGTTTCCGCACACCTCACATGCGAATTCGACACCCAGTCCGTGGAGCTTGTACAGCCAGAATGGGATGGGCTTGCCGTCCCATGCAAGCGGTAGTTTCAAGGGGTTGTATATCCTCTCGTCGTCATCCTCCTCATCGCCTTCTTCTGTCTCCATGGCCTGGTTTGTCGCGTTCGACGTGTTGAAGAGGTTTTCCAGTTCCTGCTGTCGCTCACGTTCCGTCATGCCCTGCTTCCGTTCGACGTTCACCCGGGTATCACTGCGTTCTGTGCTCATCGCGCTGGCCAGACGCTTGATACGGAACTCGCGCTCCGCAATCGCCCGTTCCTTTAGCCGATTTGCCGATGGTCCACCTTTGCCCGCACCGTTCGTGGACTCGTCGCCTTCTTGCAATCGTTTTGCCCGTTCAGCAGCTGCTCTGGTATGCTTCTTGCCAGAGAGATGTCCCTTGTAGACGTTCTCATTCTTGAAATCCTTCTCACAATCCTCACACCAGATACCATCGCCTGATGTCATGTGCTCGTTCGCGCCACTAGTAGCTGACGCTTCGTTCTTCCATTCCGCTACCTCGTCCTTCTCCCACGCGGTAGAAAACTCGTTGTCGAAGTCAGCAATAATCTTATCCACATTTTCTAACGGTCGCGTCTTCCGCATGAAGGT
Source organism: Anthostomella pinea (assembly GCA_963556695.1). Classification (NCBI taxonomy): domain Eukaryota; kingdom Fungi; phylum Ascomycota; class Sordariomycetes; order Xylariales; family Xylariaceae; genus Anthostomella; species Anthostomella pinea. The sequence continues at coordinate 2,122,330 of CAUWAG010000008.1, read as the reverse complement.
TTCCAGATCCAAAGCAAGCTGCCCGACGTATTTGAAGTATTGATCGGTCATCTTCTCGGATCTCTTCAGACCACCAGCGCCGGGAGAGAAGTTGTCAAACAACTCCAGATATTGTAGGTAGCTTAAGCGTTTGGCGTTGGGGAGGTTGAGGTAGAGCTCGTGGCACGTGTGTAGATCGAAGAACCGCCCAAACGCTTCTTCACCCGTGAACATGGTGTCCACGATGCTGGGTTGCGCTAGATCGGCATCGGCTCCCTTCTTCGGCTTGTATGCTCGCTCGAGGTTCTCAACCGGCTCGTTCGGGTACCTTGCGTGGAAGCTCTTCACTTCGGCCAGCTGTTTGTAAAACTCCTCCATCGGATCGCCGGTCCCGATCTGCTGGATCTCGCGCGACCTCGTACCGTCTGCATCGCGATATATGGTGAGGAGCTTTTCTGATTGTGCGGAAATGCGATCGAGAAATTGCGATATCTGGTGGTCTTGCGCCAAGCGATCCCGAATCTAGAAGACAATGTCAGCACTGGACCGTGTCAATAGAGTATCAGCGACGTACATGTTTTGGTTCATCGCCAATGCGATCGGCGATGCCTTGCTCAAGGCGCTCGAGGTCCTCGTGCAAGAACCTTTGCTCTTCCAATAACATCGTTAGAGGCACCAATGGGTAGATCCAGGTAGATGATCTTGGTGGGATAAAGTGTTGGGCGGTCGGTGATCGAGAAAGAGTGAAAAGGGTAGCAGGACGATGAGGCTGAAGAAGAATTTGGTGAGCCTTGCTCAACTTTGAAGTGCAACATTGAATGAAGCAGTTGTGGCGGTGCAGCACCAAATACCGTGAACAAGCCACATTAGTGTGGACTGGGGTAGGGAAGCACGGAAGCTTGTGCCTCAGAAGCGGCCGACATACAAAGTTTCTCCACTAAACATAATAATTGTCTACGAACGGCGACCCGACCAGCTCGACCTCGACCTCGACCTCAACGACACGAGACTACCAACAAATCGGAAATATGGCAGAAGGCAGTGGCATCGATCGTCGCGCGGAGGAGAAGATGGAGTTCTCGACCTCGAAAGAGGTTACGGTCCATCCCACGTTCGAGGCCATGTCCTTGAAGGGTAAGGAAGACCACTGCCATTCTCACGATAGACTGCTAATCCGTCCTAGAGAACCTCCTCCGTGGAATCTACGCATACGGCTACGAATCGCCCTCCGCCGTCCAGTCTCGAGCCATCGTCCAAGTTTGCAAGGGACGCGACACCATCGCTCAAGCGCAGTCCGGAACCGGTAAAACTGCTACCTTCTCTATCTCAATGCTTCAGGTCATCGACACCGCCGTGCGCGAAACACAGGCCCTCGTGCTATCTCCTACACGCGAGCTGGCCACGCAGATTCAGTCCGTGGTCATGGCTCTGGGCGACTACATGAACGTTCAGTGCCATGCGTGCATCGGCGGAACCAACGTGGGCGAGGATATCCGAAAGCTGGATTATGGTCAGCACATCGTTTCTGGTACTCCCGGTCGTGTGGCCGACATGATCCGTCGTCGCCACTTGCGCACCAAGAAGATCAAGATGCTCGTGCTGGATGAAGCCGACGAGCTGCTGAACCAAGGTTTCCGCGAGCAAATCTACGACGTGTACCGATACCTGCCGCCGGCCACACAGGTCGTCGTCGTCTCCGCTACCCTACCCTACGACGTTCTCGACATGACTACGAAGTTCATGACCGACCCAGTCCGCATTCTCGTCAAGCGTGACGAGTTGACCCTCGAAGGTTTGAAGCAATACTTCATTGCTGTCGAAAAGGAAGACTGGAAGTTCGACACCCTTTGCGACCTGTACGACACACTCACCATTACCCAGGCCGTGATCTTCTGCAACACCCGACGCAAGGTGGACTGGTTGACCGACAAGATGCGCGAGGCAAACTTCACTGTCAGCAGCATGCACGGAGACATGCCTCAGAAGGAGAGAGACAGCATTATGCAGGACTTCAGACAGGGCAACAGCAGAGTCTTGATCTCGACGGATGTCTGGGCGCGTGGTATCGATGTCCAGCAGGTCAGCTTGGTCATCAACTATGACCTTCCGAGCAATCGTGAGAACTACATCCACCGTATTGGTCGCAGTGGACGGTTTGGTCGCAAGGGTGTCGCCATCAACTTCGTTACTAGCGAAGATGTTCGTATCCTTCGTGATATTGAATGTAAGCCACCGAATCTCTTCCTTCGAAGGCCTGTGCTAACACTAGCAGTGTACTACTCTACTCAGATCGATGAGATGCCAATGAACGTGGCAGACCTTATTGCCTGATCAGCTCCGATCTGATGACCAGCGTCCGCTAAGAATGCGGTAGTGCTGCGAATATTCTGATGGGTCGTCCAGCAGGTCTTTTCGAGGATTCGATGAAAGAAGTTCACTATGGATGTGGGAGGAAATGGGAATGTCACGCAACAGTGAGTACAACTATTCTCATCCACTGTTGATGGCCGGATTTACTGACATGAGAAGCGCTGTATTATGAATCGACCGACGGTTAAACTGCGCGTCTAATGCTTGAACCCTGTTGCCGACTAATGAGGGCACATTGTACCAAGTGTGCCAGTCCAGGGCTGGTCGTATTATATGACGAATCGTCTTCCGCTAACTTCAGGTTGCTTTGCGCACAGCGCCAGAAGGCCTGATGCTCCCTACACTTGCCCAATTAGAGCCATTTGGGCCCCTGGTCAAGGGGCCGTGTCAATCTTCCCGACCGAACCTCCTCCTGGCATCATCAGCCGCACTCGTCTGCGCTCCATATTGCTCGCTGGCGGTAGCTCGTGAACCTGGTTCTTCCAAGCCGGTCAATGTCCCGCAGATTTTACAGAACTTCACGCCCGAATGTCGTCAAGGTTTGCCTTTCAGATTGCTCATCACCATGTCACTTTGGTAGTCGTGACCGCGATTTCCCTCATCTGGGATACATGTCGGGTAGGTTCAACCGGGGCCTTACTCGTCTGGGTGTGATGGCCACCATCAGACTAACACGAGTACCCAGAAGCTGGGCCAATAAAGCCCCTATACACTACCTAATGTAGTCAATGTCATCGCAATGGGACTACAGCGCTTGGCCGTAATTACATGATCACATCGATTCAACTAGCGTTACTATGCGTGGGATTTTTGACGGTATTCTGCAGGGTGTCTTGTAGTGTCTACTGGACTCATCAAGTTCTTGGTGTCCTGTGAAGCTCAAAGCGCCTTCCCGCTCCTATCTGCTCACACGCCACTGCGGCACATCGTTCTTGAGACCTTGGAGGTCGCTGCTTCGCAACTTCCCGCCTACGTTTAACACTGTGACCCACCACCCAACCGACCGATCACTGTGGCCCTGAACCTGAGAAGGTCTCAAAAAACAGTGACAACAACAACGTAGAACTTCAAATCAATTTTGGCCCGCATATTCCACAGACACGAACTACGAGTATCTCTCCCCACCAGCCCGACACACGACTCTGTACCTCGCCGAGCGTATACCAGCAGACGACAACTCGACCGAAATGGCTCTCCGCTCGGTTTACGAGTACATGAAATACGTGGCACCAGTCATATTCTTCAAGCTTGCCTGTTATTACATCTTTGGCATCGACACCGCCACGCTGGCCTCCCTCGTATTTGGCCTCTTCACCCCCGCGGAACTCCCGGCCGGCCAAATTTACAATCCCAACCTCCTATCACTACAACTGCACAAGCTCGGCTTCCACATCCAATCCTCGATCTTGGGTATCCCGCATCAATGGGGTCTGTTCACGCCCTGCGCGCCGCGCGTGCAGATTCACCAGGTCCTCTTCTTCAGCTTCCTCTTCCAGTGGTGGGGCCTCCAGTGGTGGCTTTTGGGCTATGTGGCCCGGAAGCACTATCGATGGGGCCGTCCGGTGCGGCACCTTGCGGTGTTTGAGGGTGTGGTGTTTTGTACTACGGCGTATATGTGGGTGCTTGCTTGTAATGAATACCGTCACTGGGATGCGGGTGAAGCTTGGGGTATGGAGAGACCTGGAGAAAGCGTGGAAGTGGTTGAGGTCCGATACATGGGTTAGGTTAAGTGGGTGGCGTGGTCGGGCAACATTTACCTCCCTCCAGTGTTATCGGACAACAGATGTATGAAGGAGACGACTTTCGAGGACTGAAGAATGGGGTTTCATGATTTTGCCCGGAGTTATTTGGTTAACAGGGAGGGGAACAGCTTAGGAACGAGATGCTCTGCTGTCGGAACCGACGGATCGAGAAGGGGGCATTTTCGGGTATCATCGTTTCTTGTAGCCCAAGGTGTGGGCACTGCAGGAGCATCAGTCTAGCGGGTGAAGAACAGAGCGACTTGATTTTAGGGGTGTGTAGTCCTGGGCACGGCATGTTATCAAGTCTTCGGTACTGCGAAAATGGGCAATGAGCCCAATATACTCATTGTATTACAATCAGTCCGAGTCATGTGCTCTTAATCGGGCTCTCGCGTTGCAGCTGTCTGGCTCTGAGCCCCAAGAATTGTAGGCATGCGAGTCGCGCAATACGTTGGAGCTTCTGCACACTGAGAACGTCATGTAACATTGTGTGAGGAAACTCCTGCGTCGAGCAGCGCAACGGTATTCTCGGATGTTCTATAGGTGAGCAGACGAAGTGGCATCGTAGGATCGGGAGCTTGTAACCTAATGCGAGCATCTGGGTGAATACGTCGTGGTGGACGCCGTGTTGCTAGGTGGCTGCTACCATGCAGAGTGTCGCCCAGCAATGCCTACAGTGTGGAAGGGGTTATATGGCAAAACAAAAGCAAAACTCTCACCAAATGAGGTGAAAGCTGATGGGGTGTGGATTGGCTCAATTATACATGAACTTGATTACGGAGTAGACATATTAGAGATGTAGGCCTAGTGCCGAACTCTTTTTGTATCAGGTAGATGGTTCGATTTTGCTGAAAGCAATTGATCTTTTCCCCCTTTCTTTTTTCTCCGGCAATTGCATTTTCCTTTTTTCATCACCTTGCGCGTTGTTATACCTGTAGGTTTCATGCATATGGGAGATGAAAGTCTACGCGGGCTATAACATCAGCACCATCTTAATTTGAAGTCATGCTATATGCATGCACCTTGTCTCTACAACCCACCTGCCAGCCAGCTGCAATACAGTCCCCTATCTTAGCACAATTGCACCAATAATTGCACCAACAACTACGCCGACAACTACGCCAACAACTATACAGACAACTACACAGATAACTACACAAACAACTGCACAGACAATTGCACCGACAACCTCGATCTAATGGTAAGCCGTAAGCTTGATGGTTAGCCCGCTTGGGGGTGAAGACAAGGTGCAAATAGCAGGACTCTTAATTTGATCAGTACCACTAAAGGCTACACTGTCTCCATCATCACGTCCATTCTTCGGTTGTTATCAGCCTATGTGTGTATGCTATGTTCAAAGCGAAATGACCCTAGGAAGCGGATATCTGAACTCCGTGCCCATGTCAACATGTCGTCACTGCCCCATCTTGTCCCTCAAGATACAATGACCGGAACTGAACTGCCAGACAACTTTCACAGCAACGATGTTACTGCGAAATATCCTTGTTGACTACCGCCTCTATGACAAGCCGAGCCTCCGTCAACATCCTGGAGGCACTGCTGAGCTGTTGCTCAGCTTCCTTCTGGCGTTCAAGGACCTCCTGTATGTCGGAGATCTTGCGTTCAAGATGAGAGACCCGACACTTATAGTGGACGACGACATCCTCGTGTTGGTTGTTGACTTCCTCTTGCTCTTGAATGGTGGACTTGTGGCCTTGAATCTGGCTAAGGAGATTCTCTCTTTCCTCGAGCAGGTCTTTGATTTTCTTCCAAGAATCTGACTTCGGCTCACCTCTCTGCTGTTTGGTAATGATGTCGGCCTCTTTAGTGATGGCAACTTCCTGATAGGCGATGGTAAACTCATGCTGGTTGATGGTATCCCGCAGCTGCTGGATGGTGTGATCATGGTGGTCGATGGCAATTTCCTGCTGGGGGATGCTGTTCTCATGCTGATCGATGGTCTCCTTCTGCTGGTTGATTTTCTCCTTCTGCTGGTTGATTGTCTCCAATCGCTCATCGTTTGTCTTCTTCTGAGAGATCATGATCTTGTGCTGTTGGAGGACGGTTACCCACTGGCGACGACGCAAACCCTCTAGGTCATCGTACTCCTTCTTTTTCTCACCCAGGGAGACTTCAAGGTCGCGAATAGTATTTTTATGGCCTTGGAGTTGAGATTGGGTGTTGCGATTCTCCTGTAGCAGCTCATTCACCTTGTGATCGGTCGTGTCTCGGAGTTCGGCATGATGGCTCACCTCTTTGCTGTACATGTCGGAGAGGCTAGTGTTTTGCTTTTCGAGCTCCTCGATGCGCTTCTCAAGCTGTTCGATGTCGGTCACGAGCGGGCTTCCAGCCTTGGTCGCCTTGGTCGACTTGGATTCGAGGCCACTGCTCGCCTTACGCTTGGGAGCCATGATGGATAGAGGACTTCTGGTAATGTGAGGTTAGCAGGCTGCTGCGGCGGAAAGAAACGTTTTGTGGCTTACCAGACAACTCGAGGCTGGCGGAACGCGGCGCGGTGGGAGGTGGTGATCAGGAAGAAGGCAGTGATCAATGAGGACCAACGGAATGAGAACAGAGGCGGTGGTGAAGATGCGATGTCTCCAAGTGCGTTGGGACAAACTTTCGCAGGTAGATACGTGCGATTGGGAGGCCTGCGATTGCTGGACTCAGGTGGGGAAGGTTGTCGAAACTGGGAAGATTCTTGTTGGGTACGTGCAGGTTGCCTGAGGCACTGATCAGGTACCTCGAGGGAGACCGCTGGCTTCCAGGTTAGCAGCTGACCACAGCCCACTGTAATATGTACAAGAGGTTTTCAAAATGACATGCAGTGGAATAGGTAGAATATGAGTGCATGCGTTTGCACCTTTTGTCAGGATACTTACTCAGGCTAGATACGCCACTGAGCAGTACGTTGGTCATCCAGTGGGATCACCTGATTAGATAGTTACCCCCTTCAGCTATCCTTCTTCTTCTTCCAATTCAGACTAGTCTGAAATTTGACCCCTTTTCTTCCTACTGCTCGGCGTGATCTGTTGATGCCAGCGTCGAGTCGTGCTCTTTCCTTGCGGCCGAAATGGCTTGGTAAAAACAGCTGTTGGCGGCATGGTAGCAGCCGCCACTCTCCTATTATTGGCCTCTATCCCCACTGACTTGAACCTGAACCTCAAACATGAAATGGTGTTTCCTCCATCAGTGAACTACAGTTCTACACGCAAGGCAGGACCGTCTATCTTTCCACCGGCTTAGTATGTATGCCCTAGCAACTCTACAATTTGGTATGTTGTGCTCTTAAAGGGTCTTCTCGTCGACTGTCCGGGGATGTGTAGCTCAGTCACTACTTTCTAGCTCAAGCTCCACTCTTGGTGCCCTGGAGTGTGCAGGACTGGCATCGGCAGCCTAATTCCACTTGATGGTCTCCCCTACTCGATATCTCTCAAATATCCCCGAGTAAGATGATTCGATGGAGGAATATTTCTGCGGTTTTACTTGCCGAATCCCAGATTCGAGATATATGGGATTATCCGTAGAAGGGAGTTGGAACTGTAAAATAATCCGTATCCACGGCGACTCTCCTAGGCTTCATAAGTCCCCCACTACATGAACATATGCATATCTAGTACTTGGAAAGTTGACTCTCATGAGCATGTATCTACAACACAGGTAGCTTCCAATCCGTAAAAAGGACCTCATCCGCCGGGAAACTAAACCGAATGTAATTAGGAAGCTGGGCGAAAATGTGGTCGGACAGAGGTCTCAAAATACATGCTGCCTCTGCCCCCTGTCAGGAGACATGCGGCTCTCAAGGGGCAGAGGACATTTTGCCCTCTGGCCCATGTCAAAAGGCATTCTGCCCTCTGGCCCATGTCAGAAGGCATGCTGCTCTCTGGGTCCTGTCAATGCAACTGCCCTTCCCGCATTTCGTGCCATGCAACAACAAGACCTATAGATATAGGTACTCCGAGAAGCTCCGGCTTGCAGGTTCCCATACACAAACTTCCCAACTTTAACAATTCTGAGCATCCCTCCTCTCAACCAAACCGTCCATCATCTAAGGTCGCCAAGACCCATATCCCATATCACACAAACACAAGACACCACCTCACACAACACTGCAAGCAGACCTTTGCGACAGCCAAAATGGAGGCACCAAGACACCTGGTCACAGTCAAGCTGCCGGTGTCTGTTCGAAACGAACAACTCCAGAAAGCCAACGTCGAACTCGCAAAGCTCTACAGACAAGAAGCCGACCACGCTGCGACTCTGGCTGAAGAAATCAAGGCCCTGAAGCTATCAAAGGCCGAAATGGACAAAGCAAACGACTCCAAGGCCGACCAGTTCCAGACAATGAAGAACGACCTCCAAGCTCTCGAGGCCGAAAACGAAATCCAGAAGAAGGAGATCGAGCAGCAGAAGAAGGAGATTCGCAGCCATCGACAATACAAGGTGAATAAGTCGGTCGCCAACCGAAGAAAGCGAGCCACGAAGCTCCTTCCTTGCGTGCAGGACATCATGGAGTACCTCCAGGCTGAGGCGGAGGAAACCGAGGACTAGGACCATTGGCATACACATTGGGAAACGACGTGGGTTGCAAATTGGAGGACAGTACAGCTTGGAACACGGGAATTTGGCCAGTTCATGGGGACAGGATGCCTCAGGCATTTTGAAGGGCAATTGCTTTCACGGGGAAGGAACCTGCCTGCACAACAATCATTGATGGAAACACCACATTCACATTAGCTCACACGAGGCGTATCAATGAACAACCAGAGCTATTATGACCATCACCTCCATTTGTGCATGCGCCGTCGTCAGTTGAGACTGCGGCCAGGTAGACCGCTATGGGGTTAACATCGGTGAAATATGCCTGCTTTCCTAAGTACCTACCCGAGGCCACCGCCTGTTGGTTGCCGTTAAGTGCTCTCATCTACGTACAATCTCAGAAAGTGATACTCGTAGTCCAGGAATGGCTGCCTGGGGGGCAAAGGTGCAGCGTTGCTTTCCCTTTCGGCAGAGAATAGCCATCGAGTAGCGCCTGTAAGTGTCACCAACCTGGTATGTAGAGCCAGCACTTCACCCCCTAATCTGGTAAGCCGTGAGGGCGAGAAATTTCCTCTACAGCCTCGGGGAAAGGAGACATTCGGGACAACGTAACTCCTGGGAACTGCTGATATACGTGCCCTCATACCGAGACCGTAAATTGCATTGAAGAGATAGGATTGGAGCAAGTGTCATTTGCAAGGAAACATTGATCCCAGTATGTCATAGACACAGTAGAGAACTCAGAGGCCAGGTCAATTTAATGCCGGACAGTACAAAAACCCAGTGGTGAAGGTGCGCAATACCACAGCAGTGAGCCTTCTATCTTCCGTAAGCTGGATCTCCCGTCGGCCAATGACACACCAGTCTGATGTAGCATTCGGCCGCTCTCCAAGCGAAACAAGAGAGCCCATTTTGCAGTGATGCATCGAAGTCACCTTCTGGATTTGTCAAATGGCGTGCCTCGCCCGTTCATGAATAGTGTTCTTCTCCTCCATCCCCATCCTAGGTTCCTCAAAGTCCAACATCACTGATTCTCTCATTTCAACCCTGCAATTCGACCACTCTTGAACAGATTGGAGGTAGGAACAACCATACGTCGAGTCCTGCGACCGTATGCGGTAACCATTGAAGTTGCCATAGCTGCAGTCAACGAGTACTGTACAGGCGACGGTGGAGAAGAAATACTCCTTTCTAGCGATCTAGGGACCAAATACCCCTGACTATTAGGTAGAGAGTTTCAAGGGCGTCATTCAAGAGTCAGGTCTATTCCAACCACACATCTCGATTATTTCAACTGTCGGCAGGATATCTCATCTGCGAGCCATGGATCACGGGCTCAACTGGACGGGTGCTGATCTGGCCGACCTGTTCACATCGGGGTGGAATCCATGGGTGATCTGTTGTGCGGTGGGCTACCTCTCGCTATGCATGATGCTGCGTAACCGACGGACAAACTCGATGCAAGGAAGGCTAAGACTCAGGTACGGTGCTCAAGGTGCGCTCGCTGGGATGACTCTTGAAGAAGCCTACGCCATCAAGTCGTGGCTCGCAGAGCAAGAGTTCCCTCGGACCCTCTCAATGGTGAACCCCTTCGCCCTTTTCAAGGTACGCAAGCACGCTCAGAGTCGGAACCCCACCAAATGAACTCCTTCAAAGGGTTCTGGAGCTGATAGGTGCTTGCCCAAGTCTTACGGAATACCATCTATATCAGGGCTCTTCGCGAGAGCAGGGCAAAATGCCCATACCAAGGCTCAGACGAAAAGCACGAAGAAGAAACTCGATTCCAGTGTCGTCCTGGCGAACATGATGGGCCGGCCAGGATCGCAGGAAGCAGTACAAGGCATCGCGCGGGTCAACTACATCCATAGCTTCTACCGGCCATCAGGCAAGATCTCCGACGACGACCTCCTCTACACGCTAAGCCTCTTCACACTTGAAATAGTGCGCTGGGTCGACAGCTATGAGTGGCGGCGACTCACGGATATCGAACGATGTGCCATTGCGGTCTTTCACAAGGCACTGGGAGACGAGTTGGCGATTCCGTATGATCACCTGCCCTCGCAACGTGACGCCTGGCGAGACGGCTTGCACTGGTTGAGCGAGCTTGATGTCTGGGCTCGAGCTTATGAGGAAGAGCACATGAAGCCATCGGAGGCTGCCGCTCGTATGGGTAATACCACGATGGATAGGTGGCTTCAACAGGTACAGACGCCGTTCAAGACTATGGGGCGGAAGATGGTGTCTGTAGCCATGGGCCCTAGATTACGTGAAGCCATGGGGTAGGTGAAACATTCTCAGTCATATTTCCCGGGTTGAACTGAGCTTTCTGTGGTCATTCCGTATTATAGCTAACCTGACTTCAGCGTCATCGACCCGCCACCAGTATATGAAGTCGCCTTCAACGCTCTTGTTCGCATCCGCAAAGTCTTTCTCCGCCATCTACGCCTGCGCTGGCCAGGCACATCACTGCACATCAACACCACCAGCGACGCCAAGCTTTCTAGCGATGGAACGATGACAGAGAACATGCCGCACAATACTGATCAAATGAATGCCCCGGAAAAGGGATGTGGACAAATTTGAGAGCGATTCGCGTGACAACCTAGGACTACAAGCGAATCCCCAGGCCAGGGAGACGCGGTTGGGGAGCTGTCCCTCTGGATTACCCCGTACGTGACATAACGAAAGTCCAAAAGAGCGATATAGCCTCGACCGCCAAGTTTCTGATGACAGCTCTAATTCTGAGTTATGTGTATCCTGCCCCTCGCCCATTTGACATACCGCTCTACAATCGCCTCGAACACCACCATCGTTACGATTTATTTTATTATTAAGCTCTTGACCGGAAGGGAGGAGCCAAACCCAAGTACCCCAAAAGACAACAAAAAGCAGAGCCCCGGTGCTGTGCGCTACATCATTACTGCGCACAACTATAACCCACCCGCAACGCAACACCCACCCCCAGAAACGACCACCATGTCCGCTTCTTAAGCCCGTCATCCGCTCTCATCCCGCCTGTGCCATCTAAAGATGAGACTTCGCCACTTAGTGCTTCATCGACTCCACGATTCCTCTCACGCCAGCAAAGTCCAGCTCGTCCATCGTCTCCTTCCAGAGGCGCTCGGTCGCAGCTTCACCCTCAGGTGTGTACATCAACGCATGAAATCTTGAAAAGGAAAGTTAGCATATCTTCGCGAGAGCAGGACGACCGAGGTACTCACGGCCAATTCCGATAACACATGAGAAAACACCCATGGCTCTCCTTCCCCTTCGTGTCGACGGCATCGATGTAAGTCCATGCCGCATGCTCCAGCGTCCTCGCGACCAGAGACTTCACTACCCAGAGTACCCACTTCAGAACACCTGTGACATCCGCGTCGAGACCAGAGCCCTTGGTATACCCAGGCTCAACGCCATCAATGATGACATCATCGGCGGAGACGAGAGTGCTGAGCTTGTATATGAACATGTTGACCAGCGTCTTCGTCATGGAATACCGCTCCTGCGCTGCACCCAAATTCCACTGCTCCTTTCCAGACACATACGGCTCCGTGAAGGACGGCAAGAGGGGGTCTGCTGCGACGTTGGAGAACTTGGAGGTGACTCCTAGCGCGGACGATACGAAGAGCATCCGCCCAGGCCCAGCACCTGGCGATCGCTTGTTCTTCAGAACTGGCAACAGGAGAGTGCCGAGAAGAGCGTTAGAGAGGTAGTTGAGTTGCAAACTCTCCTCATGCCCCGTCTCCTTATTGACTTTGAAAGCTTGGTTCGAGCCTCCGGCGTTCAGGATTACGATATCCAGTCTCCTCAACTCCCTCTCACACTTCTCAGCGAACGCTTGAATGGAGGCATAGTGCAGCATATCCAGCTTCCACACATCAACCACTGCCATGGGGTGTCCCTTCCGCAGTTCCTTCGCGATTGCTTCACCTTTCGCAGGGTTGCGGACGGCCATGATTAGGTGTGAGAGGTTGAGGTCAAGCATTTGGCGAGCGCATTCTTGCCCTATACCGCTGGAAGAACCGGTTATTATGGCTGTTTTGGAGGCGAAGGTTGTGCCTCGGGGTGGCGGCTGGGGTTTGGTGCCGAATTGGTTGGCGTAGAATTGTTTGAAGGGGGTCAGGGTGGGACGGAGGGCTATGGATGAAGGCATCATGGTGGGTGCTGCGTGGTATTGATGAACGAGGTTGTATTGATGAACGGGATTGGGAAGAATATGGAATGCGATGAGAAGGTACACGGGACTGGAGACTTTGACGAAAGAGCGTACGGGACGTAAAGTTACTTATAACCAGGTGAAATGGTCCAAGATTAGAGGGTCGGCCAGCGAATTCAGATCTGGTCATCAATGTGCCTGGCAGCGGAATGCCAGATGACTTACCTACGATACCTGCTGAAGTACATGAGGTCCACGACTGCCGCGCAATGCTGGTAGGGGGCACTGCGGTGCGAACTATGACCAATACGGCGAACAGTATGCCTGGTCCATGCTGAGCAGTGGCGGAGATGGACATTTCTAGGCTACAGCTCTCCCACGTCTTTGCCAGCATGCCTCGATGGTACATTTATTGAACCACAGTCCATTAACATCTATAGCCATACCCATGGTGCCGAAGCGGGCTGTGCTTACCCAGGTGGTCAGGCTATACAAAAAATGGCAAACCTTATGCGTGGCTAATGCACTTGGGAGCGGGAGCTAGTAACACCATGCAGCCATGGGTGCCGAAACGGGTCGTTACCCAGTCAGGCTATACTGGAAAAGGCAAACATTGTGCATGGCCTGTGCACTTACGAGCGGGAGCTAGCAGCACCATGGTGCCGAAGCGGGTCGTATGAATAGGGGGGTACTTACCCAGTCAGGCTATACCTGAAACGGCAAATCCTGTGCGTGGCCAGTGCGCCGCTCGGGCCGGGGGCTGGGGAGCGGGACGGCGTAAATACGGTACCGGTATTCGTCCGAGAACCGAAGACCTGTATATCAACGTGCTCTTCCTTCCTGAATTGGCAAACACTGTGTCGTCAAGGCAATCTCAGGGTTGACCAAGACATTCCATACCTGCCCGACATCTGCTTCTCCCAGCTTATTCGTCATGCCTGATTTCGGTTTCGCTTTCGTCTCCACAGATAGCTTTGGTAAGCCAAAGAAAGACCACAGACAGCTGATCCGCAGCCACTGCGTCAAAGGGAAGAATCGACGGGCAGGCTCATATCGGTCGGCCCAGTACGCTCGTCAAGATGCGGAGGCGTCGGCTTCTAAGCTGGCGAAGACTCTAGACGTCAACCCAACATCTCCATCACTGTCTGCCTTGACGCAGGGGCCCAAGGGAACTGCAGGCGCTGTTCCAGACCCGTATTCCAGGAAGTCTCTGCTTGCCCCAGATGAGGCCGTCAGCCTTTTGCCTCCGCTTGCCGCCTCGAGCTTGGCCTTCTTTCGCTTTGCGGAGGATATCGATCACGAGTCCCTCAGGCTCTTATCAGAATGTGCGTATGCTGGTCTCCGCGAGTGAAAGCCTCGTCCTTCCACTAACAACCTGTCTAAGGCGTCCCATTCAACATCTACCCCATCGAGGCCTGCTTGGACTTCAACTCAACTGGCCTCAACCGCGGGTTCGCATGGATGGCCGAAGACGCTGCGTACCTGCACTCATCGCTACTGACCCTCTCCGCTCTGCGTGATTACACACGCCGACAGCAGCCCGGTAGCCTCACTATCTTCCATCTGCGGAAGACACTGTCACTTCTGAACCGAAAGCTGGCCACCAAGGATGCGCACTTGCTGGACTCGGTCATTTCTATTGTCATGACGCTGAATATGATGGCTGGCATCTTCGATGATTCCACTGCTGCGCAAACGCACATGATGGGTCTGGAGCAGGTAGTACGGTTACGTGGTGGCATGAAGAAGCTGAACCCAAAGATACGGTTCAAGATTGCCTGGTACGCATGCTAATGGACTGTTGTTGTTTTGAACTAGATGTACTGATTTGCTATATCCAGCCTGGACGTGGCCCAGTCAGCCAGCAGCGAAGGCAAGCCGCGCTTCAACGACGACACCCAGAAAGCTTTACAGCCACTCTTTCGAGGTATATACCCTGCGCCGATCTGCTACAACACCAGAATGCTATCTGTCGAAGGCCTGGTCGACCATAGGATGAGCGTGATGTTCACGGACTTACAGCATCTGGTGACGATGATCAACCAACACTCTGACCGCAACACACGTGTAAACGGCGAGATGTTCCAGTCAGCAATGGACTACATACAGTCTCGTCTGCTGCAAATGGACTCGACGCATTCAGCTGATGATGGTCTTCGACCACTGAGCGAGTGCCTTCGTCTGGGTATGCTGGCATTCATGATCACCATGACATTTCAGCTTCCAGGGAGGAGATATCCGTATCCGCAGTTGGCGGATAAACTTCGCAGTGCTTATAGAGCTGCAGGCGCTATATCAACAGGTGATGGAAGGAATGTGTTAGCCTGGGTTCTGCTGATTGGCGCTTTATCGGTATTCGACGCGGATGAGGAATGGCTATGCTGTCAATGGAGATCAGGAGGACCTTCTCAGCCTCTATCTTGGGATCACATGCGGGAGCAGCTCGTGGAAGTCATGTGGATCGGTCGCATCCACGATGAGCCGGGCAGGAAGGCTTTTGAAACGCTGGATGCGATGAGTCTTCTCTACTCAGGCTCCAATTACCGGGCTGAGTGTTTATGAGAGGGCGCTTCGGTCACGGCGCAGTACAAGCTCAGCTGAGCTTAAAGGCCGCGTCAGGATCCGAGTCGCGTTGCGAATGGTCACGAGGCTGTCAACACCAAGCTACTCTATTTGATAAAATGCTCGCTAGATAGCGCGCCTAGACGATCTCCTGGATAAAGTACGGCCCCATGTTCGCCTGAGTAGCCAGCTGCGGCGCGACCAAGTCCGTGTTCAGCACCGTGGCGATCGGTTTAGGATCAATGTTCCCAGTCTCGAGATCTCGCCTCATCGCCAACAGACCGTTCTCTCCTCCCTGGTTTGCAACAAACACAATTCTCTCCTCACCGTCTGCGCTGAGACTGAACATGCGCGGCGCGATACCGCCCGACGACACCAATTCATCAAAGGTGAGTGTCGCATTCAGGTTTCGATCGGTACCCTCAGGTGGATTGAAGATGAAGTGCGATATACTGTCCGTCTCGTTCCCGCTGAGCCTGTTCGAAATGTAGACGTCGCGCATGTTGCGAGCGATGACGATCTCGCCAGCGGCGGCCGTTGTTTTGTTGGCCGGACCGAAACCCGGGCCGTAGGTGCTCTGCGTCGAGACGTGCAGCAACTTGATGCCGCTGGGCAAATACTTGACCTTGAAGAACTTGACCTCGTTTGACAGCTCGCAGACGACTGCGTAGTAGGTCACTTTGTTCCGCTGGTCCTGCAGGAAGCCGCCATGCCGGGGACCGGAACCGGCGAATAGGGGACGGCGCGTCAGAGTGGACAGGCCGTTGTGCGTGTCGAGGATCTCGATGGCGTCACCGCCGAGGTTGGGGATCAGGAAGAAGCGACCGAGAGGGTCGATAGCGGCCTGGTGGGGATGGTGCGCCGCCTGGTTGGGCTGCTTGGGGCCGAGCTTGCCGGTGATGTTGACCTGCTTCACGAGCTCGAGGGTCCCATCCGGTAACGCTGAGTTCCAGACATAGATCATTCCACTTCCGTAGCCGGCACCGACCATGATGGTTTGGAAGAAGTTGAACTCGAGGTGAACGACGCCCAATGCGCCGTTGGTGATGCTGCTTAGAAGCGTAAGGTTGCTGTGGTTCTCCCTAAGCTGGAAGAGACTGGTGTCGTTGGCGTTCTCGTTCACAGCATAGACGAGATTTGGCTGCTTGTAGAGCAGCCAGCTAGGGGCTGAGCCGACTGTTGTAACGTTGCCGGTGATAGTGAACTTGGTGCCATCGAAGTCGGCGGTCAGAACTTGGAACGGGGCGCCGATGATCAGTTTGTGGGGGTCATCTCCACGGGCCTCGAGCGACGGGGATGCGACCGCGAGGCCGAGGGTCAATATTGTAGCTAGCGTTCGTAGCATGCTTTATTCCGCGCTAAATTGTGTCTTCACGATATCAACAAAAAGTGAGAGGGTAGACGACACACCGTGGGACCGGGCTAATCATACCCAAGGTCCAAGTGCCGAACAATGCAACACACCCGGGTTCGAGACATCCAATTGTTATGTCGGACACGTCGAACAAAGGATTTTAGGCGAAGAAGAGCCAACGCATGGTTGCCGCCAGAAACGTAAGCCCTTTGGCGATTTGTCAATGCAACAAAGGGCTCGGCCTCGGGGGATCTCTCTCGTCGACCCATCCTGCACAGATAATTCTGAAACACTTTTACCAGATATGTATGTGGAATAATAATCAGTTTGGTTAATGAGGAGGGAAGGCCTAGAAGCCATGGTGAAGTTTATTGTGGACGGGGATAATTGATGGTGTTTTGTGATGAGGCCGGACTCGCCGAGCACCGGCTTCCGCCATCATCCCGTGGGCTAAAATCGGACCGGACCTGCCCCGCTTACTTCCTGACTCCAAACTCGGACTGGAGTTCTTCGGGCTCGTCTCAAGACCTCGCTTGTAACTCTTTTCAAGAACCCAAAGGGAACCTAGTCAATCATCATGCCTGCACCCAAGACCTACAACCTAGAGCCAACCCCTCTGGTACCCAACTCCCCATACCCACTGATCCATTACCCGCGATTCTTCGGCAGCGACGGCCGGAATCTGGACGCGCTCACAGCATACCGGTCTTTCCTCGTCAACGGCTGGGAGACGCAATGGATCGCGCGTTACGGGCCGTCGCAGCGTGCGCATTACCATTCCAAGACGCACGAGTGCATGACCGTGCTCTCCGGTACAGCTACCATCCGCTTCGGCGCGGCCGATGCCGATGACGATATGCAGACCAACACGAATGGCGCGGGGCACGAGGGCGGCGGCGTAGAGATCCACGCAGAGCCCGGCGATGTATTTGTGATTCCCGCGGGCGTGTCCCATAAGACGTTCGACGCCAAGCCGGTCGCCGAATCCGGATTCCTCATACCTGGCGACGGGCACAGGACCGCGGGTGGTAATGTGGAGGAGACGTTGAAAGACGTGAAGTTGAATGGCTTTACTATGATTGGCGCTTATCAACACGGAGGTGAATGGGACTTCTCCGTTGGCGGCGAGCACGCTGGGAGGTATGAGACGGTGTGGTCTGTTCCCAAGCCAGCGCGTGATCCGGTCTTGGGCGAGGAAAGAGAAGGCCTGAGTGGGCTATGGATTTAGTATCGCTGACCGGCGTGGCTGAGTCTACGGCAACAGCTCTATTGTTTCTCCGACGACATACCCAGTAAACCGTGAGAGGTCGCTGCCATTCTGCGGACAAAAACTAGTGACGCAAAGTAAGCTCGCAAGTAAATCCGTCTATGAGCGACTAGTAACATGATTTGTTAATGGCGGTGCATTGCTTGAGTACGATATAAACCGCAGAGCACCTTAAGCTGGTAGAGCAATTATGTTGCTCTGTCCGGGTACTGGGGAAACATCTTTCCTTCTAAGTGAGGATAGAAGCATCCTTCAAATGGTAAACAGTCACAGCTGACGAAAGTCAATAGGACCAGGGTCATAAGATCAAATAATGCCATCATTTATTGTCTATATACAAGAAGGGAACATGAGCTCCAATGCGAACCCCTGATAGCGGCCCCTCAAGTCAAGAGAGCCAACCATGTGTGCAATCGCTCCGTCTATACACAATGCCTCGCCAATGCCCCTATCATACGCCAACAATCCAAGCATCCCAACTTAACGGTTCGTGAAAAGCGCTTAAGCGTTGACACATTGGAAGTAGTAAGGGTTCATGTTGGTGCAAGTGCCCTCAGAGCAGGAAGTGGCGCCGGTCCAGTTCTTACCGCCGCACTGCCCGTAGAGAGCTGCGACGCCGGAAGATCCGGTCTGGCTGGGCGACGCAGTTGCGGAGGTGGTGGCTGCCACCTCGGTGGTAGTGGCCTTGGTCACGGTAGCGAGGGTAGTGGCGGGAACAGTGGCGGAAGTAGCAGCGGACGAGGTCTCAACCGCGCTGGTCTCGACGGCGACGCTGGTACTGGCCGAAGAGGTCTCGGCGACAACGGTAGAGGAGGTCTCAGCAGCGGCGGTAGAGGTTGTAGCAGCGGCAGCAGTGGTGGTAGCGGCACTGGCGGCGGTCGTAGTAGCAGCAGCGGTGCCGTCGCCAGCAGTGGCGGAGGCAGAGGTTGTGACCTCCGAGCTGACTTGCGATACGGAAGCCGAGACGCCGGCGATGAGGGTAGGGCCGGGGATGTCGTAGGTGATTCCGGTGGTGTAGATGTTGATCTCAATACCGGGGTCGGTCTCGGTGTACAACGCGGTTCCGAGTGTACCAGTGGGCACATCAGTACCATCGCCGGTGACCTCCAGGTTGAAGCACTGAGGGTAGGCTTGAGCGCCGCCCGCCGACTCGGCTGAGTGTAGTGCAATAGTCTCGTGACGGAGGACGTAGTTGCCGGCCTTGAGCGTGGCCGGGATTTGGACGAGCCAGGTGTTGTTGTTTTCAATTAGGACGTCCGAAGCCCAGGTACCCGGGGCGGAAGTCGAGTCGAGGATGCCGACACCGTCGATCTTGAAGAACTCAAGGGCCGTCTTGTCAACGGTCTCGCAGGAGCCGTCGCAGGCGGCCAGGTAGTCGATCATGGGACCCTTGTGCGACTCGGGCCACACGGTCCACTGGATCGAGATGCTGTCACCGGCCGCGACTTGGGCGTGACCCGCGGCGTTGGTGCCGTTTCTGTGGCAAATGATGTCGGCACTGGTAAAGTCGTCCGACGCCACGAAGCCGTTGTCGGTCTGGGTTGTGGCCCAGCCTACGACGGTAGGGGGATCCGCCATGTAGGGAAAGCTCGTAGGGTCGTAGCCTTGGTACGAGACACCGTTGATGACGATGTTGTTGACGTGGCCGTGGGCGGCGACACCAGCGGCGGAGGCGAGAGCCGCGATCAGGGTGGAGGGTCTCATGCTGTTCATCTTGTCGGATGTTGCGGTTTCGAAAGTCGGTTGATTGTAAAGTGAGTGTAATGTGGTAAGTAGTAAATTCGTGTGTTGGACGAAGGTAGTATAAAACTGAGGTATCGATCAAGATGCGAAGATGTTCTCACCAGGAGGTAGAAAGAGAGACTGTAAAGAGAGACAGGTAGCAAAAGTGAATGGAAGTTGACTTCGAGAACCGTTGATGGTGACGATGGAGAAAAGAAGGAAAGGCGTTGAGAGGGAGGAAAGCTTCACTGTTATATAGATTCGTGAGGAGGCTGCATCGTCAGCTTGTCCATGGTTGTCTAACCCTGCAGCAGTTCATCTAATTGCAGTCCTGTCAACTCCACTGCAAAGAAACAAGCAATTCAGAGTCTCCCGTCGTTACGACGTTGAGGCGTAGGGGGAGGTGTGGCCCTTTGACCCATGCCGTCGGGCCTCACGACCAATATGGAAGAGAAGGGGTTGCGAATGGCGGTTAAGGTCCACAAGGTGGCAGCCTCGCGGTTCTCTTGAACGGGTCCAGACGTGCAATATCTATCACACATGTCTCGTTTGTCTGGTTCACGATTCCCCTAAGCCTTGACTAGACAGCGGGAAAGATACCTCGAAGCAGACAGCATCGCGAGCACCATGAAAGTGACTTGAGCTGCAACAACAAGCCTAGCCAGAGGGGAAAGAGGCGGGTAGGCCCAGCAAAGCTCCTCTGTGAGGCGGAAATCCGTGCCAAAGGTCGGCGTCGACGTCGGCGCAAGCACATGCAGAGATATCAATCTCTAACCTCATATGCCGAACCCAAGTAATCGTTAGATTAAAGGCCCCAGCTCAACCATCCGAATGATGTGGATGGGCCCATCGAGGCATTGTCACTTGACAATGTCGGTCGTCAAAGTTGCGGATAGCCCCACGTTCGGCGGCGGCGTTGGCGGTGGAGAAGTTGAGAGGTTCCCCTTACCCCTGGCGCCATGTTTCAACGGTCCCTATCCACAACGGGGAAATTCCGAGTCTTGATTCGTGGGAATTCTCGGTTCCTGCCGACCTGGAATCGCCGCTCCTACAAGACGACATGGAAGAACTTTCTTTCGATCGCTGAGATTGATGAAGCCGATTCCTTGGCAATTGCTTGTATGTCGGCGCCAAAGATCTCTGCTATGAACACGCATATTTCCAAATCTCCCAGATCGTGATTCGTGATCGAAGTACTGTATGAACAGTTAGTGACACCTCGACCTCCCGCCTACAGACGCCCTGGGTGGCACCAACAAGTTTCGAGAATGGCCGTCCCTCGGGGCTGGCGGTCGATGACGAGTCAATTCTAAAAGGTTCATGCATGGATGCGATGCAGGAGTGACTTGAAAGGCCCAGCTGCGCGACCCAGGCAGCGCCTCGACGAGGCTCAACGCCGATCCCTGGTGATCCACCCGTTTCGTCTGATCACAAAGGGAAGTGACCCGGGCCTCACATCCGACATGATTTTTCAGGGGTCCTTTGCCGTTGGCCGCGCATTCCATATCCACAGGTATTGCGGTCACAAGAATGATTGGCGAGGTAGGTAAGTCGTACCGTGAACAAGTTGCCCCGGGAGGATTTCAGAGAGAAGAGCCAGGGAACCAGATATATGCTAGATGTCCTTCTTGTAGCGCTCTGTATACAAAATGCCAAGGTACTCACACCACTGACAGACCCTCGAAGTAATGATTCGATTCGCCTCAGCATCTCTGCTCGCCGCATAGCCGCGTTACCATTTCCCTGGTTCAAATGTGTAAACCACAATCGAGATCAGACGCCAGGATGTCTCCCACATGAAACGCACAGCAGGGCTCACGAGGCGGACAAGCTGCAGTATCCTGGCGCGTGGTCGTCGGCGGTCGCACACTGGTTCCTCCGTCTGATCTAATCCCTACAGCAGTGATCAGGTTCATGAAGCCCTGCGCCTGCATGACGATCCCATATTTGGTGTATCATATTACAGCACCAAGCATGGGTGAGCGCGTGAATCATCATGGTAATGAAGATGAATGGATGGCTTGCCGACTTGCCGGTAGGCTGTCGCGTGGGCGGTAAGGAAGAAGAATGATCTAATGGAGGCATGGTGGTGATCATGATGCCGATCTGATTCCATGCGACTGTCACCTCTTTGGAGTACCTGACGAGTCGACTACACTTGCCATCCATACCTCGAGTGATGATTGAGCGCCTCACGATCTCCCATAGCCTAGCTCCTGTACACATACACCCCCAACCTCTGTCCCAGGTGTGACTTGTATGAACGTTGATGCAGTCGTATCGTAAAGAACCCTGCTAGTCTTTTTGAGCTTGGCAAAAGCTTGTTTGATCCTTCGAGGTGCCGTGGCCTATCTCCTCAACGACGATGCCAATTCAAATGGGCCAGCCACGACCTGTCAAGAGCAATGCCTGTACAGTACGCCAAAATGTACAATAGAAGATGCTTGGTACATGATGAAAGTTGAGGGGATATCATACCGTATCTCATTAGCGCTCCCACTTCCACCCAAAGTCCATCTCTTACAGAGTAGAGAATATCAAAGGCATTACGACCACCGCCAACCCTCCAGCACACCTCCTCCCACCGATGCCGCTGCACAACAGCATGGTGCTATGATGCTTCAGAACTCTCCCTCACCGCCACCACCAGCAATACCAGCGGTCCACAAACCTACTAGACCCCACCAGCTGACCTTCCACCCTCTCCAGAGTCCTCCCAGACCCTGGCCCTTCTTATATACCACCTCACTGACCGTGGCATTGCCCTTTCTACCCCGCTGTGGACTCTTAGCCGGCACGGATACGGCCCTGGAGCCTTCTTCGGCTACAATTGTATACATGGTGCCTATGACACCATTGTAGGGGCCTGGTCGCACGATTATGTCCATATTTCCAGCACGATCGAGAGCTTCGACATAGTTTGGTTGTAATAGCACTGCCATCTGTCCGCGCCGCAACACCGTCTCTAACGGCAGCTTGATGAAGAGTGAGGCACACGAGGTGCAGAACTTTGCGATTGAGAAGGTGGTTGGGGATAACTCGCGATCAATCAGGAACTGCGAGCGAAGCACGAGAGGCGTCGATAGTGTGAGAAAGGGGTGGACGAGGGAGTTGAGTATTGTAGGCCCAATAAGGATAGATGGGCAGAGCCATGATGGCAAGGCTCGCAGTGTGGCGAGTGTACGACGCGGCGCGCGTCCGGTCGAGGTGACTATGAGGCGGGTTCGCACAAGGTCGAGGGGAGCCAGAATGAGGCCTGTTGCGACTGCGGCAGCTGCCGCAACACATAAAGATGCCCACGGGTAGGGCGAGGCGATGTCGACCAGCCTTTCAACATCGTCCTTGACTCCTAAATCCGGAACATTGAGCAGGGCGCTCAGCAGACTGCGGGACCAGTTCTCTAGCAGAGACTGCAGCACTGTATAGAGAAACGTGGTGTTTGTTCCCTTCCACACGCCCCATGCCCACTCCTTCGACCACAGCTGTGATAGTACGTCGAATATTGAGTCCGGTCGGCGCAGGCCTAACTGGTGTGGAAGCAAGGTCGGCTTGGCGTTGGCCTTGGGTGATTCGATCGGCGACGATCCTCGTCTGTGCTGTGTCCGATGCGAGGGCGTGGGTGTATAGGGAGCGTTGGAGGTAAAATAGTCGTCGGGTTCGGAGTCTGAATCGGGATACTGAACATCGTCATTAGCACCATGAGCATCAAGGAGGCTAAGTGGCAGCTCTGGACAGTACCTCGTCGTATACGGAGCGCCTCGGCCTTGCAATGACTGGCCTTTTGGCCTCTACTGGCGCCGCACCCAGTGCCCCCAGATCATCCTGACTCCTCACTTGGAGGATGGTCTTTGCCACCTCGAAGGGCTGGGCCATCAGCACCGACGTGTACTTCCATAGCAGCTCGTCGACGGTTTGCTTGACGGACTGGACTGTCGATGGCGAGATTTCGTCCAGATGGTTATTGTAGTCTAGGTCTGGGAAGATGTCGCGTGCCTTGGACGCGTAGTTGCCCGATGTCGCATTCGCATGTGAAGACGGGCTCGGCCGCGACGGCAGCGAGTCGGATTGATCTCCTATCGTCGGCGGTATGTAGTAGGGGCGCAGTGGGTTCACCGGTTCCCTTGTTGTTGAAGCCATGCTGACTGACGACTTCACTATGGGCTACAGTGAAGGCGCATGGTTTGATGATGTCGTCGTTGATAGATCGTGTCGAAGGGTAGCTTTCATAGGGTGGGTACAGTGCTAGTACGCATGAATATTTGGATGACGGAAATCATGCGGTGCAATCTCGTCGACGGCTTGATTCCAGGATGGCGCCGATAGAGGCATCTCGGAGTTAAGAAGTACAACGGTACCCCGATAAGCAACGGCCGAGCTTATCGGAGCTATCTAACGTCGATTTTTCTTTTGGTGAGCAGCGGCATCGCATCGCATCGCCTGTCCAGGTCCGTCTGTCTGCGTCTGCATCTGCATATCCGACTTGTTGTGCATATAACAACATAGTGACTGGCGCTCGCCGTGCTTGTTGGCGCAACATACAGACCAATGCAACGATGACAGCCTTGCTCTGGTGAAATATCTGATCTTGACCATTCCCACCCATTGACTTGCACCGCGTCCTTTCTCTACTCGACCAAGTAGTTGTCTCTGTCATTCCGCCACGCCTTCCGTCTCAACCGGCCGAGTCGCATTCGTCGACACCTTTTAGAAACGCAATGGCCGCCCCACGAAGCCTCGTCCGAGGTCTGCGGTCCTTCTCTAGCACCTCAACGTCCAGCATACAGCAAATTAGCAACCCCATTCTCTCTATACGAACCGGTCGAATATTGGGCGCCCCTCGCATACCCACGTCACTATCTCCAAGTTGCGCCGTACCTCTATTGCGGCCCTTCAGCTCGTCCCCCATACGGCACCATGGGCATACCACACCACCAAAGCCCGGAGAGGAGTAAGGACCCCGAAACGACGTCCACAAGTACAGTACCGGACGCTGACGCCTCACAGGCTCTACGTGACCTTTATCGACAAGGAGGACAAGGAACACAAGATTGCGGTGTCCAAAGGCGACAACCTGCTCGATATCGCACAGGCCAACGACCTGGAGATGGAGGGCGCATGTGGCGGCTCCTGCGCCTGCTCGACCTGCCACGTCATCGTGACCGACGAGGACTACTACGAGAAGATGCCCGAACCCGAAGACGACGAGAATGACATGCTGGATCTGGCATTTGGGCTCACCGAGACGAGCCGGCTGGGATGCCAGGTCGTCATGACGAAAGAGCTGGATGGATTGAGGGTCAAGCTGCCTTCCATGACAAGGAATCTGCAGGCGAGCGACTTTGGCAGTAAATAATATCGATATACGGACGACAGGAAGACAGCTGTATGTCAAGGCCGTATGGCTTGTATATAGATCCGATCCGCGGTGCAGAATGAGCGTCATGTGGCAGTTGAATTGGCAATATGGCTGTCTGTAAGCCATCTGTATAATATGACCCTCCACGGCAAGGAGTGGGTGGAAAAGCAGCCAGGGTCGAGACCCAACTCCTAACGAGGTCATAACATAAACGTGGTATCTTGATGCCAACATCGAACAACCAGACTACCGTCTTGCGGCTCCTACTCCTCTGATGCACCTCTCTTCGACTTCCCACCTCCACCAGCTATAAGATCGAGGAAACCTTGGCGACTCATCTCATTCACCTTCTCCTCTCGTCTCATTACACCAGTGATGCCATCTTTCCTGGCCTCCTTGTCGGCATCAGCGGCCCTCTCCTGCGCCTCCCTGACGGCTCTGAACAGCATGATGACACCTCTGTGAGCCACTTTCCGACTACAGTAGGGTGTCAGTGCTGCTTCAGCTGAAGGTGGTTAGGGGAAAAGGGGGGCATTGGGATTATGGTGGCCAGGGACAGAATCACTTTGACAGTATGAACGAATGTCTGGATCTTGACTTACAGCCGCTTCTCCGTCTGCAATATCTCTCCCGTCGAAGTCTCGGGCTCGCCTGTCTTTGGATTCGTGGCGCCTACCAACACGTCCCGAACTCTGCCCTTCTCGGAAGCCAGCCGTTTCTGTTCGCGCAGGTGTTTTCTCGCCTTTGAATCCAACGCGCTCTCAACCGCTTCCTTCGCCGCCTTGTGCGCATCCGCACTGCGTGAAAGTACGGGGTCTGCTCGGCGTGTGGTCGAGAGTTTCGTCGAGAGAATCTTGTTTATAGACGTGGCGAAAGCATCCGGGTCGTTGCGCTTCGACTTGGACTTTTTGGATCTCGTGGTTGAGGCCTCGGCCCCTGAGTCTGATTCATCCTCTTCATCATCGTCCTCCCCTCCCGACGAGTCTTGTCCGTCCGAGTCCTCGCCACCGGAACCGCCTTTTTCAGCCTTTTTTGGGTTCTGGGGTTTTTGCTTTTTGCTAGCAGGTGTCGGCCGCGATTCTGTAGCATCTGAATCCAAGCGCGAGTCTGATCCAGAACCAGAACCTGACGCTATGTCATCCACGGCGGCATTGTCGAGGTCTTCGTTGTCGGAGTCGAGGTAGACGGGGGTAAAGTCGGGATTGGAGTCGGAGTCGCTGTGATACTGGGCGACCTTGTAATTTCTCTGCTTCTTGCTCGGCCTGTGCGGTTTTCCCTTGGAGGGGAAGTCCTGGTGGCTGCGCTTCTTCACGTTCGGGCCGGCCATGGTGACTGCAATATGGGTGGTTTGGTCTGGTAAGGTAGGTAACCTCACTGCTCTCTTGTTACTGACTTGGTGCCGCTGCAGCTTTTCTCCAAGTGACCGAAACTTTTTTGACTGGAAAATCAATGGAACCACAGCGTCCCGCCGAAGATGGCCCCACCCTGAAGAGCTGATAAGATAAGATACCCATCGAGAGCTTGAGCACAGACCCCTCGTTTTCACCTCCAGCTGTCTCGATTCCGTTTCACGGCCTGGTCAGTTGATCTGCCTTCACATCCGTATCTGTACGGCTTCGTTCACTCTCTCGCCTGTTTCAAAGAAGCGACATGGCAATTGCTTTTCATGTTCCTTGCCACTTACATACAACATAAAGAGCGACTTCCAAAATTCTCCCGGCTCCTACTGCTTCGATATCCCATGGTCTGAAGTCAGGTGATTCCTGACCAGTTGCGCCATGTCGACTGCGGCAACACTCCGCCGGGCATTGGCAGTTGTTCGGCCACGCTGCGGGAGGTCTCCCAGAGGGCGCTTCCTTACGCGGTCATACTCTGAGGGGGTTCGAAGGACTACGAAGGCGGTTCGAAAGACGGCGATCCATCGTGGCTTCTGGGTAGAAACCGAATCACCGAGCTCATGGACGGTAGAGTCCAGCTCAGAATCGCTGCTCTCGGAATCTGAACTGATCTCGCTGGGTCATCCAGAGCTCAGGCAGCCCGTCTTGCTCCACCGCCCATGGCTCCGCGATGCCTGCCAGTGTGATGTTTGTGTTGACCCTTCATCCGGCCAGAAGCGCTTTGCCACAGTTGACGTACCAGGTGACCTGCCTGTCAGTAATGCTGTCCGCTGCGAGGACGGCTCGCTTGAGATCACCTGGGAGAACGACTTCCACACCCATGGAACTCATGTCTCCCGCTATCCCCGCCAAGAGATCGAGGCATACTTCAGCAAAAGGGAGAATGACCCCCAAAAACGAAGACTATGGGATCGTGAAGTACTCGAGTCTCTTAACCCCTTCTACGGTTATACAGAGTTTATGGACGGGAAAGCCGACTACCTGTCCGCCATGGCGACTCTCCGATCTCACGGCGCCATCTTTCTTCGCAATGTACCCTTGTCTAAACATTGTGTCGAGCTTCTCGCTTTCAAGATTGGCATCTTACAGCATACCTTCTATGGGAAATCTTGGGATGTCTGGTCCAAGCCTGATGCAGAGAACGTCGCTTACACCAGCTCGTACCTAGGTCTTCATCAGGACCTGCTCTATATGGGTGACCCACCACGCATTCAACTTCTTCACTGCCTCAAGAACACGTGTCAAGGGGGTGAGTCCCTATTCAGTGACGGTCTCCGCGCTGGATCGCAACTGAAATCAGGATTTCCACACATGCTCGGACCTCTTGCTAAGCAGAGAGTTGGGTACCACTACCAGAAAGGCGAGCATCATTATCACCGCGACCGCACGATTCTCAACGAATATTCTGGAGCTGCATATTGGTCTCCACCCTTCCAAACGCCATGGCAGCCCTTGAAAAAGACTCCTAAGGGAATTGAACACTACAAAGCGTGGAAGGAAGCAGCTCGGAAGTTCAAGAGCTTGCTGGAACAGGAAGAATACGTCTACGAGTACAAGATGAAGGAGGGAGAATGCGCCATATTTGACAATCTTCGAGTTTTACATGGACGTCGCCAGTTCGACACGTCGACCGGGGAGAGGTGGTTGAGGGGGGCCTATGTTGGCAACGACTCGTTCAAGGGCAAGTTGCACTCTCTGAATAATGCCCTTCCCCGTGCCCAGTACCCCCACATTGTCGAGCAGGCTATGGGTCTACTTCGTACGTAAATTTAAGTAGGTTCGATGCGAGTGATATCGAATCCTTTCCGAGGGCCTCACACGGATGAGGGTCCATTTACTTCCTGCGAAAAGACATTCCGGTTGGGGGGCCCTCAGATCCCCAAAATTCTTCACAAGACGTCAGCTCTTTTCTCAGCATCGTTTGATCGGAAGCACATTGGATCGAAAAAGCCTCCTGAAGATACCCAGTCCCAACTTGTGTATGTATAAGTCCGTTAGACGTGGAATGCTAGTGTCGATCTTAGGATAAGCTAGTTCGCTTCAACGAGCTGGGGTGTCAGTCGTTTTGCCGAGGGGGTTTGTTGTAGGAGTAGGGGACATGTGTCGATACACCCTTGTAGATACTTAGCGATGTCAAAGATCGCGAAACCCAAACCAAAATCACATGGTGGAAATGGTCAGCAAGTTGAAGATACACATCTGTATATATGTGATCAGGAGCAAAATGTCTATCCAGTAACTTCAAGACCCAGAATGATGAAACTCGACGACATGGCAGGGAGGCGATCAACCGTCAACCGCCCACTTACCAACCTCCACGACAGCCCCCCAAACGGCACCGCTTCGAACCCCGTCGCCGCCACCGGCAGCTCAACAGCCAGCGTGCTATTCACATCCACATATCCTCCATTAACCACACTAACCATCATCCGCTCCCCCTGAACCCAATACGCCGCATCCAAAAGCTCCGTCCCCTCCACGGTCAACGGCTCTGCCTTCCCACCAAGCAAGAACTCCCTCACCGGCGACGCCGTCACCACGGCCGCCATCTCGGAGTGCGTCGCGAACAACACATCGCTACTAGGCCACGTCCACCCAAAGATCCCCGTGGCACCCCGACTAAACGCCAGCGCATTCATCACGCGCGCCTCCCCCGGCGTCGGGTCCCGCGCCCAGTAGTCCTCGCCATGGAAAACCTGCGGATTGAAGAACCTCGGCAGCGGCCAGCGGCCCAACCAGCTTTCATACATCGCCAGATCGTCCAAGCGCGAAGGCACGTCTTGCACGGTGCCAGCGCAGTTATCGCACCCGCAGTCGCCGAGGGTGGCGTTGCACGTCGTGCCCCATTTCGAGAGCGCGTAGGAGGTGCCGATTGGGTACGGGTCGGCCATTAGGATGTCGCCGCCCGCGGCGTAGGCGCCGAAGTAGAAGTCTTGGCAGTTGAGCGTTATGGCGACCGGGTGGTAGGGGTCCAGGGTGTGGATTAGGGATTGGGCGGCTGGGGTGGTGTTGAAGGGGACTTGTTGGCCGTCGGGTCTTTTGAGGTGTTAGTATCCTAATTACGTATGTATGTATGTATCTCATATGAGGGAGTTACTGGCGGAGTGAAGATGAGATGATATGGGGTGAGATACGTACTCGTCAGCAGTCCAGTACGCAAACAGCGAAGAACGCCCTTTGATAGTATTCACCCGCGTCTCCGTCTCCGTCAGATTCTTATACGAGCTGCGCAAGTCGAACATGTAGTGCAGCCCAAACTCGTCCATGCTGTCGTACACCGGGTTCGTGTCCGTATAGTTGGCCAGCGCTATGATTGCATTCAGGCCCTCCCCGTTGCTGGTGTACTCGTGCACGAAGGCGTCGGCCTCCGCGGGGACGGTCGACCCGTTGTACCAGCCGTAGTAGCCGTACGGCAGCAGCGGCACGAATGAGTTGTTTGTTGCGGCGTTCTTGAAGAGTAGGCCGCCGTTCAGGTTGTCGATCTTGGTCGCGCTGCCGGAGGGGTTGTCTGGCAGGTACAGGAATGAGCTTGCTGCGGTGTCGATGTGGTCTTCGTAGACTGAGGAGCCGGAGAGCACCACGTCATAGGGTGTCAAGCTGGGCTCGAAGGCGGACAGGTCGAATTCGAACTCTATGCCCGTCTCATTGATGCTGATGCTGCTTTTCACCAGCGGTGTGTTGTTTCCTGCGACATTGATCGAGAACACGAGGTCGGTGAACGGCTGCGTCGCCGTGCCATCGGTCGTAGAGTTTGTCCACGCACCACCGTACCACGGGGACAGCGCAGCATTTACCACGAACGATGCCGTCGTCTCGCCATCGAGGTAGATGCTGTATCGCGGCTTGAACTGCACGTACAGATACGTCGAGCCATTGTCCGGCGGCGCCGTCGTATGTCCGCCCGGCTCGAAGGAAGGATACCCTGATTCATAGACTTTGCCACACCAGCGTGGCCAGTTGGGGTGGTCGCCTGTCTCGTCTTGGGCGGTGACCGTGGCTACGAGCGTTAGGAGGCCGCTGATGAGTGTGATGAGCCTCATCTTGGCTTCGAGATACCAAGTACTGCTCCTGGCTATGCTTATAAGCAACTACTATGTCATCCGAGTGTAAGATGGCAAGCTCCGACAAGCCTAGGATGTAGACCTGGGCCTTGCAATCTGGAGCGTCTGAATATTTGTTCGAGGGCTGGCGAAGTCCCCGCCGACGATACCACTCAAAGCTGGAAGTCACCGATGCCGAGAAGTCGCAAATCTCATGACTATCATCATTCCACGTTTGATGTGTGCAGTCACTACCTAGAGCTGTGACCGTGACGGCAAATCGAGATGGCAAGTACCCCGCGCCATCTTTCAATCTCGCCCCCGATAATCCGGCCCAGTATAGTGAAGCTTGAGCTAGACCACTTCCTGATTGAATGTGACGTTCCAGATAAGACACAACTTAGCTGCCTGTTTGAGACATATGGTAAAGGCATACTGACTGCCCCGCATCTGCTGTGAGCCATGGGCCATCTATGCCGATCTCTGCTCTCCTTTGTCGAATGTTGGGAGACTCATTGATACCGTGGGTTTACGTCTCAATGGGCCGAGAATCCTGTTTTGTCGCTAGATGATGTTCGGAATACCTCGTAGGGCATGGGGCGAAGACTGGGATGCCGACGGGAACGCATTCGCTCGCCTCGCGTTGCATCTCGGTGAAAGACGCGGTTGATTGTCCGCTTGGCTCTTCAATGAAGTCGAGGAGACCGCCATTGGTCATTCGATTGATGTTGTCATTCTGGTATTTGGGAGTATAAACATGTGGTTGTCCCGCCGCCAGGTCAAAGAGCAATGACGAGCCCAACAGTCATCAGAGCAACAGCAGCCCATATCCGCACACCATACTCGGTGCCCCTATCAGCATAGCGACCCGCACCACCATTCGTCGACGTCGAAGTCGAAGTAGCCCTCGCGCCGTCCTTCGTAGCACTCCACGACGACAAGGCCATTTCCCACTGATTCACCGCAGCCGTCGTCCAGCTCGCCGGCGCCGGACTCGCCGTGACAGCCGCGCTCACATCCGCCTCATCTATCTCGTCGTCGTACATCCTCACCACGCACCAATTACCCGCACTCGCGATCTTGTCCCCGACATCATCCGGCAAGTCGCCCTTGTAAACGAATGCCATGCAGTTCTCCAATCTCCCCGGCGGGCCGACCTTGACATCCGACGTGACGGTGGGCTCGGGCGTCCGCGCTGCGGTCCCCGAGCCCGTCGCGTAGCCGTACTCTACCGTGTACGTGCTCGAGGTCGTCGCTTCTGGCACGTGGCAGAACTGCATCTCGCAGCCCGTGTTGCCGGGGATGCGCATGACGGGCGCGTTCACCTCGTCGCAGCACTTTTGCAGCGATACTACGCCGTAGTGCATGTCGGGCGGGAAGGCGGTGTCCTTGTAAGTGAAAGTCACGCCGCAGGCGTACTCGGTGATGTTGCGCAGGGCGTTGTGCGTGTTGCACGTCGAGTCGCTGTAGCTTCCCAGGATTCCGGACATTGTGGCGGCGATGAAGGTGGTGGTGGCCTGGGGCTACTCGCTCGCGTCGGTGTGCTGCGGCGGAGATGACTGACTCCTAGGGTGAAAAGTGTATGAAGGAGTCGCGACGGCCGGATCAGATGCAACCAAATTTACGAAAGTAATGAGCGACAAGTAGTGAGCGACAATGATATCTGCGTGTTCGGGTGCCAAAAGAGTGAGAGGAACTGTCATCTCAAAGGAGTCCAAAACACGAAGTTTTCCGTCGGGTCTTGGCTGACAGGGCTAGTCTAGGGGATGCTAGCATATGCCAAGTCCCCCTTATTAAATCACGGCCTCCAACTTTCTCACAGCATCCTTTGGACACACTTGCCAAAAACACCTTTTTTTTCTTGGCGCCCCGCTGTTAGGGCGCAACCTCGATATCTGTGCTAAAACAGGCACTTCTTTCAGTAACTGACTATTTTTACTAAGGCATAAGAGAATTTTTCTCACAAACCAGATGGCACCCTTCTATGACGGGCCCCCAAACACGCCCATGGCCGTCCCAAAGATGACCACCGGCGGCGTGCTCAAATCCCCGGCCCCTAGAAAGACATATGGCCTGGCAACTCTGAGCAGGCTCTGCCAGGCGCTGCTTGACGACATCAGCAGCAGCCTGTCACAGGTCTCCGAGGGTGACTTCACTGTTATTTCCCTTCTAAAAGGAAAATCCCGAAATATCAATGACAGCAGCACAACTAGAATGAAACGACCTCAATTGAACGAAATCTCTACAGACCAAGCCATTGAACGCAATACAGGGAATAAAGCTTCCTTCTTAAAGTGCCAGGACCAAGTTATAAAAAGACTGTCAGATGTTAGATCCCAGATATGGTGCCCTTAGGTGCAGTACCCACTAGGGGGCTGTCAAGGGAACAGTGGATCCACCCTGGCATGGTGCAGTATAGTATTTAGCTGTAGATTAGCCCTACCAAGCATACTTGAGAATGATAACAACGTTTGCAGCGACTGCTCACACCTCTAAGGCTTGTGACCCTTCTAGAATTTCACAAATACTAAATAAGACAGGCATCTTTACAAAACCAAGATAACAATGTTTCAGGAGTGTACTACAGCAGTTGACAAGACACTTGAGAAAGCCAGAACCGAATTATACTCACATGCCAAGGAGTTCAGCGCCTTCTTCTCTAAATGACTGAGCGAGTGGCTGGAAACCCGAGATTTAACCATAAAGAAGGCCACTTCCGGGGGGATGGTGATGGGGAAGCCCACCATGACTTTCGCACAAGCTGTCTCTTCTAACCACTAATAGCATCCACTGACAGTCAATACCACCATAAAAAAAACACAGCCTGGCGCCCTTACTGCTGCCAACCAACTGAAGAAGAAGTAGGATGATCTCCGGGTCTTTGTCCGCATGGACAATAGCCACCTAGAGCCTTATGGGATAAAATCTACACTGAATAGAAGACTTAAGCTCCATCCCCAGAAGCTTAGAGAGGTGACACGGTGGCCCTCCAAATTTACCTTACACCCAAAGGACAAGCCAACTCAGACTAAGCTCCTGGCCTTCTAAGAAGAGATCGCCAACATTCTTAAGGCACAAAAAAATCGAAATTCATACAGTCTGGCATCACTATAAGGTTAATGGATGCCCAAGAAAAGTCATCAGTACGGAAGGGTTTACAATTGACATTACCGATGATATTGTCGCTAACGAGGTTAAAGCTCAAACAGATGACAGACCTTTGAGGTGCATACTCTCAAAGAACACGGTTGATTCAGATCTAGAGAACACATGGGTGATCTCTCTGTCTCGTGCAGCAAAGAAATCTCCCCACGCTTTTTGCTCACTTAATGACCTCAAAGCACATTTAACACACCCCTAAGGTTCACTAGTGTGCGAGCTGCTTCAGATACCATTGGTAGAAATTACTGATGTGAAAAGGAAATATGTGCACGTTGTGCTAGCACAGTACACTAAGAGGAGTGCAAAAACCCAATCCCAAAATACGTCAATTGCAAGGGGCCTCATGCTGCCAACTTTGACAAATGCCCTGCACGCCCCAAGGTCGTGAAAGGTATCATCCATAAGCACACATAAGAACAAATCCAAGAAATAAGGCTGGCCGAAGAAAGAGCCAGATCCAGGGCCTTCAATGAAACAGGGAGAAACCCAGCCGGGTCAACACCTAGCAATAATAACAAAGACACCATAATGTAAATCAATACAACAAATACAGCTCATCCCAGAGATGCCGACACTATTGTTGTCTGTCAATGCTAGGTACATCAAACGAAACACATTGACATGAGCACCTGGTTGTTCATTCTGTAAATACAGCAGGAGGACAAAAGAGTGCAGGCCCCACAGAGTTGGCCATCAACCTGGCTGACTATACGGGAGAGCAAGCAGACATCATTTTGATACAAGAGCCCTGGGTCGGCATACCACCAGGCAGGAGAATAGGAGTAAAGACATATCTATATTATAATATATATTCCCCAGTCAATTCTTAGCACAGCAACAATCCACGACACAGATCTCTTATCTATATGAGAAAATATTTTCAAACGGATCAATTTCGGCCTTATGCTACACGAGACATCACTTGGGTCAAGGTATAAGGCATTATATTTGCTAGTATCTATCGACCATGCAACAACCCACAGGAAGTGGATGACATTCTGGAAGTATGGACTCTTCCCTTTGGCTGTATTATAGCCGGAGATTTTAATGCTGGCAACACATCTTAGGACTCGAGCAATCCAGGATATCATTGTGGTGCTATACTTGTGCAGATTATGACAGACCACGGACTGGATCTGATTTCTGAACCAGATATCCCGACAACATAATGACAGAAATGTACTAGATCTGGTTTTCTCAGATGTCCCCATGGCCGAAGCCTCAGTGAATGATGCACTCTAGTGCACCCCAAATCATGAGACATTACGTATAGTCCTTCCAATTCAGGGAGTCCTGGACCAGGTCTCCAAGGCCGATTGTTGAATAGTCCCAGACAATAAACTATAAGAGCTGGCTAATAATGTTCAAAACAGGACTCATGAGCTTCCCCGGCTGGGTGCATCCCTTGGCCAGGTGGATGCCTTAAATACGCAGAGCATGATCAACATGATCCAAGCTGTATCAAGATAGTGGGCAAGAAGCCCCGACAATCTAGGCGCACTGCTTGGTGGAATAATGAATACAAAGCAGCTATTCAGACATACAGAGCCTTTTCTAAACGGACCGCAAGTCAAGAAAGGCGGAATTCAGCCCGGCAGGAATTTTGCCGCGTGGTTCGAAAAGCTAGGAGAGAGTACTGGCAGACTCTAATCGATTCAGCAACTGAACCAAAAGACTTGTACAGAATTATTTCTTAGCACAAGCTATCAGCATGATTGCGTTCCCTACCAATCATTATAGGAGACCAAATATTCGAGTCACAAGAGACCAAGGCAAATGCACTACGCTCAGCCACGCTTAAACAAAGTACCCCAGAAAACGATATTACTGACCCCTGGTCCGCTCAGATCACATAACCCAAGCCACACATTCCCCTTGAATACTATGTCGTACTGAAAGAGGCTAAAGGGTGCACTATAGGGACCAAGAGCAACTCCCCGGGAGTAGACACCCTCACAGTAAGGATTCTAAAAGTTTGCTGGCCAGTCATTGGGGAACATATCAGAGCCCTTTTCCAGACCTGTCTACAGATTGGACATCACCCTAAACCATTCAAAATAGCTGAGGTGGTGATGATCTTAAAACCAGGCAAGAAAGACTATTCTAACCCCAGGGCCTACAGACCAATATCACTGCTGCCATGTCTTGGCAAAGGCCTAGAACGACTTATTACAAAAAGAATTACCTGGTTTGTTATTAAACTCAGAATTCTAGCTCCACAACATTTTGGAGCTCTACCAAAGCGTTCTGCCACTGACTTGGTAGCTGCACTCATACACGATATTGAGCAGGCCCTCGACCAAGGCCTTGTTGCAACAGTAGTCACGTCAGATATGAAAGGGGCCTTTGATGCTGCCCTAATGGGACGGCTAGTGGTTCGCATGAGAGAACAGGGCTGGCCGGGCTTCCTCATAAGATGGGTCCAGTCATTTATATCCGAGTGGTCCGTAAGAGTTTGGTTTGAAGGTATCGTGACCGATATAAGAGCTCTCACTTATGGGCTACCACAAGGCTCACCAGCCTCTCCAATTCTTTATATGCTGTATACAGAGCCAATCTGTGCCCAACTTGGTATGAAGAAGAGACGCTTTGAATACGCAGATAACCTAACGACTCTCTGCATTGAAAAAAATCTTAAAGAAACAGCCAAAGAGGCTTCTGAAAATCTTCATTTGCTTAACCAATGGGGGACATAACAACGCTATTGTCACGGCGAGCGTACTGAGGAGTTGGGACATGGCCGGCAGCAAGCAGCTATTACTCTATTGGCAAGAATATCAAGACTAGAGAGGAAAGGAAGAGAGAGAGATAGGTACAGCGGGAGGTTGCCCCTTTAAGGGGATCCTCCGGTCAGATCTTTCCCTTATTGGGAAGTATCGGCTTGTCATGTGGGAAGGTCCGTGCAAGCCGTCACAGCTATTGAATTTGACCCCGACAAAACTGAGATCATGCACTTCTCGCGGAAAAAGAACTCAGACAATCCTCCAGCCCACCACAGGACAATGAACAAAACAGCAAAGGACCCCATACGATGGCTAGGTGTCCTCCTAGATAGAAAACTAAACTTCAAAGATCACGTTTCCTACTGGGCCAAGAAAACTAGTAAGGTAAC
The DNA here is from genome assembly GCA_963556695.1 of Anthostomella pinea. Classification (NCBI taxonomy): domain Eukaryota; kingdom Fungi; phylum Ascomycota; class Sordariomycetes; order Xylariales; family Xylariaceae; genus Anthostomella; species Anthostomella pinea. The sequence continues at coordinate 2,085,572 of CAUWAG010000008.1, read as the reverse complement.
AAATCACTTTCGAGGACTATGCAACACAGTTAAAGGACTTTGTTGGATCCATGCGATTCCAGACTGCAAACCATCTATACCAGGACCCACATGTATGATTAGATAAGATAAGATAGTGGATTGAGAGGGCACTTGGCCAGACCTTCGAGTCCAGCTAGATTCCTCTCAATCCAACCATCAGCAACATCATGACCTTGACCCCATACTCGAGTATTATGATTGATCGTTCAAGCCTGTTCCAACAGACTTATAGTAAAGTTAATCAGGAGGACTGTAAAAGCTTGCGTTATCCCTATTCTTACACATGGCCTGGAGGTCTGTTACCCAGGAATCAAAAAAGTTAGGAGCTTAGATGGGACATTAGCATGTCGCATTAAGGGGCTTCTTAGAATAATAGATGCTGTACTATAAACGGCGATCAGGGCTATCTTGCCGGTCTGGAAAACACACCCTTGACATATCCTACACTTTAAATCACAGATTCTCCTAGTAGGAGTTCTCACTGAGTTCATAATGATTGATTGATTAATTGTATTTAACGTGGGGGGTAGCTCCTCAGTAGTGCAAACCACGCCTTCCAGAGCCTTTGTATTGCAGGGTTGTGGAGGTCTCAAGATAATAATATTGTTTGTTTTGTTTGTTTTGTATTTAACGTGGGGGGTAGCTCCTCAGTAGTGCAAACCACGCCTCCCAGAGCCTCTGCATCGCAGGGTTGTGGAGGTCTCAAGATAATAAGTACAGTCAGTCACGCTCACGAGCCCATCCCTATTGTTGCGGCTGTATGACTTTGGGGTCATCTTGTCACGACCAGATCAATGCATTGAGGCGAACTCAGTCCATTGGGTGCTATAAACAAAGATTCTAAGCTAAAGAGAAAAGGAAAGAAATGACCAACAACGTATTGCGAAAAGTGCGACCAAGTCCAGGAGCAGGTGGAGCTCTGCTTGTGCCTGATCCCCACAGCCAGCTTCCGATTGGCTACCACAATCCTGGCAGTTGAGGGCTGCTTGGGAGCAGGTCCTCACATTACCCCCTTCCAAGCCCTGATCGCCTGGTGGTCAGGAGGCTTGAAAAGAGAGAAATAGCGAGAATATTGTCTCAGGAGTGTCTCGTTTTATGCTTTTTCTTGGTTCTCACTCCTGTTGCCTTGTGTTCTGCGACTTCGTCGTCTTTATGATCCCCCTCGAACTTGTTCTCCGCGGCATTCCGTATCCAATGCTGCAGGCGCACTGGGGGCCCAGCTGCATCAGGGTACTCTCTATAGAAGGACTCTAATAGCAACGGCGAGTTCTTCAGGTCGCTGGCTGGGTACCATGTCTCATCCGGGTCTAATCCCACCCAGGATACTTGGTATTGGAGTCTTTGACGCTGTCCGAAAAGCCGTGATGCTAGGATCTTTTTCACTTCCTATTCCGGTTCTCCGTTGATCTCCACTGGTGGTTCTGGTTCCAGCTGTTGCTGCGGCAGCGGGTTCTGAGCTGCTTTCTGAAAGCGATCAGCGTGGAAGAGCTTGCTACCTTTATACCAGGGTGGCGTGTCAAGGATAAAGCTGTGGCCTCTTTTTTCCACAATGGTCCATGGACCGGCGTTCTGTGAGTCCAGCTTCGTGGTTGGGGCTTCAGTCAAGAATCCCTTCTTACTTACGTACACCATGTCAGAAACAGTAAAGTCCACAGGTCGGCGTTTCTTGTTGGCTTGGGTTTCTATCAGCGCCTGTGCCGCTACGGCGTTCTGTCGTGCTAACTCCTGGACCTTTTGGGTTTGTTTGACAACCTCTAACGCTTTCTTCTCTTGGTCGGTTGTCAAATCCACCTCCGGCAGTGGCAGAGAGAGAGGGTTACGCGGGCTGGTTCCGAGGACGACTTTCAACGGGGACATCCCAATGGTCGAGTGATAGGCAGCGTTATAGGCTAAGTCCAGGGCAGGGAGGTGCTCTCTCCATCTGGTCTGGTACTTATCCACGTAGAACCTTAGCTTCTGATCCAATTCGGCATTTGTGATTTCGATGCTTCCTTGGGTCTAAGGGTGTCGAGAGCTACCATGGCGATGCTTTGTTCCGGTGAGTTTATTGAGGGTTTCAAGAAACTCGGAGATAAAGGGTCCGGCGTTATCACTGATTCACTCGTGAGGAATACCGAGGAAACGATAGAGAGCGCTGTAATACCGGTGGGCTAGTGTCTCTGCGGTGTCTCCCTTATGACCAGGGAGAGTAGCCAGCAGCTTGCTAAATCGACAGACAAAAGCCTAGACATAATCATAGCCTTTGTCATCTTTCGGCATGCTCTTGCCGTCAACCACAACATGCTCCCAGACGCGCTTTGGGATAGGTAATGGGTGAAGGAGCCTTGGGGTCTTGTCATATCGAGTCTTATTTCTTTGGCAATCCCGACAGTTCTTAATGTACCGCTTGATATTGCTATTACGGCCTTGCCAGTAGTACTCCTTCTTTAAGAGCTGAAGGGTCTTGTTTTGGCCGGCGTGGGCGAAAGCTTTCGGCTCATGAGCTTCACGTATCAAAGCGGTGCACAGGAAGATCTTTCCATCCATAGTGGTTTCAGGAACGACCAGCAATCCTTCTTTTTGGCCCAGGTTTTGCTTTTCGTTCTCTGCGATAATGACATCCACCAGATCAGCGCCTCGCAACTCGGTCGTAGTAAGGGCATTGATCCCTTGTATTTGAATTGGGCCAATTGGCTCGATCTTCTCTGGTGGTATCAGGGCGAATGTTCGATCTTGTAATTCCCGGGCTTTGACTGTAGGGTTCTTAATGGTCTTACGAGAAAGGGCGTCGGCGGCCACGTTGTCTTTGCCCGGGCGGTATCAGAACGTGATGTCGAAATTGGCCAGGTAATACAACCAGTGAATCTGTCTTGCCGAGAGCAGCTTCTTGGTTGACCAGTAGATCAGAGCTTGATGATCGGTCTGAACGAAGAACTTGGTTCCCCATAGAGTGGACTCGAAGTCTTTGAGGGTGTTCACCACCGCGAGAAGCTCTTGGTCCTGGATAGGATAATTCTGCTCGGCTACGGACATGGTCTTTGAAGAGTAGCCAATCGGTTTCTATTCTCCGTCTTCCTGCTGCTGCCAAATGACACCACTTGTGGCTTTGCCTGAGGCATCGGTATCAACCTTGGTTGGTCGGCCAGGTTTGAAGAAGGCGAGGACATGCGCTTTAGTGGCAAGCTTCTTCAACGCCTCGAAAGCTTCCTTTTGCTCAGGTCCTTTCTCAAAGGGCACGTCTTTCTTTAGCAACCGGTTAAGCGGTTCGGCAAGGTCACTGGCGTGATAGCAGAATAATCGGATGAAATTACATAATCCCAAGAAAGATCGAACGGCTGACTTTGAATTCAAATCATCCCAATCCCAGTCGAGGATAGCAGCGACTTTGGCGGGGTCCATTCAAACACCTTTGCCTGTCTCAAGGATCATACCCAGATAATCCACCTCAGTGACGTTAAAGCTGGATTTCTTGATGTCTCCTTGGAGGCCTGCTCGATGTAACCGATAAATAACCTCCTCAGTCTGTTCGAAATGCTCTGGTTCGTCGCCTTCTGAGTAAATCAACACATTGTCCGCATAGGCGCTGGCGAACAGCTCCAGTAGTTCGTTGAGCTGGGCGTTGATGAAGCCTTGGAACCAGGCGGGGCCGACCTTGAGTCCAAACGGCAGCACCTTTCATTGGAAAGTCCCTTGTCGGGTCGTAAAAGCGGTCAGATATCGAGACCCGGGGTCCATCAACAGGCGATTAAAAGCACGGATAATGTCAATCTTGGTGAGGCGCCTTGCTCGTCCACAGCGGCTGATCGTGCCCTGGACGTCTGGGGCGAGCACCTGTCTTCCCTTGATGAAATCATTGATCCAACGGTAGTCCACACAGAATCGATGTTCTCCGGAATGAGGCTTGGGTACAAATAACGTAGGGGCAGGCTTGTCGGCTATACAGCGCTCAATGAATCTAATCTTTAGTAGCTCATTGGTAGTTTCTTTTTCTAGTGCAAGGAAAGCGAACGGTATAGGATATCGTGAAGGTTTTCCTTCCAAGGGTTTTGCCAGTTCAAGGATCACATCAAAGCCGGGGCGGCTGGGCGGCAATTTGGTAGTGTGACGGCTGTGGCGGCCTGCACAGACCTTCCCACATGACAAGTGGATACCTCCTAATAGGGGAAGGATCTGACCAGAGGATCCCCTTAAAGGGGCAACCTCTCACTGTACCTATCTCTCTCTCTCTCTTCCTTTCCTCTCTAGTCTTGATATTCTCGTCAATAGAGTAATAGCTGCTTGCTGCCGGCCATGTCCCAGCTCCTCAGTACGCTCGCCGTGACAGGTAGAGGCTTTCTTGGAGAAGAATCCTTCGAGATGGGCCAACTCGTGTGGAAGTTTCGATCGTACCTTGGCTATATGTTCAGGGTCCTCTCCTTCTGGGAATGGAATATGCTTTCTGTCGAAAGTCTTGTTCCAGGTCTTGGGATCGACAGTGAGAGCGTTCAAGCTGACCGAAGGATGTGTTGAGGGTTGTTCCAGCGAGACAGCAACCTGGGGCATCCGTTGCTTCTTCCATCTCTCTTGACGAGGGTCTGTAAGGATGGTATAAATGCCGGCAGTGAGGTTGCTGTTGCCGGTTGAAGCCTTGCTTTCGATAGGGGACATCGCTGCGACCAAGGGTGCTGGTGATGTCGATCGCCAAGGGTTCTGTAAGATCTTGCGAGCCTTTAATTGTCGGTCTTCAGCTGTCACCAAGCGGTCACGGCGGAAAACATCAGTTTGTGCCTTCATATCGAGCGAAGGTGAAGAATGCTCGACTAAGATGCTTGGGGCATATTGGGCCAAAGCTGGTCGATCTTCAGGCCAACAGATCATGTGGGAAGCAGGATGCATCCACATATTTTGCTTGGTTAACCAATCTTGTCCGATAAAGACATTATTAGCGGTAAGAATGATTATAAATTTCTGACGAGCAAATTGTCGTCCGTCAATCTCAAAGGTGACTCGAATCTGGTGTGTTGCGCGAGCAGTCGCTGCTCCGTTAAAGTCGCTCAACATCAAGGGCTTGTCCAACCGCTCCATTTTGGCACCTACCCGATTGACGAGTTTCTCGGCCATCTTGGGGGTCATTGAGAGAGAGATATCAGCTCCTGTATCACAAAGGGCGTGTGTCTTAAGACCAATGCCATTAACTAACAACTTGACAGATTTAGTAAATATATTTAATTTTAATGATTTACCAACTTTCGCCAATCGTGGTACGTAGGCTATCGAGGAGACTTCCGACAGCCGTTTTAGTTTTCAGAATCAAAAGAAGAATCAGAAGGAGTATTCTTAGCAATGCTCGATGATTGTGTGTCAGATTCCTCGTGGTCAAATGCCTGGAGCATATTGGCGATAATCTTGCAATCGGGGCAATGACGAGACTGATGACCAGGCTTCTTGCACAAGAAATAGAGTCCGGCGTCCATGAGAGCGTTCTTCTCTTTTTCTGACAGAGAGGGAGTCTCCTTGACAGGCACAGTCGTAGTCTCGACTTCCTTTTTGATCTCACGGCGCTCGCGGTACCCGCGAGATCAGCGGCGGGGTTTGGTATCCGGGGGAGATGGCTCACGGCGGGTCAGTTTGCGCTCCTTCCTCTCTTCCTGAGCACGGTGACGAGCAACGGCGATATCGGCAACGGAAGCAGTGAAATCTTCGTAGGAGATGCGCGAGTCCTTAGAATTCTTCAGCAGACGGGTGTCGAGGTCGGCAGGGATATGCTCATAGAGAGTGGTTTTACGCAGGTCCTTGTCGATACCTGCTTTGTCTGCCAGGCTATTGACCTTTCTGATAAACTGGTGGATGTCCATTTCCTTGTCAAAGGGGTTATACTTGAGCTTTGCTAGCTCAGCCCGAGCTTTAGAGGCTTAATTGGCATCGTGGTATACGGCGGAAAGAGTGGCGACCATCTCAGCAGTGTTCTAGAACGGCATAAGAACCGACTGGTAGCGGGACTCCAGAAAGTCGTTAGCAGGTCCTCCTGTCATGTTGAAAATAAGAGCCATGCGGCTGCGTTCTTTTTTGAAGGTCTCTTCGTCTTTCTCGCATTTATCGGCCAGCTTGATGATCTATTTGTCGAAGAGGTCCTTTTCTCCGGCGAACACGCCAGGTTCGCGTCGGGACTCTCTAGCTTTTTTATCATAATGGGGGTTGCGGGCATCCTGGTCTTGGCCAAAAGGCGCAAACACGGGGAGGGCCGCAAACCCGGTGGGCTTGAAGTCGGTGCCGCCAAAGGCACTGTTTGCGGGTGTGATCTCGCGAGAGCGGTGGTCGTTGTCATTGTGGGTTCCAGCGCTGACTTGGGCCTTTAGAGAGGCGATCTCAGCCATCAGCTGCTGGAGGGTAGGGCTGAGGTTGTCCTCAGGCATGTCAGGCGGCTGGGACAAGGGGAAAATTGTAGCAGAGTTTTTACGGAATACCTTGGGCTTCGAATGGACCTCAAAGTTCTTGGTAGCAGAATCGTAATCGGATTCTTTGACTTCGCTGCTGGCGACGGGTGTTTCTTGCTCCGAGTCGCGATGAGGGGCAACAGGCTTTTCTGGCTCTGGGTTGCTAAGGGCTTGAGCGGGCTCTTCTGGCGCTGGGCTCAAGGGTGTAACGAGGACGTCTTTGTCTAACTCTTCGGTCTTGGGACTCGTTTCTCCTGGCGTCCGTTCGCTGATGTCTTTCTATTGAGAGAGGCGGGTGGACTGTCGTGTCAGAGGGCCGTGATCTATCTTCTTCGGCATCGATGACTTGATTTTTTTTTTCTTTCGTTTTTGTTCTGTAGCCTAGTTTATTGTCGTGCACAGCCGACGCAGTGACTGCAAATGAATGCGAGAAGGGGTTTGATGAGATATTTTACTTGCTTCGCCAGCAAGGAAATGAAGAGCTTAGAATTGTGTCACGACCAGATCAAGGCATTGAGACGAACTCAGTCCATTGGGTGCTATAGACGAAGATTCTAAGCTAAAGAGAAAAGGAAAGAAATGACCAACAATGCATTGCGAAAAGCGTGACCAAGTCCAGGAGCAGGTGGAGCTCTGCTTGTGCCTGATCCCCACAGCCAGCTTCCGATTGGCTACCACAGTCCTGGCAGTTAAGGGCTGCTTGGGAGCAGGTCCTCACACATCTATCTGGTCCTTTAAGAACAGCTATCTATCAGGGGCAGATTGATAAAAAGAACTTGCTCTTCTCAACAAATCTTGCCCATTCCGTGCTCCTCTCCCCCAAGTATTATAAACAGGCTGTCTTAAGAGAGTACCTGGGTAGTAGTCGGTTTTTCCCAAGCCTCTTATAAAAAAAAAAGGGTTGTAGTGTTTTCTTCTCACCGCAGTTGTAGTGGTCATTCGAGTATGTATGCCCAGAACGTTCATGATATCTAGCAAAGTCACCATGTCCAGATCTGGCTGCTAAAAGTCTGTATAAAGTGCTCCTTTTAAAAGATATAAGGTCCCTTTTAATTACTGTATATGAGTATACTTTTTGATATCTAGGTTCTGATTGGTCTTTTTATTATTAATTGAATTATTTCTTGCCCTTCTTTTTGAGATCTCTCTTTACCCAAGAGATTATAGGAAGGTGTCATGTCTGTTTCTAGTATAACACCTTTTTTTGTTAGTGTATTAGTAGCTTTATTGCTATCGATATCTCTGTGTCCAAGAATCTACTTGACGGTCATTCTAGGAGTGTGTGCTGTAACGAGTTCTTAGAATCATAAAAAATGATCTGTGATGTCTCGGGTGGAGTCCCATTAAGCCCATCTACCACTGATGTGTTGTCCAGGCAGACATATAGCCGTTTTCTGTGTCCAATTGCCCTGGCTGCTGCAAGACCTTAGAGAGCACCATGGACTTTAGCATCTATTACTTCTGTTTGGAGAAGTCTGCCCTTTCCCCGGTATATTTCTTGTGTAGTGCCGCCTTTCCTGATGGTATAACCCCATCCAGTGCGGGTTGTGCCTTGGTCGTCCAACTATGATCCATCTGAATAGATGACAAGGTGTGATGGATCTGACATCCATCCATCCATTCACGGTGGTACGTGCGCTCATCAGGTGATCTGGTGGGGTGGACGCGTTGCCCCGCTGCACTCGCTATGGATAATTGTGGAGCGGGATTGAAGATCTAATCCCCCACCAGAATTGGCTGGTGGTTCTGATCCTTCTTCCCTCCTCACCAGTAGATTCTTATTCATCTGGAGTAATAGATGGGCATCTTCGTCCCTGAGCTGCCAGCTGTTCCGTGACACAAGGTCAGTGTTCGCGTTTCTCTCCTGTAGCCATTGCTTGAAGAGCTCTGTTTCTTTGTCTTTGTCTTTGCGGATTGGGGGCTTCTTCCATGATGGCCTGGTAAGTGTTGGTCTCTGGAAGTCAGGGACTAGCTGGAAGCTCCTTTGTAGCCTTGTTGGATTCTTGCGAGCTTGTATTTGGAGCCTGCCAACAAGAGGGTGTCTCTGGTCCGCTGAGTTTATAAGACGACGTCATGGTCTCTGACTAGGGTGAATAAATCAGAGACACCCTCTTGTTGGCAGGCTCCAAATACAAGCTCGCAAGGAACCAACAAGGCTACAAAGGAGCTTCCAATTAGTCCCTGACTTCCAGAAACCAGAACTCACCAAGCCATCATGGAAAAAGCCCCCAATCCGTAAGGACAAAAACCAAAAAAATAGAGCTCTTCAAGTAATGGCTACGGGAGAGAAACATGAACACTGACCTTGTCATCTACTCAGATAGATCATAGTTAAACGACCAAGGCACAACCCGCACTGGGTGGGGTTACACCATCAGGAAAGGCGGCACTACACAAGAAGTATATCAGGGAAAGGACAGACTTTTATAAGCAGAAATAATAGATGCTGAAGTCCATGGCGCTCTTTATAGTCTTACAGCAGCCAGGGCAATTAGACACAGAAAATGGCTATATGTCTGCCTGGACAACACGTCAGTGGTAGATGGGCTTAATGGGACTCCACCCGAGACATCACAGATCATTTTTTACGATTCCAAGAACTCGTCACAGCACACACTCCTGGAATGACCGTCAAGTAGATTCTTGGACACAGAGATATCAATAGCAATGAAGCTACTAACACACTAATAAAAGAGGGTATTATACTAAGAATAGACACGACACATTCCTATAATCTCTTGGGTAAAGAGAGATCTCAAAAAAAAAGGCAAGAAAGAATTCAATCAATGGTAAAAAGACCAATCAGAACCTAGATATCAAAAAGTATACTCACATACAATAACTAAAAGGGACCTTATATCTTTTAAAAGGAGCACTTTATACAGACTTTTAGCAGCCAGATCTGGACATGGTGACTTTGCTAGATATTACGAATGTTTTGGGCATACATACTCGAATGATCACTACAACTGCGGTGAGAAAAAAACACTACAACACATTTTTTTTTGTAAGAGGCTTGGGAAAAACCGACTACTACCCAGGTACTCTCTTAAGACAGCCTGTTTATAATACTTGGGGGAGAGGAGCACGGAATGGGCAAGATTTGTTGAGAAGAGCAAGTTCTTTTTATCAATCTGCCCTTAATAGATAGCTGTTCTTAAAGGACCAGATAGATGACCCCAAAGTCATACAGCCGCAACAATAGGGATGGGCTCGTGAGCGGGACTGACTGTACTTATTATCTTGAGACCTCCACAACCCTGCGATACAGAGGCTCTGGAAGGCGTGGTTTGCACTACTGAGGAGCTACCCCCCACGTTAAATACAATCAATCAATCAATCAATCACAGCATCCTTCAGCACTCTTATTACTCAGGGGCCGCTGTGCCTTATTTCAATCTCGTTTTGGTGTATGAACATGGAGGGCAATTCCTACGATCCAACCACGATCCGTTTTAGACAGAGTTGACCCCTTAGTTATTCGTGGCATGCATGGCTTCGTCACGCTATCAAGTCTGGACGCGACGCACCACACATGGTAAGACATGTAAATCTGTACATAGAATGCATTCGCTTCCTCAACTCATGGCACGTACACAAGCACAGCTTGTGTTGCTAGTACCCATCATGGCGGATGGTGATATCGCTGTCCACACGAATAGCCTGATCTGGAACGTAGCTCTGCATCGCCCCTCTGGACTCCCCACCGTGTACACGAGCCGTGTACGGATACTGTATCGCCGACATGTCCCGAATAATCTGAGTCCTGCTGTCAACTGATGGGATGCTCTCTGTGTCATAGGCTGTCGGGTTTCGGACCCTGTTGGGATCCTTCTCTGGGTGTAGATGGACGTAACGATGGCGGCCATCGGTTGCTCCAGTGAAGTCGCCGGACTTGGCTTTGGAGGTGCGACTACTTCCCCGCGAGGAGATTATTTCGGAGACTCTGGATGCTAGAGGCGAAAAGTAGGAGGTGTATATGCGTCGGCCAAGTGTCAGCATGGCAGGGAGACAAATGCTCAGGAGGCTGATGGGCGCTTCTGCGCATTGCCAGTACAGGACCGTCACGACCTTGTCTAGGGAAGTGTTAAAGAGAGCTTTCTGAAGGGTACGTAGGCGTGCGGGCCCGGCACAGCCTGGAACTCACATGATACGTCACTTGTGAAAATCTCGGCAGACTTCATGATGGTAATGAGGCGACCGATAGACACGACGATGACACTGTGAACGACGATTGTCAGAATCCAAGCTCTGCTCATGACAAGGACTAGGAACCGCTCACAAATAGCCAAGGACGAAAACAATCGTCATTCCCACTTTCCTCGCTCGACTGGTCTGAAGGCTCCATATCATCGGCAGCGGCAGGACAAGTATAATCAGGTCTATGAGGGCGCTGGAGATGGCACTGCCATGCCATAACGCACAGGGGTCGCAGCCAGCCGACACCGATGGGCTCCAAGGTTTATCGACGGGGTGGCAGGCCAGAAAGCTCCCTATGATGGTGCCTATGAGCCAAGCAGTATTGAGGCCGTGTGTTGTCCATAAGAGGATAGTGAACCGTTGGCCCGCTATGCGCTTGGGGAAGACCCGGCTGAAGAATAACAGTGCCGACGCTTTCGTCAGGTACAGGCTGACGTAGTAGAGTAGATACCCGGCAAACAACGTGTTTCGAATGACCAGCAGGTTTGGTGGTGGTTGGGACCCGGCGTGACGGCCGAGGCCGAAATGGAGCAGCACGTAAGCCGAGGCGAGGAGGCCTAGGATGAATGGCTGTGGTAATGGTTAGAACTTGTAGCAGCGTCATTGCTGTTTAAGAGAGAAGTGGAAAACTTACTACGGCTGCTAGAGCCAGCCAGTCATCCCACCAGAGGCGGCGCTGGATCTGGTACGACCTTTGGGGTAACGCAATACTGCGGGACAGGAAACGCAGTGTTATGGCCGCCACGGTCACGATGACCATAACCGTGACATAAGCCTCAAATCCGGGACCTCGGCCATCGTCGCCGGAGGCAGGTGCCCTTCTGTTCATGCTGGGCGTAGTCAACTCGGCCATCCAGCGGCGCCGGTGGCCTGTAATAGGAGAGACGGGCTGATGGGTTACAAAAGTGGGATCCAGGGGAGGACCGAGTATTGGGGAATGGAAGTGGGCTTGCGAGAGGCAGCAGCGTGTTATAGGAGGTGCACTCAGCAGCTACGAACCCACCTCTTCAGCCCATAAGATTTCAGAGGATCATACTCTACGACTTCCTTCCATTCGGGCGCTGCTCCGTTTTAGGCACGGAAACGCTGATCTTTGACTTCGCACCAGGTCAGAGCCTTGCAGGTTCTGGATCAGATCAGGCATAGTTGGAGGATTGGATGGGCTGCCCAAGCTGCATATGGTAAGACGACGTCAACGTGCGATTGGGTTGAAGGATTTCTATAAATGAAACCCGTCAGCTAGGGTTGTATGGTCTGCATGCAGTAAGATCCTGCCCGCTACCACGCGCTGATCTGCTCCGGCCAATCAGGCATGAGAATCATATTGGAAACGTGCCTAGACTCGAAAAGTGCTGTGTGAGCCTGGGACTACAAGTAAAGATGATGTAATATAGTACAGACGTTGAAGGATTGGGCTTCGGCCCCGAACCCAGCATGGCATTAACGATGGTTGAGGCAGTGTGTGAGCTATAGCAAGCCTCTTATTCGCCTTGCGGACCGATATCAACACATCGTTTGACTGTAACTATATCCCTATCCCACTCATCGTCAGAGTACGTTGTGTATATCAGATGCGTTGACGCTGATCGGAGTTCTTACCGCCGTCTTACTTGATAACATGAGGGCTATCATGTAAGATTTCCCACCTTCGCCGAGAAAGCGCCCATGGTTTCGCTAATCTTGCTGCTCTGATGGCTCAGCCTTTCTTGGCAGATGATACGCTGACAGCTACCAGAATTTGCAGCTTGATACTTACCTAACCAATCGCACGAGATGTCCCCCCTACTCTGAGAGCAATGCTCCAGAGTACCATTCGGCGTATGCGGAAGCGCGATCAAAGCCGGTTCACTCACACTCGTTGCAACTTCACTGACCGAATTGTGTGAATCATGATCATATCCAAAGGATTCAACGGGATGAGGCAACTAATTGATCCTGTTTATCCAGATCGAGGCGGACAACGTGGCGATCGCATAACCGTCGCACCGGAGGATCGGGCTCGCTTAGGTCTTAGGCGAGCACAGATGTGCCATTGGGGTCCGTATGCAGAGCTGGTCACATCGCTTACGCGGACCGCCTCGACGGGCACACTCCTCACTGGACAACAGAATAGTTCAGACTTCCTGGTTGCGTCCAGATGCCTATAGTGCCATACTCATTGCGGCTTTACTCTTACCACCGCCCATCATATAAGTACTAGCCGTAAACCCTCTGGACATCACTAAGGTTCAGCGCTTCAATAACAATATCTCTTGGTGCACGTGGTAATGAATAAGTGGCCCTCAATCGCGCACTCGGCGTGATTACTTAAATGGTCTGCAAGATAACTGTCCGCTTAGGGGCACTGTGAACTTAATAAGATGGGTGGTATCGAAGGATGCCCTAGAGAGATGTGAAGTTGGTGTGAAGTCTGCACCTTTGGTCGACGGCGCGAAGGTCATAGGTCCGCCTTGGCCACCTGTCCCTGTCCACTACCTCTTCTATTGATCGGATCATCTCGTTCGGTAGCTCTCAACTCGAAGAACATCCCTTTTCTCTCGCGCTTTGGGGGTAGCATTTAGGAACCTACAGATGTCGCGATGGTGAACGTTAGCGGCTCCATATGCTAGGGGGGTAATAGGTCCGTATATAGTGGTACATCTTATACCATCACAGAAAACAGGTGACCATTACATGGAGCTCTTCATAGCGCTGTAGGAAAGTGTCGATCATAATGTATAGTGATGTATATTTCTTCGCACACCTAGCTGGCGGAATACGGACCCAGGAAGACTCCCGTATATGGAGCCACTAACGTTTAGAATTCCCGACATCTGTATATTCAGATGATCGTTTTCGTCGGTCTAGTGATGGTCTTCTTTTAGATATTGTGGTAAAGTTTCTTGCTCTTTCGAGAATTTTTGTTTCAACATGGAGCTCGATCATCATAAGGTACGTATCCTGGGTCGCGCCTATGGCCCAATGCTACGTGAAAACCTACTTCAGTTGTTACTACCTAGTCCCCAGCTGGTCGCTACCTACACTCCTCTCTTTTTAAGTATTCTGTGAGTCAAGGCATCTATACTCAGCTCTGCGCATAGATGCAGATACTCTAATCGTAGTTCAGCTTTGTCTCGTATCCATAAGAGGGTATAGGCGTTTGCTCTCAGGCGTCTTCGACATTATAGGAGTGATTTAGGGCATCTGAGTTTGAATACCCATCGTCCAAAGAGAGGGGTCTCTCCTAGCAAGAGACAATCTACATCGACCGGCTGATGCAATGAAATTCTCCGGCGGGGGCAAATGACTGCGATGAACACTGTACCGCTAAACCCCACGCCAAGTCATCCCTCGCCATCAGATAGGATCGTGGATGTGATGGTCTGACAGGATCACCGATAAGCCACCCCTGCTGCATAATTTACCGCTTCAGAGTGGGATGACGGGCGAGTCGGGGCCGAGCTGCGAACCTCAAGACACGTCGCGTGTTGTCAATGTGCTGCCGGCATCCAATGCATAAGATTTATCGCATCCCATCTCCCATCAACTCAGCCCACATCAACCGGCTCGCGGACATGTCGAAGATGGATTCGGAGTCGGACTTCGCCCTCTTCGCCGCCATTCCCTGGTGGGCCCAGCACCTCCGTAGGCCCCGCATCGTCACGGGGCAGCCACGAAGCCGGCAGCCGAAGAGCAACGCCGAGGACACCCTCTTCGCAGAGACCTTGAAGTCGCAGACCGCGATCTCGGCCATGCTGGAGGTATACGAGGACTTACCCTCGCCCAACGAGCGTATAGATCACATCAAAGCGTTCCTGACGCTGGGAGCCGGTCTTAATGGCCATCCCGGCGTGTGTCATGGCGGACTGGTGATGGCGATCCTCGACGAGGTCATTGGTATGCTCATACCCATCAACCAGAAGCGTAAATCAATTCCCAAGACTGTGTATATGACGGCCTACCTGAACACGACTTTCCTGAAGCCGGTGCCGACTTCGGCTACCATTCTCGCACGGGCGACCATCACCAGAGTTGAGGGGAGGAAGTACTTCTCTGAGGGGTCGATCGAGAATGAAAAGGGGGTTATACTGGCTCGAGGCGAAGCACTGTTCGTCGGATTGAAGAGTGCGCTCTGAGGGCAATTGAATATGTCCCTGCCGCGAAACCATCGTACGTGTATTACAGGCAGACCAGTCGAGTCGCCATCTAGCCATCTACGATCTTCGATCTACGACACTATCAGCTCGTTCCCTAATGGTATCATTCACTTCTCGGCTTTGCGTCCGTCTGGGATCAGATTCGACGCCACGGGCTGGGCGTTTTAGCAAACGAGCAGCTGTCGTGAAGATGGTTATATGATGGGTCCTTGAACTATGTGATCCCATGAAGTGTGCCGAAGCACATCTGATGGACATAAACCGCAGCATTCATGCCTGTCTTCAACGGCTCACAACAAGGGTATACGGTACAGCATGGCGACATTACTCTATAGACCAGCATGGCCAACACCTCACAACCCACAGTACCGGTGCTACTTTCCGAATGAAAAAAAAGCACTTCGTATCCAACCCTGGCTATTCATGGCTTCAATGTTTGCAGATCCGGCCAGTCGCCGAACGGCAGTTCTTTCGCGGACCTCGGCCGATTGGTCAGGTCAAAACGATTGGGAGGGTTGGCGTCACAATGTAGGTGCTTGTCAAGTGGTGTGGTGACCCTATCTCCTATAAGTGTTACACAGGCTCAGGCAGGGCGGCTCTCTCCATTTTCTGGTTCTCCACCGGCCTCGACATCTTCAGGCATGACCCAAACGAGACGAGACGAGCTCGCATTCGTGCTTCGGCCGACCACATGGTGAGCGTCACGAGGCCCGTATTTGCGAACAGGGGCCACAGGTATACTCTATAGGTCCTTTGACTTAGCCGTCAACGGACACATGAACATTGGCCAGCCATGAATTGAACATGGACTTCGTCTCTAGCGTGATTGGGAGGGAAAGGGGACACACAGACAGAGCCTGGGCGGCGACGGGCCCGAGAGAGAATCAATGCATGCTGGCGCCGATGAGTATCGAGTGATAGTCCGACAGGGGTGTAGGTGCTGGTCCCGATGTCCGCATTAGTCTCGGTCCCCTTTGTGGTGACTCTGTCGGTCCACAGTGGTCGGTGCTTGAGTGCTATTGTTGTCCTACTGATCAGGGGTCCCCGGAGCGGCGCTGATGCCAAACCTCCGGACGTAAAATCTCCCCTTGCCTCTCTGCCTGGAACTCGCAAGGGACACTGGTTGCCGAAGCAATACACAACAGCACAGTCTGCGCAAGAGAGGCTTGAGCAAAAGGGGCCCTTACAGCATACCCGTGGACAACTCCACCGGCATCGACGTGTTGGGGCCGTGGTTTGACGGCGTCGATTATCCGAGGGCAAGGATATGGGCCCCATTGACGTTAAAAAGGCCAAGTCCAAAGGGGTTGCCATCGCCGGCGCCGGTGTGCTGACTTTTCTCATTCTGCACCAATCCGGCCTTACGAATCTCTGCATCATCGAGGCTAGCGAGAGACTGGGTTGCCGTGTCCACACTGGGAATTTGACTGGCGGCCCCTTCGAATACTCATACCAGGTGATGGGCCCAATGCACTCCCGGAGACTTACACCAACAGGAACGAGACCTACAACATCACGGATCATCAGATGGTCTTTCAACTCGCCGCTGAGATGAACCAGCTCAACAGCCACGCCAGAATCTGAGCGACGACTTCATACCTTGGATCCAGAGCAACCAGAACGGGTTTATTACCACAACGGCTTTAAACTGGACACCGGGTTACCACCGACAATCAAGCAGGTGGCGGAAAACTCCTCGCTCGCCATCACAAGCGTGCAGGATGCCTCAACGCTAGCACTTCAGGCAAAGCTTGATCCCATCCTCGATAATGCGACGTCGATGATTGAGATTGCAACGAACATGCACCAAGCACATAAGGACTTCCCCGGTAGGTGCGCGCCACTAACCGTCACGCCATGTTTGCTGACAAAGAAGCAGAGAACGGACTCAATGGCTTTAGGCGGCGATATGTGGTCTGCATACGAATACTTGGCGAACTATCTCGGTGACTCCTTGAGCGACACCGATATGGTCGCGGCAGGCGACGGCCCAGGATCATTCTGGAACGTCCTCTACGAATCTCTGTACTTAGGTGCTACCACCTCGAAGACCATCGACGTAGGTATGTGCTGCCACCATCAACAGTGGCAAGTCATCGGCTAACCCTATACGAAGGCCTCAACCGATTGCCGTTGTCGTTCCACTAGCTGGTTGACAACATTATCTCAATGGGATACGAGGATCGACCAAATCCAGTGGGTTGAAGACTTCGGAAAGCTGAACCTACAATGGCGACATCACTATACAGATCGGGAATACCAAAAAGCGAACAACGACTACGTCGTCCTGGCCGTCCCCCTTCCACAGCTCAGGAAGATGCGGCTACCAAGTGAATCCCTCCGAAGTCCAATCTCAACGTCACGATGCTAAATATTGCAGAACTTGGAACCACAACCAGCAATGCCATACAGAATGTCGAGTTTGGTGGCGCCTGCAAGGTGGCTCTGGAATACTAGACTCGCTTCCGATAGCACTTTGAGAACCCCATCTTCGGTAGACAGACAAATACTGATATCAACGGCATCGGAACCATCCACTACTCCTCCTACTGCCTGAACAGCACGGGGCCCGCCACCATCCTCGGGTCGTACACGTCTGGCAACACGGTGGAATCCTGGTCCTCGATGCCCGAGATGGAACACGCTCACTATATCGTCGACGCAATGGTCGAGATCCACGGTGAGGTCGCTTGCGAGCAGTGGACGGACACACTGCTGGAAGAACGACGAGTACAAGGGCGGAGGTTGGATCAGTCCGACCTTCGGGCAGCACCAGCTTTACATCCCGGGGTATTTCAAACTCCACAGCAACGTGAGTAGTTTTCGACTGCCTTGATAGATACATGTGGGCTGAGGGAGGAACACAGATCATATTCGTCGACGAACACACTGCGTACACGCATGCTTGGGTCTCTTCCGCTTTGGATTCGGGTGTTAGGGGTGCAGTCCAACTATTGCTCGGCAAGTCCCCCAACTTCGAGAGGTGTTCAAAATTTAATACTAACGCCGACTTGCAGGACTGGGTTTGATTGACGGGGCGAAATCCGCGGTTGACAAGTGGATGGGCCGATGGATAGACGTCGTAAGTGATCGTGTTCCCCTGGAGCTTACACATGGATCATGCTAAAAGGTGATCGTAGTGAACATTGAACACCTATAGATCTCTAAATAGAGTAAAAACCGTCTTTCCGGGTCTGGCTCCTGAGGCTTCGTTACCAAGCCGTCTAACAGTTAACGAATGAGATATATGTCAAGAGGTGACAGTGAGTCACTCGGCTGGCTCTTTCGTATCCAAGCAGGCGATGGGTTGCAAAACTCAGGCTTCCTTAACAGTGCTTTTGGGGACCTGGTCCCAGGTCACTGTGGAAGCTGACGCGCTCGGCTGAGCCTCATTTATCCAAATCTCCTGAATTTCTCCCAGAATCCCGTCTGCCCATGTAAGGTTAGGAGACGACGATGACACCGTGACAGATAGGAGACTCCTTGAAGTATAATAGTAGCGTATGCTCATGTACTCCTTTTCCTTTCCTTTAATTCTTTTACACCAGACATAGAAGCGTACTTGCACTGTCGGGATCTTGGGATGTAAGATGTCGAGAATCGCCCGCACGCACAGCATCGTGGAAAAGGGGGGGAAAGGAACACTTTATAAGAGCAAGGTGAACATCGACCAAGGTCAACATACTCTCTTGCTTACCACGAAGGCCACGGTAGAGAGGTAACGGAAGCCTCTGACCCCATGCTAGTAATAAGGCAAGGTGTCCACGAGGGCAAATGTAAACGACCACATCAGTGAATTCAATCGTGCGCACGCAACCTAGAGCCGGCAGGCCAACTTCATTACAAATACATAATCCCAAAATAGCACGATGCCTTCGACGAAAAGAAAACACCCTAGATACAATTATACATGAACAAAACACCGGCAAATCATCCCCTTCCTCCGATCAGAGCCGCCGTCCTTGCTTGCCCTTCAACCAGTGTACTGGCCTAAATCTACCCCATAACCCAGCATCTTCTTTCTTGTGCATTCATGGGAGCATTCATGGAAGGGCTCTCTATCAGCATTCTCAGCCAAGTGATCGCATTGTTCGAAGCAGGTCTTGCTTCCTTTGATATACTCGGTCTCCTGTTTAGGAGAGAGGGTGTCTTCGACATCCTTGGTCTCCCCTTCAGTAGAGCCGGTGCCTTCGGCAACCTGGGTCTCCTTCCCAGCAGTTTTCCCCAAACATTCGAGGCCGCAGAAGGGGAACTTGACGATGTTGTTCTGTTCCCAACAGGTCACGACGCAGGACCACCTGTCCTTGGCCAGGACTATCGAGGCGGAGAGCACGAGGAAGAAGGGAACGGCTGCGAGTCTCATGATGAAGAGAAGTGGAATGTTGCAGGCCCGTATATGCGATATTGAAGCTTGGTCTTTCTGGCGAAGGCTCGGAGTTTGAGTGGGCGGGAGACTATGTCGAAGTGTGAAGAGATATATTTCTCGTCTGGCAAAGCTTGGGCGGCTTTGCGGCTGCAAGGAGCATGTAGCGTGGCGTGTGATGTTACATGTATGGGCGGTGAAGAAGATAGAGACCTGGTTCTACCCGCGGCGTCACCAATGGTTATATAGAGCTCCAAGTCTGATGACGACACAAAAGGCTGCCCATGGCTGCAATCGTGCCGACTAGGAATTAACTATAGCGGCACGTATTCCAGATGACGTGCCAGATGGAAGCCGTGGATTTCGTTCTGATTCCAGCATGAGGTCAAGAGTGGCACGACTGTGGATCTAGAGGTTCGCGCCCCTTCCAAAGACGGCGCCACTTTAATAATAGTAAGGAACTTTCACCAAAAGACTCAAGGCTAACCAATCACCCTACCCGCAAGGTGTCATAGGATCTCAAGTGGGTCAAGAGTGGATATCATGGACCCTGAATGCCTATTTTTGTTCGATGGCCGTGCCGCACCAGGAGCGTCACACGAGTGTGGAACCCAATCCCACAGATCCTTTCAAGGTTGACACCAGGCAGACAAGTTCCAACTTGGAACATTCTGCTCGAATCACGTAAGGCTGACAACTACCCTCGCTAGTAACTCTTCGGTCGCCAAAAACTGCTGGAGGGCCCAATCGGGATTGTAACCGAGAAAGTACCGGTACGATACTCTTGCCCCATGTTTTAGTCAGTCTCTGTGTTTGACACGAGGACTGACAGCCGGATCGCCTACCACCGTAGAGCCTTGTCATTAGGGCTGGGAATTCAGGTCTCGTATGTTCGTATGTTTCCACTAGAACGTAGTAGGATTGAGGGGACTTCTTACATAAATAATACTTGGGGTCCTGTAGGATGCGTGATAGTCTTACGAGATCCCGACCGTGGTCCGTGGAATCCTACAATGTCAGCCAGTCATTATGTTTCAGCAGACCCTGTTATATGATAGCTTTCGATACGTCAGATGGGTTCCTAGGATCAAGCTCGGGATGTTCCCGTGGGCTGTGAGAACTATCCTATCCCCTGGCCTGGGATTGACAATCCCTTCAATGCTGACACAAGACTACCGACTACCCTTATTTTAGGGCTGAACTGCCACTCTGGGATTCGTACCTGAAGATGCCGTCTCTTCAAATAGGAACGCAGTATGGTAGACAGCGTCATTGGCTGTTATCGACCTTCGTAGACTCGAGTAATAGTCAGACTGGCACCGAGTATGCCAGAGGCATCTCCCTCGTGTGTCGAATAAGTCAGCGCGTAGACCTCATACTACGACCGGTTTGACCTCGTCGCTGCAGCCTGGAGTTATTGTGCACTACTTGCTTCCCAATACATCGCCGCCTGGTCTGCACCGGTATCGGATTCCTTCATACACCGAACCGGCACAATCCGAGCTGGGTGACTTAGTTCTTGAAAACCCCCAACATCATCATGAAGGAAGCTCAGACTCGCCGGCAAACACTTACCACGGCTCTACGATCGACATGTAAAGTCTTTTACTCAGCACGCTGCACAAAACGAAATCAATTGGGCTGATCATCCATGGGCGATATGCCGCTCACACCCGGGAGAAACGAACTGCCCTGGAATCACCAGGGAGGAGGTTTGCTATCGGCACATGGCATCATTATCTTCATATATCCAGGCTCTGCGGCAGTCCTACGGAAAGTGACATCTACGTACTCCCGGTTTCGCCGGGACCTTATCGAAGGCCATTGTTAACGATAATTGAACCATTTTGCATCGCCACGAAAGCGACTTGGGCGAAACGGCGGAACCCAAGGACCATTCGCATCGAAGGCAGGGGAGCCGCTTTTTTCACGACGGCAGGTTTCGCTAGCTCCAGGAATCCCGGGCTGAACACCGCAGCTAAGAAGTCTTAAAGATGGGGAATATGGCATGAAAGAAGAACACATGCTGCCAGACAAGCGATGAGCCGGGTGATGGACAGGAGGCTGGCAATACATTGTTAGGGAGTGGTCCTTCAATATCACTTTCACGAGACTGGGATTGCGAAAAAGCCTTCTCTCCCGATCAGATCCAGCGCCCGGGATACTAGTTCAGCACATGCGGCGAGGTTGGCGGTGGCATGATTCTGAATACAGATAGGGGCAGCCAGGTGTTTCCTGGAGGCCTAACGCCCAACACACTGTGCTTGGCTTCAGGAGTGGACAATGTAGGCGCCATGTATTTGTCGGCTCAAAACAGCAGTACAAATGAGTATAAGTTGCAGTAGATACTTCCAGCCTGGGCGCCTAAGGGGCTCACACATGTATGAGACCAAGGTTGAACCACATGCAGGTACGTACCTCAGCGACCTCCATGGTGTCCGGGCGCTCTGTGCCTGCCCAGTCTCTTCTGATCAGACTCCTTTCTGACCTCATTGTGCTCGGTACGTTGGAATGTTTCCTCACCTTGGAAGGCACCTTCCCTTCACCTCTCAGTTTTACCACGTCTGACCTCCTTCCTCAGTTCCTTCGATGAACCACCAGGGACACTGATTGGAAGGCACCCACACGTGTAGAACACGCACCGCGCCTTCTCTCATGATCACCTCAACTTTCAGCAACAGGATTGAGAAGGTGCGCCAATTTCCACGACCCGCATCACCATCACATCACCCCTCCACTCGTTGACTGCCTGGTCCATCCGCACGAGATACCACCTACCTCAGTATTGGCTTGAGCATCTGGCATAAGCAGTTTTATCCAGGCACAATTCACTGGAATAAGCACCAAACCGCTGCTTATCCCACTGCAGGTTATCGTCTCAACCACTTACCTCACACCTCAATCACTCCGAATTCCTCTCTCCCCTCCCCTGTCTTGTACCTTCCATCCACCTTCCGCCTGGCACGATGGCATCCTCTACCGAGCAATGGCTATGCGACGATGTCTTCTGGCACACCGCGAAGCATTTCCTCCTCGACCCTCTGGACGTCTTGAATCTGTCCAAGACGTGCCGAAGAATGCATCAAGTGCTCGCTACTAAGATCCTCATTACCGATATCTACTTCACCAAAGAGCGAGAGATCTGGAACCGAGATCGCATTGCCGGTTTCGGGTTCGATGTTGAAGATGACACGCACACCTGGGGCATCGAGGATCCCACTGAACTCGAGGAGAACCGTCTCGCGGCCCGAGACGCTCTACCGGCCCCTCAACCGTTACTGCATTGGGCTATCGAGACTGCAGCTGCCGACACGGGAAGAGAAGCCACAGCACTGAAATGCATCGACCTCGCGGTGAGACATTGGCCGGATCACCTCCAGGCCAAAGATCACAATTGGGCAACACCAATCCAACTCGCAGTGTCTCGTGGCTGTCTTCGGATCGTGCAAAAACTGGTCGAATCAGGTTCCGTACTGGGGTCCTTCCTCTTTGTTGGCGATTTGGACATGGTCGAATGGGTTCGATCAAAACTTCCCGAACGCTTTCCTAAATGTTACGGAGAAGGCTGGCAGGGCTATTACCTGAACCCTGTGGACTGCACTGCACTGACATCGGCTATATTCACTGGCCAAATTGAGGTGGCTGTCTGGCTGGTGCAAGATTCAACCGCACCTTTCAACCAAGAATGGGACAATGCTCCAGAACTCTATACCGCTGCTCATATGGGAGCGGCTGCTGTTGTCTCCGCTCTTCTGGAATGAGTGCCAATTCTAGGTATGGTTGCGCGACACCTCTTCACATGGCCGTCACCCGAGATGACAATCTTGAAGTCGTGGGCATTCTCCTTGAACATCACGCGGACATCGACTCAAGAGATGACTATTATGGACTTCGGCCTCTACAATGGGCAGCGTTCCACCGTTCTTCTCATTGTTGCCGACGTTTGATATATGCAGGCGCGTCTCTTGCAGCAGATCATCCCCACGCGCTGGACCTTACAGTTCAACATGACGACTGTATGTTGGAGATTACACGTCTCATCCTTGGACGACTATCGGCTGCCGACCAGTCCATAATCTGCAGCGCTAATCAACCACGAAGCGAATCTGGGACTTGCAAACCAGTCGATACGCTTAGGCGTAGAGAAGTTTCTGTACTGGACCTTTAAAGGTCTCCATATACACGAAACCTCATAAGTCTTCATACCCGTCTAGCAAACAGAGTTATACTCATCAAATCAGAATGAGCATTAGAAGTGGCGTATTACATCAGAGCTGCTTATTTCTGTCTGCTTATTCAAGTATTTCTAGTTTTCCACGTGTATATACTCACTCCTATTAAGTCTCCAAGCGTGCATGTTGAAAAGTTCCAGGTCACACGTCAGCAATTAAAGAAAGCTTCATACGCTACTTGTAATGCTTATCCCAGTGTGCGTATTCCAATCACACTAAGATATACGTTCGTTGGCTAGACGGGTTTATGTAGACTGATGAGGGCTCAGCATATTCTGACCGGATCGCGGACAGACAGTCCGTCGGACTGACCATGAGAGACATAGATTGGAAGGTAAGGTATTGCAAATGTACTCTAGTAGTCTACTAGGGGAAAATTATTCCCTACATGGTATTGTTGTTTATGCCGTTTCCATCTGAGTCTTTGATATCTTCTCCTTCCATAGGGTCTCCTCTTTCTTCAGCTCCCGCGACACATACCACGTCGTAGCCGCGGCCCATATACCCGCCCATACGAAAGGGACGCCCCAGCCTATCGCATAGGCAATGTCCGTGTTGTTGAGGCTGAATATGAGGATGGTCATCATGACGGCACACCCTTCTGAGCCAACCGCCCAGAAGATGCCCAGTCTCCTCAGCATGGTCCGGAAGACGTGGCTTGCCTCATACCGCTTGTCCAAGGCGATTCGGAAATCGGTCCCGCCGCTTCCATCAACGGCACATATATCTTCGATGAGCGGATAGATGCCGGGCCGCAATTGTGAGCCGCGAGGGACCGACGATAGGCGCACTGGTGCCGGTACGTGGAAGTATCGGCAGACGTCGATGACGAGGAGCAGGGTGCCGAAGACATATAGCATCGTAGCGAGCGGCATGGCAAGGAGCCGGATAAACGGATCTTCTTGAACCGAACCACTACGGGATGATCAGATTTTGCCTCGAACGCGGTGAAACAATCGGGAAGAACTTACATAATCAACTCAATCATGACGATAACCCAGGCGGCGGTGTACCACCAGTGAAACCAATCAAAAAGCCATCTCTGTTCTGTGGCACCGATAGCCTGTAACACCGTCAGTCAAACTCGGTTATTGAATCCCGTCCCCGCTTAGGGGTAGGGCCGCCGAGCAACTTACGCGACAAGTGCTGTTTTTTCTCCACAGTCTCCAGCCCCTGAGGAAGTACTCAAAGATAGCTGCACCTCCAATGGCGGCAGTCACAATACTGAAAACAGTATTGGCGCTCAGTTTCTGGTTGTCCGGATTTCCCGGCCCGACACCATACCACAGTCCGAAATACAACACAAGGGGACAAACGACGGTGTCGAAGACGGTTATGCTCCAGAAATAGAATATGGCGGCCTTGCGTGTTCGGAGGGTGTAGTTGAGCGGCGGGGGCCGAGGCTGGAAGGGCACAGTCCCTCGATCGGTGACGGCCTCGTTGTCGTCCATGACGTGGGTTCGCTCAGGCTCAGGAATCACACTCAGGGCTATACTGGGCCGGCGGCCCATAACCAGGCTCGGGCGACCAAAAGGTCCATCGTAACGCCTGTCGAACTGTTCACTGTGTCTGCCCTTCTCATCCGGTCGTGCGTCCGACAGGCTCTTTCGCGTCGTAGGCAGCTTGGGGATGGACTGTGTCGATGATTGTAATGGGGACGCGTCCTCGAGTCGGACCTTGGGATCCACGGGCACGGCGTCGGGCGCGCTCTGCGTTCTTCGCTGGTCAGCCAATAATGTTGGTGGCGGTGGCAGCAGTGCAGCATCGACAGCGGTTGCGTCGGTGTCTAGAGGCAGGTCATGGTCGGAGGCCGTTGCGGGACGGCCAGACTTCGTGATGTCCTGCATCGCTGATGTATGTCCAGCCTGAATGCTGCTGTTGCGGTATAGAAAATACGGGGTGTTGACCGCGTTGAGCGTCGTTGATGGGCCTAACTAAGCGTAGGTCCCGTGCTAGCGATGCAGAGAGCAAAAGGACGGAGGGAAGAATATGAACGTCGAAGGGAGATAGAATGGGCGGATACAACTATGGATTACAGAAGATGACCGCACAAACGGACTTGGGTAGGGACGGAGCAATGGATCATGGACGTCGTCTTGACTGGCCGAGATGGGTGTTGATGTCGTGGCCCACGTCACTCCAAGTCTCCAACGCCTGGGCGGTTGAGGCAGTGCAGGAATTGGAATTGTCATTGAATTGAGAACATCGAACGACCCGACTCACTGGTCAATCAAATTGGGTGGGATTGACCCGGAGCTGCCCCCAACGGAAAGAAATCCCGGTCCATGACGTGTGACGTAGTACGCTGTAACAGGTTTTAGCGTGAGCCCACAAGCCCCATTGAAAGCCGCTCCCTGGGCTGCGGCTATTGGCCGACACGTTCAGGGGTTGAGATTAATAGCTTGGGGGTGGATGAGCAGTGGCTGAACCGTGGCGCGTGCATTGTGGCTGGTGCTATCACCAACTTCTGCATGTGTCAAACACCACATGCGCCGACCGGATCACAATACGCACAACTGATTTTATATTCTTCACGTCCTGCCTACATTCTACAGATAGCCGGCTGACTACCACGACGGAAGCGGCAGACATCCTTGTCGTCAAGCCATGTCATATTCCAATGCGACGCTCTACGTCATCAATAAGATCCGCCATATGCCACTTTGGTTGCCGAACTGGGAAACTCCGGTTTACGCAGATTCACGACGTGATTTTGTGCTAGTACGGAGCAGGAGACGGGTGCTATGCGCTGCATTCGCGATACGTTCCCACTTAATGTTCTAGATGAAGAGAAATAAGGGTGTTGAGTTGAATGATATCGGAACATGGAATTAGAGGTTGGTTTGACATCCTCTCGATGTGACAGGAGCCAAATCCACCTGGTTCATCAGACTCATCTCCCACTATAGGAATATTACCAAGCATGCTCTATTACTTAATCGAACTCTAACCTCCCATATCTCTACAGACTTTATGCATTAATGCCGGTAGTTTCTATTATGCGCCCGATTACCGCCCCCAGATCGTCCCGCCGGCGGCTTGCGCGAGCTATGCCCAGTCTCGTCCTCCTCAGGGATTATAGACAGCGTATCCTGTTTCTTCTTTCTCGGACGCGGCGGAAGCTGCTCTTGGTCCCGCTGTTGGCCCTTTGCGGACCGAGCGTAAGCCGTAGGGGACCGGCGCCGGCAGTTCGTGTCGAATGTTGTCGCCCAGCTCGTGTATCCTGACAGGGCGCGCCCGACCCTTCTCGGCGCCGTTGTGTCTTCGCGGGCTAGGCGCATACGGGGCTGTGTCATCATACCAGCGACGTGAACCTTTCTCGTTGTCCGGAGGATCGTCAAGACCGACGTACTTCTCTCGGGTCTTCCTCTGCTGAAAACGACGTGCTGCGAAGAAGAGCGCGAGTAGGACAGTTGTAGGTACGAGAATGCCGATAGCGGTAATGCTTCCTTTAGACATCTGCGCTGACGAAGTCGACTGGTCCTCGATCGCAATGGGCCCTGTAGTTGTTGGAGATGATGTGGCATCTATAGTGTGGAAGTACAAGCCGCTTCCAGTCGGTGATGCTGATTCATCTACAGTATGGAAATCCGACTCGCTTTCAGTTGCTGTCGCCGAGTCGTCTCCAGTCTGAAACCCTGTTTCACTCCCAGTTGCTGATGCCGATTTGTCTACAGTATGTATCTCAGACTCGCTTCCAACTGCTGATGCCGGTTCGTCTTTGGAGATGCCGGTTCGTCTTTGGAGATGCCGACTCGCTTGCAGTTGGGACTGACGATTCGCTCGTGACTGGGATTGATGATTTGCTTGCAGCTGCATGTGCTGGTCCATTCAGAATTGGCGATGGCTGTTTCGCTCTGGTCACGGAGGTTGCTGGGCCATGTGCAGTTCTGATGGTTGATGGTTCGGAGCCGACAGATCCCGCAATTCCGCTCGCCTTTGCCGTCGTACTTGCCATTGTCACCGTTCTCGCAATTATCGCTGTCGGTGTCGCCGCCATCGTCGTAGTAGTCGTCGTCGTCGTCGTCGTCGTCGTCGTGGCCGGTATCCCCATCACCCCTCGAAGAATAGACTGGTGATCAGCCGGGAAAAGGGTGAGCTCCTCTTCTCGCCAGTAAACCTCGAGGAGATCGGATACAGCAAGCACATCAGTGGTCAGAACAGTCTTGGAGAACATAACGCCACCAGTCGCGTCATGGCCGCTCATTGCCAGGGCTGTAAAAGGGGCTGGGAACGATCCAATGCAGGAGAACACCGTGCCACCATCAGTATTCGAACTTCCCACATGAAAGTTGCTGCGACCTGTCAGCTATCGGCTCCCATGACGGTATGCGACGGAACTCACCTGCTACAGCATAGGCCGTGCCATCTAGCTTGGTTCGCGTCCTTCGCATTCTCAAGGATCTTGGTGACTTGCTTGAGCTCAAGCCCGCTCCCACAGATTCCTGGGCCAAACGCTGTTTGGTGCCCATGATTCGGAAGACAGTTAGTCGAATCGGGTATGTATTCCTGATTGCCCCATACTGTTCCCTCAGCTCCGTTCTCAAAGACCCAACTCGTCGCGCATGCTGCCGGAGGGGTGAAGACCGTGGTGAGAGGCTGGTATGGTATGGGCATACGTGGGTTTTGACATGGACTGACATAGTCGGCGATGGTCGTGATCAGCGGAAGGGTCTGCGCGGCTGCCATGCTTGCCTGTTTCGGTGGTTCGCCGCAATGTCTTCTACATATGAGCTTGGATCGAGTTGAGGATTGAAGTGGGCACAGGGATCGAACTACCAGTTGAAGACGTTGACGGGCTCGGCAAATGTGCGACCTCGTATCTTATAACTACGTTGATGATTCACCGACGTACCGCACCCCTTTGTCTTTGGGTTACTCGATCAGACGTATGTTCTGTGACATACAGATCGGACCACGTCACGGACTGGTCTGTCACGTAGATTCGCTCCATATCTCGTGATTGGCCAACTGATCTATGCATGCGGATAATCAGTGTTCATCTGTGCCGCGCACCATAGTCCTCGTTGCCGGCGAGTACCGAACATGTATTCACCCATATATCCATCGCATCACACCCAGGAAGTAGCACATCCTGGAAACTCATCCTGTCAATGGCGT
The DNA here is from genome assembly GCA_963556695.1 of Anthostomella pinea. Taxonomy (NCBI): domain Eukaryota; kingdom Fungi; phylum Ascomycota; class Sordariomycetes; order Xylariales; family Xylariaceae; genus Anthostomella; species Anthostomella pinea. The sequence continues at coordinate 2,057,107 of CAUWAG010000008.1, read as the reverse complement.
GGTACCTGCCTGTGACGTCTCCAAATTGATTCTCATAAGCTGTCCTTCTGCTTCGGTGTACGTCGACCATATGGAATGTAGCGGGAACGGAGACGGCGGCTGCTTCTCCGCCTTGTTGGTCCATGTCGATGAGGTAGATATCCCATCCGCCGCTGGCGGCCAGTGTCTGCGCGACGGCTAGGCCGATTCCATTCGCGCCGCCTTTGATGATCACTGCCTCAATCGTGGAGTCCATGATCGAGTAACGGATGTCCTTGGGGAGATCAGGGACTTGAACTCTGCCCCGCTCTTATATGCCCTAGCATCAACCTGCGACATAATATAGGCCTGCAACCAGCCACGCATCAGATCATAGTCTCCCTGGGGGCCTCGGTGCGACTGGGTATATCGGTCGAGTCCCGCATCTGCTCTACATCCGAGCAAGGGCGAAGGAAGTCGCACAAACTTTATCCGTGTCCCGTCTCCTTGCGTGTAGAAATAGTTCGTCAATGCACATTGTCGCTGATCAGGTCGCATATCCCTGACATACATCGCATCGCATCGCTGGAACCGTGGCAAAGGAAGCTGTCAATTTGGTACAAAAGGCGAACCCAGCATGAATGAAGAAGCAGCTAGGCCTGCGCAGTTGCATTCTACTTGTCTCTGACATAGTCCATGGGTACGCCCATCATTGTTTGTCATACCCGCCCACAAGGTTGACTGTCTTGGTTCTGACATGCCTCTTCCTGTCCTTCTGGGATTGGCTCTGGGTGAGTCGGCACAGAGCCCTCTAGCTCCATCGACGCAGACCCAACGACAGTCGAACCAGAGAAATGGCTGTCTGGGATCAACCTGTGTTCCATCACTTGGATTCCGCGAGTGCGTGCTGTGCAATTCGGCTCTCCAGGCCCCGCCACTGAAGTGTTTATGAATATTCTGACCTGCTTCCATTTCGGGTATATCGGGAACGGTATTCTTCCTCCACCGATGTATCCAACTGTAGCGACTTCTTCCTGCTTGCGACGCGGAGCCAATAGTATGGCTAGGCTCCGAGGAAGCCCTGTCAGCTCTGCCGCCGTTGAACCGATGCTTGCTGGCGAAGTAACCCAGTCCGCCGAAAGCCGCTGCAGCCAGAACTGCGCCGATGCTTATTCCCGCTATGGCTCCTTTGGACAGCGAGGAATTTGAATGCCACTCCTCAGTGTCAACTGACGAAGTTGAAGATTGAGGCTGTCCTGACCCTGACATTGTCGTACCCGATGTTGTCATGGCCACGGATGAGACTGACCCCAGATTGCTTGATGATGTGGTGGCTGTAGCCGGCGGAAGTCCCATCGCAGCACGCAATGATGCTGCCAATGGCGCATCGAACTGACTAAGGTCATCGGCAGACCAGTAAATTTGGACTGGGTCAACTACCGCTGTGACGGAGACCTAATCAGCACGGTCGTTGAGTCCTCATCTGTGCCTGCAATGGTCGCGGTGACCGGCGCAGTAAGATCGGCGATGCAACTGGGAGAACCCGCAGCTCTAATGTCCGAGTAGATGCGAAAATCGCTGTAGAAACGGTGGTATCAGCTACCTGGTACGGTATTGGGAATCGAGACTGGGACACCCACGAGCTGCAACAAAACCCCTCGTAAATGGTTTGAGAACTCGTCGCCGTCGTCTCTTCAACGATCGCGTTCACTAGCTTGAACTCCTGTCCACTGGGACAAACTCCAGGCTTGTATATATAGAGAACGTTCTGGAACGGGCGACATGAAGAGATACCCGGGTCGTGGGCCTTGTCGACCCAGACAGTACCCGAAACATGGGCATCGTAGTAATATTGAGTGCTGCAGTAGCTCAGAGGAGTGAACACAGTGAGCAGCGGAGGTATGCCGTTGAAGTCGTTAGTAACTTGAGGGACTGTCAATGTGAAGGCAGGCTTCACTGTCGTGCTCATGTTGTCCGGCGGTCTGGGTGAGCCATGCTGGCCCTGTGTCCTTGTCGAGGTAGGAGAAGAGTATGCTGTTTATCCCCCCGGATTCCGAGAGACAGCGAAAGCACTGCCAGTGCTCCATGGGAGTGATTTTTATTTTATTCACCAGCGGTACGACCGCCTGACCACTGACCAGCCGTGGAATACTACCATCTTTACCCGAAAGTCTGGTGCTGAGGGGCTGGGCCAATGAGATCCCGGTATATCCGCGCCCTTTGGTGATGCTGCTTCGCGATCATGACTACCTGTGTTTGTGTGCTGGTGTCAGGGTGTACAGTACCACACCTGCGTCGTGAGAGGGCGGGGTTGACTGCCGTGTACCACGATGGGTAGGTAACACAGTTCCCGTATGCGCGTACGTAAAGACAAGAAGCCTTATTGCGAACCGAGGCTCTGCCTGTCGCCTACAAGGCAGGTACTCGCGTGTGCCCCCGATCTGCACCAACTTTGGTACATGGATACTGAATGCTTCCCCTGCATCTCGACTTGTTGAGGCGGTGTCAACACAGCAAGAGGGAAACACAAGGACCCACTTGGTTTGCATAGGGGATAAGAAAAGGGGCAACGCTAACTTATGCATTGATACGATATCGAGGGCAACCTTGAACCGGGGCACTTTACATAAACATTGGCTGCTTATGTGGGGCGTGAGGCTGTGCCCGGCTGCCTGGGACCGTCTGCCTGACTTCAGCTTTTGCTGCTCGAACACCAACGACCCCAAGACTGTCTTCATTTCAGCGTCGATCCTCACTCAACACTTTCATTCATAATCCTCCGTGACTCGCGTGGTTTTCGACACCATGGGCAAACCCTCTGCCGCTGAGGCTGCGGCCGACTCCGTCTCACTGCACACGAATCCTGGCGAGAGTTCCATGTACATCGACGACGACGCGCCCGAGCTTTCTATCGATGATCTGCCGCCGACCTACGATGATGCGTTCGAATCGTCCGAGGGCGCTCCGATGCTCCCTCACCAGCACGAAGTAGCTGGAGACATGGTCACCGCGAGGGCCCGTCCAGGCGAGCCAGGCGCGAAATTCATCACGGACCTCAATACTGGTGCTCAGTCCTGGGTGACGAAGACTCTCGAGAATCCCACCACTCTCGAACAGTTTGTTCGCCGCCTTGCCACCGTTCCGCCACGCCCGTACATTACGATTGTGGGCACACACTCGCAGACGACCAAGGACAGCAAGGGAAAAACCGAAAAAAAGACCATCACTGACTTCGATGTCTCGGTGGAGCTTACGCCCTATCTATACTCAGACGCACAGTACCGCAAGTCCTGGACTCACATGCGTACTGTCGACAATGGGGAGAAGGCACGGCGTGGAACCGTCTTCCAAAAACGCGCGCCAGGCTCCAATCAGAGTATTGAGGTGGGTAACGAACCGAAACCGACCCTTCAGGAGTGGTGTCATCGGTACGCCGCCAGTCATGCTGGATTGAAGGTATTCACCCTGCAGCGGCGAATGGTGGGATTTGATGAAGAGACTGTCAAGGCGCGCCTGGAGACAATGGTGCGCGGCACGAACTACCGCGGTCATCTGCAGGTTCGGGTTGTCACCAAGGACGCTCAGATGGATTTCTACAACAACGCGAAGCTTAACCGATGGCGCTTCACGACGTGGATACAGTGGCTGTGCACGCTCACGCTGTTGTTCATCTTCACCTGGCCCTACCTCTATCTGCGAACGAAGCGGTGGGAGGTCGCCGTAGCCGAGTGGCCATACTCAAGAATGGGCGAGGGTGGCAACAAGGAATACGTCAGCATCAGCGAGGACCAGTGGTACAACATGTGGGGACGAGCTATATGCAAGGCTGTCTTGGAGAAGAGACAGAAGGTGCTTGACCAGGAAGACCTGCGAAGAGAGGCCGAGGCTCAGGCTACCTTCAACTCTGGCAACGAAACGGTCGATGGCGCTGTGGGTCTCTTCAGGGCTGGTATATTTGCCATGAACGAAGTGAATCGGCAGCTCGGCTGGGGCGGAGATTGCTAGAAGCATACTCAGAAGAAAGCCAAGCGTAACGTGCGGCCAATTCTGTTGGTCATCTTGGGAATCCTTTTGTCTGCAACGTACTACCTACTGACTTGTATCCCCATGTGGATTCGGGTTGTTATTATTACCTTTCATCTAGCCAACGCTGGCAGGATGATTGCGCTTAGATGATAGATCTCGTCTCATGATACCCTTTTTCTATATTGACGAATTCACTATCTTCTCGATCGTCGTATGTCCCTCACGTACAGTTCTCGTCGTGCTATATGTACGTGGAAGGGTGACATTCTGGCGAACACTGAGTATGTATAGTGCTGCCTGGCCGGCACAAACTGCGTAGTCGGGGGGTCATGACTAGTAGCTTCTACCTTAGGTTCTCTGGTTCCTTGACGTGAAACGAGATCATGAAGCATGGCATGTCGACAGGTATTGCTTCTGCTTCTATTCCGCTGACTGAGTATAGAGTGGTATTCTACCCAGTCCCTATCTGAGAATCTCGTATTCTCGCCATGATGCCCGCTCTGGCCCTGAGAGATGGATAGATATTCGTTACCAAGTCATTCGCATAATCCATCCACTCAAGATCTTTACAGAGCATAATCCCGGGCACCAAACAACGATCCACCCCAATATCGACGAGCAGCTGATTCAACTCAGGGGGATTGTCAATCCTCTTGGCTTTAATGATCAGAGACACATCTTCACCCTTCCTATAGCCAAGCAAGACAGCCGTTTCCTGCAGCCTGGAAAAAGTGCGCATGATCTTTGGCAGCTGAAGCCAGTTCGTCGCGGTGTGCGTCGTCACGCCCACCAGAATGATGGACCGGATATAACGTAGCGCGAGCTCGCAGTCTAAGGGGTCCTTGAAGATGAGGAGCGAAACGAGGCCGCCGGGGAGGTTGGGACTCATGGCGAAGGTCTTGGAGGCGAAGAACGACTCCTTCCCCAGCCGTCGAAAACGGCGGTTGGTCGAGTTGATGATCAGCCAATCGCAAAAGTGGACGGACTGCGACGCTGGGAGGCCGGTGGCTAGCTGCATTGCTGCGTGGTTTCGCAAAGCATCGCCAGTCCAGCCAGCCGCCCACAGTCCGGATCTGTCGCTGAGTAGCTGGCGAGGTCGCTTCTTGAACATCTGAGCGCAGGCTTCTGGGAAGAAGGGAGTATCCCGCTCCATGGCATGGTTCAGAATCTTCTGAAGGATCTCATCTGGAAGACGGTCGAAATAGGGTACAGGAGCCGTTTGAGAAGGCATTTCGGCTTGGTATGGTGGTTTGGACATAGACAGCTTGGTCGGGATGCAGGAAATCAGCCTGAGAGAAGCGCAGGCGGCAGGCCAGAGGTCTGCTTATGAGTTCCAAATGGCAGCTGACTGATGCTGGTGGAGCTGATTGATTGTCGGGGTCTCCAAAGCCAGTGACGCGGTGGCGCTGCGCCGCAGCACTGCACATGCAACCCCCAACAACGTTGTGTGGTACTCATTGCTATTTTTAGGATATATCAACGCAGTCGCAAGTGTATACGCTCTTATAAGCAAATATTTGCCCTTCTTACGTACCTATAGTGAAATATCTTCTCTAGTCCAAAACCCAACCAACATTTCGGTGCCATGAAAGTTCAACACGGGAGTTGAAGGGCAGCGAGCCACAGTGGCTCTAGGGGGTGGCAGTGCACTGTAAGCGGTGGTCATTAGCGCGTCCTTATAGCGCCCTGCGCCACATGTTCTCAGAAGAGAAGGGGTTTTGCTCCTATGGCTGAGCCTAGTTCAACGTTCTGCATCTTTCATCAACCTCGACGATTTAATCACCAGAGCTGCCGAGTACAACAGGACGAATCCCACGACATAATCTTCGGGATGATCATGTCAATTATTTGGGTGCTTGCCCAAACTCATGAAGAACCAAAGGATCATGGCTACTGTTCTCCGACACAAACAAGACAACGGACGATGCCTGAACTATTCGGGCGACACCGGGGGCTCGGCATTGGTTATATCCATAAATTGAAAAGAATGACTGTTAACAAGAAAGACTCTATGATGTGCTCCGAACTAGAATATACACTTTCCGCCATTGACTGCGTCACCCTCCAGCTGACCGTGATCATACACTGGCTCCCAGACTCGTCGACTCCAGAGCCCCCAAGCCCTGGCCTGTCTATAACCCTTCCATATAGACGCTACAACTGGGATAGGCACCCTGTAATGAGCAATGCGCTATTGCAGTGTGCTTATACCCGAACCCCCAACTTCTATGATTCGTCGCACTCCCCACCCCAGCGAAAGTCGTTGGCGATATCGACATCAACTGAGACATCCTCCGTAGCATACTGGAGCAAGTTCATGTCGGCGGGACAAGTGTTGGTTCGGGACCGCTCTTCGACATCACGCTTCTGCCCGGCGCCGATTTGAGCAGGGTCGAAGAACCCGTTGGGGCGCGCAAGCGCCTGCACCACACTTCCTGCCTGCGAAGCCCAGGCCGTGATGGCATCAAGCAGGTCTTGGAGATCCTGCGCAGTCGGGAACTGAGATGTGCTCAGTCCGAACCCGAAGTCATTGGCGATAGCTCCGCCGGCTTTGCCGTACACTCCGCCCTTCGTGGATGGGAGGAACAGCAGCCAGGCGCGCCGGTGGGCCGCCTGGTTCTGCAATAGCCATTGGTGGAATTCGTCGAGGAGGCCCTTGGCCGGGCCTGCTTCGCCTAGTCCGTAGAAGCCGTCGATGATGCTCTGTGGGAAGGACGCGCCTAGGAGGAAGAAGATGCGACCTTGGGGAGACCATTGTAGGGTCATTCGTCCGCGGCGTTGGCGTTTGGCAGTGGCGCCTGAGTCATCCCCTGTGTCGACGCTTCGTGCGACCACGTCGACTGATGGACCCTCGTTGTTGAGGGAGGTGGCACGGCTCGAGAGAGAAGAGCCAGGTGGAGAGCCTGCTGGGATAGCGTTGGCCAGGCTGGTCAGAGCGGCGCCGAAGAAGAATATTCTCTTGAAGGACACCATTTCAACGGTGTAGACTGTGTAGTATTGCAAAGAAGTTAGTGTATGAACAAGGGGCTAGTGGGACAAGTTGGTAAATTCTTGGAGTGTTGGTTGCGATGTCTTTCCTCTCCGGATGGAGGCTCTCTGTGGGCTTAAGTACTTGGGCCTTTGCTGATTGCTTCTTCGTAGAAAGCGTTCGAGACTATACCGAGCCTAGCGGGGTACCGGTAGACCTACACGTTCTATGCTATCTTTGTCCCTGAATTCGAAGTGCTGATCAGTGATACAGTGGCTGGAGCTGATCAATCCTCGGGTCCGGAGGGGCTGGCCAGTGATGCGGTGGCTATAGCTGAACAATCCCAGAAGTGCCAAGTCGCATCCTGCCATGCCCGAGATGTCTCTCGGAGTATAGAACGACCCATTCAAACCCATTCCACCACCATATGATCTGATGGATGTCAGTCTCCCAGGTCGCGACACTGCCACGATGGTGGCGTAGCTGCGTGGTGACTAATGTCTGAAGACAATAAAAGCTTTTGGAGGATCTGCCGATCGATCAAAGAGCTTTAATGATCCTGCAGGTACCTAGACAGGGGCGCGATGGGGGCCAGCCATAATTTGATATATCCGTCTATGGGGGTGGCTGCTTACGTTCCTGTCATTCTCATATGATCACCTCCCAAGCAACGCGTACCACCTCAGCTGAAACACTTGCCCACCTACCTGCTTACATACCTGGCTATAGAGGAAGTGCCCTTGATGAGCTCCCCTGCCAGCCTTAAGAAAGAGGCTTGACCAATGACAAGTAAGCTCTTTTTAGATGCACCCGAGACTCCGAAGCTGACTATACCGGACGACCTCACTAAGCACGTGTATTCCTCATAAGCTGATCGGCAGCCCACCTGGTCATTGGGGGAGAATAATAGCAACTTTGATGGCACCTTGATGTCATGAGGCTAATTCGTCGTCAGCTCGGTGCCGTTTGAGGCTTCAAAGGATTCCACAGCGGTTCCGAGCCTCCCTTGTCGACGGTAGACCTCGTCATTCGGATCATCGTGATGTGATGGTCTAAGAAAAGGAAGGAGGTATGGCTTACCCTCCAATTGACCCTGTAAGATGTCGGTGGGAGAGGTTCAGGTATGCTGATCCAGCAGTATAGCCACCGTCAGCCAGAATTGCATCGTCTACGATGATGTAGGTGGAAAGGATAGGCTGAAGGCGGGCCCCTTCGAGCTGACGCTCGGTGATATCATGGTTCTATACCATGTTCTGCTCACTGCACAAGTTGTCGGGGTTGAAAATAAATACTGGACTTATCCTCGGAAGCCAGAACTATTCTATCAGACCAGACACCAAGCACACCCACAAGCAACTTGAACATCATTAACTCACATCATTACGCCGTCACTATCAATTTTGATTCGCACAACCTTGTACAATTTCACAGTATCTTCTCATTTCCATTCTTCATCATGTATACCAAATCTATCCTGGCAGCTGCCCTCCTCTCCACCATCGTCGCCAGCAGTCCAATGCCGGCGGACGTCAACGTCCCAATCACAGATGCCGAGATGCAAGCCCTGGAGGCCGGCGGCCTGAAAGCCCGTGGCGGCTCGGTCAACGTCCCCATCACGGATGCCGAGATGGCAGCCCTCGAGGCCGGCGGGCTCAACAGCCGAATCGACATCCAGGCCCGTGACAAGGTCATGAACTGCGGCCACCTCGTCACCGGGAAAGGGGGTAGCAACGGGCACGGCAAATGGGTGCCCGTAGACCAGTTTGGGCAGCTTGCCGATACGTTCTGTATGTCTCCATAGTCCCCTAGCCTCATAAGCTACTCTTGTAAATGCAGAGTATGTGGCTAACAGTCCTCACAGGCAAGGCGTATGTCGGTACGGACATCTACAAGGGGCACGAGACCTCGGACACCTACGCAGCGTCCCTCACCAACCAGGACGACGACACACAGCCGGGCGACGCCGGAAACATTGTCTTCGCCATCTACAATACCGATCGTGAGGGCAGCTACGTCGTGGACCATGACACTGTACGTATAACACCATCCCGCCTTGTATCCCATAAACCTGAGTTCCTCGAATTCACTCTGCCTTTCTTTCCCATCATCCTTCTATTCTCCTAGAAACGTCGTCTCCACGTCTAAGGCAAGGAGGCTAACATAGAATGCAGTGTCTGCGAGCGATGAAGGGGCCCCTCGGTAGCCACATCACCAAGCGGGACGGCAAGGACTACGTTCTCTTTGAAAAGCGGGACAACTGCTACGGTACTAAGCACAACGATTATGAGGGGGGGTACTACAAGGTTGACGGCATCGGTGCTTTTGGCAGCGAGGTGTATTCGTCCTCGTAGGGAGGCTTGAGGGATCGGGAGTTCTGAAGGCTCGTTGTACATCCCAACTGCGGGAAGAAGGTGGAAAGGTGGAGGCGGGGTTGTTGTCTGATTTCGTCGCGCCCTGGCGGTTGCAGAGAAGGCTTCCATCGCGTTGGTCTGTATTTTACTTGTAAGATATATTCATACTGAAAATTGTTTACGCACTCTTTCGGTCACGCACTTCACTATGTTCTGGTATCTCAAGTGAAAACCCTCACTGAAGGATGTTGAATCATTGTGGAGGGTTGTAGTCGTTGTAGCTTGCGCGTCGTGGAGGACAACTGTACGATTGGATCATAACCAGAAGCAACTGACAAGCACAGAGTGCAGGGGGTCAACGGCGCAACTTTGACGTTGTCACTATTGAAACAGTGTTGGCGATGCATGCCGAATAAAATGTGTTTTATGTTGGTAAACGGGCTGGTATATACGTGCTTAATATTTATATATTGAAACTATTCCAGCATACATCATCGTGATGTCGGACCTGGTGCAGATCACCTGTGCGACACCCAAAAGTTGAAACAAGGCTTGTTTCGTCAGCCCCTGACCCGGAGACGACACGCGTGTTCCGAGGAAAGAGGCCCCGACACCTCGATCTTTTAGAAAGAACCTTACTGCTTAAAGATACATCGATCCCATACGATTTAATTTCACCAGCAATAACCATTAAGCCCACCGATTTGTAGACCAGACGAAGGCAGACCGCTATACAGCTAGGATACCGCGCGGCCACGGATAGTAGTGGCTTCGCTTCTTACCGAGAATGGTTGCATTCGATAGAAATTTTACCTTTTATATCGTAAGTCCTCCAGAGTCTTCAATTCCGCGGACCCATTAACACGTTCTCAGGTACCTGCGGCTTTCATCCTCTTATTCCTTCTCAAGCTCTACAGCTTTGCTCTCGGCGGCCGGTATCTGGACCCCGCCAGCCCGCAAAAGTACAAACCAGCTATAGCTGATGCCGATGATCTCGACCCGAAGGTATGTCTCTCATTTCGCCGCTGTCGTTGAGTTCCCCTCGAGTGCTAATCGTGGATCCAGACGAAGGCGCGTATCCTACGAGCCGAGAGCGCGTTCGCTAATGGCTTGGAGACCATCTCTTTATACGCAGCTGCGGTCGTGTCGGTGAACATAGCTGCCGTCAATCCAGTGGTTGCCAATGCGCTGGCAATCGCGTATCTGGGCACGAGGGTGATATACAATGTGATCTATGTGGTTCTCCAGGATGAGCCGAGGTGGGCTTTGGCCAGGAGCGCGACATGGTTTACGGGCGTGGGAATCATCCTTACCATGTTCTTGCTGGCTGGGTCAGCCGTGTACTAGAGTCAGTGATTGGATTAGGAATCTGTATAGGCATCCAGTGGAGTCCCAGTCTCCTCAAAAGTGCACGCGTCTCGAACACTACTTTCTGTAGAGTGATTTCCCACGTCTTTGATCTTTGGTGTACACCTAAGGATATTGGAGCTCCTTGGTTAGAAGCTTGATCATTGGGCCATCGACAAAGAGTGGCATGGGTCACCTCCAGTCTGCCTGCAGATGAGAAAGAGGCAAAGCCAACATGCACTTGGTAGCTCAGCCATGGTTGCCTTGGCTATCGTTCCATTGCTCTTCAGGCAGGTGATCCGGCTTCCACCTTGTGCTCTTTCAAATATTGTACACCTCTTGCAGGCACACTTTCTTTTCTGTCACTAGAAAGTCAGGCAACTGACTACCTCTTTGCCTTTGTACTTCGACTTCATCTATATATCTGGTCTATACCCCGTCTGGCTGGCAGTCCAGCACCAAGTGAAGCCACCTGTCTCAGCACCCGTCTCTCGTCAGCCTACCTAACCCAGACGAATCCACCCACGCCAACAACACCATGTCCCGACCAGCCGACTTCCAACTATTCTCCCAGCTTCCCATCGAGATCCGTCTTGCCGTGTGGGGACTTTACGCGCTTCCAAGAGGTCCCGTGGTCCATGTCATGACCCATCCCACCCAAAACGATCTCCATTATCTTTGGCTCACTTCGTTCACGATGTCCAACCCGAGGTTTTTATCCACGCTGAGAGCGATAATGCAAGTCAGTCGGCAAGCGAGACAGGAGGTTCTGCAAGGTCGTCAACTTGTCAGATTGCTGCAACCCCTTAGCGCTTGGAATAGCAAATGCGTAGCAGCATTTTACGGATCTTATGAGCGAGCTCCGTCTGTAATGGAACCGATACTGCATGGCTTCTTCTTCGTCAACTGGGATCTGGATTTGATCTACTGCCAGGGCCACTCACCCATGTACCTGTACTCAATGCTGACTAAAACGCATCTGAGCAAGGTCAAATTCCTGGCTGTTGATGTTGCGGCCCCCAGGATCTCCCCTGTCGGTCCAGTAATAGTCCCGTGGCGGGACAGATCGGGACGTGACATCAACGAACACTTGGTATCGCTTGAACGCCTACTTTTCGTCTCGACGAGGGGTACCGTATGCCGTGCCTAGGGAGAGCCGCATGAAGCTGGGAATGAGACTGCGGCGGAGCTCTGGCTGGAATATGAACCAAGGCAGCTAGACTCGGCAGCTGAGAGCCTCCCTACAAACGAATTTGGGCTTCATCCCATCGACCCGGACACCCAAGCCTATGGCCTCTTCGATGGTCCCCTGGTCTACCCTTACCGTCGATACTTTCATCCGATGGGTATTCGACTAGAAAGGCCGGAACAACCTGTTGAGACGTCTTTCACAGACTGGATGGACAGGATTTCTCAGGCTGCAGAGGAAGAGCTCCTTAGGCGCTGTGGCCATCAAGTTGACGTTCAGATGGTGATGGATGTGCTGGGCAAGAGATACGGACCGTACTACCAGCGGGCGGGGTGTTATTGGCCGGTCATACGAATGGAAGAGGGGCTCCCCAGGTCACTCTGGCTGATGGAAGATGAGCCTGATCGCACGGAAACGACCGAAGCATGAGTTTTGTGGATGATTGACATACGGGCGGTTGGCAGTCTCACGGAAAAGGAGAACCAAGCTGTTATCCGCGCAGGACATGATAAGACTCTAATGATCTCGCCATGTACTACCTTTTCGTATCTCATCCTACTAGACTGCAGTGTCAATGTCTGTTGCACCTAAGCTGAGGCGCTTAAGGTTCACATGCGCACGTTCCACCCCTCACCTCATGCTTCATATCAAAGACATTAATCTTCGATGCTGCCGCTCTAAGTGCTGTAAATATGCCAGCAACATGTGACATGTGATGTCGCACGTACACAGGAGATGCACCGGGCACCTACGGCTGTCACATAGCCATAGCTGCCACCCCCCGTTGGCACATTAGTTGCCAAGGACATCGCGCTTTCTGCCCATCTTCTGTGCAAGGCGCATCTATGCGGAACAGAGTATCTGAAAGCATGGGAACAGGTCATCGGCCAAGAAGTACCTAAGGGCTCCCCTTACCGCTTGCCCTACTGCAAACTGGCGGCAATTACTATCTTCAAAGAGGTAGTCAATACATCCCGCACAGCTCTTAGGTCCTCCCCAACGGATACCCTGGGCCGGTGTAACATACTTCTAAAACTGATATCATTCAGTTGGAGCTCCTATCTTCTGGGCAGCTTCTGCGGGTATCATTATTATATATCTATCTCTATTTATCCCTGGACCGGAGCCCATTCATCTTGAAGGTAGGCTCTATTCATCTTCAACCTTCTCATCCCCCCGCTTTCCGTCCATACGATGCTGTCTTGCTAAGAAGACGACGCAAATTCCCAGGCCGAGTCCAGCAAGCCCGATTCCCATGTACAAGGCTCCTCTGTACCCAGCAAGTTTATCTCCATGACTGACGTGGGTTTCCACCGTGCCAGAGAAGCCAACGCCGAGGGCGATGCCATAGTTGACGACAGTGTTGACCAGACTAGCACCAATGCCCTGATTTTCCTTCTTCACGGCATTGGACAGAATCAGGGTAGCAGCCGGAAAGCTCATGTCCATGCCAAAGGGCATGACTATCATACTCACAAAGATCTGGCCCCAGTAGATCTGGTCAGTTGGCGCCGTGGCCGTGAGGCAGATGCCGGTGGTGAAAGCAGCGAGGGCCATGGCCATGACGGTTGGCGGTCGGAAGCTCAATGGACCAAGAAGCTTGCCGGTGATGACAGCGGCGAGACCTCCACAGATGACGACGGGGGAAAACCAGGCGATTGTGAGCAGTGGCGAGAGGTGGCGGATTTCCTGCAAGACCTGAACCAGATACAGTGTCCAGATTCCAAAAGTAGCCCAGCCACAGGCCACGGCTGCGAGCACGAATGCAACATCGGCGTTGATTGCGTCGAACGGTAGTAACGGCTTGGAAGCGACCTTGAGTTCGAACAAGGCGAACACGCCGAAGAGCACAAGACCCAGTACCAACGGCACAAGAACCTCAGCGGTGGCCCAGCCGGCAATGGGCGCCTGGTTCCACGCAAAGTTGAACAGCACCAGGGCCACGATCCCTATGAATGCGCCCGGCAAGTCCAGCTCGTCGCTCAATCCCTTCCACGTCCACCCCTCACCGAAGACCTCATCCTTCCGCGGCAGCTCAGGGATGACGAAGAAACCCATCACAGCCAATACGACCAGCCAGATGCTGAAGGCCCATAGCGCCCACGGCCACCAGCTCAAGGCGATGCCAGCGCCAACCGCCGCACCGACCACACCGCCCATCGGCGCGACGGCGCCGAAGAACGCAAACACCATGGCCTTGCGGTGGCCCGGGGGGTACACGGCGCCGAAGATAGCCAGAGCATTCGGCAGACAGATGGCCGGGCCAATACCCTGCAGCACGCGCGCAAAGACGGCCAGCACGAAGTTCGAGTAGGCACTCAGCCCCGCGACGACAGACCAGACGCTGAACCAGGCGTAGCCGATGAGCAGCATGCGCTTGTAGCCGAAGGCGTCGCCCAGGCGGCCCGAGAAGAGAATGAAGGTGCCGACGGTGAGCGAGTAGCCGGCCACGAGCCAGGCGAGCTGGCCCTGGTCGGTGACGTTGAAGGTGCTGCCGATCACGTGGAGCAGCATGAGGGTCTCCATGTATGCGGCCTCTGCGATTGGGTTCAGTGGGCGCTGATGTGCATGGATATGGTGTGCAGAGTGAGCGGATCTTACGGGTGCAGAATTGGGCCATGCAGCATACGAAGACTAGCATCACCTCCCGCGGGAACGAGATGTGCTCAACGGCCCAGATGGACTCGACGCGGGAGCGCTGGGGCTCGATGCCGTGGTCATGTCGACCGATATTGACATCGTCATCGGCGTTGCTGTTGTCGCTTGTGGATGGCCGGGTCGGCTCATCAGACTTCTCGGATGGTGCCGCCATGGCGGTGATCAGTTGGGGATTGGAGAGGCTCGGTATGACGAGATGCAATCATGGGAATGAAAACATTGAAGCTGTCTGATAAAGAGACACGTTGGTTGCAGCTGCTACGGCATAGAAAAAGGTCATCTTGTTATCATTACGTTTGGAGCCGCAATTTTTGCAGACTCCACTGAACAAAGCCCCATATCTGATTATTCAAGATTACTGTACAGATGTCAGACACTTGTCAGACACCAGACGCGCGGAAACGTGGGAGATCCATTGAAATGGAACTTGGCGGTCGCGACACGACGCGCAACAGGGGATTTGGGGACTTCAATCACCCGAGGGCGCCGTCGACGGCATGTTCCGACCAGGGAATTTAAATCCGACTCGGTGATAGCACCACTGATTAGGTATGGATATCCCGAGACTCATCAAGCAATTCTTTGGCGAGCATGACTCCTGTCTGTCAACAACATGTCCTAGTGATACCAAGAGACATTCCTTATTCCTTATTGAATATCTGAGCTCCGAGTCCTGGGCGAGTATTTCACTGCGCTAACTGTTCTGCGGCAACGGGATTCAGTAGAACAGGGGTGACGATACTACTCCGTCACGTATGGATACCTACCTAGGTACTTAGGTACTGTGCCAGCTCACCAGCTCAAAGTGTCAACACGGTACGGTACGGTACGAAGGCTATGACTGAACACAATATCATCAGCGATACTGAAAGGTTACTATCATTCAGGCCGAAGGAACGTCTCACTTGACCAGTAGGTCCACCCATTTCCTGAACACACGGTATACCAACGAAAAGGCATTACGCGAGGTTTGTGCACTTTATATGGCCACAGAGTCTAATGCAACTAACTGAGTGGGATACGCGGGTTCGCGCACCAGAACTCGCCTCTCAAGAGGGAACTCTCAATCAAAAGACTCAAGATCAAATACTCAGAGTGCCTTAAAAGTGTCAGCAGGGCAGAGGGAAGTATGAATGGCCACGCCGGGTTTATCGTGGAAAAGATACTGAAGATGGCGTGGACACGTTACTGCACAATTGGGAGGAGAATGCAGAGCCATTCGACTGCGGGTATTCTTTCCATTCCATGCATCACATGACCCTTCGCTAGAAGCCAGATACTGCAAGTACCGTCTATGCAGTCTATGCACATTCCAGAAAGCTGGTGCTGTGGCCAAATAGTCCTATATGATCAAATCACAGCTTCCTCGTCGACCTGTCCCTTACTCGCACTCACTGGCCTGTTCAGGGGAGAATCCCTACCAGCGTAAAGTGAGGCATCATACAAGAAGGCACCGACCAATCCACCCGTCATAGACGCAATCCAAGGGCCCCAAATGAAGTAACAAGAGTTGTGCGTCCAGACCTGACTCCCATATCCCACAATAGCGAGTGCGATACGCGGCCCCGTGTCGCGGGCTCCGTTGATGGCGTACCCCGTGTTGACACCCAAAGCCGACCCAATACCCAAGATAACCAGGAACAAGGCGAACGGCTGTGTCCGCGCTGGAGGCGACATGTTGCCCTTATCCGCCAGCGCGAAGATCAGCGCGATCAGCACGGCCGACGCGAGGAACTCGGAGTAGAACGCCGAGACGTACGTGAGATGCGCGGCCGGAAAGGTGATAAACATGCCCGCGGTCGCGTGCGGACCCATGACAGCGCGCGCATCGTCGCCGCCCTCGAAGACCGAGATGCTGTGGGTATAGTTGGCATACACGACCAGAGCGGCGAACGCGGCGCCCAGAACCTGAGCGACGATGAAGCCGGGGACTTTGCGCAGGGGGAAGCCCCGGAAGATGGCGAGGACGAGCGTGACGGTCGGGTTGCAGTGGCCGCCGGACACGCCGCCTGAGATCCAGACGGCGCAGGCTACGCCGACTCCCCAGGCCAGGCGGCCGGTTAGGTGGTCTTCGTTCCGGTAGTGCAGCCCGACTTGGCATTCGACTCCCGCGCCGAAGAGAATGATCATGAAGGTTCCCCAGAACTCACTATCGCACTCGGTCAGTATCCAGATCTTAGCCGGGTGGCGGTCTGCATCGCCGTGCGCCAGCCTGACACGTGAATAGGGGCATTCCTACTCACGCGATCTCTTGCTTCCAGACATGTCGGAAGCTAGCCCACAGATTTGGCTGCACAGCCTCCCGAGTGGCCCACCGAGTGTCGTGAAGATCGGTCTCGTGGTCTGGCGCGATTGCTGATGCAGGTAGCTGCGGCTGCACGGTCTCGGGATGCGGATGGACCTCATGCAAAGAGTGAGTTCTTAGCCTCGAGGGAATGAGATCACTTCGCCATGAGGTGCCAGAAGCCGTGCGGTTCGACATGCGAGCTTGACCGCCTAGAAGCGGACTTGTTTCGTGGGTGTCGGTAGGCATCGTGGCTGCTGGAGAGCCTCGCGCCGTCACTTGTTTCGATTGATATGCGCTCGTGTTGACCAAGCAGTTCACGATAGAACTCAGAGATAAGCGCTCATTTATTCATCTCTCCCTATCGCGTTGGCCTTGCTGTTGTGGTGGGCCTCGGCCCGCCATTACGGGTCGTGATGTGGACTAATCTCGACGATGGCATCCTGGCGATCCTGGCGCGATTCTAGTTCCATTCACATCCAGACCTTGCGACCCACCCGGGTTGCCTCCTGAAAAGCCGCCTGCCCTGCCTGCTCATGAATCAACTTTTACGGAGAGAATCCCCTGATATCCAGAAGAATGGCATCGATTCTTACTATCACTTAAAATCTCGATACATATTCTCCTATGCGTCTTTTTCGTGACTGAAGGGGCGCGTAGCCCCCAGCTTACGAGGTTAGGTTCAGCCGGGGGTTCATGGGCGGCGCGAGCCCTTATCTTTGGGACGTGCCTTCTGAGTGCGCGGTGATAATGTTGGTGATGGTGGTGATTTTGTCAGTGTCGGCGTCAGTGTCGGTATCGGTGTCCCGACGAAGGTCAGCTATCAAGCCTACCACTCCTTTAGACGATGTCAATACTGTCGACTGTGCCAGGGAGAGAGAAGAGTTCATTGACTGCTTTCTTCATCAACCCAGATCTGTCGGCGGAAAGCAGATGCGCATCGCGATTGAACGAGAGTCATGAACTGTTTGATATGGGGAAGCCTTCTTGTTGTGATGATAAATGTACCCGACTTTCTCTTGCCTGGTCGTATTTGGTATTTCTGGCCTCAGGCCTAGAATGCGGCTTAAACCTTCGGACGTCACAGAACCAGGTAAAGATCGGATGAAACCTGCTTTTACGGTCCAAATAGGGTTCAGCCCGCAGATCAGCCTATGGTCTGATTCGATCGTCCCATCTGTTAGGTGCACACAAGGAGCCAGGCCGCAACCCTTACTGAAAACCTGGGGTAGCTCACGGTATCGGGTGCGGAGTAATCCTGATATTATGTTGTGCGTTATGAACTATGTTGAGAGCCGCTTGCAGGTATAAGGTTTCAGTACCAGATTGAGTATGCCGTGCCTTCTTCGACGGAGTCATCGCGCATGGAAGGGCCGACTGCAGGAGAGCATTCGACCAATGTCTGGTGATCATGGCGCAAAGCTTCTTTCACAGTACCCAAGATCGCGTTGCAGCTCGCGAGGTAGTCCCTGGGCTTCACACATGGGCCATCATCAACTTCAGTGGCCTGACTCAATGTCGTCTGGATATGGTTTACGCTACATTGAGATCGCATATGCCACTGCAGCTTCCTTGAAGTCGAAACATCATCGCGGCATGATGCCCGCCGTGGTGACGTGCGTCGCGAACTCTGGTTCGTGTATATGTAGCACGACCTGCTCCTGTAGATACGATAATAAAATACGTCTGGTATACCATCTGCTTATGCTGGCAAACACCAAGTACGCTACACCCTCACTCATTCTCCTAAACATCGCTAGTATGACCTACCTTGAGAAATTCCGTAGCTCCAAAACCAATCATTGGTGGAACACCTTCCTACGCGTGCTCCAGTTTCTCGCCTCAGTCATATCCTTGGGGCTATTCAGTGCCCGGCTTCGCAAGATCCTCCGTCTCTATCACCGCTATCGTGCAGCCGATGGCGCTGTGGAGGGCATTCTCGCTGCCGCGACGCTCTACACACTGAGCATGCTGGCCATCACATGCTGCTTGAGGCATGGTGCTCCCAAGATCCTTCGATGGCTCCAAGTGCTACTGGACATCCTGTTCATTGGCGCCTTCATCGCCGTGGCCGTCCTCACGAGGCCCGATGGAGGGCGGGCCGGGCCAAACTCCTGCAATCGAAGCAGGTTCTCGTCTCTCATACCTGGAGGAGAGAACTGCAACCTACCTTGGGGAGTCTTCATCCTGGCTATCATTTCTACGTACGTCTGAGCTTAGTCCATACTCCTCCTGATGCCGCACAACTGACCACCACGTTCTCAGGGTCTTGCATGCCCTGACCGCCTTATTCCACCAGGTCCGCGATCATCACAGAGAGCAGAAGCACGGACGGAGGGGCACGGAGTCCTCTGACCCTTTCGTGGACAAGAACCGATCCAGTCGACACCCGCATTCGACGGTATAATATGATATCCCATCGGTCTGAACTCAAGGATCCGTGGTTAGGCTCGTTGTCCGACTGGGTATTCATGGATTGGGTGATACCAGGGCAGCACATGTGAGGGGTTTATGTGCTCGATATTTGAGATACGTGGACTTGAGGGATAGGTACGGGTCAACACATCATAATTAGTTTACAGTAATTTCCTTGATGATCAGTAAGGAGTTGATGCCTACCATACCTTGAGTCTCTCCCGCTTGCACGCGAATTAAACCACGGCGACCAACAGAGCTAGCAGGCCAAATACGGTTGGGAATAAACCACATCATAAGTACGGTTCATGCACCGACGAACTTTATCTCCAGCGGAGACGCGAGATGGGCGAACTGCCACGAAGCACAGGGTGTCACATGTCTTGGACCATCCAGCTCTGATGCTTGCCTACCTCAGTAAGTGGGCGGCTGTTAGATTTCAAAGTGTTCTATTAAGGAGAGGAATTCCAGCTACTCTGGAGCGGCCAGAATGGCCCTATATATATCCAAGATACTAAAGGAAAGGATACGTGGCCTTATATTGGCCACGTATGTGACAGAGTCACAAATGGGGATGGTGATCCTGAAAGATGACTATGGATGGGCTAACGTAGCCCAGAATCCAACACGCCCTCTCAGACTGAGGGAATTAACATAACCAGAATATCACCCCTCTACATGAACCAGTCCTAGTAACTCCAGAAACTTGAAGAACCTTGCCTTTGTCAAAGCTTTGGTGAGACCGTCTGCAGGCATTTCATTGGTTCCAAGGAAAGAGAGCCGTATATGGCCTTCCAAGATCTCTTGACGAATGTAGTGTTCCCTGACTCGAATGTGCTTAGTTCGATGATGGAATTCAGCGTTCTGAGCCAAATTAATAGCTCCAGCACTGTCTGAATGGATGTTGATAGCATTCAGAGTGGAACCAAGTTCCAGCATCAGTTCTCGTAGCCAGGCAGCCTCTTTGACGGCTTCAGAGAGTGCGTAGTACTCCGATTCTACAGTAGACTGAGCCACAACAGTCTGCAGCTTGGATGCCCAGGAGACAGCGCCCCCAGCAAACGTAAACAGGTAGCCTGAGGTGGATTTGGCGCTGGTCTTGATGCTTCCAGCATAGCTGGCATCACAGTAACCAACCAGCAGATCCGGAATCATCTCAAGGACCTCCTGGGGGGTCTTCCTGACATATTCGGGACCTCCAAATTTGATCTCAAGATCTTGAGAGTGCCACAAATAGCGAAATAGGCCCAGAGCGGCCTTATATTGGGCTGAGCCAGGGTTATGAAAGTATCGCGAGAGAACACCCATAGAGTATGTAATATCTGGTCTTGTATACGACGCAGGGAAGTTCTCAGAACCGATCAGGGACTGGTATGTCTGAATAGGACATGTATCGACCTCAAGGTCGTTGTCCAGGGACTCCATCTGTTCCACTGCTTGAGGAGATATTGGCACGTTCATCTTGCCAGTGTTCTGCTGGTCGAACGTCTCTATAGTCCTTCTTACATACGTCTGTTGAGAGAGATATAACGTCCTCTCAGCTCGGTTTCTGACAATATGGACTCCTAAGAAGTGTTCAGCAGCTCTCATGTCCTTCATCTCAAATGTAAAACCCAGTTCCTTCTTGAAGGCAGCGATCCCGTCACGATTAGCCCCCAAAATGAGGAAATCGTCGACATAGCTGATCACTATAATGCTACGGCTGATGTTGACATAGACTGTGTTGTCAGAGACCAGAGGGTCGAATCCGAGGTCCTTCAGAGCGCTATGAATGCGCTTTTGCCACTGCCTGGGGCTCTGCTTAAGCCCATATAGCGGTTTCGCAAGCTTCATAATCATGCCAGGTCTCCAGTTGATGGTATTCTCATCTAGATACATCTCAAAGAAGTCAGAGAGACCATCAGGCGTCTCCATGAAGATCTCTTCATCCAGTTCTCCCATCAGGAAGGCAGATACAGCATCTATCTGGTCAATTTCCCAGTCCAGAACGGCAGAAATGGCTAGAAGGAGCCTCCAGGTGGTAGTACAAGCGCCTGAGGCCTGGGTTTTGAAATAGTTGAGGCCATGGCGTTGCATAAAGCCTCATACAACCACCCTAGCCTTGTACCGAGAGGTGTTGCTGTCAGAGTCCCTCTTCCGCCTATAGACATTATGGCTAGAGAGAGTTTTACGCCCAGCAAGCAGATCAGACCTCCACAAAGGAATGAAGGTATTATTGCGCAGCAATGCCCGTATCTCTGTGTGAGTGCCATCCAGCCATTAAGATGCCTCGGCAGACCTCCATGGCTTCCTTGTAGCTAAAAGGCTCGTCATTACAAGGAAGTGCCTGATCAGGGTCAGAAGACGGCCAATTGGCATAAGATGCCTCGATCGTAACATGTGGAGATATACCAGGGGTGGAAGACTCGGCCACGTAGTGGTTGTGAGTCCTCCGAGTGCGCCCTCCGGAGAGTACATTCTCTGGGTTGAGCCCTGATTGGATTCTTGACCTCGGAGCAGCCGTTGGGGCTACTTCTTGACGAGGTGGTTCAGATGATAGAAGAATCGAGTCAGTTAGAGCAGTACTAGGCTCAGGGTTGCTATATCCAGAGTCAGAATGATGACTATCATCATTATCAGAAGCATCAGGGGACCCAAGAGGGGTCCCTAACGTGACAACTGGTTGGGGTGAATCATCTCTACCATCCCTTCCGTTATCTGACTCGATATATATATGCTGAGGATCGTGAGCGCCCTCTGGTGAAAACGGCGCTGGCAGATCTTTAGCATCGGGTCTGGTTGTCTCATAGTCATTGAGTGTACCACGGAAGTTTGGAAAGATATGGATCAAATCCCTTGAAAGTACATATCCATCCAAAATCTCAAGATGGGCAGTAACTACAATCTTTCTCAGGTGTGTAAGATACACCTGGTACTGGTTGGAACCAAGGGAACGAAGAATACGACCTCTCCTTGCGTGTGGAGTGGTTTTGTCTCCCTTAAGGCGGCGCTGCTGCGGCAAATGGACCACAGTGGCCTGCCCGATTGACAGTAAATTCGTCAAATCAGGCTTGTTATCCTTTTCAGGGTTCAGATCGTCAAAGAAAACTTTAAAGGGGGTCTTCTTAACGCCCTGGAGGAAAGATGTATAGCTCACATTGAGCCTATCACATACGGCAGGTCCAACAACCGGCCAAAGGGCTTCAGGTAGCCCGGAATCCTTCATAATACTGCGAATGAGAGCGTGTATAACGCCAAAGGATCTCTCAGCCACTCCGTTCTGCTTGGGAGTGTATGGAGCGCTGACTTCGAACAGGATACCACGTTCAGCTCCCCATTGCTTGAATCTCGTGTATTCAGAACCACCATCCATTCGGAATCGCTTCGGATAACGCCCGTACTGGGTGTGAGCGTATTCACAGTAGCGAATGGCTTGGTCGGAAGCTTCCCCTTTCTTCTCGTGAGGGCAGTACTCCCTCAAACGAGACTTGCCATCCACAAATACGGTGGCATAGAGAGAACCATCATAGCCTTGGACAGAGTGCTTGGCTGTATCCATATGGACCAGGTCTAAAGCATGATCTGGATGTTCCTGCTCAACTCGAGAGACTAGGCGACGTAGATTGGACTCTAGACATTCCAGACAGGTGAATTCTTTTGCCAGCTCTCGTACATTCGGCGGCAATTCAATCCCTTTGGTGATACTGGCTGTCTTGATCAGGTCACCAATAGATCGGTGGCCAAGTCTTGTATGCCAGCGGTGGAGTAGTCTCAGCGCCACAGATTTGGCTTGAGAGGTCAGTTCCTGGGAAGAATCCTCGGATACCATATTAGTGAACACGTCGGGGCTTGATTGATCCCGTATACGTCCTTCTGGACACTAGGGATCTCTGTCTGAACGTACATTCCCTGGTGGAATGATGCCACCCATGTCCTATGGGGGTCAAACAGATCGCGGATCATCAAATACCATCCTTGGCGACACATCTGGTCTCCCGAGAGAATGTTGATTGGAAAGGAAGGCACAAATAGTACTCCAGAGATTGTCCGAGTGACGGTATCACCATTGGAGGTAATGAATGGTATCTCTACGTCGCCAACACCTTGAGGAGTAACAGGGCCTCCTCCAATGTTAAAGGGGACCAGGTCAGGGTCCATTCGAAGGCGAGTAAACCATTTCTTGCTATTGCAAATAGGAACGGTAGAGCCTGTGTCAAACAGCCATGAGTCTGTGCTTGTCGTGGCATGAACGATGTCGATCAGATTGGTACTCGCTCCCTGGTTGGCGCTATGTGGTCCTTGAGTGAGGACAGATTGACTAGAGATGGCTTTATCGGCATAATTGCACTATTGAGCGGCGTCAGAAGCGCCAGTGCGTCCACTCTGGTGAGTGGGAGCGCTGCTTGAAGGCCTTCCATCTTTTCTAGCCTTCTTAGAGGCCTGGATGATCTGGCTGAGGATGCGTTTATTGCATCCAAGGTGGCCCTTCTTCTTGTCAAGCTCTCCGCACTCATAGCACCAGATAGGATCCGTGGTGTTGCTATTAAAAGAGCCCTGATTGACTCCAGGGGTTCTGGGGCCATCAAGAGATGGGCGATTACTGCCTTTCCCCTTGTTCTTCCACTTGTTTTTGCCTTTACTAGGCGTAGCAGGCTTGCCAAAGTTGGTGGCAAAGGTCTCATCTTGAGCCTTGAGAATCTATATCTCCTCCTGGAGCCGGTACAAGAGATTCTCGGTCGTAGGGAAGATTCCACAGTTATAATCTTTCGAGATTTTGCGGTAAAGGGTTGGAAAAGCCGTCAAATAGAGCCAGGAAAACTTCGAGATTTGGTAAGGGTTGGAAAAGCCGTCCAAATAGCAG
Source organism: Anthostomella pinea (assembly GCA_963556695.1). NCBI lineage: Eukaryota > Fungi > Ascomycota > Sordariomycetes > Xylariales > Xylariaceae > Anthostomella > Anthostomella pinea. The sequence goes on along the minus strand of CAUWAG010000008.1, from coordinate 2,033,071 downwards.
CCAGGAAATTGGCAATGCGAATATTCGGAGGATATGTGATATTTTGCCGCAAGACCTTGTCCATTAGTCTGCGGTAGTTGCCCACAAACTTGTCTCTATGGTCAGGGAATCGAATGGCAGCCAGTTCATCTACAACGGATGAAACTGCGTCAATTCTCGTGCCTGAATATGCCTGTTGCAAGGCTATCCAGATCTGACCAGGGTCAAATAAACCCGTGATACGAGAATCAGGGTCAGACTTGATGTTCTGGGTGATAGCGAGGTATAATTTTGACCTCTTGATGCTCAGACTAGCATCCAATTCAGGGGGCTTGGAAAAGGCTCCCGCGGAAGGTGTGGCTGGGGCGTCGACAGCTCCAGTTATGGCCTTATATGGTTCCTTCTCGTCCGCCTTGATGGCTTCAAGGATAAGAGACCAGAGCCCGGTAGTAGTGAGCAAATGCTCCATCGTTTGGGCCAAGACCTCCCAGTTCTTCTCGCCGACGAGCTTCTGATGGTCTTGGAGGCGAGGGATAGAGGTGGATATAAAGGCGAGGGCCGTCTCTGGGGTGGATTCGGACATAATGTAAGAAGGATAATACATTGTAAGGCTAGCCTACAAATAAGGCAAAATATAAGCCAAGGAGCGACCTCTTTCTATATAAAAAGAACAGTTATGACGGAGAAACACTTGAAGGCTTGCGGCAATAAGGGTAGCTAGTCCTAGAGGCGCGCAAGCAGAAAGAGGGTGATCAGAATAAATCAGACCAGTAGAAAAAGCTTAAAAGGTAAGGGCTGCTGGAGGTCGTGATTGATCAGAGATGCTACCATGTTAGATTTCAAAGTGTTCTATTAAGGAGAGGAATTCCAGCTACTCTGGAGCGGCCAGAATGGCCCTATATATATCCAAGATACTAAAGGAAAGGATACGTGGCCTTATATTGGCCACGTATGTGACAGAGTCACAAATGGGGATGGTGATCCTGAAGGATGACTATGGATGGGCTAACGTAGCCCAGAATCCAACAATCGCAAGGTTGTAGAGGTGTCAGTCTAGATACATTCAGATCCGCGCACGAGCCTATCCTCGCTGTAGCGGTACCAATCTGGAGTGTCCAGATGGTTTTAGTCAATACCCAAGCACGATTCCGTCAGAAAAACCTCCTGTCCAGTGACAAAGCGACCCAGTGAACTCAATCCTCTGGTGTACACATCGTTGCAGTAGCCGTTCGATATATGTCACATTGGTGGGTGAAATAGGTGTTTGTTATCTGCTAGCGAGGAAAACCACAAAGGGAAAAACCTCGCAGGAGTGGGTGTTGTAGAGACAAGCTGCTTGGCTATCGGGCTCTGCGATAATGGGGTCTCTCCACTGTCGTGTGCTGGTTATCGACTCGCACAAGCCGGGTCAGAAGGAGGCCATAGCAGGATTCGAACCCACTTGTTCTCGTCGCCCACTGCACAAACGAGAACACAACCAGGCGCATTTGACCATTGCGCCATACGGCCTGGTTCATTAAGGAGTTTCGAAAGACCGCCAATTAGTATTACATATGCTCAGAAAACGGCTGGACTTCGAATAACATAGCCTGCCAGTGGCTAGAAGATGTCTTCATCCCAAAGGTAGACAAGATACGAGGAGAAGATCAGGCTGAGCCTGTTCTTTTAATATTAGATGGCCATGGTAGCCATACCTCCGTATGTATATGATTTTTCTTTATTTTATATAGTTTTTCTTCATTTTTTCTTGATTTAATAAGGACTAATGCATATTATAAGGACGAATTCATGACCATTTATTATTTCGCCAACATATTGCTCTGTTTCTTCCCTGCGCACACTAGTCACGGCATGCAACCCCTAGATAACGGGCCCTATAACGCCTTGAAGGCTCACTACCAGAAATTCTTCTCTCAGCTAAATTCTTTGACGGATGCCTTGCCTGTTAACAAGATCAACTTCATTCGGTACTATAGCCAGGCCAGAACTGCTACTTTTACTAAGGCAAACATCCTCTCTGGCTTCAAAACGACTGGATGTTATCCTATCAGCCGCAGGAAGTGCTTAGCGCATCCAAAAATCCAGGAAGAGAAACAGAAGACTCCTGAGCCTGAAACCCCTGAAAGCTCTGAACCAGAGGACCAATGGACCCCTACTACGAGCCGCCAGATCATGAATTTCGGCAAAAGTAAGTCTCCTGGCACCCGGCTGAAGTACAGGGAAATAGCCACTGCGTTCGAGGCTAAGGAGACCGACCTTATTATCAAAGACAGGAAGATCAAGGCCCTGGAGGCTGAACTGGAGCGGCTACGGCCAAAGAAGCGCCAGAAGATCCCTAATCCTAACAAGAAGTTCAAAACAGTCACAGAGGTATTAAGTACGGGTGGTAATATCACCCCTGGTGCCTCTGCGAATATACCAAACATTGTGGTTGATGATGACAAGGAAGAAGAAGAAGAAGACGAAGACTCAGCTGAAGAGGCCGCTTTAGAGGCCATACAGGAGCCTAGGCAGACCCTTTCGGGGCGATTCATTTGGGCGCCCACTAGATATTACGAATGAGCAGCTTCTGCGCTCTTGAATGATAATTTTGCTGAATTTCTCTGACCTGAATGACTTCTTTTACATGTGGGTGAATGAGGGGGTTTTTGGTGGTGTTGGTGGGGTTTGGCTGTACGAGATGTGGGGGTGGGATGGTATCGTATATATGGGTGGCCGGCGCGTTCTTGTTGTTTCTAACGCCCAAAATGGAATAATGTTTGACGACGTTGTTGTTCGATACGAACGTGCGGCTCTAAAGCTGGTAAACTGGGTGGACAAAAGTCTCCGTACACCCCACCACTAATCTCCGAATATCAAAACAACGCGTCAACTACCCTTCAACTTCAACACTCTCTCAACAACGCAAACCACGATGGTATTTCGATCTTTTGGAGATAAATTGAGCGGCAGTCGCGCGCCGAACGGGGAGTTCACTCGCGATGCTCGCTCTGCGATTGTGGCGGCGAGAGTGCTGGGGCAGAGCCGCAAGGAGGTTGCCGACGCGTTCAAAACCACGCGCCCTGCCACCATCACTGAGACTGTCAATCGCTTTGAGACCACCACCACCACGAAATCTGCTCCCAGAAGTGGTCGACCAAGTGCTCTGAACACTCGCAAACGCGCCCGTGTTATTCAGGCAGCGAGGGACTTCCCCAGGGCCTCGTGGCAGAAGATCCGAAACAAAGCCCGCGTTCTTTGCTGCGCGAAGACTATCAAGCGCATTTGCCATGCAAGAGGGCTTGAGAAGTGGCGAGCAGCCAAGAGGATCGAGCTGAAAGAGGAGACGGCTCGGATAAGGCGTGAATTTGCCGAATATTACGACCATCCGGAGCGTATTCTCGAACTCTTAAGGGCACTGTTTTCTGACGAGTGTACGGTCCAAAATGAATCGGATAATCCAGGCGATTGGGTTATTCGATACTCGTCAGAGCGGTACCGTTACGATCTCGTGAACCCCACGAGTCACAGAAAGCCTCGTATTTCGATAATGGTGTGGTCTCAGATCTGGCTACGCAATGGAGAAGGAGGACTGGGCAAATTGATCTTCTGACCACTCAATCCGGATGCTCCGCGCGGAGGAGTATCCACAGAGTCATATAAATAGGTCCTTGAGAACGGCCTCCTTCCCTTCTATGAGACTGGAGATCCTTTTGTTCAAGATAACGCGAAAATCCACCTCTCAGGAGGTGTTCCGGAGTGGCTAAAAGAGCACGGGATTCACTGTATCGACTGGCCTCCTCACAGCCCCGATCTCAATCCCATCGAGCATGTCTGGCGACTTCTGAAGAGGCAGATACGTGTTATCGAGCCTGAATTCTCCGAATTGAAGGACAATATCCCTCATTACCAGTACGCACACGAGTTAATTGAGAAGGCGTGGTCCGAGATCGATCCTGAGCAGGTACGCGTGCTGATCGAGTCTGTTCGCGATCGCATCGCCGCATGCAGGCGCGCTGGTGGATAGTACACGCATTACTGAACGGGCTATCGAATGCAATTTATCTGAGAATTTTCTGACCAGAATTGAGTGTGTTGTGGTTCAATTGAGTCGTGAGGTGTAGCAGGTCAGGGGTCCAGAAATGGGGCTGTACAGAGACTTTTGTCCCCCGATTATATCAGGACCGATGATTGGTAGGTGTGAGTTTAATCAGATTCAGCTTACCTTGCGAACCTTGATCTCCTCGCGAGGCATATTGTCTTCTGATTGAACAGGTGGTGGGCTGGGAAGCTCTAGGAACCGGTGCTCGAGGTTTGATAGCACGCGGTGGCTGTCGCAGGACAACTGGAAATGGACGAGGTCTCGTTGAGTTTCGAGAGTATCAAAGTGCTCTGTGAGAGAAGAATGCAGTGAAAGTGCGTAGATGACGCTATAGAAGAACGATGAGCGTTGCTCCAGCTGTTTCAGTATATCGGCCGCGTGTCTGGATATGTTGACAATCGAACCTATGAGATGGTCCGTTGTCGGTTGGTGCTGGACTTGGCCCACTATCTGTAACAGTGACCTGATAGTGTCCAGATGTTCTCGATACGCTGCTGGCCCGTCTTTCATGTGTTGGGTGATCTGGTGTAAGACTTTCGCAGTTGAGTGACAGAAGCCCAGTAGTTGAATAGATGCCGCAACTGTACCAACAAGATCCATTTTGTGTATGGAGAGATTCGACCGGTGTAAGCAGTGATACTTCTATTGGGTTTAACCGGCGCTCAGATGTTTATTTGTTTGTTTGTTTGTTTGTTTGTTTGTTTGTTTGTTTGTTTGTTTGTTTTGTATTTAACGTGGGGGGTAGCTCCTCAGTAGTGCAAACCACGCCTCCCAGAGCCATTGCATCGCAAGGTTGTAGAGGTGTCAAATTAGATACATTCAGATCCGCGCACGAGCCTATCCTCGCTGTAGCGGTACCAATCTGGAGTGTTCAGATGGTTTTAGTCAATACCCAAGCACGATTCCGTCAGAAAAACCTCCTATCTAGTGACAAAGCGACCCAGTGAACCTCAGTTCTCTGGTGTACATATCGTTCCAGTAGCCGTTCGATATATGTCGCATTGGTGGGTGGAGTAGGTGTTTGTTATCTGCTAGCGAGGGAAACCACAAGGGGGAAAACCTCGCAGGAGTGGGTATTGTGGAGACAAGCTGCTTGGCTATTGGGTTCTGCGATAAAATGGGGCCTCTCCACTGTCGTGTGCTGGTTATCGACTCGCACAAGCCGGGTCAGAAAGGGGGCCATAGCAGGATTCGAACCCACTTGTTCTCGTCGCCCACCGCACAAACGAGAACACAACCAGGCGCATTTGACCATTGCGCCGTACGGCCCGGCGCTCAGATGAATGCATGGCTGTGCCATCATTGAACCCCGCCAACACTTGACTCTACTGGTTGGAGATAAATTCCTCGGCCACCACGTGGCTATTTACGTGATGGTTGCAATAGGGTTGCAATGGGGTTTGCCTCGTCTGCTGCCTCGTTGGCTGCCTCGTCGGCTCCGCCTTGTTGTGGCCTGGCTCACAGTAGACGAAGCAGCGGTATACGCCCAGCTAGATGGAGTGACAGGACAAGAGCTGAAGTATATGCCTCCTCTAATCTATTATTACAACGAATTAAGACAAAGATCTTATAGTAGCTGAGACAGACTGGGAATTTTTTTGGAAAGCTTGGGACCTTTGCACGCACGATGACGTGGGGGCCAAATGTCAAAAAGGGGGTGTTGCAGCCGCGTCCCATCCCATCTGCTTCACTTAATAGTCCAACTGTCCGATGCGTACCCCAGTTCAGAAGCTTCGTTGTGACCCTCCCGTCCTGTGTTACTAGACCTCTGCACCATGGACACGCCACTGCACGAAGGCAGCTTCGTGAGCCCTGATCAATCAACCCGGGAACTAGACGGCAATGTTAGTCACTCGACTCGGGAAGCTAATAGCAACATTGTTTCTGGGAACTCCAGGTTTCACACTGGTGACCGAGATAATTCGAGTCACTGGGCCGTCAATACCAAGAACCACAGCAAGCTCATCACCGCCATTGTCGTTTTTGCTGTGATCCTAGCAGCTGTCCTCGGCGGCGTCCTTGCGACACAACTCAACAAACAAAGAGACACCTCCTCGGTGACCAATCCATCATCTGTGAGGCCTGCTCCGTAGTTCTCTCAAATCCTAAGACTAACCCGCCTCTGATACGGAAGACTACAGATCAGCAAGCTGCCACCTCTTCCACATCCTCGGACGCGACACCGCTCTCGACGACTGCCCCTTCACAACCGACACCAAGTACCGCAAACTCATCCTCAGGGTCGGTCAGCCAGTACTTTTACAGCAACTGCACAGGCAACGTCAATTTCTACGGGCATGCATCCACCACATGCAGCCTCCAACAAGGCGCCTCGATCGGGTACACCCTCAGCGGGACCTGCCAGCTGCTCCTATTCAGCGACAAGGCTTGCACGGTTGGGACGGAGACAATCCCCGCGACGTTGAAGGACTGCCGGGACTTTTCCGGCACTGGTGGCTCGTATAAGTTTGTCTGCTGAAACGATAGCGTTAGGATTATAGTGTATTTACGATGACGGGATGACCGTCGTGGCAAGATAGTTGCAGGACTTATTATTAAGCTTTCCGACCGCAAGGGGCCCGACGTGCCGCCAGGGGTAAAACGTTTCGACATAGAATTATCGCACACACCGAACTATACTGCTGGAGCTCAAGTGGCAAAAGTGATGTATTGTCTATTTTAAGTGTGATCTGTATATAGAGCAGTGGATCTGGTGGGGGCAGTCTCCAGATGGACAGAGCCCTTGTTATGGAACCCCGAAAGAATGGGGAATGGGGAACCTTAGGAGAAACGGGATCCAGTGTCGTCCGCTACCTATCTGTCAGTGTCAGCCCTGTGACGCCCGTTGATGGTCGCCGAGGAAGCGGCTCCTGCAACGCCTTCTGCGGGACCTGGAATTGGACTGCCGCGGTGTTTCCCACCTTGTCGTCCGCACATGCAAGGGGCCTTGCCGGGACTCTGATCACCACCCAAACCACTGGAATAATGATTTGCATAGTGACCTGGACTTCGTGTTTCCCATCCAGCAGATTGAGAAATTGTATCGATCATAAAACCAAGTCAGGCTCTGCCGCGACCGAAGAGGAGACAGTGTCGAGAGAGTGTATGAGCAAATATCGATTCATTGGGAGGAAACCGGCAAGGCTCTCGCAATGGGTCCGCCTCGTAATACGACCGTATTCTTCAACGTATCGGCATGAACCAGTGCGGCTACCAATACCAACATGTCCGCCAACGTTCAGTCCATATAGTACCGGACATTCGAGGATAGTGACCTCCCGATCTACGCCTACGAATCAGTACAAGTCAGTGCAAGCGAAGCTCACTGAACGTGATGGAGCCAAAGGTCACAGTCGAGTTAAAGTACGCATTCCAGCGGGCCTTGTTCGGTGATAGGGAAGTCAACCTCAACACCTGGGTCGGTTCCGAACCCGTTGACCCTGTCAAGGATAGAACAGCAGGGCCTACAATAACACCCGGAAATCTGGAGACAACCATTATGGTCTATTCGTAAATGCGAGCCCGCTTTTAGTGAGCGATACTACAGCGACCGGCGTGCCTTTAATGTCCATCGTCATTATGGCTGTCTCGGCGAGGTCTTCTCCTGCTTAGGTAAAAGTCCTTCGGTCTCACCTTCGACACCGGGCTTATATGGGTAGTAAGTCGCACTAGTTTGGCTGTAATATCCACAAGACTAACGTCTTTCATGCAGAATCGTACATCGAGAAGATAAGGAACGTAATACGCATTCCGGCCACCTACTCACATAAGCTGGCTATAGACCCCATCCAGGCCATTCTCGCTTCTAAGGGTGTTGAGTACACCCACGAGAACTCGGAGGTCATTGGGTCATCAAAAGTCGAGGACGAATTAGCTCGACAAGCCGAGCTAGCCGCGTAGCCAAATGCCGATGGAGCCAGTTCCGCCCTTTTCTTCAACAGTCAAGACACTTTTGCGCAGAGCGCCTCGAACTCGTATTTCGACGTTCAGCAACAGGAGTATGCTAGTAACGAATAATTTGTTGGAGCCTTCAAAGAAATGAGCTCGTTGAAGGTGATGTGAAAAAGCCAAGCAAGCGTTATTCCAAATTACTACGGCCCTTGGCGGTTGCGTACATAAGGCATTAGCACATTTCGCGTCATCAAGAGCGTGGCGTTGAGACACGTTGATACTACACTACGAACACAGCCAACGTGGGTGCATTCGCCATGCTTCTTGGAGTGATAACCACTTTGGATATGAGCAGTGATTCCCAACGACGAGTATGTGGGCGGATCGATCGCCTGACCATTGTCGACTTCATCAGTATGATGTGGCTACGGGACAGAAGTGGTGTATGCTGGCCCAAACTCGGCTTCCTACATCTTGTCGCACGCCATTGTCACGAACGGCTTGATTATAGGCGACGATGCTCACCCCGCCGGCGCCGGCTGCGACCACGATTTATCATCCTCCACGACGTCGTGATCGAACCAGACCGTCGTCTTCACCAAGACCACACGCCCTCGTGAGGCCTTTTCGTCTCGTCATCTCTCAGGATCTGGGACTTGCTGCAGTCGTTGTGATACCGTGTTGTGTCACCGTGTGCCGCACGTCGCTCGCTCGCCAGCGCCCTCGTCTACGATTGACACCTTCCGCCGTGCGTGTGCCATCTGTGGCCTGGTGGACTTCCGTGCTTGCCTCGTCGTCAGAGGGTTTCTGTACGTGTGCCACCTGTGGCGTGGTGGATTTGTCTCCTTCTGGTGCCTCTGCCATCGTGGCCAGGGGACTTCTCTCCTTGTGTGATGATGCTGATGATGCCCTTGCCTTCTGGATGCGGTGCTTGGTCCAGCTCCGTGACGAGGGCTTCGCACCTGATGCCGTAACCGGTGATGCTGATAGGAGCCTTCCGCTCAACTGTGACAATCAGGCCTGCAGCTGCGCTGGTCAGGGTTGATGGGTTGAAATATCTAGATTCAACGATATCTAAGGAAGAAGAGGCAAGGTCGGAAGAGAACGGGGAAGCTAGGGGTATATATGTACATAAATATGTGGAGGTATTATGTAATACCGTAACATCAACCTCAAGCCATCACTGCACGCGCAAAGCAGCATGTGTGTGCTCATGCTGCCACGAGCGCCCTCGTGAGGGCAAAATCCGAATCGTGGTGTCGTCGGTATAGACGACGCAGCGTTGTTGTGTTGTGTATGGTCTATCTACTATCCGTTGTTGTTTGTTTTGTTTGTTTTGTATTTAACGTGGGGGGTAGCTCCTCAGTAGTGCAAACCACGCCTCCCAGAGCCTCTGCATCGCAGGGTTGTGGAGGTCTCAAGATAATAAGTACAGTCAGTCCCGCTCACGGGCCCATCCCCGTTGTTGCGGCGGTATGACCTTGGGGTCATCCATCTGGTCCTTCGAGAAAAGCTATCTATTAGGGACAGATTGTTGAAAAGAACTTGCTCTTCTCCACGAATTTTGCCCATTCTATGCTCCTCTCCCCTAAGTATTGTAAACAAGCTGTCTTAGGCGAGTACCTAGGCAGTAGCCAATTTTTTCCCAGTCTCTTACAAAAGAAAATATGTTGTGGTGTTTTCTTTTCACCACAACTGCAATCGTCATTTGAGTCTGTATGCCCAAAGCGTTCATGGTATCTGGCAAAGTCGCCATGTCCAGATCTGGCCGCTAGAAGTCTGTGTAAAGTACTCCTCTTAAAAGATATCAGGTCTCTTTCAGTTACTGTGTGTGAGTATACTTCTTGATACTGTTGGATTCAAGCGAGTTCAGTGATTGGAGGGTGATTCTTCGTGTATTGCATGTAGTGTCTTGTATCTGTTCTGTCTGTTCAGGTGCCCCTGATCGGTTCCCAGTTTGGTGCTGGTCATCTCCGCCGTACCGTGGTTTTTCCGGTCGGACTCGGCTCATCTTCATGACCCCTGTTATCCAACAGATACCTAGATTCTGATTGGTCTTTCCACCATTGGTTGAACTCCTTTCTGCCCTTTCTCTTGAGATCTCTCTTGACCCAAGAGATTGTAGGAAGGTTTGTTGTGTCTATTTCTAGCATAGTACCCTCTTTTGTTAATATATCGGCAGCTTTGTTACCATCAATATCTCTGTGTCCAGGAATCCACTTGACGGTCACTCCAGGAGTGTGTGCTGTGGCGAGTTCTTGGAATCGCAGAAAAATTTTCTGTGATGTCTCAGGTGGAGTCCCATTGAGCCCATCCACCACTGATGTGTTGTCCAGGCAGACATATAGCTGTTTTCTGTGTCCAATTGCCCTGGCTGCTGCAAGACCTTGGAGAGCACCATAGACTTCAGCATCCACTACTTCTGCTTGTAGAAGTCTGCCCCTTCCCTGGTATATTTTTGTGTAGTGCCGCCTTTCCTGATAGTATAGCCCCATCCAGTGCGGGTTGTGCCTTGGTCGTCCAATTATGATCTATCTGAATAGATGACAAGGTCAGTGTTCGCATTTCTTTCCTGTAACCATTGCTTAAAGAGCTCTGTTTCTTTGTCTTTGTCTTTACGGACTGGGGGCTTCTTCCATAATGGCTTGGTGAGTATTGGTCTCTAGAAGTCAGGGACTAGTTGGAAGCTCCTTTGTAGCCTTGTTGGTTCCTTGCGAGCTTGTATTTAGAGCCTGCCAACAAGAGGGTGTCTCTGGTCTACTTGTCCGAGTCGGAGGCCGTGACGTCTTCTTATTGACTCTGCAAGAATTCCTGCTGGAGGAATCTGTGATTCAAAGTGTAGGATATGTCCAGGGTGTGTTTTCCAGACTGGCAAGATAGCTCTGATTGCCGTTCGTAGTACAGCATCTATCGTTCTAAGAAGCCCTTTAATGCGACATGCTGATGTCCCACCTAAGCTCCTAATTTTTTCTATTCCTGGGTACCAGGCCTCCAGGCCATGTGTAAGAATAGGAATAACACAAGTTTTCACAGCCCTCTTCATTGACTTTACTGGAAGTCCTTTGACTGTGTTGTATAGTCCTCGAAGGTGGTTTGCTACCCTATTAGCTTTCTTGGCCCAGTAAGAAACGTGATTTTTGAAGTTCAGTTTTCTATCCAGGAAGACACCCAGCCATCGCATGGAGTTCTTTGCTGTTCTGTTTATTGTCCTGTGGCAGACCGGAGGATTGTCTGAGTTCTTTTTCCGTGAGAAGTGCATGATCTCGGTTTTGTCGGGATCAAATTCAATAGCATTGTTATGTCCCCATTGGTTAAGCAGGTAAAGATTTTCAGAAGCCTCTTTGGTTATTTCTTTAAGGTCCTTTCCAATACAGAGAGTCGCTAGGTCGTCTGCATATCCAAAGCGTCTCCTTTTCATACCGAGTCGGGCACAGATTGGCTCTGTATACAGCATATAAAGGATTGGAGAAGCTGGTGAGCCTTGTGGTAGCCCACAAGTGAGCTTTTATGTCGGTCACAATACTTTCAAACCGAACTCTTGCGGACCGTTCAGACATGAATGACTGGACCCATCTTATGAGAAAGTCTGGCCAGCCCTGTTCTCTCATGCGAACCACTAGCCGTCCCATTAGGGCAGCGTCGAAGGCCCCTTTTACATCTGCTGTGACTACCGTTGCAACAAGGCCTTGGTCAAGGGCCTGCTCAATATCGTGTATGAGTGCAGCTACCAAGTCGGCGGCAGAGCGCTTTGGCAGAGCTCCAAAATGTTGTGGAGCTAGAATTCCGAGTTTGATGACAAACCAGGCAATTCTTTTTGTAATGAGTCGTTCTAGGCCTTTGCCAAGACATGATAATAGCGATATTGGTCTGTAGGCCCTGGTGTTAGAGTAGTCTTTCTTGCCTGGCTTTGGGATCATCACTACCTCAGCTATTTTGAATGGTTTAGGGTGGTGTCCAATCTGTAGACAGGTCTGAAAAAGGGCTCTGATATGCTCCCCAATGACTGGCCAGCAAGCTTTCAGAATCCGTACTGTGAGGGTGTCTATTCCTGGGGAGTTGCTTTTGGTCCCTATAGTGCACCCTTCAGCCTCTTCTAGTCCGACATGGTATTTAAGGGGGATGTGTGGCTTGGCTTGTGTGATCTGAGCAGACCAGGGGTCGATGATATTGTTGTCTGGGGTACTTCGTTCAAGCGTGGTTAAGCGTAGTGCATTTGCCTTGCTCTCTTATGACTCAAAGATTTGGTCCCCTATGATGATTAGGGGGGAACGTAATCCTGCTAACAGCTTGTGCCAGGAAACAATTCTGTACAGGTCTTTTGGTTCAGTCGCTGAATCAATTAGAGTCTGCCAGTACTCTCTCTTAGCTTTTCGGACCACACAGCGAAATTCCTGTCGGGCTGAATTTCGCCCTTTTTAGCTTGTGGTCTGTTTAGAAAGGGCCCTGTATGTCTGAACAGCTGCTTTGCAGTCATCATTCCACTAAGCAGTGGGCCTAGATTGACGGGGCTTCTTGCCCACTGTCCTGATACAGCCTTGAATCATATTGATCAAGCTTTGTGTAAAGGTATCCACCTGGCCAGGGGATACACCCAGCCGGGGGAGTTCATGAATCCTGGTTTGGACATAGTCTGCCAGCTCTTGTAGTTTATCGTCCTGTACTATCTAATGATTGGCCTTGGGAACTCGGTCCCGATCTCCCTGAATTGGAATGACTATTCGTAATGTCTCATGATCTGAGGTGCACTGAAGTGCATCATTGACTGAGGCTTCAGCCATGGGGACATCTGAGAACACCAGATCCAGTACATTTCCATCGTCATGTGTTGGGACATCTGGTTCAGAAATAAGATCCAGTCCGTGGTCTGCCATAGTCTGTGCCAGTATGACGCCACCGTGATATCCTGGATTGCTCGAGTCCTAGGATATGTCGCCAGCATTAAAATCTCCAGCTATAACACAGCCAAAAGGTGGAGTCCATACTTCCAGAATATCATCCACTTCCTGTGGGTTGTCACATGGCCGGTAGACACTGGCAAATGTGATGCCATGTACCTTGACCCAGGTGATGTCTCGTGTAGCATAGGGCCGAAATTGATCCGCTTAAAGGTGTTTTCTCACATAGATGAGAGATCTGGGCCGTGTACTGTCGCTGTCCCAGGAATCCACTGGGGAGTATATATTCTAATTGGGGTGTGTCTTCACTCCCATTCTCCTGCCTGGTGGTATGCCAACCCAGGGCTCTTGCATCAGGATGATGTCTGCTTGTTCTCCTTTGTAGTCAGCCAGGTTGATGGCTAACTCTGTAGGGCCTGCACTCTTTTGTCCTCCTATTGTGTTCACAGAATGGATGACTAGATGCCTGTGTCGATGTGTTTCGTTTGGTGTACCTAACATTGACTGACAACAATGGTATCGGCATCTCTGGGATGAGTTGTATCTGTTGTGTCGATTTGCATTGTAATGTCCTTGTTATTATTGCTGGGTGTTGGCCCAGCTTGGTTTCTGACTGCTTCATTGAGGGCCTTGGATCTGGCTCTTTCTCCGGCTAGCCTTATTTCTTGGATTTGCTCCCATGTGTGCTTATGGATGGTACCTTTCACAACCTTGGGGCGAGCAGGGCATTTATTGAAGTTGGCAGCATGAGGTCCTTTGCAGTTGACACATTTTGGGATTGGTTTTTCGCACTCTCCCTGGTGTAACATCTCACCCCCCCCTGCGGACCACCCCCCTACGGACCACTCCACACCACACCACTCTCATTCAGATGAAGCCATCTACAACCACCACAGTTGCTAAATACACTAAGGTCGTGGTGTTCTAACCATAATACAGCTCCCAGAATCCGATTCCGACCCTAAATCTTCACCAGTGACCTCTTGTGGGACCTCTTCGCCTGCAGCGGAGTCCCTATAGACCCTCCTGTTCCTCAGCTCCATTTTGGCCTCCCTTATGTTAGCCATTGTGACGAATCGTTCCCCTGGTATTGGTTTGACTGCTTTTCGAGTGGTATTAGCCTTTTTAGCCACTTGAGCCTCAAGCAGCTCACATTTGGCCCGTAGATTTGCAATGGTAGCAGCCTGAACATCCATGGCCTTGCCAGCCTTCCGCACCAATAAGCGCTCAGAGGGCCCCCCAAAGGAAGGGTCCTTTCTTTCGAGTTTTTGAGCACTCTCCCGCAAAGCCCGGCTTCTAAAGGGTGTTGTGACAATGGTTTTAGCTACCATCTCGAGAAAATCTGGTGTTGTGGCTCGCTCGGAAGCCTTAGGGTCCCTCTGGCGTGCCTTGGCCACCCCCTTGTCCTCCAGAATCATATATTTCGACTTCAACGCCTCCACTCTGTTGCGAGGAATAATCCCAGTCTTTTTCCAGGCAATTCTGATGTTGAGGAGCGTCATTGTGTCCTTCCGGGCCTGCTCGTAGCACTCCAAAACCTCCTCCTTAGATGGCCTGAGTCCCAGACGGCCGCTGGGCGTCTCCTGGAATAAGGTCTTCAACCTTTTCTTCACCAAATTGAAGACTCCCACATCTAACACCTGGACTACATGGGAGCAGTGAGGTTCATAAAAGATCAACCATACTTTGTTTCTCAAGCAGGTGGCTAGGAACTCGTTATTCGTGTGGGAGTCGTGGCCATCACACACCAAAACCACCCATGTGTTGCCGTGGACCTCCTGAATGTGAGGAATAAAGATACGTTGAAGCCATTCTAACGCAATGGGATTCGAGGTCCATCCATTGGGCGACGTAATAAACCTCCAGTCGGTGAATTTGCCCTCATTTTGGTTGCTAAATCACTGGGCTTGTACGTTAACCCCCTTAAGAATCACCAGCGGCGGCAAGGTCTCACCAGATCCGCTCACACACTCTAGGGCAGTTATCCATTCACCTTTCTCGGCCCCTTTCTTCATAGCCACGTTGCTGGAGGCCTCAGAGACCACCCAATGGGAGTCCCCAACCCCCTGGGCGATTCCCATTTCGTCGACGTTGTACCAGCGTGCTGGCATGAGGTTAACCACGTCAGGAGCGTCACACCGATCGAAAAAAATGTTGATATTTGCCATTGTAGCACCATTCACTCGGTTATAGTCGATAATACGAGACTTCATTATCTTGACTTCCGGGTTTCGAGACAGGAACTTGGATGCCCAATTTTTCCTTAATTCTCGAGCATCCCCGGTGGCATGGAGCATCCGCTGGGCCATGAGACGGAACTTAGAGACCGCCGGAGAATACCCTAGCCGTGCTTGCCCAAGGGCCCAGCTTGCCAGCTTATGTTCGAGATACGGTGAGAGAGCCTATTGGAGAGCGCTGGTCTCATTCCGCGTTGGGGTGCCAGAGATTCATCGGTTGACGTACGAGCGACTGATTTGCCATTTGAGGGCTGACGAGCGGACTGGAGCTCCGCGTTGGATGGCCAAAATGGCGGCTTCAGCTTTTATTTGACGGTTGTAAAATGACATCATGAGATTCAGCAGTGGATAAGGATTCAAATAGTGTGCTTTGTGAAAAAAAAGATGCAAAAGTGATGGTGTAGATGGTGGATCACCATAATCCTGGTGGTTGGTGAATTACGCGTTTGTGGGTCAGAACGCGCTGGTCCGCGGGGGGGTGGTCCGCAGGGGGGTGGGAGATGTTACTGTGTTGCCGCAGTGTGCATATACTTGCTTTTTGCATCGTGTAATTTCTACCATGGTATCTGAAGCAGCTTGCACACTGATGAACCTTGGGGGTGTATTGAATATGTCTTGAGGTCATTGAGTGGGCAAAAAGCGTGAATAGTTTCTTTACTGCGCTGGGCAGAGAGATTATCTACGTGGTTTCTGGATCAGAATTAATCGTGTTCTTTGAGAGTATGCACCTCAAAGGTCTGTTGCCTGTTTGAGCTTCAACTTCATCAGCAACAGCAGTGTCGGTAATATCGATTGTGAATCCTTCTGCACTGATGACCTTTCTTGGGCATCCATTGACCTTGTAATGGTGCCAGACTGTGTGGGTCTTAATCTTTTGTGCCTTAAGAATGTCAGCAATTTCTTCTTGGGAAGCCAGAAGCTTAGCCTGAGTTGGCTTGTCCCTTGGGTGTAAGGTAAAACCAGAAGGACAACGTGTCACTTCTCTAAGCTCCTGAGGGTGGAGCTTAAGTCTTCTGTTTAGTGTAGACTTGATTCCATAAGGCTCAAGGTGGCTATTATCCATGCGGACAAAGACCCGGAGATTATCCTGCTTCCTCCTTAATTGGTTGATAGTGATGAGGGCACTAGGCTGTGTTTTTTTCATGGTAGTGTTGACTGTCCATGGATGCTGTCGTTGGCCAGAGGAGACAGCTTGGGCAAAGGTCATGGTGGGCTTCCCTATTTCTATCCCCCCAGAAGTGGCCTTTCTTGTGGTCAGATCTCGGGTTTCCAGCCACTCATTCAGACATTTGGAAAAGAAAGCGCTGAACTCCTTGGCATGAGAGTATAGTTCGGTTCCAGCTTTCTCAAGTGTCTTATCGACTACTGCAGCACACTCTTGAAACATTGTCATCCTGGCTTCATAGAGATGCTTGTCTTTAGTCAGTATTTTGGCAACTTGGTCCTGGCACTCTGAAGAGGAGACTTTGTTCCCTGCATCACTTCCAATGGCTTGGTCTGTAGGGATTTCGCTTGACTGAGGTAATTCCATATCAATGGTGCTGCTATTATTGATATTTCGGGATTTTTCTTTTAGAGGGGAAACAGTGGTGAAGTCAGCCTCAGAGACCTGTGACGGGCTGCTGTTGATGTCGTCGAGCAGTGCCTGGCGGAGCCTGCTTGGGGTTGCCGGGTCATGTGTTCTTTTAGGGACTGGGGATTTGAACACGCCGCCAGTAGTCGTCTTTGGGACGGCCACTGGCGTGTTTGGGGGCCTGTCGTGAAAGGGTGCCATCCAGCTTGTGAGAAAATTTTTCTGCGCCTTGGCAAGGATAGTCAGGTACTGAGACAAATGCCTGCTTTAGTGCAGATGTAGAGGTTGCGCCCTAACAGCGGGGCGCCAAGAAAAATAGTTGTTTTTGGCAAGAGTGTGTGTATCTACTATCCGTTGGCAGCGGAAACGCTCTAAAGGATGGGGCTTACTGCCTAACACATACTGGCTACATACAAGGTTGGATTCGGCTCACACCTCATCACCTCTGTGTTGCTTAGGACCATTGTCTCTCATCGTATGCTTTTGCCTCAACCCGCTGGGAGGACTTCTGCTTTGTGTCGAATGGTCGCTTGGGGGTCATCTCAAGCTCTGACGCGTCCCTTAGCTCAAGTGTGACTGTCAGATATCATAACAGTGGCGTATTTAGTCTTGTTGTGATTGCTGTAAGTAGCATATCTATCATCCTAAGAAATCACATGTTAGCTGCCGGAGGTCCCTTTCCCACCTATTTATGTAGGATGGTACCCCCATCAGCTATCCCTTATTTCTCTTCCAATACAGACCATTCCTAAATCTCAGTGGCCTCGCCGTAGTGTGTGCTGCTGGTGGATGTCCCCTTCCAGGCCGCCGTCAAATTTCTCGAAACAGATGATGCGCCGAATCCAAGGGACTGCTTATGTTTGTTTGTTTTGTATTTAACGTGGGGGATTGCTCGTCAGTAGTGCAAACCACGCCTCCCAGAGCCTCTGCATTGCAGGGTTGTGGAGGTATCAAGATAATAAGTACAGTCAGTCCCGCTCACGAGCCCATCCCTGTTGCGGCGCTATGACCTTGGGTCATCCATCTGGTCCTTCAAGAACAGCTATCTATCTAGGGCAGATTGATGAAAAGAATTTGCTCTTCTCCACGAATTTTGCCCATTCTGTGCTCCTCTCCCCTAAGTATTGTAAACAAGCTGCCCTAGGCGAGTACCTGGGCAGCAGCCGATTTTTCCCCAGCCTCTTACAAAAGAAAATGTGTTTAAGGGGGGACTGCTTACTTCTGTCCAACCAGCTGCCAACCCAGTGTGACGGCGTCAGGTGACGGTCAGCCAGCAAGCGTACTCTGGTGCCCGTCTGCCCCTGTCATCACCTGCCTGTCACCTGCGTGTCACCTGCGTGTCCCTTGCCCGGCCCTCACACTCTGGGAGTGCTCCTGAGTGTTTGCATGGAGGCGAGAGTTGATCCGGAATGGAAGAACCTCTATGATATGCCTGGTATCTAGGCCTTCTTCGAGCTATTTCTGGAGAGATATCGCCTCTAAGGAGGTGCAGAAAACCGCCCAACTGCAATGAGTTAGATAAGCGACAGAGCCTGACTGAATGAACAGTGAATGAATAGCAATGTCTGTCACATTTGCACGGGGGACTCCTACGACCCCCGCACAATTAGAGTTTGCGGGGTGCATACCGGGAACGTGCCGCATTACTCTTTTTAAGGTTGTCCAATAGGAGCTTCTTGTTGATTTCGTCTTTTGAGCGCCGAGTCACGTGATCGGAGTTCGTGGGGAACCTTGAACTACCAGGGTGTCTCAATGCCCATTGACCCTTTGTCGGACAAGGCAAAGCCATGTTGCTTTGTTAGGTACTGTGCACCTATCGACATGGTTGAAAGTACTAGATACGCTCAAGCAGCTGCAAACCTTGTGTATAGGAGCCAGCCGACACCTTGCTTGCCTCCTCTCCCGTTGTTGATACTGGTCGAACTTCTCTAATCTTTTGGCAAACACACGTTTGGCTAAGATCAGTGACACACTGTGCATCTCAGAAGTGGGGCACCTGCTGCAACTGTACTAGAGCTCCTAATTCTTGCTCTCGATCGTCCCACCAGCTATCCACCCACCACCTAGCTACCAGCGTACTCACCAGTCTTAGATGCCAATGAATTCCATTCCACATCAACAGCCCCTATAGCTCAGTGGTAGAGCGTTGCGTGAGCAGACCCACTTCCCAATCTCAGAGTCTTCACTAATTAACACAATCTAGACTTGTATTCCCAAGACATGCAAAGGTCCTTCGTTCGATCCGGGGTGGGGGCATGAGATAATTTTTTGATTTGCTTGACCTCCTCTTATTTTTATTGTTTTTGCGCAGCACGCAAAACCTCTGACCTCACCTCGCAGGCTCCTGCCATTCCGCTTTGTGAGTTCAATGGTGGGGTATTTGCGACCGAGCGTCATTGGACAAGCGCTAAGCGTTAACAACTTCACACCATCCTCAGCTATGTGCGCCCTCAGCAAGCACGATCAGGGTCAGCAGTCGCAGCTCCATTTGGACCCTCCACCGTTGTTGATTGACTGAGCATGATTGTGAATACCACCAACCTGAACTTCACCTGCAACAGATCTGATCAGGAGCCCACCTCAAGACACCACTACTCATCCAGCTCCCAAGATGAGTGAGGCAACCTCCGTTTCCGAGGCAGAGGCGACCCTCTTCGGCCGCAATGTGTATGTTTTTGACCCGAGTATGCCGATGGGCGAGATCCAGGCCAAGGCAACATCCATCTTCAAGCAGATGGAAGCCAACGAGTTTGGGGGCGAGCGCTACGCACTTCTCTTCAAGCCAGGAACCTACAACGTCACATTCGACGTAGGCTTCTACACGCAAGTCGCGGGATTGGGCCAGAACCCAGACGACGTGCTGATCAGTGGCGGGGTCAATGTACCGGCCGACTGGATGCCGAACAAGAACGCGACATGCAACTTCTGGCGATCGTTCGAGAACTTCGCCATCAACGCATGCGGTCCCAGAGGCGAAACCACGGTCATAGCTGTGTCGCAGGCTGCGCCTCTTCGCCGGATGCACATACGAAGTCCAGGAGGTCTTTGGCTGTTCGAGGTGGATATGAGCACTGGAGCTGGAGGCGTAAGCCAACCCTCCGATAGCCTCTTATGCCTTTCCGTCTTATTTCGATACTCTACTTGTTCTTCAGAATCTGCTCGTGTACTTATTCCAGGAGGATTTGCTGACTCTAATTGTTGCAGTGGGCTTCGGGCGGCTTCATGGCCGACTCGGTTGTTGACCACCAAGTGCTACCTGGATCGCAGCAGCAGTGGCTATCGCGAAACAACAAGTATGGATCATGGGCCAATGGCGTCTGGAACATGGTATTCGTGGGCGATGTGAACGCACCGAGCCAGGCGAATTTTCCGAAAGACGCCTACACCACCGTCGATCGTACACCCATCATCCGCGAGAAACCCTACCTTTACTTCAATCAAGGCCAGTATGAAGTATTTGTACCAGCCCTGCAGAAGGATACGCAAGGACCCAGCTGGAGCAACGGATCCCCAACGCCCGGCAAGTCCATCTCGATTGACCAGTTCTACATAGCTCAGGCACCCACAGCGACTGCGGCGAACATAAACGATGCATTGGCCTCTGGCAAGCACGTGCTCTTCACCCCAGGTATCTACGAGCTGGACAACGCCCTCCGCATCGCCAATGCTGACACCATAATACTCGGTTTGGGCACGCCCTCACTGATTCCCACGACTGGACAGCCGGCTCTCTGTGTAGCAGATGTGGACGGTGTATCGATCGCGGGCCTCATTATAGACGCAGGCGGAGTCAAGTCACCCTCACTCATCGAGGTGGGACCCTCAGGCAGTTCGGCAAGTCATGCCTCCAACCCGACATTCCTATTCGATTTGACTGTTCGTACCGCGGGTCGCAACACCAACGATGTTGGTATTATGATCAACAGCCACGACGTTGTAGGTGATCAGCTGTGGCTGTGGCGCGCAGACCACGGCAATGGCGCTGCGTGGGATACCAACCGCACCAAGAACGGTGTGGTGATCAATGGAGACAACGTCACGATGTACGGTCTGTTCAACGAGCACCACCAAGAGTACCAGACGCTCTGGAACGGCGAGAGCGGTCGTCTCTACATGTACCAATCCGAGATCCCATACGACCCTCCGGATCAGGGCTCGTGGAAGAACGGCGATACCAACGGATTCGCCTCGTACAAGGTAGCCGATACTGTCAAGAGACATGAAGCCTGGGGCCTCGGTATCTACTGTTACTTCCGCGATTCTCCCACGGAGCTCGAGAACGCCATTGAAGTTCCCAAGATCGAGGGCGTGAAGTTGCACCATCTGACGACGGTATGGTTGACAGGAGTCGCCGGTAGCGAGATCACTCACATTGTCAACGGCACTGGTGACCGCGTCCATGCAAGCCAACCCGAGTCGGCAATGCGACAGACGATGAAGGGGTTCTCGGCTTCTCCTGCTTGAGATAGAGACCCTCATTACCAAAACGGATACAAGCCTCTCGAATCGGCGAACGGGCAAGCGTCCAACCTTACGGGTATACCTTGAGAGCTTATTCCACGCGGCATGATGTTGATCACGTTCCATAGCTTATGTAAAATCAACTGCCCACGGACATGGGAGAGATATAGTTTCTGCGGATGTTTCAGAACGGTGCAAAACGCCCGGCGCGAGCCACATTCACTTCCCGGTTCAATCCACTTCTTCCAACCTCCACAAGGCCGGCATCTCAAAAATTTAGTTTCGGTACAAGATTCCGGACACACGAAGGTTATGTGACGTGAAACACTTCAACGCAGCTTGCCTTATTTCTGTGATATATAATCGAATGGTTAGATGGTCTCCCCTAAGTTTCCGGCGGAGTAGTAGCTGCATTGCACGTATATCATCATCGTAGCACCGTCCGACGGTCCTACGGACCTCCGGACCCTACCCTGAGCTCTCCTCATCATCAATTCTCCTAGCCAGACAGTCTGTCACTCGTCCGCTTCGAGGGACACATAGCTAGCTGCTAGCATATAACCATCTCATCGATCATCATGGCCTCCAGCGGCTCAAAGAGCGATATGAAGCCCGCGCCGTACGCCGAGAGCGCCACTGAGCAATCTGTGTCGCCGTCGCCCAACCGACGCCGCCGCGGTGGTCGCAAGGCAAGCCGGCATCCGCAACAGATGCAACCGATGCCCGACTACCAACTTCAGCAACAGCAGCATCAACAGCAGATGATGCAGCAACAACAGGCCATGCAGCAACAGCAGGGCGGCGGCGGCAAAAGCGACACCCTGAAATTGAGACTGGATCTGAACATCGAGGTCGAGGTCACGCTGAAGGCCCGGATCCATGGTGACCTGACCCTGGCATTGCTGTAAGTATACTCTCATTGCTCGGCCTGTCTGGTGGCTTGTGACATCTTTGCTTATTTGCGCATGTAGTGATACTTGATCAGAGGATAATCGTGAGCTCCCGAGCTTTCTTTTGCACGGAGCCTGGTCATCGTATACAGAGGATATGGATCCACTGGACTGGTTTTTGGAGATGAATATGTGATCAAGTGCATGGGACCTTGTGGCTGTCCCTTGCTGTTTTTATTTTCGCTCGGGAGTCCATACGCAAGGGGATGACCCCCGGGGTGAAGGTGGTCACTTGAGCCTGGTGTTATCGACTGTACATGTATTATTACCGCAAGGGATAGGAAGCTGTGTTAAAGAAAGAATCCTTTTGGTAACCCTCCTCTTTCTCAAGCATGGCCTTCGAATCTGTCATCGCATGTTGTCAAGGGTCGGTATACGAGAGGTTCCACCACGACGCGGCTAACTTGTATGTCGCGCCTTGGTGATGATCTCACACAGCAAGACTACAATCATCATCTCATAAGGGTGTCATGTTGACTTGTAGGAAATCCGACCTCCCCTAAACCGATCAACATCCTGCTGCAGCGACTCTACATGAGCGCCAAAACAGTCTTCATTTCGCATCACCGCCCCAATACCTCTGCGTCACCAACTTCAAAATTTCCTCCGAGAACTCCCTCACGCCCCTCTCTTCCACCCGCGTCCGCGTCCTTGTCGCCGTCTCCAGCATCCCCGTCTTCGGATTCGTGCCCTCATACCGATACAGCTCCCGCTTGACCAGACACCCCTCGACCGCCCACCGCGGCACCGCCTCCTCGAACACGACCCCTCGTTTCACGCGCATCATCTCGACGAGCTCCGCGCCCGTCCTCCCGTGCATCTCCCTCGCGCTAAACAGCGTGCGCGCAAACGCGCCAATGCTATTCCTCACCGCGTCGCCGCGACACCGCCACAGCACGCCATTCAACGCCTCCGCTTCGTCCGGGACGGCGAACAGGCGCGCGTCAAAGTGCGCTGTGCCCAGCACGCCATACGCCGCCTCGCCCACCGCGGGTTCCGGGGTGGCCGCCAGCGCGGCCGCGAGGTGCGCGTTGAAGCGCGCAGAACAATAACCCGCAGACAGCGAGGCGAGCTTCTGCACGCGCTCGCTGAAGGCCTGCACGCCGGCCGGGAAGACGAGCGTGATCTCGTCGGATTGCGTGTACGCGAGCGTGGCGCGCGGGAAGTAGTGCGTCAGCAGGTCGGCGGCTGTGGCGGTCATGGCGGCGTGGATGCGCTCGTCGAACGGGCGGGCGAAGTGCGATGTTAGTTTCGAAAAGCCGTGGCCGTCGAGGCGCAGGAGCACGGGGGAGGAAGCGGGGAGCGTGGTCTCGGTGAGGGATTCGTAGTGCTTCATGCGGTCTGCTAGGCTTTGCTTGGGGGTTGGTGCTGATGTTGCTGTTGCTGTTGCTAGCTCTGTTTCGGGTGCTTGTGAGGTCATGATGGCGGCTGATTGAGCGGCGCTCCCGAGATTAATAGGTACGCGCCGTGTCCAAGTTATCTCACGGTTGGAGATGAGAATTCTGAAGGTAGATGGGATGTGAAGCAAGATGTAGAGTGTGGTCTCAAGAGGCAGATAGATATATCTCTGACTCCCGGCGGTGTTGAGTCACCCTCTCAGATGTGGAGAGGATTATTATTCGACTCGGGCACCGGGTGACGATACTGCACTTCATGTTGGTATATGAACCGTCAAAGACCTGGTGCAGTTGCTAGATCATGAAGAGTAAAGACAAATCAGTTGCTTGTCTTGAATCCACTCTCCTGGGGTCGGGATATTTAATCTTGCTTTAGCGTTGCTATTTAGAGGATGTTGCCTAAAATAGGTAGCGGCAATACCGTGGGGGAATGCGGCGCGTTTTGGATAGTTGACAGCTGACATGGTTGACAGCCCTGACAGCTGGCCATCATGAAATGAACCCAACCTCACTCCATGTCTTTAACCGTTTAACGTCATAGGCAAGGTGCTCCCCCGTCTCTGAATCCATTCTCACGGATGACTCATTAATGATCGAAACACGAACGACGAAGCTTGTGCTCGATACTGTCTGAACTCTCATGACAAGATGTCCTTGACACTTTTCCCCGACGAGCTTGTCGTCCAGATCGCATCCTACATCCACCCCTCAACAAACTTCAGCTTCGCATTGGCATGCAAGCAGTTCCTCCGCTGTTCGGAACCCTATCTTGCGTATCACGCCCGTTGTCATCGCCTCCTGCGCGGTGGCATTCAGAGCACTGAGCAGGTGCACAAAGACCACTACCTGCGCGCAACCCTCCGCAACCCGATCGTCGCATGGCATATACGAGAGGCAACGCTTGATGCACTTCTAGATGATGAACGCGACGACGATTACAAGGGATACGTCGTCGGGATGGATCAAGAGCCGACTGCGCCGGCCGCGCAATCAGAGCTCTTGGAGCTTCTGAAGCCAGGCCTGACAGACCATGAAGATATCACGGTTCAGACTCGTGCGTTTGCACGCAAGCACTTCTACATGGCAGATGCGGACATCAAGGTCTGGCTTGCTGGATGGGAAGACGACGACCAGACCCAGGGCTATTACCGACCAGCTACGCAGCCCGAAATCAACAAGGCGGTATTACTCGCCTGCTGCCCGCGGCTGTCTGATGTCACCTGCACCATGTACCAAGATGAGTAAGGGTCTTTCCCACTCCCACAAGGCTTATGTATGCCAACACTAACAACCGACATAGACTCGACTGGCCTCTCAACTTCGTCTCACAGGCAGTGAAGACAATTTACGAAACGCCGGACCACGTATGGCCCGAGGGCTTCCGAGCCCTTCGTTCGATCCGCATCGGCGTCCGCATCGAGGGCCGTCACAATCAGGACAGCTACGAGTACGAGGCGCGCGACATAGCGCCGCTCTTCGTCCTGCCACACATCGACAGCATCTGGTTCAACGGCCTCGAGTCGCTCATCGGTATCCCCGAAGGCGCTTTCATCCCGCCCCCGGGTAGCTCGCCGCTCAAGAGCCTGTACCTGCAGTGGGCTTGCATAGAGGCCGATGAGCTGAAGCCGCTGCTTCGGAGCGCGGCGTCTCTACGTTCGATGACCTTCGACGCTTGCGGCATGGGGGAAATTCAAGAGATTGTCGAGTTCATGGGCGAGGTGCACGGCGACTCGCTGGAGGAGCTCGACATCGGCGACTCGCGATACCGAGGTAATGTATGTACATTTTCGAGTCTTTTATTTCCCCATATGGCCATGCCCTGAGCGGGAACTTCCTCTTATAGCCTGTGTCAAGAGCCTTCGCTCCCGAGATACGCATTACGACTCCATTTTTTCTCGGCGAAATACCTAAATGAAGCAATTACTGACTCAGTTTTGCGAGGAGATGGGTACGGGGCTGCTGAGGAAATTCAAGAACCTCCGCCGGGTCAACCTTGATCTCGCAGACTTTCTACCACCGGGCGACGTGACCGTCGCAGACGGGGTATACAGACGGTTACGTGCCGCGCTGCCGAGTTCTCTCGAGTCCATCATCTGGTCGACCAGCTACTGCGCCAAGGACGAAGAGGAACCGCTCATCGACGAAGCGCTGGCACGACTGGTCGAGTCGGACTACATGCCCGCTCTGAAGCACATGTCGCTCGCCTCCTTACAGACGCGGATCCGGGCAAACGCCTTGATGGGTGGCAGGCCGGTGTCTGATGATATCCTAGGGTTCCCCAAGACCCTGGGGGCGGGGATACGGCACGGCGTCGATGTCGAGGTCACGTCGCAACAACAGCAAAAAGCATCGAGATCATTTCATTTGGGGGGCACGTTTCATTGACTGGGGAATCGAACGTCCCGCTAGGGGACGTCATTGTACATTTTTTGTAGATATACCCAACGATGGCGCATGGCATCAGTGCGATGTCAGATACTTTGAGCTCAATAGACGAGCATCAATACCAGCCAAAAGACTGGGATTGCCCGTACCCGATCTAAGCTACCGCGAGTATGAATCCATTTTACAAGTAGAGCCCCTTAGCATTCATTGTAGGACAACAAGGAGAGCAGCCTCCAGTCTACAGATACGGCCGAAGAACCTCCTGCGTATGGTCCCAAACCTTCTCGAGCGCCTTCTCCCGAAGTACATGCATGGCCTTCACATTCGGAGTAGTATCGCACTTATAATTGACGAGAAACAGTCCATCTTCCGGCTTCCCCAGCGAATTCACGCCCGGCTTGCCCTCCCACGGCACGCCGCGGCCGCCAAACGCAGCGCTGGTGCTCTGGAACAGATGCCTCGGTCCCGCCTCCTCGTCGCTAGACGAAAGAAGACCAACAAGACGAATAACCGGCTCGAGCACGAGCCAGACGAACCAGGCCATCCACGAGTTCGGGTCCTGGCCCTGCAACCCCCGCCACACATTCCCCGTGTTGACCGACCCGGGCCAGGAGTGCACGAACGTGACGTCGGGATTCTCGCCCGCCAGCCTCTCCAGCGCCAGCGTGTGCATGGCGACATACTGCGTCTGCGCCCTGATAAAAGTAAAGTTCCCAGGCTTCTTCAAATCCAAATCATCCACGTTGACACTACTTGCGCGCTCCAGCCCACCGCCCAACACGCTGACGACCCGCGGCGCCGCCGCCGCGCCCAGCACGGGCAGCAGGAGCCGCACAAACAGGATGCGCGAGTAGTGCTCCAGGCTCTGCGCGACCTCGAGCCCCTCCTCCGTCTCCCGACGCGCGCCCATGGGCGCGTAGCCCGCGGTCAAAAATAACAAATCGACGCGCTGCTCTTTTGTCCTGATGACCTCGCACACGCGCTTCGTGTCGGACAAGAGCGCGACCTCGGCCTCAGTCCAGACGATGTCCGCCCGGGGGTTGACGGCGCGCAGCTCCTGGATGAAGGCGCGCGTGCGCTGCTCGGAGGCCTTGCGCCCGACGAGGTAGATGCGCAGGCTCGCGCCCGTGGCGACGAGGGCGCGCACCGTGAGCTGGCCGATGCCCGAGGTGCCGCCGACGAAGACGGAGACGCGGGGGGCGGTCGCGTCGTTGAGGAGCGCGTTGGAGGCTTCGATTTGTTTGTAGGACACCATTGTGTTGTGCTTCGTAGCCGTTAGGTAAGGAAGTAGACGTTTTTCAGCTTTGATCTTGTCGCTCGGGCTGACTCAAAGGATCATGGAAACGCACGCAGCGATGTAGCTGAACAGTTGACTCTATCGAAACATACTATCGAGCCCTCATGAAAACCTGAGAATAAGGTAGTCAGTCTTATTTATACCATGACTTCCTTAGGCAACAGCGTGCGTGGCAGCGCCGGGGTCCGGGCTCTCTCAACGCGCCATGGATGAATGTTCTCGGGCACTTTATCTGGGCATCCTCCCCCGGGCGCTGCATTCAGGGGTCTTAGCACGTGTGGGTCGAGCTCAGACCGGCTCAGCCACAGGTTAAATTCTCAGAAGATCGTGAGAATGACAGTTCCCCTTATCGTTTTCATCCCTCATCATGGAACCGTGAGCACACTTACGAGCATCGGAGTGTCCATGGCGCAAACCGAGGCGTGGGGAAGGCCTGCTCTAACGACTACACTGAATACTTTGAAGACACACATCACCAAGCCCGAGATCTAATGTAGAGCAATCACTACATAGCAAAAGTATGAGGCTTTCGACGCTTGGCTTTTATCACCATCCGTCGCCCATTAACCCCGGCCTCTACCTCCCGAGCATGAGTATATGCACCGAGCATCGAGTATCAGCAGCACCTCAAAATGTCACACCACCTCACCCCCTCCACCCTCCGCCAGACCCTCCCAACCCCAACCCCCCACGTCAGCGTCCGCCTCTCCATCGCCCACCTCCTAACACACCATAACAAGACCGCTCGCACCATCGCGCCCTAAAGTTAGACTGGCAGCTCGGAGCCGCACGCGCCTCGCCCATCAACAAGCCCTCGTAGCCTAGACCACCCCCAAAAACCCTGGCCGCACACCATGACCCGCCTCCCCGAAAACGCGCTGCTCGCCGCGGAACACTACACGCAGGAGATCCGTCCGCATCAGGCTGGTTGATCTGCGTGCTCGAGTGCCGCGCCGCCGCGGAGCTCGAAGGCAAGCGCGCCTGGCAGCTAGCTGCACAAGGCCGGCCGGCGCAGCGCGTTCAGGACGTGCGGGGAGGAGGAGGAGCGGTGGTTCGGCAAGCCCGTCCCGGTCGTCGTGTAGACGGGGTCGGCGTGGGACCTGATGCACGAGCTGGATGGTAGGGAGGGCTACGGCGGACGCCTCCTGAGCGCGCGCCCGGCCCGATGAAGGGGCTCGGTGGAGTACGCGCCGTACTTCTAGGACCCGGAGCTGAGGCGACATCGCGAGTTGAGGACCGCGCGCATGTTCATGGTCCAGACTAGAGTGTGGATCCTGCGCATGTGTGCTACGGAGCTGGAGAAGCGCACGGGTCGGCTGGTTCTGGAGTACGAGCGTGCTGTCAACCGCTAGAAGCGTAAGATCCTCAGTGTTCATGGTGACTTGGGGAAGACATCGTGACACCCGGCAGTCGATCTGCGTGAAGATTGAATTTCTCTGAACCACTGTTCTCGTACGAAGTTCCATCTCTGATCATCTACCTTTGTCCGTTGCAGATATCGCACCATGTCTATCAAAGAGTACAAACCCCCATACGGCCTCAGATAGGAAATTGGTGTAGCAGACAGCCTCGTATACACCATGTGGCCGTCAATTTCTCATCGATCTGTCCCGTAACATCGTCCTCCAACATCAGAGCTCACGGCGGCGAAAGCACAATCCATCGACCCTTCCAACTCCCAAACTTCTCCACGATCAGCTCCTGCGTCCGGTCCCATTGCACCCTGAAGGCCCCTGAGTTGAACAAGGGCGAACAGACCACCATCCCCTTCCCGTCATCCGTCCAGCTCGCCTCCTTCGCCGCACCCCCCGACGCGACCTCTCTCAGCTGGTCACGGAACGCAGCCAGCGCCGTCGCGGTCTGTTCCAAGATCTTCGCCTCTCCATCGCGTCCCGGTCAACCCTGCGCCGCGCTCGCGCGCCCGTACCCGTAGCTCGTGAACAGGCACACGATGTGAACTCTGGGCGCGCCGGCCGCGACGTCGGATTCCTGCGGCGGGATGATCAGGCAGCGCCCGACGATGTCCTCCCGCGTTGCGTATCGCGTTTCAGAAGTTTGCTTGAGGCTGTCGCAGTAGGTGTGGTAGTTTGTGAAGGCGGCGGGAAAGATGGCCTTCAGCTGCGCGGTGATGCCGGAGCCCCATTCGCCAAGACAGTTGGTGGCATGCACAAAGAAGGTGTTGCCTGGCAGGGAGCGCAAGGGCATGGAAGTCGTGTGCACAAGGGCGAACGGCCTTGTGGTGGTGGGTGTGGGCATGGTTGTGTTTGTGGCGACTGGCGAAGCCATGGTAAGTACAGATGCAGGCTGGGAAATGATTCGGCTGCGGTGTCCTGGTACCTTGGTCAGAAATGAGAGCTGGGAGGCGGGACTACGAGGAAGTGGCAAGCGTTAAAAGGGGGCGGCAGGTTCGTCCTGCGTTGGTCATAATCATGACAGTTTGTGGAAGGAACCTACTTTGCTGCTACCGTTTGGTGCATTCCGTGTGTTTGGCAGTGACCGCCGCAAACACACCCAGCGAGAGATCTTCCGTCCTCTGGTAAGCCCTCAGTCCCAAGAATTATGTGGGTTGTTGCCCCGGACATTTTCAGATGATAGTAACGGTGTGCACCAAGTCGGCTACTCTGGGATGGTCGAGAGGTATCTGCTCCATGCCTTTCAAGTCATCGCATGACTTCAGTCCAAGTCTCGAAACCAACAAGTCCCAAATGATCCGTCGGTTGGACCAGTAGGTTACGAACATGCCCATTCGAACGTACAAAACTTCATCCGCCGACGGGCTTGAGCATGCCCTTAATACCAAGCCCTGTTGCGCTGGTGATGTTCGGGACTCGTCCTGTCCCGGTCTTATTGGAAACCCGTGCACGAACAGGAATAGGAGATTCGATTCTCG
Source organism: Anthostomella pinea (assembly GCA_963556695.1). NCBI lineage: Eukaryota > Fungi > Ascomycota > Sordariomycetes > Xylariales > Xylariaceae > Anthostomella > Anthostomella pinea. Next base: position 2,003,035 of record CAUWAG010000008.1, on the reverse strand, counting down.
CTCGGCTTGGAGAACAGCCCATGGCTCTGGGTTGTCATTGGTGCGAGTCAAGTTCTGGTCCCAGGACATATAGACACGGTGGAACACTTCAGAGGCGTCGTTCTCGTTGACAATATTCGCGGTTACCGGCAGTACACCATACCGCAAAGACATGCCCAGTGGCCCTGGCATAACCCCATGAGGCGATTCCCCGGACCACCAACTTTGACGACACGCAGCTGTGCAGTTGTGTCGCGTCTGTCGAATCCACGGAAGCGTTTATGACCTTCGTGAGAGGGAATCGCCCGTTCCTGGTTCATAGTACGAGCGATCATAAACAACCGGCCCATCCACCTTCGCCCTGGACCAGGTGGGTACCCTATTTCCAGGAAGAGTTTGGCAGTCCCATTCTGTCGCCCGCCAGCATAGTTGCTTGCGGTGATCTTCCCTCCAGACACCAGCGAGATACGCATCTCCGAAGGCTTCCTGGGCTTCTCCAGCCAACCCAGCCAGGGCGATCATCTTGTCTGATGTTTTTGTGAGGGCACAGGACGAGTATTGCTCTACAAGCGCCGCCCATTGCTGACGGGCGTGCCACTCATCCTTGACGCCCATGTGTGGCTTGCCCGTGAGCTTCATCGCGCGTGAACCATAATCCGAGTCTTCCCATAGTTCCCTAGGGACGCCTGACGGAAACTCCTCGGAAGCAGTGAGCTCCGGACACTCCCAGTATACTTGACGCTTTGAAAAGCTCAACTGCTTGGCTGCGAGATATCGTTCCTGAAGGACCCATGCACGTTTGTTAAGAGGCGCATTGGTGATATCGTCGTGGTAGCCGCGTAAGGTAGATATCCAGTACTCTCTCGGCTGCCTTTGGTCGTCGAGTGTGGTCGCGCAGGGGGTTACCGTGCCTGGATGTCTGTTGCTAAAGAGTCCCATACTGCCGTCTGCAGCCCATGTCGCTGCGATGTTGCAGGCCGCATGTTTGTAGATCAACCCCATCATCGATGACTGTATTTTCCAATCCTCAATGTCGTCTTGGATGACACACAACGAGTCGATCCAGATAAACTGGAACCCCATTGACCTCGCAACTACGAAGGCATCCCGGTATGTTCTTGGGAGCCTAGAAACATCAGAACTCCCAAGAAAACTCGACAAGTTGGTCTTCGTCAGACCCAGATGGTCGGTTGTGCCCCAGCAATGGCTTAGAGTAAGGTAGGGAACGACACCTGTGGTGGCGCAGCGGACCAGCTGCCATGCGCGTACGTCGGCCTTACCGTCTTCCAAAAGCTTAACAAGCCTGTCAGGTACAAATGAGTTTAAGCCTTGTCTCCTCTTGCGGCAACTCGCATGGGTCGTCGAGCAGATGTCGAACCAATGACGCCACAACGCAGACATTCCAGCCGTGGATGCCGCTCTGTATTGCAATTTCGGGTTGGCAGAGATTACAGCGAGGTTGCTGCTATTGTCTACTGAGACTGGGCGCAGCAACAACATTTTGTACAATCCTCTTTCGCGTGGCCCGCTGTAGAGGAGAATAAAGATATTCACTCCATCATGGAATATTTCTATGTTGACGATAGAATTTTTCATGTTCCATGATTGTATTCTCGCAGCGAATGTCCTCACGGCAAGATTGTGTCCCGACCGCTGGAGTAGCCGAAATGTGGATTTCGAGAGCCGAGCAACAGCGCGGCCTGAATCCATCTTCCTGTTATGGAGCGACGGGCGATACCCACGACCCTGAAGTTGGGCGCAGAAGTCCCGGTAGTTTGGTAGCAGTGGTGGAAGCCCTGTGTTCCATGCATGGTCGTCTTGCTTCTTGAACATATCGGTCAAAGCTTCTAGACAGAAGAAACATCCGGCTTGAAGCGATTCGTGGAAAGTGCGTGGTGAACGATGCAGGACAGGCCAGGGTTCGTCGTCGGGCGCGTTAACAAATCGATTGAAATGGGCACCGAGTGACCTCTGACAGTATTGGCACAGCATATTGAGCGGTTCTGCTGCTCGATTGAAACCAACAGTCAATGAAGTAGCGTATTGCGAGCGATGTGATATCCGGAGACCCCGGAAGCGCGTGGTGTGATATGCGAGGCAGCTTTCAAAGTATGCTGTGGAAAGAGTGAGACTGACGCATGGCGAGACTGGAAATGCAAAGGTGAAGGTTGGGAGAAGATGAAGAGGGGGTAAGAGCATGAGGTCCTAGGAAGTGACCCCAGCTGACAGCCCCTTCCCACCTTACCTCACCGCCTGCCAATAAATCCTGCCACTACTACCTCATGGCCATCGTGAGTGCTTTCATTTGTGACTGGCATTTAGTTGACCTTTGGATTCTACATCGTGCGAGTCGTTAGCCCTCCGACATGTCGTCGTACGCCTCTCGCAATTGAAATGCTCTCACTGATAGCCAGTAATGACGGTGTGTAGCATCGTGGCAAGGCAGGTAGGATGTTTGCACCTCAATATGTACTTATATATAGGTGTGAATGAGATACCCAAGGCAGGCGGTATCCCGCGCTCGTATAGGCAAACTAAGTAGTCAAGACTCAAGAGAAGCAAGGTGAGAGAAAGCATTAAGTCTATATACGGTATTACCTATTATAAATCCATTGATCAAACAGTCCTCCCCCACAGACACCATTCAGTCCAACCTACCACGAGTCCCAGATTCCAAGTGCAAAGCATCGTGTAGTTGGTCGCCTTCCCCCATTGCAATAGGGAAACTACCAGCCCGAGTTCCACGCGCCGCACTTCCCAGTATCCTTGACGTTCTTGTTCGTCTGCAAACAATCGGAGAGCTGCGCCTTACACGCGGCATCGGCATCCTTGTAGTTCTGGCCAAAGCGGCCCTGCGCGCGCCTGGCCGTCTCAGCCGTGTCGAAGTAGCTGACGGAGCGCTTGCTGCTGTAGCCGGAGCCCCAGCTCTTGCCGTCGGCCTGGCCGTTGGTCTTGCAGCCCTCGACGTAGACGCTCTCGCACTGCTGGAACTGCGCCTTGCAGGCGTCACTGCAGGCGCTGCCGCACTGGGCGCGCGGGTACGACGGGCAGTTCTTGCTGTCGCCGTCCGTGTACAGCTTGAACACATTGCCGTGCTTCCAGTCCGACTGGATATTGTTGCAGGTCACGACGGGCAGCTGGACGCCACCGACCGGATTGCCGGGACCGTAGTTGTACTTGGAGCTGGACGGCTGGATGCAGATGCCGGTAGGTGTAGGAACCGGGCAGCTGGAGGTCGGCGATGCCGATGTGGTCGAAGACGTCTTGCTAGTTGCCGTTGTGGTGCAAGGGTAGGTTGAAGTCACAGTTGATGGTGGGTTGCCGCCCTTCGGCGGAGACGATTTGAAACAATTGGACTTGCCGCCGCACTTGCCACTCGTGCAGTTACTGCCGCAGTAATCGTTGATCATTCCACACCACTCTCCAAAGTTGAAGCAGTCCATGGCGTCAGGCATGCCAGCTTTCAAGAAGCAGCTGGTGACCTGGATCGCACATTGCGACCAAGCGATTGTGCAGCTCTGATGATCATTGAAATCAGGGATGGGGTTGGAACACCTGTGATACCTTGAGTTAGCTGTTGCCCATGTATGATGCGCAGGCGAAAGAACATCAGGGTTGAAGTGGTGTCTCGGGAGTACATAGTCCTGCAAACACAGAGGCGAATCCCTAAAACATGACTAAATCGGTATGAAATAAGCCCAGGGTTGCTCTTACCATTTACCACAGCCGTATTCACAGACAGGTGGGATCACGACCGTGGTCGTGCAAACGGAAGCACTAGATGTCGTGCTGCTGGACGCCTTTGTGGTACTGCTAGCCATAGTGGTAACAGGACCGGTTGACGTTGCTGACGTTGTTCTTGATGAGATCGTGGATGAGATCGTGGATGAGATCGTGGATGAGACCGTCGAGCTGGTCGTCGAAGATATTGTTGATATGGTCGATAGGCTACAGCCGTCCGGCGGTGTTCCGCATGGTTCCAGCGACTGATAGTCTTTGGCGAGATACAGGCTCAGTCTCGCTGAACCACCGCACGTCTGGTTGAGAATCAGGTGTTAGCCTTTGACTCGGGGATCTGAAAGCTCGTGAACTGGACGTCTCCCTCGAGGTAGTTCACCTCCGATAAGGGGATGGAATAGCGCCAGCATCGACTCCGGATATACTGACTTGAGCCTGGTTGCCATTGCAGGGCATGTTGCAGGTGGTAGGATCCGTAGCAAGTTCAGTACCATTACCAACGACGACACCACAGTAGCATTCACCGCTGTACTATATCCAGCCACAGTGTTAGTTCTGATAGTGGTAGATGTAAGTGACAATAGGAAAGTCCCAAAATCAAGATGTCGTGATACTATCTTGATCATACCGGGCCATCGCCTTTGCTTGGAACGGAGGGACGGGGAACGTAGAAGGACTCGGAATACTGACCTCGGTGCCAGCGAAAGGGAAGCCTCCCGCCAAGCAAGAAGACAGGCACGTCTCAGTGGTCATAGTGGAAGAGTCGAGACTTTCCTGCCGGTAGAAGAGCGCCTTGCCATTTGGAGAGTCATCGGTCCAACAGCCAACTGGGGCATATTCTCCGATGGACGGCTCTGCGATTGTGGGGAAGGTTGGGTCTTGAAGTCAAGAGTTAGTAAATCTCTTCATAGGAAGTCAGGCAAGACATCTGCAGCTACTGCATGTCTCGGGAGCAGAGCATTCTCAAAATAGGCTCGCAAGGGGAAACTGCTCTGAAAAACATGACTAGAAAGGAGTGAACATGACTCCTAAATTCACATACCCATGTAGATGTTGACCTGAGTATCACCTCCACACGTCTGCGAGCTATTGCCAGTGCAGGGGAAAGAACATTCAGACTCGTCAAGCAGCGCAGTCGAGACCGTCTGGCCACAGTAGCAGACGCCATAGTAGCCCAGACCTGCCAAGCGATAACCGTTACCTAGTACTTCAGTTAGCTCTGCTATCGTCTCATTCAGAGACTGCCACGGATCTTACCCTTGCAAGCAGAGACACAGTCCTCGACCGTCATGTTCTGCTGGTCCTCGTCGGTGCGAAGGCTGAGTGCCTGTGGTTGACCCGGCTGGCCATTGTCGTAACACCCAGAGTAGACGAACGGGTCGAACGGCGAGAGACAGTTGGGGAGGTCGTTGTACCAAGCTTGTGCCAAGTGAATGAGGCCAAGAGCCGCGATTGCAGCAAACGACTTGACGGCCGCCATATCAGCGAGTGACTGACTACTGGATTAGGGAAAGAAGATTCAGATGTCTAATTATGAAAGACGAGGGAGTGTTGGGAACTGGAACCATCGTCATTACTGGAACGACGCAAGGGCTCATGTATATATAAATTCGAGAGATTCGAGACCTAAAGGTTGGAGAGGCTCGAGGCCCGTGAAGGACAGACGATTCCCCGTACGAGAAAACCACAATGCCGCTCCATGAGCGCAGTGTAAACATATTTGGATCTGTGGCATTCAATAATACGACTGGACCATCGTCAAAGTGCGCCGGACCTAGTTGTTCTCCTGCTTTAAGGGGCGCCCGGCTGCAGGTAAGATTCCATTGGGCTAACATATCATGCCATCTTGTAATGAGCTGATGCAACAGTGACAAATGGAGTACTGGGGATAGTTCAGCTCTCTGTAAGCCAGTGCAAGATCATCATGTCGCTCGCTTGGAATAGGGGAGTTCGGTATCGAAACATCCTCAACGACTTGCTTGAGCTTGGAGCAGTCAGGATGCCTGACCGATCAAGTCTCTCGTTAAGGTAGTCAGCTTGGGCTGGTAGAAAGAGTTCGAAGCGGGGCGTGATACTGCCATTATCATTCGAGGTGTCCAGCCCCACATCACTTTTACACACACACACACACACAATTCTAAGCTGGTGCCAGACAACCAGAAGTACTTTTTTGATGACAACGCTCCCTAACCACCGTCGCATGTGTCAACCGTATATTCTTAGATAGGCCTGGTTCGTACCTATCTTAAGAATGTATTATAGATATATGCAATGTTGGTTTGGGAGCGTTGTCGTATGGTTGCATGGTTAACGGCGACGACAAAAGTACAGCATTTAAAGTTGTCATTACCGCTAGGACGTCGCACATATCGATATATATATCTACTAATAGCCTTAAACCGTACTTATTAGTAGATAGTTAGATTAATATTTACAACGTTGACTTAGAATCGTGATAATCGTAAAGCGTACTTTCGTCGTAATCGTTAAAAGATGCCGAGGCAGAACATGAACCAGACAGCAGCGACGATAAAAGTACGTTTTACGACGATTACGCTCCCAACCAACGTCGTAAAACGTACTTTTATCGTGTCTGGCACCAGCTCAGAATTATGTGTGTGTGTGTGTGTGTGTGTGTGTGTAAAAGTGATGTGGGGCTGACACCTCGAATGATAATGGCAGTAGTAGACGTGGAGTGGGCGACAGCCACATCAGCCGCGGCCGAACGACTCGTCTCTCGCGCTCCGGCTTCCAGCGTGCTGGAGACTGTCTGACTGGGTACCTACATTAGCTGCCGTCCGGCCTACATATCGCAGGGCCCGTGTAGCAACGGGCAGACTAATTGCCGGCACCATGAGGTATCTGGGGGCATGTTGTAGACAAGGCATCGAGCTTACATAGCCAGCATGAGCAGAAGTCGCCTGCTGAGAGCCTGGTATCGTGGATCAGACGGTGTCGCGACTCGAAGCCGAGAGGAATGAGTCCCAGGCGTGTCCGGACTTGGTATGTAGTTCGCGCGTGTTTGGAGGATGGACGATCCCAGTATACGCCTCAATGCAGGAGCTCATGCAGTATGCAATATGCAAATTAGTCGACCTACATAGTCACATGCAGTCCACACATCGAATTGGGCGTGCCAAGTCCAGGCGGCGTCGCCTTTAGTGGCAATATACTTCAGCTTTTGACCCTGCCATGCAGACCCCTTTTCAAGATGGACCCTTGGGTATCCCGAAAGGGGACGCGTCGATCCCAGAGAGTCTAGAACCTCAGCCATTCAGGGCTGGTAATGTGGTGATGACTTCTCGTCACCCGCATTGACAAGACAGACGACTTCAGCCCGCCGCCACTGTTGAAGATATTGGTCAGATGAACGGCAGTCATTCTGCGCAACATTCAAATGACTGCGTCAAGTCACCCCCTGCACGCATCCGGCAAGGTAGCAACCACAATTGGTGTTACCATAGGATTTCTCGGGGCATAATTGAACGAAGTCATAGGGACTTGCTAACCCAGCGAGTGGGAGCCACCAACGGACACGGCACAGGCCAGAGAAGGATGCTGAACTGAACAAGTCGCTAAGCCAGAAGCTCAAACCACCCAATGGAATGTTCAGTGCTCAGGGGTAGCCACGATGGCGCCAAACCGATTCAGCAGCAAATCGCTGAGCTGGAGCAGGTCCGATCCGAACGAGAACCCTACGGTATTCATGGTATTGGGGAAACCTCTCACCTAAGATGATAGGAGACAGCTCGAGGAGTGAAGCGAAGGGAAATAAACACGCGCAGACATCGGGAATGATTCCATAGCATGATCCCACCGACCCGGCTGGGAAACAAGGCGCTCACAGCCTTGATCGTCGAAATGGTCGAGGCGCCAGTTCTGTTTCGAAGCCCGCTAGTATCAGTGCCCATGGTGCTTGAGTAGAAACGCAAGTCGATACTCTCGATAGGCCTCTGTCCCTACGAGAACGCAAGGACTGGGAGAAGTGAGAGGGTTTCACGAGTGATGAACACCATGGGGGCTCAGTGTGAATGCTGAGGTCGTAATGAATCGAAGGTAAGATGTCTGATGCCCACTGAAAGTAATCAACAGGGGAAGAGAGAGGGAGGTCATTTGCATATTCAATTACCATGACAAAGACAGCTACGGCTTATCTTGTAAGCAACGCGGACTCCTCGGCATCAGGCCGGAAGAAGCCACGGATCTAATTATCGAGAGCCGATTGTCATCACGCCAATGGTACGGACATGTTACTTCGTTGCATCGAAGTTACGAGCTCATCACATGCGACAGCTCTGCACGAGGCGAGCTATGTAGCCGTAGTCATCCATGTTGGTGTTCACTCACCTTGAACGTATGATGTGCTTGAAGTGTCCATCAATACTCACAACCGCGTAGCATTCATTGATAATGTCATTTGCAGCGATGTTCTCAAGCCAAGTACTCTCACATGGGACGTTGGGACGTCGAAAGGTATGTGGGTACATGCGTTCAGGTTGGGAATAGGGATACTCCTAACTTGTCCCAGGGGGATAGATTCGGCTGGGCTGAGGGAGGCCGAAAGGCTGATGAGATACAACACTTCAAACTTGCAACTGGGCATGTCGTCAAGGACACGAATCCTTGAGAAAAGCATGTATCATATGTTGTACTCAGCTTCTGGCCAGTCCAAGACGTATACCTGAGGGGGCAGCATTTGGTACTTACATGCATCCCCAGCTGGTTCACATCATTCTCAGGCAGTGTGGTGATTAAGAAAATAAAGGCGGTGGGTGACCCTCGAGGCTACCGCACGACATGGCCTCTTTTTCAGCAAATATGGCCTGGTTTCCATAGATAAACAAAAGTCATACAGCTTTCGAACCCTTCGACTTTTTATCACGCGTCGAGGAAAAGCGAACAGGATGGCTTTCCCAGTTTGAAAGAAGTCGCATTCCAGAAGGGACACCTCCCGAGACCACATTCATGAGCCATGTGAACCCGTAGTCAACACCTCCAGGAAGACCCATCGAAAAGTAAACAGTCCAGTACCCTCGGTCGCAAGGCTCGCTGGTGAGAGCCTCTAAGGCTGTCTAGCTGAATGATCTGGTTTCCTCCTACCTCCGGGCCGTAAAGACAGCAATTTCCCTTTCGGGCCCTCCGGAATTCGCATCTTCAAGGACACGATCGTTCATCCAAGGCATCTCGAGGCCCGCATCAATGCATCATCTCTTCTGTCTACAGTAAAATGCCGCTGTAGGCCCGAACAAGGGTTGTCTCTTTTCCCAAGGCCACTTCCACTTAGGTAGTAAATAAGGCCTAAGGTTTATGGTCAAGACGGGATACACTGAACTTCCAAGAGTCTCAGTAGACTTCTAGCTAAGCAAGCGAAAGTTTGTCAATAAATCGATGGCACAAGCACTCTGGAATAGATACCAAACATAATTTTTCGGATTGCAGCTGCTTATCCCAAGAGGTTTGTGTTATTGACATGAATGTAGTATTGATATCATGAATATAGTCTGACACCCAAGAATCAATAGAAGCATGCCGGGACGGAGTCTTACGGGGAGTGAGTGTGACTCGAGAAGGCAGTGCGCGTCTAGAACGCGGCATCATGGGATCTCGCCATAATTTCGTGGCTGGCTGCCTCCAAGAGATTTAAAATGAAGGGGCGGCCGTTGAGAGCGGGTAGGGCGCTCACATGCGAAGGAAGACCTCTCCGGTGATACTGTTGTTCACTCCCGTTCTTTACACTCTCGTGTCGAAGAATAAGACGTCGTCCCTACTCAACCTCTCTCTTTTGGGGAAAGCAACTTCCCACAGAGCACAGCAACACGTAGGCCTCGTGCCCTCTACTGCTCCTCTCGAGCAAGCCGGCGCGAACCCGGCCACCCAGGCAAGGGTAGAGGAAGAGCAACACGCACCAGCCACCGCATACTCCAGACCGTGAAGATGCCCGTGACACACCAAACGTCACGAGCCACTGGATTCGAGTACCACCAACAGCTCGCCGCCGCACAGTTTCATCCAGGGGCGTGCGTCGCATGGCAAGCTGCAATCCAGTCTACACCGCGGCCAGCCGGCAAGCAAGGCCGCCATCAGAGACGCAAACCAAGGACAAGCAAGCGCGAGCCCCGAGACCAGCAAATGCGAAGCGCGAACCTACTCCCTACCATCAGCGGTGTGAAAGCACGGAACCTACCACCTATACCTACCACCTTACCCCCCTGCCCTTCAAAGTCCATACCAGCCATCAACAACAATAACAACACCAAGCCCCCGAGTCAACGAGGTCCGCACTACCCCACGAAGCGAAGTCATGACACCAGCCGGGCTCACGCGCACGACGAAGTCGTTGCGGCTCTCACCGCCGCGCCGGTTATGTGACCTACTACGGAGATAACAACGGTTTCTCAATATCCCAGTCGCCTAGTTTCCTTTCTTTCGCCAAAGGCAGCCTCACTATTACGGATGGGGAAGAGCAGGGAGGATGTTTGTGTGTTGTCACTTGTGAAAGAAAGAAAAGCCAAGGATCCATGGTCGAGGCCGATAAGCGGTCAAAAACGCCGCTCCCGCAGGATGGTTCCGTACTCCGAGGGATCGCAACCGGGGACTACCTACCTACCTTCTCGGTCAACGCCGGTCCCGGCCGTGGACGCGGGTATAGTGACCAAGGCAGTCACCCGGTGCTGTCTCTGTGCTCTGGGCCACGTGGACTCGGCGGGGGCTGATATGGATGTCGGCATATGTGGAAGGGAAGGTGATCAGTCCACGGAATGTGAAGGTATCCAGGCGAGGATGGACGTAGCCTGCTTGCTGGCTTGCTTGCTTGCTTGCTCGCGTAGTCATCCATCTTCCATACCGCCTCCCACGTTACGAGACCGTAGACACACATCCAGCATACCCAGACTCTATCAGGACGCCATCACTAGTGCCCGGGATGGCGTGGTCATGCACGGATGACAAGCAGACGTGGATCCCGAGGCCCGTCGTCATGTGCAAAAATTCCCAGAGATCTTATTAGATCGCAATCTCGGTTTTCGTTCCGAACAGGGTGTTCGGACGAAAAGACCCGGAAACAGAAAGAGGAGAGCTGGAAATGCTCGATTTGGAAAGTTGCGGGAGGCACGGACACAAGGCGTTGAAGGAACCGGTGAGGTCGGTCTGGTTAGGCGCGTTGCTAGGCCGGCAAGGCCGGTTGCGGGTGAACTACTTGGTTAGATAAGATTTGACGTTCATGCCTTGTTTTAGTGGCGGTCAGTGGAATAGCCTCATCTGTCAACTTGTGTTAGAACCTTGGAAGCTCGTTAGTCTAGTATAAATAGCCAGCTTGTGGGGGCCATCTATGGCATCTAGACCCACCGGCAGGGTCAGTACTTCGGTGCTAGTATCACAAGACGTCGAAAAAGTAGGTGGGTTGATATCATGAGATCTCCAAACGTCGTGAGTGCTTCGTAAGCTCAGTAAGCGAAGGATCTAATCGTAAAGGGGTGGGACCGCTTTGAAGTGCTTGTGACATGTCTCCCAGGGACCGGGACTACGTACGGCGACACGGACTGGTCAGAAGCGTGCCACGCTCGATATACCGTGTCTCCTCGTCGACATGATCATATATGCATGCCGTGTGTCCAGCGTGACTTGAGCCAGGTAATCTGAAAGAGACATGGACGTAGCGGCGTACTGTTCGGGAGGTTGTCCGATAGCGCCACCGCCAGCAGTGCTACTTCTCTCCACGGCAGCTGGGAAGACTCGACTCGAGAAAGGCGGGCAATAGCAGAGATGGGATGAAGTGCATGCCGGCATATCGTGTACTTTGTAGCTCAAGATCTGTTCGTCGATTAGCGTGGAGATATAGATTAGATCCTTTCCGCTCTGTGCAGATTGCCGTCAATGCTGGCCCGACTCCATGTCTGCTGTACATACCGGCCGGCAGCCCACATATCTCGGTTGCTTCCTGAGCCGTTGGGAAAATTAAAAATTTAGGAGTATCGCTGTACGAGGTTACGAGCGCGGGAGCATGCCGACAGCTTCATGCGGTGAGAGTCCTAACGGTCTAACGGTCTAACTACCGGGCAGCGAGGCGGGCCATAGGTTCGCGCCGCGCACGCTGCAAGTCCAGACGTGCCGGTGGTAGGACCTGCGCGGTTATTGTTGCCCATCTCACGACGCTCACTATGCCTTTGGGGGATATGCATTTGGCATCTCCAGGTCCTTGATGTACTCGAAGGCGTGAGTGGCAGCATACACTAGCCGTGTCGCGTGACAGAGCCGAGGGGAATTGGTCTAGGCGGTATGGTATGGGAGTACGAGACGCCCCCTTCTTGGAGTTTGCACTGCATGTGCATTGGTGGGTGGCACAAGTGATAGATTCGAGCTGCATGAGGCATGTCTTGATGCTGATATCCATACTCAGGAACGACAGCTCACCCCTGTGTTGCCTGTGTTGCCGGCTTCGATGAGGTGGGCTCGAGGCTCTGGTCGGTCTGCGGTCAGCCGTGCATGAGGCGTCGAGTTGATGGTGGTCTGGACGTTTACTTTACCCCACGCGATCGACTCCCAGATCCCAACCACCTCGCTTGGCCGACCTCATTCGCCATCAGCCGATATGTAATATGTGCGTAGGGATCCGTTGAGTCTAGCTCGACAGGGATATCACTACTGTAGATAGTATGTCGCATCGGTTCGCTCTGCATGTCGTCAATGACAAGCCGAGTTGCATCAAGACCAAGGAAAATTCCTACTGCTCAATCTTGTTCACCGCTCGACGTACAGGATCTCCCTTGGAGGATTCACCATGCTTGAACCGCCGGTGGAAAATGCGACGCATTCTGGTGTTTGATACGAATACGTTCGCGACCATCACACCACATCAGGACTCGAGTGTAGCGTGCAGACTGCACGCTGCCGAAGAAATCTCTTTCCCTTGTTGAGGGAGCACTGCATTTTGTCGGAGGCGGTGAGAGCTACAGGTCTCGAGTATTGTTGTGCGTGCGAGCACACATGGACTCTCCCAGGGGATACGCGGAACGGACCCGCCATCAAAGTCGGACTTGGATACGTATCGGAGTGTGTGACCCAGAGTTGTGGGTGGGGGAGGGAAGGGGACGGAGAGATTCTGGTTTCGGAGATATTCTCAGCGGTCGTCTGCTCAGAGCGGGTCAAACGACGAAGAAGTGCAGGTGGTTTTCTACACCATCCTTTTTGCTGACACATTGAATGCTTAGGTATTTAAGAACAACCGCCCATAGCGCCATCACATGCTTTTCCTCTTGACAATAGAAAGTCGGTTGGAAATATAGTGACAGGATCAGAACCGCCCTGCCGTTGCGGCTGGTTGCTGAACGCTGTTCTGGCTTTACATATCAACCAATTGCGCTTGATGGGGTCGGGCAGCTGTAGAAGCCCGCTTGGGTTTCGTCTTTCAGTCATACCCATCGCCATCGTGAGAATATCGCAGTCATGACATCTTGGACCACCCGCTCACTGCTCAGATCCCAGTGCTTCTCGGATGGTAAGGTAGTGTAGGATCTGGATGCGGAGAGCGTTTCGTGACCCGCAGACGCATCTCTTTGGTACTACCATAAAGCGTTGAACCGGTTGCCACTTTGAGGATGCCGGTATACGGCCCCCAGAAGGCATCCAATGAGTGCCGAATGGTCGCCCATCTGTGTGTCTTGGCCGGCATTATCTATTCGCCCCCCTGAAAAACTGGTGAAGTCTAGAGTAGAGATCCTGATGCAGCTTGCATCATCCATTACTTTCCGGCGTTTTCTTCGCCTCCGTGTCAAGATCGGTTGTACTAGTACGTATCTTGAAACATATCGGCTGCAGTGTAATTGGCTTGGGAGAACGGCTGTCTGCTTCCACACCATTGTTAGAGTGCTGCAGGTGCAGAACGGAATCAAAGTCACGATGAGCTGTGAATCACAAGCTCACGTGAACAATGGCATCTAAGTTCAGGTCGGTCACAATGGAGCTAAATGCCAATGGTATTTTCTTCCCGTGACGGTTCGATGTTGGGAGCCCCATTGAGGCTGACACGATGATGCTCTAGGAGGAGTGACAGAAATGAAGCTATCATTGCTAGCTGAGTGATACGGTGCACGCGTGAGCTTGTGAGGGTCAGCGACCTCGCCATCAAGGTGAGGAGGTCGAGTGCACGCCGATGGAGGGGGGTTGGAGCGGTGTGAGTACAGTTGCATGGCATCACAACACGATGGAGTCAGTCTGCGGAAGAATGGCCACCAGATGCGAGCGGACAATTTCCGAGGCTCCCAATCCCTACCGGCTGAGACATCAAGTAGATGCTTGAGGCGCGTCTATACTTGTTGAGTGGTACTCAGCAAGGCGACGACGGCGACCCCAGATGGTTCATGGAGCAGTGGGCTTCGTCAAGGTGTCGGGGCTACTGTAGCTTGAACGTTAGCATCTTCCGTTAGCACGGAGTAGCAGTATAGCAGCACATAGTAATACAAATGCAGTGCATCCTTGCGGTTCCTAGGGTCCTTGACGATGAGACAGGCTTGGAGGTCGACAGGCGACAGTTGACAGGGAGCAGGCGTAGTGGTGCATGTCGCATTTGATGCGAGATAGGAGATCTGCCAATCGCACTCTCCCTATCTGAGGTAAACAACTACTCAGATTTCGAGTCACGTCGCACTGCGAACGGCAGACCCGGCACAGCATACACAGCAGGCACAGCAGGTCGTTGCCGAACGTGGACATGAGACTGGCGCTCTGTCATGTCGGTTGGACCATCATTGCCACGAGCGGGTTGATGTACGAGATAGGGGTCTTCTAACGGTGGGAAAGATAGTCGGACTTCGCATGGCCATCATCCATGGAGTTGACCACTCTGCAGATTGCCCCTCCGGCTACCTCCAGCCCCTCTACCTACCCCTCCATGACCAGACACCCCCCCTATTAACGCCAACCACTCGAGGTCCACATGTGGCCGCCGACCAATGCCTGGATTGCCCGACGACGGAATCGGTGGTGGTTATGGTCGCACGAGCCGCAGGTTGCGCAGGGGTTTGCGATGAGTCGCGCCTATGAGCTGTGGGCAATGGCACAAGATGGCATATGGCACATTTCTATGGTCAATCGGGACTACCGTGGCCTTGAACGTGGGTGGAGTATGACATAATTGTAACCACAGTTGGGGAGAGAAGACGACGACTCGAATGCAGGAAGGGTCCTTTCTCGACGGATCCATCCTATGCACAACCACAAGATGTCGGGCGGTATTAGATAAAAGCCTGAGATGCGCCCAAGCGTCATCTGGTGTTCTTGTCTGACGAAAGCGGCTTGTTGAAGGTTGCCAGATTGCGTCTTGCTAATAATAATAATAATAATAATAATAATAATAATAATAGGTAGCACGAGCGACAGGAACGCGGCGTCGACGGCAGTGCAATAAACGTGTGCCTGTGGTTGGCTGCCGACTCATCGACGGATGGTTGGATGATGGATGATGGAGCGGGAACGAGATCTGCGAACAGGCGAGCCCAAGGTAAGTTACCTCTCTCTGCCTAATAGGTAGTGACGTCTACTTCCTGCTAATAACATGAATGAACAAAACACGTACATATAAGTTTGCGCCTGGTGGCGTATCAATCATGTTTAGAGTAGATTCCTGGGTGGCGGGGAAGGAGGATGGCAGAAGAAGGATGACAGATGAAACTGCCACATATATCGATTCTGGCACTCCAACTCAATAATAATCACGAACATGACGAGGAGGCTTTGCCAACGGTCTGCCAACGGTCAGCCAACCGGGGAGCGAGGGGTATGTTTTAGGTGCCGCCTTCGCAAAGGAGGAATCCTAGTCAAAGACCCTGATCCCTTGAATAGCTGGCCTCCGTCATTAGAACTTTTTTTTGGAAGGGGTCGCCTAGCTGGACGTCTAGAGACGCGCTGACCGCGTGGTGAAGCTAATGACAATGCAACGGGCCTACTCAAAATGCCAATATCAGCCGGCCATCTAGTTCAACGCACCGGCCCTTCAACGAGCGGCTGTAATGTCCGAGTCGGAGAACCAAGTAGAGCGCCAGCCGCCAAGTAAACAACAACAAAGAAAGAACGACAACAACATCAACACAAGTAACGCCGCGCAACCGGCATTGATTGAGCATTTCGGCTGCTTCGGTTGACGTCACACGCCGAGGTGTTGGAAGCAACTGAAAAAGAACAAAATGACACCATGTTTGGAATGTTCTTCAAACCCTATGTATCCACAGTTGACCTCATCAGCGCGGCAAATGCCCAAGTCAAATATAGATCGTGTTTCAGAACACTGTCTTCGGTATCTTAAAATCGCATGCCGTCCAGGAAGAAGCCTCAAAATCCGCCAGGTTCTCAGAATAGGAAGTGAAACATGAAACGTGAAACAAAAATAGAGAGGCGAATTCGAGATCTGGTGATGGCGCAGCTATAGTGGTGAGGGGCATGGGCACCGAAGAAAACAGATGGCTACAAGCTGACAGGGACCCCGAATTTCGATAACGACAGGGGCCCTTCAACCGAGAACCACCATCCTTGGCCAAAGCATCGGGACAGGGACCCTAGCAACCGCCCGATGTATCTGAACTTGGGCCTCCGGTTGCCGGTGGCATCAGATCCCCTATCTCGTCAGATAACTTGAAGATATGAATGAATACCTTACCTCCAAGTTCAGCGTACCTAGGTAGGTAGGTAGGTAATGTATGTATCATCAGCGGCAAGACGTTGACATTGTGAGGTACGAGCAGTGGTCCATCTGGAGATACATCTTCTGGTGACTGGTGTCTGAGCGGGCAGATATTCCCTACACGGTTAGCATGCCCCTTCAAGACATGCGCAAGTGTTGATGCACATGGCTCCTGCAAGTGCTACTGTGAATGCAGCAGCCATCAAACAGGCCGCACAACTGTCCATCATTGGCTGAAGGGCCCACGGCTGATCAGATCAAGTGGTGGTCCATTGGCTGGGCCGGACTCGTATCAAAAGATGCTTTGCCGCCAATCTCCTCCTATCTGTGTCTCTCTCAGTTCAGCTGTTATCTAGATCTCCCAGTCCACTTCTTGTTTGTTCTGGATAGCGAATGGGACTCTCCTATTCAACCCCCTCTTATTGATGGTTTCTCCTTTACGTTGTAGAAACTGTAGCAAGTATTGGGCATTGGAGCAGAAACATTTAAGAGCTGGTGCTTTTGTGGGTGGTGGGTGAGCGTGCATGTTCATGGGTTGGATGGTGGGGCATCTAACCGCTGAAGGAACAGTCAGGTGACGGGCCTAACCGTCGCAGGCAGAAAGTCGCTAGAAACTGGATGAGTTCAGGGCATTCACAGCAGTGTTCCAGCATTGTTCTCGCTGCCTGTCGTACCGGTACTTGCAGCATCCTCAGAGCCCCACATGATATGGAGATTCACTGCCCCATATCGCTAAGAGCTGCACTCACATCCACACCGAGTGATCCCTGTCCCCGGCCGCAGCCACCTCCAAGACCAATCACGCAAGCCCATCCACCCAAGTTATCACTGAGCAGTGAGCACAAGGCCCGTGGTCCTCGTCGACCCTTGGCATTTTTCGTCAGTGGGCCTCCGCTGCTCAATCAATTTTATTTGGTATAACACTTGACCACTTCCCGTGCCCGTCCCCGTCGCAGTCGCAGTCGCAGCCTCTCCTGCCATTCGATCCCTCCTCCGAAGCCTCGACACCACCACTCACCACTTCGTGCCGTGGGTGCAGCGCTGAAGCAGAGGGTTGGGAATAGCCTCGTCCGGTCTCGACCGCCCTACGAACCTACGAACCTACGAATCTACGAACCTACGAATCTACGAACCTACGAACCTACGAACCTATAACCCGGCATACCTCTTGCTCCCTCTCTCCCTCCTCTCCGACGCTCATCTTATCCTCCCTCGCCCCCGCTCCCGCTCCGGCTCCGGCTCCGATTCTTCTGTGCTCTGCACATTCCAGACAAAGTGAAGGGAAAACTCTAGAAGTTGGGCTTGAAGAGGTACGTTCAAACACCACGATCACCAATACACGTTGTCCCAGGGACTTGCAACATTCCGGCCAATCTCCAAAACACAACCCCCAACCCCCAACTCCCAAACCCTCCACCTAGCCTTGCCTCGCTGCCTCGCCAGAATGCTTGTGCCTACTGTTGCCCGTGCTGTGACATATGCACTCCTTGACTGCTTGCCTTCTCGCTATGCCTTCTGACTACTGCTCGCCCATGCTTGTCATCGTCTTCCTGTGACCCATTCTGCACGACTCGCTGTTCACTAGGAAGTGGCCTGTCAGTCGTCGCAGGTTGCTCCTTGGCTGCCACGGGGGGCATATAACCGACTCAGCATGTTGGCATCTCGACTCTGCGAGTCATGGGCACCACATTTCCATCGTTCTCTACTGTTTCATCACTATCTAGCAGCTCGTCCATCGCATCCACTTCGCATCCAGACCCTCCCCCAGTTCGCTCCGGTCGACGTAGAAGCCCTTCTCAAACAGCCGCGACCATGCCAAGTTTGAACTACCGATACTAACTGAACTCGCGGCAGTGTTCACAGGTCATTTAGTCGACCGTTGAACCGTTGGACCATTGCGCGGAACCTTGACGCCGACGAGTCGAACCACCCTCTCCAGAGTCTCACTGTAGAACTTTCCGATATATATAGACCCCTACCGCACTGCGGATTCCTCTTGGCCTGTCCTCCATGTATACCAGAATATAACGATGGATTCAGAAGACGGGGAGTTGTTTGTCAAGGTATGCTTCGCAAAAACCTTTCCTCTGCCACCTACTTGACCTAACATTCTGCTAGCAACTCGCCATCTATGTGCGAACGCACGAAAAGGCGCTGGCCAACGCCTTACAGCTGAAGAGACAGCCAGGCCCCAGACATGGCCCTAGCCAGAGCGTTTCTTCCATACAGGTGTCTTCGCCACCCACCTCGCTCCCTGAACGCCCCTCGACCTCGTCGTCCGCTTCAGGCACTCTCGCCGCAGCACTATCCCTCGGCAATCTCAACTTTGCATCCCAGAGTGTCAAGTCCGCCAAGCTCGCGTTGACCCCGCATCATCTGTTCTATCTGCTGTCCCGGTTTGAAGAACTGGGTATAGATGTAGGGCCGATGAAGGTGCGCTTGGAGAACCTACACGACACCTCTACCTCGGCCAACTACATATCATTCCTGGATCCATCTCAACGTACCAAAAGCCGCGACTCCGATGTGGGATCGATACGGTCTGTCTCCAGCATACGCAGTGTAATGTCAGGTATGTCCACTTTGTGGGCTGGCTTTGGTATTGGGTCGAGCATATCGGCTACCCGCAACGAGAAACAGAAGGCCGCTGCGCAGGCTGATCTCAAGTACCTATATTCCTCCTTCACCAAGATACCATCCCTGCGACTGGCACCCGACTGGCGTGCCAAGTTGATCCGTGGGTACGAAGAGTTTCCCTTCGATTCTGCCGTACCTTTGTACGCCTTCAAGAATCTTCAGGCACTGGAGATCAGCAGCATTGATTTCCGACAATTCTTTGGTTGGGATCGTTTGGCCGAACAGCTACGTTCCCTTACCGTGAAACATGCGAGTATCGATGATCCCGCCGACATCCTAATCGATATTGTCCTAGATGACATGGACAAGAGGCGACGCCGTTCGTCCAAAGCGCAGTCGTCACCCACGGGGCCCCATGCGCATACCTCAAGTCCGAAGCCAAGCCCTACGGTTCCGCATGCGGAACTCTATCGGCCGACCTTGGTGCCAGCGGCTTCCGATCGTCGCGCTACCATCGCAGATTTGCACGTTGTTGGCTCGATGGGCAATGAATCCAACGAGAGCACATCAGCGAGTTCCAGCCGCCGTCAATCGCTAGCCAAATTTGAGGCGGAAGTGGCAAGATCTCCGGGCAAGTCGGGAAGGCCTAGAAGTAACTCTCCCGCTCGCCCTGCCAGTTCTCGCCACCATTCTATGAACCCCAGGGGCTCCCACAAGATCAGACGCTCCGGCTCCGGCAGCTCACATTCGAGTCTATCCGACTCATGGCACAACCCGAGAAATAGTGTTTGCAACCTGTCTTCTGTGGGCATCCTGCCTGCCTCGAAATGGCGTTTCTTGAAGCACCTTAGCTTGGCAGACAATGCATTGACTGCGGTGCCAGCAGCCAGCTTGGCCCCGTTGGCCAACACTCTGAACTCGCTTGACCTCTCTGCGAACCTCTTCACTCAGATTCCCGACAGCTTGGCCACCCTCACCGCTCTCCGGGCACTCAATCTCTCCCATTGCATGATTGACTCTCTGCATTCTCTACTTCGCAACCCATTGCCCGCCATCAGTGCCCTTAACCTTCGTGCGAATCGCCTCCAATCCCTTGCTGGCATCGAGAAGCTCTATCCGCTGGAAAGGCTCGATCTCCGCGATAATCGCTTGACGGATCCCATGGAGCTGGCTCGCCTCACTGGGATTCCAGATATCCGGGAACTTTGGATTGAGGACAATCCTTTCACGCGATCCCACCGGGATTATCGCATCAAGATCTTCAACCTGTTCCGCCAGACACCCGGTTATACAGAAGACATCATCATTGACGCCTCGGGGCCCACGTACTCAGAGAAAAAATATCTTGTGGAACGCGTCGCAGTACCTGCTGCCGTGCCTGTGGTGAAGCCCACCGCCCCCGAAATACATGCTGTGGAAGTGAGGAAGCCAACCATAATCTGCGACGAACCCTCCAAGCAACCTGCCGTCTTGTATAAGGAGCGTCGTGTCCGCCCAACACCGAAAGCGGTGGCTAGCGAAGTGAACACGGCTTCCACCCGGCGCCGTCGCACACCCAAGCGCCGAATTGTCGATCTTGCTACGAACGATCTCGCAACTATGGCTCCTCCGCAACCAATCAGTGTTGAAGAAGTAGCTGCCGGTGTCGCTGCCGCGTCGGGTGGCTTCGATGGAGATTATCGTATTTCACAACCTGCTGAGAGGCAGGAATTATCTCCCCTCACGGAAACCAGGTCACCTGATGCGCTGAGCCCTACCGAACTTCCACGCACGGGTACCCGGGTCCACAGCGTGTTTTCGCAGACTCCAGCTGTCTTTCCAGTCCAGGAGGCTCCGGGTTGGAAGGATGTTAATTTCGACATCAGCGGCGAGATATACCGGCAGAAGATCGAAGCACTGCGCGATACAGTCGGCAATGGTTATCTCAGCGTGCTTAACGAGGAGGGTTGGGACTCGACCCGTCCGGCCTTCCCCACCGAATTCAGCTCTGCCTCTCCTCTCCGATCAAGTCCTGCTACGCCCCGTACCCCCAGTATCGGGCAAGCCATTCATGCTGGGCGGACTCTAGGCTAGGAATCAGTCGTTGCGTTCGGTCTGCCTTGCCCCTTTCTCTCCGCTCTCCAGCGGCCCTGTTGATAGCATCAACCATACCCATTTGTGCTTTTGCATTTACAGATACACCCTTTGTTGTTGCATTATTGTCTTGTTGGTCTCGAGGAGCATAGCGTTCGGCGTTGAGGGGAAGGATGGTCATCGTTGCTTATGAGTCGCATTTGCATACTGCGTTGCTGCAGTCTCGGTTAATCTCCCCTTTCGGTTGCGATCTCCTACCTGTGCTAGATGGTCACTGTCGCGCAATCCCCCTTGGAAGGAAGATGGCCCCTCGTGTCCATGTGCGGAAAGAAGTTCCGCCAGACAGGTAGACTTTCCCTGAAGGAAGACGAGCAGGGCGGCGTTGTGCTCAGCTACAACCTCCTTGTTTTCCGCCTTTGCGGTTCTGGATAGAGATTCAGGTCATGTCTGATTTTTCACATTGTTCCTCCAAATTCCCCGCAGTGGCAATTGTTCTTTTCGATACCAGTACCCGGTCTTCATTTCTTCGTGGCATACGGGATACGAACGATATGAGATATGTTGATTGGGCATTATCATGTACTTCTGTTCTGGTCTTCGTCTTCTGCATTTGCAAGGGGGGCAAAAGGGGCGTTCTCGCCTGACGGCCGGCTCGGAGTAAAGAGGATCGTGCTTAATGAAAAGATACACTTCTGCGCTGTTCTGCTTTGCTGAATTATGACTTCATCTGTGAATGTAGATGTGCTGGGGCATATGTATAATGTACATAAGCTTGATATGACCCTACGTGAGCTGCCGTTGTCTGATAGTATACTCATTAACGCATTTCTAACCGTCCGCTCTCCTGCTCATTAATGCGTGTTATACACCGTGCTACTTGGGCGTAGGTCAACACCCTCTGTCCGACCTTACACTGTGATCCGGCGTCATCTCTGAATGTCGCATTTCAGGCGGCACTGGGCACTGGAGCTTAAGAAATAAAAACAAATCGTACTGATGGCGAGCATCCTACCCTTTCGGTCTGCCATGAGGGGGAGACGGTGTATGAGCATCGTCTCTGTGGGAATTTATGAGCTGCCGACTCGAGAGCCGAATACTGGCGGCCCTGCGAAGCTTGCGCGCTGCTTGGTGGGACAGTCTCTTCAGCCTTCAGGCTTCAGCGGTGTTGTGGCGTCGACGAGCTGTGGTAGGAAGACTGCGATGGTAACGTTATGTCCTTGTCTGAGCGTCGGTTTGGGTGCTTTATGTGTGTGCCGTTCTTTTAGTTACTGGCTTCAATAAACTTCCCCTCGGGCTACGGCTCATGACCTGGGAGCTCTATTTCATTTATCATGTGCTGCGGCCGCCTCGTATCCATTGGCTGCCCGGTGCACGACTGACTTCGCCATTATCAGGTGCCATTCTCCGTTGTGTATTGAACGACCAGAATTCCGGGATCCGTATGAACTACAAGATCACTTACGTTATGTAATGAGCTGGCTGTTGAGCGCAACATGAGAGAGAATAACTGATTTTCAGGGGTGGAGAACTGCATGTCATCTCAGATGAGCGAAACGGTCGATATTGCCCAGAATGCGGAAAATACTCCAAGTCAAGAATCGCCTTTCGGCGCCATCTGCGAGGGCCGAGGACGTCTACGTAAAGGGCAGAGTCTCGTGCTTAGAATCTGTATAGTAGACGAGATAAAATAGACGACCAGTATATGCGATTTCCTTCAGGGCCAGCCTTACATCTGTTGGTGGTTTACTGTACAGTGATCATACAGTGTATCAGGCTGTCTTGTCGTGCCATCCGACTAGCCTTCAGCAATAGTCAGCGCCAGCCTTTTCATCATTCGCTCATCTACTCAAGTCTCTAAATCCATGGACGGATATACCGCTTACCTTGAATCGAACTACCAAAGAAGAGCTGGCATAAATCACATGCACATGCCCACTACCGAACCCATCACGACCTGCGCTCAACGACTCGAACAACCACACCAAGCCCTTGATATAACGCATACCCCTATTCGATCCCGTCGCATGTCTCCCTACTCAGTAGTACCGGTGATGGGCTTCCAGTGACGGCTGAATCTTGTTAGCAACTCACAACTACCAACAGCGCAGAAGCGAAGCCAGGGCCGAAGGGCCAAAAGTCGTCATCCCACACGGCCGGGAGGCAGACAAGCGGCCCAGTACGCGGGCCGACACAAGGACCTGTACAAGACCCGCCCCGAAAAGAGCAACCACGGCGGCCAAAACATCGAGTCGCCAGCTGCGCGAAAGATACTAACCCACCTGCAGCGGAAGTGAGCGCTGGTAAGCAGGAGGATTGATCTGAGGCCACGTGGGCTCTTTGCCCGTGGTCATCTAGGACGCAGCGGTTGGGGCTTCCTCTGCTCTCCTGCGAACGTGGCCCTAGGTATCCACGCTACACTGAACCTCCAGAAGTCTCCGTACACCCCTCGTTCAGTAAGCGAGGGGCCATATCTATTATAAACGGAATAAGCACTCTGAAATAAGCACCAAAAATGGCTTTCGGATCGAAGCTGCTTGTTCCAGGTTCTTTATTCCATCTATGAAACATATAGCATTGGAATCTAACAATCAATAGAGAAGCATGCCGGACGGAGACTCATGGGATGGGTGTATTCACGCCCAGTAATTCTGACCACGGCGCTTTTGCCTTGGTCAATTTTCTGCGACCATAGGGGTCCTCAGGGGTGCATGGAGGTAAGATAACCTAAGGTAGCTGACCTAATAGGTTATGTTGCATTCAAATGCGCGGGCCGGTCGCTGATTCCACCACATGGCCGAACGAACTATGTCGATGAATATACAGGCTATCAATGTATCATCATGAATTGTCTCAGAACGACTGCTGGTGTTATCGAAATGTCGGCCTGCTGCTCATACGGGGTCCGGACGGTGACGTCTGACTCGTGAGATGGAACGGCGCATATGCATGCCAGTGCATCTACCTTGCTGCCTCCTCGGCTCTGCTTGATGAGACGAGAGGAGTGTTGGTTCAAGTAAGTACACGCGCACTTTCATCGGACCTGTCAGCCCTGCGATCCAAGGAGAGACAAGCATTAGGTACTAAGGCCCAGGTCAATCGATGTCCTCAAGTTGATCTGGTCTGCAACGAGATTGTTGTGGATTGCCCAGCTCACTTACTAAGTTACTCCTTGCTAATGGTTTCGTTGGAGAACATCGTCAGAGAGCGAGATCCTCTGCAGACATTCACTTAGGTACTTTCAAATAGAAGGCAACGCCGCTTCTTGCAGGTTGATACATTGCTGTGCTTGGCATATTTTGATATGCCCCGAGGCGTTTGACAATGGAGAGAGCGAGGTGGTTGAGGTACGAATGACGATATGTAATAGTCAGAATATACGGAAGCGACCAGTTGTATAGTAGGGCAATGATGCGACCCGACACCCGACGGGAAGCAATGTAGGTAGTCGCTAACGAGTGGTAAGAAAAAAGACGGTAGGGTATGGAGTCATTGCAGGAATATCGAGGAAGAGCCAAGCCATTGATAGGTTTAGCGACGGCCACGCACGAGGAGGGCGGGTACAGCTGTAGGTACTGTACTTATTACTATACGCATGACGGACAGGCACCTTGATAGGCGAAACTCGAGGACAACCAAGATCCAGATCTACCTAGCAACAGATGCAGGAACAGCAGCCAGTGGCAGTCGGAGACAAGGGGGCGCTAGACACGGTAGAGTTAGTGATGACTCTGAGACGACCGGTAGGGCTGAAACTAATACCTTTGAAGGTTGAAATGCGGGTTGCCCTTTTCGTCAATGTCCTGGAGTCCTGCCCCGATCCTGCTTTGCGCCGGTGATCTGATTGGCGCGCAGGACATAACACGATCCGGACTACAACTTCGAGAACTGGTGGGCAAGACGTACAAGCACCTGCAGTTGCTGATTGTGACTCTACATTGGTACCTACGGTGCAGTGAGTCAGATGAACAATGCTCTAGTTACGCCAGGCTACACTAACGATCTCTGATGTCTGGTGAGGACAGTAGTGAATATAATGATGCCGTGAAATGTCCCGAGGTTCAATCCACTCATACACCCTCGTGTACGTACCTAGGACACAGCACAGAAGCGAAGTGATACCATTAGCATTGACTTGTCGGCAACACGGGACCTTAAGCCGCCTCATGTATCACACCTGTACCTGCGACGGTTTACAATGATCAAGAGCAGCCAAGGAAAAGCTTGTCGGTGATGATAAGAAGACATTTAACTTTTAAGGACCAAAATGTGGTCGGCCACGATGTTTTATTATTATTTATGTGCGGGGCCCCAGGTTGGAGGCTTGGAGATGCAGGTGCACGGAGCACTCCTGGGACTGGAGTGGGTGGAGTGGGGAACTGCAGGTGGCTTGATTGCCTAGATTGGCTTATCGCCCGGCTCGCTTACCTAATGAATGGAGCCTCTCCTGCATTCTGGCCGACTAACCTGACTTCACCAGCGCGTCCTCCCAAGCCCTCTGCCCTCTGCCCTCGTTCGACGACGTCTCCTCCACGTGCCTGCTGCTTGTCGATTCCGGATCATAGCATAACCTCTCACAATACCATCTGTGCGCCCGCTAGTTTTCCGACAAGCCCCTCTCCAATGCCTTTTTGCCGCCCGACGCCTCACCCGAGCCCCTCTCTCGCGCCCCTTGCGACGCGCTGATTTAGCTGCCCTGACCTGCCCTGCCTTAAGGTTGTCCACCCTCATCGCATTCTCATCGTCTCGCGCACCTTCCCGCCACGACATGGCACCGAGTCCGAGAACACCAAGGCAGGCATCCTATGGCCGCCAGCGCAGTCGGCCCAGCCTGGTATCCACCGGCAGCACGACGCGACGCGCCAGGGATAGTAGCATCGTGGCCGCCACCGAGCCCCCTCCCAAGCGACGAAGATACGTTCCTGGTGGCCCTGGAGGTGGTGGGAGATTCGAGGAGCCAGCCGATCCAGTTCCTGTTGCCACCACTACCGGTCGCTCCAGAGCCCGCCAAAGTCTACCCAGCAACGACATGCCGACCCCCTCCTTCTTCCCTCCGACGCGCGAGCGCAGCACACGCATTCGCACTGCAACGCGAGTCGATGCAGATGATGAGATGCCCATCAGCTCTGCCGCAGCCGTGGCTGCCGCCGTCGTCCAGAGCGAAGGCTACAAACCCAGAGAAGAACGCGGCTGGGAAGAATTCCACCCGAATCTAGACATAGACGCCACATTCATGCTCTTTCATGCCGAAGATGTCGATGGCACTGCGAAGCCCATGCCAGGAACCCCGTCAGGCAAAGCTATCGGCGGAGATGTACGCGATGCTGGAAGCCCTTCGAAGGACCCAAACTCTGCCGTCCGCTCGGGCACGCCTAATGCCCAAGCCAACAGCGCCATGGCCACACCACTCGACCTCGTGTCAACGACGCCAACAAGAAGGCGGGCGATGCGACAACCGCGAGACTCGCTATACGCTACACGTGGAGACGCCAACCCGGCGCCCAATACCCCAACGCCGTTGCCCATCCAGGGCCAGAACAACAAGGAAAAGCTGGATCTCAAACTGCCATCATACCGCAAGACCGACCGCATATTATTGTTCGAGAGCAAAACGTTCGGCCAAGCGCGCTATGTCGACAAGGCAATGATGAACGTGGGATATCAGGAGAGCGACAACTTCATACGGCCTGATCGACGCTTGATCAAGGCCCACGAAGGCAACATCGATGAAGAACCAGACGTCGCCACCGCAGCCAGAATCGACGGCGATCCTGCCCCCCAACCGGCCAACAACCTCACTCGCGTTGAATACGACATGGACGAACAGGATGATATGTGGTTAGAGTCGTACAATGCACACCGCAAGGAGCAAGGTTGGAATCCAGTGACGCGGGAGGTCTTCGAGATCACGATTACCAAGATCGAGAAGGAATGGCACGCCCTCGAGAAGAGAATACCAAAGCCCAATCCAAAACCACCGCAAACGCATCGGCCCCGGTCTAGTTCCGCTGCGGCCGTTAATGGCGAACCGCAGGCTGGAGAGGAGCAAGACAGCAAGTGCGCAATTTGCGATGACGGGGACTGCGAAAACACAAACGCAATAGTTTTCTGCGATGGTTGCGATCTCGCGGTCCACCAGGAATGCTATGGTGTCCCCTTTATTCCCGAGGGCCAATGGTTGTGCCGGAAGTGCCAGCTTATTGGCCGTGGCGTCCCGGTCAGTCCTGTCTACAAGTTTCTACCTCTATACAGCTGCTAACAGATCTCAGACCTGCATATTCTGCCCAAACTCGGATGGTGCATTCAAGCAGACCAACTCGTCCAAATGGGCTCATCTTCTCTGTGCCATGTGGGTACCAGAGATCACCCTCGGCAACCATACCTTTATGGAGCCGGTCATGGACGTCGAAAAGGTGCCCAAGAGTCGCTGGAAGCTGACTTGCTACATCTGTAACCAGCAAATGGGTGCTTGCATCCAATGCGGTAACAAAGCATGCTACCAGGCATTCCATGTGACTTGCGCTCGTCGTGCTCGTCTGTTCTTGAGAATGAAGAACAGCTCAGGGGCATTGGACGTCCTCGACACCAACACAAACCTGAAGGCCTTGTGCGACAAACATTGTCCCCCTGAATACGCCAAAGAGAACGACGTAGTACGAGCTACCAAGAGGGCTAAGAAGTACTACAAGAAGACAATGGGCGAACGTATCTGGGCTAACAGCCAGGCGTCTGCCATGGCAATCGCAGCATCACATCGCCACGCTATGGTCGAGCACCCATCGGACGAATCGCAGATGACTGGAGCCAAGCTCTCAGCAGTCCTCGGGGACAAGAAGGGACAAACAGCAAAATCAATATGGAAGTTGCCGTCAGGTGCTCCCGTCATCCCCCAGGCAGTCTTTGAAATTGTAGAGGCATCATCGCAACGCTTCAACTTTCTCAAGCGGAAGGAGTTTATTAGTGATGCCTGTCGTTACTGGACCCTCAAGCGCGAGATGCGACGCGGCGCAGCTCTGTTGAAACGCTTGCAACTGCAAATGGAGAGTTTCTCCTCTATGGAGCTTACGCGAAGGGACTTCGCAGCCATGGGCCCTGGTGGCAAGGCACGGCTGTCGAGGAGGATCGAGTTCGCCAAAACTCTCCTGACAGATCTCGAGCAACTAAAAGTCATGTCCCAAGGGATAGTAGAGCGCGAACGGCTCAAGCTGGAAGCAGCCGAGATGGAGCAGGAATTTGTTGACACCTGCTATTTCCCCATTCACAAGTTGCTTCCGCCAATCATCGAGAAAGCGATCATGTGAGTCACTACACTTGCCTTGGTCCAATTCATCACTAACCACATACAGGCTGGACAAGGGTCTTTTCCATGATGGTCTCATCAAGTTGCAAACCAGGATCGATGAGCGATTCTATACTACGACCCCCTCGTTCGCTCATGATCTATGCGAAATCATCAACATCGGCATAAATACGGAGCCCGAAGCCGAGCCCGAACCACAGGCAACACTTGAACTCGTCGCGCCTACACCGTCCAAGAACGACTTCTCTGATTACCGAGATCGTAAGAAACTTGGCAAGAGAATCTTAAAATCTGTTCAGCCTCAGCTCGAGACGGCGTTACACCTAGAGGCCGAGGCGAGTCACAGGCCTTTTGACACTTTCAAACAAGAGCTAGAAGGCATGATCGAAACAAGTCTTGAATATCGCCCCAAGACAGCCTCCCAAGCAAATGGCGAAGCTGAGCCAAGCCAAGACGTGATCATGGTTGACTCTTCAGCTGCAGAAATAACTGTTGGTGGCCCGGCAGAAGGCGCTGCCACAGTTGAGAACGACGCCCAAGGCGACATTACGATGACTGATGCTGACAGCCAGAATGCTCGTGCGGATGGCAACATTGAGGTTGATACATCCAGCTTGGAAGCAGATGTCAGTGCTAAAGTCGAAGATGCACCGTTAGCCTTGGACCCTGTCCGCAATTCGGAAACAGAACCATCAGGAACGAAGCCAGAGTTACCATCTGTCAATGGGGTGCAGTCGCTGGATACACCTCCAGCGACTAACGGCTACGTTGCTGCGCCATCTGCTTCACACCATGGACCTCCTACCCCTCCTCAGTCCAATGGGAGTCTGGGACGACAGCCAACAGACACCCTCACAGAGGGTGGTTATCCGTGGTACTTGCAGGAGTTCGAACCCCAAGGGACTTCTGCAGTGCTACAGCAGTGGAAGGGCCGTGATGCCGTTCGCAGCCTTAGCGAGGAGCTCACGGAAATCGACGAAGATGAGATCAAAGGACTTGGCGTTGAGCTCGACAACGAAGACAGCATCACAGCATCGCCTGCTGCCTCGGCCACGGCTGTAGGAGGGGCGAACACCAGCCCTACGAAGAAGCCCGCGAAGGCGAAGAAGCGTAAAGCGCCTTTTCGGAGACGGTGATCGAATAGAGAGCTAGACACGCGCGATTCTGTTCTGTACTACTACTTCTGGGAGCTGTTTTGCTTGTATGTACTTACCACTTAGACCGACACACTTTGGTTGGTGCGCCCTTGATGGCTTTGCAGGAAATTACTATGGAGTTCGGGAGGTCAGCAAGCAGTGTCGAACCTCATTATACCTAGGATCTCCAATATGGGCGTTGGAGGGCTGAGGATACAGGTTTTCGATTCAGAGGCGGCGTTCTCGTGCCAGATGGCTGGACTGCTGAGCGTCTCTCACAGTTGGCATCACACTGGCCTGACCTGCCAGCCGGAGTGTACGTAGCTAATCACGATGTGCTTTTCTAAAGAATATCCCTTGCTGCTACTTACAGCATTTACATTGCGATCGCTTGTGGTGGATATACGAGAGTGCAAGGCGGAAAGTCTGTTGAGGTTCCTAGGTTGATGCATATACAGCGAGGACTTTAGTTGTCTGGCTGTCTGCACCAAAGGGACAGTCAGTGAGCCTAGGGCTTCTCAATCACGAGCGGTGGTTTCGTCCAGCGGGAGCTTGGTGTGGATGCCGTCTGGTGTCATATGGGATCTGGAGACAACGTAATGTCTATTCGTTATGCTCTGGTATCTAGCCCACGACGCGTCAAATGCCGTCGGTACTGGATCATCCATAGCGACTGTTTTCACCCCTAAGTCCGTCTACTGGTGCCCGAAGAAGCAAGCAATCCTTACGAGGGCCGACGAGCCGAAACCCTGGGTGCGAAAGCGTAGCCACGAGACGGTCCAACGAATACTCGAATACGCACAGACAGCACGCGTTCGCTGTCGAAGAGGCTACATTCAGGACCACAACTCTGGTGGGATAAGTTGCAGAACATCTCGCTTGTATGAAATCGTTCTCTTAATTATAGTTTGGTTATGTGGCTTGCGATGGTAGGCGCGTGAGTCATCGGAGAAAGCTTCGCTGCCCTATTTAATGTTCTTACTGAGTCTTCCAGCCTGAGCAAAGCGTTGAATTCATCTTTGAATCACAACATTGTTTTGCAGTGGAATAAGCAGCCATCCGGTAGTTATTCCACTCGAGTTTCTCTGGGGTAACCGCTTAATCCAGGTGATTATTCGACTTTTTCGGACCCGGGGAGCGTGGGGGCGGAGATGCGGCGGCTTGTGCGGGATTATCAACACTCCTTACAGCTGATGCAGGTGGAAGCGGTTGGACGCGGTGATGGTGCTGGTGGTGGCGGTAATGGGGGCATTGAGGGCATCGGGGACCCGCTCGCTTTCGCGGCACAGTATTCCTGTCGTTTCGTCAATGTCCACCCCTTTCTCGACGGCAACGGGCGCATGTGCCGGCTCCTGCTGAACGCGGTTCTGTTGAGCGTGGCCGGCGTCGTGGCGCCGCTGGGTGGCACGGAGGCTGCGCGCGAGGAGTATCTCGTGGAGGCGGGACGGGCGTCTGAGGCGGCGGCTTCGGGGCGGGGGGAGGATGATGATAATGATGAGGACGGGGTGCCGAGGACGAAAAATTGGAAGGGTCTTTCTGTGCTTGTCCTGCGGCATGCGAAGGAGGGCTTGGAGGAGCTTGTGGGAAGGTTGAGGGGGACTTGATATTGTTGTCTTTGCACGTCGGAGCCCCTATCTGGTGGGAGGATGGGTGGTCTGCAGTGACATAAGCAGTGGTGTGGTGAGTATTCCGGCATTGTTTTGCTGGACTAAACGCTAAGCACGGGTGATTATGCGGGATTCGTGTCGAGCGCTTGCTGTCTCCATAGTTTCAAGTTGTCAATGAGTGTTTCCTCGATCAACCGAGAGCCGTGTCATAATCCTCCTTGAGGTTGATGCAGAAGATGCGTTTCGTGGAAGCCCCTGTCCTCATTTCCCCCTTCTTAACCGTTGGGGGAGCGTCCTCGAAAGAGGACAATTCATGTCCTCTAGGAGATGCTCTCTGAGGAGAGGACGCTTGCCTTTTTGGAATAGGGGTGGGCGTGAAGTTGGTTCCTACAACCACGCCGCGGTACCACCTGCATCAGGATCCAATTTCAGGTGCACCAAAACCAGCACTACGTACTTCGACACGCAATGGCAAAGGATATCCCTTGAGGGTCCAAAAACTAGAACGGAGTGACTTTTCCATGGTCTTGTGGCTGGCGGCCAACCCACCTCTCCTGTTCATTAAGTTAGGCCTGGAGATGTGTAGAACTAACCTAGTGCTATATGTATATTGAAGTATTACTAGTGAATTTATGAATATGTCGTGTTGTCAAAGTA
This sequence comes from Anthostomella pinea, assembly GCA_963556695.1. Lineage (NCBI taxonomy): Eukaryota > Fungi > Ascomycota > Sordariomycetes > Xylariales > Xylariaceae > Anthostomella > Anthostomella pinea. The sequence continues at coordinate 1,971,301 of CAUWAG010000008.1, read as the reverse complement.
GATACTTTCAAGGCGTCGATAGAAAAGCGCGTATGGTGTCGAGCTGGTACGTATACCTTAGTATAAGAAATTGTGCGTTGTGTAGAGCTATAAACGAGCTTGGGACCGAGCCAGTATAGTTATTGATACGAAGGCTATTTTGTTTGAAGATGAGCATTACCTGCGTTGTAAGAAACTTACCCGGCGACCTCTGACTGGCAGAAAAAAAGTCCATAGGAAATGTTTTTTTTCCCACAAGAGATTTCGCATAACTACATACATATAAAAACGTAAGGGATTTATATTATACTTTTTATTATTTGAATAAGGATAATATATAAACGCCGTATGTTTGTAGGTAGTTGTTATACTTATCGTCGTGTTTTTATAAAATAAACAAATGTTCAAAAAGGTTTTATATATAGTGTAAACTTTAACTAATAATATTAAAAGTATTAGTATAAGTCCGATAATATGCGCATGTTGTTTTTTACGCATAAGTAACGGAGTTCATAACTGAATTTATATTTATATAATTGTGACGTTCTGTATATGTGAATAAGACATAGAAGCCCTTGTTTACTATATACGTATAACTATCTCTGGCTGAAGAGGAAAAAGAAGATCGAGCGGCACAGCCAAATGTGGTGGGCAACTAGACAAGTGTGTCCGCCCCACAATTCAGAGCCCTAGTGGGTCGGAGACAACCAGTCGTCTAGGAGGTCACGTGCTGTCACGTGATCCCAGGACCATCACCGATGGTAGCGACGTAGCAACCATCACAATAATTATGATTTATCGGGTAAACGTTTACTTATTGCCGTAGTAAGTTAATATCCTAGTATATGTTTATTGAAATAGAATAAAAATTACTTATCAATTAAAATAACAGCTAATGTGAGCATTGTGGTGCTGTTAGGTATGGGCTGCAGCTGTCCGCCAGGTGAAAGGGATGAAAGGGGCCCAAAGGGGGTGAAAGGTTCATTATGGTGACCAGTGGCAGGTTTGTTGTTCGCTGTCAGGCAGCAGGGCATCAAAGGGCTGTCACACCTGTATTTAGGTGGGAATCTCCCTCATGGATCCATAGACAAGACACAGACTATCATCTATCCCATTCTGGCCCCTGGATTTCCACAGCTAAGTTAATGTAATATTTCTGTCAGATGTTGGATCCCAGATATGGTGCCCTTAGGTGCAGTACCCACTAGGGGGCTGTCAAGGGAACAGTGGATCCACCCTGGCATGGTGCAGTATGGTATTTAGCTGTAGATTAGCCCTGCCGAGCATATTTGAGAATGACAACAACATTTGCAGCGACCGCTCACACCCCCAAGGCTTGTGACCCTTCTAGAATCTCACAATTTCATATATATAGTTAAGCTTCAACTTTAAAAAGTAAAAGAACGGGTTATATAAAAAGCACTATTAAGTAAGTTAAACTATAGCTGCTATCTTACTGGCTTATACTGATACTATTTAATATTGATTAATGCCATAATACGTTTTACCCCTTAATTATTTAATCAATCAGTTGTATGCATTCATTCGTCGGTGCTATCTTATTTCGAGAAGCAACATGGTAAAATGCAACAAGTAACATGACACCGCTTTATAATCTTCATTTATAAACACGGAAATGCCTACTTTGATCTATTCTTACTGAGCAGGTAGTCTAGAAAAGAAGTCCTCGGGCATTACTCAGGCACGTGACTCAAGAAGTAGGTCGGATCAGCAAGGAGCAGCTGCAAGTATTTGTCATAGAGATGCACACTGAAGCCCTTCATTCCGAAGACTGTCCATCTCATGACGACGCGGGTTGATTACATAGTGGCCCATTGCTACCGTGTTCTCAATGCATTGGTCTATCACTCATCTACGTAGCTCAGGCACAAACCCGCACTAAAGCTTCTAGGTTACTCTGCTGCATAGCGGCAGTAATAGCTCATAGACCGTGCCCGGTGGTTTGCTTCGCATCTGAGGATTTGCTCATAGATTGCGGCGCTATTCGGTGTAAGGTCGTGCTGATATAAAAACGCCAGGATTACCTCACTCCGGGCCATATCTGGCGAGGTTGCATAGGTAGACATGAAAGTGTTATATGGCGTGAGTGTATGTCACGTCAGACATGGCCCATGCCTTGGTGGGAGAAGCTGTACTGGCATGTGAAGGGAGATGGACGACGTGGATCTAACTACCTTGAATGAACAAGCGACTGTCCTGGAACAATGTCGTTTTGACGGTACTTTCGATTGAGCCGCGTGGTGATTTATGCTGACAACAGAGAGAAACTCTGGGAATCTTGGACGTGTCAATAATTGGCTCCTTTGCGTCTAACACCTGACTCGCGGCTCGGACGTCAGCGATATGGATTTACAGCAAACCCGGCCCGTCCCCGTTGGCTGTACCGCATGCCAATGCCGATCTGGGCAAGCGGGCGCGAGTACTGAGTCGTGCTGACCTTGACCTGTGCGTAAGTTCCGTGGACCCTTGAACTCAATAAACTCAGGGTCCGGACGTGCTGGCAGCTCCGGAGCTTCGTCGCTGGAGCAATGTTTAATGCAGACTGGGTTAATCTGCCGGCACCGCGGGGGTATTGGTATCTTTACGTACATAGAAGATCGACCCCGAATATAGGTCAAGTCATCTGAGCCCTAATCAGAGTCGAATGGAGACGGAGCCAGTTGTGATTCCGCCCTCGAGGTCGAAGAGGTGGATGAGAGAAGTCAGATGTGTGGATGTAAGTGGCGTGTGGTGGTGTGGAGAAAGGGGTAGAGCTCCTTGGACGTAAGCACTCTGGGACTGTACCACCCCGCATACTACATAGAACTGCCATACGACCGTTGAGTAAGTTGCACAAGTCGTTGACCTCATCCAGGGTTGAGTCAAGCGAGACGGTTGAGGCCATCGTCTCACTTGCCTTAAGACTCAAGAGCGAGACTGATATTGAAACATAATTGTACCTGTGCGGTGGTTCGTTGCCAAAACTTGGGTACCAGGGTATTCACCGTAGTCACCCACCCCACAGTTCCTGGTACGCGGCTAAAAGACGAATGAGGTTGTAGATTTGCTGGGTTGAGATCGGAATGCCGTATTTTTGGAATTTTGAGGGTGGCAGCTGAGAAGGCTGAAGTGACCCGGGAGTTCGGAAGTCGATCTGACACCATCTCCAGGGTCTGGCGCCTGAGCTTCTTTCCGGCGTCAAGTAGGGGTTCCCATTGGTCAACTGTCCTCGAAAACATCGACGAGACGGCATGCCTCAGGCCTGGGCCGCCTGGCTTCAACACCTTCAAAATTCGAATGTGTTGTTGGTCTATCTCTTGAACCCACTGCAGTAGATCGCTCCATTCACGAATGGATCGATCGGGAAGCGGCTAACGACGTGAGCTGAGACGCCAATGCCTCATGCAGCGGCTCAGGGGTCGCCATTATACGTGTCGATACCAACACTATCTTAGTGCGTGCTGGGGGAGGGGCAGAGAAGAATCTTATTACGCAAGCTGTCCAGCGTCATCGAAGAGCCATGTCGTCAGGCGTTTGACGGTACGATTTGCGGCGCGGTCGTATCAGTACAGCTATTGTTACATTGGTTTGGCCGTGGGACTGCCATTGTATGCCTGCGTTTAGTACCTGGGTGTCATCCCTTCGAAGTTCATATCCGAGTCATTGGTAGGCATCCGTTCTTACAGCAAAAGCAGCAATCCTACCAGTAGATGGGAAACTTTCCCGCCGCGGGTGATCTGCAGACAACGCCCATTGAGCTCGTCAACACAAAGCACCGGTGGAGAGGATAAATCAAGCAGATCTTTGTGTAGCTCTGGATTCGAAGGAAGCTAAACAGTTAGGAGTGCTGCACGTGTAGGGAGATCCAGGCAACTCTGTGAAGCGTGCATGAGCGGTGCCTGGATCCGGTCGACAATAGGGCCGCAGAGCCGCTTCCAGAACCAGGTCGATACATGTGAAAAAACTCTAAGAAGCTTTCACACGAGGAGCTCGGATGAGCTGGCTGTGAGTGGGCACTTATGGAACGCTTGTCGGTTCAGTACCAGGAGCACAGACAATGTTCAGAGCTGGAAGCGTCGAGTAGAGGCCAGTCAGGAAAGGATTCAGATATCATGAGCAGGACAAGGCGTGGAGATGGCTGTCTTGATAGCAGGAAGTTTACAGCCTTGTCCACCTTGGACGTTGAACGACAATACCTTAGGCACGAAGCTTCTCATTTGATGTGCCCGGGCAGAGATTGGTGATCAAGACAAGGTCTTGCAAGAGGTGCCTGATGCCCAGGCCACTCACTCACTCACTCACTGCTCAAAATGACGTGAGACTTGCAGCCAGCTGATGAAGCATAAGAACAAAGGAGTATGCATATCCCAGTGCAGCGTTGCCTTTGCGAAGAAGAGGATGTTTAGATCACAGGGAAGATATTGATGAACTTGGAAAAAATAGAAAGACTTGGCGCAGACCTGGACTCAGGAGAACGAGAACGATGCACAATGCACAATGCACAATGCACAGCCTCACTTTACCAATAGAATCGTCGGGTCTGAAACCCCACCTGCCTAGCATTCTCTGTCTTCCCACAAGGCCCCGCCCCGCCCCGGCCCTTTGTCACTCATATCGGAGCACCCCCGTGGACACCAGGCATCACTGGAGCCACTGGAGGGCCAGAAAGTCAGTGCACCTTCGGGGAGCTTGGGGACCTGGGGCAGCAGCTACAGGCATGTAAGTCCCCTACCTAGGCACAGCTCCAGTGGGCTCTTATAGCGGTGCAACAGTCAATCAGCCCAATCCGATCCTCCACGGTCCACGGTCCACGGTCCACGTCCACATTCACGTCCACGCAGGCCAGCCGCCCTGGGCATCCATCCATCCATCCATCATCCACCTGCACCCATCCAAATCCACCTTTTCCCAGCCCAGCAAAGGAGACAGGCAGGACAATTGACCCGGGCACTTTTTCTGTCTGCGTCTGCGTCTGCACGCCGGTCCTTCTCCCTACTACGGTCTACCCGCCCTTCCATCTCTCTCAACTTCTGTTCTCGAGAAGAACCCCGCGACAACGGCGACGCATTCCTCCATATTTCCCACGACCACAAGCAATTGTTGCCTTGTTGCCCTTTGATCACTGCGCTTCTGCACTTCTGCATGCTACATTGCGAGACACGTCTGAAAGAGAGCAAGCAGCGAAACGTCCCAAGGCTTTCCCTTCCATTGTTTTGAAGCGCCCTCAGACTTTCTGCTCTTCCGCCTCATTCCCATAACAAACCAAACCCACACCTGGCCAGACAACACCACGCGAAGTGCCTGAGTGCCTGAGGATTCTTCCCCGACCGAGCGACTCTGCGACTTCTGCCCAACCCCAACCAAATCCTCCATCCTCCCTCCTCCACCTATACACCACATAAGTATAGCGGCGAGTATCGAGTCCGAATCAAACCGCCCACCGACTACAGGACAATACGACATTGTGTGCATCACCATCGCCCACGAGAGCGATAAGCGCTGCCGCCCAGGCGATCCAGCATTCTCAGCCGCGATTTCGCTCCCTTCCAGGCGCCTTCTATTCCGACGAAGCTACCGACTGGCAGCACCGGGGCCGATCCGGCGCTCAACATCTAGGAGACGATTCATTCTCACCACACCTGAGAATACCACCCTGCACTGCAGCACCCGGTCACCACGTGTGTTTTCTGAGTGGGTGCATCATTGAGTCGCGAGCTTTCTCTGGGAAGCTCCGTAGTCGCTGGGATCACTTCATCGTGAGTTTTTCATCTCCCTTTTTGCTGTCTTGATAATCCACCGCCCCTCTTCCCCACTCCCTTTGCCGTCGCCCTCTGCCTCAGCCTTGAAGTGGCGTGCCTCTCAACCCGAACGCCGAACAACACCTCGACATTCTCACTTGCTATGCCGACCCCAACCTGACCTGACCACTCTCAATGCACTTTACTAATTTGGGTTCCCGTCATGCAGACCCAGGAAGTGCATCACATTGTGATCTCGGGCCCGACCGCGCGTTCCTAATCCGACCGCCCTTGCCATCCTCCTCTTCGCCCTGACACTGCAAGCTTCAAGTCCCGCGGGCCATCTCTGGCAGGTGAGGCACTCAAGATGGCGGACCAACATGACGTGGACCTAGACTCCATCATCGATCGCCTCCTCGAGGTACGTGGCAGCCGCCCGGGCAAGCAAGTTCAGCTTTTGGAGACCGAGATCCGATACCTATGCACGAAGGCGAGGGAGATTTTCATCAGCCAGCCCATCTTACTCGAGCTGGAGGCTCCTATCAAGGTATGCAAAGCTCTATCCAGACGATACGAACTAATTGGAGGCGCTAACAAATTATCGCGTAGATTTGCGGCGATATCCACGGCCAGTACTACGATCTCCTGCGCCTATTCGAATATGGTGGTTTCCCACCCGAAGCGAATTATCTCTTCCTTGGCGACTATGTCGACCGCGGCAAGCAGTCTCTCGAGACCATTTGCCTGCTGCTAGCCTACAAGATCAAGTACCCTGAGAACTTCTTCGTCCTGAGAGGTAACCACGAATGCGCCTCCATCAACCGCATCTACGGATTCTACGATGAGTGCAAACGTCGTTATAACATCAAGCTGTGGAAGACTTTTACGGACTGTTTCAACTGCTTGCCTATTGCCGCTATCATCGACGAGAAGATCTTCACAATGCACGGTGGACTGAGTCCAGACCTGAACTCGATGGAACAGATCCGCCGGGTGATGCGACCCACAGACGTAAGTTTCGAGCTGCCATTCCTGCAAAGACCCCAATGATCCGCCGGCAATGGCACGGGCTGTGACTGACCTCAGCCTGCTATAGATTCCCGACTGCGGTCTGCTCTGTGATCTGCTATGGTCCGATCCCGACAAAGACATCACCGGCTGGAGTGAAAACGATCGAGGCGTCTCCTTCACGTTTGGACCAGACGTTGTTTCTCGTTTCCTGCAGAAGCATGACATGGATCTGATTTGCCGCGCCCATCAAGTCGTGGAGGACGGTTACGAGTTCTTCTCGAAGCGCCAGTTGGTCACTCTGTTCAGCGCACCGAACTACTGCGGAGAGTTCGACAATGCGGGAGCTATGATGAGCGTCGACGAGAGCCTGTTGTGCTCCTTCCAGGTAAGTTTCTGAAAGCCTTGCGATTATTTTTTCGAGTGTCGACTAACGATTCGGCACGATAGATCCTCAAGCCAGCTGAGAAGAAACAAAAGTATGTCCAAAGCGGCCTCGGAGGCAGCAGTTTTGCTTCTCCCAGAAAGCAGTCCAAACCCTAAACAAGAGAATTTGTACGAACTTCCCCGTCTTCTAGGTTCGGCCGCCGATGATGTGCTTCTGAGCACGCTCAACCCGCACCCGAGTCTCGATGATTGTTCTCAACCACCGATGTTGATGGCTTGCAGCCGGCCGACAAGTGCCTGGTCCTCGACCACGACTTGGCTTGTCGATAATGCTGTTCGAGTAAAACCCCCGACCCACCCGCTTACGACCACAAGATTTCCTCGTACCTCGACAACCCGATCATGGATGGAGGATGACGGTGGCTGTGTCGATGATGAATGTTGTTCTTACACCGAAAAGAAATAAAATCAGGTTTTTCATTTGGAATGGTTCAGAACGCCCTCTGTCCAGTGTCTGCTCCGTGGCCATGGTGATGAAGGGGAGAGTTTAGACAGTTAATTGTGTTTCCCCTAACCATGAAGCTTACGGATTCATGCATAATTTGCTTTACGGTACTGAAAACATCACCCTTCCCAATTTCGGTGACGTACCGCCCTTCCAGACCTGCATTGACCTGTCGATCTCGAGTTACTCACTGTTACGGCCTAGCATACCAAAATAGCTGACTGTCAACTAACGAGTTGTCACTTGAAGTATTTTCCTCTCGTCCCCTCCATATCCTTGCCCCAGCAATTTGCCGCGTTACGCAGCTTTGATCTGGCACTCGTACACAGCGATTACCAGACACACCATGGCATGAGTTTGCTCGACGAACAGCCAGTCTGTCACGCGGCCGTATATCCAAGCAGCTGTCTATACAGGCCATATATTCCAGTTGCGACGAAGACTATTCGTCACGTGATACCAACTCGCGAGGTCGCCCTTTTCCGAGCCTTGCCCTGTGGGAACACAGAATATAGCCGTTGCGTGGGGCATACATATAAATGCCATGCTGCCTGTCTCATGCCAAGCAAATATAGTTTGGGCCCCTGGCGTGCATTCTGTACTGCTTGCCTGCTGGTGAGAACGGAGGTGACTGGTTTTTCAATGTCCCAGGTTTGAGGGAGGGAGTGGGGAAGGCTCGGGACGAATTCTTCTCGGAGGCAGGCAGGCAGGCCTAATCCTTGCCGTGGTTGGCTGTAAGCGGGTGAGGCTGTCCAGGACGGTGGTACAATGTGATGTGATGTGATGTGAGGGTATTTGTGGTTTTGCGAGGCTGTACCTATCCAGAGATATGCGTAGCGAGGTCGGTGGACGGACGGGGCTTCTCGAGTCTGTATCTGGCTGGGATGGATCTGGGATGATGAAATGGGCTGACTGGGCCTTCTAGCACGTCTGTGAGGGCAGGGAGGACGTGCTACGAAGAGAAACCGCAGCATGGTGGTGGCGACGGGGAGTCTCGGAGTCTTGGGGAGTTTTTGGGGAGGAAGAGGACGGTAACGTGGTACCTTGGGTAGGTAGGGCGAGATGGAATGGAATGGAATGGCATTGTGTCGGTGGAAAGATTTAATTAAGCCTAGGTAGGTACCAACACTGGCTGGGCCTGTTCGTTACATTGATGGCTCCTATCGTGACTTTTTCCCAAACTTGCCTTGTCTGGAGCTGGGGTCGGTCTTCTAAGAAGAATGGTAGAAGTGCTAGCTTAATTCTGAAACTATCTGGGTACCTACCTGAAGCTACCTAAATACTTGGTTCAGAATCACTCACGCGTGTTGAGGTATATCTATAGCAATGAAATTGCCTTCAGTCGCAACCGGCCTTCCCAGGCAACCAGAGCCCCAGTCTGCCAACCAACTATGTATCTACACTACCTTAAGGTAGGCAGGCCGGCAACCACGCAGCCGAAACCCACGAATGGCGACCTCAACCACTTCAACCTATCCTCCGAGTCGAGGGCACACACACACACGCTATCTGTCTCTTTATAAAGGTGTACCAACCAGCCATGTCCGTGAGTTTTGACAGAAGTCGATTAAACTCAGGACGGGAAGTTATCTACCTCCTTATGTTCATGCAGACCGCCGGCCAGCCTTGAGGATCCATCCATGTGGACAGACAGAGCAGTCCGACGGTCTCCAAGCATGCGAACGAAGGTGGCTCTTAGGTAGCAATGCGTCTCTTACATACATTTAAAGTCATATGATGTGGTTTCGATGATCGTCCGCCGTGTTCCTGGTTATAACGGAAACTGGTGATTCTGTTATAAGCTACTAGTTTTAGTTATACGGCCGTTTTTATAGGAAATCTTAAGCCGTGCCAGTTCTAGGAGGGTACGGTTATTAAGCAGGCGTACACGTTTCATTGGACCAAATTAGGTGCTTTGGAATATAGAAGCGTCGTGCACAAAAAAGCCACTGTTACTTTTCATCACTGTTATCGAGCTTTTCGGCTGCTACCCTCACACCAGGTAGGGACTGGATTAAGCTGCCATCTGGCACTGCTTGTATTCAAAGGATAGACATTGATTACTATACACCTAGGTAGCTAGAAGCTGTCGGGCTCTGAACGATTCTGTCAGGATATCCGACTCGTGACATTCTTCGTACTACTTGTCCCCACTTGTGGCCTAACCGCAGCACGCGCTGGATAGACCGCCATGGAACCGACGAGCCTCCACCATATTTGAAAGGTGCCACTCCAGGATTGCGATCCAGGACGGCCCCCGAGCCAGCAGAACAACATGGAAAGCAAGCACCCACAGCTACCCATGATCAACTCCGCGTAGCAGTGAGATGTCCTCACCACCGAGGCCAACTTGGTCTCACTTGCCAGCCTTCAGACACGTCTCATCACCAAGTTGCAATCGCTCCATGCCCTGACAATAGAAACCACCTGAAGCAAACGATTGCTATCAGCCGCATGGGCTGTAATGCTGATGGGGCTGGTCCAGAAGAGGAGCAAGATCATAAAGCTGGACAAAGGTAGGAAGACGAGGAGTAGGATGATGGACAGACCCGGAAGATACATGTCAAGCTCGTAGAGTGCCCCCCTTCGTAACCAAAAGGCTGGACATGCGGCCTTGCAAGTCGCGAGTAGCGGCTCATCGACCCTCAGGATGTATTGGTCAAGTCCAGCCAGTTGATTGAGGATCGGAACAATCCTTGTGTTGGGCTTGTGGGAACTGAGTAATACGTCTTGTAGCGTACTATATCTGGTATCATCACGAAAACCTGAGAACGTCGTATTTTCATGCTGTGTCTTCCCCTACGAATAGGAAGTAGAACCGATGCAGAGTCCGTATCTCGGTGGGTAGATCGAGTTCTTACGAGATATCGCGTACTCGGCACCAGCTTCCGTCTTTACTCGAACTTCGCGCATGGTGCCACCGGACTTCAACGGCGTATGAGATCGGGCTCGTGGAGTCTGCCGACTGGTTTCTCCTGGCGTATAGAGGATCCTACCGGCTTGTGCCAAACACTTAGTAGTAGCAGATGACCACTGCACGAGCGTATCGACCTATCATTTGCAATCCTCGCATTCGCCCTGTTGCGACTGCTGTTTGTCGTCTACGGACGTAGTAGTATTCTGTATGGGCGCCTCACGCGCCGACGTATCTGTCTTGCTCGTGCCGCTATCTTCGCCAACCTTATCCGGTCCCTCAGCCGAAGAAGATTGGGGTTGTATCTGCGACTCCGGCTGCTTCGTCTTCTTCGAATAGTCCCTATCCACGTGGCCCAGGTTGCGTCCCGGCTCGATCATGTCGCGCACCCGCCGCTTCAGCTCCTTCGTCTCGGGGAAGCCGCCGTCGACCTTGCGGTCCCAGAGTACGCGCTGCTGTACCGAGGGCGCGGACGGAGTTGCGTCTGCTGTAGAGGCAGGGTCTGCTGCGGAGGCGAAGAAGATCTCGACGACGAAGGTCCCGCCTGTGGATGGCTGGAGCGACACTTCGCCGAGGCCGGTCGAGAAGGTCGAGAGGAGCTCCTGGGCGAACTGTGGGCGTTACGGTTAGCCGGCCTATTCTTTCAAGGTTGTAGACGCGTGGGGTTGGCGCGATGCGTCTGCAAGAGTCGAGGAGCTGTAGACTCTTTCTCGCGACTATCACTTGGAAGGGGAAGAGAAAAGAAGGAATTTCGACTTGCGTATGCGGCTCGCAACATCCACTTGCATTGGGTGCAGAAGCGAATGGTGACACGAGGCAGAGGATATGGGGACGATGCGGGGTCTAGAGGCGTCGACGACGGAGGGGAGGGATCAGTCATGATGGGCAGACTTTGCGAGACGGGCAGCTGCCTTGTATGAAGGGATATATGAAAAGGGGTTTTTGGTCTTAGACCTCCAGTTGTTGGTGTTGAATCCCGACTGCTTGGGCTGTTTCGCCTGATGTCCTTCTTGGTATACTTTTTCAATGAAGTTGCGTCATTCTGCCGTCCAAAGTCTAACAACAGAAAGCAGCTGATTGGTCACACTACTTTATAACTTATTTTGTCATGGATCAGTCAGGCCCGGCTGCATAGCACAACGTCAACAGTTCCCGAGACATTTGTGTGGAATAAAGGAGCCTGGAGCTGGCTACTTGCAGGAGGCTATCAGGATATTCGAGACGCTGTGTCATGCCGTGCCCCCGGGACGTGTTTCCCTCTGTGGGACATGGAGCAAGGCTGGCTGTGTGTACTTCACATGGAAAGCATTGATTCTGTCATGTAATCTGGTAATCAGGCAGTCAGCTTGCTAGACTCCAAGTCGTGCATTGATATCGATACTAGGTGCAGGTGAGTATTCCCAGACCGCTACTTGTGGTCGAGGAGGACGGGAGGGTTGTTGGAGTAGACGATATCTCTCGCAGACGTCGGAAGACGGTGGGTGTGCCCCACATCGATTTTCTCCAGGTGGGCTGGTGGGCTTCCGCTTGCTCATCGATGGCCTCACGGACCCGATCTGCAGCTGGGATAGGGAAGGCATATCGCAGCTACATCCCTTCCAATTCGTGGTGCTGGTCGATGGTCGTGGCATCAGAATTGTAAGTCACAACTGAGAACATAAACAGGCTGACCCCATATCGTGCACTCAAGCGGATAGATCTGGAAGTAACAGTCGTAACAGGATTATGCACATTTCATCAAGTAGGTATGGTTGTCGACAAAGGGAAAAGTACAGGGTCGTGAACGAGTAAGATATTACATGCTGAAGAGCTCCCCGAGACCGTGTGTGTCCACTCCTCGGTGGCCGGCTGTCCACCATCCATCCATGAGCCAACCGCCTTGAGCCTGTAAAATAGAAAATATGCCGTGGATTATCGTAAAAGTGCCCAGTATGCGTCTCGAGGCCCCGAGTACTGTGGCTTTTGGGTCTGGTATTTCCGGGCTCCGGGCTCCCTTCCTCTTTACAGCCTCTCCTCTCACCCCCTCACGCCCTCTCGGCAGGCGTACGAGTGCGAGTTCATCGCTAAAATCAGATGGCCAGCCCGCATGCCAGCTTGCCTGCCTGCCAGCCTCGTCGCGACGTGAATCCTAAGAGAAAAAGAGCAAGGCCATCAAACGTGCCCATTCCCCCCACTAAGGTCATGGTAGCTTGACGTATCTCATGGCGCTACATGACCAAGCAGCATCCACCACTTTGTTGAGGAGCATATGGATCCTCGCCCCGTGGCACCGCTCCCCATACCGACGGAACCATGTAGTCTCTTGTGCTGTTGCAGTACGCGATTATGCTGTGTGGCGTGTCAGAAGCAATGTTCGCTGGTGGTTGTGCCATCCACCCGTAGAGTAAGGTCCGCCTCACCTCTTAGCAGCCTGCGATACTGGGATGCGTTCCCGCTCCAAATCCTCCCGCAGCCTGTTGTTGAGCTCGGTCAGACGTCGCAACTTGAGATCGGCCATCGATTGCTTGTTCTTCTTAATTTGCGACGGATCGCCGCCGTCCCTAGACATGTACTGCGGCATTGTGGACGACGTGGTGAATGAAGCGTCGGGGTCTGGTCTGGTGGGTGGTGGGAGCCAAGGGCTGGATGAGCTTCGGCCGATGGAGTGCCTCTCTGACGAGTCTGAGAATTGTGATGTCTAAATGTGGAAAGCAATTGCGGTCAGTCAACCAGTCGGACGGAAAAGACGGATACGCGATGTCGCGTGGAATAGGTTCAAGACTCTGCGTGTTGACACACCCCTATCGATTTGGCGGCGATGGCGCGGATCCTATGTCGGAACCGGACCCCAGGGCAGGAACGCAGGGCAGACATGCACGCAGGTAATTCGGGGCGGGAGAGTTGGCACTCACAGATCAGGGCGATCCCAGGACACGAGGGCGAAGGGCGGAGAGCTTCGGGGCGACTCGGGAGCGCAAGGACAAGGCGGGTGTGGTGGTGGTGGTATGGGTTTCGTGAAGCAGCAACAAGGTGAAGGAGAGAACAGAAGATTGGGAAGTGAGAGAGTTGGCTGGCTCGTCGGTCGCACGGGCAGATTCCAGGAGTCCAGGACTTCACTTCTCGATTCTGCAGCTGCCAATTGGCTGGAAGGGCACCGTGGCAAGGGGGAGGGGGAATTGACTATGGGGCTTCCCAGAGCTTTTCTTGCAGGCTGGGAAATTGGACCCCGTCTGGTGCGTATGGTGGTCCGTGCAGGGCGTCCACTGGGGGAGATCTTCAAGACGGGAATCATCAGCAAAGCGGGAAGGCACTAGCGACTCACGGGCAGTCAGTTGATAGGCGGGCAGTCAGGGCAGTCAAGGCTGTCTATCAGGCCGTCAGGGAGGAGGGAGGGATGACCTGCAGCACCGTTTACGACTCGTACCACGGAGTCACTGGCTATTGAACGCCGGCGGGGGTCCAAGATCGATAGTGGTTCTTTCCGTCCGCTACCTCCACCAGATCATCATCTCCATCACGTCGTCTCCTGGGCAATCGGGCTTCCTGGTCCTGGTAATCACAGACGTCTCAGATAACAAAAAGAGGCTCGCTTATTGTATCATCAACAGTTTGCTGAACCACCCAAAGCCGATGGTAGGGCAAAATAGGCTTGGTAATTCTATGATTATGCACATGATAGCAACTTTTGAAGGATTGCCAGATGCGTCTCGGCTCGCCTCATGCTGATTTCAGAATGCTGCAGTTTATTCGGGTCGGGACCGAGACGCGCTGTAGGCCGTCGCTGTCTGATAACATATCCCAAGATCCCAATATACGGGATGAGCACAACTCGTAAGCTCGTTCGTAATACTGGCCAACGTATTGAGAATGTAAATTCAGGGTGAAGTCGTATTCATTGCAACCTATTGCGTCCGCTTGCCAACCTAGGGAGTTGAGATAGCTTTCGGAAAATACTGAAGACGGACGGATTTCTTGCATGTACCAAATCGCTATGAGTTTCGCAAGTGCATGTGCACAGCGTTGACAGCGCATTAGATGCCGAAATACTGTCAGATGCTTGAACAATACGGGTAGGTAAAGTAGACAATCAGTTGGGATGACGGGAGTTAGGTATCAGAGGCGGATGATTGCAGGCTGACTCAGAAGTCAGAACAGCGAGAGCGTCACTGGAATTGTAGTTGGCTGACAGGTGCTGGCCCCGCCCAAGGCAGCTGTGAAGCCCTGTGATGCGGTCCCAACAGTGCCTCAAAGTCAAAGCCTAATGGTGCCTCAGAGGCCTATCGGAGATAAATCACGTGACACTGCAAAACTTAGCCCGTGCCCCTCGCTCCCACCCAAACCCACAAGAAAGTGGCACAAATCCAAAATCTTCTCTTGTGTGTGCGCTTCGTGCCTCTTTTCCCACGTCAACTCCGGCATCATCAATCTCCCATCTTTGCATCCATCAAGGAGATTGCCCAACATGCCGCCGCCTCCGCACCAGAAGCCGGAGAACGTGTTGAAGCGCGCGCACGAGCTTATTGGTGTCCACCAGGCTCCCGCCGCTCTCACCCTCCTCCATGACCACATCACCTCGAAGCGTTCGCGAAATGTCCCCATCGCGTCTCTGGAGCCCGTGATGCTCCTCTTGGTCGAGCTGTCCGTCGAACAGAAGAAGGGCAAGCTCGCCAAGGATGCGCTCTACTCCTACAAGAACATCGCCCAGAACACCAACATCGCGACCATCGAACTCGTCCTCAAGAAGTTCATCGAGTTGGCCGCCGAAAAGGTCACCGCCGCCCAGAAGAAGGCCGACGAACTACAAGAGAGCATCGAGGCGACTGCCACTTCGAGTATCGATGACTTGGAGGCTACCGAGACTCCCGAGTCTATCCTGCTGGCCACCGTCTCGGGAGAACAGTCGAGGGATCGCACCGAGCGCGCCGTTGTCACCCCGTGGCTCAAGTTCCTCTGGGAAGCCTACCGAACCGTCCTCGACATCTTGCGAAACAATGCAAGGCTGGAAATCCTCTACCAGAGCACTGCTATGCAGGCTTTCGACTTTTGCCTCAAGTACCAGCGCAAGACCGAGTTCCGCCGTCTCTGCGAGCTTCTCCGCAACCATGTGCAGACGGCGGCCAAGTACTCGAGTCAGATGCACGCCATCAACCTCAACGACCCCGATACCCTGCAGCGGCATCTAGAGACTCGCTTTCAGCAACTGAACGTCGCCGTGGAGTTGGAATTATGGCAGGAAGCGTTCCGCAGTGTCGAGGATATCCACACCCTTCTCAACCTCAGCAAGCGCCCGCCCAAGAATGTCATGATGGCCAACTACTACGAGAAGCTCACCCGCATTTTCCTCGTCGGCGAGAACTACTTGTTCCACGCTGCGGCTTGGTCTCGATACTACAACCTTTTACGTCAATCCGCCGCTCTGGTAGCCACCGGGCAAGGCAAGAAGGGTGACAATCCCTCTGCGACCGAGGCTGATCTGCAGAAGGCTGCATCTTTCGTTCTTCTGTCCGCGCTGTCGATTCCCGTTATCAGCACCACGAGGTCACGGGGTGCAATGGTCGACTTTGACGAGGCCAGAAAGAACAAGAACTCGCGTCTAACACACCTCCTCGGCATGAACACTGCCCCCACACGTGCTGGCTTGTTTCGCGATGCTCTCGCCAAGTCCCTCCTGAAGCGTGCCCGCCCCGAAATCAGAGATCTCTACAACATTCTCGAGGTCGACTTCCACCCTCTTTCCATTTGCCAAAAGATCTCGCCCATCTTGGCCAAGATTGGTACTGACGCCGAGATGGAAAAGTACATTCTTCCTCTCCAACAAGTCATCCTTACCCGGCTTTTCCAGCAACTATCTCAAGTGTATGAGAGTGTTGACCTCGCCTTCGTGGAGAGCCTGGCCCAGTTCCCGGAACCTTTCCAGATCACCCGTCCGACTATCGAGAAGTTCATCATGAACGGTAACAAGAAGGGAGACCTGTCTATCCGCATGGATCATGCCACTGGTGTCCTCAACTTTGACAAGGACGTTTTCGCTTCTTCCAAGGCCGTCCACGCCGGCTCAGCTGCTGGCTCTTCTGAGAATCAGACCGGCACTGTTCAGCGTCTCCAGAGCACCCCCTCAGAGATCATACGCACACAGCTTTCTCGCCTGGCAACCACACTGAACACCACCTGCTTCTACATTGATCCCTCATACAGAAAGCGTCAAGTCGATGCTCGCCAAGCCGCTCTGGCCAGAACCAAGGCTGGGGCTGAGAAAGAGCACCACAACACCCTTGCCCGAAAGGAGGTCATTCAGAAGCGAAAGGATGAGGCCTCTGAATTACATGCGAAGAAGGAGAAGGAGAAGGCGAGACAGAAGCGACTCCAAGAGGCAGCACTAGCTGAGGCAGAGGAGCGACGGCTGGCCCAAGAGCAAAAGGATCGCGAGGAGAAGCGTCTCAGAGATGAGCGTGATCGCGTACGTAAAGAGGAGCTCAAGAAGCAGATCGCTGATCTCAAGCTTGGACCAAACTCAGTGGACATCGATGTCGAGAACCTCAATGATATCGACATTCGAGCCATGAAGCTTGCTCAACTCGAACGGGAGAAGAATGACATCAAGGAGAGACTTCGAATCACCGGCAAGCGTATTGACCATCTTGAGCGTGCGTTCCGGAAAGAAGAAGTTAAGAAACTCTCTGAGGATTACGCCAAGCAGCGAGAACGCGACGTGGCCGTCTACGAGGCCATCAAATCGCAGACTCTGAGCGAGACCAAAGAGAAACACAAGGAGAGCGTGGAGCTGAAACACCGTCTTACCCGCCTGATGCCCTTCTACGAGTCTTACAGAAAGTCCCTTCACGACCGTCGCAAGGACGAATTCGAGAAGCGCCAGCGCGACGCCGAGCGGGAGCTCGACAAGCAGATTGCGGCCCGCAAGAAGGAATACCGGGACCGTAAGCTGCGAGAGAAGCGAGAACGCGAGGAACAGGAGAGATCCCTCCAAGAGGCGGAGGAGCGCGCGCAGAGAGAGAAGGAAGAACAGGAGCAGCGCGCCGAACAGAAACGACAGGAGATGTCCAAATTGAAGGAACAGCGAGAAAAGGAGCGCCAGGAGGCTTTGGAAAAGGCTGCCCTGCAGGCGAGGAGAGAAGAAGAGGCCATGCAACGGAAGCAGGCCGAGAAGCAGAAGGGTGGCCTGCCCGAACGCCTCTCGGAGCGCCTGCCGTCTCGTCGCGAGCCAGTGGCCATGGATCGTGTCGACTCGAACGAACGGCCTGCTGGGCCACCTCGTCTCCCACTCCAGGGTGCAGGTGGCAAGCCGTCGTGGCGTGAGCGCGAGCGGGATGCGTCTATGACCGGTGGACCTCCTGCTGAGTCCAACGGACCACCTGTCCGCAGAGCTACGCCTATGGAGCGAACGGAGTCCAACGAGCGTCCCGCATCCACAGGACCCCCTCGTCTCAACCTTTCAGGTAACAAGCCATCTTGGCGTGAGCGTGAGGCTGCCCGGCTAGCTCAAGAAGCCGCAGGCGGCCCCCCGAAGGAGAGCGCTCCTGCAGCCGAGCAGGCCGGGCCATCTGGTGAGGCGCTGAAGCCTTCAGGTGCGCCGGGCAAATGGGTTCCCCGGCATTTGCGTGAGAAATAGGGTTCTGAAGTTTTTGCAAGGACTGGCGTTATGGGGTTCGGCTCACCAAGTCACTTGCCTGTAATGTAGATCTTATGAAAATCGACCGCCCTCAGAATGCCGCTAGCTCTGGATGGACACGTAGTGAGATAATAGGCGTTTTCCGCAGTACAATGTCGATATTTCACCACCAGCCTCAACCGTGCCATGTCTTCGTGATGAAAGTCCCTAAAGTTGGACTCTGTGCGCCTGGTGTTTGAGCCGACTGCTCTTCTCACACTACTGACCGCGTCGCCGCTTCCCTCCAGGGGCTCGCGCGGAGCGGCCTGTTGCATGACATCTTGGTGTTCTCCCATGCTCTGCCCATAACTATCATCAACTCTGAATGCTCCCAACCACACGCCCTGTGCTTATGAGGACACCTTCTGGTATGGAGACCTAGGAAGACGAGACCACAGGTGAGCAGTAGGCTACCAGCCGCGGCACCCCTAGGTATGCCGCCCCTCATCCTCTGATCATACGATCTCCTACGATTCCTCTTGCTAACAGCAGACAGACGCCCGTTTCCACGGCCTAACCCAGTTCAGCGTATACTAAGGCCTCTGGAACGCCTCTACTCGCGACTTCGAACGGGACATCCTCCCCGTGTGCGAAGTTGGAGGCATGGGCATCGCTCCCTGGGGCGCTTGCGTATGTGATGCATAAGACGCCCTACGTCTTCCCAGTTGCTGGAGGGCGTGAGATCGGTCATCTGAAGGGCCCTCACGACGTCGGACCTGCTCTCCGAGATACAGGGCCGGCTCTCGGTTCTGCTCGTGTGTCTTGTCACATATAGCTCATTATCAAGTCATACCATACGTACTTGCAGTGGAGGCTATAGCATCACGGCTTGAAAAACACTGACACATGAACAAGAAGAACATTCAGTTGCTGCTCTGTTTCTCCGATCAACCTCCAAACTCCAAACTCTAAGCTCAACACCATGTCACTCAAGAACGTCGCCGTCTTCGGGGCGAACGGCCAACTCGGCCAAAGCATCACCAATGCCCTGCTCAAATGCAAGAAACAGACCTTCAACGTCCTCGCAGTAATCCCACCCGGCTCGCAGGAGCCCACAGTGCCGAGCTCGTCGAACTACAAATGTCAAACCATCGACGTACTGACAGCATCACGCGATGAACTCAAGAGTGCTCTGAAGGAATCGACGCTGTCGTCAGCGCGCTCAACAGCAAAGCCTTGGATTCCCAAGCCAATATCCAGGATGCAGCCGCCGACGCATGCGTCAAGCGCTTCTATCCCAGCGAGTACGGCTTCCACCAGACTTACCACAAGCCAGGCGACGAC
Source organism: Anthostomella pinea (assembly GCA_963556695.1). Classification (NCBI taxonomy): domain Eukaryota; kingdom Fungi; phylum Ascomycota; class Sordariomycetes; order Xylariales; family Xylariaceae; genus Anthostomella; species Anthostomella pinea. The sequence continues at coordinate 1,951,841 of CAUWAG010000008.1, read as the reverse complement.
TGGGGCTACGTGCACCCGATGTGGGACTGGAAGGCCAAGACTATCGAGGCGGCTCTGCTGTATCTATATTGTTTTTATTCATTTTAATGTTAATAAATATTAGAATAAGTGAATTACAAAGTAATACTAGTACCACCCGGCCGTCGATTCTGAGAAGATGAGCTACACGCTCATCGGCTGCGGCGACTTCTACAACCAGGGCCGCGAGGCTATATGGTGTCCGTGGACGCAGCACGATCCGCCGAACGGCACGTATACCTTCCACGTCATCGGTCCGCCCGGCGCAGAGAAGGCGAAGGCGGACTTCACGCACATCGACGACTTTGCCAACTTCCTGGTCGCCACGCTGTGCGAGCCAAAACTATCAGAAAACGCGCACCTTGTCAAACAGAGCGTGGGGGTTTTTGGATGGGTGAAAACGTCTATTCTGGTGTAATCCGTGTTCTTGCTGTATCTCTGTGAAAATCCTTCTGTGGGCTAAGTGGCCCAAAAATGCCCTATCGGCCTTGTTGGTGCACTGCCACCTCCCTGAACGCCACGGTGGCTTGCGCGCCATTCAACACACCTCAACTTCGTCAGCGACACCGTCAGCCACGGGGAGATCGTGGCCTTGCTGGAGAAGTACAGCGGGAAGAAAGTCAGGTTCGAGAGGTACGGCGAGGATGACATGCACCGTATCGTGGCGAAGCCCGATAGTGCGCCGGATGAGCTGAGGCAGAGCGCTTTTCCCGTCGACTTCTGGTTTTTGGTTAAGGGTGCGCAGGGTACGGGGACGTTTCGGAGGCCCGGGGCGAGAATAGTAATCGTCTCTTTCCGGACGTGAAGGTGACGACGTTTGACGATTGCTTGAAGCTACACCACAGCGGAACATGAGTGAGTGGACGGAGGTGCGTGAGCAGGCGAGAGGAGAGATGGCGGAACATCCTATGTGAAGGTCGAAAGCCTTCATCATCCCATTTCTTGTCCAAGACGTCTGGTAATGCTCTCAGGGCGTAGGCGAAGAGCGTATCTTAGACGAACAATATCGGGCATATGGTACCGTTATGTTTAAGGGTTACTACAATCAGCGATGCATACCTACCAATGCCAAGCAGTACGTAGTGCAATCCTTCCGATAGCCCTAAATACACTCAACCCCTTTTTCCAACGGCCGCCAAGCCTACACGAAACACGGCTTCAACCTCAAAGCCAGGCAAGCTTGAGAAAGAATCGAAGGCTGAATCGAGGATAGGGCTTTAGCCTTGGTGGCACTGATGAGCTGGCCCTACCATTAGAAGTTTGTGCCCCTTCGAGCAACGGTGTGCCTCTAGTATGAACGAGTAGCTTGCCCTAATGACACTTTGAGGGTATTTTGAGTATTGAGTCCTGAGTCTTTTGATTAGAGCCCCTATCATTAGACGTATGATAGGAGCATATAGGATATATGCAATGATTTGTTCACTTGCAATGGATTGCTGTCACGATGCATGCTTGGAGGCGATCTAGAACATCTCATCGGGGAGTCCGAATCATGTCAGACTTGGACATCGCAGGTCCTTGCCAAGGTAGCTTACGGACAACCCTGTCTGCAGTGTTGCGGAGTCGTTTTCGTTGGAGGTAGGCAGGGAGGTAAACACTTTCTTCTATATGTGCCAGGATCTCCCATCCATGAGTTGTTTCCCTACAAGACGAGTCACGAGATTGATCCCCAGGGAGAGCGTTGTCACGTCTCGGAAACACTATGACGTGCCTTGCTGGAGACGCCCGAAAGCAACTATTAGCTTCCATCAGAGGCTCCGAGGTCGTTATCCCAGACCTACAGGAGATGATGAGACATTGGCCTGCCAAGGCCCATCCCGATATCAGGAGACTGGGGGCGGAAGTTGATGCGATGATACACCCAGTCGATCCCCTGCTCATGCCTTGCATCACTGATTATACTCACTTCTAAAAAATCAACAACGACTTCGAAAGATGGAGGTTTCAGACTTCTCCTTGTTTGGGGCATCCTGGTGGCCCTACGGATCATTCGAGGCATTGCGCATTGCAACTTGGTTAGGGATATGGGTGAGTTGCGTTGGCTGTTATTGACTTGTTACTGACCATGAAGCTGACATAGCCACGAGCTCTTCGCGTGGGACGACGGTAAGAGATCACACCGTGATGTGCCAGTATAAAGTTGAAGGGGTTTAGAATGCAATACGACTGAGTTCTCGTCCCTGATCAACGATTTTGAGAAGTCGTGTCAGATGAGAAGAGACACTTTAGTATTTGGAAGCATGTCTATCAGGGAAGACGACGGATCTATCCCAGATCTCGAGCAACCACTTCATCACCTCCTTCCGGCCGGTTGGAGAGGCTATCGTGAAGAGCTACGAGAAGGGTGAACATGTCTCCCGAAGTCCCCCACATGTCTAGCTAATTAGGCGCCAGACCAGTTGATACCGTCTTGTGCGAATGCGGCTCTATATCAAAGGGGTTGAAGAGGAGTGAAAGCTCCAGATGAGAGATGAGCTTCCTTCCACCGACGAGTACCTGGCTCATCGACTGGGAGGTACCAGCGCGGTCGGCGTGCTTTTGGCCATCCAAGAGCATGTTAGAGCCGCTTGATGAGAGCTGAACTGGGACGAGGCAGAGCAGCGTGTCTTTCTTTGCATTCATTCCGCTGCCACGGCAAGGAGCGGGTGGTTGGGTGGAAGGGTACTTGTACCTAAATGGAAAAAGTTCTTCCCAAGGAAACAAGCAGTGTCCTCGTGGCGTGGTTAGGATAAGTAATTTCACGTTCGGTATGGCCAGGCCTTAGGGTACCGAGTTCGAACCGAGCAACTGGGAGACCAGCGGTTCGAGCAGTGATCGGAGATCGTTTCGGCTGGCTTGTTTCCGCCCCAAACAGAATTCTTAAAAATCAAGAATTCATTGTTTTGGCCTCTGCTATGCTGTCCGAGCACAATCGTAATCATCCCACATATTGTTGACAATCAGCAGGTATGACCGGCGTCCACATACCCCCAGACGTAATGCAAAGCAAGCCAATGAAGACCACTTGGCACGCAACCGACACCAATATATCAGTGCAAGTAGTCATAACCCCCCAAAGCTGGCGTTGAGTCTAATGGCAGCCTTAGGGTCAATGACATGCTGTCACTCAAGAAGGAGGTGGTAAGTTTAAGCCAAATGCTTTTAGACGACCCTCGGAAGCTTACGTCTCCCATCGAAAGACCAAGGCCAGACCGATACACTGGTCCCCCTGTTGTTCCTGCAGCTCGGGTCCGTACAGGCGGCTATAGACGAGGCCACGGCCATGGTGCAGTCGTGAGACTGTCCGCCAACTTGACGAAGCTGCAAAAGAGATGTTGGAGCGTCATCCCGCTTCGCCAGAGCTTCGTGAAGACCTCAGCAGGTTCATCGACGGGTGCAGGCTATACGGCCAACCTCAACTGGGGGTGAGCTATCCTGTCCCCTTCACACACCCAGGAGAATTGTCTAATCGTTGGCAATAGGCTAGCTTCGAAACGATATGAAATCATGCTGAATTCGATGAAGGGTGGAGTGCACATCACCCTGTAGTATCTCATCCGTGGTTCATACCGAGGGTAAATTGTGAAATAGGCAGGAAGGCTTGTATCTACCAACAGTTGAATTAATAGAGCGCGCATCAGATGGACCAATAGATCGGGATCATGTATGGGGTTCATTGCGTTGGGGTGGAGATCGGGATGCCGCCTGGCACAATCCCAAACGGAAGCATGATGAAGAAAAGCTTTCCAAGAAGAAGTAATTGGTATACCGGGCGCCTCAACGAGACGACTGTATCCATGTGCGGCATGGCACTGGTATTGGTTACAGTCCCTCGACCTCGCACAAGATCGACCCTCGGCACGGGGCCAGCTCATTGCCTCCAGCTGGGCGAAGATAGAATAGTGCACAATGAATGGAACCCAGATACTGTGGTGGTCGAACTGGATGTACAAGTGGGTTTGACATTGGTTATATCTGTACCGTGTGCCTCCATTGCTCTGCCCATCTTGATTCCCAATGGCTTGCAATCTCACAGAGCGCTTAGTTTCCTGTTGACCTGTCGTTCGGGCTTGTGCAACAGTGGATTGAGGAGCATGTCTACACACTTGTCTTGCATGAGGTTTTGATCGGCTCAGGTGATGGTTATAGCTACGGCCAGCTATCCTGAAGTAGCCCAATAGCCCAGTATTTCACATGTTTTCAACATTCTCATCTCAAACGCGAAACAATACCTATCCCGTAGGCCGCGCCCTGACCCGCGGTGCACCCTCCAGCTCATTGCAATAGCAAACAGCCGAGACCTTGACGCCCTTCCTCTCCTTAGCCACTGCAGAAGCCAGCAGTTCGAACCACTGCACGAACGCGGCCATGTCGACGGTACCAACCGAGCGCATCCCCTGGAAGTCATCACACTGATGAAAGCCGAGTCCGTCCTTGGGCAGGTCTGGATGGCCTTGCGGTACGTCGAAGTGCAGCAAATGCCAGGGTACGATCGCTGACACCTCCCGAAAATGCGGCATGGAACGGACTAGATGCATGAACTTCTTGATGTCAGCGAACGGCCCTATGGTGTTGGTGACGGCCAGTCTGCAGATTTTGCTCAGCCAGGGCAACTCCTCGGCAGACATGGCCGGGTCGGTGTTGATGGCCGGCGCGTCAATCTGCAGGAGGCCCAGCTCGAAGTTAACAATAGCACGCACGGGGCCGTGCCAACGTCGACTGGTCATGGTCAAAGTCATGGGTCGCCGAAAGTTCAGCTCTTCGTGTTGGCGACAGTACCTGATGGCGGCAAGGAGGGCCTCGCGGTTGATCAAGGGCTGGATGCTTGGCCATGGACCCTTTCGTTTTTTTGCCCTCCGTGCAGCACTGCGCTTCCCCTTCGCACATCTTATGGACGAGCTGCATTGTATGGCGTGACATAAAATGGTCTCAGCGTGGCGAAGTGTGTGGCACTTCAGATTTCCTAACTGGGTGTAGGAGCGGTGACAGTATCTGCACCGGTACCTCGATCCGAATCGGAAGCCACTGCCGACAAGTCAACAACCTTCCCTACTGGTCAAGCCCAGGGGTTCGGGAATTCTTGTTCACTTACTCAGAGAGTTGGCGCTGAATGACCGATTCGAGGCAAGCCAGGTTCCCACAGCTGAACAGATGGCCGCCGCTGATGGTAAGTAGGCGGGGAGAAGCGAACTTGTTGGCAAAATGGAGTTTCTAGATTGCATGCCGGATCTCAGGGGGGAGCAGATTGAACAGGGTGAAGACCTTTGGAGCCGCGGCCGCTTTTGTCATGGACCGGGTGACTCGGCGTGTGCAGACGGGGCTTGGAGACATCTTCCCTGGTTTTCCAGTTCGGACTTGAGGGGATTCAGAGATGAGTTCCTGCGACTTGAGCGGGAAGACGTCGTTTTGTGTGCAAACCCCTGCCCGCTGCGCGCCAAGATGACGCCCAAGATGGCCGGAAAAAGCAACTTCGCGGCGCTACTTATTCTCGGCTCAGCGCCACTGCACTGCGAATATTCCTTGTCGTTGAAGCCAGCGCGGCTACTCATGATCGCAAAATCCCACCAGGACATCCATCTCCAGATTCTCGTCTTGTATAAAAGTGTCCAGCATAATATCCAGTGACTGGCCTGTTCAAACATCTCGCTCGCCTATGTTATGCACTCAACCAAGGAAATCAGGGATGATTGAATCATCTACCTACCCAGGTACACACCTAACAAAGATTTCCTGGGGCACGTATACTAACCTCCAAAAGTTTGCGTAAACCCCTTTTAAAACCAACTAGGGCGGTATTTTTAATGAGTTAGATAAACACTCTGGAATAAACATCAAAGAAGACTTGTTAGGTCAGAGCCGCTTAATCCATGGTGCTTATTCCACGAAGATGGATATGACATTGATGCCCAAGAGTTGATTGAGGCATGCCCTACCCAGACTTCTGGGTGGTGACTGTATCAAACCCCTTCAAACCAAGGCGTAACATTGACTATACATAGCAACTTCCAACTAGAGAGCAACTGTTGTGTGGTGCCATTATCTGACAACGAAACACATGGGTACACGGTCACAACCTGATACTGAAAGGGACAGTCCAAGAAACGACCGATCGCACGAGACAGGAGCCTGCTGCAGCAGAGGGGCGCCACCCCTTTACTTACTCACTAAACTACGCCTCCTCCTCTGCCTTCCTCTCCGCCTCCACTATCCTCTTATACCCAACCCAATCATCACTCCGCGGGAACTCCATCTCCGGCACATCCACCCCCAGAAACTCACAAATAGGCCCCCACCCGCTCCCAGCATCATACTCCAGAAACCTCCTCCTCCTCCCTCCCCCTTCCCCACCCGCAGCCGCAGCAGCCTCGCGCACACCCTCATCATGCTCCCGAAACGCCCGCCGCCCATGCGTCGGCAGGTCGTTCCCCCAGCAGTGCCGGTGGTACCGGTCCGCCATGGGCGCCAGGAGCGACGTGTTCGGGTTGGGCCGCGTCTTCTGGTACGTGTAGCTGTGCCAGATCGTGCCCTCCATCGACGCCATCCACGCGTCCTCGGGCCGCGTGGAGAGGATGATGGCGGCCTCGGGGTACGCGGCGGTCAGGTCGCGGGCGAAGATGGCGGCTGGGTAGTCGGCGAGAGCCTTTGTTTGCATTAACGTTGAGTTGTGTGAGCGACGCGGTCTGAGCAAGCTTGGGGGTGGAAGGGTTGGTGACTAGTTGCTGGGAAGCGAGAGGACCTGAGGATTACCTATGAAGTCCTTGCTCGCGCGTGTACGGGATAGGAAGGGGCCCTTGGGCTCTGGGAAAACGTGGAAAAGGAGGAGGGCGAGCTGATCTCGTACTTGCCCAGTATTTGGTCGAATCTCTCCCGGTCGAAGGGCTCCCCTTTGCCTTCGAATTTGGCGTCTAGAGCTTCGACCCACAGATCCTGATGGTTGTTCTTGCCGACTTCCCGCATGTGGTATACGGGAGCTATGCCGAGCAACTGGAGTGCATCCGCGATGGCTTGGGTGTAATTGTGAGCCCCGGTTTCCTTGGCTTTCAGGGGGAATGACACACATTGGGTGCCCGTGCGGGGCATCCCGAGGACGAGAACCTTCATTCTTGATATTGCTTGGCTGAGCAGAGACCGTCTGAAAGGTGACACTGATAGAAGATTGGTATTTTGTGACAATCTTGACATGTAATCATATATTATTTATGCTGCGGTGAGCACATGAGAACGATGGCGGCACCTCTTGGCCCCTGAAGCCTCGTCCCGAGTTCTCCCGAGAATCTGACCTTCCCACCCTTCTCATCCCAAGTTAGCAACTCGACAGAAGTTGACGTCAAGAACAAGCCGAAAAACAAAACCCGTGACCAAAACCTCGCATACATATCCTCTACCTCCCAAATCCAGTTCTCATTCATCGACGCACACACAACCTCCATCACGTATTCGAGATTTCCCCCAAGCCCGAGTTGCTGGCATAGTAGCGGACGAAAGAGCGAAGGAAAGAACATGGCACGTCTCCCTCTGTTACAAAGCGTCACATAAACTACTAGCCCGGAACCACCGTAACGAGAACTGGGGCACTACACTACTTGAAGACACATGCGGACACAGTCAAGGACATCGGACGGACCACATACCCATGAACAGATTTAGTTCCAAGGACTAGGTCTGACATCTTCCGTGGGTGGCTGGACCTTCTCGAGAGAGAAGACCCTGAGTAGTCTGCAAGGCCGAAATACTCGGGGAACATCATCTCACGTACCACCTGTGATGTGGGCAAGGCACTCGGGCACGGTCCTCAGACTCTTCGCAGAGGCGCGGAACCCAACTTCCCTCACGAGGACGCTTGGGATAGAGTGGTGGTAAATGGCGACCTGAGTGCAGTCGACATGCGTGTTCATAGATGGGACCCATTTTTGCGTCATGGGGCCGTTACTTCTTCACCACACAGGTTGGCGGCTTGGGTCTGGGCCGTCCGAATACTATCCGGGCGATGAAGTGTGGGCGTTAAGAGGTGTTGCAAACGCCTTCAAGGCCGAATGCTATGCTCTGTTACCTTAGGCAATGGATCAGGTACCAACGTACCCGGTACGGCCACAAGCTGACCACGAGGAAGACTACGATCGTGAGTCTCCCAGGTCTGCTACCCTGTCTCTGAAGAAATATCAAGTTGACCGCAATGCCTACGAGACATGGGGCAGAATCTCAGCGATCTTGACGGTGTAGAAGAGCCGGCGATCAAGTGGTCCCTTTGATCAGACAAGTCAAGCCGCTGCGACAAAGGTCGACCTTGGCACGATAACTCACAGGCTACAGCTCGGACGAACGAGACGCAGACCCTGGGGGCCGGATCCGTGACAGTCGTAGATGGCAGGTGCCCCTATCCGGGGATCCAACCCTCCTGCAAGGCCTCAGAGGCACGTTTCTTGCTCGCGAGGCCTTCGATGAATACCACGACATGTTTCTCAATGCGCCAGCCGTCGAGGCCGCGCAGCATGAGCCAGCGGTGCATTGCACGGGACCCCCCTCTTGCGCATCGCCGGCCTCTTTCGTGGCGTCCATAGACTCCGTTCCCTTCAGGATTAGCTAGAAACCGCTTGAGATGCTGCAGGCACATATTTCAAATGCGCGGGTGGCGTTCGACTGGGTACCCCGAGATCTGGTTGCGAGGAACCAATCCAAGGCTATATATCACGGATTGCCAGTAGGTAGTGACCGTGCGCGTGACATGGGATTCGTACCTCTGAATTAGTATAGCTGTTTGGCCATTGGTTTGGTTAGGTACTGATGATATTCATATTTCTCCTCTGCGCACGCAGCATGAATGTCTGATCAGACGAGTTTGATGAAGACACGGATGAAAAGCAAAGCGCTGGAGAAGCTCCTTGGTATGAGAGACTGGCAGCCGAATTTCCGAGAGGCTCCCGTTCGAACTCATTTTCAGAAGCATCTCTAATCAACTGCATCCGCCTGTCCTCGGTGCCTGTTCACGCACGTGCGTCTGCTATGAAGACTTATTAGCACTCAAAAGTTAGCTAGCTTATGGCATACCCGAGTATCGGACAAAGGGATTGTTGGATGTTCCCATCCATTGGATAGCTTCAGATGCTGAATAATGGCGTGGGAGCCGGGATAACGTGATGTCGAAAATTAATGGAAGCCGCGGCCAGCGGTTCGGAAGGTCAGCCAAAGAAAGCTGCCCCGCTAAGATTATTCATTTCCAAGCTCGAAGCACTCAACCGCCATCACGCCCGACAAGTCCCTTCCGAACCCGCGAGACTCCCGATCTTGATTGCCTCTGCCTCCACTCTGTACCACCTGGGAACGAGCTTCGAAAATCGTCTGGGACAAACACCATGTTCCGCCACAGCGTCCGGCGGTTTGCGACGACGGCAGCGCGCAGAGCCGCAGCCGCGCCCGCAGCCGACCCGTCGCCGTATACGCTCGCCGTCTCCAAGGCGCAGGGCGTGGCAAAGGGGTTGACCGGTGGTACGCAAGCAAAATCCCGTCTCTCATTCATACAATGTGCCATTTCCTCAGCTAACGCCCCCGCCCCCACCCCTCCAAACAGCCATAGGCAACACGCCCCTAATCCGGCTGAACAAGCTCTCCGCCCAAACCGGCTGCGACGTGCTCGGCAAGGCCGAGTTCATGAACCCGGGCGGGTCGGTCAAGGACCGCGCAGCGCTATATGTCGTCCTCGATGCGGAGGAGCGCGGCCTTCTAAAACCGGGCGAGCGCGGCACCGTGGTCGAGGGCACGGCGGGCAACACGGGGATCGGACTCGCGCACGTGTGTCGTTCGCGCGGCTACGACCTGGTCATCTACATGCCGGACACGCAGTCGCAGGGCAAGGTCGACCTGCTGCGCCTGCTGGGCGCCGAGGTATACCCCGTGCCCGCCGTCGCCTTCGACAACCCGCAGAACTACAACCACCAGGCGGCGCGGCACGCGGAGCGCCTGCGCAAGGAGGCACCGGGGGGAAATGGCAAGGCGGTCTGGACGAACCAGTTCGACAACACGGCCAACCGCCGCGCGCACATCGAGACGACGGGCCCGGAGATCTGGGCGCAGACCAAGGGAAAAGTCGACGCCTTCACGTGCGCGACGGGCACGGCCGGCACGCTCGCGGGCGTGACGCGGTACCTGAAAGACGTCTCCAACAGCCGCGTCAAGGCGTACCTCGCGGACCCGCCCGGCAGCGTGCTGCACTCGTACATCCAGTCGGGCGGCAAGCTATCCGAGCGCGCCGGCGGCAGCATCACCGAGGGCATCGGCCAGGGCCGCATCACGGACAACCTGGCGCCGGATTTGGGGTTACTAGACGGCAGCCTGCACATCGCCGACGCCAAGAGCGTCGAGATGGTGTACCGGTGCCTCGACGAGGAGGGCCTGTACCTGGGCGCCAGCAGCGCGCTCAACGTCGTCGCCGCCAAGGAGGTCGCCGAGCTGATGGGGCCGGGCCACACCGTCGTCACCATGCTGTGCGACGGCGCGTATCGGTACGCCGACCGCCTGTTCTCGCGGAAGTGGCTCGAGAGCAAAGGCCTGCTGGGGGCGATACCGGAGCATCTTACCAAGTACATCGTGCTGCCGTAGTGCCAAATTAGACAAGACAAACAAGAAAGAAAGAAAGCCTGAGAAAGAAGATATGCGTGAACTCTGACTGCAGATAACGGGATTCAGCGCTTGTCATTTGACCAGTTGGGTGATGATGGTAAAGCTCGGTGGATAGGTCTTTGTATATATGTACAGTATATGGGGGGTGGTATTACAGCCGTAATCTTTTCTGCAAGAAGCGTTTTGGCCCCTTACTCTACAGTAACATCGCGTTCGGGTAGGGGCTCCAAATCGTACACTCTGCGGTATACCTGCTCTCCTCTGCCGCCCCTTCCAGTCACGCCCGCCTCTCGCGCCTCCTGGACCTCGGCCGCCAACGTATCGTGCCGGGAGCGCAGCTGGTCCGCAAGTTGGGGCTCGACAACCTGGATAGCCGTCTCGAGACCGCGCAGAAGCGGCGCGGCCAAGACGACAAACTTATTCGGCTCCACCAAATAGCCCAGCTTGTCGTGGTCCTGGTACAGCTGCGCCGGCTGCAGTTCCTTCAGCTTCCGCCCCTGGGGCCACAACCTGACGATGTCAGTCGCGTGTTTGGTGACCATCTCGCGCACCTCGTCGCCCGCGTCGTGCCTCGTTACCATGGCGGCGGCGAGGTGCAGCGGCGCGGCCAGGACCATGGGGTCCCGGCTCAGGGGCAGCTCGCCGTCGAGCGGGGGGTCGTCCTTGCGCCGGCGCGGCTGGTGGCCCTCGTCCTGCAGCATCTCGAGCACCATCTCGGCCCAGCGCAGCGCCTGCGCGGTCTGGTCCGCATCCCACCTCGAATCGACGGCCTTCATCTGCACCCAGTGCAGGACCTCGTTGGCCTTCTCGCTCGAGTCGAGCTTGAACCCCGTGCGGCGGACGCTGCGCGCGCAGTCGATGATGTCGTAGATGCGGCCCTTGGCGCCGACGACGCGCAGGATCTTGGTGTGGAAGGACGGGTCGAACTTGCGGTTCGCGTACGCGATGCCCTCGAGCAGCGGCTTGAGGTTGAGGAAGTCGTCGCTCGTGTCGAAGAGCTGGATCGCCTGCATTACCGACCGCCGCGTCTGCGGGATGTCGCCGTTGAAGGGGTTCATGTGCCGGAACTTGAGCACCTCGCCGTCGATCTCGATGATGATGGGGTCCGACTGCAGCTTCTTCTCGTGCTTGGGCGAGTAGATCTTCTTGCGCTGGGCGAGGGGTAGGTACGACGGTAGGATGATCTTGTGGCGGATGGTGTTTAGGAGCTCGTCGAGCGCGGGCTTGCCCGTCGGCAGGAAGTGTGTGATTTGCGCTGCAGGTCATGCCGGATCAGTATGTGTTGGTTGACCATGGACAGGACATGGTAGCTTCTCCGGATGAGTATATATACCATTTCTCTGAGCTGTCGATGTGAAGCTCCGCTGCTGGCCAGCTATTATCCTCCTGGCCGTGACCTCGAAAGCGCCATTGCTTGCGCAAAAGGCGCCCAACACCGTTTTTCTCGACATGCCGGCTGTTGTCGCGCAGATTCCGTCTCAATCGTCGTAGCTGGGGCTATATGTAACTTCGCATGGCAAGGCCGGGCCAATATGTGGTTCAGTCAGTCGTTAAATGCTGGAGGTCTCCCCGGGACAGACGGGACCCTGCATTTGAAGCTCCGGCTCCTTCATAAAAATTCCAGGTCGCGGCACGGAGCAGCTGGCGCCAAGACCCGACCGCAACAACTTTCCTCCACCTTAATTGACCTGCAGGCGTTGGACCCCTGCAAAGGATACCAGCACCTACAACTCCAAAGATTTCGATTTCAGTTATCCATTGTAGCTTCGACTTCGTCTCCAGTCGGGACAGCGAGGTGACAGCACACACCACACCACACCATGATTACACAAGCAAGCCGGCGGCCCCTGGCCAGCTGGAAAGCCGTTCTCCGACGCACACGCCAGCAACGACAGCCGCTGCTGCTGCGCTCAATGGCCACCGAGACGACGCCGACGACACCAACACCAGGTGCAGCTATGCCCATACCACCACGGAAGAAGCCTACATTCCGTGAGCCACCACTTTTCCTTCTTCACGGTTCACCGACTCAGGACCCTACACTACGAAAGAACGAGAGAACACCGGCTGACATGTCACTAACTCCCGTCCCAGACACCATAAAATCCAACCTCCCGCACAAGCCAATCCGCACCGCCTTCGCCGTGTACCCGCGCCCGCCCTCCTCGCGCTCCACCACTCCCAGCCCACTCATATCCTACCACGCGCAGCAAATCCGGCGTCTCGACCGCACGGGCGCGCGCACAGCGCTCTTCTCCAAGTCGAACCCGGACGCCGCGAAAGCCGGCGACGTCTTACAAGTAACCACGAACCGCGGCGAGCCGTTCGCCGGCGTGTGTCTGTCGATCCGTCGCGCCGGCGTCGACACGGCCATCTTGCTCCGAAACCATTTAACGAAAGTCGGCGTCGAGATGTGGTACAAGATCTACAGCCCCAACGTTCTCGGCATCGAGATCATCTGGCGGCGGCCGAAGCGCGCGCGCCGCGCCCGCCTGACGTACATGCGGAAGCCGAGCCACGACATGGGTAATGTCGATCACCTGGTCGAGGCCTGGCGCCGCACGCGCAACGTGTTTAGTTCCAAGGGCAAGGGCGCCGCGAGCAATGCCGGCCGTGCTGGGAAGCATGCCAAGAAGGGTAGGAGGTAGAGGGTTGCTAGATGGGGGGTCTTTGAGCGGCTTGTAGGATGAGATGGCAGATGAAAGAGAGGGGACGTGTGGGCGAGTGGGTGGGCAATCCCTGAGTTAACGGAAGAAGTTGCGGAACATCGCTGGACATTAGGGCAGCGATTGAAGGTGTAAAAGCTGTACACAAACCTGTAGACATGTACTACCACAACTATACGAAGATTGGTCTGAACAGCCTCCCCTATCGGGTATCAGTATTCTCCATGGTCTCACGTAGACTGGCATATTTTGGGCACTAAGCAACCCTCCGTCGGAGTCCTGAAAAAGGGGGCACCCAATGACAGGTTATCCCCATACCTAACTTCAGCGAACTGCCAATACATACATCGAATTATGTATAACGCAGCACAGTCGAATCTAGAAAGACGCACTGTTTTCTACTCCATACGCAAGGTGCTTTATGAAGGTCCATTCCGTGCTGACCGGGCAAGAAGTTTGGGTATACAAGCCCTTCTCCAAGCCAAACACTGCCAAAGCAACCATTACGACACCAGTCGATTAATATAATAAGCCGGAAGAGCAGCTCCAGGCATCCCAATATATAAGATGATGCTACCATACAAGGTCCTTTCCATAGGGCGATTAGAACTCCCCGTAACTCCCTGCTCTGTTCCCGTGACAATAAGTATAGCGAAGTAGATGACAACCCCGGGTCCCCGTGGTTTGCACCTCTCTGATAAGAAAAGCAATGCAGTGTATATATGCCAAGCGTAAGCCTCCATCTCTAGTACCGTATATATCTCTATTCCAATGACGCCTCCCTGATCGTGCTCGCCCTCACTTCAGGTATATGGGAGTTGTATCATCCAGTACTCCCTAAATACCATTGCACCCGTCTAACATCCTGTCCCTGCCTGTCGCGCCTCCACCACGTGTTGTGGAAGGCTGGTGGCGGTGATTGAGCTTGTGGTCTATGTTCAAACACAGACTCACGGACCTGCGAAGGTTCTGATCTCGCTCGGCTCGGTTGTCTTGCAGAAGCCGCAATTTCTGTCTGTTCTGGCGATCTCACCCAGCCCATAGTGCTTCGCCTCCACTAGTGGTCAAAAGCCGGCTGTGTTTCAGCCCTCCGAGGTCTGGTGGTCGGCGAAACCGGTGGTTCATCGGCGTTCTCGTCGCTCGCCGGATCTGTTGTGACTTTCCTCAAAGACATTGACCTGCCAAAACTCACTGTCTCCGACTTGGCTACTGAGTGGTGGGGATAGGCTGGACCAGGATGCAAGAGTCCCGTAAACACATTCCGGTGGTCCACGCTACGAGTTCGGGCCCTCGATAGACTCATGGGCCGACCGGAGAGGCCTCCAGCTGACATGGTCGACATGCGACGTTGGAGCCTCAACTCGGCATCCTCGTCCTCCTTACGATCGAGATGCTCGCTGGGCAGCAGTACAGCGCGGTCAAGGCCGTAGGGTAGTCCACGATGACGGCCGCGAATCATCATGGCAATAATGACCAGCTTTCCAATGACGGAAAATTGCGAGCAGAGGGACGCGTTGATGCCCGTATATCCTAAACTCAACCCAACAGTGCCGTAAGCACTGACAACCTCGAAAAGTACAGCAAACATGCTGAAGTCGCCCGATGTCAGACGTGATCCCTCGGTAATGGTGAGAATGAAATAGCCAATAAAGATATACCACAAGTCGAAAGATAGCTGGCGACGCAAATGCGTTCCCACGTAGGACATGCCGCTCAAATTTTCGGTATCCTCGTCCGCGCTGTTAAAGACGCCGAGCGACTTCTCTTCGTACACGTTGGTCCTGCGGATGGAGATAGCGACAGGGAAGACGGAGATATACATCATGATCAAGTATGAGGTTTGGACTGCAGGATGGATCAGGGCGAGGTTGATGCAAGAGAAGCCGGCAGTTCGAGTCGACGCAGCTTGGAACCACCCGTCCAAGAAACGGATGTTTAATGGAAGCTCGGCGACGGCACCAGAGCCAAGCTAGGGATTGTCAGTAATAGCATCGGTAGTCAGACACGAGCGAAAACTTACATCGAGAACGATGAACAGAATCAGATCTATACCGTTGAGGGCGACCAGAATGAAGAAGAGCCACCAATTAGCATTCGAAGGGAATAACAGCGTAAAACACCGCCGCGGATGGTCGAGCAGGAATCGAAGTTCCTCCCACACACCAGACCCACGAGGCGCGAATACCGAGCCTAGCCAAATCATGAAGCGCAGCATAATAGGAAACCCGGTGTTTCCGAGTATGATAAGGAAGGACATGACGAGCAGGGGGAAGATGGCCGTGTTGAAGGAGTTCATGCTGTCGGGTGTCAAAGTGAAACCGAGGTCCATAAAGGCGGAATTGGATGTCCAAAAGGCCCACCAAGTCCTGTTGACGCCAGCCGCGTCGACGAATTTGCCATAGCTGTCGGTTTGCAGGATCCACGGTAACAGACAGACGATGCCAAAAATGGTGTAACCCCAGAAGTAGATGGTAAGAACCAGAGCAAGGGTCTTGAGGGATCGGTACTCGATACCGCCCAGCTCCTCTCTCTGCTCTTCCGACAGGCCCACGAAGTTGGAGTTTCGTGCCAGTGTTGGCTGCCAGCTCAGATATGGCATAGGGTCGTCGTCCTTGTGGTGAGTCAGGGCCGTCCTGATTCGTCGGAGAGGATTGATCCGCCCGGTGGGCAAGGCTGATGATGTTGCGGTGTCTACATGTTGCAGTGCTTCCTCGTCCCTTCTAGGTCTTCGAAACTTCAATGCTCCGGCGACATGCACTGCCGCCTCGACGTTCTCCGCTAGGTCTTCCCTTATGTGGTGTCCATCCCTTCGAGGTCGTTTCGGCTCTTCAAAGATTATAGTAGGTTGGCGGTCTGGGAAGGGCGTCTGCCCAGGCGGTGAAGATGCACCCATGCCCGTTGGTGTATCGACACTCGATCCTCTCCGCCTACGAGCAGCCGGACCTTCTTCGTCATCTTCCTCAAACTCTTCTGGCACAGCCCCCTGGTCAGCATCTCGCGGCCCAGGAATCCTGAGAACGCTCTTGTCGGCCTTGCGCTGCTTTTCTAATATGGCGATGTGCTCTGCGTGGGACCGTCTCGTAGGCAGAGGCGGCCGATCCTCGTCTCCAATATTTTCAACCGCGTCACTTCTCTTCACCTGGTCTGCGAATTTGATTTGTGGCGTAGAGAGTCGTGTTGGTTCGTCCCGCCTCCTATCATCCGAGCCGCGTTCGGTTTGAGGGGACTCGCCGAGGTGACCTGGGTTCACTTCGCCATTGAAAGGCTCCTCGTCCAACACCAGTCCATCGTTGGTCATCCGAGATGCTTTTGCTGTATTGTGCATGACAGTAATATGGCGCCCATTAACACCTTTCTCGGTATCTGTAGTAGTCGGTGTAGCCTGAGAACGGGAATTGGTGATGGTGTTACGCCGCATTCTCGCCTCTTTCACAATATGCTGGAAACGCTTCTCGAACCAGTACAAACGCAAGAAAACCACACTAGAGTTGATGGTGATGGGATTAGACAACATGGCGAGAAAGTACATGACAGCTTGCTGGAAGGTGTTGAGCAGGTTGACGTCAACAGTATTCAATCCAGCCTGGGTATTGGCGCCGGCAGCAAAAGCAAGGGAATCAATGTAGGCCAAATGACCGTCAGCGGAGGCAAACATCAGGATGGACCCTACAATGGTCCATCCTATGATCCAGAAGTCTACAAGCGGTTAGAAGAGGAGAGGCGACAGAAGCATGACTGGGAGCTCACAGTGGACGGTAATGAAGTCGAAGTGCGGATGTTTTGACACAAAGGAAGGGCGTAGAGCCTGCAGCAATGCCACGACTCGCTCACGAGTGTTGGGCATGGTGATGATCGAAGGGACTAAGTACGGCCAACGTGGATTTGATTGTGGTTTGATGCTCGAGTTGAAGGCAATTAAAGAGGGAAATGGAAACGCCCGGTGTTAGAGAGCTGCGGAGTGATAGGCCCAGCGTGCTAGGTCGTTGACTGAGAGGTGGATGCAACACATGATTGTCGTTTGGGGCCCAGTAACTATATCAAGGGTTAACAAAGGTGACGCATGGAAGGCATTGTCAAGAGAGGTGCCCAATAGGTTGGCCACGTGGAAGAGTGTGAAGCAGCAAGTGCGCCGAGTACAAGACATAGTTGCGGAAGGCATGGGCAATGTCAGCGGTGCGAGGTCACACACAGCGGCGAATGATTGACGAGTATAGATAAATGTGATCGGACAAAGGTGAGAGCGGCAGGAGCAAGCCGGACAGCTGTGTTGGTTGTAGTTCCAATGGTGCGCAGGTGGCTACTAGCCGGACGAAGTCTCAACATGTGATGGTCAACGTGCAGCGATGATTTCTATCAATGGGGAAGACCAGAGGGCAAACACGTGCAGGGGCAATACTGGATTGATGAAACGAGAATGCTAGCACGCAGTCAAGTTAACTTACCCTCATGCAGGTGCAACGAAGAATGTCATCGGTGGGAATTGGGAAGGTCAAACAATCGAAAGCTGATGAGTGTCCGGTGATATCGGATGGCTCAGGTCTTGTTGTTGATGATGATGATGATGATGATGTTGTTGTTGTTGTTGTTGTTGTTGTTGATGTCGTCGGCTGCTCGGAGGTTGAGAGTGGATGTGAGAAGCAAGGCAATGGATTATGGAAGCAAGCAAATCTTTATTAGATTCCAGATATGCGCTTGCATTTTGGCGTTGCAAACGCTAAGACCCCGGAGTGGCCAAGGTACCGCTATTAGCCACCTGCAAGTACCACCTGCACGTACCGCACGGCTCGAACCTCCAACTTTGTGCAGTTCCCCACCCCGTTGCTAGCGTTTTCAATCCTCCTTCCCAGCGACGGATAAAGCAAAGGTGCAGTGCAGTTGGGTGCGGACGAGCGCCGAGAAGGATGGATAGCTCCAATGGTGCGAATGTAGAAGGGAGCAAAGTCAATGATTTGTCAAACCCATGAGATATGTTCTCGGTTTCGGTTCTGTTATCTTTCCCTGAAAATAATGAAGATGATAAGATGATGATGGAATTGGAGGCGGGATGATGAGGTGTTTTCTCGGCTCTGCCCCGACTCCCAGTCAACTGTAACGCCGTCGTCGAAATTACAGCCTATCACGGGGCTTGCAGACGCCAAGTTGGCACCCCGCGAGATGAGCGGTGCCAAGATCTCCAACATCTCCAAGTCTCCAACGACATGCAAGAATCCCTGTCAGTATCACACGCCCACAAGCCAAGGGTGGCTTGGAGCAGCGCCTCCATAATACCAAGATCTTCCTCAGTCAGGTTTACTGCACACACATGAATGCAGGCAGATAGCGGCAAGTCATGTACGGTACTAGAGCTGCTTGGACCATGGATAGCCGAGCGGCGAATGAGGCGTGTGTCGAGGAGGAGTCTAGAAGATGCTTCTGCGTGAGCCCTAATGCAAGAGGACAGCACAGATGAGACACGCGGATCGAGTCCACAACCAATCGGAAGGTATGGAGCTAAATAATTCCAGTCGCGTGCTTGGAGACACAGCACCGAAATATCCCGAGGCGACACATGGAAAGAACAAGCGAGACAGCGTACCGAACTAAAGGTACCATCCTAGCATGCGTTCCATTTCATCTCATGCAGAGGCTGTGATTTACCGTTTACGCGTGATATCTATCCCAAATGACGTCATCACGAGATGCTCCTCCTCAGGTTCCCAAGATATCCCCGGCCCCGCCGCCCACCCGCAGTTTCCCAGGTGCCGCGGCGCCGGCAGACGATTTCTCCTCTGCCGGCATCTCATACTGGGAGCTCCACCATCAAAGTCTTGGGGGCAGATGACTGAACAGTGAAAAAGCCCATCAAGAAACGTCACGAGACGCAGTCGCATCCTCCCGTCGCAGCGACGTGCCATCCAATCCCGCAATCCCTTATCCGATCGCGAGACGATGGAGAACAGGTCCCTCCCCACCTTATCTCATCAACAACCCGCCTCCAGCTACCAAGCATGTACGAAAGAACGGCCCTTGCAAGCCCGGTGGTTGGTCTCCGGGCAGAAAGCTCCCATGCGCGAATTTTCGCTGTAAGAGGAAGGAACAACATTTTGGGGTATGCATATCACGGCATCGCGTGCATCCATGCGGGAGGGGTCACTCGCATCCGCGTCCCGTGAATTCCCACGGCTTCCAAGCACATCTTGGAGGTTGCCCGTCCACTGCGCCGGGAACCATCTCACATCTACTCCATGCCAAGGCGGTACGGTAACACAACATAAGCCATGCGTCGCGCCCACACAGACCAGCGGTGAAACAAATATTGCTCATCATGCTCATCTATTCTTGGAGGGTATTTCCTGGGGTGGTGGTCCACTTGCAGCCAGTAATAGACGAAAAGACCGAGTCCAGATGCCAGCCACCATGCGCCACTATGCCCAATTCCCATTTGAATACATTATTGGATAGTACAATTTCATTCCTCCTGGGTCGCTAGGTCCTTCATTCTCTGCTTCTCCCGGCCTATCTTCTTGAAGAAGGCACTCTTCCCTGGTTTCTTCTTGAGCGCCTTGTTGGCTCCCTTCCGCTGCTCGATGTAGGCCATGTCCTGCCCACCGCTCAGCTCTCCCAACGTACCGGCCGTCCGCCTGACACCCCTCTTCTTCCTCCTTCCCCCTGCTGTGTAGAAGAGGTCGTCTGTAGGATCACCGTCTTCGAGTGGTCGTTTTGCCTCCGTGTCCACAATAACCTTCTGCAAGAGTTCCCGACGGTCTTTGGGCGTCTTGAAGGTCAAATTTTCCATCTTATCCATACCTGCAAGCTGGGTAATGACCTTGAACGAGTAGCCCTGATCCACAAGGAAGGCCTGTCGTTTCGTAGAGTAGTACATCTCAGCCGTGTCCTTGGATACCAGAGAATAAAAGAACGCGTTAAATCCCTCGTCTGACCGACGTTTAGCTCGAAGGATACGCCCCAGACGTTGTGCCTCCTGACGCCGTGACCCGTAGTGAGAGGAAATTTGGATCAGGCAAGTAGCTTCGGGGAGGTCAAGGGACGTGTCTCCAATCTTCGAGAGGAAAACCGTCTTGACAAGCGGGTTGTGCATAAAATTGTCCAGAACATCCATGCGCTCGGAATTAGGTGTAGAACCGCAGATGAACAAGCGCCCCAAGGCCTTTGCGACATGTATCAAAGCGTAGACGTTGTCTGAGAAGACGATGATCTTGTCCCCACGGTTTTCATGGTAGTCGATGAGAAATTGGCAGGCCTGGATCTTCGCTGGGTTCATGACGTAGAGGTTCTGTTTGAGACCGCGATCTTTGGTCCGTAGATATTCATCGTAGAACTCGGTTGTCATCGGACACCAAACCTCAGCACATTGCACTTTGGCGATGTGGCCCTGTTCTGAAAGCTCCATCCAGTTCGCTTCGTAAAGCTTCGGCCCGATGAGGAAGTTCAGATCTTGGATCTTGTCGTCTTCTCGGAGCAGCGTTGCCGTCAGCCCCAGTTTGGCGTGACTCTTGATGGAATGTGATACTTTTCGGAAGATATTGGCAGGGACTACGTGAACCTCATCGAGCAGCATCAAGCCCCATTCGCGCCCCGTCAAGAAGTCCATCATCTTCTGCGAGTCGTACGCTCTCTTGCCAGACTGAGTAACCATGGGATATGTGGTGACGATAATCCCAGTGTTCCCTGGAAATTTCTGCTTGCTGTCTGCGGTGAAGACAGCGATATCTTGAGGCCCGATATTAGACCATTTCAGAAACTCCTGACGCCATTGATGCGCCGACATGGTGCTAGTGCAAAGCACTATGGTACCCTTCTTGATGGTGCATGCAGCAGTAATACCAACTAACGTCTTACCTGCACCGCATGGCAGCACGATAATACCACTCTTGGCTCGTCCGTTACCAAACATCTTGCTGAGACTTTTCTCTTGGTAGCTCCTGATCTGTGTTGCTGGTCGGAGGTCAATCTCAAGATTGGCATTGCGGTCATCATTACGGAAATCATATTCCTCGAGCATGGGGTACTGGATATCCAGACACCGCTTTTGAACGATTTCGACACTGGTGTCTAATATTTCGAAAGCATGCACTGCTTCTTGATTATCATCGTCATCGTCTTCTCGCAAGGCGTCAAAGGGGTTCTCCGGTTGCGGCTTTTCATCTGCTTCTGGTTGCGCGTTCTCGCTTTGCTGTCCTTGCCGAAGCTGAGCCTGCTGTACTCCTGCAGCGTTCGATGTTCCTGGGATGACAAGTCCGCCCATTGAAGGAGCACTTGTTACTGTGTCTGTGCCCTGTACCCGACACGGCCCGATTACTGGATCTTTGAGAAGCTTCTGCAGAACTTCAGCGTCGTTGCTTTCGACGAAGTATTTCGTATCCTTGATGACAAGTTTGACCTTTCCATAACTAGAAGCACAGCTTCGAATGAAGCTCACGATCGACTCGGGAAGGGGCGTCTTGGAAAATCGGTCAAGTGTATTCACGATATCTTGGGGTTGCAGCCCAACCGAGACGGCTGCGTAGAGACTATGGGGCGTCAAGGAATATTCGTGGAGAAATGTCGGGCGCGACAGAGGTTCAGCGACGGTGATGAGGAAATCTTTGGCTTGCTCCGCCAAAGCACTAAAGTTCTCGAGGATTATTCGGCCTCGTTGCGGATCGATCCAGATCGGTCGGCTCTTGGAGTCAGGTTTCAGAGGCAGGTAGGAGAAGTCACGCTTCCCATTATCACCGAAATATCGCGAGGCGGCATCGATGGGACCTCGTTTCGACTTGTCCTGGTAAGCTGCGAGCGAGAAGCGGTCGACAGCCTTCTGGATTTGCTCCTCATCTTCGGCAGGTTCGTCCGGCGAGCCTGGATCATCGGAGCTATCGATGTCTCGAGGCGTCGCGGGACCGGGTGTCGAGGCGGCCGAGGCTCTTCCGCTCTTTGCTGCGCCAGCGACGTCTTTGAGGTCAGTATCGATGTGGCAGCCAAAGCATAGGATATATAGACTTACTGGCCGAAGCCTTTCTCTTCTTGGGTGGCATTTTTTGACCAGACGGAGAGGCGCAAGATGCTGCCGATGAAGAGAGGGGAATCGCCAGAAGGGAAGGCCTGGGGGCGAATATGAAGATGAATCACAAAGCAAGCAACGACGTCTGAGGGAGTGCACGGGGATAAGGTAAGCAAGTTCCAGCCAGTCGGAGCACTTCCCAGAGCTTCTGGAAAGGGAATGGTGGGGTTGAAATTAGTTCCCTACAGTGACTTCCCGGGGAAGTCGCGACCACTTCAAAGTTCACCGGTGAATGTGGAAGACCGCATCCATCAGTCAATTCGCCAAAAACTGTAGGTCGAGGCTGATCTCAGAATCCGTGGTACTTATGGAGGTTGTATTGTTCAGTGCGCAGCAGTGATCATGTAGATGTTGAATTGGGTAGATGTACTTTTACCGTCTTCCCGGATGCTCGCTTTGAAGGTACGTGTAGGTCAGGTAGAGTTACCGCACTGCTAGTGAGCCAGCGGGGTGTGGAGAATCTCCACTCTCAGCAGCTGCTGATTGGCTCAGCCGATGCTGTCCCCAGACCGCCTGCTCTACTCGATCACACACCGCTTTGATCTGCCATATTCTGCCAGCAGAATCTTTGATTTTCAGGTCACCCCGCCAGTAGCATCCCCTGCAAAACACCACGCGTCGTGTTGGTACCTTCAATCTACCTACCTACCTACCTGCACCCTCGGAATGGGCATCTTGTCTCGTGTGTTCATCATCACCCTCTCTTCTCCATCGAGCACCTGATACTTCTGTCTCTTCTGGACCTCGGACTCTTCCTTTCATCAGCACGACTCCAACATGGCCACTCACACTGCCATGGCCCAGGGCAGTAATGCCGGGCTGCGCAATTCCCTGGAGCAACGCCTAGGAATCACGCAATTCGTTGCGCCCAAGGAGCGCGGTTGGCATGGACAGAGCCGCACACGGTAGGTTGCATCTATCCATGCCGTCTTACACACAACACCACCACAACACATCTTCCGTCCTGCCACCCGGCAGGCTCGGTGGCTCTGTTCCTCTTTCTTCAGCTAGTATTTGCTTTGGGCACCTTGATCTAAGCTCGTGGGCTCATGGGATATGTTGGCACTCATACTAATAATTGTATCACCAGGTTCACTGACTTTCAAGTCCACGAGATTACGAAAGAGGGCGAAGTACTCCATCTGACTGATTACCCTATGCACGCCAGAGACCTTCCCAAGACTGTAAGTTTACACATCACTCCAATCCCCGCCATGGTCACTGCTTAGGCACCACGCTAATGAAAGAACTTAGGTTCCACTCCTTCAGACTACAAGTTCCAGTGCCAGTCAATCATCAAAGCCTGCGAAGCCCACGCAGTCCCAGGATTCTAAGGGTGCTGCCCAAGATAATTCCGCTACTGGAGGAAGTGTCCCCACTGAAGGAAGTGCCCCTACCAATGGTAGTACCCCCGTCGAAGGCGATGTTTCCAACGGAGGAAATGCCCCCATTGAAGGAAGTGCTCCTACCGATGGTAGTACTCCCGTCGAAGGCAATCTTTCCAACGAAGGAAATGCCCCCATTGATGGAAGCGCTTCCAGCGGAGGAGCTGTTCTCACCAAGGGGGTTGGTTCCGATGTCAAGGACACCGAGAGGCCTGCTCTCGGTGCAGATCAGCCTATGGGCGATCAAGGATCCGTCATGGTTATTCCACGATCAGATGAGACCGCCCTGGTCAATATTCTTGGCCAGGCTGCAGCACAAGATTTGATCGCATTCTTCGAGAAGATGAAGAATAACCCAAGAGCGCCTCTGAAGAGCCACGGCGAGGTGAAGCTCCCTCCTATTGACAGATCCTTGAGATCACAAATCCATTCAGTAAGCAACCCGACGCCAAATTCGTCGCTCACAAGTCTAACGTCTTTCCAGGAAATCCGCCGCATATTCGGTGGCAAGATTGACACTGCTACCGATGCAGAGGGCTGTATCAAAGCAAGAGCTGTGGGTGGAGGCAGACAGCAATGGGGCAACCGTTCTAGAAACGATCGTTCACGAAACAATCACCAGAGCAACACTGACCGGGCTATCAAAACCCCTTACATACATTTCTCCTTGTACAAAGAGAACAGAGATACTATGGATGCGCTCAATCATATGGGCAAGGTTTTGAAGGTCTTTGCAAAGGATTTCGGCTCAGCTGGGACTAAGGATCGCCGGGCTGTGACTGTACAGCGCGTGAGCGTCAGAAGTCGAAATCTTCCCCAGCTGGTCGGACTCAATACCAAAGTCCACGGCATCAAGATCGGAGATTTCAAGCTTGCACAGGGTCCCATCACCCTGAACAGTCACGGCGGAAATGAGTTTGTCATCGTCATGAAGAATTGCTCCTTCAACGGTACAGACGATCTCAACTTCGAGCAGAAGCTCGAGGTGGCGAAATCCACTCTAGATTCGGCATTGGCGCAGATGGTCCAGCACGGGTTCATCAACTACTACGGCACCCAGCGGTTTGGCACGCATCAGATCGGAACTCAAGAGGTCGGCATAAAAATACTTCAGGACGATTTCGAGGGTGCGGTCAAAGCTCTGCTCTCATTCGACCCAAATCTACTGGATGTGTCAGACCAAGGTCAAAGCGCCTTCCGTCGGGACGACATCAATCGGGCTCGGGCTTGCTCAACGATCCTAAAGACTGGGGACCATCAAGCAGCGCTGAAACACCTCCCACAGAGATGTCACGTCGAGATGAGATTGATCAACCACATTGGAAGAAACCCGACAGACTTCCGCGGCGCAATCCAGACCATCAACAAGACGATGCGTACTATGTACGTCCATGCGTATCAGTCTCTCGTCTGGAATTTCGTTGCAAGCAAGCGCTGGGAACTCTTTGGTCCCAACGTGGTCAAGGGAGATCTAGTCCTCATCAAGCCTGATGCACCTATGCCAATGGTAGTCGATGACGAGGAGAAAAACGCTGAGGAAACGATCCATCTTGAAGCCGATGCAGACTCGGAAGGTACAAAAGGATTGGTGGCACACGTCTTGACCGAAGACGACGTCAACAGTGGCAAGTATTCCATCTTCGACATTGTTTTGCCAACACCAGGCTGGGATGTGGTCTATCCCCCGAATGAAGTTGGGGCTTTCTACGCAGAATTCATGCGCAAAGGGGAGAATGGCGGTCTAGACCCGCATGATATGCGTCGTCGTCAGAGAGACTTCAGTCTTCCGGGTAACTACCGCAAACTGATGGGCAAACTTTTGCGGAGCCCGTCGGCATCTGTTCAAGCTTACTCGAACGACTTGGACCAGCTCGTACCTACTGATCTTGATCTCGTCCGATCTCGCAAGGTCAAGGAAGCAGCCGAGGGTCAAGCTCGCAGAATTGAAGAAATGACCACACGTGATGCTACCCAGCAGAAGGTCACATCAGCCTGGCAAAGCTTTGGTCAAAACGTGCAACAGAATGAGCGTGAGGAGTCCAGAGCCAGGTTCGCGAGACGCAAGGCTGAGGAACTGCCTCCGCCTCCTCCTGTTCGGACGAGTGACACCTGGGTGCAGACAGCGCTTGATGGCAGTAGCAAGCGAGTCAAGATTGCAAGACATACCGACACTATCGAGCCCGAAATGCAGACTGCTGTTCAGCCTATGGATGGTGACGCTATGCAAACTGACAGCGAGGAGAGTAACAAGAAGCAGGTTGACCAAGCAGACACGGCCGAGAAGGCGTCCCAGACAAGCGTTGATGCTGATCAATCAGGCTCCTCCATTGTCGCAACGATCAACACACAGGTGCGAGCATTTGCAAATAGACTGATGAATGCCATCTATCAGATGATGGCAGCACTGAGAATCACTACTGACGTTGACTTGCCAAAGCCCGGTCCGGCTACTTCTCAAGATGAGCCACAGCCCGAGTTACAGACATTGATAGAGGCTGGGAACAACACGGCGCAGCCACCTTCAGGCACATCCACGGACAAAACGGCCCAGACAAATTCCTCCCACGGCGCTGTCTCGACAGCAATCAAAACCGGGCATACCAACACTACTAACGTTGACCAGCCACAATCTAACGAAGCGGCACAGCCTTCCGGTGTTGCAGTTGGAGAATCTTCTCCGGCTCAGGTTCAGCCATCAACTAGCCCTGATCTGACCACAAAGCAGAAAATTGCAGTTGTCCTTCGTTTCGCCCTAGATACGAGCCAATATGCGACCATAGTTGTTCGAGAGCTTCAGGGGGCCGCCCTTCAGACCGACGAGATGGACGTTGACGTCCCCACGACCTCTAAAGACGATGCCCCTTCGACCAACAGTACCCTTGCGAGCGAAGGTGCCACCAACCTCAACTTGTCGTAGGCGGTATTCAATCCGATCGTCGTCCACCGGCATCGCCTGATGAAATGTCCCTGATGTTGTCAGTGCTTGGCTGTTGTGTCGACGCTTACGACTTGGCAATGGTTCAGCAAGACGGTACAGTCACAGGAGTTGCTTACCTGGTCGGTCGCTTGTCAGTAAGCCAAAGCAGTTGGTCCCTCATTCAGCAGAGTTTACCCTGTTGGTAAGAGACTCGATGTTGAGTCCTACATACACGCAGTATCTCCTCCTGAGCACGAGTAGCACCGGGCATCCGTTGCTGTTTTTGGTGCTACTCGATGTGTGCGCTATGTAGACGTTGGCATTGCAATGATGTTTGCCAGAGAAAAGGATGAGACAGTGAAGCTTCATTTCGCTATATGAGGAGGGACAGGAGTTTCGATCCTCTTCACATGTACTATAGAGTTGCATGATCATGCGGACTAGATACCCAATTGCTGCGAGAAACATTCCCGAAGTTCTTCGTCTTACTTTCTTGATTTCGAATTATGATATCAAAGTTACTTTGGGATAAAGGGTCCCGTTGCTTTGGGACTGGGCCACCGTGAGATATGTCCGGTCTGATATGCCCCTACTGATCAGAGTCAGGCTGTCTGTCTAGCCCAGGGGCGCTCGCGATGCTGGTCCGTCTGCGAGGCTGCTTGGTAGAAACGACAGTGGATGCAAGCGAGTACATCCATATGCAGTTGAACATATCCAA
Source organism: Anthostomella pinea (assembly GCA_963556695.1). NCBI lineage: Eukaryota > Fungi > Ascomycota > Sordariomycetes > Xylariales > Xylariaceae > Anthostomella > Anthostomella pinea. The sequence continues at coordinate 1,924,504 of CAUWAG010000008.1, read as the reverse complement.
CGCTGTCGCTTGACGAGAAGCCACATACACTCTCCCAAGAAAGAGCTGACTTTGTCAATGCAGTCCCATAGGGTGGACTGTCGAACTTACCACCAAAGTCACACTCCAAGCGTACTTCGATCTTTCCACTGTCGCTCCCTTCTCGCTTGCTTTGAACACTACCTCGAAGGCGTACGCGTCCATTGCGCCGTAGAATCATGCTTCAATCTGGTACACGCACCGGCGTAAGCGTCGGCTGGACAGGATGATCGATTGGGCCCCGGTGTATCAAAGAGTCAACTGGAAAACGCGACGAGGCGATATGGGCAAAGCGAACCACGCTTGATTTAGACATTGAAAGCGGGCTTGGTGTTGCGCGCAGTCACCACGCAATTCTCATGATTCACATTGAAAGCTGCGTAACTTGGTCTACTAGTATTCGACTCCCAAGTCTATACGTGTGGGTGAATCACCAACACCACGTGGCAGAACGATGGTCTAATATGAACGGTTCAGACGGTAGAGGAGAAGGCTGATGTCACAAGGCTCCAGGCGAAATCACGACCAGTCGCTGTTGCCCGCATCTGAACATTCTTTTGTTATCTGGGAGGTCGCGCCTCGACCGCGAGTACCCTTTGTTCCAACACCATACGCCGCACACCATGACATCGGACCGAGGCAACCTTTCTTTGTCTTCGACTCGCCGAGTCCCGAGTCCGGGCGCTCGACTTCGTGGCCACATACCTAAGCAATCATGAGTATCGACATCAGTGCTATCGAATCACCATTGTTCATTCTGTTTCTGCATGGGCCCAACCGAGTGTGTTCCGAACTCGAAAGCCGGCGGCTACGGTAGATCCGACTGTTTACTCTCTCACGCAGATTGTTACCCTGCATAGGGACGAACGGCTCACGGAGAGCGTACTCACTGGGCACGATGAGTATGCTCCTAAAAGACGCGTTATACAATTACAGCACCCGTCTCAAGCCGAAGCCCCTCCAATTCAGCGACGATGGTCAGGACCGGTCGTTTTTCAGCAGGCGGTCACTAACCAATGTCAGTCGTAAGCATGCAAGTGGTACGCACGTAAACTGACCACCATCAAGGTCTTCAGTCCCACGATAAAGCATTTCAGTTTTGACGGAAGCGGCGGGCTACCCTTCGGTAGGCGCTCGCCTTCTCCAAGAGGTGAGGACTGGTGCTCAGACTTGATCTCACATCAAAGGGACTAAGGTTGTTCCGCAGGCCATTCCACAGAGTCTCTGGCCTCGAACGAGTCGTTCGACCTCGACTGGGACCAGAAAGCCCTATTGGAGCTCTCCGACTCAGTGCGGGCCTCTCTGCGGAAGGACAACGCAGTCGGGCCCGAGGCGGAGCGACTGAGCAGCTTCCTCGAGGCGGTCCTGAAGGACGAGGAGCGTAAGCAGCCGACGTTGGACTTCGAGGCCATCGAGTTCGCCCGCCTCGACAAGCTGCTGGCCGAGCTGCTGGCGTTCGCCGAGATGGTCAAGGTCGCCAGCTTCACGGCGGACCTGCCGCTGCGGTTCCGCGTCGACGTGTCGCATGCCAAGAGCCTGCAGCGCATCTGGCGGCGGCGCTTCCGCGAGCAGTTCTTCATGATGGACCAGCACCGGTGTGCGATACTCGTGAAGGGCGGCCGGCTGAAGGATGTCTCGTTCAACAACTCCTTGACGTACGACGTAAGCAAGTGGGAGACCAAGATGAGCGATCCGATCTCCGAGCTCGAAGGTAACCTGCAGTATGAGGCGGGGCAGTGAGTGTTGACTCGTCTCCGCCGGCATAGAAGTGATATGGGCTAACGGAGTTCAGCTGGTGGTTGAATATCACATGCGCCGAACGAGATGGCATTGTTGGTAGCTCGCTCGAGATGCCGACCAAGGGACGATACGGCAGCACAACCCTCCCTCTTTTGACGGGCTGGGAAGAACTGATCCGGACTAATACGGTCAAGTATATCCGTGAGGGACGCTCCTCCGACATGCACATCGCCTTGATCTCGCAAGTAGGGCGCCAGATCCGGATCCTTCGGGGGTACCGACTGAAGAGCATATTTGCGCCTCAAGCCGGTGTCAGATATGATGGACTGTAAGTTTAACAACCCCCCCTTTTGCGTGGAGCTCGGCGTGCAGTTCGGCGTACCTAACCGCATGCAGCTTCACCATCAAGCAATACGGCTGCAAGCTAGACGACAAGACCAACACGTACCGCCTCGAACTGACGATGGAGCGCGTTCCCGACCAGAAGTCGTTCGACGAGATCAGGGGGGTCCCCAAACCGTCACAACTGGACGACTGGAACCTGTACGAGAAGCTCGAGGGGGACAAGATCAAGATACTCCAGGGAGATTCGAACTACCTGGAGTGGAAGCTGACGAGGCAGGAGGATAAGGTCGATCGTGAGGAGTGGAGACGGGTGTGTGCGTTCCGAGCCTCTTTCTCGTGGCAGGGGGGGCCGCCTCTGTGATTGGTGTCGTTGAACAAGGCGTGTTGAGGCGTGTTGATACCCAGAATGGACTGAACAAACACATCGATAGAACCTATAGGCTATACGAATAAAGTCTGGTGTATCATTATCCTGCAGCTGAAGCACTGAAGATTCGTAACAGGAACGTAAGCACCAGTGTTGAAAGAAGAAATTGTGATAGGATCTGCACTCGGATCCCTGTTGTCTTCGCGCAACTTTCCTGCAGTGAGATCTTGCCCGGAGCCGACGCGGCTTCGCGGCTTCGGCTTCGGCTACGGCTTCGGTTTGGGGGAGTACAACGGACTTCCGAACATATATAACACTGCACCTTACAATTTTGTAGTGATATGTCTCACCAGGCGTCTTTGTCATACCAATTGTTTTAGAGAGTGTCTTCCTATTGGATCCCAAAATCCAAAACACTCGTTTAATCAACATGGAGGACAAGAAAGGGGCCAGCGCCGGGGTCTTGGCTGCCAAGACGGCGCCGTCCCGTTCCTCTCGGGAGGAGACAGGGGACCATTCTCCAGACGACCCCCACGGCCAAGCATTTTCCGGGAACCCTAGCCAAGAGCTTCCCACCAACACGGATGATGTCGCGGCCGACGCGATAGAAGCCAACGAACCCAGCAGCCATGACGACGACGACGGCCGGACCAAGCAAGAGCAAGATGGTGCTGCCGCCAGCGATGAGGCGCCCTACACCGTCTTGACGCTGAATCAGAAGCGGCTGATGCTCTTGAGCGCCTCCTTCATCGGCGTCATCAGCCCCTTGACGGGATCCGTCTATCTGCCGGCCCTGAACGACATATCCAAGGATCTCGGAGTGAGCATCTCGCTCGTCAACCTTACCATCACCACGTACCAGATCTTCCAGGGGCTGGCGCCTTCAGTAATCGCCTCGCTGGCCGATACGCGCGGCAGGCGGCCGGCTTACATGGTGTCTCTGGGCATCTATCTCGTCGCAAACCTCGCCCTGGCTCTGCAGTGGAGTTACCCTGCCCTCCTAGTCCTGCGCTGTGTGCAGTCGGCCGGTAGCTCTGCTACCATTGCTTTGGGATCCGCAGTAGTGAGTGACATGGTGACGAGGGCGGAGAGGGGAAGCTACATCGGATGGACGTCGCTCGGCATGTCACTTGGGCCCGCGCTCGGACCGGTGTTTGGCGGACTGCTGAACGGGTACGCAGGCTGGCACAGTATCTTCTGGTTCCTCCTGGCATTCGGCGGCACCATGCTGATCGTCTTGCTCTGTTTCGTGCCCGAGACGTGTCGTGCCGTCGTGGGTAACGGATCCGTGCGGCCCCAGAAATGGAACCTTACTCTGATGCAGTGGTGGCGTGCCAGGAAGGGTACCACGCACGTTCACCAGGAGAGGATGGAAACGATTACGAAGCCGAGAAGGCGACCTAATCCGTTCAGTGCACTCAAGATTCTGCTCGAGCCTGAAGGGGGCATCACTTTGGGCTGCGGAGCTATCTTATATGCCGGTTATTTCGTGAGTGTGCAACTGAAATAGATCAGATGGATGGACGTACTGACTTGTGTGACAGATGGTCATGACGACCCTCAGCGAACAACTCGCCAGCCGTTTCGGATTGGACTCCGTCAAAGTCGGTCTATGCTACCTACCGCTAGGCTTCGGCTCCCTGGTCTCGCGGTTCACCGCCGGACAGCTTTTCGACTGGAACTTCCGCCGGCACAGCCGCAAGCTGGGCATATCCCTCGAGTTAGCCAAACAGCAGAGCATAGAACTCTTCCCCATCGAGCGCATCCGCCTCGAGATCTCCATCCCTATGATCTATGTCTCTTGCGGCACCGTCCTGGCCTATGCTTGGACCATGGAGTCCCAGACCAGCCTGGCTGGTATCGAGGTCGCCTTGTTCTTCCAGGGGCTCTTTTTCAGTGGCGCCCTGCAGGGCATGAACACGCTGATCGTCGACACGCACCAGGACACGCCTGCCACGGCCACTGCGGCGAACAATCTGTTCAGGTGTCTTTTCAGCGCGGGGGGTACGGCGGTGGCTCCGTTGCTTATCAATAAGATCGGGGTGGGGTGGATGGGTATCTTCATCTCCGGGGTCTGGTTGGCGTTCACGCCTTGTCTGTGGCTTATCTTTTTCAAGGGCAGCAGCTGGAGGGAGACACAGAGGAAAAGGAGGGAAGCGAAGGACGCTGAAAAGGAAACTGAAGTAACCAAGGTCTAGACTACATTTATGACATGTGACAAATAGCCGCTGTCAGGAAACATGGAACGTGATATATACAGGGCTTCCACGCCTGATCAGTACTACAGCTCCCTGCAGCACAACAAGTCATCATTTTCCCCCTATGGTTGGCCTGCTGATGGCCGCACAATCCGGTGGGTTCTTTAACACGAAGCTGGAGATGCAACGTAGCCGATGGACTGCGGTGGTTGCGAGATTACAATGCAGATGGCATCATTGCAGCGGGGCCTAGTCATGGGTTACGCCTCTTCGCTTCCAACCCCAAGGCACCAGAGCGGAGAGACTGCAGATAGTGATAGGTCTTAAGGCTACGTGATCGAGTTTGCTTGTTAGTGGTGTGATCAACACCATGATTGACGACTTGCAGGGACTCAACCGACATGGTGATGTATATAGCCACGATGCCGTTACTTCAACATCAAGCTACTTGCCGAGTGGCCCAGCCTGTCAAAACAATCTATCTATACTCCTACACGAACGAACATGGCAATGGGAAGACGGTGGTGCCAATGGTACTCTCCGACGGACTCACCAGAAGAAAAGAAGCTCATCGCGAAGCTCGACCTCTTGATAGTCCCCTATGCCTGTATCCTTTACTGGGTCAAATACATCGACCAGTCAAATATAAGTGCGTTTACTCCGTTCCTCGTACAAATAAAAGTTATGGTACAGCACATGCTAACCCAAGGTACCTAGACAATGCCTACGTCTCTGGTATGTCGGAGGAGCTCGGCTTCAATGGCAACGAACTCGTGCAATTCCAGACAATATTCGTAGTTGGAAATGTGGTCGGTTTACTGCCATTCATCTACCTGTTCCCCCGCCTACCAATGCATCTTTTGGTTCTGACTCTCGATCTTGGTTGGGGCATCTTCACGCTTCTGCAATACCGAGCCCAGAGCTATGGCGAAATCATGGCATATCGTTTCTTGGTGTCTCTTTTCGAGGTCAGCTTCTCATCTCGGTCCAAAACGATCAGAAGAGGTATTGACTTTGACTTTTTAGGCTAGTTACTTTCCAGGAGTACATTTTGTGCTCGGCAGCTGGTATAGAAGCGACGAGATTGGCCGTCGTGGGGGCATCTTCTACGTCGGTCTCACACTCGGAACGCTCACTGCTGGGTTACTGCAATCTGCTGCCACGACATACCTTGACGGCCGGCATGGGCTATCAGGCTGGAGATGGCTATTCGTCATCAACGCCGTCATAACATTGCCTCTCGCCCTCATCGGCTACTTTGTCTGGCCCGGCACGCCAGCCAAGCCACACCGTTTCGTCATCACGGACTCCGAGCTCCAGCTGGCACGGTCGCGACTGGAAAGAGCTGGCGCCAGAGTCCAAAGCACACCATTCTCTCTCCATCTCCTTAGGCGTATCTTCACCAGCTGGCGATTCTATGCCTTGGTCTTGTGGGATGTTTTCTTCTTCAACACCGATGCCAACAGCGCGGCATTCCTGCTCTGGATCAAGAGCCTCCACCGGTTCGACACAGCAACGATGAACCAACTCGGCACGGTCAGTCCAGCATTAGGCATCTTCTTCGTCCTCTTCATCAACTTCAGTGCCGACCTGTGGATCGGACGCGCCGCCGCCATAACTCTCGCCTCGGCAGTCAATTTTACCGGCCTCGTCATCCTTGCCATCTGGGACGTGCCGGAAGCAGCCAAATGGTTCGCGTTCAGCGTAAGCTATTCTTCCGTCGCCGTTTCTTCCGTGCTGTATGGCTGGGCAAACATCATTATGAAGGATAGTATCGAGGAGCGCGCGCTGGCGCTGATCTTGATGACGGCCATTGCTACTTCGACCAATGCCTGGATCCCGCTCTTCGTGTATCCGACCGTGGAGGCGCCGAGGTTTCCCAAGGGATACGTGTTCTCCGCGTCCATGGTCGTTTGCTTGGTGATCATGACACAGGTTGTTCGCATTCTGTTTAGAGATGGGTACGTCAGCAAGCAGGACTGGTTAGAGGACGTTGTGCTAACACGTGATAGTAAACACTCGGAGATCGACGATGGGCATGGCATCAGTGAGATTGAAGAGCAGGTTGTAGTGAAATCACTAGAGACCAGACGGGTCGATGAAGGCGTTGTCGCCGTCTAAGGGTGTCGTCTACAATGTGTTACAGTGATGATTAATTATACTCACATGGCAGCCCCTGGATCCATGCTCTTGCCCAGTTCCCTAATCAACCCGGCGGAGAAGCATTCATTGCGATGGCTTGTCATGCACCAGAGTTTCACCGTTCCATTTTGGGCCACCTGGATATGGATAGGCCTCATCAATACCCTGCCCGATGAGTTTGGTCAATTCTCGGCAAGTAGACGTAGGGGGTGCCTACGCTAGCGGCGGTAACGATCCTAGACCCTTCTTACTTTCCACGGAAGACCCAGAAAGTGTCGTGCAATGCCCCTGGAAGAGGCATGGTCCTTCCAGAGAGCATGACAAGGCCCTATCCAGTCTAAAACGTGTCTTGCGAAGAGCACCATAGCCCTCAGTGACGAAGTCCGATCCGCGCTCATCTACAATGGCTTTGCGGAAGATGTCGAGCAGGCCAACACGAGAACACGTCCGCAGCTGCCGCCTCCCATAAGACCTGGGTTCCTCGTCCGCCTCCCAAGAGACCACGGGCAACTTCGCATTGCAGGTATTGCGGTGCTCGTCCCAGATCAAACGCATCGTCAGACAAGCCCAGGAGCCGTCATGTGTGTGCTGGATGGCCTCGATTCCGTCGGCAGCGTGCACATTTCCGAAAGGACGGGGCTGAACCGCGCTCGCGCTCCAGCTGCTGATTCGCCACCTTTTGACGACGTGCGCTTTCTCGTGGTCTGTAAATTCCCGCCATGTGGACTTGGGTATGATCTCGTCGATGTCTACCAGTTTGGCCTCGCCGATTAGACACCTGGGCTGGTCGAGGCCCTGCGCGAAGTCTGGTGCATCGGCCTACGGACACACTGTCCTCTCATGCCCTCGACGCCCTGTAGCTTCAGCCCGAGTATCCAGCCAGGGTCGGCAGACTGGCTCAGAAAGCCCGGCAAGATTTTCCAGCACGCCCAGCTCCACGAAGGAAACACTACCTGGTGATTGTGGTTAATTCCCAGCAAATACCTAGATTTAGGCATGGGCGGTAACTTCCTACCTATGCTGGGGTGCACGGGACCGAAGAAAGGACATTTATGATACAGATTGTTCAGCAACTCGATTGTGTTCAAGTGATCGGTCGTGCCCAGAGTCGATGCCAGAAAATTCCAAAGGCCTCAGATTTTGCCTGCTGATCTGTGTTCTGAATGCCCGTGCGATACAGTTAGCAAGCTTCAAGCTAGCCAAGCTGGAGGTCTCGCCAAGCTGTCAGAGAAGCGAGCGACGACGAGGTTCCTATAGGCAGAGCTTGGTTAGATAGTACTGAAACACCGCACAAAACCACCACTTCTGTATATAAGTATAGACAGGCCCAGACGAAGTAGGGGAGATTTCTCTCTAGTGGAAGAAGTTTAGTATTTATTGTAAGTCATGGCAACTTATCCGAGTCAAAATTGCACTCTTTCCAAAGTATCGTAGCAGTCGATGAACCTCGACTCTAGAGTTTGCCTCTCTAGACGGAACCCGTCCTCTCCGGGAACGCGCTTGCATTTGACATCAACGGCTTGCCACTTGAGTGTCACCAAACCGACCCGCGAGCACGTTTTCAGGACTCGGCCCTTGTAAATCATCTCGCGCTCATCGACCTCCCAACTGACGATCATGAGCTCTGCCCGAGTGGCCCGGCTGTTTTCGTTCAGCGCCAGACAGGCCCACGTGCCGTCGTCCATGTGTTGGCTGAGGAGTTGCTCAGACTGCTCGTTGACATCTGCGAGGAACCTGCCCATGTGCCACATCATGCGGTAAGGGCCATTCTTATCATCATCAGACAGTTTGTACCAGACTGATCCGAGCATAAACGCGCTTCTGGGGACAATGATGCCTTCGCCGATCAGGAACTTCGCTTCCTCGAGCTCATCGGCGAAGTGGATCGGTGCAAATTCCCAGTCAACCACCTTGCCAGTGCCGCTCTCTACGGCCTGAACGTCTATAGCCGGAACGAAATCCGACCCGTCGAAAGCTGCTCCTGGGCGACGGAAATAAGTCGCTTCTGTCCAGCCCGCCCAACTCCAAGACGGGAAATCGGGACGCCGAATTGGGTTCCTGTTGTAAGTCGGAAGATCGGGAATATCACTGAACATCCAGCTTAGTGCAAGGACGAAGACCATCTTCTGGAAATCTCGTAACTTCTCTTGCACTTCTGTCGATCGGCGTTGAAGAATGTGCTCAGGGATGTGTAAGGCAGGTATGCCTTGGTAGACCGAGAAGTTGGGATCTGCTCGGGAAAACGCCTTCATGGCCCCCTGAAATGCGCGAATGGCGTCAGACTGTATGGTCAGATCCTTGACGCTGGAGTGGCCGAGCAGCTCCAAGTAGAAATTGAGTTCCGCCCAAAAGAGCCCGCATGGGTGGCCCAGCCCGTACTGGTTATCCATGCGCCAACGGGGAAGGCGATGGATCCACGACCGTGTCGTTGTCAGCGACGCATCTTCATCGTAGACGCGGAATTGATCATTCAGCACCCAGTGCGGTTCCGGGAACGAATCGCTGCAGCTTACACCTTCGGCTTCGAACAACATCTCGCGATCTGTGAAGTATAAACGTCGAGGCGAAAGTATCGCCTCTTGAAAACACCAGCCTCGGGTGTACCAGGCTGTTTGCTCGATGAAGGTCGCAGTCGGAGGAGGAGCCGTGAACAGAGTCATCCCGCTCTGTACTGGATGCTCCTTATCATCTGATCCGCTGATATTGAGGACCTGTTGACATATTCTGGGCGTACTACCCACACCCGGTAGTGCTCCTTTCGAGCTTGCGGCAATTAGAGTCAGGTCGGCAGCGGAGTAGATCAGATCCATTCGCGAGACATGGTCGGCCACCTCTTCCTTGAGCGCTTGGTTGATACAGAACTGGTCAACCCAGAGATAGCGGTGGCCAATCTCCGTGACCACCGTCATGGCGTCATGAACGACCCTGGGTATCAGAGGCGGAAGCGCCTTACTGTTTGGAGCCGTGGGTGATCCTGTGCCGTTACTACGCAGCGACACCATGTCACCGTTTGCCAAGTTCCAAGTGTAGCTTAGAGCAACATACTTCATGGTGTTCGTTCGTCCCACGACCTCGAACGTCTCGCAATCAATCACCTTGATATAACCGACCTCCACAGAACCACCGTATGGTCGGTTCTCGCGCTCGGGCCAGGACTCGTCATCAGACGAATTCTCATCTGCGTTGGACGACTCAGTCGTGGAGAGTTCATCATCTTCGAGAAGGTGTTCCTCCTCTTCCTCCTCTTCATCATCAGAGTCTTCAAGATTGGAGTTTTGGCCCTCAGCCGACAGCTATATCCATCTTTTTATCAATTCTGGGTCGTAGCGATCTTTTATGAATCGCGTTGGTGCTACCTCGTCGGTTGTCTCGTCCTTTGTCCCAGGCCCAGAAAGGACGTTCCTTACATCCTCTGTCAAGGCAAACACCAAGAGTCCGTCTGAGTAGTAGATATCGCTATCGATAGCCTTGTGGTAATCGCGGTCACCAGTCCCGCTGTGCAGTATGAAAAACTGGGATTTGCCTGAACAGTCTCATTGCGTGGTCATCCACAGACCCGTATCGTGTGCTGAAAGACCGCAGCTGCCATAGGATATCAGAATAGAACATCTCCTTGCAGGTATCAGGGTGCACCTTGGCAGCGAAAAGCTGACACAGGGCACAATCTGGGTCAAGACCTGTCCTATTAGTTATAAACATGGGGTGCGCTCTGCCCTGCTCTTCTTTGAAGTCGTGGAACCGAGATGAAAGCTCCATTTCACGACACTGCTGGCAGATAAAGGAGGTTGTCAGCTCCAACATATCGAGTTGGTTTTGAGACGGTATATCCTGGATGAAGAAGAAGGTCAGCAATATGTTTCGAGGTGATACACAAAGCGAACTCAACGCTGCCGGTTCCAAGGAAGACTTGGGACACAAGCACCAGTCCCGTTGCGTATCCTATTGAAGAGGGAAGTATCTACTGACATTCAAGTGCCCGACCGAGGAGACGGGGGCGGAATCGCCGTCCATGCTTGAGGCGCTTCGAATAGGCGGAGTCTCCATGATCGCAAGTCCATCTGTCAGTATTTCTGCGCTCGCCGCAATGATGTCGGATGTTACTGGAATACTTCCACGCTTGGTACGCACCACGCTCACGCGTCCCAATGGCGCCTAACTTTAGAAACAGGGGAACGAAGAATGGATCCAGCTGTCATGAATCGAGGGGAAGGCGAGTAGTGCACATGCGACACCAACAAGCATAAGTGAGGGCAGCGACCTTGTTGTCATTGGCCAGCGCAGCCGCCGACCACCCCTGTTTTGCACATGGGGAACAGACCGACGTACCACAGCGCTGGGCCCCGAAGTGCGATACTGCTCAAGGCTGCAAGGCTGTGAGGCGCGCTCATCGTATACAGTCGCTTCCATATCGTGGTGGTTGTGCCCGGGCACAAGATTCATGGCAAACAGCCGAAAGCACGACAAACCAGGACAAACCACTCAGAAATGCCGCAATCACTCGATGTGTATGGCCATGGAGAAGCCCACTGGGTTTGGGGCTCTACTGAGCGAAAGACGAGGGTGGCAGTCGTCTGGTCACGTCACTGCGTGGATGCAATTTGGAAAGTGTCACGGAATTGGCTGAAATCTCGCAGAGGCGAAAGCCCCTTCCCCCGATTTGAGAGGAGAACTTTGTATGGCGGGGTCTTGACCCCACGCTCGCTATTTGGCTCCTCAACTCGGACTCATACAAATTCAGTCTGAACTGACGAATTCACTCCGATATTGCAACCCGGCGATCACCTCGTCTTATCAAGTCGCACAATGGGTGCTAAAAAGAAGACCAGTAATACTGGCAAGAATGGAGCTGGTGGGAAAGGCGTGAAGGGGCCTCAGGAGCAAGAGAAGAAGGCTCCGTCGAAAGGAGGAGGCCAGAAGGCTCGCGTCCGACACATACTTGTGAGTTTTAGGGTTGAAACTCCTACGTTTCCGCGAATATCTGACATTGAAACAGTGCACGAAGTTCTCAAAGAAAGAGGAAGTGCTGGCCTTGTGGAATGCAAACCCAACAACGGACAACTTCAAGGACTTGGCTAAGCAATACAGTGAGGATAAGGCAAGATCAGGTAGGTGGAATTCCCACAAACAAATACTATGCGTGCATGCACTGACAGTACCAGGCGGTTTTCTAGGCGAACAGCCAAAAGGATTCTGGGAACCGGCATTCGAGCAAGTGGTCTACAGCATCGAAGTGAGCTCGGACAAACCTGGCAGCAATGGAGTCAAACCAAAGGCATATGTGGGACAGGCCACCACCAAGGAAGGATACCATCTAATTTTGGTGGAGGCTAGAGGTTGAGAGGAAAACCGCAATCATGGGAGGCAATGGGAAGAGTTAGGTGACATGCCGTGACAGCAAAGATTCTGGGTTGTTCATGCAGCTTTTCCTTGATCCCGATGCTATATGAGTTCCTCCTCCTCCAGCACCTATGCCAGCTGATGACCTAGAGTACATCCGAAGGATTTGCAGATGATGGTCCGAATACCAGTCCCCCGCAGTCTATATCCCTACGCAACGCCGTTTGAGATCCCTTACTGCTCGGTCTGGAAGTAGTTGAGGAGAATAGATCGCTCGGTCGACTCCTCACCCCAGTCCTTGACGACGACACACGAGCAGTTGACAACCTTGCGCGCGTTGCCTTCCCGGTCCAAGACACCTAATTATGCGTATATTAGTATGACACAGGGCGAGGTGCACCGCATACCGGGGACAACTCACAGAGACCAGCCCACTCGCCCAATTGCTTTCCGTCGGGGACCTTGATCAGGGGAATCTTGTGCTCGGAGCACAGGGCAATGACCAGCTTCTTGTAGGCCTCCTCCTCGCACGACTCGTTCAAGACGCACATGTGAGCTTGGCGGCGGTCGAGGGCCTTAGACGCTTCGCGGAGACCTCGTGCAAGTCCATCGTGCATCAGAGCGAGCTTCAAGACACCCTTGAGGGCGTCCAGAACGGACATCTGACCCTTGGAGGCATCGGCGGAGACTTCGACCTCCTCGGGAGCTTCGGGTGCGTTGTTCTCTTCTACGTCCGACTAGAGATGAAGAAGGGCATCGTTAGCTGTATATCCATTGCAGCGCATGCGCACAGTCGAGGAGGCGTGGGCGGGCAGGCGAGCAGGCAGACCCGCGCGTGGGCATGAGGGGACGAGCCGCATGCAATGATTGCAAACGCTGCACTCGGCGCAACCAAGCCAAAAGCTGCGGAAGTAATGCGAACATACCATCGTGAATTGTGTGATACCGGTTCGATCCTCGAAGAGTGTACTGGCAGCTGGTAGAGATGTTGGTGAGTTGTGGTGGAAGGTGGGATAGTCGTGCGAAGATCTAGAAATTGTTTCGTTCGGGTATCGACGAGAAGCTGTCTGGCAATTGAGGCTTGGAGCACACAGGCGCAGTGGGATTGGCCCACTAGCGCACTCATTTGTGTATCGCTTAGGGTTAGTTGCCGGCATTCACCCAGCTGCCACCCCGTAGCAGATGGTGGCGGACTGGTAGCCAGCTCAGTCCCTCCCAAAGCACGGCCGCCAGCTGCCCACGCCCACCAGAGCAATTTTACCCGAAAACCCAATCCCAGCTGTGGAGCTCACGAACATTTTCTTACCTCGACAGTTTGCACCAGCTCCTCCACTCCCTCTTGACTTCACAACCACCACAGCGGACCAAGTCGACCACCAGACAACTTTACATCGTCGCCCACGACAACAATTGAGGTATGTGGAATCGCAATAGGATCAATATGGATTGAGCCAGCATCCCCCGGTGCGCCCTTCAAGAAGCCAGAGGAGAGCAATCCAGGATCCCAGATCTCGCTGCTGCTGTTATACGTCCGCCGGTCGCTATGGGCGTCTGTGGCCACAGCCCGGTCTGGTGGTCCTTGCGATACGCTTCTCCTCTCCAGTACTGAGCGGGCAGAACCCTACTTCATCTCCGCGATGAAGAGGGCACTCTCCATGCTCACGGCTTCTGGAGGCTAACTATGTACCGCAACCTGCAGATACCTCACTTCCTTCCCGAACGATCTGAGAATCTCCTACCACAACCGCCAAGATGGTCAAGACTTCCGTTCTGAGTGATGCGCTCAACGCCATCAACAACGCCGAGAAGGCCGGAAAGCGACAGGTCTTGATCCGACCTAGCTCCAAGGTCATCGTCAAGTTCTTGACTGTGATGCAGAAGAAGGGTATGTGTGCTGCGTCTCCATCCCCGTCACCGCCTCTCCCTTTTTTCTCTCCCTCGCTGGACTCTTGCCCCTTTGCCCCTTCGGCATGATAACTGGACGACTGTCTCAACCACCCTACGACCGAAGTCTTTTAAGTTGCCGATAGATCGATGTTTTGCAGGCGAAGGAATCTTACACGTTTCTCTGATATATCCACATGAAGTCTTGACGTTTAGTCTTTCGCTACAACCAACTAACCATTAACTATAGGCTACATCGGTGAATTCGAGGAAGTTGACGACCACCGATCCGGCAAGATTGTCGTCCAGCTGAACGGCCGCATCAACAAGACTGGTGTCATCTCCCCCCGGTACAACGTCCGTCTGGCCCACCTCGAGAAGTGGGTTGTCAAGCTGTTGCCCTCGCGTCAGTTCGGCTACATCATCCTGACCACGTCGGCCGGTATCATGGATCACGAGGAGGCCCGAAGAAAGCACGTCGCTGGCAAAGTCATCGGTTTCTTCTACTAAACGATGCGACAAGACAAAAATACAAGAGTGGAAGGGAAGGGACTGAGGACTGAGCATTTACGGGCGTTGGGTGATAATGGATAATGACCGGCTTCGTGCTTGAGATTCTAGCCAAATGAACCAAAACCATGATACCACGATACCACAAAATGCTACCCAAGTCCAGTCCTACACTGCACCTAGTCCAAGAATCCAATCCTATCCGTGCACCGTGAATCGTGAGAGCAAACGCGGTGCTCTCAGAATTGACGACCTGCATGTACCGTTCTGGTTCTGATTTTGCGGCGTCAGTTAAGCGGCTTGGCACCTGCACTGCTCCATGTGACAGTGCCGCACGAGGGCGTGCAACTGCGGTTCCTGTCAGATTTTAGATGCGCCTAATGCCGACATGCCGTGTAACAATAAACAAGTCAGAGCGACAGGTAGAATGCCACAACATTTCGGTGTCTGCACTGTAAAGGGGATGACAGAGGTCATATGGAGAATTTCATGAATGCTTGCTGTCCATAGATGAGAGACGCGTACCTAGACGGCAGGGCGTATGACGAGTACGCTCACTGACTTCTGATTGGGTGGATTGACTGGGCCGAAATCAAGGCACGGGTGACGGCAGGCATGGCCACTCCTGACCTCTTGCATGCAAGTTGCAGCAACTGCCGGTTTGCAAACATTGAAACAGCCAAAACACACTA
Organism: Anthostomella pinea; assembly: GCA_963556695.1. Classification (NCBI taxonomy): domain Eukaryota; kingdom Fungi; phylum Ascomycota; class Sordariomycetes; order Xylariales; family Xylariaceae; genus Anthostomella; species Anthostomella pinea. The sequence goes on along the minus strand of CAUWAG010000008.1, from coordinate 1,909,271 downwards.
CTTCACGACCCACAGCAGTCTCAGATCGCCCAGATACCGTCTTCTTTTCTTTTGTCGAGACGGGAGGCCCAATGTCAGTACCGATACCGCACCCACCCGACGCTCAGAAGCCTCAATCGACGACGCTACCGAGCACCCCCCACGCCGCCGAATCGTCGTGAGCAATGAGGCCGCGCCAGATCATACTCACCGGCGGCGTCGTCTTCATCCTCATCTGCCTCATTAGTATCCTGCGTCTAGGCCCGTCCGGCACCAACGTCTCGAGCCTCAAAACAGACCGCAAGGCGCACTGGGGCTACCACGATGGAGCTGGCAGGGGAGACGTACTCAAGGCGCCGCCGCTCCCTCCTCCCGAGCCGTTCGACCCCCAGCCGAAGCCAGCGCCCGCGGGCTCCCACCCGATATGGCATCTCATAACAGACGCTGAGACCCAACTCGAGGCCACGAAGGCTGCACAGTCGAGGAACCTCGACGAGGCTGTCGCCGAGTACCGTCGACGCTATGGCATACCGCCCCCACCCAACTTCAATAAGTGGTTCGAGTTTGCACAGGCCAAGGGGGTGCAGTTAGTCGACGAATTCGACATGATATACGAGTCGATGACGCCCTTCTGGGGGCTGAAGCCCGCGACGATACGGGAGCGGGCCAAGGAGGCGTTGGGATTTGACAATGCGCTTCTGGGGATCCAGATCCGCGGTGGCAAGATCACACACATTCAGGGAGGAGGAGAGTGGCAGCGAGAGGCTACGGCGGGCATGATGGGCAAGTTCCTCAAGTGGCTCCCTGATATGGATCTGTGCTTCAACTTGCACGACGAGTCTAGAGTCGTGGTGTCATATGACGATTTAACGAGACTGGTCAAGAGGGCCAAGGAGATCAACATGCCCGCCGCGAACTCATACCTGAAACCGAGGAACGAGTTCACAGCGAAGCCCAAAGGCCTGAATGACGGGACAAGGTTCGAGGAAAGCAAACTAACACGGTTCAACGTGTTTGCTCACCAGCCGACATGGACGCATTCGAGGTTATCGTGCCCGCCAGAGAGCCCCGCGCGAGGACTGGAGGAAGACGAGAGGAAGGACGACCTATCGAAATACGGCCTCGGAGACCTGGGTTTCATCTACAACGTCACGGCCATGTCCGACATCTGCTACTCTCCAACCCTGAGCTCGACGTTTGGGTTCTTCGACCGACCAAACGCCTTCAACATAGTGCATGATCTCTTTCCCATCTTCTCGCAATCGAAGATATCCTCCTTCTCGGACATACTCTACCCGTCACCCTGGTACTGGTATGAGAAGGTCAGCTATGACAAGGAGAAGGACACTGAATGGGGCGCAAAGGAGGACAGGTTTTACTGGCGGGGCTCCACAACGGGCGGCTTCAGCAGGAATGGCGGGTGGCGGCGACAACACCGACAGCGGTTCGTGCAGAAGATCAATGCAGCAGACAACGCCAAGATCCTCGTCAATGCTGGGACCGACAGCGACCAGAAGTGGGAGACGAAGATGGTCCCGCGAGGCGACTTTAAGGAGTTGATGGACGTGTATTTCTCGGGCGTAGGACAGTGCGATCCCGGCGATTGTGCGGCACAAAAAGAGTTCTTCACACTCAAAGGGCACGTCGAGCAGCAGGACGCATGGAAGTACAAGTACCTGCTCGATATCGACGGAAACGCCTTCAGTGGCCGGTTCTATGCCTTCCTCAAGAGCAAGAGTCTGGTGTATAAGTGGGCCATCTTCCGGGAGTGGCATCTCGAATGGCTGAAACCATGGGCGCATTACATCCCTCTCAGTCTCCAGGGCGATGATTGGCTCGAGGCGGTGAGATTCTTCGGCGATAGCGACCTTGGAAGGAAGGAGGCTGAGCGGCTGGCCAATCAGCAGAGTGACTGGGCCAACAAGGTGCTAAGACATGAGGATATGGAGGTCTGGTTCTTCAGGCTGCTTTTAGAGTGAGTCTCTAATAAACTTCAACGTCGTTCGCGCAAGCTAATATGAGGCAGATACGGTCGAGTCGTAGATGACGACCGGAACAACATTGGCTTCTCCTTCGGCACGAAGGCGACAGAGCCGGAGAAGGAAAAGGTCATAGCCGACCGCCAACCACCGCCAGTATAAAATCGGATGTTTACTTGCGACATACGACATGGATGCTTTCCGGCGTACGGAGGGAGCTTGGTCTCACTGAAGACCGGCCTGCATGGGTGGTGTTACTAGAGAGGTTGATTACTTATTGGTCCTTTTGTATACCTAGGTAGGTGGTACCGTGGACTTGTCTCAAAGAGCTTAGCGAAGCCTTGAGACGGCTTAATTCTCTTGTACAGAGGCAAGGACAGCTGGGCAAACGAGCCTTTCGCTCTAGGTTAGGGGGTCCATACCATGGGATTAAGATGGTGCGGACATTGGAACTTTAGTATCTACGGCCTGAGGATCATAATATGCCATCCCAGATACCCAAACAATCAGGCTACGGTCTTGCATATATATAAATCACGTCCTGTCGCAAGGTATGCACGTGGCCAGACACAGCAGCTCTCTCGACCCCTGAGTCCTGACTTCAACCACCTGCAAGCTTGAGTTCATAGCCAGGCTAGTAATATGACCCCACAACTAGCCGTCGAGAGCTACGTCGAATTTCAGCTGGAATTGGACCAATTGGACCGCCCCAGGTTGTCCTGCTTCAAAGTTGTCTGCTCCCTCTCTAAATTCCAGACCTGCGATCAACAAGGCCAATGGACTCCCACAACATCATTCACATTCATGCACCGTCTTGTATGGTCTCTCTGCACACTCGCCAATACCCTTGAATAAAGCTATCTACTTGCGCGGCATCCTTTCCCCCAAATATCCACCAACATGGCATCAACGCCTATGGACCTCGACCCTACCGATGCCTCGTCCCCCGCCAACGGCACCCCGTCTACCTCGCTGAACATAACACGTACACTGGGTAGCAGCCTTCCGAGTACGTCGGTAGTGCCGGATGTCATCGCCCACTTTAGACCTACAAAGGTACCCTCTCTCATCAGACCATCCTTTCATCACTGTGATCTCTCCTTCGCTGCTGCTTCAGTCCCGACTGCTGCATCCGAGCTGCCTGGCCAAGTATCCACAGCCCACCCCAAGCCAGTCGCGCGGTTACGCAAGCAAGAAGCCGACAAAGCACAGCGAGGACAAGAAGAGAAAACCAGAGTAGACAGCTGTTCTGACCCCTCACAGCTGTTCAAGCGCAATGACACCAAAGACAACCGCCCACAACCCCACGTCCTCAGCCTCGACTTCGACGACCCCGGCGAGCTGCTCATGACCTCCGAGAGCGACGAGACGATCCAGATCTACAAAGTGCGCGACGGCCGGCATGATAAGCAACTGCTGAGCAAGAAGTACGGCGTGAAGCTGGCCAAGTTTACACGGAACAGCTCGAGCATCATCTATGCGAGCACAAAACAGAATGGTTAGCATTCCCAATAGCTTTTCTGAAGCTACGTGCCCACTGTGGAGGCCTTGGTTGATATTTGGTGGGAGGCAGACGCGATCAGATACCTCACGACGCACGACAATGCATTCATACGATACTTCGAGGGCCACGAGGCGGCCGTCACTTGTCTAGCGATGCATCCTGGTAATGACGATTTCATATCATGTGGCAAAGATAACACGGTACGGTTATGGAATGCGGGGACCAAGAATGCGACGGGTATCTTATATCTAAACACGCCCTACCTCGCGGCATATGACCCAAGCGGACAGATCTTCGCCGTGGCATCGCCATCCAGCGGGCAAGTGCTGCTCTACGACCATCGCAACTTTGACAAGGCGCCATTCTCGACATTTGACGTGCTGGAGGCTGGCGGCGCGGCGGACGCCAATTTCGTACTGAAGGGCTGGACGAAGCTCGAATTTGCAAACGACGGTCGGACGATCTTGGTAGGCACAAAAGGCAGCGGACACTTCCTCCTGGACTCGTTCAACGGCAGCCTCAAGGCGTACCTGCGGAAGCCCGAACACGGCGGGACCAGCAGACTGGCAGCCGGCGAGGAGTTCACGATGAACGGCGGCTGGAGCGGTGTCAACGTCGAGGGCAGCGGGGACTGCTGCTTCACGCAGGACGGCAGGTATGTCATCGGCGGGACGAAGAAGGGCGTCGTGGTGTGGGACACGCTGGGCCAGTCGGACGAGAACAAGGTGATGGACCCGCTGCACACGATCGAGGATCCCAGGGAGGCGGCCGTCGTCTGCTTCAACCCGCGGTTCAACTTCTTCGCGACGGCCGACCAGGATGTGGTGTTCTGGGTACCTGATCCGCATGCGTAGGCCGCGTCGGATGATGAGGATGATGAGACCGTGGACGTCGATGGTGATACTATACAGGAAAACAGTGGCAGTGGCAGTGGACAAACCCACATACAGCACATTATGCGGCAGTTTGGTGGTCTTCCGGGCACCTTGCGTGTGAGATAACTTGCACTCTTCTCCATAAGTCCAAAGTGGGATATGAGAGTAAGTGAGAGGCAGGTGAAGAGAGGAGAAATGGTGTTGGTAGTGGTGGTTTGGCTTTGCTGGAACAAGATACCCCCATATTGCATCAATGGCGCCTAAAAGGGAGGGACTGTTTTAAATGGTACACATGGATAGATCAAACTTGAGATGATACCCATGATTTTCTTTTTCTTTCTGCTAATGGTGAGCTACGGCTCTGTTGAATGGGTACTGAATTCCGATCAGTCGCAACCATCACCAGATTTGAGAAGTTATTAGAGCTCCCCCGCGATTTTGTTGGAGCTTCAGCCCCACCCACCCACCACCTCCTCAGCTGCATCACTGGTCGAGGAATGTCCAAAATCCAGGCATCCTCTCAACAGTACCACATACAACCATATCAACGACAACGCCGCCGACTTACGCCGCCCGCGCGCCCTGCCAAGCACACCGTTTCGAACGCATTTACCAAATACCACGTACGAGGTATCGACATCACATCATCACAGCCGGGCTGACTGATCGCGCGCGCGCCGTCGGCCACTTTCATCATCTGCATCGCAAACCTGCAAGTCTGGTCTGGGTGCCCGCCTCCGCCTCCACTCCCATCACGATGCCCTACTACGATACCAGCCAGGAATGGCTGCGCCAGTCCGCGCTGCTGCTTGAGGCGCGACCTAGCACCGTACGTTCCGTTCCCAATCTGCGAACAACCCAATGATTGCTCCATGTGCTGCTGTTGCGCTGCTGCCGTGCGACATATCCCGTGGTCCTCCCGCCAGTCTCTCATGAGCCTTCTTCCATGTCTATCACCTACCCATTTGATTACCTACCTCACCTCCCTTACCTACCTCCCTCCCTCCCTCATCCTACCAACCAAACCTCCCCAGTCAACTAAACAACCGAACAACTGACCACTTCCCTCCTCACAGACCCGCATAACAACCAAATATCACATAACCGCCTCCTCCGCACGCAGACGCGCCCGCGACCTCAAGCGCTTAAAGGCGCAACAAGAATCCGAACCCACGACAACCACCACATCAACCACAACCAAGCCCCCGCGCGGCTTCCTAACCCTCAAGACCTTCGATCCCCACTCGGGCACGACGCTCAAGTACAAAACCACCAAGGCGGCCGAGGTCTCGCGGCTGATCCTCAGTCTGGGCCAACTGGGCCGGCGCATGGCGGCGCTGCCGGAGCCCGAGGGGAGGGATGCGGTTATGGCGGATGCCCCTGTCGCTACCGAGGGAGGAGGAGAGGCCGCGGTGGTGGTGGAGGAGAAGGAGAAGAAGAGTGAGCCGGCGACTACGGCCGGGAAAGGAGGACAGGGGCAGGGACAGGGGCAGCAGAGTGGTGGTGGTGGCGGTGGTGTTGGTAAGGGGAAGAAGAAGAAGGGGAAGAAGTGAAAGAGTGAATGGTTGAGGAGATCGCTGTGATATGAAAGGCATGATGGGACGGGAGATGAAAACGTTCTACAAGCGGCATGCAGTGTCGTGGAATGGCATGACGTCGGAGATCGTGGCATCTAGAGCGAGTGATATGGGAGGGAGACTCTAGACCAATTTCATGGCTACGTGCTTGGGAGACTCACACTGCAGACTACCTTAGCAAGGCGCCCAGGACTAGATCGCGCAGTGAAATAAAACCCAACAATCAAGTCAATCGGAAGGAAGACATGGGTTTGTTCTAAGTTTGTTCTGAATCATCATCTTGCGTTATCTCCAAATGTAGTATTTACAAGTACACCTTCCATATCCATGCGTCAAGTCGTTTTCCCACCCACCATGACCCCAAGTGGTCGTCATTTCCGACAAGCAAGCCGCCTGCTGAACAAGCCAATGTACCTATACTTCTCGCCGGAAGAGGCGGCAGCAACAGCACCACCACCGACCAACCAACACCTAAAACGCCGTGAATGGCAATGCCCCGCGCGAGAGATGAGAGGAGAAAGGGTGTTGGAGACGACCCAACAGAAGTGAGAAAAAAGTACAGGCTCAACCAAGCCAGGATCTATACCAGACAGCAGGTCTGGCCGGCCGAAAACCGTCGGTTTGCTCGCGAAACTTCTGGTCTATAGTTGTCGTATAGTGCATGCCATGCCATGCAAATGAGGGGGGACTGTGCCGCGAAACAGGTCCAATATGCACAACGGCAGCACTAGTGAGAAGAGGGGTATCGAATGCTGCGAGTAAAGACCAACAGCAGAAACAGAACGAGCACGGGCGGCGATAGACTCAAAAGTCCTCATCGAAGGCGAAGTCTCCGCCGTTCTCGTTTGTGCTCTCTATTGGCGCTGCCGTGTCGTCATTCGAGACGTTCTTCTTGGTGCTGTTCATGACACCAGCCTTCTGGTATTCACCAACACGCTTCTCGAAGAAGTTGGTCTTGCCACCGAGCGAGATGTTCTCCATGAAATCGAAGGGGTTGGTGGCCTTGTAGACCTTGTCGTTGCCGAGGGCGAGGAGGAGGCGGTCGGCAACGAACTCGATGTACTGCTTCATCAGGTTGGCGTTCATGCCGAGCAGGGCGCAGGGCAGAGCCTCGGTCAAGAACTCTTGCTCAATCTCGACGGCGTCGGTGATGACCTTCTGGACAACCTCCTTGCTAGGGCGGTTCTTCAGGTGCGAGAACAGCAGGCAGGCAAAGTCGGTGTGTAGACCCTCGTCACGCGAGATGAGCTCGTTCGAGAAGGTGAGACCGGGCATCAGACCTCGCTTCTTGAGCCAGAAGATAGAGGCGAAGGCACCGCTGAAGAAGATACCCTCGACAGCAGCAAAGGCAATCAGGCGTTGGGCAAAGGTGGAGTTCTTGTCGGTGATCCATCGCAGAGCCCAGTCAGCCTTCTTTCGGATAGCCGGGATGGTGTCAATAGCGTTGAAGAGGTAGGTCTTCTGGGAAGGCTCCTTGATGTAGGTGTCGATGAGCAGGGAGTATGTCTCAGAGTGGATGTTCTCCATCATGATCTGGAATCCGTAGAAGCATCGAGCCTCAGGGATTTGGACCTCTCCACTGAATCGCTCGACAAGATTCTCGTTGACAATGCCATCCGACGCGGCGAAGAAAGCAAGGATGTGGGAGATGAAGTATTTCTCGTCGTCGTTGATGCGGTTGTTCCAGTCGTGGAGATCCTTGGACAGGTCAATCTCTTCGGCAGTCCAGAAAGACGCCTCGGCCTTCTTGTACATCTGCCAGATCTGTTGTGGAATGGGTGGTTAGCCAAGGTCGCGTCGAGAATCCACTTTACGCGTTCAATACGCGTCACTCACCTCGTGGTACTTGATGGGGAACAAGACGAATCGGTTGGGGTTCTCTTGTAGGAGGGGCTCGTCGGCCTCCTCGGGCTTGATTGTGGGAGCCACGGCCTTTGTCGCTGTCTGCTCTTGGACCTTCTCGGCTGTGGGCTTGTGTGATTCGATCTCGGTGGCAAGGTTCTCGACAGCAGCATCGAAAGGCGCGTTCTCTTTGCCGGCAGCGTTGAAGTCGAGCTTCTTGATGGGTGACTCCATCTTGAGGGATTCCATGGCAGAGGCAGCCTGCACAGAAAGAACGCGTTAGTCAATGACCACAGTGGAGGGACAGCCTGGAGAGGTGTTGATGTCATGTACCTTCTTGGAGGGAGTGATCTCGGATGCCATTGTGAGGTAGGGTGAGGTCGAACGAGAATTGGAGGGGTACTGTTGTGAAGAGGAAGGCAACTGCTATGTGGGATTGGAAAAAGAACAGAAGATTCACGCGTGTTGTCGTGTCAAAGGTCGGACTGAAGTGGTTGTGATGGGTGGTGTTGACTGAGAGCGTGTTTGGGACAGGCCGGGCCCAGGACTTTTAAATGGCGTTCTTCGCGCCAGGTCACGTGCACAGACCACCAGCTTTGGGACGCGCGACTGGCAGGACAACGCGAACAAAGTGCCCCGCCACTTCTTTTCTCACGCGTCGGACAGGGGTTCGGCTCCAGACCCTCCACCACTTTACCTCTTTAGCACTGGAATGCGGCTTTCTCGGTTGCTTCGCGCACGCTTGAGGCGTGTCCGACAACAGGGAGCAGGGATTCTCGGCGCTATCGCGATCCTGATGCGAGCCGACAATTTGTTTGATCTGATAAACACGGGCCTGAAGGGGCATGGGCTGAAGCACTAAGTCTGACGCGTCTGGACTGATGTAGACGCGTGTAATGAATAATTCGTCATCGAGGACAATCTTTGACAAAGCGAATCTCTTTCATACCTTCATGTTACTAATTATTATACTCCAGCACTGGAGACTACACAGGTCAACTGGTGGGGATAGCAAGTGACTCAAACTTGCTGCTTGTTGCTTGCTGCTTGCCCGGCAGTCATCTACAGAGTGCGATATTCGATCTCGATGTTAGTTACCATCATGCCACATGCAGTTCTAATACCCTCCTGGCTCGCGCATATTCCATAGACTATGTCTCGTGCAGGTATCAACACCTGCATGCATATGTTGCCTACCAGTATATACTGGTCAAGCCTAGAATAACCCGGATCTGCCTAGTTGTCAAGTTGCCTACAAGTGCCACCATCCTGTCATATTCAGTGTTGAAGATATGGGCCTACCCCGAAACCCACTGAGTGGTATGGGATGGGCAAGCGGTTTGCCGATTGCAAGTTTATTAATCTACTCTGATTCTAACAGATCAATGTTGGTATCACTCATACAACAACACTCTTCCATTATTCGCCTGTGTCATACCTCCAAAACACCAACAATCAACTGCGTCCCAAGCGTCGTCCCAACCATGCGAAGTAACCAAAGTCATGATCTCATACGTAGCATCATTACAGACCCTCTCCAACTTAAGAATATCAGTCCAACTTAGACATGTTCTGCTGCAGAACCAGCCTGCCCTACAGCATCACCACGACGAGACCACTAACCCCGTCGGCTTTGCTTTGCAGTGGCGGTTTGGCCGGCCGTTCCCGCTTCAATATCAGCGGGCCGAGACTTCTTGCCGCCGAAGCCGAAGAAGCCTCCGCCGGAACCGCCTTGCCGATCGGCGCGGACCTTCGCCTGCGCGGGTCGCGGTGGTTGAGCTGGCGCAGCGGCAACACCACTCGATTGGGGGGTATCATCTCGTGTTCGGCCAGCAGGGACCTTATCGTGCCGGGCAGGTTGCGAGGATGTAGGCGACCCCGAGCTGTGGAACCGATCGAATTCGGCCGGGTCGCTGGGATCAACGTCAGGAACCGGTAAACCACTGGCCTGGAGGTTCTTCATGCCCTTCTTACGAAGATGTTTTTCGAGAGCAGCGGCATTACGGGTATTGGCGAGAATCAGGGCATCGCCGATGTCGCCAAGGATTGGTACCGCTCCAATGATAAGATCCAGTATGACCCAGAAATACATCATGAGCTTCACGTCAAATGGGAGCCCGCCCTCGATCTGCTGGGCTGTGCGAACGACCAACATGGCCAACAACCCATCAGCGATATCGCCCGCACTGTTGTGGACAAATCAGTCGGTCTGTTCATAGTTTATGGTTTGCACAGAGCCCAATAACTCACACAGGGAAGATGCCGATTATGCTACCCCAACCAAGCTTCAGGCCCATGAAACTGCCAAAGGCCATATCTAGCCTGTAGGCCCTTCTCTTAACCTTGTTCAGAATGTTCGCATCGTGTTCGGATAAGCCAGGTGGTATGGCCTTGTGGATCTTCTTGGTTTTCGAACGGGAGGGTTTGCCATCAAGTCGTGTCGCGGGGACCGTCTCGAAGTATGGATCCTAGGGTTGCGCGTGAGTCTAACCATCCACGATCAAGTGTTCATCGAGCCACGCCGTATGCTTCTGGGATGGCGTAGGAGAACCATGTGCTCACCTCTACTCCGAACTTGTTCTGGAGGGTCTCTCCAAGGATCTTGTTGGTCACGAATTTCCCAACGTAACCAGCCATCTCGAGATGCTTGTGGATGCGGCAGTTAGGTGAGAGAACTAGGAATGAAGATTGAGACTTGCGAACGGGAAAAGCTAGTGGTTAGAGAAGACTGGTTGCAAGGGTTTTATTGACGGTTCTGTGTGTTGAGCGTCAGAGACACTGCTACTGCTAGTGGGCGGCCTCGTTGACGAACGGGAAAGGGCGCGATTGGCAAGCACGAGATCTTGGGTCGTTTCAGAAGGCGCGCTCTACGGAGGTGCAAGTCTCACGGTGGTCACGACAGCAAAACGGGGGGAGGTAAGAGTATTGGAGGTAAAGAGATTGTATTGTTTCCCAGACACCCGGCCCCGTGACGACGGTTGAGCCTGCTAAAACCTCCAGATACGTAAGTCTTGTCATTTCAGGTTTTGTGGTGCCAGCGAACGAACCCCCTGACGCATCAAGATTCAAAAGCCGGCCGACCAGCTCAAGCTTGGAAACTGGCGATGATGTCAACCCTTTCCCGTCCCACAAGTCCCGGCCCAGCCCGCTTTGGGGAAGGAGCATACCCGAGGTTGTAATATGATTGGACGAAGCTATGGGATGCTTGCATTGTGGCGCGTTGTGTCATGGCTCCAAACATAAGCGGCCTCAGTGTGGCAAAGAATATGGATTGTGGCGGTGCTTTGAGCTTACCTTACCTTAGCCATGTGAATCCCTGCATGCGATCACGAACGACGTGCGCCGCTACTACTGGAGCGACTGGCGCGATGCTTGGGACTACCGCGTCGTGCATAGCACGATCTCTATGTATTTTGCCAAATACGGACTACCGTTCTCTTTTCTCTTCCGTGCTTGTGGGAGTGTCTTGCGTTCATCTATCATGTAGCATTGACCAGAAACAGATACTGAGCCATTGAACCGCCGGGATGCTACTCTGGAGGAGAACAACGCTGTTTGCAAGCGCCTCCTGGGCGCTAAGTCAGGTCCCCTTACAGCCACAAGACCACAGCCAAGGCTACCAATTTGATGAGCTACTCCATCTCCCCGGCATCTCCCCTTACTTCGATGCTGTCGGCTTCGGCCTAAACAACGCCACACCAGAAGGCTGCAATGTCACGGCTGCCTCATACTTGATCAGACATGCGGCCATCTACGCCAACGACGATGACTATGAGGTGTACATCGAGCCCTTTCTGGAGAAGCTAGAGAATCACCGATCCGGCTGGACAGGCCCCCTAGAGTTCCTAAACAAATGGCACTCCCCAATCCCGACCGACAAACTCGAAGAAATCACACCTTCCGGAGCTGGCGATGCCTATAAAGTCGGCAAACACCTTCTCGCCCGCTACCCCGACTTGGTCCCCACCACGCAGAAAATTCTGGCGGACAAGAAATCCCGGACCTATGACACAGCCAAAGCATTTGTCCGAGCTTTCCCGCACGCGGACGAGATAGAGGTAGTTCGGATTTTGCACGATCATAATGGGAGTATGGACTCCCTGATCCCGCATAAGTCTTGCCCGGCTTTTACTAAGGAGCCTGGGAAGGATGAGATGGCTACGTTTGTGAGCAATTATGCTCCGAAGGTCGCTGCGAGGCTGGGAGCTCTTGTGCCGGTCAAATTGAGCGATAACGATATCGTGGGAATGCAACAGCTATGCGGCTACGCCTCCGCAATCGACGGGAAACGCAGTCCCCTCTGCGGCGTCTTCACAGATGCTAAAATGGATGGCTTACGAATACGCTTGGGATCTTCGCTACGCTCACATGGTTGGACCATTGAACCCCCTCTCACCGTACTTAGGAACTCCCTGGTTGGCTGCGCAGAGCGCTTTATTCTTCAGCTTCGATGGCGAACAACAACGATCAAAAAGCGCCCAGGAAGGCTGGCCCGCGGACCAGAGGCTTTTCCTAAGCTTCACTCACCGCGAAGTCCCACCCTTCGTGGCCACAGCCCTGGGCCTCTTCAACTCCTCCTCAAACTCCGCCGAAGAATTCCCCCTGAATCGGATAAATTGGACCCGAGCCTGGAAGCGTGGGGATGGAGAAATTGAGCTGTGATTCTTCGGGGTATCCGGGTATGGAGGGGGAGTACGTGCGCTTCATGGCCAATAGTGCTCCGAGACCTATCCCGACTTGTCAGAGCGGACCGGGGGCTAGTTGTCCGTTTGGGGAGTTTAGGGGGGTAATTGAGGAGAGGGTGGAGAGGTATGGGGATTTCCATAGTGTTTGCGGGAGGAAGGATAAGAATGGAGAGCATTAGACGGTGAACTGGACTCGGAAGCTGTTTGCTTCACTTGTATATAGAAGAACGAGCGTGTTTGTAGATATTAGATAGTAGCTCATTGATAACTAATATTACGCGGCGCCGAGAAACACGTCAACTGTACCAACTGCGGCGGAAACTTCACCATCGCTTTGGGCATGAGTAGATGTACACATAGCTTACTACTTTGCTAGCATCGATGTGGCAAGAACAGATTGTGGCGGTGCTTGACTGTAATCCCGTAGAACTTACACACCAAGCTCTGTATCGCATAATTCGCCTCAACCTCAATCATATCACCTCCATCCTTCTACACAAGGTCTCGTCCCATGCCTCTCCGCGCATTATTCCGTGCACGTAACATGGCTCAAAGACTTCCCACTGCTTGGTTTGCCGGCTTTGGCTCATGAGTAATGGCAATCTGCTTCCCTTGCAGAGCACGATACTATCTCCAGTCTGGGTGACTTCAGGTACCAGAGCAAGGAATCCCTTTCTTGTCCACGCCAATTTTCGTCCAATCGTAAGCATCTGCATGGCATTGAATTTTGACATCCTCGCCTGTCTCTTCAAGCTGGGAAATGCTGTCGCAACAAGTGCCTTGCGCATCTTCGATGGTTCTGGCAGCTCCTCGCCAGTGCGACTCTTGGAGAACTTGAGTGATGGTCGCTTCGACGATAAAGTCAGGCTGTATACGCGCCGGACCACGCTAAACGCATCCATGTATTCTTCGAAAGCTTGGAATGCCGCCTCTGGTCCTGCGGGCATATGCCCGTAACAACGCACCGCGCAGAACACCCGACGGACTTCCTCGCCAGTGGGATAGGACGTCGTCCTTGACAGAGCAAATTCCTCCCACTCGATGAAGGTGCCGACAAAATCGCCTATCCGGGCCATTATATCCGTCATCCCTCCCCAGGCAACCGCCATCATATCCATCAACCCTCCCGGGGCGCCCTCTTCGTGTTCGATAGTTTCAAAGATATCGTCGCCGAACAGTCTCGCCAAAGCATCGCTCATGGACGGCATTGAACGAGAGACTACTTCAATTATAGTATCCGCGACATAGCCGGATATAATCAAAGTTCGATCACGTTCGACAGAGGGCGTCCAGCTTTGGCAGTTGCCACACGCGGTGAAAAGCGGACTTGTTCCCATGGTGTTTGTCGATTCAATTCCATGTGTTGGAAGTTTCTGGTCTCTTATCTTCACGGCCCAGTTCGGTACCCAGGAAGGTAAAGCGTCGGCCACCGATGTTGACGTCAGTCGGTTGTGCCGGTGGAGGAACGCGAACATATCTAGGTTGTCTGAAGTGGTCGAGATGGCACGAGCACTGTTGATGTAGCATTTCGAAACTGTCATACCAGCACTGTAGTTGGGCTTACAGTCTGCATCGCTCAAGGCGGCGAGCTCAGAGGAAGAAACGAGCCCCATCAATGCGTACACGTGGTCGAGAGGGTTCTTTGCGTCGGAGGAGCGAAATCTCTGCAGCAAATGCGAGAGGCTGGGAAGAGGTGCCCCATCGTGATGCTGGTATAAGTTTCTATACTCCATCACTTCCAAGAGAGACCATGATGGAGGTAAGTGGCCACGAAACTGCTTTTTGTCCGCAAAGATGGAGTACATTACCATAGCCAGGAAGAGAAAGTCCAGCCCGAAGCTTATGTCACCACAGAGGACGATCACCTCTGGCGAAAGACATACCTCCTGGATTATCCACTTCCTACTCCACCACTCTCTGCTTAGAATGTTGGGCACTGCAAGACGCCAGGAACCCCATGTTGCGATACTGGTCAGGAGAGTATCGCGTTGCTTCGGCATCAGTAACAACTTCCTGCTGGCAGTGCGAAGCCAATCTGACATGTCCTTCGGCATAAACCCTCTCACAATAGTATCCAGGTCGATGTCGCGTGGATCTCCCCCAACCCTGTGGTCCCAGTCGTTTTTCACAGCTATAGCTGCGCGACGGATCATAGCTGACTTGTCTGCCCACTTTGACTGGACTCCGCTGTTGTCCCGCCAAAGCTTGTCGGGGTCTGTCACGAGAGTGTCGATAAACAAGGAAAGAAGTTCCTCCGTGGAAGCCACGAACTCCCTGAGAATCAAAGGCATGACGCTCATCCGGTTGGACGCGGATGCGACGGCAGCGACGCTATCGCCTTGGAATGCTGGTGAGAAGTTGTCTTCGTTGGCCGCCCCCAACCACACAACTGTCCGTATCCCCCTGCCGTATATACGGTGCATCATAGCAACTTGCTTCCCACGCTCGTCCAGCGCGCAAGGCTCGTTTCTCTGGTTGATACAGATAGCGTCGATCCACAATGTCCGTGGCCGGTCAGGAAGACGAAGTGCCAGGAGAGCGTTGATCAGGTTCTTCAGCGCAATGAACCTGTATCCATTGCACTCCAAAATGTACTTCTGTCCAGCCTCGTCGCCCCAAGTATACGAGAGGGCCTCATATTCAGGGCAATTATCAAACGGGTGTAAGGAAAGTTCAACCTCGATGCCTGTCGGCACTGCCTCTTTGTTGCGTCCTGGTCGTACCCCAGAATGCCCCTTTGGAAAGACCAGCTCAGAGCCTTCGGGATTGGCGAACCCATGTTCGGCGGTTTCGTACTCGTCGTTATCTGAATCCGAGTCTTCGTAGAAGGCTATACTATCCGCTTTCGAGCCCTGTGCGGGAAGTAGAGTCAGCAGTCGGAAGCAAGGCCCGTCGGACCGACTCAGTATATCTTCGTAGATGTTGTCGTAATCGGTCATGTCGGTTTGGAAGATCCAGTTGAACTTGAAGCCCCGAATCCATTTCCAAGACAAGATGGCTTTTCAGGCTCTATGCGAGCGTGAAGACATCTCGACGGCGTGTAAGCGCCGAGGATGTGGGACGACCCCCCTGTATCACTGCGGCCCGGGACGAAACGTGCATATTGTCCAATGAGATGACGGTGCTGCGAACCAACATCTCAAAGATCGGGGCTGTGCACGCATACTATGTGCCTCTCGATTGGACTGTGCCAACGCCGCAGTGAGGCAAGACGTTGTGTGCTGGCCTTGCTTTCCTGCCTATCATCCACGAATGGAACTGTCGTGAGGCTGCGATATTGACACCCACTCTTCATTTTCCACTTGACACACCCTCGCATGTACTGGTCATTCGAATTTCTACATGATTGAGCAGCCTGGCCATATATGATATACCCGCGTGCAGATGTGTACTTGCCCCCGCTCACATCGATGGTTTCACCCATCGCTGTCGCAGCCCAGAGACTCGGGAAGCCGCACGAGGCGTAGGTATGCCAATGCCGACTGCCCAGCTTCGCCCCGTCATTCGCAGAGCGAGTTCACCGACCGATGGAATGCGTACCCGCCCGCCCGGTTGCACGGCCGCCCCTCCGGAGTACACTTTGGGAATACGAGACAAGCGAATATTGCTAGTATCCCCATATGAACAGGACTGGGGACGTTTGTGTCAGTGGCTGAGATAAAGAGGACGACATATTTCTCTTCTTGCGTTATGATTTACCTGATTGACATGACATCCGTCACTCCAGAGCGTGAACCCGCCCCCTGTGTAAAGGGACCATTGCTAGAGTCATAGTTAAAGAGTGATGAACCCAGCAGAAAGAATACTGTGAGAGCCCCTTCCGCAAGCAACCTCACGTATCTACACTAGGTTATGCTGTGAACCTGGGCTGTGGCGGCGTTGGTGATTGTGACTGGATAGCTGAAGACCATGTCACTGAGAGAAATCACACTTGCCAGGTAATCTTATGCCGAGATCATCAATGTCATGGACTTTTTAGCGTAATGCCGACATATTCCAAAAGTTCAGGACCACGTCAGATCTTGGTATACTAAAGCATGACTGAATCGCTGCAGTAGTCATCATCGTCTTCGCGAAGCTCTCCAACGTTCTCTCGATGAGTTTACTGGCCGGTCCTACTCTGCCCAAGGACTTTCAGTTAGCGACATGTCACAAACCACACCATGGTCAATAAAACTCGATATCCTGTGGGAAAATGTGGTCACTCATGCATATGCTCGGGGAGGAAAAGCGGTACTGTTTCCGGAGCGGGGCCGGGAAGCATCACATAACAACCTACCTAAACAGGTTGGTTTGCCACAACTCAATCACCATTTGACCTCTATCATTCAAATTCGTTTTCACCATTCGATCGTCGTCAGGTGCATGAGTCTTCTCCAGCTGCATGCTTGGAGTTGGTATGCAGTTGCCAGTCGGCCGAACATCCGCCCCATGTGTGCGCTGAGCTTCAAACTGATAGCACCTGGTCGCAACATATAGTAGTAAACACGCCCAATACACTTCGTGGCTCTAATGGTATAGCACCGAGCTGCCTGCTTTCCAGTATGGCCTTTCTGTAGGATGGCCGGACACCTACGGCAGCACTGTCTGTCTCTCTTGGAGGCACAAACCTCAATACGGCAGCTCTTGGAAGGCAACACAAGCTACATACTAGAGAGACGATGTCTTTAAAAGGGGCACTACCATCTATTGCTCCAGGAGAAGACCAGAAGAGATGAAATTGGGAACGAAGTCTGCCGTTGATTGGCGATAGAGCCGTTCTGTGGGTGGTTCTCCCAGTCAGTCACTCCTGGAACATCCCTTCGGCTCAGGCGACCATGCATATTGTCCTTTCAACCACATGTCTGGTAAGACGAAAACTCCGCAAAACCCTTTCATCTCCTGACTCTGGATTAAAGGTTCTTCTCAACAGACACATGTCTTCGTGATCGGATGGAATTCACCAAGGTGATGTAAGCAATCCGTGGAACCAGAGTGGCCTGCAGCCATCCGTGCTCTGTGCCTCGGCTTTTCTCGGAGAATCCGGCATTGAATGGGTCTGCGCGTAGCCCCGGCGCCTTAGAAGTGAGACCGACAGTTGCCCCACGACCTCTCCGGTAGCGGTACGGTACATGATTACACATAAAGGAAATTTTACCACGGTCGCATGGTCTAATGGTTATGAGTAAGTCAACAATCATTATGCCTAATCATACTACATACTAACAAATACTCTAGCATGTCCTTCACAGTCCTCTCCGAGATTCGGACAAGGTTCCGAGTTCGATCCTCGGTGTGACCTACTATTTTGCCTATTTTTTGCATTAACCTCAATTGCTGTATCACAACGTTTGACTGATTTCCATGATCACAACTCCTTCCAAGTTCCATAGCATAAGAGGTGAGCAAGTAGGATGGGTTCATATATTTTTGTTGAGCCTAACATGTCTCCTGGCTTACTTCCCACCCCTTTTCCTTCTGTACGCAATGAATACTACATACGTCTTGACCTCCTGAATCGCTAACAATGAACCTGCAAACACAGCCGATGAGCAGGTACCATAGTCAATGGTGCACGCTTCTTGTGGTTCAGTCCTGCTAACACCTGTCAGCATACCTACACGTATAGAAGCAGCGCTTTTGGTAGAAGATGTCAATGCATCAATTGCGGTTGTTGGTAGCGGACTGATTGATTCGCTACCTGTAGAGTGTATGCCCAAGCTTGCTAAGTAGAAGGTCTGTAGGCCTGCTGTAATATCCCGCAAAGTGAGTTGTACCTGGAAGTTACTTATTCATTTTGAAAAGAAGCACCAGGCAAGATCGTGGGCTGTCAACCGCTGCTTATGCCTGTTTTTGTTCCCGCTAAACCAACAATCGAGTAAGCGTGCCTATCTCAAAGGCGCACCAACTCCTTTGCTCCATGTGGTGACCGGCAGCCACGAGCTGGACATCTCTTGCGACCTAGCAACTACATGATAGCTGCTATGACAGTCAACATTCTGTCTAGGTGCTGGTTCGGACCCTGGCTAACGCACGACTGATATCTGATGTGAGTGGATGTTTTGGCTTGAGACAAAACTTCTTCAAAGTGCTAATGGTGAACCGTGGCGCTTTTGGAGGAAGAAACCAGGACAGGAGGAGAAACACTTGGATGCCACTAGGCGGCTGCTCTTCTGCGACACTCGTGCCGGTGTTGTCCTTACGCCTAGACTCTTGGATAACCAGGCCACCCGTGCAGCAACCCCAGCAATCTCAATGCCTATGACCCTGTCTCCTGCTTATCCATGACATGCAGGTGATCGTATGCAAATGCTGAATACTGATATTATAAGAATGGTGATTTGATTGCTCATATAAGCTCCAAGCTTTAATATCTTGGGCATGTCAGCCCTACTAGGTACCCGTCTCTTCCAAGCTGTCAGCTGGTGCCTGCATGCCTCCATCTTATGGGCAATCTTAGCCACTCGCTTGATATGATCGAGGGTGTGTCAAAGAGTCTCCGTGTCTAGTTATTACACGTAGCTTCAAGGGACGTTGACCCTCAACATAATGACTATCCAGCGCCCTCCCCTTCTCTTCGTGCTCGTCCTTCGCTTGAGCGAACCGCGGATATTGAGGTATCCCGAGCTAGTGTATAACTTATATAGCCAAATCCCAAAAAAAAAAAAAAGAACCCCGCAATCTGATGATTCGCATTCTGGTACCAAGATGTGCCGCCGCCCAAAGCCCAATATCTCAACCGAAACACAAAGCGCAATAGGGGGGGAAAGGAGATCAGAAACACGAAAAACAAACACCGAAACACCAGCTTCAGGCCAGCCGCTGTGCTCCCATTTTCCAGTGGGGTGAATGTAAATCAGCCGAGTAACACACGCACGCGCCTTTTGAATATGTACTCCAGCTAGCAAATAGGTATAGTAAACGATGGACCGGAAAACGGATATATAGGTAGGTATGTTCGATAGCGACAAAGGAGATGTTCGATGAGTCGGGAAGAAGACGCGGAGGCTCTTCTGTCTGCCTGGCTTGCGCAATCACGTCTTCCGGTGCTGGGATCCCGTAGTGTGTCCTGTCTTGTCCCTGTATTTCGATCAAGACACCTTCTGCAAGCAAGAAAAACAAAGGCAATATATTCCTCATTTTAAGGTCCCCTCCCCCGAACGTCCGTCCGAAAGTACTGTCGGTTGCCCGATCTATGCGAAGAAATGTCTAGTAGCCGTGGTATCCGATTCCCCCCCCTGGATTATATAATGTCCCCTCAACAGTGGCTCCAGGTCACCGTGAGCGGGATGCAGCGAGAGATGGAAACGAGTATTAAAAGGATGAGTAGATGGTGAGAACGTATATGATTGATTCATATGACGAAGGGAAGTAGAGTTGAGTGTGAGGTGATGGCCCGTTTCGAGTCGACTTCGTCGTGCTTAGCGCTGGCCGGGATCGTGGGGGCCGCTGGGCCGTGTCGCCCATCCGGACTCGTAGGGTTCTCTTTTGAACGGTGTGTAGCCTTGCACGGGTGTGTTCGTGGCCGAGGGTGCGGTCGTAGGTGTCCCGGAAGGCGGGTCGGATCGCAACGGCGGGAGTCTCGGAGGCGCCCCTGCCGATGGCGTTCCTGGCTGCGAGAGGGTTGTCGGGTAACTGGGTTGGTGGATCGGCGGGAGCGTACTGGGAGTCGAACCATATGCATGAGAGGAGTATTCCAGCTGAGAATCTGTCCTCCGCCGCCGAGATGCCCTCTCGCCCGTTGTCGGATCGGCGGCTCCGTACTGCTGTATAGGCATCGACGTCGGCGGTCTAGTAGCAGGCACGAGGGGGCTCCTCTCCGCGAAGGAGCCACCGCTTCTGGCCGAGTTAGGGCTCGGGGGTCCCTGGAAAGCGAGTTCGCTGGTCCCAGGCGTCCGGTACACGATGTCGCGGAGCCGATCGCGCTCCGCACGGTATCTGTCGCGCTCGGCCTCTGCATCTTGCAGTCTCTTTTCGACTTCGCGGTTCTGAGCCTCCAGCTTCTGGATGTTGATAGCCTGTTGTACTTCCCTGTCCTTTTTCCGCTGCCGAAACCGCGCAGACGCTCCTGCATTTCGCTGGCGCTTCTCGTCCGCCTGCTTCGAGCCCTGGTACATCTCTATCGGTACGATGATATTATCGCCTTGGGTCGGGGCAATTTGGAAAGCAGCGTGCCCTTCCGAACCTGGCATTCCTCTTGCTCCACCCCCGCCTTCCTGTAGGGGGTGTCCGTGTCCGTAGCCCCCTGACCATCTTGGGTCATTTGGTGGAAGATGAGGGGGGAAGCTCCTGTTGTTTGGTGGAAAACCGCTCGTGTACGGTGAGGTCGAAGCGAAACTGCGTTGCTGCTGTACTTGTTGGCTGAGCCCCCCTGGGGGCTGTTGCGGTCTTTGGTGCGCTGGTGCGTTGGCTTGCACAGAACCCGGCTGTGACGGAGGCCGTGTCGGTGTCGCCAACGGGGGAAGGCTTGTTGGTGGCCCGCCCCCAGTACTGTCAACCCTTCCAAGCTGTGGCCGCAGAGATGGCGTGCCCCCCGGCCTCGGCTGGTGCTCTGGCCGCACAGATGTACCAGAGTCATGGTGAAAGGCCCTACTTGATTCTGGAAGCGTAACGGGGAAGTACGGCGCTTGCTGGGGAGTTGGCGTGCGAAATGATGGGCCCTGTCCTCCGCTGCTAGACCGAGGTGATCTTGGTGTCAAGATCCGTCTCGTCGCTGCCATCGCAGGAAATGGCTGGAATGGACCGGGAGAGCCGCGAGCCGTAGAAAGTGGTGCCAGCGCCGGTGGGCCTCCGGGCGTTGGGTTTTGCTGTCGTTGACCCCCCATGACTTGGCCATGAAATGAGAATGGCCGTGGTGCGGTTGGACTCAAGTTAGGTACTGGACCGGGTGTGTTAGGAGCCGATGTGTTGGTTTCGTTTCGCCGGCGTGCTGTTGTTGATTGTGCCTCGGAGGGATTGAGTATGTTGTGAACACCGAGTCCCCGGTATGGGTATGACTGCGTGTCTTCTCCATTGGTTCGTGGGATACTGGTGTCTCCCAGAGACCTGTCATCTTGCTGGCCGCCACCTCCTCGATGTCCTGGCTGATGAGAGTCTCGTGAGGTATTGGTGCCCGTGGGGGATGTTGAAGTCCGAGGAGAAGCAGATCGGCGCGCAGGATCCCACTGCGACATCGAAGCCTGTTCCCCTACTCGCTGGTGGTCCTGAGGACCCAGACATTGACCAACTCTACCAGTTGCAGCTTGACACTGTTCAGTTTCTTTCTTTGCTGTACTACTATCTGACGGATCTCCACGCTGTCTGCAGCACGCCCACTCCTTCCTGCCTTGACGACTCGGTTGGTATCCCACGACCACGGTACTGTTAGTGCGAGAAGGTGGTTGCTGAGGGGCTTGCCGATGACGAGGATCTTGGACCGCCACTGCGATGGACTGGCGGCCGGGATAATGGCGTATGCTTGATGTGACTGATATAGCGTGGTTTCTGTTGTCGATGTTGCGGGAAAGACTGTAGGCGGATCGTTGGTTTGACCTGATACTTGCCCTCCTCTCCTTCACCAGTATCCAGGTTATACTCGATGTGAAGAGTTGCTATGTGTCGTTCCAACCCACTGGTTATGGGAAAGCTTCTTAGCTATGTGCTGAGAAATTCTTGTCAAGCTACTCTGAGCTGGTTCAGGTGTGGTCGTAGATTGGTGGTAATATCGAGTTCTGACCGGTTCCAGTTCCGAAGCTGTACGTCTAGAAGGCGCAAAGACAGAAAGGTAGAAGACGTCTGGCCAGCGGTTCCAGACAGGCGGCGGCTCGGAGATATCAGCTAACTTGTACTGCCCAACTGGAACTGTACCAAATCACAGGAAGGTGTGGTTGTGACCAGTACAGATGGGATCAATAAAGCGGACCAGTCACGACCCTGATCTGAAGCCCTGCGTAATGAATGGCTGAGAAAGCCTACCCACGCTAGAGCCCCTGTGATCTGAACGGCAGGCAATAGCCACAGTGTTACGCTTGGTCCGGGGTCTGGAGTCGAATACACCCTGAGAAAGTCGACGGGAAAGGAGCTAGCGGCGAGATGGTCTAAGAAGTATTTCCGGAGAGTTCAAGTCGGTGTAGGTCAGAAAGTCGTTGTATGACCAGGTATCGCCTCGGAAGCGGTAAGCTCAGCGCTTTGTTCGCTGGATCAGTATGCTTCGTCAAGCTGTAGAGAGCAGATGATGGCAGAGGTACGGTTGAGTAGTCCGATATAGCAGACCTGAGTGAGATAAGTTGCCCGCTGGACTAGCTTCCACAAGCAAAGCCTCTTCTTTTCGAAATTTCCCTCTTCTTTCCATCCTTGGCATCACGTACCTAAGCTCCCCATGCCCGTTGTTATCATCGAAAGGGTGTGTGATCATACAAGGGGTGGAGCGGACATGGGGGTGGTTTTGGGACGGCAGCCGGGGTGCAGAAAACTCCAGGGGCCCCTTACCCTTGTTCAGGCTTGCGTTGGGACTGACCGACAGGGCTTAGAGGCTGGAACCCATACTATGGATGCCATATGTTGGGGGTCATAAGTTCAGTGCTGAGTAACCCCATGGCATGTTGCTTTTTGAGACTGCTGCTGCGAGATTGTGGGAGTTGAAGAACATGGAGACCAAATCTTACATTACCATAAAGCCGTTGCGAGATGTGAATATCTTCGCAGCTGTCCAAGTGTTGACATACTAACTCAGGCAACGTCTGACATCTGTAGCTGGAGGGGCACGCGGAACATAAGGTCTCACCCCCCCGGGGACCCCAAAGGCTGAGGGCGGCTATTCAGCGACCAACCCGAAGACGCAGGAGATAGTTCGGGCGACACATCCCGAACCACCTCAACCTCCTAGGTTCTACCGCCTCACATATGCCATATGGCAGCCACCTCGACAAGTAACACGATGCTGGCCAATAGTCGATCCTGCCGACAAAAGCAACATGGGGGAAACCATCGTGGCGAGCATGCTATGTATCATTTCTCTAAAGAGACATAAGCTACAAATCGGTTGTGCACAGACGGGACCGGTGTGAGAGATACCAGCACTGCCTACGTGGCTAGTGGAATCCTTCTGAGGTTGTTCCCATCTCTGCGGAGTTGTGCTGGTCGCTTCGCGTGCAGAATGATGCGAGTCATAGGTGGTGGGCAGAGGGACCAAGCAGCGGTTATGAAGTTATGACGAGCTTCATATACATGCGCGCCAGCTCATACCTACATACATACATACAGTGCGTTCCCGGTCAGTCCGTGGGAGGAAACAGGTGTTCGTCGTAGGTCAGTGAGTGGGCAGCCAGGCGCCAGGGTCACGATCGAAATACCACGATACTCCGTACAACTGCACAACAGCGGGACAAGACGGTCGCCCTAGTGCGAATCCACCAGCAAGCGAACGTTCGGTTCATCCGCAGCCGCGGAAAGCGGAAAACCCCCCTTGACTGCTTGGGTCGTGGGTCGTGGGTCGTGGGTCTTGAGACTTGGCTACAGTGCATCCAGCTGATAAGTAGTTATGATGAGTTGCTCAACTAGAAAAGTTCGAGTGGGCGAGAGGAAGCCCGGGGCTGTGTGGCCGACAGTCTCGGTCTCGACTCTCCAACTCCCAAGTCCTCCCATGGGCCATGTGAGGTTCATCTCCTGCTGTTATTAGCAATACGACTTCAATCAAGACTGGCGAACAGGCCTGTCGCAACCCTGTCTCTACCAGGCAGCTCTGTACAGTCTAGACAGTCGTTTCCCAGGTTCGTTCTGTGGTTGCTTTACTTGGTTAGTTGTTAGTTGTTTACGCTACGTAGCATGCATGGCACCTCCAAGCCATCAGGTACCAATAACACCCTGTTGGGAAGTGATACTGATTCCTGATTCCAGCCCAACGCCAGAGCGGTGTCGCATCAGGGCCCTGCCTGCCAGCCAGCGTCAGCGTAATAAGCAACTGGCAACAGGGCGGCAGGAGGATCGCCGACGCAGGCAGAGACAGGCAGGCATCTGCAGACTGCGGGGCGCAATGCTGGATGAAAACCCTGACGGAGACCCCAGCCAAAGCGGCCTGTCGATCCTGGAGTACCTGCAGCAGCGAGCGAAGGGTGATGCCATGGCCAAGAAATAGCCAAAACTTCACCGCCAAGGAGGCTTTTCGGAATAAGGATACAGAGCCAGACTTGCGACATGAACCGTATAAACGGCAACGCTACCTCATGGATCCTGGACGATTCGACTCATCTGCTTTTCTTCCTTGGTAGGCGAGAAGTGCGGCACAAGAGAGAGAGAAAGGATGATACCGTATTTTTTGTGGAAGTTGATTTCGAGTGCCCCTGCTTGGCGGCAGTGGCTTACGTGGGTATAGGAGACCACCAGCCTCAATCAGCTTCTAAAGTGGGCTTATCAGAGATAAGGAGGTATCAAGCCACAGCTAGATGAAGCTGGAGGAGCAATCCCCACACTGTCCGCGCGCAAGCCACTGACGCTAAGTATGGGGACTCCGAATCAATTATCAAACTGCACAGAAACTACGGTACTCCATAGCCCAGTCCATTTTCTTCATCCTCTACTAGGTATATGTATCACCATCGAAAGCGACTCGTCCGACGAAGCACGGCCGCACTGCGAGGCACTGCATGTAGGTAACCTTTCCGGAAGTTGGGCCACGGCATTGCGGCCATGCGCATGTAGGTATACACCATCAGGCCCTGGTCGACCGTGACAGTATGTGCCATCCGACCATATCTGCGGCCAGGTATGCGGCCTCGAGGAACATGTTGATCTTTCGGCGCAAGATTATGCCACAGCAGCAGGCCCTTCCCCCCGGCCCCCTGCCTCTCTGTCCCTCGCCTGTCCATGTTTGGTGGTGCACCCCCGTCAGCGCAGGGATTCTGTTTCGATTCCATCAACCCAACAGCTTGGGTGCGAGTGTCACGCTCTAAACCGCGTCTGGCGTAGCCGACACGCGGATGGCAGGGCTATGGCCGTCAACTGGCGACGGAGACTTCTCAAAACGAGGCAGTGTTTCGAAACGCTCAGGCAGTCTGGCAGTCCAGGGCAGGGCTGGTCAGCCGCCATCACGAAATATGACGAAAATAGCGAGGTGGACACTGGAAATCCTGCCAGACACAGCTGTCATATCTGTCATATTTCGTGCATGGCCTTTCCCTGGTGCCAGCCTCGCTTATTGCCTCGTCCCGACAGATAAGTCGCATCTGGTGGTCACTGTTACTGTCACATCGACCACTGACCACCTTATCACGGTTCCAGGTTCTGCTCCAGGTTCCGATGAAAGCCTGATATCCGGCGAGAGGGTTGACGATGCGAGGTGCATTGTGTCGCTGACACTGTGCCTTCGAGAAAGAAACAGTGGGGATGCTGAGCCTGGCTGCCTGAGTCCTGGGAGCTATCGACCGGCATGCACATTGCAAGTATCTCGCTCGGGTAGTCCTGTCCCTGGTCGTAATTTGCTTTTAATAAGCCTGCCCCTGGATCATCAGATTCATCACGCCGTCTGAAAATACCATGTTGGATTTTCAATCCAGGAACAAGGTCCGAGACATTGGATAACGAAAGCAATATTCCGTCACCAGCATCACATGTACAGCGTCACACTAGACGGCGCTGCAAAGAATGCTCCTGTGGTACACGTCACGTTCCCTCTGCCCTAACTCGGACCTATCTTCAACAGAGGTGGCGGCATTCGACAGGCCAGCCAGCATAAGACTTACAAAGGACCGTGCTTGCATGATGATGCTACCCAAACACGAGGTAGTGGGTTCTCCGGATCTCTTCAGAAGAACGCCTGGTCACTCTGGTGCGCCCTGACCAGACAGCCCAGACCAATCATCGCTGTAATCAAACCCAGGTTGCAGTGGCGGTAAGCGACCACACGCCACTAACAGAATAAGATGACGCCGTTGGACAGCAGGACATGACACGGGTAGCTACCCGTAATAATTCTAATGAAGCCATCAGTGAGATCCCCGGTCAGTGGAAACTTCGACATGATACGTACATCCTGAAGCACTGTGAGGTGAGCTGGTTCTTCGCTGCCCAATGCCATGCTGTTGAGCTTGGGGACCATTTATTCGTCTTATAGTTGCCTATGTCCAGCAGTTTCTCCCAGACTCCCTCACCTTCAACGCTGTGGGCAAGAAACTAGGCAAAAGGTATGTACTGAAAGACTCGGCCGGGCAATGGACAGACTCTAGGAAGACACGCGAAGGCCGTCTGATCAACCTCCCCGGCCCGTCCCCTAGGTCAACTACATACGGTCTAGCTGTCCAGCTAATATCGGTTGATCAATGATCAATCTCTGCAGCTATCCACCAGGCGCTTATTCTTATTAAGTAGAGCGCAGGGGACGAGCCTGGAAGCAGGCTAGAAGCTGAAGGAAATCTCAATCCCACAGCGCTCAATCTATCGACTCAACCCAGCAATCCGGACTGCCGTATCTTGATCGGACCCTACGGACCCTACGGACCCTACGCAGAATCTGAGAGCTATGGCATGCAGAACGCTGCTGCAGCTAAGGAATGACTGCAGACTGCAGCCTCGCTTGTGATCTCCCTCGCTTGGGGAACAAGGGTCCACGGTGATGGGCAGTGCTTCATCCATGGGCCACGCATGGGTTCGTCAAGGGGAGCTGTCACTTCTCGCACTTTCGTCATGTCCACCGCCGCCAGATGAATCATCATCAGAATATGGAATTGCGCGACCACCCATGCGGCCATGGAGGATGGAACTATGGATTCAAGAGCAATTGCCAGCCGCGCCGCAGCCAGGGTGGGAGGGCCCAGGAGACCGGTCTCACCGTGTGAAGCAAAGCGCCTGCCTACTTGCCACTTGCCACACACAGCAGCCAGCTGATCATTGTTCCGCGGGCGATATTGCCATCGACCTCGAGCCAACAAATCATGCCACGGGGTCAGGTCTCTTCCACGGACTAGTAGTTTCGGGTAATAATACCTCGTGTTTCGTCAGCGCCATATTCTTCCTCTCGGCTTGGCGAGATGGTATCATTAATCTCGCATCCCAGACCCAGTCCGTGCTGCGAATTACCACAGTACTTTTAGTGCTGGACTTCGCAGGATTGTGAACAGTGAAGTGCACTGAAGACGGGCTCGAATAAGCTCATAAAGATCGCCGTGGCCGTCACACTCTATCCCTGCGTGGCACGGATTCGAATAACCCACGGAGAAAATGAAGTGGAGCGAACTGCTGCATTCCGCACGCGATCGTTAGCTTCTGCTTTTGTGATTTCTTCTCGTGGCAGCCTGTCTGCCTGTGAGATGTCGGCAGCCATACCCGCATTTGTTGGAGATCATGTGCGTCGTGGCTCGCCTCGCTGACCGCCGGCGGCGGGCGGGCGGGCAGCGGCGGCGGCGGCGGCGAGGAGGGACCGGCCTGTCAGTGGTCACACTACGGGACGGCACGAAAGTCTGCCTGGTTATTCCTTTCGATCAATAGTGCAATCCTCAATGGCCTCGAAACCCATCGTACCCGACGAGCCCAGCCCAACTAACCGCCTCCGATATAGCTACACAGAGGGCGTGCGTGTTTAGAACATGGCGCATGACGCGTGCAGACCTGAAGCCGTCGCATCCACGGGGCAGCATGGCAGGAGAAGCTTTATTGGCACGGGGAGCCTTCACCGACACGACACTGCTGCCACATGTACAGGCTGCATATCCATATCCATCATACGTCGAGGGCCTCATCATGCACCTCGCGAGCGAATGTGGACAAGTCTGCACGAGTCTGCCCACCCTTCTTTCTGGAAGCGGTCACCAAAGCAGAAGCATTCCCGATGCGATCTTCGTCACAGTAGCTATTGGGCGGTGAAGCGCGGGTCGTGCCAATGGGGAGGCGGCCGGCTTCACCAACCTGCCAAACCGCTGCTGCGCGGCCGATGCAAGGCGGTCTGAAGTCGTTTGGGTACGCTTCTTTCGCTCTGCATGCGCACGACTTCGCCTCGCCAATGCACCACAGGTGTCATTCACTAGCTTCCAGGAATCATATGAGCATCGCTACCTCACTGACAGGAAGGTTAGGTGTAGGTAGGTAGCTGCTTTTTGACCGTTCGCGGGTCGGCCTTCAAACTTCCCTTCTTTTCCAAAGCACGCCGCATGAGTCCTCATGCTGATATTGCAGTCGACAGCTCGTGAGGATTCAATCGCGCCTGTTTAGCGCGCTTCACCATCGGCAGTATCATCTGAGCTCCTTCTTAGAGCGACTCTCGTCTCATCCCGCCTTTACTTGCAACAGAGGCAGGCAGACAGAGAGGACCTGTCAACCAGCCAACCGCTATGACGAACGGTCCATGTGCACTCTCCAACGCGGCAAGCGAAGAGGTGAATAGCCGCCGCTCAAGACGCGACGGCGCCTTTAGGCCGAAAACGCCGACCGGGTGCATTGGACGGAGGAACTGCATATAGCATCAACGGCTATGAGGCCCGCGTTTGCCTGAAATACATTAAAAACCATCAATGTCGCATGTTTAAAAGGCCTTTTGTTCACGCGCCATCGTGAAGTCGCCACTCGCCAGTAGGCGACGCAATTGAAGTGTTCAGTGAGCGAACGTGTGTGACAATTTACGAAGTCTGCTGGCTGTGCTATATCGGAAGACGATCCGAACCGAGTCCCGCAACCCAAGAGCATCCCCCCACCGATTCGGGACGGAGCTCAGTGTTACCTAGAACCTAACGAGCGTGTCGACTTCACAACGACAACGACAAGAGGGCAGAAGCACCAGCTCACGCCTCGTCCAACTTTATTAAGCCGATCGATCATACAGCAAAAGACCACCGCCGCCCAAGATGTCTTCCTCGGCCACCACCAAACCAGCCCTCCAGCAGTGGCACGTCACGGAGCCGTACGTGCACCCGCACTGCGGGCTGGGCGAGGGCCCGTACTACGAGGCGGCGACCAACAGCGTGCGCTTCGTCGACATCAAGAAGCAGCGCGTGCACGCCGTTTCGCTGGACGCGGGGCCGGGCTCGCTGATCACAATCCAGCTCGACACGCCCGTGTCGGTCACCGCCGACATCGCCGGTATCGACCCGCGCGACCGGATCCTGATCGGCGCCAAGTACGGCATCGCCGTGCTGGACCGCCGCGCCGGCACCTACGAGTACGTCGCCCGCTTCGCCAGCGGTGTCGACAATGAGAGGCTGCGCGGCAACGACGGCGCTGTCGATCCCCATGGACGCTTCTGGCTGGGCACCATGTCGGATATTGGGCTTCATCTCCAGGCCGAAGGTAAAGAATGAATGGAGGCTTTTCCTTTATGGATATGGACTCAGTGGAAGGGCAATACACTAGATGTTTGAAGATCAGAACAGATCACGTTTCCGGTCTTCTCATGGTTGAGCTGGGCTTCCATGAGATGACAAGTTTTCGTCACGTGGCGCGCCGGAAAGACCTTCTCTGGAAGAACTATTCCAAAGACGCAAGAGCGAGACCTCCTTGAATCCCCATTCTAAATGATAAACTAAAAATCTACAACGCGCACTAACGCACGAAAACCTAGGCCACCTCTACCTCTTCACTGGCACGCGCACAGCGGCGCAGTCGATGCGACACCCCGTCACGATCCCCAACTCGGTGGGCTGGTCGCCGGACAACAAGACCATGTACTTCACGCACTCGACGGAGCGCACCGTCTACGCGTGGGACTACGCACTCTCAGACGGTGGCCTGTCCAACGAGCGCGTCTTCTACCGGCACGAGGGCCCCGGGGAGCCCGACGGCTTTCGCGTCGACGTCGAGGGGTACATGTGGCACGCCGTGTACGGCGAGTCGCGCGTGCTCAAGATCAGCCCTGCAGGCGCGCTCGTGGGGCAGGTCAACCTGCCTACCCAAAATATCACCTGTGTGCAGTTCGTTGGCACTGAGCTGTTCATCACTACGGCCAGCATGGAGAAGGGCGAGGGCCCTGAGGAAGCGGTCGAGCTGAGCGGCGCGTTGTATCGGGTTGATGTGGGGGTCAGGGGACTGGATCCGTTCGAGTTCAAGATGGACAACTAAGAAGGCGGACGGACGAGAAAGCAGTGAGACGTTGGGGAAAACGGGCAAAGCAAAACCTACCCGGTCACGTAAAATCATCAGAGTCGCATGCGTAGTCACGGTGGAACGGTCATGGTCATATCGTATAGTTAGGCCCAATGTTCGCGTCAAGCATTGTAATTATGTATCTTTCGGCTTCAGCGCATACATGCGTACGGGATAAAGCTCGCCCGGGAACCCGTGCTGTACCTCCGTCTTGATGATGCGCAAGCCAGCCTTCTCGAATATCGCCCTGAACTTCTCATCTTGCCTGTAGAAATATTCCTGTCAGTCTGATGTATATCATATCCGCACACGAAAGACCACCTCTCAGCTCGCTCAGACCTCCGTAAAACTCACCTCGTAACACTGCTGTCCAGCTCATCAAACACGTCCTCGCCCGTCGTGCTCATGTTCTCCTTGACGGCGATGAGCCCCCTCGTCCTGCCGTCCTCGCCGACGCTCAGCACGGAGCCGCACCGCCGCAGGTACTCCTCCAGCTGCTGGTCGGTCAGGTGGCCCAGACACCACTGGTTCCAGACCAGGTCGTAGCGGACGTCGCTCTCGTCGTCGGCCGGCCGCCACTCCTCGAGCCCGACGTTGAAGATGCGACCCACGCCCTCGAGCCCCGCCAGCGGCGCCGTGAACTTGGCGATCGGCTCCACGACGTCGACGACCTCGGCGACGTCGAGGAGTAGGCCCTGCGTGATGCGTCCGATGCTGTAGCATGTCTCAGTCTCAGTCTCGAGGCTTCGTGACTCTCGTCTTTTGTGTCCACCAGATGAGAAGCGAGGCGAACAAACAGATGAAAAAACGTCAGACGTGGAGAAAGAGACAGCCACTTACCCAGCACCACCTTCCAAGGCCCTCTTCACAGCCTTTTCGCCCTTGACCCGGCCCAGCCCCAGCTTCGCGAGGAAACCCCGCGAACCCCGCAGGTCGACGCGCGAGATCTTGGAGTAGCCGCCCAGCATGCCATTGTCGTCGGCGTCGATGCCCTGCCAGTACTGGCGCCCATCGTCGGCGCTGATCTTGGCATCGGGCGCGGCGACAGTGGTCGTGGCTGTAGTTGTGGTGGGGTCCGATGCCTTTTCTTCGGAAGTTGACATGATGCTTGGTGGGGCGCTGTGAAATCGAACTCAAGATTGGGAAATGATGTCTTCACCACTTCTCCCGTCAATTGGGGTTCCTGGTTATGGCAGGTTCATTGAATTGCCTGTACGGGTATATATACGAGAAAGAGATTGAGTTGTTTACGTATGAGTGGTCGACGTTGGATGAGATTCCAGACGCGAGAGGAAAGAGGTAGAGGTGGAAACCCCCCCATCACGTGTGAGCATGGTCGAAAACACTAGTGGGCACTGTGCAGCTCCAATGCGACTGCCATGCTCCTTAAATTCGAGTGGCTTCCCCTTTTGGGTCCAAATGTCTCTGATCTAGAACAACCGAAACAATAGGGGGTTAGGTTGACTATCAATAGGTATCGCCTTGAGCGATGATCTCGCGTTGACCACAGGGCCCTTAATCAATAAGCACTTCACCAGGGAAACAGCTGCCAAGTTGAGTATATGTGTTACTATGTAATATGCCCAAAGATTCAATTATGAACATGAAGGGTATCAATGATCGGTTACACCCCTGTGGAGAATGGCGCTTGTTGCTGCGTCAGATTCCAGAAGAAACAGTGGCATGCGTTCCTCCGATGCCCTCTTATGTTCGGATTAGGATCGGACACCGCAGGACGTGTTTCGTGTCACTCTTATGAACAATGCATAGGCTAGAGCACGTAGCCATTGACACCGACGGAATTCCAATCGCGCACCCCCATTGCTTCCTCGAGCTCTACGCACCGCCAAAGCGCCTCCTTAGCCTTGTCTGGTTGCCCACTCTCTTCGTGTGCTCTAGCCAGAGCAAACCAAGCGTCTGAAAAATTCCAGCCCGTGCCTAATTGAGTAAGGCCGGACAAGAGCCCATAGGCCCTGTCCCGAGCAGCAAGTCGATCAACAAGGGGTAATGAGACTGCCTTGTGAGGGGCCGGCAGCTCTTCTGTGACTGGCAGGCCTGCTGGCTTATGCGATGGGATGAGTTTTCTACTTCGTGTTGCTGCCGCTGATTTGTCGCGTCCATTGCCGCCGAGCCCTAATGGTGAGGTAGGTAATGTCGGTCCTCCCCTTTGTGGCTTGTCCGGATATGTTTTGGCGGTAGGACTCGTGCATTCCGGGACAAGCGGATCCCCGTCAGGCAACTGGATGCTAGGTATAGAAGGCGGGGGTAGGAGCACTTCATCATTAACGTCCAGCAGGATATTTGATAGCCCAACAATAGCGGATGGGTGATCTGGGTAGTGCATCAAGGCTTCCTCAAAGTAAGCTCTCGCTAAGTAAGGTGTGCTTTCAGCGACAGCTAGAACGCCCATCTAGTTTGGTGTTAGTGGCATTACTTTCTCATGGGCCGAGAACTCTCACCTCAGTGCGTACGTCACCCCAAAGCTCCTCGACACACTTCTTCCCACCCCAGCCTGGATTTCGCGACGTCAGAGCACCGCTTGAATCTTTGGCAATCTCGATTTCTAGATTGTCCACCAACTTCTTGGCTTCATTGATCGCACTCTTGGCATCACTATACAGCTTGGCGCGCCGATAGAACGAAGCTATCATTAACCATACTTTGATGAGAATAGTATGTCTCTGGCGCTTGACTTGATCCTCCGGGAATTGTATCGTGGGTAAAGGGTTGGGGGACGACAGCGAATCCAGGACTGGTACGTCGGAGCCCGTCGCGGACCCCATGACGGAAGAGACAGATGAGTCGAATCGCAGTAGCCCACGGCCTCTTGAGAAAGATTGTTGACTCGAAATGTCGTTCCTGCTACTCCAAGCAAAGAAATCCGGCCGCTCATTGGCTGATCCATCTCCCATCGGGGTGAAGAAAGGCTCGCCGTCCACTACCGTCGTCTCATGAGGTGCGCCATCACTGCTGACGGCCCGACGCTGTTGCTGGGCGCTGCTATCTCTCTTCTTCAAGCTTCCTCGTCGGGTCGAATCACTACGTCGCCCGCGAGTGCTCGCTGACCTGGTGGATTGACGAGAATCTCCAGTATCGCCGTTTTCCTTCGTGACATGTATGGTGGGAGCTGTACTAGAGTTGCTGACGGCGGTTTGCGAAGTCAGAGATCTTTCCGAGACCGGCGCGGGCTTCTCACTTCCTATAACACTGCCTCGTCTTGAGAAGCGTGAGCTTTTCTCGGATTTATGGCCGAATATGCTTCCCCTCATAGTTCTAAACGTCCCGGCTGAACTTTTCGGCACATCTAATGCAGACTTCTGGGCTGTAACAGGAGCACGGGGCTGCATACTCCCAAACAAGCGCATATAGAGGACAAGCAGTTCGTGACTTGCGTTGACTGCCACCTCGGGCCCTTCCAAAAGTTCCAGAAGAGCGAGCTGTGTCATCTTGACTTCAACTATACCCTCCTTTTCGAGGTCGTCCATCTGATCGACGAGACTATCCGCAGGGGACTTCCCTTCCTGAGCTTCCGCCTCATTAAGGTGTTCACTCCGAAAGGTGCCCTCCAAGTTCTGCGCCCCGAACAAAACCGCAGGATCCTCAAACTGCTCGAACGCTCCCTCGCAAGCGCGAGCGGCCGTAACGAAGTCTTGTTCAGCGCTCAGGAGAAGCGCAAGTAGGTGCCAGAGAGGAATCAGCGATCTTTCCCGCCAGTACAACCCAGTTCCGAGGACCTGTACTTCAGAATTCTTGTTAGACATCAACGCGGCCTTCAGAATGTCAATGGCTGCATTCAACTCCCTCTGCTCCGCCAATAAGAGGCCAAGGGTGAAGAGAGTCCTAACGTCGGTGGGATTGCCATTCTCTGGTGATAGTGACTTCCGCAAACTTCGTATAGCTTTCGCCTGGATTTCATTCCTTTCAGATGCATCATACGTTGTCCGAGACCACTGTGCTTGTGAAAGACCAATGGCTTGCCATGACAGCCCATATACGCGAGCAGGTATCCTCGGGTGAAGGATGACACCATCACCATTCTCCTCGTCCAGGGTCGGAATGCCATCGGTGTCATTAGAGAGCGGCGTTGGCAGACTTTGAAGCATGTTCTCCAACTCAACACCCAGGTCCCGTGCCTTTTCAGCAGCATCTCGAAATCCGTATTTGCACAGGGCCGTGATCGCCTGGGATATTGTCTCCAGGACTGTAGCATCATCGTCAAGGCTCGGCTCAGGGTGGCCCGTCTTGTCCACCCGAGCCTTTCCTTTTTTGACGATTTCCATATATGAGTCAAGGGCATGAAAAGCTAGGTCGAACTCGGCAACTGAAAGATGGACCGTGAAAAGATCTCGCAGAATGGCCGTCGAATGGAAAGTCTTCGTCGCGGCCCGATATAGGATGTCTAATACCCCGCGGCTGAGACCCTCTTTGCCACCAGGCCCCAGGTCGTTCTGATGCCAATCGCGTCCACTCAGAATACTCCAGTTGCTCATCACAGCAGATACGAAGTTTTCCACGTCCTCCCTCTCCTCTTCGGCTCGAGGGAAAGACGTTTCGCTGAGGAGAAGACCTTCATAGACGGCCTCAACTTTCTTCAACTCCATTCTGAGCTGGTTCCGCGCTGAGGCCTCGTTGGTCACTGCACTGACATTTCCCGTCGGGTATGGTAAATCCTGCTGGAGAATACCCGAAATGGCAGCGTAGTATTCGTTCCAGACTCTTCTTCTAGGGACGGCCCCTCGAAAGCCGAAGCCACCAAGATGAGGAGGCCCTTGAGCCTTAGACACTTCCCAGTACTTCGCCCACGAACGGAAGGGAGACAACGAGTTGGCATCCTCGAGACTTTTCTCTCCTCTCTCCAGAGCCTGGGCGTGGAGCATACACCACTCGGTGAGGAAAAGCTCGGACCAGAATTGCAGCTGTTTGCGACCTTGCTGTCCTGTCCAGACATGCGACAAGGAAACCGAGGCCGATTCGAATACGGCCAGTGCTCCGACCGTCTTATTGCTCCGCGATAGGCAGTTGGCCTTCAGATACGCGGCTTTCAAGAAACATACCCTCGTCCATTCTGATAGGTCGCCGGACTGCTCCAGTTGGGCGAGCTGGTTTTCCAGGTTCTGAGGTAGCCGTGCCTCGGCAAGTTCGTATTCGCCCACAGTCCAATGCAGCCATCCTGCGCAGACTTGAGCCTGAAACTTGTCTTGGTCATATGCGTTTTCGCCCTCGAATGCATCGTGTAGTTTGGGTAGCAGGTGTGCAACGTCTAGGTCTGTGGGCGAAACGGCGGTCGCGGACTTCGACTCGGGTCTCTGCTTCTGGGAAGCCTTTATAATGGCGAATTCGGTTTCGGCTGTTGTTGCAAGGCCTATGGTGAAGCTGTCAGTCTCGGATCCTCGCACAAAAGGAGCTGCCGTCAGAAACGTACATTCCCGGTCACTAGTATGCTTGCGGACCTTGCGCACCAACTCGGGCACTTCATCCCAGTTCCCTTCGCATCTTGCATCCTCCAGGCGGCCCAGATATAGCTCTGCTTTCGTTGGTTTCTGCAGCGCGGTAGGTTAGCACGTATGCGACAGCACACAGCACACGTGAAGAAGATAGGGGCAGATGGGGTAGCCACGCACGCTCATTGTGGCGGCTGCTCTCCACCTCGATCGACCCGAGCCTTGAGCAAACTACGCGACCGGCTGCTCAATTGGATTCCTGAATGGCATCTCGAGTATGGAATGGTGCAGGTCTTGGGTCATAGACTCATAGTCAGGCGGCAATCACGGTGGGAGGGTCGTCGTCGTCACCAGGTGCTGCTCAATGTTGGGTAATTTCTGTCGCGGCTGAAGCTGGCAATCAACCAATTGTCCGCATCCTTGCATTCGACGGGCCAGCCAGCTAGCGCAGGGGGTAACCTACGTCGCTGAATGCTCTAAGCCAAAAGCCTCGTAAGTGGAATAAACTAACAGCCTATGCAGCTAAGATACTTAATTACCTAGTGAGGTAACAGCCACGTTGGCCAGCCCCATTTCGATGTCCATCAATGTTGCAGGGGGCCCATCTTTAGCTTCTGAAAATCTTCAAAAAGTTCAACAGTGCATATATATCCGTGTTGACATATCACGTTGCGCCGGAGTCGTTTTCACCTTTGTTTCTCCATCCCTCTTCCTACCGAGCCTCGGGACCAATTTGAATATTCTCAAGTTCGGTGGTACCCGAAACCGAATTAGCTCGAGCTGCGGCTGCAACTTCACCAGTCAGTCAGTACCTGACGATCATCGACTTGTAAGATACGCGGCGGGCGTCGTGTGAAGTCATAAGAGTAACTTCTCCCGCCACGGCACTCTGTGTAGTCGTCCGTCCGGTTGTTTTCAGAGTGTGTCAATTCTACAATCCAGGCACGCATTACCATGGCTCTTGTAACGCTACCGCCAGAGCTTCGAAGCATCTGTCGAAGATTGACGTCGACAAAGGTAGAGCAACTACCATCCCTATTGCCAAGACTACTCAAAGATGTATTTCGCTGCCAGGAGCCCTTGTCAAGGCCACAGGAGTCCAAGGCCGCAGAAGGTGCTTCGGAAGCAGCTCAACTGGTGAACAAGCTGAAAACCCAGATAACCACACTCCTCGAAGGTAGAACTGTACAAGGTCACTTTGTCGGTGTCGTGTTAGTCAAAGCCGTCATTGAAAGTGGTGGCTGGGAGTGTCTCCGGGCATCTGAGAGGTGGGTGCGCGGAATACTCTCTATTCTCCAGGTGAGTCTACAAATCCACTCGCATCATGACAACCACGGCCGCTGACACGGAGCAGAGAAAGGATCCGGCGCCCACGAAGGACTTGTGCCTTATGACTTTGACCAAGATCTACGTCTTGATGCATGGGTTCCCGACATTAGTACGAGAGATCGCGAGTGATACTTTGCCTACATTCGCAAAGGCTTGCCTGCAGATTTTGACGCCGCCGGCCTCCAGCAAAGCTCCCAAACCCCCCTACAGCCTCATTGAAACTATCTTCGAGGCAGTGTCGACTCTGGTCCCACTCTATCCTACGACCTTTCGTCCCTTCGCTGGAAAGTTCAGAGCCGATGCTCGACCATTTTCAGCGCCAACCATCTCGGACAGCGTGTTGGTTCCCTCTACCTTGCGGGAGAGCAGTCGGCGGCTGACAATACGACTGCACATGACAGCTCCGAAGGGCGGAGATTCTACGGAATGGATCAAGAGCATCGAGGCGTCTGTTCGAACGGTCCACTCGACAGCGGATCAAGTTTTTCGGGCCATCAATGAGAGCTGGGAATCAACATCGGGCTACACTCATCAGTCGGTAAATTTCGACCTCGAACCTCATGGGGGCGGTGGAAACGCAGAGCACTTGCCACCTTGGGTTGGTGTACAAGCTGGCAGTGAGAGAATGATTGGGCTGCTCGATCTCGTTGCTGATTATCTACGTTGCCGCACCAAAACCTCTGTGAGCATCCCCGTCAGCGCCATTGTCGATCTCACGGCCCGGGTATCCTCAATCATGCCGCCTTCGCTTAGAAAGGAGAAGTTCGAATCCGTCCAAATGAATGCGGCCGTCGGCAGGGAAGAGAGAGACGAACTGTGGTCGGTATTCCCTGACATTCAGATTGCTATAATGCGACTTTTACACGTCATGGTCCAGCGGTTAGGGAGGAACTTCGTTCCCATGGCCCAGGAGTCACTTGAACAGGTACTGAGGATGTTCGGGTCGAGCTACCGTTTACCTCAAGTTCGGTCGGTAGCATTTTTGTTGGTTAAGGAGTTACTGTGCCTTTGCGGGCCAACAATGGGCAAGATCACTGTTGAGGGTCTGAGCCTCATGGTCAAGTCTTGCTGTCGCGACCTCCTGGGCGCTGCAGGTCACCTCAAGCGTCCCAAACCACCAGCTGCTACACAGAACGGGTCAAACCCGAAGACACTCACTCAGAATGCCGATGCGTTCCTCCCCAACAAAGCAGAAGATGAGCACGTCTCTGTCACGCTAGATGCAGAGCATCTTCTGGCAGCTGAGGAGCTATTGACCGCTCTCTTCAGCCACGTCCCGCGGCAGTATCTCCCCTCTTCACTCCGATCGCAGATGTTGAAGACTGCCATACTGTCACGAAACAAGGACGCACAAGTAGCCAGTGTCCTGCAACCCGCAAGAGATCGAAGTGGGCGCACGCTGCAGGTCATCCTGCCTTACTTGACTCGCCAGTTCCCCCAGGACCAAAGCGTTGAAATATTGCGCTTCAACTTCAGACCGCTAGCAACCGGAAAGACCGGAGACTTCATGGACGTCGAGGACGACGACATGATCATGGAAGATGACGACGAGCCCGAGGTGAAGCCAATGACGAACGGTTTCTCGTTCGGCCAGCCACTCGAGGACTCGGTTCTGAGCTCAGGCTTCAATGCTCCGGAGGCAGTCGAACGACCCAAAGCACCAAGCCCCGCCCCAATGCGGACCGCAGGTCCCATCCCATCGCCCTTCTTCACACAGCCATCAGAGATGGTGGTTAGGACTGAGGCGGTTACCGTTGTGCAACCTGCACCCACACTCCCGCTCAAGCGGAAGAGCGAGGATGCAGAGGCGGACATCACTACATCGAAGCGGGTCGAGATCGACACTATGAGCACGTCGACATCGGACAATGCGGCGGCTAGTCTGCATACAGCCAGCCAAGCTGGCATGGTCGTTGCCGGTCTGGGGGAGGATGACGAAAGTGATGACGAGAGTGTGCATCTGAATATGGAACTCGACTCAGATTCGGATGATGATGACGACGACGACGACGGCGACGGCGACGCGGAAGAGTGAGAGGGTGACCAGTAGGGTCCGTAGCCGAGTATGTGTAATGGAGGTGGTGGCGAAGGGGCATTCGGTCAATTCGGTGCATTGAGCATTGTGGTGGTTCGTTGTCCCGGGTAAAATGAGATAGAAGACATGCCCAGTGCCTATCTAAATGAATGTGCGAAAAGTTAAAACGTGATTCAACTCGCTGTGTCTGAGAAGCAAAAAAACTGTCTCCTAGCGTCCTGACCGATATTCTCCCGTGGAAAGACGTCGGACGCCCTGGTGAACCGTATGTAGATGGGGTGGTTGTTTCAACGATGATATTCCAAGCATATAGCCATTTCACATAAGTGTACCTAGTCGATAGTTCACAAAGTACACAAAGCACAACGTGGAGAGGGAGAGGCGATTCGTCTTTTTGGCACGTACAGTGTAGGTATATGATGGTAGATAGGTACATTAAACAAATGATGAATTCCCAAGTACGTGCTCGCGGATCATCATGTATGTGTTTGCTCTATTGTAGCAAACGGCCAGCTTATTCTCTACATATACAATCGTGGGGGTATTCTCGTCAACTATGCAAGTTGGGAAGGTGTTTCCAGATCTCCGGCTCGACTCAACCAATGATCGGTATTCAAACCGGTTCCCGGATGCCCTGCAGCATGCAAAGGTCTCTTACCGATCCTCCACATGCTGTTCCGGGTAATGCTCCACGCAGCACCCGCGGCTTGGATTCCTGTAGTAAATCGCCAACCAACAACGCCTGCCCATATGCATCATGCAGCTATCCAGGTCCGGTCAGTGATTGGCAAGCCATGGTAGTAGCAAAGGTAGTCAATCGCAAAAGTCCTTTCCCAAAAATCAGATGTACACCTAGTCTCTCAGCCATGCTCTCCGTCTCTCCTCCTTCTTTGCCCGGCGCTTCTCCTTGAACTGCTTCAATTCCGACTTGCTTGGCTTCTTCCCAGATCGCTCAGCTTTGAGACTGCGGCCATCATGTGAATTTGCTGCAGCATCGACATCAAAGAAAGCGTTCATTTGCCGCTTTGATTTTGCTTCATCGGTATGACGTTCCGGATCTTGATCGGCGCCCTGCCATCGGCCAGTGAAGCGATTGAAGGAACCCATTGCGGCATATGCAGCTGCTGAATCTACTGTCGGCTGTTGCCCAACGCTCACGTCGGCCTTCTGGGCATACCAGGCATTCGGGTCGTAATCGCCGTGGATGGCTGGGTTGTAACCACCTGCAGGAAGTTCTTCATTTGGGGGGAGGGCGGCGGTGGTAGGCGGAGTTTGAAGTTGTGTATTCTGACTGGCGGCTGGGTTGCTCTTGGACTGTCGGGGGTTTTCCCATGTAGACTCGTTGGTGATGCGGTTGTGGAAGAAGTACGCTTGGTGCGACGCATCCCAATGGAAGTCCCATCCATCGTCTTCTGTAGCAGGTGGAGGCTCGTTTGGAAAGGGAGGCGCATTCGAGGCAGCGTCGGCTGGGTCTACAGGTGATGCTTCGCCAGATTCTTGCGAGCTCGGGGATGACGATGACGATGACGATGACGATGAGGAGTCCCGCGCGTGGTCCTCGCTACCAGCAGCTGGCTTGATCGCAGCATGGTCATCATGATCTGCAGCTTGGGTCGTCGGATCTTGTGCTGGCAGGGGCTCGTCTGAGGTGCTGCTGCTACCCTTCGGCAGATCGGCGGTCACATCAGACGGCCCGGGTGATGTAGGTTTTGAGGGCATGTTGCGAAGATTCAGAGTCTAAGAAATGGTTATTGCAAGCGTCTACGAGTGAGGCGGAGATTGGGCGTTGGAAGGATACATGCTGGCTGATGAGGGCGCGGCGATTGGGCTTATAACAGTGTGGTCGTCAGTTGCAGGTGAACAGATCCTGAGACAGGCCCAGGTCAAACCGTCAAAGAAGGGTGGAGTGATGCATCGTCAAAGTCCCAAGGTTGCAGATGTCTTTCGCTTCTCGAGGTGTGTTATCGGTTATCGGCACGCGGGTAAACCCCGGCAGAGCCTGTATGGGACTCCACTCCCCACGCCGTCACGGCCAGCCACCTGCACTGGACTGCACGTGTATGCTCCTAACGGGGCGATGCTATAGGTGCGCAGGTGGCTTGTGAAGTTCGTCCCAGGCCCATCTTCATTTCCATGACTTTGAGCCGGCTCCATTGCCAACCTACCACCACATCTTGCTGGCCTGCCACACCATCCGTTCAATTTCCTGTCTCCCAGCCGCGGTGGTTTGCAATGTTCGATACCAACTGCATACACCAGGGCCACTCTCCCCGTTCTTGGCGGACTATCGTGAGACACACGCTTTGTCCGTAGCCGCCCGGCTGGAACACCGTTCGTTGGTCCACTTTCAAGTTCAATGCCTCCTTGGTTTCATCAGGATGGGGATATTTCCAATATTCCATGGGGTCCTGCATTGCGCCATTGCGCCACGCCAAGTGGCGTTGTCCAGGTGCAGCTGCTCGCATTGAAAGAGCACACCATTCGGATATTTCGCCTGCTCAAATAGGCTGGCGTCTTCTTTGCCCGGCCACAGCTGCACATCGGAGGTGCCTTGAAGCACTGCTGGTTGCCGTTGTTACATTACAACCCAAAGCAGGGTCGCGCAAGATGCCATGAGGCTTTGGCAACATGCTTGATTGGCTCCATTGTGCCCACCATCGGGTTTGTCCAGCTTTGCACATATTCGTCGTCCACTGCATCATCCAGATGTCCCATACAGGCTCACGGCTGAAGGTGTATTACGTGGCTTAGCTCCAACAGCGTCTCCAAGCTCAGGTGTTACCGGTTACCTCCCAACGCCACCATTTACCCAACAGACGGATCGCCGGATAAATTCTGCAAATAGGCTGCCTAACTGGCCAGCAGGCAGCAGCGACCACGACCTCGGGATGCCTCAACGAGCCCTTTCGTCCCTGGTCTTGGGAAGGGAACCTGCTATTTTCGTGTCTTGAGTAGCACTAGCAGTGCCTTTAACAGCCCCGTCCTCCGCACCAAGACCACATACGGAGACTCGGCCCTGCGAAGAGGCGTTCGTGTCTCTCCTTCCGCTACGGTCTACCTGCATTTGGTGGTTGGATCGGTCAGTGCCATATATGAGCTACTTTTTGTCCCACTTTTGGTCCTGGAAGTTTCCAGCCTCAGTTTTCAGCACTCGACCGAAGGCAGATGCTTGGCCGAATATAAGACGCTGTGACAGAGTTCTGTACCAAATGATCGCTTTATGTTCCTTGTTCTTCTGAAAGCCAATGCTTTGGCATCACGTGGAGTGCTGCGCAGTGTACCTGGACTGAGTTGACAGCCACCACAACCTGGGAGCCATGACGCCTCATCGACACTCCCTACAAAAGCTGATCTTGAGTCTCTTTACCCTCTTCCCCTGGATCGTCATCGCCTTTCCCGAGACTAGTGATAATCGATGCGATTGTTACCTCACCAATGCGAGCAGTTCGAACTATTTCACTACACATAAGTTCTTTGACTTTCGGTCATTATCACAATACGCGGACGTGCCTGGCCCGATCGCAGACCCTTACGATAGCAGTCAAGCTCTAGCGACCAGCGACTACTTCCTCTCGGATGATTGGACCGAATATTGGGGAGTGCAGTCATGGAACAATAGCGATTCGGTTGATGCGGGAACTGCCCCTATCTTGATGGTCAACTCGCCCAATAACATCTACATCGAGAACAATACAGACGCGAGTCCGGCATCTGACACCTTCATGACCATGAGAACGTTGAGACTGGAAGACTACCAGTCGGCTTCCGAGTTTGAATCTATCTCGCAGGCGTATCATTACGCCTCGGTCCGCATGTACGCCAGAACGATCGGCGCCCCAGGGGCCGTCACAGCCATGTTCACATACAAAGATTCTGGCGATCCTACCCAGTTGACCCACGTACAAGAGTCGGATCTTGAGATAAGGACGATGGATCCGCCAAACGTTGTCCAGTACACGAATCAACCCTCATATACCTCTCAAGGTTCGGACATTCCGGCATCCACCAGGAATGTGTCGAATCCGGGGCACTTGGATTGGACTGAGTGGGCCGTCTACCGAATGGATTGGAACCCATCGAGCACCACGTGGTATGTCGACGGCGAGAGTGTGGCCTCGATCGAGTTCCAAACCCCCAGAGATCCTAGCATGGTCATTTTCAACGCGTGGTCTGATGGTGGCGTCTGGAGTGGAAATATGAGTGTTGGGAATGAAGCATACCTCCAAGTGCAATGGATCGAGCTCGTGTACAACTCGACGGGGTCAGCGAAGACGACAGACAAGCGCGGTGAAGGCGAATCCTTAGAACGTATCGAGAGGAGAGCTGAAGCTTCTTGCGTCAACGTCTGTAGCATGGACGACACGACGAAGATAGGGACTCCGGTGTTGCTTCAAGGCGGCGCTTCAGGGGTGCTAGGCTACGTGCGCCTATTCGGCACGGTTGGTTTTTGGATACCCTTGCTGTCTATGGCGTTGTTGTTTTGGTAGATTGGCTTAGTCTTAAGTTATGTCATGGCTTCTGCGCCGACTAAAATTCTGGGTAT
The DNA here is from genome assembly GCA_963556695.1 of Anthostomella pinea. Taxonomy (NCBI): domain Eukaryota; kingdom Fungi; phylum Ascomycota; class Sordariomycetes; order Xylariales; family Xylariaceae; genus Anthostomella; species Anthostomella pinea. The sequence goes on along the minus strand of CAUWAG010000008.1, from coordinate 1,865,464 downwards.
ACACTCTCCCATCCTTTCCAGAAACGGGAGAAGTTCCTAGTTCAAGTGCTATATTGAGTCAATACGTTTTGATGCCCCATTCCTGTTTCATGTGGCTGCGTCAAGAGGTCCGCCAGTTTGGTGACACTGAGATGCCTTGTCATCTAAAGTCTCAACACTTTACCCAAGGTAGTCATTCAGACCTTTTGGCATTGGTCCTACGCAGGTCAATTGATACCCTTTGCTTTTGCGACCGTTTCGACCAGCCGCGATGGACGCCTTCGTCAGTTCTTTACACTGTTGACTCTGCTCCCAGCCCGCCATGGATATAGGCACAGTGAATTGGTGCAATTGAGGAGTGCCTCCTCGGAAGAAAAAGGCCCCCTTGACAGTGGTACCGAGGACATTTTGTTCAGCGACAAGCTGCTCAGCCCGCACCGCCAATACCCTCCCCATGCCTTTCTTTCAATTGAAGCTTTAATACGATTCAGAAAAATCCGACACAGAGTCTCAAGTATATAAAACGAATTCATGTCATTTACTATTTACTCAGCATGCAAGCTACTTTTATAATTATTAATAAGTACCAGAGGGCTAGCTACCTATGAGACATTCCATTCGTGAGTAACCATAATCCCCTTACTATCCCGGTCCCCAGCCGGATCGCTTCCGTGGCTATGACTGTCCTCGCTGTGCCTGGTGGCCCCGGTACCGGGCTGTTCCGTGGTCGTGATTGTGGCGCCGTACTTGGGGCCGACAGGACGCAGGCGGTACTGACTCGAGCCGTCCGACAGCGGCTCGAACAATCTGCTGCCCTTGCCAATGGTCCCGGGCACCATGCCCGAACCGCTTCCGCCTTTATAATTCGCCGTGCCTGAGCTCGAATACCCAGAACGACCGAAAAGCGGCCGCAGTAGCGGCACACAAACCAGATTGACACCGACGCTCGGTTCGAGGCCGCTGAAGATGTTGGCTTGTGGGATTGAATACGTGATGTCGGCGAAGTCCATTGTGTTGAGCGTCTTGATCCGGAAGCCGCTGACGACGCAGGTTCTGTGAGTGCGGACGTTGGCCCCAAGTCTTGGGAGAACGGCCCGGCCTCGAAGAGGAAGAGACGAGTACGGGAGCCGGAAGGGTAGACACTCACAAGAAACCCAAGCTGAAGACGCACATCAGCACCACCTTCTTGTACAGCTTCATCTGCAGCTGGAAGAGGAACGGCAGCGGCAGCGCCAAAGCCATGATGTCAGTGATCAGGTTGACGATGCCCGTGATGGTGAAAGACAAGACCTGGTCGCCGCAGCTACCTCCGGGAATCGTCTGGTCCCAGTTGAAGGCAAGGGGCTTGCAAATCAGTAACCCGGCAAGGATCGTGGCCGTCGCCCACATGATAATGATGACGATGGTAGCGCGTGCCGTCCAGATCAGCGCCGTGACCGGGAATACGTGCATGTACAGCAACAAGATGGAGATCTTCGTGCAGCTCAGGCTAAGCGCCCATGTAAGCTGAAGAGGAATTACCAGCTGCGAAGATCGTCAGGAGCCTGGAATTCAATGTGAGAGTTAAGGGCCTCGGATGCTGACCTTGAGCAGTTTCGTTATCGGTTCCATCCCATACTCCGCCGCTATATCCATACATGTCCGTAGCCGATACCACCATGCATAACACCTGTCAGTTTCAGCTCAAGCCCCCGTCTCAGCTCCTACACGTAGGGTTCATGCCAAGGGCCACGAACCGGTGATGCTGATGGCTTCTAGAGAGACAGCGAGGACCTATGCAGATGGTGGTAAGTCCTGACCGCCACGAAGACAAGCTAACACAATGGCAGGGAGCGCTACATACTGCAGCCGCCACGATGAAGTAGTCGCTTGAATCGAGTTTTCTATGGGCGACTCTGTGAGCTGCGAGTCGTAGAACCACCGCAATGAACGGCAGAATGGCGAAAATTATGGCGACAGCGAACACAGAGCGCTGTGCGCTTGTGACGATAGGGAACGTGGCTGCCATGGTAAAAGATATGGAGAAAGCGTAGGCAGGTCAAACGAAACCAGAAGAAACAACGGAAAGTTGAGACCGATCACCATGGTCCTATTATAAACACCGATGCAGTGGCTGTTTGATTTGGTACTGCTGACGTTCAGCGGCTTAGAGGCTGAAAGGTATGCCCATTGCTGGGAGCTTGTGTTCATGGCCGGCCGGTATAACTATAACGGTACCTTGCATGCGCGCAAACACCGCGATGCATTCGTCCGTCATCTCGGTACCACGCCGTCGGGATCGTGGCCATCTCGGTGTGCGGCACAGGCCAATTGCAAAGAGACGATCGTCGTAGGAAAGCAACTGACATGTGCGTTGCGAAAACTGCTGCAGAACTGTATGTCGCTATTCGTGGAATTATGATACCGAAATTGGGCACCCGAGGTGCCGGGACGTGTCGGCGCTTAGACGGTCCATCGTACGCGTATTGCATGCCTCAAAGGGTCTACTGCCGTTCTTAAGCCGAGTGTCCAGCCCCACATCAACTTTCTGTACACACACACACAAAGTTGAGCTGGCGGCAGACAGCCAAAAAGTACGTTTTGTGACGATAACGCTCTCACGCCGACGTCGCATATGTTATTGCGTACATGTATTTCTAGCTATAATTTAAGGCTATTAATATATTGACGTAATAATATATGCGACGTTGTTTTAAAAATGTAGTAGCATGGTTATGTAGTTAACATCGTTAAATAATAACGATAAAAGTACGGTATTTAACGTTGTTAATACCATTAAAACGTCGTGTATATCGATATGTATATGTATTAATAGCTTTAAGCCGTACCTATTAATATATAATTAGATCGGTATTTATAACGTTGATTTAAAAGCGTTACGATTGTAAATCGTACTTTCATCGTCGTTATTACTAGGTCGATATTTTAAACCTCGATATTTTTTAACAACTACGATAAAAGTACGTTTTTTAACGATCACGCTTTTAAATCAAGGTCGCATATGTCAACCGTGTATGTACCAATAGGTACGATCTAAGCCTATTGGTACATACACGGTTGACATATGCGACCTTGATTTAAAAGCGTGATCGTTAAAAAACGTACTTTTATCGTAGTCGATGCCAGCTTATAATTGTGTGTGTGTGTGTGTAAAATGCTTAGTCAGGCTGGACACTCTGCTTGAGAATGGCAGTAGAAAAGGGGGGCCGTGGAGCTGGGGAAGCAGGGGTGGTATACCACTATCCAAGCCCTTGGCATCAACACCGAGCCATGCAGATTGCCATTCTTGCCCTTTTCTTCGGTAGATTCCTGTTGTGTCACGGTTCGTCCGTTGGAGGAATTCTTTCTGTACTTCCGAACATCGAGGGATAGGATTGCTATCATTGTGGCGTCTTCGGCACAAGCACAATGGGAGACACGTCCAACGTCGTCGTTTTAGGCTTGCTCACGCTCGTCTTCGGCCTCTATGTGGCGTCAGGGCGCAGGTCGACTGGCAAGAAAACACTCTTGAAGTTGCCCATCATCGGGGACCTGTACAGATCGCCCATAGAGAAGCCGCTTCTGCGCTGGGATGCCTGGTCCAAAGAGAAGGGCGCAATCGCTACGCCGAAGCTGTTTGGCATTGTACCCCTTGTCGTCATCAACACGGCCGAGGCGGCGACGGAGCTTCTCAGCCAGTGCAGCGCATGGTACAGCAACCGGCCCGGCTCCGTAAGCATCGAGATGATCACCGGCGCCGCGCGGGGCCAGTCCAAATTCACCCGTCAGTAGTTTCTGGAGTTGTTTGTTCCCCTTTTTGGACATGTCTCAGGAGGAAATGATTTCTTATTTGAGCCTGTCTCGAGAGCAACTGCTCTCAACACATGCATCCGGAATGCTTGCACCTCGCTAAATTGTCTAGAATGAGTAAAAACTGACTACCATTTTCCATAGTGATGCACGACATAGACGAGGTACGTGGCTCGACCGAGAACGAACGGAACGTGTCTTGGTGGATACTGACTTATAGCAAAACATCTCAAACTCCACCACCGCATTTTGTCTCCCAGCTTGGGTGCCGTTGCCGCGCCGCGGTACCAGCCCATCATGGAGCTCGAGTGTAAGCAACTCGTCAAGGAGCTGCTAGAACTCGCCAGGGACAGCAGTGGGCGCGTCGTCGCGAGCACCGACATCTACACGCTGCTCGAGCGCACGCAGGCCAGCATCATCCTGACGCTGCACTACGGTATCCGCGTGGCCACGTCCGACGACCCGCTGTTCCACGAGATCGTCCACGTCCAGGAGAGAGTAACCCACACAGCCGCTAACCCGGGCCTGCCAGATTTCATCCCGGCCCTGCGCTACCTGCCGGCGGCGCTGTCGCCCTGGCGCCACGCCGCCGACCGCTTCTACGCCGAGCAGACACGGCTGTACATGCGGCTACTGGAGGCGGGAGACAAGGCACCGGGCTGGAACGCCACCAAGCAGGCGCGAAACGTAGCCGCCAAGTACGCTGGCGCCGACAAGGTGCCGGACGTCGACCTGGCCTTCATGCTGGCTACTTCCATCCAAGGGGGGATGGAAACGAGCCCGCGGGCGCTACTCTGGCTCTTCGTCGCCGCCATCACGGCGAACCCGGGCTTCATATCGCGCGCGCACTCGGTCTTAGACGCCGTCGTAGGACGCGAGCGCATGCCCACCTTTGCAGACCGCGCCGCCATGCCCTACATAGACGGCATAGTCTCCGAGCTGATGCGCTGGCGGCCCATCTCGCCGGGGAGCATTCCCCGGCGCGCCGATAAGGCGGACGACTACAAGGGCACTCGGATCGCCAAGGGGGCGACCGTGTTCGCCAACGCCTGGTTCATCGGCCGGGACGCCGCGGTCTTCGATCCCGCCCTGGCGTCCCTCGACGCGTTCGCGCCGGAGCGCTGGCTGGACGGGTGCGATATGCAGGGGCCCGAGGATCCGGCGGCGGCGGCACGCCAGGGCGAGCTGCGGACTTCGCTGCCCCTGCCTGTGTTTGGCCAGGGCCGGCGCAGCTGCATGGGCAGGCGGGTTGCGCTCGACAGCAGCTTCATGCAGGTCGCCAGTATGCTGTGGGCATTTGACTTCGAGCGCGTGCATGACGTGGATCCCATGGACATGGTCGTGACGGGCTTCATGACGGAGCCGGCGCCCTGCCAGGTCATGCTCAAGCCCCGTGGAACGTGGGTGACGGATGTTGTCCGTGGCGAATACCGTAGCGCGGTCAACTCTTCGGGCAACATCATGGGAGGGGCTGCGGATGCCGTGGGTGAAGTATAGTCTTGTTGATACCAAATGATAGAATGTTCCAATGACTAATACCCAACTATGTCCTGTCAGGACCGCGACGTTATTCCCAATGAAGCAATGGATGCTGGTGATATAGGCAGGAGGGATCGCCGACCACCCCCCTTACGGCAAGAGTAGCAACCTGGGCTAACGCCAGCAGTCTAACACGTCTTCCGCTTGAAAGCGACGAAGCAACGACATCCAGAGCGATCCCACCAGACGTGAGGGTTCAATATGGCTCCAGAAGACTCCGACTCGGTCCCGGCCTGGACCACAAACAATGCTGCCAGCTCCATGGAGCCTGAGGAAGTCATCTGGGAAGAGGGACACCACTTGACTTCGCCCAAGGGTATTATAGTCAAAGCCATTCAACTAGGGAACATCTAGCTACAGTCACCTCACATAAGTATCCGTCCGCGAACCTCGAGGGTTGTCTTCCGGACAAGGCATAAACAGTGGAATAAGCTCCATAGAATAAGCAATTATATCTTATCAAGCCATGCTTTATGTTGATTCCAGTGTGGTAGTCCCGCAGATAGACAAACATTCCTGAATATTCAAGACCTTGATCACGGGGGCGCGGAGACTTTTGAGGGTTTAGTGTACATATACTGAAACGTTCCCAACGTCCTGTCTTCATGTCAGAGGACGACTTTACGATTTTGGCAAAGGAGTAAAAAGGAAATGAGCACTCCTGTCGTAGTTATCAAACGTCGCCCCCAATACGATAGGGGTCAACGGTACAGGCTCATTGTCATCAGTGTAGGCGATATGACAAGTCTCCACGAGCGAAGGCAACGCAGTCAGTCTTCAAGCTATAAAGCCATCCTGTCCCTCCTCACAGCCGGGCTGAATGTGTCCGCTTCATCAACTAAGAAGTAACACATGCCAAAACGCGAATACCATACCGACGTGAACACAAGACCAATAAGAATGAGTGAAAGACAGAAGCTCCCCTTCGACGTTCTCTTCCTGATCGCTGAGAACTTGACCCTTCGCGACCAGGTGAGCCTTGCCCTGGCAGATAGGGACCTCCACGCAGCACTGCAGCGGCCCATCGTCCGGCGAGTGCTCGGGCACGCGGACAAGGAGGTAGCCCGCCGCGTGCTGCGATTCGCAGTCGTGAACGACAGAGTCGATCTGCTAGCGACCATCCTCGAAATAACCAGCACGCCCCCGCGTACCCCGGAACTCTCTATCCAGGCGCGGCGCACCCGGACCCGGTGCATCGGCCAGCAATGGAGGGACTGGCTGGACTACTCCAGCCAGCATGGCCGAAGGGCCTTCGGCTGGGGCATCTACGCCCGTCTCCCGGAGATGGTCTCGCTGCTGCTCGACGCGACGCGGTATAGGAGTGGCAGCCTGGCGCTTCTGCTCGACCTGGCCGAGGTCGACAGGCCCGAGCATTACGGGCAGACCATGGAGGACTTGTTCAAGGAGACCCCTGGGCAGCCTGGCGACGAAATGATCATGGCGAGAATCCGGGCCAGCGAACGCGTTCCTCGCGAGGTCATGTCGGAGGCCGACGTTACCGTACTCCGGGACCTATCCGCTGCTCCGCGTACGTGGTTGATGGCTTTTCTTAGACACAAGGTGATGCAGACGGTCTTCGGGCCCAACCTTGGCTTCTTCAGGGCTATAAGTCGCTGGGCGTTGATGCTGTCTGATGAGTTCGTGAAGCTCCTGGCGGAGATGAGTAGCTGTCGCAGGCCTGGTGACAGGACACGAGACGAGCTGATACGGATCTGCTGCGGGACGAATCAGGTCATGCTTGATACGCTCGCTCGCCGCGGTGTTAGTCCCGCTTTCATCTGTGCTCTGACATACATGTGTCGCTTTGAACCTCACTCTGACGCGGTCCACGAGCTTTGTGTTAGCAGTGAGTCATCTGAAAGCAAAGCACAGTCTCCAGCAGCCACGAGTTCAGCAGCGACATGAGATCAGATCAGAGTAAGTATGGTCGGATTCCAGGAAAAAGGTGATGAGGAAGATAGGACTGAGGTCGGTAACAAGGCCTGAGGTCGGTATAGAGCATTCCAAGTAGCCGTATAGTAGACCCCAGAGAAGTCCTACCCTTTAGACTTAATTCGCACCCTTGCAGAACCCATACGTCTCTGTGTGCATTTGCCATCGTGACATGACCTCCAACTGGCCTCGAAGCCTCACCAGAGCGCCCGTTAGCACTAGGACATGCATCCAGTTATGGCTTTGTCCCAGCAAGTCGAACCGACGGGGAAACCATCGCTCCGGGATCCGCATAGCATACACAGCCGCGCCAGTGAAGTTGATGATGGCGAGGCCGAGAAATGATCCCAGGCCCATCATGGCGTCCAGTTCCGCTCCTCCAAACCGCCAAATACCGTGGATCAGTGGTGCGAAGAGGCTGGCCCCTAAGAAGCAGTACATCAGAAACCGCACGGTCCGAAAAGTCGGCTGCCTGAAATTTGGCTGGAGTGTGAAGATCGCGCAGCCTGTTGCTGTTCCTGACAAGACCAGGAAATATGCGTTTCGAAGGGCCTCGTGGCAGTAGAAGGCGAAATGCGTTCCAGACATGCCAGTTCCCCACATGACGAGCACGATACCGAGGTGGTCGAGTTCGTTACCGAACTTGTGCATCTCCTTGCTATGGTCTGAGAAAGTGTGGAATGTACTCGACAGGACGAAACAGACGATAACACAGAGGTTATACAGACTCAGGGCCATGGTGTCTTGAGACCTGATCCCTTCGGAGTTGACTCCCAACGTGTAATATCGGTAGAGCATCATCGCGAAGAAGAGAGCACCGAGAAGGTGGAACCAGATGTTCGCTTTTCATCGTTATCAGCCGAGCACTTGGATTGGGTGTCGGATCTTACCAGTTTCATTATGGAGCGAAAAGATGCTCCGGGGTGACTGTAAATATGAGAATGAAGCTCGCCTAGGGGAAATGATAAGCCCTGGACGATCCAGTACGAGACCAAGAGTCGATCCTTCACTTACCGATAGCCCGTGAGAATGAATTCGTTGTCCCTAAGTACATGATCATCATAGACAAGAGCAGCAACAACTAGACACTCATTATGAACCATACTTTTGCCAGGGTACTGGGACAGATTAGAAATATAGTATGGGAGGCATCCTGGCTGGGCAGACTTACATATGTCTTTCCACGTCAATAGGTCAGATCGACGAGGTCTGTTTCTGTTGGGACCCATGATAGTCCGACTCGACTGGACTAGAGATAAGTGATGTATTCTGCTGAGTCTGAGCGAATGTGGCGCGATACTGTAAGATCCGGTCTGAATATCGAAAGCGAGTGTTTGCGGACTTGAAGCTGAAGGGGAGAGGAGGAGAGTGGACGGTCGTCGGTCAGTCACCTCCTCTGCCTGGGCGACAGACAGGGGTGGTTCCCCGCTGGGACCCGCCAGTTGGTCCCCGGCGTCAAGATCCTTCCACACACGGTTAGCACCAGCGGTTATGTGCTTGAAAAAGGCGCGGCGAAGCCCTTGTCCGAATGTTGGTCCAGCTCTGAAGCCCGCAAAATCCTCTGCCTCCAACAAACAACCTTAAGGGATCACGATGTGGAAAGCAACCTGCATATGAATTGAGTCGGCGTCGACCAATGCTTCCGAATATGCGAGCACGTCTCAGGCTGTGCCTCGCGCTTGCGGGTGGCGGTGAAGTGTCGCTCGTCTGATGTGGTGCGCATACAATTGCAAGTGCAACCCTCATTCCATGGGACAAATGTTGACGAGGTATTTCCCTTCATCTCTATTATTTCTGGTCGAAGAGATCAGATTCCAAGCTCTCTGTCATTTCTTATTTGTGTCGAAAATGAAAGTCTTAGCGATTCTACTTTCGTTCTGTCTCTTCTTCACCCGCTGTCAAGCCGACTTCGATTTCAGTATTTACTCCAACTTGACCGCCGATGCGATCACCAACGGTCATCAGCTAGTGGGATATATTCAGGATCCCAACGGGAGAGGGACCACTTCCCTGGTCGTCTCGTGCTTGTTGACCTTAGTACTTTGCGTCTGGTCCGCTCTCCACCTCAACGTTCCCCCTCGAGACCAGTCACGGTGGCAAGCGCTATGGCTCAACGTCCGCTGGATCGTCGCAGGCATCTATGCCCCTGAACTTGTTGTTTTTACAGCTTGGCGGCAATGGTGTTCGGCGAGACTCTTGCAGCAGCTCGTGCTGAAGCTAGCGAAGGAGAATGAGGGAAACCCGGAGATCGTGAAGCGCTATGCACGTTGGACGATGGCCCATAGCTTCTTCGCTTGCACAGGGGGGTTTGTCTTCGAACTGGAGGCTCTCGATCATGTTACTCTCAATGGAGTCGACGTGCTCCTAGACAGGCCTCAGAGGCTGACAATAACTGCGAGGGGTGTGGCGATACTTGCCAAATGTGGCCACTTACCAACAGTCCGCAAGGAAGAGATCGAGGACAAGAGCAAGGCAAATGACCTGGCCAAAGCGACGGTCCTTGTTCAAGCAATTTGGATGCTTGTTCAAGTAGCTGGAAGGTTGGCATCACACCTACCTGTTACACCCTTGGAGGTCAACACCGTGGCTCACGTGTAAGCTACATCCCTCTCCAGGCGTATCCTCCTGCTCACCTCATCGTTCAGGCTATGCGCCTTCTTGATGTATATGTTCTGGTGGAACAAGCCCCTTCTTCCAAACGAACCCATCATCCTCGAGGCAGAGCAGCTCGGTCCTCTAGCTGCTTTCATGTACTCTAGCAGTGAGATGAGCGGGTACGTCAGCTCCGAGCAGGTCAAGTCGCAAACAGTGGTGAAGACTCTTCTTGCACATCTCAATCTCTACCCCAGGACGCCAGAGTTCGAGGCCATTTGCCTTCGATTGCCAAACACGTGCAACGCAGCGAAAACACCGACAGTCGAAGTCTCGTATACGATCGCCGAACCCGTTGAATCGGAGCACAGTCACTCTATACCATCTCCAGACAGTTCGTTTTGCAATGCACCTTAAAGTTGCATGAGGGAATTGCTGTCGAGGCAAGAGAAAGAACAAAGCACCGCCTTCTTCGAGAGACGTCCTCGAGTAGTCGTGGAACGGCCATACCCGGACCAACCTACTACAAGGGATCAGAAGAGATGGTCGCTCATAAACACCGCCTTTGAAGCATCTCCTCATTTGTAAGACAATCGTATAGCGATGGAGCATGATGTCGACAATGTAAGATGCGTCCACTTGAAAGCTGAGCAACTCGTTGCGGACCATGTGCAGAACTGGCCTTCGAACGATCTGTTGCACAATGTCGATGGGCTGGTCGTTGGCATGGTATTGTGGCTGGCCAACTTCTGTTACGGAGGCATCCACGCAGCCGCTTGGAACGAGCACTTCCCAAGCGAGGCTGAGATGTGGCTCTGGCGAGCGTCGGCCGTCTACATCGGCTTCTGCGGAGGTCTTAGGGTGGTCTTGAACTTCATCGTCGCGAGGGTGCCTGCTCTGAACCAGTTTTGGGAGCACTGGATGGGTGGGAAGAAGACCTGGTGGCAGAGCTTTAGCTTAGGGATCAACGTCTTCGTGTGTGGCCTTAGTCTCGTTCTGGCGCACATGTTCATCGTGATAGAAGCTGTCATCAGCATCAGGGAGTTGCCAGCGTCAGCATACGAGACTCCGCAGTGGACTGACCTGTTCCCGCATCTCTGACTGGTTTCCTAGATTACAATGCCACCACAAAGTCTATGTGGCCATGAAGTTTGAATTGTGTACGCAGCGTTGGCTATGGCTGGACTTGGGTCAGGTTTGTGCAAGTAAACGAGTCTGTTCCGCTCGGCTGTTGGCAGCTGTAATGAGTTTTATTTCGGTACCCGCTTGGTCTCCGCGCTGCCTGGATACTCCCTTCCAGTCCCACAGATCATGAAGCAAACACATGGATGGGATAGAGCGACCCACCGATGAATGTTGTGAATGTTACAGAGACAAAGCTAAGGGGAAAGAGCGAAGTCTGACAAAACTCCGTTGGGTGTCGGGTGGGATCCTATACCGCTATACCCCACCTTCCCCAAGATGGACACTTGAGGAGGCGTGTTCCGCACATGTCCCCGCATTCTCCAACTTGACCCCAAGATCTCCAAGCTTCCCCCCTTGCTTCAACCTTCCCCTTTTGCTTCAACGAGGCCTGCTAGCGCCATGTCGGGACCAAGAAGATGGAGCATGCTATCGGCCCGTTGACGACAACGACAGGAGCGAGAACGAGTATGGAGAGTTGTCGGGTACATGATAGGATGGGCATTCACCTCGACTGGGTAGCCAGCCGCACCAGGTGAGCGGTGTGTGGTTACGGACGTGCCACGTGCTGTACAAAGCTTGGTGATTTCGTGGCTGGATCGAATCGCTCGCATTCAACGCGCAATCCAACGTGGGAATCAACGCAAGCCGTATAAAGCATCGGCCTTGTTGAGCAGATATTTCCGACCTTGGCCTGCCATTTCTCGCCGCTTTCAGCTTCGTCTTCTGCCCGACGCGGAACATCATCAAGGACTCACCATGAAGTTCACCTACGTCCAGGCCATGCTTGCTCTCAGCACTCAGGCTAACTGCCAGACATATGACTATGTCATAGCCGGGGCCGGGACATGCGGCTTGGTCATCGCGAATCGCCTTTCCGAGGACCTCAACGTCAGAGTCGCTGTGATCGAGCCTGGTGACGATGTGCGAAACAATCCCAATGTCACCGATCCCGCAAAATTCACCGTGCCCTTTGGTACCTCGATCGATTGGCAGTACGTAACAACGCCACAGGCAGGAGCTGGCAATCGGTCTATCGCGTGGCACGCTGGGAAAGCCATTGGCGGAACCAGTACCATCAATGGTATGCCGATTCGTGACTGGGTCTAGGTCTCACCGACTGACGCTCTACCTAGGTATGACCTATATCAGGGGCGACAAGGCCGAGTTCGATGCCTGGGAGACCCTCGGGAATGATGGCTGGAACTGGGACACCATCTTTCCGTACCTCAAGAAGGTAGAACGTTTCACGTCCCCAACTGAAGCCCAAGTAGACAATTTGGCTTCGTGGGATCCTTCCTATCACGGCGAGCGCGGTCCGCTGGACACCGGCTTCCCTTTCAGCCTGGTCAATGGGAGCTTCCATGCGGATGTCCGGACGACCTGGGAGACCCTCGGATATGAATTCAATCAGGATATGAATGGTGGAGACGTACGGGGCTTCAGTGTCTGGCCCCAGACGTTGGACAGGGACAAGAACATTCGCGCGGATGCTGCTCGAGCCTATTATTATCTGATTGAAGACAGGCCGAATTTGACGATAATCAAGGGGACGGTGAAGAGGATGACTTGGGCAAATTCCTCCGCGGCCGCCGAGGATGCTGTAGCTGACGGTGCGGAGTACGTCACTGTTGACGGCCAAATCGCGAAGATTCGTGCCAGTAAAGAGGTCATCCTGTCAGCAGGGGCTCTGAGATCTCCCCTGATACTTGAGAGCTCCGGGGTTGGAAACCCAAGGTGACCACTCTCCGCACATGACCACGATAAATACTGACTTTTTCCAGCATCCTAAGCGAACTTGGCATCGAGACGAAGATCGAGCTTTCTGGAGTGGGGGAGCACTTTCAGGACCAGCCCAACCTATCACTTGTCTACGCCGGATCCATGAACATGACAGGCAGCGCCCCATATGCGACATTTGCCAACGCTCAAGACATGTTCGGCGACGATACATCCACCATAGCAGCGACTACCGAAGCGCAGTTGCCCGCCTGGGCTGCCCAGGTCGCTGCCGCAAACAACGGATCCGTCAGCGCCGACGCTATCGAGAAACTCTTCCGTATCCAGCACGACCTGATCTTCAACCAGAACGTCACGATCGCCGAAACGCTGACAGCAATATCTGCTAGCTATCTCATCTCCGCCTACTGGCTCCTGCTGCCGTTCTCGATGGGCAGTGTGCACCTCACGTCGACGGAAGATATCGATGCGCCTGCCATCGACCCCAAATATCACCTGATTGACTTTGACCTCCAGGTGTCGATCGCACTCGGTCGTCTGTCGCAGGAGTTCCGGTACACTGAGCCCGTCAGCAGCCGGGTCGTGAGCAATGTTAGCCCGGGGGAGGTGGCTTTGCCTCGGAACGCCACTTATGACCAGTGGACGAGCTACATTCAGAGCAGTCGTGAGTCACCCTTGGAAAAGGCATCGTCTGGGAGGACATGGCTAACGGGTTCATCCAGTGACGCCAAATCATCACCCTATCGGAACTGCTGCGATGATGTCTCGAGAATTGGGAGGAGTGGTAGATCCAAAATTAAAGGTTTATGGCACACGCAATGTTCGAGTGGTGGATGGCTCGATACTGCCCTTTCAAGTAAGCGGTCATCTAACTGCCACGTTGTATGCCGTTGCAGAGAGGGCAGCCGAGTTCATCAAAGCCTCGTAAGCTCGAATGCAACATGACGATGGGCATATTGTGAAATCTAGGAATGGTCTGTGTTGGGAGAGGAACAAGGATAGCTGATGGGGGTACCATCCTACTTAAATAGGTGGGAAAGGGGACCTCTGACAGCTATTACATGTGATCCCACAGGATGACACATATTCTGCTCACAGCAATCACAACAAGGCTAAATACGCCACTGCTATTATTTCAAATAATATAGTTGGTAGATGACAAGTCCCTCAACATGTGGCAAGTAGACACATACATACCTATATGATTGTATTACCGTGTGATTCCATCCCCTATCCCCTATACCATATGGATCACCACAGCCTCAGCCTTTGGCTGCGCCCACAAGCCTAACCAAAGGTTATGTTATTCTGTTCACTGGGCAGTTGGGATTTGACACGTAACGTGAAATGAATGACTTTTGAGTCTCGGTCATTTCAGAGGCAAAGTGAATGATTCACAAATAGACAGTGATACAAACGCACACATATGTAGTAGGTTATGTAAACACAGGTGACATCGGATGCTTGGACCAAACAGAAGCTGCACCTTGACCACGTCTCCCGGACATAGACTCCACTCAGTATGCCGAGGCATCAGTGCAGATAATCACTCCGTGGGACGTGCCTGTCCTTGACCATTGTCAATGCAATCATGAATGCAATACTGGTTCTGATCATTTTCATTGATACCGTGAAATTTTTATTAGCCTTTCCGGGCCCAAGGTACGAAGGTACTTGCAGGTTGAGCACATATATCTTGCTGTGGGACAGGCTACGGTTTGATTGTGAGTTATTTTATTAAGCTGTGCCTTGAATGATCACCCGTGGTCTACCGATTTTAGTTCCTACGTTTTGATGCCTGAGATTTCCATCCGCAGGACTGGGTAGAACGATCAATTACATTGTTGGTACCTCAGGTACCGCCTTTCGCCCAAAGCACACCTTCTGGTACCTGCACCGTCTCGCAACTTTCACAAACTTTGTTCCACTCCACCTCGAGAATAACTTCGAGCGGAATCATCCTTCCTTCTCGATTTCGTCTCCAGAACACAGTTTTTGACGTACCAACCTTACCCAACAACGTTCACTCCAACCGACAAGAAGAATGCCATCGGTCGTACCCGGTCGGACGCGCCGGTGGTTCGCGATTCTCTGCCGTTGCCCAGGTAAGTTGATCATATCAACGACTTTTGTCAATCTCGATTGAACTAATTCATCGCCCTAAGGCGTCTGCTTGTCGCTCCATCTCCTGGATGGTATGTTAGCAGCCGAACCCGGCGCTCTACCAGCCGCCTTCCCCTTCCGTGCTGCTGAGCAGTTCCGAGCAGACTGCCACGTCCAAGGACACCCGCAAGGTTGGAGAGAGTATCATTACCCGTGCCAGCACCAGCGCCTGCAGTGCCAGCAGCACCAGTGTTAGTGTCACGGGGTCCACCGGCGGCGTCACCTTGTCTACCGGCAGTAACCAGGAGGCCTCGACGTCTAGCAAGACGGTCTCGCGCTCCATCCAAGCCGGAGCTGTCCGACACCCCTTCACGCAGAAGCGCTCCCACCAGACGAAGACCAAGCAGGAAAAGTGCAACGGCAACCTCCCGACCCTCCACCTGTGCATCCCCGACCACCCCGCCGTCTGGCCCTGCGAGAAACCCACGTACCCGAAGGAGATGGAGGTGCGCAAGGTAGCCCACTCCCTCGTCACGCCCGCCACGGCCGCAACCGCCAGCATCCCTGCCGGCGCCCAGGAGGTCGCCACTGTCACCAAGACGCTGTCGTCTTCAGTCGTGCCGACGGGCTCGACCGACAAGGCCGCCAAGAAGGAGGAGAAGGGGAAGCTTGTCAAGGAGGATACAGATGAGGAAGAGCCCGACAAGGATGACAAGAAAGAGGAGAAGAAGAAGTCCTGTGCCACCCGACTCGCGCACCGCGTCCTCGATCTGGCATAGGGATACAGTCGATACAGCAAGAGCAGCAAGTACCGCAACAACACGGTCTGCGGAAACTACAACAAGGTCATGGGTACAGAACCGGACTCGCAGTCGCCGTCGTGGTCGGACGAGATGCCGTACCATTACTCCAAGCCCGGTTTCATCGGTGAGAGGGAGAACCCTGATCTCAAGTACCTGGCTGAGCGTGATGGGTATGCGAATGTGGACCACAAGGCTTCGCTTAAGAACAAGAAGAAGACTAAAACTACGACTGTGCAGAAGGAAAAGGGAAAGGCGAAGGCCAAGCAGAAGGAGTAAGCGTGGCTTCCTTCATGCATGAGCAGATGCACGCACATGTGAATGAGCTTCGGGTTGAATGACAAAATACCCGGGCATTTCTTTAGCTGTATTTCCTTCATGATACCCCTTGGTTTTCACCAAGACGCTTTGGGCATTGGTTTGCCTCTCCACCAGATACCTTCATAGCAGCTCGGTAATAGCTTTGCGCCTAAGAGATTCATGGAACTCTAATCCTGCTCTTGCACCCAGTCTCATGTGAATGCAGCAGTGAATCTGGTACAATGTATCTGGTACGTTCGCTTCAGCGTCTCTCTAGTCGCTATTAGTGTTCAGTGAAGGCCTAGGCAGGCTTTACCGCACTGTTGCTCAGGCAGCAAGGATGCGTCCAGGGTCAACGCGTCAGGAATTCATGCGTCGAGATTCAGAATAGCTAGTCGTCTCCTTGCATCTCTGCTACCAAATCCAATGCCAGCACCGCATAAATCTCTCGAGACTTAACCAAGCAACAGAGCAGACAAAGACGCGCGAGGACGCGGAACGCGCGAAGTAAAGCTAGCAAATATTGACTATCGCGGATTCTTGACGTGAAAAGGCACCGGCACCCACAATACAAAGGTGATGCCTCACAATATGCAGGTTTGATAGATCCTGGAAAGACATTCCCAGCACGTCAGCATTGAGACATCCGGAATATCACAAACGCGCAAGTGAGAAGCATCCAGGCATTGATGCTGGTGCTGATGCTTTACCTCGCAATACATCGATCCGAGCCATCTAACTGTAGTCGCAAGTTCACCACCATGCGTAGGATCTCCAGTCTCTGCACTTGAGTACACAAAAAAGCACTTCATCCATCCTTCTCCCATGCGAAAACGTGCAGCCAGGCAGACACACAGGTGAGTGAGTACATAGGCAACCTAGCAATCAGACGCGCACACAACACAACACATGCGCACAACACATGCGCACAACACACACACACACACACACACACACACACACACACACACACACACACAAACAGAGCCAGGCATAAACAAAAATTTCTTCCTCGAGTCCCAGCACGCAGCCAAGTATCTCACCGAAAAAAAGGTAGGTAGGCGCCTAGCACCGGTTTCAAAAATTGCGTTGTTAGGTTGTGGAAATGGGAAATGGGAAGCACCGACGTCAACCGTGAAGAAGACGAGGGAACCCAGAACACATGACGTTTCCAAGAAGTAGCCGGTACCCCTGGGATGGAGGGCGGGTGTCCCACGCGGTTAAGCCCAGCCCGCCCGCGTGCCAGCATGGAGGTTGTCCAAAATTGCGGGTGGGCATGGAGAAGAAAGGAACAGGAAGGGAGAGGTTTGGGAGGGAGGACGAGGTTTTATATGCCATTGGGAGGGTGCGAGGGCGGTCAGGGACGGCGGTAACATTGAAGGGGGCGATAAAGGGGGCGGTAAAGGCGGGCGGTGTGCGGATGGGAGTTGGAATGTGTCGGGTATGAGTGACCTAGCAACCATTGTAAAAGGTGCTGTGGCAATGGATTGTATCGCTAATCTCGCCTTCTTCTACAAGATCTTGCGAAATAATCTATGACTTCCAAGGGCTGTTGGACGATTCCGGCCTGTCCCAGGTGCCAATTAATATACCTTTTGCTCAACCATTAGCGTTTCTCCTTCGTCGAGTACAGCTTACAGCCGTTGTTAGCGAATATTCTATGAGAGAGGGTTCATGAATGTCATTGTCGTTATCATACACCTCCGGCACAGCCGAGACCGCGTCGAAGGTAAAGAATGCATTACTTAAACCTCGCCAACAACAAAAGCCGAAAGCAAAGTCATAAAGCAATCGCGCCGACCTAAACGCTTCGAGCGTGCGATTCCACCAGGCCTATGTAGCCCGTCAAGACACCTCTTGAACCCGGACCGAAGTCCCCTGCTCTTCGATCTTGGCGAAGGGCGCGGCGAAAGCGTACCTCTCCACGCCAGCACCATAATCTGTCCCCGACGCTCTCTCTGCGGCGCGGTTGTCAGCCAAACGTTGCATACTCGGGCTTGAGCATGTCGACTTTCCATGGTCCGGTGGGAAGTTGTCCCTTCGGTCTGCGTAGTACCTTGCCGGGAGGTCAGTGCCGTCGACACTCTGTGATATGTAGCGTATACGGCTGGACCGAGCCTTATCGATATGATTGAGCGCAGACCTGTGTGCCAAGTGGCTTCCGAAGACGAGAAAGATCGCCTGGTCCCAACAGGACGGGCGTCCATTGCTGCTCGGCCTCTCACTTCTGAAGGATGCGACCGCCTTCCCCAAGCTCGACACACATCTTATGGCTGCCCGGCACGACCTCGATCTGTCCGATGTGGTCATACGCCGGAGCGTCCAACTGGGCTCCGAAGCCATTGCCGCCGCCCGGCGAGCTTGTAGTTAATCTTGTCCCTGAACATGAGCATACCGTCCCGAGTGACCTGCTTAAGGATGCCTTTCAGAGCTTCGCCGTGGAGCAGAAATGAGAAGCCTGGGTGGACCGTGGCAATCGGCGTAGTTCTCGGTACGCATCAGCTGACGCTCGCCGGTGGCGGTGATCCCGTCGTAGGGCATCATCCATCTGCCCTTCACTCTTGGCAGGCTTCTAACTTCCTATGTCCACTGCTGGAAGGGGGAAGGTCAACGAGGTTGTGTGGATCAGCCCGGAGTATCAAGATCTGCTCGTCGTTCTAGATGTGGGTATGGCTGGGGGTGTGGCTGGTATTGATGGCTGGTGCCCCCTGGTATGGCCCCAGGATTGGATAGTGGGCTTCGCAGCTGAAAGCGTAGGGAGATATCCCTGCCTGAGAGAGCACATTCTCCTTTTCGTCTTTGCTCTTCGCTCCATACTCTTTATACGATCTACCTCTTGCTGTCGACCTACGACAGCTGCGTATATGACCAAGCGATGAGTTCGTGGCCCGCTACTGGCAGCACATCCACAGCTGCACAGGGTGGACCTCCGACGGCTGACGCTCGAGATCGGTACCTCGAAAGGGTCATACAAGAATCCAAACGGCGAGGTAGAGATTGGCCGGCTATTGTGCCTGCTAGCTGCACGACCAAAGCCTATTACGATGGCCGCCGTTACAATTGGCTGGACTCCCTTCAGCCAGATGAGACCATCGTTGGTGGTTACCGCATCGTAGGTGAATTCGACTTCCAACACATGTTTAATGCAATATCAGCAAACGAGACTGCGGGCCGGTACGGCGTCTGTGTGATACAGAACATCACGAGTTCTGCTGTTGCATATCTAGGCGCCGCTTGGGACATCGACCCGCTGTTCTTCGCCGAAAATAATCGGCACTGAGACGCATATTCCATCCGGGAAGATGCTAACGATTGGACCGTTCGTCACTGGGATTTTTGGCATGTAAGTATATTGTTCAGAGTGCCGCAGATCCTGACCAAAACACCCGCTGACTTTCGTTGCCCCCGGCTAGGAACATCAAAGAGATCAACGGCTCCCCGCTACCTTTTTGGGTCTGCTTTGCCTGCCTTGGTGTCGTTGTCGCGGCGACGGCCGCCGGGTTCACATTCTATAAGACTCGCAACAGTATGGAACAATGGTGGTGGACGACCGCTGCTCATGTCATAGTGTCTACTATGATCAAGATCGCACCGGGTCCTTACGGAGTGATGAAGAGAACCGGGTTGCGTCCTCACTGGACGTCAAAAATCGGAGCACGGCGCCGAGGGAGGGGGGAAGAGGAAGGGGACGAGATGGTATGAGAGCATAGGTCGCTGTCCATGGAGATGAACCGGTCTCTCCGTTAGATTTCAGTGCGGCGATTTCAAAAGCTTCCACTAGGATGAAGAGGTAAGTCCATGAGACAAACAAGAAGCTGTCATCGTGAACAGATATCCATGCTTTTTGTTACGAGTGGCTGGGGGTACCGACCTTATTGATACCGGAAGCTACACGTTGCAATGTGGGCCGCTCTCCTTGATTCAAGAGCCTGGTCTTGAAGACGCTCTGCTTCTCTTCACGATGTGTTAACAATGTGTCCAGCGTCATAGTACTCGTCGGCTTCGTAAGCAACCCGGCTTCTTGGTTGTGCATAAACCTAACCGTCGACACAGATGGCTTCGTACCTCAGCAACCGCGGAAATCGTGAATGATACCATGAAATCAATGGAACTGATGCTCAAAACTGACTGAATACCTGACTAACGCTTGTTCATCCTAATGAGAACTCCAATAACAACTCCATATGCCTCGAGGCACCCAGAATTCGCTGATACCTGTATAATCAAAACAAGAAGCCAAACTTGGCCATAAAATCAAAGGAGCCTTGACCATTACATCGCTCGCTTAGAACGACGACACTCCCACGGAGCTATATCTGACGTTCAGGGAGTCTATGAAGTCGATGTGATGAATCCCAGTGGGTCTTTCTTCCGCGAACTCGTCGATAGCGTCACTGAGTTTGTAATTGCACCGCTCGACCAGGTAGCACACAATCAGGTATCCCGTGCGGTTGAAGCCATAATGGCAGTGGACGCCAATGACGGGCTTTGGGCCCCAGAAGTCTTCCTTTGCGCGTCTTTTCATCTGCTTCTCGCGGAGCTCGTCCACCAGCTGGATGAACGAGGCAATGTTGCCATCCGTTGGTGGTTTCTTGGACTCAGTCGCAAGCTTGTGATAAACGATTCGACCGTGGTCCTCGCCAAAGTTGTGGTAGTTATACACAGGCTTGGTATGCGAAATATCAATGACGTCCTTGATCTCAGTTCCCCTAATGCGAGTCAGTAGGAATTATGAATAGACAGACACGGATTACGAAGTATGCGTACCACTGCCTCGCGAATTCACTTGGGCAATGCCGTTCGTCTACCTCCCGAAGCGTCTTCATCGCCCGGAAGATGCCGCCAATTGGATGCGATACTGCTTGCACACCCATCCATTTCTGGAGATTTTTGACGTCCCACTTTCCTTCACGCTTACCTGTACGGATTAGATACTGTTCCTGCCACGTACTACCACTCAAAGTCAGTTCAAATAGAGGCAACTCGGAGTTGGAAGTGCAAGTCACTGTCGACAACTTACCGGGAGAGTCGTCCTGTGACGCGCTGCTCCATGAATTCACCTATGTAGCCGGCCACTGTCCGGACTTGCCGGGGATCGTACAGCAGCGCGTGCCCTGCTTTGAGATAATGGGTCCTGATTACCTTGACCGGGGCAGTGGGCTGTTCGGGAATATCGGGCAGTGGAGCAGCTGGTTCCTTGCCCTTGCCCTTCGCTGACTTTTGCTGACCGCTGGCAGTAGACGAGTCCTCGACACGCAGCTCTCCGGAATCACTGGAAGAGGATAGCTCTAGCTCTGGTATATATACAGCATCATCCACATCTGGCTCTTGTTGATCACCTGTAGCGGACGAGCCCTCGTGAGGCTGCTCGGGAATTATCGTTAGTGGCTCCTTGTGCGCCAGATCTTTTCGATGTTTGGGGGTTATAGCTACTCCTTTTCCCTTGTTGGTTGGACCTATTGGGGCTGCAGCAGCGGGAGGCGTGCTCGGGCTGGCGTCTTCGGTACCATGCGGAAGCGCATTAGCCTGAGACAGGATTGATCCGTCGAACAAAGCTATTTCGTCCTCCGGGTTGAGTATTTGCCGGATCTTCTCGACCTCTTCCGGTTCTGTGACAACATCGTCATTGCCACCAATGAGACAGACCGGAACATTGAGTCCATCCCAGGTAGGCTCACCAAAGAGTCCGCCGGTTGCCTGACCCTCGGATAGTGTCGGGAGCGCTCCCCAGGCCATTCTGCGGAACACTGGCGTCCGGCTTTGGTAGTTGAATTCGGTTTGAAGCTTTATGAGTTCGGGCGTAGCGTCAGGGCCAACGTAGCGCTTAACACTGGGACTCTCTGGTCCGCCTAACCTGTCCCATGCCCTAAAAAGGTTGAACAGGAAATCTGGGACATAGAGGAGCTGGCGGAATTTCTGGGCTTTTGCGTCTGGCGGCGGTCCAGAGACCGGGCATATGCCGACGAGGGCCTTGACATTGCGAGAAAGAGCGTTCTTAGCAGAGCTGTTCGCCATGCGAGCAGCGATGGCAGTTCCCATACTATGGCCGATAAAGATAACCCCCTGCTCTGGTTCAGCATAGGCGTCAATGGCGGTCTCCAGCAAGTCGGTGAGAGCATCGGTGGTATATGCGTCCCATGATGTCGGAGAGAATTGCGACCTGCCACAACCAGGAAAATCGATAGCCAGGCAAGACGCACGCTTGATGAGACTGGCGAGAAGGGGCTCAAACTGGGCGACCGATCCTCCTAGACCGTGGACGAGGACTATCAAAGGCAGTGGAGGGTCGTGCGGTAGTAGTTCAGCGTCTGCGTGACGCCGGTAGAACACCCGAATCCCATTGTATTGGATGCCCAGTCTTCTAGAACTGAAATCACGCACAAAGGAGTTCGCTCGGAGGAGTTCGGGATCGGTAGCGTCCGCATATTTTTTGGTTAGTCCGGCCATCCGGTACGTACGCGTTCTGCAGCGTTTGCAGCGAGCCGCAACTTTTTTGTACCCTGCGATAAACTTGGAGACGCAGGGGTCAAGACGACCTGGAGTTTCGGTAGAGTCTGTCGAGGAGTCAACGGGTGGAGTTGAGTCAATGGGTGGAGATCCCGAGGGAGCTTCCAGCGGACTGGCAAGGAGACCAGCCGCTGAATCGGTCGAGGGCCCAGCGAGTGAAGTTGGCGAGCGCTTGAGGAGTTCGCTGAGATGTGAGACTCTCTGGCGCCTGGGAGGTACTACTGCCAAGCGTCTGAAAGGTGAGTCAACGGGTCGAGTTCCCGAGGGAGCTTTCAGCGGACTGGCAATGAGACCAGCCGGCGAAGCGGTCGAAGGACCAGCGAGTGGAACGTCCACAGGGCCAGCGAATGGAACGTCCAAAGAACCAGCGAGTTCAGTTTTTGCGCGCCTGAGAAGTTTCAAGGCTACCAGGCGCCTGAGAGGCGAGACTGTAGAGGGCCTGAGAGGTGAGACTGTCGAGGACCTGACAGATGAGTCAACGGGTGGTGTTCCCGAAGGGGCTTCGTCAACGCGTGGAGTTCCCGAGGGAGCTTCCACCGGAATGGCAGAGAGACCAGCCGGCGAAGCGGTCGAAGGACCAGCGAGTGGAACGTTCACAGGGCCAGCGAGTGGAACGTCCAAAGGACCAGCGAGTGAAGTTGTTGAGCGCCTGAAATGTCCCAAGGTTGCCAGGCGCCCGAAAATTGAGTCTGTTGAAGGACCAGCGGGTGAAGATCTTGAGCACCTGAACTTTGAGAGTCCCCGGCGCCTGAGAGGTGAGACGCCCGAGGTCCTGACAGATGAGACTGCTCTTGGACCAGCAGATGATGGACCAGCAGATGAAGGACCAGCGCGTGTAACCCTCGAGGGACCAGCGGGTGAAGATCTTGAGCGCCTGAACTTTGAGAGTACCCGGCGCCTGAGAGGTGAGACTTCCGAGGTCCTGACAGATGAGACTGCTCTTGGACCAGCAGATGAAGGACCAGCAGATGAAGGTTCTGCCAAACGTTTTTTCCGACTTAAAGGGTTTCGCCGACTTGCAACGAGATCTATGTGAGTAGACATTGTGAATACTCCCTTCTATGGAAAAGCAAGAAGTGAATGTTTGTGATAAGTGAAAGTCTGATGTGAATGGGAATGGGAATGGGAATGGGAATGTTTGGGAATGCGCCCAATAGAGATAGCCAAAGAATGTTGTCAATGTTGATGCTGATGGGCGTATTCGTGTATGTGTAGGTGTAGGTGTAGGTGTAGGTGTAGGTGGAAGAGACATCTCGAAGCGGAATGAATCAAATGACGGACTGACTGACTGGCTGTTAAGAACAGCTGCACTTACCTGCTGGAGAATATGTCCGTGAAGGAAGTAGCTATAACACACACTCTCTGATCTCGCGTGTCGGGAAGTCTTCTTCATGCTTGTCCAGGCTCTTCGTGGCGGTTTCCTGATATCTGTGTTTCTGCGTCGACGGAAGGCCAAGCCTATCGACGGGAAGCAGGATTGGCAACACACCCCGACCAATGTCCGGTGAGAATTGCCGATTTTGTATGCAAATCCGTGGACCACCTGCACACTGTCGGGTTCCGTCGAGAGCAAGCTAAGGTAAGTACTGTACTTGAGAAGATTACCGAACTGAAGCAAGCGTACCCCGAAGGTGATAAATCTCGTGATTGCCGAGGTGGTGATGATTTGGGCTCGATGTCATACTGAGACCAGGGCAGTAAGCTGCCAGCTGCCTCCGGTCTCGTGCTGCTCCACTAAGCCATTGCGACGCCTCAACGTGCAGCGCTTTGGGCCCTCCCATTGGACTAAACTGCTTAGGCCAGCTGCTTACCTAATGCAACTTAATGTTTCAACCGCTTTGCCAGCCAGACGATGCGAGAACAGATCCCATCATTGCTTACCCACTATCGCGGCTTGAAATCAACGCCGAAGCCATGGCTTAATCACAATCAGAGAATGAAGTCTTTTTTTGAGATGGGCATCATGGTTTGAAGTACGGTGAGTCGTGATATAGCGCCGAACTGCTCTGGAAGTCACTTCGAGCCCCTGAAAATTCAAGCATGTCTAGCGGACTCTTACTTCGAATATCATATGTCGATCGATCAAATCGTGTTCAAAAGACACCTGACGATGATCCAAGACGATATTATCAAAGTCTAGGTGGTTGTCAGCTCAGGCGGCTGATGAGGTGTCAAATATCCATAAGAGACGAACGTCAAAATGAACCGGCAATACTAATCTCATTGCCTACGTACACTGGCGATTCTACTCAACAACCATCTTACTCTATAACCTCGTGAAAATTCAGGTCTGGAATGTAAGAAACTCTAATCATCTACGTATCCTACAGTAAAGCACGTCCTCGTCTCCTGGCCGTGGCGCGACCACGTCGTCCGATCATAACAAAGCAGGGGCCTCTTCGTCCTAACTCGGAGCACGTGAAGTATTCAAATAGCTAGATCTTGATTGGGGCGTATCGTAGGATGAAGCCACAAAGGGCCAAAGCTATACACCTACAGCCCATTCTCCTCCTCTCCGAACCGCACACACCTTATGCATGATTCACCACGCCAACATCGCGAGAAATGGCAGCCGACGCGAAGATCGTACATGCTTACCAAGCTACAACCCTGAACAAGCCCTTCTTCAAAGTTGGCGAGGACGTCCGCATCGTCGGCACTACCGGAACAGGTAACGCGACTTGAGACCCCTACCACGAGCCCGAGATCAAAAGGAGCTGAGAGCACGAGAGTAGGCGGCGGATAGCGTGGACGGTGGCGGGTGGTCTGACGATATCGATTCGATGGCGAGCCTGAGTATCACTATCAGTTCACCTAGGGGGCATGGCATGGGGGATACATCTCATTAGGAGTTAGCAGTACATGATTTACACAGCGATATAATATACATTAGCTAGCCACATTCATGGCAACAGCATGTTGAGCCCTGAAGCCGACGTTCGCGCCGTTCTTACACGTAGCATGCGATCTGCTGAGATGACCTCTCCACCTCGGCACGTAGCGGTAGCGCGAGGATGCTTCCTGGATGCATTGACATCGAGTCAAGCCCGGGTGCCACATTCCTATGCGTCCAGGCTCGACAATTTGCCCCTCGCGGTGGCGGGCGTGAGACCAGCATTATCCCTACCAACTCGCTCCAACGCCTTCCCTCCAGCCGATAGGTATCAGCGCGGCCACGACATCGGTGACGCCGCGCTCGGTAGCCAGCAGATTGAACTGCGCAGCCGCGTTGCGCGTATCCAGTACCTCGACCCGCATGCCCAGGCTACTGATATACCGCCTCAACTCCGGGCTGATCGGGCGCATCTCCGGGCCAAGGCCCAATATCAGAAGATCTGTGTCACAATGAGCAAGACTGGAGATCAATATGTGGGTGGTTGGCTGGTTGGCTCTCTCTGCCGGTGTACATACCAGGTCGCGGCCACAGCAGGGACAGCAGACTGAGCGACTCGTTCGGTACCTCCCACTGGCCCTTGGCGTTCAGCAGGCGGTGCCCGCCGCGCGGCAGCCACGGCCGCCAGGTGAAGGCCTCGCCGCCGATCAGCAGCACGCCCGCGCCGTTGAGGATCCGCGCGCCGCTATTCAGGTGGAAGCCGTCCGACATGCAGATGTCGACCGAGCTCGACGGCACCGGCGTGTTGCCCAGCACGTCCAGCGCGCCGAAATCGGTCGCGGGCGGGAGGTTGTCGTCGCCTCGGCGGCGGGACGGCGTTATGTGGATGGATGCGGTGGTCGGGCGGAGGTGTGTTCTGGGCGTGGAGGTGGGAGGACGGATGGTTCTTGTGGTGGTGGTGGTGCTGATGGCTGTGGAGAGCTGTCGGGAGCTTTGGCGTTCCTGACTTCGAAGGACAGAGGTCACGGCGGAAAGGGGCCGACAGGTGCGTATTGTAGAAGCCATGATGGCGGTTCGACTTGTATTATTGTCTGTCGGATAGAGTCATTATATGTTTGCGATCAGTGCTGTCTGAGCTCCTGGACCTTGAGGTTGGTGGTTACGATGCGCGGCGGAAATTGTGGGTTGGACGTCATCATTCGGAGAAAATCCAAAGCGGCGGACATTCCTCCACCAAGACCCGAACATCCAGATATTCGACTGCTTAACCCGCTGATGCTGTCAACTACTATTCCTTGTCAACTACTATTCCTTCGTATAGTAGAAAATGAATGGGTTCTCGCGGTATAGAGACACGTTTCTTAAAACTCCAAAGTTCAAGAACCATGAGTGGATGCGAAACATTACTTACACCACTACGCGCATCTCACCCAAAACGTCGCTATCCAATGCCTACCTAGGTACATACTATCCCTAGCCGTAACGGGGACGAGAGTGTCAGCCTTTTAGCGTTTCGAGTCACTCTTGATTCTTGAAAAGCCCAGGGCTTGGCAATGATAGCTTTCAATGTCACAGAAGTACACAGCCGAAGGAGAGCGCGCTGTTCATTAACTGCGTAATTGCACCTCAATTGTGAACACCATGTCTATGTTTCTTCATAGCATTTGTTGAAACTGGTCAGCAGAAAGGGATATAGAGCATATGTCACGTGTGATGGATATGTGGAGGCTGACGTATCCTGAGGACAGACTTGCATCCAAAGTGGGTGGGTTTGTATGTAGAATGTCAGTTCAAGAGACCGCCCAATCCGAACCAATCTCAAGGCCGAGCGTCTTTCAAAAGTGGCAGCGGAGTTAACACACGATTGTGAACACAGAAGATCGTCTTGATGTCGTTTATGGCATTCCGATCATGTAGACGATATCGAGGACGGAAAACAGAGACAGCCTCTTTGTAGCCATCTCTGTGACATGTAGCCCTGTTCCCTCATAACACCCAAAGCAATGACGGCCGAACCATTCCAACCCAGAGACCACCAACGGGTTTATTTCTTCTTGCCGCCCTGCTCCTGCTCCTTCAGTACCTTCTTGACGATCTTCTGCTCCTCAATCAAGAATGCGCGAACGACACGGTCCCGAACGCAGTTACCGCATCTTGAACCACCGTACGCACGCTGGACGGTCTTCTTCGGCTTCGAGATCTGAGCGTATTCGCGGGGTCGGAGGGCAGGAATACCGCTGAGCTTGACGCCGCAGTCACCGCACCTGTCATATGTTAGTCTCACTCCAGAAAATCGAGGTCGCTGGTCGCGCTTCGTCCGCGGTGTCCGAGTCGATTTGCTAGAGAGCATCGGTATACATACTGCGAAAGGTCAGCCTCCCCGTACAGTAAGGTAGAGCTTGGACAAGGGCCAAGTGTTCCGGAGCTTTGCGATCCCAGCACGGGCAATCTCCTCACGTACCTTGGGAGCAGTTCCACGCTTCTTGATGTGCAGAGTTCGCAGTTCACCACCGGGCGTCTTGACGATGCGGGTCTTGTTGGAGGTGGTGTTGTACCTGTAAATCGCCCGTCAGCTGTATGCAGACCCAGCGATTTGGACCTCATTGAAGAATGATCCAGGGGAGAACGCACGGGTTGCGCCGTCTGTAAGTGACTCGGTTCGCCATTGTATCGGTTTCGGTTGTCGACTTGAAGATACGGTCTGGCGGTGGCGGCTGTTGTTCGTGGAGTGGTTGACTTTGCCTCAACTACTTTTTTTCGCGATGGGTGGAGGAATTTTGGGTGTTTAGCGAGAATGGAGATGTGGGATGGATCTGTGAGCCTGCTTGTGTGAGGGGCCAATCAGGAAGGGCGGCTCAGCCACGGCTCCATGAGCCACTCTAGCTTTCACGTGATCATGAGCTACCCCAATCTGTGGCTGATAAGCTAGCTGCTTTGAGCATCAGTCATAGGAAAAATTCCCAGTCGAGTCGCGAGAGGCGAATCGCCACATCTCATCGACGTGAACCGCTTCTCTTCAAACCATCCCGATCGTCAGCCAGAGGGGACGTCGCGGTTGACTGACAATCCATCATCTATCGTTTCCTGTGGCGGGAATTTGACGTGAAGATACACTCCTTTGGTTGAGCCCGACATTCATATCATCCCCGCGACAGATCGCGGCGCGAAAGCGACAGCTTCAACAGTCGCCTAGCTAGCTACAGATCCCGTCGATTCGAGATGTCGTCCTTTCAGCCTCCTCCGCCTCCTCCGGGTTGGGGCCCTCCACCACCACCTCCTCCTCCTCCGTCCGACTTCCTCCCCCCTCCCCCGGGAGCACCTGCACCTCCGCCTCCCGGATACCGACCTCCGACCGATGCTCATGTCGCGAAGTTCGCGCAAAAGAAGAAGGAATGGCTGCGGACCCAGAGGAATCGGTTCGGCGAGAAGCGCAAGGGAGGCTTCGTAGAGACCCAGAAGGCAGACATGCCCCCGGAACATCTGCGCAAGATCGTGAAGGACATTGGTGATGTCTCGCAGAAGAAGTACACCAGTGATAAGCGAAGCTATCTCGGTGCTCTGAAGTTCATGCCGCATGCCGTCATGAAGCTCCTCGAGAACATGCCTATGCCATGGGAGTCTATGCGAGAAGTGAAGGTTCTATACCATGTCAACGGATGTTTGACACTGGTCAACGAGATTCCCCGCGTCATCCCGCCCGTCTACCACGCGCAATGGGCGACGATGTGGTTAACTATGCGAAAGGAGAAGAGTGACCGACGACTATTCAAGCGAATGAGATTTCCTCCGTTCGACGATGAAGAGCCGCCGTTGTCCTGGTCGGAGAACCTCGAGGACGTGGAGCCTCTCGAACCGATCCAAATGGAACTCGACGAGGAAGAAGATGCTGCTGTCTACGAATGGCTCTATGATCATCGACCATTGGATGACTCAGATCATGTCAACGGGCCGAGCTATAAGAAATGGAACCTGACACTGCAGCAGATGGCCACCCTTCATCGGCTGAGTCGGCCGTTGCTGAGCGAAGCATTCGACCCGAATTATTTCTACCTCTTCGATCTGAAGAGTCTGCTTACTGCGAAGGCTTTGAATGTTGCGCTACCTGGTGGTCCTCGTTTCGAGCCACTGTACAAGGACATCGATCCCAATGACGAGGACTTCGGAGAGTTCAACGCCATCGACAGAATCATATTCCGCACACCGATCAAAACCGAATCCCGAGTCGCCTACCCATACCTGTATAATTCTCTTCCGCGAAGCGTGCACTTCAACTGGTATTCGTACCCGCAAGTTGTATATACCAAGAGTGACGATCCGAACATACCAGCCTTCTACTTCGATCCTCAAATCAACCCAATCTCTTCCCGCTCTGTGGCCCCCAAAAACCTCACTGTCAGCCATGAGGATGAGATATTCGGCGAAGGGAACATCGAGGAGCCTGAAGATGACGCATTTGAACTACCTGCAGGCGCTGAACCATTCTTAGCCGATGAGGAGCTGTACAACCAGGACACTTCCGCTGCTATTGGACTCTGGTGGGCTCCATTTCCATTTGATCGTCGGTCTGGCCACATGGCACGCGCACAGGATGTCCCTCTCGTCAAGCAGTGGTATCTGGAACATTGCCCTCCGAAACAACCGGTGAAAGTGCGCGTGTCATACCAGAAAATGCTCAAGTCCTTCGTGCTGAACGAGTTGCACACGAGAAAGCCCAAGGCAATGAACAGACAAAACTTGTTGAGAACCTTGAAACAAACCAAGTTCTTCCAACAGACCACGATCGACTGGGTTGAGGCTGGTCTTCAGGTCTGCCGGCAAGGTTTCAACATGTTGAATCTTCTCATCCACCGGAAAAATCTCACGTATCTTCACCTTGACTACAACTTCAATCTCAAGCCTGTGAAGACGCTGACAACGAAAGAACGAAAGAAGTCACGATTTGGCAATGCATTCCACTTGATGCGGGAGATCCTCCGGCTAACGAAGCTCATTGTTGATGCGCAAGTACAGTACCGGCTAGGCAACATCGATGCTTTCCAGCTTGCTGACGGCATTCTCTACGCCTTCAATCACGTCGGTCAGTTGACTGGTATGTACCGATACAAGTACAAGCTCATGCATCAGATTCGTACCTGCAAGGATCTTAAGCATCTCATCTACTACAAGTTCAACAGCGGGCCTGTTGGAAAAGGGCCTGGTTGTGGTTTCTGGGCACCCGCTTGGAGAGTGTGGCTCTTCTTCATGAGAGGTATCATTCCTCTCTTGGAACGGTGGCTTGGCAATCTGCTTTCCCGCCAGTTTGAAGGTCGTCACAGCAAAGGTGTGGCCAAGACCGTTACAAAGCAACGTGTCGAGTCGCATTACGATCTGGAGCTTCGTGCCTCCGTCATGGCCGACTTGATGGATATGATGCCTGAAGGCATCAAGCAGAACAAAGTCAACACTGTTCTCCAACATCTATCAGAAGCTTGGAGATGTTGGAAGAGTAACATCCCATGGAAGGTTCCTGGTTTGCCTGCGCCTATTGAGAACATCATCCTCCGATATGTCAAGTCCAAGGCAGATTGGTGGGTCTCTGTCGCTCACTACAATCGTGAGCGAATTCGGAGAGGTGCCACCGTAGACAAGACAGTCGCCAAGAAGAACGTTGGTCGGTTGACGCGTCTCTGGCTCAAGGCTGAACAAGAGCGCCAGCACAACTACATGAAGGACGGTCCATACGTGTCATCCGAAGAGGCCGTTGCCATCTACACGACTACCGTCCACTGGCTAGAGTCCCGGAAATTCACGCCAATTCCATTCCCAAGTGTCTCGTACAAGCACGATACCAAGATATTGATCCTTGCCCTTGAGAGACTTCGCGAGGCATATTCAGTCAAGGGCCGCTTGAACCAAAGTCAGCGAGAAGAGCTTGCTCTCATTGAACAGGCCTATGATAGCCCAGGTACCACTTTGGAAAGAATCAAACGTTTCCTCCTGACCCAGCGTGCGTTCAAGGAAGTTCAGATCGACATGAACGACAACTACAGCTCCATCAATCCAGTCTACGACATCGAGCCAATTGAGAAGATCAGCGATGCTTACCTTGACCAGTACCTGTGGTACCAAGCAGACCAGCGGCATCTCTTCCCGAACTGGATCAAGCCCTCTGACTCCGAGGTCCCACCATTGCTTGTTTACAAATGGGCTCAGGGTATCAACAACCTCGACAAAGTCTGGGAGACTGCGGACGGAGAATGCAATGTCATGATCGAAACCGAGCTTTCGAAGGTGTATGAGAAAATCGATATCACTCTGCTGAACAGACTTCTGAGATTGATCATGGACCACAACTTGGCGGACTACATCAGTGCCAAGAACAACGTGCAGCTGACGTACAAGGACATGAATCACGTCAACGGCTATGGTATGATTCGTGGTCTTCAATTCTCGGGCTTTGTGTTCCAGTACTATGGTCTTGTACTGGATCTCCTGCTGCTTGGATTGAACCGTGCCAGCGAGATTGCCGGACCACCATCACAGCCGAACGATTTCCTTCAGTTCCGTGATCGTGAGACAGAGGCAAAGCACCCCATCCGCTTGTACACGCGATACATTGACAAAATTTGGGTCTTTTTGAGGTTCACTGCCGATGAGTCAAGGGATCTGATCCAACGCTTCTTGACGGAGCAACCTGATCCAAATTTCGAGAACGTCATCGGCTACAAGAGCAAGAAATGCTGGCCAAGAGATTCTCGTATGCGACTCATGAGGCACGACGTCAACCTTGGACGAGCAGTCTTCTGGGATTTGAAGAACCGGCTTCCTCGGTCTGTTACCACCATCGAATGGGATGACACTTTCGCCAGCGTCTATAGCAGAGACAATCCGAACTTGCTCTTCTCAATGTCCGGATTCGAAGTTCGCATTCTCCCGAAGATCAGGAATCAGAGCGACGAATTCCCAATCAAAGACAGTGTCTGGTCACTCGTGGACAATACTACGAAGGAGAGAACCGCACATGCCTTCTTGCAGGTCACTGAAGAAGATATTCAGAAGTTCAACAACCGAATCCGCCAGATCCTCATGTCCTCCGGTTCAACCACGTTCACCAAGATCGCCAACAAATGGAACACGGCGCTCATTGCGCTCTTTACCTACTACCGTGAGGCTGCAGTCTCGACGGTCAATCTCCTCGACACCATCGTCAAGTGCGAGACCAAAATCCAGACTCGTGTCAAGATAGGATTAAACTCCAAGATGCCTTCGCGATTCCCTCCAGCCGTCTTCTACACGCCAAAGGAGTTGGGTGGTCTCGGCATGATCTCGGGCTCACACATCCTGATTCCCGCAAGTGATAAGCGATGGTCCCAGCAGACGGATCTTGGTGTCACTCACTTCCGAGCTGGCATGACACATGACGAGGAGACGCTCATTCCCAATATCTTCCGATATATCATCCCTTGGGAATCTGAATTCATCGACTCCCAGAGAGTGTGGACGGAATATTCGCAAAAACGGTTGGAGGCTAACCAGCAGAACCGACGGCTTACACTGGAGGATCTGGAGGACAGTTGGGACCGAGGTCTTCCTCGCATCAACACCCTATTCCAGAAAGACCGGAGCACTCTCAGTTTCGACAAAGGTTTCCGGACCAGAAGCGAGTTCAAGGTCTACCAGTTGATGAAGAGCAACCCATTCTGGTGGACAAGTCAGCGACACGACGGCAAACTCTGGAATCTGAATGCCTACCGTACTGATGTGATCCAAGCCCTTGGTGGTGTTGAGACAATCCTCGAGCACACTCTGTTCAAGGCCACGGGATTCCCTTCTTGGGAGGGTCTGTTCTGGGAGAAGGCGAGCGGTTTTGAAGAGAGGTACGTTAGTTTACAGCATCTGTTGTGCCATGTTTTCGCTTGCCATTTCGATCCCAGGCGCATACTTTGTTGTCACTTTGATCATGTGTAATAAGCATGGTGGAATAAGCACTCGACGAAGTTGTTGGCTGCCAATCGCTGCTAATGACCGTGCTTATTCCATGTGCCCCACTTTTGCCCTTCCAACCCAAGTCAAAGCTCTTCAAGGGATAATTGCTAACTTGACTGTCCTATAGTATGAAGTTCAAGAAATTGACAAATGCCCAGAGATCTGGTCTGAACCAGATTCCCAACCGTCGGTTCACTCTGTGGTGGTCGCCCACCATAAATCGGGCGAACGTCTACGTTGGTTTCCAGGTTCAACTCGACCTCACAGGTATTTTCTTGCACGGCAAGATTCCAACTCTCAAGATTTCTCTCATTCAGATCTTCCGTGCCCATCTCTGGTATGTACATTTTTTGGAGTCTCTAATTGCCCCCTACGGCCACGTCTTGGGGCCAAATCTCCTCTTCTGGCGCGGTGTCAGGACCTCTTTCCTCCCGAGACATTCTCGTCACAATATCTGGAAGGAGTGATTGCTGACTCTACTTCTTTCTAAAAGGCAAAAGATCCACGAGAGCGTGGTTATGGATATGTGTCAAGTCTTTGATCAGGAGCTGGAGTCCCTGGGGATCGAAACAGTACAGAAAGAGACCATCCACCCGCGAAAATCGTACAAGATGAACAGTTCTTGCGCCGACATCTTGCTTTTTGCCAGCAACAAGTGGAATGTCACCAGACCATCACTTCTTTACGACACCAAAGACACAATCGAGCCTGCGACTACCAACAAATTCTGGGTGGATGTACAGCTGCGATATGGTGACTACGACTCTCACGACATTGAACGGTACACGCGTGCCAAGTACCTGGACTACACCAACGACAGCATGAGTATCTACCCCTCGGCGACCGGCCTGATGGTTGGCATTGATCTTGCTTACAACCTCTACTCCGCTTATGGGCAGTACTTCCCGGGCTTGAAGGTTCTAGTTCAGCAAGCTATGGCCAAGATTATGAAGGCAAACCCCGCCCTGTATGTCCTTCGCGAGCGTATCCGCAAGGGTCTTCAGCTGTACGCTTCGGAAAGCAACCAGGAATTCCTAAACTCGCAGAACTATTCCGAACTGTTCAGCAATCAGACCAAGCTCTTCATCGATGACACTAACGTGTACCGAGTGACGATTCACAAAACATTCGAAGGCAACTTGACAACCAAGCCAATCAACGGTGCGATCTTCATCTTCAACCCGCGAACCGGGCAACTGTTCTTGAAGATCATCCACACGAGTGTCTGGGCTGGGCAGAAGCGTCTCGGACAGCTGGCGAAATGGAAGACTGCGGAAGAAGTTGCGGCGCTTATTCGGTCCCTCCCCATTGAGGAACAACCGAAGGAGCTCATCGTCACGCGTAAAGGTCTCCTAGATCCCCTTGAGGTTCACTTGCTGGATTTCCCGAACATCTCAATCCGCGCTTCAGAACTGCAGTTGCCTTTCCAAGCGGCAATGAAAGTGGAGAAACTTGGAGACATGATTCTTCGTGCTACCGAGCCGCAGATGGTGCTCTTCAACCTCTACGACGAGTGGCTGAAGAGTATCTCTTCATACACTGCATTCTCACGTCTGGTCTTGATCCTGCGTGCTCTGCACGTCAACCCCGACAAGACGAAACTCATCCTCCGACCTGACAAGACTGTCATTACGCAGGTGCATCACATCTGGCCCACGTTGTCTGACGAGGATTGGATCAAGGTTGAAACACAAATGCGAGATCTGATCTTGAATGACTACGGCAAGAAGAACAATGTCAATGTCTCCAGTCTGACGAGCAGTGAAGTCCGAGATATCATTCTGGGTATGGAAATCTCGGCGCCTTCAATGCAACGACAACAGGCTGCAGAGATCGAGAAGCAGCAGCAGGAGCAGCAGCAGCTTACTGCGGTCACGACCAAGACACAAAACGTACACGGAGAAGAGATCATCGTCACAACAACGTCGCAGTTTGAACAACAGACGTTCGCATCCAAGACGGAATGGAGAACTCGAGCGATCGCCACCTCCAACTTGCGAACCCGAGCAAACAACATCTACGTCTCTTCTGTAGATAACGATGTGGACGATGTCACCTATGTCATGCCGAACAACATACTCAAGAAGTTCATTACTGTTGGTGACCTGCGTGTGCAAGTCGCCGGGTACCTGTACGGTGTTTCTGCACCAGACAATGATCAGGTCAAGGAGATCCGTTGCGTTGTCATGGTACCTCAGATTGGAGGGCTGCGCAACGTACAACTGCCCCAACAGCTGCCGCAGCACGAATATCTCAACGACATGGAGCCTCTGGGCGTGATCCACACCATGGCTGGAAATGAGTTGCCCTACATGTCGGCAGCTGATGTCACCGAGCACGCGCGTCTGCTTGAGGCACACCCGAAATGGGACAAGGAGAACACCATCACAGTCGACGTTGCCTTCACGCCTGGCTCAGTATCTCTGTCTGCTTGGGCACTGACCCCCAGCGGTTACAGATGGGGTGCCGAGAACAAGGATATCGGTAGCGACCAGCCGCAAGGCTTCACGACATCCATGGGTATCAAGCGCAAGCTGCTGCTGAGTCCTCGCTACCGAGGATATTTCTTAGTACCAGAGAACGGCAAATGGAACTACAGTTTCATGGGGAGCAGTTTTGCTGGCATGGAGAAGAAGCCAGTGCACGTCAAGCTGGACACGCCAATGCCATTCTACAGCGATCAGCACCGGCCGCTCCATTTCCAGAACTTCGCAGAGCTGGAGGACATCGGTGTGGACAGGAATGACAACTTTGCATAAAGAGTTGGGGAAGATGGTAATGGTCAGGTGGTCGAGTCTTCGACATGCGAAGGACACGATCTGGAAATGAAACAATGCATTCATTTGAAGCGGACGCCAATGAAAGTGGCGGCGTGATATTCAAAGTCATTTGCAGGCGTTTAGGGAAAGAAGCCCGTTCATGCGTTCATGAGTTGAGGGGGTGCTTGCGAGGTCCGACTGTTCCTCGTGGCAGTGGTTTCGTTTATTCGGGCTTAAAGGGGGCTTTGCTGTAACGGACGTAAGGTTATTGTAAAATTACACGTGCTATAGGAGAATGTCATAATACCCCCCCAATGGAGATATCGGACCGAAACTATCGTGACAAGCGGAACGTGTTTATAGACAGCTTTGATATAGTGTCCGTGTCCTCGAGCTCGGGCAGCGGTTGGACGACCCTGACGGGGCGATGCTACTCAGCCAGCTTCGCTATCAAACTAAGAACGAGGCGAGGGCCGTGTGGAGCGAGGCTATGGGTTTGACATTTTGACAGATGTGGGGGACGGTTGAACCAAACCCCCCGGCAGTGTAGTCAAATCAACTCCGAGTATGGTACCCTAGGTTTAGGGATACTTGGATATTTGGTGGCAGACCGCTCCGTGACCCAAATCATGTGAGATAGCACAAAGGGGCGTCCAGTATCTGATGAATACTTGGTCATGCAAACGCCGAAATGCTATAGTAATGTCTAATAACGGCAGGGCCGAGCACGTCCGTCTAGCCATCCAGCGTCCCGAGACCCGGCTACAGGCCAGGCACGGAAATTCGACAACCATGCGAAATGCAGAGTGGCACAGTCGCGATTGATTAGGTACCTTACGCGTGAGGCATACATATTGGGGTGAACTGCGCGTTGCTTTTTGTTCGTTCGCGTATATGGCTAAATGGAGAGATGCGCGGGATTAAGTGCATCAGGTACCTACTCCGTACCTGCATGACGGGCCTAGCTGTGTGGCTATCCAGTCCGGGGGTATAGCGTGGAAAAAGCAGTCGGCATGACGCGGGCGTGGCGCGCAATGCAAGGGCTGCGCCGAGTCTGCTCTGCATGTGGGTAGATGGATGGGTGCGTGTATGCAGGTCGTCCTTCTAGGAAGGCCCTCCAAGAATTCCCCTATTTGCTATGGCGTGGTCGCGTGTTCTGGTTCCTGCTCAGGGGAGAAGCGGCACGAAATTGCTGATCGCTGACTCCTGAGTGGTGACCGTGACCGTGGCTGTGGGACAAGTTGTGGTTAATCATCCGTGCGGTTCGATGTGCAAGCTCGTCGACCGAGCGCTGGACCGCGATGATGCTGGTTCCGGTTGTCACGGCTGCGCAGCATGGGGTGATCAGTTTTAACAGACTTGAATCCATGGCATGACTTCATAGCATGCGGAGTGGGAGAATAGAAGCTTGGGGCAAGTCGCACGGCCGAAGTGATGGCGGCGGCGGCGGAATCGACAATGTTGAATCAGCGCTGACAGCAAAAAGAACATTGAAACTAAATTGCCCTTCTTTATGCATCAATGCGCGAGTCCGATCTTCGACTGGGATCTCAGACAATTGGCTCGCTAGCTGAGCGCAGGCCCTGTCCATGTGAACTTGTCCCAAAATGAAAAGCTCCCGGTCGAAGGATTTCGTAGACGGTAGAGTTCGTATCTACTAGACTCTGTCGGCCCGTGGTGGGTTGCAACTTGGAGGGTCCTCGTGGGGGTTGCGGAGATTTATTTGAGCAGGGTCATCCCTCGGCTGCCCGGCTGCCACTTTCGAAGGGCTGGCTGGCATGGGGTTCTGCTCATTCTTCACTTACAGGAGCCTCCCCCGAGTACGGTAGGATGAGGCTGAGAATGCAGTGCTGGTTTTGTCACTTGACAGACTGAGCAGTTGGGGGATAGGCTTCTGCTGTTCAAACTCCTCAACGATCTTCAAGCTTGGCATGCAATGTTGACAAAAGGCCAGCCTAGGATGCTGCTTCCTTGATAGATAACGCGCTGCTTGAAGAAGGCAATCGAAGAAGACGTCACGTTCGAGGCTTATCACATGACTCTGGATTGCAGCTCGAAGCGCGGAACAGGTGTTTCTGATGATGAAGTTCGTCGGGCGTCGGAAGCTGCGATGTAACACGAAACCGGTACGTCTCCGAGGTGGGTCCCGGGCTTTCGGAAGATAGGGTCGAAACCGTCCGAACATGCAGGAGAACGACAGCCCAACTCATGTCATAGACTCGAGTGGGCATGGCAGACACACCTATGTAATGCGTAGGCCGCGGCGGCGCGAAAAGACGAGCATCCGATGTTTGTATAGTCTTGGTCAGCGCATTATTATCGCATATGGATACCCGCGAGGGGAGCCCATGCTGGTGGTTAGATGTCGGGTGCGCCGATCAGGGACTTGCATAGCGGCCGGAGCAGGCTGCGGCGCGTCAGAGGATATAAGGCATTGTTAAGCAGTGCTGGTGCTGTGACAGCCATGGGACCAGGCTGGTAGGAGCGCCTAGTGAGCGAATGGGACAAGGCGGCGACGACGGAGGTGTTCCATTGTGGTGCCATCTGGGTGGGACGAACTGGTGGATGTGTAGATCTATCATCTGTTAGACAGGTCCGGGGCCGGGGTGCTAGCAACCTGTACTACTGGTACTGGTACCGGTACCGCGTGCTTGGTCAACCACCGAGTCCCAGTCATCCTGTCATCCCGACTGGGAACCGGGAGCACAGCTGTTCGGACGAGGAGGCATTGACATTGGCGTTGGGGTTGGGGTTGGCATCGCTGGACTAACCCCTGATGATGCGTCTACTTTCTCTGATGATGGCCGTTCTCGCCATCCCCTGCCTGCAGCTGCCAGCGGTCCACGGAACTACCACAGTCGGATGCGGGAACGACGACGAGGACAGCGGCTAGGGTAGCATGCTTCTGGAAGGTGTAATAGAAGGAAATGGAGCCGACTCATGCACGCCCTGCAAGTCGCAGGCAGCAGAGCGCACAGAACGCAGCGTGATCACTGATTGGTTCTCCTCGCTCGAAGATGAAGTTGCTTGGAGATCCAATCTCGGCCGAAGACGACGATGATGTAGTTTGGTAGGGGTTCTAGGGGTATTCTGATTTCTGACAGCGGGAGAATGGGGAACGGGGAAGAAAGAGGGGACAACTGACAAGCCATGTCGCGGGCAGGGCGGGTTAAGCTAGTTGTTTAGCTTAATGGAATAATCGATTATAGGCATGCTCCTGATGCTTCTATTGGGTACTAGGTCGACACATATGCACCTTACGCGATATGTTCAAGTTCAGCAGGTGCTATCTGCAGGTGAGGTCGTCTAATATTCTAATTATAATCCTTCGCCAAATCTCCGATCCGTCCTTCCAGAACTTCTTCCCCTTTCCTCTACTCCTCTATTGAATCTATTCCTCTCTTCGTACTGACATCCGGTACCCACGAGACTGCTAATTCAACGTCACGTCACTGCTGTGGCTCAGCTATCTGAACCCCTGGTCCGTCTCTGGAAGCTTTTGATGTCCTTCTGGAAGCCCGAGTCGCCCTCGTCAGCCCATGTCTTGCAGCATAATTGATCTTTTATTGCTTGGATACCCTGAGACGCGTTTCGTTCATGCGAAGCGCTCGACAGGAACATCCGTTCTTTCAGCTCACCATCACCCGCTGCTCTCGCGCACCGTTCATTGGCCGTCTAGCCCAGGCGCATTGATTTGCGCAATATGAAAACGCTCCGAGAGCAAGGGGACTGCCCTTGCGCCGCCGGACTGTGCCATACCTCGACCGTCTTCGGTTCACTAACTGACCTGAGATTGACGGCTAGATGATGACTTGATCAGTTGGTAACGTACCGCGAGGCGAGTTACGGCACACACGGGCAGTCGTACTCGTCGATCGTTGAGACACCACCTACTGCCAAGTGCACGTTGGCCCGGTGCTTGCTGCCGTGGACGGCATGTATCGCGAGGATGTAGCCTGGAACATGCGCATGAGCATGAGCATGAGCGCGGAGATCAAGCACGGAGCAAGGACCAGCTCTGGATGAATCACCATGGTGGAAGATGTTCTGCTCTCCCAGGTAACCTGTCCCAGTCACGCTTTATCGCCTTCCACCTGTCTGTTACCCAAGTCTTCTTTCGTACTGCCTGACCCGCCACCGGTTCTATTCGTGACTTGCGCTTACGCGAAAGCCAGGCCCTGTCACGCTCGCAGTTGTCGTCGGCAGATCGTTGAGTCTTCGTCGTCGTGCAACAACCAAAGAATTGTACACAGCTGGGGCGTTCGATGCTGTCTGTGGCTTGAGTGCTGTGCTCTCTTGTTCTTTCCGGCAATCTACCCTGCTCTGTGGCTAGTTTGCGACCTTGCCATTCGCACTGCTCGCCCTATGGCGTGTCGGCATCGCAGCTCTTGAGTTCCTTACTATAACCCACCCCAGTCTCATTATATCCCTCCAAGCGGAGGCATGAGTGTGGCCCGATTCCTCCCCAACTGCTGCTCTGTGCCGGGCTCCCAGTTGGCAGTCCCCCAGCAGCCGAGCCTAGGTGCCTGGGTGTGCCACCCAGCGAGTCCCCATCGCATCGACCGGCATTCTTCGACCCTCAGGGATTGCCATTGCCCTGGTTCTCTTGGTGAGATGGGTAAGCAGGGACCTCGCTGTTGCGAGTCTGGGTGTGGACCGCCTCCATTGTTCGCTTGTGCTCTCCGGCCACTGCCCGACCGCATGGTCACGGCTTAGCTTTTTATTTCTCCATTCGGCTGTCCTATCTGGCACCTTCTATGCTACTTCCAGACTTTGGACGACCTCGACTCCCGAGCGTCTTGTTCTTTTTTTGGAAACAGCTTCGTCTGGGATCTCGAAGGTCGATCGTATCTGCCCCTTGTCCTCTCGCAACCCTGTCGACCTCTTGGAATTCTGGTCCGTTGTGGCTGTGGTTCGCCCCCGTTGCATCATATCCTCCGACTGGGGTCTTGTCTCGATTCTATACCTGGCCACCAGACAGACCATGGCATAAGATCCCCAAATTATGCTACCGTCATCGCCAGCCAAGGTAACCCATTCTCCACGCCTGTTCAGGAACGATACTTGTCTCGCACATGGCAAATCCGGTCGAGTGCTTTAACTTCTCGATGAAAAGAGAGGAAGTCCAGGTACTTGCCCGTCGACCGTCAACTTCGCCCCTGCCTGGGGAGTGTCGAAGAAGGTGATCAGACGATATAATGCGGTCCATGCCCACTCTTGCGTATTCTCCCTTATGACGTTTTGTCACCATATAATACAGCAGTTAAGCAAAGCAAGAAAAAGAGCAGATCCCCGTATCCAAAAGCTTGGGTGGCAAGCTTTTGAAGGAATCCTGCGCGGGTTGCACTGAATTTGGTTTTTAATTCTTTTGGCTTACAGGAACCCGCCGACTGCAAGAGAACACCACCAATCCCACACCATCCCGCATCTGACAAAGCTTCACCGACGACTGACTACCGCCGCGCCGACACATGCGTTCGGCAGTTAGGCGCGTTACACCTCAACCTACTAATACCTCCACGGCAAGCAGTCAAGACGGGCACCATTATCGACACACGCGACACACGCCTTCCCGCCTCACAGCCATTGGCGCAGCATCAGCCCCGAGGGCTTCCCGCCCGTCAATTTCTTTCAGTTCAGATCCCGGCGACCGTCCAGAGCGGTTCGCTCTGGCGGAACCCATGTATCGACGACACGCTGGCGGGCAACTATCGAGTAGGGCCGGACTACCATGTCGATTACTCCCCGCAAGAGTCGCATGCGGGCGAGCAGGGCCAGACTCCACACCCATACGACACACATCACCACCGAGGAAATCCAATGCAGCAGCATACGGGACACGGGAGCTTACAACATGGACAGTCTCAGTCGCACTCTCACCACGCCATGTCTCAGCATCACCCCGGGCACCACCGCCCTCATCAGCAGATCCTGATGGATCCGGCGCATCTTGGTGGTCATCCCGCCGCCCGGCACATGGGCCATCAGCCCTCCCACTATGTCCCGGGCCCCTCGCCACATGCCGTCGTTGGTCCGCCGTTGTACCCGGCAATGACACCAACCCAGCCTCATAGCGCCGGTTCGAAGCGCTCACGCCCGGATGATCTCCAACTCTCCATCCCCGGTATACCTGATCTCGAACAAGGCGATCTTGACCCAATGGGATCCTACACACAATCTGCTGGCGCCGCCCCCACGCATCATCACCACCGCCTTCCAGATCAGGGGCCCCCTTCCAAGATGATGAGGCGCGAGGGGGATGGGAGCATGAGTGCTGGAGGTGCGCCAAGCGTAGTAGGGCAAGTGGGAATGCCAACGCCCGCGCCGAGGCCCAGGGGACCGAAACTCAAGTTCATGCCGGAAGACGATGCGCTGCTCATCGACTTGAAGGAGAACAAGAGCTTGACATGGAAACAGATAGCCGACTTCTTCCCTGGTCGATCATCAGGTACCCTCCAAGTCCGTTACTGCACAAAGCTCAAGGCCAAAATCACGCAGTGGACGGACGAGACGGTAAGTTCCCTTGCCAAAGTCCGCAGATGTATACGGATAGCTAATACAGGAGGAACCAGGACCAAAAGCTGCGGACAGCGCTTCAAGACTACGAGAACGAGAAGTGGCGGTTCGTGTCGAACAAAGTAGGCCCAGGCTTCACTCCCCAAGCATGTCGAGAGCGGGCTTTAGAGCTGTCTGGTGAAGTCGTTGAGGATGTCGGGGAAGAGAACTTATAGCAATCAGCGTCCTCGCCAGGAGTTTCGGCTCCTGGCTCTGGGGACACCATCTACCCACAGCAGCTCCAAGGGTGAAGAGCTTGCAAAGAACGGCGCATTGTCCTCACCGACCGTCAATGACAGTCGCTTCGCTGATGGTTTTAGCCAAAGCGCGGCGACACAGTACTCGACGCCTGCGCTTCGAACGAGCCAACACCATAAACCTTGACCTCCGCGCGAACCCCGTACGAACGAATCCACTTTACGCACAATTCCCTTTTCAAACCACCTACGAGTCACAACACGGCAAGGCGTTTGGCGTTTCAGCCCTACACTTGA
This sequence comes from Anthostomella pinea, assembly GCA_963556695.1. Classification (NCBI taxonomy): domain Eukaryota; kingdom Fungi; phylum Ascomycota; class Sordariomycetes; order Xylariales; family Xylariaceae; genus Anthostomella; species Anthostomella pinea. The sequence continues at coordinate 1,822,395 of CAUWAG010000008.1, read as the reverse complement.
GCAACCGTTCCCCGACCCCCCTTTGTACGACAGTCACGGATAGGGGGTTGGGGTCCAACGCTGCTCTCCGGTCTGCAGAGCAGACATTAATACTAGAGATACCAAAGGACCACGAGGTCATGCATTCCTTTTTCCTTTCAGCTTCTTGACGACCATATTTGGACATTTATGACGAAGGGGATGATTCACTGTTGCTTGTTTTTCTCTGGTTTTTTACGTTGTTACTCTCCTTTCAAAAGTCAATAATACACCCAGACGAAAGATCTACTCCTCTTTACCTCCCAGACTCTTCCTTCTTCGGTGACAGACAAACAGTATTCGGGTTTTTTGACACGACGAGCATTGCGACCAAAAACAAACCGGTTTTTCGCGGCATGACCGCATCGCATCCTTGGCAGCGGTCGCGGGTAGATTGGGGGCAAGGAGACTCAACCATTACGTTCTGCGCACGGGCGCCCGCCGCGTTGGAAAATGATACCCTCGAACGATGGATGGAGGAAGGGCATTGGGTAATGGCGAGAGGGAGGGAGATTCCGCCATTGGGTAATGGCGAAAACGAGGAAGATGATGGGATGGAACGACGCACATATTAGCAGGGACCAAACCAATCAGGGAAAACAGGGCCAGAACGGCGTTTCAGGCATAATAGACAATCCCGTGCAGCAGCGAACGGGAGAAGGAAAGGAAGGGACGGCGAGAAGCAGAACTGGACAGATCCACGGTTCAGTTCTGGGTGGGAATACCTAGGACTGCGAATGGAGGCGGTCGGTGGGCAAAGAAGAAGGAAAAGGAGCATCCACCACGGCAGAGCAGCAGCATATCACGGCCCTTCTACGGATCGTAGCACCATCTTTACCTACAGTTACTTACTACCTACTAATAACCTCAATGGCATTAATCACTTCTGCCTTTCAATGTTTACTCTGACGATGTCACTTCCCTCATTTTGTTAAAACATGTCTCTACTGTGTCTACCGTTCGTTTCCCAGCTCAGGCTTCCTCTCAGGAGCGAAGAAGGCGTTGGCGAGAGAGAGCCGAAGACAAGAGACGGAAAATACGGGGCCGCGTTACATTGTCTCCAGCTTACTGCGGAGCTCCCATCTGAGAGCGAGGGTGAGGTGAGAAACAAAAACAAGAACAACGGGCTCTGCGTTGTTTCTAGTACCACTCCTACCGATAACAAGAATCGAAATAAGATGATCGACCCGGCCTGCTTCTCTGGTTGTCGGTATATTACCAACCACTTATTTGTGTGCACGGGACCCCTGAGCATCTGGGGTACCGGTCCGTGAAACAAGCCCCTGGGACTGTGGCTGCTGCTCCTCCGCATACACAGGACTATCCAGCAAACGCTTCACACAAACCTAGATACTGCAGTAAGGTGTTTATAATTATGCTGCGAGAGTTTTGAGCTACCGGCCCGGGGCCGGGGCATGGACATAGGCGCCAGTCTCGGGTGTCGGGCAAGGCGTATCCGTCATTGCGGATAGGATGGCTGCAAGCTGATCAAACTATGAGTTACCTAGCTAACCTCGGGTGTCGTGGACGAGAACACGTAGAGGTGGGTCAGCGAGCCGCCAGAGGTGGTAGCGAAACGGGCACGCAAAAACGTGGAGGCAGGCAGACAGGCGAGTGTCTGATCTGAAACCTCGATCTGCCCTCTGCTGCATTGTAACTCAGGCAGGTTCTCCCGTTTAGGGTTCGCCACCCTGTGCGCCTGTGAGTGGACACATGTGGTGTGTGCTGTCATTGTCACACATATAGCGCTTCAGCGATATACCCTCCCATCTTTCCCCATCCCAGTCGACGGTTCTTACTCTCCGTGCCCCTGGCGCACGAGGGAAGCACCTGCACTTGCGGCACGGAGAATTCACCACTTAATACGGCGCCTGCAGTTTCACAGCCCGTTCTACTCTAGGGCTTGTGGGTGCTCTTCAGTCCACGAACATCCTGACTCGAGCACCTCTCTTCCCCGAGTAGAAACTCGCTCGACGTATGCAATAGCCTTGGCGCTGTGATTTCCCGGCTTTGCACCAACACACATCTCACTGCCGAATCGGCTTCGGGGCATACCGTGTTGGACTCTGTGTCGTTCACCTGGCTGCGCATATCGTCGGTTGGGTGCGACCCACGTGAGTGGAAGCCACCAGTGAAGGCCTTAGTAAGTCCATCTGGCACGACCAAGGACTCAAGGATGTAAAGCTTAATCTTGCGGTGAGAGATCTCATTAGTGTACGCGGCGGTCCAGGTGAGGGATCTCTTGCCGGAACACCCCGTCGATTGCATGACTTGAGACCAGTCAAGTAGCGAGCTGGCTTTGGTAGTCATGTGCGCCAGTCTGTATATTCATGTGAAGCAGCCTTGAGACTCTCGTCGTGATACAGCAAATAGGCATGCGCGCTGTCTATCGTCAGCCCGCCAGCGTCGCTTAAAGTAGATTGTGGAAGCTAGAGCCACGAAGCAACGTCGAGATGCGGAAGGTTATGAAACCTGGCCACAATGTTACAAGATCTCCCAGGCTCGCCCTGGCGAGCCTGGCAAGTTGGTAGGGGTGCTACCCAGTATAGGTACAGCCTAGATAGGTGGCAAATTTAAACATAGCGTTCCGTCGCCGTGATAAGTTGGTCCTGCTGTGAATGCTGGCGTGGTTGCATGCAATGCTAGAGGCTGAATGTTGCAGGCTGAGATTGGACCCAACTCCTCTCCTGCCCTGCTGCTCGGTGTGCGGCTGCCAGTCTGCCACGACTTGATCGAGTTTCAACTGCCGCCCGCCTTGCCGTGAGGGGTCGTCAGATCAGGCCCCTGTTGCCGCAACTTTAGGAGCTTTAATCGCACATGAGGGGAATTTCTTGCCGAAGACAGGCGTCCAGCGGGACAGAGACGACGGGCAGGGTCCAGCCTGTTACCGGTAGCCGACCTTCCCAGGAAGCCAGGTTCCTGCAGCATGCACACATCATCACGCGGGCTCGCAGTTTTTTTTTGGTGTGCTCTACACGCTGTGTGAGTTCTTGTGCATAAGATGGTCTGACCAGGGGCCCGGCGTAGGCCAACATGACGGTCTGACAGATCGATGTCCGATGTGGGCTCGGCGCACAACGGTCCCGATCGACCCGGATCTTCCGCATCAAACGGGACGGCGGATGGGACACAAGGCATTGGCTTCCGGCGTTTCCTGAAACCCATTGGGTACAAGTTTGAAATGATGAATGATGTTCTCATGATCAGCGAAAGGGCTGAGGCCAAGTTACAATGCGGCATGCTGTACGCCTTAGTTCCGCCAGGAAAGCCAAGCAACTCACGCCTAAGCGACTGGTGACCCCACAGTCCAGTTCCGTGACTTGCCGGCAGGGCCTAGGAAATCTAATAAGCGAGGCAAGTCGACAAGGTTCAAAGACGATCGCAGTGGCGTCATGTGACCAGTCGACCTCGATACGAAATAGATGAGATGCTCCCCTACGGAACAATTCCTAGAGTGTGAATTGGCAGGTTGAACCAGCGATCACTGGTCCACTATCTGCTCGCAACCGCCCAAGCGACATGAATGAGGCTCAAAGCAGAACCTCATCCGATGTTGGGTTTGCATGATTGGACGAACATTGGTCAGTGGATCTGAGGGCATAGCACAGATCACCACTGATCACGGTTTCACCAGATGACCCGGACAGCAGTAGCGATTTCTTTCATGCGTGTCGCCCGTGCTACAGTGTCATTAGCAGCTCTCGCCGACTCGGCTGTCTTCCTTCCTCGAGAAAGCAAAACGTCTAATCCGAAGATGATGTTTGCGCAGGGGTCGTAGCAAAGACGAGTAGCTTGCCTTGTTTTGTTGACCATTATCAACCAACCTCTGGGTGTTGGAGACGATCCCGATGGCTTGATTTTTGGTTTTTGACATCGCTTGATGCACTCACTGCGATCTGCATAGGCCAATCGGAGAATTTCCATCGCCATCGCAGTCTGTACGACCGGGTCCCAGACAAGCCAGATGATGTGTGCACTGGGCAGCTGTGGGCACTGTGGGGAGAGCCTGTCGCATGCTGGGGAGTCTTTGGTAGCCAAATGAACGTCAAAGCCCCTGGTTCGGTTTCGCGACCGCAACCGATATTGACCGATCTTTGCGCCAGCCAGCTATCAAGAGACCCAAATCACGGCAAGGTGACAGACGTCTTGGTGGGCCGTTTTTGCACAAGCCTGGTCGCGAAGATTACACACAATGGGGATGTCGGTGAACTGTGGTCTCTAGGGTATTGGTAATTCAATCCCAACTCCAACTGTGCGAGGCGTGGTGTCGTGTCTCGGCGTTCAGGTCCTCCTCATGAGTACGGAAATTGGTGAGGTGATCCGATACATCGAGTCTGAACTGCCAACTTTCGCTATCTCAGAGTTCGTGGAATCTGAAGAGGCCGCGGAGATCAAGCTTCGTCAGAGGCTGCGACTACCTGACTCGCGTTCGACAACATTCCAGCAACGCTTTTCCAGAGCCAAGAAGCCCCCAAGCTCCATCGATGGCGCTTAGGGGTATATGTGTGGGTATATGAATGAGAGGAACCACAGTGGTGTCAGCACTACCCAACCAATCCGCGAAGAGATTGCCAACGCTCCTTTCAAAGGTCAGATGCTCGGTCCATGTGTCCTCTCTGTCACTGGGTGGCAGTGGCAGGCCGGGCGAGGGCGGTATGCTGCTTGTCTAACCAGTCAATCCCGTCCTTGCTGACCGACAGTGGGTTCATTTGGGCTCGAGCAGCGCATACAGAGGCCTCGGGGGTACAAGGAATGTTCTGTTGTGGGGGTTTAAGTGCGGATGTTCAGGGGAGTTCTCGGCCCTGTTGTCGACCCTTCCCTATATTGGGCCTGTGTTAATGGAACGGTCACACCTCGCCAAAAGCCAGACTCATCGCGGGGGACAACGCAGGACGCGCTGAAGGAGGGTAAGCCGTACCGGTGGCCTTGACAGGCTCGCGAAAGCTTGCCTAGTCTATCCGTCTGCAGGCGAGGGGTCCATTCTCGAGACCTCGAGACCTGTCGGCCTTGGAGGTCGAGTGCCTCCGCAGCTGCAGCAGGAGCAGGTCTGCACCCGAATTCATGCGATCTTCTGGCGGTGTGATGATGAAGTTGTCAGTACGAGCCAGCCATTGGCGGCGACTTGTGATGAGCTGCCAACCGCGGTCCGCGTGCAGGCATTTAGTGCCATTCAAACGGGAACGAGTGTTGTGACGCTGGCTGGGCCTTGTTGGTTCGTGAAGCCCCGGGAGGATGATGTCCTTGGCGAGCATATGCGGAATGTCACAGCAGCCTGCCCTTCCCGGCAGATCTCGAAGGCAGTTGCCAATCAAAGAGACTCTCGGAGTCAACTCAGAGAGTGGGCTGTACCGATTCACCAAAGAACAGACATGGGAGGTGGGTGGATGCAGTGGATGGATGCCAGGTGGTTTTTCTAGCAATGGAAGTGGCAGGACTGTTCAGAGCCGGTGCCTGCCAGATTCACACCCGTCGCACTTTCTGCCTCTGGACATTTGGGACATACCAAGGTGGCACTCATTGGTTCAGACGTTCCTTCCGTGACTCAGGTGGCTACAGCCCCGAATGTTCCCTGAGCGCATATATTCAATTACCCCCCTTTAGCCAGTATGGAGGTTGGATCTTACCGACTGCATCCTTCACCGCATGCATCATGGTGTTCGGGAGCCTGTTCGAACGCTCATTCCGAATCGTTGGACTGCGGACTGCCGCTTGCATTTGCATCATGTTTCCGCTCTCCTCTTGAGCCCCTTAGCTGTCTACTCCCAAGGTGGGTCCTTGGGTCAGTTGCTTCTCTCAGTAATGCCAATAATTACCGCCATCAGACGTACCACAGCTCTCAAGGGGTGACAGTAAGGTCGGATTGCGCCATACTGACTAATTGACGACGTTCCCGGGTCAGAGCGATAGGGGCCATGGAGCAATATAGTGAGATCGGGTATCTGATGGCACCCATGGCATGGTAGTAGACACAAATGGATTACAGTTCATCGCACTTCGTGTCACTTTTCTTGGCCTGGAACGACCACTCTGTTGCTTGTCAGACTCGGACTGCGTGGCCGGGGTCGAGCATATGTCTGCCCCTATTCTGACCGGCGGCAGGTATGTACTCCACTTCAACAGCCTACCGAAGCGTCTAGTTAATCAGCGTACGTGAGCACTGCCATTCTCACAAGAAGCAGGCAACGCAGCATCAACGTGTTCGAGTAGGCACCTTTCGCGCGCCCAGCCGTCACTACCCTCTCGAAAGCAATCTAGAAAACCGACATGCAACCACTGAAAGGGTCACCAAGTATTATTATTGACCAGGTCAGTTTTCGGACGCAACACACTGATTCTCCGTTAGCAAGTGCTGTATTGATGACATAGTTTTCGGTCTCATTCACCTCCCTAGCGCTGCCGGTCCTCAGGCATAGGCATCGCTTCGCCCGTCCCAGCACACGTGAGGGGCTATCGTCTCCGTCATCCCCAAAAATGATGTCGTAGCTGTCATCTCCGCTACCGCTATTCTCTCCCATGGAGTCAGATATACCCGGGCGAGCCAGGCTCTAGCGCTTCGAGTGAGACGGCTGTTCGAAGCTATTAAGTGAGGGAGCCATCAGGCAAGAGCGGCAGCGTCGGCGCTCAGGCAGAGGAATACTGCAGGGCAGTGAGGAGTGGGTATAGGATAAGCTGCCGTCGATGTTGTAGCTATTGGAGTCCATCCTACGTCGAGCTTATCGGCTATCGTCAAAACCCCAGAAGACATAGCAGACTTCTTGGTTCTAGATGATGACGAACTCGTCCACATGACTCCTGGAAACCTCGTGCGGAATGAGAGGAGCAAGCACACCAGAGACGCCATGAACATAGGCAAGACCGCGGAAAGTCCATCGATTGTCATCTGCGGTACGCAGAATGAGCAGGGCGCGTGGCGCCAGGACCACTTGATCTGCGACTTTAAGTGTGCCGGGAGCCAGTCCAACTAAGCCTGTCTTCGTGGTGAAGAAGCAAGCATCCCCGTCAACGATCCGAGCATGGTCGAAAAAAAACCCATCGCCCAAATGCCTCAAGTACTGGAAAGGGCGGTCGTCAAACGGTGGCTCTATGCTTCGGTGCCATCGACTGAAAACTTCGCTGAGAATTTTGACTACGTTTAGGTACGAGCTGTATGATTTGATTCTACACCAGTCGAGTAGGGAGCCCGCGGCAGTCTCTTCGTCCGCACGTAACCTAACGGAAGGCAGCCACGGATGGTCTTGGAACAGCCGCGTAGTATCATCGGCAAGCCGCATTGTGAACTTATCAAGTCCATCAGACAACGCTTGGGCAAAAGTGCTCATTGTATGGGAATTGGAGCGCCAAATCCTGCGATGGTCGGCCCCCTCCGGCAGTGGTACGACAGATGTGATCGAGTCTAGCGGGAGGCCATAGACGGTCAGCGCCTTACAGTCTCCGCCCAAGAGAGGTTCGGGCAAGAAGTCCATGTGATAGAGTGACGTTTCTTTGGTAAAGGCGGCGTGTGGAAACTCATGCCGGAAGTTGTTCGCCCAAGACGGTAGAAATGGGATATCATCGTATTTGAATACGGTGTTCGACAGAGTCAGCAGATGACCGTCATACGTTATGCTAGCAAAAGTGGCTTTAGCGTAAACATCTGCACAGGGTACACCGTAGTCAGCATCGATAAGAGCGGCTTGTTGAAGCGGAAGAACGCCCAGGAGGCTGTAAACCATGTCCCTGGGGTCCGAGGCTTCGACGTTCCGGAGTCTAGAACGGATATCGTTCAGCGGCCACCGTTCCTTGGACCCTTTGTCACTTGCATGGCGGAAGCCCCAGTCTGGTTTGATCTTCTTAAGGTAATCCAAGCCTTCTATGGTTTGGATGAGGTCGGTAAAGCACGGCATCCAACGCCTCGATTGTTCCAATTTTTTCCAAGAACCAAATCTTCTCAGCTTCCCATTTGGTCCGTTCAGAGCCGAAGCAGAGGAACACGGTAGAGTTCAGCAGGAATTCTTGCCTCACCCATGCTCGCTCCGCCCATTTCGGCTCCGAATCACGAATCGCAGCTTCCAGCTTTTCGGCCTGTCTACGGCGTACCCATGGGCAGCCTGATCGAAATAATTCCAAGGCGAATTTAGGAGACATTCGGTTGTCACGCAATTCCTGAATCGCCATACGTATAGCATAGCATGAGCGATGCAGTCGTCCCGTGAGCATGCGTGGCAACGGGCCCTGCACATCCCCTAGCCAGACATCTACGCACTCTGCCGACTTGTAGATGTCGCCCATGATAGCGACTTGCTTGCATCGCTCCGCAGTGTCCGACTGGTTGATGCATATGGCATCAATCCACATAGTACGCTCATGCCGAGACCTACGAAACCATCGCAGTGCTCGGAAGAGGTTGTTGGTGACTCCCACATGGTAGACTTTGCCGATGAGAATGCTTCGTCCCTCCGATGGTGATCCCCAGGTGTACGACAGGGCTTCGCAGCGCGGGCGGTCTTCCAGTGAGACCGTCCGCAGATTGCCGTGTATTTGAGCGTCTGCGTCCTTGGAAGGAAGCAGGTCGAGGAGTCGAATCTCTCTTCGGCTCGGATCCAGAGCCTCGTATGGACCGTCATTCTTCGCGTCTATCGGCACTGCTAGCAATCGACCAGAGACGTGCAATTTCGTGCTAAAGCCCGCGGAAGTTCGGTTACGCATGTTGCTTTGAGGTGAGGTCCTGTCGACGGTGACCTGGCGTTGAAGTCGACGACTTCTCTTACCTCCTGTCTGTTTATCTCAGCGATCAGCCGGAATCTTTTGGAGTGAGCACTGGCCACATCACCAGCCACCAGCTAAGCCACAACCACAGGGATTCCAAAAGAACCTTCTGCCAATGGATGGCCAAGAGAAGGGAGCCGCATGTCTTCAGGTCGCGACCCGGGTTGCCAAACGGTGGAAGTTCGCAAGGTGAATTATTCGCCAGCGGGCCGCTGCTGATATGTCCGGACTTGTCCATTTTATCAAGATGCGGCTTTCTCTGTGTATCAAACGGTTTATTGTCCGACGACCTTGACAAGCCTATCAGCTCGCTCCGATCTGCGCTGCGCGCAGCCTAGAGAGTTAGGGCCAACGCATCCCTGAAAATCACACGTTCCGGGGCTCAGCAATCTAGCAGTATTAACTATACCTAGAAACGGGTAGCATTACTACTTAAAAATAAGTACTTGTTATTTAAAAACGCTGCTTTATAACGAGCTAGGCAATGCTACTTCTTTTTAAAAAGCGGCTTTAAGCTTTAAAAAAAGGTTACGTACTTAGCTATTATTGCGAGATAACAATACTTATAACTACACTTAATATATACTTATTTTAAAGTATATCCGTTTAGCTTCTTAAGCAGCCACATTGTAACCGTATAGATATAAAAGCGTATACGGGTTTTATTTTTATATTTTAAATTAATCTTACCGCTAGTAACGTAAGTAAAAAATCTATTGATTTAAACGGTTAAATAAATCACTTTTTATATAACTTTTATATATGAATGTCGATTAAATATACCTAGTAGTTCTTTCATTATAAAAGTAAATGGTTAAAAATCTAAGGTAAAATCAATCTATTTAATTAGTTAGTCTTGATTATAGCAGTACATTTATATTAAAGAAAACTACGATGATATCAAGCTTTAGGTAACCCCCACTGTAAATTATTATGACAGATAGAGTTGGCATGATCGTGAAAGCCCCTTAAAAAGGACCATAGCAGAGTTTTCAATTCGACCACCTGAGTGCTGATTGAGGAGAACCAACAGGCACGGTCTCTCCCATTTCATGCAAGAAGCCTCTCGCAGATCTCCTCCCTAGTAAGCGTAGTCCGCGCCTTAACCAGCGCGATCAATCGTTCGTGCGTCGGTAATCTGATATCTCCATCCAAATACCTCGCCGTCTCCACAAGCCAGCCATTGAAATCGTTAATTTCCGTCTGCTTGCCCGCCCGAACATCCTGCAGCATGGAGCTCGTATTCTCCGTGACCTTGGCAGCCACACCGAGCAGCATCTCCCGCAGCCGCGGTAACGCGAATCTCCGATCGAGCTCCTCATGGGCCTGAGCCAGTCTACGGGCAACATGCTCTAACGCGTACCCGTCCCGGTCTTTGGTGGCCGGTTCTGCGAAGATCTCGTCGTTGGCCGGGTCGCGCACCAGCGCCCTGAGGGTCCTGCTCGCCTCATCGAGCAGCCTATCGATAACCTCCGACAGGCCATCACCACGCTCGACGAAGAGCTCTCCGTTCTTGCAGTCGAGGACGGCAGTCAATGGATTAATAACCGCATTGACGACCAGCTTCTCAAGCTGCGCAACCCAAAGCTCTTTCATCGATACCCGGCGAGCGGCCAGGTCCGGGGCGTTGGCGATCTGCTCGATCAGGTAACTGGGTCCTTCACCTGCCGTGTTGTTTTCTGGCTTTGGTTTTGGCATCATCACGGAACCGACCCAGGCATCGGCCGGCGAGGCGTGGATGCTCCTAAAGGGCCCGAGGGAGATGACGCCGTGCGTGGTGACGCAGGCGATCCAGCTCGGACTCGTGGCGCCCGGGAACCGGGCTCGCACGTATTGCTCTCCGAAGGGAGGCCAGAGCTTGCACATGCCGTTCTGCGTGAATGCGACAGTCGAGTTGCTGTCCAGATAGCCCCGTAGCCTGTCAACCTGTGGGATGGCATCTGAGGCTTTGGTGGCCACGACGAGATTGCTTATCCCCCTGCCCGAAGCGGGCTCTGTGACGGGGCCTTGTGTTGGCTGCTCATCCGTCCACCACTCGATGTCGAAATCCGTATTCTTCCCGACCTTGCCGTGGCGCGTAAACTCGATCCCGGGCTGTGAGACCCAATGCTCCAATAATTCTTTCCGATGGACGACTAAGGCGATGGGAGGCCTATTAGCCAGCTTGGCTAGGCATGTTGCGTACAGACGGCCCATGTTGCCGATGCCCAGGATGTGTATGCGACGCCGCTCATCGTCGCCTGAGTTTGCTCCCGCCGTCTTCTTCAGCCGGGCTGCACCGCTTGATATACTGTCCGGCGTCCAAGCGTAGAGTTTTGGCGGCTTGTGGTCATCTTCCAACACCCGACGTAGCCATGTCGCAGGGACCTGCTGGGAGTTGCCGCTGGCGCGTTGCGATGTCATGTGTAGGACCCGCCTGCAGGTGCTCCCTTTGCTTCTGAGGTTCCACTCGAGGAAGCCTATAGGTGTGCGACAAGCAACTCTAGGCATGCGTATACCCAGCCGCATAATGTCCAGCAACAATGCGGGCAAGAGATTGTGCGACTCGGCTTCGAAATTGTGAAGTTGCTTGCTTTAGAAACAGACTTGCGAAGCCGGCGGCGCTCGTGAGCGAGATGAAGTCTAACGACGGAAAAACTTCGGAAGCTGCCTGACACTCAATGTACCCCTTTTTTCTAGTCGTCAAGTGCCCCTTTTCTGACGTCACTTCTTATTTGCAAGGCCGAGGGGTTAGGTGGAATTAGGACTGTCTTTCCGTCTAGCAACGAAGTTCTATTAAGTACAGATACCGTTATGACTGTCAGAGTAATCCTTATGACTGATCGGAGTAATTCAACACGCACCCGCCAGAGAATAGAACGCAATACCCACAAACCTCAATCTCCAACACAACCTCGTGTCCTAGCAGCCTCATATCCTAGACGGGTCTATCCATGTCATAGTGAGGCGATCTCAAACACCTTAGACCTGGGAAATAACGTCAGGAACGCCCAGGCCAAGGCTCTCCTCGAGAACAGCAACGCCGTGGTCACCAACTTCCAAGGGCTCCTGGTGGAAATGTCTCTCCTCCATTTCTTCCAGCATCATGGAAGTCACATCATCACGCAGGCAGAAGTTCTCCTCGGAGGTAGGAGCAGGAAGCGGAGTCAACAGAGCCCTGATGAACGTCGCTTTTCCAGAGGGCGCATGCGAGCTAATAGACTGGAGCTCCTTAGTATCGCAGGTGGGCTGTAGCTCTTTGCATTCGATGGAACTGAGAACTTGGTTGCGGACCTGTTCGTTCGTTCTCAAAGAGGCGGGACTGAGTAATTCTTAGCAAAGACTGATACCGGTATTGAAGTGATTTGGGAGTGACGAGGGCTTACCTTCGGCCGTCATAGACAGGTGGATGATGCTCAAAGGTCGTCATACCACTCTTGTGCAAACGTGATCCTACCCAAGCAGACGGAGTCGGAGGCGGAGACCAAGCGGGACGAATCTTGTCAGGGACATCATGCCGTGGAGGCGTGCAGATAATACTGTCGATAGACGGGGTCTCTCCTGGGGTCGGCGTGGAATCTCTTTCGATGCCAGCCGCGCCAACGAGATGAGGCTCAATAACGTCTGTAACGTCCGTAAAGGTCCAATCCGAACCATCAGACGAGGGCGATGAAGGAACCGTCGAGGGTCCAGCCTTGGGCTATGAGGGAGTTAGCATGTGTCTATGAGAATGATGGAACACTTGAAGAGCATACCCAGGGCACTGGTCGCAGACCGATATATCTGATGACTTCCACATCGACAACTGGCCGTGTACCCATGCGGTGGAAGCCGAACCCAGTGGCTGCAGAAGGGGGAATCTCGTCGTTGAGAATCGCATTCAGGCTTAAGTACGTCCTCAGTGCGCAAGAAGGGCGGCAACGATGGCAATACTTAGCCTGACACTCTGCGTTCTCGCGAGGAACCCAGGGCTTCTCATTAGCCGGGTAGCGAGAACCAGGCGGAGGTTCAATGAAGCGACTGATACCCGGCGAGGGGAGATAGTATGGCAGCAACTTCTGGTTCGCCGTCATTTGCTCACGGTGGAGGACCTCCAGCAGCTTCCCAAGTTAGCATTCCCGTAGATCTCCTGGGCAAGGGACACTTACATGCTCTCTTTGCCGAAGGATAGTCACCACCTGCCCAGGAGTGTAGTTATTCAACTGGTCAAGGGGGGTCTCGGTGAGGAAATTGAGCTTGTCAGATCGTCTCTCAGCGCTTCGTGGCCCAGGCGACAGCATTACGCTGAGTGAGACACCGAGAAGATCGAAGCTCACCTAATGATGGATTCCAGTTAGCCCATTACCCAAGCAGTGATGAATGTAGTGGTGAATATGGCGGTAAGACCTACAGGATGACTCTTTCTGATGGCATCCTCGATAAGGGGCTCCCGATCCTGGATGCATCGGTATAGCCAGCCCTACTGGCCAGACCGACCACACATGGCGCATACGAACTCCTTGTCATAGATGCGTGTCATGGTAAGATGAGTGCATGTTGGCTGGAAGGCTTGTGGGCGGTAGGTCGAGTAGTTGGACAGGAGAACGGACGGGAGGAGGCGTGACGAGCCAGATAGCCGTGGCTGGTTGGGATCGTCGGTTGTAGCCATGGCTTGGTGAGCAATGTGCGACGACATTGGGCGCAATCGGCAACGGCAGTAGTGGGATAGGGATTAGGGAGCGGTGTTGTTGTGATTGAGTGCACACATCAGATACCTAGGTAGGTAGGGTTGCATGTGATGATGGGATTGCCGGGCAACCAGACCGCACCCGCCCGTAAGAAGCGTGAGCTGCGTGTGATGGGTACACGAAGTAAGGAATACTGATATGGAAGAGTCGGTATTTCTTAGGTGCCTTCAACCATGGCCCAAGCGCATGTGTGCAGGGGAGCAGTGTTTAGGTACTGTTGTCTGTAGCTGAACCCCCCCAGTTTGCATCGCAAAGGCCATGCATGCAAGGAGAAGGAGAAGGGGGTTCCGTGAAATCAAAACATTATCCAACGTTTGTGACCTTGCCTCCATTCATCGCAAATAGTGACCTTCGTCGTAACCACCTATTCTCGCCCGGGCCAACTTTGTTCTTCCCCATATTCCTCGACGTACAACATACGCTTTCTCAACACCTGCCCTTCCCAGACTGATTTACAGAAAGAGAATGCAACTGGGAAAGAGCCATCCGCGCCAGCCTACGTTTCACCTACATCCGTCCTGTGCAAAATAAACCACGCTGCCCAAGGGAGCTGTCAACTGGGCTGGAGTGCACGAAGTCTGACTGTCTAAGGCGGCATGGTCGTAGATGTGGGTGAACCCTTTCTCCTGCCGCAGCTGATCTGACGGTTTGCAGATACCACCGACTGGGACGGTCTGAAGCCAGTGTGATATGTAGAGTAGCGATATGCCTACTTGGTCGTACCTTTATTATTATCAGCATCTAATGCGTAGAGGATTGAGATGAACATATTTCTCCTATCCTGCAAGTTGCAAGCTGCAAGCTGCAAGCTGGAGTTGACAGCATGGCACTTCCAATTGGGCCATTGGGGGGAATGGAAGGGCCCGGGCTCTTCACGCGACCGAGACTTGCCTCAGAAAACTCAGACGGTGATCCGGGGGTCTGATAAGGTCCGATAAGCAAAACAAGGGTCTTCGTTTAATAGAGGCAAACCGGAACAACGTTTAGAGCAGCTGATCGGGCCAATCGCAAGAGCCAGTTGTCGCACAGGGACCCCTTGTAACCCCGGGGTCTCGAGAGCTGGGCTGTCGTGCAGCAACGAGGCCCCTAAACATTGGGGCCAATCCACGTCGCGACAACCAGCAGATGGTGCGAGGCGCTGGCACTGCAGGTGGTGTCCAACCTCATCCGTCCGTCCTCACCAGCCTCCCGCTCTCCCACCGCCTCCTCTCCACTCCCCATCTGGCATCGACGTCGATACGGATGATCCGCGAGCCCCACGATACTTGACGGCGGCCGCACCCTGCATTGCGAATGTAAGCCAGATCTCCTTCCATTATCCGCAAGTTGGTCTTGGTTGTCCTCGGCTGGCGCTTCAACCGTTGCAGCCAAACATTCTGCCTCGGCTCCGGGTCAGCGCGAGGTAAACAAACCCATTGGTCGAGCCCAACCACTCCACCACCACTGCCAGCAATCCAATTTGATGCAGAACCTGCGCGCTCATTGCTGACGCTGGCTGCCCATTAGATATATATCTGAGCGAATCGTCCGTTATCGATTGAAATCTTGTACCATGTCTATAAAAATTGAGCGGGACACCGTCCGCAAGGCCACCGAGTCCGCCGCCGCCGGCCCTCGTCGCGATGGGCCGCTGCCCGGTACGAGTGGGAAGCACCCCATCCTCGAGAAAGTCGGGACCGCGATCACGGGTGGTAAGGGCAATGCAGGCACAAAGGGTTACTTGATGGTGTGTTACCGCCTACGAATCGAGGCGCCTCGAACCCCACGTACAGTGTGGTGAATTGACCCGTGCTCTACATAGGCATACATCAACGAGCTCGAGAAGAACCCCCTGCGGACGAAGATGCTCACATCTGGTACGCTCGCCGGTCTACAAGAGTTCCTCGCGTCGTGGCTGGCGAAGGACCGCAACAAGCACGGAAACTACTTCACCTCTCGGGTGCCCAAAATGGCCGCATACGGCGCCCTCGTTAGCGCGCCGCTGGGCCATTTCTTGATCTGGTGTCTGCAGAAGGCCTTCAAGGGCCGCACAAGTCTACGTGCGAAGATCCTCCAGATCTTGGTTAGCAACTTGATTGTAAGTGCAAGGCCTCCGTGATCGCCGACCGGCCACTGACTCGCCACCCCTTTAAAGATTGCGCCGATCCAAAACTCCGTGTACCTCGTGGCCATGGCTCTCATCGCTGGTGCCCGAACCTACCACCAAGTCCGCGCCACTGTCCGAGTAGGGTTCATGAAGGTCATGAAGGTCTCTTGGGTCACGTCACCGATCTGTCTCGCCTTCGCACAACAGTTCCTACCTGAGGCGACCTGGGTTCCCTTCTTCAACGTCGTTGCCTTCGTCATCGGCACATACATCAACACTGTCACCAAGCGGAAGCGTCTTGCTGCTCTGCGCAAGAAGCACTTCGGCGATGGCCGTGGCGATGGGCGATCTGGCTCGATGCCAGGAGGCCGCAACGACGACTACCCTCCGATCGGACCCAATCCACCGTATTAGAGACGCGTGTGGTGGAGATGATTGACGATGAGGAGGTAATTGACGCATGGGATCAGCAACTGGTATAGTAGCTGAGGGCTACCTCTAATTCGACTCAGACTTGGAGGTATATCAAACCACGTACACAGTATATTTATCTAACGAGGAAAATCAGGTGGATTGGGATCTAGGGACGATCAATGGTTTTCGGGAGTATCCGCATGTGTATAATCCCTTTCATGTCGAATTTCAGCAATGTCAGATATTTCCTGGAAGCTGTCTGTGCCACATGGAGGCTACATGTCATCGATCGAGGGGAGCGAGTAACTGAGTTGGTTCTACTGGAGTCGACTCTGAGACTTTCAGCGCATCGATGACGATGTGATACGACAAAATACTTGATTCAAAGAGATGGTCTAAGTACAGTATCTAACTTCTTTCTCCCGGCCCCCGCTCCTCCCATCTGTGTTCAAAAGACTATCGCAGAAACGTCATTCATTTGGATCAGGCCGCAGCAACGGTGAAGTCGACGCAAGACTCGTAGGTCTGCTTGGCGCCCGTGCCGTACCACCACCACTGCAGGACCTGTGTATCAAAGTCAGTCACGCCATCCCACCCGGGCAGAATACTTAGGTAGATAGGTTACGACTTACACAAGCACCAGCATCAGCGCACTGGCTCCCAAGCGTAGTCGGGATAGTGACATTGAAGTCAGTCTGGTTAACGGGCGTCTCGCCGGCATAAAACGCCTGCTCGTCCGCATAGCCGCTCGGCCAGCTCAGCAGCGGCTCGCCGACGATCTCATTCGTCCGCGTGTCGACGACGCTCACATTCGCGGACCCGACGTGCGGGATCGTCAGGGCGACCTGGATATTGACGCTTTGCCCCGGCGTGTATTTTTGTACGTGGGCCACGTTGTCGGCGAACTGCACGCCGCGGCAGAGCCACAGGTTGCACGACTCGGCGTGGTACCCGGAACCCGCGGCCGCGCCGAGCTCGGGGAGACCCTCTACGTGCGAGGTCTTGTCTGCTACGATGGCGGCGACTATGGATTGGCCGCAGGCGGCCGTCGTGGCGTTGCCCGGGGCGCGCATGTAGGGGGAGGAGATGTAGCCGTGCGCGCTGACTGTGGCGGCGAGGGCCGCGAGGGGGAGGAGTTGGGGCTGCATGGTGTCTGGTGTCTGGGTGATACGAGCTGGTTCCGTTTCCTGTTGCTTGGATGATGTTCTGAGGGATATAGTCTGTGCAGCAGTTGATACAGCAGTCGATACGAGTTCTTAGTCTTAGGTATGCCCAAATAGTCATCGTGAAGTAGCCAGGAGCGCAGCTCTTTTGTAACCGTTCCGGCTTCTCCAAAGAGCTGCCTCCCCCACGCGCCTTGCCACATACTCTAGAAGTCATGTAGGTAGGTGTTCATTCAATTTAATGAAGGCGCAACTCCAGGCCGCCATCCGCGTCTGTGAGGCAATCTATTCGAACCCTCGTCTCCTGCGTGCGGGCATGGTGCGGACACCGCCCGGTAAAATAAGGGCGCGGCGGAACGGACGGGTAAAGGCTGCTCTTTCCCTATCGGACCTTGCGGTCCGTCTCCGTCCGTCGGCCCGGAATATTTATACATTTGGAGTCAGTATAGTGCTGCGCGAACAAATTGCCTGTTCCTGTGTCGGAGCCGCTTGCTCCTGGGTCTTGCGATATTGACGGGAGCGTTGCCGTTGCTGGGTTGGACATGACCACTTGATTATCAAGCAACTCCCATGGTATTCCTGATGCTATTAGGGCCGAGAGTGACTCGCCAGGTACCATCGACGCTGTCTTGGACGTGGGGTGGATGATCTGAGACGGGTTGCCGCTGCGCTCGTGGCGATGATCTTGGTAGGATGATGCCGTCTAGGATATCTCCGATGTCATCAAGAAGTGTGGACAATCTAATGGACAGCCTTTCAGTTACTGCCTCCCTTTACTGTATCAATTGTTTTGGAATGGTTTGAGGCACTGGTAAGATATATAAATAGGGGTATTCAGGGGAATAATGACACAGTGGGTCTACTCGATAAGGTGCCGGACGGCGAAATGGTTTGCAATGCAATGAGGACCTACTTGATTCTCATCCAATATTTCCCGTGGGAATAGTCGCTTAAATCATTGGTTTAACCACTGGCTTCAATAGTAATACACATTGATGAGCAGCATCTTTTGATGTAGAGTATTTGAGAAAGACGATATTTACATTGCCTGGATCAGTGAATCTGTGTCTGAGATCCAGTCTACAACGCCACAGTTGCAGACTTGAAGGAGACTGACAGGTACTGCCCCGGTCGCAAGGCTAATAACTATATCGTGAAGAAGCACGGGAGAACAACTGAGGTACTGACACTATGAGACATGGCGTGAAATATTCCCTTCAAGACACGTGAATGGGTCCTTTGAGAGTGTACCTGAGAGACCGATGCTGGTACTACCTTATGTGTGACTGGCAATGTTTACTATATGTATCGAGGTGATCATTGTAATACTGGCCAACAGACTGTTTTTCCAAGAAGTATTAATAACACTCTTATACAAAGAGTACCTCAATGCTCATCGAAAAAGAGTTGATGCCCGTCCTTACCTCGAAGGTAATCGAGATGCTCTGATTGGACTGTTGGTACCTCGTAGACATTTTTGCCCGCACCCACCACCTCGCCTTATCCCCGATTCGGCCTTGACATGAAAGTAGTCGGCTTAGAAACCGGCGAGGGCTTCACCACAAAACAACAACACCTTCCTAGGCGCCCGTACCTAGAATGCCACCCCTACGCTGCGCGAACTCGCCTCCAGCCGCGAAGCTATTTTTACAGCTTTGCGCAGGCCGGAGCAGCGTACCTCCAGCCGCAAGTTCTATCCTCGATGTGCTTCTGCCAGCACATACCCGAACTTACCACCTCGCCGCGACCCGGAACCCCACGACGAGAACAGCAGCCATACCGGCCCAAAGCAGCCTGCGACAAGATGTCGCCAGGAGATCTTTTAGCTCGACGAGCGCCTGGAGGAGGACGCAGGCGATCTACAACCCGCAGCAGGACGAGGACGGCAACGAGATGCTGATGGAGATCACGCCGCGAGCCGCCAACGTACGCCAGCTTATACTTTTACTTTCCGTCCCTCCCATCCCCGGTCCTCTCTGTGTATCGCAGGCCCAATGTCCGACATTATGGGGACTCACCTACATCTACATACGATCCCAACTAACAGACCCAACAGCGTCTATCCCAAATCATGACCAAAGACTCCAACCCGCACCTCGCGCTACGCGTCCAAGTCGAGTCGGGCGGCTGCCACGGCTTCCAGTACCTAATGTCGCTAACCACGCTCCCGCCCTCAACAATACCCGCCAGCGCCTCGCGCTCCACGACGCCCCCCGTGCCGACGAACCCGGCACACCCGCCCAACACCTCCGCTCCGAACCCGCCCAGCGAAAGCACTGTCGCCTCTGCAGTGACGCCGTCGACGACGGCGTCGACGAAGCCCTCGGCCACGGAGATCGGCGAGGACGACACGATCTTCGCGTTCGTCGCTGACGGGAAAGCGAGTGACGGAGGAGAGCGCGGAGCTGAAGCCGAGGCGGCGGCCGGCCCCAAGATCGTGCTCGATGGCCCCAGTCTGGAGCTGCTGAAGGGCAGCAAGGTCGACTTCACGATGGAGCTGATCGGTAGCCAGTTCAAGGTCGTCGACAACCCGCTCGCGACGAGCAGCTGTGGGTGCGGCACGAGCTTCGATATCAAGGCGTGATGAGCTGGGGACGTGGACGCCAGGACGCCACTTGAACGAGCGATGTGTACCATACATACATAGATTCCCTTGGGGGTCATGATGATGATCATGACTTCTCTGGAGAAAACACCGACAGCCTGTCTGCCCTATGCGGCCGCAGGTCAGATGAAGAAGGCGTACACTGGGAAAGATTTGCAGAAGTTCCAAAGTCGTGCGTGGGAATTCTTGGAAGTACCAAGCAGGATCAGAAATAGTACCTACCTAATCACCATCCGGGCTCTTTTGAAACCTTTGGGGACCTGCTGCTACGTCGTAGTACATTACAGTTGATAGTTGAACGTTAGGAACATGATTTGAACCCTTGACTGCGGATGCCGGGTTTGGCAGGCTGCCTTAATCCCCACCTTGCCATGTGCGTTTCGAATAACAAGCCCCATCATAGCTTCCGACTGCGGAATATAAGTTCGGTGGCAGCCATTAATCAGCCAGTCACATTTGGAAGTGATTCAACGCAATTTGCCAACCAGGATATTGATGCTATGGTGTCTGACTCTGTCTTGGGCTAAGTACCCCGCCACCAGAAGCGCTGATGGGGAGGTTACTTGGAGGGAACCGCTCACCATAGCAGCGTACTAGAAATGTGCCTCATAAATCGTGCACTGGTAATCGCTTCCACAAATAGCACCACCCAATCTTGACACTGTCAAGCTCTGCATACTCAGTAGCCTCATTATGTAGTGGAACAGTCGTGGTATTGCAAGTCTAAGGGCCTGTGCCTCTAAACATCTATGTGCAGTGACAAAGACAGGTCAGGCATTGGGAAAGGGGAGGCCATGATCAAAGTCTCAATTCATCATTAGCTCCCGAAGCTTTTATGAACGCCGTCCAACCATGCAGAAGCAGAACCCTCAATACCAGACCCATCCCATCACGCCTAGAACACAACACCTTAGTTCATGCGTCGGATCAGGGCGTTGATCTTGTCCTCCCGGTTACCCAGGTCACCACCCTCGATGAAGTGCTTGAACTTTCTGGGGCGGAAGCCACCGTTGGGGTTGCTGAGCTTGAAGGGCCACAGGAAGTTGGAGGCCTGCTTGAAGTTGGGGCCGACGGTGTAGATCTCGTGAACCAGATCCTCCATACAGATGATACCGTACTTGCCAAGGCTCTCCTCGATGATGGCGTTGTCGGTCAGGGGGATACGCTGCTTATCGATCTTTCCGTAACCACGCTTGTAGACGAGCTCCTTGACGCTCTTCAAGTTGGGGTAACCGTAGGCGACCCACGGCTCAACGATCTTAATCATCTCAGTGGTAGCCTTGGTAACACGAACGAAGACACCATTGTTGATCTGGAGAAGACGGAGCAGTTGAAGGATCTTGCGGGGCTTGGGGGCGATCTTGTTGATACTATATCATGGTAAGCGGAAGTCCCGACATGAAGATAGAGCGTCTGTCATACCCCTTGATTCGGACAACGAAGAGAAGCTTCTCCTCGGCAGGGACGTGGAAGCTACCCTCCTGCTTGGCGACACGCTGGAGGCGGACCTTCTCACGCTCCGCATCGCGGTACTCCTGGACGTACTTCTCGGCACGCTTGAAGATGACACCACGCTTCTCCTTGTTGGCCTAGTCGACATCGTTAGCGACGTGCAAAAGCACTGGACGGCATATATAGAAGTCGTGTTCTCCTCAACGATCAGACCCGAAAGATGGTATTTTGCAACAGCATTGACCTTGGTCTAGTCGCAAAGGGTTTTTTATACATCATATCGTCTTGGTACTCCAATAGCAAGTGAGATATACTAACCTTCTTCTTCTTGTCCTGCTCAGCGGACTTCTCGGCGCGGGCCTTCTCCTGGGACTTGCGCTTTTTCAGGAGGGTCTCGGGGACCATGACCTGGTCCTTGGTCGGGACGGAACTGCAGTCAATCTCAGATCAGTACGTAGTCCAGTCATACAAGATGTATGAGTAGAGCGCCGGTTGAAGAATTGCCGACTGCAACGCGACATTCTCAGCGGTGGCTAACTCGAATGAATGAATTTAATCGGTGAGATGCTAGGAGCCTCGACGACACCACCGAGGCAGTGCGACGAGGCTTTCCAGAGCACATTCCCTCATCCGACAACACCTCGAACTGAGTTCAAGAAAGAGTGCTCGCACTAGGACACGGCTATTGAACGAACATTTCTGTACCGCCCGCCAGCTAGTCGCGTGCGGCAACTGAATTTAAGAGAGAAGGACGAAGCCTTCAACTCCAACGTCCCGAGCGACATCTCTAAGTCTGCAAGCTATGTTTCAAGCCTGGAGAACAGAGGGAGAAGCTCAGGATAGACCGAGCTGGCTTGCGATGCTTCCAATGTCCATCGTTTTTCAGATGTTCGAAGGCGAGCAAAGCCATCCAGCCGAGAGGACCACGACAATCTGCAACAATCCAGGACCGGGCGGGCGAATGGTGCTTTTCGCTCCAATGCGCAGGTGGGAATCAGATTCAGGGAGGAGCGTACGTGGTGGGAGCCATTGTGTCGAATTGGCTGGGCGATGGCCGTGATCGTGGGTTGTCGACTCGGGTTGGTGATTTGGTGATGGCTGAAGAGTAAAAGAAAATCAAGAGGAGCGCACAAAAAGGTGGAAGAAAGTTTGCGTGCGGGATTGGTGGGAGCTCGGGCCAAGAGAGCGAGGGTCCAGAGGCGGGTCTGGTAGGCCGCTTTGGATTGGTTTATGACACAGCATGTGGGCCGTCAAGCGAGAAATTGCCAAAATTGGGAAGATGGTTAGGGTTAAACGCGTCCATTCCCCACTACCGACTTTCGTGCCGCCATCGACCGCCCGTAACTTTTCCACCACAACCAAAATCATCTTGGTATTTCGCACGAGATCCTGTCCTCGAGCCCAGATCAACCATCGCGAAGTCACCCCGACCCAAAACCCAACAATCAGTCAACATGCCTCCCAAGAAGGCCGTCCGCGCTCCCCAGGAGAACATCTCCCTCGGACCTCAGGTCCGAGAGGGTAAGTCACAGCCTCCCCACCAGAGAACCAGAGAGGCATATCGCTAACATGCCCCGCCACAGGTGAGCTCGTATTCGGCGTTGCCCGTATCTTCGCCTCGTTCAACGACACCTTCGTCCACATCACCGATCTCAGGTTCGTCTAAGCAAAGAAACACACCACCCAAGTGAAGGAGAGGGGTCGACGCACGAGGATCAGGACCAATGACACTGGACCCGCGATCCCCCCTTACCGCCACACAAACATGAAGAAGAGACTGGGATTGCGTGGTTCACGAGGCTAACATTGGGTGATTCCAGTGGCCGCGAAACCATCACCCGTGTCACCGGTGGCATGAAGGTCAAGGCCGACCGTGACGAGTCCTCGCCCTACGCCGCCATGTTGGCTGCCCAGGACGTCGCTATCCGCTGCAAGGAGGTTGGCATCACCGCTCTGCACATCAAGATCCGCGCTACAGGAGGTACGAAGAGAATCACTATCCAAACGCAATTGTGTGCAGAGAAAAGGAATACTGACCAGAAAATCCAGGTAACGGCACCAAGACTCCCGGCCCCGGCGCCCAGTCCGCTCTCCGCGCTTTGGCCCGTTCCGGCATGAGAATCGGCCGCATCGAGGACGTCACCCCCACGCCCTCCGACAGCACCCGCAGAAAGGGCGGTCGCCGTGGTCGTCGTCTGTGAGCGCAGCAATATCACCTACTTTCACCACTGCCCTTCGCATGGTGGTCGGTTTTATGTGGTCTGGGCATCATGGCAGGACAAGGAATGAACATTTTTTCGAGATCATACGGATTTTGATCTGAGGCTTCATCGTCATCTCTGTGGCGTTGACAATTACGAGGAGAACGGCGTGCGTCTTTTTCTACTTCACGAAGTAGGTACAGGACTATGCCTGGTCTCCATAGGGTGGCTTCGCCAATTGTCACATGTTGCTTTGGCACGGCTGCAGCAGAAATGAAGAAACGTTGATCACGAGAACCTTCACTTAAGAATAATTTGTGCACTACAATGTGACGAGTAAGTGACCGAACATACCACATCAGAGCGGCAAGGTGGTTAGAAGTCGTGTGTTTCATTGATCAAGACGTCATTTTGTCATTTGTGACCTCTGAAGCTGGCAAATAAATCTGCGCAGATGTCCCACGAACGCCTCCGCTATGCTACATTGCTATACCAGTAATTCCGCGCCTAATCTCAAGCCAGCCATGAACGCCTTGCCTCAAAGCTGTATAGCAGCCCCTATCCATAGGCTACGGTGTAACAGAGATCACAAAGCCCAAATCCTAGCCCTACTTGAGCGCCCAAATAGCGCGCATGCTGGAGCCCTTCTTGTCCATGCGCGCGACGCGGTTCAGCGCCGCCTTGAACTCGTTGGACTGCTGGTTGGTGACGCACAGTGGGTTGAAGTGGTCGACCAGCAGCTTGGTCGGCACCTTGCCCCCGTGGCGCCTGATGAAGTCCGGGATCAACTTCTCGAAGTCGCGCGCGCGCATCGTCGTCGTGGGCGTGCCCGCGCGCGAGCTTGCGCCGCTACTCGACGGTGGCTTGGTGGTGTTGTTGAGTCCCTGCCGGTTGGAGAGGCCGGCCAGGATGGCGGCGGAGCCGGGGCCGCCGCGGCCTCGGCGGACGTTCGACGGGCGGCCGCCTTCGCCTACTTCGCCCGTCCAGGTCACGGTGCCGATGGGGATCGAGCGTGCTTGCTCGCCTGCCCGACGGAGGGCCGCGGCTGACTCTGCTGCGACGCGGTTGGCTTCCTGCTGCAGTATTCGGCGGTCGGCTTGGGGCTTGCCTGAGCCATTGACAATCCTGTCGTGCTCGAGTGCCTGGTGGACGCCCGAGCGAGCGAACAGGCCCTCCATGATCCGATCCTCGTCATTGGCCGCTGGCTGGGTGGCCGGATCTGTTTCGTAATCTTCAAGGCCGGCAACTCCAGTGATAGCCCGAACGTCTTGGGTGTCTTCGGCGTTAGCTGGTTCTCCCTGGACCTCACTTGCATCCGATGTCCCGGGGGCTTCTCTGGTTGGATTTTCGGCCCCATTCTTAGTCAGTGACTCTCTGAACTTGACTTCGGATCCCTGAAACAACTTCTCCGTCTCGGTCGACGCCTCCTCAGACGACCCCAGTGTGAACAGGTCATGCAAATCGTTGAGATGGAAACTTGTACGCTGCTTGGGATCTTTCAGGACCTTGTTGCTCAGGAACTGCTTGAAGATCTGCCGGTGGTATATCTTCTCCTCAATAGTGCCCGCAGTCATCAGGCGGTAGATTGTGACCTCCTTCTTCTGACCAAGGCGCCATGCTCTCTCACGGGCCTGTACATCGGTGGATGGGTTCCAGTCAGGATCAAAGATGATGACTCGGTTAGCACCGGTGAGATTTACGCCCAAACCACCGACTTTCGTGGTGAGCAGGAAGAGATCGATCTCGGGGGTGTTGTTGAACTGATCCACAAGATTCTGTCGATCTTTGATGGCAGTTCCGCCATCCATACGAAGGTACGAAACGTTGTCCAGACGACGCACAAAAGCTTCAAGTATATCCAGCATTTGCACACCTTGACTGAATAGGAGTGTCTTGTGTCCAAGTCTCTTCCATGTATGTAGAAGGGCTTTCACGACTTGCATCTTCCCGGACTTGCTGGCTACGCCCCATTTGTACTCAGCCTTCGACTTCAGACGAGGGTCGAGCAAGTCAGGGTGATTGCAAATCTTCCGAAGGATATCAATCCCGTAAAGTGACTGCCTGGTCCTTTTGATGATCGAGTTCATGTCTTCCGATTTTAGGAAGAGCTCATATGCATCACGTTGCGATCGGGTAAGCTTGCAGAAAAGAACCTGTTCGCTCTTCTTGGGAAGGTCAGCCGCAACGTCAACCTTGAGTCGCTGGAGCAGATAGGGGCTGATGGCATCCTTGAGGGTCTCTGCACATTTCTGTGCAGTCATGATCTGCAGATTGCTAGCATTGGCATAACCGCCGATCTTGATGGGTATCTCAAATGAGTTCCGGAAGTCGACCAGTGTACCGAGCCGCATAGGGAAGACGAAGTCAAACAGAGACCAGAGTTCCATGAGGTTATTTTGCATTGGGGTCCCGGAGAGAATGACTCGATTAGGGGTTCGCAGCTCTTTGCAGTAGATGGTAATAGCCGTGTTCGGGTTTCGAATCTTGTGGCCTTCATCTAGAACAGCATATCCCCATTCGACTGGAATCAAGGCGTCTCCGTAGGTTTGTAGACCCGCGTACGTAGTGACTAGGACATGGCCATGTTTTACGACTCGATCGACGATTCTTTTAGCAGCCTTGCTCACTTTCCGATCGCTGCCCCTCTGGTCCCAAGCCACTTCCTCATCCTCAATTCTATCCTCGTTCCTGACATTGAACATGCCGCTGCCGGATGAGTGGAGAATTGACACACGTAACGGTGGCCACCAGCGATGGAACTCGTTGACCCATTGCTTCAGGACTGTACCTGGTGCAACTACAATGACCGGCTTGTCTAGCTGCTTGCTGTAATGCAGTGCGGCAATGAAGGATATGAGTTGGACCGTCTTTCCAAGACCCATCTCATCGCCAATGATACCTCCGACTTTCTGGAAGTAGAGTTCTGCTAACCATTGTACTCCGGTCTTCTGGTAGTCGAAGAGAGCAGGGTATATATCGCCTGGAAGCTTCAGCCCGTTGTCGAATTGGTGGTCGGGCTGGTCCGGTGAAGGTTTGAACCATTCTTTTTCGTTGGTGGCAACATCTTCAGCTTGCTCAGGTTGCTCTTCGTCATTATCTTGTTGCTGCCGAAGCCTCGCTCTACTGCGTCTGTCAACCCAGTCTGCAAGCCGGGTCTGATAATTCGCCTCAATGCCATCATCGAACTTGGTGACATCCACCTTCCCATCGTCTTGTGGAGTTTTCTTGGGCTTCTTGCGAGGACGCTCGGTCATGTCATAGTCTTCTGATTCTTGGTCGTATGCGACAAAGTCTGCTTCGGGCGCATCTGAGGCTTGCGGTGTGAAATCATCTGATGAGGCAATGCCTTTCTGTATGCGGCGCTTCTTGCGCGGGCGCAACGAGAACTCGGTCTCTGCTGCTGCAGTAGGTAGCTCAGGTTCTTCCGCAAAACCAGGTGCACGTAAGTTCTGGTGGGATCGTGGTTCGTAGCCGGCCTTTTCTTCCAATTCCTCTGCCACGGCTTCCTCCTCAGCGTCGACCAGAGCATTGGCCAGCTCTCCGTTGATACCGTCTGTGCGCGGCCCTCCAATATTGGCGAAAGGGGTTATTTTGCCCGTACGAATGAGGAACTCGCGATGGCTCTCGTTCGGTAACTTCTTGTTCCCCCCCTGTATCTGGTCGGCCTGTTCGCCATCCTGGTGTCTCTGTTCGATGCGAGCGTGGAAGTCGGCAATGTCCTTGTCGTTCAGGTCGATGTCGGAATCTATCCGGGCTATCTCATCTCGTATCCTCTGCTTCACTTCGGGTTTGCCGATGGCTTTGCGGAAACGCTCCTGTTGTGTCTTCTTCTGGGCTTCGAGTCGCACGATGTTGGCTTGGGCCTTCTCTATGCGCTTCTCGTCCCTCTTGTCCTCGGCGTCGATCAGAGCGAGATTGGCTTGGTAGGTGATGTCGCGTTCGAGGTCATCTTGGTTGCGCACATTAGATGTAAGGTTCCGGAGAGCCGATGCTTCGTCCATGTTGTCGTCACCGTCGGCTTCGTGATCGGAGTCGGAGGCAGGTGTCACTGCTGTAATGGCAAGAATCTGGTCGGTCACGGGTCTGGGTATTTCGGGTTCGTCGCTCTCTGGCTCGGACACCCGGCCGGGATGGTTACCCTCATTGGAGGTCATGATTGCCGATGTTGGAAGGCAAGTCCATATGAATGGCGCGTGATGCGTGTGTTAAAGGAAGTGCAGTGGGGGAGAGAAGTAGGGGGAAGGCGAGGAAGGGAGCTTGCAGTCTTGCGTAGTGAGTTGAAGAATGGTAAGGTTGGCGCATAAAGTGGTAGGCAGAAGGGTGGGAAATCACACCTCACTTAACGAGAGCTGTGATCAATTGTGAGGCTCTTTGTAAATGGTTCTGCCTACTGCAGGTGAATGGAACCCGACGGGAGTGACTCAGTGAGCACTCGAAATAAAGTGACGCAGAAGACTAATGACGTTATTTATCGATAAGCTCTCGTGGGGGCAAAGCGCTTGCATTAGTGTGACTAGCCACCGGTACTTGTAAGGAAGGTTCCTCCCTGCAGCCGAGGGCTCCACACGACGTGCTTTGGCGTTATTACTCAACGGCAGGACATGAACATCCAAGTAATTGGGCCTCAACATTCAAGGTCCGAAGCTACCCCGTCCTCTGAAAGCTGTTTGGGAATCGGAGGGGTCGAGCTCGCCCCCTCTGTAGCCATCGGCTCATCTTCAAGGCACGCGAGACCACTTCCAATGTGTCACCGTATCTTGGATGCATCAGGCACGATATACAGACCACGCCTAGCAGGGAGTTGATTATGTGCTAATATGGGTCTACACAAGGTGTATTTCTCTCCCTTCCATCTAATATGATTCAATACGGTTGATCAGGTATCCCTTGCAGTTCAAGAACGTCCCCATTAACCGAGCCGGACGTTACAATGGTCACTGTGATCTCCATGGATTTCCGTGCTATCCCATCTTATCACTCATCGACACTGTGATGGTGAAATATCTTCTCAGAGATCCGAGTTTGTTCCAGCCATAACATCATAGGCCTCTCGAACTCCTCTGATGCTGATGTCCTGCTCAGGGTTGTATTTCTCGAGCCTTTCGAGAGGCGCATATTTCTCGCACAGGTACAGCATGTCATTGTATGCTCTTTCCGATGATATCCGTCAGCCTTAGCGCCTTGTTATAATGAATAAATTGAGTTGTGGTTGGAAAGGAGAGTACTGGACTGACACATTTCTTGAGTTGCTTCCAGGATGACCTGCCGAGTCACCAAGCACTGTCTTGATTGAATAGAGTCGTTGGCGATCACCCCATTTCTCCGCTGGCTCCGATGGCTTGATTTCTTGCTGGTACGCCTCAATGTATTTGTGTGACTTGAAATGAGTTGCCCAGCGGGAGCGCCATGTCGCGAACTCGATCTCGTTGTGTGCATACATGCACTCGTCAGGATCGAATATGATGATTTCCCCAGTCTCCCTATCTGTTCCCACATTGCCCTCCCACAGGTCTCCGTGACACAGCACAGGTATTATCCTGCGGCCCTCCGATTGCAATGCTCCCAGGAGCCTTGGTATGACGTGGTCAATCAGCTGCTTACAGGCGCTGTCGTATTCGGGCCAAGGGCGGTTCATCTGATTGTCCAGGTTGATAAGGTCCTTGAGCAGGTATGTGAACTGCTCAGCCCAGCTCGAACTCCAGTGCTCAGTACGATCCAGAGTACCCCGACCCGTCACCAGAGGGTACCCAAACATGCCGTTTGGGGAGATGATTGTTCAGTGCAGTCCCGCTATTGCGGAAGCGAGTTTGACCGGGTCAGGAGGGCTCTGCAGGTCCATGTCGTGGTAGTTCATGAGGTAGAAGTAGACATGTATTTTGGTGTCATCATAGTATTCTCCCTTGCCCACTGGACCGGGGCCAAAGTCCGGGAGATGATCTGCTATGATGCTTGCAGAATAATGTTCTCCCCACATACTGACTTTTGCCAGTCTACCAGTTGAGCACTATCAATGTTAGTCTACGTGACGCCCCCTTAGGTTTATAATATTCACCTTCAGGAAATAGTTCATATGGCGTCCGTCGGAAAGAGTGACAGATATTCTTGCTGTCTTCGTCCAGGCGGACACGCCCCACGATTCGGCTGAGATGACGTTTGCGCCTTCTGGCATGGCTGTCGCTAGCTGTATCAGCACTGAAAATGTCACTCGATGGAATTCGTATGCGGAATTCATCTTCAACAACAGTATTGTAAAGAGCGAAGTCCCCTCCGATTCCTTGCACCCAGCGCGACATAGCCTCGAATTACGGTGGCAGCGAGGGGTTTCGACAGGGGCTGTCATCCACAGCGATTGCCTTGAGTATTTGGCAACCTGACAGATAAACCTCAAAATGAGCAGCGTTGAGAAAGGGGGCAGATTTCACATAGCGTCGTATTTCCGTGGTTATGATAGCAGTGTTAGGGTCTACTGAGGACAGGGGTAATGCCGCTGCGGGGTATACGATTGCTTGACGGCCCTCAGATGATAGCTGCCCCTTCTCATTTTCTCAGGCAGGACAAGACGTGATCTTGTTGTGTCTGTGTTATAAAGGTCTCCGTGGACCCTTGAATCTGTCTCGAGGTGAGAGTAGCCCAGTACGTATGCTTTCTTTCGGACTTCTCAAGTCGTCTTGCCTTCAATGTAAAGTGAATAAAGGCCTGATCGGCAGAAATCTATAACACCACCGCCCCCGCCCTTATGAAAAACAGGGGTTATAAGTAGTTATAAAGTGACGTACTTTATATATTAAATTTTAGAAGGCGCCAATATGTTTTCTTATAACTTATAATAAATTATAATGAGTTTTTTACGGCTACGTTTTACCCTTTCTACTCGTTATTTTTTTACTGCTTTAAAGTTGTTTTAAAGGCTTTAACTTAACATAGAAATTAGAAAAGAATTCGTAAATATACCAAACTATAATAAATATTATAAAAAACTTATGATAAGATATTAATAGCGAATTAAAGACTTTAAACTTTAATTTTATTACGTTAAATAACCTTAATAAGTTAGATATTAAGTTTATTTTATAACATTTTAACTTTATCTTTATATTAAAAAAAAAAAAATTTCCGCCTTTTTAAAGAATAATAAAGAGCTTATTTCCGGTATTATTAAGATTTTTGATTTGGTATTTGATCTTATTAGTTTTGTTTAAACAATCGATCTTTCTTAATAAAATACGGCTAAGTTTTCAAAATAATTATGTGATATAAAAAAGCCCCGCGCGCGTTGTTTTAATACTGATAAACTACTTATAAGCGGTAAAACAATAATAAAACCAGCTTTTTCAAAGAAGAAGAACACTTATTAAAAAAGCGGCAGCGCTTTTAAACAAATGAAATGGTTCATTAACAATACGAACTATTATATAAAGTATTTAATAACTTGAATTATAAAAAACATGTTTATAATATCGTGCTTTATTATTTAATAGCCGGTATAACTAACTTTACTTAAAATTAGAAATAATTCCAGCCTTTAAAAGTTGTAAACTTTTAAACATGTGAAACAAAATTAAAATTTAAAAAGTAACAATGAATAAACTACACTTTGCTAATTAATAATTATGTTAATAGTAATGATATTATTAAAAGTGTCACGACGCGTAAATAGGATGAGGACATAAAAGTCCTGATTGCACTACCTACGTGTAAGAATCTCTTGGTGGGGAGGGAAAGAAGGATCTGACCCGCCAGCCCATTCTGGTGGGATTAATGATCCTTCCATCCGCCCCACTATTACCTAGCCTAGTACAGTTGTGGCCACACGTCTTGTGCGCCAGGTCATGTGATGCTGCGCACAGGCCACCCTGATGGGTTGACAGACTTCCAGAAGGTCAGACCGTCACAAAAAGAATGCTTTTTTAAATAATAATAATAGTCTTGTTTTTTAAAGTGCTTTTTTAAAAAGTAGCTTCGTAAAAAGTTACTCAATAATAAAAACTTATATTTCTTCGCATTTTAACATAACAAGTCTACTAGTAAATTTCTTTATAAAACAAATAAAAAAGGCAACCTGTGACAGAACGCTCACCATAACCACCATGCCACGGCTGCTCCTCCCAAAAGGATGTCAAATATCAAGCGTGGCAGCTTGACATTCAATGGTGGTACATGTACTCATGTCCGGACTCCAGGACTCACTACAAGGGCTACCTGTACCAGACCATGACATTTTTAAACTATCGTTAAACCTTTTTGATATAATTCGCTATATCATATAATCTTTTATTAGCTTTAATCTTTTTCCATTATTAAGTTACTTCGTTATTAAAACGGTTCGTTTTAATAGCGGCTAATGTAACGTCGAGCTATTATATATTATTATAAATGTTAATAACTACTACTTTAATAAATAATAGAATTATTGTTTTTTAAACTCGTTATTATAATAATGAATATAAAAGTAGCTTATTTAATTAACATAATACTATTATGAAACAATCTAAGTACGAACTTTTAATAAATTAAGCTTTTATAAAAGTTTTAATTATAAAAAAAACCCTTTAAGAACTTTTTCAAAGCTAGCAATTTATTTTAAGCTATAACGTAAGATATAATATAAATCCAACGCCTTTTAACGACATTTTATTGAATTGGAAAAACAGTATTTTAAATAAGGGTTAACTTTATAAATAAGGCTGTATACGTATATCGTTTAATATATAACGTATTAATTTAAACTTATAAATATTACTCTTAATCAAAGTTTTAATAAATTAAAATAATTTATAGCGTTTTATTCCTATAGATTTAACGTATAGTACGAGGGCTCTGCTTTTTATTATCTTTCAGGGTATTTGGATTTAGCTTTTCCTTTCGGTCGAAAAGCTTATAGGAAAAAAACGTGTTCGAAAATTCTCATCGCAGAGCGAATGCAAGGAGTGCCTGGACCAGCCTAGCAAGTACCGCCTTCGGATCATGAATGTGTGGCGACCGGCCGCTCGGAATATGTGACTACTACTCCACCGTGCCCGCGGACTATGTCCCCGTACAGTTCCACGTGTCGACCGAGAATGTCGGCGAGGTGTACGGTACTGGCTGCAGCACAACAAAGACCAGAAGTGGTACTACATCAGTGCCCAGACACCCGAGGAGCTGTTGTTCTTCCTCAGCTACGACTCGGACTACAAGAATGGGCCCAAGTGTACATCTCTGTCACCCTTTCATTTAGTATTCAACGGTGCTGACTCGATTCAGGTATTCCGCACTGCTCGTTCCAACATCCAGATTTCCCATACTCGAGCGATGGTCAGAGCCTGGAGTGCCGGATGGTAGTTATCACCAAGATAGCTTGAGGCAGTTGGTCGTGAGGGTGCTAATGCATCTTCTCGAGGACTGGCAAGGAATGACCAAATTCAACGAGGCCGATGTTCTGTCGTGCGACGATTGGTTTCCATTATCGTTTGGAAGAGCTTATGCGAAACCAATCATTAAGAAGTACCTACATATTGTCGTGTAGCAGCTGCAATGACAGGTTAAAAGCTTGCGCAACAACTCACCGTGTATGGAACATACTCCGACATCCACTCAGGCTATGAGAGCAACAATAGTTCCATCGAGCTCCGTGACGAGGATCCCAAGATTCCTAAGGAAGTCCAAGAAAATATTGAAGCATAGCTGTTTGCAGTTGGATCACACGCAATTGAGCGAACCCAGATCAGATCATCACCGTCATCAATGTCACAACTTTGAGTGAAGCCAGCTCCACCAGATTGTGCCAGTCATGTGTTCATTCCGACTCACACGCAAGAGCACTATCGAGAGTCACCATTAGGGGGATGGCAACATCCGTGTCCTTGAGGATGACAATGTAGGGAAGCGCGGACTCACTGTGTATCTCAATACTGATTATTATGTATTCTTACTCGCATTCGCTACAAATTTCTACAAAACTGGCTACGCTCGGTTTACTTTCCCATAGCTTTTGCGCGCCGGATCCCCAACGGCGCGTCCTCCATTCCATAGCATGACCGACTTCGCCGCCATGAAGCGCACTATCGCCATCATAGGTTTGGTCGCCGTCGTCTCCTCGCAGTCAATACCCGGCATCCCAGACTGCGCCGCGCATTGCATCGACCACTCGCGGGCCGACTGGACGAACTGCGCTTTTGGCGGCTACCTCTGCATATGTAGGTCAACTTCCCAAGGAGCAGGCTCCGTTCCTCAGCTCTACTCCTCGATTCTACCTCAGCTTTCTCCCAACAGCTCTTCACGTGCTTTAGGTGGCGCTCGAACCCGCACCCCTACGGACGCTCCATCACTGGGAACTAGATCATAGACACTGACCTGAATATCCACGCAGGTGAAAATAAGGATCAGTTGATATCGGTCGCCTCAGGGTGTATCGTGTCCGCCTGCACTGCAGACGTCTCTGTGAACCATGTCACACCCGGGATGGAGCGCTTGTGCAGCGCCGTCTTGTCTTCCGCAGGAATAACCCCGAGCAGCACCTCGGCTACAGCGACGTCATCCAAGTCGCCAACGCTCCGCTGGATTTCATGGACTGGAGCGTACTCTTCCTCGACGACATCGAGCACCACGTCGAGTAGTCCTCCTGGAACAGCCGTCTCACCTATCTCTGTAACTACGATAACGGTAACCAGTGTAGAGTACTCGCAGGGATCATCCCACACCACTACCGGTTCCCCCTCGGAAGTTATCTCGGTCATACCGGTCACGACGCACACCTCCACCATCACCTCTACCATGAGCGGCATGCATGATTCAACCCTGAGTGCTGCGAGCAGCCCCGCTTCGACGTCGACATCGTATGCCGGGGCGTCTGCTTGTGGCTTACTTGGAGGTGCTGCGCTACTCGCCCTCGGAGTTCTTGCTGCTGCTTAGGACCGTTGCTCTCGGTCTGGTGCCGAAAGCGCTGTGCCGTTTTCTGGGAAAGCAGCGACGAAGAGTTCAGGTCAAGAACAAGTTAGTTAGTGCTAAGATTATATTCGGATCCACTTGGACTAGGGGGATCGTGGCGGTTGTGGAGGTCCGCTTTATAAGCTCCCGGGTGATCTACATGTAGCTTGCTTCCCTTAAGCCTGAGGTACCCCTGGAAGGCGAAGACTTGAGTACTCACTATATATCAAATCGTTACACGTCAAATACATCGATGAATTTCTCTGAATAATGACGAGAACAGAAGAACGGCGATGAGATGTGACCTAGTCTCCGCACATAGTGTGGTGACGTGAGGGCGGACGTCCTGCTGCTGAAGGAACAATAACTCCAAACAATGCCGGCCTCGCTGCAGTCCACAACCCTTGCCTCTTTGGTCGTGCTGATAGGTACAACCTCATATAACACATCCTACATTTGATATCAGACTCGAAGCCGCATCGCATTGCCGTCCTGCCTCCCATCAATATCCCTTACTGGAAGGACCCCGACCAAGGTCGAAGGCCCGACTCAAGCCTCGGCCCGACTTACATTCGATGAAACGTCACTTCCCCGGACGTTGCTCGCCAGTGCAAAGCAGCTTGGACACGGACCTGGATCGACACCTGACTCCGGTCCGATCCCCTCGAATACTACCTCCTTTCGGGGGAGGCGCCTGAGATGCGGCACGGGATGAGATGCTGATCTGACATCTATCTACCTGCCCGGTTTGGGTCACCAAGCGAGAATGGCAGCACGACCACGACAAAACCCGGCATGGTATGATCTATAGCTGAGCCGTGAGGCCAGGGATTCAGGGCGGTATCCCCCAAGCGGAACGTTTCAATTACTACCGTGAATGCCGGGGAGGGCCAGCTGAGTGGCCGGTCGTATGATATGTTCCTCTGCAGGGCGACCAGCCACGGAATCCTTCGTAAATGGCTGCGCCCCAGGGTCGTGCTATCTGAGATAGGGGTCGTCGACAAGCCAACATGAGCTGCATAAGAAGGCGAGGTATTTGCACGAGGAGATGGAACTTGGGCCATCAGCCTTACCCGTCCCCTTACCCCTTATCGTCGGCTTCCGCAGATATCGAGGGCAAGCTGTTCACATAGCTGCACGATACCATCAGCCAAAATGCGGGTCTGCAACGCGGCGAACTGGATGGGCAGGCTGTTGCCCTTCCTGGCGCCTCTCATATGTGTCGCCGCCGCTGCCGCCGTGAACGACCACCGTGTTGTGATCTACTACCAAACCACGATGCTGAACACCACCGAGTCCTCGCACGTGTCACTGCTCCCGCTGATCAACAACGGGTCCATCTCCGTCACGCACGTCCTCGTGGCCGCCGTCCACATCGTAGACGAGGACAACGGCATCCGCCTCAACGACTACGTGCCCGAGGACCCCATCTTCGACCGCGTGTGGAGCGACACGGCCTCTCTCCAAGCTGCGGGCGTCACTGTAATGGCCATGGCCGGCGGCGCTGCCGCAGGGTCCTGGTCGCGCCTCGACGGCAGTGACACCCAGTTCGAGCAGTACTACGGCCCGCTGCACGACTTCATCGGGACCTACAACCTGCAGGGCCTCGACCTCGACGTCGAGCAGTCCATGTCGCTCGCCGGCGTGGTGCGGCTGATCGACCGGCTTAAGGCCGATTTCGGAGACGACTTCATCATCACGCTCGCGCCTGTCGCGTCGGCACTGACTGAGGGCGGAGGCAACCTGAGCGGGTTTGACTACTTCGACCTGGAGGCCCAGCGCGGCGATCAGATCGCTTTCTATAATGCCCAGTTCTACTACGGCTGGGGCTCCGCCTCGTCCGCGGCGGACTACGAGAGTATTATCGACGACGGATTTCCTGCGGAGAAGGTCGTCATGGGCCTGCTCACGAACCCGGATAATGGGGAGGGCTTCGTCGACCTCGACTCCCAGGCCCCCGTGCTGGAGGAGCTCGTCAGTGAGTACGCCGACTTCGGCGGAGTGGCTGCCTGGGAGTACTTCAACTCCCTGCCTGGTGGCCTCGATGCCCCCTGGGAGTGGGCCGCGTGGATGGCCGACCACTTGACTGCCGCTGCGGCCCAGGAGAAGCGCGAGTTATCGAGCTCGGAGGCGCTGTGGAGGGCGATGAGAAAGGCGGGACGCAAGGTGCGGCGCGATGCGAAGAGGGTGTACCGCGACTACCTTGCTTGATGGTTCCCAGCATGTTGGTATGATTCCAAGGTATTGTCTTGGTGGCATTAACAGTTTAACACGGAATGGGCATGTTTATGATGGCACTTTCGATTCCGACTTCCATATATTGAGCATGATTTTCTCCGTTAAGTACCCTCTGCTTCCTGTCGTCTCCAGTCTTCGCTAGGACTCTCAATGTCGGCTGGTTCCTATTTTGTCGTTAGCCAGTATGCTCGGCCGAGTTCTCGATGAGCACACATTTGACCGCTAGCTGTTGTCGTTGGGCCATACTTCTCATGCATTTCGTGAGCTCACACGACAGGGGTAAAGTAGCGTGCTGATAGCGCGCTGTTATGAAGAAGAAGAAAATATAATAATCGTTGTTGCAAATAAGAAGTCGTCGTTGCGATAAAAAAGTTGTCGTCGCGATAAAAGAGTCGTCGTTGTAATAAAATCGACGTCGCGTTGTTTGCTGTCAGCTTTTGGTCCGACCGGCAGCTTATGACCTAGAAACAACCCCCCCGGTTCAAAATCTCACGTTGGCCACCCTCTCCCTATCGTCCACCGCAACCTGAGAGAAAGACGCCAACGAACTCCACTGTACGTCTCCTCGTCCTCCCAGTCTATCCCTCCCTCCACCTACTCACTCGTACATCCCCAGGCAATGTCAGGTCACACGGCTGCTGCAGTCGCATCCCCGGCAGCCGGGACCAGCGCCGCAACCACCCCAGGGACGAATGGCGGGATCCTACCACCACCACCGCCGTGCGGCTGTTGGCCCGCGACCCTGCGGATCGCCAACCTCTGCCAGAGCCACGCCGAGGCGGAGGCGTCGTCGATGCGGGAGGCGGGCGCGGCCCACGGCTCCTTCCTCGCCGACGCGCTGACCATGAGCCGCGATCTGGTCCAGCACTGGGGCACCATCAACGGGTGCGCGAGCTCCGAGTCGCACAGTGAGTTAGCACTCTAATCTCATTAAAAAAGGAGTCATCTTTCCGCCTTCCCCAATTCTCATATCTAGCCGCGCTTCCTTCCATGGGAACAAGTCAGTGGCGCTGCTGCCCCGAGACAGTTAGATATCTACCGCTCTCGTGACAGGACAAACAGAGATCTATCATCTTGCTTGCCCCGAAACGACCATGACGACGAGGTTATACTATACATATGTCATACAGCACCTGTCTTCTAACCAACTCCCCTTTAATCGGCCTCTAGTGACCCCGCAGGCACTATGCTCCATGGCCGACGCGATCGACCAGGTGCTCCGCGGCCACGCCACGGCCATCGAGGACCTGTCGCGGCGGCATCAGCATCATCATCATCATCACGAGGCGACACGCGGGCCGCACGCGGCGCGGACCTTTGTCGGCCGGCTGGAGCTCGACGCCGACGAGGGCGCCATCGTCGCGCAGGAGGCGCTAAAGCACTCCCTGATCCGCCTCGCCGCCATGCTGCAGGACGTCGAGGAGGAGAGCGCGCTGCTCCGGTCCGAGGCCGAGCCGCACCCGCTTCGCGGCCGGGATATCCGGGACCTTACGACTCGGCTGTTCCGCCTGCTCGGGAGTGTGAACAGGTTGGAGACTGCTTAGGGTTGATACAGTGCAATGGGGCACAGTGGAATGGGCTTTACCAAGGTAACGGTCCACGAAGCCGAATGTCATTATTACTTGGGTACGTAGCTAAAGTGAAGCATTTGCGTAAGGGGGATATTGTCCTCGACCAGCACTATCTAGTAATCGTAACAGTAACAACTACCTAGCGTAACGCGGGATGGAGTAACGCATTTTCTAGGCTGGAGAAGCCAGTAACACAGACTCGAGACACGCTACCTCCATACATGTATGTTCCGAAGACGCCTCCAGAAGCACCTTTGCGCCTACCTACATGTACTTATAGAGCGGGTGTACCGCCAGACTATACCTAGTCTTTCCACCAAGGCCACGTTGTAACAGACCTGGCTCCGAGGAAACCGTCGCTCAAAATATCCATGCAGCCAGTGATGAAACTGTGCGCCAACCATCGCTCTGTCGAAACTCCCGTCGCTTGTCGCTGGTCGTCACTCGTCATAACAAAGACATGGCCCCCTGCATAGACTCGACCCTCCGAATTAGGTCGTTTACCAAGGGGTCCGCCATACTGCCCAGCAGCGCACCACTGCCGCCCCAATCCAGCGGACCGCCCAGCTGCGGGCCGCCCCCCCGCCTCGCCCTCCGAGCCTCTACCAGCGCTAGCAGGCCGCTCAGCATGCGGCCGACGCGCAGTCTGAGGATGCGGCGCAGGGCCTCGGACTTGGCCTGGCCCTGCACGACGAAGCCGTCAAGCCGCAGGCTGCGGTTCGCCTCGACGACGGGCGACACGCACGGCGACGCCAGCATGCTGCGGAAAGAGCGCTGCATGCGGCGCGCCGATGGGCCGGCCGGCTGCCCCGGTCCCGGCGAGGCCCCGAGCCACACCAGCTCGTTGGCCCGGTCCATGTTGTGCGCCGATTGCGCCGCGAGCCGGAACATGTCCTCGAGCATGCCGACGACGCGCTCGGCCAGGAGGGCGAGGCCCAGGTAGACGGGCCGCTGCGACGATCGGCACGACTGCTCGCGGCTCCGGAGGGCGTTGTTCATGTTGATATCGCTGTTACTGCTGCTGCTCGACGGGAGGTGGGGGTCGAGGAGCTCTGGGTTTGCAGAAGGCCGGTATTCGTGGCCGGTACAGGCGAAGAGGCGGCGCCGTAGGGCGCAGAAGTCGCGCTCGGCTTCGAGCACGAGGTCGATTGGGGGCGCTACCGTGGTCTGTGCCAGCGCCTGCTCGAGCCTCGTAGTCTGTGCGAGAATGGCGACATAGCAGTCGCTTTCCGTCTGGTCCCCAAGTGAGCGGCTCCATGTCGGAACGTCTGCGCGAAATGGCGCTTCGAGCGATGCGGTCGTGGCTGCTGCGGCATGGTTCGCTTGCGAGTGCACGGAGAGCTGGTGTTCCAGAACCCAAGAATCGACGGCCGAGCGAAGAGGTTCGTCGCTTTCGTTCGGCGCTGGCATTAAAGGATGGAAGGAGGCAGCCGGCTGGGATGGTTTCTCGAGGGGGAGAGGACTCGAATTCACCGGCTCGTAGTCTCCCATGCCGAAGTCTGACTGGCCGCCTCCCGAATCGTATACAGTCGTCGTGCTCGGCGCTGCGCCATGGCCGAGGGAAGCTGTTGGAACCAGTCAATCGACCAGTTGCGGATTGGGTGACACGGGAGCCGGGCGGTGGGGATGCGGCTACTTACCGTCAGGCGAAAACGTCGAGGCGGCTCTCATCATAGATTCCGCACTGTCATCATCGTCATCTTCCCCC
The DNA here is from genome assembly GCA_963556695.1 of Anthostomella pinea. NCBI lineage: Eukaryota > Fungi > Ascomycota > Sordariomycetes > Xylariales > Xylariaceae > Anthostomella > Anthostomella pinea. The sequence goes on along the minus strand of CAUWAG010000008.1, from coordinate 1,782,583 downwards.
TCCCCATCCCCATCCCCTTCCTCAACCTCATCGCACTCGGACATGGCATCCCCGCTCGGTGCCTTGCGCGGTCTGCCGATGCGCCTAAGCGGGCTGTACACGCAGGCGGTCCTTCTCTGGGCGCATCGCTTGCACGTGGGCTTGTCACGACTACACCGTACTTTAGTGTTCTGGCATCTGTCGCACGACAGGCGGTATCTCGGGGACTCGGGTGCACTGCCAGGTGTCACCGTGTCACCCCTCTGGACGACCCTAAAGGGCGCCATCGGTGCTAGTCCATGCGCCGAAGAGCGTACGATATGCTGGTCTCCGGGTCGGTCGCAGGGTATTTTGGCGTCTTCGGTCTATTGCACGGCGTCGACTTGCATCATCTCGAGAGCTGGTATTATCCAACTAGAAAGGTAGCTTGTGAGGCTGTCGCCGCCGAGGGTGTTGATTCTGCAATTGTGCGATTGCTAATTGCTGCGTGATTGCTGCGTGTTTAACAACTGATGACCAATCTGTGAAGATGTTGATGGCAAGTATAAGCGGGGTCCGCTTGTGGAGCGAAGGTTAGTGTCACAGGGCTTAGCAAAGCTGACGGTCATCGGGCTAACGTTCCGCCTGTCATCTCCCCACCAAAATTTGCCGGAAAACTGAAGTCCAAGACCTCGAGGCGGGGATTGGCTAAGCCAAAAGATCTCGGCTATACGCTAAGATAACTAATTACCGCCGTATTTAGGACAGGTCGCCCTCTAGAAAAATAAAGTACGACACAATAACCTTCCGTTACACTCTTTTGATCTTCGTTCCGTTTAAAAGATCAAATTATCAACATATTAGACCACTCACTGTAACGTCCGTCCCCACATCTATTAAGTGAAGTCTTTCCTGCTGTGCCGGCCATGGGGCTGATCCCAAAAACCTCACGCGATTATGGGATTACTTCGCCATGATAGAGAGGGTGTTGATATAGGCGACCAGTAGTCGACTTACTACGAGAGGAGAATACTCCAGGCCAACGTCTCTGAACAGCCCGAATGCAGCTTACGAGATGTCTGTTAGTAACACACCCGGGCGGTCATCTCATTTACGCCAAAGAATGTCTTGGTTTGGCCAGGTGTGGGAGCATCTGTTTCCATGCAACGAATGTCAAAAGGTCTATGGGTAGAAGAACACATATGGTTCCGTAAGCATCCATCTTGCCAAGTCAAGGAAAATACATGTACTGCGGTTCGAGAGCGGCCATGAGCCCATGACGCAGCCGAGTCCCTCTATAGATACTTGTGCAACAGTCGTGCGACAGTCATGCGACCAAAGACGGCCTTGAACGTTCCCCAACCGCCAACCCCCAAGTTACTCCTAATACGTCGGGTTCAGGTACCGCGGCGTGGTGCGGCTCCAGAACTCGTTCCCGGCCATCTGGTACTCGATGCGCAGCAGGTAGGCGCGCATGTCGGGCGTGTCCTTCTGGGCCAGGGCGGCCTCGACCAGGACCTCGTGGCTGATCTCCCACTCGCGGCACAGCTGGTAGAGGACGCGCTTCGACGAGTCGATGGACATGTGGGCCTCCTCGGCCAGGATGGCCACCGAGGTGCACAGCACCCCACCCTCCTCGTGCAGGTGGGCGGCGGCGTGCACCTCCTTCTCGTAGCTCCAGATGTCGTTGATGACGGAGAGGTGCCGGGCGCAGTTGCGGTCCACCGGCTTCGCGATGGCGAGCTCCTCGGCCGACAGCCGGAGCGCCCCGGTGTAGCGGATCAAGGCGCTCAGAACACTTGCGAGGACGAAAGCCATTAGCATAGGCCATGGGAGGCTGGAATTTAACAATGGAGTGCTGCTACACTGCTACTTACCCCTTGCCGACGTCGGCCTCACGGTACTCCAGGTAGCTTCCGAGGTCCAGCTTCTGGAGGCGGATGGGATCGGTCTGAGCGCGCATGAAGGCGAAGACGGGCTCGAGCATTTCGTCGGCCAGTTCGCGGTCGCACGCGCGCAAATCCTGCCAGATGTCGTACGAGATCCACTCGACGGGGACGTTGCGGTCGGGCAACTCGTCGCCGCGGAAGATGGGCATCAGCCGGGCGTTGTAGGCGCGGCCCTCGTCGAGCGACATGCTCTCGAGGATGTCGTCGATGAGGAAGAGCACGACGACGAGGCGGCAGGCGAGGGCAAGGCGGTCGTCGAGCGACTGGCAGACATAGTAGCACGTGACGCGGCACCAGCCCTCGACTCCGAACCGCGATTTATACTTTTCGCTCTCGAAGGGCCAGTGCTCGAGGAAGAAGTCGTTGACCTCCTTTATGGTCTTCTCCGCCAGCGGGTGGTAGAGCGCCGTCAGCCCGGACGGCGGGATCTGTCGCTTGTTGAAGGGCGCTGGGAACGCGGCGGGGGCCTTGACGGCAGCGCCGTTGACGGGAGCCTCCTTGACGGGAGCGTCGTTGACGGGAGCCTCCTTGATAGAAGGGGCTGTGATGGAAGAGGGGATGGTCTTGACGGAGGGGACGTCGTCAGACAGGAGGGTTTCGATCATGGGAGACATGATGGGCAGTGGGCAGTGTTGTTCTTTCTCTCCAAGTTGAAAGTTCTTGCTCTTGTTCTTTTCGACCTTTTTGTTTCACTTCAAAAGCTCGAGCCTCGAGGGTGAATGCTGTTGATAAATCACATCTTCATAAGCATTCGTGCCATGGTGTATGTCTGGCCTTTACTGTTCACGGCTTCAAGCCAAAGAGCGGCGCGTGTCGGCGCATCTGCGTATCGCTCGCTCGACTGCTGGCTGACTCTGTCTTGGAACGACGTAAAGAGGTATTCCCGACAACTTGCCTGTATGTTGCCGTATACGGTAAAGATGCCGCCACTGCTGGGCTGCAATCAATGACCAAGGTTAGTCAATCCCCCCAGTCGTCATGGTTGTGGGATGATGGCCCATGTGTATTAGGCCCATCGCGTGCCGGGGCCCGGAAGTTTCCCATATTGGGGAAGTAGCCGGGATAATGCGATATGCCCGTGGCCCATGATACCCTGAAGAGGGGCTTGGCTGCAGGGCACGCACATAGTCTAATGAAGAAGCTTGCATTGCAAAGCTGACTGCATAGGCGACTTTGCCTCTTTACTTCTTTGCTCGTGTCATGGTTAGTTACCTACGATTATACCGCCAGTCGATTGTTGGGCTGCATACCTAAAAACCGCATCTTGACGGCAAAGTGTCTATTTCCGGGTGTCAGACAACCCTTGCGGCATCAACTGCCCGTGTTCACCGGAATGTCTTCCAATCTTACTGTTGGGCCATCTGGTGGCTCGTATACTCTACCCAGGTTCCAGCCATTAACATGGTCTCCGCAGTATGCCGCTGCCGCCTTCACCCTCGTTGTCAGCTTGGTCTGGTTCTCGTGGAAAAAGTGGACAGGAAGCCGGCCGGGGCTGCTCCCCGGCATCCACGTCGTGGGTGGCAGCAGCAGGCACGAGATGGTGAAGAATAGGGGCAGGTTCATGCATCATTCCAAAGATATGCTTCTCGAGGGCTACCGACACTCAAGCGGGCAGGACTTCTACTACGTGCCCTCCCTCGAGGGTGAGCGCCTGGTCATCCCCACGCGCTTCATGGAGGAGCTCAAGTCGGCGCCCATGCACAAGGTCGACTTCGTGGGCGTGGTCCGGGAGCTCATGGAGGGAAGATATACCCTCGTGGGCGATCGGTCCCGTCTGCATCCCGACACTCTGAAGTCGCACCTCACCCCCCGTCTTGCTCTGGTGGTGCCGGCTGTCCAGGACGAGATACGACAAGCCGTGAGCGACGTATTCCCCCCCTGCGACGACTGGACCGAGGTCGCCATCGTGCCTGCCATGACCGAGCTTGTCACCCGAGCCACCAGTCGAATGCTGGGCGGTCTGAGTCTCAGCCGGAACAAGGAGTGGATTGACGCAGCTGTCGAATTTGCCCATCATGCCTTCTATGGCGCCCAGAAAATCAAGGCGATTCCGTGGCCGGTGCGACCACTTCTCGCCCCCTTGATCCCCGAGATCCGGACGCACATTCCAAATTGCGTCCGGGCGACCCGGCGGGCTGCCATACCCATCCTGGAGCAGCGTGAGAGGGACGGGGAGAAAACAAACGACTTCCTCAGCTTCCTCAAAGAAGCTGCCAAGGGGAAGCAGAGGGACAACAAATACATCGCAAAGAGTATGCTCCTCACCGCCTTTGCCTCCGTCCACACCAGCTCCGCGGCCCCATGCCAGCTCATCTACGACCTCTGCAACAACCCCCAATACTTCGACCTGCTTCGCGCAGAGTATGCTGGGCTCATTGACCATGACGGCCAAATCCCCAAGGGGGCGTTTGGTCGCATGACCAAGATGGACAGCTGCATGAAGGAGAGCCAAAGGCTATGGCCAGCGACTTTGCGTGAGTTTTGCAACATCCATCCCCTCTATCTGCGCCGGCCCCTAGCCGGAGTTGGGAACCATCATACCACATAGTCTGCTGACACACGGAAACTGCCAGTGACCTTTGAGCGCATCATCCACGAGGACAGGACACTATCCAACGGCCTGACCGTTCCTGCCGGCACCCATATTGGGGTCTCCAACTACGCGGTCGGGCGGGATCCCAACATTTTCCCCAAGCCGGATGAGTTCGACGGCCTGCGATTCGAGAAAATGCGCAACGCAGACCCGAGCATGGAAGGCAAGGCGCAGTTCGTCTCCTGCAACCAGACCAGCCTGACCTTTGGCTATGGCCGTCACGCATGTCCCGGGTGAGTCGATGATCGAAGAGATACACCCCCTCCCCCACACCTCAATCCCGACGTGTTCCGGTTTTTTAATCCCATGCAATCCGATCACCCACTCGTGGCCGTTTTCTGACGAGACCAGCCGGTTCTTCCTAGCGGACGAGTTCAAGGCAATCATGGTGCGTCTGCTCGAGACTTTCGATATGAAGTTCGCCGAGGGACAAACAAGACCAGAGCCCGCTCAGTTCGAGTCGCAGTGGATCATCGACCCCTCGACCAAGATTCTCTTCAAGCGGCGGAAACCCGTAATCGCTCAATGAAGGTGACGTATGTGACGAGGTGATGGTCACCCTTGACCGGGGAGACGGCTGGAAAGTAATGCAAGGGCGCGGTGGTCATGTAGGGTAGACAGTGCTATGTTTTATTTCGGTTCTTTCTGCCCTGGGGTTCCTGGAATCAGGAAGTGTCGACCACGATCCCGCATTATGAAGTTGAGCGGGTAGTACCGCTAGGGCTTTTCTAATTCTGACCCGTTATAACAATTTAATGTAAAACACCCACGAACCCCATGTTGCCTTGTTACTCGGACTCATCACTATCACATCACGGTGGATACATCGGGTCCTTTTTCGGCGGTGAGCAGTCCTGCAGTCGCAGTGGCCACTGGTATGACAGTTACATTTCCTCCTGGCTGGCGCTCGCATTGGAAGTCAAAGCTCTACCAACCTACCTAAGCCCAAGCAGCCCTGCTCCTTCGCGTAACTTGGTGGCTTTCACAGTCACGAGCTTAGAATGCCAATCGGCATTACGATCAACTTGCCTGCAGCCTGCGAAAAGGACCTTGGATGAAAAGCGTAGAGTGTTCGATGAAGCTCAAATGATAGTCTAGATCGTCATACAATTTTTACTACCCTCCCCGATCCACCTTTCACGCCGCTCCCACTTCACTTCCGTCACCTCGTTTACGGCAGCCCGAGTATCTCCGATCGCTATCGATTCGGTGGAATACATCTCACTTTACACCACAGGAGCGCTGCCTTGGGAAAGTCTGTTATGCGCACGCACATGATAAGGTGCCTTCAGCCACATGATGAAGTGTTTCGACTCGGTTGCCCAGTCGATATCTCGGTCGAGCAGTTCCATATCGTACGTGTACAGAATCTTGCTCAAGGCGAGAGACATCTGCATGTAGGCGAAGCTAGAAGCATGACATGGGTGTCAGTCTTTATGTGTCTAGAAATCGAGGACTCGTGGTTAAAAAGTTGAGACGGAAGCGAACGGATGGGCTTACCTCCTTCCGATGCATGCGCGGAAGCCGAGAGAGAAGGGCTGACTGGCCTCTTTGACGTCCTTGCAATTGGGGTCGATCCATCGCTCGGGTCTGAACTCGTCCGGGTTCTCGAAGTATGCCGGGTTGTGGGATGCCACCCAAGTGCAGGTGTATACCTCCGTCTGTAGGTGGAAAACGGTGGTAAGTCAATGCTCTTTAGCTCACACCAAGGCCAATGGTGTACGTATTGATGACATAGACAGGGAGACAAGAAACTCACTCCTTTCGGCACCCAGTGACCGTCAATGGTTAGACCAGGAGAGATGCGAGGAAACCCATGCGCGCCCGACGGATGCATGCGGAGGGCCTCGTTGATAACCGCCTGCAGATAGGGCAGCTGCTGAGCTGAGGTAGAGTTGATCTCGTCGTACGACTTGTACCGCTGACGGATCTCCTTGGTGAGTTTCTCTGCGACCCGCGGGTCCTTTAGCATGTAGAACATTGCCGCCGACAGGGTCGTCGCCGTCGTTTCTCCGCCAGCGATGATAAGCGTTGACGCGTGCGCCGTCATCTCTTCAAGGGGCACTTCTCCAGACTTGACCTTGTGAGTGAGATTCGTAAAGAAGTCCTGTCGAGGGGACTCGCTGTCGAGACGGCTATGAGGCTGTCAGGGAGGACTGTCTTGGACTATTGGGGCAAACCCATTGGTCCAGAGCGAAGGGGGGCTTGACTCACCGCTTGACCTGGTCTCGGCTGTATTGACTATGCTTTGAGCGTATCGACATGAACAGGGAGGGCAGCAGCCACTTGGAGAAGCCCGTCAAAAGCTCAAACCGGCGCAGATTATCCACGAGAGTTATCTCCTGTACATGCTGAAGGATCATGTCGATCCAGAAATGTTGCTTCCCTGAGAGCGAGCACCGCATTAGTGAGCCTCGGGGCTAGACAGCTACTCCCCAATAAGGGGACGGGGTTACAGAACAGACGGGCGGAGAGCAAGGCATGTAAAACTCACCCGAAGCAATGCAGCCAAAGCTCTCACCGAAGGCCATTTCGCCCAGAAGGTCGAACGAGCTCATGTCAAACCACTTCACCATGTTGATGCCGTTGGGTGATTTCTGGCTCTCGGGACCGATCTTGGCGACGAAGCCGTCGATGCAGCGCTGGATGATGTCTTCCTGCCCAACCAACGCCTTGGCAGAAAAAGCAGCCAGCAGGTTCTTCTTCTTCTGGCCGAGGACCTTGGGGTCCCGCTCGGACGCGATGCATCCCGTCTTGAAGCCGTTTCCGAATATGTCGTAGAAGTCACTTTTGATGCATTGCTCGCCCCCCGGAGGTGGGAAGCCGTAGATGTCCCTGTAGGACTGGACAGTCGAGAAGCTCAGCTCGGCTGGAGAAACTCGCACCACGGGGCCTTTGCATCACGCTTTTGTCAGTTGCGTGCAAGACATAAGACTCAAGTGTGCACCTACCGTACTTCTGATGCTGCCTCTGCATAGTCTGGGGTTGATGACCCTGCATCGTGTGCCATAGTCGCCATAGCTGTTGCCCAGGTCAACTAGACGACGATTAAACGACGCGAGAGAGTCGATTCTTACCAGCGTTCCGCGTGCCAATAGCGGACCCGGAAACTTGGCTAGAGGATGGAAGTAGACGTTGTAGATAAAACTGCTGAGCTGGTATGCAACATACTGTGCATCACGTTGGACTGTCGTCAGCGCCTGTCCACAACTAAGACATCCACAACATCCACAACAGCGCAGTGCTCTCTTGACTGACCAAAGCGCCCAGAACCCCAATCCAGTGAGCCCGAAGGCCGGCAACGGCAAGTGAAGGATCATCCATCGAGTTCAACGTGTGTGGGAAGCACGGCACAAGGCTCAAGCAAGCGCTGATGATCAGGATCTGATCGAGGACAAGGACAAAAACAAGGGGGAAAAACAAGTTGCACGACGGACTGCTAGAATCCCCGACTCTGTAAGTAGGTAACTCGTGGCTGGATAGCTTAACTCGATGCTAACAGTTCATGTTCATGATTCGGCTGACAGGTACCCGCACTAGTACCCGCTTGGTACCTACCCAGTACATACCCCTGACTATACAGAAAGAGTAGTGGACCGGACGGTAAACCTGGTAGATGCGGTCACTTCTCTTCTCAGCCATCAGGCGGCATTAGGCGGCATCCCATAATAAGCTGCTGACATACTCGGTAGACTACCGCAGAGGGCTAGAGGGCTGCACCCAATCCGGGGCTCCCCCTTTCTCACTCCATTCCCGATATGGAGGCTTTTGAATTCAAAGGCCAAAACGGGAAGACCCAAGACGCAGGCCCCTCCAAGTAATCGTAATCCGACTTCAGAAGTTCAGCATAACCACGTCCGTCGTAACATTGCAGCCCTTTGATCTGAGTGCATGTTCGCAGTTGACCGAGTCATTGTCTGTCCCAGCTTCGCTTCGAATTGTATTCGCCGACGCGGGCTATCGGAAATTCAGAAGTCCATCGGATAGGACAGCGACGCAATGGCCGACTCACCTTTGTCGCCGTTCACGACCAGAACGCCAAGGGAGCTTCTCTGGCCAGGTCTCCTCACACTGGCTTCACTCTGGGTACGAGCGCATTCCAGGGGCCATTCCCCATTCTCATGCTAAAGCAGCCGCCAGAGTGACAGGAGTTAACCACGATTACTTCTAGGTCATATACGTGATTGTATACAAGGCATTCCTTCACCCGTTAAACAGGTTTCCAGGCCCCAAGATCGCGAAGTTTACCAACGTATGCCGTTTCTACATCTCCTTGATCCGTCCTTCACACATGGCTCTATGATCATCAAGAGACATATGCATGAGGCATTAGACGCGAATCTGATCGTTAACCCCTTTAGGCTGCTCACTCGTGGTGGTATCTGGGCGGACGACAGCCCTTCGACTTGCTGGAGCTTCACAAAAAATACGGTGGGCAGTCCTTTTCTCCATTTTGTCGAACGAACTTCGCAGTTCATACTCGCATGACCACTGACATCGGATCGGCAAGGCCATGTTGTGCGCACCGCCCCCAACGAGCTCTCGTTCAACTCGGCGCAGTCGTTCAAGGACATCTACGGTTTCCGCCACGGCCACAAGCCCTTCATCAAGGGCACCTTCTACGAGGGCGGCGTTTTCGCGGGTCGAGGTGTCACCTCCATCGTGAGCGAGCGGGATCCGGGCAAGCACGCGCAGATGCGCAGGCTGCTCGCCCACGCCTTTTCCAACTCGTCGCTGAACGAGCAGGAGGAGTTGATCATCAGCAGTGTAGACCGCTTCATCGAGCTGGTCAAGTCCAAGACCTGTCAGCAAGGGGAAGTGTTTGACATCGGTAAGGGGTACGAGAGAATGGCGTTCGACATCATAGGCGACTTGGCCTTTGGACAGACCTTCGGGGCGCTTGAAAACGGTAAGTCGAAGGGTTCTTAAAAAGATCTGGTACCCTAGTTTTTCAAACGCCTAGGTGTAGCTGGAACTGACCCGGACAGATGAACCCCATCCTTGGATTTCCACGCTTCTCGGAGCCCTCACGAAGGGGGCTTTGGCAGACACCTTCAAACGGTTCCCCGCAGCGGCGAGGGTCGTTGGACTGCTGTTGAAGAAACAGCTGACGAAGCTATATGCGGATACGGCTCTGAACGAGCAGCTGGCCATCGACCTGGTTAAAAAGTAAGAAACTGCTGTTGTCCATGACCACAGCTTTTTTCTGACACACCATTTCACCCTGTGCAGGCGTATCGACAGCGACACCGTCCGCAAGGACTTCATGACGCGCATCCTCGAGCACCGCAGCCAGGACCGACACCGGGCCTCGGACCTGCAGCTGGCAGCTCACTCGTGGGACTTTGTCGCGGCGGGCAGCGAGACCACGTCGACGGCGCTTTCGTGCTGCACCTACTTCGCACTGCAGAATCCGGACATCATGGCGACGCTCAAGGCCGAGATACGCGGTGCCTTTGCCGACCCATCCGCCATTAACGACGCCTCGACCAAGACACTGCCGTACCTTAATGCCGTCTGTCTCGAGGCCATGCGCATCTACCCGCCGCTGCCCATTGCCCTGCCGCGTCTGGTACCCGAGGGCGGCGACACCGTCGATGGACACTACCTGCCCGCTGGCGTGAGTCTTCTAGTCGGCTATTATCCTTCGGGCATGGTGTTCAGGTGCTCAGGTGTACAATTTTGCTGACGTACTGGGAAACCACGCAGATCACCGTGACCACGAACCCCACGGCCGCAAGCCTCGATCCAGCTAATTTCGAGGAACCACTTACCTTCAAGCCCGACAGATGGCTCGACTCAGCGGCGTCGGGCAAGGGGCGCGACATCCTCGAAGCGAGCCAGCCCTTCTCCCTGGGCGCCAGGGGGTGCATTGGGAAAAGGTAAGTTAAGCCGGGAGGAGAAATTCACTCCTGACCACCTGGCCCTCCTCTTCCCTGATTTTCGAGAAGCAAGCACTGACGCGGTCCTTCGCCGCTCCTGTAGTCTCGGATGGATGGAAATGCGCACGACGTTGGCCAAGGTCATCTGGACGTTCGACCTGGAGCTCGTAGATCCGAGTATGGATTGGCTCAGAGACTCCCGCATGCAGACGCTCTGGATGAAACCTCCCTTGAGGATCAGAGCTAAGCTGGCGAAATGATATGTACTTGGGGCATGAGACGCTCTCTGCGTCGGTATGAGGATTTTCGCTCCCTTTCGCGTGTGCTAGAGGCCAGGAGAGATGGCATCGATCAGTAGCTGAGGCATCGGAGTGAAGAGATTCTCGAGCCACTAGTTATATATCATCTCCATGATAAGATTGCCACCCTCAAATTCCTATCTTGATTGATCCTGCATCGTAGTTGGACATCTCTACGGGGAAAATGATTGCCATTTGCCGTAAAAGGAGCTTTCTTTATAAGCCCACTAGCATAGGCAGACAATTGATGTATGAGTGATGACGAATGTCCAGTTCCCAGAACTCCCTGCTGATGTATTTTCAATCCGAATTCGCAACGTCACGTTGTTCCCAAAACATTTGGGACCTAGCCAGCCGTGTTCTTCTCTTGACTGCATCTCAGGGGCCTGCCTGTTTGCACTGGGGATATGTTTTCGGGTCTTCATTCCACGGTGGAGACGTCGTGCCCGACAGCCAATGCCTCCCATACCCTTTTCCGGCACCTCTATGCCCACATTACTGAATGGGGTAATTGCCGAGTGGGGAGAACTATTACTTGGATTAGGAAAGTTCATTTGTCCGCCCTATCCCTGAACCACGATGCACGTGGTACGGGGAGCAGACTGGAGCCTGTAGCACGTTGGACCCTTATATCCCGCCCGCGTCGGTCTCTTTCTTGGATCATACCACACTTACTGTGTGAAATCGGTGCTGCGCGCGACGAACCCCAGAATGACTTCACTTGAGTTCGACGAAGGCGCCATTCCGAGCCTGCAGGGCAAGGTTGCCATCATAACCGGTGAGCTGGAAAACTCTCCAGTGTGCGTCTCTGTTGCTCGGGCCTCGACCTAATCCTTCTCAAGGGGGCGCGTCGGGCATCGGCTTCGCGGCGGCAAAGACCATGCTGGCGAAGGAGGCGACGGTGCACATCCTGGACGTGAACGAGCCGGACAGCGACGACGACGAGGCAAGCAACTGGCGGGAATGGCCTCGCCTCCACTTTCACAAATGCAACGTCGCCGACTGGGCGGACCTGCGCGCCGTCATCGACGCCATCGGGCCCTTCCACCTGGCGTTCGCCAACGCCGGCGTGGCCGAGAAGTCCGACTACTTCGCCGACACGTGGGACGAGTCGGGCAGGCTCGAGCTGCCGAGCCGCGCCCTGCTCGACGTCAACCTCTTCGGCGCGCTGCACACGGTGAAGCTGGCGTGGAGCTCGATGCGGCGCCACGGGATCCGCGGCTCCATCGTCGTCACGGCCAGCACGACGGGCTACGCGCCCGAGGCGGCGCTGCCCGTCTACTCGATGGGCAAGACGGCGCTCGTGGGCCTCGTGCGCGCGCTGCGGCACCGCACCGTCCTCGACGGCATCACCATCAACGCGGTGGCGCCGGCCGGGACGCGGACCCCGCTCATCGCCGAGCACGTCGGCCCGCTGTCGGCACTGGGCGTGCCCTTCAGCTCGGCGCACTTTGTCGGCGTCGCGCTCGTCTACTCGGCCACGGCGTCGCAGGAGCGGCGCGTCGAGCCCTACGGCAAGGAGCACGACGCCGATATCTGGCGCGCCGAGCGCTGGAACGGTCGCATTATCTACGTCCTGGGCGACCGCTACACCGAGCTGGAGGAGGCCATCGCCGACCTGCGCCCCTTTTGGTTTGGCAGGGAGAACCTTAGACTCACACGCTCGCAACAGGCTATGCTGGATATGAGGGAGGGCGTCGACGCGCCGAGAGAGTAGGAAGTAGGAGTTTAGGTACCTCTAGTTACTTGGACGAAAGCCGCCGAAGTGAATTGGAACCTTGGCTTTCTTGATCCCACCCTTGGAGAGCCCCTGAAAAATAGGGGGGACAAAAGGGGGGTTCAATGTTTGTGCCAGCCACCCAGCGAGCTGCAATGCTGCAATGCTGCATCATACTGCATATAGCATATAGCAACCTAGCTATACCCAGTTAGATATTGAAATCCCGTCAACAGAGTCAAGACCACGACCGCCTGTCAATACAGAAGCCATTGCTTACCGCTTGAGGGCCAACTGGGCCTCAGTCAGCCCGGCGATTTTCCTAATTGGTGGTAGCTCGCCTCGGCGTGGGCCGTCCCAAGTCGCATACATGCAGATAATCACCGCGTATAGTTGTCATATAGACGCGACGAACGACAAGTCCCAGGTAAGCCACAGTCCAGTTCGACTGTTTCTGCCTGCAGCCTGCCATCGCGTACCCCCCTCTCCACTAGACCAGCAGCTAGTAGCCTCGCCCTGCGATCTAGCCATACCATACCGTCATGTCACCAACCTCACTGAAGGCGAAGGCCACGGCGGCGTGTGCAGCGCTCGGGGCCCTGCTGCCGGCCCAGGTGTATTGGCCGAATAGCGATGAGTATACCACCGCTTCCACAGGTCCGTCTGTCCGTCCGACGGTAATATTATCTATCGTCTGACTTGCGCCCGCAGAGATCTGGTCCAAGACATGCGTGCTGGCGCCCGAGTGCGTCTTCGAGCCGCTGACGGCGCGAGACCTGGGCGACGGCATCAAGCTCATCAGGGAGCACGGGAGCAAGTTCGCGGTGCGGAGCGGCGGCCACATGCCTAACCCGGGGGCGCAGTCGGTCGGCGACGACGGCGTCATGGTGTCCATGTCCAGGTTCGACGGCCGGTCGCTCAGCGGGGACAAGTCGGTGCTGAGCATCGGGCCGGGCCAGCGCTGGGGCGAGGTGTACGACTGGCTGGCGCCGCACGGCCTGGCGGTCAACGGCGGCCGCTACCCCATGGTCGGGGTCGGCGGCGTGCTCGTCGGCGGCGGCATCGGCTACTTTGCCGGCGAGCGCGGCTGGTCCGTCGACGACGTCGTGGCCTGGCAGGTCGTGCTGGCCGACGGCAGCATGGTCGAGGTCACGACCGCCGAGGGCGACCCGTTCGAGGACCTGGCGTGGGCGCTCAGGGGCGGCCACAACTACTTTGGCATCGTGACGCGCTTCGATATGCGCACCTTCGCCGTCGGCCCGGCCTACGGCGGCCTCACTGTGTACGGCTCCATGGCCAAGACCACGTACTTTGACGCCGTCGACGCGTACATGGCGCCGGGCGGTGGCGCCGATGACCCCAGGTCGGCCATCAACGCCATCACGACGCTGCAGCGCGCCGACGGGACGGGGGAGTGGCATTACGGGTACATCAGCGCCCACATGTACAACGGCGATGACCCGAGCCCGCGCGCCCTCGAGAACTTCACCGCCATCCCCGCCGAGCACGTCGTCATGGACGGGTCGGGCCTGCACCGGGAGTGGACCGCGATCCCGAACATGATGAACTGGATCGAGTCGCGCGACTCCCGGCAGCTGTTCTGGGAGATCACGTTCAGGGCCGACCGCCGCGCCGTCGACATCGCGCACGAGGTCTTCCTCGATAGCGCCCGCAACGAGCTCAGCGACGTCGAGGCGCTCACCATGGTTGTCTCGCTGCAGCCGCTCACCCGCCCGTGGCTCCGGGCTTCCAAGGCCAAGGGGGGAAACCTCCTGGGGCTGGATCCCGATAAAGATGCCGGATCTTTCGGTAAGCAACCCCCATCCCCTCCTCTCATGTGCTCTGGGTTGAAAGGAAGAGCCCTCCTCGTCGAGTCAGACCGCTTACCGAAAACGCCTAGCTACCATGATTATTTCCACTTGGCAGAATGCTCGGGACGACGAAGCCGTCCTGGCCTTTACGCAAAAGGCCTCCAAGATCATCGAGGAGAAGCTGAAGAAGCTGGACCTCTTCAACCCCTTTGTCTACCTGAACGACGCCGGCAGGGACCAGAAGCCTTTCGAGAGCTATGCGGGTGGTGCCAACCTGCCGAGGCTCAGGGCCATCCAGGCCAAGTATGACAAGGATGCCTTTCTCAAGGACTATCTCCAGCACGGCGTCGAGCTGTCGTCGCAGGTCTCAGAACATGAGGAGCTCTGAGCCGTTGGGTCCGGCCCATATCCTTGAAGGAATCGTCCTGGTTGATCATTTATGACTCATGTTTGGAAACATGGATGGGTGGGGTCCAAGTCGATAGTGTTAAGCTCATGTAAATGCCTACAATGACTCCAGCAACCTCCTCAATTTTCGGAGACGGCCTCTCCTTACCTGCTTGATTTTTCCTACCGGAAATCCAGTGTGACACGTGCCTTGATATTTGTGGGTGCATACGATCATGTCAGATACGGCACCCCCTGCGTTGGCGAGCTCGCTACCTACTCGAAGAAGCGAAGGCGATACGGGGGAATTTGCGTATTGTTTTGACCAGCCAGTGTCGATCTAGTATGTCCAATTGTGGCGGGCAACCACTGCGTAGCAGCGACGAGAAAGATCCGATTTCGTTAAAGTGCTTGATCGTGTTGTACACGGTCTTCCGGTCGATTTAGTAGCGCTCGCAGAGCTTCGCCTGCCTTGCGCCAGCCATTGAATGTGCAAAAAATGGCTGCACGCGTATCCGGAGCCAACTCCCTGTATGGCAGGCGACTTGCCGTCAATTTGCGATCGAAACGACGACCTGGAAACTCCATCTTGTTGTTTTATTGTAGACAGAAGAGGAAGAAGCGGATAAGGCACGCGTCGCGAAATTTAACGTCGTCGCGTTGGTAGATTTAAAATGGGGAGGGACTTTTTGACCGTGATTTTACTTACAGAGAATCAATCAAGCCAGAGGCCAACGAAATAGGTGGTCAGGACGTGTGAATAGAATATGTACAATATTACAAAGGATAGCAGCATCCAATCAGCAGAGCGCCCTGCCACCAAGCGATTGATTGGGCCATTGTCTACCGTACGACCCAAATTCTCCATTTTACGCCATATCGTCGAAGATGTTCAGTCTGACGCCTCCACCACCGTGGTCCCACTCGGCACTCCACCACAACAACACGTCCCCTTTTCCTCTCGCTGCCTACCATGTCATCGTCATCCGTCCTGCCTGCTATGCCCCAGGACTCAGTGCTGAGGAATGATGACCTTCTCGCTTGATTGGCTTGACCCGGCGCCATCCTCTTTGGGCTCCACCGCCGGGACCATCTGACCGGGCCACTTGGCAAGGAAGGCGACAAAGAAGGACACGCCCCACAGGGCGACCCCCAAGGCCCACGCGCCCCGGAGGCCGACGACGTACGCCTTTCGGATGCCCAACAGTGTGTCGCCGCTGTAGTAGTGCTGGAGGTCGTACGGGCCGATGGCTAGCACCTCGGCCGCAGATGTTCCCGGCGCCAGTATCGGTACATTCTTGATGAGAAGGTTGTTGGTGATGGCAGACGAGGCCGCGATGACCATGGCGGCGGAGTAGAACTGCGTGACTGGATTGCGAAGAAGGGGGCACGGTCAGCTTGCCTGAACTGCGATCAAGACGGTACAGCAACAATAACTTACCTAGCACGATGCCCAGGGCAATCGCCTTGTCTGCGTTGGCACTGACGGTGCCCGCAATGATGGGCGGTATCTGCACCACGAGACCGACACCGGTACCCAGCAGGATCTGGTAGCCGATCTGCTTGCCCAGGCTGGTGTCGACGTCGAACGAGTAGATCAGGCCGCCGGCGACCGTGGACAGTGCGGCACCGGCGAGGAGGAACGGCGAGTATTTGCCGATCTTGCCAAAGCCGACGGAGGAGATGAAGGTCACGATGGCTGTGGACTGGTTAGCCGGAGTCGTCTTGGGAGAGAAGGATGGCAAGCTGCCCACTCACAAGACGAGCAAATGATAGGAATTGTCCGAATACCACTGTCTCTCGGCGACAGCCCGGCTGTAGCCTGGAAGTAGGTGGGGATGTTGTAGACAACTGCGAAGTATGCCCCGTACAAGCTGTGAGGAAGAGGAGCCGAAGTGGTTAGCGGGCGTCGGCATGGGACGGACCGGAAGTAGCTTACAAGAAGAGGTAGATGCAGCCGACCCTGATGTCTCGGTTCTTCAACAAGCGAAGCACCATCAGAGCTCTTTCTCCCTGCCAAATCTCATTGGCAATGAAGAGGATGGTAAGCAGAGCCCATCCGACCAGCAGGCCGATCACCTGGGATGAGTTCCACGCCTTCTCGGTACCACCCCATCCCAGAGCGAGGAAGAAGCAGATGATTGCGGCCAGGAACGTGAGTGTGCCGATGGGGTCGAAGCTGATCAGGATCTCCCTCAGGGGCGTCTTCTGGGCGATCTTGGCATGGGGCGGCGTCTTGAAGAAGAACAGGATGAAGGCAAACGGAATGCCGCCGATGGGCAGGTTGATGTAGAAGCACCACCGCCAGGTCACGCCCGAGGTGAAGACGCCTCCCAGCAGCGGACCGATGACGCTGGCGATGCTGAACATGGTACCGATCATGCCGACGATCAGGGGCACCTTTTCGGGCGGCGCGATGAAGTTGGAGATGGAGTAGCAGCCGAGCAGGATGCCGGCCGCGCCGCCGCCCTGGATGGCGCGTCCCACGATCAGGGCCGGGCTGTTGGGCGCCAGGCCGCCGATCAGGCACCCGACCTCGAAGACGAAGATGGCCGCCAGGAAGACGAACTTCATGTCGAAAAACTTGTACGCCTTGCCCCACACGGACTGGAACGCGGCGTAGCACAGGAAGAAGACGGAGCCATACCAGCCGGCTTGCGACAGCGAGTTGAATTCGTTTGTGATGGCCGGGATGGCGGTTGATATGATGCTGATGTCAAGGCCGGCCTATACTCTCAAGGTATTAGATTCGATGATTCGCTCGGTCAACACGGGAGGAATGGGGACTTGCCAGAAAGATGCCGAGCAGCAGACCGGTGACAATGAAGCTCTGTTTCAACTTGGATGGGTATATGATGGCAGGTTGCTGGGGGGCCTCCTCGCCCGCATGCTTCTCGACGTTGTCGCCGTCCAGGTGGGCATCATGGGCCTGGTTGGCCGACGTTGTGTCGGTTGACTCCATCACGACGATTCCTACTTGAGCTGAGCTGAGCAGCCTTGAGCGTGGGAATGTAGGATTAGAGTAAGTCAGTATGCTGAGACTGATATGAATGAGTAGCTTTTCCCAGTCGAAAAATTGCGAACTTGATGTTGAGTGTTAAGTATTGTCTGCCGGGCTCAATTGCAGACTGGGATGGCACTGGGGATACCGGGACTTTTACTAGGTACGCGGAAAGAGCTCTCAGTCTCAGATTGGAATGCGAAATGCCACGACGTAAAAAGGGGACCGGAATTGCCTAATTCCCAACTTCCCTAATCAGGGATTGATCCCCAGCACAGCAGCAAACACAGCTCGACAAGACCCCGGAGACGGGTACTTAATTATTCAGTATAGAATCGCGTGTGGCATCGGGGTCTTTACTCGTTTGAATCGCGTCGGGGTCTTTCCATACTTGTCTCAATCGCGTCGGGGGCTTTTACTGCCCTCGATTCCCCCCTGCAGGTTACATCGGGGTCTTTAATTCACTGACACTCGCAGAGTCATCGGGGTCTTTTATTCACTGACAGTGAGCACTGCCAATCAAAGCAGCTGAAACATGCATTTTGGGGCACGGGCCTAGTCAAAGCAGAAGAAGAAGAAAAGACCCCGAAGGCTGACTAACAGGGGAAAAGGAACAAGTAAAAAAGAACCCGAAGAAAACACCCGAGAGCATACCAACCGGCGACCGCCCAACTCGCAACGCCCTGCCCCCTGCAGGCTGCAGCATAATCGCCCCGATGATACACTCAACACATGCAGGATGACGCCAGGGGACATCAATTTTCGACAGGTTCATATGCTTGAAAGTTGAGGTAGCCCTCTGATCCTCTGACTCCTGAAGGCTGAGATACACAGTCTCCTTTGTACCGGTTATCCAGTCACCAGAACGAGACAGACAGGCCACGACGCGGAAGCACGCGCTACATGATCAGGTCCGCCGTTGCTCAGTCAGGCACGCTCCCGAGACTGTAGTCTATGCAAAGCAATGACGACGAGAGACTTTGGTTGCCCGGCAGTCAGTTACTAGCCCACACAGAGCCGCAGCGACACCTGCCTGACTTTCACTCCATCCGAGACCTCCATGCCACCCCACTCGAGCATCTGAAAGGCCGCCTCATCTCTCATGCCCGCAACATCGAGACCGATGGCGGCAGCCCAGTCAACGCGTCGGTGTTCCTCGCACACGCACATAGGCAACTCAAACGCACTCCATTTATACCATCCCCCCCATAGAAGTCGGACACCCCCACTAGTCGGACAGCCAAACCCCACCATCACCACCAAAACACGCCCTTATTCACTTATATACGAATGAAGCTGTTTAGTTCAGAGAGATACAGCGAAATTATCATTTAAAAGCGCTAAAGCTGATTATGCGTAATATCTAGCCGCGCTCAAATGGCTCGCCCGGATCGTAATAAGCGAAGCTCCTATATGGCCTTTAAAACGTCCTCATTAAAAGGGTTATCTTCATTTTTTTTATCTTCTGACTTAACAAATATTTTTTCTTGTACCTTTACGCGTACAACAGGGCTAATAGTACTTCTATAAGATAATATTTTTGTTACCGTTTTAAACTTCTTATTAAAATTAAAGATCTTTTAATACTTTTTTTAGCTGTAATCGCTACAGTTTAACCTCTAAGGCTTTAATCTTCTTATTTTTAATAACAATTTCGATCTTTTTGGTCTTAAACACGTTCGTTATCTTCTTATACTTCAACCTGGTCTTTAAAAACTTATTTTTACTAAAATTTATAATCTAATAGCACGTAATAAATTTCTGTTAGTCTTTTAATCTAATACTTTTAAAGGTATTAAGCTTAAAGGTCTTTTTCTTTTCTTTTATATCTTTAAGTATTGTAAGCACTTTTTACGGCTAACGAAATAACATTTAATAACCTTATAGCTTGAAAAGATATTTTGTTTAATAAAAGTAAAAGTTCTGCTTTGCTATAGTAGTAAATAAAGCTAATATTATTAAAAAGCGAGGCATGTATTAAAGAATTTAACTTAAAATTTGATTTTTTGTAATAAGCTGTCAAGGCGTTATAAAGCCCCTTATTTAAGGGTTGCATGCTGTATCAATATACACAAGAAAAAAATTAAGTAAAACGTTACTAAAATAATAGATGGTTATAAATTCGTCTTATTAACATGCGTTAAACTATATTATATGTAAAAAATTGAAGAAAGTTTAAATGAAATAAAATAAAATAATACATGTATAAAGGTATAGCTCTTATAGCTATTCAGTATTAAAAAGATCGCTTTAAATCAGTTTCTTTTTCGTTTTACGTCTGCTTTGTAATAAGAAAACATCTTATAGCTACTTGCAAGCGATATCATTTAAAGTCTAGTCATTTCCAAGTATATATAATGTTAATTAGCAGTCTTTTAAAACTCTTTGATAAACTACTTAGCTTCAAGGTCATTTTTTAAATAATGCCTAGTTTAAAGATTTTTTTAATTGTTATAAAACAAGTCTATCTTTAACCCTAAGAGCTTTTTAAAAAGGCTTTTTTATTAGCAAAGTTACGTAGTATAAAAAATTCAATGCTTATAAACTTAATTATATTTTTGACGGAATTAAAGGGCCAAGTATAGCTATCAAAACCCGATATAATGACGCTTTTATCGACATTGTCAGTGTTTTTTTTACTTTACTTAGCTATAATCTTCGAGAATTTAAAAAAACCAGTTAACTAACTTAGGCATAAAGCCTTTAAAGCGTATTGATTTCGTCATTTTGCTAATTTTAATCTTATTAAAGGTTATAGCGATTAAAGGCTGTTATAAAGGTTTCTTTTAAAAAGGCCTCATCCTCTTTTTTTTAATACTTTCTTAATAATCCTACGGACTAAACATTATATAAAAAGGTTAGGCCTAGCTTTTCTTACAATAAAATCCACTTGGTTATTATCGTTTCTTACGTAAAGAAAAGTCTTTATTACTATATATAAGTTTCGGTTTTAATAGGCTTGCCGTTAAGTCGATTAGATAGTGTTTAAAACGAAATACCGTGTATTTAAGCGCTTTTTCCTAAAGATAGGCCCTTGTTTATAATATTTAAGATAGCACTAGCCATTTAACCCTTTATATATAAATGAAGAGGCATTTTAAGCGGCTATAAAATGCTGCGTTACATATAAAACAAAGCTTTAAAAAAGCTGCGCAAGACCGTAAATTTACTATTTAAAATAAGAAACGCAGGGTAATTAACAGATTATTACGTAAGCGCTGCGGGCTAAATCTTACATTAAGAGAAAGCTTAAGATTAGGGCTATTTAGAATACTAATTACATTCTGAATAACTTCAATATCGGGCTGAAAGCGTACAAGTGAACATGTGCGAGTTTGGGTGGTGATGGTGGGGTTTGGCTGTCCGACTAGTGAGGGTGTCCCACTTTTATGGGGGGGATGGTAGCTGGCCGGCCGGGTAACGCAGTCAGCATAGACGTCCGGGGACAGAACCGTTCTTGCCTTCTCGACTCCGCCGAACATCATGAAGACGCGAGCCATTGTTTCGGGATTGCGCCCTTTACGGTTCGCTCCGCCGCGCCATTCTCTTTTCCGACACGCTTGTGGGCGAGACAACGGATGCCGACCAGGAAGAATCGATCGCGGACTCGAAATAAATGCACGAGTTGGCCCTAACGCCAGCCCATGCAGTGTGGTCGAGGTCCCACCGAGGTAAGGTACCGCTCATATCCATACAGTAGAAAGCGCGAAAATCCTTCACCTCGTTGATCGAGAGCCCGAACTTGATCGAGGCAGTCTGGAGGAGATCCTGCCAAGAAGTCGGCTTTTCGACGAAGAAGGCGCGACCGCCGTAAGAGATACCGATGCAGGCCATGACTGTGGTGTCTTTGGCGTTTCGGAGTGATTGGCGCGCGTTGTGGTGGCTAGGAGTAGAGAAGGTGTGAAGCTGCGGATGTGTATTGAACCACTGGGGCTGCAAAAATGGGATGCTATTGAACAAGTGCCTGTTTTGCAGCTAATAGAGTTGACGTGTAGTTGTCGTAGTTGTTGCTAGGATGCCGAGAACCTCGCAGTAGGAAGCAGGTGGTGGTCGCTGCGCTGCGCTGAATGCTGTAGGAGGCGGAGCTCAGTCACAGGCTGGCAGCGATAACAGAATGTCAATGAGCGCAGGAGTTATTGGAAGGTGGGAAACTGAGGATCCAGTACAGATTACCCTTCTGGCTGTTCCTGGTTGAGGTGTGCATGGTACATATAGTGTTTTGACATGTTACCAGGGAAGCCTGAGGTCGAAAGCTCTGTCTGAGGCAAGCAGGCCAGCTATGAGGTGCTATGAGGTTCTACGAATATACCAAAGGCCTAGTTGTCAGTGAACACCTGGATGGCTCTAGTGATCAACACCCAGAGACTGGTTTAGATGTTTCTGGTATCTGCCATGTCTCTGCGACCTGGGTCTTTCATCAGCGCGTCGCAGCTTCACTGAGGAGTTTCAGGTAACGAGTCCTACCTCCAAAAATCCTCCAGATGGATTCCAAAACATGAGTTACCGCATTGTTTACGAGTAATGGGCAATGCAACGAAAAACCAGCCGTTGATACCGAGGACGGACCACCCACGCCATATGCACCAACACAGAAAGCAACTCGACGTACTCCGCTTATATTACATGAACGATATAATCATTGATACCCCCTTTGAGGGAAGGGTAGAAACTATACCTCCATCGCCGCCATCAGCATCAGGTTAAAATGCCGCACTGAATAGGCAAGGTGGTCACCACGTACTGGTCGTGAAAAACATTCCCTCTCGCAGAGCGCCTTGAGAGGGGTAACAAGGGATACCTGAAGTCTCTACAGACTACTATAGGTTGGTGTTTCTGTTGCTCAATCCCGTTATGAGGGTCAGTAGCGGTCGATTTGAGATAGTTTCATTCTAATGGGACTTCTGCTCATCTAATCGTACACGCGACGCGACATGTCGTCCACCAAGGGGACACTACTTGGTAGCCATACAGACTTGTTCTCCTCGACGAACTTCCCGAGGCTCTTGGCCGGGTGTCCCCTCAGCGTCTCGACGACATCAGATGAGCCCAACTCGCCGTCTTGCGAAGCAAAGAGCTCTAGGCGTGTTAAGAATTGAGCGAAGTACTCTGGGAGGCCGGCGCGCAGCAAGCCGTCGATACGACCGACTTCGTCGAGCTTCACATGTTCGATCTTGCGCCCGAGGACCTCTGAGAACGTCTCGGCAACCTATGATTGTATCTCTTGTCAGCGCCGACCTAGCTACCTAAGCTACCACGGTGGGTTGCCAGACAAGAAGTGGGGTCCTGTACCTGATCGTAAGTCAGGTTCTTGGGCCCAAGGACCCTTAGGTCGCAGTTATAGGACTTGCCGTCTGTAAGGGCATGGTAGGCTACCTCGGCCACGTCATCGGCGCTGACGAAGGGAATCTTCCCGTCCCGAGTGGCGGTGTCGAACTCGTTGAACTTGCCGATGGTAAATGCAACACCTGGCTCAGTCAAGTTCTCTATGGTCAGGTCGTTATATTAGCGGTTACGGAATATGAGTGATGGGGGTGAGATACGTACCCATGAAGCAAGACAGTCGAAGCACAGCGTAGTCAATACCGGACTTCGCGAGGCGCTCCCAGGCTCGGCCCATTCCATCCTTACCGACCGCAGCTGTGGTGCCAGCACATAAGACGATGCGGCTAACGCCTTGCTCCTTGGCAAGATCCACGAACTTGTTCATGTAGACTCAAGGTTCGCGAATCCGGGGCTCCATTATGTAAACGGCCTTGATAGAGGTCTTCTCGAGCGCCTTTGCCCAGGTGGACTCGTCGCTCATGTCGAACGTGACAGCGGGATGGCCGCCAGACCCGGCGCCAGGCCCCTGACGCGAGCCTAAGAGGAAGGGTATCTTGTTCGCGGCGAGCAAGGCCGCGATACGCGGGGCCGTCTTTCCACTGCCGCCGTTGAGGAGAATCGACATAATGCGGGAAGGGATGAAGAGGGTATTGGCAACTTGTGAAAGAGTAGAGTTCAGGACTCGGTGTCTGCGTGCGCAGGGAAAACCGGAACTAGTGGCAAAAGGGGGAAGGCGGTAGAACAGATATATGACCATTCGCAGAAACGTTACGGATCCGAGCCGCTGGAAAGTTGTCATTATAGCCGTCGTATTCCGACCCTCCCGGAGGAAGGAATGAAACTCAGCCAACAGCTCGGATCTTGGCTCGGCAGACCGAGCGTCACCGAGGGACGCAACACAACCTGTTGGTCAGCTCATGTCATGGCTTATCCTTTGTGCGACCATCTCGTTTGAGAGAAGAGAGACACTGGAAAAAAAGACAAGCGACATACTGAGGTGACCAAGATAGCTGCTGTCAGCTATTTCTCTTCTCGTATACCACCAGTGACTGTCGAATGAAGTAATCAATGACCATAAGGTCCACTCGAAACTTCATGATTTTTTCCCAGGCTTCACGTTGAGTATGGGAGCTCTTTTTTCCCGTCCAAGTGTCACCAATGGGCTGAGTCGTTCCCTTGCGAGTTAAAGCACAAATGTAAAGAATCAATGCCACGTTGGAGAAGCACAGGTGACCAGATTGACAGGGAGAAGAAAAGTACGAGAAAATCAATGCGTGCTGCTAAAAGTGTGATGGATCTGCCTTCATGGCTATGCGGTGTATTTGCGTGTTCAAACGTCAGGGGTTACGCTTACGAAAATGGCCAACCTGCTCAGCTACTTTATATTGCTATCGTCAAGTCTCGCATTGGCTCATTCAGATGGCCAAAGTATGCATGGCGCAAACTATGGGATGTTACCTCGTTGGCAATCAAAGAACACTCCGCTACGTGACATATTTGAACGTAATTACGCATCTACAACGGCGTGGAGAACCAAGCCTACGTGTCATGCATCGCCCTCATCAACCTTCAGTACCATCTTCCCGAACTTATCCCCCTGGAACGTTCTGATCAGCGCTTCCGGCGCCCTATCCATCCCCACCAAGACCTCTTCCTTCGTCTTGATCTTTCCCTCGACAAGCCATCGAAACATGTCCGCCCCAAACGATGCCGCGTGCTTTTCCATCAGGTGCCGATCGGAGCAAATGAATCCGAACACCCTGAGACGCTTGAAGACGATCTGCATCAGCGTCTTGACGCCGTAGTTGTCCTCAAGCGGTTTGTTGTACTGCGAAACCATGCCGCTCACGACTGTTTTGATTTGGTCAGGAACAAGGCCGACCAACAAACAGGGAACGACTAAACTTACCAACTGTGCCATAATCGTTCAAGGCCAGCAGCGCCGATTCCAGCTGTTCGCCCCCGACGTTATCATAATACACGTCGAGGCCCCCAGGGGCAAGTCGCTTCAGCGAATCGCTGGTTTTCTCCTTCTTATAGTTCCACGCCTCGTCAAAGCCCAGCTCCTTGACGACGTAGTCGACCTTCTCGTCGCCACCCGCACTACCGACGACCTTCATGCCCTGCATCTTGGCGATCCGCCCGACGATCTGCCCGACGCCCCCGGACGCCGAGGACACGAACAGCGTCTTGCCAGCTCGGGGCTCCGGCACAAACTCGAAGAAGCTGACATAGGCCGCCGTTCTGTCTCGGGCATCAGCGGCATCTTGTCGTATTCCAACTACTTACGCCGCCGCCGGCTCGTACGGAAAAGCCCTGTCACGGTGGCGCAAGGCCCGGGGCTGGAGGTCACCAAATAAAGAAGTATTACCCCTTACAGGCAAGTAGATATATGACAGACAGACTGAATCTAACAACAACAACAGGGAGTAAGATGTACACAGATTCAAGCTCATAACGAAGATCATAAACATCGAGCTAACTCAGCACCAAGCTGAGATGTTGATTAGGATGGTCAGCTCCTAACGTCCAGGACGCCGCGTCCTCCGGACCCGACATCCACCTCCGAATACCGATCAACGAACCGAGGCTCTTAGAAAAGTACGGGAGCCAATCGGCGGAACCGATTCATGACTAGACGACGCACGCCGGGCCGAACCCTAAGATGTGACATGACAGTTGATCCGGCCACTCAGCGCGAGAGGTGGTTTGTTCTAGCGGCCGTACAGGATGAGCGTGTCGAACGAGTCATTCTTTGAATCCCGTGGTTCACTAGCCAAGACGCCTGATCATAGTAGTGTCGCACCACCAGGTCACGCGACAACCAGATTGAGGATATGTGTCTATCAAGTAGCTAGGTCGCGCAGTAGTCACTGACTCTATATGCTTGTACTCTAGTAAGTGTCTTCCCATGAAGGTCTTATGAACACACCGCCGAGCTCCTGAGGGCCCTTGGCTGCGCCCAACCTCTCCTGCCGTATCGGGCAACCATGCAGGGTCTCGCGGGATGGAACGGTGTGACTCCCGGCTTCCACTATTCCCTCACCGCCGCAGCATAGTTCGAATCCTGCACGAGAGAATGCAACATGGTCCCATGCAAATGCATCGGACGGCCAGTCATGGAAGCAATCATCTCTCAAACGTCGCTCCTAGACCGCCTCTAGTAGCTCTCAAAGCTGTGTGCTCAAACGCCCCGTAAATGCAGCCTCCATCATCGGCTTTATGCCACCTTCCTAATGCATCCAATCCATGCGCTCCCAGAAAACTCTCGCTCCAACGGCGCAATGACAAAGGAAATAAACCCGGCGAAGGGCGTAGTTTCAGATCGCAAACGTTGTTGACGCGGGGGCTCGGGGGTATCGAATGCTGCAAAATAGTAGTAGTCGCTTGCGCTGTGCTGGTCTTCCTAGCGTGAAGACTCGAAATAAGCCAAAACTTGCCGGCCCCAAATTGGGTTGCGCGGTCAAAGTGCAGTGCCGAACTGCCGAACTTGGCAATTCGAAGGATCAATAGTATCGTGTGGTGCGAAATTGAGGTGTTGGAGAGGTCAGCCATCTACACATGGCATAGGGCAGCCCTATGCCCTCTTACACCGATCGTGCTTGCAGGAATGCATATGCTAGGTGTCATGGACCACCCGGCTGATGACGTGTCACCTCTTTCGAACCTCATGCACGGAGCAGCGGTGCGATGACGAGGCACTGTTGCCAACTCAACCCTCAATTTTCTTCTCTCTTTTTTTGTTGTTGGTGGAACCAATGCATTCCTTCCTTCTACCGACGAATTGCTTCCTTTTCCCGATGGGAGTGGAACCGTTGCGGGTGGACTCCGTTCCACCGTTGGACCATGATGCATGATGCAATGGCACTCGGTCGCGGAAATCGACTAGCGTGCGGACCTGAGAGGAGCAGAGGACCCTGAAATGAGGCGGGGAGGTTGGCCGCGCTTCTAGAAGGTTAATATGGGTCTGTAGCGCCTTGCGATGTCGGCAATCGAGTAACAGATTGCGTGGGATTTGTCGTCGGATTCGTCGGACCCGTCGCGGCTCTCCCTCGGTGGTTTGCCGTCGACCATTTCCACAGCTAACACTTACTCATAGCGTCTGCCCCTGGCCACCAACCGAATTTTGTTCGGTCATAGCAAGAAGGAAGAGGAGGAGCTGGTTTTGTCGATGTTGCCGGCGTTGTCTTGCACGTTGCGCCACCATATGGGTTGGGCCAGGTCGTGAACAGATCATCGAGGTATCTTGAACCATAAAGTCGACCGTCATGTCCATGTTAGACATCCCCTTGTAAAGTTGCGATCCACCGGACTGGGACGCCGCCGGGTCCAATTTCGTAAGCCTTTGGGATGCCTTTCCTCGGTGGTAGAAGCCAGCGCGCGTGACCCTCTTGTTGAGCATCCAGTTTCCCACTCTTGCGCATGAGATGTTCCATGACGGCAATGCGAATGAAGTCTGAGTTCTCCCGCATCTCTCGCTGCCGGGGACCTGGCGGGAACACGACCACAGTAGGGCTCTTGTTTGGGCTGGTAGATTGCGCAGCCTGGCGAGTTGCTCTGGAACCACCTTTCGATCGCTGCACTTTGTAGGTTTGCATCTGGATAGAAGCCGTGTAGCTGCGGACTGGCGATGAAGTCCGCGAATCAGAGCGGAGACTGGTGGTCGGGTTCAAGTAGCGGCGCATGGCTTCGCTGGGCTCTTCCTCTAGAACAGGGGGCCGCCTTTCATCGGTGAAGGGGACACTCGGGTCTATGGTGAGAATTGACCTCGTAAGGAAGTCATCTGGAGGTATCGAGGAAGCAGTGAACGTCGACAGTGATCGCGCTGCAGAACGCAATGCCCGAAGCGAGGCTGTCAGATTAGACTTGAAAGCAGACTTCAGCGGCGCCAGCCCAGGGGTCTGCTTGCCCTCCACCATGGTAGGTTTTGGGCTGAAGGCCCGAAAATCCAATCGATCAACATCAAGCGAGTCTCTCTTGGAGAGCGGATCTCCTGGTTGTTCACCCGGTGGTGTCATCAATGGCTCCAACGAACGCCTCGGTGGCCGAGATCTCCTGCCTCTGGGGGTTACTGGAGAGTCCACAGAGGGGAGTGCGCTGGTTCCTAGGGAGTCGCCTAACGACGGAAGGCTGTCGAAAGATGCGACGCGGGTCGAAAAGGGAGATGTGAAACCACTGTCACTGATGAATGATGCCTCCTCCTCCTCGAGCTCCTCCGGAGGGCTAAGCAGAACGTCCATTGGACTGCGTTCGAAGGACGTCAAGCCCAGGTCTTCGGTCAGCTTCAGACGAAACTCCCGGCTCAGTTCCTTCTCTGAAACTCTCGATCGGGGTACAATGGAATCCACCGTCATCCGCGCCTCCTTCGATTTCTTGTGCCGTAGGTTTCCCCGGCGATTGGGATGTGGGATGTTGGTGATAGCGAGCAGCGCAGCTACAGAAGGGGGTATAGCGTCAGGCGAATGACCCGTGTCTCGCGGGCCGCGACTACTTGACGAGTGGTGGCTTCGCTGTGTGTCTGCATGATGTCGACTCTTGTGCTGCTTCAGTTTGCCGGGTATGGTCACAGCGCTCGAAGGCGTAGTTGGTCGCGCGATAGCGTTCGCCGCATTGGTTGATGGTGGGCTGCTTCTTGGCGCGGACAGCCTGTCGGACTGCCTCAATGCCTTGGCCTTCCGTTTGGACATGTCGTCTTTCTGGGTTGGTAGTGGATGAATGTTCGTCTTCGTCTTGGTGGTTGTGGTTGTCGTTGTAGTCGCACCAGGCGTGGAAATGCGGGAGGGGGCGGGAGAGGGAGAGCGGGAGGCAGAAGGTGGTTGTTGAACTTGTTGGCGAGGTCGGGAGTAGAGGAATGCCCTGGGTGTCATCATGGTCACTCTAGTTAAGGTACTCGCCGGTGAAGGCCGACCCGGCTTTACCACGGCGTGGCAGCGTGAAGGCAGCGCGGACGGGCCTTGGGATTTAGCTCCGCTTCTCGACCGCAGACTCAACCTTAACCTTAAGTAACAGAAATGCCTATGAATCGTAATATGACGCGCCAAGTGTGACCCAAAGCCCGCCGTTCTGGTGCCTGTACTATTATGTAAGGTAACTTGCGATCTCGTGGTGGTTGGTCGTGCTTGCCCCAAATCCAGGGGTCGTTACGTAACAGATCCGTGAAGCTTGATGTGGTGCGTGCAGCCAAGGGCCCAAGTTCCAACGGGAAGGGTGTCGCGTGTCGTTTCAACTTTCAAGATCTCTCAGCTGCGAGATCTGGTCGAGACCTGGTCAATAGCTCAATAGCCCGTCTCGTCGCAGTCGCATCAGCTCATTCAGCAGCTGGGTCTGATGGGAATGGTGAGGCATCTGACAAATTCAAGTGCGAAGGGTCAAAGGGTCGAGTGATGCCAAGGCTACCTTGGGTCTAGCTGGCAGTGCTGGCTGACCCGTGTGATAAAGATTGCTGATTGCTTCTTTCCGGCGGGTTTCGCAGAGGGGCGCGTGCACCTCGGTCAAAGGGAGACAGTGATCAATGAACGAGGCGGCGAGGACAAGGAAGACGAGAGAAGAACAAATCACTATTTCACCTGAGACTATGGGGGCGCCGCTGATGACCTGTTATATTGCTACTAGGTATCTGCCTGATAATGCCTATTGATAAGAGAGTACCTAGGTAGCTGAACACATCACACAGTACCTACCTACTATGCACAGCGGGAGCCAAGCCTATCTGCCATATGTGCCACGAATCTGGGACTATCAGCAACAAGCGAGCCAAGCAGAGAGCTGATGAGCAGCAGGATTGGGGTATGCCGTGCACTGCGCCGTGCCGGCCTGCCTGATTCGGGGAGAGATAAAAGGCCAGCTATTTGACATGATAAATTCATGTCCTAGTCCTACACCAACACCGAGCGGTGGAGACAGCTATGTAGACAGCTATGCAGACAAGAGTGACTGCAACACGAACCACAACTGATAAGCCTAACCACTTTAAATACCGTACTCGAGATAGTCTATGAAGACCTACAATGTATTCCGTTGTGAGATTCGAACGGCGAGGCAACCGACTCCTGAGCTGTCATTTTTATTGAATTTGGAGTTCCAAAGACTGCAGCTGTGCGGGATGGTAAGGTGACGCATAGCCAAGTCTTGGTGCCCCTTGCAGGTTGGGGCAAGGTCTGTCAAGACCCTGAAATGATAGGATTAGGCGCAAACTACAAACTTCCCACTTAGGATCCAAGAATTGACAGTCAAATGCCCAGGCACGCACACTCACCCCCATTCCTGCTCCTGTCCGATTTATCATTTGACGCTATTATGTACAGTATACCCCCTGAAATAATGTTGCCTGCTAACGATTAAGATACTTATAAGCACACTGTTAGCAACACTGCAAGGATTTCAATAGCCTCATTTATAAAGGTTATAAGTTAAAACTAACGAGCACTAGCTTTAAAGAGAACAGCTACTTTTTACACGCCATAACGAACTATTATATGTGTATATAAAAAGATGCGAATATAAAACCCTTAATTTAAATTAAAAGATTATAGAACCTAGTTGCGACGTTTTAAAAGCCTGTTATATATTTGTTTAAACGTAATTTAATATTGAGTCAAATAAATTAAAATTTTCTTTCAAGATTTATTTCAAGTTTAATATTTTAATATTTTAAAAATTACGTCCGCGTTATTGATAGCTTGCATTTTACCATAACAATTAATAATGATAAAAAAATATAGTAAAATAAAACCCGTTTTTTATTTATTAATATATTAATTTTATTCAAGTTTGATAAGAGATTTACGTATGTGTTAATTAGTGAAAAGGGATTGATAAAGGATTTTTAAATGTTTAATAAATTTACTCTAAAAAGCGACTTAATAATATTACAAAATAAATACCTTATTAGAAAAGTTAAGTTTAAAGTTAATAAGAAGGTTTTCATAACTTATTACGATGTATGATATTATATTTTAAAAAGCGTATAAATAAAGGTAAAATTATAAGATTTATACAAAATATTTAATCTTTGACACGCGTCTTTAAAAAAGGTGATTATATATAAATTTGAAAAGTGAAAAGATATTTTTAGTATGTTAAAAATATAATTATATTTTCGTTTAAAAGCTTATAGTAAGGTTATTTACGCGATAATATCGCTTTATAACTTTATACATAATTTCAATAAGATTAACCTTAAAAAGCTATAAATATAATTTTTTTACTTATATCAACGATTAAAATCTACGCGAAAGTTATAAGAAAATACGGATATAAAACTATTTTATAAAGTTAAAAAAAAGTAACTAAGCTTAACAATAACGGTCAAAACATAAAAAGCTAATAAAAATAACAAGCACATATAAGATACATTAATCAAGCTAAAGTTTTATTATAAACGATTATTAATACTTATTAAAAAAGGTTTAATTATTAATTAATTAATTTAAATATATTATATACTTATTTTACAGATTATATTCTCTTATTTATTTATAATTAATAAAATTTAATAAGTACATCTACATTGACTTTAATAAACAGTCTTTATTGAAAATATTAACTTTAACGAATTTTTTATATCTTACGTTTATAATAAAATGTTAAAATTATAATAGCTTTGATTATTAGAGTGGTAAATAAGTGCAGCTAGATAAAAGAGCTTTATTAAATACTTTAAAATAAGCCTTGCTTTGTAGTTTAAGTATGTATTTAATAGCAAATTAACGTCCTTAATTTATAGCTGAAACAAGCAAGCAACTAGGAAATCTACCTTTAATTTACACCGATATAATATTTTTAATATATTAACATATTTATAACGGCTTAAGTTAACTTTAAAGCCTAAAAATCAGCCTGTTTGTGACGGTCTGACCTCCTGGAAGTCTGTCAACCCATCAGGGTGGCCTGTGCGCAGCATCACATGACCTGGCGCACAAGACGTGTGGCCACAACTGTACTAGGCTAGGTAATAGTGGGGCGGATAGAAGGATCATTAATCCCACCAGAATTGGCTGGCGGGTCAGATCCTTCTTTCCCTCCCCACCAAGAGATTCTTACACGTAGGTAGTGCAATCAGGACTTTTATGTCCTCATCCTATTTACGCTTCGTGACACTGTTAAAAATTAGCAAAGCCTAGCTAACGGCTGTCGCTATTATAGCGCGTACTTAAAGCTAAAAGCACGAGTATTACGCTGCTTTTAGCTTCGTAAAAGTGTAAATGGTTATTAAAAAACGTTACTAAAAAAACGCTTATAAAAGCGCAAATAAATAAGTGTTTCTTTTATAAATACCTTATATTTTAGGTAAATTACGGATTTTATAGTATTTATAATTAAAGCG
The DNA here is from genome assembly GCA_963556695.1 of Anthostomella pinea. Taxonomy (NCBI): domain Eukaryota; kingdom Fungi; phylum Ascomycota; class Sordariomycetes; order Xylariales; family Xylariaceae; genus Anthostomella; species Anthostomella pinea. The sequence goes on along the minus strand of CAUWAG010000008.1, from coordinate 1,750,339 downwards.
TGTAATACTGTAAGCTTAAAGGCGTTGCTAGTAAGAACAAGCGGCTTATAAAACGCGTTACTTAATAAATAAGTATTTTTTCGAATATTTTATCATTTAAAGCTCGTAGCGCTTATAGTAATTATTTATAACCCGCGGTAGTGCTTTAAAGCTTATAACGTAAATTAAAGCGTACAGTGCGTTATTTTAAAGGTTATAATGTATTTATAATGATTAAAACGCGTAATAATATCTTAAAGCTTATAACGCAAGTTTGATTTATAACGACACCAAGTATAATAAACTTTAAAGCGTCGCTAGTAGTAAAAGAACGGTTTATACATCGCGTTAGTTAAGGCGCTGGTAAAAATAATTATCACAAAAATTACGGCACTATTGAAAGTAAATCACTTAAAGTTTATTATAACGCTCGTCATAATTATTTATAGCACGTAGTAGTTAAAAATACAATTTAAAACTTGTTATCTTATAAAAAACTACTTAAAGACCCGTAAAATTAAATAAATATTCCCTTTTTATAAACACTTATTACCAATTACTTGAAATTTACGGTGCAAGATAATTATACTTATAACGTATAATACCGCGTTAATTAAAATCTTTACGATTATTACTTTAAAAACTAACGTTAAACGATAACGCGTAACACGGTAAGCTTAAAAGCGTTAATAGTAGAGTAAAACACGGCTTAAATAAAAGCACGTTAATCTAAAAAAAGAATATTGTATAAGTTCGATTTACAACAGCGCGTAGCACGGCGAGCTTAAAGGCGTTGTTAACAATAAAAACAGCTTTAAAAGCGCTATTAAAGTGTATAAAGCGCTCGTAGCAATTATTTACAACGTGTAGCAATTAAATTTTCTTTTTTTAAAAGAGAAAAAAACCTTTTCAACAGCTTAATTGTTTACAAGTAAAGGCAACGAATAAAAGAAACTGATCCGATTTTTATAAAGATTTTATAAACAATTAATTATAAGGCACTTTTCTTTAATAAAAGTCTGATACATATTAATTATTTACGGCGCTTAGTATTCTAAATCGTAATACGCGTAAGTTTTTTCATAACGTGCCCACTTTTAAACTAAAGCATTAGCTCTTTTAAGTAAAATATAAGATATATATCTTCCAATTAAAAGTAATACCGCATTACGTGGGATTAAATACTACGACAAGTACCGATTAAATCCTTATAAAGAGTTGTTTAACTAGCAGTCAAAAAACCCGACTAAATCTTTAATCAAATACGAAATCTTTTAGCCATTAAAAGTAAAAATATACACACACAAAGCTTATATAAACCCTTTATTATTATTAAATGGCACAAAAATTATATTATTACTATAAAAAGTAATATCTAGTTTACTACTAACGTACCCGGTAAAAAAAGCATACTATTAATAAAGAATTAGGCCGCTATATAAGATATAAAGTTACAAATTAAATAGAAGTGAACCTTTTTTACTTATAAAGTAGCAGTTAGAACGATAGTAACGACGTTGTTTATCAAGAAATACGGCATACAAACGAATTACTCAATAGTAAAATAATTATTGAAAGCAATAAATAACGTAATAAGTAAAAGCTTAAAGTTATTAAGAAACCTCTTACTACGTCGGCAAAGGCATTAAAAGGAAAAAAAACTAAGCTTTAATAACATCTTTTAAAAAAAAAATTCTAATAAATAATGCAATAAAGTATTACCGGCACCTCGGTTTGTATGTTATTATATTAGCAGCTTTTTATAACTCTTTTATATATACGGAAACCTATAAATAAAATGATTCTGTCTTTTAAAAGCACCGATAAAAGGCCTTTATAAAAACACGTATAAATATTTAAAAATAAAAGCGCTTTACTGAGCGAATAAATAGCGATAAAGTAAAGGCTACGGCTTTATACACAGCATTAAAAGCATTAAGGTCCTTAGTTGAAGAGATAAAAGTCCTTTATAAAAGCACGGCGTAGCTTAACAAAAGTTGCAGCTACAAAAGCACTTTAACAGCAAAAGCATTACGAAGTAAATACCACGAATATAGCGTTTAAATTTTTTAAAGAAACCCTTACACGGCACGGCATCTCAAAGCTAAAAGGAGCCTCATAAGGCTATTAAGCCTATTAAAAGATTAAGAGCTATTTGCAGCGAGCAGTTCACAGTTAGGTTAGTTAAGCACTACGGAAAGATTATACTAGGGCACGAGCTCACCGCCTGCCTCGTTTAATAATAGTATTACTATTCAAACGAAAGTTTTATTGTGTTTTTAAGCTTAATAAAGCTATTAAAGCCTGTTAAAGTTAGTTAATTAAACGAACGCACGCATATACAGCAGAGGATTTTGCTATGCTATCGCGTTAACTACTTTTTTATTCGAGTTAAAAAGAAACTATATAAACTAGAAACCACCTTTAGCTATAAAGGCGTATAAAAGTTATAGTAGCTTTAATAACAGAAAAAGTAAATGAAAGCAACTAAATAAAAGAGCTTTATTAAATGTTTTAAAAATAAGGCCTGCTTTATAGTTTAAGTGTGTATTAAATAGCAAATCAAGCCCATTAACCTATAGTTAAAACAAGCAAGCACCTAGGGAATTTACCTTTATTTCGCACCGATATGAGATTCACCACGTGAAATAATTAAATATAATATATAAAAACAAGCGACTTTTATTTTAAAAACGAGCAAAATATATATTTATTATTAATTTATCTAATTTATTACGAATCGCTTGTAACTTATATTAGTTAACTATAATTTATTATATTTTTTTCATTAATTTATAAATCGATCATTAATTTAACCGTTACTTTTGAATAAAATTGTACTTTTCGTTTTTATCACCCTTTTTATTTAAGGCTACTCAATCTTCGTATTTATTTAATTTTTACTACTTAATATTCTTAATTATAAGTAAGGCAGCTTTATGAATAATAGCTAGCTTTTTATAGCTATTAATCGCCTCGTTTTTTCCCTTAAAAAACTTTAACTATTACTATGAAAAACGATCGTATGCCTTAAGCTAAACGCTAATAAGAAAAGGCTTTTGTTACTAGTATTTTATAACGCGGCTATATATTTTAATATTAATATAATCAACGTAATATTTTATTAATAACTTAATTATACGATTAAATGTTGTGTATTTTAAGTTAATATACAGCGCTACCCTTACAATAATACGGCTGTTAACGATTTATTCGCTTTTAGGTTTTTTTAAGTACAAAATTTAAAAAAAATCGTCGTCGTCGTTTTTATTCTTACGCTTATTATTAATTTATAGCATTTTAATAGTTTAACGTCGTTATTTAAACTATTCGAATTAAATATATCGTTAACAAATCGAGCTAGCGTCTTAGTTTTAATTTCATTACTATTATAAAGACTAAGTACGTTTTTTTATTACTTTATTATTATCGCTTTAAATTTGTTTGACGAGCTTAGAATTATCGATATCTTTGAAGCTCAAACGCTTTATTTTAAAATATGCCTTTTTTCGGTAAATAATTTTATAACCTATAAAAATATTTTAATCTTTATTTAAATTTATGTATAAATCGTATATTTTAAAGTTATTATTATATTTCTTTAGAAAAAGTCTTAATTAAAACCATCAATATTTATTAAGTTAAACCACGTCATTGTTAAGGTTTTAGAATAAATATGTTTGTTTTCAACTTATTTATAAGTTAGCTTAGCTTTTATATAAATATAAATTGCGTCCGTAATGTTTCATACATTTATTTTTTAAACTTTTAATTAATATACGAAGGCCGTTTACTAAGTACTTTAATTTTTTTCAAATGAAATTACAAACCTTTAAACTTTAATTAAATTAAGTTAATAACTTAAAGTTAATAAGAAATATTGCTATTTTTTAAAGCTTTTTAGCTTAATTCTTCTCTTTTTTCTTGTCGTTTAGAAGTATAAAAGGCTTTTTAAAAGCCGGAGTTTAACTTTAAAAAACCAGTATATCTTAAGTTAATAATAATACTACTTAGTTAAATAAAACTAATATTTAAAACTATTACTATTAGCTTAAACGCAATATCTATAACTATTAACTCGAAAGAATTAAAACCTTAAAGGTATATTAAGGTTTAAAAGAAAAAATATCGAAAGCGGGTTATTTTAAAAACAAAATCGTAATCAAAAAAGCAAATATTTTAAAAAGATTAAGAGATATTTGAATCAATAATAAAACCCATTTGAAAAAGATATAATGATTAGTTTTAAATATAGTAATAAGTTTTATTATAAATAAACGTTAATTATAAAAGAAGTTATTTTCATATAAAATATTAGTTATTTTTGTTTTTATAAATAAATAAAAAGTTGTAAAATCTGCTTTTAAACATTGTTAAAGCTATATTTAAAAGTCCTTTATATATCGACGGCGATAGTATTAAATCATATAACGATTAACCGTATTTAAAACGAAAATATTAAAGCATTATTATAAATATCCTCTTTATATAAAAATAACGTTAAACTTAACAAGATTATTAATAGCATTATTTAAACAGCACGTTATTATTAACGATTAAAAGTGCGATAATTGTTGATAAGGCTGCTATCGAAAAGTGTTGCGCTAAGGGTTTTTTATTTTGCAGGGTTGGCACGGGGCATAAGCGTAATTTCTGCTGCTACTTCCGAACAGCGCCGTATGGACGAGGGTGTGCCGTGACGTGTGGCTGCGTGGTATGACTGCGGTCGCGTGTGGATCTCCCGCTCCGGCAAGACCCTGAGATTCCGACTCGCAAAGCAGCAGTTGAAATAAGATTCTGCATACGCGGCAACTGACTAAAGTAACCCCAGATGGCTACCTCATGGCAGTTCATGGCAGTTCATAGGTACCTATACTGTAAGGATTGCAGGTGCACAATGCGCGCGTGCCCAACTGGCAAACAGCTCCAGCCTCCCCACCCGCCCACGCACCGGCACGCAGGTCAAGAGGCCCGATCACACCTGGGCAGTGGGCATGCACCTAAACACATCGGACCACTTCTTATCCGCCAGCGCTGATTCGCTCCTATCTCTCTCTCCCGCACATCTTCCACACACCCGACTGGACCCAACGGAAGAAGCTCCATCAAAGCTGTCAAAGCAGACTTCAACCAGACGACTGCTTCTAGCTCTTGGAAGTCGCTCGATTCATTTCAAACTTTACATAGTACTGCTAGCCATACGGTAGAAAGCGGGGTGGTTCACTCGACGCATTGTGAAGATCAAGTGGGGGATCACCGTCTCATACCCGAGTCGCTTACACCCCTCCTCGAGGATCCTCTAGTAGACGCCGAGAACGTGGAACCAACGTGATCTCGAAAATGCGGCGTACTGACTTAGTAGCTACATACAATGTAATGACCTGTCACATTTTAAACTTAAAGACGAGCTGTCATGATGTATCTCAAGTTGACCCATCTCGATTGCAGCCCAAGACGGCGCCTTGAACTCAGATAACGTGTTGGAGGGTATTTACACTGAATACAAGACCGCAATCATGACCGATCAGCAACACAAAGCAAACCTCAATGCGCCGCACCATGGTGGTCCAACCCACAGCGACCATGCACACCGCACCGTACCAAAAGCAAACACACAGACCCCGAAACTACAGACATGAGGGCGCACTTCAAGAACAAATACTACTCCCCTAGCCTGATAACGTTTAAAGGTAGAGACCACGGAGACCCCGCCGTTATTAGGCTAGGGGAGTACCGTTTCAGTCAACCATCTCAGAACCACTTCCCCATGCGCTTATCCTCGGAGTCCGGACCGGCAGCGGCGGAGGGTCCCCCTACCGGGTATACATCGCTGCTCGGCCGTCGACACCGAAGACGCGGGGGGACCAGACCCGCAGCAGGGGCCGCAGTGCCGGGGCGGATGCTGTGCCGAAGTCACGAAGCCGATGTTGAGGTCTGGGTTCACCGCCGTCTCCATCATGAATAGGCTTGGACCAGGAGGGTCATGCGGACTATACTCGTGATGGTGACGCTTTTGTAAGTTCGGAGGTTGAAAGCGACGTGATGGGAGAGTGGATTGAACCAATAATTGTTAGGCAGCCCCCCCTAGTCTGATGATCTGACCGACCTCTATAGACCTCCCAATCAACGTATCAACGTTATCAACGTATTGACACTTGCGATTCCGATCTTTCAGGGATACGACAAGGGAACAACCAAGACCCACCACACGATGACGGTCCTCGTGTTCAATTCAAGTTGGTAGCCTACCACTATACCATGGAGTACTATCGGCTCACCCAGCTTCCCTATTGCTGCAGTATGCCATATTTGCCACGCCTTCTCTTCGCCACTTACCAAAGTAGAAACCACGTCTTCTCGGGACGACATGCAAACAAGTCGGAAACAAGAAGACAATGCAAGATGAGTTCAAGTACGTTTCGCCGTAATCCTTCAATCATAGTAGTCAATCATGGCGGTGGGCACTACTGTCCACACAACACACTCCGAGACGTACACCATCCCTGGAGCCCTGCAGTTCAACGCCTCCCTTTACTCTTACTCAGGTCGCTCGATGATGATTATCTAGCCGGCGTTTCGTAGCATGTACGTCCTATCTCTGGAAACTCGCTTTCACCGGTTGCGGCCATGACCTCTTTGTTCTAACCACGTCAGCGACACGAGGACCTAGGTACAACAATGAAGACGTACGCAATCAATGATGTCGCATTCACCGCACAAATCATAGGCGTAAAATTTTGTAGGAGCTCATGTCGATGTACGGGCCATAATGATAATGGACGAGCGACGTGTAGCTGTGCAGGTCCGGCGAATCCGGCATTTCTTCGAGAGTAGGGACACGCGGGGTTTCCGCTTCAGGAAGCAACTCGGAAAAGGCGACCAAGGCATCGTGGTCAAGTTTACGGAATACGACGAACAAGGCAACGAGACGCGGGATCTCGCCGTGAAGCAGTGCCGGGATAACCTTGTGTCCGCTGAAGAACTCCGAGTGATTCGAAACGAGATACACGGGCTGAAGGTAAGAAGCAGACTACTAATTCCCTATACGATTTAATTTTCTCATTAAGCTCTTCAACCGCAAGGGAAGAGCCAAGCTCAAATACCCTAGAATACAACAAAAAGCAGAGACCCTAATACATAAGTACCTGCTTCACAAGTCGGCTATGCTGATCTGAACGGGGTGATGTAGATCTTGTATGGGGCCAAACACTTCGCACAGCTCATGTGCGACGACGACGGTGCCGCGATCACGAGACCGAACAACTTGACCGGGAGACTGGCAAACAACTCGCTGCTCATATTCCGCGTTACCGAATGCATGCCCTTTTGTACCTTGGAACAATTCGTGTCAAGAGCATGGAGCAGGGATAGTGTTGTCGGTTGTCGCGTCCTATGGATGATATTACGTTGCTGTAAGTACATGAACACCGCCGCTGTCGGTCTATGTCGGGACTGGCCACAGGGCCACTCCTTCGATGACGCCTCTCTGGATGGATGGATGGCTAACCGCTCCCTCCGTGACTAGTGGTCAGGTCTTGTATTGGCATGGCATATCCTCCCGACCGCCATCGTACGACAGACTTCAGCGACGCCTGGAGAGCTCCTGCGCATCTCCGAATTCCTGTCACGGAAACGCTCCCAGCCCCGGGGACAGATCAGAGGGCCAACACCTTTGCATTGGGAGACTTCGATGCGATAAACAGTAAGTCATACAGCTGGGCACACAGGTCTGGAGCTGACAATATCACGCAATATAGTCATGTTTGGGCACTTCGACCCCGAGGGTGGTGAACATTCCTTCCTCCCGATATTGAAATGGGTCGATATCGGCCACGCGAGGTGGTATGGTGCGAGGTATGTAGCTACGTCCCTGACCTATCCCCTAATCTGCCGGGGCACCTATCAATGTCAATCTGACACCACCACAGCGGATTCCTCGCCGACGGCGAGGTAGACCCAAGGGCACCCATTGGACAGACCTCAATCCAGAGCAGCGTGACGAATACCGGTGCTGTAAGTTCTCGCCTCCACTCCACTGCAGAGGACCACAGCCAAAGGCAGTCCAGTTCAACTGCCCGTCAGCAAGGAAGGGAGCTAGCCAACGTTTCTGACCCCCGTTGCCACAGATGATGTTATTCACCTTTTTCAACAAGTTCAAGGACCCAGACTTCAAGGCGCTGATCAAGCGCTGCAATGGCCGGCCGGCCGGCCGTCCGGGGCTGCAGGACCTCCTCGCCATCTGCGACCTCGCCATCGCCACCAAGACGGACTGGTCCGACTTCCCCAACCTGACCGACGATGAGAAGTTGCTGGAGACGGACGAGGGGATCAGGCAGCTTGTTGCTGATGTCATCCTCAATGCCGACCTGCCCAAGCCCGCCCCTGCGACGGGTGCGGCGGCAGGGGCGGCCGATCCACCGGCTGCGGGTGGGTCGGGCTCCGCCGGTCCTCCAGGTCCTCCGGCCGGCGGCGCGGGGGCTGCTGGTCCTGCTGGTCCTGCTGGTCCCGCTGTCCCAGGTGCGTGGCCTGCGGGTGGTGCTGGGGAAGCTGAGCCCACGGGGCTTGTGGACAGTTGCAAGACACAGTAAGCAAGCCTTGCTTCGACTGATTAGATGGACGCCGTGTGCTCCGCGTTGGAACCGGAAAGGATTCACAATATATACATATATATATAGTCCTACGACACGGTCGGTGGTTTGAAGAGGTTCTTCCGCTGGGTCTGTTGAGTTCTGTCGTGATGGACCACGCGTCGTCGCTTGCCGCGTCCAGCTCATGACAGACAATCGGAGGTGAGATTCCTGGGGAAGGATGTTTGTGAGCGTAGCCTCGCTCAACGTCGGGAGCTTTGACCCGCATGTCAGTAGCACTGAAGATTCGACATTCGCAGCACCCGTTGGGTAGAGCATGTGTTGCCCCTGAGCGGGTGACTAGCTGTTATGCTTTAGGTGATCGGGCAGAGATCCAGCGGAGAACTCACGTACTCATAAGACGGCATAAATAAAACGGAAAGGGGTGATGGAGGCACAGATTGAGTGCCAGCTTTCAGATGTAGCTAACCATAAATCTCGTGTTGTTGTGAATAATACTTTCCTACTTCGCACTGCTATTAGATGCCATAGAGATCATTATGCCGTCTCCGCCATGGCTAAGCAATTCTCGGTGCCAGTGGATATCTGCTGGTTCCGGTCTACCACTTGAAGCGCGAGGGCATAAGCCAAGTCCGGGATACTCCCACGAGTACACGCAGGACTCGTATATCAGCCCCTGGACATGCAGAACCAGCTGCAAGAATGACGCAGACGTGCACAGGCCTTCGACCGGGTCTAGAGACCAAAATATGCGTCGTCAAATTGTGCCATGTCGGAGTCGTTGTTCCCGAAATACATCATGTCGTCGAACGTACTATCGTTAACGCTGCTGCCGCCTCCCAGGTCGAACATGCCATCGTTCCCACCGCCCGCTTCGCCGAAGTTGAACGGGTCGTCGAGGTTGGAGCCGGTATTTTCCGCGTCCTTGGGTCCCTGGCCCGCTGTATTGCTGTTGGTGTTGGTATTGTGATTTGCGCTAGTCCTTTGCATGGCCACGTTGTTGTTCCCGCCCGACGGTGCGAAGGCGGCTAGGTCGAACTCAGGCATGGGAGCGGGCGGTGCGCCTTGCGCGTCGTTGTTTGGGGGCGCGAGGGAGAATTGCATATCTGTGAAGGTCGAATCATTGCCATTTCCTGGAACGGCGTTTTCTCCTCCCGTTCCTGTCGGCGGGAGACTCAGCGTGGTGTCCAGAGCCGAGCCTTGGGCTGGCTGAGCTGCCGGTACTGGTGCTGTTGCTTTTTGAGCCGGCTGAGGTGCTGGCTGAGGTGGCTGTGGCGGCAGAATTGGCTGAGCCTGCGCTTGGGGTTTAGGTGGAGGTGGTTGTAGGCGTGGAATCTGGGGCGGCGGAACTGGCGTCACCTTCAGGGGAGGCGTAGCTTTGGGCGTGGACTTGGGAGTTGGTTTGGGTGTGGGCTTCGGCGAAGGCTTGACTTCGTTTTTCACGGGGGGAGTTGCTCGAGCTGGTGGTTTGATCACCGTGTGTGGAACCTGTGGTGATGGCCGCGGTGATGGCTTCTTGTCCCCAGCCGTGAGATCCACCACGTCGGACATGCCCATGCCCATGTCAGGGAACGGTGCCATCGACTTGCTCTCTTGTTTGGGAGTGAAGGCAGGGGCGTTCATTGTATGGGCTGCAGATGACGGCATCTCCATCATGGGTGCCGGTGGTGCCACGGGCTGCGGAGCGGGAGTGGGAGTGGGAGCGGGTACGGCTACGGCTACGGGAGCCGGGGCCCGGGATGCGCGCAAGTTCTCCAGATCGCGCAGCAGGACAGCCTTGGCTCTGGTCTGGAGTCTCCGTCAGTCCCAGTCCGAGTCCGACAAGAATGCAAGAGGCATGATGTGAACGTACAATCTCGCTTTCTATATCGTCCACAGCATAATGGTATGTCGCCATGGATTCCATGACCTTCGCCTGGTAAGCTTCAGTGGCGATGTCTTTTGGGCCATCTTTCGCTGCAGCTTTGAGTTGTTTCCCAGTTTGTACGAGCTGTGATCATTCACGTCAGCCATCCAGCCATCTCGTCACGGTCAGTCAACACTTACGACCTCGGTGATCATGTGATTTAGGACCTGCAGAGGCTCCTCCGTGGGGGCGGCCATCGCGATGAGTGTCACACAGGCAAGGAGTGGCCCTCGGGAGCCGACCGTGAAAAGGCAAGACGGGGATTTATATTGAAGAAGCGGAAGATGCCAGCATGGCTTTTTATAAAGAGCTAGTAAGACATCAGAAATGGAACAAGCAGACCACGTCCATTACCTGACCATTGTTGAGCCTGTAAGAGCCACATGCAGGAGGAGGAGGGTATGCCGTTCAATGCAATTGCCCAGTTCGAACAATGAATGAATGCAATGTTTCCAATAAGGCCCACTTTCAAGCATGCGCTTGAAGGCTATTGGCCACTGCTGATCGCCCACGCAGCAAGACGCCGGGGCGTGCTTCTAGTAGCCTCATTGTGTGGGCAAATACCAATTTTGGGGGTAACATTTGGCGAAGGGATCGCCCGCCCCACTTGCTGTCTTAGTGCACGCCGCGTATGGGATGGCAGGTGGGGCAGTGGGGCCGAGGTCCCCCCTTTAAACAAATTCATAGCTTAAACTCGCTATCAAATGGCACTCGACTGTCAAGACGTTTCAACTGGTTATGATATACATGAAGACTCGCCAAACTCAGACAGCTTGCGGTATGCTATACTAGATCTAGGCTGTTTTTTCTTTTGGCTCTTCTCGCTGGTGTGTCTAAGACGAAGTTGAGATGTGTCAGCCGTCGAAAGACGTCGTGTCACGAGCACTTCAATCAACGACCGTAGATGCCTTAGTCACGAATAAAGGCGCAGCTGTTTAGGAACAATGTTTCAACTGCTACAACCTACATGAAGACTCTCTAACCTCGCCAATTGGCGGTATACTAAACTACATCTAGGCTGGTCTTGTTTCCTCGGCATTCGTGCCGAGGAACTCTTGCCAGACAGGGGCCTTGGCCAACGCTACACGCAGTTGTCTGTAAGCTTGATCAATCGTATGACCCGTGTTCAATGTCCTTACCACTGTGTGCCTTTCAAGTTCGTGAACGGCGTCCGACAGGTACTGATCGACCCAGGCATTACGCCATTCAAGAATGCGAGCCCAATTGGTTAGGATACCAGGTACTGGACCAGGTACTGGCGCTGTGCTGTGTAAGACCGTATCTACCGCCACACGGAAGCTGCAGTCTTGAAATTGAGCAATTTGCTCAGGTACGTCTACCAGGAATCGATACGGATCGGCCCATTGTTCACGCCACTGAAGAGCGTCAACAACATTGGTCCGCAGCCCTGCACTGCGTAAGAATCTCTCTCTCGCCACCTCTTCGCTGCAGTCGACAAAGATAGACAGCCCGGTATAATCAGCACCAACTTTGTGAGTGAGCTGACTTAGCTCAAGACGAGTTAAATTTACTTCGACGATCAAAGCTCGGGGCTCACCATCAGGTACGTCCCGTGCCGCCCTCGACTGCTCCACCAGCAGCTGAGGAATGAAATACTCGTGCGGTTTTCTTTCCTGACATTGGCAGTATGATAGTCGAATAGAGAGGTGCGCGGGTCCAGGCGGTGACTTACAAGGAGCCCTGTGTGCATGGGCTCGCCGCGACGGATCATGACGTTGACACAGTGAGGTAGTTCTGGGATGTGATCTTTCTTCAACCACCGTGCCATCTCTTGGCAGTGCTCATGGAGCGATACGTGGTAAAACCCGAAGTCTTTGGCCAGTCTCGCTGCCAGAGTGCTCTTTCCGCTTGCGGCCCTACCGACGATAAGGATGACTGGTAGCATGGACTTCTGCCGGTGCATTTCAGCCCAACTGGCCCCAGAGTTGTACGCGTTCGCTACTTGGTCGTCCACACGCATTATGACTAAGCCGCGTGGAGTTGGGTTATATCCAAGCAATGAGTCGGGGTTCATCAGATGAAGATCACGCTTGTCTTCCTCGGGGCCCTTGCCCTTACATTGAGAAAGGTGAACATCCATCTTTTCGTCTGCTCTGTTCTCTTGAGGTAGAAAGTCGTCCTGCTCTTCGAAGGAGTTGGGTAGTGAATCTGCTATTCGAAGGAGGTAAGTTAGATACTGATACTGCTCTGCTAAATAGAAATGGATAACGAACGCCCGTCCATGATGTTACTTATAGCAATGAACATACGCCGATTAAACAGAGGCATTGTCACGGACTAGTAACTACGAAGGGAGGTCAACATGAACGCCGCTGTTCAGGAGAACAACATGTTCCACACTGGATGGTGCCCGCTAGGGACACCGACAAAGACCTAGCGGATTCTGTCTTTGAAGCAGCTAGAGAACAATAGTATCCATGATCTTTGAGCGAGGATAGGGGCTAAGCGGATGGTACCATCAATAGGCATTGTTGCAATGACCAATCAGCGTATCGTAAAGGCACTAATACAGATTTCCGGGAAAGGCAACGAATTAGAAAAGTCCATACCTTGGTCAAGATGAGCTGCGTACAGTGTGGGGTCCATGAGTGAGGCACGGTTTACTCAGGGGTTTCACAAAGACATGAGTACTTCACCTGGAAAGTCTTGTTAAGCTACTGGCATTCGAGACTACCCTTCTTGTGCCAATCTAGTCCACTCGCTGGTTGACTACATGACGAATCGGGCTTGGAGTGTAGTGATGCGTATGGAAACCACGATGTCCAGATTGCTGTTGATATGGCAGATGTATAGTCACTCATCATCAGTCTCCGTTCGGCGCGCTTCGAATCTTCTGTTCACATATTTCACCATGACGGAGCATCTACCCTGGAATAAGCATTAGTATGACAATACGCCGTATTTGATGCTTCATCCAGTACGCTTATTCCACAGGTTTCGTGAAACCTCTGGAGTTTCTGCGCGTTACGTAGTTACCTAGGGTTGTAGGGACACCTCTGGAGCTTCAATGTAGCAGTCTAAAATAAGTCTTTTCAACTACTGATTCATTTAAAAGTACAGGAAATCTGAAACAAGCCAGACCAACCCCCACGATGAGAAGGTATCATTCCCCCATAGAAGTCGGCCACACCTACTAGTCGGACAGCAAAACCCCACCATTACTACCTAAACTCCTACATGTTTACTTATACGCTTTCAGCCCGATATTAAAGTTATTTAAAATGTATTTAATATTTTAAATAGCCCTAATATTAAGCTTTTTCTTAATGTAAGATTTACCCCGCGGCGCTTACGTAATTATCTGTTAATTACTTCGCGTTTTTTACTTTAAATAGTAAATTTACGGTTTTGAGCGGCTTTTTTAAAGCCTTGTTTATACGCAACGCAGTATTGTATAGCCGCTTGAAATGCTTCTTATTTATATATATTAAAATTAATAGCTAATGCTGTTTTAAATATTATAAATAAAGGCTTATCTTTATAAAAAGCGTTTAAAATACAGTATTTTAATTCAAACGCTATTTAATTGACTTAACAACAAGCCTATTAAAACTAAAGCTTATATATAATAATAAACACTTTTTTAACGTAAAAACGATTATAACTAAGTAGATCTTATTATATAAAAAGCTAGGCTTAGCCTTTTTATACTTTTTGGTCCGTAAGATTATTAAAAAGGTATTTTTTAAAAATCCCTTTTAAAAATACCTTCATAATAGCCTTTAAACACCGTAACTTTTGAATTAAAATCAAAGTTAATAAAAGGATAAAAACACTGCGATTTAAAAGCTTTATGTTTAAGTTGATTAATTGAGGTTTTAAGTTTTTTAAAAATTACAGTTAAGCAAAGCTAGAAAATACTTATAATATTAATTAAAGGAGCATTATATCAGGTTCTAATAGCTACATTCACGTCTTTAATTTTTAAGAAATATTTCAATTCATAACGTCGACTTTGTTGTTCTAGGTAGTTTTATTAGTAAAAAGCCTATTTAAAAAGCTTTTAAAGCCAAAAGTAAACCTTTTTTTTAAACCATTTTAACAAATAAAAAAATCCTAAAATTAAGCATTATTTAAAAAAAAACCTTTGAAGCTTAATAATTTATCAATTTTTTTAAAAGACCGTTAATTAGTATTATATTTGCTTGAAAAACCGCTGAATTTCAAATAATATTGCTTATAACTAATTTAAAAACCCCTTTTATAAATAAACGCAAAGCAAAATTTTTTTTATTCAAAGGGATTTTTTAATACTGAATAGTTATAAAAACTACACTTATATATATATATATATAAATTTTCTTAGGTTTATTTCAACTTTTTCAATTCTTTTCTCAGTATAATTTAACACGTATTAATAAAACGAATCTATAACTATATTTTATTTTACTAATACTTTCTTTCCTTTTCTCTTTAAGCATATTAATTATAGCATACAACCTTTAAATAATAAGTTTTATAAAGCTTTAGAAGCTTACTATTAAAAATTGCTTTTTAAATTAAATTTTTTAATAAATGCTTTGTGTGTTAATAAAATTAACTTTATTTATTGCTATAGCAAGGCAAGGACTTTTGTTTTTATAAAGCAAAATATTTTTTCTACCTTTAAAGTTATTAAATGTTATTTTATTGGCTGTAAGAAGTACGTATAACACTTATAAAAAAACTTTTAAGCTTAATACTTTTGAAAGCTTTAAACTTCAAGATTAATAAACCCTTATTATGAGTTACTAGATTATAAATTTTGATAAAAATAAGTTTTCAAAGATTAAATCAAAATGTTAAAAAAA
The DNA here is from genome assembly GCA_963556695.1 of Anthostomella pinea. Lineage (NCBI taxonomy): Eukaryota > Fungi > Ascomycota > Sordariomycetes > Xylariales > Xylariaceae > Anthostomella > Anthostomella pinea. Next base: position 1,735,055 of record CAUWAG010000008.1, on the reverse strand, counting down.
TAACAAACGCGTTTAAACTTAAAACCCCGAAATTATTATTAAAAATAGAAGAATTAAAGCTTTGAAAGCTAAACTGAAGGGGCTACGGCTAAAAAGCACTAAAAGATTCTTAATATTAATAATAAATTTAAAACGAGACTAAAGATATTATTGTAGAAAATTATTATTACCATTATTTCACACATAAAGATATAAAAAGGAATAATTGTTAAGTTTAAAGATAAAAAGGAAAATAAGGATAACCTTTTTAATAACAACCTTTAAAAGCTATATAAAAGCCTCGCTTATTACAATCCGGGCGAGCTATTTGTGCGCCGGCTAGATATTACATATAAGTAGCTTTAACGCTTTTGAATAATAATTTCGCTATATCTTTTTAACCCAAACGGCTTTATTTGTATATAAGTGAATAAGGGGGTCTTTTGGTAGTGATGGTAGGGTTTGGCTGTCCGACTAGTAGGGGTGTCCGACTTCTATGGGGGGGATGGTAGATATAGACCCAAGAATTCCTATCATTGTTCATAGCTTTGTTGAACATTGCGCCATTGTATGTGTCAGGCACGCGAGGCTGGAAAAAACCTAACTCAGAGCAGCCTAGTCTAGTAAATGCAGAACATTGGTTGGAAACATCAGATGAACGCGACCTTGTAGCACTGCTTGAATGTCGAACGTTCCCTGATAGGAATGCGGCTCACCGATACTCGCCAGTATTCACAACCAAGGTTTAACGTCGTATCACACCGTTACCATAGGCGCCAAGTTGAAGTTGAAGAGCATCGGCTATTGGTTCGACCAACTATGAGTAAGCAGGCGGCAGGTAATATGCCCCTCCCATTTCTCGCGGGGGTTTCCAAGGTGCATCCAACCGTCATGTTTCTTTCCATTCTTGTCTGCAAGATTCCAAAATTTGGCTTTGTTCCATGACGCCGGTTGATCGGATATAGGGGCCATGGATGTGCACGGTGGCCCGATGCTTGATCGCGCAGGCTACTTTGTAGGGGCACAGAGCCGGAGCGCTGACATTCTTCTAAAGAATAAAGCTATTAATTAAAAAGCGGGTCAATTAATAAACTTATATGCTACATAAATATTTAAACCGTAATCAAATAAGTATATATTAAGTTTATTATAAGTAGAAATATAATTAATAAAATATATTGTATTAAAAACCAATATATTAATAATACTTATATAAAGCATATTTAAAAGTTTAAACCTCATATTAATTACTTTATGTATATTTAGTGATTTTATTATATTCTTTAAGTTTAATTAATAAATTAACAATGATGTATAAATAACGCTTTATTTATATACAGTTATAATAATAAATATGATGTTTTATTTTTATTCTATATTTAATATAATATATTAAACGTAAGTAATTTGTATTTAATATAATATAATGTTGTTATATTAGCTTTTTCAAAACTTAGTCGATAATTTAATAATAATTTATACCGTTAATTATACTTTATTCTTTTAAATATTTTTAAACCTTGACGTATAAATAAGTTTAAATTAATAACTTAGATAAGCCCTGTAAAAGACATGTAACGTAAAACTTATTAATACAACTTAAGCGTTAAGCTTTATGTTAAAGGTTGTATAGCGTTTAAACGTTATAAATACAGAAATAAAGGGTTTATATTAAAATTTGCTTAAGTTTCATACGATGAATTATCGGCTTGCTTAACGACATTAAATATATATACTTTAAAAGGGTTATTTTATTTAGTTTCAAAAAAGTTACCCAGCTTTATTGTTATAAAGCTGTTTAAACCTGCTTTTAAGATTCTTTATATATAAAATTTATTACATATATAGTTTATATCAAAACCATTATAAAGAATACGTTATAATATAACATATTTTCTTATAATTTTACCTTTTTCTTTTTCTTTAAGAAAACTAAATATAAATAATTATCATTATAAACATAAAGTCGTTTTTTCGTATTACTTTTTAAACTAACTCGACCAATATTAACGCTATTGATTTTTTTATATCTCTTTATAACTATATAATCTTTATTTCGTATATTATTATTATTTTTTAATACGTAATGCACGGCTATAAAAATAAGCAATTTGTTTAAAAATAAATAAAGTTATTTATTAAGTTTAAATTCTTCTTTAACGTTAATCACGCTTAGTTTCATGCTATTATCCTATTTGAGTTTATTTAAATTGGAAAGCACTATAATATCTTTCCGAATATCGTTATTCTTTTTAAAGTCAATTCGTAACTTCAAAATATTTATTAATAAGCGTTCATAAAAAGTAAGATTTTTTTAAATCGTACGATTTTTTAACGGTTTCTTATTATATATATATTTGAAAATGTTAGTTTTATCGTTAAAATAATACGTCTTATATGAGTTAAATTAACGATATTGATAAAATTTAATATTAATAAACCTGTTGGATCCATGTGATTCCACAGTCAAACCATCCATGCAGAACTCACATGTATGATTAGATAAGAGATTAGATACCAGATTGTGAGGTCATTTAGCCAGACCTTCAGGTCCAGCTAGACTTCCCAATCCAAACATCAGCAACATCATGACCCTGACCCAATACTCGAGTATCATGATTGATCGTTCAAGCCTGTTCCAACAAAACCTTTAATTATAAATACGCCTTTTAACCTTTTTAATAATCCCTACTTTATGGCTATTATGATAAGTCTTATTATACATTATCGTAGGTATTATTAATAATGAATATGAAAAAATCTACCTTTACAAACAGGTATAAACATATTTAATATAGCTTTTCTCATCGTTCATTTATAATAAATTAATTTTTCAACGCCGCGTTTAATGATTTATTAAAACATTACGTTTAAAAATTCAAACTTATTTGGAAAAAATATAAGCGTTATATTAATGATTATTTTTAAATTCTATATATTATACGTCTCTTATAAATCTTATTTGAGTTCTTAATTTAAACCTACTTATACGTTAAAGTTAAAAGTTAAAAAAATAAGGTATGATTAACTATAATCTTTTTAAGTAAATTATCAATTGAATATTTAAAAAGATAGTATAATAAAGTTATTTTGGATTAAATATAAAATAAAATAAAAGATGATATTTATTATTATAACTGTATATAAATAAAGCGTTATTTATACATCATTGTTAATTTATTAATTAAACTTAAAGAATATAATAAAATCACTAAATATACATAAAGTAATTAATATGAGGTTTAAATTTTTTAATATACCTTATATAAATATTATTAATACATTGGTTTTTAAATATAATATATTTTATTAATTATATTTCTATTTATAATAAACTTAATATATACTTATTTAATTACGGTTTAAATATTTACGTAGCATATAAGTTTATTAACTGACCCGCTTTTTAATTAATAATTTTATTAAATATAACGATTATTTTAATTCATAACAATATATATTTTAATTAAAAATACATATTATTTATCTTGATTAAAAAAACTATTTATAAAATTCCTGTAATAAAGGCTATTTATAAAACTAATAACGTTTTTATTAACTTACCTTTAAAGCATTCAAAAAACACTTATTTCTTTATAATTCCAAAATTTTAATTAAAGCTTTACTCTATATTGTATACCTTTTCTTTGCGGTATATAGTGTATTATAAGCTACCTAGCTACGTATAAATATAATACTTTTTCGATTTAACTAGCTTCTTTTTTCGCATTGACCTTATACCGTTTTATCGCTATGCTTATAGTTATACCGGTTTTTGGCTTTAAAATATAACTTTTAAATAGTTTATTACTTGTAATTCATATATTAAGTTAATCTTATTAAATTATATTTAATAACATTATTGTTACGAACCAACAAATACCATGGCCTATTGGAGGGCTAAGGGGAGTACACCAAGAACCAATGGAATCAGAAGCCAGGAACAAAACTGTGACGGTCTGACCTTCTGGAAGTCTGTCAACCCATCAGGGTGGCCTGTGCGCAGCATCACATGACCTGGCACACAAGACGTGTGGCCACAACTGTACTAGGCTAGGTAATAGTGGGGCGGATAGAAGGATCATTAATCCCACCAGAATTGGCTGGCGGGTCAGATCCTTCTTTCCCTCCCCACCAAGAGATTCTTACACGTAGGTAGTGCAATCAGGACTTTTATGTCCTCATCCTATTTACGCGTCGTGACAAGAACAATGGGTATTATGGATTACACAATAAAGGTCACGTGACGGATCACTGGATATCGGAGTGAGCCTGCGAGGATCACTAGATCAGGGAGTGAACCAGTGAGCATCACTCTGGAACAAGGTGATCCTACTTCATCAGTGAGGGAGGGATTGGATATATAAGGACAGACATTTCCAGCTAGATAGATAGACAGTCTCTATCTCAGTGATCGATCTAAGCATCTTAGCTAACCCCTAAGGTGGGAGAAATCTCCTGACGACTCGACTATATAGTGATCCCTTGGATCAGACTAAGCCCCAGCATCTGAGTGTCTTTTAGTTGACAGAAGTCTCTATCGTCCTTTGTGTTGACTTACCTCAGAACATAAACCGTATAGAACCCTTTAGCCTTATAGGTTAGACGGCTCTTCACATTGCATTGCACTTAAAAATTGTACGTTCGGTTTTTATGATATGTTTTATTTCTTTCATAGTTAGATCTTTTTATACTTTTTAATTACTTTATATAACATTTAATTAAAAACTTTTTGTCAGATGTTAGATCCCAGATATAGTGCCTTTAGGTGCAGTACCCACTATGAGGCTGTCAAGGGAACAGTGGATCCACCCTGGCTTGGTGCAGTATAGTATTTAGCTGTAGATTAGCCCTGCTGAGCATACTTGAGAATGACAACAACATTTGCAGTGACCGCTCACACCCACAAGGCTTGTGACCCTTCTAGAATCTCACACTTTTATTTAAAACGAATTATTTATTATTTCAATTTATACGCTTATATAGTCTTTAATTAAATAAAGTTTTAACCGTAGTCTGTAAAGAACTTTACTTTCATCTCTTAGGTAAGTCGCCTTGTAGCTTGCGTAAAGCCGCGGCGAAGCCTCGATTTTGTGCTAGTAGTGATTGCGACAAGCTTCTTCTGATTGGCCCACGACTGGTCGTTCTATAGGGACACCCGGCGGCGTGAATAGCGTCTTGATGTCCGGACGGGCCACATTTTGCAGGGCCCTTTCTCCATTCATTTCTAGGGACTGCCCCTACTGCCCCAGTATGCCTTAGAATCTATTGACAGAAAAAGCCCAATCCCACGCCGCATCTTGCTGGACCCCCAGTTTGTTTGCTTTCCTTTCCCTCCCTCCATCAGCAGATCGTGTGCGAGCATCATCTCTACGTATCGTTCGTCGGTGCTGTGTGTGTTGAAACCCGGGGGACTCCTCCTTCAAGGCAGTTTCCTTTCTTCCACCCTCTCATCTTCGTCTGTCTCGTCATCCTCAGCATCGTTGTCGTGGTCCTTTCGTCTGCTTCGCTTTTTCCCAGTTCCTCGTCTCCACGTTGGTTCGGCTCGATCTGGCCTCGACTTCCCTTTGACCCACCAATTGCCAGTCAGTCTCTGGGATCTCCAGCTTGCCGCGCAACCTCAGTGTTCTCGTTACAGAAGAGCTTCGCCTCTCCGTCTCTCATAAGGTCTCGTCATCTTCGCCGTGGTTCTCGCTTCGTTTGCGCTCGAGAACACCGTCTCTTCTGGCTTGCGTCTCTTGTCATCGTTGCGCATATTCTCTTGCTCTTGTGCAATACCATCAGGTTCGCCCGTCACGCGTTTGCGACGCCGAGCAGCACGGTTCTTCAGTCGCCCTTTACTTACTCTTGTATTTGGAACAAGGGTCAAATCTACGATACCCTACCTCATTGTCTCTCTCGACCCAACGACGCTACGACTTTCACATTTCGGAGAACCTCGATAAACACGATACGATACGGTCACCGCTTTCTCCCTCCAGATCTCAACCTCTTCAGTGAACAGTCGTTGTTGCACTGCGCCGATAGTCTCGCCTCGCGTAAATCTTCAGTCGCCACGCGACCTTGTATTCACTTACGCAAACTCCATTCATCAACCGATCATTCGCCATGGCCGATTCAGGACCTCCTGCTGGCGCCCAGCTGCCCCCTCCCCCGCAGCCCAACGCCGGAGCGCCTGGTTTCGAGAACAACCAGAATGGTCAGGGCAACGCGGCGCATATGCCTCCCCCGCCGCTTCACATCCCCCCGAACACGAACCCCATCCCGACTGCCATTACGTCTCCCATGTCTGCCATCGACAAGAATGGCGTCATGTCTCCTGGCGGAGGAGCATTTCCACGTCGTGCCGCGCCCGAGCCTAACAAGCGAGCGCTGTATGTTGGTGGTCTTGATCCCCGTGTGACGGAAGATGTCTTGCGCCAGATCTTTGAGACGACTGGTCACGTCCAGAATGTGAAGATCATCCCGGACAAGAACGTAAGTGACCCCTCCTCTGAAACATACCCATATTCGTCTGCAACTGCAGCCTACTGGTTTACCCTGTATGGCGCACACGGGCGTTGCAAGTTTGACAGTCCACTGACCTTGTGAAAGGCAAAGGGTTACAACTATGGCTTCGTCGAATACGACGACCCAGGCGCGGCTGAACGCGCCATGCAGACATTGAACGGACGACGAGTCCATCAGGCAGTGAGTCATCTCGAGTGCCCTACAGCGACAACACTAATACTTGTTTTAGGAAATTCGAGTGAACTGGGCGTATCAATCCAACACTACGAACAAGGAGGACACCTCTGGTCACTTCCACATCTTCGTTGGTGATCTGTCCAACGAGGTCAACGATGAGGTGCTGTTGCAGGCGTTCTCCGCCTTTGGTACCATATCAGAGGCTCGTGTCATGTGGGACATGAAGACAGGTCGATCTCGCGGATATGGATTCGTGGCTTTCCGGGACCGCGCTGACGCTGAGAAGGCTCTGAGCTCAATGGATGGGGAGTGGCTTGGGTCCCGAGCCATTCGGTGCAACTGGGCCAACCAGAAGGGCCAACCTTCTATGGCTCAGCAGCAGGCGATGCAGGCTGTTGGCATGACACCGACGACACCGTACGGCCATCACCACTTCCCCACCCACGGAATCCAGAGCTACGACATGATAGTCAACCAGACTCCGGCTTGGCAGACCACTTGCTACGTTGGGAACCTGACCCCGTACACGACCCAGAACGACCTCGTGCCTCTTTTCCAGAACTTTGGCTTTGTCGTGGAGTCTCGGTTCCAGGCTGACCGCGGATTTGCCTTCATCAAGATGGACTCGCATGAGAATGCAGCCATGTCCATCTGCCAACTGAACGGGTACAATGTTAATGGCAGGCCCCTCAAGTGCAGTGTAAGTTGCAACACTGGACGAACTCGGAGACAAGTGTATTAACAACTTTGCAGTGGGGCAAGGACAAAACCCCCAGCAATCCCCAGTCGGCTGGTTTCGATCCGGCTCAGCAGGCATTCAGCCCTCAGACTGCTCAGCCGCCGTCTGCGTACCCAGGCACGCCGTCTACTTTCTTTCCCCAGTATGGAGGTATGTTGGCACAAAATACTCAAGAATCTCGACTTGGATGTAGAACTAAAATTCCGCAGGTCAGTACGGAGGCCAGCAACCGGGCTATGGCGCACCCCCGGCACAGTCGCCCGCGGCATACGCAGCTCAGCCAATGGGATATCCCGGGCCGCCCAGCGCTGGTGGTTATGTGCGTGGTCAAGGGCCGCCTTCTAACCAGCAGCAATGGACGCAGCCCCCTCCCAACCAGAATTTCAACAGCGCATACCCAAGCTACCAAGGCTAGAATCCGAATCAGCAGCAGCAACGGACGCAACCCCCTCCAACCAGAAGTTCAACAGCGGGTACCCGAGCTACCAAGGCTAGAATCACAAGCAGCAAGGGAAGCAAACCATTCCCAACCAGAATTTCCAAAGCGCGTACCCAAGCTACTAAGGCTGGATCACGACCAGCTTCCTTGCAAGCGTCTGATTTGGATCAGCTCGTTTCTTTTTATTCGGCACAGGGACATCGAGATGGAAATTTGCGACAATGATGGGCGAGATCTCTTTCTTTGCTCAGACGGGTCGAAACGGCCTTACCACGCACAGTCGTAGCGCTAGATCTGTGTATCCCATCTTCTTTACCTTTCGTTCTTTACCTTCTTGGTTGTCGTAGTTTTGTGGTTGTGATGTCAAACTTGGATGTTTCCAAATCTCAAGCCCTGTTTTGATTCTACTTCGAAAAGTTTCTGGCATTTCTTTTGACACTGCTTTTTCGATACCTCTTAAGCATTGGACGAACCAACGGCGATGCTTCGCGTTGGACTTAACGAAGTTACGGTTCAATCAAACCCTCGACGCTGACTCAGTTCGTGAGAGCAGAAACTCCCTCAACTGGCCCACAAGGAACAAGCCAGACTTTTGGACATTAGAACATGGAATCGAAGCCTGTGACGAGCAGACATATTCGGACGTTGGAAACTTGACTCCTATTGGAGAAGTATGGATAGGTGGTGTAGGTAGCTTGCTGTGGACACAATTGATGAGGGCGGCCAGTCACACGGCGCTCATTGGACAAATCAGACAGCCATTTCTACCTTCATCAAGAGTACCTCACCTACCTAACCTATGAAAAAGAAACACAAAAGCCTTGCCTGCGAAGTGACATACACGAGCCATGGCAAGATGATGGCCCTGCAGATGTTTTGCTCAAGTGAACCAACCAGCCCCTCACATGATGCGATGCGACGCGACGCGATGTCTGCTCCAGTCCTGACGAGACCAGGTACTACTGCAGTATAAAAATGTGACGAGACGCTAGTACAGGTATACTCCCCCAGCTCGGCTCTAGCGTGATGTTAGGCAGGCTTGTGTGGTTTGCAGTCGAGCCCAACAATCCCGTCCTCTCTTAAAGGTTACGCCGCCTCTGCCTCGAGAGGTGGCTTAGGTACCTAATAAGGTACCTAGTCACGGTTCTTGGGAGATGAGAAGGATAAGGTATCCCCTCATCATTTCTGTGAGCTATTCCACGTAGTGATTGCCGTATTTTGAATACACTGAGCGCGGTTGTGTCAGGAGGGAGGGAGATAGATACGTGACTGATCTGGTGACGTTGTGCTGGGAGTGCGAGTTGAGAGCAGCTGATCTGCTGAAGGATGTTTGATCGCACAAGCTCCAGTTATGTACATCCTCCTACTACCTTACCTATGCACACGCAGTATGATAACAAGGTTCTTGTGGCTTTTGTTAGATGGCGCCACATCTGTCTTTTTTTGCGAGTGCAAGAAGGGTGGGAGAGGATCTGGACCCTAGCTGCAGCTCGCTCATACGACACGAGATGGGATGGGATGAGATGAGAAAACTCCTATGCCCATCCTACGGAACTAGTCATTCGACAGCAATTTATGAATTGGGTACGTAAGGCAGTTAGTTGGTCACAGTACAGTCCGTATGAGGTGCATGTGATGTGAGGAAACATAGCCGCATACTTCGCCAGATCCCTCGTTTTGGACTTGGACGACGGATTTTTCCTGGCCCTGGAGTAGAGCGAAAAGGATGTTCACAACTGCGGGTTCTCTTATATGCGTGAATGATAAGGGGGAGAGAGGAATGCAAGTGTGTTATATGTATTGCGGCAAGTATTCATATGGAAGGTTATTAGTATCGGCGGGAACGAAGGATGAGAAGGCCGTGGTATACTGGAACCGAGGATGCCGGAGCTGGCTGTTTGCGGAACCCGTACTGGGTAAATATCCTCTCTAATCCAATGTGATGACAGCAAGTGTTGGTTGGCCTTATCCGCAATCTCACCCAAGGAATGCACATGTTGTCACGTACTGCGTGGTGATAGGCAAATCGCGTACCTTCCCTACGAATTTCAAAGCTTCATGTTCTCAGTTCTACCTGCCCACAGGACAGCTTCACCTGGTACATAGACTTGGAAGCTGCTGGAGAATGGCCTCGGTGAATCAAAAACAACGATCTGTGAAAAAAGATTGATACCATTACATTGCCGGTTGGCTTGACCGACCTGAAACTTTATCTCTTGGGATTCAATGCTCAACTCACCTCATGTCTGTCTGGAAATGGAGACGGCTGCCGGCACTGCCCATGTCCAGGTGTGCCCAGGTGCCCAGGTGCCCAAGCCCCACCAAAGGTCGCAGCCACAGGCCCTCGGCTGCCTAGGAGCGGGAGGTACCTACTACCTGAAAGCCCAATTGCCTCGCCATCTCCAGGGCCCGGATGTACCTAGTCGTCCGGCCCAACACGTCCACGTCCACCTGGGGGTCCCTGTCCCTCCTCAGTCTCTCGCCTTTCCCTCTCCCACATTCTCGCGCAAGCCCTGACGTATCTTTCCAGCAACCTCACTTCTCCAGAGATACGACACCACACCCACGCATCCACAAGCAGTACCACGACTCACCTCCTCAACGAAGCGACTTTGTGAAGCGGATTCTGCTGTCTGCTGTGTCCCTACGGTCCGCGACCATTCTTCAATCATGAGTACCTAAACCCGCCATTTTGCCTACCTATATCGCATTTGGGGCCAGCTGTGCCCGAACCCTTGTCTGCGAACTCCCCCGGCGGAGGTGCTCTTTTTGTTCCCCTGCTCGGTTGTCGGTCTGGTGCAACAATCAACCACTCGACCTGTCCAGTGTCGACCTGTCCACGTAGCCCAGCCCACATCGAGTGAGCCAGGCTCGCTCCGCCGACAACTAATGCGCGTGTGACTAGCATCACAGCCGTCGACACCACTCCGCCCGGAGTTCTCCCCTTCAACCCGAACAGTTCCCGACTCATCATCTGCCGCGAAACCTGGGCTGCCCGTCGTCGTCTGCTTGCTGAGTTCTGAACACCCGCCCGACCGCCATGGATCAATGGCAGGGCTATCCGGACGCCGCTGGCGCTTCGAGACGATATAATGGCAAGAACCAAATGACCCCCGGACGGGAATACGCTCAACAAGGTGGTCAAGGACAAGTCCAGCCGCCCGTCGGCTTCAGAAACGATCAATACCAGGGAGCCATGAGCTTGCATTCCGCCCAACCTAGTGCGACCTCACCCATTACCACCCCGCAGCTTCGCGACGGGAATGGCGACGTCCCCATGCAGGACGCCCACGACCCTTACGGTGCGATGAAGTACCCAATGCGGCCTCATCACCAGTCTCACCTCTCCGGTGGTCGATCGTCAAATCTGCACTCGCCTTCCGAGCCATCGGCTGCTGCTCAGCGGTACTCGCCCATGGAGGTGCTCTCACCTACATCGCCGTACGGTTCCAAATCGTCCGGAGCTCAGGGCCATTTCTCGACGCCGCATAGCCAGCGCCAGTCGCCAACTCGAGCCGATTACCCGCCCACAAGCCCTTCCTACTACGGCCGACAGGGATCCCAGCTTCCTCCCATGGCGCCCTATGCGAACGCTTCGGACAACTACCCGTCCTCGGCCGTCGCTACTCTGGACGGCACTTTCACTAACGACCCGAAGTCGCCTAGAAGGGCGCTCCAACCTACCATGAACATGCCTATGGAGAAGAGACCTGTACCCCAGTTCAAGAAGGTTGGCACCGCGACCGATCTCCGGCCAAAGGTCAATACCCAGCCGCCGTTCCGACGAGCCAACCCCGAGGGAGGATTTATAAGCGTAGGACAGCTCTCTGCGATGTTGTGTCGAAAGCCCAGCTAAACTATTATAGCCCCTGCAAGCTCTCACCGTTCACCTACCCGCAACTTATCGCATTTGCAACCCGAACTTCAAATACGAATCTTCTCGAAATCCCCGCCGAGTCTTGACCAAACCAAGCAAGGGATCGAAGAACGATGGGTACGATAATGAGGACAGTGACTACATCCTATATGTCAACGACATTCTGGGCTCTGAGGAAGCCGGCCACAAGTACGTCTCGGATCCCTCTTGGTCAATCAAGAGTTCCTAACCATCTGTTCAGGAACCGATACCTCATCCTCGATGTGCTTGGCCAAGGTACCTTCGGACAGGTCGTCAAGTGCCAGAACTTGAAGACCCAAGAGGTCGTGGCTGTCAAGGTCATCAAGAACCGAACTGCGTACTTCAACCAGAGCATGATGGAGGTGTCTGTGTTAGATTTGGTATGCTTGTGCCTTGCTGTAAAGTCTAGGTGCAAAAGCTAACGACTGCGCAGTTGAACACCAAGCTTGACAAGAATGATGACCACCACTTACTCCGGCTGAAAGACACCTTTATTCATCGACAGCATCTTTGCTTGGTATTCGAACTACTGAGCGTCAACCTTTACGAACTGATCAAGCAGAATCAGTTCCGTGGTCTGAGTACGACGCTCGTGCGGGTCTTCGCGCAACAGCTGCTGAACGGTCTGGCCCTCCTCAACAAGGCGCGGCTGATACACTGCGACTTGAAACCGGAGAATATCCTACTCAAGAACCTCGAGAGCCCGATCATCAAGATTATCGATTTTGGTTCAGCTTGTGACGAGCGGCAAACAGTGTACACTTACATCCAGTCGCGCTTCTACCGATCACCGGAAGTATTGTTGGGTCTCCCCTATTCGTCCGCAATCGACATGTGGTCGCTTGGCTGTATAGTAGTCGAGCTCTTCCTCGGTTTGCCACTCTTCCCAGGCTCCTCGGAATACAACCAGGTATCGCGAATCGTCGAGATGCTTGGCAACCCACCAAACTGGATGATCGAAGTCGGCAAGCAAGCAGGAGACTTCTTCGAGAAGAGGCAGGATGAGTTTGGTCGCAAAACGTATCATCTCAAGAGTATGGAGCAGTACTCTCGAGAGCGTGGAACGAAGGAACAACCCAGCAAGAAGTATTTTCAGGCTGCTACGCTGCCGGAGATCATCAAAACGTACCCGATGCCGCGGAAGAACATGAAGCAGAGTGAAATTGATCGAGGTAAATACCGCATTCATGACACGACAGATGGCGACTAACCACTCTCCTAGAAATGAATAACCGAGTTGCCTTCATCGACTTCGTCCGGGGCTTGCTCACGATAAGTCCCCTGGAAAGATGGTCGCCTCAACAGGCGAAGCTTCATCCTTTCATCACCCAGCAGAAGTATACCGGACCTTTCGTACCGCCAATGAACCTGAAGGCTAGCTCGCTCAACCGATCTCCAGCACCCGGCACTCAGCAGCAGCAACAAGCCGCCGAACTGAGCAAGCAAAGGGCGCAAGCAGCACAAGCTCAAGCGCAAGCGGCTGTTCAAGGAGCCTACGGGATGCAGGGTAGTCAGTATCCTGCTTCACCTCATGCGCAGGCTCCAATGTATTCCAACAATGCCATGTACACTCAAGGCGGAAGCCATACTAACGCCCCGCCCCCATACGCGACGCAACAGTCTCCTTATGGCCCGATGGTCATGAATCAAGCGCCAGCACAGATGCCTCCGGCGAACTATGCTGGTATTCCTCAACAAAATCTGTATCAACAAGCGACGGTTCGAGCTGGTCGTCAACGTTCGTCGACGATGGACCAGCAGCAGAGTGGTATCCCTGCGGCGATTCAGAGAGTTGCTAGCCACCTCGATCCGAGCCAACCCATCCGACTGCAACCTAGTCCAGCATACTACCCCCCACCCGCCGATGGTATGGGTCTGCAAGATCCTGGAGCTGGTAGCAGAGTTGCTGGTCGAAGAGACAGCCGAGCGCAGAGGGGTGGTGCCGCCAGAGGCAATAATCGGGACTTCATTCGAAACCTGGAAGAACGAACGCTCGAAGAAGGATTCATGGGTGGCAATACCCAAGGCTGGCATTGAGAAGGTCTTATCACACGAGTCGACCCAGAACGGGCTCACCGTATGTGTTAGCCTGTACTGGGGCCTCCAAAGACTCATTTGCCGTACGCTAGGAGCTCGGAGCTCGGAGCTCCGTCGCGAGAGCCCATTGCCACGGCACAAGCTATGACGCGTCTGCGACCCGGACGCGAAGTCATCAGGCGCGAGGCGTGAGACGTGTAAAATACCCTTGGAAGCGAGGGATCAGACTATATTGTCCGCGGATCCTGGGTTCGTCGCACTGGCTGCACGACGGAAGACTGAGGAAAGGCTGCGCATGCGTCGGGACTGGAAATCTAGCTGAGGTATCCCAACAGCTGCTGATGCCCACCAGGTGGGACGTCGTCCGATGCCGCCAGTAGATGCACTTGTGTGGCAGCAGAACATGTTCCCACACCGCATTGACGAAGGTCGGGCATTGCAGGCTTGCGTTTGTGTCCCTCACATCTACCATTTTCTATATCTTGGGTTAGCATGGGTTTCGTCGGTGGCCCGGAGGATTCGCAGCTCTGCTAGCAAGAGCTTCCTCGGATTCGGTACACCATTCGAAGGACGCACGGAGGAGGGATCACTTGACGATTGGCTGCTGGATCAAGCTTGCTGCGAACGAATGCATTATTACGGCTGCAGCTGCTATAGTCCCTGTCTGTGTATGTACGAGGAGAAGAATGACTGTCGAGGCGCCTGCGAATGCATTGGGTTTATTTCCTCCCCACCGGAGCCTCTTTCTCCTTCCAAACCTGTTGATGTCTACCTCCCTCCCAGCAAAGGCATAATTCTCTTCTGCGCAGTCGGCTCCGGTTTCCCTGCCTCTTTGCCCTACCCCATCGTCACACACGAAATCAGCGCTTGTCGTCGCAAATGGGGGCGAGGTCCCCCCTTTAGACACATTTATAGCACTTTGCGATAATGATCACGACGCAGCGAAAGCAGATCTGAGATGATTTCTCGTATTACGGAAGCACTCTAATCTACATATTATCATACTCCGGGGATCGTGCCGAGAAAGGTGGAAGCACCCACCTACATACTCTTACACTTCGGGGTTCAGAGTTTGTGCCGAATAAGTTAGAATGTCTTGCCAGCGAGGGGCCTTGGCCAACTCGGCGCCAAGCAGTCTTATTGCTTCACCAACATCCAGACCGTCGTTCACCATCTTGACAACTGTGCCGCGCTCCTGGAGTGCCACGTACACGCCCCCTATATCCTTCCCCTCGCGAGCCTTCTGGAACACCTCGACGGTCTCGTCCGGCCTGGCGCGCTGTTCGAACCCCTTTATCGCCACGTCTCGGGGGGACTCGACATAGACCGACAGCCCGGAGTAGGCACCCCCAATCTGGTCCAGCTGGTCAAGGAGGTCTCCGGCAGACGAACACTCCAACCCCTGGACGACCAGGCCTCTGTGTGGGTACTTGTCGGCACGCTCCCAGAGCACCTGGTAGTTCAGCCACTTGGACACTCGGTCCTCCCCCTTGACCCTGCGGTTGTGTAGC
Organism: Anthostomella pinea; assembly: GCA_963556695.1. Taxonomy (NCBI): domain Eukaryota; kingdom Fungi; phylum Ascomycota; class Sordariomycetes; order Xylariales; family Xylariaceae; genus Anthostomella; species Anthostomella pinea. The sequence goes on along the minus strand of CAUWAG010000008.1, from coordinate 1,719,765 downwards.
TGGTAGAAGGAGGAGAACGGGTCCAGGCGGTACTGCATGAGGACGTGGTTGGGGATGAATTTCCCGCTCCGGATCAGGCGGTCGATTTCGGGCATCTGCCCAACCGAGGGGCTTGCGAGGTATCTCGCCATGGTCTGCTCGTAGTCGGTGAGCGACACGAACTGGAATCCAAGCGCGTTGGCTAGCTAGGCTGGCGCCTAGGGTGCGCCGGCCGCTGCGGAACTTGCCGAAGATGAATATTACTGGGGGCAGTGGTCTTTCTTGGTATACTTCTGTCATGTTGGGCTTGTAGTCTAGCTCGACTAGTTTCGACCATAGGAACGTGAAGACTATCACCTCCTTGCTCGCGTTAGTTGATGAAGAGGCCACTTTTTCTTTCTCGGTGTTTGCCCGTTGTTGGATGATAGATGCCTGTCTGTGTGTCATGTATGTTAGTGGTTTTCTGCTCTGTTTTTCTGGAAGCAGATGCCTGTGCGTGACGATGGTGGTGGTTCTGCCTTACTAGAAGCAGATTCTACATCAAGTGGCAGTCAACGGTGTTTACCTATATACATGTGTGTTCGACTCTCATCGTCAAGCTCCTCCAAGTCGCTCCACCGCAGGACAAGATAAGAGTCCCATCCCATATCAGTGCAAACAAAAGCATTCTTTACTCAACAATGGGGAAAAGGTTCACATCGGACGCCGTTGTTTAGAAGAACAAGCAACTAGTTTCATAGCAACGACAAAGGTTCGGGGACTACTTGCTGCTCCTTGAAAGCAAGCTAGGAAACAATCGTATTATTCAGATCTTTGAGCGAGAATCGGGGCTTATATTACCTGATGCTATGCTACTGGTGGCAAGCCACAAAAGAGGTAGGTAGACCGCATACTACTTGCTAGGTACCTACCTCTGCGGCGCGTAGCAGCGGTCACGATGTGAAAGAAGATGACAACAAACTTACTCAAGGCACTTACTTGGTGGCCACGGCAAAGTGGTGGTGAAGAGGCAGTGCGAACGAGGAGGCGGGCAATGGTCTTTGACTATTACAAGTAAATAGCCCTTCTGACGTACAACTATATATCCCAAATATACAATGGCCATCTACACTAGTCGGAGGATACGTATAGAAGATATATATTACAATTATCGGTTCTCCTGAACGAGGCGCCAGGAAGTGAAAGTGTCAAGCCAGCCGACTACATAAAATATAGCTGAATTTCCACGCCCTCCACCCCCTTACCCCCCCGCCCCCCTTACCTATCCCGTAGGAGACACCCTCCTCCATACCCACGCCCTCCTCCTCACATCCGGATGCGACCAGCCCCACGCCAGCAGGAACGTGACGAACGACAGCGGCAGCTACACCTCAAAAAAGCGCTGCAGCGTCATGCCGCCGAGCAGGGCGTCGCCCAGGTCCTGCTGCATGGAGAAGATGCCGGCGACCAGACTAAAGGGGATGAAGAAGGTCGCCAGGAAGGTAAGGCGCCCGATGTTGTGGTTGTCCTTCAGCCCGCGCCGCGCGTCCTCGATGGTCATGACGGCCGTTACGACGGCCGTCAGCCGGTCGATGCGCTGCTGGTATTCGTCTAGGGCTGCGCGGATGGTTAGGAAGTCTGCCTCGTAGGCTGTGATGGGGTGGTGGTGTTTGGTTCCTTTCGGCGGCGTTGTCGTGCGCTGCTGGCCCACGGACACGGGCGCGGACGCGGGTGGTACTGCCGGTACCGTGATTGTGTCCATGGGCGGCGGTGGCTGGCACGGGAAGCGGAAGACGTGCCGCAGCGTCTCGTCCACCATTTCGCGGTACAGCGGCACGAACCGCCGCCACATGTGCAGCTTCTCCAGCGCGTGCTTGGAGTGGCGGTCGGTCGCGAACTTCTCGGGCTTGACCACCTCGAGGTCGATCTGGCAGAGCCGCGTCTTGATGTAATCGCACATGGTTTGCCACTCGGAGCAGGCGAGGTGCAGCAGCGTCTGCATCGGGACGTGGGCGTTCGAGGTCGAGGGCGTTAAGAAAGCTTCCGTGTGCGTCGCCCAGTGCATGAAGTCGTCGAAGAAGAGGTTCGGCTTGAGGGACTCACCGGCCAGGGGTGCGCGCTCTGCGAACGAACGGGGTGTTGGCGTCTGGCGGCAGTTCCGCCGGCCGCCCCAGAGCGGCTTCCCATGCTTCACCGTCGGGTCGAGAAGTAGGACACCTATGCCTGGTTTAGCTACCGCCCTATTTTGTCTCGCACTCCGCTGCTTTCCATCCGACCAACTTACCGATAGAGCTCCCAGCCTGCGCGTGGTTAGGCGGCAGCCAATACGTCGCACGGCACCGAGTGATGGCGACAATGGCGCCGTTCTTGTCCCACCACGCCCGGTTGCTCAAGTCGTCGTCGGGTCTTCGCAGCACGTTGAAGCCCTGCGCCTCTTTTGTCGCGTCCTCAAACTCGGCACTCGAGTCGAAGTATCTGGCTGTAACGTAGCGCATCTGAAGCCAATTGCGCCGGCGGCCGACCAGCTCCGGGACGGGCGGGTCTCGCCATCTGTCGCGCACGTTGTACCACGCGTAGTCAACGATGTGCGAGCGGAAGAAGTCCGCGTCGATGTTGAGCTCCTGACCCAGCGCCTCGATGACGTCTCGGGAGAGGTCGTGCACGACATACAACCGGAACTTCACGGCGGCACCAGGCGAGAGGCCGTCCCGCAGGCTCTGCCGCAGCCGATCCGCCGAGTGGATCTCCTTCATCTTCACCTCGCTGGTGTCGTCATAGTCCAGCACGCGAACTCTAGTCCTGCGAAGTCGCTCGTTCCAGGCGGCTCGCCGTGGCCCCGGCTCATAGGGTGCGAGTTCGATGTCCTAGTTTAGCACAGAGGAACTAGGACACGGTTCCGGCTTCGGTTTCGGCTCCTCCGGGCGGATGTCTTTCCACCGCTGCGGCACGGTGCCAACTTCCATGAAGTCCGCGAGCAGCCGGAGATGCGGCCAGTCGGCGGACGCCTCGCGTACATATTTGAGATAGGGCTGTCTTCAAGACAAAAACAACACCCCGTGTTAGTAAACTGGAACACCCGGACGTGGTCGTGATCGTGATCGAGATCGAGAGCGGTCTAGGATCGAACTTACGGGTCATCCTCCCTCCAGTCTTCACTGAGCGTCTCGTAAAGCTTGTCGTCATATGCATCGCCAATCTTGTCATATGCCTGCGTACGCAGCTCAGGTTTGAACCACGGATCATCGCCCTCGGCCGGGGTGAACCAGGATTTCGTCATGGCGAAAACGAAAAGTCAGTTGGGTCCCTCTAGCCAGCGCGGTGGACACTTCTAGCAACGAGTTGAAGAATGAATAGAAGAGTTTTGGAAGGGCGAGGGATCTCTGCGGCTCGCGGTTGGCGGCAACCCGTCCATTTTCTACAGGAGAGTCCGAAGGCAGGCTGAGGCTGAGATGGTGATTACTGATGCCGCCCCCAATCCAGCCTGCCGCCACCTGCACATACGAAATTGACTCGGTTTACGGCAGCGAGTGACATGAGTTCGACAGGGGAAGGACGCGGTCCCGCGCGGGTGATTTGTCACGGGGAGAAGAAAAAGAAAAAAAGAAGGGAAAAGAAAAAAAGAAGGGAGAAGAAGAAAAGAAGGGAGAAAAAGAAAAAAGTAGGGAGAAAAAGAAAAAAAGAAGGGAGAAAAAGAAAGGAGGATTTGGAGATCTGCAGGCATGTGGTCTCAGCCGCAGACATATCCCTGCACAGGACCTTGGGCCATCCTGTCGAGGGCGCTCATGGTTGGGAAAGAAAGTTTGATCCTCCTATCCTCTGGCTCTGGAAAGAGTAATATCGTATCAATCGATGGACCGGGCGATAGCTGCGACCAAATGATGATGAGCCACCGTTAAGGCGATTAGATTCCCATGGGCGCGGATATGTCGCCCCTGATTTATAACAAGCCCATCTTGAACCCCAATATTGTGTGATTTAAGAAGACCCAGGGTGATCACTATCAAGGCGAAGGAAGATGCTGTATCCTGTATGGATTACACCTGACATTATGCCTGCTGTCTATCGATTCCATGCACCCCCTGGCGCAAACAATGCCTGCCGGGCGCCCGAAGGCCCGTTCTGCATGCAAGCAGCAAATCTTGCCCTTCATTGATCGGCCTGATCGCCGTCATGAAGTCGCAGTGGGAAGAAGGTGGGCATATCGATGGTCGCGGTAGTATAGTACGTGATAAGCAAGCTCGGCAGCATACTTGCTAATAGCCTACGTCGCGTTCGCAGCTAGCAGCTAGCGGCGGTCATCGCGATACTCAGGACGAAAACTGTCACGATGAGTATCGCGGGGATCGCCACGGTAGTTGTCATGGGTGCTGTAAGGGGACTTGTCTCGATGGTCATCGCGGTAGTGGCGCCGATTGTCCTCGGTCCCTCGATCACCACGCTCCGGCGGGGAATCCTATCGCCCCGGCCGGAAGCCCCGGCCTCGACGGCTTCCACTACCGTTACTGTAGTTGTCGTTGCTACTGCTGTTTCGGGGGTATAGCTTGTCGCTGTAGAGCGTTCCTCCCTTCACATAGCTACCAGTAAGATCGCGCTGATCTACCGCTTCGTGATCCATCGGGTCGTCAAACCCCATGGACCCGTCGACCAACACACTATTGTCGCCTGCTCGTGTCTCGTTGGTGCGATGGGAACGAGGGCCGGTAGGAGGAGGCAGAGGAGGATTGTACGAAGAGCCACCAGGTTTCAGGTACACGTGGAGCGTTCTACCGTCGGCCTATATCATAACTTCTTAGTAATCTTTCTCTAATGCAATTGTACAAGGTTGCATAGAAGTAAGGCTTACCGTCTGGTTGTGAAATGTTGCGATCACACTATCCGCGCCCTCCTTGCTCTCGAACACGATCTCTGCAATCACAATCGGGTGGGTCTTAACCAACCGACAGCTGCTGACGAGCCCTCCTACCGGCGTCATGGCGCTCTCGATGTCGGCGGCCGTGGTGCCGGGCGCAAAGTTCTGAGCCATCACTGCGAAGGGTCCGGCCAGACCCCTGATAGTAATACCGCGCTGAATGGGCTGCGGTGCTTGAACATTCATCTGCTGGTGTGCATTGGATGGTGACGAGGCAGTTCGGTCGAATGCATTGGCAAGCCTAGCAGTACGGTTTGCGCGCGCAGCCGGAGCTGCAGGTCGTGATCTAGGGAGGGTGGTTCCCGGCGCGTGGATGCGAGCGGCGAGCGAATTCGGTGCTGGTCGTTGCGCCACGGGTCTGGCACCGTGCAGGTCATGTGTCCATGCGCCATCAACGTTTCCAGGCGGGATGCGCGCAGCAGAGGAGACTCGCTTCACGGCGATATGAGTCGGTGAGGTCTCGAGGCGGTGTTGCATTTGGGAGAACATACCTTCTTCACACCAACTCGGCTGGCCAGCGAACCCCCAACGTTGGATTTAAGGGGCGCACTGTTGCGGCGCTTGCCATCTCGGTTGAAGATTCGCGCGGCGAGGTCCTCATTCTTCTTGCGCTCGCGGCCTGCACGGTCAGGTATCAGTTTCTGGGAGGCCATTCGCATAGTAGTCTTTTGGATGCTGCCCATGGCAGAGGGTCCATGTCGCTCCCATGGAACTCGAGGCAAAATGCCCACAAACAGTCTATTGTGATTCGCAAACGTACCTTCCTTGATGATCTTCTCGAATTCGGTCGCATGTTTCTTCGACATGGTGCCGGTTGTCGAGCTTTACTTGTGGGTCGGCTCCTGTGAGTATGTTCAAGGTGATCCGTGGGGATAGAAAGGGAGAATGATTGGCTGTTCAAGAATTCACAGCCGGTGTAAACTGATAAGAATCCCAGCGAGCTTACCGCAGGACTAGACACAAAGGCGGGAAGTGAATGAAGAGCAATGCCAGGTGATCAGAATGAGAAGACGGCGCTGAGATTGCAGGTCGTCTGCAAACCAACCGAGCGCTGTGGTCGGCGCGTGAACCTTTGATGATTGTGGCTGGTGGCGCTTTTACAGGGATCAGCCTAGATCAGCTGAGCTTTGTGGCTGTGCGGAATCAAAGCTTGTGGCTATGAAAATGATGAGCACTGACCATCTGCATTCCACCTAGCGATTAGGGTCAAGCGAGGACGGCTCAGCCCACACAAACTCCTGCATCCGAGCAAAATTGACGGCTCCTCAATTTCGGGCCTCTTGCCAAAAAACTTCAATTCCCATCACCAAGGTTTCCTTTTCTCAACCTCACGAATTACGACTAGACCGTCAACATGGGTCGCGTGGTACGTGGCAACCGCAGCGCATATTCGCGCTGGGCCCTGCCAACATTCGAGATGCTAATCTGCATTCCAGATTCGTAACCAGAGAAAGGGCAAGGGCGGTATCTTCAGTAAGTCTACCTCAGCTTCCGCAGGATCATTGATCGCTGCATCCCGCGGACGTCTTTGCTCACATCGCAACCCAACTAGCCGCCAACACCCGCCTCCGAAAGGCTCCGGCCAAATTCCGAAACCTCGACTTCGCGGAACGCCATGGATACATTCGAGGTGTGATCAAGGACATCATCCACGACCCCGGTCGTGGTGCTCCTCTCGCCCAGGTCGTCTTCCGCTCCCCGTACAAGTTCAAGCAGGTCCACGAGACGTTCATCGCCAACGAGGGCATGTACACCGGTCAATTCATCTACGCTGGCAAGAACGCTGCTCTGACTGTCGGAAACGTCCTCCCCCTCGGTTCCATGCCCGAAGGTACCGTCGTCTCCAACGTCGAGGAGAAGGTTGGTGACCGTGGCACGCTCGGCCGTACGTCCGGCAACTACGTCACCATCGTTGGACACAACCCCGACGAGGGCAAGACCCGAATCAAGCTCCCCTCGGGTGCCAAGAAGATTGTCAGCAGCAGCGCACGAGGAATGATTGGTATCGTCGCTGGTGGTGGCCGTACCGACAAGCCTCTCCTGAAGGCTTCGCGTGCCAAGCACAAGTTCGCTGTCAAGCGCAACAGCTGGCCCAAGACTCGTGGTGTTGCCATGAACCCCGTCGACCATCCCCACGGTGGTGTAAGTGCAATTATGGAGGTAGACGAGATGGACGCGGTACTGACAGGCATTCTCAGGGTAACCATCAACATATCGGAAAGGCTTCGACCATCTCGAGATACGCGGCACAGGGACAGAAGGCGGGTCTTATTGCTGCGAGAAGAACGGGTCTGCTTCGTGGTACCCAGAAGACAAAGGAGTAGACTGTTTATTACGGTCATGGTTCATCAAGGCGGATGGAGTTTACCTCGTTCTTTGCATCTCAAGGTACCGGTGAGCTCACTAAGAGATAGGCTCAATGGAAGTACCCGGCATCAGACAATGCATTTGGCTCAGGTGTCTCGTTATGAAGTGACTAGAGCATGGAAGATGGCACAAACTGCTCCCCGATTCAGCAGGACGGGCACGGCCTATGGATTGCCTTGTGTGATTCGGATGAGCGTACACGAGGCCAGAATGCGAAGTCCAAGATGAACTCCTAATTATCCACCATTTGCTGCGTGACAGTGCACTTTACCCAGCCCAACATGTCATGGTTGGACTTCGTGTTGACCGCTCAGTAGCACCTCCGGGCTGGATGCTGCTCTTGAGCACAAGAAATCAGTGTACTATTAAAGCAAAATGCTTGGGACTTAGTACAGTCAACCCTCATAAGTCTCCGTCCGTCATGCTTCTGTCAACTCTTAAATGTTAATGCTAAATTCGTATTAATAGAATAAGCAGCCTAGAATAAGCAGGTTTCTAACGACTCTGGACTGTTTCTATAAGCAACCTTCGTTCCACCAAATCTCGAGATAGGCAGTCCGACTGCAGTATCAAATGAAGCAAATACAGATATGCTTGCCTCCCAGGGGATTACTCAGATCGGCCCAGCGATGCTACTCTTTTGAAGGAGTGGTCAAACCCCACCGCGATTAACCCCACCATCAGCTATCGGTCGCAGTACAAAAACTTCCCCCGCCATAAGGGCACTTACTATTATTACTACTACCGTCCTTCTTCACCAATACATCACCAATACATCGCCAACTAGCCAGACAATTCCCTATCCACCATGGCCGCCTCCAAGAAATTCGCACTCTTGTGCCTGGAGAACCCGCTGCTTGGTGAGTTCGATCTAATATGAGTCCAATTGGGTCTCTCAGTCTCGTCACCCTGCTTGCTACCCCGCTGACACCAGGCCTCGCGCCCCTCGCCCAGACATCCAAGCGGTCGGCACCGAGGAGCTGCTGAACAAGTACGGGCTCAAGGCCAACGACGCGATCCTGGCCGAGGCCAAGCACCTGCCGCTGTACGAGGAGCTGCTGAACAACTACGACGCGAAGCTGATCGCGGGCGGCGCGGCGCAGAACACGGCCCGCGGCGCCTCGTACATCCTGCCCGCCAACAGCGTCGTCTACCTGGGCGGCGTCGGCGACGACAAGTACGCCGCCATCCTGCAGGACGCCGTCAAGCAGGCCGGCCTGCGCGTCGAGTACCGCGTCGACCCGACGGAGCCCACGGGCCGCTGCGGCGTCGTCATCACCGGCTACAACCGCTCCCTGTGCACCGACCTGGCCGCCGCCAACCACTACGACCTCGACCACCTTAAGAGCCCCGAGATCTGGAAGTTGGTCAAGGGCGCTGAGTTTTACTATGTTGGTGGCTACCACTTCACCGGTATGTGATGATATATGTGCTTGTGCGACTGCTGGTTTACTGCTGCCCTGCCTTCATATCAATCTTCAACCCCTGGAGAAGAATGAAGCGATAGTTTCAGGGGCGGGAACGAGCAGGAGCAGCGCAGCAAAACAACCAGAATCACAATCTAACCCCTGAACCCCCTATGCAGTCTGCCCACCCGCCATCATGGCTCTAGGTGAAGAGGCCGCCGCCAACGACAAGACCTTCGTCGTCAACATGTCGGCCCCCTTCATCGCCGAGTTCTTCAAGGACCCGCTCGACGCGAGCGCCAAGTACTGGGACGTCGTCATCTGCAACGAGACCGAGGCCGCTGCCTACGCCAAGTCGCACGACCTGCCCTCGGGCGAGTCCGACATCGCCGCCGTCGCACGCGCCCTCGCCGACCTGCCCAAGGCCAACGACAAGCGAAGGCGCCTCGCCGTCGTCACCCAGGGCACCCTGCCCACCCTCGTCGCCACCCAGGGACAGCAAGACGTCAAGGAGTACCCCGTCCACGCCATCGCCGCCGACCAGATCAATGACACCAACGGCGCTGGTGACGCCTTTGCCGGCGGCTTCGTGGCCGGTCTTGTCCAGGGCAAGCCCCTTGACGCCTGTGTCGACATGGGACAGTGGCTTGCGCGGTTGAGCATCCAGGAGTTGGGCCCCTCGTGAGTTGCTCCTTTCCTTATCCCTTCTTTGTGTCTGTAATATGTATCAGCCCCCTTTCTCTTGCTTTCCACATTGATCACGACTACTCTTGAACACACATAAACACATGCAATAGTTATAGTAACAATCGCTGTATCATTCCTGCCTATGTAGGTCAATCTGAGGCCGGGTTACTTCCTGCATCACACCAGTTGCAAACTTCCTATTCATACTCAATCTCGCTTCGCTTCCTTTCGCTTCCCTTTCCTGATCACTACATCTGCTGTTCTCCCATCCCCTGACATACAGCTTAATGACTGCGCTGAATCTGACCTCGACAAGGTACCCGTTCCCCAAGCAATCCTACCAGCCCTCTTCGTGAGTTCTGGAGCCGAAAGAAGAATAACCACTTCAACCAATAGCATAGTACCGTCCACCACACTTTGACGTTACTCAACTTTACGCAAAGGGCCGGCGTTCTAGATGGATAGGGTGGTCTGGGAGCATGGCATTTGTGATGGCGAAATCAAAATATCGTCGCTAATTTTTCCCTTTTCCTTTGCTGGGTTTCAACAACTGGGAAAGTCTTGAACCTTCTTTTCCACGGGAAATTTCCCTCATCTGAATCGACTGCGCACGAGAAAGAGTCGCAGCAAGCTAGCCTAGATCTGTAGATCTGAGACCTTCTGAATAAAGAACTTTCAACGGTTCACGCTGCTCAAGGCTGACCGAGTCGTGCTTCTCACAAGGTTCCGTGGCGGTGTATAGCCCGAAAGGGCTGTATCATTCGCAGGTAAACATAGGTTGACGTGGCGACCGAGTGAATGTCCCATACTGAGTAAAAGTTGACCTGAAGTATTCTCTTGCCAACGGCGGAAGTGAGTGGCTGACGCTTGTAAAATAGATAACAAGAGCCCGACATGAAATCACTTGGGACGTGGTTTGGTGAGATTATTCATCAGGGCAGCCTGAAGAATTTGCTGGTCGTAGGACAGCTCGGCGGAGCCTGTAGCCTCCTTGAGCTGATTCCGAAAGTGTGTAGGCTCATCGCGATTATTGGTCCCCCCGCCTAGTCGGCCAAATGGTGTGCTTGCACTGAACATGTTCCCGTTGCAAGCAACTGATTGAGAAGGGGAGCGGTGGGCTGGGGTACCGCCATAGAGGCTACTCGGATGCGAAAACGCGAGAGAAGAGCCAGTTGCGGCAGGCTCGGGGAGCCAAGGTGAGTACGACTGGTACTCCTGCTGATAGGCCATGGCAGATGCATCTCGCTGCCTTTGAAAAGGACCAAGTGGCTGCACATCTCCGATGTTGCTGGGCTTGGCGTACTGTTGCTTGAGGCGTGGGAAAGAACCTTGATTCGCACTTGGTCGGCCTTGGCCTATGGGGCTTTGAATTCTAGCGCTGGTGTCATGGCGGCTTGATGAACGTTCCATATGGCTTGGCGCAAGCTTGTTGTTCAGATGAGATGTGCCCGGTGAACTCAGGCCGTGTTGGGCGTACAAAGCCGAAGTCAAGCTATCGAGAACGGCATTGCGCGAAGTTTGCATGTACGCGTCGTATTCATCCTGAGGAGAGTTACCGCCGCTCGACGTCTTGAGGGCCGGCCCAGGGGCTGCATATGTCGCGCCAGTTCGAGGCGAAAAGGCATCGCGATTAGGCTGATTAAGGGGGTTGTCTAGGTCATTCAAATATGGGGACGAGTCGGAGCCATCGAACTGGGCGGTTGCACTCCGCGGTACGTAGGCCTGATCGGGACCCAGCTGATTCTGGCCTTGGCTGGTTGACCGGTGTGGGGTGGGAGTGTAGAAATACCCCCATGGAAGATTTGGAATCGTCTTGGAGACAGGGGAAGGCTGAGCCGGGCTCGCGTCCAGAAGACCAAAGACCTCGTTCGCCGTGGAAGAATTCATACCGTAGCTTGGTTCGGCCTGAGTCTGGCTCGACCGGGGCCGATCATCATCCATTGGGTCCAAAAGCTTGTTAACCATGTTGATCATCTCACTGTCTTCACTGAGATCAGCATCGAGAAAAGCTGGCGGTGGGTTCTCGAGGGATTTGCCTTTGTCCAGTAGACCATCTGGCTTGACGATGGGCTCGGTAATATTATCCATATTGGCTTGAATCGGTCTAACAGAAGCCATGCCAGCTGCTGACGAGTCGGGTCCCTTGTGGACAGTACGTTCAGGAGCTGCCTTTGGATCGCCGGGACTGAGTTTGCTCATGATGCGAGCCATGCTGGCTTCATCAGAGTAGACTGGCAACGGGCCGTCTTCTGTAAAGACCCAGGTTTCCATCTCACGATCACCTTGAGTGCTGACGGTTAGCCCTAGTGGGAATTTGGTACTCCCAGCAAGGAACACTCCGCAGCAGACGATGTCTCTGATGCGCCAGACAGTCTCCGTTTCCGGCTTGAACTGGCGGCCGAAGACGATTTGACGAGGCTTGCGGGTCTTCTGTCTCTTTGGTGGCTTTGTGCCTTCTTGTTCTCCAACGTGTAGGAAGAGCGGCAACTTTCGATCGTTGAGAGGTCTAAGACCTTGAGCCTCTGCATCTTCTGGCAGTAGGTACTTCGAAGAAGTCGTAGCCAGGGTTGGATCAACATAAACATTGAGTAGGGTCAATGAATCAGCAAGAAGGCTATATGCCTCTCTGAGGTGTGGCTCAAGATACTCCTGGTACTTGATGAAGTCGGCTCTCGTAATATAGATCCAAGAGATGTAGATGCGGAGGAACGGGAGGAGCTTCATGAGTGCTGGCCCAAAACTGATTGTGGTATCGGCATCGTTGTCTTTGCTGGCTGCCTCGGGGACAGGTACGGTTTCGTCGTAGAACGCAGTTTTTAGTAGACGAAGGAGGATCAAGATTGTGCGAACGTTGAAACGCAGTAGAAATTGACACGATTGAGATGCTTCCATGGTCCAAGAAGCTTTCAAGCACTTGTTAGTATGATGAACGGCCACACGACTGGGGCTGTGATTAGACTTACTTTTTACTTTGTCTGTAGCGACATCGTACGCTGCGATGTTGATGAGTATCATCTTGCGCAGAGTTGCCTCATTGCCTTCAGACTTCATTGCAATCTCCACGCGATGTAGGACTTCCTCCTCCAACTCCGACTGCTGGGAAAATTGCTTTCCCTGGAAGTAGAAGGCATGAAGTCGTACAAACCACGTAATCATGGCCTCAGAGGGGTCCTTGACTGGGCCCCTGCGTGAACTCGCAGAATTCTCGAGACCTTTGAACTCTCGTTCAACGTTGCCGAGTCCTAGTTCGTGTGGTTTGGCGATGGCAATAGCACGGTAGAAGTGGTAGACTATGTCTAAATGCTGCCCCTGAACCTGATACAGCACAGCCATCTGATGGTGAGCAGAGCCATCCTCGGCGTCGATGATGTTCGCCAAGCCGTAGTAGTCTAGGGCCTTATCGAAGGTCGCTTTCGAAAGCTTGTCCGATATTTGGCATCGATATCTAGCCAGGTCGCCTAGACGTACCAGAGTAGTCTGGCAAGACTTGAGAATCATGGCACGCAGCGTAGCCGGAGGTTGAACGTTGTCGGACATGGCTTGGGTAGGCTCCAGGTCCGTACCATATGCAGCTTGGCGCAACTCAGGGATGTAGAAGCGTCCGGACAGTCGTTGTATGTACACACGATAGAAGGACTCGGAAGTCTTCAAGAAGCCTCGGTAAAGCTTGTCCAGCTTCCGTCTCTGCACAACCTGGTTCTGTGACATCAAACGGCTCATGACCTTTCGGTATTCACCATTCAGAAACGTATGCGCCTGCCACAGGGAATGTTCGACCTTCTTGTCGAAGCCATACTCGAAGTCACGGAATATAACCTGCATGCAAGCCAGGCGAAGTCTGATACCGGAATTAGTATAGGAGCAGTGGTCTAGGTATAAGTGGGTATGAATTTACTCGGCCATGGTCTCTTCAGCCTCCTCAAACCGAGTGGTGTAGTTAATATTACCCCGCTCTTTCTTGAGATTCGAGATCTTTGCCAGTATATCTGTGCGGATCTTCTGGGCATCCCTACTAAGAAGTTAGCAAGCCTCCTAGACGAGCTGAGCTGAGCTGAGCTGAGCTAAGCTGAGCTGAGCTGGGCCGACCGAGCCTCCATGTGAATGCTCTGGCGCACAAGGAATCAAGAACATACCGCCAGCTCGCCCTCGCTATATCTCGTGGGTTCTCCATGGCGGGCGAATGCGAAGTATAGCGAAGCCGTGTCAAGCTATCTGTAATTGACAAGGGTTGCTAACGAGGAGGAGTGGTCCGGGTGGAGGACAGCCAGCAAGGCCGGAGCGCAAAGGCAGCTGCAGTTGCTGTACTAGTGTCGACCGAAGGGGTATCGGGAATAGAGTCACAGCCAGGGTGTCGGGCTACGCGAACTCGAGTTGGGGGTGAGGATGTCGAAGAAATCCATAGTTTGGCGAGTGCGGCGGATTGCGATTGGGACGCGCCGTGGTTGAGGATTGCGCGGCGGTAGCTTTCTCGAAGGCAGATATCGGGAATATTGGTGTCGGCGGCCTGGTGTGGAAATGCTATGCGAGTACCGAGCGAAGGCACTAAGGATAATGCGTCGATTGATGCGAGCGTGCGCAGACAGCGACGGGTGTGGAATGGTCTGGTCTGCGAAGAGTGAGGTAGGGCGGCAAGAATGTTCGTGAACGGAGGAGGCGTTGGGGTCCGAACATTCAACATTGAAGGGGACCATTGCGAAATGGAAGGTTATCAGCTGCCGATCACTCAATCAGTCACACCCCATATTAAGGTTAGTGGGCTGCAGCAGCTGGCCAGCCCACTGTTCCCAGCTGTTTTCAATGTCTTGGGCGCTTTGACACGTTAAGCTCTGCCCCTCCTCATCACGCCCCGCCCTGCTAGACCGTGGATGGTTAGGGCCTTTGGCCGTTTACGAGCATTGGCTTCTGATTTGCCATGTCTAGATGTTCCCTTCACAGCATTCCACCGCCACGAGAAGCATCTGCAACAGGTACCGCCAACACACACGCTTGGTGACTCACACGCTGTCTGGTACCCAGTTGGTGTGCAATTCTTACTCATTGGGAGCAACTCACTTGGGTTCCCACAGTATCTGGGCAACGGGCTGCAAGCCGCGCCTAACGAGGGGTGGCAGCTTCACCGCTGGTGTTGGACGTTCTGTGACGGGAGCAATATTGCATGCTCGGGACAAACAGCTGCAACATCTCATATTGTCTGATTGCCTCGTGAGATTCCAGGCTGACTTTGATCTCACTTTCTGATATAACTGCTGAATGACCCAAATTCCCCCTCGCACGAAGCTACCAAACGCTCGAACTCGGCCGAAAAAGCTGTCCGAAGTCACACTGATCCGCGAGCAGCAAAGTCTCGAGTCACTGGTAGACAAACGACTCTGTCAATGTAACTGCCCCATTCTGCAACCTCTGACATTACACAAAGATGAAGCGCTCACGCGAGCCTGAAGAAGAATCTCCCGAACCCGCCTTGGGTTCTTCAGATGGTGTAGATTCTCAGGAAGCGGAACTTCCAGCCTCAAAAATCACAGGCCTTGACGACTCGGCAATCGACAGCAGTGCAGACATTGCAATGAGATGTTCCCTCCCTCCACATCGAGAGGTGGTGTCCTTCCCGACATACGAGGAATATGAGACGCATTACAGTCAAGCGCATACGAATCGTTGTGTACAGTGCAAGAAGAACTTCCCCTCGGAACATTTGCTGAATGTCCACTTTGAGGATTGTCACGATGCCTTTGCCGCTGTAAAGAGAGAGAAAGGCGAGCATACAGTAAGCAAGGCCCTTTGAAATCCCTACAACTCTCAGTCATCAATATGAAACTTACTAACTCCTGCTTAGTACTCATGCTTTGTTGAGGCATGTGATCGCAAATGCAGAACACCTTATAAGAGGCGGAATCACCTCATCGACAAACACATGTACCCAAAGAACTACTTCTTTGCGGTCACGAAGGACGGCATCGATGGGAGGCAGTGCCTTCTTGTGAATGGAGGACACCATCGAAGGAAGTCATCTACTGCGACCACTGCTAGCGGTGCCAAGGCAGCCTCGAGAAGACAAAGCCTCCGACAAACAGAGAGTACCAAAGCAGGAACAGACGAGCCGAACGACACTGCGAGACAAAATGTTGTTAAGCAGGATTCTAGAGATACATCAGAGGAAGCACCCCAACCAGAAGTTCCTGATATTCAGATGGAGGACTTAGCAGGCGCAATGTCCTCGCTACGGTTCGTACCCCCAAGCGTAACGTTCGGCCGGGGTAGAGGCAAGGCAGGCTTCGCAAAACGATGAGATGACAATGGGAATGAGGACTTGGGCATTCACGGCATGACGATATCATGAAGCTTCGACGTAACGAGGGATGTCAATATAAGGGACAGCTCCAGCCTCAGAAGGACTGAAATGACATGAATATTCCTCTACCCATTTCTGACCCTGCCAATGTGCATGATATCATAAAGCGGAATGATGTACGCCAAATCCACCATTCGCCGTGCTTTTGTTTAAGAATCCTTTAACGCCTGCAATGCAGATGACCAATGACCGAATACTCCCAGAGCCCCTTAATCGCTCGAGGCACATCCCCTGCAACCGCAGCTGACACATTGTACGTCTTGCTCGTCTTTCAGTTGCGCCTTTGGTACCCTGCATATACACGTCGACTGGAAATTCGTCTCCTTGGTCTGTATGCACCGCAGACAGCACAGCTAGCACGGGTACCAAGTTAGCCAAAACCACAATAAGACACCGAAGATTTGGGAAACCCGCCACCCGCCCCCCCCCCCCCCCAAAAAAAAAAAAACCTACCTTCTCGTATCCCTGCTTCTTCCACTTGGCGATGAGCATGGCGTCGGCGTAGCCGTTCTTGAGCAGCCACTCGTACAGCGGGCGGCTGATGGCCTCCTTGTCGTAGTACAGCTCGTAGACGTAGCGGCTGCGCTGGTGCGCGACCTGGAACACGGGCCACTGCGCCTGGTGCTTGGGCACGTTGTTGGTCGGCGCATTCTGCGCGTCCTTCATCTTGATCCCGAACACCTCCAGGTCGTCGCGGATGTCCTCGAAGCCCGCGGGCGGCTTCTTGGCCCCGCGCGCGGCGCTGCCGAGCGAGCGGATGGCGGGCATGGTTTTGGAGGTTTGGGTCTATGGTTCGGATTCCCTGGTGAGGGAGGCGACACGGTACGTATGCGATCGCGATTTGTGCTGTTGCTTGTTCGAGAAGTCGCTCCTGGAGAGGTCGCGGTGGTGTTGATATTGGTGGGGCAAGGCTGAGAAATTGAAGATCGAAAGTCGGCCTGGAAGCCTTGAAAGTTGCCGGCGAATGGTGGAGTGGAAGCTAGCGCCACACCTCGAGAGATGACTAAGACAGTGTGGCTTGTGTGCGCCTCAACTTCCCGCTTCCACTCTGGAGACAATGGGAGCCAGCTTGACGTCGACCGAATGAACCTCAACCTACCTCAACACAGTAGAGCTCACCCACCATGGCGGTGACACCTACGCAATTCGCGCGCACGACGCGGACATGTCAGTGCCTTCCCGGGATGCTCGGTGCCTAGCTAATTGATGTCGCAGCGGCCAATTGGGGCGAAGCGAAGCGACGAGTGCTTGCGGCCTACCGAGAATGGCTCCGAGCAGTACGTTTCCCTACGACCTAGAGACGGACAGCATGCGCGAGGTGTTCGGATGGTCTTCGGTTATGGCTAACAAGGCACGGTCAACAGGCCCCTGAGATGCAGACAATGTACTCCATCCCCTTCGAAGTGGCTATCATCCGCACGAGAATGCGACAAGAGTTCGAGCGACACAGATACGTGAACAAGCTGCCGGTGGTCGACGTACTCCTCATGCAGAACAACGCCGAATACCAGGTCAGTCATGGATGGCATGCGGATGGCAAGGCTGTAGATGTCACAAGCCCGGCGGCCCAAACGAATCCAGGTTTGAAGGCTGGGGACCAGAAGGCTGACGCGGGACACTATGCAGGAAACCATGAACTTCTGGAAGCAAACCACACACGTCATGTCGTATTTCAAGACCGAGAACTTCCGCGGAACGGACAGACTGCCGGACAACTTCATGAAGGGTTTCCTCGAGGCAAGTCTCTCGCAGATGCAAGCATGCGCTTATACCGGGGAAGCCTTAACTAACAGCACAACAGGGTCGCAACTAGATTTGGGTATCAATCCCTGTACTGTACATATCAGAATAAGAATCAAAGATGCCTCCTGAGAAGGCCGTCTATCATACTCCGGACGCCGCCTGATGCTGATGTGATCGTGTCACAACTGTGCGCCTCCTACACTGAACCCGTTGCTCCAGCTGTCCCTGCGTTTTCTGGTACCGAAATCTATTTCGATGCCATGAAATCATGACGTTTGGTCCAGAACTCATCAGTAACCACATCGCAGAGGTCTTCAAGATCCTGCAAGCCCTTTGCCAGCGCAGCACTAGCAGTTGTCGTGTCTAACAAGCTGTCAGTGACTGAAGAAACGAGATGTGAAGTTTCATGGATAGCATATTACCGTAAGTCTGGATTCTGATGTTCATCTTGTCCTCCGAAGGATGCGGGATGGTGTAGGCGCAGAACTCGACATCAGGACTAGAGCTCTCATTAGCTACGCGATCCCACTCATGCCGAGATCAAGGGTGCAGATGGTAAGATAGAGAGATAGCAGACACATACTTCTTCATGATGATATATCGCAATGCGTTTCCCATCGTGTGGCCTTCCTTCAGGAACTCAAAGGAAGCGGCAGTGTTAGAGGATCCTGGCAGCTGAAGTGTGGTAGCCGACATTAGCAACTTGTTTCCTATGAGCCGCGACTTGCTTCTGGAAGGCAACTTACGATCCTGACCCGCTGGGGCTCGACCTCCTCCTCGTCTTTTTCGTCTTCTTCCTCATTGTTCCCCGACTGGTCTTCCTGCATGCCATCGCTGGGCTGCTGTGCAGACGTGGGAGCGTCCTCCATGGTGGTGTCGGCCACCTCCTCGGCGTCGGCGCAGCGCGACTTGGTCTTTCCTGGCATTTTATTGGATTTGCTCACTTCTTGTGCCTCACAGTCGAAGCAAGAAGCAGTAAATCAAAAGAATCGAGCCTGCTGGTTGTTTATATTCGCAGATATCAATGAGATTTCAATTTTGGCGGGGCACTTTGAGGCTCATGCTTGAGCCATCGTCAAAATTTCAGATTTTGCGCTTACGGCCCGCTATGCCTCTGCCAGCTGCCAGGCGCAGGTACCTAGCTCGAGATCCATCCGCCAATTGATGGCCTCCGGGCACTCACTGAAACCTGGGGGGTTTCCTGAAGCAATGGCCTCGAATAAAGCAACAGTGAAAGCACCTACCCAGCAAGCCCAACTATATATATTCTCGGTCTTTTTAGAAGCAATTAATACGCAGGGAATCTAGGGTTCCCAAGTTTGCGGGAACTATTCATATCGAGGACAATCCACACCCAATCCCTCAAGTGATGGGCGCGGCTTGCCTGATCTCGGATAGGCAGGTACCCGGCTGCTGCAATATCGAAATCCAGCGGTGTGTTGAAGTGTTCTACGAGCACGAGCAATGAATGGGGAGTTTGAAATATTGACGCAGAGCATTTCGTCAGAGGCACCTCAGCGTCGAGTGACGGTTTGCAGATGCTGACTGAGCCCCGAACCACCAACACAATCTCGTCATTATTATTATTATCAATCGGCGCCCTCGTCTGAAGAGGGAAACCGATAATGCACTCGACTGGCGCGCGGCAACGTGCCTTGCAGGTCCTGCATCTCATGGTAGGTTGGGTGTTGATGGTGGTGTGAGGCTTGGGGACTTTGAATGCGACCCGATTTGAAATACTACAGGGCCCTCGTTGGTTGGTTAGTTGGTTGGTTGAGTATGGCAGACATGTTCATCCATTCGTCCATCCAGATAGTCGAGATCTCTGGCGGAAAGGGGTTGCAATGCGGCTTGCGACTCCGCTGCAAGTTGATGTCCATCCAACACCCTTCAGTCCTCTGCGCATTCGGTATTCACCTTGTCTAGACTCGGCATGGTAGATGGCTCGCATCTGCCTCTTGATACCATCGGTCACCTACCGAGGCATCTAGCAACAGCATCATCATCGCATGCTTATTATTTGGGGATCAAGAGTTACCGTTGGCGAAGACAGGCATGCCCAGTCAGACAATCATCAGCATTCTGAGACAGCAAACTCACATACCGACGACCTGCAGACAGCAAGTCGCAGATGGAAGTGGGATCACCATCGACAGAGGCGCCCGATGGGCTATCAGATACTCTTCTCAGCCTCTGGCATGAGGAGTCCCCTGCTTGTCACCGGCGAGGTTGAAATCTAACCCAGGCTGATTGGACTGTTGGGCATGGGCACAGGAGAGGCGCGTTTCAAAGCGCCGGCGCCCTCGGGCTTCCTGATTGGCTCGCGCGCTGCCCTAAAACATTTTGCCATGTCATCCGGGCCTCGTGGTGGTGTGAACCCGTTGCCTGTCACCTCCACCGTTTCCGGTAGAGCGAGCTGGAACCAACTTTGAAGGTCGAGGGTGAACGCTCTGGAAGCCCGGGGCGACGAGTCGGAGTCTGGAGCTCGGGGCTAGAGTCCTGCAATCATACACAGGGCAGCAAGGGACCTCTTTCAAGATGCAGCGAAGAATCAGGATGAATGACTCTATCTGGGACAAGCGAGCCTGTGCAAGCTGGCAAGATGCAACCTTGCGTGTCCAGTCCCCGGAATATCTGCTGAATGCAAACATCTCCACTGCAGCACACGGAAACATTCCAGGACCTCTCTCACAGACATGACGACAGGAAGGATCACGTCGCTTCGTGACCACAAGTGCTTCATCTGGTATTACAGTACACACGCGACAGCGAAGCACGCAAGCATGATGGGATTTATCATTTGATACAGATTCGCAACTCGTATCCTCCAATCTCCATGCTGTGCTTATGATGACATTTAAGGCCGTTCGCGACAAGGGTCGTCACCTTTTCTCCTATCAGCGAGCCGAGGGATCGACAGGGACGACGTCGAACGACCCCTCCTTCTGAGATATCCAGAGCTGTCCAGGCCGCCCTCGCCAAGCACATGCAGCACGGCAGCAGTCCTGCGTTGAAACTCTTTGTGCTGATCTATCCGTTGCAAACTCGGTTTTCGCGGCACTCGAGACCGCAATTCCGTAGTGCTAATTTGCGATCTGGTGTGTTCTTCTTTTGGCCCTTGGGTCATTAGAGGGATGATATACCTGGAGCATCATGGGGCATGATCTGTAGGAGACTCGCGATATTCATTCGAGAAGTTTACCCCTGGCGGATCTCTGAGAACGACAGCTCGTTGCGCATTAGTGGGGAGCTACCTATGGACCCCAAAAGTTTCCATACATGATACCAGCGCTACGGCAGGGGAGAAGCCCCATAGATCAACGGCTTCCTGTCCGGCAAGGCTTTCTGTTGCTGCGCTTCGTCTGATGTTTCTGTCACGTTAATGATGGATGCGGCATGCCAGATGGATGTGGCATTCGGTCGAGGGCAGAGACTGAAAGCCACTTCGGTTAGTCGATCATCATCAATTCGCGGCTATGGCCTGACGTATGCGGTCGTTGAGAGGGCCACAGGGCCTCCTGAAGGAGTCATTGAAGGCCAACAGCAGCAGCGCCGCCTGAACTCACCTGAATTGATGTTGCAGCCGCAGGTGGGCAGGGGTGGGGTCCGCATATTTCGAGAGTCGTATCGGAATCTGATAGCATCGGACAAGCACCTCGGGCGGGCTTGTGTCGCACGACCGGACGAATGGGAGCTGGTCGCCGTCTGGGGTCAGCTCTTTCAGGTTTGCTGATTGGCACAGTCGCACCTCTTTCACATTCACATTTCGATAGTCCCGTTTCCGTTGATGAGCAACACGAACTCTGGCAGAGCACAGAAAGACAAGAGAAAGCCTCGAAGTCGGTCAAGACTCAAGAGTGAATTATGTATGTACTATCGTATCTGCACGACGGCACCGTACACTAATAACACAACCTCTTGAACAACGGCAACCAAACACCCGGGCTCGACGATGGTCCAATCAGAGACGCATGGCTGGCGAGCGGGACGATGCACGGCTACACGGCTGCACCGCGCGCTGGGCACGCCTTGGTCCTTTCGAGCATCAATGTAAAACACCCAACCGTCGGTACGGAGGCAACGCGACGGGGGCCCCATCAATCCCTTTGGAACTAATGATCTGTAACCCGACTCCGCTCAATAGTTCTGCGAAGAGTGCCCGTATTTTCAGGACCGAGGACCGAGGTGGCAACAACAAAAGTCCGGTCGAGCTGTTCGTCAGAGCTTCATCGTTTGGAACAGATTGTGGAAAGATACATATTCATCACGCAGCTTGCGAGTTCCTGTGATCTCCACATATTGATAATTGGCAGTGTAATAGGTAAGCATACAGACTAACACGAGCAGGAGGCGTTTATGTACACTGCCAGTCATATGTATCACATATCTCGTCACGTTGGGATGGATTCCACGAGACGTGATGCTAGCATGTCAACTAACAAATCTACACACCGATGTGATATTGGAGTACTCGGTAGGGCTCACATTGAGATTGTCCTGGTTGATCTCTCAACTGGGAAGTCGAGGGCGGCGGTCACGCGGCAAAGCCTCGGTTTGTACCAATCGAGCATTCCACCGAGGGGCGTCGATAGGGGCCAACATGGGGTAGCTGACCGCAAGCCCACACTTCTCTCACACGCAACTGTGTCACTCCCTATTCCGCCGTCCCCTTTCATAATAATAATTATTAATGGCCTGCCTGTTGGCCTGCCGCAGTTGGTGCGATCGGAGGGGAGCCAACGGTGGGCAGACGGTGGCAGACGGGGACAGATCAGGGGGGGACCTCTAGCTGGGACACTAGCGCAGGACCGCTGGGCGGTGGGCGCTGCTCGGCGCTCCTCCAGTGTCGCGGGCAGTCTGCAGTACTCCTGCGCCAGCAGCTCCTGGCCTGTCATTTTTGTAGACACCTACAGGGCTAGCCCACAGGCGGGACTCACCACTGACGAGTCCTGACTCCTGACTCCTGACTCCAGTCACTCACTGCAGGGCTGGGCCCGCTACCTTAGGCTGTCTGTGCTTTCTGGCGTCGGTCTCTGCCCCCGTCTGCCAGTCTGCCTGTCTGGGACGTGAAAGTGCGAAACGACGAAGCCTCTAAAACACCGATAACCACCACCGCGGCGCCCTGCCCCTCTCCCGTCTCGGATCTCTCTTTTCTACCTCCCTCCCTCCCTTTCTTCCTGCCTGCCTGCACTCGTGCGGTTGCTCGAGTCCTTTCGTTACTCCCTCACCTGGCTTGTCTACCCGCCTGCCTACCTAATACCTCCTATAATTCCCCACCTCACGATACCGTCGTCCTCGAAAGGTGGTAGAAGTCGCGCCTGACTTGTCGCATATTTTCTGTCCGCACTGCTACTCGCGTCTCGTGCCGTTCCGTTCCGTTTCGTCGAATCGTCCATTTGAGCTACATTCGGGATTTGCCTACTATATATCGAGCGTATACCACAGAGGCATTCCCCATCTCAGCGACTTTGCCCAGTCGTGTAACTGTACAGACGAGCGCACAGTCGTACTCGCTGCTGTGGTGCTACCCCGTGTGCTAGGAAGGTAGAACAACTACAAGAGAACTTCCGTTCCTCTATAATACTCGGCCAAGGCGACTTGGGAGAGAGAGAAGCCGAGTCCGACACGGAGTCGTGACAGAGAAACGATCTCGCAGCTGGGAAAGAAACAGACAACTGGGGACAATAAGATCCGATATTCATATTCAGGGGAGCCTCCGCCGTGCTACACAAGCGACAACCGACGATCAATTCAGTCGCATTACTCATCCTGACTGCCCCACCAGACACCAGACACCAGACATCTCTAACTTGGCCTTCTCTACCTATTGTGGTAGGTTTGCAGCCGTTCGCGCGCAATCGCAATCGACACCAACAGGAATTGCTTGGTGGAAAAAGAGGCCAGCAGACGGTGCGACAGCTGTTTTACTCTGCTTACTCGGACCCTCGCATAGCTTGCCTCGTCAACTTGAACCTGGCATTGTTTGCGACGACGCAATTGGCAAGCAACCGACCCCGGCCCAGGCAGCGCACATTGGGAAACCAGCAGCGATTCCCGGCACCAGAAGCATTGGAAGAGGAAGGTTGCTAGTCCGTTAATCGAGGGCCAGCATTTCCAACAGTCATAAGTTCGCGCAAGTGCGTTCGTTTCATCGGAAATCCCTCCAGCTGCTATTCGGAGCATTTAGGAGGATCAGAGGAAGACCAGGAACATCCCAGCGTCCCACTGCTGCACCGTTCCGACCTTCCGTTCGCTTTCCCTGCCTGGTCTTGCGTCCCAACCCCAAGGCGGCGCATAATCCATTTCAGCCGGTAACCTAGAGAGGATCGGCGAAAAAGTTCGCTGAAACAGGAAGCACGATACGACAACAGAAAAGAAAACATCTCTTTCACGATGAGTGCTGCCATCATGGCTCCGTCGCCGGCCCCTCACGACCGGCCTGCTTACGCTGAGCTGGCTCCTGCCACAACCGCTGCAAGTGCCTCGACAAATGCCGGTGCTGCAGCCGCCTCGCCTTCCATCCAGCGCACATCAGCCCTCTCGGCCACCCCGAACACCCACGCTCACAATACCTATGCCAACGCTCCCTCTGTACAACGGCCAAGCAGTCAGAGCCCTACTCGTCCAGCGACTCAACAGCAACCCAAATCCTCTCCTCCAAGCGGGTAAGTCGACCTCTGGTTATCCATTGATCTCCCCCACTCCTTCAATTGCTCTCCCATCCCTTCAATTGTATCGTACTGCGTACTGCGGTGTAACCTGTTCCATTTGATCCCATCGATGCTACAAGGTGACAGAGGACATTACTAAACATCGTCTCGTGTCTACTACAGTCTGCGGAATGTGTCAACCAATTCCGCGCCCAAGATCATCGTAAAGAAGGAGCCAGGATCCCCAGAGAACACCATCCCGACCACCCGCCATCGCCCGCGAAAGCTGGATCTCTCCAAGAACACCTTCCAGGGCTCGGGTGCGGCAACCGCGCGACCAGCGTTGGGCGCAAGGGACGGACTCGGCATTCAGGAAGTGGGCCTTGCTTGTCTATCGCCAGGCTTCGTCACACAGGACCCGATCATGAAGGAACATCTACAGCAGAGCTTGAATGTCAGAGAGCAGCAACGGCGCATCATCGAGGCGAGGCTGCAGCAACAATCTGCAAAGGGCGACGGTCCCGAAAACGGCAAGGACAGGGACTCTCTCGGCCAGTTCGCCGTAAAGACTCCGGGCATGTCAAGACGAAACAAGGCTCCTCCTGGACTCAGCATTGTCGCGCCATCCCACGAGCAATTTGCCAATGAACGGGTCATCCAGTCCGCCCCTTTGGGTCAGACCTTCACCGGCCGACACAACCCGCACCCTTTGACTCGACACTTGGCTCACCAACCCTCAAACCTATCGAGTACCTCACACATTCACCACGTCCCTGCCAACCAGACTGCCAACCGTCTGCCACCCATATCTGACGTCTTCGCTAGCCAAGGCCTTCCTCAGCACGCCGAGCACAGTGGTCGTGCTTTGTATCCACCTAACTCCAGCCACGGTCCCTTGACATCGCCCGGCCACCCCCCGCAAGCGCCTTCTCAAACGCCCATGTCGGGTCGTCCGAGAGAGTACAGGTCCGCAGAGGAAGCACAACAAGACATGTCCGGTGGACGACCGGAATTGTTGCCGAAGCTCGTGCACTACACGGGCCATCAGCCACCAACCCCGCCATCGCCCCGCAACGGGCCACCCCCCTACGACGAATATCGCAGTGCCAATAAGCGACGCACTCGAGCCGAGTACGAGGAGGGTGGCAGCCCACCGCTCGGTCATGGACCATCAGCGACTCGACGAGGACCATTCGGATCTGGCCGCGATAGTCCAGAGACACAACGACAGAAGCGCGATGAGTTCCTGCGGATATGTGAGAGAGCCTGGGATCTGTTCCACTCTTGAGCTTTCAGTTACGACCACTATGGTTAACACTGGGGTTTTTCCTCATCTTCATATCTCACGACTTAACGCCACGATACGAAACTCATCTTCCGCCTTTTCCATGTATCAGCTCGACGAGAGATTTTCTCCGGCTAATATACCATTATCTCACGACCACCGCATGTTGATGACACTCGCTCCAACGGCCATCTTCATGCATACGAGCGAGTCGTTTTGCTCCTGCAGCTGATGTATGGGCCGGTTAACGACATGCAAGGATCTAGTGTCTTGTATTATCTACAATCATGAACGGTGCTGGAGACGGAAGGTTAACAGCAAGCTTTATGCTTGTAGTACCAATGCGGATGTTCAAGCCGATGGCCGATATTACCGAGCTACGGGGAATCAACTCAGCATCGTTCACAGGAAGTGTGGGGTCTTCGCCGGTGTTTCCTTTGTTGTTCTTGGTAGGAAGGAGGTGGTATTCCGTCTCCTGTACAGGGACTTCTCATCTCTTATGGTGGTCTCCTTGACGATGGGGGATCATACTGGCGGTCTTTCAGGGTGGAGTAAGGACATGACGGGGGAATGAATAAGTGGCCACAGACTATTGAGGAGGAGAACTGTGGGCATCTGAGTGGCAGGCCGAGAAGGCGTGTACTTAACTTCGGGGTGACGGGACCTCTGGGCAGAGGGTGAGGAGCAGCTGATGAGCAAGACCGCAGGCTCTGCTGTATACATAATATGACACTTTCTGGCATATATGCTCCAGTGATGTGACCATAATGTGAATGTTGCGCTCTTCGATTTAAGCTTGTGCCTTGAAACCCCATGAGAAAGGGGACAGCCTCGACCTCCAAGCGGTCTACTTGACACACATGCGTTACGGGTCATTTCAAAGGAGCCGAGTTTCCCATACTATCATATGTCACCCTATGGACGTTGGTCTTCCGAATAAGTTCTAGATATCATGTGTCTCTGTGGTATGTTCGACCGCCCAGCAGGCGTATCATGACAAGAGCATCCATCATAGGTTAGGAGCATCCATCCCTTATATACGGCTTCCTCCATACTTGATCGCCGGCACCCCGGCTGAGGGGACGGCAGTCTTGTGCTTCGCTTGGTAGGGTGTTTGTCCTACCGATGTAGAGAGGTGGGTGGGTAGGTGGATAGGTGGGTAGGTAGGTAGGTAAATCAGGTAGATACCTATGGAAGTATGATCGTATAATGGAATTGGTAAGCTGGCGCGAGGTTTCGTCTAAGTGGATGAAATGGCTATGTATGGGAGAGGTTAGGACAGGGATGGAGGCCGGGATAGCTGATGGAAAGAAAGGATAGGAGAAGGGAGAAGGTGGAAATGGGATCGGGTACAGACATGGATTTTGGCATGTGTTGTGTTGGTGAGGTGTCGTAAGTGGGGCGGGAGGGGAGGGGGCAGGAGCAAAGGGGGAAAAGAGAAAGGGGTGGGGCCAGGAGAAGGGGGAGGGGAAATGCAGAGTTATAGAGAAGCGGTATTAGGGGATAGGAGGTCATAGGGGAGGGCAAGAGGAGAGGCGGTGCAAGGGAATGGGGATAGGGGGTGGGGAAAAGGGGCAAGCGGACGAGGCTGAAAGGGGTAAAAGGGGTAACCAGAAAAGGGATCAAAGGGGCAGAACCATCTTGTCTCATGGGATGCTCAGGGATCTTGAGACAGCAACTCCTTACTAAGAACAGATGTGATTTACCTACTTATTCACATATATGTACCCGGGCCTTGTGCAGCACGAGGTGAATAAAAGTCAAATGTTAACAGCTTGCCGACTTGATCCTCAGGAGGTTTCGTTACACTTCCCCAAAGTAGATACTAACAGAGAGGAAGATAGGTATCTGAGTAAGAGTGTATGTCACTTTAGCCTAACTTAACTGCCCTTCTTCTGCTTCACTACTTCTACTACCTACTACCTACTACCTAACGGCGGGGGCATGCAGATGGGACAGCCCCCCAGATGGGACAGTTCCCCCACCAAAACACAATATTTGCACCCACCCACATCTCTATCGGGATTGAAGCTATAGATATCATAAATATATCGTCTGAATTGTCTTTTCTTGGTGTTTCTTCCAATATGGAGTTTATTAGGTGCCCTATAGCGGGATGTCCCGTGGCGGGGGTCGGAAGTTAGCACGTCCGGCCCTAATCTGAGGGGTAATGGGACCCGTGCCCACATCCCCTCCAACCAGGCAGAAGTTCTGTGGTTCTTTTTTTTCTTTTTTTCTGTAAGCATCATAAGCTTCAGTACGTCGAAATGGCGCCTTTATACACCAAAGAAGACATTTCTGAGGCGATAGCCGCCGTGAACGGTGACGATCTGTCCCTCCGGAAGGCTGTCCCTCCGGAAGGCTGTCCAGCGTTATGGAGTACCAAAAACCACCGTTTCTCGCAAAGTTAAAGACTCCACGATGCCTACAACTGGCACCCAGCGTGAAGGACATGCTCACGGACAGAAAATAAGCCCTGCTCAAGAAAAGAAAGTAATTTCATGGATTCTGTACTAAGAAAAGGCCGGCCATGCCCCTACTCATGCCAACGTGAGGTACATCATCCAGAAGATCCTACAATCCCAGGGAAAACTGCCTCATCTTAGGGGCCATTACATGCGAAATTTCATCTGTTGGAACCCAGAGATAAAGACCAAAATAAGCAGAAAACTTGACTACAAACGTATCAATGCTACCATTCCCGACAACATCCATGGTTATCATGACTGCTACACAGATTTTGACTTTATTAAGCTCAAGAACCGCGCAAATGTCAATAAGTACGGCATTATGCAGGGCCGGCAGTACATACGTCCAATCCAAGTGTTTTTTAGACGGCTAATCAGGAGGTTATAGGTCTGATGGCCTTGTAATAGGCAGTTCTGGCTTAAAAGGGGCCAACGTCAAGTCCAACGATAACTGCACGTGGACTACTGTGGTAGAATCGATCACCGCCACTGGAAAAAAGCTTCGGCCGCTGGTTATCTTCAAGGCGAAGTCGATACAGACGCACTGGTTCAAAGAGCAGCTTATTCTCGAGCATCCTGGGGTGGCAGACTGGATAGTGACTTACTCTGTTAATGGCTGGTCCTTGAACACGATCGTGCTCAAATGGCTTAAAAAGGTTATTTTTTTCTTCTTTTTTAATGTTAATTATATGCTAAATAACCCCCTAGATCTATCTGCCAGATACTGCCCCTGAAGACCCGGATGAGTTCCGCCTGTTGGTGCTTGACGGCCATGGCAGCCACTGCTCAGATGATTTTATGTATCTATGCTATATAAACAACGTCTATCTGAGCTTTTTTCCTGCCCATACGGTAGGTTATATCCTTAATTAGTAGTTATTCCGCTAATAGGGGTAGTCTCACATCTTCCAGCCCCTGGATCTGACCGTTTTTTCTGTGGTGAAGGCCGCCTATCGCTGCCTCATTAACCAGCTCGGTCAGTTGAACGATTTGGCCCCTATTGGCAAGATTAAGTTCCTTTCTTGCCTGGCGAAGCCCGTGACAAAGCTACTCCTGTTATCGTGTGTTCGGGATGGCGTGCTGTTGGCCTTTGGCCCATAAATAGGAACAAGACACTGGCAAATGAGCATGTGGTAAAGGCAGCAGAGATACAAGCAACAGCTGCTGCTATAATGAACCCTGAAACCACCCCTGATGCCCTAGAAGCCCCTACACCAGGGCAGGATATAGCCCTGATGTTGTCAACAGTCACGGAGACCCCTAAGCAACAAGCAGCAGTGCGCGCAGTCACGAAGTCATACGATGAGACGGTGATTGAGTTAGCCATTCTGAAGCTGCAAAATGAGGCAAAAGACGACGAGATCGAGCGTCTACAGTCTAAAAAGCGCCGTAAGGCCCCCCAGAAAGAGCCTGATCAACGGCTATAGAGGATAGGAGACGTTGTTCAGGAGCAGATCGAGCATACAGAGGCCGCACAAATGCTAATTGACCAGCGGGCAGAGAGACGACGACTTTTGCGCGAAGTGCAGAACCTGGAGACCAAAGAATCAGAGGAATCGCCTTCTGAGGACTCCCTCTCCTCTGATTCAACAGATTTAGAAGATCTAAACAAAGGGGTGGTTATTGACAAAGAGGGCAAGGGGGTGTCTGACGAGCCGGATGATGAAGAGGAAGAGCCCATCGTGATGCGATCTCAGCGCCGAGAAATCCGCTGACCCGCCTGCTACCGCTAAAAACACTGGTATCGCTAAAAACACTAAGGAAAGGCGATTATTTTGATATATATAAATTATCTATAGCCTCAATACCAATGGGGTTATATGTGGGTGCAAATGTTGTGTTTTGGTGGGGGAACTGTCCCATCTGGGGGGCTGTCCCATCTGCATGCCCCCGCCGTTACTACCTACTACCTACTACCTACTACTTACTACTCATTTATATACCCATGTCTTTACGTACCTACTACCCGCCATCCGTCCTGCAGACCGGTCGTTGAACTCTAGTACCATATTTCCACTATAATAGGTATGTGATGGACACATTGGGCAGCGGGCCAGCCTGAATCACATCGGGCTGACGGTCGGGTCTGGGCAGTGCGGATTGTACTATATCAACCAGCAGCATCGTTCATCCCCTATTCAATACCATACATCAGACAAGATATACCAGAGGAGGAGGGAGTCTCCTACATGTAATCAGTTGACAAGACTCCTTAGTCGTGCTTGCCTAGAATGTTTTCTCCGAGCACATTGTATGTAACGAGGAGCTGGTTCCCTATGATGTGAACGTAGGTGGTCCAACAAGGTCTCTGTTTCTAGGGGCAGCGAGCAAAAGCGATAGTAAGAAAAGCGTAGACCTATCGGTCTGTCAAATGAGAAGTATTCAAGGGAGGCCGCATAGATCGATGGTCTCGGGTGTACGTACACCTTTAAGTTGCCCACTACTCTCAGGTATGAGGGGGTTATCTAGACTCTCTTTTGTGGTCTAAACATATAGTCTACACATATTGATACATTTCATAGTGCTTCAACGCCTACACACGAAGAAGCACGTTGGCAACCTGGGGTGGATTCGTGCCTAGGCTAGCGGAAGTGTCGTGTAGCTTGCCGGACTATAGACTGCGACAAGGGACTACGTGATAATTACAGAAAAGCCAGAGGTGTGAGCGAGCCTGTGTAAAGCAAGGGCTATTCTAGCGGCCTTCAAACTGTCCTGCCAAGGTAGTGACTGAACGAGAGTAGCCGTCGAATATGTGCCCAGAGTTGCCGTACCGGAGGATGATTTTCAAGCTTCCATTTCTCTCGCCACATCGACCGAACTCATCTGTAGCAAACCAAACCGCTTCCACCCCAGGAAGGAGGCGATTTCTTGGCCGCCGCATTTCCTCCTTGAATAGCCGTCCAGAATGAGTGAATCGAATCGCCCATCCGCCCGGCCGTTCAATTGTCAATCCGACCATTGCATCAGTTCAGAGGGTGCGAGTATGTTCTTCGTTGTACATTGACAAGAGCCGTCGGTTTCAATGGACGCTCACTCGCAGTGCGCATGGCGCATCTAATTTCTTATCCTGTCGATGCGCTGCGCGGCGGAATCCTGGCGTTCGTGGGTAATTTCATCATGGTAGAACGGTCACGAAAATAGAGGGTTTGAGAATGAAAATGAGAACGAAGGGGAAGAAAGGGAGGAGACCATGCGCCAAACTCCTTGCAGGGAAAAAGCACGTTTCAGTCGTAAGGCTAAAAACTCGATGGTTCAGTGCCTAGTAGCTCATGATGCCGAAATACTGAGACCACCAGAGGTTTATGCGAAGACATCTAGGGAACGAAGAGGCCGCCGATCTGGTCTAGATGCCGGACCGAGGTTGAGCTGCGTACCGAGGGCCTCGCTTATAGGCCCTCTTCGCCGGCCTTGCAGAGTTTGATCTCACGACCCCATTCGGACTTGAGTACTTGCGAGGCGGTGATACGTCGGGAAGGATTCGGGTCCAGGATAGAATATATGACGTTACGACAACGGGCCTTGACATGCCACCCGTATCAGAACGTTGCACCAAACATGGGATACGGGGAAAACACGGGGAGAATCGGGAAAACTTACACGATGGAGTGACTCGATTGGGCCGTAGCCTTCTTCGTCGCGACGACCCTCCAAGTACCTTTCATAGAATTCGTCGTCGTCTTTCTTTGCAACACGCCACAAATGTCTGCCCGTCCGCATCGCCATGTAAATGACACCGCAAGCCCAGACATCGACGGCACGGGCATCGAATTCTCTGTCAATGTACTCCTCAGGGGAGATATAGGGTGCGGAGCCACAGAGGCCCGATACCATGTGCGCGTCATTCTCCCAGGCCATCCGGAAGCATTCGCCGTTGCCAAAGTCGGTTATTTTCAGGGCACCGTGGGACGTCAGCAGCAGGTTCTCGGGCTTCAGGTCACGGTGGGCGACACCCATCTCATGCATATACTCGACGCCTCGCATCATTTGCTTGAAGTAGCAATCCGCTTCGAGGACTTCGAGCTTGCCGGCCGCCAGGACAAGCGTATACAGGTCACCACCGGAGCAATACTCCATCACCTCGCAGTAGTCGCCTTTCTGATCCTTGAGGAGGTCCAGGGTGTGGATGACGTTTGGATGCCGCAGGGAAGATGAAATGCAGAATTCTGCGGTCAAACGCTTGCTGTATTTCTTCTCGGTCTCCTCCGGCCTGCGGCGAAACTCCTTCACGGCGAAGAGCTTCTCGCCCGTCTCAATCTTCTTGTGTGAAATCCTCACAATGCCAAAGGCACCACGACCAACGACTTCATGACACTTGCCGTACTTCTCGACAAGGGTGATGCTCTGGTTGGCAGTCCCCTTCCGATCGTTTGCTAACATCTCCTTCTCTTCCTGGAGCGTATCGACCCAGCTGGACACCAGCGACAGATCAGCCTCGGGTGCTTGATCCTGTTTTCGGCCAAGGAGGCTCTTCCACATGTCGGACAGTTTTTCCTGTCGCTTGAGGCCCTTGAGGTGGTGTTCGTGACCACCCGGCAGGTCTGGATTCGCGACGTATCTCTGCTGTGCATGGTGCGCGAACTTGGACGATACAGAAGCGGACTCGTTGGTGGAGGGCTTGCGACTTGGTGGAACTGGCTTTGCCGTAGTGCTTGACTTCGCAGGTGTACCATTGCCAGATGCAGGGGCCGGGCTTGGGACGACGCGCTTCGATGGCTGGGCGAGATCGGCGACTGCTCCGGCCTTGGGAATCTCGTCCTTGTTGGAGAACATTCTGGTCAACCTGTCCTTGATCTTGGTCGACGACTTCTCGGCTTGCTTCGGCTGAGCCTCGGGTGAGAGGGTGCCATTGATAGGCTGGCCATTCTGCTGGTTTGGATTCGGAGATCTCGTAGGAAGCTCGACGGACTTGATGGAGGACTGTTTCGAGGCATTTGCTGAAGCCGTCCTTTCCGAAATGTTCGACATGTCTTCAGGCTCGGGCGCTGACGGGCGTAGAGGGTATGGGTAAGGAAGTCAAGGACCTTGGCGACAAGGGGTGAAGGGGACCCGCGGGGTGATGGGCGCAAGGTCTGAGGTCTGGGCGGGACGGCGGGACGGCTAAGACGTGGGTGGCGGCGAATGTCGCCTTGGTGGGCTAAGCCCAGGTATTGGCGACACGAATGACGGATGGCAAACCGGCGGCAGATGGTCCCAGCAGTATTGCAGGCTCGAGGAAGAAGGAGAGGGAGAAGGGGAGAGGGAAAAGCGGGATGAGGTTAATTTTGTAGTGACCCGTAACAATTGGAAGTCTGGCCGTAACTCAAAGCAGCGCTTGGGGTGGGCAGGTGGCAGGTGGGCGGGCAGCGCCTGTAGCGCAGTAGGGCAAGGGTGCGCAGGACCCAGGTGTGTGCCGGTGGGGGAGGCGAGAGAAGGCCACTAGAATAGCAGACTTTTAGGGCCTACGTCGCCGAAATTACAGTGCTGTCCTGGTAGTGCCACCGATGATGGGTGACGGGTGACGGGTGACGGGCGATGCGATGCGCAAACCTCTGTCTGCAGCGTTGGAATACCCGAAGGCTTGTTTCGCGGTAAAAAAGAGGAGCAAGGTGAGGGTTTTTGCCCACTTTGTGGATATCTTCGACAAGAGCCAGTCAGGAGTACTTTGGGCAAGTATGCAGAGGGTGTGTGAGAGCCTTTGTATACTTGAAGGTCTGGAGTGAGGGTAATGAAGAAGCAGTGAGCAAGCGGCGAGCAGCTGACTGATGATGTATGAGGCTGATCTTCTGTGAGCGGGCAATCAGGAGGAACCGTGGAGTGGTTCCAGCAAATGTTAGAGGCGGAACAAGTGGTGCTCAGATGGATTCCGTTTCGAGCGATTGTAGACTGTCATTGTAGGGATGGATCAGTTGGAGGAGGTGAGAGTGAGCATCTCAGGGCGGGCAGTCCGAGGAATGGATGGGATTGAAGGTCATTACCTGCCCTCTACCTAGGTAGTGAATCACACTTGACTGATGGACAAAGGGGTAGCAGAGCAAGCAGAGCAAGCAGTCTTGGCAGGACGTGGGATGCAAGAGTATATTTGTACGAGACAGCTAGGAGAAAAAACGGCTGCATGTGTGGCGGCGCCTCGTACTTTATTAACGACGGGAAGTTTGCTAGGATTCTCCCAGGGTGAATCGTGAGTTGCAGATTGCCTGCGTTACTCACGGCGCGTTATCATCGGCAACCGTTGACTATTGGCGACAAAGGAAGACTCTGGAGTCAGCTGGCACATGGCCCATGGGTGAGATGATGAGATGATGGGTGCATGAGGGGGTACTCGACCTAATGTAGGTAGGTACCTTGCTTGGACTTCAACCACACCCGGCCAACACGGGAAAACTCCCATCAACGCCGCCATCATCGTCGTCGTCATCATCAAGTACATGGGCAATATGTTTGTGGTCGAGAAGGAAACACAGTCTGGCCGAGTACCTACATGTTGTATGTCGATTGTATGCAATGTGGAAGTACTGTCAGTCCCTGACTAATCACATGCGGTCTGCAGAAGGCGTCTTCTCATTCGCTGACAATTGCGAGAGACATGGAAAATATCCCAATTCATCAAGGCCCTTGTCCCTTTCCACCTTCCAACAACACCCTCTGCAGTGCCGCCTACTGATGCGATATTTGTCTTATCATCATCGTGCTTCAATTGAATCGAGTAGCGTTTGCAGTTGATCTCGACTCGTTACCACCCAAAGGATTTATCAGGTTCGAGCCCCCGCAGCCCCCGATTCCAAAGCAGCATGCCTTTGCCTGTGGGTGGGTAGTCTCAACTCTCCTTCTCACGCGATCCGGCCAGCCATCAGCCTACCTACCACATGGCAGCCAGCCACGGCTCCGTCTTTTATTAGGTATTATCAATGAGCAAGATGTCTAACGTTAGCTGGTGTACCATGAGGTCATCCGATGCCGCCCGCAGGATAAAGAGCCTCACCGCAAAAGCAAAACCTAACTTGGTATCGACACTTGCTTTGTTCCCAAGCTGTCCCATGACTGCCGCCGATTGCCATTCTTCTAGAAGGCAGCCCAACGACCTGTCGAGTCATTCTACGTGGTAGGCTGCCGCACCTTTGTTCCACCAGGGCCACATCCACATGGCACATGGAGAGGTACAGAGAGACAGAGATCAACCTGTCGAGCCGAAGCCTGTTACACACGTCCGGCTCTCCATCCGAACCTCGTCCGCGCTATTGTATGAGGCATTTCTGACCCTCGGCTCTGCGAGGTTCTCCCTCTTCGGATCACCTGCAGCTGCAGCACCCGTCATCACGCAGCTTCTCATCCACATCGACTAGCCTTGCTTCAAGGTGCTCATACATACCCGCATACCTTACCCCCAGGCCTACATACTGCTTCCTGGTACGGTAGTGTGGTTTATTGTCTTCCAATCTTCAGGAGGTTGCCTGCCACCACGAAACCGCCATCAGCAAGTCATACTACCTCTTTACTAATTACCACCAAGTACACCTGCCACTACCAGGTAACGCTCACGCTCACCGCTACAAATTAACCGCCAACGCCAAATGCAGCTCTGTCGTTACGAGATATCAGCGTTGGGGGTCTGCAGGCGCAGCCAGAAATGCGCCGAGATGCCCTGATGATAATATGGATATGTCAATGCGCCATCGTCGTTTCCGGCAATTGCGCAACACCGTGGATTGCTCGTCACTACAGTATAGTACATACTCTGATAGCCGCCGGCGTCTGCTATCTGGCAGACACATATGCGTGTGGCATCATCCGGCCCCGGCCGCATTTGCCGGACGCCATCGTCAGGTGCTGCAGCTGGGCCTGGGCCGCATATGTAACTTCGTAACAGCGTCAGCATCAGGGTCACCATGAGAGCTCATGCCTGCTCATACCTGCGCATGCTGCAGCTCCCGGAGCTCTCACACCTCGTGCCAAGCTTGTCGTCTGGTCTCCGCGCTCTCTCACGTCGCTGTCATTCGCTTCAAGCTGGCGGGAGGCCTCTTGAAGTCCCCACAGCAACTCAACCTTCCCCCAGCCCGCCTTGCATATCACCACTTCTGCATGCGTGTTTGGTGCAGTTTTGGAACCTTTGGCAATGCTTGCCTACTCTCTGAGGGGTTGTGCCCCTCCAAATCCATGTTCTGCTACCGCGGCCAATGGCAGGGTATTGCTTCTTATAGCTTTTGGCTTGGCGGGACCGCAAATGGACCCAGTAGTCTGGGATATGTTCGAGCTGATGCTGCTGTTTGTGTTGTCGTGCGATCTGCAAGTGTGGACCGACATCCTGGCTGCCTGGGCTCGACAGCAGCTCCTGAGTCCTGAGTCCTCGCGGCACTTTCCACCGATACACATGTTGGCATGTTGGTCTGCCGCAGGTTTCAAGGGTCTCTCTTATCACTGACGTTGCTCAGCTCCAGTTGATCCTATCTCCCGTCTCCAGCCCGGTTGACGTCATCATCCTATTCCTCCCGTCGCAGCTGTGGTCCTCCTGATATATCCCGAAGTACATGTAGCAGCCTCATCGTGTGTATGTGCAACGGCGGTCTCACCAGCCACAGAGTTGAGGGAGTCGTGCATTAGCAGTTTCGTCTCTCCTTAGTGAACGGCCCTCGTGCCCAGACAACGACAAATGAAGGGTTCCTCGTCCTGTACGTTCCTGCCAAGTGGCTGTCTCCTGATATGCAACATCTCGTGCACCCTGCATCCGCGCCTTGGTAGCATCATCGCCTAAGGGACGGCAAGAACGGCAGCAGAGAGCATGCACGGCGAAGTCCTAACAGAATGCTCTAGGCTTCGACGTAAAGTTTGCGCCAACATGCAGCTCGCAGCAAGTAGATGAAACTCGGGAGACTCCCCTCCTTTTACTCTGGGCTTTTCGCGCCACATGCGGTTACAACCTCATGCAAACAGCACGCCCACCAATCGGCGGACTACAAGCGTCCATATCACAAGAGCGACATTTCGCTAATACGCAGTAGTCGTTCAGCAGTGTCCCGGGCAGGCTACTGTACAGGCAAGCCACGCTGATCATTGCGGGAGCTATCGGCCGCCCATTTTCCATGAACCTGTAAGGCTTATCCGGATGCAGCAACGTCGGTCTTTGGTGACACGGAACGATAGGTTTGAAACTCATGGCTCATACCGATATCGCATGTGCGCTCACATGCTGGCCAGATGCACAACGCTTATGTCAGTCACGAGGGGATCGAAGTACTTGGGATTTGTAAGCCCGTACCCACGCCCAATTGCGATCCCTCATAATTTGCGGCTCGCGTGGGATTCCCCATCTTGAACGTGTCTCCAGGAGTCCAGACAAGTATCAAGCCGCAACCCAGTTTCGTCTACTGAGATGCTTGCTGTGCAACCACACGAACCCGAAGAACCGGGCGGTTTTACCGGGAAATAGCACGGTCAACGGCCCCGTTCCAAAGAGATGCCGCAGGAATCACGTCTAACGTGACGTCTGCTGGATGGGAATCTGGGGTTCGAGTGTGGGGAAGGACATGCCTTTTTGGGATGCGCCTCCATCGCTTGGAGATGTCGCCCTGCCTATGGCATGTTTTGGTTTTGCTTGCCGCAGCTTGCTGGCGCGGACAGGGTGCTCTGGGAGCCCAAACACCATGGCCCAAAACAGATCACGGCCACTCGCTCCGCTGGTTGGTCACCGCGAAGCTGCTTACTTGCCGGCCGGGCGATAGTCTCGGCCGGTTGGCTGACTACTAGATCAATACGCAGTCCGAACCGACCAAACATCTGGTACCATGCGTACCGTGCCAAGCGAATCGTACCAACTAATAAGCCGCCTTCCTCCTGTCTGGTGTATGGCGTCTGGGCGGTTCCGGTTCGTTTTCGTCTACGTGATGTACATACTGCTGGACGCGGGATGTTTAGGAAGGAAGGGAAAACTTACTCCTTTGGGGATTGGGGGTTGAGAACGGGGATGGAGATGGATGGGGTTTGGGAGTGCGCATGTCACATCATTCCGCTCGCTTGTGGTGTGCTTTGCGCCTTGCGTGTAGAAAGAGATAGAGCCATTGTCTGTGGCTGCGGTCTTGGGTGCTGTTGGCTGGCTGGTTGGCTGGCTGAGTGTTGGTCACAGGATCGTGAGGTTGAGGGCGCTCGTGTAGGCAGGTTTCTTGCTTCCCCTTCCGTAAAGCAGAGGAAACGATGTGCGTCCATCTAGCTTCTGGAAGCAGGTTGGGTTTTACGGCTTGTCGATGATTGCTCGTGCTTGCAGTAGGCTGGCCATGACGGTGGTGACTGCTTTAGACGTATCGTCGTTGCTGGTCTGTCGTATGATACTGATGCGAAAGAAACATTGACTGCCATCTGCCATGAGCTTGGCGAGACCGCCTCTTGGCTCGGGAGAAAGGGGCTACGCAGTGGAATAGTGATTGCAGTATTACACAGGTCAGTTAGTCATATCGCCCATGAGAAGACGATTCAGTGCCAGTTGTTTGCGGTGGTTTGGGAGACGTCCTTCTTTTACCCCTGCACCAAGCTAGATCCCTTATTACAGAGGGTTCATGGTGTTGGTGTAGTCAAGTTTCTATGGGACTTCACCGGACGCCATGGATTCGGGGCATCCTCATGCAGCATCTTGCGTGTAGCTCCATACCACACGTAATTATTGTAGAATGTGTGCTCCGGTGTCCGTTACCTAAGGTTAGACCTCTTACTATACGCGTAGATGGTGTAGATTCAGTCGAGCACGAGGCTATATACGAACCCGTGTATACGAGTCCAGTCGATATCGCCATGTGTTGTCCGAGAAGCTACGGTCATTGCAGGATGTGAGAGTCCATGTCAAAGCGGTCACGTCTGCAGCACTCGATATCCAAACTTACACTCACTGGAGCTTCGAAGGATTTCTTGTTCGTCTGAGTGACACCTTCGGTAAGTCTACCACATGACGTGAGGGAGATTCCCGAAACATGTTCCTACGGTTTGGTACACTCAGCCCTCATAAGTCTCCGTGCTCGCATGTTGACAAGATTCCAGATGCCCCGTGGGAATTTTCAAATACTGTAATAAGCAGCTCTGAGTTCACATAATAGTTTTGATGCTTATTCCAGTGTGCTTATTCGAATAACGATAAATGTATCGTTATTCCCGAGACCGGTGGTGTACGGAGACTTAGGAGAATTCAGTGTAGATGCGCTTTGAAAGTATAGTTCGGAGCTTTTGACTGGTATTGACACCGTTTTGTTAACCATTCCGTGCTACTGCTGAACCCGGTCACAAGCCGAGATGTGATGCCTGGTCCTACGCAGGGACACCTTCTCGCGGAGGGGGCGTCGTTCATTAACGGTTTCTTGATGAGTGGCTGGCTACCAGGAGAACCAGATGACTGCGTCAGGGCACCAGGCCAGCATTGCAAGTTGGAAGAATGAGGTGGTATAGAGAAATCATGTGGATGAGTCTCTTGATGATACGGGTCCTCGCTGGTCTTGCTTTGTTCCTATGTGGTCCAAGGAGGTCACCGGTGGTATCGTCCAAGATGTTTCTCTCGCAAGGGACGTGGGACTCTCCGTCACCCTGAGAATCAAGTAAATATAAGCTCGAAGGGGACTACAGCTATCGCGAGATTTAGACTGTACTGGACGCAAGGTCAGGGCTATCATTCAAAGAGGCCTAGCGAGCCGGTCCACGGCCCTCAGGGGGCTCTGTTCTCATCATGGCGGCGCACCTGACGTATATACAAACATGTGCAAGCGATCATTGTTACGGACCACTATAATTCAAATCCAGGGGCACCTAGCAGACCAACATCACAACAGCTCCTCCTCCTCCATCACGCCCACCAACAACACTCACTCATCCCACAGCACACACGATATGCTCTGCCCATCCGGCAGCGCCAAATCCGTAGTCCACACCGCCAGCGCCACCCCATCATCCACAACGCCCGTCTCCGGATCCCTCTTAAACACAACCAGCCGGCCGGGCACGCTATACTGGTCCGCCACCGCGACCATCGTCCCGTCGCCACTGACGGCAAACGTCCGTGGCCACGCGCCGCCCGACGCCGTCAGCTTGATAAGTGATAACGTCCCGGTGTCGAGGTCGACGCCGTAGGACACGATGGTGTCGCTCGTGTTGTTTAGGTAGGCGCTGCGCCCGTCGGCACGCGTCGACAGCAGCAGGTGCCGGCCGCCCTCGGCGACGGCGATCTCGGCCGGTAGGGTGGTGCCGGAGCCGGAGCCGAAGCCGGTTTGGTATGTGCTGTCGTTGTAGAACTGGCGGAAGCTTATACCCCCCATCCCACTCCCACTCTCGCCATCGCCGTCGCTAACGTTATACAGCACCTCGAAGCCGAACAGCGAGTTGGTCAGCTCGCCCAGCACGTAGAAGAACGTCTTGCTATTCTCGGAGGGGCCTTTGGCGAACACGCCGTGGCGGGGGCCGTTGCCCGGCGCTGTGAAATGCGCGCCTAGCTCGAGGAGTCGGCCGTCCCGGCCCACGGCGTAGGTGCGCAGCACGTCGGCGCCGCGGTCTAGGACGACGACGAAGCGGCCCGTTGGGTCGGCTACGATCCCGTGTGGGTAGGGCTTGTCTGTGGATCGGGAGTCAGCCGGTACTTTACGTAGACAGTTTGGCGATCTAGGTAGATGCGTGGCTTGGGAACATGGAGCTCCTGGACGAGTCTGGGTAGGAGATCTGCTATCAGGACATGCCCAGAAGGGGACATAGGAGAACCCGAATCCCTACGTTCACGTACCCTGCAGCGTGGCATTAGGACCCGGCGCATCCATGAAGTAGTGAAAGCTCTGCAGCTCAACCAACCGGCCCGGATCCGTCGTATCCCAGACCGACACGGCGCCGCCGGCATAGTGCGCCAGCCCCAGGCGGTTCGGCGCAAAGAAAATAGCTTGCACAGGCCCATAATCCGTAGTCACATTATCGAGGAGATTCAGGGAGGAAGAATCCTCTGCCTTGTTGGTGGAGAAGGACGACAGAGATCCCGTGTTGGGCAGCGTGTAGGCCTCGTTGGCGCAGAAGAGCGTGCCCGTCGCCTTTTCGAGCGCCAGCCAGCTCGGGTTGGAGCCGCAGTCGAGGGTCCGGGAGACTTCGCTGAGGGAGAAGCTGTTGTTGTTGGCGGCGCGGGTGAGCGAGAGCTCGAAGATGGGGCCGGCGTAGCTGGCTGCGTAGATGGTTTTGGCTGCTGCTTGGGTGGCGCCGGATAGGGCCAGCATGGAGATGAGGGCGTATTTCATGGTCGCTAGTTTATGGGAGAGCCCTCGTTCTTCGTCACGATCTCGAGGGTGAGGAGTGGCTACTCAGCAAAACCTCGAATCTGCTGGAAGTAAATATTTGGATACCGCCTCGTCGGGAGTAGAACGCGGACAGTCGGCGCACCGTCACTCTACGCATTGGCAATGTTACACCGGCAGACCGGCCGGCGCGGGTGGTTGCTGAAGCCACCCGGAATACGAGCTCATCATTCTGCATGATGTCTGTCCTTGGCCCCAGTTTCGTAGACCGTGAGTGATCGGTGCTGACAAAGATAGAGAAGCTCCTGAAATGGGATGGTGCTTAAGGATGACATGCAGTGCTGCTGAGCCTTGGCTCTCCGAAGATTGGAAGCTGACCTCGCTTCAGGGGTAGAGAGGCATGTTTGCGGGCGAGCTGGTGCCTTGCTGTCCAGAGCCAACTATACGCGCATGCGGGTGATGGTATATACCAGACATAGCTCAAGAGTGCAAACGTCTCCGCTGCATAGCCACGTGATATTTCCGTTCAGATGAGACCGAGCAGAAATGCTGACGAGGTCTTTGGGGAGTGCTGGCGGGGATGGACAACAGCCGGATGAGAAGAACAAGGTATGAAAGGCCCGGTTATGATGATTCCGGTTTCCGCATTCCCGCCTCTAGATAATCGTAAAGGTTTGAACTTCACTGCAGCTGCCAAACCATCTGCCTAGTTTCGTGCGCTCCTTCTGGTCCTCGAGTCTCGTTCCAGGGGGCGAGGCCAACCCAACGCGAACACATACACCACTACCCGGAGCCGTTGGGTCCGCTGCGAGTATGAGACTCACGGGTGCCGGAAACTCGCAAGTCTCGGCTACCTGTAGCACGGTGACCTCTCCCCAATGCTCCGGAGCGGTACCGGTTGTCGCCAATGGTGGCTCGTCACAGTCCATTCGGACCTCCATACACGCGTTCAAGTCGCGATGCTCCAAGTGGAACGATGGCCGGTAAGATCCACTTTCTTCACGAAGGGAGCATCTGTTGATGGCGCGGCCGCAGAGGACAAGTCGACCACTGGTAGCCATGCCGAACGCGTTTCCATCAACGTACTCGCAACTAGCCTCCAGTACTTCGACGGTTGGCCTGGTGGGCTGTGTCAGGTTATATGCAACGGGCGAGGAGACCGAAGCCCAGGATCACGTCGGGGCCGTCCACGTGCCTGCTGCACGTCCGGGTTTGGGGTTGGTCGTGGTCCATAGCAAGTCCCCGGGAAGAGATGCAGACCACAGGCCGGCGAGGTAAGTCTGGTCCCGCCGCACGGCCTGGGTCTGCTCTGCCAACGCCCCAATGGCGAGTAACCGATCGGTTTCGTTGGTGAGGTCCAGATGAGAGTAGAATTGGACCAGCCGCCTCCACGTCGTTTCCGACTGCGTTGTCAACAGTTCTCGTCGCCTCCTTAGCCTTGGGACCACGCTTTGTCGAAGGAAGGTGACATAATCACCCCGCGGAAATTGTAATGGAGGCAATACTCCTAGGACGCTGTTGATATGGTTGATCTTTGAGCTGACGGGGTTGTAAGGTCCTTCGCAGTGGAATCCGCACTCGCAGGCCGTATCCTCGTAGCACTCCCAGATCAGTTCATCCGCCGTGAAGTAGAGCATCCTAGGCGAGACGAGGCGCTCTTGGAAAGTTCAGGCTCTCTGGAAAAGGGGCTCTGAGTTCCTGGTGAGGTACAGGTTTGTGGTTTCACGAAAGGACTGCTGTGCATATAATTCGGAAGACATGTCCCCAAGTCGCAGCGTCGCGAGCTTCACTTGGCGTCCCGGTGCCAGTGTGGAATAAAGGCCCGCGGAGCTGTCTGCTGCATGGGCAGCTCCCAGAGTCAAGTGAGCATGCTGAAATACGTGAAACATCCGACCTGCTTCTCGCAGCCAATCTTCGCGATCTCTCTGTATGATGCATATGGAGTCTATCCAGATATACCCTATTCCCAGTTTCCGGGTGAAGGATATGGCGTGTTGGAAGGTTTTGGGCAACGAGTCCCACGGTATATTGCGCTTCTGCGAGGCAACACTGTCTCTTATCGTGAGGCAATTCGGCAGCTTCTTTCCCCAGCAATGGCTCAGAGCGATATAGCGGGAGCCGTTACATGCGTCGACTCCATCTATCAACTTCACGTCGCCAAAGGTAGAACCAACGGATATAAGGCGAGTAGGGATGAACGAGTTGGCCCTTGTCCGACATCGCGTATGAGTCCTCAGACATGTAGACAGCTGGTTCTGAATCCAATCGAAGGCAAGGTCCGACTCGGTATTTCCAGACACCAGGGAGCCTCGAGGAATACCAGAGCAGCTTTTGCCCATTCGCTGTGGAATGAATAAATTCCATTCGATATCGTCCTTTTCGAACAACGAATCTTCCCACCGGATGCAAGGCTTGTCCTGGTTTATCCAGCGATACACATCCCAACTTGTCTGATCAAGCTCAGGCTGGCTGTTCAGGACCCGAAGCTCTAGATCGCAAGATATACAGGCCATCTCTTTGGACCTAGTGAAAAGGACCCTGGGACGCTCTTCATCCGGACTTGAGACCCTGAGCTGATGCTTGGGATTGCCACTCCACCCGCAGCTAGGACATGGTTCGCGTTGGCGCCACAAAGGTCCCAATATGTGCAGATAGTTCCAGTATCTCGGTAGCACGATGAGCTCAGGTTGGCTCCTGGGAAACATTACTTCGGACAGAAAATCCAGCCATTTGCTTCGTCATAGTCAGCCATAAGCAAGTGAGCCGGTGAGAATCGCGTCACGCCTTCCAGTTGCGACGATGGCTTTTTTCATTTGCAACAAGATATAATAATGGCTCTATCCGGTGTGCTGTCGAGAGCGTTGATTTCTGTACACCTACTCAGTGACGGGACTGGTTTCCGCGCGCTCGTATAGTGCAAGCAATGAAATCAGTAGGCTACTGTGTATCAAGCAGTAAGCTGACTGAAGATAGTGTTTCTGTGCTGAAGAGACAGGGGTAGTCGCTCATAGCTGATACCAATCAGCCGACGGACAAGGGAGTTCCCTTTCCCCACAAGGAATTATATGAAGCCTGGCGATGATCTCGACGCCGCACTCCGATATGGAGGCATTGATACGCAAAGTACATGCATTATCTGGCGCCAGCAGGATCCACGATTGCTACCCAGCGGCAATAGTGGCGGCGAGAACTCGATAAAGCCTGTCGCCCCAACAGCTGATCCAGATCGCCAGGGCTCGTGATAGTCGGCAGATTGTTGGCTACGCCTGGCATGATGCTTCCCGGTGTGACCAGTGTGACATGACCCCTTTGATCGCCCGTCACAGCAGATCACCCAGGTTGAAAAAGCCTATCACTCAGACCTACGACTGTAGAATGCACCCCGGGACAGGGATATTCTGCAGTGAGCCTATCTGGTGAATATGATACCTTGACGGTCATAGACTTGGCGTTCACGGTACACGCCGTGTTTATCTGATGTGGAATGTGTTCAACGTGAACTCAGTGCAGGACGGCAGCTCTGTACCGGGCGAGCACCCAGAAAGGTCTCAGAGCACGCACCCGGACTCGGCGACGAGAACAAGTTCTGCGCACCGCTTGCCGAATTCGGATTTAATAGATTGCATACACAGCAGGTTACAGGGTCTTGGTAAGCGCAATGCCTCCGCAAGAAGGAGATTTCTCTCATGTGAAAAATGCAAACGGGACCAACAAGTGGAAGGAAGCTCGTAGGGCCAAGGGTCTGCGGGCACAATCCTGGGTGTTGCATGAAATGTAGTCGAAGAGGGGGAGCCCACGGATCCGTGAACTCCTCCCATCTTCGTCCAGAGTTTCCCAACAAGCTCCCGCAAAGATGCCATTAAAGTTCCCGCAAGCTCACCCCGCTAGTACGAGGCTGCCGAGCTGACGAAGGCGATGGAAGAGTCATGATGAGTTGTCGGTGCCGCCGCATTG
The DNA here is from genome assembly GCA_963556695.1 of Anthostomella pinea. Classification (NCBI taxonomy): domain Eukaryota; kingdom Fungi; phylum Ascomycota; class Sordariomycetes; order Xylariales; family Xylariaceae; genus Anthostomella; species Anthostomella pinea. The sequence goes on along the minus strand of CAUWAG010000008.1, from coordinate 1,674,781 downwards.
ACGGACCAAGTATATCAAGATTGAGTGTGCGTGTCCCGTGCCCGACTGAGCCGGGGGATCCTGGGTTCCCGCGTCCCGACATATTGGAACTTGGGCCGGGTCTTGCGACGCCAAGGGTATATAGATGGGGATTCGTGATGGCCTCTTCTTCGGAGTCGCCATATACTCACCCACCTGACGACGGAGACGATAAAGCTCTGACCAGAGCCTGGCGCGCTGGAAGAGAGTGCATAATCAGGTGCGGTCGAATGCGGTCAGGACTCAGGGGTGGTTAACGCTGTGCTCGAGTGTTTCCCCGGCGAGCCTAGAACATTAAACATGGCCGAGCTTAGGTAAGCTAATGACGACCCGGGCTTAGCAATGGGGGATGATGTCACTTTACACTAACTACAGTAGGAGACGGTTTTAAATAATAAACGGTCTCGGGATATATCTGCATTAGGTGCAGTTATTAGCCTGGCTTCAGCACGCAATTGGAAGCTCTGAGATTCTTTCGATGACGAGGAGAGCCTGTTACAGCTATCGCCGTGTACCTAGTTGGTGAACTATTTCCTCATGACTGGACTGCATACAAGTCGCAGTTTGAGGCCAGTGTTCTAATAGGTAAGGTATCTGGGAGAATGCGCGGGACGGTTTGTAGCCTGTAGGCGTTGTAATGTCTCACTGTATCGAGGGAAGAGGAAGAGCGTTCGCATTTTGCCGACAGACAGGGGGAACAGGGGAACAGACCATTCTGGAGACTAAAAGTTAGTGAGATGAAAAGCAGATTCCGATCTCGAACGCACCTTTTCTAATAGGGTACTAGGATTTGACTTTGAATCCGTTCAGCCACATCTACAAGAGCATTCATGCACTGCCTCGGTTTCATGAGAATAGTGAGCAGTTCTGGCAGTTTGACAAGAGGATTTCTAGATATAAATGGATGGATGAGATGTGCCCGTGAGATACCTACCTAGCTGCCTAGGTAGGTACATGCAGGGTGTGCACGCTAAGACCAGGGTGAAGTCGATTTCCGCGGGCTCTGATTGGCCTGACGCGTGTCCGGGTATCAAAACAAAAAGAGGAGGCCATGCAGGGGGGTTTGAGCGCGTCGTCGCGTCCCAATCAACGACGTCGCTCCGTCTCGGGCCTCTCATTGCTCAATCCTCAAACTGTTGCACCGTGACCAGTGACCAGTGACCACGGCCGCGACCACCACGACGACCACCACCACCACGCACCACGCACCACGAACCACGCCGACATACGTGTCTGCCTGCCTGCCTGCCTGTCTGTCTTATCCGATTACGCGCTTCACCCACAGCCAATCGGTTCCAGCCATCTCGTCAATTGCAAACACTCGCAGCCCTCGCACAGCTGCAAGTGTTGGTCACGTCACATCGCACACATCGCACAGGTTCAGTGCCACCGGCAACGGAAAAGAATCATCACCAACAACCGAGACCTGCTGTGCTAGTAGGAAGGAGAAGTGGCCAACTTGACTTCGGCGTCGGCCACCTGTAACAACGGCCTTTCTACCTAGGTAGTTGGCCCCCATCGCTCGGTGTGCTCCGTGCCGTACTTGGACATCCATCGTCATCATCTTCGACCATAGGTTCCATGTCTGGCTTGTGCAGAGACGGGCTGACAGTCTACCGGTATTGGACAGCTGCTACGCGCTACTAAACTCAACGACCAACTAATTCGGTAACTCCACCTGCATTTCTTCCTTCGTCCCTCTTCTGCACACCTTGGACATTCCACATGCCCATGCCACTGCACTGGACCGTCCTAGACTAGAATAGACTGGACAGTGGACCTCGGGTAACCCCCATTGCCCAATCCTGCAGTACCTGGAACTCACTCGCAACAGTCAAATCGCACACTGCCACAGGTCCGATGAATCCATGATCGTCTGTACATACCTATGTTGGCAACCAAATCCATCATCTTTCTGCACCAGAACAAGGCCCTCGTCCAGCGATCGGGCAGCCTTGGGGCAAACTGTCCAACCACAGCGAGCACAGGGCCCACGTTAGGATCATCGACTACCAGGGTACCCTCGTTCGACACATTCCTTACAAGCGCTGTTCCTCCCAGGCAGTGGCAGTCCTAGGCAGTCCAAGACTCCAAGTCCTGGCGCCGACCAGCCAGCTCCAGCCAGTGGTGTCAGCCCACGGCATCCCCGGCCAATCGTCTGCCCACTCTGCCGGCCTCTCGACTCCGCACTGCCCACCTTGGCACATGGGGCGCTGCTGAGCTGGCGAGCTGCTCCCTTGTGAATTCAAGTACTGTTGTGAATTGGGTCCGTCCACCAACTTCCTTCCCACGCAGCCACGAAACTCTCATACCGGCTGGGCGTCCTGGCTAGAGTCTAGCCTAGACTACCTAGCAGAGTGACAGACTGCGGGCCCTTTGACAATTCTCCGACCTTGACTGGCCCAGAACGAAGAAGGCCGGTCGCCCGTCCGCCGACCACACTGCCACACCACTGGCAGCCCAGCAGCCACGCTCTATCAGATCCTCCCAGACTGCCAGACTGCACATGTGTGGCATGCTCTCTCGTTCCCGATTCCCCCTCTCTTAGACCTTCGGCTCGTTCGATTCAATTCTCTCAAACCATCTCATCGCCTATCACCTTACCTGACCACCACTACCAGGCCAACCATCACTGCTACCGATTGCGCAAGTTGTCGTACTTGCGAGTGAGCGTCTGGATTCAGTTGACCCGAATAGGAATTGTCACCTGAATATCGAGCACGTCCTGACCGACAATCCTGGCGCCACATCACCCTTGCTTCGTGACTCCACAGCAATTAAAATCACAACCTTGACCAAGGTGAGTAGATCTACTCCATCTTCCCAAATCTCCCAATCGTCATGCGGTCGGGCGGTCTAGCAAGTGCGAGGAAGTCAACAAGCTGCCCAAGTCTCCAGCAGGATACATTACCGGGCCCTCCTCCGCCGTCGCCAGTCGTGAACGCAAACTAATGTCGATGACCAAACAGCCTGTACTCCCGTACCACGAGGAATACACACCTTGACCCCGAGTACTACCGGCCGACATGGCCAGACCAACGCGTTTCGCGGCCAACAACGAGCCGATGCACATATTCCAAGACAACTTCGACTTCTTCGAGCAGCCCGCTCCCTCGATAAGCCGAGCTCCCATGCCGTCCGTCGGCAGACAACCACCCTCCGGGAGGCCACTTCAGGATTCAAATAGGAACGTCGTCTTGAATCCCCCGAATGGACACGGAAAGCAGCACTCTCCCTTCAAGGCGACGGGGCGCGCCACTGCCTCTCCATTGACCCCTCTGCGGTCGTCACATGGAAACATGTCACATGGGAATAGTTACAATTTGAACCCGGTCTCGATATTACCTCCTACCTCGAATGGACAAAGTACCGACTCGATGCTGAAGAGGCAACCGTCCATGTCGAGGTTCAAGACTGTGGTTCAGAAACCGAATATCATGGATATGCAGGCGAGCTTCGAGAAGGAGAATTTTCACCCGACCTACTTGGCGCAGCCGGCCTTCAGTCTGAACGTCGACGGATTCTATCCGCAGAAGACACCGGGCAAACGCGCATTACTCGAAGCTGCCCCCATCAAGGATTCCAGACCGCCGAAGAGGGTAAGGACCGAAGAGCCGTGCCTGCCGTTACCGAGCTCGTTTCCCCTTATTGTTGATGATGGAACGAAGCCCGGCCACAGTTACGCACAACTGATAGGGATGGCAATTCTGCGCGCGCCCAATAGGCGTCTGACTCTGTCACAGATCTACAAGTGGATCTCTGATACCTACTCATTTTACAGTGCGCATGATGCGGGCTGGCAGAACAGTATCAGACATAACCTGAGTCTCAACAAGGCCTTTATAAAACAGGAGCGCCCGAAGGATGACCCGGGCAAGGGAAACTACTGGGCTATCGAGACGGGCATGGAGCAGCAGTTCATGAAGGAAAAGCCGTCCAGAAAGTCTGCGGCGGCCACTGAGAACATGCAGATCATGTCGATGGGGCCTCGTCTCGATTTTGCCCATCTGGAGCCTACCACATTCCACGACGGCCTTCCTCCTTCACTCCCACCGGTACTCTGCGCTCAAACAAGCTCCTACCAACAACCGGGGCCGCCACAGGCACCCGCCCATTCGGCACCTGAAGTTTCATCTGATGCCACAATCCCACTATCGGACAACGTTGGCCCAGAGGAGCAGGAGGAAGCTTCCCAGGAGCAGAACGTGCCCCTGGAGACGCCCCTGGAGACGAGCTTGTACTCTCCACCTGCGGCGATGCAATCCTCACCCCCGATTCCACGTCACCTCGAACATCGAAGCAATACACCGCCTCCCATTATGAGAGAAGCACAGTCATCAGCCTCCCACAAGCCTTCCCACAAGCGCAAACACGCTTCTATGGATGCCCCGAACTCAATCGACGATAGCGGATACATATCATCGTTGGAATCTTCCGCCATGCGTCCCAACCAAGTCAGTCGTGTTCAAAGTTCAGAGACTGACCGTCCACGGGGCAAAAAGCGAGGGCGAGCTGAGGAGGAGATCGCCCGGCTCCGAGCATCCTCATGTGACAGTCCTACCAAGAGTCGGTCCTACGGATTCGTTCCGCCGTCTTCATCTCCTATCCGGCAGCCTACGGATGGTCAAATGCTACCTCCCCTGACGCCGGGTGTTAAAGACAAGCCTACCCAAAAGATTCCTCCATCTGTCTCGCCCAACACGAATCTGCAGATACATCGCGACAATGTCCGACAGCTGCTAAACTCGCCTCTCCGTCGTGTTAGTAACATATCGGACGAGGTTACTATGCCATGGAGCCCGGCGTTCAACATGGACGAAGAGACATTCATCGGTGGGCTCGACTTCCGTAATACAGACATCGATTTCAGCATCTACACAGACGAGTCTATCGATAACTTCCATACCGCGTCCTATGGTTCACCCGTCAAGCGTTCAGCCAAGAGACCGCGCCTGGATCGCACTCAATCCGCGAGTGCTCTTGGTGACACCACAGGCACATCGTCCAACAGAGCACTTATGTCGACTCCTTACTTGAAAGCTCCCACTCCACGGCAAGACCTTGGTTTCGAGTCACCCAGCAAGGTGTTCGAGGGTATGTCGTCTCCTCTCAAGCGTTACTTTCAATCGCCTTCTGTCCGCGCCCAGCCTCAACCGCCGATTGCCGCTAGAGATGAGTGGAACAACTTTGAGAATCTCAATGAGCACACATTGTTCGAGGACGAAGTTGAATTGGATATAGACATTTTCCAGGGCTTCGCGAAGATCAGCGGTAGCGAGAACGCCAGCGGCCCTGCCAAGCCACCGCCACCGAGACCTTCTTTTGGCCGCAGCTACACGTCGACCCTCTAGAATGAGGCATCCTTTCGTGCGGGCATTACGCGCACACAACACTGACGACTTACGACTGAACGACTAAACTGCAGGGCCCTTTCAACAATGAGACCTCTTGCTTTGCGACACCACCATAGACCTTCCCAGCCTACCTTCTCGCCTCACGGCCTTCTTGTCCATTTTTTGAAGAGATCATAATGACGCTACGTGACTCGGGTACATACGCGCTTACGCCTACTATTACCGTAAATGCCTACGTGGCCGGATCTGCATTTTGTTTGCTTCCCGTTCTCCCTGTTTTATCGCCTCAACAACAAAATTGTCGATTTGGCGTTGGCTGCCTTATTCCCGCTGCCTCTTGAGTTTGATGATATCATGCGAGGAATGGACACAAGAAGGCGTTGGATTTGTATGCCCTATAGAGAGCCAAGGGAACATGGGAACAATCACGAGGTGTTTTGTGTCAGTATGATACTGGCGGAAAAAGGAAAGGGATTTTGCGTTGAGTATGAGAGATTGGGAGCTCACTGTGCTGGATACACCTGTTGGTTTTACTCTTGTACGAAGTTGGCCTACGCACGGTATATCAGGGTGGAGTTGGCGGCCGCTTGCGTTGCTCTTTTGCTTTTGATAGTTTGCAATACGGGCTTTTCTCGTCTTGACCTTGACCTGAACTCAGGAGCTTTTGCATCTACTTGATGGTCTTTGTGGTTTGCAAGCCTGGTTCTATCTATTGTAACACGACCTCTTAAGAGGAAAATCGAGATCAAAAGACCTAATTTTCAATACTCGAAATGCCTCGACATCACCGTCAGCAGGGCAGGCGGTCAGTCAGCCACTCAAGGAGACTAGTCGTTCCATGTCACCTAGGACCAACCGCAAGGTAGGAAGAAGTCCAGTGGCTGATGACCTACCTACTCTGGTACGTAGTTATTCCATGTTGAATGTTTCGGCGAGGGAAGCTGGAACGTGGTACTATGAAGGTGGATAGGTATGTGAAGCATGACCACACATGGGTAGTGAGATTTTCTTCGGTGTTGTTTTATACAGGAACAAGGTGATTGGATCGCTGGTATTAATGAGATGCAAAACACCTGCAAAAAGGCAGCCTCTTCAACTAACAGGTATGCAAAGGTGCATGCCGTGTGCCTCCATCAAAGTATGCTTCTGTAATCGGGTATCGCTGAAACTGCCCCTGCACTAGAAATGCAACATGATCTTACTTACGCCAAAACCTCTCTATTCCCATCCAAAAGCATGCCTAGACGCCGGAGACACCGCCAAGCCCAAACGCCGGAGACACTGCTCGAAGAGTCTCTTGCTCGGCTCCCGGAACGCCGGCGGAAAGAAACCGACCCAACGAATACACGCAGTGATACCAGCCAGATGACACAGGACCAGACGTGGGGAGATCTTCCTGCGCCTTCGCCGGACAACAAGGGGGATGCAGACGGCGACGATGAACAATGAGAGCAGGAACCACTGCCACTCCTAGTAGATGCCCATGCGCGACGCCCAGCCCGGCTCGCCCTTCTGGTTCACGATGATCTGGTAGGGGAACGGATTGGCCTCGCTGGTGGTGATGGGCGGGATGTGGTCCTTGTGCGAGTTGACGCTGGTGACGATCTTCATGACTGTCGTGGTGAGGGTCTGCTGCATGGCCTGGCGGACCTTGGCGCGTTCTGGTGTAGTAGGAAAGGGGATGCGTTAGTCTGGGTATGCCACGGAGAGAAGAGAAGGGGAAAGTGCGCCTCTATCTCGTCTTCTTTGCAACCCTCTCTGCAATAACCCTCGGTAGGTATCAAGACATGGGGCTGGGGTGTTGTTCGTAACTCACCACTCTCTGTCCGCGGCTCCGCCACCGTGACGCGCACCGTCCACATCTCCCAGCACACCTCGTCGTCGCCGCCGTACGCGGCGCGCATGTACCAGGCCTTGCGGCGCTTCTTCTCGAAGAACTGCACCGAGATGTTGCCCCGGCCGCCACCACCACCACCACCACCACCACTGGCACTGCTTCCGCCCCCCACGCTGCTGGCTCGCTGGTGGGCTTGTTGCGCCGCCGACCGGCCACCACGGTCGGGGTTCGTCTGCTGCGTGTGTGTCCGCTCGGCGTCCAGCTCGCGCGCCAGCTCGGCGGCGCGCTTCTCGATCATGGTGTCGAGCTCGGCGTCCTCGACGTACGGCAGCATGATGTCGAGGACCTCGCGGTGGCGCGGCGTTAGGGAGGGAAAGAAGCGGTGGAAGAAGATTGTGTGTAGGATTCCTGCGTACAGCATTAGAGAGGTGTGCATATCGAACGATGCTGGCGCGGCGGGGCATGTGAAGATGGGATCGACGGACAGCTGGACCGCGGGAGGACTGGGGGAGGGGGTTTGCTTACCTCGGACGACATCGCGTACTGATGCTGGATCCGTGAAGGCCTCGAGTATGAACTCTTGGGGTCGTTGCTGCTCCATGCTAGGCGGGATCATCTCGCTGGACCTTCAAGAGCTCGCGATACTGTGGACGTATTGGATGAATTGGTGGGATGGAGGGCCCTTGATGCCAATGGAGGGGTTGTTTGGACTGGGGACCTTTATGACTGGGGTCAAGTGCGGATAGATAAGATGTACCTACTACATACAGACGCTGCGTCATATCAGCCACCCTGCACTTTGGAGCTGCGGGTGCAAATGTGGCTCAAGCTTGAGCATAATAATTGGAAAGTGAATCGCGTGCATTCGGTTGGATGCCGAGGCACACGCGATTGACGTTGACAGCTCACAGGGGGTGGAGCACACTCCATCGATATCTCAAGGTCCTGGTGCTGAGCTCTATGTTGCACAGCAAACCACTGTCGTGCCATCCTCTGAACGATACTACACGGGCTTCGGCCACCATCGCGTCCCTGAAGCTTTCGCAACCTGCATTATGTTCTCTGCGACACGGCGGTGGTTCCGCCGCAATCGAACCCCGATAGCCATTGGCGTCGGCGTCGTGGGCGCCGGCTACTTGGCCACCCGGTATGTGCTGAACAAGATCAACGATGCGCGCGAGCGCATGAGCAGCGATCGCATTGCGAAGGAGAAGTAAGCCTATCCTTCTTGCATTCTTCAGGGCTGAGCACGAAACGGAACTGACGGTTCTGTACAGCTTGCGCCGGCGCTTCGAACAGAACCAGGAGGACTGCACCTTCACCGTCCTCGCGCTGCTACCGACGGCCACCGCGAACATCCTCGAGACTATGAACACCGAGAAGGTCACATTGGAGATCCAGCAGATGAAAGGCGCTGCCAAGGGCGTGCGCAGTGGGGAGTCGTCCGCTACACCGCCCAGTATCGCCGACACGACCATGACGGAAGAGGAGAGCAAGAGTATAGCCAGTCTACAAAGCGAGAGCGGCGTCCACGCGAGCCAAGTGGCCTTGCCGCCTGCCTCGAGTACAGAAGATGGTGCACAAGATGGCGGCCAGCCCACGCAGAAGTCGAGGAAAACGAAGAGACAGCTGTGGGATGATCTGACGATAAGCTGTGAGCGACCACCATGAACCCCTGAACGACCCTTCACTATATGTCAAACTATGCAGTCACAACTGACCTCTATGCGCCACCAGCGATAACACGATCCTTCACCCTCGTATACACGCTCGCTCTCCTCACCATGCTCACCCGAATCCAACTGAACCTCCTAGGCCGGCGGAGCTACCTGTCGAGCGTTGTCTCGCTCGCCACCGGAACAGCGCAGTCGACTATCAGCCTCGAGAACAACGACGACGACAACCCGGAGCAGGTATACGGCAGCGACTTCGAGACGAACCGCAAGTACCTGACCTTCAGCTGGTGGCTGCTCAACCGCGGCTGGACCGACGTCATGGAGCGTGTCGAGGCCGCCGTCCGCGACGTGTTCGGCCACCTAAGCCCGCGGGACCTCCTGAGCTTCGACACGTTCTCACAGCTGGCACTGGAGGTAAGGAAGAAGGTCGAGGGCCGATCAGAATCAGATAGGAAGGGCTCCCAGTGGCTGCCCTTCCTGCTGCCGCCTACCAACCTCGAGGACTTCGTACTTAAGGAGTCAGGCGTCCTCGGCGACAGCGCGGCGGCCACGACACAGCCAACAGACTCCTCCTCCTCGACTACAACAACCCCCACGGCGCTCAGGCGCCTCCTCGACGAGACGTCCGACCTCGTCGAATCGCCCCCATTCTCACACGTACTCACGCTCATCCTCGACGCCGGCTTCTCCGTGCTCCTCAACAAGAAAGTCCTGCCAGGGGCCTTCGAACTACCCACAGCCTCAAACCCCACCCCTGGAGCCCCGGGACTAGAACTCGTCTCCGAGCTAGACCGCCGAGAGGAATCCCAACCCACGACGAATAAGGCCGTCCTGCTCCCCAAGATCCTGTCCGTGCTGACGCGGCAGGCGCACGTCGTCGGCAACGGCATGCCCAACGAGTACCTGCAGGAGATGGAGCTCGTGCGCGACCTCGAGGCCTTCGCCGCCGTCGTGTACTCGAGTAATTGGGAGAACGAGATCCAGGACGAGGAGGGACTTGCTTTGGCGGCAGCGGCAGCGGCGGCGGGGACTGGTGAGGTAGTTGGGGTGCCGGAGCCGGAAAGCGGCATGTTGGGGACTAGCTTAAGGCCGTCGCAGGCCGCCTCGACGACGCTTGGTGGCGGCGCGGAGAGCAGCGTGGTCATGGTTGAGCCGTCGCAGAGCTCGTTCGAGAGCGCGTGGGAGCGTGCTGTTGATGGGAGTCAGTCGCAGTGATGAATGAAGTAAAGGGTCATGACACAGAGATCAGGCGGGGTATGCCGGCCATGGAGTTAATGAGACTATCAATCTATCAAAGCTGGGAAGAAAGGGGCGTTCGAATACAGGCATTCTGGATTGAAATCTCCAGTGGGATACTGTCATGGCACTGTTGCATGAGGCACGTGGGAATCAGGTCGCATACCCAACAGGCACACTATCTCAATCATCATGACATTGGCCAGTTGGCTTCATATTGTGTACAATATGAAATGCAGCTTGCTTCCAAGGACAGAGAGCATATATGTACCAATACCTCAGGATCTCCCCTTAGTGACCAGTGGCACCAGGGCTTCCATCGCGGAAGTCGAGCTCCCTCTCCCGCATATCCTCCAGCGAATGCATTGACGGTTATAGGACCGTACGCCTAGTCTTTTGCTGCGTCCTCCGGCTACGAAGCACTTTGCCCCTTTCTGTGACTTGACGCAGATTCGGTCTCGGGGTGACTGGCAAGAAGGCTGCTGTCTCCTGCTGGACCTCGCCTTGCTCGCCTTGTCGTCCCAGACCTGTGCATTCTTGTCTTCCCGAAGCCTCATCTGGCTCTGGCTCGGGTCAAGTCTCCTCTCCCTTTCGCCTGTCGATACAAATGTCGATTTGGCTCAGCCGATTGGCGGCTTCACATCAGTCCCCTGATGAACTTGTCTAGGCCCATCTCAAACATCTCGTTCCGGACGCCCTCTCCGCCCTTGTGCTCCACCGGCGCGAGCGGGTTCTTAACTACTGTAGAAGGTGTTCGTCAGCATGTGCACAGACAGACAAGGAGCAACGCCCGAAGGAGCTAGTAGTCCTCCAACCTCCTCACACCCAATCGAATCATCTTCCATCGCCCAGGCACTCCTCTCCTCCCTCCTATCTGTCTCATACCCCTTATCCCTCCGAAGCCCAGAAGAACAAGAAGAAGGAAGAAAGAACCACACGCCGGGGGGCTATCTATCCAACCACTCACCATACTCAACCCACAGGTTGATGTAGATCTGGTGCAGCACGTTGCGCATGCTCAGGGCGGCGGGCTCGGTCAGCAGGGCGAAGCGCAGGTTGGTGGGGGTCTCGTAGTAGTGCAGCTTGTAGTGCTGGGTGCGGTAGGCGATGAAGGCGTCGTCTTCGCCGCCCAGCTTGCGCACCATGTTGCGCAGGCTGAAGACCGTGCCGAAGATCAGCTTCGCGTCGTCTGAGGCCTGGTCCTTGGCGCTGCGGACGGGGTGGTGGCGGCCGTGGTGAGGGCCGTTGGTGGTGTTCGCTGTTGTGGTGATGGTGGTTGTCGTCGAGGTGGGCGCGGTGGTGGTGTGTGTGGAGGACGGGAGAGGGGGTTGCTGTTGTTGTTGGTGTGGTTGGTGCCATAGTTTCGAGTAGACGCATTCCGCTGGATGGAGAGACAGGCGTTAGCTTGAGGTCTGCCTGTCTGCTTTTGTGCTGGATGGGGAGGCGTTGCGCGGTGAGGCCACCGGTAGGGGTTGGTAAAGCACGGCACACGGCAAAGGGGCAGCTTACTATGGCGGTCGAAGATATAGAAGGAATAGACCTGGATGGGCATGGCTCCGGCTGGTGTGTCTACCTGCGCGAGGTAGAGCTCACATGCCCGTGATCAATGTTGCGTCGACTCGAGTCCCTCCTTGTTAAGCCTTGGGATCGCAAGGCGCAAGTTGCAAATCGGACAGACCGACAGACACAGGTGCGATGGCGGATGCGCAACTCGGAGGTCGTATGCAGGGTCTGGGGGTTGCTATCCCCTTGACTGCTGGTCTGCACCAAGTTGTAGAGTACAGACTAGATCACCATTAGCGTCACAAGATGGGTTATACCCATTGTAATAGACCAATCATTGTGTTCGGAGCATAGATATATTTTGTCCGGGCCGGCTCGATTGGTTGGAGAAGTGGCTATGGGGCAGCCAGTGCCTCCACAGCACATCCTCCAAGTACTGTAACCCGATTTTTGGTGAGCTGGTGCAGACCAGCAGCCAAGGGGATATAATAAAGTGGTGGACCGTGGTGTTGTTTCTAAAACATGAAGTCGGTCTAGACTGACCCGCCAGTCTGTTCCGCCCACCCCCTACTCCACCCAGTCAAGCCTTACTGACGGCACACCGCACGGCAGCCCGGCACATGCTAAAGAGCTCAGAGTTGCGGGGATATCTCGAAAGAGGGGTCTCTCCAATGCTTTTTTCATCCTCCATCATTTCCATTGTCACGGTTGCCTCCAGCCTGCCTTTGCGAGGCAGATTACGAGCGCATCTCCGAAGGCGTCAGAGCTCGTGTCATGATCCATCTGGACAAGTGTCTCAGCGGGAAACACCGTGAGCAGCTCTTCATGGCAAGCACTGGTCCAACGGTCTTGACTCTTGCTATCGCAGGCGTTGGATCCCCGTCAGACATCCCGGCATGTTCTACTGCAGCAGGGATTCTGTGCACCTCCGCGGGTCGTGATTCGTTGCTAAGCAGATGATCGAGGAAATAGCTGCCGTTGGGCTGAATGCTGTGTCTTTTTCAGAACTCAACATGGGTATTCATCGATCAGCCTACCTACCTGATCTTCGCCTAGGCGATCAGAAAAACCAAACGATTATGCATACATCATGTACAGATAGATAACTGTGTCTGCCTACCAGTATCTCGTGTAGCTTGGACTACATACGTATCTATGTAGGCAACCGCTCACGACCGTTGACCTTGCCTACTTCAACGCCTCTTGTGTTTCATCTCGACGCGCCTTCCTCACGTTTGCCGTCTTACCCGTGCCATTTCTTCCATCCTGTCAAGCCACAAAGACTTCCAGCTGCGAACCCCAATTCCGAACTGAAATCCGAAACCTCGAGATCGACCACCCAGCTTCCACGCCCGCTCACTCTGGGCGATCCCTCCGTCAAACGCTACGATGATGCAACCAGCGCCCAGTGCATCGCCGCCAGCGTCTGAACAAAATGACGAGCCGCCGTCGGCCACGAGCACGCGCAGCTTGCCCATACTCTCGCCGCAAATCAAGATCCAGCCAGCTATCGACATGCCAATGAGACCAAGTCTTGCCCCTCATGTGTGAGTCGACAAGCAACTTGAAGCTTCGTCGCGATAGGTGGTCACGGCTCTTGCTAATCCAAGTCACCACATAGATCTGCACCACCAGCTGCACCCAAGTTCCAGAGCCCGATGAGACACCACAAGAGGACCCCGTCTCAGCATCGCGAGATCAAGGTGAGGAAACCAATTGGCAGAGGAGTCGGTTGGCGCAAACACTGACTGGGGCCTCGCAGGAAACCCTCAATGCGAAAACCGAGTATACGAACGACGAGGCCGATGGCAGCTCCCAACACACGATCAACCAATACACCATTCGCGAGGAGATCGGTCGGGGCTCCTACGGTGCCGTCCACCTCGCGACGGACCAGTTCGGGAAGGAATATGTAAGCGCATCACCGCCGCTTCGATCTGTCACGGCTGCATGGTGCTAATCGCTCCGCAACAGGCCGTCAAGGAGTTCTCCAAGATGCGCCTCCGAAAACGAGCCCAATCCAATATCTTGAGGCGCCCCGAAGGCGGACGACCAGGACAACTTGCCCCCGGCCGAGGTCGATGGAACACCCACAAGAAGCAACTTAGTCACCATGATGCTGAGGAGGCTAAAGACTCCTTGTACCTGATACGGGAGGAGATCGCCATCATGAAGAAACTCGATCACCCAAACCTCGTGTCTCTGATTGAGGTGCTCGACGATCCGGATGATGACTCGCTGTACATGGTCTTGGAAATGTGTAAAAAGGGGGTGATCATGAACGTTGGTGTGGACGACAAGGCAGATCCATACGACGACCAGCATTGTTGGATGTGGTTTCGCGATCTGGTCCTTGGCATTGAGTATTGTGAGTTCCCCGTCAAGCTATATGTATGCTTGGCATAATGTTCGCCGACTAATGCATGCCCTAGTACACGCTCAGGGGATCGTACATCGTGACATCAAGCCGGACAACCTTCTCTTGACAGAGGATGATGTGCTGAAGATAGTCGATTTCGGGGTGTCTGAGATGTTCGAGAAACCGGACCAGATGTTGACCCATAAATCTGCAGGTTCCCCGGCCTTCTTACCGCCGGAGCTCTGCCAAGCGAAGCATGGCGATGTGTCCGGCAAGGCAGCTGACGTATGGTCGATGGGTGTAACTCTTTACTGTCTGAAGTATGGGGAATTGCCCTTCCCATGCGACAATGTCCTGGACATGTACAACGCAATCCGGGCCGATGAGCTCCGTCTGCCGAGCGATGAAAATGAAGAGTTCGCGGACCTGATCACCAGGTTACTGGACAAGAACAGTGACACGAGAATCACTATGCCAGAAATCAGGGTAAACTCAACATGCCTTATCCTTTCTTTGGCCGGCAGGTGCTGATCAAGGCAGAATCACCCATGGATTACGAGAGGGGGCAGCGACCCCCTACTTTCAGAGGAAGAAAACTGCTCTGATATGGTAGAAGCTCCAAACGAATTGGAGGTCAACCATGCCTTCACACAGAAGATGGATCACATGTTATATGTGGTAAGTCAGACTGCTTGTTGCCTTAAAGTCCCATAATTGCTTACGTCCCTATCCAGTTGAGGGCAATCCAAAGGTTCAAGGGCCTTGCCTTGTCTAGCAGGGTCGCGACCTCAGAAGGTGGATCGCCACGAACGACTCGTCACCCGCCGGGACTTGCAGAAAAAGAAGTAATCCCAGAGAACAATGAGTTGGCACAACCCTCGAAACCGCAATTACAGTCCACAACCGGTCGCCCGCGCAAAAAGACCAACGCTGAAGAGGCCGCCGACCTGGTGGACCTGCGCAATGCGTACCACGCATCGTCGGGTCGTGCATCGAGACATACCGAGCCTGCTATTGGGACGGGTGAGAAGGGTCACACGCAAGACCCAACGGACAAAACTCCGCTGTTTCTCGGCATCGGGACAGGCGGCCGCGATGATTTCGCTAGCGGAGAGGCTCCTGCCACAATTGTGTCGGACTCTCCCACAGGCATTGACTTTGACATCTACGACCGCGCTTTCGAAACGGAAATAAAGCGCATTCGTTCTGACCGCAAGAAGGGAGGTCGTGCAAGGACGTATCTGACCCGCTTCGTGGGCGAGAAAGAGGCGGATAAGTATCTCGGAGATGAACACATGGTTGTCGAGGCTGGCAAGTCCTTCGCGTCGATCGCATACGCACGCGGTTCCGAGGCCGCGTCTCAGGGAATCGCTCGCGTCCAGGAGGCGAGTAATGCTGCTACACTCCAGGGGAACGACATCAAGGAGAAACTGGAAACGAAGCGTCAAGAGAGCCAAGATGGCGTTAAGAAGGCTGTCGAGGCCGCCAAGGAGACCGGTAACAAATTTGCCAACTTGGTCACATCGATGAGGAAATGATAGTGACTTGAGACTATGATCTGTCTACATGCTCTGCGGCGAGAGCTGTCTTGGGGTACTGAGGAAAGAGGGCGTTCGGGCAGTCTGCATCGTGGGAGCACTGTCACCTACCTGTATAAGCAACAAGGGCCAGGAGGATATTGTTTGACGAGCGGGCGTTTGGTTCATACACGAAAAGCGAACAGGATGAGGAATCCTTGGCTGGTCGATTGGTTCGTTCATATCATAGTTGAATACCAATGCTTGCGCGAATTCGAGGTACACGGTTGGTGGTAAGTATCAGGACTAACAACTGGGTTTGGGTGCTGGGTGTACACAATCAACCCTAGGTACTCAATCTGGATTGTGAAGAGGAGCAACGCCTGATGTCTTGATGGATACTGTCGTCTCATGATACAGACTCGCGGAGTGCTTACTATTGTGAATTTTTCCCGTGGGAATATCTAGACGCTCCAGCTAGCTGGGGATCTCCGCCTCACACAAACCGAACTCCTCCAAGACTCCAGATACTCATGTGTGGCCTGTCCTCAGTGTCCCACCCTGGACTTACAATGCCTTCAGTTTTGATATACTCTCTTCTCCCTTTCGAGCCTGGACGGCATGGCAACTGGTGTTTACAGTTTGTCGCAATGGATACACGTGATTAGGTACAGGGGATTGTCCACACACAGCTCCGTCGTGCCTGGCACAAGGGATTGTCTCTGCGCAGCTCCCTATGTAAGGGAGTTCTCCCCAGCTCCATCCTTTTCAGATAGAACTTAGAATGAACAACCCTTCATGTTTCTTCTATGCCTACGATCAGCTGTATGCGATACAGGTAGTTTCTTGGCTTTTGGCTTTCTTGTTTGTATAGCTGCCTGTGAATAATCCACCATTTAGGACTGGGTTTGAGTTACATTAGTTGTGGGTTTTATCGTCCTGTGATATGCTTCCATAGCTGAATGAGGCTTTGAAATGGATTGAGATACCGGACTTGAGCTGTGCGTGAAAGGCCAATTGCAAGAACACTATCAAGGTACACCAAGGCATGCAAATGTTTTTCCTTGATCAAGTACCAAAAACCACCTTAAGCCGCCACTTTGGGCGAAAAGGTACTTAAGCTAGCCTCAACTGCGTATGTACCATCTCAAAGTCCGCCCGCCAAGCCAGGTGACGTCTCTTGACCCCTCCAAGCCGTGAGCACGGGTCGGCGGGAAGCATCTGAGACAAACTGCCCACCAATTTCTCAATTTCCCTCCTGACACACACAACAGCACTCCTTGCAAACGCTCCTCGACGAGGTCAGGTCAGGTTCAACCATCGTACTATGTATATGTAGCAGAAGAACTCGGGCGCCGCACCACCCAACCACGATGCCCGACTGGCGAGACGACTACCTGACCTCGCTGCAGGACGCAGAGCGCAACAACCCCGTGAACAAGGACCTGGTGGAAGCCTGTAAGCCAGCTAACCTACCTTACGTACCTACCTACCTAGCGAATCGAGCCCGTCCGTCGTGCTGTCATTGCGCTCGTTTGTTTTCTTATTGCGCTCGTCTGCCTGCTCGTTCGTCTACTAACGCCATCGCGCGCGCCCCAGGCTCCCAGCTCGCAGACCGCGTCGCCGCGCTCGAGGCCGAAAAAGCGGTACTGCAAGGCTCCCCCACGAGCAAACCCACCAAGACCACTCCCACTGCCACCACCACCACCACCACCACCACTACCGTCGCCGCCGCCGCCGCCGCCGCCGCCGCCGCCACAGCGACTCCCACTCCCACCCCGACCGCCACCACAGGAACAACAACAGCACCAGCATCAGATCCAGCCACAATAGCCCAGCTCCGCCTCGACCTCGCCGAAGCATTACGAGCGCGCGGCCAATTACAAAACATGCTGCGCGCCGCGGACGAGGAGCTGCGGCGGCTGCGGGCGCGGACCAAGGCCGACGGCAAGCGCGTCGCCGACCTGGCGGCCGAGCGCAACTCCATACTGGCGCGCCTAAAGGACCGGAGTGAGGAGCTGGCGGGGAAGAATAAATTGTTGAAGGTATGTTTCGACTATCTCGTCGGTTGGTTATTTGGTTGGTCCGTGTGGCGGGTGGGTTACTTCCTGTGCGCCGTTGTGTGCGCCGTTGTATGCGCTCGGGTTTGGAGCGCGGAGGGGGAGAGGGGCGATGGAAGATAGGTGGGCATGGTGATGTCTGGTTGTCTGTATATTCTTCTGTCTGTCAGTGTTGGGTTGTGTGGAGGAGGACTGGGCCTGCGGAAGCAAGGAACGAGGCTGATGCGCAAGTGCTACTACTAGGACGTCCAGGACGACAACCTGACGCTGAATATCCAGCTCGATGTCACCGAGCAAAAGGTGGCCAAGGTGCAGGCGGAGAACAAGGAGCTCGTGGACCGGTGGATGAAGAGGATGGGACACGAGGCGGACGCCATGAACCGCCAGAACGAATCGCCGCACAAGCATACGAGATGAGGCAGAGGCACCGACTCGGCTGAAAGCAGTAATGCATATCGCATTGCAACCGACGCTGCGGTGGTATCATGTCTACAACTCGTTACGTTTACAGTAAGTAACCCAACACGCTGTCTCGTATCGATCCTGTCAGATCCTTCTCTCCTCGTTATGCAAACATGGTATCTGAATCAAACGCCCTCTCTGTATATAGACAAAATAAACGGCCGACAAGCTCCTTGGTGGACGAGTAGGGAACTTAAGGACTCAGAGACTCAGCTCCCTTTCTTGTCGAGATATAGTATTGTCCGTCTTGGCCTGACCAGCTAACCCAGTCTTTCTGGTAGCTGAATGTGTCGACGTCGAGAATGCTGCTTGCGACATCGTTTATTGCGTTCTTGTTGCCGGCGTACAGGAAGGAAGCCAAGGATATGATCTTGCAACCTGGCTTCAGGTCGAGGAACATGTTGACCAGGGCGGCGTTGAGGTCCGGCGTAAATGCCTTGTTGTTAACCAGCACAACATCGGCTGTCTTGAGCACGTCTTGGATCTTCTTGTTGGCGCGAAGGTCGCCTCTCTCAAGATGGACTCTGCCTGGGTTCACACCCCAAAGCAGACATCTCGACCTGAATTCTTTCTCTTGCTCTTCGGCCAGGTTACAGAGATTTTCCACCATTTCGCAACCATAACTTCGACAGCCGATCTCCAGCGCAGCTTGGAGCACGACATTGCCTACTCCAGATCCCAGGTCGACGAAAACTTGATCTGATGTCATCTTGGTCTGCTGAACAAGGATATGAGTGGCGAATGGATGTAACAGCTCCCCATACACGTTGTCACTTCCATTCTTGTATTTATTGAGCGAGTCGACGTGGGGAGCAACGACACGATCGTAAACCTGGCTTAGGATGAAAGACACAAGGCTGGGAGGCAGATGGTGAATCTTGTCGAGGTTCTTTGCCACAGTACCATCCTCAACTAGCTCCAATAGCTTCTTGTTGTAGTTGGCGAGGGCGGACCTGAAGACGGGTACATCTCGGTAGTTTTCAGTTGAAGCTCGTTCCATCTGTCTCTTGAAGCTGGCATTGTGATCGATGAAGGGTCGCGACTCGGCTTCGGTTAGGTATGTCTCGGCTACGTGCTCGAGCACTGTGAGTATATCCTTGACAGCGTCGATCTTTTCCTTTTGCCAAACGAGCTCATACCTGGGTTACCGAGTTAGTCGCATATCATAAGCCTGAGATCGGGCAGCCTTACCTCTCGCGGGCGCAGCGCGATGGATATTGAAGCTCTATCGCGACCTCGTCGTCCTTTGCGCCTGTAATCGGTGGACAGCCGGTTGCCCTCGATGCCCTGTCTGCTGCATGAATGATACGCGGTTCCCTGACAGTGTCGCCAAACGCCTTCTTATGGCGCACCCTGCGGTTCACATCAACGGTCCTCGCATCGGCGCGTCGCAATCGCTTCTTGAACGGGTCGCCGTCCTCCTCATCAGACTCGGAGTCGTTGCCGAACGCCGGCGAGTCGCGCGACGTGCTGCTGGTCGCGACTTTGCGCTTCAGCCGCGCGCGCCCCTTCTCGTCGGACGAGGGGGGTGTGCTATGGCGGCGCCGACGTTTCGGCGGTATTGGCGCTGATGGCGAGAGGTGGCTGGACGATGATGCGGATGCGGGCAGGCTGCGAGTCGGCCTCAGAGTCGTGCGCGGCTTGCTAGGCACAACGACCTTCTCGACGCGCATGGGCGGCGGCTCCGCCTTGAGTTTCGACTTCCGGCTGAAGATGCCCATGGTGGTTACTGGACCGGATCGCGGGTGGGGGTCGCAACGTGGGTGGCGTAGCGGCGCGCGCGCTGGATGACGGAATCGCGAAAGTTTATTGGGATGCGTAGGTGAGTATAGTAGGGACGCGAACGCGAAACAGGGCCGCGTAGCGCATATACTACTGGGTAGGAAATAACTCCAAGGGAGAATAGAGATGTTGATCTGAGTGAGTGAGGGTGGATTGGGAGGCTGAGGATCGCGGAACAAAAGATGCACGAGAATGCTACCTATGCAAATAATGATGCGCTCCAAAGAGAGTGAGATGTGGGTATTAGATGCGCGTGTGATGCAGAGAAGGGAGAAATGGAGGGGGGAGAGGCGCAAGGCAGGAAAGGCGACCAAATGCAAGACCAAAGGAGGGTGATCGTCGCCAAAACTTGAAAGCCTTGGGGAAGGCAGGACTGATGATGATACTGGCGAGAGGGCTCCGAGGCAGGAGGCAAATGCATTGGATTTTTCAGCTTTGAACATCGAAGTCGCCTCTCTGCTGACCCCCACTTTCCCCTTATGAGGAACGGTCCGTGATAGGCACAATGGACGGGCAAGTGACCCTGGCTGCCTGGCTTTCTAGGCAGCTGCAGGGTCCCACAGCCTTGTCGGGCGGGTCGGTCGTATTGTTCGGGTTCTTGCCCCAGTTTATGAAAGTGAGATAGTGGTTAGATGCATATTCAATTACGCACAAGCTTCTTCTGTTACACAGACAGAAACGTGACTGCCACAACCTGTGACTAGCAATAACATACTCGAGAGCTGCTGATGGTCATACAAGATGGTATACCAACTTCCAAGGTTGTCACTGACGGTGAGTGGAGTCTACACATTCTGCCGCGCCAGGTAAACTCAATTCTCAGCTTTCACGCCAACAAACAAACAATCGCGTCCGCGGCGCTAGCTGTTGATCCTACCAGTACTCTTGATACGATTTCTCCACTGCATCGATATAATAATACTACCCGGATTACAGGTTCTACTGCCTTCATCACCGCCTCCAGCATCTTTGAGGGGAAAATGAGAGCTGGTTTCGGACACCTCATACATCCTCTACTCAGCCGGCACATCTCGTACTTGAGCTCGACCTCTTAGCCGACGAGCCGATTGAATATATCAAGGATGCGCACCAAAGCATGGAGATTGATACAGTAGCCCTGGCCGGCGAGCACAGGCTCTTCGCAGGAGTCTCTTCGCCTGAAGATCTGCCAGACACCCCTGGGCACTCGGGTCGACTGGTATTACCCCCATGCCTGACCTCCCCGTCTAGGTCCAGCAGCTCAGTCAGGCGACTCGTAATTTTGCTGTGGGACCTCGTGCTAATGCGGAAGCGGTGTCCGTCGAGGCCTGCGATGTCTCTTTCCACCGTTCTTGACAGCCCGTGCTGGGTTGGTGTTCTGCTCAAGTCATTGACCATGGGCTGAGGTGCGCTTTCATTGATGGCGCTGGTTCTAGGCTAGGCGGCCTCGTCGGATGGCTGGTGGGATCGCTTCGTATAGAGGTCGACGGGCCACGACTTAAGAAGGTCGGTCGATGAGACCAGCGGAAATAATTAAACAACAGGCTGTGAGTTATCATCTCCTTTCGATTTTTCATTTGGGTCACGTCTTATCCATGTGACTGGCCTCCCTACCACGCACTGCTGCGGTGACGCAGAGGGTTGGCGATGAACATGGGCTTACACACCTGGGCAGTTATCGAGCAAAGATGGTCACGTGTAGCAGAACTCTATGTTATCAAGGCTGGCTTCTTGGGGGACGCAGTGACAATTTACCCGGGCCAGGACTCAAGAAACTTCTCACTGCTGAGACCTGACCATAGGACACGCGCGCGCGCGCACGTGGCCTAGGGAGTTCACAATGAACGGGCCAGTTTTGAGAACCTGGTTGGAGCATCGCCAGTATCTGAGCTACTTGCAATCATATCTCGCGTCGCGTGGCCACCAGGGCTGTTATTATACTGTAGCGCCACGCGTTCTCAAACACCTCATCCGGGTTCGCTGAAGACCGCAGCTGCCTCGCCTTACCCACGTTGACCGAAGCCAAGTCTGAATAGGTTCAGCCCTCCCCGCATATCCCTCATCTTCTCGACGACATGAAGCATTAGCTGGAATAGATCAAGGGAACGCGGACTAGAAGAGAAGAAGCTTTCAGCCACCAAGTGCCGTTATACGCCCCATAGCGCCTGCAGTTGTGATCGTGCCGACAACCATTCCTGAACCTCCAAGCACCTCGAAGTCAGACACGTGATGTGCTCACAAGGTAACATATGGTCGAGCTACCAAGTCAGTCAGTCCCGGGTCTCAAACAATTTATAAAACCAGCTACATCCTCCCCAAGCCAGTTGGTAGCCCTGGCCACTCCATCCATCCATCCATCTCTTCTCACCTTTCAACCTTTCAGCACTCCTACTATTGTCTAGCACTCACCATGCTCTACATCACCATCGTCGCCCTGGCGCTGGCCTCGGCCGCGACTGTATCTGCGATGCCCGCAAACATATCCCCCACGGTCCTCCGAGCCCGACGGCCTCGTTGACATTGTCGAGCCTTTTAGCCGCAGCAACTGTCGAGGACGATCCGCCCCTCAAGTTCCCATGCGGCAAGTGCAGACACCGTAAAAACGGTCACATCTGCCAGCGCTTCTGCGTGGACCCTGAGGAGCGAATCTGCGCCGAACGGCCCGCCAAAAAAGACGAGTGCGATGATGCACTGGATGAAGCTTCCCTCATCCCCGCGATGGCCTCGTTGACATCGTCGAGCCCTTCGGCCGCAGCATCCAGCAGCCACGACCTCCACAGCTGCGAGCCCTGCACCGTGGCGACGGACGGCGCCACTTGCCTACCGCACAAGTGCTGGGGTTTTAGAGGCCATGTGCTCTGCCACGAGGACCCTGCCGGACTCTACATGTGCTTGGACCCAGAGTACAAGTCCCTCTCGGACGTGGACTCGACGACCGCACCATCTGACGACCACCCTCACCCTATCGACCTCCCCCACCCCCCCCGAGGGGTGTGTGCAGTGCACTGATCACAAGAATGGAGTGTCCTGCTACCGCTCGTACCGCTATCTTCCCGGAAAACTTGGCGTCGCGCAACCACTATGCACTGAGTGGCCCCTCGGGAAAACCAACTGCGAGGACATACATTGGTCCTAGGGAGACTCTACGCGGGCGTACCTTGCCCTCAACGCGCCTCGCTCCTGCCTGCCTGCCTGGCTCTGTCCCTTTCCGCCTGTGTGCCGACGCGGAAAGGCAGTGATGCTCGAAAGGCCATGGCATTGTGAGCACATCGTTGTGGTGGAGCTTGGTGTTATGAGGGTTGGGGACTCATGTCTTATTTAGTCTCTTCTCGCTTTGGGGTCTCGGGATTTGCTCGAGGACGACTAGGTTGTTGTTTTGCTACGGATGTTGTGTACCTCGGTTCATAGAGAAAATACTTCCACTCAATGAAACTTCTCCACTCCATAAAACTTCCAGTATTGTATACCTGGGATGCCTCCATACCATGCTTTCCCCTTGCTACTCCAAACGATCTAACCGTCCAATTGGTGACGAGCATGGCAGGCCGTGAATGATGTGTTTTTGCTCCTTCGTTGCTGCAAGGTGCGATTTCACGATTTATTTTATTTTGTAAGCTCTTCGACCGGAAGGAAGGAGCCAAACCCAAATACCCCAAAAGACAACAAAAAGCAGAGCCCCCGTGCTGTACGCTAAGGTGCTCGGCTACGCGAGGTCAAGGGACAAGACGAATAGAGTTCAGCCATGAGCCACTAAATAATAATAATATCGTAGAGCCTGAACTGAATCCACAACATCGATCCCATCTAGTTCATCTCCTAGAACCAGCGCAACTTAGTCCCCCAGAACCAGCACACGGGCAGGTAAGTAGAGCCCACATTTTCCCGTGCTATATAAATCCACATCTTCACTCACCAACCCTCCTCGCTCCTTCCCTTTTCTTCCATTTTCAATTGATCTAAAATATCGAGGGCAGGGGGCATGGCAGGGTCGAGGTTCCCATCGCCATATGGCTTCCTCAACTGACCCTGCACATACTATTATTGAGGCTGGTCCTTTGGGCAGTGATGATCAACAGCGAGCACTGAGATGGGTTTACGCCATCGTGCGGGCCTACGAGCCGAAGCTGAGTCTGAGCCCGTGGATGAACTGGTCCCCTTCCTTCCTTGCTATGCCGCGCTGTCGATGCCTCGCACAATCTTCTTCCGAGGCTATCAACATCCTTCCATCCACCTCATGCGTTACCATCACCTCTGACGCCATCACCAACACTGCCACACCGCTTTAGCTAATCCTTACCGTTGCCTCTGAACATCTTCGAAGAGCCCTCGTGTATCGTGATGGTACTGGAACAGCCTTGTGTGACATGGGCCTCCAGTGAGGCTGTAGGTGTTCCAACATCTTTACAGTGACGGCAAACCGTCTTCAATATTGGTCCTATAGTACACTGGACCAGACCAGCAACAGGGCTACTCTCAACACTGATACAGTCTATCGGAGGGAAAGAGTTCAAATTCGATGACTAACTACTTTGGCTACATACATGTGGCAATGCAGGAAAACAAAACGTGCTCCCTTCTGATCCCCCGAAGTATTCATTGAAGGACTGGACGCTCCGGCATTAAGAAGGGAATTAAGGCTGGTCCTCTTACTCTACCCATGCTCGAGCTGGTCCAAGCCTATTAGGTGAGGTCAGGAACGCAACGTGATCATGGGGTGGGAAGCTGTACCAATGCACAGAAGTGCAATTGTTACTTGTGAAGTCTGTGAAGTGGCAGGGCATGGTGGATGTGAAATGAGGCGGGATGGGGATTTCGATGAAGAGAAGAGAAGAAGAGAGGAAGAAGAGCTAGACGGCGTGGGACGTTTAAATAAGTGTCCTTGGAAGGGTGGTCACGTCACTTCGGACCTATGTCTCCTCGTGGCTGCCTTGATTGTGTTGGTTGTACGGTCACGACTCACGGATTTCAAGCAGCGACTTCCATACGACATTACAGACGTCACTAAGCCCCAGGAAGTGCAGGCTGAACGAGGAAGGATCTGATCATTCCCCTTAGATCACTCGGGAAGGCAGCTTCTAAGTGAACCCCTTATGAGGTCGTTGGCCAAGTTGGCTATTACCACACACCAGCAACACCTGCCATCGCACGCCGTGCCAGTCCGGCAGCATCAGCTTATTCCAGGCAGAGCGTATGGGATGCCAAGTTCTCCAGCTCTTATGGTCGAACGTGCTTGAGTTTGCTGGTATTGTATACCTAATATATTCTGGGTACCACCTGCCCATGCCCCCGACGCCTTGTGGGTTGGCGGCACACCTGCAACAGCATGGTGAACAGCGTACGACCATCCCTCTCCGTCAAGGCAGTCCACCTTCGCTCAACAGCCTGATGAACTGATCGACTGGGCGCATTGTTCCGTCAAATGTCAACCCATCTGCCATTTGCCCGGGTGGCTCATACCACGTCGGCATTCACCTTGGCTCAATCCAGAGAGCAATGCTATACAATACAAACGAGATACGGCAGCGGAGTGGTAATCGGGTGCTTGATTGACATCAACCATTATTATACCCCTTATTATCAGACCACCGAGCGAGAATGGTGGCGGAGCTCCTACGACACTGATATACAACGACTGGCGGAACAGCCAGAGATGTGTTGATTGCAGCCCATATGCCCTTCCTTATGGAAACCACACCGGTGTATGTATGGCCAAGGGCTTCAGGAAGCTGGCTTATCGGACATTGAGCCGCTGCTATATATCAACTTGGAGTGTCACGGCATTATATGACAGCCCCACAGCTCCAGAGGTCAACCCCTATATATACCTGAGCATGTCACCTAGCTAGCTTCATAGTTTCCTTCCTTCTTCACGTACATCAACACAGCCATTTCTGGAGTCACCAGCAGTCGAACTGTGACATGGAGATGACGACCGGCGTTCGTCTGATCCCCGACTGTACTTAGTCAACACGAGCCTTGTCTGATCGACTCAAAGAAAGCTCTTACTTGCTTCCTACTAGATGAAGGCTTTCGCAGTTATGTCGGAGAAACTCGATTAGGTCAGAGTAGGTGAACTAATGAATATTCGAAGCTGGCTAACAACTCCCTGGGAGCTAGAGTGGCGAGCTCCGTATATATAGGGAGTTGCTCGCCAAACTCTTCGAATATGCGCGTAAACTTGTCGAAGAAAGGCTGGAGTCGGCCCCCTGTCTTGCTCGCATCTGGATCGGCACCGTTAATGGCGAGGCACACGAGGACGCACTCGGAGAAGGAGGCGGACGGCACCCAGGGAATAGCTGTCAATTCGGGACGCGACTTGCTGTCACGGCACTAGATGTGAACCCCACAGCCCCACGGGCCAACCCCTATATATACCTGTTCTTGTTTCCTAGCTAGCTTTATAGTTCCTTTCCTTCTTTATGTACTTCAACAAAGCCATTTATAGAGTCTTCTAGCAGTCGGACTGTGACACTTGCCTAATGCCGACTGTCACAGAGTATGGTTCGGAAACGATCCGTGAATGCTCCAATTCGCACAAGTGGCCATGCGGCGCATACGTGTCTCCAGTCTCGCAGCTTCAATTTCGGCCACCTGGTTGTAGCGGTGTCCAGTATCAGGGCATATTCGAAGCGGGCTCGCTGGTTTTAGATCGTGTACAGAGCCAGGTTCCCAGGTTTCACCTCGATAGTGTTGCCGCCGCGATCTTGCGAGCCAGCAGCAGACCAGAGACTTGAACGCCAGTTCGAAGAAACAGGGGAGATGATTTTACATGCTGATCAGATACTATACCGCAAAGGACCTCTAGCTGTCTCAGTTCGACTGCTGGAAACTCCAGAAATGACTTTGTTATTGTACGTGAAGAGGAAGGGACCTATGAAGCTAGCTAGGAGACGTAATCTGGTATATATAGGGGTTGACCCCTGAGACTGTGAGGCTGTCTTCTAGTGCCGTGAGAACAGCGCTGGTGGTCCTATTTATCATGTGATACGAGAGACTGAATGATCTTGTGAAAATTTTAGTTTCTGCCAACACCTGTATCAGTCCGCAAAGCTATCACCCGCATTGGAAGCATATGATTTATAAAGTCGCTAGTAGAATGAATCCTACCGCTGTCCATTGATGTGTTTCTGTTCATTCTATATGCTATAGTGAGCCTCTCTGGGATACGGAAGCCGCACCTTGGTCACGAGACGTGAACTAAAGGACCAATTGGCCACCACCATGCCTCAACAAAGTGCCAGTTGAGTATTGAATGAAATATTTTAGCAGAGATTGCTTAATCTTACTTCACTTGTTCCGCGGAGAAAGATTTGGAAAGTCGCCAAAGACTCGACATGGCCACAATTTTGCCATGCGAACTCCATTCAAGGGTGTCGTTGTGGACGACTTGTTGCAAATCTATTTTAGGATTGCCGCCGAGAAGGATGTAAGCGGCCACATACTCGTCGTTCTTTGTGGTATATGAGTGCTACAGCCCCAACCGACCGGATTGGGACCCTGACCAATACCGTCTTTGACCTCCTTTGACGATTGTTGCGTGGCCACCGAGCTCCGATCGCAACAATGAACCTTTATTTCTCCTGTAGATAATATGGGCGGGCAGAGTGCCGTCGAGACAAGCGCTTGTTTGGAATCTTCCCTACCAACGACAATTTAACAGTACCCTTGCTAGGTCATCAAAAAACAAAATGCCAAAGAGAGAAATTATTGGTTTACTTACCGCCCTGGGCCTCTGTGCCCAGGTGGCCAAAGGTCAGCTCGACCCGGACTGCAACCCGCTCAAAGCGGACTGTCCGACGAAGAAGGCTTGGCCGCAGGCCAACTATCACATCGACTTCACGAAGGAGACGTCGGCCCCGCCGAACTGGATCATCGCCAACTATGAAGAAGTCAAGTTCGGACCGAAGGGAGCCGAGTTCACGTACGGCGCGAGGAACGACGCGCCGAATATGTGGACCGACTTCTACATGCTGGGCGGGCGCTACGACGTCGAGATGCAGATCGCGCCCGGGCAGGGCATCATCAGCAGCGCCGTGCTGTGGTCGGACATCCAGGACGAGATCGACTGGGAGTTCTCCGGCAACCAGCACGGCGAGCAGCCGTTCCCGCCGGCCGACGGGCTGTGGACGGTCGAGACGAACATCTTCGCGCAGGGCAAGATGTGGGACGGCGCGGCCACGTACCAGAAGGACTCGGTGAGCCCGACGACGCAGTTCCACACGTACTCGGTCGACTGGGACGAGAACCACATGGACTGGCTGGTCGACAACAAGGTCGTGCGCAGCGTCAAGGCCACGGACACGCCCAGCGGATTCAACTTCCCCCAGTCCCCGATGAAGCTCCAGCTTGGACTTTGGGGCGGCGGTGATCCGGCCAACAGCTACTGGACCATCCAGTGGGCCGGCGGCGAGATCGACTTGAAGAGCGTTCCGTACAGCATGTACGTGCGGAGCGTCAACATCACTAACAAGTATCCTGCGTGCCAGTACAAGTACACGGACAGGGTACGTATAACATTCTTCACCTAATTCACTACCTTTGCTAATGTCATATAGAGCGGGAAATTCGCCAGTATCGACAAGATCCAGGATGGCTGCAATTCCTCATCGAGCTCCGCCGCTGCGGCCGCCACGCCCAAAATCATCAAGGATTCGGCTCCTGTCAGCTCATCTGCTATGTCCGAGATGCCCATGGCCAGCAGCTCCCAGAGTGCCGCCGCCGTCATTTCACCGGCTATCCATCTCGCCGCTGACCAGTCCTCAGCCGGCTCCTCGAGCGCCGCGGCCGCGGCGTCGTCCGTTCCCGGTGGCGTCGTGTCCTCATCATCGTCTTCCGCGGGTGTAGCGGCCCCTTCGTCAGCATTTTCATCTGCGGGGGCTTCTTCTTCGGTGCCGACTTCAAGCGGTGGTATCCTGAGTAGCATAAGCTCTTATATCCTGGGAACGAGCAGCAGCGCGGCGCCCTCGTCGGGAATATCATCAGGGGCCTCGTCATCAGGCTTGAGCGAGTCGAGCTCGGCAGCGGGCTCAAGCTACCCAGCATCGTCATTGGCTGCCTCCAGCTCTATCCCAGGCAGTAGCTCGGGCAGTTCAGGTCTTTCTTCCAGCGTCGGGGCATCCAGCTCGGGTGCCGCCAGCTCAGGAAGCGGCTCGAGCTATCCCGCATCGTCCTTCGGTGCGTCCAGTTCTGCGGCCCTCTCCTCCAGCTCCGGTGTACTGTCTGGGAGCTCCGGTCCATCTTCCGGCGTCCCAGAGTCTGCCTCTGCCAATGCAACTTCAGGGGCAGCAGCCAGTTCCGGAATATCAAGCTCAGCCGCCGTCAGTGGCAGCGTCTCCGCACCGCTGTCCTCCGGAAGCGCTGTCCCGAGCGGAAACAGCAGCAGCGCCGCAGATGCTGTCGTCGCGAGCACAACTTCCACTGTCTACTCGACCAACATATACACGGTCACCTCCTGTGCGCCTACTGTGACGAACTGCCCCGCCGTTCTCGGAAAGGTCACTACTGAGCTGATCTCTATAACGACGACCGTTTGCCCCGTCACCGAGGCGGAGAGTGCGAAGCCTACTGGCTCTAGCTCTGTGGACGCAGTCACTTCCTCGAAACCTGTAGGCTCCAGCTCCGTTGCGGCGGTCAGTTCTTCAGTGCCTGCTGGCTCCAGCTCCGCGGCGGCAGTCAGTTCGTCAGTACCAGTGGGCTCCAGCTCCGTGGCGGCAGCCAATTCTTCAGTGCCCTTGGGCTCCAGCCTATCCACAGTCATGTCCTCGGTATCGGCCGCGATATCCTCGGCCGTCTCGGCCAGTATCTCCTCCCTGAACAGTACAGCCGCTGCTCAGACTTCGGCCATTCAATCGGAGACGATGCCCACGACGTACAGCGTCAGCTCAGAGATCACCACGTCCACGATGTCGACGGTCTATTCCACCACCGTCTATACCGTTACTTCTTGTGCCCCAACAGTCACAAACTGTCCTGCCAAGCTGGGCCAGGTGACCACGGAAGTGGTGTCTCTGTACACCACCATCTGCCCAGTCACCAAGACCGTGCTGGATGGCAAGACTTTCGGAGGAAGCGTCGTGGCAGCGGTGACTGCCACTCCTACATCCTCATTCCTTGCTCAGAGTGTTGCTGTCAACTCCACTCAACCCGCGACTTCGGGCAGTTCCAGCATCCCTGTCGCCAGCTCCAGCATCCCTATCACCAACTCCAGTATCCCGATCGCCAGCTCTAGTATCCCTCCCACTAGCTCTGCCAGCCCCGTCAGCAGCAGCTATGTGCCCTCGGTGGGAACATCTTCGTCGGTCTCGACCTCCAACGTTGTATTCGCAAACACAACATCGTCTTTGGTCGAAGCCATGTCGACAGCGGCGACCATGGCAGCCTCCTACTCATCGACCGCTCCCTCCATCGTTCCGCTGACAACCTCGACAGTGTACTCGACCAACATCTATACCGTTACGTCTTGTGCCCCAGAAGTCACAAACTGTCCCGCCAGGCTGGGAAAGGTGACTACAGAGCTCGTTTCATTGTACACGACCATCTGCCCGGTTACACAGGTTGAGTCTGCAAGCTCTTCAGCCACGCCCGTCAGCATAGCGCCATCGTCGTCGTCGTCGTCGCCCAAGCTCTCGTCGATTGTTGCCCAGAACAGCTCGATAGCTTCCACCGCTCCCGTGGCAATATCACTGACTGCTGCCATGACAGGATCATCATCTGTTCCCGTGACATCTTCGGCTGTCCCTATGACGACATCCACTGTGTACACCAGCAGTGTATATTCGAAGATGGGTTCGATCACAACAGAGATGGTTGCGCTGTACACGACTGTGTGCCCCGGGAAGGAAGCAGAGTCCTCGGCAGTGCCGGTCCAGCAACAGTCTTCAGCATTGCCCGTGACATCAATACCCCCTGTGACTTCAACCGTCATGGCACCGTACAACTCATCCGTCAAAGCGGCGTCTTCCACCCTAGCAGTCACAGGCAGCTCCAGTGCTCCCTTCGCCGTCCCCCTGAACACCACCAAGGCAGCGCCCTCGTACACCACGTCTACCGTGTACTCGACGAACGTCTACACGGTCACATCCTGCGCCCCGGACGTCACGAACTGCCCGGCCAGGATCGGTGCCGTCACGACTGAAATCGTCGCTGTTTCCACAACCGTCTATCCCGTGACAGAACAATCCGCAGCCCCGGTCGTGACATCCGCAGCTCCGGTCGTGACATCCGTGCCTCCGGTAGTAGGCCAGGAAGCGCCCGCAACGAAGGCCATCCCGTCCAGCGCCATTGCATCCTCAGTACCCGTAGCCGACGTCCCAAGCTACAGCATGAGCGAATTCGAAAGCACCATGACCATGGCCTCCTCCGCGCCCCCGGTCGTCGCCGGCAGCTCCTCCCCCACGTAAGTCCCCCTTCTTTTCCTCCTCACATGCCCCCGCCCAATCACCACCTCCAAAGTGATGTTGCCAGTCAACTAACAGTTTCTCTCCACCAGCGACGCCGACGTCATCATCGCGACCCAAGCGACCGCCGCGCAGCAGAACACCCTCCCCTCTTCCGCAGCCGCGACCACGCCCGTCGACAAAGCCGTGCCCACGACCCCCGAGGCCGTCACCGCCATGACATCGTCCGTCACCAACGTCCAGACCGTCTACCAGAGCCTGTCGCAGGTGGCCCAACAGTCGTCGCAGGTGGTCCAACAGCAGGTGGCGAGCGAGTGCCCCGTCTGCGCGCCGACGACCGTGTACGCCACAACCACCGCCACAGCCGCCGCCGTCACCGTTACCGCCACCGTCACACAGACGGTCGCGACTACCGTCACGAGCACCGTCATGCCGCCCTTCCCGATGTCCTACGGCACGGGCACGGGCACGGGCACGGCTCCGCTTGGTACTGGCACCGGCGTGTTGGGTTATTCGGCATCGGCATCGGCTTCCGCTTACGCTTCGGATGCTGCGAGCAGTAGCGACGCGGCTATGAGTAGTACGGATGCCTCCATTGATGACACGAGCGCTACGAGTACACATGCTTCCGTGGACAGCATGAGCGCTACGGATACTTCCATGCCCATGAGCACCGCGCCGATGCGTAGGTGGTTCAGGAGAGGCAACGCCCATGGGCACGGCTATAGGCATTGATAAGTTAGCGTGCTTGGAATAGCAGTCGGCTTCGTGTGTTCGGCGTTGGGGTTGCATATTGTGGTTTTTCAACCGTCATGACTTTTCCTTTGTTGGCCTATTTCCTATTCTTCTTCTCGTATATATATATATGTTTGGGTCGCCTTTTTATTCATATGAAAATTTTGGATCTTGACTGAAGACTGATGCTGGTTACTTGGTGACTTTACTCAGTGACATGACAATGGGACGCATCGATACGGGGCGGATTTGAAGACGAGACACTGGTGGTAGAACAACATGGTTTCATCGCTGAGGCTGAAGGTCTCACAACTGCTATGTAGAGAAGGGGCTGAGCTCGTATACACACTCTCGAGGGATTGTGGATATTGACAGCGACGAAGGATACCTCCAAGTAAGGGTGAACTCCCAGCCTGCTGCGAAGAAGCCAGTCACCGTCGAGCTCCCGGGTCCAGTACCTGCGCGACGAATCATCGTGGCCGGGCTTCATGTCTTGCGACTCCATGGCCTGACTGTCGACGGCGCCTGCAGGTTGCTCGGCCGATCCAACACAGGGGTTGACAAAGGGATCATGCAACGAGATATGCACTCTTTGAAGTTACGGGCCTGCTCCACCACAGAATCCGAACTTCTGCTGCCCCCAACGGTAGATCGCGGGGAGTATCCAGAACACCAAGTACACCAGCACCAGCATGAGAAGCACCAGCACCAGCGTGAGAATAGTATCCAGCACCCGCTCAACCTACGTGAAGAAGCCAAGTCAGCACTCGTTCCCTCCCACAAAGCTACATACCAACACAATTGTATATAACAATGGAAGACTGAACAGTGGAACTGGAGTTTGGGCACGAGGGGGAACAACATACCACCTGAGGATCAACCCGCACATCCAGAGCCAAGCGCGAATGTGTCAGCGGCGCAAACTCGTTGAGATCCAGGTCGTTCGCCAACTCCTGGCTCCGGCGCAGGCGCTCAACGTTCGCTTCGTGCTCCTTCACCAGGCCCTGGTAGAACGCCATCGACTCCTGCAGCAGCTTCATGCGTTCCTCGATGAAGAAGATGTCGCGGCGCAGGGCGCGCTCCGCCTGGAAGCGGTCGAGGTAGCTCTCCTAGATGCTGTCCTCTTCTCCGTCGGCGGGGGCTTGGTGGTTGGGGCCGTGGAATTGGTCGTGGGATTGGGCGTCGAATACGTGGGCGTCGAATGTAGGGTCGTGAGAAGTGTGCGCAGTGCGGACTTGAAGGTTGCGGTAGGCGTGAGCGGAGGCGTGGTTCTCGTAGTCGCGATCGTGGGATTGAACTTCGGCTCCAGACGCGTAAGCCTCGAAAGTAGGAGCTTGGACACCACCAATATGGGCTTCGGGATCGTATGCATCCTCGCTGTCGGACTCAGAGTAGTATGGGTCGCTCGTGAAGGAACCCGGCATGGGCTCCTGGCCAGCTGCGATCAGTCGCAAGCGGGAAAGATGCAGTCGAGTTGCCTCTGACAGGGCACGAGGCTGACGGCGCTGCTCCATGGTGTCGAAGTATGAGGGTGCCGGTTGCGAAGTGCACTCTGTGAATGTTGTTGATCAGTCTTTGGGTCAGGCTGAGCGGGGCAGACCGCGACCAAGAGGGAGGGTGGTGACGACTAGGAAACGAATGGGGTCCTGACCTGAGGCGATTTTCTCCTTTCTCGATCGTGACAAGTGATCGTGTTTTTTCCCCCTCAGAAGCGGAGCTGTGCGGACAGCACTGATTAACGAAAGGGCCTGGGTCGGCCGTGCACACAGTGCTGCAGTGCTTTGATTAACCAGGCAACTATAGAACCCATAATACATCACCTAGCGATACAGGTACGCTGCCTCTTGCAAGCTGCTAGTCTAGATCCGCCTGTATCTCAGGCAATGCGGCCACCACGCACTTTGTATGATATGATGGCTGCCGCAACGATACTCCTGATTAGGAAAGTGGGAATTTACATTATGTCACATCATTGGGCCAATCCGCTCAGGGATCAGACGATCAAGAACGAACGCTTATTTTCCTAGTCAATTGATGCTATACTGGCTGTCCGAATAATGCTCTTGTCAGTGCATTAGATGATACCCGAGTGATGCTGTCAGACCTTCTCTGGAGCCGATATCCACATGAGAATCATACCAGAAATCATAGCGGCGAGAATCTACTCCTGAGTTAGTGATCATGTTCCATGCCTTGGAATAGTATATACTTACGCAGCCATAAGCCAGACTCTGGATGTACTGAAGGTTGGCCATCCTGGCCTCGAGTCGAACTTCATGACGAATCATATTGTCTCGGCGTACTTGCAAGCTTACAGCACTCTCGATCCTGCTCTCGATAGCATGGACAAGTTGGTTGACAGTGTCATCGACAAAGGCATGGAACTCCTCGCGGCCAAGGGTGGCTTCGGATCCCTGGTTCTGTCCCCCTGTCCGCAAAATAGAGCTTCACTGGCAAGTCAACTTCCCGAGATACTCAAATGCCAGATCCCCCCAGCATCGCCTGTCGGACTGCAGTACGCGCCGCAAAGCAAAGCTACTCCTGGCGCCTCACAGAGGATGCATCTGAGAATGCCCCGGGGCCATCTTACGTGAGCATACACGCAACTGTTTCCTATCCACACCCAGCCGCCCATGAGAGACGACTGGTCGGCCTGCACTGGGCACCAGTACCAACAGTACCGGAGGAACCAACCCCACCACACAAGGCCCAAACTCCCAGATTTGGAGGGTGAGGGTCGGCCGATCGTCTTGTTTGGCCCGGAAAGATGCTTAGAGGGTGTTGCCCCAGCCCAAAGTAGGGAGGTTTACCAACATCAATAGCGAACACACATGCCCCAGCAGAGCTTCCCGGACAAGACTCTCATGATCAGGCCTGTTCAACGGAGACTCCGAGGCGATGAGGCTGGCAGAGGGATCGACGGCAAGGAAAACGAGAGCGGGGCAAAGGACTTACGTTGTTGGAGAACTCCTGGTACTGATCGGTCAGAGCCTGCTGGCGATGAGGATCACCGGTGGCTCCGGGGAGACCGCGTCGGTAGCCCTAAGACTGATCAGCAGATGGTATGGTATGAGCAATGTTGCAGGTGAACTGACTTGGGCCATTGGTCCCGCCTGAAGGTGGACTGCGTCCTCTCGAGACTCAGAACCGAGCAAGGGAGCATCCTAGGCGCCCTCGCGTCGGCCGGCCGCGTTGGCATTGGTGTTGGCGTTCTGATTGGAGTCGAACATCTGAAGGTGCCTTGGATGTTAGTCACAGCTGGGATGAGAGTGTGAATTGGCGTGATCAGGAGCGCTGGGGAGATTGGCGGGAGGTGGGGTAGCATGGATGGTGGTGATGGATGGTGGTGATGGTAGTGATGGATGGTGGTGGCCCGGAGAAGACGCATGGGGAGATGAATGAATATCAATCACCAGAAGGAAATAGAGAAGAGTCGTACCTTGAAAATGAATTGTATGAAAGCGGGTTTCAGAGATTCCGAAAGATGCGCGTGGTGGTCCTGCAGAAGAGGAAAGAGGAGGGGGAGGAAGGGAAAAGTGAAAAAGGTGCCCTTAAATGGAAAATCAGATTGTGGGCGAGAGCCAGCTGATTGTGCAATTCAGTACTACCAATCGCACCAGTCCTATTTGGGAAATCAGAGATGGGAGAGACCTATAGTGAAATCATAGCAGAGCTGCAAGGTGGTGTTAGGGGCAACACTACCCTGTGCCGCCCAGCACATAGGTATCAACTTTAGGTCTAACCAATCAAAATGTAGACTGCTACGGTTAAACATTTAATTGGACTATACTGGCCTTCTGAATTTATGATTGGGTGAGAATAGATGGTGATCTGATTTCATGACAAGGCACGCCGGTAGCACGATCTCTGATCTGGAGGCCCTCGGATAGGTAGCCAGATGGATAGACAAACAGACAAGTGGCAGGGTCAATACTGGTCAAAATCGAGCGTGCTCGTCCATCAGTCGCCATCTTAACAAGTATGACTTTCGATCTCGGTTTATTCTAACAGCTACCCACGCACGGCCTGCTGGACCACATCTAACACTGCCCATGCGTTCTGTTGCTCAAGTATGTACGGCCATTAATCACTAGGATGCCCATTCATGGCCTGACTCAACACACTCCGTTGGTTGATAACCTGACTGAACTGAGTGAAATTGGATTCAGCGCCAATCATGGCAACATCGTGCTCTCGTCCAAACAGCCCTGTTCGGCCCCTCGTGTTGGTAGTGCCCCATCATGGCCTATCCTTGCCTTCACGGTTCTCTGCACGATGTTTCTCTGTACCTGCACTAGAAGGGGAGTAGCTGTCTATCCATGCATTTAAAGGTACCGGATGTGTTTTACACGCTTACTCGGTCAGTGTTTGTTTGTTTTGTATTTAACGTAGCTTCAAGACCGTCGGCTTGTCCTGAGCTGGCAGGGATGAATTCCAAGAAGTGTTTGTTTGTTTGTTTGTTTTGTATTTAACGTGGGGGATTGCTCCTCAGTAGTGCAAACCACGCCTCCCAGAGCCTCTGCATCACAGGGTTGTGGAGGTATCAAGATAATAAGTACAGTCAGTCCCGCTCATAAGCCCATCCCCGTTGTTGCGGCGGTATGACCTTGGGTCATCCATCTGGTCCTTCAAGAACAGCTATCTATTGAGGACAGATTAATGAAAAGAATTTGCTTTTCTCTACGAATTTTGTCTATTCTGTGCTCCTCTCCTCTAAGTATTATAAACAAGCTGTCCTAGGCGAGTACCTAGATAGTAGCCAATTTTTCTCCAGTTTCTTACAAAAGAAAATATATTGTGGTGTTTTTTTCTCACCACAGTTGTAGTGATCATTCGAATCTGTATGCCCAAAGCGTTCGTGGTATCTGGCAAAGTCGCCATGTCCAGATCTGGCCGCTAGAAGTCTGTATAAAATACTCCTCTTAAAAGATATAAAGTCTCTTTTAGTTACTATATGTGAGTATACTTCTTGATATCTAGGTTCTGATTGGTCTTTCTATTATTGATTGAATTCTTTCTTGCCCTTTTTTTTGAGATCTCTCTTGACCCATGAGATTATAGGAAGGTTTGTTATGTCTGTTTTTAGCATGGCACCCTCTTTTGCTAGTGTGTTGGCAGCTTCGTTGCTATTAATATCTCTGTGTCCAGAAATCTATTTGACGGTCACTCCAGGAGTGTGTGCCGTGGCAAGTTCTTGAAATTATAAAAAAATGTTCTGTGATGTCTCAAGTGGAGTCTCATTGAGCCTATTTACCATTACTGTGTTGTCCAGGCAGACATATAACTGTTTTCTGTGTCTAATTGCCCTGGCTGCTATAAGCCCTTAGAGAACGTCATGGACTTTAATATCTATTACTTCTGCTTAAAGAAGTCTGCCTTTTTCCTAGTATACTTCTTGTGTAGTATTACCTTTCCTGATGGTATAGCCCTATTTAGTGTGGGTTGTGCCTTTATTGTCTAATTATGATCTATTTGAGTAGATAACAAGGTCAGTATTCATATTTCTTTTTTATAATCATTCCTTGAAGAGCTCTGTCTCTTTGTCTTTGTCCTTTCAGATTAGGGATTTTTTTTATGATGATTTAGTGAATATTGATCTCTAGAAGTCAGGGACTAACTGGAAGCTCCTTTATAGCCATGTTGGTTCCTTGCGAGCTTGTACTTGGAGCCTGCCAACAAGAGGGTATCTTTGATCTAAATGTCCGAGTCGTAGGCTATGACGCTGTCTTATTGCCTCTGTAAGAACTCCTGCTGGAGGAATCTGTGATTTAAAGTATAGGATATGTCCAGAATGTGTTTTCCAGACCGGCAGGATAGCCCTGATCGCTGTTCGTAGTACAGCATCTATCATTCTAAGAAGCCCCTTAATATGACATGCTGATGTCTCACCTGAGCTCCTGATTTTTTTGATTCCTGGGTACCAGGCCTCTAAGCCATATGTAAGAATAGGAATAACACAAGCTTTCACAGCCCTCTTGGTTAATTTTACTAGGAGTCCTTTGACTGTGTTATATAGCCCTCAAAGGTGATTTGTTACCTTATTAGCTTTCTTGGCCATCGCATGGAGTTCTTTGCTATTTTATTCATTGTCTTGTAGCGGACTGGAGGGTTGTTTGAGTTCTTTTTTCTTAAGAAGTGTATGATCTCAGTTTTGTCAGGATTAAATTTAATAGCATTATTATGTCCCTATTAATTAAGCAAATAAAGATTTTCAGAAGCCTCTATAATTATTTCTTTAAGGTTCTTTCTAATACAGAGAGTTGCTAAGTCGTCTGTATATCCAAAGCGTCTCTTTTTCATACCAAGTCAGGCACAGATTGGCTCTGTATACAGCATGTAAAGGATTGGAGAGGCTGGTGAGCCTTGTGGTAGCCTACAAGTGAGAGCTTTTATATCGGTCACAATACCTTTAAACTGAACCCTTGCAGACCGCTCAGACATGAATGACTGGACCCATCTTATAAAAAAGCCCAGCCAGCCCTGTTCTCTCATGCGAACCACCAGCCGTCCCATTAGGGCAGTGTTAAAGGCCCCTTTCACATTTGACGTGACTACCGTTGCAACGAGGCCTTGGTTGAGGGCCTGCTCAATATCGTGTATGAGTGCGGCTATCAAGTCGGTGGCAGAGCGTTTTGGTAGAGCTCCGAAATATTGTGGATCTAGAATTCTAAGTTTGATAACAAACCAGATAATTCTTTATGCAATGAGTCGTTCTAGGCCTTTGCCAAGACATGACAGTAGCGATATTGGTCTGTAGGCCCGGGGATTGGAGTAGTCTTTCTTGCCTGGTTTTGAGATCATCACCACCTTAGCCATTTTGAATGGTTTTGGGTGATGTCCAATCTGTAGGCAGGTCTGGAAAAGGGCTCTGATATGTTCCCTAATGGCTGGCCAGCAAGCTTTCAGAATCTGTACTGTGAGGGTGTCTATTCCTGGGGAGTTGCTCTTGGTCCCTATAGTGCACCCTTCAGCCTCTTCCAGTCCGACATGGTATTCAAGGGGGATGTGTGGCTTGGGTTGTATGATCTGAGCAGACCAGGGGTCGATAATATCGTTGTCTGAGGTACTTCGTTCAAGCGTGGCTGAACATAGTGCATTTGCCTTGCTCTCTTGTGACTCGAATATTTGGTCTCCTATGATGATTGGGGGGGAACGTAATTCTGTTGATAGCTTGTGTCAAGAGACGATTTTGTATATGTCCTTTGACTTAGTTGCTGAATTGATTAGAGTCTGTCAGTATTCTTTCCTAGCTTTCCGAACCACGCGGCAAAATTCCCGTCGGGCTGAATTCCGCCTTTCTTGGCTTGCGGTCTGTTTGGACGGGGCCCTGTATGTCTGAATAGCTGCTTTGCATTCATCATTCCACCAAGCAGTGGGCCTAGATTGTCAGGACTTTTTGCCCACTGTTCTGACACAGCCTTGGATTATGTTGATCAAGCTCTGTGTAAAAGCATCTACTTGGCCAGGGGATGCATCCAGCCGGGGGAGCTCATTAATCCTGTTTTGGACATTGTCCACCAGCTCTTGTAGTTTATTATCCGGGACTATCCACTGATCAGCCTTGGGGACCCGGTCCAGGTCTCCCTGAATTGGGACAACTATTCGTAATGTCTCATGATCTGAAGTGCACTAGAGTGCATCATTCACTGAGGCTTCGGCCATGGGGACATCTGAGAAAACCAGATCTAGTACATTTCTGTCATCATGTGTCGGGACATCTGGTTCAGAAATCAGATCCAGTCCGTGGTCTGTTATAGTATGTGCAAATATAGCACCACCATAATATCCTGGATTGCTTGAGTCCCAGGATGTATCGCCAGCATTGAAATCTCTGGCTATGACACAGCCAAAGGGTGGAGTCCATACTTCCAGAATGTCATCCACTTCCTGTGGGTTATGGCATGGTCGGTAGACGCTGGTAAATGTAATACCTTGTACCTTGACCTAAGTGATGTCTTGTGTAGCGTAAGGCTGAAATTAATCCGCTTGAAGATGTTTTCTCACATAGATGAGAGATCTGGGCCGTGTACTGTCGCTGTCCCAAGAATCCACTGGGGAGTATATATCGTAATTGGGGTGTGTCTTTACTCCCATTCTTCTGCCTGGTGAAATGCCGACCCAGGGCTCTTGCATCAGAATGATGTTTGTTTGTTTTGTTTTGTTTTGTTTTGTTTTGTTTTGTTTGTTTTGTTTTGTTTTGTTTGTTTTGTTTGTTTTGTTTAGTTTTGTTTTGTTTGGTTTTGTTTGTTTTGTTTGTTTTGTTTGTTTTGTTTGTTTTGTTTGTTTTGTTTGTTTGGTTTGTTTGGTTTGTTTTGTTTGTTTTGTTTGTTTTGTTTGTTTTGTTTGTTTTGTTTTGTTTTGTTTGTTTTGTTTTGTTTTGTATTTATCGTGGGTGCAGTCCCTCAACAGGGCAATCCACGCCTCCCAGAGAGCCATTGCATCGCAAGGTTGTAGAGGTGTCAGTCTAGATATATTCAAATCCGCGCACAAGCCTATCCTCGCTGTAGCAGTACCAATCTGAAGTGTCCAAATAGTTTTAATCAATACGCAAGCACGATTCCGTCAGAAAAACCTCCTATCCATTGACAGAGCAACCCAGTGAACCTCAGTCTTCTGGCGTACATATTGTTCCAGTAGCCGTGCGATATATGTCACATTGGTGGGTGAAGTAGGTGTTTGTTATCTGCTGGCAAGGGAAACCACAAGGGGAAAAACCTCGCAGGAGTGGGTGTTATGGAGACAAGCTGCTTGGCTATCGGGCTTTGCGATAATGGGGCCTCTCCACTGTCGTGTGCTGGTTGTCGACTCGCACAAGCCGGGTCAGAAAGGGGGCCGTAGCAGGATTCGAACCCACTTATTCTCGTCGCCCACCGCACAAACGAGAACACAACCAGGCGCATTTGACCATTGTACCATACGGCCTGCATCAGAATGATGTCTGCTTGTTCTCCTTTATAGTCAGCCAGGTTGATGGCTAACTCTGTAGGGCCTGCACTCTTTTGTCCTCCTGCTACATTCACAGAGTGGATGACTAGATGCCTGTGTCGATATGTTTCATTTGATGTACCTAGCATTGACTGACAATAATGGTGTCAGTATCTCTGGGATGAGCTGTATCTGTTGTATTGATTTGTATTGTGGTGTCTTCATTATTATTGCTAGGTGTTGACCTAGCTTGGTTTCTGCCTGTTTTATTAAAAGCCTTAGATCTGGCTCTTTCTCCGGCCAGCCTTATTTCCTGGATTTGCTCCCATGTGTGCTTGTGGATAATGCCTTTCACAACCTTGGGGCGTGCAGGGCATTTGTCGAAGTTGGCAGCATGAGGTCCTTTGCAGTTGACACACTTTGGGATTGGTTTTTTGCACTCCCCCTGGTGTACTGTACTGGCGCAACGTACACATACTTGCTTTTCACATCGGTAGTTCCTACTATGGTATCTGAAGCAGCTCGCACATTGGTGAACCTTGAGGGAGTATTGAATGTGCCTTGGGGTCATTGAGTGAGCAAAAAGCGTGAATGGTTTCTTTGCTGCACGGGGCAGAGAGATCACCAATGTGGTCTCCAGATCAGAATCAACTGTGTTCCTTGAGAGTATGCACCTTAAAGGTCTGTCACCTGTTTGGGCTTCAACTTCATCAGCAACAGCAATGTCGGTAATGTCGATTGTCAATCCTTTTGTCACGGCGAGCGTACTGAGGAGCTGGGACATGGCCGGCAGCAAGCAGCTATTACTCTATTGACGAGAATATCAAGACTAGAGAGGAAAGGAAGAAAGAGAGAGATAGGTACAGTGGGAGGTTGCCCCTTTAAGGGGATCCTCTGGTCAGATCCTTCCCCTATTAAGAAGTATCCACTTGTCATGTGGAAAGGTCTGTGCAGGCCGTTACACCT
The DNA here is from genome assembly GCA_963556695.1 of Anthostomella pinea. Classification (NCBI taxonomy): domain Eukaryota; kingdom Fungi; phylum Ascomycota; class Sordariomycetes; order Xylariales; family Xylariaceae; genus Anthostomella; species Anthostomella pinea. The sequence continues at coordinate 1,632,976 of CAUWAG010000008.1, read as the reverse complement.
TCCGCACTGATGACCTTTCTTGGGCATCCATTGACCTTATAGTGATGCTAGACCGTGTGGGTCTCGATCTTTTCTGCCTTGAGAATATCGGTGATTTCTTCTTGGAAGGCCAGGAGCTTAGCCTGAGTTGGCTTGTCCCTTGGGTGTAAGGTAAATCTAGAGGGGCACCGGGTCACTTCTCTAAGCTCTTGAGGGTGGAGCTTAAGTCTTTTGTTCAGTGTAGACTTTATTCCGTAAGGCTCTAGGTGGCTATTATCCATGCGAATAAAGACCCGGAGATCATCCTGCTTCTTCTTCAGTTGATTAGTAGTGATGCGGGCGCCAGGCTGTGTTTTTTTTATGGTAGTGTTGACTGTCCGTGGATGCTGTCGTTGGCTAGAGGAGATAGCTTGGGCAAAGGTCATGGTGGGCTTCACCATCCCTATCCCCCCAGGAATGGTCTTCCTTTTGGGCGGATCTCGGGTTTCCAGCCACTCGTTTAGGCATTTAGAGAAGAAAACGCTGAACTCCTTGGCATAAGAGTGTAATTCGGTTCTAGCTTTCTTAAGTGTCTTATCAACTATTGCAGCACACTCCTGAAATATTGTCATCCTGGTTTTATAGAGGTGCTTGTCTTTAGTCAGTATTTTGGCAACTTGGTCCTGGCACTCTGAAGAGGAGGCTTTATTCCCTGTATCACATATAATTGTTTGATCTGTAGAGATTTTGTTTAATTAAGGTCGTTTCATTATAGTGATATTGCTATCATTGATATTTCAGGATTTTCTTTTCAGAGGGGAAATAACGGTAAAGTCAGCCTCAGAGACCTGTGACGGGCTGCTGCTGATGTCGTCAAGCAGCGCCTGGCGGAGCCTGCTCGGAGTTGCCGAGCTGTATGTCTTTCTGGGGGCCGGGGATTTGAGCATGCCGCCGGTGGTCGTCTTTGGGACGGCCACAGGCGTGTTTGGGGGCCCGTCGTAGAAGGGTGCCATCCGGCTTGTGAGAAAAATTCTCTTGTGTCTTAGCAAAGATAGTCAGTTACTGAGAGAAGTGCCTGCTTTAGTACAGATATCGAGGTTGCGCCCTAACAGCGGGGCGCCAAGAAAAATAGTTGTTTTTGTTTGGTTGAGCTGCTTACTCGGTCAGTGGTGCTGGTGATGCATCAGTGAAGGGGGCACAGTAATTCTGCGCAGATTTCAGGAGGTGTATGTGCATCAAGCCTGTATCACGAGCAGACAAGATGAGATCAAATCACGGTTTAGTTTCGATCAGTCAAGAAATTCATGAGTTCTGTGCATCCTCATCCGATAGTATCAAGGCCCCTCATTAGTTGGCTGAGAACGTGCCGTGTTCCCTTGTGCAGGTTGCCACCTCCTGTGGCGGATTGATTGCAGCTTGACCGTGGTCCCCCGCAGCTCAAGGAATGTGTGCCTCAGGTGATTTCTGAGATTTGATATTAGGTAACCTTTTCAGCTGGACCCAATCGTGCAGACCTGCAGACCGTCAAATCAGCCATGCTCTGCTGCCCTCTCAGATTACCATAAATATCAGTACTTGCCTTGCCTACCCACCCTCACCTTTTCTCTTCTGCTTGCCCTCCCCTCCTCCACGCGAACACCAACACCAAAGCCAGCCATTGCGAAGAGGTATCTACCCTTCCCTCCTTCGTTGCTCCAACCTCCATCTGAGGTCCCCCCCATTCTGGCTCGCAGCAGTCATCAGCCCACATCTTGTTCCTTTCCGACTGCCTGCTAACTTTACAATTCTGCTAGCTGATAGGGAAAAGATGGCTGGCCTCGCTGCATAGGATGCAGACGAATACGTGAGTCTTCTGAATAGATCGCCTCTCCTCCCCAGGGCCTTCGACTGTCAGCCTTCATTCTAACAATTCTGCTAACTAGAGCCCGCATGACCCTCTTCTTCCACCCGACCTACACTCGTCCCACCTGAAGCGACGCCGCTCAGCCAATACGTCGTCTTCAGGTGCACAGCCTTCCTCGATCCATGGACAGCCACTCGAACACGACTTTGCGCACAGTCATCTTCCGGTAAGTCCACGTCCAAACTTGTTTTCCTTGCCTATCCTGTATCTCCAAGATCCCGCAAAATGGCCTTGACGAAATCGGAACCTATCGGGACCTTCTCGGATCACTCATCGGTGCTGGGGCATGTGCGGCCACTGGTCACTTCCGACCAACTCACCTACTTTGGATGGGGGTGGCTGCCCTTCAGTTGATACCAATGAGCCCGAGAGGTGGGTAACGTCACGTCGGCTGATCCTCGTCTCTCAAAGCCACTGTGGGCTTTGTTTGGACCGGGTTGGATCTTGGAGTTGAGTATTGAGTACCCCATAGGGAGTAGCCCGGCTTCCGTTTCCTCCCTGAGGGCGGTTGTAGGTGGATTGCGTTAATGGGTGTGGGCCATGTGCTGTAGAGTTCTTCTTCAGCATGTGGACCAGGTATATCCTTGAGTAGTGGTGTCAAAGCCTCCACACTTATTGCATTGCCTAACGGGGCACTACTGAAGCCTCAAGACTCCATACAATGGCTACCCATCTGGGACTCCAGGTGCGACTTACTCAGTTGATCCGTTTACTGACTGGACTTAGGGAAACAAATCCACGTCGCACTATGCCCACCACCGCCTTTCAGAAGGAAGTGCTCATTCATGGCCGAAGTCCGCTCGGGAAAGTCCCAGTTGTTTGATACTTGATGGACTTGTTATACTGACTAACCAGAACTAGCTCGGCTTGCTCACCACTGTCGGTGTTGTATTCATTGTTGCTGTTGTTGTTCTGGCCTTGGTGGCTTATTCCTTTGGAAACCCTCGATATATGCTGGCCATTGGTGTCTAAAATTCCTGGGATGGGAAGTTGCCGACTTTCGATTGAATAGTTCAGTTCCACTCAGACTTCAGTCCGTCCCTGTATGATCCTTTCCATAGTCACTTCGCACATAGGTGCCATCCACATACCAGGACAAGTTGGTGGCAGCAGAAGGAGAGAGTTGTATGTCAAACAGTGTGTAAGGTGGTTCATCTGGGTGCAAACGTGCACTCTGGTAATTCCATGTATGTGTGTGTATCTGGAGAAAATCCTGCTGTGGGCCAAGTGGCCCCCAGAATGTCCCTGTTGGCCTTGCTAGGTGCACTGCCACCCCCCTGAACGCCACGGTGGCTTGTGCGCCATCCAACACCGGAAGGCTATCCCACACAGCCTCCAAGAAATGCCCTGGGTACCGCAAATGGCACCACTATATAGGTACAGTAGGTCAGCAATCTTCTCATTTGCGCCCGGGGATCCCACTTTGACTCGCTGTGTGGTGTTTATATGGCCGCGACATGTGGACCACTGGGCCAGCGAGTTCATGGGACTGAGCCGAGGCCGGTACACCGCGTATGGACTGAGGGCAAGGGAGTGGTCGGATGTTCAGACGGGGCATGTGGCGAGGTGTAGAGCAAAAACACAAAATTGTGTCAGAGAAGGGGTTCATATTGCAATGTAGCATTATCTACCGGCCAGAAGAAGCGAGCACGCCTTCCACCTGTGACAACAGCATCGTGACAGTAGCCTGATTCATGATGAGAAACAACCCATTCCCCAAAACCTTGTTGGCCTCCTTAGTAGCAGGTCTCAGTGGACGAGGTACCCTTATCACGCAGGGTCAGATCATACACCAGCAGCACAGCCCAGAAGCCCGGCATCGCGAGGGAGATGAGCACAGTTCTACGTGACAAGGCACCCTTGGTCGCCTCAATGTGACCGTGCGCCACATGCGTGGCCGCACCCAACCTAAAGAAGAATGTTAGGGATGCAATGTGCGAGGCGCCCATGGAGGCCAAGTGTTTGTACACCATCAGGAGAACTAAGGCGACCGACGTGCGGAGAAGAACCTGGTCGAGGTTACTAGCACTGGTATTTAGCGGAATGTAGAGCAGAAGCAAGAGAGCGCCAGAGAAGGGATTTGTACCACAATGCAGCGTCCTATCAACGCGGAGAAAGCGAGCATGCCTCTTGCCTATGTCAGCGACATTGCAACAGTATCCTGATCCATCATGAGAGCTAACTCATCTCCCAAAGCAACCTCCAACGCGAGCAGCGCAGGCCAAGCGACCGGCAATGCGGTGAATATGAGCACAAACCCACGTGGAAGTTCACCCTCCTCCACATCCATGTAATCACGCAAGACTTTTACGGCTGCAACTACCAAGATGCAGAGCAATGAAACTTCGCGCGGATGGACGCCCTTGTAAACCATGATTTTGTACACCAGCCAAAGACCCGAGGCGAGCGCCAGGTAAAGGGTGTTCTGCTCAACATTGTCAGCGAAGGTGTCGTATAGTGAGCAGCGCGGTGTATCGAACCCGTGCCATGCGCCGCATCCTGTGCGTCTTGCGTCGCGAGTTTTCGAGTAACTTGTGATGAAGCTGCCGTTCTTCCAGGAGCTTGATTTCGCCAACAAGAAGAGCCAATCGCCGCTCTTGGAGGTATTCGATTACATCCATGGCTTCGAATCACTGCTTGCGAGCCACCGCATCGACCGCCAGGATGGCCACGGAGTTTCGGAGTTGTTGACAGACCGCCAGTAGATCAGCAACCGCATTCTCGGCAGCTCGTGCGACTGGCTGGCGTGGGACATGGAGGTTCGGCAACCGCAACTGCTTCATTCTCTAGTTAGCGGGACGTAGATTGGACCGGACCGCATGCCGGTATCGCGATCAGCAAGTTGCAAGTTATACCTGACGTTTGTCGGGAGGGTCTTGATCGCCCATGGTGGATTTTGCGGTTGACGTGGACTTGGTTGTGATGTGGTGAAGTTCGGATGGTGAAGGAAGAGGATGCATTCACTGCAGAAATGAAACACCGGTATTTCAGGATTCCGGGTGGGGTTAAGGTAGCGGGGGACTGACTGCTGATTGCGGTTGTTGCTCGGATGATGTTTTACTCGAGATTTGGACACCTGGTAATGGGGCATCTGATCTTGTGGTTTAGGAAGACTATAGTAACGGGCGCCCGCTGATTCAAGAAAACGAATTGTAAACAAAACAAGAACCCCCTCACCCTCTTCCTAGTCCTGTTAGCTGATATACCTCACGTTCAATTCCATTTGGCAATCAGCCATTATATAGCGTTTCTCCAACATGAGATGCATTCTTTTCCCCCTTCCGACTTACTTCCCCTAAGCTACCCTCCCATGTAGCCTAGACATCTCGAAACCATCGATGCACTCAAATACATTGAAATATGCGTACCCTTGTTCTAGACTTAGACACATGATTGTGCCTTGTGGTAGTGGTATCCAGAATAAGGACCAGGGTCACGAATGGTGGCTATTGGTCTGTATTCTGGAAGTTGCTTGATTGAAAGAAGGGATGGGTGGTGTCCCCATCCCAGAAGTAGCTATCATCCCAGTTGGGTACGAATCTGGTACAAACGGGTACCAGTTGGGCTCCAAGGTACCTTGTACCCTGGTCCGTGACCCATCCGTCATTGTGGCTGGAAAATGGGTTGAGGAGCCACATGATGACCTCCCTATGATGCCCAGAGGTCCGTGCAGTCTCTTGCACCTTCTAGCCCCTCCGCGGTATATCACCTGACACGATCGCCATTGGCACCACCACTAGCTTGCAACACCACCCAAAAGACCAGACCACGGCATAGAAATTAAAAAGAGATGTCAGAGACGCAGCGGTAACAAGAACATTAATACAGGTTAAGCATATACTTTATAAACCAAACAACCCCCGGCCTATGTACATTGAAGCAATCCATTCAAGCCCCACTGTTTTACCCCTTTTCTCACAGTCAGCATGGCTCCACTTTAATCTCGCATCTCACCTGGCACTCTCCCCATACCTTAACAGCACTGCACAAGACCATCTCACCAAACCAAGACCTTGAAGCCTCCAAAGGAAGTCGTAAATCCCTCAGAAACAGTGACTTATCATACAGATGTCAACACGCCGCCCCACCAATTATTAAATATCAATACCTAGAAGGGTTAAAAAACGCTTGCCTATTTCCTTCCCCAAGTAGATCCTGCCAAAGCGTAGATTCCCTTGCCTAGGAGTAGGCGGCTTTGATGAGCCAGCCCACGCCGGTACCCACGATTATCCCCTCTCAAATTAAGTAAATACGTAATACGATTAGTATAGGGGGGTCATTTGTGTGTGTATCTGTTGGACTAAAGGTACGCCTAGAGGGCACCTTGACAGTTAGACAACTGAACCTAGTTGTTCCGTCCCGATCTAGCCCCTTCTGGCAAAAAGCTGCCACGGTCGCACAGAGACACTTCAAAGACACAGAATACACACATACACTTCAACCTCACGATTGGCTCAAATCTAACAGTATTGCTGGTTGATGTCCCAAGCTAAGCGAGAGCGAGCTGCATACACTTAAGGTGTGGCAGCCGTCCCTTATCTTATCTAGCTAGCTTATATCATCAACCAGGACATCTGTGTTGGGTCCCCCTGTTGCCACGCATCAATACGGCACCCAGCGGACCAATTTACCCAGGCGGAATTTCAACGAAATGTTAGTAGTGACAGACCGATAGAGAGATTAGGCAAAAGAAATAACGTAAAGTGACTGGCCGAAGTATAGTATAAGCTATTTATTATTACACAGCATAAAAACGGCTATAAGAAGGTAAGTTAATAATTAATAAAGAGTAAATATAAATCTTGTGGTAAGAATTTATAAGACAAAGGTAGATTATTAGCCAAGTTGTAGATAACTTCGTGTTTTTAACCTAGTAAATTAAGATAATATTGGTACTATAAAATCAATTTAAGCTTTATTATAACTTTAAATAAATAAACAATGTTTTCTTAATAACTTATAGCTAAACTTTATTCGTTTTTTCTTTTAACCTTAATGTGATGGTGCAGACCCCATCAGTGGGTATCACGTAACCTTATGTCATATAACCTGGCCAACCACGTTGTCCCATCCCGAAAGGTTGGGCGTAGCAGAGCGGTCGCACAGATCTACTTCACCACTCAATTTAGGTGCGAGACCTGATCTTCTCTTCCCTTCTTCCTACTAAGAGATTTTAGTACATATATAGTAATTGGAGCCCTTATGCTCAACAACCTTTATATGGAACGTGACACTTAATATTATTAGTAACCCTTTTATTTATTATATGTGAGAATTCGTCGTGCAGAATATTAGGTTCATACGTACTTGCTCGTTTTTGGTTGTTCTAAGTCTACCTGGCACAGACGGATTCACACCTAAATACCACTGCGGCGCGTGTATCCGCGGTGGTAACGGAGCTGTGGGGCAACCATTCCACCCACAGCGCACAGACCACCTGGTGACACACCCTGAGCCACCACTACATCTGACATTATATACACCTTGTGATGGTTCCACCATTCATCAGGTCTAGCGATGGTCCTCATGGTCCCCGGGTCACGTGACTGAGCACGTGACTGATCGGACGATAAGTTGATCCATGCCCTGGTGGGTCTGATGGGGGACGACTGCCCACATCTAGCTGCCCACCAATTTGGGTGCATCTCCAGGTCTTTCTTTTCCTTTAACCAGAGTTCGTTATACGTTAATAGACAATAAGGGTCCCTGTATCCTTCCAATACATTTACGGAATTATGACAACGCGCGATACGCGTCTGGATCTTCGTTCAAGACCCTCTGGTAGTCCATCCTCCGATAAAAACGCGTCTAGAGGCCTGGTGTGTGTTTAATGAAGTTCCACGTCCAGTTCTTTCTAACACGTCCAGCCCCACGTGCCGCCAACAATTGATTCGCCATATTTTCAACATAACTGTGCCGGGATGGAAATGCTCGCGCATCCAGGTCAAGAATGAAGGAAAGAATGGCATTCTCTTCAGAAACCGTAAGTTTCAAAGTATTGGGCATGCTGTCGCGTCGTGATGGCATTCCTTTGATTATATTGCTCAAAATGGAATAAGGGATATTAAAGAGTTTCGCAAGCTGAAATATAGAAATATGAGGGTCACGTCATTTAGCTTGGACAGCTACCTGTAAGTCTGATTTGTTATAACGCGGTGCCATTGTTGTTGGTGGAGATATAATGGTTTGAATCGTGTTGGTTAGAAAGTTCATGACGAGTGCCAACTCGCTTGTCAGCTACGTTATATCAATTAGAAATTAATAAAAACTCGATAATATCAACGTGTATTTAATATCCCCAGCGGGACGACCAAGTTACGGATAAATGGACGCGGGCCGGCACAAGAGATGAACGACAGGAGGAAGAAAAGAAGTGATGGATTATAAATGAATCCGTAGGTGTGCTTGATTGATTGATTGATTGGTATTCTTTCACAGCTGGAAGCCTGCTGCAAAGCAGCAGGAATCAGCTCTCCCTAGGATACATAGGGCCGTGGTAAACTATCCACTACATCTATTAAGCTAAACACAGTGGGTTATACCAGTATCGTACCTCATGGGCTGGCAATCTCTTGACTCCGTGTCCACTCCTTTTAGGACTTCCGGGTTTTGTGCTCTCAGGTTCCATCTAGGGATGTGATTCGGGAGCCTCCTTTCTAAATCCGTAGGTGTGCGAAGGGACGGAAGTTGTCACGGCACTATATGTCAACCCCACAGCCCCACGGTTCAACCCCTATATATACTTGCTCCTGTCTCCTAGCTATCTTCATAGTTTCTTTCCTTCTTCACGTACATCAACAAAGTCATTTCTACAGTCACCAGCAGCCAAACTGTGACAGAAGGGTGAGCAAGTGAATAAAGTCGATGGACAGGCATGTAGGTAAGCTGGGCCCGGTGGGAGATAGCGGCGCGGATAGGATCAAGATAGGTGTGTAGTGGTTGACAGATAGGACACCGTATGAAAGGGGACATGAATTATGAAACATCACATGTGGAGGAGAAGCCGGATTTTCTGCTGTCAATTTTCGTTTGCAGCTGAGGCACAAGCAGGGCAGAGTGAAGAGAGGCGATGCAGAGTGCCACCTGGGTGGTAACATGTTCGGCTGTGGCCTGATGAGCAGCGGCAGATACGGTCCAACATGGAATATGACATGTAGATGTACCCGACTAGCTGTTAAGAAGTGGTCAAGATCAAGAGCCTTGCTAGGTAGAAGGTGACTGATGAATGAGCACGCCAGATCAGAACTAGTACTGACCCTGCCGCCTGTCTGTCTGCCCAGGTGCCCTCAGATCAGAAATCCTGCCACCCGCCCAAAGATCAAATCACGTTTCACTCGCCCAATAAAACAAATGGGGTGAGCAGTGCGATCTCCAGGGCTGCTTGAGCATTGACCCGTAGCAGTCCAATTTTCTGGTTGGCTGCACCCAAAAGTATGTACCTGGGAACGTGGCTGCCACAGAGCGACGTTGCGCTGACAACATGCGGCTCTGCCCCTATGATCCCACCACAGTAGTTTCCCATCCGAGTACCTAAACCGGACTGGTGGGATTTTCTGGGGCTGATTGCTCAATCAGCCTTGCTGCGGCCCACAATCTGAATTTATATTTAAAGGCCACCCTTTTCACGTTTCTTCCCCTCCCTTCCTCTCTTTTGCAAGACCACCACTTTCAAGATTCTTGGAACATTCTCAAGAAATCAATCACGAAGCCATCAACCACCAACGTATGCATCTTCTCTGTCCCTTCACACCCATCTCCTTCGCACCCACTGACGACATACCAAGGGATATGAACCCGCCTTCTATGCTGCCCCTTCCCACGTCGGGTAACCCATGAACAACGTAAGTCCTCTGCCCCGTTCTCGTTTTCCCCGTCTTGGAACCCCTCCTCCAGCCTTGTCGCCGCCGAGATTTCATTGAAACTGGGCCGATCATGGGAGTCTTGTCCGAGAGGCTCTGCTGGGGCATGTGTGCTTGCTAGAGACAGTTGGTTCACTAAACCTCCCTACTCTGGGCTGGGGCAGCACCCCCCAAGCATCTTCTCGGGTCAAACAAGGCGATCGCCCGACCCTCACCCTCCAGATATGGGATTTGGGCGTTGTGTGGTGAGGTTGTTCTCTCGGCGTACTGTTGGTACTGGGTCTTCCCGGTGCAGGCTGGCCAGTCGTCTCCCATGGACGCTTGGGTGTGGATTGGAGGTGTTAAGAGAAGACTTAATTGTCCGTACTCCGCTATAAGACGGGACAACCCCAACGTTTCCGCTCCGGGGCTTGCACCAGAGCATTGCTTTGTGGCGTACTGTATGCCAACGGACAGATGGCTGGGAGTGGGTTCTCTGGCATTTTGGGCATCTCGGGAAGTTGAGTTACCAGCGAAGCTTCTTTGCTGACGGGGTTGTGCTCTAGGGGAAACGACACAGGCAACGACACAGGCCCATCTGCCTATTCGGCCCCTATCACCACTATCCTGCTCCAATAGTCACAAGAAAGACAATCGAAGCGCATCATACTCTTTTATGTACCATCTCTTTGCATTCACTAACTTGAGTTTCAGCAGTCAAGCCCTCGAACGCGCTTGCTACGGTTTTTCAGCCCCGGCCCTGCCTCGCCATGAACTCCAGCATCGTCTCCCCTTCATCCCCGTCTTCATCCGACCTGACCAAGCCAGATTTTGGCTTCGAGCCTTCCCCATCGAATCCTACCGCATCCTCATTCCGCCTCCATCGTTCCGGACAAGAATCAAGCCCCGAATAATCAGCTCCTTTGACCTCAGCCGCAGTCCCCTGCGCCTGTCCCGTCCCATCCACAATCCTCCTCCGGGGCCCATCCCCCAAGCAGTCCGCCGTGTGCCGAAACGCCCGCCAGCCCGCGTCGGCCTCGAACGCGCTGTCGAACGACAGCCGCAGGAACTGGCCCGTGGTCTGGCTCAGGCGGTACAGGCTCTCGTGGTCGAGCAGCCGCATGATCTGCATGTGGATCTCCTCGGGTAGGCTTTCGAGGCGGCTGAGGGGGCTTCGCGGTGGTTGCACTATCTCCGTTTTCATCTCCTTGGACGCTGCACCGACGTCGTGCGGGGGCTGGCGCTGGGGCTCGCCACTGAAGTTGATGGCTATCATGCGCTCCGCGGCCTTCCCGATCGCGACGTGGTGCCGGCGGATGATGGCCCAGGCGCGTGCCTGGGACTCGGCGAAGCGCTTCTGCTCCGGGCCCAGGAAGACGGAGCGCATCTTTGTGGCTTTGACTGTTGGGGGTTTAGATAGTGGTCTGATAGTTACGTTGGTCGATGACTGACCTTTCACGCGCTGTAGGAGCGAGGTGAGAGTCCACGAGGGCGGGGTTGCTGCGTCTGAGGCGCCGGATCGGGCCATGGTGGCGTCGTTCGATGTATTGTTGCGCTTTGTATGATGGGAGCCGTGAGGACGTTGGATGGAGACAATAGGCTTGCTTGGAATGCGGGAGGTCGTCGGAGTCGTCACGTTTGCTGCTTTGTTGGTAGTCACCTGACTGCAGCCTGGTTGGGGTGAAGGCTCCTGCTGCGGTGCAACTTCAAGCCCCGCAGCTTGTGACTTACAAGCATCTCCAGAAGAATCGGATGGTATATTATGAAGTCGTCGCCCTGTCTCCCCGCTTGGTATAATGCCATACTACATAGCAACATCATTACGCGGCGTGAAGTTGGTGCTGTGACAGCATTGGCCGACACTTGGCCACACCCTGACTCTAACCCGGGCACTCCTGGAGTCTCTGACTTACAGCTCATAGGACTATACGATGCTTCATTCAAATTAGAAATGATGAAATCGAGGTTCGCATAGGTTGTGGTAGTTGCGCCACCTTACCTCAATTCATCAGATGTATCCTGGGCACGGAGTGCTGGGATAGAATGTAATTAAAAGACATCGTTAATCAAGGTGTCATGCGGTTGTGCCTTCGTGGTAGCGGAACCAGAACGGAGATCTATCACAAGTCTTGGTTGGGATGATCTGTATTCTGGTTGGTGCTTGGTTACGTTCGGATGGGAAGGGATCCCATCCGAGAAGTATCTAAATACCTAAATTACAGTGGGTTGCACCTGGGGCAGCCATCCCAGGTAACCTTATCGTAGAATGCCCTGGATGACAGGAGATCCGATAAGGTACTGGTGGCTGGATCCAGTGGCTGGGATCCACACGGTGACCATTGAATTTAGCTACTAAATTTGGGTGGTGGCCCAAAAGCCCCAGGATTGACGCACCACCAGACCCAAAATCCAGGTACCAGCCACAACTACCCCATTAGCTGAGCTCAAGCGGCCTGTACTGAGATAAGCTTCTCACCGCCGACGGCCTATTAGAGGATTCACGTGGCAAGGTGGAACCCTCTTCGCTAAGGTAGTGCTTTCAGAGGGTCCCGCCCCGCCACGCGGGTCCTCTAGTATATACCTTAGCGTAGACAGGTCGGCAGAGATGATTGGCGACTGCGAATGTCGAAAACAATCAGCAATTGCTCAAATCCGTCGAAGGGGGTTTAATGCTCACCAGCTTTCGCAGCCAGCGTTTACCCGAGGCGAGCCCTTAAGGAGCATGATCATCCCCCGGCCTGGCGGAGGAGCACTAACAGTATCACCTATAGCCGACGGTGACGGAATTCACCGGCTGACCCTGTTACACAAGTCCTAATTATAGCGCGAGTGCCACGACAGTGTGGTTGGCTATCGTATACGGTATAGAGACAGCCCTGCAGCCTGGTAGGTACTGGACTTCTTTGCTTACACTGGACGGCCCCGAGCCCCGGCCCCTGGACGTTCCGGCATTGATCCATCGGGACGTACAAGCGACCAATCACCGAAGGGGATTGATCCTGCGCAATCCTGTCAGCAGGCACAGGCAGGCTAGCTGGCCCCAACGCCTACAGCCATTAACAGGCCATTGATCAAACTTGACTTCCGATTCAGCTGTCCGGGCCCGGGGGACGAAGGAGGGGGACGAAGGAGTTGGCGCTGAGGTGGTTCGAAGGATGCGACTGTACGTCGAGGATCCAGGATCAAGTTTGTGATGCTGCATGCAGGAGCCCGAGTGGTGCCTGCGACGTGGGCTGCGTGGCAGGGGGCCAGTCTCTCAGTCTCCAGAGAATCGGAATCCGGCCCAGTATCTAACAGATATACATACCTAAGGCTTATCCCACCCAGAGCCCACGGAATACTATTCCCATGATGTCCCCGACCTCTCCCCGTACTTGTCCGTCGTACTTGTTCGTCGACGATGCTGAGGCTTACAACACTCGTTTTTCTTGTCGGCGTTGCGAGGGGCGCTTCGCAATGCTACGACGTCAGCGGGAATCTCAAATCTACTATGTCCCCGTGCGATCCGTCGGCCGATGTCAGCGTATGCTGCAGCGATAGCGATTACTGTCTCGACAACGGGCTCTGTCTCGACGCTGGCGGTGATAACATGTTCACGGTCCAGGGTTGCTCGTCCAAGACGTGGGAGGCTCCCTGCAGGCAATATTGCCCCGACGAAGGGCGTGAGTCATACACAATGATGGATACCTTACGCTTGCATGCACTGACATCCGGGATAGAAACGTCCAACTGGTACCAGGTCTTGACCCTCTGTAGCACGAACCAACGCGTCTCCGCCGAGTACTGCTGCGGGGAGAACTCAACGTGCTGCTCCGAGACCGCCTCGGAGTCCCTCATCACACTGCCCATTGCCACCAGCGTCTTCCATGCTACTGACGCCGTATCGACGGAATCGTCCACCACGCCCACGCAATCAGCCTCAACAACGGGCACCGAAGCGCCCGAGGGCCAGGATTCCGCAGCCACATCCTCCACGGCCTCTCACGACGACAGCAGAGCGGTTGCAATCGGTCTAGGCGTCGGCATCCCTCTGGGGTTGGCGCTGACGGCTGCGCTGGTCCTCTTAGGTTGCCTGCTGCGCAGGAACAGGAACCTTCAGAGTCAGAATGCACCGATGGACCTTCAGAGTCCCAATGCGACGATGTCTCCGAATTACTGGCAGGACATCCAGAACCCGCAAGAGCTAAAGATTGGGAACGGGAACTTTCAGAGTCAGATCTTGCCGATGCCTCCGAGTGAAGTTCAGGGCACCCAGAACCCGCAAGAGCTTCATCATCATGGGTATGATGATGGGGTGTCGTGGGAACTCTCGGGCGACGGGGTGAAGTCAGAAGTTTCAGGCTCGCCGAGCCTTTACCACACTTCGCCGCTCACGACACGGTTTTAGCTCCCTCACGCCAGAACGTTGAGAGGATTGATGGACAACGCCAAGGCTACCTCGGCAATTTGATTGAAGAAGCTCAGGATGTATCATAGCATGATATCAATAAACCCTACCGCAAACGACGGTGTCTACCTCTATCTTCCAAGCAACTAACTACACTTGATTTATTATACCCCAAAATCAATGAGGGACACGGCGGACGAGGTAACTTTTGATTTGGGCCTACAGTGAGGACAACGCTGCATGACTTCGCAGCCCCAGCGACAATCTCATATCATGGCGAGGGTGTTTAGACAGGTAACTCGACGATAATGTAATACCAAAGGCAGAGCACAACGACTGCGAGATGTCAAATAGCCAGGAAAGTGACCTTTGACAGCTATTCAGTGATCCCACAGGATAACCAACATACTGCTCATCATACGACTGCTCATCATACGACTGCTCATCATACGCCACTGAGCACGTTGAGCACGTATTCTGTCACGCTCTCTCAGACTGAGGTCATCACCCAAGTCTCAACTTGAGTGACTCCACCCATCATCTAGTAACTCCCGTACCATGTCCTCTCAGACTGAGGGTGTCACCAAGTTCAAACCCGAGTGACTCCACCTAAAATCTGATGGTTTGATCAAAGGCAGAGCACGACAACTCGGCTTGAGTAATGATATACACGACCGGTTGTGACAAGTAAACCAGCACACATCTTGAGCTTCATGAAACGACACCAAGATCTGCCCGCCCCTTACGCCTCAGCCGTAAGCCCCTCGGCCACAGACGGAATGCCCTCAGCCTTCGTCGGAATTCCCTCGGCCTTCGCGGCCTCAACCTCGGCCTGCTGCTCCTCAGCGCCGAACTCGTGGCGGCCGCCGGCAAAGACCTTGTCAAAGTCGTACTCGAACCAGCGGATGTCGGGGTCGAGCCCGGCAAACTTCCACACGCCGTCGACCTTGCGGTACCAGTGGGTGTTGGTGGAGTGGGCGTGGCCCTTGACGGCGATGTGGGCGCGCGAGGCGTCGGTGTAGCGCTGGTGCGGCACGCGCAGCTGGTGCACGCCGACGACCTCGGTGTCCGACACGCGCTCCCACTTGGACCCGCCGATGAAGTGCTGCGTCTTGAGCAGCGGGTCGCCGAGCACGGCCGGGTTCGAGATCATGGCGATGAACTCGTCGGCCGGCATGGCTTCCCAGATCTTGTCGAGGAAGGAGCGGTAGTCGACCTGTGGCGTGGCGTGTTAGCTGGGTAGGAAGAAGCCACTGGGCAGGCAGACGAGATGGGGGGTGGAGGACAAGAGATAAGGAAGGATGCTGGACGGGTGGATGGCTTGACTTACACGCAGTGTTGGTGCGATGCACTTCCGCAGTCTGGCCCAGTCCTTGCTGTCGTAGCTGTCGGCCCATTCGACGAGACAGGTCATCAGACCGAGGTAGTCTGGTGAACATTAGCCATTCCATCACAGCGACCGAAACGACTTTCGCAGTGCGAGGCAACTTACCATCGAATGAGATGTTTCCGGCGCTGCCGTTCGTGTCTCCATTTGTGGCACCCATCCTGGACAACTGTGTGTGTAGTGAACGGATCTGGTACTGGATTCAACTGATGTTATTTGACCTTGACTGAATTCATCTTTGCCGGCCAACCAGGGACATGACCTTTCCTTATGTATGAATCATTCACACAGCACGAGGTGTGTGTGCGCCTTGCGCGCGGATCCCCTGACGGGTCCGGATTATGAGCGAAGGAGCTCCGTCCGCCCCAGTGCGGGTCCATGCCGTGTCTCCGGCGGGCGCACCGGAGTTCCCCATGCACAGTTTTCTGGTCACGAAGGGGAAAAGTCAAGAGCATTACTTAGGTTGAACCTTCAAGAGTTGATGGCAATTGACTCGTCTGAAACATGGTCCATCATCTGACCGTGTCTCGAATACGTCGCTTGGTGGAACAGATTAGAGTTGTCGCCAACTTTTCGGTGTGACACGGCTTACACGGCCGTCGAGTACCCCCGATGATGAGGTGGCGGCGTGACCGGACTAGTTACGGTTGTGCAACGGACAACAACCTTTGCCAAATCACCATGTCCAAGCCGTCATTGACAATCGAGCACTAAAGCTACTCCTGATTGATCACATTGCTGTCGCACTACTGCCCGCACGGCTCGTCCCTAAGCGTCTTCTTTGATCCTTCTTTCGAGGATCAGGTCAGACTATACCCATGCGCGGCCAAGGCCTGTACACCAACTCATACTGCTAGGCATCCTAGTCTATGTCCAAATGGGCATGGTCCCTTTAAGCGGCAGTGTTCTCAATCCGGGCGCTGCTCGGCTTCGGCTGGATTGGGAACAGCTTGTTGAACATATTCGTCGGGTCGTACTTGGCCTTGATCTCCTGCAGACGAGGATAGTTATCGCCGAAGATGTCCTTGGAGATCTCATCGTATTGCTACAAGCCACGTCAGCACTCATCATCACCCTCACATCACGTTTATGTGAGACACTCACATCATAGTTCCCGTACAACAACACAGCCCCCTTCTTCCCCTTCACACTAGCACCACCCTCGACCCCCTCACTAGTCCGCTGCCCATGCGCCTCAAGCTCCTTCTTAAACTCCAAACTCACATCCCGCGCAAACTGCCTACACTCAGAATCATTCTCCGGCTTGGACCACATAGGCATGATCAAACTGTTCATATGATACCCTCTATTCGCAAAACACCCATTCTCCTCCTTCTTCACAACTTCCGTAGGGTCGTAGATCTCCCAAGCCATCAGACTCTGCGCGGCATCCGGTTGTGAGTCCATGAAGGTATTGTACTTGGAGACCATTGAGGTGACGAATTCTGGGCGGATGGGTAGGACGTAGGCGGCGCCTTTCATGCTTGAGCGGAAGCCGGGGACGGTGGGTATCTGACTGTTGACCTCAGGGTAGGGACCCGTGTGGCAGGTGTTTACGACTGGACCGATATCGAGGATAGGCTTCAGGAGCTGTTTGCATTTGGATTCTTGACCGTCGTAGGCGATGATGAAGAGCAGAACTGTTTGGCCGCCTGCTTGTGGTGGGCGGCCGAGACCGAGGAGGGAGTTCAGCTTGCCTTTAGTCTTAGTGTGGACGCCTTCAGCGGGGACTTCGTAGAGGTCGTTGATCGCTGTAACCAGCTTTGTGATGTTTTCTGGTGTTGGGGCGAAGATCATGGTACCCATGTAGACGTCTTTCTGCGGGTAGGCTTGTAGGACGAACTCGGTCGTGACGCCGAAGTTCTGGCCTGCGCCGTTCAAAGCCCAGAAGAGATCTGGGTTTTCGGTTTTGCTCGCGTGATTGATCTCACCGTTTGAGGTGACGACGGTGGCGGCTACTGTGTTGTCGATGACGAGTCCACGCTGGCCCGAGAGCATACCATAGCCGCCACCTAGCGTCAGACCACCCACGCCCGTATCGGCTACAGTGCCGCCCACGGTGGCCAAGCCGTGCTTCCATCCGGCTTCATCAACGTCCATCCACAGACAGCCGCCTTGCACATGCAGTCGCTGCTTCGCAACGTCAACGTCAACCTTCCGCATGCCGCCAAGATCAATCAGTAGGCCACCGTTCGTGCTGCTAGCTCCAGCAGTCGAGTGCCCGCCGCCTTTGACCGCGACGTCCAGGTTGTTCTCGGAGGCATACTTGATGGCGACGGCGACCTCTTCAGATGTGGTTGGGACTATCGAGACTCCTGCAGGCTTGATCGCCGCACGAGACCAACGCTCCATCGAGGCTTCGTACCCCGGGTCCAAACTCGTGAGCACTTGCGCCTGGGTTCCAGAAAGTAGCTCGCGAAGCTTCGAGAGGTCTAAGTCTTCTACGGCTCGCCTGTGCGATGCCATGCTCGTGGGTGATGGTCCGAACGATCGAGAGGCGTCCGAAAAGGAAAGATAGAGTCTTGCGCAGGCTCTTATACTTGGCCAAGGACGATTTCACTGTGTGATACTCATTCCAGGAGCAAGTAACAATTTGAATGAAAGTCTCCTTAATTACGTTCGAGTTCGAGATGCGACCACTGCGAGGTACTACCATTTCGAAGCAAGGTGTCTAGCCTGACTAAGCATTTTTACACATACACATACATACAATTCTGAGCTGGTGCCAAACTATGATAAAAGTACGTTTTTTAACAGCTACATTTTTAAATTAACGTCGTATATATTAAAATGTATATATATTAATAGGTACGGTTTAAAGCTACTAATATATATACATTTTAATATATACGACGTTATAACGGTAATAATAACTTTAAAAGATGTACATTTATTGCAGTTATTAACCGCGTAATCATATAATAGCGCTTTTAACCTAACGTTGCATATATTAATAACACATTTTTAGGATAGGTATGACCCAGGGCTATTTAAGAAAATATGTTGAATACACGGATGTTGATTGATTCTATTGATTGTTCTGCTCTGCGTGCAGAGATTGATCATCTGTCTTCTTGGTGGGTCAGAGCCCTGTGCGTCTCTGCACCACTGGAGATCTTCCGGTGTCTATCTTCGGCTCCCATTCAACACATTCGTGCTAGTATCTAACAATATACGCTTGATATATGCGACGTCGGTTCGGGAGCGTGGTCGTCGTAAAACGTACTTTTTGGTTGTCTGGCACCAGCTCAGAATTGTGTGTGTGTGTCTGTAAAAGTGATGTGGGGCTGGACACTGGGCTTCGAAACGGCAGTAGCACAAGTTACAAGACCACATCTGCCGAACTCGGACTCCATAAAGTGGAACACGCTGAGTAAGCTTCGTGTAGCCTAGTTCAACACCGCCTCGACGAATCCTGCTGACCGCTCTTCTGAGATCCGGTATCGTTCGCCCTAGGTGGTAGGCCAACGGTGCGTTGTTGTACTATTCGTTCGCACATGCCCATAGGATTCGGCTCGTACGCAAAGGTGGTTAAACCCTGGGGCACGTCAATGAGTTAGGTCAGCGCTCTGACGGCGAACGTGAACAAGTACGAAATTTGGCCCGCTCGAGAGGGACCGTCTTCAAAGAGGAGTTTCAAATCGAAGACTCGAGGTCAAATAAGCTACACGTCCCCAAAGTCTCTGCAGATTGAGCCGATCATCAGCTACTCACCTCATCTGAGGATTCGAGGCTCAATTTTCAGCACCCCTAAGGCTACACTCTAAGCCTTGAGTCTTCGACTGGAAAACCCCACTTGGAAGACGGCGTCTTACGAATGGGCACAAATCTATACACGAAGCGAGCCTCATGCGCGAAATCATGGTATATTTTGAATGGCCATGAGTGCCTTGGGATACCACTTGTTCGACGGCGATTGTCGTTCATGGTGCGGCTTGTAGTAGTCGCGATGCCAAAGTAGACCGTCAACATGAGGACGCAATTCGGGTCACCCTCTGAGGTCTCAGCTACTAGATGTGCCATTATGAGTAGTGGCGTTCGCGACGATGACACGAACGGGAAGTACATACTTTATGTACCTATCTAGGTATACCATTGCTAAAAGCCAATTCCTTAATGACGAAGGTGATATTAGTACTATACATATGTACCTTCTCCGTGAATCTGCTGCGCAATCACGGTGATTGGTTACCTACCTCTGAGTGGGGTAAGTTTCCAGAGCGGTTGCCTTAGTTAATGATTTATATTCAATACTTCTGATGTTGCCTCCCCTGCTTAGTCCCTAGAGGCCAGCTAGATTCCTTACAACTTAGTAAGCTATGATGGAATCATTCAGCGAACTTCTTCGCTCCAAGAGAGTTCATGATCAACATGAAGTCCTCATCGATACCGACGATGGTGGAGTTGATCAGCCCTCGCCCTTCAAGAAGAAGAAGTTCGACGAGGAACATGCTTCACGACGTCCCAGAGTAGTTCGACCCTCACCACTTTCGAACTCCCTTGAACAGGTCAGCAGCTTCCAACCTTCATCAGCATTGGGTGCCCCTGGCTCATTTTTCCTTCCCTCGGTTAACTTCTCGTTCGAGCCGTCGTCAACCACGAGCATTGGTCAACCTTCACACCCGCCCCTGGGGACCGCCTTCCCTGCGGTGCCAACATTCTCCGACTTGCTGCGGCGTGCTCCTTCAGTATCGCCGTGTAGTCACTACGATTGCACCGATGGTCGGTGCCGCTTTGAGACCTCTGCGGCAATGACTTCCCAACAAATGACCGCTCAGCAGGCAAACAGCGCCGCCGATTACGAAGCCAACGAGGCCTATGTCCTTACGGACACATCTGGAGGGCAAGACTCGGAGTCTTCCTTACGCCCGGACGAACTGGAGCACCAAATCATGACGAACACCGGTTTATATAGCGATCACTTCTTGGAATTCAACTTCCCGGGAGTAGACACCCTCACAGTACGGATTCTGAAAGCTTGCTGGCCAGTCATTGGGGAACATATCAGAGCCCTCTTCCAGACCTGTCTACAGATCGGACACCACCCTAAACCATTCAAAATAGCTAAAGTGGTAATGATCCCAAAACCAGGCAAAAAAGACTATTCCAATCCCCGGGCCTACAGACCAATATCGCTACTGTCATGTCTTGGCAAAGGCCTAGAACGACTCATTACAAAAAGAATTATCTGGTTTATTGTCAAACTTAGAATTCTAGATCCACAATATTTCGGAGCTCTACCAAAACGCTCTGCCACCGACTTGGTAGCCGCACTCATACACGATATTGAGCAGGCCCTCAACCAAGGCCTCGTTGCAACGGTAGTCACGTCAAATGTGAAAGGGGCCTTTAACACTGCCCTAATGGGACGGCTGGTGGTTCGCATGAGAGAACAGGGCTGGCTGGGCTTTTTTATAAGATGGGTCCAGTCATTCATGTCTGAGCGGTCTGCAAGGGTTCAGTTTAAAGGTATTGTGACCGATATAAAAGCTCTCACTTGTAGGCTACCACAAGGCTCACCAGCCTCTCCAATCCTTTACATGCTGTATACAGAGCCAATCTGTGCCTGACTTGGTATGAAAAAGAGACGCTTTGGATATACAGATGACTTAGCAACTCTCTGTATTAGAAAGAACCTTAAAGAAATAATTATAGAGGCTTCTGAAAATCTTTATTTGCTTAATTAATAGGGACATAATAATGCTATTAAATTTAATCCTGACAAAACTGAGATTATACACTTCTTAAGAAAAAAGAACTCAAATAACCCTCCAGTCCGCTACAGGACAATGAACAAAATAGCAAAGAACTCCATGCGATGGCCAAGAAAGCTAATAAGGTAACAAATCACCTTTGAGGGCTATATAACACAGTCAAAGGACTCCCAGTAAAATTAACCAAGAGGGCTGTGAAAGCTTGTGTTATTCCTATTCTTACATATGGCTTAGAGGCCTGGTACCCAGGAATCAAAAAAATCAGGAGCTCAGGTGAGACATCAGCATGTCATATTAAGGGGCTTCTTGGAACGATAGATGCTGTATTACGAACAGCGATCAGGGCTATCCTGCCGGTCTGGAAAACACATTCTGGACATATCCTATACTTTAAATCACAGATTCCTCCAGCAGGAGTTGGCCGTATGGCGCAATGGTCAAATGCGCCTGGTTGTGTTCTCGTTTGTGCGGTGGGCGACGAGAACAAGTGGGTTCGAATCCTGCTATGGCCCCCTTTCTGACCCGGCTTGTGCGAGTCGATAACCAGCACACGACAGTGGAGAGGCCCCATTTTATCGCAGAGCCCGATAGCCAAGCAGCTTGTCTCCACAATACCCACTCCTGCGAGGTTTTCCCCCTTGTGGTTTCCCTCGCCAGCAGATAACAAACACCTACTCCACCCACCAATGCGACATATATCGAACGGCTACTGGAACGATATGTACACCAGAGAACTGAGGTTCACTGGGTCGCTTTGTCACTAGATAGGAGGTTTTTCTGACGGAATCGTGCTTGGGTATTGACTAAAACCATCTGAACACTCCAGATTGGTACCGCTACAGCGAGGATAGGCTCGTGCGCGGATCTGAATGTATCTAATTTGACACCTCTACAACCTTGCGATGCAATGGCTCTGGGAGGCGTGGTTTGCACTACTGAGGAGCTACCCCCCACGTTAAATACAAAACAAACAAACAAACTCCAGCAGGAGTTCTTACAGAGGCAATAAGACAGCGTCACAGCCTACGACTCGGACATTTAGACCAAAGATACCCTCTTGTTGGCAGGCTCCAAGTACAAGCTCGCAAGGAACCAACATGGCTACAAAGGAGCTTCCAGCTAGTCCCTGACTTCTAGAGATCAATATTCACCAAATCATCATAAAAAAAATCCCTAATCTGAAAGGACAAAGACAAAGAGACAGAGCTCTTCAAGGAATGGTTATAAAAAAGAAATATGAATACTGACCTTGTTATTTACTTAAATAGATCATAATTGGACAATAAAGGCACAACCCACACTAAATAGGGCTATACCATCAGGAAAGGTAATACTACACAAGAAGTATACCAGGAAAAAGACAGACTTCTTTAAGCAGAAGTAATAGATATTAAAGTCCATGACGTTCTCTAAGGGCTTATAATAGCCAGGGCAATTAGACACAGAAAACAGCTATATGTCTGCCTGGACAACACAGTAATGGTAGATGGGCTCAATGGGACTCCACTCGAGACATCACAGAACATTTTTTTATAATTTCAAGAACTTGCCACGGCACACACTCCTGGAGTGACCGTCAAGTAGATTTCTGGACACAGAGATATTAATGGCAACAAAGCTGCCAACACACTAGCAAAAGAGGGTGCCATGCTAAAAACAGACACAACAAACCTTCCTATAATCTCATGGGTCAAGAGAGATCTCAAAAAAAAGGGCAAGAAAGAATTCAATCAATAATAGAAAGACCAATCAGAACCTAGATATCAAGAAGTATACTCACATATAGTAACTAAAAGAGACTTTATATCTTTTAAGAGGAGTATTTTATACAGACTTCTAGCGGCCAGATCTGGACATGGCGACTTTGCCAGATACCACGAACGCTTTGGGCATACAGATTCGAATGATCACTACAACTGTGGTGAGAAAAAAACACCACAATATATTTTCTTTTGTAAGAAACTGGAGAAAAATTGGCTACTATCTAGGTACTCGCCTAGGACAGCTTGTTTATAATACTTAGAGGAGAGGAGCACAGAATAGACAAAATTCGTAGAGAAAAGCAAATTCTTTTCATTAATCTGTCCTCGATAGATAGCTGTTCTTGAAGGACCAGATGGATGACCCAAGGTCATACCGCCGCAACAACGGGGATGGGCTTATGAGCGGGACTGACTGTACTTATTATCTTGATACCTCCACAACCCTGTGATGCAGAGGCTCTGGGAGGCGTGGTTTGCACTACTGAGGAGCAATCCCCCACGTTAAATACAAAACAAACAAACAAACAAACACTTCTTGGAATTCATCCCTGCCAGCTCAGGACAAGCCGACGGACTTGAAGCTAGTCACAGTGCCCATTTTGCCCCTGACGACGAAACGCGTCAGGAGGATTCGTTCATACCGTCAGGTGACAATCAACCCATGCGTGCGATCGACGGCTCAGACGCCATGATGATCGACACTGAACCTACGGACGACAGCGTGAGCGGAGAAATCCAGCCAACTGAGTCATGGTACTCTCACGGTCCTGGTGTGGGCGGTTCGCCTTTTCTAACCGAGGGTGCGACTCCTTCCAAACGGCAGTCGGGGCGTTTTCCTCGGAGTGATCGAGACCCGAGTGATTCAAATCTGTCCGAGTCTTCCGCGAACAATGATGCTCATGGACAACGGAGCCTGGATGATCTCGTCAATCGGCTCGTCCCCGGTCCGTACAAGCATCAGCGGCCAAGTACATTCCAAAAGCCGGTATTTGAAAGCCCGAACCAGGTGATCGACTACTGGGAGACGACGATCAGTCCGGATGTGAAAGGGGCGCCTCTTATTGCGAAACACCTCCAGATAAGGATCCCAACCTCCCTGTTCAACACATTGGCTTACTGACTCAAACAGATGCTTAGTTATTTTGACATCGTCATCCTGGGTGGCAATGCAGAGGGCCGCTACATGCAGTGGGATCTGAAGCCTGGATTTTTCCTTGCCGCTCAGGCCCGGCCCGGGTTCATCGATACGATCAGCATGAAGGGCAAGGCTACCCAGAGCCCAGTCTACGTAGAGATATCGCAGGGAGGACCGACGGGCGACTATTTCGTCAAAATGGTTGCGGACAGTCGCCGAGTAGCTGGGTTGGCTGTTCAGGCTTACGGCCGTTACAACCGTGGCCCTTGTCTAATCTGCGAGCGTCGCTTCGTAGAGGGCGAGGCCGATGGAAAGGCCGCAATGTGGCCTTTTTTCGAATGCTGCTCGGTCAACACCAAGGGCGCAGAAAGCAGGGTTGCCGGAATTGTGTGTATAACATAACCAGCAACACATGCGAGCACACTGTCCCAGAGAATGCCTTTCTTCGAGGAAAGGACACTTATAGGTTGATGTCCGATATTACTCCGACAAGTTCGCCAGAGAAGATTAAAATCACCAGTGGGCAACTGACAGCATTCGCTAGACGAATGATGGTGGAAGTCGGGTAGTGAGAAAGGGGAGCGGGCGTATGAGAGAGGGTGGCAAGAAAAGGTTCCCCATAACTCGGGGAGTTGACTGTAGGAGGCCATGAAGTTGAGAGGCACAAGCCAAGTTCACTGGGGACTGGAATTTGGGACGCGAGATGTTTTAGCGCAGCCTTCCTTGCTGGTGCCACCGCTACTCGTGGGGGTGTGAAACCGAGCTGATAACTTATGCGAGCCTGGCGATGATTTTCGGCAATATCTCATAGATACTTACAATCATCCATAGCAAATCTGCTGGAATGATATGATCATATTGTGACCTTAAGCACTGGAGTGTAAGATGCGGCTTTTACTCATAACATTACCCACATAACAGGAGCTTGTTGCAAATCGCAGCATTGTTGGATTCTGGGCTACGTTAGCCCATCCATAGTCATCCTTCAGGATCACCATCCCCATCTGTGACTCTGTCACATACGTGGCCACATAAGGCCACGTATCCTTTCCTTTAGTATCTTGGATATATAGGGCCACTCTGGCCGCTCCAGAGTAGCTGGAATTCCTCTCCTTAATAGAACACTTTGAAATCTCACAAGCATTCACTCATCTGTCTTACTTTAGGTGTGGAAGAGAGCCGTACATGTACCAGCGTCACCATCAGATCAAGCAAACCGACTAATTTGAAAAGCTTAACAAGCTCAAATCAAGCAAACCATATCTAGCTAGCTTGCTTGATAAAATTTTCATAAGTTTGACTTGATGAGGCTTGAGCACGGATTATTAGATTATCGGAATAAAAGATTTCCCTGTTTAAAGCAAAAGATTTGCTATTCGGAGCAAAAGTCTAGCCGAACGCGGGCTTGAATATCCGACCTTTAAAATTCGTATTTTTTTTTATATTTTTTTATATACTGTTACGTTACGGGTACCAAGGAATATGCTGTGTTTGCTTGACGAAGATTAAATATGGGAAAACCCGGTTTAGCTTATAAACATCGTAAAAAATTCAATTTAATTAAATCAAGTTAAATTGAGCCATTACATCAATTAAATCGGCTTGATCTAATAGTAACGCTGACATGTACCTTAGATCCAGGAACATCATAGCTATTAATGGCCCCGCAATAAATGTAATCGATTGCTTTCTGTAAAGTGCAGCTCTATAATACCTCGGTGTCTGCCAGTGGTATATGGATGCTCGATTGGTCGTTTTGATTCAGTCCCGGACTCCCGGGTAAGCACTAGGCATGCAGACCATCGGCCCGGGACGTTCACTGTGCTATTATAGAGGCTCAAAAGACCCTGGAAGACTCACTGCTGCTTCTGTCAATGCCATTTCATGTTGGCGTCGACGAGAGCGGCCACGCGTTCATCGCAAGGCAGCTGTCGAGAAGGAAGGTTCCACTATAGGGGATGTCTTTTCTATTTCGGGCTAGGACACTTTCTCAAGTCACGATCACCCCACATGGCACGAACCGAGGCCCGAGCCGCCGGCTCCGCATTCCCTCCCGTCTTCTTCATCATCGACTCCACGACCTTGGAACCAGCAAGGGCTTGCGAAGGACATTTGCTGTCAGATCAGTCACGATGTACTACGACGCCTTGTGTCAGATGTTTCCAGGGAACCCCAAGTTCACCGAGGATAATATACCTGACCTCTCAGCCAAGGTTCGTAGCCCACACCAGACCGAAACCCGATCTCCAATTTGACGCCAACCGACTGTCCGCAGGTCTACTTGGTCACGGGCGCAAACACCGGAGTCGGCAAGGAAGTGGCACGGATTCTGTACTCGAAGAACGCCACCGTCTGGGTAGCAGCGCGCAACCAGGAGAAGGGCGCCAATGCCATCGAGTCCATCAAAGAAGCGTGCCCCTCCTCCACGGGCAGGCTGGAGTTCCTGCACCTGGACCTCAGCGACTTGAGCACCATCAAGACATCGGCCGAGACCTTCGTGGCCAAAGAGCGGCAGTTGCACGTCCTGTTCAACAATGCAGGCGTTATGTTCCCAGACAAGGGCAGCAAGACGGCGCAAGGATACGAGCTGCAGCTGGGCACCAACAACCTCGGGCCTTTCCTGTTCACGCAGTTCCTGACGCCGACTTTGGTTGAGACGGCCAAGACGGCGCCGAGGGGTAGCGTGCGCGTTGTCTGGGTGTCTTCGTCGGCTGCTGAGCACCTCAGTCCCAGGGGCGGCGTTGACATGGACAATCTTGATTACAAGAGGGATGTCTTGAATTACTACAAGTACGGAGTCAGTAAAGCGGGCAACTACTACCACTCGACTGAATACGCGAGACGGCATCGCGACGATGGGATCGTTAGCCTGGTGAGTCGACCAGCTCAAGACGACAGGTTCGCTGCAGTGTCCTGATAATGTCGACAGTCGCTCAATCCGGGCAATCTCAAATCGGAATTGGACCGGAACTGCAGCACGATCGAATTGATTTTCAGGCGCGCAACGACGTACCCGGCGATATACGGCGCTTACACCGAGTTATTCGCCGGTGTCTCGGACGAGGTCACCATGGAGAAGTCGGGCGATTGGAGTAAGCGTCCCGTGAAGCCGGTGAGCGTCCCCTGGCGGTTCACCGCGATACTGACAAGCACTGTCTACAGTTGCCCCTTGGGGTCGGTTCACAGACATTCGGAAAGATCTTCTTGAGGGCTCAAAGCCTGAAACCGAAGGCGGTACGGGCATTGCGCAGAAGTTTTGGAATTGGTCGGAGGAACAGACAAAGCCTTATGCGTGATGTCGTTGAAGACTTGCACTTTACATGGCAATAGCTCAATGAAGGGGGACCTAGCTCTGTACCTGATTGTATGGATTAAGGATGCCGAAGAAATCGGTAGGTATAGATGCGAGTCGGTGGAGTTGCGGTCTCCTGCGACGACTGTCAACTGATAGGATGGCGTGTGGCGAGCACCAGGTATATATCGCTTCACAGCGACAATCATCAAGCAACGAGTATCAGCACTCAGAAGAGCACCGAACAAAGTGATGTTCTCGTTACATTATAATAATCGCCCTCGGGCTTTGTCTATGGAGAGCCCAAGGATAAAATACTCAAACAGGTGAGAATGTAAGACATCGCAAAAACCGAGCAATAACGAGCAGTGGAAGCCCAACGAAGAAATAAAGATACAGGGCCCGGGCGATAAGAGGGGAAAAAAAGACAGGGACATTGACAAATAGCTGACAGGAAGTAATTAATGGCGGGATAAACCATGACCCGATGTAAACGAGCAGCGAAAAATCGACGAAGAAATTAACCAAAAGGTGGCTAGAAGTAACGAGAAACGAAGAAAGCACGAGGAAATTGAAAAACAGGGTCCCAATCAAGTTGGCGCTTAGGAAGAAGGCATTGGCTAGCAATAGGATAGCCGCGAGCAAGGGAGACACTGGGTGTCCGGAACGTCGCGTTATGACCACGACTCCCATGTAGTTGATGAGGACGAGAAACGCATGTCGCACTATGACCATGACTCCCATGCGGTTGAGGAGGACGAGAAACTTGCTAGGCTCATCTTCTCGGGGATTAGAAACCTCAATGCTGACAGATTTCGAGTGCGTGACTGAGCCGTGGAGCTGCCTCTCCTCGAGGACGAGATGGTCGAGGCTATCACCCAGGATCTGCCGGCATTCGGCTGTATATTTGATACTCTGAGTGATATTGACGTTAGGGCCTATTACTGGTGAAAATCCATTATAGGAAGGCCAAACTCACATCATGGTCATTGTAGAGTGCCCACGCCGATATCTTATAGCTGGCCAGTCCGATTTCGTTGCTTTTGTTGGTTGCCTGCCATGCACCGAACCCAACTATGATAGCGATGATGGAAGAGAGCACGGTGATGGTCTCGGCGAACGCAGTTCGGCGGAATCGGAGGAAATGCGGAGGTACCGGCGTCACCTGCGTGGCCATTGATGCGTTACTCTGTGCTGCTCCCAGCCCTTCCTGTGCCGCTGGATGGGGTGCGCCATCAGGGTTATCTGGCTGGCTCGCGACGCTCGCATCGTCATGACTGCCTGGGCCATCAGCCTGGCGTGCCGATGAGCGGCCCTGTTCTGGTTGGCTTCCTTGACGAGGTGGTCGATTGGAGTGACGAGGGAAGAAGTTTTGGGCTGAACGACGCCACGAAGCAATTAAGCTCCCGGGGTCACCAAATGATCTTTGAGTCGACATGCGAATATGTTGGCCGCCTGCCATGAAACGTGACCACAGACTATCATAGCTCATTCGTGAGCTGCTCACCTGTTCATCTGGAGTCCCATCAACTAGGGGCCTTCTGCCCCGGACGGAGTTGCGTGTTGAAGGCTCTTCGGCCGCGGATATTTCGTCGAGTTCAATGCTGGACATGGTGCTTAGTTGAACAGTGACGGTTGAAGTGAAGTGTGAAAAATTGGAAAAGCTGTCACAATGTGATAAAGCTGCCTAATCTCCTGTCGACGAGACGATAAGCCCTGACGCAAGGTGCCGTGTGGGAGGCTGTCATGTAGCCAATAGCATATACAGCCTCGGAACACCGCCCCCAATACTTGCACTTTAGCTGAACGGACAGTGTGGTGTTCCTCGCCTCAGATAAGTCTGAGCACTGTACGGTCATCATCAGAACGCATTGCTCATCTGTAACATTTTAAAGATGAAGCTCAATCAGTTCCAGGGCCTAAAATGCGGTAGTCATGGCAAGATGTCTTCTATAACCTGCTACGAAGACCCTCGACAAGGCTCTGCTCTTCGGACGACAGCCGCACATGATCCGGTACAAGCACCACATCACGCGTAATGATGAGCTCTGCATGCTGGGCTGCTGCTTTTTCCTCATCTCCGGATGAGGGCCTAGGACTCGGCTCGTCCCGGGGTCTTCCCAGGTCTTCCGCCGTCCACCAATACAGGGGGAATCTGCGACAGACATTGTTCAAGATGAGAGCAACGGTCATCATGATGGCACAGTCGAGGATGACTACTGGAATCAAGAACCAGCCCATATCCACAACCGCAAGGTCGACGACGGCTATAAGTGCCGTAGCTCCCGCTGGTGGATGGACGGTGTTCGTCAACGCCATCAGGGCCGTCGTGGACGCGCATGCGAGAGCACCCCCGAGCCAGCGAATCGACTCAAAATCTGGACTGAGCTGGAAGAGTTTGCCAAACGAGATGCCGATGACGGAAGCGATGATCTGGCTGATGAAGAAGTTCCGCGGCTGTGACAGGGGCGACTCAATCGCATAGAACTCCAGGACCGCAGCTGCACCCTGTGGCGTTGGTGAGAATCTGTGAGATGATCACTAGATCTCTGGGAACGGGCTTACCGAGCTGGCTATTATGACGGGGCCATGATTTGGGACAGCTGGGAGGTGGTGGGTTACGACTTCGATGAGCACTATGCTGGTGAATACTCCTATGAAGGCCGATAGGATCAAGAGCAAGTTGCCGTATGGTCTGAGACTACCTTTCCGGTGCCCGAGGAGAAAGGCGATTGGGTAAGGGACGTGCTTCCATGGTGGCTTTGGTATCAGAGGGTTCAGATACCTATCGATATCGAAGTTCCATTGCAAAGGAGAAGGCATGAGGGAATGTGCGCCGGTTTGGACGAAGCTGGGCTTGTCATACCATCAACACCAAAGTGGTACAATCTCATCTACCTACGTCTCGGAAGGCACGTTCTAAGAAAGAAAACAATGTCGTCTATCTAAAGACGGAACGCGCAATTGCCCCCAAGGCCGGGGTTTCTCTCAGTGCATGACACCTGACCTTAGCCTCGCGACTATTTCGTAACAGAAACTCCCGACGGGCCAGCATCACCAATGGAGATGTGGGCACAAGCAGCGTCATATACCCGGTTTCTCATTTTTACGTTTCGCCTTGGGAATTCAGGCTTAATAAGTTTAAATACTTCATCAGGTCGGACCATTGCGTCATTCGGGACGACGTTACGAACTCAATCGGCCCCGGGCCGCATGTGCTTGGACACCCCTGACACCTCGGAATCCAGCACCAGGAAAGAGTCAGGGGATGTGCTTACCTAATATCCACCCCCTCCTCACCTTCACGTGCCTGCTTACTTTACTTCACACCGCCACCACGTGCGACTTTATCGTGGATCTGCGAGATTCATGTTACTCCCCTAGACTAGTAACACCCAGCCTCCTGGCCCTGATCCTATTGCCATATACATCAAGGATCTGGTCGGCCTGGTGTCAAGCAAACAAAACCTTCATTTCTCCAGCCGAGTACTGTTTCGCTTCAGCAACGCACCCTCTCTACCCAGACACAGGGGAGGGTCAGGGCACCCACCTCTCACCGCAATGGCTCGCGTTTCTCCTGAAGTAACTGATATCATCAGGGCCAAGATGAACCGGTACTGCCGATCCGTGGACTCCAAGCAATGGGATCTCTTCAACACAGTCTCATTCCCCGACGCCAGCTTCGCCTACCGGAACCCAGACGGCTCCTTCGTGAGGGCAGCGCTGGCGGGCCAGGACAGCTCGGTCGACTACAACTTCAAGTCCCGCGAGGAGTTCCTCAACTTCTTCAAGTCGACATTCGATTCCTTGAACACGATCCACATGGTCGACGGCGGCGACTTCGAGCAGGTCGGCCCCGACGAGGTCAAGGTCGTCTTTGTCATCATGTACATGGCGGGCCCGAATGGCAAGATTCCCGGCATCAGCGACGGCAGTGGCGGGGGCCACTATCACCAGACGTGGAAGAGGGATGGCGATGACTGGTTCATATCCACACTGGACTTCGTTGTCCGGTACCATAAGGCCTGAGGACTCTTGCGATTGCGATGTGCCGCCTTTTGGGTCTGCAGATGGGTGTCATGGGTAGCGCATCAACGCCTACCTAGGGGTTGAGCGGCCCTGAGTTACAGATTGGCACCCATGAGCCATGGGCAGACGGCTCATTCGTGAGGGCAGTGCTTTGTGTCATACTTGGAGGATGATTTGAGATTTCTTTTTGCAATATTGTGCAAGCCCACTACCAAATTCTTTGGGTTTTCTGGCAATTTGGCAGAACCATTATTCCTGGCCGTCACCGCCTTTCACTGGTTCCCCCAGGCCTTGGTAGTCCGTCACGGGAGCTGATGGTCCGCGTGGACGGGAGAGCCAATGAGAAGTGGCAGCTTCAAGAAAAGTGGCGCTGCCAAGTTGCTCGGATACCCAAAGCTTTTGGTATGCGAATTCCTATCTTAGGCATGGGTAAAACGCGTGTGGTATCGCGTTGTATTACATTGTGTCTTTTGGGACTCTATCCGACCGCACCGCAGGTACTGTACGCTGCACTGATCTTCAGTTGACCTATGCCGACCGCGAATTTCAAGGTCAAGCTTCGCGAATTTCAAGGACAAGCTTTCCGAATCTCAAGGTCAAGCTTCGCAACGTAACAGTTCACCGCGCAACACAGATATCTCTAGGTCCGAGAAGACATCATTTGCAACGCAACACCTCGGATCAGGTGTGTACCCAAGGCGAACATGTGGCACGATCTCTAGATCGACAGCTACCTCTGCTACAAGAGTGGAATCAAGCGAATCTTCAAATGGCTGGTGGCGGCGGCCCGGCTGTGCGATCCCAACCTGCGACTCGGCGACGAACAGACGCCTGGCTCCAAGAACACCCGCCGTATGCCACTGGCAAGATACGCTGAGCTGGCCCAGATCATAGCCAGCTCCACGCATCCGAAGATTCAGGTCACGCCACGGCTGTTGTCGATACTGAGGGACGTTATCAGTCTCAGGAAAGCCTTTAGTCTGATGTACCAGCAGGAAATATGTACCGATGAAGCCCACAGTCGCAGCAACGAGTCGCACCAGTACTTAATCTCACTACTCGAAGAGATTTGGTGGTGCCTAGAACCCTTGCGTGCCCATGAGGACCGATCGAACGCAACAGAACCCGATGACTCGCCACCGAACAAGACCGGAGGCAACATCTTCGACGTTCTAGACGTTGAGGACATCGAAGAGCCTGGCTTTAGTCAGGATTTGGTGCAGGCAACCACTCCCAGTCCAAGTGATGCCAAGATAAGAGCTCAAAGCAAAGGGAAAAGCAAGGGCAAGGGCAAGACCAAGAGTAAGAACAATGACTATGAATACGACGAAACAGCTGGACCGTCGACTTCCCAACATGAGCTCTACTTCATGCTCTTTTGCTTCTTCAAGGACCTCAACGATGTGCGATCTTACCTTCGTAATACTTGGGAGGACTATCGCGACGGCAAAACACCGCTAGTCACTGCTGCAGTGGTCACGGATCTGGCTTTTGACGTTGTTCAACGTAAGGAGCGCGAGTTCCTCGACACTGAGATAACCTCCGAGGAAAGGGTGATCACCGTAAAGCAGGGGCTTTCAGACCTGCAAGAAGCGCAAACGAACTCGGGTATAGGGTTATACTGGCGTGGCGAGAACGGAAACGATGGCATGGAAAGCAGCTTCATAGGCGATCTTCTCTTCGGCTTCATCGCCGGCGCCCGTCAGATCGGGCCAGCTGCTGACAACAAGGGCGAAGATGGCTTTGACGAGAGAAAGTAGGACCTCGCTAATTGGCTTTGCATACCTGAATTCGTCACATTGAATACCGTCCGCACAACCGGAAGAGGGGACCCTCTGCCAGGCACCACCGAGTCTGTGTTCGACAGCTTGAAGCACCCGACTGCGGGCTCTAGTCAAGAAAGCGGTTCGAGGAGGACCACGCCCATGTGCTACTATTGTTCAAAGAATTCCTCCAGATGATGTGGGCGGGTCCTCCAAAATTGCCAGCGACGGATGTGTGGACAAAAGCCATGATAGAATTCGCAAGACGAGCGGTGCATGACAAGATTCCCACCCGCTCCAAAAACAGGAATCAGCATTGGCAACAGGCGCCGCCAACGTGGTTGATCTGGTCTACCGCTGTTGTCCTAGACATCACTCGTCTTCTGGGCTCTGGTGTGGAAGAGGGTTTCAAGAGCTGAGAACATCTAGCTACGAGGTGAAGCGCCAGCTACAGGGACACTTCCGATGGTCAAATGAATGGCATGAACCAGGCTGGCCTAAAGCTGCCGACGAAATGCTCCGCAGCATGTTGCATACTTTGGAGGAGTCTGTTTTCGAGGACAAGATAGGGCGGCTAGCAAAACAGCACTTTCCAGAGTGGCAACCGGACCGGCCGCCTCACTGGATGATGCGTCAGAACCCACTATGGTGCGGTATCTCTATCGTCTGGCTTCGACTCAACATGTGGGGAGCTGGAATCGAGTTCACCAACGTCTTCTGTGGTATCTTCTCGTCACTACACCTATACAATATGGCCCAGGCCGCGACCAACGGACAGTTCAGCTGGCCCGACCTGGACTGCATCGTCGACTTGCATGGAGCAGAACATCTTTTTTACGGCAGTCTTCCTACAAAAGGTACTGAATTTGAACGTCGCTTTTCACTTGCCATGGGACAGTCTGCCAGGTTGGCGTCATCGGACCGCCGTCACACCAAGCATTGGGTCTCGGCTCGTGGGTTTGCCAATGCTGTCCGCCAGTTGCGACCATCAAGCATACTCATCCAGACGCTCGCTGACAGATACAACGCCATCAGACTCGAAACTCGCAACGGAACCTTGCCCGGCGGCGCCCTCGAATTGCTCGTCGACTGGCAGAAGCAGCGGCCATCCGACGCTCTAGTGAGGCGCGAATCCCAGTCGTCGTTCATCGTACCCCTACTAGACCTAGCCACGAACGTCGTAAACGAAGAGTGGGAGCACCTGCTCTTCGATTATTTCGCGATGCATCGGCGGTGTTGGGACACTCTTCTCAGACTGCAAACAGACCTCCATGACGAGCTAGCCTTCGCTGAGCGGATGTTTGGTTGGAACCTCTTAGAGAGAAACCATCTCAACATCCGGTGCATCCCTGGCTTCATCATGCAGTTGACGAGCGAAAACGCTGAAATCAACAGACGTGGAGGCCGTCCCTCAACGACTTCTGATGATTTATCGAGTGTCGTACCTCGGACATATTCCATACCGGAAGATGTAGCAAGAGCACAAGGATTTGTCGGGCGCGACCACGTCAGGCAGCTGATGGACTATGAAGAAGACGTCGAGGAAATAGAAGAGATCGAAGACCACAGCACTGGTCTTGACGAGAACAGCACAACGGCGCGCCCAGGTCCTTCCACAGGTAGCCGTCACAATCAGAGGGGCTCTCGCGATCCCAACCTAGACGCAGACCTAGAAATGCTGACCATAGATCTTGCTCTGGACCCGGAAGCCACCCCACAGCAAAACCAATGCGACGCCGAGGCTGTGCTGAACGTCCTGAGAAGTAGACCTTCAGACCAGTGGTTGGCCAGCATGCAGAGTCTGCTCGCCGTGCTGCAAGGTCAGGGCGCAGACCTCGCTGGTAAGGGCTTGCAGGCAGCTATGGAGAGAATGCATGAGCTGACTCGCAACCTCCCCGACGACAGGATCTAGGAGTTCCTGGCGACGACTGATGTTGACCAGGCGAAGAAGCTGCTTCAGGAAGTGAATGGAATAGCGGATGCCCAGGCGAAGAAGAAGCAGAAGAACAAGAACAAGAATAAGAATCGTGCCTTGCGGCGGAAGGCCGAACGTCAGGCGCTGCAGGAGACGCAGGGGACGCAGGGGACGCAGGAGTCGCAGGAAACGCAGGAGTCGCAGGAAACGCAGGAGTCGCAGGAAACGCAGGAGTCGTAGGAGACGCAGGACGATGAAACGTAGGGAGGGCCAAGGCATGGGTGGGTGATGGGATGCCGACGCCTGGAGGAATCGATCTCGACTTGGATCCGGTACCGACTTGGGAACCTTGAACCTGAGTTGGATGAAAGGAGAGCTGTTGTAAATTCTGTTTGTGATACTGTTGAATACTACGTCGTGTCTAGAAAGCTGCATCCTCTTATCAACACAACGTCCGCAACGTCTACTGACCCTGCAAGTGGACAAAACGCCACCAGCGCTCTGCCATACTCTTCGTGGGTCGCAGGCAATCAAGGGCTCTTCCTCCTTCGCGAGAGGTGCAGGACCGACGATAGAACCAGCAGACGCTGAGTTCGAGGGCGATATCCACGTGTGGGCGGCGGTCAACTGTTCATTGAAGTAGTGAGTGGGTAATTTGCCATCGCACTATGGCAGGCACAGTAATGACATGGCGATAAACTATCACTATCTACACTATCTTCACTCATATTGTGTTTGAGCCGCAGGAGTCCTTGTCAACACGCGCATAACAATCTCTTCATGGTCCCGGAATGCGGTCCAGAGCCGGCGGCGACTTTGTATAGCTCAATGCATGCCTGGGAGACTCTGTCCGCAAGCTTCATGTTGATCTACATAGAGTGGTATTTGTCGTTCCAGTCCATCCCTCGGGATCTTTTTGTTGAACACCGCTTTCACCATCGCACTTGACACTTCTGCTGCAGACTCAATCCGCAGATACCTCATTCACGATGAAGTCGTCTACCGCAGCCGCCCATTTCCTCGCCCTTGCTCGCCGTGGGCTCGCAGGCCAGGTCACTGCCGACGCTGTCCCCCTCCGGCACGAGAGACCGTCGCCGCCAGTAAGTAAGTCAGACCCATCCAGAAGTCGAGCAATACCAGTGGGCTGACTTGAGTCCCGGTAGCCGTCTACGTGGACCAGAGCACCGCCGCCGCTGCGGGAAAACTCGATCGAACTCATGGTCGAGGACCCGATCAAGGATCCGCTGTTGAATGGCGAGCAAGCCACCGTGGCGTTCACGGAGGTGGCAGTGCACCAACAAGGCCAATAGAGCATTTTTGGGCCACTTAGCCCACAGAAGGATTTTCACAGAGATACAACAAGAACACGGATTACACCAGAATATACGTTTTCACCCATCCAAATGCCCCCACGCTCTGTTTAACATCCGCTCGAAGAGTAGCTAGGAAAACCTCGAGCTTCCCGACCTCCTCGACCTCCCCTTTGACAATGCCCGCAAGGTTGTTCGATAAACTACACCTAGATGAGCTCGAAAAGTTCCATCAGGACGCAATCTGCACTTCGCCCAAGTGCAGAGAGGTGCTTTTCGATCTACCTATCCCTGCAACCGGAAGCGGAGGGAGATCCGGTCACTCTTCATACGGCTTCCAGTATAGCCGCCGGTAATTGGCAGAAGGCAGGCCTTTCGACTTCGGCACTTGTGAGGGATACAGTTATCAGTCACGAAACATCAGGCTTGCGAGTGCACGCCCTGCAGTCACGGCCTGAAGGGCTCCGTCGACGAGTTGCGATATGTGGTACAAAGCCAGAAGAGTCGCCCGTCGTCATCTCCAGACACTACTCGGTCCCTGCCGGCGTCACCAAAGCTACCGGTCGTTTAATGAAGTACACATTGACTGAAACGCTGGGCATGGCCGCTTTCATCGGAAATGTCGGAGCATCGCCACGTCTGGTAAAGCATTAAACGGAAGCTTTGCTACTTCATCGACCATTCCCACGCGTTGAAGTGACACTTTCATAGGCCTTGGTTTAGAGTGCAGAGACTCATTCGGTCTCAGGGGTTATTTGGTTTTTACTTCTTCACTTACAGTCTGATAGGGGAGATATCAGCATCTGACGCTTCGCGGAATAGTTATCTACTGGTCAAAATACGAGCCATGCTCAGAGATTTTTCACCAAGGTCGCGTGCTATCGCATCCAAGCTAGCCCCTAAACTGGAATACGGTGACGGTGACGGCTCGGGTAGCACTGGCAGGCCGTCGAGCAAGTAACCCAAAGCGGAATCAGCAGCACTATGGTGGTTGTTCATCTCAGTTGCCGCCGAGATTATCACTTCGTCCAGTTTCTTAAGCCAATCATCACCACCTATTTATCAAGGAGGTCTACACAAATAGAGGCGGGAGAACTGTACTCTCGCCACGTCCCGAGCGGAATACAAGAATCTGGGTAGGTAGCCATTATGACACCGGAAATTACACTGCCACTATCGTTCACCAGCAGTGCCTCAGGGATTAATCGACATCAACATTCCCCTTCTCTCCAGCACCTCAATAGCCACGTCGGCCGCC
This sequence comes from Anthostomella pinea, assembly GCA_963556695.1. Classification (NCBI taxonomy): domain Eukaryota; kingdom Fungi; phylum Ascomycota; class Sordariomycetes; order Xylariales; family Xylariaceae; genus Anthostomella; species Anthostomella pinea. Next base: position 1,595,324 of record CAUWAG010000008.1, on the reverse strand, counting down.
GTCCGGGCCCCTCTCGCAACAACATTCAGCCAATTCCTATCCAAATCTTGTACATGCTAGTCGTATCGCCGGCAAGCGAGCATCCATGCTTCTCCATGCTGGTGGCGGCACTGAACGCCCAAACATGTCATACTCTCCCTTCGCTCCGTTCCCGACCGCCCGAGGCCCGCCCAGCTGTGCCCGGCGAACCGGGCTTGGGACCACGGTCATGCCCGCGACTGTGAGCGTTGAAGGTCTCTCTTGCCGTGCCCCCGTCTTCAGACATCAAGTCGTCGGCAGTAACCCGCAGCGATTCGAGCAGCAGTTCGGCGATCTCGTAGGTGTCTGTTCTCCATGATTTGCATTCTAGCGTCTGCGTCGGCTGAAGAGCCGCCTCCAGCAGCTCGGTGCGGTGGTTATAGATGAACATGGAATAGGCTACCTGGGAGGTCACGGGCGAGAGCTGGAAGGCCCACTCGACAATCGCACAGCAATATGATAGTATACTGTTTGCAAGCTGGTTTCGCAGATGCACCTTTCGCTAGGTCCACTGCAGGTCGTTGAGATTATGCATGTACAATTATGTCCAGCAACCGGAACGCCAGAAGGTCTTTCCTTCACATCAATGGATGCGTGTCACCCTTAGTCTACCCCTTTTCCAGGTTCGAGTCTTTTAACATTGCCTCAGTCATGAGAGAAAGATGAGGCCGCGTGAAATACCAAATACTAGGGTATCATAAATACACTTCTGCTGCACATATAATCTTGCGCTGAGATTGGCGTAAGATCATGTCCACTCAGGCATAAAACCGAGCTAATTCCTCTAGAGCAAACAACGGCATGCTTCTTCCGCTAAGGCTGTTGCTGTCGGTGGTGTTTGGCGTATTCACGTATGTCACGTTAATCTTTCCGATATCGCACCAACCATTGACAGGCTATTGATCAGTCAGTATGAGAGAAAATATGAGATAGACGATCAAGACTTACGATGCAACTCAAATATTTACACCAAGAACAGTGGTTCTGGTTCGAGTAGAAGTTGTTGAGGAGGACGATGAATACGACGATGATCAAGACGAGACACCCGGTACGGACAAGCCACCATGCCCACCAGAGGGCCTTGCGACCTTTGAAGAAGCCCACGGGGTTCCGGTGGAACGCCGGGAATGCCACGCTGGTGATACCGGATCCACCCACGGTAGTATAAGAAGGCGAGAAATGGTCTTCCCCAATTCTACGCCGAAGGAAGTTGGGAGAATGCAGTACGCTGATACCTAGGCAGAGACCTACGATGAAGCCGCCGATGTGAGAAAAGTTGTCGAGGCCAGGAAGAAGACCGAGGACGAATGATATCACGATCTCGACGAGAATGAACATCAGCTCGCGGACTGGGTTGCGTCGTTCGCTCCACGAGTAGAGAAGGTCGAGAAGGGTGATGGCAATGATTCCAAACAGAGCCCCCGAAGCCCCGGTAGAAGAGATTCCAGGCGCCGCGTAATTGCCTCCCATGACGAAACCGAAAATGCCGGAACTCATGTAGACGAGGAAGAAGCGGATGGATCCAATAGCCCGTTCAATCTCCTTTCCCATGGTGAGTTGTAGAAGGAGATTGAATCCTATGTGGATGATACCCGCATGCATGAATATGGGAACGATGAAGCGGAACCACTGGTTGGGCTGGGGAGACTGGTCGAGCCCATTCACTCCTAGCCATTCAGGATTGGGAACACCGCTAAACCCACATATCTCGGACAGACTGCATTGGTTAGACGGGTCGGTCGCGGAATTTGTCGTAGAGTTCGGGCAGGCCCAGGGAAACCCGGGGTCTACGCCAGCAGGAGCCACGTAGTTCTGCACTCCATCAACGTTCTTCATACACGGGACATATCTCGAGCCCATGCTGATGAGGACGTATTGTGAGGGGCCAATCATGGGATTAAACGAGGGTGTGGTCTGGATCGGGGACCCGGTCAACTGGGCTATTGTGCTCGTCAGCAAGTTGCGGTTTGTGGTGATACGACGGGGCTAGCTTACCGGCTTTCACCAACTCGCCAATGAAGACGCCGATTTGGATGAGAGAGAATAGGTAAACGAATATTGGTATCCTTCTCCTCTCGGATCCCAGCATACCCAGTTCTCCAAAGCCGAGTCGGGATTTCTTTTTGACACCACGGTCAGCGGCGCCTTGCTCGGGAGCATCGTAGACATGGTCGGTCGAATCTTGGAGATAGCCGTGCGAGTTGTTCTTGTGTGGCTGCAAAGGAATATCGTCGTTCGTTATGGGGGAGACATCGCCGGCGGTTGACCCATGATATCTCGTGTCATGAGCGAAAGTGTGCTGGGTGGTGTCCATCCGGTCGGGTGTGGTGCGCGAATGCGAGGTGGCCGGGTAGACATGATCGTCGAAGACGGTATCGAAAGGTGATGTAGAGGGGCCCGGGTGGCCTTGCGGATGTGCGTTTGTGGTGTAGGATGGCGGGTTTGTTGAAGCGATGGAAGGCTCGTAAGCGTTGTGCCGCGACGAGTCGTGATAGTAGTCGTTCGCCGCCATGGTGTTTTCTCTCTGCTGGTGCAGGTACTCGTCTTCAGCGTGGCGTGGAATGGATGATTTGTCGACAAGAGGCAGGGGCGGCCAACAAAGTCGACGAGAGTCTTGTTTCGCGGCTCAGTGCTCTCCCTTTCGTAATTGGGCGATATGCGAGGTCTCACTCGACGTGTTTCAAGGGTCGGGATGACGATACGGGAGAGACGTGGACGAGAGCTGAGACAATGCTTGGTAATGCCGGCGTTACCTAGCACTCATGCACTGTATCCCGTGGTCTAGGTGGCTTCGTTGCCTGGCGATCGGAGAGGTAGCGAACGTTGAGATGGACTCGGGATTGGGTATTGTTTCTTGATCTTGGGAAAAGCAGAAGTAGAAGCAGAAAAACGAGAGTGATGGGCTGTGGCCGTGTGGGCGCAGCAGTTTGGGAAGTGGGAAGGGAGATTGATTCGGAGGCGCTCGTTTGCCCGAACTGCACGAACTGCACGAATTAGGTCGTGTCAGGGCGGCTGGCGGCATTGTTGGCATTGTTCGTGTTGCGCAGCCATGGACTTTGTATGGATCCGGATGGGTCAGAGTGGGAGAGCGGTTGTCGTCACTGGCAAGACGGGCTCTAGGGGTAGTCCCTGTGGCTTATTGGGCAGTGAATGGCCTGTTGGACCTTGGTCTGCCAAGGAAGGCTTTGCCACAAGGGGGCGGTGCAGTGCAGAACAGCTGTCAGTTGGACGAACAGTGGGCGATGGCAGCTGTTCGCGGGTGCTAGCAGACTGGTGAAGGCTTGCAGTGTGCTAATTTTAAAATGTGATGAGGCGGCGTGATGGGGTCACTGCCACAGCAGCTGACGAAAACCTTCATCATTCATCATTGATCTCAACAACAAAGCGGAAATCAGCTTCAAAGTTGCCTCGGCTCGTCAGCCACGAAGCCACTTCCCCAACGCCGCTGAAGAGCCGAATGAACTATCTGCATCTGACTGTGATAGCAAGTTTCGAGATGGCTACACCGAGGTGATGAATGCAGGCTGTTGTAAGCGCTGGACAAATCCATTTGCGTACATGGCTGTAACCCTCGAGTGATCTGTAAGACCATAGGGCAAAAACCTCGTCACCCCACTGTGGCCTCTGCTGTTAACCGCCGAAGCTTTATGGCTGATAAGCACGTTGTGACTCACGTGCTGTTGCTGATACAAGAGCCGTGCTGCTACTGACGATGGGGTCGGATTATTATCACCCACGTTAGGTATAATGTACGGAGGTGCTGACTTGAATTGCTAAAGTCGAAGAAACTCAACGAAATCTGTCACCATCAGAGTCAGAGTCCTGTCTTCCTCACTGAATCCCACAAACAGCACATTGAATATGGCGACATCACCTTCCCACAGCATCAGAGTTTCATCCGCCCCCAGGATCGCTTCTTACTCATTACAAGACCAAGATCATCCCGAGATAGAGCTGGCTCAGGCCGAACATCGAATCCGGCTCGTCAACTTATGGAAAAAGTGAGCCGGGGGCTCGCGTGCTCGAGTTGGGTTGCGGCCAGGGCAACACAACGGCCGTACTCGCCGAAGCAATTGGCCCGTCCGGCCACATCGATGCCGTCGATCCCGGCGCCCCAGACTACGGTTCACCATTCACCCTTGCGCAGGCGCAAGCATACATGTCATCTAGTTCCGTGGGTGGTCGGATCTCCTGGCATCGCGCCTCGCCGGTTGAGTTTATTGCGACCCGACGATAGCTCGTAGGACGTCGCCGTGCTGTCGCACTGCATATGGTACTTCGCTTCAGAGCAGGTACTGGAACAGATCCTCAAATCCCTGAAAGGACGAGTAAAAAGAGTATGCATCGCCGAGTATGCGCTCTACGCAACCGAAAAGGCGGCAATACCACATGCACTGGCCGTCTTGGCTCGGGGGAGCCTCGAAAGCTGTAAGGCTGAGAGCAGCGAGAACGTGCGCTCCCCGCTCAGCCCACGGGCAATTACGGACATCGCCAAGCGATCTGGCTGGGCACCGGCCCAAGAGGACTCGGTGGTTCCCGCTGTCGGATTGCTCGATGGCAGCTGGGAGGTTGGCACTGTTGTAAGCCCCAGGTTTCTCCGCGACCTAGAGGTCACTGTGCCGAACGCGAGAATGAGGCTCATGATTGCGTCGGCCCGGGATGCAGCCATGGCAGCTGTGGATGCTTTGGACGGTGCTCAAGTACAAACGATGGATGTTTGGGCTGCTGTATTCTCTCAGTCAACTTGATGGGGAAGCTGGCTTGCGGTTTTCTGGGTACTTGAGGCTTGCTCAGACCTAACATCCAGACCCAGTAGTCATAAACTAACTAGCATGTGCTCTGTCTTTCTTTCGCGATCTACCGAAGGCACCAAGAGATGGACGCTTGGACGACCCATGGTGTATTCGAAGTGTCAACCAAGCATGCGTTTCCCCGCTGCAGACATCATCAATACTTGCTGCTAAGAGTAATCCAGATTTCTGCATAGCCTCCAGAACACGCAGACACTGAGCCTCTTTGGGCCCCCACCCTCCACCAGGTTGCATGCCTCATAGTTATCACGCTATGCGAGCTAATTAACGCGGCTTTAGTAGCCCCAGCGGCCCCTTGCTCTAGCCCATGAAATAGTGCATTCATCCAACCTTCCACGCTGCCACGTGGATTGGACGTACGCGTTTCATCCTCGCGACAGCGCGGCAGCTAGAGCTGATTCGGACGACGGCGCTGCGGAACGGAAGGTCAGCCTGTATTCGAAACGTCTCCCTTCGAATCAACAGCAAGTGCACAGTGATATACTAAATACGTTACACCTCGGCGCGGACATACGAAATACTAACTTGCCAGCGACATGGACCCAGCCCTAGGGTTTGGCGTGTCTCGCGGGTTGGTCAATATACGACAAGGCCAATTATGCCGGCCAGCTGTTATTCTCCAACCGAAGTCGCGATAGCAGGATTCATATTGATCAGTCCAGCGTACTTCGGGCCTTGGGATTCAGGTACATTGTTCACGATAAGAGTTCGAAGTCTCTCGAGGCGGGTAGGTAACAGTGGAAGTCCGGATTCTCTGGAAGCGTGTAACTAACCTGGAGGATTGCACTCTCTCAAAGCGTGTACATAGATGGTTAGACAAATAATAACCCATGTCAAAATGCGATTCCCGGGAGACACGTAATATCAGCAACGCCTGTCTAAAACGGAGCTCGGTAGGAGTTGCGACCTTGGAGGCTATACCTAGTACCTTACAGTTAATGCACTCCCATACCCCCTTTTCACGAAAGATGCCCGCTGCCAGCCTGAAGTGTTTGGCAGTAGAAACCGTCCACTGCCGTACCAGAGGTACTCCCGAAGACAATGCCCCTATAGTCAATCGCTAGGCCTGGGGTCGCGCTCGATGTAACGCAAGTTCGCTGCTATATTATCCATCTATCTATCCAGCTACATCCATACATAGAATTGCAAGCTAAGCTCACATGGGAAGAGGCAATCATAAGCAAAGTTTCCCAAGAGCCACACGCCGAAGCTTACAACTCAGCCCCATACTATCTACGTGCGCACTCACAACGGCACAGGATATATATACAAGTTCAATGGGATAATCTGGTAGCCGGGTTGGTACGGCCTAGCGAAATATTCTTACAAAGTATTCTTTAAAGGTATTCTTAGGCACAGCGGTTCGATTCCTCTAGCGATTGAAACATTCTTTTTTGTCTTCTTGTTCTGGGCCCTTCATACCGTTAACCTACCTTTCCCTTTTCGTTCTATCACCCTCTACCGAATTCCGGCCTTCGCCTGGTTCGATCTCTCGCTGTATGGCGTCGGCGATCAGCTGAAACAGTTATTCCACGTGAACATTTTGGATTAAGCGCTTCTGCCGGGGACAGCTGGCTAGATACAGCACCGGATCGCTGATTGTTCCGCTGTGAGGCTCTTCACCGCTCTAGGTAATAGATATTTTCGGCCGTGGGTTACTTCTTCTGCAGTTGCTAGCTCACCTCCACTGGGCAGGGAATGCTGACAAGTTGTTTGGCGTTGTGTCTGGTGCTGCGAGGACTGGCGAGCCTGGCCTACGTGTAGAATATGGCACGCTGCCCAAGAGAAGGGCAACAGCATCAGTAGAGCAACGAGCTTGGCTGCTCAAGCGGGTGAGACGGAAGAAGAAGGATATACCACTCGAGTATCCGAGACATGGGCTGACAGGACATTTCCATGGGCCTTCGGGACTTGACATCGTGTATATGTCTATGCTTGACATGTCGCAGCCGGGAGTCTTCGCGAGCGCTGCTCTGCCATTAGGAGTGAGTACCTGGGTAAATGAGTGCCCGGGTGAGGTTCAACGCCTCTCGAATAGCAGGACTCCCGTGCCCAGCATCGTGACCCTATGAAGGCTAGCCATCAACCATAACCAAGATTTCCTTCCGAAATTCCATTAGAGGAGGATAGAGTCAAATTTAACATTACCAAGAAGAACGATACCTCACGGCATCCCAAGGGGTACCTAGCAAACCTCGACGGTGTTATGCCTCTCCAACATCAGCCGCGCGGATAATTGTCGAATCGGTCGTCGGAGTACGAAGCTCTGGGTGTGAGAGATCAGGACATCAGCATGGTTCCTGTCACTTGTGTCGGCTCAGGTAGCAACTAGAACGAGTCATAGGGAGCTTGATGCAGTCCCAGGTCGTGGGTAGCAAGCATATTGTATGAGCTCATGTATGGTGCAGACACCGAGAGAGAGTCGTTACCGAGCTTCAAGGATAGAGAAGTCAGAACTTTCGATGCTAATGCATCTCAATGTATGTATCCTGGTACACAACGTTAGCAACGAATGCAAACGGATCTGAACTCATCTTGTTGGTGGCATAACTACCGGCATGAGGGGAGATAAGATCGAACCAGAAGCACATCTTATTGGGTTCCATCGTAGATTAAAGTAGTACTCCCTACTCCCAATAACTACCTCGTCGAATGTTGTGAAATTCTGCACACTTCCAAACGGTAACAGCTCGGTTCAAGTGAAGTGAGCCTGTTGAGTGGCCATGAGCACCGATGATGAAAACAGACCTTGATCGACATACTGCCGCCCATGTAGTCTGCACGCAGATATCGACAGTCGGGTCAAGCGTTACTCGATCTCAGGATGCCTGAAAATGGCAGTAATTGGTATACCATGCCACAATTGCGAGAGATGCAAAGCGGAGCATAAATGGCTAGCCATCCCGGCAGCACTTTCTACTGATGGACTAAAGGCCGAATACGACCGTAGCATTCGTAACTCGAGAGCCTCAGCCCGGCGCAGACATGTGAAGAAGCGGGAACCATGCGGGAGAACAACAGCTGAGAGTCCACATGTTGTGTTGGTCCTACTTCATTAGGACTTAATATCCACGACCTAGCTGCGCGCCTCTTGGCAAAGTCGCGGGGTGCGCGAGCTGATGCTGTATATCAGCCATTGAGTGAGGCGACATGGGACAGCTCCGGGAAGACGGTCGTACGACACGAAGCCGGGTTTCTGTAGAAGGAAGGTAAGTTTCGATTGAGCTGGAGATCATATATGGGGAATATGATAGATCTCGCTTACCAAGCGCCACAGGCGCCGCCGCTGACGGGCAGTGACTACGGCGCCGTGACCCTTGAAGCAGATCTCAGCAGCTCACTACCTGGGGTATGACCGGGTTGACAAAGGCCAGAGGCCCGCGCTCTCCGGGGTACGGCCGTACAAGCTCGACCCCCAAGGCTGCGATAGTTCGTCCTTCTGCTGCGAGTATGGCTGGCCGACAGCCTTTCTTGGCACTCGACAGTCGTGGAGCGATATCGCGATATGAAGTCGTGAATGTGGCGGGACCTTGCGAGCTTGTAGCCAAGCAGAGGATTTCCCCCTATCTAATATGGGGCTCACGACTATATCAGGTCGCGGAGGGGCAATAGCGCCGGTACTTGGCATCGTGAATGCCGGGGTGCAGACGATCAGGCGAACAGGCGAGACAGGCCAGCAAATGATAGATCATAGGGATTATATGTATGGTAGGGATGGAGCGGGATGGAGGTGGTCGAGCACAAGGTGTGGATGCCGGGGAAGTTCAAAAGTTGTGTGGGGGCTGAGATAAGCTTGATGAAAAGATGCAGCCACCCCGAAGCCACCCCTGATGACTATCCACTGCAGCATTCCCCTCCCACGACATCCATCGTCATCACCACTTGGCCTGACCGTTGTACTTTATGAGTCTGGTGGTAATCGATGCCAATGCGTTCTATTGCATGGGCTTGATAGACCACCGCTCAATTCGCCGATACGTGCGGTAGCCGCAATGCCAGGCAATGCATTGGAACCGTCACATTACCTCGTGCCCAGAGCTTGGCGTTGCGTACTGGGCTGTCCTCGGCGCTGTCATCGCTGCATACGGGGCTCAAGGCCATCGAATCTCGGGCATATGAGCGATCAACGCCCCCGATCAGTAAAGCTTGGTCGGAGGAGGGTGGTGGGAGGGAGGTGGTGAGCCCTGGCGTCTGATGCTCGACATCAAGGGGAACAGTACCGCATGAGGAAGGACGCGAGCAGCTTGAGGTTGATCATAGCTTGGCAACCGCCAAGCGGCCACCATTCTACGCTTCGACTGCACGTCGACCCGAAGCTTCAATGTTGGCCCTATAGTCCGACTGCGCTATTGGTCCTGCAGACGGTGCAGCTCATTTCAGGGCATCTGATTAGATCCGAGTGCCTGCCGATCCGCACCACTACTGCACCCCGGGCACACTGACACCATGGCCCCTGCCTATGTACTGCCTACTGCCTGCTGCCTGCACATGCACAGTAGAGAAGCAGGACCGTTGGGGCACGGTGCAAGGTGCAAGGTGCAAGGGGCAGGGCTCACGACTTCCGTGACAAGCGAGAACACGCTCACTAGCTGGCGAATGGGAAGCTCCATCCTGCCGACATGAACCCCGTTGCGGGAAGTGGCGCTACATGCAAAGATGCAAAGAGCGGGAAGGCCCTATCATCGGATTGCCCGGCCACTGAAACACCTCCACGACGACTTCTCCTCCAGTGCTCGGCTCTCGAGAAGCTCTTTGCCAAGCCACACCGTATCTCTCCAGGTCTGAAGCCTTATACCCTGACTGGGAAACCCGCAAGTCCGCCGTTCGTGGCATAACTATCGATCCTGGTAAGACCAGCCATGGCGAGTTGCATTCGATGTTATGGCCTCGCAGTTGACCATGGTAGCCATCCCATAGACTTCATCCCAGAGCTTGACGTGTTATAAAAAGGCCGTGTCTTTCCCGTCAAATGTCGTCTTGCCTTCTCTCTCTCCATCCCCATCCAAGAAGCACATCGTCAGAGAGGTTTCCGCTCCCGTCGACAACTCAGCTTCAGATCTACTCTCGTTATCCATCACATACCTCTCAAGATGCGTTCTACAATCGCCCTTGCTTTGCTGCCTTTGGCGCTCGCCGCCCCCTCGAAGCGAGATGTTCCCGCGCCCGTCATCAAGCCGCGTGGTACTCTCGTCGAGGGCAGATACATCGTCAAGATGAAGAGTGATGCCGAAACTGAAGCTGTCGCGAAATCCATCATGGCTATTGCTAGCGATGCCCACTACACATACAACTTCGACGATTTCCAAGGTTATGCCGCTCCCATGACAGCCGATGAGGTCGAGGCTTTGCAGAACAACCCCAATGTAAGCTGAGAGCTGAGAGCAAACCTTGCAAGATATCCATCACCCATATACTGACAAGCCCCTAGGTAGAGTGGATCGAGCAGGATGCCCGTGTCAGCATCTCGGCCACCGTGACGCAGGAGGACGCCGACTGGGGCCTCGCACGGCTGTCCAACACCGAGCCGGGAAGCACCACCTACACCTATGACGAGAGCGCTGGCGAGGGCACTTGCGCCTACATCGTCGACACCGGTATCGATGTCACCCACCCGGTAATACTGAATTGACTGCCCCGTACTAGCTACCTCGTGCTAACAACACTAGGATTTCGAGGGCCGTGCTACGTTCCTTGACAACGAGGTCGACACCGACGACACCGACGGTCACGGCCACGGCACCCACGTTGCCGGTACTATTGGCTCCCTCACTTACGGCGTTGCCAAGAAGACGTCGCTGTTCGCCGTCAAGGTTTTGAACGCCAGCGGTTCGGGCTCCAAGTACGTGACAACTTCAATTTGTCCTGCTTTGCAGTAACACTGACCATATCACAGCGCCGGTGTCATCGCTGGAATGGATTTCGTTGTCACCGACGCCAAGACGCGGGACTGCCCCAATGGCGTCGTCGTTAATCTCAGCCTCGGCGGTAGTTACTCCGCCTCAGTCAACGCCGCAGCAGCCAGCATTGTCAGTGCCGGTCACTTCATGGCCGTAGCCGCCGGTAACGATGCTGCCGATGCTTCCGACTCCTCTCCCGCATCTGAGGCGTCCGTTTGCACAGTCGGTGCTACCGGTATCGACGACGCGCTGGCCTACTACTCCAACTTCGGCTCCATCGTCGACATCCTGGCCCCTGGCACCGACATCAAGTCCACCTGGCCCACTGACTCCACGAACACCATCTCCGGTACCTCGATGGCCTCTCCCCACGTCGCCGGCCTTGCTGCCTACTTCCTCGGCCTCGGCGCCACGACCGCCGCCGGTGCGTGCGAGTATATCGCGTTGGTTGCTCTCGAGGGCGTCATCTCCGGTGTCCCCAGCGGCACCGTCAACCTCCTCACCAACAACGGCCTGGAGTCATAAGCTATGGACGATGTATTCATGATGGTTACGACGGAGAGACAGCTGGTTGCAACATCCCGTAGATGATGGTCACATTTCACTCGTGTGCCTTGACGAGACTATAGATGATCTGATCCTCTTGTATGTATGCCGAAAGGCAGGTCTTATCATAGATACATGGATGGTCAAGAACTGTAATGTGTGCAACTAGTAATGAAGCATACTTCACGAGACTACCTACATTCCTTGTGAACTCATCTCGTGCTATACTTGTCACCTGTTGAGTAAGTAGTCACGTTGTTGGATCCATGCGATTCCAGCCTGCAAACCATCTATACCAGGACCCACATGTATGATTAGATAAGTGATTAGATACCGGATTGCGAGGTCACTTAGCCAGACCTTCAGGTCCAGCTAGACCTCCCAATCCAACCATCAGCAACATCATGACCTTGACCCCATACTCGAGTATTATGATTGATCGTTCAAGCCTGTTCCAACACACGTCAAAATAACGAGAGCACCCGACGACCACGAAATTGCCAAGGGAGTCAGACTAGCCAAGCTGGCAAACACGGACAAGAGTTCCCCAAGCTCTTGACCTGCGGCCCCAACTTCGCCATCGGGCCCCCATATGCCATCACAGGGGTTCACTTTTGGATCGCTAACCTCGACGATCGGGAAGTGGGCTACAATGCGTACTGCAATCTATGTAGATCGCTCCTACCACGCTCTCGGGCCGGGTCTCTCGTAAGGAGTGGGTTTGGATCTGCATCGTGCATACGTACATGCGCGGCAGATAGATCATATGAGGTCCGGTGTGAGTTTCTGGGCTGTTATCGGTTCCCTAGGTCGTTTTGCTGTTGTTAGCTGGCTTGTGAGATTGGTGTGGTCTGCGACGCGCGAGACTTGCTTACGGTTTGATGGTGATGTTGTGAGAGATGATATAAACTCAGGGTTTCATATGGAAAGATTAGTTTGATTTTTAAAATTCATTATATTTGGGTCTTAGAGGACCCTAAGGAAAAAAAGACCAAAAGCTCAGTACTAAGCTCGAGACTCGAACCCAAACCTAACACCGCCGAAAAGGGCGCCTTTCAACTACATCCCAAGAGTATAATGAGTGAGCTCACCAACTTCCTCAGAGTTCGTCTGTAAGAAACGTAGGTAGCCATTTTGGCTGCCTACGTCGACACGGAAGAGTGTGGCATCGACAACTAAGGGTTGTCAGCACCGAAGCCATCGTGGGATGCTCGTGAGACGATTGTAACCATCCCCCGGAAGAACCGCTTGCTCGCATCATAGACCTACCTCAGCCACTTGAGAAATTACAGCCTGGTTCTTCATGTTCTAGATCACGCCGGGGGGGAGGGGGCGTCATGGGCACTCTAGATCCGGGTATAAGTCCTGAGACTCGTAGAGCGGGCCGATCAACCTGGTAATAAGCTCCCAGGATATCCTGGCAGGACGAGGTTCTCAGCAAATGTACGAGATCAATATTGGAAAGCTCGGGTCTGCAACGAGGACGTTGACTTTGGCTTCAGGCCTGGGTCTGGATCTAGATCTTGGCTGATACCTGGCCATGATACGCCCCTACCACCGTCAAAAGCTGACCACAATACCCTTGCTCAGTCTTAGACCTCGTCGCCTGTCTCGTGTAATACAGGTCTGATCCCCTACTCCTTTTCACACTCAAGATTTCGCGTTCGAAACAACCAACACGCAAGCCCACAACATCCTCCCATATTCCCATCTTCCCACTCCACAGAACCCCAGTTCAACTCCACAGAACCCCAGTTCAAAGACAACTAATTACTACTACTCAACAACCATCAAACAAACCCCAGCGACGTACCTAACTTCCCATTATACATACCAGGCATGAGGCATGAGCCGATTCGTCCATCCACAGACACAGTCAAGGACCCAAACCACAACTTACAAAGGGGCATCAGTAAGACCCTTGCATGCAAACCCAAGGGGTCAAGATGACGCGTCCACCACGCCCATGCCCATGCCTGCCAGCCACTATTCAACATAACATACCTACTTACCTAAATGATTCCCCAGATCTCGGCGAGCGAGAGAATGAAATGTGCGCCTCTTCGGACTATCGAGAGCATACGTAGGTGCAACAGGCGCGCCTGGAGCTTGCTGTCTTACTTGATGGCGTATCTGACTATGTATTCTCGTGCGACTTGCTCGAGGCGTGGCTTATAAGTTACGACGTGTCAGACGGGAGCTGCGTAACTTAGTGGATGGGTACCCGACTTGATGAATCATCATAAAAGACTGATGGCGGTTTACTTGTGACTACAAGCTGTTCACCGCAGTCGAGTTTGCTTGGTGGGACTTCCCTGCATTTTTCACCAGCAGCAGGGCAGCAAACCAGCACATGTGGTTGGAGCTGTGGCTCCATCAAGACCCAAAGAACACCCTCAATATCACCTTTGGAGGCACTCGAGTAACGGCAGTTCGCAGCTGCGAGCTTTGGTGTCATCGCCCTCAGGATCCCACTGTTGGAAAACTAGCGCTCAGTAGGTAGACACACAACGCGAGCACCGTGGCCAACAATAAGACATCGCGTGCGGAATCCAGCCCTGGACGTTCCACCATTAGGACATTTCCTGGCACTAACCACGAGGCGTGTTATACGGCTGACTAGCCTCCTGCGGAGCTATGCGTAGTCCTTCCGGAGAGAGGGACACAACCACACACACACTAAGGTAGGTACTTTAGGTAGCAGCATGTCAGCTGCCACGTGCGACGGCAGCAACTGCTGTCTCACGCAAATTGTCCTGAATAAAAATCTCCGAGCACTATGTACCATCAGTAGGATGCATGCAACCTATTTCTTACCGGCTGATCCTTGCCTGTGCGATGCCAAGATCGGCATCATCGTTCACAGCCAGCTACACGAGCACCAGCCTGACTTGCAGCCTCGCACAAGAGGAGGCGTCAGTGGCCAGCAGGAGTCTGATTATCGAACAGTCTGATGGCATCCATCAAACACCAGTCAGCCCGTACCACAAGGGCGGTATCGGTCGGTACGGATCGATCCACGAATCAGGACACATGAGCTCACCGAGAACCATCACCGCGAGAGATGCCGGTTCGCAGGCCCGATCGGCCGACTCCTTCGCACGCGACACCGATAGCAAACAAACAGAAAACTTCAGTCAGTAGCCATCGGTCGTGTCGTGTTGTGCACCTCGGGCGTCACCGCTACTCTGTTTGCTCGCAAGACCCTTAAGGATTCGCAGGAGCTGATGGGTCCCAGCATCTGTTCCTCTGGTCACGAGTCCGGGATTGAGTTCTTGCGTGATACGCCGTACCGTACTACTAAGTCGATACCCGCACAAATTAGTGACGATGCTGTGCTGACATACGTAGTCTGTGATATCGAATGTCTGACCAGATCGAGCAGTGAGTGTTGGTGTCAAGGTTGGACGAAAGTCTTACCTAGTATATACGCAACTGGTCAGAGACGTACAGCGAAGTCGGACTCTGATAGTGACAGGACGCGGCAGCATACCGACCATGGTAACTCTCCCACCCCATCTTCGTGCCGCCACCCACAACGGCAGCAACTGCCCATGACAGATAAGGCCTCCCGAACCCACTGCCACGGCAATGTCTAGCGGCTAGGTGCTAGGCCGTCGGGCAGTTTCTCGATCTTGTCACACGCGGGTTGACGATGGTCCGTTCCGGGGTTTATCCCCTGATCGACAGGTATACCCGGACCATATACCAAGGGGCGATCGACAGCGCATTAGGTAGCTGCTGCGTATCGCTACACGGCGCTGGAGCTTCATCAGGTATATTGTTGTTAGCGGACCGGGTGCTGGCATATGTTCGGTCAGTTGACCCCCTGATCGCTGAGGGTCTTAATAAATTCTCCGAGTACACGACGCAGGAGTAGTCGGCCGCATCAGACCGTTTACTGTCAACGGTGTGGAGTGCTTTCTGTGAAACAATGTCATACCCCGAGGCTCAGGCGGACATCCCGCGCCCCCCACGCAGGAGTATCCGCGGATGAAAAGGCGAGGAGAAGAGGAGAAGAGACAAACCACAGGGAGTTCGAGCTGACGGCCGCTTGTAAGGAAGTTTGCTTGACTCTACGAGTCGAGCTCAAGAACAGTTGGCAGTGCCAAGAAGGGGCAACCCGCAAGCAAGACGGCAATAGACGACCGGAACAGACGACGGCAAGGAGCCACACCAGTGATTACCCGCCGCGACAAGAGTGGAACGGACCGGTCGAGACACGCGTATGCTTGGATTACTTCCCGCGGTCGTCAGTCTGAAGAGATTCAGGATCGCAAACTAATGACAGGGCAACAGATCGCCCGGCTTGTTGGCATCGCTTTGCCACGTGCGGCTCTGCTATGCCGTGCGTACATTGCAACGGTGTGTACGTATCAGCGAGAGGAAGCAGCGTGCGCGTATGGGCATGCATGCCAATCAAGCATCTCTGCCCAATGTCTTGCTTCTCCTTCTCGTGGGCGCACTCTCGGCTTATGTCGACCATCCGCCCGGGAAACGAGAGGCAACGTGGGTCGGCGACCTCGAAACTGCGAATGCTGTCAGAGGAAACTTGATCTGATTTAAGGTGTACACAAGCCCTCGGCAGATGCTCGAAGCAGAATCATTAATCATCCGATGATATATGAGATAAAGGGTTGGAGACTAGGAAGGGGCAAAGCATGGCCTCATGCCCGATTACGGATTGACAAGCGTTGACTGTGAGGCAACAAGACCGGTTCGCAACATTTGGCTTGATATATCACGAATGGACGGTGAGACCCAGCCGATCAACGATTTGAAACAAAACCATCCCCAGTCTGGTGAGAGGTGACCGGACTGCGACGGTTACCTTGCCCCATTTCAGAGCAGCATTGTTAACCTCCTACCTCGATATCTGGCTTGACATGGGTCTGGTGCGTACCGAGATGCGTTACCGTCAGCAGTACACGACGCCCGGCTGAAGAGAGCTCGGTACCGCTTCAAGAAATGGCCAGCTGAGTTTCAGCTTTTGTGACGTAGCTGAATTTCGCTTCCACACCTCGATGTGTCCTTTTTGTACAAATCGACACAACGGAAAGCGCAGGGCACCTATGGAGTCTCCTCACAAACATGCACCAGAGCCTGATCAAGTGATTGACCTTTACACCGAGCGACAGATTCGTATGATGGATTCGAACCCTGCACACATGATATTGCTGAAATGCCAGACGCAATTGGGTGCTGCAGCGAGCACGCCTGGGTGCTGCATCGAGCACGCCTGGGTTCGCAGTTGCTGTCATTGGAGACTGCCCCTTCGTGCACAAGACTGCATGAAGACTGCAATATAATGACGAAAGTGAGGGGGCTAAGCAGCCACGGCTACGCCCTGTCTGTAGTAGACCTTACGACTTCTGCGCTTTCCATGAGGCGATCTTGGTCAGGCTCGGCAGGCAGATGTTTGCCTTGGTGGTTCGCCATGGTTTGCAGTAAGCGCCCGCAGCCTTCTCCAACTCTCGGCACAGCTGGGGTCCATACTCGGCACAGGAAACGAGGCAACAGAGAGGTATGCTGTTGTGCAACTTGATGGACAACAAGGCAACTCACCAAGGGCCTCGCAAGGAGGAATGCTTTGCTGCGTTCTGCTCAGACATCATGGGACCGCCTCCCGATAATGAGTGATGCATGTCGATCTAGACGCGCTGTCCTGACTGACCACAAAGCTTCAGTCTAACTCCCGAGTGGTGACATCCAGTCGGCAGCTGCTATCCGACCCGAGGGCGTTGGAACGGAGGCAAACCATCTCTGGCTTCGGGTTATGGTGTGGTGTAAGGCTTCTTCGTTGAGCATGGATATACACAACCTTGTGTCTTGAGGCTACGCGGCGCGCCTCCTGGACATTGATAGCCCCACTTCATTTGATAAGTACGGGGGTCCAACCCCGTCCACACCCTCTTGTGAAAAGGAGGGTTTGTTCTCGCCTCACCTTCGAGTACGTATTCTTCTGCCTGCGCGGTGAGATAATCGGGCGGTGGTTGTTCACATAAACCTCGCTCTCCCACCTGATCATTTGGAATTTCCACTTCACAGCTCCAGTCGCCCGAGAACTGAAAGCAGACATCCACCCTCCTGTGACTCAACCTCATTTGCCAGAAGGGTACGAAACCTCAAGTCTGCACATCACTGCAACAATGAACCCGCCGTTCATCCGCATCAATGGAAGGGGTGGTCCTTGCACTTCGGCTCCCCCTCCGGCCCCCAACGGTCGACCTGTCGGCCCGCCAGGACATGGACCACCTCCTCCGCCCCGGGACATTCTTCCGGTAGATTTGCGCATGGGACCGCATGTCCAAATATCGGATGTGAGCCAGGACCTCGTCTCGGAAGCCGACATGCGGGCTCAGCTCACGGAGTATGTTGTATACCGATTCGAGAAGATGAAAGAGCAAAATCAATATGACGACGAAGGTCGACTTCGAGAACCTAGTTGGGACAAAGCCATCAGAACCGAGGTTCGAAGTATGTCTCGCCAACAGATTTTAAGGCAGATTCGAGAACTGGATAGAAATCAAGCACCCATCTCAGACAAGATGAAGTCCCTGAAACCCGTTTTGCAGCGTCAGATCGAGAAAGCGCTAGAGCTTCTCACAGCCCGAGACCCCGACTTGATGAACTATCAA
Organism: Anthostomella pinea; assembly: GCA_963556695.1. NCBI lineage: Eukaryota > Fungi > Ascomycota > Sordariomycetes > Xylariales > Xylariaceae > Anthostomella > Anthostomella pinea. The sequence continues at coordinate 1,577,414 of CAUWAG010000008.1, read as the reverse complement.
TGGGTCCTTGCCCAAATTGATCATCAACTCAAGGCCGTCCCTCCATATGTCATAACAGGAGCGAGTCACTACTCGCCGCCTCGAAGACATCATACCTCGAAGGGGAAACGGTATAGCTCTGGTGGGAGTCGCCGTCACAAGAAGCGAGTGTTCGAGAGAATTTCCCTCACAGCCTTTTTCAAGCGCGTTCCCCGCCCGGACGTGCACATACCAGCGCTCTGGGAAAACAAGAGGAGGAAGTCGCTCTTCATGCACCAAAACCAAGCCAACCACCCGCATCCAAACCCTCAATTGCCCGGCGGAGGTAGAGGAACTGGGCCTCCACCACTCCGGCCCAACGTGCTGCGGCCAGTAGGCGGCGTTACTCCTGTCCATATGGTTCAAGCCGGTGGTAAAGGAAAGGGCAAGGGGGGTGGCAAGGGCAAGGGAGGAAAGCACACTGATTCAGACAGTGACTCTGACTCCTCGGACAGTTCATCATCGAGCGGGTCGAGCGGTATCATGACACCGAGCACATTGCAATCTTCGGGGTCGTCGAACAGGCATGGGCATCGAGGCCGTACGCACCATAAGGACCACCACGCTCGAAGCCCAAGCAAACGGCGAGGAGACAAGGGCACATATTATGTTGTGAACCCGCCAAGGCACCATGGAGCCCATGATAACCGTAGCCCTAACCATGGGCCTCGGGTCTTCCAAACTCCAGTGACGCCAGGACCGCAGTCTCCACCTCCACCACCACCTCCACCTCCTAGGGCGCCGGCTAGTGACATCGAGAGAGCCAAGGAGGACGCCTACCTCGCAGGAAGACGCGACCAGAGGACGGATGAGGTGCGTGCGACACATCTCAGACCACGCATCATACAGTCACCACAGCCACTCCTCAGAGCGCGCCCGGTGTCGGTTGATCCTGAGGAGTTCCATTATCGTCATGGTGTTCGACGAGGCTTTGGCGATGATGTACCCCGGTTTTCTCACTTGTCTCTGGACGACGAGGACGAGGACGAGTATGAGATATCGCATCGATATGTAGACGCTCGTCGACCACGAGATTATGTGCTTCGAGGGCACCACGGCCACAGCTCCCTACTGGATGAGGACCCGTTCCTCAAGGACCCACCGTCGCCATCGTCATACACGTTCAGCAGCAGAGACGAACGGAGACCCGGCGAGTACGTGAGACGATACGGTGATCTTGAAGTACCTCATCGGTATATCGAGGTTCCCCTGCCCCGCAGAGAGAGGAATCCGTTCAGCCCGCGGGTTGGGCGAGGGAGGCCGTACCCGTAGTGGACATGCTTCGTACTGTAGGGTAACTTATCATTAGCGGACAGAGGTCGTGTCCTTTCTCAGTTCCACTTGGCGCGTTATCTTTCGGGCGGGTTGTCCTTCTTGCATTTCAAGACGCAACGATGCTGAGGATTGACATCTGTACCAGTGCTGTTTGTGTTCTGATTGTAGTCTGGAGGGGAAAGGACCTGTGACGGTTTGGCGTTATGACCGAATTTCTCTGGAATGGTCTACTGGTAGCAGCTGGATGGAAGATGGACTGGTAGTCATTTATGTAGTAGGTGAAGTTGTAACGAGCTTGAATTCAACCTATGATATGACGCAAAGGGGCTTGGTGTATCGATGCTGGGGACTCCTATTCAGCAAGTCCAAGCCTGCGGGTGATGAGTGTGAAGTGTTGTCGGGAGTTCAGAGTGGTGTGAGGGTGTGAGGGTGTGAGGTAATTCCTGGCGATATTTTTTCGCGCAGCGGGGCGGCGATGCTCGATGCTCTCATTTGGCGGGGTCTTTCACAGCAGCTCCTTCCTCCTCCTGTGACCTACGGACCCCGCCATTTCGTCAATCAATAGCCCGGTTCCTGGCGAACATCTTGTTGGAGCTACCCGGACACTTATTATACCTCAGACTCTGTCAGTTCTGTGTACTTCACACTCTTCCACAAAACAACTGTGCTTCCTCTTCCTACCTTACGGTACAATTGTATACGAGAGCAACCCTCCGAACCTCCCCTAGTCAAGTCGTTTGTCACACCAGCTGTTCAAGATGGCACGCAAGTTCTTCGTCGGAGGCAACTTCAAGATGTACGTTCTCTCCCACCTACAAGCTTTCCACGGGAAAGACAGAGTGCAGAGGGGAGACTGATTGGATCTTGATGTACTCGTAGGAACGGGACTATCTCGTCCATCAAGGATATTGTCCAGAACCTAAACAAGGCCGACTTGGACCCCAACACTGGTAAGCTGCAGCGTGCTGCCCGCTTTCTCGGTACAAGCTCCAAGACTGACACGAGCTGTGTACAACCAGAGACCGTCATTGCTCCGCCAGCCCTGTACCTGCTCCTCGTCCGCGAACACGTAAAGAAGGAGATCGGTGTGGCCGCCCAGAACGTCTTCGACAAGGCTAATGGTGCTTTCACCGGCGAGATCTCCGCATCCCAGCTGAAGGATAGTAACATCGACTGGGCCATCCTGGGTCACTCCGAGCGACGAACCATCCTCAACGAGAGCGACGAGACCGTTGCCTCCAAGACCAAGTTCGCTACCGAAAACGGCGTCAGCGTCATCTGGTGCTGTGGTGAGAGCTTGGAGGTCCGCGAGGCCGGCAAGACCCTCGAGGTCATTGCCAGCCAGCTCGCTGCCCTCAAGGCCAAGATCTCAGACTGGAGCAAGATCGTCATCGCCTACGAGCCCATCTGGGCCATTGGTACCGGCAAGGTCGCCTCCACCGAGCAGGCCCAGGAAGTGCACGCTTCCATCCGCGAGTGGCTGAGCAAGAACGTCAGCCAGTCTGTCGCCGACGAGACCCGAATCCTGTACGGTGGCAGTGTCAGCGAGAAGAACTGCAAGGAACTCAGCAAGGAGAAGGACATCGACGGCTTCTTGGTCGGTGGCGCCAGTCTCAAGCCCGCATGTGAGTATCTCCCAAACCACCCCCACCCATTTCTCCGCTACGCAAAACTGACCGTGGCATAGTCGTGGACATCATCAACAGCAAGTTGTAAAGCGGCCTTGATACTTTAGAAATACTTTTCTCATGACTGTATGATGGAAAAGGGGGAATGGGTGTGGGATGGACTCGGAAGATTGGGCACGAACCATGACTATAAATACCCTCCTCTTTGTAGTCCCAACCTCCATTCAAAACGTGAAAAGTGACAGAATGACGAATCGATCAACATGGCAAAGCGAGGATGCGTTTGTAGTCTCCTCGAATTCGGGTGTAGACGCTGCTTGCATGCATCTCGGGACTCGTTATATGATGTAAGTACGCCAGCCCATGATGTACAGTTCGAGCCGTTTTTCGTAACAGCCACACATGATGGTACAGTTTGCTCTTCGCAAAGTTGCTTGCTCCCTCCCTCTTACACTGCCATTCCCTTCCCGTGGTATGGACTCCAGACACCCCTGACACTCTCGGTAATACTCGTGATGGGCTTGTTGACTTTCCTGATCTTCTCCCCGCTGGCATCCCGTAACAACTCGGCCTTCTTCAGTATTTGTAGCGAGTCCATGTTCTTGACGCATATGGACTTGTGTTTGCCGTTGATGTAGTGGCCGGTGAGGACGGGGTGTTTGCGCGGACGTGGGGAGACGGCGAATTCGATCTGAGGATGCGTCGAAGCGAACTTCGCTAGCTGGGATTTAATAAAAGCACTGGCAACCCATGGTTAGAGAAGACACCCAAGGTAGACTGGTCGACGAGGCTTACTTCATCCCTCTTGAGCTGCCGGAATAGTCGCAGTAGTGAATGTCCATTCTCTTGCATTGTAGAATGAAGGCGCCAACGCCATTCTGGTTCAAAGTCAATCGCTAGAGCGCCACACGATTGTAGGTGGTAAGAGTCATACCTGGCCGACAGACACCTTCTCCAATGCCCTGATCGTCATCGTTGCCTTTGTGAAGTTGCTATTCGACGAGATCACATTCGTAAAGCCGTTTGGTCACTGTCGCGAAATTTCAGGGAGCGAGGATAGCAAGCTCTTAGGTGCTTGATGCGCTAGTGCAGAACGGGCTAGCGTGCAAGTCTGCATGGCGCGGGTGATAATCGGCTAAAATGACAGAGCGATGGTGAATCAATTTCCACTGACCCCAACGCCGCACGCGAAACCTCCATCCCTTCACATTCTCTTTCAAGCCACCTCGCTCGTTATTTCTCGAGTCCCTTTTGTTCCATCTCTGCGAGCAATTCATCCCTGGATATCCCTGTCATCGCCTGCATCTTTCTGACATCTCCTGAAAACCTCAAGCTTTGGGATCATGACAGACAAGCTGCCCCCCAACCTTCTGGCACTCTTTGCGCCGCGCCCACCCTTGCGATGGGTGCCTGCGCCCGACCACGCTCCTCAGGAACGCAAGACGCATGCCATCACCGGCCTTGGCGAGTACCTCCCGGCGCTCGCGGCTTACAAGGAAACGGATGTATATGTGCCCACGGAGAGTTGGCTTGAAATGCGCGATCGCAAAAAGCTCGAGAAGAAGGCGAAACAGGAGCAGCTGCTTGCCGAACCTTGTCAGTCATCCATCCACACCATCTCTCCAGTAGCCCAAAGATCACGGCGCGCTAACTGTCTACCCTTAGACAAATCAACCGAGGACCAAAACATCCGTGGCGATCCGTTCAAGACTTTGATTGCAGCGCGCCTGAGCTACGACGTCAACGAACATGACCTCGAGAAGGAGTTCGGGCGATTTGGACCCATCGAACGCGTACGCGCTACATTCACTCCCGCTTCACCACGTTCCTATGCTGACCATGAACAGATCCGTATCATCACTGATACCCATGCGCACGAACGGCCCAATAAGAAGAAGAAGCCGCACCGCGGATATGCTTTCGTTGTGTTTGAGCGTGAGAAAGACATGAGAGGTAAAACAGCCATTGATTTTCCAGACCATTCACACCAACCTACCAAATGGCTATACCATGTGTCTCACATGAGGTTTTGGCCCTCAAGCTTGCCTATCTCTCCCCTGTCTCCCCATCGGTAAACATAAGGTATGATTACCTGGTAAGGCTTTACTGACAAACGCGCGTTGCTGCGCACGTGTGACTAGCTGCTCTAGATGGTTGCGATGGTATCCGCATCAAAGACCGCCGAATCAAGGTAGATGTCGAGAGAGGCCGAACAGTTAAGGGCTGGAAGCCTCGTCGTCTAGGTGGTGGTCTGGGTGGCCGAGGTTATACGAAAGCTGCAGCCCCTCGACCAGCCGGTCAGGGCGGATTTGGTGGCGGCTTCGGCGGCCGCGATGGGTTTGGTGGCCGCGAAGGCTTCCGAGGAGGATTCCAAGGAGGCCGTGGACGCGGAGGAGGCTTTCGCGGCGGAGATCGTGGGGGTTTCCGAGGCGGCGGAGATCGTGGAGGCTTTGGCGGAGGTCGCGATCGTGGCTTTGGTCAGCAAAACGGCTATGGTGCCCCTCCCAACGCTCCAGCTGGCCCCGGTGGTCCTGGTTATGGTGGTAGCGGCGGCCGTTTCGGAGACCGCGGTGGAGGAGACCGCGGTGGTGGAGGAGACCGAGGTGATGACCGAGGCGGTGACCGTGACCGATATGGCGGTGGGTATGACTCACGTGGCGGCCGCTCATATGATGACAGATCTGGCGGACCTCGTGACGGAGGCCGTGACGGTGGCAGATTCGGCGACCGAGACCGACGAGGCGGTTCCAACTATGAACCAGTTCGCGGCGGACGAGACTTCCGCGACAGCGACCGTTCCAGAGACGACGACAGCCGCAAGCGTGGATACGAAGGCGGCTACGAAGACCCGCGAAAGCTCCGGCGCTACTAAGTGTGCTCTTATCGAGACAAAGGTGATTTGTCTTGGTGGGTATCTCATGTCTTCAGTATTCCACACCTACTTTCCGACTTTCCTTCTGCCTTTCGCCACCAAGGGTAAGCAAGGGTAAGATGAATCAAGCCTGCCGACGGAGAATACGCACACGACCTGTATCAACTGTACCACCAATAATCACGACCGGAAGTGAAGGTAAAGACGCCTGGATGCTTCACACGACCTTTCGAGGCCGACCTCTTACCTTCCTGGAACATAGGTCGACCTCTGCCTTTTCGGACCCTTGCACCTTGGAACTCGTTCTATTCAGAACCTCGTGCCAAACCCCCCTACAACCCATCCATTCACAACTTGACTGCCCACAGAACTACTCTCGCCAGGATTAGGACAGGTAATGCTTTTCTCATGTACTTTACAATAATGACCTAGGGTGTGCCCGAAGTAGAGGGGGATGGCATCAGGTTTGCAAGCAGAAATACAAGCATCGTGAAAACTATCAGGTAAGGTCAGAGGTAAGGGATGTACAAGCCTACTGACCGGGACGCCTATGCCGAGGCGTTTAGGTGGACAGAAACGATGGTTCCCGGCCCTTGGGCTCTCGTGTACTATGCTGAGAAGCGTAGGTGAAGCTTCGCTGCATGGTCTCGGTTTGTAGGATAAGTGATGTATTCTAGCTAGCTGCGGAATCCAAGCCAGCCAGCGCTCAACCCAGTTTTCTGGGCGTGAGGTCGCGCGTATCATCCGTTGAACTGCGCTGAGGTCCCTCCTACCATCAACCTTTTGAGAAACAACGAAGCAGAGATTTCCACCAGGATTATTGTGGTGGAACAGTAGAATATCATTCATTCCTAGACATAGCCCAGCATTTCTTTTTGCCCTCTACCGAACGCCAGACCCAGCAACCCGTGGTATCGCCGTAAAAATGCACACAAACTTATCTACGAGAAGCAGTCGAGACAACAGCAACTCACATGCCCGCTTGCCAGTTCCTTACTCGCTGTCCGCGACCACCGCATCCTCGACACCCTCCATAGCCTCCGCGTCTACCTCGGTGACCTCCCCATTCGCCGCGCTCCAGTACGCCAACACCTTCACCCTGAACTCGCTCAGACAGACGCTAAACAGCTTCAACAGGCGCGTCTGGCGCGAATCGAGCACGTCGCCCTTGCGGCAGACGACGATGCCGCCATCCTTCAGCCCCTCGCCGCCCTCGGGCGGCTCCTCCAGCACGACTCGCCCTTTCACCATGCGCGTCGGCACGCCGAGGCGGCGCAGCTCGGGCTCGACGGTGTGGCCGAGCGGCACGTCGTGCTCGGTGGGGACCCCGCCGGCGGTGCTGTGCACGACGCCGTAGGGGATGACGAAGTCGCGGGGCGCGACGGCGCCGGCGCGCGCGAAGTCGACGTGCGATAGCGCTGCGAAGTAGGCCTGGATTTCTTGGGGTGACTGGTTTGTGAAGATTAGGCCGACTGTGCCCTTGAGGTAGGGGGTCAGCTTGTAGATGTTGTCGGCGTAGCTGTCTTCGGGGCTGTGGCCTAGTGCCTTCGACATGAGCTTGGTCTTGCCGAAGAAGAGGCTGTTGGGGAGGAGGTGGGGTTAGCTTGGATTCTTCGTAGTAGGTAGCTGAGTAGATTTGCGCATTGGATTTATGAGTTGGGCTGGGAACGAAAGTACGCAGCTTGCGCGACGAGGAGTCCACCATTGTAACAGGCCCTCGCTCACTCTGCCTGGAGAACGGGGACCAGCTAGCTGCTTGAGGGCGGGGAGTTTAAGACAACGAACGTACCGGCTATCGGTCAGCTCCTGGCGCACGGTCTTGAGGTATGTGTTGCGCATGTTGTCGATGCCGAAGACGAAGCAGTGCTGGTACTGCGGGATGCACTCGCGTATGCTCTCGAACAGGCGCTCCTTGTGCTCGCGCGTCTTCTTGGTCACCTGCGTCAGGTGGACGACCTTGGCTCGTTTTGATTTGGGCATTGTGATATTTTATTTTGCCCTGCGGCTCTCTTCCGAATCTTGTTGGCTCGTCGGATAGGCAGGTGGAAAACTTCCTCTGCAAGAGAGAGAGACTTCTAAGAGATGTCGAGGGGAAGAGCTGCGACGGAGGTTTGCTGGTGTTGGCAGTATTCGTCGGATCTCGAGTTTATCGGGATCGCACTATGAACTCTTTTTTTTGTCCCAACTCGAAAATATTCCAATCGATTGGCGGGCGGTCTGGCTGCTGCCCCGCGAGCTAGAATATTAGAGTTGGAGCTGATTGGCCTGATTGCTTATCGCGGGCGGACCCAATCCCTGGCGGCGGTTCATGGAAAACCCGACGCCGCTATCGATTGTGAAGGTCCAGGGACGGGACGGACATGACGGGGGACGGGAGCTCTGATGGGTCCAGCCGACCGGTCCCAAAGCAACTTTTCAACATCGAAAGGAAGCCAGCTTTGGAAGCTCCCGTCACATCACAATCACACCCGCTCTGCCATTCGCTATTCGAACTTCAACACCGCAACCGTATACCACCCCGACACATCCACAACTATGGAAGGGTATGCAAGGGGACCCTACCATACCTGCGGAAGAGAGCAATGCTAATTCAATACGACCGACAGACTCAGCGCAAGCGAGAACCGCGAGCTGGAGCAGCGCATGCAGAAGCGCCAGATCAAGGAGTTTCTCGGTGTACGTACACGTCCAGGTCCAGCGTCCCTACCAGCATCCCATCCCATCCCATGCCCCGGCCGACGCATCCCATAGCCAAGCATGGCCAATCCCATCCAATACAATCCCTCATCTCTACCGTACCTCTCCCATCCCGAGGGCCACACGCGCTGACACATTTCCAAAACCACAGCTCTTCAGCAACCTAGTAGACCACTGCTTCATGTCGTGCGTCGACGACTTTACGTCCAAGTCGCTGTCGACGCGCGAGACGGGCTGCGTCAGCCGCTGCGTGCAGAAGCACATGGCCCTGTCGCAGCGCCTGAGCGAGCGCTTCCAGGAGCACAACGCCCAGATGAGCCAGCAGGGCCCGCCGCCGCGGTAAAAACATGCTACCTACTACCTTCTCTGCCGCTTCGCCTTCGACTTCGACTTCAGGGGGTTGTCGAGACGACCATTTATATATCAGGGGCGTGGGAGTGTTGGATTGGATTGCACAATACAAGGATAGGTGGAGAGGTTTCGGAGGTGCTGGTGTTGGTGTTGGCCCAGAGCTCGTGTATGATTGGTAGAACAGAAGGAGGAGGTAGAGAGGTTGCTGCGACGTTTGCTTGTCTAGGTTCTAAATGGCCCTCGACGGTGTTGTCTGAGCATAGGACGGACGATTCAGGTCCATCATCAGCTGGTGTTTGGCCCTTGGCCCAGGGGCCTTTTGTAACAACATATCTACCGAGACCCTACCACAGGCCTTGTTGTAACACTTCCAACAATAGTTGATTACGGATATCACCATTCAACCATAACTGAGCTCTCCATGAACGCTGAATGAACTTGTCCCCTATCAGGGTCATCATATGTTCATGCTAGTATTACACTGATACTTTCTCTCGCACGCTGACGTTTAGATCAGATGCATCTGTCTTTTGTCCATTGCTTTCCAAACCCGCAAGAGAAAACGCCCGGACGCCGTAGCGTCGATGCTCCGTCTGGCACCCTCCGAACTGATACATGACAAACTCCCGTTCGACCTCAGCAAGCAACAGCTGCTCCAAAAGCTATCTATAGGATCACCCGTCCCTGGAATGCGTTACTCCAAGCCCTCACCGAGTACAGTCCGGACCACGTCCAGCTGTTCAACCACTTTGGCCTCGAGCCTGCTCTCGCAGCCACGCTTCTTGTCCCAATCGGAAGGCGCTATGGTCTTCCACTCCGCTTCCCTTGGCCCCAGAGGTACCAGCCTGTCCCTCAGAGTGTTGCGGTGGTCAAGCCACCATTCGACGTTTTCTAGGAGTGTTGCCGAGTCCCACTCGACCGCCGGCACGTCCCTGGCATTGTTGGTGCGCAAGGGGCCGAGTACACGCGTTATGAGAGCCAACGAGTGTATCTCGGACACGGAGAGGAGTGTGACGTAGGCCCGGTCACGGCCTCGTCGCCGGCTATCACTGGGTGCTTCAAGTCGTTCCATGCTAGACTGCATCAGGTTCGGGAATTGATTCAGCACATACGCTACTTCCGGGGCGATTGTGGCCCCCAAGGCGGATAGGATGTTGAGGAGAATAGGCACGATGCCCCTGGCCCATATGCTGTAACATCGCTGTGGCCCAACCGAGTCAGCAAATGGCGACACGTTGGGCCGACGTAAGTAGGCGGCCAAGTTAGCCGAGGTGAGATGGTTCAGCAAACCATCACAAGCCAACTGCTCAGCTACGAGGGGCAACGCCGACAGCTCGAGAAGGAAGAGGAGCGACAGCTCGCCGTAAATGGGATCGCCTTGTTCGGCAAGCTTATCTGCCCACGAGTACAGCGATACTGCGGCCTGCACAGCGTCATGAGTAGCCATGATGTTCAGAATCTGGGTCTGGCTCTGATCCATCCCGGGCGCGCAGAGGCAAGCTTGTAGGATTGCGTTTATGATAGCGACGTCCTCCGTTGAGATGGAAGACTCCGAGTCGTGAATCAAAGACACTACAGTTCGGAACCCCTTTGAAACGACGGTGTCCAGAATGCTAAAGATTGTCTGTGAGATCGTAGCAGTCGATATACTATTTCCCTGATTATCTCGCATAGAAGCTTTGAGGTCGATGTGAGCATACGACCGAACTTGTGCTCGTAATGTGACATAGAGCAATTTTAAGAGCGTCCGGTACAATGCAATGTTCTGAGGTGCGTACGGTTCCGGAAAGCTGCTCACTGTTGCCCATATGGCGTTCAGAAGTTGGGCAACGTCGCCCGGAGACGGAGCGCTGTCAACAACTCGTTGTACCAGCATGAGCGCTAGATTGACTCGAGATTCTGCAAGCCGCTCGAAAACTTGGTCATGAGAGTGGGTTTCCTGGTTGGCCTCCAGGCACTGCTGGGCAACCTGTAGGGATTGCTTCTTCAACGTGTCATTCTTTGGCAAACATGTGCTGAGTTCGAGTAGAAGAAATTCCCAAGAGTGGTATAGAGACTATTTGCACGTTAGCTATATCTTGGTGATGGTGGAAGTTTTTAATAGGTATCTTACCACTTGAGCATCGACCAAGGACAGGTTCGCGTTGGCCTTCTCCATCTCGCTTCTGAATCCATTGTTACGTGGTCCTATCCAGCCTGGGTCAAATTTGAGCATCTTGTCCGCAGAACCAAGTGCATAATAGAAACTCAGTCCAAGCGAACGAGGCTCGAACAAGGTCCGCTTGAAATTGTCCAGAGAACAGCCAGGATACTGATTGCCGAAGTTCCGGGCGAAGTTGACATGAAGGCCTCTGTTGTAACCCGAAACTGCGACACCGTCCCGTAGGTAGTAATCCAAGTCCTGAGTCAAATCTTTAGCAAAGGGACCCGCTTGATCGATCTGTCGGAGATGGAAGAATTGCATGGCAAATATTTCTGCAACATAGGCGGCGATCCGAGCCTCATTGCAGGCCTGCAGGACATTCGACTTGGATGTGAGAGAGGCGGGTTGCAGGTCTCGGACAAAGGCTCTAAGCTCGGTCAGGAACTTGGTGTTCTTCTGCAGGGTGAAGATAGTCCAAGGCCAGTAGTTCTGGGCCGAAGTGATGAAATCCAGGATGGCGAGAGCTTCCGAGCTCTCAAGGCTTGCTATGGATGCAAGCCTTTCGAGGGCAGAAGCGAGAACGGAACTTGACGAAGCTTCCGCTGCCTTGTTGTTACCATTTCGGGCATCGCGTGGGGTCTTGCCCGTGAGAAGGCAGTTTGCCATCCACTGCTGTCTGTTGCGTACAATAGTGGAGAAGAAATGCCATATGGTGTTGGCCTCCTGAGCCTGGTCAAAAGGCCGATCCAAAGTGGACAGGAGTTGGAGGAAGGACCGAGATATCTGTGGGCCGAGATATCCAAGTAGAGACGGCGGTTCTCCGATGGTTTTTCCAGCACTGATGACTAGCGATTCCAGCAGTTCAACGGCGGACCTTTTGAACGCATCGTCGCGGGCGCATATACGAGCGACAAATGGTGCTGCTTTGAATAGTTGATGCTCGACTGTCGTCGAAGACCGATCGAAGTAGTTCGCCACTCTCACCAAACTTGTTGCGAGTCCAAGAGCGGCAAGTGTTTGGGTCCGAAATACTTGTGACCGATTCGCATAAATAGTAGATTGAGGTTCTTGTGTTGCCGCGACTAATGTCGCCAGAAGCGGCAGAACACGGAGACTGCCCGCAGAGGGAGCAAGAAAACTATCGATGACATATTTAGCAGCTGGTTGCAGTGCATATATCAAGGCAGTCTTTGCAGTTATATCGTCCATGCTGAACGAATAGTGTATCACCTTGTCCATCAGCGGCACGACGTCACGGACGATGATCATGCGGTCCAGGTCGGAGGGGAATCGCCAAGTAGAAGAGCTTTCCATAACATCCACAGCCGCTTGTGAAATGGCAAGCGATATTTGGGCGACGATTTTGTCTGAAACGCCGAGCCAGACGTTCTCTGTCGAGCGTTGTCGGGAAGTGGTCTTCGAACTGAATTTTCGTCGCACTGAACTGGCCATAGCACTGTCTGTGAGACTAGAAAAGAGCCGCATAGAGGATTTCAAGAGGTCGAACTGGACATCGGAGAGGTCAAGGTTGCCTACTAGTCGAGCTAGTCGGCCGCCTTGGGATTGATTGCCAAGGAGTGCGCATCTTGCCATGTATGACCAGACTCTTCCTGGACATATTGGCAAGACAGAGTGCAAGAACTGCAGACAGGCTGTCAAGGCCGTGAGACCAGAGCTATCCGGCTCTCCATCCAGGAGAGCGTCTAGTGTGTCACAAACCACCGTTATTATGTCTTTCGTACGTGGGAGGACTCGGCTGCTCTCGGCTATGATGGCCAGCCCAGTTTCCGAGGCTTCCGCAGCGTTGTGGCCTAATTCTGAGGCTTTAAGGACCTCGACCCGTATCAAGGTTGCTAACAACGAGATGATTTCTGCCGTTTCGTCAAAGGTAAGCATGCCGAGTTCCAGGCGGTACTTGTTGGCAGAGAGGTTAGCCTCTAACCGTTTGCCGAGTAGGGCCAGAGCAGAATGTTCATATTCTACCCGGACTATTCGCCCCTCGTCAACGATGAACCGACCGTACGTCCCCGCTGGGATTGCAAATGGCTCCTCCTCCATGGTCAGTCTTTTGCGACTGGCAACATGCGAAAGGAGAGGGAAATCGTCCATGAACTGAAAGGCATTGGTGTTCTCATCCTCGTGGGCGAGCTGATAATCAGTGAAATCGTCCGGTAGAGTGAAAGTGAGGGTCGGGGTTTTTTGCAGCAGCCGGAGAATCAGTTCCTGGTTAGCACTGTCGGGCGAGCCTGGAGAGCAGCAGAGAGTGCGACATAGATTGATAAAGGGGAGAAATTCGTATGGGAAGCGGTCAAGGGCCTGCTGGAAGTAGCCCTCGACAATCACTGGGTCATTCAGAGCCAGAGCAAGGACATCTTGCTGCCGAACACTGCCAGGGGCCGAAAGGTCCCAGTACCCTTGACCACCGGACAGGACTGATAACAAGGCGCTGACAGGTTCAGACTTGTACCCTACGAAGGGGTAGGTGGCTTTCAGCACGTCCAAGAAAGCTGCTCTCATTCGGGAGCTCACCGAAGCAGGGAAAAAAGCCTGATCTGTCGGGCCAAGGCACGATGCCATTGTGGCAATAATGTCATAGACATCTGCCTCGTCTGTCACAACCACTGCGAGCAGCTGCATCCTCTGGAAATCCCGATCCAGATTCCTGTTGATGAGAAAGTCGTCATATCTTCTCTTGTCGATGGTAGTGATACTCCCAGCAGAATTCCTCCTGCCAGCGCTGGGGATCATCTGCGTGTTCGAATCGTAATTCTCGACTGCCTTCTCATTCTGAATAGCATCCCGTTTTTCAGCCCGCTCTTGATATGATGAGAACATGGCATGCACGACTGGGACCCATGCAAATAAGACTGGTGCCAAGTATGCCGAGCCCAAGGTGACGGCGCCCTCGAGTACGTCATGTATCCGCTCGAGAACGCTTGATATTGCGATAAACTCGGTTTCCGTATCGAGATCTATCTCTCCTTCGAAAAAGGCCATCATCCTTGGAAGGTTGAGAACTGACAAAGATATAACGCAAACGAGACATTGCAACGGAGCCATCAAATCTGAGATGCTACCCGGGAACTAGAACTCGTATAAGGAACGGCACATCTCACAGTAAGTAGACTTGGGTTTGTGACTTACCCCTTGCAACTGTTCTAAGAAGCTGAATTCTTCGACAAGCGAGAACCATTGCTTGGCGAGATCCTCTGATACGAAAGCGTCACATGACAAATCCAGAAGCTGAAATGCCACAATCATCCGATGTAGGGTCTCGGCCAGACATGTCTGGGTCCACTGCTCCTGGATCTCCTCGGTCATGTCTTGCACAACACTGTCGAGGGGAGTCTTGGCACGTTGAATGGAGTCTGGTAACAGACTCAGGTATTGTGAAGCCAGGGCATGGAACGTTTTGGTAGGGGTATCGGCGGGTGACTTCTGGGCCTGCTTAGGAGACATTCCAAAGGCTTCCAGGAATGACCTCCGAATAAGTCTGGAGGCATCTGTAGCCGCCGACGTTGGGAGCTCTTCCTGCAACAACAAGGTAAAGATATAGTCATTTGTAGCCGCGTAGTGACGCCGCTCGGACAGGTAGGTCTGGAATATGCGCCGCTGCCTGTTCTCTTTTTTCTCGAATTCTGCCTGGATATCGGCGGCATCGAGCGTCGCGGATATGGTGAGTCCAGGTAGGACATTGGATGTTTGCGCATTGCCAGCACCTGCAGCTCCTCGTAGATTTGCGATATCCTGGTTCGAGATAGGTCCAAGTAGTTGACTCCTAGGTCGAGACTGATGTTCGATCACGGCGACTCGTAGAGCAGCTACCTCGCTGATGCCAGCAGTCTGGCTCAGCCATCCAGCGTCTTCCGTAATGACGTTTATGTCGTACTTGTCGTTCGTGGTCGGGGTGACGTGGATAGCAGAAGTCTTCTTGACAAAGGTCGCATGGGCATGGTGATAGTCCTTCTTGCCCGGCGCCTCGAATGCAGAGCCGGGTTGGGTAAAGAATGACTGGACGAGGGGGTCGGTGAAGAAGTCAAGGATGTTCTGGCTGCTCTGACGATGACCCGAAGGATCCATCAATGCTGAAGCAACAATACTCCATGATCTGGAAAAGGGCGCGTAAGGTCAGCCTCCTCAACTAGTCCAGAGTTGCACGGGTGGGCAGCTGTGTATACTCACAGAATGAGCGTCTCGCCCTTGAGACACGGTTCCAAGGGGGGCAGGTAGATTTCGTCAGACAGTGGCTCTCCCATTGCTGCAAAGATCAGCAGACAATGCGCACTTGATTGTGCATCAAAGGCATGTGAAGCAGCAGATGAGGACGGCTTTGTGTGTTTTATTTATTGCGACGCGCCTTGGATGAGAGCGGGTTGTAGCTTCAGCACCTCGAGCTGCCCACCTGCAGTAAAAATGAAAGTTGGAGGTCCAAGCTCCCTGTCTCGACTGCCTGGTGCTGGTACGTACCTGAGCCACCAGGCTGCCAGGGTCCAGCAAGATGAGGTAAGGTAGCCTTGCAGTAGCGGCCTGTGAACAGCCGGCATTGTTAGCTTAGTGCCCAATCGGATTCAACAGGCATCTCAGCCTCGTGAAGACGGCCTACCGTGGACCTCCGCCAGTGGGCATCCTTCGACCCGATATAGGAATATGCCCTTCCGGGTACATGACCCCGTAAATCGACCGAATTTATCCATCAGTGAGATGTGATTGATTGAACTGCTGCTTCATCATATTATCCAACTCGCCCGCACCTACAGTGTCGTGTCGCTCATTCTAATAAGCTTCTGAACCCCCGGGATCAATTCCATTCCATCATTTCGTTCTCTCGTCAGCGTTATTCGCCATTTCCCCGAGATTTGACTGGTTGGTCTGAATTGAGTCAGTCATGGCCTCAGCGGCTATTATAGACCATTCCCCCAACCATCCAGACCCATCTCCGCCACTTCCTACGGCTTCCAACGTCATACTAATTGACAACTACGACTCCTTTGTCTGGAATGTGTACCAGTACCTTGTGCTCGAGGGAGCCAAGGTCACGGTATATCGAAATGACCAGCTAAGTCTCGACGAACTCATTGCAAAGAACCCCAGCCAGTTAGTCGTGAGCCCTGGCCCGGGACACCCGATCACCGATTCTGGCATCAGCCGGGATGCAATCAGACACTTCGCAGGCAAGATTCCCATTTTCGGGGTTTGCATGGGCCAGTAAGTCAAGTCCTCAACGAAATCGCGTAGACTAAAACACCTGACATGATGTCCAGGCAATGCATTTTCGATGTATACGGAGGTGAGGTGAGCTCAGCAGGCGAGATCTTACACGGGAAGACGTCGCCGCTATCTCACGACTCCAAGGGTGTATACGCTGGGATGTCGCAGAACCTCCCCGTCACCAGATACCATTCTCTTGCTGGGACAAACGTTAGTCTGCCGAAGGTGCTGGAGGTGACATCCTGGATCCCTAAGGACGACGGCTCCAAGGGTGTCATTATGGGTGTGCGGCATAAGGAGCTCATAATAGAGGGTGTCCAATTCCACCCAGAGAGTATTCTGTCAGCAGATGGCCGGGTCATGTTCAAGAACTTCCTGCGCATGCAAGGAGGCACCTGGGCCGACAACGAGCGCCTTCAGAAGGAGTCGCAAGCTAACGGCGCCGCGAACGGTCTGGCCAAAGATGCACCGCCGCCTGCCAAGAAGAACAACATTCTGCAGCAGATATACGCCCGGAGGAAAGAAGCTGTGGCAGCTCAGAAGGAGGTCCCGTCACAGCGGCCCCAGGACCTCGAGGCGGCCTACAAGCTGAGCGCAGCACCACCACAGATCTCTTTCGTCAACCGCCTACGGCAGAGCCCCTTCGATGTCTCTCTGATGGCCGAGATCAAGCGAGGTTCTCCGTCAAAAGGAATTTTTGCTATGGATATCGATGCGCCGACCCAGGCAAAGAAGTATGCATTGGCGGGAGCTAGCGTTATCTCGGTCCTCACAGAGCCTGACTGGTTCAAGGGCAGCATCGAGGATCTGCGTGCGGTAAGACAGGTGTTGAACGCAATGCCCAACAGACCAGCGATGCTACGGAAGGAGTTCATCTTCGAGGAGTACCAGATCCTAGAAGCGCGATTAGCTGGCGCAGATACAGTCCTCCTCATCGTGAAGATGCTGGACGTGGACTTGCTAACCCAACTCTACAAATACTCCCTGTCACTGGGCATGGAGCCCCTGGTCGAGGTGCAGAACGCGGAGGAGATGGCGACAGCCGTCAAGCTCGGCTCCAAGGTTATCGGTGTCAACAACCGCAACCTCGAGTCCTTCGAGGTGGACCTCAGTACGACCAGCAGACTGCGCAGCCTCGTGCCGAAGGAGACCATCATCTGCGCCCTCAGCGGCATCAACACGCACGACGACGTAGTCGCCAACCACAAGGACGGTGTCAACGCCGTCCTCGTCGGCGAGGCCATCATGCGCGCGCCCGACGCTTCGCAATTCATCCGCCAGCTCTGCGCCGGCGAGACCACCGCGTCCCAAAAGCCCACTCCCGCACCCTTCCTCGTCAAGATATGCGGCACCCGCACCCCCGAAGGCGCCCTCGCAGCCGCAGAAGCCGGCGCCGACCTCGTTGGCATGATCTTCGCGCCAGGCCTCAGACGCACCGTGACGGCAGACACAGCGCGCTCCATCCGCAGCGCCCTCGACAAGTTCTCGCGCCCAACGCCGCCCTCCCAAGAACAACCGACCATCCCCAAGAACGCCGCCAGCGACTTTTTCGCCTC
The DNA here is from genome assembly GCA_963556695.1 of Anthostomella pinea. Classification (NCBI taxonomy): domain Eukaryota; kingdom Fungi; phylum Ascomycota; class Sordariomycetes; order Xylariales; family Xylariaceae; genus Anthostomella; species Anthostomella pinea. The sequence goes on along the minus strand of CAUWAG010000008.1, from coordinate 1,559,666 downwards.
GGCCACCCACAAGCTCCAGCACACCGCGCGCCCCCTCCTCGTCGGCGTGTTCCGCAACCAGCCGCTCGACGAGGTCCTGGCCCTGCAGCGCGCCTGCGGCCTCGACGTCGTGCAGCTGCACGGCGATGAGCCCATCGAGTGGGCCCACGCCATCCTCGTGCCCGTGATCCGCCGCTTCGCCCCCGGCGAGCCCGGCATCGGCGCGCGCGGCTGCCACGCCGTGCCCCTGTTCGACTCCGGGTCCGGGTCGGGCCAGCTGCTCGACGCCGTCGACGTCAAGGCGGCGCTCGCGCGCGACGCCGAGCTGCGGGTGCTTTTAGCGGGCGGTCTCGACCCCGACAACGTCGCCGGTGTCGTCGGCGCCGCCGGCGAGGACGGCGCTCGCATTGTTGGGGTGGATGTGAGCAGTGGTGTCGAGGGCCCCGACAAGGAGCAGGACCTCGAGAGGATACGGGCGTTTGTCAAGGCCGCGAAGGCGATTAGGTAGATTAAGTAGTAGGTATCTGGTCTAGGGATCGGAAACGAAGACTGCGAAGACTGGGAAAATTGCAAGCGCGAAAATGGAAGACGAAAATGAAACGACATGGAAGACGAAAATGAAACACGCAGATTTGGGGAGGAAGGCCAGCTTTATAACCGGGTGTCTTTCTATGAAATGGAATGCAATGCAATCCGTATCATTCAGTATTTGTCTTTGCTATCTAGCAAATGAAATGCCCGCGTAAGCTTGTAGGCTTCGTGAGGAAATAGTGAGCCCTATCGCCGTCATGTGATGCTGTCTGCCTGTCTTCAGCAGCGAAAAGCATGCAAATCGTTCTCAGCACTCTCTCATGGCAGCAGATATCTAGTCTCTCGGTTCATGCCCATCCGCCCTCTCATAGCAGGCAAAGCATGTACACGCACGCCTTTCCTCATGGTACCTCTTCTTTTTCCACCTGACTCGACCGCAACTGAGAGAAACGCAGATGGACACCGCGCAATGCAGTCTGTACGCTCCCCCTCGTCCGGACCCGTATCCGCAGAAACTATGAAGATAGACGACAAACAGAAAGGGCAGATCTTCCCGGCGAAACCTGAAGGCGGCTAGTCGGCGCATCCCGCCGAATTCGCAGACATCTGCCAGAACCGTGAGGTAGAAGATACCGCAGAGAAAATTCGTGAGATGATATATGGCCAGGATAAAGCACACGCAACGACTGCTGCGTAGGCTGCGTCTTCCTTTCACCGTGCTGCAACGAGCTGTACACCCCGCCACAGAGGATAACCACTTTCCCAAGTTCATCGACCTTCGATGCCCAGTAGACCGTCCCATCATTCCTGGACCAGTCATGAGGTGGCTAGAATCCAGAGTTGTGTTATCCGAAAGGTGATAGGGTTCTAGCTGCGGGGAACGGATTCAGGGTCCATCCGCAACCCGAAGCCATATCCCGTCCTAGTCTAACGATATTTGCCTCGGAGTCCACGACCTGTAGTCGCCTTGTTGCGCGCCTCGTCGAGGTTTTTCTTGAAGTCGCCGTAGAGCGCCGTGACGATACGTCTCTCACGCCAGTCGTCCACGATGCGGTTGGCGAGCTTGCTGCGCTTCTTGGCCTTCATCTTCTCGCGCTCCTTGAGCTTCTGAGCCGACATCCAGCCTTCGTCCTCGAGCTTCTCCTCGACCCATTCCTTGAGGGCATGCTTCCAGTGAATGAGGCTGTGTGCCGTCTCGGCATTGCTGCAGCAGACTACGCCGACGAACCACTCCTTGCTCGTCGGTAGCAGCGTCATGCCTTGCGTGTCAACAGAGTCATTGTCGCTGTCCCCATCGCTGTCCGAGTCGGATTCGGACTCGACCTCGGCGAGAGTGTCCTTGTAGTAAGGGCTTCCCTGGAACTCTATCTTCCATGTTGCGGGGTGTCCGCTTCGGCCGCAAGCCTCGCACGTCTCAAGAGCGCGGCTACGATCACCTGAGCTCATCTCGTATGCTTCCAATTTGGGTCTGCCTTTCAGGGCACGGTAAAATTCGGCCTTCCATGCCGCCGAGGTGAATTTGGAGCTCGCAAGCCCGTGAACCTCGTCGTCAAGCTTGCGCCACGCGTTCGAATACACTGCGTCTTTTCGTTCAAAGGCTGGGTTTATCTTGTTGTGAACTAGCCACTCAATGACGTGCGGGAATTGTTCTTTGAGTGGTTTATGGGCTTGCGCTGTGAATTCCAGAGGAATATCTAGATGAGCAGGGGCACCAATCGGACCGTCATCGTCATCGGTGACGAAATCGTCGAGATCGCCTTCACTCTCATCGTCCCCACTTCCAGTAGGCTTTTTGCGTGCCTTTTGTGAGGTGGTCTTGCCCTTTGCGGATCGCGGAGGTGTTGTGGCTTCTTCTTCAGGCTCGTCCTCCTCATCGTCGTCGAACTCCTTCAGAGCTTCAAAACCGTCCTCTGAGTCGGTATCGTAAATTCCTCGCTTATCATCGTTATCCGAAGAGGATTCGGAAGAAGTAAGCTTACTGATCTTCTCGCCAGCTCGACGGCGTCGAAGAAGTTCCATCGTCTTTTGCTTCTGTGAGCGATGGCCCTTGTGCGCGCTTTTCTTGGTAGGAGAACTTGGTTGTGGTCGTCTGAGTCTGCCTGGTGTGGACTTCGGATTCCGATTTTGACTTAGACGATCTGGGGTTGATGATGGTTGATGGGAAATCTTTCTTCTCTTTGCTGGAGATGCAGCACGCGCGTCGGAGTCGTCAGAGCTGTTCGAATCATCCAGCACAACGATAGCCGGACGTGAACGTCGCATAGCGGAACTCGGTGGAGCTAAGGGTGCATCGTCGTCTGAATCATCTAAGTCAATGACAATAGGGCGTCGTCGTTTGAGCGATGAGCTTGGCGCAATGGGGCCTACATCATCGTCCTCTTCATCGTCGTCATCGTCATCGATGATGGTTCTTTGGAGTCTCGTAGAGACAGATTGGGATGATCGAGGGAGTTTGCCGTTCTCCTTTGTGGCCGCAGGCTTAGTAAAGACTTTGTCATCAGAGCCGCTCTGGGTGCGTGACTTAAGAGCCTCTTGCATAGGAGGAAGGTCGTCGACATCTTCCTCATCGTGACCTGCATCGCCGATCTCCGCAGCAGATTCATCCGAGGAGTCGGACCCTGCGCTACGTTGTGTACTTCCGTGGATCCTTGGCATAAAGCTGGCCGGAGGTGGTCCTGCTACATGTAAGCCAAGTGACGAAAGAGACCGCGGTAACAAGACAATAGTGAGGGGCATTTCATTCCTGGATGAACATCCCAGGTCACGTCTCTTTCAGGTTGAAACGAGCATCCATGGTCAGACCCGGAGTGAAGAAGGCACTTCCGGCGGCCAACTGTCAAGAAGTTGTACATACCAGAAGAAAGGTCTAGTCTGCTCTGGGTTGGCTTTGTGCGTCTTGAGGAGCGGGCGGACCGCTTCGAAGATGGCGGTGCCATGGGTGATGAGCGGCTCGGGCTGCTGCTTGCCGCGCCGGTAAAGCGCACCTTCGCAGGCGAGTAGCTACCAGAATGGGGAGAGCTCCCTGGCGCAACAGGCTCGAAGGTAAGCCGGGTCTGGCTTTTCTTGCCCTTGGGTGGCATGATTGGCCGACTGCTGTGTTAGATGCTCAATCGACGAAAGGTCTCGTCAGAAAGACAGCGGTTGTTCGGGTTTTGGGTTGTCTGAGACCTTCAAAGCGGAAGGCAGCGTGACCAACGTTGACCCAAGCGAAGCAGTTTTGTGATTCAGGGAAGATCGAGAGACGCTGTAGCTAAGGTGTGCCTCAGGTATGCAGTAAGCTAGTTCGTCTGAGATGCGACGGCTATCAAGATGATGGAGGCGTCGAAGTATGCGACTCGGGACTCCGGTAGCTTGGTGGAGATGCAAGTAAGGCATCAAATGGAACTGCGTATCATGATCAAGATAAGGTAAGATAGGTTAGTACGGGTAGGAGGAAGCAATGTGCGCAAGTCATCGTGAGTTGTGACCTGGTCAAGTCTTCTGCAGCTTCGTGGGGTGCGGCCGAGGTGTGACGCGCCGGATCGGGAGATGCGACCAACGTTTTTCGCGATGTCACGTGCTCTCATTAGATGCACTTAATAAAATCTACCTAGGTACCTAGGTACCTTATGTATATATGGAAGTGACAACATGAGCCGCTAATAATAGTTGTACGTACTCATTGCCATATGTTCGCGGTAGGTATTACAGCAAATGTAGAAATATCCGCATATTCTGTTCGCTTCCCGATTATTAGTTAGGTGGCAGGTTAATCATCCTTGTACCCTGTCTACTTCTCTGCCTACAGGCTGCTTATGTAGGCTTCCTAGTCACATATTGTGAGACATAGTCGACAACGCAAACCACCTACTATACCTACTACTCAATCGACAAGACCAGTCTGTTCACGGCATGCTAAGAAGATCAAGATCATCAAGTAAGAGCCGCGCGACCAGATCAGGTAGGCAGAGTAGTGATCATACTACATACCTATGAAGGTAGAAGTTACTGCGCATGGATATGCCAAATCACCTCTAGCTCAATGTAAATGCACTGCAAACGTGGTCTCTAGTCCGTTGACGGCATGGGTGGAAAAGCAGTTGGGAAGGATCGAGGTGTATTGATTGTGAAATGGTCTGCGGGGGAAACAAGATGTTGTGACTCTGGGGATATCTCGGTCCGTCTGTGACTATCTAATGCGTCTCTCATCCAGACCGTAATCCATCATGCGATGGACTCTGCCCGGTTTGTGTCCTACATCCCAACACCGAAGGCCAGCTACTCGACAGGGTAGACGAGAATACCAGACTCGAAGATGACGGGACAGGGGACCTCAAGTGCTGTGATGGGACGGGGTCGGGGGTGGATTACTGTAGGTGCAGACAGTTTCAGCCTTTACGCAGCAGCAGGCTCCTCCTTCTTCTCTTCCTCGGCCTTGGGCTCCTCCTCCTTGGGCTCCTCGTTCTTTCCCTCGGCGCTGAACAGATCCTCGTTCTCCTTTTGCGCCTTGAGCCAAGCCTCCTTGAGCAGGTTGGCGTCTAGAGACAGTTAGTTTGACACGTTACACCCACGGTTGGTAATCACCTACTTTCAGCATTGGCCAGGCGCACAGACACAGTGATGGCTTCGGGTTCGCCCTCGCTAACATCGGCGGCAACGTTCCAGAGCCAAGCGCGGTCGCTAGTAGACATGGGAGCGATCGTCATATCGGGGGTAACTAGGGGGTTGTTGTTAGTAGCCGTACCGTCAGGCAACATCTGTAGGGACGTAGCTGGGCGTACTGTAGTGGTTGGCGCAAACTTTGAGGGTCTTGTCTCGTCGCATGACCAGGCGAGTCTTGCCATTCTCCTTGTGCTTCAGCAGGCGGAGGGGGCCGGTACCGCGCTCCTTCCACTCGCGAGTCTCCTGAACGAACTTGAACATCTTGCAGCGCATGTTGAAGACCTGCTCCTCGGATTCCTCGTGTGTGACGGTCTCGACTTGCTCGGTAAGCTTGACCACGGGCTCGAAGTGCACGTCTTCCGACTCAGGGGGTGCTTCCTGTATGACGATGTGTCAGACTACAACTTGCTGAATAGAACAGCGTGAACGCAGGCATGGGAGGGCGGCTCTCACCTCCTCGTCGCCTTTAGCGGCAGCGGCAGCGTCGCGCTGGGCCTTGGCACTGCCAGAGTTGTCGCCACGGTCCTCGTCGTCGTCCTTCTTCTCCTTCTTTGCGCCACCACCAAACATGGAGAAAACGGAGGACGAAGCGAGGGGCTTGCTGTCGCTCCCCTCGGCGGGCTTGGTCTCCTCGACCTTAGGCTCGGTGTTCTCGGTAGTACTCATGTTGGCGATGTCGGGATAGATGTGTTGAAAGTGCGGATGTATGTGCGAGAAGGTGCTGGCAATCTGTGTTGGACGGAGAAGAAGTTGTTAGCCTCAGGGTCCAAAAAGAGAGCCGGGCTATATCGCTAGCTGTGGTTGACAGAAAACATCACCCAGATCACCGCAGAAATGCCCCACCTCCGAGATTGGGTTATCTGGCTTGGTGCAGCGCGGGCAGGCTCTGACTGGGGGAATGACAGATGGAAGGAGATGTTAGGCAGACGTACCGCTTTGCAAAGCCCCAATAGTAGCACAGAGGATGATTGGGTTGAAATATGGTGGTTGTGGGATTTTCTCTGAGAATGTGTACCTCATGTAAACGAGGGGGTGTCAAATTATGAGATTGCCCCTCTCGTGCATGTAAACAATGCCCAGGTGGGATCTTTGCCAGGGAGCTCCGCCGAGCATTCCAGGGGCTTCAAGGCCGCCGTCTGTGCATCTTCCGGGTCATCATGGCGGGGGCTTTCAGGTTGCACCTGCGCCAAGGGAAGTACCTAGGTACCACCACCTGGCCCGGGCGCCTCCAGCTGGGCACTTGCAGATGCGGGCTCGGATATACATTCTTGCATAGGGCGAAAGCTTTCCCCTTAAATCTAAAGCTACACGTATGCAGCAGCCGCAACGCGTCGCCATTGCACCTCTGTGAGAACTGGTCTTCTGTTGAGTTGCGCGGGTCGAACCAATGCCACCAGGCACCCATCCTAATATCACGAGCAAAGCGTTGACGAAAACTCTGCCGGCGGAGATGTGGCGTTCTTTGTGCTGGATTTCAGTATCTCTTGGTCTTTCCCTCGTTTCTTGCAGGCCACGTCGAAATGCCGCAAGCTTGTTGTCTGATGGAGGTGTCTAACACGATGTGATGATTCGAGTAGACGCCGTTAGATCCATCTTCGAAAAGGGGTCAGCCGCTAAGTGAGGGGCTAGGGTTGGCCGCCCCGTACAACCAAACTACTGTACTACCTATCGCGACTTTATGACCAGTGGCCAAACATGAGATGGCAAGATCTTGAAGCCAGTCTTTATAATAAATTATATGTCAAGCAGCCACATAACAGTGTTGGTCGTTGCAGCCATCTTCGCATCGGCCCAAACCCCCAAATTTCCGGTCGATATTTACTATGTTATTCGGCGCTTCGCCTCGGGGACCCTATGAAGGGGAGGTACTGTTGATCTGGAGTATTATACCGTAAGTTTTTTATCGGAAGTGCACCACTGAGTATTTTAGCTCTGGGCGTTGCGATATGAAACTATTGATATGCGTTGCCCTTGGAGTCATACACTTGTTGAAATCCCTTACTGTGTGAACCTCGTCCACCCCAAGACGTCGAGTTTGAATTCAAAAGTGGTCTTTGAAGGGCGGGCAGCAGAAGGGCTGAAGAGTTCGCGGAGATAATACATCAGATTTATCGAACATACTCTTCATTACTCGCAGGCTTCTTCTGTTATGTCTTCAAAGGCTACGATCCCGGCACTTGTCATGAGCAATCAGCGCTGGAATCGTCGTGAGGCTTTCCGGCTGCCCCGAAACACAGACCAGGCAGCGTTTAGGTCAGATACGGAGTGAGCTTTCCACGCTCACGTCTATCACTAAGTGTTCACTTTGTGTGTCAAGATGACTTATCTCGAGGTTGGCAAAGCGTATCACTACTCTAGGAGGGTCTCGGACTCGATCCAGAGCGGGCCGCTTGGCGACGTTGCTCAGTGTTGAAAGGGATGGTTTCAGGGGCAATGTTCTTTCACGACCTCTCCTCGTGCTTTCAAATCATAGAAGTGATCTACCACAAAGGGGGCAGTCTCATTCCACCACCAGCCTGCCGACGGATAATGGCGTATTAGCCCAGACGCCAGCGAGTGACCCTTTGCTTGAGTGTGAGCGGCGAGTAGTAAGCCTTGTTGCAAGGGCCATAAAGAACATAACAATGTCCTTGTTCTTACAAGAGGTTAGATACAGGACTTCTCTTTCAAAGAGGTCTCCATGTATGTTACATAAACAAGTATTGGTAACGCCCTCGTGAATGATCCAGTTACCAACCAACACCATTTCTCATAATCACTATACTAACCTCGACAGAAATTCGTAAGTAAGACAAGGCCTAGTCACTAGTCCTCCTCGCCATGGCTACTCCCATTGAGAAGTACTTTTCAGTGCCCCGGTCCACCGGGTGTACTGGGGGTACTGGGACAACCCAGCTGCCCTTAGAACTCATCCTTGAGACAGCTGAGAAGCTGGGTGATCCTGAAGACATCGTCAACTATGCACTCACGCAAAGAGAATTCCTCGACTACTGGATACACCTTAGTGGTCCCCAAGGCGGCGATCCTAGATTACCCCCTACCGTGCCTGTGCCAGCCCCCGCCACTCTGGCCAGGTTCCAAGCCTACTCGGAGAACACCATGCGGAGGCTCTTCTCACCCGGGATCCAGCGTCTTCTGCTGACGATTCTCATGATGCCCAACCCCTGCAACGCCATGTGGGACATTGAGTATCGCTTGGCAAACCGTACCCAGTTCCTAAGAGCGGACCCGTTCCCGGAGCTGTTCAGTCGAAAGGTCGAAAAGTTCGACAGGTATTACACGAACGCCGCCACTAACCAAAATGTCCTCTACAGTTTCCAGAACCTCAATCGCATCTCGCCAATGTGCACCGCTGTTTTGAATTTTAGTAACGACTTCACGCGGAAAGCCCTGAGCCTGAACCCTTCGCTCGCGCACCATTCGCCGCCACCGTTCGCTCACGAAAGCGTGTACATAGATGATGTACAGTCTAACATAGCTGTTCATGCCCGAAATATGTCACCAATCAGGGGCACCGTGGATCTCGACCCCGTGGAGCGCGAGAGGCTCCTGAGGGCATTCTACCGCTTCCAAGCATTATGTGATACCTCTTGCAAGATCACAGGATATTGGGAAATCATCCACGCTCTCGATCTGGACAACAAAACTCGCCAATTCGCAGAGGATACCCTCGCCCTCATGCAAGGCCGTGCGGCAAATGCAGTTCGCCCAGCCAGAATTGCGGACTACAATCGCTGGCGGACGGCACAGTCGCCTCTGGCGGGTCTGAGCTCGTGCGAGATTGAGGGAGTCTTTACCATTTATCAGTATCTCAGGCTGCAGTGGCTCCTCATCCTGGCAGCTCTCTTCGAAGAGTACCGACTCGGTCTGGAACATCACGCCGCTCTGGCTAGCGACCCGTCCCAAACAGCCCGCTATGCCGGCCGCGATCACACCGGGTGGAATTACGGTAAGGTAATTCCGCCAGAGATTTTCCAGGACGGCCTAGCGCAACTTGAATGGGTAGACGTTTTGTTGTCGAAGGGCATAGTATTCCTCTCGGAAACCCTCAAGATGGACGCTGACAGCCGGCGGAGGCTGTTGTGTCAAACATATTGTCCTTCCCAGTATCGTGTAAGGCGGATAAGGACCAGGGATTTCTTGTTTAGAGGTGTGTTTAGACAGCTCGCGCAACAGCCTGGCAGACAAGTGTTCAAGGATCCGGCGCGCTCGTTTGACGACAACGATGTCGAAGCAGACACCGAGGCATGGGTCGTGTATAACATCGACAACCGCGTGACGCCTCACGTTGTCCGGCCGCTGGACTTCCTAAGGGAGCGAGCCAACCCCATTCGTCGGCGCGGCTACGTCTTCTTTAAAATGGACCGTCTCCGCCACTATTCACTCAGCAACTTCGTGCGGATGAGCGCGCTGGAAACCAGCCCACAGGAGAACCCCAGGTGGCGAGATGCCAACGGCTACCCCGACAGCCCCGAGAGCCTCGGTCGGACTCGGACTGAGACGGAATATAATCGACGGCCGGTGGCCTACCCGGAGTATGTCTGGGAAGCCGTCAACGCGTTTTTCTATACGCCGGACGAGCCGCCTGCGCTTATCAACTTTGGGCTCCTGGGCGAGACGTGGAGGATTTACGAGGCCGTGAACCCTGACGCAACGCCGGCCTACGCGTATTGGAACTGAGCATCTCAGTCAGTAGGTAAGTATTTCTTGGGGAGTATTCTCTTTCTGTCTTTTTCTCTTGAACTACCTTTCCGGTTTAGAACCCGAGGGTGCTACTCTTACTTCTTTCATAACGGCGGGACCTAGATGTGGGACAGCCCCCCATGTGGGATAGTTTTTATACCTAATATCATAATGTTTACCTATACACTTTTCTGTCAGTAATGAACTTGCAGCACTTCTCGCCTGTAGTCTTTGTACCTACTTTCGAGCGCCAGGCAGTACTCTTCTTTGGACTCTTTGTGCCAGACCTGCCGATTCTGGTTCTTACGCCTTCTTGGGATTCATGGGCTTACGAGCCGGTTTCGACTCGTCTCGGCGAGACGCCATGCAGTTGTTGTGATCCAGCATGATTGCATCTTTGAGCCCCTCCAGTGCGCGCCTGTGCCCCTTCGGCTTGCCACGAAGGTAGATGGGCGCGACAGACATTTGCTGCACGAGCTGAAAGCAACACTTTCCGTTGACTTCATGGTAAGATCTCGGTGCGACAACTGTGTAGTTGATCTCGTACGTCCGCTTGTTGACCTTGAAGCGCAGTCCATCAGCGTATGAGACGTGCTGAACCCACTGCTGTAATTGGCCTTGTCACTCCCCACCCATGAGCTTCTCAAGGATGAGTCGAATGCTCACTGTACGCACGAGAGAGGGATCTGGAGCTGGGTGTTTCCCGAGAAAGTCGAGGAGAGGCCCAAAGTGGAAGTCGTAGACAGCGGTGTTGAGCGGCCCGTTGCATGAGAGGTACGAAGCATGAGCGGCGAAGATGCCGCGAAACTCCTTCCTGGTCTGCCGGCAAGCCAGCGAGAGCGGATGTCTCCCTACCAACCCTGGACCTTGCTTCTTCTCTTTGGAGATAACTCTGATGGTATGTGTGGCGGTTACGAGTTCGTAGATGACGTTACGAAGTTCTCCTGGCAGATGCAGGAAGCCGGGTTTTTTCGCAGGTATCTGTGATAGATGGGAGCTGACGTTGTCCTTCTTTGCATCTCCTTCGCCATGTTTGGGACGACCAACATGAAGTCTTTGGTGGCCACCAGCTATGGCTAGCAGGCGGGATCAGTCAGATGATGCCATGTTTTTGCATCAATGTCCTTTAGTAGTAGTACTAAGAACTTGAAACATACTGTAGTGCCGGTAATCACGTGCTTAATGCCCCTTTATTCTTCATGAGACCAATGTACCAATCACAGCTGCACAGCCCCCGCAAGACTCTCAGCTATAACGCGTCTCCACCGCGCTCCACCTCCACCACCTCCACTGTCCAATCTCCACGATCCATTCAATCTATCCCTGCCATCCCAGCATCCCCAGGGGCCCAGCTCAGCTTCTGGGCCTCCCATCTGCTCTGGCCATCTGCTCTGGCCCCTGGGGCACCTCCATCTCCATTCATCACAAGGAGCAAGCCCGTTTTATCCTCTTTTCCTCCTTTCCCTCTCTCATTCACCACGGTCTCTCCCTTCATTCCATCCTTTGGAACAGTCGCTCTTTTATCAGCATCCAACAGACCAACACACGCTCTTTCTCGTCATTCTTTTTTCCCGCACCTTGCTGCCACCACCAAAACCATCATCATGCGTTTCTCGTCCACCGCTATTGCTGCCGGCGCTCTCGCCACGGGCGCCGCGGCCGACAAGAACTACCTGGGCTTCAACACGGGCGCCCTCTTTGACGACAACTCGGTCAAGCACAAGGCCGATTTCGCGGGCGAGTTCAAGACTGCCCAGAACCTCGTCAACGCCCCTGGCGACTTCAACGCGGCTCGCCTTTACACCAACATCCAGGGCTCCACCGACGTCGACCCCATCGAGGCCTTCGAGGCCGCCATCGACACCCAGACCCACCTGCTGCTCGGCGTCTGGGCCTCGGGCACCGACAGCATCGAGAAGGAGATCACGGCCCTGACCACCGCCGTCAATAACCACGGCACTGCCTTCACCGACCTCGTCATCGGCATCTCCATCGGCAGCGAGGACCTCTACCGCGACGGCGCGACGGGCAGGAAGAACGACGCGGGCACGGGCGCCGGCCCGGACGTCATCCTCGGTTTCATGTCCGACTTCAAGAAAGCCTTCGCCAATACCCCGCTGTCCAGCATCCCCGTGGGCCACGTCGACACGTGGGACGCGTGGTCCAACTCTAGCGCCAAGGCCGTCATCGAGGCCGCAGACTTCATCGGCGTCAACGAGTTCCCCTACTACGAGACGGGCCAGGGCAACAGCATCAAGAACGCTGCCGCCCTCTTCGACCGCGCCTACGACACCGTCCTGGCCGTCGCCGGCAAGACCCCAGTCTGGGTGACCGAGACCGGCTGGCCTTACGTCGGCGAGACCTGGGACGAGGCCGCCGCCACCGTCAGCAACGCCAAGACCTACTGGGACGAGGTCGGCTGCCGCAAGCTCTTCGGCCAGACCACCGCCTTCTGGTACACGCTGCAGGACGCCAACTCGGCCAACGAGATGAAGTTCGGCATCACCGACGCGCTCAGCACCAAGGCCCGCTTCGACCTCTCCTGCCCCAAAGAGAACTCCACCAGCTCTTCTTCCGCGTCCGCGTCCGCCTCTAGCAAGCCTACCTCCACCCTCAAGTCCGGATCTGCTTCCGCTACGGGCTTCTCCAACGGCACTATGAGCGCCAGCGCCACCCCGACTAGTAGTTCGACCTCCGGCTCCAGCTCCAGCTCCGGCTCCGGCTCTGGATCTGGCTCTGGTTCCGGCTCCGGTACCTCCTCCAGCCCTGCGGCCAGCTCCAGCGTCGCTACTGGCGCCGCCGTCGCCGCCGTCCAGAAGTTCTCCTCTTTCGTCTACGCCGCCTTGGCTCTGGCTGGCGGAGCCTTCTATCTCATCTAACATATAATCTTGGGAATCTAAGAGATTTGTTACCATGTAGTAGTTGCATTTGGATTGTATTATAATATCTTCACACTGATACATAACGTATAGAACATGTATATCAGAATCCTTACTACTACTGTATTTTGCAGGTGATAGATTATGCTACATGTGTCGCTTGTAAATGTGCATCCAGCCAGTTGTGCTTTATACTCCGCCGTGCCTAAATCAGAAAACGCCGTCCGGTGATGATACAGTCTCCGTTGCTCCGTGCCACGGAGGTCCATGCAATTAATGCTACAAGCCGTTGTCGCGTCGTCTACCCGTCCATCTATTCCCCTGGTCTCCATCACCAGTCCTTCTCCTCGTCCTCGACTTTGATCATTGTGCCCAGTGCCTCTTTATCGAGCTTAGCCCGATGCTCCCTCATGACATCGGACAGCGCCACGGCGTGCTGCATCCCCATGTCCTTCCACACGACCTGCAACATGTCGTACGACCACTGCCAGAACTCGGGAGGGACATTAGGCGCACAGCCGGCTGTGGCGACGTGCCAGAGTAGACTGGGCAGACCGACGGCCCCGGCGCCACCGGCTCCAACAGCTTCGAATATTTGCGCCGTCGGGGTATCGACGATGGGGTGGTGCCAGTGCGACGGGGTGCTGACCAGGATGTCTTCGGCCATTCTCTCCAAGACGGCGTAGCACCGTATCCGCTGCCCCGGCGATATCAATCTGCTGCTTGAGTGGGGGTAGTCGAACGTGAACTTGACGATCATCTGATTGAGGAGGATACGAGCCCAGCGGTAATGGTTCCACAACCGGGCACCCCACAGCTCACTGTAGGAGTGCCATTTCCCGCGGAACACGGCTTCGGCCGGATAATCCCCGCGGTTCACCGTGAAAGGGTATGCTTCCAGTAGTCGACTTTCTAGTCCATCGTATACGTTCTCCAGCATCAAGAGCTGCTGTATCAGGTCATTCGTGTTGGGCCGCTCATCTGCAAATTTTGTGTTCTCAGTCAAAGATATCAGCTGAAGGAGGCGGGAGATAACCAATGCCAAATCAACACAGCAACTCTCTGGTATCCCATGCAGCAGTTGTTTACAGAGTTCGAGGCACTCGAAGAATCCCGGCGGCAAAGGCGTGTCGGTCATATGGGCGGGAATGAACTGCTTTTTGTTAGCATGCGAAGGAAGGAGACAAAGAAGGGGGCCAAGAGGCGTACCATGGAAAACATCAACTGCAGTACGCCACGGGCACCGCCATTAGGCGCGCCGGGGACGGGTAGAACGGATCGCAAAAGAGCAACGGCACCATTGATATGGGTATTGGCAGAGCCATGGCTGACTTTTGAGCCTTTGCCTTGAACAACCTGTACCTTGTGAGCACTCTATACGTGTATAAGTACTAGTCAGGGGCGATCACTTACCTCAAATAGAGCCAAGATGATAATCGATCTCAATGGCTTCGAGATGGCGGCGAAACTGTTCCCACCGCTGGCGACGAGCTGCCCAGTCTGTTTCAAAGCCGTGACGTATTTCGAGCGCGCAGTCAAGTTCATGCTTTTGTTCCCCAACAGATTTGACATGCCGGCAAGCCCCACTGCGATCATGACGCTTTGCGAGGCGTCCGCATCATTGCAGTATGTGGCCAGGTCGTCTGACGTCCTCGGCGAGTCTGGATGATTCAAGAGGTAGCGATTTATGTAGAATGAGAGCCCTCGTTGGTCGAGATTAGGCTCTACCCTTCGAGGCAGCTTCACTGGGATCATTGAATGGGATGTCGTCGAGGTGGCCGAGGCTGGATACTCGGCGGAAGGACTCTGCGTCTCGCTGGCCGGAGCCAAGGGAAAGCTAGGAGACCAGGACGTTTGGCTAGAAGGCGAGCCCGAGGACGAGCCTTGCCCACCGTCGATTGGAGATCCAGAAGTGCCCCATTGGGCATGGGCTTTTTGGATGACCTTGGTGCTCTCATCTCGGAACATCAGGGACAGCTGGTCTCGGTATCCGGGACATTTCTTGCTCACCCGAATGCATTGCGAACATTCTGGCTTCTTCTTGTCGCACTGCAGACCAGATGTTAGCCAAGCGGCTTCCTGGATGACCGGAAGTAACAAGGCAGACCCAAGTCACGTAGGCAAGCGAGCTTCGTAATCCGAGCTCATGGCGCCGGGTATGCCACTTGCGTGAGAGTGAAGTAAGGCAGCGGGTGTATAGTCTTGGCTAACGAGAAGATCGATACAGGAAGATCATGGGAGTAGATAAAGAGGCAGAGAGGAATGGCCGGTACGCACTTTGATACGTCTGGTCCGACAGCTCTGGCAGCCTTGAGACGCCTTTCCACAATAGACCATTGCGCAGAGACGCTAGCGAGTCCAGTACTCAATGCAAGATCCAGATGAGCAAATCGGAAGACTTGTCGAGTCGAGCTGTCGCGGACCTGGGGTCGGCAGTGCGCCTGAGACCCTGTGCCTGCGTCCACAAGCCTTTGTCGGCACTAAGGCTGCTGCTTGCTGCCGGGCATCAAAAGCGGAAAGCAGTTCGTCGAGATCGTGTGGAGAGCCAAAGGAGCGGGCATGATGTGGCAAGACGGCCGGTCCTGGTCAGTTCCTCCTCCTCCAACCGATGCCCGAGTTGGCAACAACTTCGTCCAGGCGCTCGGGTGGATGGCTTCACACGACTTTTCGGATGGATGTTGCACGAATACCTGGTCAAACTTCTGCGTGAGAATAGAAGCACGGGCTTCGCGCGCCACAATCAATGGTGGGCACAGGCGGCAGCGAGTGGCTTCTCAATGCTGACCATCAAACTCCAAGCGCAGGGCAGGTGAAGTAAAGACCCTCAATCCTGTCTAGGTATTGCAGGTGCTAGATGAAGACAGGTTGGTGATTAGAAGTCGAAAGTGGAAGAGGGCAGACCGAGCACGCCGAGGTATTGTGAATCGGCTGGGGCTCCTGGGCTCTCGCCTCTCTCTCGGGGAGCGCCTGGCAGGTGGCTACCGGTATTTCCGCTACGGGGTCGTGGAGTGCAGGTGCAGGTGGTGTTGGCGGCCAGTCTCGCCAGTATCCATCAGACAAGTTGCACCGCAGATCTGGTCAATCTCCGAATTTTCTTGCCAACGTAGCCAGATGGAGATCTCTACTTAGAGGGTGCTCTCGTAGACGTATTAATAAGACGGTATCGGCCTGCTTGGAGAAAAGAGAAAAATAGAAAAACCGAAGACAGGCACCCGCCAGAAGGGAACTTCCCCGCTTTCTTTCCACCCTGTAAGTGTAGCACTCATGTACATTGTATGTACTGCTAGCACGTATGTGTGTGTGTAATGCTGGCATGCCGGCAGGGGAGCAGTGCAGCAGTGCAGCAGTGCAGCAGGGTAGGCAGCCATGGCAGCCATGGCAGGGGACGACAGGGGACGACAGGGGCTGGGGGTGCGGCAGTGACGGCAGTGACGGCGGGATACAGGATACGCCTCGAGCGACGACTCGACGAGGGGACTGACGATCGGGAAGTAGTCGTGCAGACTCGCATAGTTTTGGTCCTTTGAGTCATCGCTGTTGATCGCCGAGATACCGCTGACGCTTGACAGACTGACAGACCACAGACCGGTGTGACTCCAAATGGGAGTGGATGAGGAGTGCAGGTGGACGGGAATGCAGCGTTGACAGACATCAATGATGCCAAGCAGGGTCAACCAGGTTGACCTCACTAAGGTTGCCAGGGTCGGTGGCGGCATAACGCCCGTACTGGAGTCGCGGCGCGTACCAGGTAATTGTTAGGGTAGTACCAAAACAACCCGCTGTTTTACCATTTCAGAGCGGCACGCAGAGAACCCGAACCAGTTCCAATCCAAGTTTGGTTGGCGAGTTGCTAACCACATGTGCAGCCATTTTGGACACCGAGAAGGGTTCATGTCCAACTATCACTGGTCTGCAACTCTATACCGCCCGTTAGTTCACATATTTCACAGAGTTCCTGCCCAGTTCCTTTACCCTACTATGTAGGTGAAAGTGTTGTTAGACTCATGCGAAGATTGGGAATAAGAGGTTGTACTTGGGATGGAGAACTGTCTAGCTGCTATCATATTGAGCGGGGAATTCTAATTCTAGGCCCGTGGGCACGTGACCACCCAGCAAGAGGTATGCTCTTATTAGTGGGGGTCACATGCATTCAGGTGCCGTAAAAGGACAGTCGACGTCGATTATCAATCAGTCCAGTACGGAGCCCCGTTCCACGTATACGCAAGTAGAAGTCCGCACTATCTCAACTATCATCCCGTCACCTCATCAACATGCACTTTGATAGGTCTCACTCCAGCTGATCGCTGAACCTGATGCACACAGTACACTGTCCTCCTAATCTCCTGGACTGGGATCACGAGACTGCGGCCACTCGGAGGCGTGCCAGAGACCCCGACGACATGCTGCAGCCAGGCAATCAGAACAGCCAGGGCAGGGCAGCCCACTCCACGGAACCTGCCGAGGCAGGACCCGGGCAAAAAAGCACCACGGTAGGTAGCATGCGATGCTCGGTGTGATCCAGGGCAGGTTCCGATCTCAATCCCGGTACACAGTTATCTTTCCGCAGAGTGCCCTTGAGAGAACAAACATTCAACAAGGTCATCTCGCCGTTATCGGTGCATGCTATCGGGTGCGACTTGCTCGAGAAAATCTGACATGTCGTCCCGCGATGGAGACGTCAAGCTGGCAGGCTGAGCATCATCAGGGATTCCACATCCTGGTAGCTTGCAGGACCAGGACCAGGACCAGGATTGGGATCAGAGGGGATGATATCTGTCCGACTCCGAGATGCCGTCGGCCTGCACCGTGGCAGTCGTGGACAGTCGGGACCGACAGACCAACAGACCGACGGCCTACGGAGTACACGTTGGCACATGACCTGGAGGCTGACACTGCACGCTGCCCCATGCACCGACATTGACATGGTTGCAGCTGTCAAGTTTCACGTCCCTGATGAAGTCGGACTCATCTGCCACGCAAACGATGGCTATAATTCTTCGACTTATTATTACCAACGCAGAGGTACGCCCGTTGGAAAGGAGTCTTCGGTGTCCGTTCGCCGATGTCACCGACAAACAGGTACAATGGCTTAAGATCAGCACATAACGCGCTCTAGCAGGGGGAACTGGCAGGGCAAGACCAAGCGGACGACACAACCCGAAACACAATATGGCCATGGTAGCTGGTTCTTTTTCGACTTGGTGATTGGTACGCTACTTTCTTCTCACAACGCGTTTGAAGATTGATATGACCCTTGCAACGAATTCAAATCGCGATGATGGGATTGGATGAGCCTCCTGGCGTCTCGTCTCAGAAGCGCGATGATGACCACTGACTATTTTTATTCAACCGATGAAGGTCAACTGATGTTTTGTTAAAGTTCTACATTCGCGATTCTAATTTCTAAGGGTGGACTTGGAAACCGACCAATGCAGGAAAAATCCCGAGCCCTAAGGTGGAACGTCGCAGTCGAATCGTGTCGGACTGCACTTCTAGACCGCCTCACCTTTGATCTGACTAAGCGAGGCCAGATATACTCGCTATTCGGACAGTGTCTTACACCTGTTCTCGCAGTACAATCGAAGATTCCTCTGTGATTTCCGATGGCGCATTGTCGTGCTGCTCGGGTACACGAAATCCCATGAATGGAAGATAAGAGCTGGGGGGGAAGAGGTTGAAGGCACATACAACGATGAACATCGGCAGCGCATCGAAGACATACACGCTGGAGTCGCTGTATTAGCTCATGACGCTGCGATCCTTGGGTTTGAGGTACTCACTACCACTCCACCGACTTCACTTCACCCATTGGACCCTCCTCGAACTCGACTACACGGTAGATGGACCGAACCTATACAGTATGGTTAGATTGGCAAAATCGAAGACCTATGTGGATGAAACGACGTACCAAGATCAATAGGCACGCCGCGTTGACGGTGTACAGGAGACGCCTCCAGTGCGGGTTGATCCATTGCTTAGACCCTTTGACAAAGACACGCTTCTCGCCATCCGCCTTCCCAAGTCTCGCCAGCAGACCCTGGATGAATCGTCGAGAGGTGAAGTGGAATCGAATAGCAACGACGGAGAAGAGGCCGAACGCAGCAATCTGCAGGCCCAGACCACCCAGAGCAATACTCCTGCCCTTATCAAGCCTATCCTGGGCGTTCTCCGCCGACAGGTCTGTGCCGGATACGATGACGGCTCCGACGAGTTGGAGGATCAGGCAGACTACGTCGAAGGTGACGAAGATGGGCGTGATCCATCGAGCTGCTCAACTGTTAGGCCGACGATAGATCGAGACGACAGGGCATGGGGATCACCCACATGGGACCCAAAGAAGCTTCGTTGTTCGGTCCCGAGGAGGCACGACATGGAAGACGATGCGGCCGAAGACAACATAAATCCCGCCAGTCATGAGGACGGGCGCCAGAACGACGGGGATGAATTGAGCGATGTAGAGAGATTTCTCGGTGATCTCGGTAACAGATTTGATCCGCGCTCCATACCCTATGACTTCCACTGCGGGCGTCTGTCAGTTCGACCACATCGATCCAGCATCCAGGGCATGGGACGGAAGCTTACGCAATGTCCCCACGAGCATCACCAGCCATATCCAGGCTCTCTTCCGGAAGGTCACGTAGCTGGAGATGAGGAAGTTGACGCTGAAGAGGGCGCAGACGGCTATGGCCGCCGGCTGTGAGGGGTCGTACTGGTAGTAGGCCTTGACTGCCATGATGTGTGGTGTGTGTTGTGAAGCAGAGGAAATATATGGATGAAGGAAAGCAATGTCTAGCGATCTGGTATGGGAAGAAATGTCTATCGATCTAGTATTGAAACCGAAAAGATCTATTGACTCGGTCTTGGGACAAGAAAGTCTACGCAGAATGGGTATAATAAGAGACGAGACGAGAAGAGAGAACCAAACGAACAAACGAGTAGGTAGATGCAAGATGAGGAGAGAGATCGGGAAGAAAAGGAACATATCAAAACAATACAAATCAATTCATATATACCTAATCACCAACAACAAAGCACAAACCGCCAACCATGACATCCATATAACCCCGGAGGCTGTGCACCTGCGAGACAGGAGTCTTGGCCTAAGGGGGCTTCACCACCGGGTCCATGGGCGGGTCCAGGACTCAGGAGTGAGACCAGCTCGGTATCGCTTGCTCGGTATCGTTCCTGGCTCCCTCGCTTCGGTTTCGATCCCCCACAATATCAGTCCAACAACGACGCCACATGGCCCCGCCCGTCCGGTCAGCTTTCGAACCTCACTTTATCTCAAATTCCATCACGATGCGGGCTTTTTGGACGGGCGCTGCTGATGTTGGGGCTATATGTAGGCTATGCTACCTATCAACCACTTGAATTATCAGATAATCTGATTTCCTTCCGTACACTCCACACTCGGGACCGGGACCGCGCAGCGCAGCTCGTACAACTTCGTGGTAGATAGATCGCAATCGCATCACAAGTCGGTCCATTGCCCAACATCCACGATACCTTACTACGCGCTGCTCCTGGATATACATTGATCCATATCCCTCAGACACGTCCCGCAACGAGACTGAGGCCAACGAATCCTCGCACTCGCATCCAAAACCCAACGGCCTGGTCCTTATCACTCTGGCATCCTTGGCCGTCTCGCTCCCGTCAATCTCCTGCCCAGCGAGCAGCTGAGGATGCCATCCCGCCCTGATAGGCAGGCCAAGAACTCCCGATGCTACCTACCTACCTACTTGGTGCCTGGATTACTACAGATTAATCCCGGACACTACCACCCTCCGGGCACAGTCCAGCCGCCAGCGGCATCGTTGCGTGGTCGGTTCCACGTGTGCGGGTTTCGGGACGGGCTTTCGGACTTTAGGTGTGATGACCGAGGGTCCGGCGGTGTGACGACGATTCGGTCTGTTGGTTGCCACCTCACTCTTTACCCCTTACATACCTACGCACGAGGCAATGAGGCATACTCGTCGTTTCAGACCCGCTTGGGCTAGTGTGCGCTTGATGAGGTGAGCCGAGCCCACGTGGTAATGAGTACTCACTCCCCTAGCCTAACAACGGCGGGATCCTAGGGGTGTGTGGGTGTTGTCTCCTCCCTGCTTGCTTCCCCGTTCGTGTCCATTTGGTAGGGCAATGGTTGGAATGTCCCAACCACCCGTTCATGTGCAATACGATACTGTCACTTTATACGCGCCTCAGTGGCTGGTGCTCATGAATACTTGTTTTCGTACAGTGCTTTTGCTCATACTTGACAGATATGTAGACACAATGTCCATCACATACTAGGACGACCAAAGCTCGCCGAAGGTTTTTCAGAAAGTTGTTGATTAGGTAGGCTCATTCCTCAGACCTATATAGGTGAAGATCACCTCCGGTGTCGATGTTGACGTTGAGTGCCAGTAGTATCCTGACCACAATCCACCAGACCTCCATCTCATCTCAAGCCAAGCTTTCGGTATATACTCTCGAAGTAGAAACGTCCTTCTAGGAAGAGATCTGCTCAGCATAGGGTCCTCACGGTCTCGTGGGCTGTGGTTTAGCCGGCAGCGAAACCAAACCCAGGTTCCTCGTGAGAGTTCGCGAAAGGAGAATGCATCGTCCAAGAATCTGTAGGCGTAACTGCTTACTATCAGCGAGGAACTCTTTGTGACCCTATACGTCTCAAACATACCTGAACCATGGCAGATCGACCTTCACCCACGAACGGGAGCCCCATCAAGATCGAGAATAGTTCACGCATCCAGATCACTCCAACTCGTATCTCTGTGCGGATGCTGAGGTGGTCACCGCGGTCGGCCGTGCGACTTCGGTACCTCCAATCTCGTTCGTGACCTCAACCACAGGGAGCTCCGCGGGCTTTCCCTTTGCGTCCAGCAGGCCCTCGGCAGCGGGTCCTGTCTCCTTCTCGCGCGTCGCACCACTTATCGCCTTCTTCTTAGATTTGTGGCGGCGTCGGGCCAGAAATGCGAGCAGGACAACGAGGAGGATAGCGACAAATCCGCCGATAGCGATCCCGACGATGATGGCAGTGCTCAAGTGGCTTTCCGAAGGCTGCGCAGCCGGGTTCGAGGTGACAGGTGCGACAGAATCGACAGGTTTGACGGTAGGTAGGCTGGTATCTGCAGGGACGGTGACAGTCGCTGTGCCCAAACGTGAATTCGACACGAGCGAGACATAAGTCCGGGTCGATGTGCTCGAAGGGGAATCCGACACGGTCGAGAAGAAAGTCTCGGTCGACGAAGGCGGAATGTAGGTGTCAGTGGTCAGCCCAGTCGATGAAGGCGGAAAGTAGGTTTCAGTGGCAGCGTCGGGGTTATTCTCGGGGTGTGGTTTGATGGACTGGTCATCGTTCATCACACATCGGCTGTCGTCCTCGCAATGGAAGCCCCAGGGGCAACATCCGTTTTTCCCGCACGCTGGCAGTGGTCCCTCGAAGTCGATCGTCTGGATCTCTGGTACCATGTTGAAGGGGTCCGCATTGACATCCTGCATGCCAATGTCGCAGGTGATGGGACTGATATGCGTGCAGTCGGCTCCTCCGGGGCAGCAAAGCATCGTGGTGTTGTCGGCGAGTGCGAGGCAGTCGTGTGACTTTTCGCAGCAGAACATCGTGGGCAAGCCGACGAGGCCGCAGTACGGGTAGTCACCATGGCCGCACTCAGGCATCGTGGCGGCGAGGATGAAGGTAATTTGGAGGTGTTGTTGTAGTGGTGTTGTGTCGGGATCGAGGGTCGTGCAGGCGGGTTGGAGGCACCCGAGCTGGAGCAATTGGTGCCGAGTCAGTGGTCGATCTGCAAGGAAGGAGGACGCTGGTTATTGGGATGATTGATTGCAGAAACAGAGATCTACTCACAATCGTCTTGGGCTGGTTGAATCGCGGGCGGCGCGTCGAGGTGGTGTGTTGAACTTACGCGTTGCGCTGTCCAAGCTCGAAGAAGGGTTCTTGGTTTTGTGATGGTGCCAGCAGGCGGGGAGAGAGACTGCAGGTCCGGAATCTTTCTCGGTTCCCAGCCTGCTTGACGAAGGTTTTGCAGTTGTTTGCTCCCGGAGCCAGGGGAGGTCTTCATCCAGTGTTCCTTCCAGTTCAGTGCCTGCCTACCTACAGCCTGTGCACTTAAAGGGGTGCAGGTCCAGTACCTGCAAATTTTGGATTTCCTGCACAACAATGGTCTTGCACTACAATGGTGAGTGCTCGGGGTGCACGACATGGCATGTTGAAGTGCGGAGTTCTCGTCGTGTCGATGGATAATTACCAGGCAGATACCTAATGCTGTCGACGAGCGTGTTGATGCAGCACCCTCTCTCTCGGATCCAACCTGAATTGAGTGCCAGATCACAGACCGTCAAGTGATTCCAATTATCGCTGACGCTTCACTGTTGATTAATTGCTGAAAACATACAGTAAGGACCACGGTCACTTACCCTTTCACTGGTTTGCGGTGAAAAGGCTTGACGGAGCACTTGGCGATGCTCTCCTTCGCCGGCTCTTGCTCCGGCCAACTTTCCACAAACTTCATGCAGCACGGCAAAAGTTTGGAGCACTTAAAATCGTACAAGCAAATGCAATGCTGCTATCGATAGGTACCTATGCTATATCAAATGTGAGCCTGTTTGTGAGATTAACAGGGGTGATGTGTACACACACTCGACAAACTTGAACTAGAAACTGGACTGACAGGCACGGAGAGCCTCCAAGATATAAACCTTATATATGAAAGACCGACTCTGCATCTAATCGAGATCCCCCAGGTATTTACCAACAACCTTCAATGTTAGCAGCCTCTTACTCGAGGCCTTCAACCTCCTGCTGCCCACGTAAGACCAAAGATTATCGTCCCAGGGTCGGCGTATTCTCTAGCTCTTAGAGATGAGTGTATGTTCCTGGAAGGCACAGTACCCGCAAATACGACTGATTCTCATGCTTGGCCTCGGAACAACCGTATCGTTTTCCACGGCCTGGTGTCAAAGGCCTGTTAGACAGCGAGCGAGCATTGAAGATGATCATAGCCGAAAGACACAAACAATGGATGATCTCACGAATGTCCATCGCCCTTCAAGCGAGCTATATGAAGTACGGCCCGCATTACTCCCGACCTACCTGTGATAAATATGGTTAACGCTTAAGTCCCAGATAGAGTCCAGGCACAAGCAAGGGGCGGACCAACAACCACGATACCTAACCACGATACCTGATTATGGAGCATCAAGTAATCTACCTGTACAACCTCTGTCCTAAGACCAGGGCTTCCGCGTTTCCTTCCTTCCTGTCTTGAAAGGCAAGCTCTTGGTTCTTAGCTCGACCCTGGCCCCTGGGGATTTGCTGGATTGAATAACCACCATGCCAGATGGAACTGGAAGCTAGGTCGGGGGTACCTTGTTCACGTCCCGATACATGGCGGCTCATATCAATTCAATGTCCTGCCAAAGATCGGCAATGGAGACGGGACGAGCACGCCGATATCCCCGGTGGTAAGCTTCCTTGGTCAAGTCCATCCAAGCAACTGTCTTCCGAACCATACATATATAAACATCAAAACTCTATGAATGAAGTCGGGTACCATTCCTGCTGAGCATTCAATTGATTGCATGGGAATGCTCGACTTGTACGAATTCCCACCAGACAGGAGGGGAAGGGAAGTCGGACGGAGTTGATGGTCCTGATCAGTGATGAGCTCCTGCTTGATTAGGGCCAGGGGTCCAATTAACTAGCAGCCTGGAGATAACGCCGACAAATATCCGGGTGAGCGGGCACTGGCAGACCTCCAGGACTCCAACCGGCGCACTGGGCAGGTGACCTCGAGCTCCAGTCAGCCAGTCAGCAGTCTCGCCCCGGGGCACGACCCGCCCACTCCCAGTCCCCAGTCCCCAGTTTTTTACGATTTTCAATTCAACCTTAGAGCTTGGAGGAACGGAGCCAGACTTTTTCTGGCCAGCGAGCGCCCTCCAGTTCTTGAAAAGTCGCACGGCAAAATAGAAGACTGTCTCGCGTCGCCACCACTTTCGTCGTTTTGTGTCATACAGCAAGCTACCTTACCTACTCAAAACCTCTACGTCCATCTCTACCCACCACTGTTGCCATTGTCGCCCTTGGTCTATTGAAACCGTAATAGACCGACTGCCCGATCGATAGCTGCATCGCAATCCTTTTCAGCTTCAGCTGCCTTCCCTCCGACAGCGCGCCGTCGCGTTCCCCAATAATAATTCATCCGTGTCCTTGTGCCTCCCTCGCACCTCCTCCCTTCTCCAAGCTCCCAGATCGTCCGGCTTCTCGATCTCCACCCCCTTCTACCTCCATCCACCCATCCATTGTTCGGGGCTTTTCTTCTTCGCTCGCAGTCTGCGGATTACCATTCATTTGGAGTTGCGACTCTCTTTCTATTCGGCTTAGCGTTCCGGTGTTTCCTCTCCTGGTGATATTTGTTCCGCTTGCCTGGGTCTCTGGTCTGGTATTTGAATAAAGGTTCGTATCTGTTAATCTTGTGCTGCACACAACATACTTCCCGCGAATTTCACTCTGACATGCTTTCTAGCCGCAGCCACCCCATCAAACCACACCTCCGTTGGGCGACAACACACCCCTCCCATTCCACCGAGCGCAATCCCTCCACCACGCCCGAAGCCAGCGCAACCATGGCCACAAACGGTAATATTAATCACTCCGACCAGTTCGGTCCCGCCTCGACTGCCACATCAACTGGTTCCGCCGCCCCGGCTGTCGACCAGGCCAGCAACAGCACCTCGGGTAACAACCTTGGCAAGGATGAGGTGGCCTGGTTCTTCGTCGAGCAATACTACACCACCCTGAGCAAGACACCTGAGAAGCTTCACGTGAGTATTAGCCTGGATATGACTACATACCGTGTGTCCATAAAACTAACAGGTTCCTAGCTATTTTACGGAAAGCGTTCTCAGTTCGTCTATGGAAAGGAAGCCCAGGTCGCCAACGTTTCCGTTGGTAGACAGGTGTGTTTTGCCCGAATTATCCTGGAACGGCACTGTCAAAAAATTACTAATGCAATGTCTAGACGATTCAAGAGCGCATCAAGGAGCTCGACTTCCAAGACTGCAAGGTCCGAGTTTCCAACGTCGACTCTCAGGCGTCCTTTGAAAACATCGTCATCCAAGTTATCGGCGAGACCTCCAACAAAGCTGGTGACCCCAAAAAGTTCGTCCAGACTTTCGTCCTCGCTCAGCAACCGTCCGGATACTTCGTCCTGAACGACATACTCCGATATATTGACGAGGATGGCGACGAGGAGTCGACTGAGGCAGCCGCACGGCCCACGGAGGGCGGCTCGGTAGAATTCTCCGCCCTTGCTCCAGCAGAGGTCAAGGAAGAACCCGAGTTAGCGGAGACTGAATCGGTCGCGGAAGAACCCGCCTCGCTCGATGCTGGTGTCATCGACCAGAAGCTAGAGGAGGCTGGAGCCACTACCGAGGATACTGCTTCGGCGAATGGCGACTCGGTTGCCGAGACCTCTGCTGAGGAAGTTCCCGCAGTTCCAGAGACCGCGAGCAAGCCAGTCGAAGAAGCCGCCCCCGACCCCGAGGTCACTGCACAGGAGCTCGCCGAGGAGGAAATCAGGGAGACTGAAAAGCCTACCGACCCGGCCCCGACGCCCGTCGCAGCTCGCAAGCCGGCTCCCCCAGTTGCCGCGCCCCCTGGACCGCCGAAGCCCATGACATGGGCCAGCCGTGCTGCCGCCGCCGCAGGCCCCCGGCCTGTTGTGCCGCTCCCAAAAACCGCCACTCCGCCCACAACCGCCCGTTCTGCTGCGCCCACTCAACCCGCAGCCCCGCAAGCAGCCCCGCAGGCAGCCTCGCAAGCAGCCGCTGCTCCCGCCCAAAGCACCGAACCTGCAGCCTCCGCGACTCCCGCTAAGGAAGCGCCTACTGAATGGCAGACAGCCGGAAGTGACTCGAAGAGGCAAAACAGACCTCAGTCGATCTCTGGACCCCTATCTGATAAGGATGGTACCATGGGATATGTCAAATACGTCACAGACAAGGTAAAGAACGAGGAACTGAAGGCAGCCCTGGCGCAGCACGGCGAGTTGGTCTACTTCGATATCAACCGCCAAAAGGTACGTCTTACATAGCTAAACATTAGATCGTGGTATATCAGCTAATAAGATCCAAAGAACTGTGCCTTTGTCGAGTTCGCGAATGCTGCCGGTTACCAGGCAGCTGTGGCAGCGAACCCGCACACTGTCAATGGAGAGACCATCGTGGTCGAGCCCCGGCGTCCCAAAGCTGGTGCTTATGGTGGCAGCAACTACACCGCTACCCGAGGGGGCAGCATGCCGAACCGCGGAGGACGTGGCGGATTTGATGGTCGAAGTGGAAGCCAGGGTGGTCGAGGCAACTTTGGAAGTCAGGGACGTGGCAGAGGTGGAATGCCGCGGGGTGGTCGAGGTGCTTCCCAGGCCACCAATGCCTGAGTACATTTCTCTGAATACGACAAGGAACAATCCGAAGTGGAGTTGGTGCCAGCGTGATGACCGAGGAACCTCTGAAAGCGGAGAGAGACTTTGACAAAAATTCCTCAAACAGCGTTACGGGTGGTTTAGGATTCTGATTTGGGTGCCTTACGATATCAATCAGGCCCTATCAGATGCGTTTAGGTATCATCTGGTCTGGCTTGAGTTTGGGCAGGCACGCATACTGCATCGACATCATCATCAGCTAATGGTATCACCGTGGGGAGTCTGTACATTCATATGGCTGGAAAAGTTATAGCTCGTGGGCATCTGCATGGACGGAGTGAGACGGGCGATAGGAATCCTAGGCTAGGGATTGTACGATTGTACAATAACCAAAGTATCTTACAGCATGTATTAGTGTAATGTCACAAACTCCTGACGATGATCTGCCCCTGGCATATGCCCCTAAATGGTGTGATAATTGGCCGTGCCCTTTTCGCGCAGACTCCTCCCAGTGTGTCTAACTACGCGGGATGTATGAATATTGAGGCCATGCTCGACTCAAGATGACAGGAGTAGAGGGCGTCTTGACAGGTAGGGCCCGCGGGGGTTAAAGGGGCGTATCCATTTGGCCGGACCATGGTCAGCATGGTTCACGATGATACACTGATGCTTGTTCGTTGCATGCAGAGCTGGAAAGAGATGAAGTACGATCATCTTGGCCATTGTGGGCGGTATGCTGGACTCTTGTCATTCAAGTCGTGAATCACAGGCTTGGTGGTTTGGTGATTAGGACTGACATGCTGCTGCTGAACATGATTCACGGTGGTGATTCACATACCACGATGAGTCGGATAATGCTGCACGCCAGCCCATGAGTTGCTTTCTCTACAAGTCATATATCCAGCTCCTCAATGGTAACTCCTGGGTAGACTTCATCGACCCAAGAGATGCGACACAGAAACCAAGATACTACCTGAAAACGCCAGGTTTGTTGCGTGGGTATCTCTTTGGATTCCGCCCCCCCTTGGTTTATGTCCTAAATCGTTTGGCGATTGATCTATTAGTCAGGTAGGCATACTTGCTCTGTAGAAGCCTTAATTCTTCTTGTTCATGTGATGATGATTTTGTCCTTTCATAGCGATTACTAAGTTACATGCTCTGTAGGGGCAGCACAGGTGGCCACTATCGATATACAATATTTGCTCCGCGTAGCTATAGCTTTTTGCTCCAGCCGGAGCTCTCAACGTGAAGCGAGGTGTAGGATGCGATTTACCGGGTGCAGAACGCAGATTTTCTGTGGCAGACTCGATGTGACGCGCACGGGAATGTTGGTTTGAAGTGTTTGACTCCTCATATGATGGTCGAAGAGGGAGATATGTGGGAGGGATCTGGATCAGTATGTACACAGCCATAGGCTCTCTTACTCGAGTTAAGAAACCCGCAGCTCAAGGAAGAGCCTCCCGCTCGCTGGCCGTCCAGGCATAGAGCAAGGCAGCACGACGGCACCAGCAGGATCTCTCCCTACCATTTCATACGTATGAGATGGAGGCCGTCGAGTGAACCGAGACTAATCGAACTATTGATGGGCCTTGCCATGCTGTAATTAAGATAGTCAACCACTCTTAATGCCACCCAAGTTTGCTGTTGTATCGCTGCACTCCATGTGAAGAAATCCAACAATGGAGGAGACTGACGCCCATCGCAAGAGAAGATAAATCACCGTTCACCGCCACCTTGGCATTCGGCACAGTTTTTGAGGTCGATGAACCGCATTCTTTCGAGGTTTCCAAGCAGCGTGGGCGGACTATTTCGGGGTGTTAGAGTCAGGGGCACAGCACCGCGCAAGCACGTCGTCATTCGAGCGGTAGAATCAGGAAGGGCATCATAATTATCTACGAGGTTTTGATGGCATTCAACCATCATACTTCTCCGTGCGAGATGCTGCCATCGCGTACCCCTTCCACGCCGTCGGCAGTGACTGTTACAGACCGCCTATGCATTCAAGGTTGTTCTGGGTGTCTGAATGCGTCCCAAGTTATCTTGTGTCAAATGAAGCGAAGGGTTAAGCTTCTTGATGTGTCTCTGTGCCCCCTTTTCAACGGCATGTTTGCTGCAGGCGGTGAGAATGACGGAAAAGGATTTTCTTTTCTTTTTCTTCTACGAGGTTTAGACTGGCATTACCCGAGAAGCCCCTCTACATAAGTTACCGTACCATGACCGAATACCAAGGACCACAACCCCGTCGCGGTCAACGAACATCTGGCCGGGGCCGCCTTGAGTGAGCCCCAGCTCGCCTTCCTCAGCGAGGAAAAGCTCGAGAAAGGCCGCCTTGTTGCGAAAACATGGGAGACGAGAAGACCAGGCGGTCGTTCCCGTCGAATAAGGAAGGTATGGAAATCGGGGGGATTTGCTGATCTCGCCGCCCTCCTCGTCCACTTGTTGGCTACCTTTTTGCCAGTTGAAACCGCAATCTGTTCTCACAATGAATTCATATGCCTTCCATTATCAATGTTCACGATGGCGTCAACTGTCGCACGAACCTGGATGGCAGGAAAGCAGCCATGCCCACCAGATAGTTCTCTAATGGAGGCACACCAGCAAAGTCAGGAACTCTGATCAATGTCGACAGAGTCCACCCTTGTCCACTTGTACTGCTTTGATTCGCGGTTTTCTGCTGTTTAGGGTGGCGCGGGCGAGCGCAAAGAGAACCATACCATCAGAGTCTTGTCATGCCTGCTTACATATGTTTCCGCCGCATGTCGTGGGTATAAAGCCGGCACTCGGGACGCCGAACCAGTGGTATCATACAGTCGCGCAAACCAAAGTCAATGGACTAGCTGGTCGTCATGCCACTCACATGTCTACTCTTTAAGATCTTCCCATACAATTTCACGACCCAGCCATCTCAACTTCTATCATGCGGGTCTCCTTGGCCAGGTCATCGACGACACCATCCATCATGTGACTCGCGCCGTCGATGTCCTCGAATGCCTTCTCCAAGAAGCCGACCAGAGACTCTATCTCGGCGCGCTGCTTCTGTATCTCCTCAAACAGCCTTGCGTTGTGTGCTTGTGTCGTCTGCAGTTTGGCGTTGAGTTGTGACTGCTGCAATGCTAGATGCGGTGCTAGGTGTGCGGCCAAGACCTCGTCTGCCGGCAGCATGTGCGGACTTGGGGATGATTCAGTCAGCACGAGCTCCAGCATGATTTCAAGGGTCAAAAATGAAACGATAATGGAGAGGAAGCACATCTGACTAAGGATGGCAACATTGCAAAAAAGAAGTAGTACAAAATGCAAAACGTACAACACCGGGGATTCGCTGGTCGTCACCGACCCAACTACTAATCCGGCGGTATCAGGCTTATTTAAGGCAGAGCGGACGGGATGCCAAGTTCTCCTGATCCTATGGTCGTACGTGAAAGACTTCAGTTTCATCACAGCTTATGAATAGAAGTGGTGCACTAGCACTCCCCGCCATCATTCGTGTCTTCCACATGTTGGGTGCAAAACAATGAGGAAAAGGTGCAGGGGCAGGGGCACTTACGGTATAGGGGCCTCGGCGCCCTTCTCACCCGCTTCGTCCCTTCTGCGCTCGGCCTCGCTGACCAGAGTTTCAAGCTCGTTAAGCTTGGCAACGATATCGCGACTGCGATTGACTTTATCGAAGCTTTCCTGTAGGTGGGTGCATCACACATTGTCAGCATGGACTCCAAGGATGCGGGGCTCCGGTTCAAAAACACCCCTCCAAGGCGCGCAACAGCATCGCAAACTTCGGCGCGCGTATCCTCGTCGCATATGCACATCTCCAACCAGCACGCACGCACATCCTCCCTCCATCCCGCCCTCCTCCTATCCTCCCATGTCCCTTTCCCCCAAGCCAAACAGAACGCAACCAAAAAAATCCCACGTACCCGACAATTCTGGCCCAGCTTCAGCACCAATCTCTCCTGCACGCCGCGCAGCACTTTCGGCGCCTCGACGGCGAGAGTCGGGTAGCAGGAGGCGAGGTTTTCGTAGGTGAGCTTGCTGAGCGTGTGCGCCAGGCTCGACTCCAGGACGTCCTGGAACCGCGACGCGCGCGGGCCAGGCGTCAGTGCCGTGTGGCGCGGGGGCAGCGGCGGGGACGCTGATTGTGTCGGCGCAGCTGCATCTATGTCGTTTTCTTGTGGTGTTGGTTGTAATTGTGCTTCTGAATGTGACTGCGACTGCGACTGTGACTGCGCCTCGGCTTCGGCTTCGGCTTCGGATTGGAGCTGTTGGTCTGGGTTCGGTGGTTCTGCCATCTTCGTCGCTGCTCGGGTGGTGTGTGGGCTGTTTCGTTGGCACGCCGTGGATGGGTTTGCTGCTGCTTCTCGGCTTCAGTATATGAATGCGCAATCGGTCGGGTAGTATGTAGACAAGATGTGCGTGCGATCAGACGATCTAAAAAAGAGTAGAAAACCAAGTGTCGACTTGTAGATAGCAGAGGCAGCTTGCAATGGGGGGAAAGTTGAAGGCGCGTTGGGATGCTGAACCGCGATTCCAGGTGGGCTGGGCTTATCGATTGTCGCGGCCACACGTGGTAGCAGCTGCGAGCCGCTGGACTCCCACAACTTCACAACTTCACCTCCCAACGTGTAGTAACACATTTCATGTCTACTTCTCTCGCCATTTCAAAGTTGCATTCATGATTACATCTTCGTTATATCTTGTACGGTACATGAAAGGAGACATGTGTCGGACCTCGTTGGATATCCCTACAGCCGTTCAAGCTTCAGCTCCGCCATAGAGTCCTGTCATTTCCCAATATTCGTCGTCTCAACCTTCGAGGAGAAAGCTGCTATGCGCGGTTCCCATGCATGCATGTAAAACCAAAGAAAATGCAATGAAAACTCCCCAACTCCGGTCATGATGTTTCGGCCCAATCATGAACAGCGCTGGAATGTCAGCTGAAGTCCACCGTCCCCGAAGGCGGCCTTCTCTGCTCCCTTCTTCGTTTCCGTCTTTCTGCAGCGGATGCCGCGGCCGAACCTGCCGGCCGCTCTGCCGCCGGCCCACTGGGTGACGGGCTCATCGGACTCATCGCGCTCCATGTCCCGTGGCTTTCTGGACTGTCTATGCTAGAGAAAGTCTGTGCCGCCATGGGTGTTGCGCCCGACGGACCTGGCTGACCCGAGTAATATGCCGAGTCCTTTCCTGCTCGTCGTCCTTCAGCAAATGCTGGTGCCGGTGGTGAGAGTGGCTCTACTAGCCGCTCTGCTGCAGCTTCGTCGGCAGCTCTACGTGAACCGGAATTGCGTCGGTACCGTCGACGGCCAGGTGCTTCGCTTCCCGAGAGACTGCTCATGGAGTTTGACCTATTCCTGCGACGTTCGCGGCGTGCCTCGTCATCGGTAAGGCGCCGTAGCGTCACATTCTTGTCTCTGTCGTCGTGGTATTTCACCTTGACGCTGACAGGCTGACTTGGGGCTCGGCTGCGGCTGCGATCTCTCCGCCGCGAGGTACCTTCCTCCGCAGCAGCTAATCCTGCAGCGCTCTTAGCGGCCGCGGCTGCAGCTTTGTCCGCCTCTCTACGACGTCGTGATGAATGCCGCCTGTGCGGTCCTCCGCCTGCAGAGGCATACGAGTCGCTTCCCGATCCGTGATGTATTGGACGTAACACTCCGTGAGGGTCAGGAGGCATGGGTGGCATCGCAACCGAATCTGCAGCAGTATCGTGTCTGGATCTTGATTCTGACCTGGAATGCCTAGAGTGCGAACCGGCGATTGGCACAATGGGTGGTGCGCCTCCTGCACCCAGCGGCGGCATGGGAGGTCCGCCATACCCAGCACCCAGCGGCGGCATGGGAGGTCCACTATATCTAGCACCCGGAGGAGGACCTTCAAGCATGGAAGATCCTGTCTCTTCGGTGAGGGTATTAGCAGTTGGGGCAGCGCCTCGTGATGGCCGACGTCGTGATGATCGTGTCGGAGTGCCGAAGCCGTCTCCTGTGAACCTAGAGCCATGGCGTCCGTCCCGCCTTTCATCTTCCAACCGCAGCCTGTCCTCCTCTTCTCTTCGGCTTCGGCGGTCCTTCATCTTCTTGGTAAACCAGCCTAGACCCAGACCAGCAAGGAGACCCTTCCCTAGCCCACCGCCACCTTCATCATCCTCTCTGGCCCGCCTCGACGGGCTGACATAGGACGAATAGCTTGATTCCTCATGACTGTCGTGTCTAGCATGTGGAGGTCGAGCATGTGACGGCCGTGGTGTCCTCGGGCGAGGTTCTGCAGCGCTCAGAGCCGCGGCCGCAGCAACGGGATCGCCGGGCCCTGGTAACAATGGAGTGCGTGGCCTCCTACTGAGTTCGGTCCGGTCTTCAGTGAACTCGGATTCGGTGTAGTCATCAGGGCCGGGGCGTTTCCGAGCTAGCCGCGAACGTTGCGGTCTCATCCGACTGGGAGTGTCCGTCGAAACCGCTGAATACTCCTCGTCATACCTCCGTTTCTCTCTTCGATCCACAATCCTCTTAACCAACGCTCCCGCGCCCAAAACCCCAGCTACGCCAAGCAACTTATTCATGAATCCTCCGCCACTGCGGTCGGTGCGTTCAGAATACTTCTCGTCTGCCATATAACTCGCAGAGCCCCTTCGAGACGGAATGACCTCTGGAGGTCCGCGACTCCGTGATCGAGATCGGCTTCGGCTCCTGCTTCGTTCATTTCCACGTTTCCGTCCGCGCAGGAGGGCGAAAGCACCGGCTCCTGCTGCCAGCGGACCTAACCACCCGTGTCCATGCTTTGACTTGCGTTCTGATGCTGTGACACCACCTTCAGACCGGCCTCCAGGGATGACTAGGTCATCCCGACGGTCTTGGCGCCAGCTTAGGATGAAGTATAGCAGGACAAGGAACGCCATCCATACAGCGTACAGGATGAAGGTGAACTTTGGCGAGCCATAAAGGGTGAGTCCGAGCGGGACCTGGACAATGCCTAGGATTCCAATGGCCCTTCCGAACCACCGATGGACCATGAGTCTGAATGACTTCTTGTAGATATTCTTGACCATGCGGCCTCCGATGGCTTGGAGAAGGATCAAGGTATAGATGGCGACTCCGATACCGTGGTGTGGATTCGTCAAGCTTCGTGTCGGCCCTACTGCAAAATACCCGAGTACAAAGACGACGGTAGAGAGACCAACAGCAAGAACCTGCAAGTATGCGTGCATCCGTCTGACCCTCCTCAAATCCCCTCTGTGGAACCTCGCGTACATGACGGCGATGGGGACGATGAACAAGAAAGTGATGGCGGCGATGACCCCATGGCCTGTTATTAATGAATGGTATTGTGTAAGTGTCGAGAAGCGATTGCCCATGCCTGATCAACGTTAGATTATCGATCCGGGTTCGGGTTTGGGTTTGAAGGGCGTGCTAGACGCAACCTACCATTGTATTGCATGGTATCGAAATTCAGTCCAACTAGGTTCGGCAACAGGAATGTGTTCTTGGTGAAGTCCCAAGTGCCATCGCCAACGGTCAGCGTATCCGAATCATAGGTCGCCGACCCCGGGGCCGATAGCCCATCGGCCGACGCCATGATGGCCGCAATCCTCGGTTACGGACAACTCGGTGTCTTGGTTGATATGTCGTGGAGCGAAGAGAGGAATGCGGACAGGCGGATTGGAGAATGCGGTCGGCTCCTTCGGAATGCTGTTGTAGAACCCGTCGTCGGCGCAAGGGTTCGTCTAAGCACGCAGCAAGCTGCTGTTGGGTATCAAGCAGGGTTGCAATGGAATGCGGATAGATGCGATTGAGGCGATGCTCGCTGGAAAAG
This sequence comes from Anthostomella pinea, assembly GCA_963556695.1. Lineage (NCBI taxonomy): Eukaryota > Fungi > Ascomycota > Sordariomycetes > Xylariales > Xylariaceae > Anthostomella > Anthostomella pinea. Next base: position 1,524,730 of record CAUWAG010000008.1, on the reverse strand, counting down.
CGCAAGAACTTGCGATTGAATCATGCTAGAGCATCGGAAAAAGCAAATACTCAAGAGCAGAAAACCTGGTGTTGAGAGAAAGCCCAACACTTGATCAGCAGCGGTGGGCTGCGTGACGGTATGACCTGGCACCGCACTGCAGCCACTGCTGACCGGGGTCCGGAGCTGGGAAATGTTTTTCTTTGGCTGGTTGCGGGGTGACGGCGCAACCCTGGGCTGCCTGGCCTCATCCCCCACTGTGTGACCGCCGCTACGTAGCGGGCTCCACTCGCAAACTGTCACTGCTGGCACCGCTTACCGTTTTGCGCGGCCGGTCCGGCAGAGAACGCCAGCCGTCAGTACTAGCCAATTCCTGGCAGAACAGGGGCGGCCCGATTGTACGCTACGTGCTGCAGGTCCATCCTCCATGTGCTCTCGAAGCTTGATCATGAACTAAACTCACTCCCGTCGCTCCCTTTTTGCCTGCTTGACCACGCGAAAACCATGTTTCCTTTGTTCTAACATTATCTCGGTACTGCCGCCTAGAACTTAGGAGCTCGCAATCATGTCTTCCCTTCGCTTGACCTTTCTGTACCCTCACCTGTTCCGAGCTGTTCGCTTCGGAGAGTCCGCGGCACAAACGACGAAGAGCCGATATCGCAAGCCGTCGAACCAACGTAACCCATACGCCGCATCATTTGCAACTTCGACTCGAGCGAGACAGGCCGTTTTCGAAAGGCATGGCAAGGCCGTAGAGCCCTTGCCTGTCCCGCCAGATGTCTTGAATTTGCCAGAGCCGGATAAGATCGATGCTCGAGCGCCGTCCTCCGAAGCAGCACCACCACCAGACAAGAAGGAAGCAGCTCAGGAAAAGGGACCTAGCAAGGACGCCCCAGCTAAGGAGTCGGGGGAGGCTGCTGATGAGACACAAATGGCCGACCAGTCCACGATCATTCCTCCAAGAGGGACAGGAGGTACTGGCTCAGCATCTCCGACTCCACAGCAAGCTGCAGCAGAGGCGAGAATGCAGACGAGCGGTCCCATGGAAGCAGTGCTTCACATGCCGCCGCCGAGCGCGACGCATCATCCACACATATCAACGCCACCATACGTACACCACTTCGACAGCTACACGCTTGTGAAGCAGCTGCAAAACGACGGTTACACTGTGGAACAGGCTATCACGGTCATGAAGGGCGTCAGGGCGTTGCTGGCCCAGAACCTGGATTTCGCACAGGAAGGGCTCATTAGTAAGAGCGATGTTGACAATGTGAGTGGATTTGTTGGATCGGGATGCTTCTGTCCTCTTGCTCACATACGCGCTACCTAGGAGACATACCTGTTCCGCGCCGCCTGCTCGGAACTGAGCGCCGAAGTCCATAAGAACAGGAAAGCCGCCGATGAGCAATCTCGCCAGCAGCGGACACATTTGCAGCACGAGGTCGACATCCTGAGCCAGCGCATGAGCCAGGACATCATGACCCTCAAGGACGATGTCAAGGGCATGTTCAATGATCGCAGGCAGAACGTCCGGGAGGAACAGAGGCACATGGATAGCTCGGTTGGTCTTTCGCCTCTTCGATTTAGTATATGTTACTGACATTCGTACTCCAGATCCAACAAATAAACCTGAAAATCAGCGTTACGCTCAACAGCGATTCGAGGTCCGAGATCGAAGGCTTGCGATGGATCTTGATCCGTCGATCTGTTCTGGGAATCATCTTCATGGCCGTCCTAACACTGGGCACTTTGCGCTACACGACCTATCTCGGCCAACAGAGGCAAAAGGAGGCGGATAGGGAGAAACGTCACGCCGAGGCGTTGAAGCAGAACGCTGGCAGGGAGGATCACGCGCCGCCGGTTGACGCGGCGGAGATATTGGCGGCTAACTGACATTGATACCCATGGACATAGACGGGCATGGAATAGACCAAATAGAAATAAATCAACAATGAAGCCAAAATGACTGAAATGCTGGTACATTTGCCAAGGCGATGAACCAAAGCCCTGGCCTAGTGGTTCTCTTGCATGCGAGTTGACCACCCTAACCTGAACGCCTTCGCCAAACAATGGTAATACACCCAAACCCAGATCGATGTTTGTTCAATCCTGATTTTCATGCCGCCCATCGCATACCAAAAAAGACCATTAGGTTCAATCCCTCCCCCTCCCCTTCTCGGCGGCGCCCTCGTCCCTCTCCAGGGCCTTCCGCAGCCGGTCCTCCTGCCGCTTCCAGTGGCTGCCCTCCTCGTAGTCCTTGCTGATCTTGAGGGCGCTCCGCAGCCGCTCGCTCTCCTTGATCTTGGCGTCGGCCATCTCGTGCACCTGGTGCGACTTGAGGTCCCGCCGCGGGCCGTCCTTGTTGCTGTCCTGCTTGGCCTGTAGCTCCTTGCGCAGTACGGCGCAGCGCTTGTCGATTTCTTCTTCTTCGATGCTGGGTGTTGGTAGTTTTGTTAGCTGGGAAGCATGAACACAAAAAGCTCTCGAGAGCGGCAGAACAGAACACACCCTTCGTCCTCGAGCTGGTCCCGCAGCTCAAACACCTTGACCTCGACCTCGCGCTTGCGCTCGTGCTCCAGGATGCCCTGGTCCGGCTGGCGCTGGCGGTGCCGCATCTGGTCGAAGTCCTTGGGCGGGTAGGGCGCGGCGCGGTCGCGCGGCCGCATGTGCGCCAGGTTGCGCTGCACGTAGCCCGAGGTCCCGCTGCCGCGCGGCGTCGAGAGGCCTACGTTGTCGGACATGGCTTTTCGGTGGGGGGTTGCTGGCTTGCTGGAGATGTGGAGGAAGAGATTCTGGAAGCTGCGCGCGCGGTCGTCTGTCTGGTTTCGGGGGATTGTCGTCGTTGTGGTTGTCGAGGGGAGCTTGGTGGTTGCGAAAGAAAGGGAAGGCGGTGTGGTGTGGCGGAATTGGAAAGATGGGAGAGACGCATGTGGTGGATGGTGGGGGTTTTTGAGTCATAGCTCCCGATCCTCCTGCAGGGAGCGCAAGTGTGTCATACTTTTGCCCTGCGATGAGGCGCATAAATTCACAGTCAATCGCATATCTTAAGAGAAGGCCATCACCGTTGTCTGAATAACCCAAGCATTCGTCCTTGGACCTCGCCTTCTCCCTCGCACTCCAATCTTGCTTATCTCTGGCAATTCCAGATCTCATTCCAGTGTAGAAGATGCCCACATTTACCGGCCCTCAGCCTGCCGCTGCTTCTGTGACAACCCCTGCCACTGCAGCGCCAGCTCTCCAGTTCCCACCCGTCACCAGGGATCACATACTGCATTGCTCATATGACTCTTGGTTTCCCAAGTACGCTGTCTTTGTTCAAAGCTCAGCCTTAAACCGTGCTAATAATCACCAGATACCGCACATCATGTATCAAGTCACGGATAATTCCACTATCGCCAGAATTCATAGAGTACATTCGCGAGGACGGCATTGTTCTCGCGGATGATGATGGAGCTGAGCCAGAGAATGACGAATGGGAGTCAGCACCATCCACGATGCGGCCACCCATCGAGGAAGTTGATACGGACTCGGAGTCAGACAGCGACGAGGATGAACCCCCCATGCTGCCGCCAAACCAGAGATTTCCCGAGTTGCACCAGATGATCAAGGACAAGATCACAGAACTCGGCGGCGCCGTGGCGCCAAAGCTCAACTGGACCGCGCCGAAAGACGCCGCCTGGATATCGCCACACCAGAACACCAACAAGTGCACCACGCCCAACGACATCTACCTCCTACTCAAGAGCTCCAACTTCGTCACCTACGACCTGGAGCACGCCTTCGACGACTGCACACCCACACCAAGCTCCTCCGCCAACGTCCCGCCTTCTTTCAAGCCGGTGCTGGTGCTGCGTTCGTACTTCAACCCGCACACGGCCATGGAGTTCCGGTGCTTCGTCAAGCACCGCAACCTCATCGCCATCTCCCAGCGCGACCTGAACTTCTACGAGTTCCTGAAGTCGCTGCGGGCGGACATCGTCGCGCGCATCTTCCAGCTGTTCAACCACAAGCTGCGGTACACGTTCCCGGACGGCAACTTCGCCTTCGACGTGTACATTCCCGAGGGCGAGGACGAGCCCCTGAGCCGGGCGCGGCTGATCGATATCAACGCCTGGGCACCGCACACGGATAGCCTGCTCTTCGACTGGAAGGAGCTGCTGGATATGGAGGTTCCGGGTCCCGTACTTGGTGTAATGGGCGATGAGGACCAGGGCGGCGAAGCGAACGGCGCCGAGACCGAGTCGAGCGAGGAGGAGGATGATGACTTCGTCCCGGAGCTGCGGCTGATGGAGAAGGAAGATCCGGCCGCGTACAACTTCAGCTCGCCTCAGTACTCGGCACATAAGCTGCCGAAGGACGTGGTGGATGCGGGTCTGGCTGGCCAGGGCGGCATGCGGGATTTTGCGCGGAAGTGGAGGGAGATGACCCAATATAGGGAGAATGTTGCGGATTGGGAGATCAATGATAAGGACTCAGCTAGCTAGCTACCTAGGTGTAGGTATCTGCATCTGTGCCAACGAAGAACAGTAAAAGCCATCATTTGGGGGTCTTTCATTGGGTATAGCAGTTCGTGTGTTGTGGTCCAAGTCATTCGTGCAGTAAGCTGGGGATGGATCCTAGTAGTCAGCTGGGAAGGTGCAGAGAAGGATACTGGAGGACAATGGCATCAACTCATAGATGACGGACTAGACACTGGGAGACAGTCAGGGAAATGACACCACACAAGTTACGCAGTGACGAACCATGTTTGGAGTCACTATGAGCACTGATGACTCTATTGATGTCTCCTGTGGTCCCTCTGTCCGTCCCTTGGTTGTCCCTCTGTCGGTGCCATGTAAGGCTAGGCATGTGAGACTTCGTGGCGATGGGTCCCTGTGACTGACGAGAACAGATTTTCGCCAGCTTAAAAAAGGGGTGACCAGGGACCATGCAAAAGAAGCAAGAGGTTAACGAAATTGAAGAACAAGATAAAAAGAATAAAAAGAATAAAAAGAATAAAAAGAATAAAAAGAATAAAAAGAATAAAAAGAATAAAAAGAATAAAAAGAATAAAAAGAATAAAAAGAATAAAAAGAATAAAAAGAATAAAAAGAATAAAAAGAATAAAAAGAATAAAAAGAATAAAAAGAATAAAAAGAATAAAAAGAATAAAAAGAATAAAAAGAATAAAAAGTAACCAGGATAAAATCTACGAAAGAAAGAAAAAGGGAAGAAAAAGACGCAGAAGGAGGAGGAGGAGGAGAAGGAGAAGGAGAAGGGAAAAAAGATAAAAGCGAATCCCGTCCCAAACCAGGATTAATCCCAGACCCTGAACCTCCCGGGGTTATAGTAGGCCGTCTAATTCTGAAGCCGGTGGCATGAGACTGACTGCTGTTGTCCATCCACCTATACCAGCGCGGTATTACTTACCACCACTGAACCGATGAACACCTGGGTGACGGTCCCCATCATCGAGGTATTAAGCCTCGGAATACTAGGCCAGCGAAATATTCGCCACAGGCAACACAACATGGATACGACGAGACTCCGTGAAGTGTAAGAACGTGGCAGCAGAAAGCCCCCTCTCGGGGCAAACAAGGACTGTACGACATATAGAGCCCACCAGAGCCTATCGTTCAGGTCAGCTCAAGGAAGACGTCGCACCGCAGTCGGGATATCGAGTCGTAATAGACTCGAGTCTCCTAGCCCCATGTTGATGGGTAGTCGCATGGACACTTGGCTCTACACGGGCGCAGTGTCTGCATGGTCACGTTTATTATACTTCCAGAGGATCTGCCGCATACTGCAGTGCTTCCCAGACACATGGGAGACCTGTCAAGCTTCTGGTTTCCCTGGTATTTCGATGAACATGACGAGCGGAGAGCGCTATCATTATGACTGAGCAGAAGACGAGCGCCAAACGGACCAAAAACGCGGCCCAGCGGACAGGGTTCGGGGCTATCCGTTTCTTGCGAAGCTGTGGTCGAAGACTCAGCTTGGAATGGTCAGGAAGTACGGCAACCTTGCTAACCTCAATATCCTCTACCTCCAAGCAGAGCTGGCCTACCTGGAAGATGCTCTCGCCCGGGAGCAACAGAAAGACAGAGTCTCCCCGGAGAGAAAATCGGCGTGTGATTGGAGTTGGTACGCTCTCAGCAACCAAGGTGTCAACAAGGAGCAAGCAGTGGGAGCTGGTCCTCGAAATACGACAGAAACTTACCGAGTACCGTCAGTCGAGAATGCTCCTCAAGATCGACTATAACTCCTTTTCCGCTCACCTTTGATTCGCAGATTCGGCCATCCTTCAGTACTCGCAAATTGCCTTGCTGAGACAGCCCACGGGTCGCCAGCGCCGAGCCATGTTCGATATCATCAGGTCAGCCTCTCGAAATGACAGCCTCGGACAGTTCAGGTCCCTCGATCTCGGTGGGGTAGGCGGACCGCGAGCATACGGACGGCAACATTCACATGACCTTATACTACTGGAGTCGCAGGAGGAAGAGAACGACGCCCTGTCTCGACTTCTTGTCCAGCCGCTGCTGACCATGTTTCACTTCTTCTGAAGGGTGAAGAAGGTATGCATCAGTTCAAGAGGCCTCGGCGCTGCACACACCATGTAACGATGAGGCAAATAGGAACCGATGCCGAAGGATCTAGAGAGTCAACCAGAAGGAGACAACAAGACCAACACATACCTCTACACACAGAGCCAATACCAAGCGCTGAACCACGTGGTAGGAGCTGTGTTTAGCGCGCTCACCCCTACCATCTCCATGGTCATTCTCTATTGTATCGAGAGTATGAACGTCAAGGTCGCGCTTGTATGCCTCTTTACGGTTATCTTCTGCTTGGCCCTAAGCACACTCAGCAAAGCGCGGCGTATTGAGATTTTCGCCGCCACGGCAGCGTAAGTCACTGTTGAAGGCCATGCGTGTGGTGAATACTACTGACTATCTTACTTCAGGTTTGGGAGTGTGCAGGTTGTCTGGATAAGTCAGACGAATCAGTGAGTGAGGAGTATGACTGGCATAGGAGCCATCCTCAGAAATAATGTTCTTGCCTAGCGAAATGCAACTGTTATCGAAGGCCATTCAGTTGCGGCTGGAGTCGAGGACTCGGCACTATTCTTCAGAGATCAGATGTTCCGCCGCTTTTGGCTCGAGCATCAAATTCTAGTGGTCGCTGGTGATTCACAGGCGAGGCTCTCGGAGGGATTGCCCGTCATGAATCACACAACCATTGGTGGGTGACTCGAAGTAACAACAGGGGAATCACCAAGACGGACAGAATTGACTCAAAGAGGCATTGCACGGTTTCAGGATGCAGAATCTATCCACTTCCGTTGTAGATAAAATGCCACGATTCCTTCATGATGCCCACCAACCCCGGGAAAGGGGTCACAAGCCAGACCATCGCCACCAACATATTCTTAATCGCTACGAGCGCATCATAATACACTGAAGGAAACGAGTTATGTATCCTTATAAGAGGATTAAAGGTTCGTTTGTACTTTGTACCTAGTTATTAATCTTTTCGGTCCGGCACGACCTTAAATTATATTTGAGACTTAATATTTGCGGGATAGATCTTTTATTTAACAGATTAATTATTAAGTATTAACTTTATCCGCCTTATATTTCTTTTAATTTAGTTACCTTGTGTCATTTCTTATCCGATTTTAGTTATGCTTTTCGAATTAACTTTTTCTTTTTATCTTCTAGTTATAACTAGACGTTTTTGATATGCTTTACTATAAAGCGAAATTTTTTATCGGCTTTAATTTTTTTAAACTACGTTTTTACGTTTTTATAACCACGATTTATTTCGATCTTAGCTTTTATAATTTTAAGTTATTAAATAAGTTTAAAAAAATCGAAAATCTTTACTTTAATAAAAAGTAAAGCTGCCGTTTTTCCTTATCGTTATAAGAATCGATATAAAAATAAAACTTTTAATTAACTTTATAGCTATTACTAAATAATTTAAATTTATACGAACTTTTTATGAATATAGTTTCAATAAAGGCTTTAATTTTAAATTCAAATTTTCGAAGAAAAAAAACCCAAAAAACTTTGTAAAAACTAGCGACTTATTTTAAGCTATAACGTGTAGCGTAATGCGATATTCGGCGCGTTTTAACAATATTCCCTTGAAATAAATATATATAAAAATAATTTTAAAAACAAGATATTTCGAACAACATTTAACTTTATAAGTAAAACTTTACGCGCATGTTATTCGGCATATAACATATTGGCTTAAGCTTATAAACGCTATTTATAATTAAGGTTTTAATAAACTAAGATAATTTGTAGCGTTTTATTTTAATGAACTTAACGTATAGCATAGAGGCTTTGCATTTTATTATCTTCTATATTATTCACGTTTAATTCTTACTTTCGGTCAAAATCCTTGAAAAAATAAAAATAAAAATCGTTACTAATCTTTCCTTGCGTGTTGCACGGTATGATTGCGATTTATCTCGTCTAATTTTAGAGCTACCAACCTCCACCCGAGCACCAGCACTTGCGTCTTACGGAATATTATTTTTGACCTTGATAATAGAAGCGGAGAAAGCCGACCGCGCAAGACAAATAGTATGCGAGGCTGAACGATTACAAATTGAAGGCAGAACTGAAGAATGTTACGAACCAACAAGAAGGACAAAGGACGAGGCCCATTGACAGGCCCAACAGGACAGAATGGGAATAGGAAGAAGCCGTAGGAAAGCACGGACCATACGAAGGGGACGGATCACGGGATCAGAAGCATCACGTGATGGATATGATGGATCAGGAGCATATCCACTTCATCAGTAAGGGAGAGATTAGATATATAAGGATGAACATTTCCTAGCTAGACAGATAGACAGTCTCTACCTCAGTGATCAATCTAAGCATCTTAGCCAACCCTAAGGTGGGAGAAATCTCCTGACGACTCGACTATTCAGTGATTCCCTGGATCAGACCAAGCCCCAGCATCTGAGTGTCTTCTAGTTGACAGAAGCCTCTATCGTCCTTTGTGTTGACTTACCTCAGAACATAAACCCTATAGAACCCTTTAGGCTTATAGGTTAGACGGCTCGTCACAAAGAAGAAGAAGAACTTGAAAAGACAGCTCAGTCCAGCCAACTGAAGAAGGGAGCCCAGTCCGATCAGAAGTACGCAGGTTAGTGATCGAGTTCCTCCTCCTCTTTGGGCTCAGTGCTAAGCCAAGACAAGCCGGAGTCGAAAAAGTAGACAATTGTTGGATATCATACCAGGCTGAGGCTTTCGGGGCTGAATGCGCTAATGGGTTTAGCCTCAGGGCAGTCAGCCCACCCTCAGGCCACCAGGATCCTGGCGCCATTATCGTATGATTATCTGGTCACCCTGATGGCACACCTGTACATATGGGGGCTTCTCCCCCAGAGATCTTCTTCTCTTTCCTTTCAATACAGAACGGTTTGAAATCTCACAACAATACACTCGACAACATTGGCAGCTCTATGTCTAGACTGGAGACGGTGTCTCAGTTCATGATATCTTTGCGGAGTGGTATGCTTCACAGGTGGTGCTATGTATTGATGAAGCCTTGCTAACGATGATTGCCAGCACTGGACCACACACGACACGGCTTGACGGGACTTCCAGACACCTAAATGGGAAAAGTTAGAAGGGCTAGATATCTACGCCGAAGGAAGCTCTCGCTGAGGCAGAATCTGGTCATGCTCCCGGACGTCGTTTCGAGGCGATGCTTGGACTAATTAACGGCTGGTGTCCGGATTGAATGAATGGGGGTTGTCGTAGGAAGTTGGCCACTCGGGGTTAATAGTAATACACCATCTTGTGCGGCCCACGGCAAACACCTCGCTGGCATATATTGAATGACCGAATACTTCCACTATGAGCTGGACGGTCCTGACAGGATAGTAGACAAACTTGTATCAAAGTGCGCCCATAGAGTAAATATCTAATCGGACGCCGGCTCTATAATAGAGTACAAATTATAAGGATAAATCGAGACCGGCACAGGTTACCGCTCTGACATGACTTTTAATGAGGCGGAGCCCGCCCTTCGAACGCATCGATGAAAAATCGGGTCGTTCCAACCATGATCTGTTGACCGAGGTCTCTTTGTGCTTTGGTCGTTCTCCTATGTTGGTGTCATCGATCGCAGAACATCGCCGACTATCGGACTAGAGCCTACTGAGAGCACCCAAGGAGCCTTAACCAATGAAGGCAAGCCACAAAGTGCAACATCTTTCATGATGATTCGAGGCGTCTCATGGGTTCTTGGGCCAGGGGCATCTGGCCCCGAAATAGTTCCCCAATATTGCACTTACTCGTACCTTAACCGCAGCCTGTTCAGCTCATAATATATGCCCAACGCCAGTATGTCATACCACTAGGCATTGTACTCCAAGGAACTTGACTCACTTGAAGTTTCCGGCCCATACGATATGCGAAAGGAAGGGTTTAGTATTGAGACAGGGTCAGCCTTTGTATCGAAAGACTTGTGTCTGGGAAAACTCAGGCGCCAGCATATTTTGATCAGGCATCAGGCACAAATTTGCTGAAGTATAAATGATCAAACCAAGAAGCCCATTTTATTCTACTTTCATTCCATGATATAGTATCTCTGCGGTCGACACTTCAACAATGCCGGCCATGGGATCAAAATCGGACACGGATCTGTGTACCGGCGGACCCCGATTCAAGTTCGAGAGACTCATTGTCTCGGAACCTTCAGGCGTAGCGTTGCAGTTCAAGGAGCATGATGGTAGGCGCTTCATAGTCAAGACGAGCGCCCCAGACCAGCAGCGAGCCATGAAGAAGGAAATTGAGTTGCTTGAGGTAAGTTCTCTTGGTGGCATACGAGACAGGTGATGATCATGATAGAGTACATACTGAACATCGTACAGCAACTCAAAGGAGCAGAACACATCGTCTCCCCGATCCTGAGCAGTCGAAACCCCCTAGTGCCTGGGAAAGATGAACGGCACGGCCTTGACGTCCCCTTCGTCATCATGCAGTGTCTCGAAAACGGCACATTGGAGCAGTTTCGCTACAGGATTCATAAGCACAAAGGAAGGTATTCGATAGGATATATACCGAACCGGATACTCTGGGCTATCTTTCTTTGCAGTATGTAACTCCTTACTACGCCTACAACTAAGAAGGTTCTGACAGCTATCCAGAGATCAGAGCATGTATGGCGATGGCATACCCCCAGAGTGCAAGCCCCGGCAAGCCAGAAAAGCCCGACGAGAGGACTCCAGATTCGATAGCACACTTGAACATGCACGCCGGCAACTGTAAGCTCTCCAATCCTACGCATATGCACGCCTTTGTTATGCCCAAGAGGAAACGACTAACGGAAGGGAAGTCGTGTTTGACCAACCTGAGCCAGGCGAGGGGGAACATTCAACAGTGCCTCCCTTGAAGCTGCTGGGGTTCGGCTTCGCAAGACGGCTAGGACACAACATATGGCCAACGCGGGGTCCGCCAACAATGAGGCCACACACATTTGATGTCGTGATGGACCTGTTTACGGAGTGCGTATCGCCCTCATGCCTTCCTTGCGCATATGTGAGATACTGACATTACACGGTAGTGAATCTGAGCGCGGGAAACGCAATTGTGGAATGGATCAGAACCTGCTCGACGTCGGCGTGGTGAGTTTTTATTACACCCCTGCCGCTCATTCTCCCATGTGGCATAAATCACACTGACCAACGATACATCCGTCACAGCAAATGGTCTGTTTGATAACCCAATTCTCCTACCCATCAGTGTCGCATGTCCGCGAGGTCACCATGGATGAGTTTTATTTTCGTTTTCCACCACACCTCGATCCCGAACTCAAACGCTTAGTCCAAAGGTGTCTGGCCGGCGAGCCCTATAATAGGCCCAGGCTGGAAGAGCTGGCGGGCCTTATCGACAGCGGAGTCTTCTCCAAGACGGCAAACGACTATGCAGACACTCCGAACAGGTATTATGAATCTGACCAGAATATTCGCGATTTCGTCCAGCGATATATCTTGGATGCCGAAACCGCGCCGCTGCCTCTCCTAGGCGCGTGAGACGATTTCTTGTTTTCCCATCAGATCTCGAGCGGCTGGATATTGGTGGATGGAACGGTCTGGTGCTTGGCTTGTCGTGTACTTCGTGTGGCATACTCTTTTGTTGACTACCGGACCCAGAGTGCTGACAGCCGACCTATAACCCCCTCCCAACCAGGGCGTCCCAAATCACATCCCCAGGAGAAAAAGAGCACAAGGCCCGGAAGTTCTAAAAGGAGTGGAGACAGGGTCAAGGAATTGCCAGCCCACGAGGTATAATATTGGTATCACCCATTGTATTTAGCTTGCTAGATGTGGTGGACACCCTAGGGAGAGCTGGGAACTGCTGCGTAGCAGCAGTACTCCAGCCGTTGTATAACCGTCAAATAGTCGATGCTTCTCTCTGGTGGCTTATCTTTCACATAACCACCTGATATAAGCACTTCTCTCTGGTGGCTCGTCATTCACACAACCAACCACCTGGCACCAGAACAGCTTCCTGGTGGACGGAGTGGCTGGAGTGAGCTTCCTGGTGGGCTGAAGGCAGCCCAAGTCCTGTTGCAGTCGTGGTATGAGCTACAGCGTACGGTATGATCATATTCAGAAGCCACATTAGAAATAAATAAATGCCTTTGACCTGGTCGCGGTGCTAATTTTGTTAATGACCGTTCTCTGCGCCTTCACTCTAACTTATAACGTGACATTTGCCCACTCTTCTCGCCGTAGTTATCTCAACAAGAGAGAGAAACAATACTAATAATTCTCTAAAAGACAGTATGGAACACGATAAAAGTACATCTATCTGACCGATGAGTCAATGAAGAGCACGGTAATCCGACCGGTCAGCCCCGTCGCCCATACAGAGGAGATAGCGCATCTCCTCCATTCAATGCTGAAGGTTCCACGTCTTGTGGGCGAACAGGTCGAAGTTGTGGGACTCGGTGGCCGACTGCTTCTTGGCGTGCAGGTCGGCGAGCTTCATGCTGCCCATCTTCTGCGTCACGCCGTTGGTGGTGGACGGCGACGACGTGCTGCTGCTCTTGCTCTTCGCGACCTGCGCCTCGGTGGCCGTCTGGATCTTCTGGCCGAGGTCGGCGTCGACCTTGGCGAACATGGCTAGATGGGAGATGATCAGGTCAGTCACTATTCTCAAACAGAGAGGTCAACGAGACCAAGGAGGGAACTTACCGTATGTAGCCTTGCGCACTGACTCCACCGCGACGGAAAGATGTCCGGCGACGTTGCTCACGAAGTTGGCCTGGCCGTTGGGGTCGCCGGGCAGCGTCTTCTGCCAGAAGATGCGCGCCTGATCGTAGTCGGCGGCGACGACCTGGGACTGGAAGTCCTCGACGGTGCCGAGCCAGTGCTCCTCGTCGGGCTGCGCGTACTGCGCCGAGACGCCGTACTGGAAGAACGACGACGGGAAGTAGTTTGGCGTCGCGCCCAGGTTGTCGCCCAGGCTGGCCGCACCGTCGCGGTTCACCGGGTTGAAGCTGCGCGCCGGCCTGTTGACGGGCAGCTGGATGAAGTTGGTGCCGAGGCGGTGGCGCTGCGTGTCGGCGTATGCTAGGGAACGGGTCTGGAGGATGGGGTCTGGCGACAAAGCCCAGCCGGGAACGAGGTTCGTAGGGCTGAAGGCGCTCTGCTCGCTCTCGGCGAAGAAGTTGCCGACGTTGTTGTCCAATACGATTCTGCCGAATTTTCTCAGGGGGAAGTCCTCGAACGGCAGGGTCTTGGTCGCGTCAAAAATGTTGATGGGGTACTTGGCCGCCTTCTCGGGGTCGATGATCTGGGCGTAGACATCCCACGAGGGCGTGCCCTTGTTCTCCAGCTCGTTGAAGAGCGAGCGGGTCTGGTGGTCGGGATCCGTTCCGGCCACTGTCGCCGCTTCAGAAGCGGTGAAGTTCTGAACGCCAGCATTCGTCTTGACGTGAATTTTTACGTACACAAACTTGCCGTCGGACTTCGTGAAGCGGTAGCTGTTGATGCTGAAGCAGTCGGCGTGTTGAAAGTCTACGGGGGTAGCTCGGTCGCTGAAGAGGAACATCAGGAAGTGGATGGCTTCCTGGTTGTTATTGAAGTAGTCCCAGAACTGCGTGTACGTTAACATCCCGTGCTTAAACCCGTAGGGCCATGTTCTAGATGAAGAAGGAAAGGGAACAACAAAGCTTGTTCCCGAATACAAGGCGCAGGGTCTTGGGACGGGATGTTTTCATACGTACCATGCTATGGTCCGGCAGGCCAGATTTAGGATTCCGCTTAGTAGCGTGGGTGAATGATGGGAATTTGGCACCATCGCGAATGGGGAACACAGGCGTGGAAAGGAAAAGCCAGTCGAGGATACCCTCCTCAGTTCTGAGCTTGAAGGCAAAGCCTCTGGTATCACGGACTGTCTCAGCAGATCCTCGCTCGCCAGCAACTGTGGAGAAGCGTGTGAGGAGAGGCGTCTTCTTGCCGACCTTGTTCAGGAAGGCGGCGCTGGTGTACTCGGAGATGTCGTCTGTGACCTCGAAGTAACCGTAGGCATTGAAACCTCGAGCGTGGACAAGACGCTCGGGGATGCGTTCATGTGTGACGTGCTGGATGAGCTCAAGCAGGTTGATATCCTGCAACAGCAGCGTGGCTCTCAGTTGGTTGCCGATGCGCTGGCTGGCTGCAGGTCTTTGCACGGGAGCACCTATTCTGGTTTAGCTACGATTGAGAGAATAGCTTAGCCTGAGACAACTTACCGTTCATGGTCGTGATGAAACTTCCCTCATGGTTAGATTCATGTGGAAACTCAGGTTGTTCGCCATTCGTCGCGCCATTCGTCGCAACATTCTGGGTTCCGTTCATCGTGCCGTTCTAACACCAATGAGCATGAGTAAATATGAGTATGTCAGCAAAGGTAACTCACTGTTGCTGAGGGGGCCATGATTCTTGGAGAGTCTGCGTTATGAGGGACAGTTTATGACTATATAGTTAGCTTTTTCTAAGAGTATGTTTAGCGGTACTTTCAAGTCGTAGAAAACACGATGCCATGGCTAGTTTATATACTTACTCATGAAAGTCCTCCGTGCTCTCTCATAATACATGCGCTCAGCCTCGCTGTATAATAAGCAACGGGCCAGATCAGGCATTCATGACGTGGCGACGCCAGTAGGCATCGTCGCTACAGCCACCCGCTGTCAATATCTCAGGGCTAAATGACCTGATGGTGCCATCGTGACCTGAGGTGAGAGTAAGCTGAGGCTGAGAATCTCACTCAGCTCCAATATTGACGATGGATACCAGCTCCCCGTGAGCCATATCACAACATATGATCGGAAAAGGCAGTGCAAGGTCTTCCAGTCCTCAACCGTGGCGTTGGAATGGACCGTATATAGGAAGAATATCAGCCTCCTGGGGGTCGAGAGGGTGGTCAGCCGTCGCGCCACCATGGATACGAGGGGATGGACCACGCGAGTCCGGCACGGCTACCCGTCAATCGTACGCAGTCTTGTGTCATACCGGTAAGGCTGAGGGACTCTTCGCAAGACTCGTCCTAGGTACTCTGGACTATACCAGGAAGGGCTGGATTGATCAGGGGATGACAGATGTTCATCGGGGTGACAAACGTTGACCGGGGGTGACACGCTCACCGGGCAAAGCGTCAATACACGGCCAATACAGACGGACCGTGGCTATGCTGACCTTTCGATGCAGCTGATCCACTCATACTCAGCTGCACAAAAGTGAGCACAGCTGCCGCGGCCACTGGCGGATGGGATCCAAACCCTAGGTGAGCCGCGATGACTCGGGATTTGATGCCTGTCAATTTCGTATTTGGGGCGCTCTTGACCGACGTCCTGGGAGCCTTTGGCTGATCAGCTGGGGCTGGCTGAGGAAAGGACACTCAGAGGCCTTTTCTTGGTCTCCAGAAACTGAGCAATTTGGGTCCCCAGTATCCTGATGGTGCCTCGAAGGTTCCTCTTCGAAAGGACAGATGTAAGCCTCGTCACGGATGCGCCAGCCTTAGAGCTGCGGTGAGTAAGATTCGCCATGACTGAGCGACCCGCATACAACAACGCTCTCGACCATTGCTTGCTCCCGGCCGAGTCGCTCGAAGATCTCTTGTGGCTCGCTTGAGTCATAACTGTAGCGTCCCAGCACTTGAAAATAGGGGCTCGACGGTGATGGCGAAAGTATTGTGGTTATAAAATTTGTTCACCACATCTTCCTGCGGGTGTACATGGGTTGTGTAAACAGGTAAGTGCATTAAAATGCAACGTTGAGGAAGGAATAAAATCGGCGACTTGCAGGGCCTGCAGGAGCTGAAGGCGAAAAAGTTGTTCCGACCGGATGCGAGTTCCCGTCTGTTTCCTTCTCACAATTCACAGTCCCGTCGGTACGGGTATTTGTAATCCAGAGTTGCTCACCAGTACCGAGCAATAAATCCGGACTCCTGGGAATCCCTCATCCAAACTTGGCCACAAAATGGTTATCACCCGCAGCCAAGCGAGGTCACGGGCCTTCACATGGCTATTGTACCCTTTCCCCCCGAAGCCCGCCACATGGTCCTGACAACAACAATCACATGGCACATGAACCCCGGATGGGGCTCCCACGCGTCCGTATGTATTGCATCACCAACCCCCGCAGAATGAAGCTGGAGTCGTCCTGTCTCGACGACCTCGCCCGGATCGCCACGGCTCGATGTCGTACGCCGCATTACACAAACCACGATAACCTCCTGTTGCACAAGAAAAGGCCGGCGTCGGCGTGCGCCCCGCCCCACTTTTTAGAACCCGTCTGTACGGTTCACCGACCGAATCCAGAAACTCTAGTCTCTGGGCCACCGTGTCCTGAGCCGATGGCCGGCGGACCATAGACTGACGTTGGAACCGAATGCGTACTCGCCAAGCGACTGCGCGCATTGGTTTAGGAACATCTACCTGTATTCCGACGACGTGGGGGATGAGGGGGGAGGCAATGACGAGGAGACGGAGGCGTGGAGGACCGGAGCTCGGTATCACAGCCCGAAACACGGTTGCATTAGTTTATGGTCGACAACTACACATGCCTCCATGGACAGAGTTGCATAGCTCTCCAGACCTACTAGGATACCCGAACCGTTGCGTCAGGTCGTCGCAGTCTCCAGCCTCGCCATCCACCGACAGTTGCGGCGTTCAAGCCCGGAGACATTGTCTAAGTATTCTGATCCACAGCCTCGATGGTCTGGAGCATATATCATGTGAGCTGTGGCCGCCATCCGGTGACCCTGTGAGTAGAACGCTCTATGATCGCAGTACCTACCCCCTCTTGTTTCAGCAGGGTTCCTTGCTGCTGCTTTTGCTGCAATGAAAATGAATCCCAACCCGTCCGTTGCTAATGGCGAGAGCTAGGTGTTTCTGGCCTGACACTATGGCTGCTTCGGCCACTCTCAAGAAATTGATGGTATTCGAGGACACTTTTGAGTCCTATCGTCCAAGTCGACTCGCCTCTCCGCAGTCTGATTCATAACTGTACCCGATGGCTTGATTCGACTCTCGCAAGTCAAAGACTTGGCTTAGAACAACTCGAAGCATCCTTCTTGATCAATGCCGGGGTATCTTTCAATGGTACCAGCCGATGTGGACATGGCCGCATTTACGGTCTCTGGCTCTCATGACGCAGACGTTGGAAGATGACTGGCAAAAATGCAACTATCTCCAGGGCTTGCTCTGCCGAGCCAGCGTCCTCGCGCGGAAAATGCCCCAGCTGACCGCATTCGTACTCTGGAACGGTGGGAAAGCTCATGACTGCGCTTTCATTTGTGAGATGGGCAACGATAGAAGCAGTGCCTCGCTCACTTGGCGCGGCACGTGGCGTCTGGAGTTCAGACCTGCTGAGGTCAAGGCGTGGCAACTTGTAGCCTCGAAGGCCACGAAGCCGCCTTACTCGGCGTAGTCTCAACTTCAAAAAAATCATGAACGTATTCAAGAGGTCATACCGATCTGGTGGGGACTCAATCCATCGTCTGCACCTACCTTGCCAGGTCGTTGAGCCCGTGTCACTCTGGAAAATCCGGATGGAAGCGTATGATCTGGAGTAGGATAATGTTGCATCGCAGCCTACTGTTCAGTATCTATCATAGAGTGCTCGCTAGTTACTCACATGCTCACTGGTCGTGTTTCCGCTGGACCGCTCCCTCGGGACGAGCATCGCTAGATAGCTCATGCAACATAGCAGCTGAAAGGAGCAGTAACGTTATCGGCGGGAAACATATTTCCTCCATGATCTCCCTGATCTGCCGGGTTATTTTCGAAGGGTGAAGTACCTCACTCGACACCGCCTTGTTAGTATCGTGCTAGGCTGATAGCGTGCGATGCAAGAGGACGACACCGGTAGCTCTGCAGTGTACAACATACTCCTGGTAGCAGAGTGTCGATGTGGAAAGGACGTCGAAGAGTAAGGAGTCCCCATTAAGTGAGGCTAACCTGCTCAAAAACCCCGGCAACTCGATCAGGCAGGCACAGCACAGCATCGCGGCCAAGGTCATGTCTGGACAGGTCATCTCCTCATGCTTCATTGCAGCCACCCGCGAACTGAAGAATAAACAGCCGAGGACAGAACCACTCTGTGACGGTCCCATGATACCAAACAGTGACCCCTCTAGAGTTTGAACGGGCTCGTGCTTCCCTGGATGATAGCCACGACGGCCGCGGGAGCACTTCACAGCGCCAAGTAATGGAAAACCTGGTGGACTCCGCGCCGACAGCAGTGCTCGATGCGAACAGCTGCGACAATGCTGCCAGCAGAGGATGTCTCACCGGTCCAAGAAGTCTTCCTATCCGTATCATAGTTCGCTTGGCCCAGTCGATGACGACAAGAACAAGGCCAGCCCCAAAACCGCGAGTTCTGTTCCCTTCTGCACAGCGACCATACCTTACCAACCCAGCCAGTGGTACCTAGTCAAGCCTTCGAGATACTTAGCAAAACACAGTGAAATAAGTAGCGACATGGTGGTTATCCCAGTCAATCGATCCCGGCATGACTGTTCATACCTACCAGATGCTTTAACATATACGAGTTCTTATCTCAACCGTTTGCCAGTTACTGATCCCGAATGCGAGGAGTTCAGGACTGACATCAACACCAGCTCGACCGAACACACAGCATCACGTCAAGCCAAATCCATAGGTTACCAACCCGCATCAGGTCCGTCTGTCTCCATGCCGTCACCATGCCAAGCGCCGCGCACCCGAAACCTCATACCTTACGTCCTGCCCATCTCCTACCACGGCGAGAGAACGACTTGACATACAACGGTGGAGAAGTCCGATGTTTCTAACCGCTCGCGAGTAAATCTGGGTTCGATTCCCAGTTATGTCACCAGAGATTCAAACTTGAATTGGCCAACCAGGTATATTGATGTTATTATGTCTGTCTTTGTCTTGGGCTAAGTACCCCGCCACCACTGGCCGTAACCTTCAGTCTGTCATATGACTCCTAACAAAGCAGACTCACTCATTGATAATAGACGTGGCTCATATCAAGTCAAGTCCAGTCCATCAAAGGAAATAAGTCGAGCCAAGATAAAAGACAACAGAAGCTTGCTTACAGGGATCGTCCCGGTTCAGCTCCCAGCACTATCCAAACCGTAGCTAGGTGCCGGCTGAAACTTGATGGGCGCTGGGATGGCTGGGATGGCGAGTGGCGCTCGTTGACGGTTGCGCTGGCCAGCGCAAGGTTGCATGAACGGTGTGGAGACAGGCATGGACGCTGTGACTTGTTCTGGAACATAAGTGCATTGCCGATGATCCTGGGTTATAAATATTCTCGAAGCTCAATCATCGCCTTGGAAGATGAGTACAGGGTTGCAGTGTGCCTCGCAATTCTGGTAGTCAAACGTCTTGTGACAATCGCCCCTGGCATGGTATGTACGGTACACCTGATCGTGAGACAAACCGATCCTATACCATGGTGGCTCAAGTATCAAGCATAGTGAGATGTAACTTAGAACAGTGATTGCTCTTGTTGATCTTTATGGACAAATCCAACCTATTTTAGGCCCTCATCGTCCACGCTCGTCTTCTCTGCCTTGGTATAACATCATCACAATCATCCACCCCTTGACCGGCCTGCAAGCCTCCGCAATCAGGCGGGAGTGCCTGGCCCGTTTCAACCATTCCCAAGGTGCTCCGGAGGCCGTAGAAAAAAGAAGGAAAAGAAATAAAGGGACCGACGTCACCGCGATTCCATAATTAAACAAAATATGTAACCCGCCATGACTTTAGATGCAAGGTCCTCCAGTCTTCCGTATGCTTCCCGGATCCCATGATCGATGCCGCGAAGCCAAAGGAGGCGATGTTGATAAAACACTGGAGGAGAGGTATGTGGGACAGCCCAGGCGTAAAACAAACACATGGGAAGAAGATCCGTTTGCCAATTCGTCGAAGGGATACAGGTCAGTCATTAGCCAGATCTACAACAATACCGGCAGCGTCGGGTGTGAGGTCGTGGTGGGTATTTTGGGTTTGGGGTTTCTCTTTGTCGAATTCTCGTAATACGACATCGAGATCAGATAAGGCCGCATAGACGGAGGTTCTCTTGGATGATGATATCTATGGAGAATTTAGTCAGTACGGAAATGTTGTTTGTTTCATTGTGGCTGCTGCTTACCGTTAACCGCAGCCATCACGAAGCGGATCTGTGTTGTGTCGGTTGCGCAAGTGAAATGTGTGTAGATCTGCTTTGTCTCGTGTTGATTCAGGCTGACGAATCTGTTGAGGATGTAGTCGCAAGCGGCCGCATAGTCATCACCACCCTCGTAGTCGGGGAAGTAGTTCTTCATTGGGCTGACGGGCAGCTTCTCCTTGAACCGATCGATCTTGTTCAAGAAGAGGATGATCGAGGTCTTGATGAACCATCTTGAGTTGCAGATGGAGTCGAACAGGGTCAATGCTTCTTGCATACGGTTCACTGTCTCATCTTCGAACAGCAGCTGATCGTACTCGGAAATGGCAACCAGGAACAGAATGGTGGTGACATTCTCGAAGCAGTGGATCCACTTCTTTCTCTCCGATCGTTGACCACCAACGTCGAACATCCTGTAGGTGAGGTCTCCGATGATGAAGGTCGTTTCGGTGATACCAGTAG
The DNA here is from genome assembly GCA_963556695.1 of Anthostomella pinea. NCBI lineage: Eukaryota > Fungi > Ascomycota > Sordariomycetes > Xylariales > Xylariaceae > Anthostomella > Anthostomella pinea. The sequence continues at coordinate 1,503,630 of CAUWAG010000008.1, read as the reverse complement.
TCTTGACACGAGAGCGGAGGACGTCTTGGTCGTTGGGCATATAGTCAGGAGCGGCGATGCGGGCAATGTTGTCAAAGTAGCTTTACGCTGCGGGTTAGAATCGCTTCCGAGAGGCCTAGGGGATAGTCACTTACTATCGGGCTGAGTCATTCAATTGGTATTCGCGCGATCGCTTGAAACACTCCTGGACACCGCGGTCTTTCCACAGAGCCTCGATGGCATTGCCGACCTCGGGAGGTAGGACATCGCCTTCGATCTGGGCGGGTTGCATGAAGATAGTCTGGACATGGTACTCCATCCGTTGGTCTTCCAGCGGTAATTCGAGAGACTCCATGGCCTCGAGAATGACACGCATCGACTGGACGGTGTTGCTGAAGATGATCTCCTTGAAGGATTCGCGCTCGTCGCGCGAGTAGCCGCCCTCGTGAATCAGCTTCATCTGCTTCAAGATGGTTGACTTTCCGGATTCACCAGCACCTGCGCATAGGCTGTTAGATATGCTCAGGACAGGGTCGTGACGTGCGACATCGACGTACCCAGAAGAAGCATCTTGATCTCGTTCCGCTGCATCATCTTGTCCCGCTTCAGCTGGTTCTCAATCTCCTCGTTGCGGGCCTTGCCCTCCTTCTCCTCTGTGCTCATTCCGCAACCCATCTTGACGAATGTGTGAGGCGCCCCGAAGATATAGATTACCGCGAGAAGTGACGGATCGGAGTGAAAATGCCAATCGCAGAGGTGCTATGTCGCAAGGAGGCTATCGACTATGCAGGCCAATGATTAGCAAGTTGTTCCAGGCAGATTCCCTGCGTGGGCTGCGCGGCGCGATGATGGAGGTTTTGGTTGAAGCGGCGACGTCTCGCCCCGAAAGGGGACGGTGTTGACTGAGTGGCGGTGTTTATACACTTGACACACCCTCCCTCACCAGCGTCTGGCCATGCTGCAGAGAGGAAGAGGCAGTGCGAATGAAGCAGTGATTGTTTGATGCGGGCACAGTCTGCTGCAGCGGGCGATGCGCAGGCGCAATAGGGGAAGTAGAGAATGATGCTGGTGTTGCCGGCGTGGTGTTGTTGACGGTGCAATGTGGTGATGTCGACGGTTGTGATTAAGGTTCAGAGAGAGGGCATTGACAGACTTACCAGGAAAAGCGACGCGATCAGGTCAACAGCAAAGTCGCGACAGGAAGAAATGGCGATGGATGCACCCGGTACGGAAAGACAGTGGTTGGGGTGAAGGAAGGTCGACGAGACGGGAAGAGGAAAAGGAAGAAAAGGTGGTGGTGAGGGATTGGGCCAGGTCAAAGATGCAGGTGGACGGCAAGGAGAAGTGGAGTGAAGTTGGAAAAGGGTGCTGGCGCTGGCGCTCGGTCGGGGTGTCTGGGCCTGGCTAAGGGGTGCTAGCAAGTCAGGCTGGGCGGGCGGACAACCTCGATTCCAGGGGACTGGAGGCGTAAAGTCACGGGCTGGTAAGGCTAGCTGGCCCCTGGGAGATGTGATGGGCTGCTGCGTTTAGGGGCCTGAAGGCTGAGTGTGAGAGCTAGCGCCGTGCTGGTGCCTGCCTCCACTGCAAGTGATCAATTGCGAAAATGGGGACGGGCTGGTGGGGTACCGCTTGGTCAGGGGGTCCCATGAGATTGAGAGTGTCTTGGCCCAAAGAGGCTAGATCCATCACGGATGATGCGAGGAGCAGCAGGCGCCATGCCCGAAAGACACTAGTCAAATGAATAGTGGCCCAATTGAATTAAGAGCCATCTCAAACCTCCTGAGTCGTCCTCAAAAGTCCCCCACTCCCCGTTATCCTCCCAGCTGCCTCCCTGCCTCCTCGGCATGAGTTCCTACCGCTACCGCACCTACCCCTTCGCCGCACTGTGTTCTACTTCTAGGCGTTCTTCTTCTCGACATGGTCAGCGCTGCAGGACGACGCACATGAAAAAAGCCTCGTTCATAGGACTATCGTCGTCCTACCTTGCCTCTATGTGCCGTTCAGTCTCATCATGTAGGTCGTTTCCCGCTGCAAGCCCGGGGCGTTGTCTATGGTCTTAACATGTTCAAGGTTGACATCAAAAGCAGCAAAGTCGCTTTCCATCACGTCCAGCGGATCTCCATCACTGGGTGATCTGCACGCACTTCCAACTCACGACCGACCAGCTTGTGTTAGCGCGCGGAACCATCATCGATAACTTTTAGGTGGGACTTCAGGATTCGAGGATCTATCGACGGCAGAAGACTGGCTACCACGGAGAGCACGGCAATAGCTTCACTTCTAGTTGACCTTCTCTCCATTGTTATACTTGATCAGACTCCAGAGGCCCATCGCCGCCGGGTATCAGAGAGCCACATCATCCAAGCACGACTGCACTATCTTCAGGATCGCTTTTATTAGTGCCAGCAGCCTGTCGACCTAACCGTCTAGCAGTCGACCTCTCAGCTGTCAAGATGCCAACCTGCAGCACGCCTTGTCTTGGTCCTGTTCTGCGGGTTCAGACCAACGGACACGGATATCAGCGAGGGTCAGGAAGCCTTCCAGGCCTTCTTGATGCAGGTGGAATCGAGTTTTCTCCCTTGCCTGCCACAACCCACCTGAGCGAGGTGCTCTATGTTTAACCACTCACAATTACAGGGCCATCAGCGCGGCGTCAGCATCACGTACATTGATATCTACCAGATCTCCAGCTAGATTGGGTATGATTAATAACCATCTGACAGCAAAGCCTCCGTGGTATCCCACTCGGACATCTGCCGACACGAACCAATCAGCATCAGTCTGAGCAAGATGCGAGATGTAGGCTCTGCTTACATGTCGGCTACCTACCATCTGACATGGTCAGCACCCTCACAAAACGGTTATTTATATCTCAACAGCCTCAGCTCTTCTCTGACAGACCAACCCGCCCGTCCGCGGCACAATCGTGATAGACAGATCAGAGTTTATTACAGTATCACAGTCTAGGCCTTTGACTGTGTCTTGACTCAGACCCTGCTCCGTGGCCCGGACCGCCCAATCGCGTCCGGCCTTTGACTTTCGAAGACAGGCTAGGCCAGTTCCTGGCATTATTGCGAGAGACCAGCGACAGCCACAAAGACAGGACAGTATGGGAAGCAGAGATGAGCAGCAAGTCATACGGTGAAGTATATCGTCCTGTGCGATCTGCAGAAGCTGAGAAGGTAAACCCCTGATGATAGTCGAAGAAAGAAGTGGAGTTGCTCTCGGCGCTCACGAGTCAGGACTCACGCTCATCAGCCTCCGCCGCTCGACTCCTTGGCTACCGCTACCAATTGCAAGCCTGGGACGTTGCGGCGACGATGCTGTGATGAAGAAGTCTGAAAGTTTCAAAACGATCACCCTCCCCAGATTTCACTGAAACGTCAGCAAAATTAGCCTGGATATCGTTGCCATGCGATGACAAGTCCCGCTTTCGCCGGCTCCGCCAATTGTCTCCACCTCCTCGGCATTGCCATTGTCAACTTCTTGCATTTCGAAATCAGGTGAAGCACGACTCCCCTTGCGAGCCTTCCCACAAGTTCCCAGGGCCTGACAGCGCGCATTCACAATGCATGCTTCTCGAACAATTCGACGGCTGGTGGAGCCTTTTCATTTACCTACTGTGTACTTACGCATGCACAGACATCATCAACTCGTGACTAGTAACTACAAACCTATCATTGTTCATATGCTGGTGCTGATGAACGCCTGGCGCTCACATAAGGAAATCTCATTCCATCAAATCCTCCCGCAGACTTGCAGGGACACCATTCCTCTTGCCCGGCTTCGTTGCAAGCGAACCACGACGGACCACCCACCCCTTGTAAGGGGCTTTTTTTTTTTTTTTTTGGCTATGTCTAGTCATATGATCCCTATCTCCGGGCAGGAGATCTTATCTTGACTCTTGACTGACCGCCCGCTCGAAACTCTTCATGATCCGCAGCGGAGGCTGCAATCTCAAATCTCGCTTCTTGCTTTTCTCCGAGGTTGCAATTTACGCCATCCCGACCGTCATGACACTATTCGACCGGAGGGCTTTTAGAGTGGAAAAACCTCCTAGGTTCTGCCTGGCCTGCTTGCCACATGGCCAACTAGGTTCACTCGTTTTATTCCGCTCAGATGAAACCACGTAATCCCAGACTACGGAACAGCTTCAAACAGAGGAGCTCCCCAGAAGATGCATCCGTCACAGAACCTACGTTGTCAATGTCGCAGCCGTATGTAATAATTATCAGCTGGCAATGATATTGCACGCAATACTCTGTGAGCCATGACTTGAACAATTTCTATCTATCTATCTACCTACCTACCTGTTGCAGTCCTCACCAGTATCTTGTAAAAACGACAACTCTCGCATCCACGGCAACCAACGCATAGATCGGAGTAGCAAGAACGCCGCCGTCTTGGCACTTCATATACAATCACAACGACAAGCTGGGCGTATGCATGAGGACGAAGGCAGAAACCTGACAGCGACGGCCGTCCAGCGTTGATTTCGGCAACAAGCCTGCTCGATGCTGAAAGGATGCCGACGTTTCAACGCATTGCTACGTAAAATAGCAACAGCGACAGCGACAGCGTCCATCTGCGGTCACACCCCAAATGCCGCCTCCAATCACCAGGCCAGAGACAGCGCCCGGCACTGCCGACATGCTGTCGTTCCCCGGGATTCCCTTTGTGAAAGATGCACCGAAAACCTATCGGGTTCTCAGCACTTGCCGTTAGCGAACCAGGTTGACGGTAACGTGCCTATGCGGATGATCATTGGTATACTGCCCACCGCACTGGGCTGAAGTCTCAGCTCTCGAATTATTATTAGGAACCAGTGCCAGCCTCACTCAGCCCCTATTTGCAAGTTGCAAGTTGCAAGTTGCAAGCCAAGTCTGGTTGACCAAGCTGGCGTGCTGGCGTGCTAGCCGCAGATCCATCTCCCTCCCCATCCGATTGGCATTCCGCGCATGAAACCAAGCTTTGTGGGAAAAAGCAAGGCACGAACTCCAGCCAAAACCTCGCATGCATGTTTACCCTCGTGCTGTAGTAGTCTGCTATATTTGTTATCAGAGGCTTCATTTTCGGCTCGGGGCTGATCATCACGTGTGACAATATCTTTGTCTATTGCCCTTGTGCTGTGTGTCTCGGCGCGCCGCAATTGAACAATGTCACAGTCGATTCCGCTGACGCGCCTGGGCGGGAAAGGTACGATGCATGAACCAACCCACCCTCCTGTCTGCTGTCCTGTCCTCGCGAAGCTCGACGAGTGACGCAATCTCCACATCAGGCTTCGCTTTTTGATCGCAAGCGCATGGGAGCTCCTTTGATATTGACTGGACTCAATTGACGGGTCGCAGCCTTCAACCACAGCGCCAGCAACGATGCTGAGGCCGAGTACGACCGCTTGCGCGACCAGGCGCGCGCCGAGGCCTCGAAGCGCAATAGCTGCTTTGACCGGGTACGTTACATCCGCCTACATCACCACCGAAGCTATCCAGGTCCTCGCCAGCTACATATCCATCCCGTCCCTCTATCTACCTCCCCAGCTATCTACCTCCCCAGCTATCTACCTCCCCAGCTATCTACCCGCCCCCGAGCTCGCAAAGCGCACAAGCTGACACGATGTCCAACAGGCGCACCAGGCGTACGAGCGCGGCGACGGCGCCGAGGCCAAGCAGCTGAGCAACGAGGGCAAGGCGCACGCGGCCAAGATGGACGAGTACAACAAGCAGGCGAGCGACTACGTCTTCCGCGAGAACAACGCCACGGGCCGCGTCGCCGACGACACCATCGACCTGCACGGCCAGTTCGTTGAGGAGGCCGAAAACATCCTGGAGCAGCGTATCCGCTACGCGCAGCAGCAGGGGCAGACGCATCTGCATGTGTACGGGTTCCCCCATTTCTTCTCGTCCTCTTTCTTCGTGTACAAACGTCGCAACAAAGCGCTAACGCAAGACACCACCCCCGCAGGATCGTCGGCAAGGGCAACCATAGCGTCAATCACATTCAGAAGATAAAACCTCGCGTCGAGAAGGTGTGTCAGGAGCTGGGACTACAGTATGCGACTGAGGACAATGCTGGTATTATGTACGTGAACCTGCAGGGCGGTGAGGCCACGATGCCTCCGCCGCCGCAGCAACCGTCGGGACAGCATGACGGGTACCCTGGCGGCGGCGGTGGGCATCAGCAGCCGTATCATGGGGGTCAGCAGCATGGGGGTCAGCAGCAGCAACACCATGGTGGCCAGCAACAACATGGTGGAGGCCAGCAGCAACAACAAGAACAGCCCGACCTGGCCCAGAAAATCGTCCAGAAGCTTACGAGGAAGCTGGGGGACTGCTGCGTGGTCATGTGAGATTTCTGGTTTATATGATATCCATCCCTTGGGAGGGCTTCTAGAAGTTGGATGTGGAGAAAGCGGGTTTGAGGGCAATGTGAGGTGGAATGGATGGATAAACTGTTTGGATCTTGGCTTGTTCATGTGCGAAGAACAGGTGTATAGGCACGATGTGATTCTGGCATATGTGTCAGATTACTGTTCAGATATAGCGATAATCGACGTGTTTCAATGCCAGCCTCATGCGGTGAACGTCTGCGTATCTCGTGTATGATTGAGGCAGTGACTAATAAGGTAGTCAAGAGTTGACCCATCTGTTGGACTGGTCCATGTTATACAGTTGTGCATGCTCAGAATGTGGGCGGCTAAACAGCCTCATCCCCCAAGGAGAACTGCATCATATGGTATCAAATAACATAAAAACAGGGAATCCTCGCGACATTACCTACTCCCACTTATGGGACTGACGATCTCGTCATCCCTCCTACCAACGACCGTCCTAGATCTCCCTCCCTCCTTACTTCGCGTCGCCGAGGCAGCAGCACGCATCTACAACCCAGCCTCACTCAGCACGCTCGCTCCGTTTGCGCTTATTCCTCCCCCTTTCAACAACAAGCTCCCGCAACTCGCTCATCTCGCCCAAAAGCGTCTCGCGCAACTGCCGTTCCCGCAAGACCTCGGCCTCGCGCAGCGCCGCGATGGACTCGTTCACCTCCCTCTCGGCGTGAGATGCCTCTTTGAGCTCGCGCACCTCTGTCCGCAGGTTGCGGAGCTCCTCGTACATATGGAGGAGGACCCTCGCAACGTTGGTATCGGACGATCCTGGGTCGACATGAAAGGGAGGGGGATCTAGCTTAGGCGTCTCCGTCTCTGTCTCTGCGCGGCTTGCGGATGGGAGCTTGGTTCTCCTCTGCTCGACGAAGGGGCGAAACTGAAACAGGCCATTTGACATCCCGCCGCCCACAGCCGGTTGTAGTGGTTGTTGTACCTCTCTAACAAACTCGATGGGCGACACGACCGGTGCAAGCGAGATGCCAAACGCGGCAGGATCAAACGCCGCCCTGTCGACCCTTGGGGCCCGCTGGAAGTACTCGAGCGGCACGCCCGCCTCGAGCAGCACATCATCCACATTCGCATCCGTGATGACCTCGTCCCAGCCGAACTGCTCGTACGCCACCTGCAGCATCTTGAACCGGCTCTCGTCCGCCCAGCCGGGCTGGTCCCTTCGGAACCCCATCAGCGCGCGCATGGCCTCGAAATCCAGACGGTTGTACGGGGTGCCCGTCTTGACGTGGTAGTACCGCGTGCGTATGCGCGACGTGAAGAGCTGCGTGATGGGCGTGCGCAGCTTCGTGTACGTGCGGCGCAGGTGTCGCGCGACGTGCCACCGCATCTTGAAGCACAGCGTGTCGTCGGCCTCGATCGCCAGCATCGTGCGGTGCAGCTCCGGCCCGTCCAGCGGCATCGTGAGCGACTGGTCCGTGAAGACGAGGTCGGGCTGCGCCTGGACGTGCTCGTCGGGCGCGCCCTCGTGCCATTTCGCCAGGCTGCGCACGCCGTGCTGGCGTGGTCCCCGGGGCCGGGGCGGCCCGGATCTCTTGGATGCCCGAGAGGCACGGGGTTTCCCGGATTTCTTGTATGGGCCACGGGGCCCCCTGAGTTGCTTGGGCATGCCGGCAGCGTTCAGGCCGATGGATCTCCTGCCGAGACCGCTGGCGGATGGGAGGATCTGGAACGCCTGACTCCTGTCGTCGTATCCGGACTCTGGGGCGAAAGTACTCGAGGTCACATCTGACCCGATGACAGCGACGGGGTTTGGATCTGTGACCTCGGCCATGTCGTCGTCTTCGTCGTCGTCGTCGCCGACGTCACCAAGTGCAGACTCGTGCGTCGGAGTGTCGCCAGAGCCGGAGCCCGCGGTCACGACCGAGGACGACTCATCCGATTCGTCCTCTTCATCGTCTGCTACCGGTAGAAATTGCCCCTGGTCGAAGGCAGTATTCTGATGTTTTGTCCAACGACCGTTCGCATGGTTGTCAGCCGCGAAATTGTGTGCCAACGCGTCTGGCATCTGAAAGAAGAAGTGGCTCAGCAAGGTGGTGCTACCTATCGCCGAGCGTAGTGAGGGTCTTGAATAGGGGGGCTCCGATGTACGCAAGTGGATATTGTACCTGACCAGCGGGCAGATGGATTCCAACTGTTTTCCGTCCGTTGCTGTTGAATATGTGCATCAGGTGAACATGCAATTGATTTAACGGCAGGTACACCAAATTTTGGTGTAGATTTAGTTCGGAGATCGGTGGTATAATAATCCGGTCACGTGCCACCCCCGGGGCCGCCAAACACCACCCAAAAACAATAAAATTCAGGGTGAAGGTCATTGCGAAGTGGACGGAGACGACTGCATGTGAGCAGTGAACAGCTTGACAGCGGTGTTGTATTATGGGTTCGATTTCTCCAAACCCCGGTTGACCGCATAAAGGTATGGACGGTATGGAATGATCACTGGTTCTCCTAACAAAGCCAATAGGGATTTTGCTTTTGCAAACCTTTTACTACCTATATACGTAGCCTCTACTCTTACATAGTTTTTGCTAACCAGCTGCTTGAACGCAAGTTGAAGGCTGATTGAAAGCTAGCCTTCCTCTGCTTTCACCGAAAAGTGACTATCCCTGAACTCCATCTTGCCTGAATGTAAAGTGACCTCTTAAAAGACATGCGTCGGCGGCTTAATGATGGCGCGCATCAAGCATGCCGATATCACGATCCAAGGATGCCGAGCTGGGGAGCGGAGGGAGCGGAGGGGCGTTCATCTGCTGTTGCTGCTGCTGTACCGGCGGATTGGCGGCACCCTGGTTCGTAACGGGATGTATCAATGTGCGAATCCCTGTCAATCCTCGTCGCTGACCTCTGACCTCTCCATCTTCTTTCTTTACAGGTTGCGGCAGAAACAGGTCACCTGGAGAATCCCCTCCCTAAGGTGCATCCTGTTCACTCATGACAGCTTGTTGAGCGCCCTGTTGATTTTGCTCCTCTTGTACGCTATCCTCATACTGTACGATCTGGAAAGCCAGCTGTCGTGCGGCAGCCTCCACCATGAGCATGTTACGTGACTTCTTGTCGGCACCTCTTACTTGAGCCATCGCCTGTTCGACCGTGTAGCGTACGACGGGGTCAGAAGATGCGGGAATCGAGACAAAGTTGAAGGGTGCCATGGCTGCAGGGGGTGCAGGAGCCATCTGAAAGCCAATGTTATCGCCGCCCATAACTTGACCCCCGTGCGCATTAGGATTACGGGTTTCTAGGTCACGTCAGATACTATTTCATGATCCGAGTGGAGTAAGGTGTGCCATACCGTGGAATGAACAGCGCGCGCCTGAGGCATTGAACCAGCAATTGGCGCAGCTGCCACACATCTGTCCGTCGACAATGACGCAAGAGTTCCAAGGACCATGGCCTTTGTGGCAGTTCTTGCAAGGGACTGGGGCAAGTTCGCCGGCGATGTGTGCAAACAGGGCCTCTACGTTGCTTCGTCTCTGGAGGTTGAGAGCCTGCTCCGGGCGCCGCTGTTGGGCATGGCGCATGCCAGGTTCTCTAGACAGTCGCTTCGCCAATGCGCTCTCGACGATGACATTGTCGTAGCCGGATTGCTGCGCATAGCTCTCTGTGGTGTGTGGTCCCGCCTCTCCCTCGACATGAGGGTCACCAAGGTCGGGGTGTTGGTCGATGGGGTTACCCTGCACACTGCTGGCGAGGATGCTGGCTGCGGTCAGGTCGAGCTGTTGTTGCTGCTGCTGATGCTGATGCTGCTGGTGCTGGTGAGCGGCTGCAGCTGCGGCGGCGGCGGCGGTCTCGGGGTCGAAGTCGGCATGATGGTCGTGCTGATGCTGGTGAATTTGTTGCTGCTGGTGGTCTTTGTCGTCGTCGTCGATGTCAACGTCGTGCGGCTCGAGGTCGGGGTCCTGATTCGAAAGGGAATCGGAGGGGCCACCTCGACGGATGGGGCGACCGCGTGGAGTTGCGACATTCTTGACAACTTTGCTCGGGCGGCCACGCGCAGGTTGGATGATGCCTTTCATGGCGGGCCAAATGTCAGTCGCCTGCTGGCTGGCAGTTGGTAGTCAGGTCGATGATGGGGGCTTGAATGAAGATGGTAATTGCAGCTGTCGGCAGCTGAAGCGACGAGGTTGGCAGGATTTTCGGAGGTCAACTGGCGACCCGAGCCGCAGGTGCCACAACAAAGCCAGCCACGCGCCTTCTCACGCACGAGCCACCTTGGTCACAGCAACCCTGGCAGAGGTGGTCAAAGCGTTGAATCTTCAGCGACCCACTTCCCCTATTTCAGGTGTGGGAGCACAACTCTGGCCGCCCACGCCAGGACCACACACCCAGAGCCACCACATCAAACACGCCCTCTGGTAATGTGTGTATGGTCAACAGACATTACTGCTACCATGCTAGAGGCACGGATATGGAAGTCCACCAGGTCACAGGTGGCACACACACACAAACACACACACACACACACAAGGCGTCACTGATGGATTCTGATTTTCTTGGAATTTTGGGCTCAATTAGAGTCTCTTGAGCTGTTCAGGGCTCTGATGGGTGGTTCTTTGGATTGCCATATCCCGAAGTCTCGTCTTGACGTGACTGCTTTGGTTGGTTGTGCCATACTATGTCCGGACTTCCAACTTGAAAACGAGAAATGGCTCTGGTTTCCGCATCTGGCACTCGAACCACACTCGGGAACATCATTTGCGCTGCGCCGCACGGGCTTGTGTAACACACCATCCAGTTCTGAAAGAACAGAACAGAGAAGTGTTGGTGAGAACTTCGCAGCCGTTCCATATAGAGTTGCTCTACTCACCGCATATGGTAATCGGCAGTCCAACAAGCTTACATGACTGCCTCTGACTGGTGGCAATGGATTACCCTGGCCATCCTCACGAGAAGTGCACCAACTGCGTTGAAAGAAACCCGTATCACGAGGATCTTGGCTCCGACAAACCGGACAGACCTTGGGATGAAGATACCAAATGGACGATCAGGAATGGCAGTGGAAGCTAGGAATGGATGATGGATTAACGGTGGAAAGGAGCGTGAAGTGAGTGAGTGTATGGAGAAGTAAGAATTGATGAGGGAGGGGGAGTTTGGGAATTTTCCTTATTTGTTTTCCGGAGTTTTGCTGGGTCTTTTTCTCTTCTTTTTTTTGTTGAATGGAGAGCCTTGTGTGGTGTTCTCATTGGAAATTGTTCTGGGGTTTTGATTGGAGTTTGGGTTGATTTAATTATGTCTCGAGCCTTTTTTCCGGGCCTTTTCTTGGAGTTCTGGGTATTTCCATGGATTTTTGTTTGCGGTTTCCCCTTAGAGTTATGTCTAGGCGTACTCGGCGACCTAGCCTTATTTCAATCATTTACCATTTTCATGCTTCGCCTTTGCAGCCATCTCTCTGCTCCCTCTGACTCTCAGACTCTCAGTGAGCCCCTTGCGTACCTCCAACAAGTGTTGGGATAGACGCTAAATACTACAACCAACCAACCAAGATGCATGCATGTATGTCATAGTAGAAAGTAAACCCGAACTTGCTTTTAAGATTGCAGATGTAGACTTACTCGGCAGCTATCAGTGCAAACATTACCTTCATCTTACGCGCCCCCTCCACAGATATACGTTCATCACCTTCCCTATTGGCCCTTTCGGAGTCTTGCTATGAATAACCAGGTACGTTGGTCACTTTACTTCGCATGCTTCACGTCGGGCAGAGTTCTACGATCCGTGGAAGCCACTCTCAAGGTGCGAGTCCGTGTATTTCTATTTTTTTTTTACAATCGACCGAGTAAGCACGTGTGCAGGGTATGCAGATGCGTCATGTCTTGCGGAGGAAGGGCAGTTTCAAACCCAGCACACAGACAGCAGCCAGCCACAACAGCTCATAGTCTTCGTGATACCAGTATCAAGGTTGGTTGGTTGACTTCTCCTACCGTACACTGATGTTGCTTGGTACATAGTCTGGGATTCATCAAGAACTTAACGCAGATCTCAGTGGGATGCTGCGCATTGCCCACTTTGTGCAAAGATACATGGGAATACACAAGTCAACATGAATATCGTCACGACCAACAGTGCTCTAGCAGAAAACTGGTGCGGTCTTAAGTCACTTCAGTCAGGGAAATTGTTGTATTCATACACTTCATGGCAGGTCAAGTTGATGGGTGAACCCTGTCCTCTGCGCGAAAGCTTCCCCGAGAATCAATGAGAGGAGGCCGCCGTTCTCGACGTGAAGCCAGCCCTACGATCGCCCTCTTTTCACAGTCTTCGGGGCACCAGAAAAGATGTTCGCTCAGCTGTACAAGATGATGCTGATCCGACGATGAGTGAGCTTCGTGTCCTCAACTATCGCTGCATCCGTTTCTTCTTCCACCCTTTGAAGGACAAGTTCGTCATTTGCAACGAGTGGGAAGATCCAGCGTGGGCGCAGGTCCGTCCCGCTCACTCGCATGGGTCTCTTCCCCATCTAACACTGACTTGAGTCCAGGCGGCCTTCTCGTCATCAGTCGCGTTCACGTCGTTCTTCTTGGCCCGAAGGGCCCGCATGGCGGCCGACGCCTGAGCCCGGAATGACGCAAAGCGCCACTCCAGCGTCCGCGTTTGCCGAACATGGTTCTCTCGTATGATGATTAGCGCATCGGTGTCGTAAGCAATGTTGTGTCGTGCGAAGAGATCGCTCAAAGTCTGCTCAATGACCACGCTGGTCGGTCCGGATATTAGGAGCACACGGGAAGTGACCGTCTCTTGTTGCGCCGCTGCTTTGATAAAGTTTGGAACCATCCTCGCTGCATAGCCGCCGACGTCCAAGCTGCCGCCAATGGCAGCAAGCCGCTTGAAAAGCACATCCACCGCCTCGCGGTGGAAAAAGACGACTTTGGCCGCCGCGGTCTCGTGGCCACTGTTGGGCGGTGTTATGTTGCTTGCGTATATTTTGCCGGTCTTGAGGAGGCTCTTTGCAAGAAGGTTGATTGTGCATGAAGGGGGCAGGTTGGAGATCCAAACCGCACAGTTTTCGGCCTCGGGAATAGTGGCTCCCTGGTTGCGTGGGTTGTTAATGTCGCCTCTGTATCCGGGCTGGTAGGGGACGAGTGTCGTCTCTGGCTCAGCTCTTACTGGCGCGGGATTCTGCTGCGGCTGGCGGTGTTGTTCCTGGTATGGGTCCTGGTACGGGTTCTGCATCGGGTTTTGGTATGCGTATGGGTTGTGTTCATGATGCTGTCCCAGGTTCTGATACGTACTCTGATACGGGTTCAGATGCGGGTTCAGATGCGGGTTCAGATACGGGTTCGAGTCCAAGTCCGGGTTCAAGTTCGGGTTCAAGTTCGGATTCTGGTATGCGTAGGTGTTCTGGTATTGGTTCTGGTCCTGACTCTGGTCCTGAATCTGTTATGCGTAGGTCTTCTGGTATTGGTTCTGGTCCTGATTCCGGTATGCAAATGGGTCCTGGTACTGGTTCTGTGCCTGGCTATATGCCTGGTACTGGTCCTGGTTCTGTGTATGACTAGATGCCTGGTACTGGTTCTGACTCTGGTCCTGGTTCTGACTCTGATTCTGCTGGTTCCGCTGGTTCCGCGATTCTGGGTGCGGTTCGGTTTCCGACTCGGGCTGCGACCAACGCTGCTGGTGCGATTGCAATCGTGGGCGTAGAGCCAAGGGAGAGAGGGCCGAGCCGTGGTCCTGTGCTTTCTCCGCGTCATTGGTGGGAATTCGTGCTCGTGGTACTGCCGTGGCTCTGGGTACAGGTGTCACGCTTCGGCGGGAACTTCGTCGGGAAAGCAATGGGGCCACACGGTTCGGCGGGTAGGGGGCTGTCGTGACTTGTTCGTAAATCGCATCTGCACGAGCTCTTCTTCGTGCGAGACCGTCCTGGACGTACCGGGGCAACGCGTCTTCAGATGGCTGCCGGGCCCAAACCGACCTTAGACTGCTGACGAACCGCGGCCGGTCACCAGAAACTGGTTCCCATATTCTGGTATCGCATTTCAGATCCGACGGATCCATCTTGTTGAGAAATGAGATAGATCGTCGTGGTTGTGGGTGTGTAGAGATGGAAATCTTGAATGTGGTCTGGGTGGTTGTGGGTGGTTGTGGGTGTGTAGCAATGGAAAATTTGAATGTGGAGTGGGAACGGGGACGTTTGAGTGAATGGGAAACCACGCAGCATGAATGGAAAGATGGTTGCTTAGTGATGGGAGCAAATTTGAAATTTGATCGAGCCGTTGCTGTGGTGTCCGCGATGCTGCTTTTCACCAGCAAAACACCATGGGGGCACACATCTTTCAGCATCAAACAGCCTGGTGTGCAATTTGTATCGAACAGAAGAAATCCCGTCCCTTATGGTCTTTTTTTTTTGGTGAAAGATGCACTCCTATCACAAGGGGTAGTTTCATGTTTCCCTGGGCCTTCTCTATCGGTGCGTGATGATGCCATCTCGACAGTGTAAATGATGCCAATGTCCACCCTATGCTCGTTATCCATCAGAGCAGCTAGCTGAAGCAGAGTGTTGTGAACATCTCTGACTGATTCTTATTCATGTGATAGTGCCCTTACTATTTTCCACTTCATCCGGACTGGATGGTGGCATAGGAGGCCATATTCACTGGACAGCGAGCAGAGGCGTCAGCCATCATGTTCCTCAGCTTAGGCCACGAGCGCTCCTTCCCAGCAGAGTTGCTTAGAAGATATAATGATCATATATAAGGCCGGTGGACTCCTCAGCCACTTCGATAACTGCGGCCGGAGACATCTTGACAGTGGAAGAAACGAATTGGATGAGATATGCTTTAAGATCCATGGTTGATAATAAAGACAGGCATACGGAGGTAGTGAGTAAGTAGAGGCCAACCCATTATTTACCTTCTCGACATGCCCTTGCCGGGTATTGGGCACACAAGACCTTTCAAAACGACCAGCCTTGTCACTATGTATTACTATATATTATCTCGTGTGTTGGAGCTGCTATCTATGCCCGACAATGATCTGCGGTCAAGTACCGGGTCTGTGTCTGCGGCTGCCTCCATCCTCTTCCCACACGATGGTCTCATCAACACCGTACGCAATCCCGGCGTCCGAAGACATTCGTGTCGACGATCTCTCGCGGTCCAGTGACAACAATAACCCTCCTCCACGGCGTCCCGGTCGAAGGAGATGATCTTAGCGGCGGCCGTGAGGTGGCCGCTATAGGGCGGCGTGACGTTGGACACGTACACCTTGCCGATGCCCCTGAGCTGGCGCAGCACTATGCTGATAATGCAGTATGGCGGCAAGTTGGTGATCCATATGGCGCAGTTGCCTTCCTTCAGAACCGCGTCGCCCTGGTTGCGCGGATTGCCTTGGTAGCCTGTATGGTCGGGGACCTCGCCTTCCACATGGGTCAGGTTGAACTCGAAGTACTTCTTCTCCACCTCTTGGTTCTTGGATATGATGCCCTCGACATGCTCGATGTTCGCCTGGCTGGTGTTCAGGCCCAGGTTGGGCGCATAGTTTACGTCGTACTGCGCGCGGAACTTGGCTCGGAAGTTGTCCAGGGCTTGGACGAGGGGATGGCAGGACCATGTCTGGGACGGGTGCTGCGTCCATCTCTGGTTACGCTGCTGGTGCCTGAGCCGGTGCTTGTGCATGTGCTTGCATTGGTTTTTGTGAAATTCCTGGTGCTTGTGTCGTTGCTGGTGCTTGAGTAGTCAGGATCTCTTCCTCGGGCCAGGCCTGCACTGGTTCGTTCGGGATACGGTCTGACTGCTCTCGTCGCCGTTGGAGGCCGGATCTCACACAATGTGGGAGCTTATTTTCGCCTTCTTGCTGAATTGAGGAGAACGCCGAGCTGGATGTAAATCGGGGACGGGAGGGAGTGCCAAATGGCTCCCAAATGGTTGTGTCGTAAGCGAGCTGCGGCGTTGATGCGATCTTGGTGTATATTGCGCATAGGTCATAGTAGATTCAGAACTGGAAAAAAAACCGCTGAGGTACTCGATCATATACAGTATCACCAGTCAGAGACTATCTGGACGCATACGACCTATTAAAAAGTGGTGCTGTCTATATCTCGCCCGATTTTATCTAAACATAAGAGGATATCAAGGTTGGAAATGAGTAGCCCGTATATATACTCCGACGGCAAGACACCAGTGTGCGTCATTGTCATCACCGTTTGCTGATTGTGTGTCATACTTGCCTACTTAACATTCAGTTAACGAGTCGTACTTGTTGTCTTGGGACTGAAAGCAAAGTACCGGCTGCAGGCTCCTGACCTCCATGCGTGCAACTTCAGGTATATGGCGTGACTGTAACGTTGCTCTTCTAGACGCACGGTTACGAGGTGCGTCCATGTAAGACCATGGCTGTAGTGACCTTTACTAGCTGGGTACCTAGGGACGGGCAATGGGGTAGAAGGAGCAACTTCAAGTTGCCGCAGATCACTTAAGTAAACGAAAAGTAACTTACTCGGTTTCGAGATGCGGCTTGCCTCACTACATTACTTCTGGCAGGTCTTGCTTTACCTAAGTGGTTGGTGTTTATCTACGTCTACAAGCCGAATCCTTCAACATTCCACCATACTTCCGAGAGTTACTCCGGTATGTGAGTCTCACAGCCGGAAGTGTTCTAGATTTGTGACCCTGTCGTACAGCAGCAAGCAGTTTGGCCTCGACAGTGTTGAAGATGCCACCTCTCAGGGTGTACAAGGACTGTCTGATGCAGGGACTAACATCTTTAAAGCTCACTCATTCCTTAACGCGATCCCCAAAGACCATGTTCGTCGTACCCTGAAAAGACTGAAAGGCAACAGTCAATCGAGCTGCCAGACATAATACTTCTGTAGACATGCTAGAGATGATTTAGACTTCACGGTGATGGTTCATTTCGAGCCTTGTAGTGTCCGAGAGCCCTGACGTATACGAATAGCTACAATTCTCTGGGCTCTCCTGCTCATCCGGCTGAACATGCTTCGTCGTGGCGCAAGGTGTATACATGATGACATAAGCACAATAAGGGGCAGTGCCCCGGACTGGTCAAGAATGTATTTAGTTCTATACAGCCACTACCTTAGGTTGCGGTTGTGCCTGTCTAGTTCAGCAAGTCATCGTTGCCTTTCTTCCGGTAGTTTACGGGGTGTCCATGCTTCTTGCCGTACTGCCTAATCTGGCGGTGGATGAGCGGTCCGGCAACCAGCATGGCTACCCCGATGACCCAGCCCATGACCGTGTCAACCAGAATGTTGGATCGCGTTGAGCCACCCAGGGCGCTCCAGCGGAGTACATGTCCTAGGAAGGCGACAGTGATGAAGTAGTATCCCTTCTCCAGTCCGCGAATGGAAGCCGCAGCGACTTCGTCCGGGCTCTGTACTGGGTCACCGTCCTCGATCATGTTAGTGATCTCAGGCTTGGTCTTGTTCTCTCGCTCAAAGCCAGGACTCGAAATGGAGCCAGGGTACACGACGTGAATCTTGACTTTCTGTGGGTACAACTGCACCTCCTGAAGCAGCGTATCGGCGAGCCCTCGTAAGGCGCTTTTGGCAGGCGTGTATGGGCCGTAGCCAACGACGGGGAAGAAGGCCACCACAGATGAGGTGAAAATTAGGTGCTTTGGTTCTGTCACCACCGGCGCATTCGGAGCTAACCACAGGCGCAGAATTGCATGCGCCATCTCGGCGCTGCCCCAGAAGTTGATGTCCATTTGGTTCCGCGTCAATGACAGAGGCGCCTCGACCCAGAAGTCTGGAGTCGACTTGCCCGCGACGCACCAGACGATATCCAAGGCCTGGCCGTTGTTCCACTCTACCGCTTCGGCGAGCAGAGACGGAGCATAGTCGGGCTTCGAGACGTCGGCTGTGATGTAGTGAAATCGCTGGGAGGGGTTGCATGCGGCGGCCTAATGACGAGATGTCAGACTCCAATTGACCCATGATATTCTCATTCCTTGGAAAGGACGGTTCGGTTCTGCCAACGTACCTGAGCCTCTGCCATTGCCTCCTCCAATTTGGGAACAGATCGCGACACGAGGATAACATTTGCACCTTTCTCGGCCATCTGTCGAGCGACACTGCGTCCCATTCCCTCGGAAGCGCCCGTGATCAGAACCGTCTGCAAATCAAGAGGAGTCAGCGGCTTGCGTAAGCATCGGAACTCCTGGTTGGGCGTGTACGCACCTTGCCCTCGACGGGCATCTGGTTCTTGCTCCAGAAGGCACCCATTGTCCAGAGTGAGAGAAGCGCAACAAGCCCGGCAATGGCAATCCAGAGTGAAATTGGGAGAGAGTCCATGGAAAGGGAGCGTGTCTGGCGGTCAGGGAACCATGAAGGACGGATTTGTTTGCGGCACGGCACGCTCTTGTTGGGGCAGGGTCACTGGTGAAAATGAAGCTTCAACCCCCTGTACCACAGCCAGGCGTGCCGAACGGTTGGAACTTTTCGACGCGCGACGGTCAGGTTGTGTCTCCACTCTTCTCATATCTTAGTGTAGTCGCATAAGTGGGGCCACCCCACGATAAGACCCCCGATAAGGCAATGCGGCCAGGGAAAAAAATAGGCTTGGGCTGAACCATCAATCCCCACAGTCCGACAACTCCAACACTTGGAAAACCTCAAAGTCGTAGGAAGGATATAAAACAGGAACCGACAAGAGATTTCTGCAATGGGCAAGAAAAGAAAGGCCTCGAGCGGTCCGCCGCAACCCAAGGGCCCACGCGAGTACGACCCCGCCGACGCTCGACTTGGCCCTGTCAACACCTTTAAAGACCTTGCCGACGACCAAGAACGCCACTTCCTGGAACAAGATGAGATCCTCTTCGACGATGGCGCACCCAAGTCCAAGCGACGAAAGGCCTTAGAGGACGAAGAGGATTTCCTCGACAACTCGGACGAGGAGATTCTCGACTACGGCGACGATGGCTCCGAAGATGACGAGGAAGAAGAAGAAGAAGAGGAAGAATCCGCTCCGAAAGCGAACAAACCGAAATCCGCGAAGTCCGCGAAGCGGAAAGGCGACGAGAGTGAAGAGGAGGAAGGCGATACTGGCTTCTGGGGTTCGTCCCGGAAAGACTACTACAATGGAGACCAGATCGAGACAACCGTGGACGCCGAGGAGGAGGAAAACGAAGCAAGGCGGTTGCAACGGAAGAAACTGTCCAAGATGACTGAGAAGGATTTCTTCAACGAGGACGAATGGCTTGCTGCTGAGCCCGAAGATGCGGAGCAGGACGAGGTCGTGACCGAAGTCATGGACGTGCAGATTCCCGCTGATATGGGTCCCGACGAACGGTATCGGCTGTTACAGGCTAGATACCCAGAGCTTCCATTTCTCGCCGACGAACTGCTGCAGCTGCAGCCTCAACTCGTCGAGCTCCAGAAGGAGGCAGAGGGACAGGAGTTGAAGAACCTCAAGGTGGTCAAATACCGGATCTTATCATCATATGTAGCGACCTTGGCCATGTATTTCGCCATTTTAACCTCGCCAGCTAGAGATAGCACTGGTGTGATGAAGGCACTGGACCCGGCAGAGTTACGAGATCATGAGGTCATGGGGACGCTCTTGGAGTGCCGTGAGGCATGGAAGAAGGTAGAGCACATGAACGCACCCGAGAAAGCAAAGGCTGCCGACAGTTTGTCATCACCACCGGAAGATGAATTTGATGTTGCTGGAGAAGAGGAGATGCTCGCTCCACAGCCTGTCAAGGAAACCAACAAGGAGAAGAGGGCAAAGGCTAAGGCGGAACGGAAGGCGAAGGCTATCGAGGAGTCCTTTGCTGATCTCGACTCGCTCATTGCCACGAACAAGAAGCCGAAGAAGAAGACATCAAAACTGGAGCCTGTTGCAGATGACGACAACTCTGACTTTGGAGAAGAGGAGACTATCGATGCTCGAGTGGCCGCCGACAAGGCAGCGCGCAAGAAGAGTCTCCGATTCTACACCTCACAAATCGTGCAAAAGGCAAACCGTCGGGCCAATGCGGGTCGAGATGCAGGTGGTGATGAGGATATACCATACAGGGAGCGTCTCAGGGAGAGACAAGCACGCCTCCTCGCGGAAGCCCAGAAGCGTGGCAAGATGGATTCAAAGCACGGCGCCGATCTCGGAGATGCTAGCGACGAGGAGGACGAACGCGTTGCCAATGCTGTCAGAGGCCAAGATGACGAGTACTACAACATCGTAGCCGCATCATCGAACAAACGGAAGGACGAGAAGGCTGCCAGAGCTGCAGCTCACGCCGCCGCCGGCGTCCGGGATCGCGTGGTAGAGGTGGAAGAGGTGGCGCCCGATGGGAAGCGACGGATCAACTACCAGATCGGTGAGTCTTCATTTGAACGCCCCCTGATGCTCATCATATACTGACCAAATCGACAGAGAAAAACAAGGGACTGGCTCCCAAGCGCAAGAAGGAGGTCAGGAACGGTCGCGTGAAGAAGAGAAAGCAGTACGATACCAAGAAGAAGAAGCTTTCTTCTATGAAGGCGGTGTACAAGGGTGGCGAGGGTCGCGGCTACTCGGGCGAGACTACTGGTATCAAGAGCGGGTTGATCAAGAGTGTCAAGCTATAGATGCACTAGATCTTGTCATCCAAGTCAGCCATGAATGCTCTCTTGACAACTCGTCTTCGAAAACTCACCGTGAAACAACGCTATACTGATACGACACACATGATCTTGTAGTCGAGGAGTAGGAATTGCGGCGAGACTCAGGCCCGAGGCATAAGAGCAACTGTCTGACTTTATCCGACCTAGTGTTTGTACCAGAGTCTTTAAAGTCTTGCGAATACATCCTATCGTTAGGAAACTATGCATGGCCAGGCGTCCTATTTCTGGGCACGTAACACCCAATGTCGCATACAAACAGCCCATCCAGTAGACAGTAGACCATGACAATAGACATACCACCTTCCACCGTTGCCACTCTCTTCTCCTATCTTGCAGGTGTTCAGCCTTGGTCCCGGAGCAGGCAGCAGGGTCTCACAGCTTCCCCTGTTCGGCTCCACCATCGGCTGTGTTTATAAATTGGCCGCGTCCCACCAGTCGCGTCTGACTTCTTACACCTACAACCTCACCTCTTCTCTGGTATCATCGCCGTATTTTCCCATTCAGGAGCTCGACATCGAGACAATGTCCTACAACAACCGCGTCAAGACAAATACAGCAGCTCCTAACATGGGCTCTTTGCTCAAAGACGTCACACTACCAGCCGACGCCGAAGACACCATCTCGTCCGTCTCGTGGTCGCCCGTCGCCAACCACCTGGCGGCGGCCTCATGGGACGGCAAGGTGCGCGTCTACGACGTCGCCGCCAACGGATCGGCGCGGGGGGCAGCGGTGCTCTCCGTAGATGGCCCGGTTTTCGACTGCGACTGGGCCAAGGTGAGTTTTTGAGCATTTTTTTCTAACCCCGCAGCTTTTCTCCCTCATAAATTGAGAAAGAAAGACGAAACCAATGTTCCCACAAACAGGTGAGTGAGGAAATGGTTCCGGTTCCGGGGGTTGCAGGAGAAAAAAAGCGCTGTGATTGAGCGACAAACGGGCGGCAGGACGGAACCATGGTCCTCGCTGGAGGCGCCGACAGAAAAACACACCTCCTGCACGTGTCCACGGGCCAGCAGATGACCGTTGGCGCGCACGACGCACCCATCCGCGGCGTCCGCTTCGTCGACGTCCCGGGATCCAACGCCCCCATCATCGCGACCGGATCCTGGGACAGAACCGTCAAATTTTGGGACGGCCGCCAGCAAACGCCGCTTGCCACGCTTGCGTGCGCAGAACGCGTCTACTCGATGGATGCGAAAGCACGTCTCCTGGTCATCGCAACCGCCGAGCGCCACATCCACCTCGTCGACCTCCAAAACCCGACGGTGTTTCTCCGCACGGTAGAGTCGCCGATCAAGCATCAGACGAAGGCGGTCGCCGCGTTTCCGGACGGCAAGGGCTGGGGCACCGCGAGCATCGAGGGACGGTGCGGGATCAACGCGTTGGATGAGCAGGACACCAGGTATTACAAGCATTCTTCCTCTCATCCACCGCCCACACGGAACGGCTTCTTCTCTCTCTCGGACACCGTCCTGACGTATGACCTTCTCCCCCCCAATTCAGCAAGACGAACTTCACCTTCCGCTGCCACCGCGAAAACCCGCAGCCGCAGCCCGGCAACAACAAGCAGCAGCGCAACACCAACACCATCACCAAGGTGTACTCAGTCAACTCGGTGCAGTTCCACCCGACGCGCCCGATGACATTCACGACGGCGGGCTCGGACGGCACCTTCAGCTTCTGGGACCGCGTCGCGCGCACCCGGCTCCGGGGGTACCCGTCTGCCGCCGGTGATGGTAACGCGATCACGGCCACGGCGTTTAGTCATGATGGCGGCTTCTTCGCCTACGCCGTCGGCTACGACTGGAGCCGCGGCCATGCCGGGAACTCGCCGCAGGTCCGGACGGGGCTGGTGCTGCATCCTGTGTCGGAGGAGGACGCGAAGCCTAAGGGGAGATAGGCTCTCGAGGAGGAGGAGGATTTTAATGGGAAGCCCAGGGAGAAATGCTCGGAAGGGCAGGGTTCATGTACACGGGTGCCCGCGAGACGGCGATGAGTTGAGGAACTGTGTTGGAGAACACGTCAAATTGGCATTCTTGTATCACTGGAGGATCTTCTTTGTTCGGGGACTTGGTATCTGTATTGCTTGAGGAGGAATTTGAAGAGACCGAGAACGGTGGAAAGGTCACAATGGAGGTTGTCCAGGTTGGAAATTGTGAGACATGCTTCACATCATCGATGAGAATAGCTGGCATACATACGGCTGTTGATTATTTTCAAATACTACGAAAACCCAAAAATAAACGCCAAGAATAAACCCCAAAAGAAAACCCTAAAACGACACCCCTTGACGTTCAGGCAGAATCTCCCAACTGCCTCTACTCTCAAGTTCTTCATGCTGACAGGCCCAAGTTCTACTTGTCCTGTTTTACAACCTCGTCAGGTAAGTTCCGATACGCCTTCTTACACATGTCGCACTTATACCCGGAGTCCGGGTCGTCGTACTGCTCCAGGACCACCTTGTCGCCGTGTTTATCGGCAATGACATCTGCTTCCAGTCAGTCCATCTTCCAGCAGATGTGAGATGTCAGTTGTGAACATACTGAGCTTGAACTGCCAGCGCACGTGCATGATTTCGTGTTGCCAACCTTTAGCACCGCGTGCCAGTAGATTCAGCCCATACCGGAGGTTGGCTGTGAAATTTTCTTTATCCGTTTCGATGAGCGGGTTGGCGGGTTTGGGAAGAGGGATAGCGCATAGCAAGACCGGCAGCTGCGTGCATTCGATGTAGAAGGGCTTCTTCTGGTCGAGGATGTCCTCCTTGATGGTGATCTTCTCATCGAGGACGTCTTTCATGATTCTCTTGACTAGTTGCATGCAAAAGTCCTCCACGGTGGGTTTGGAAGGTTGGGGTGGGGATCCTGCCATGCTGGGAGAGTTTGCTATCGGCGTTGGGGTGCTCCTTTTCGGGCGGTCTGTGGTCGAATTGTGTTGTGTGTTGCGTGTTGTGTGTGAGAACTCGAGGCTTAATCCGAGCGTACTGCTAGAAGACGCAGCTGTTTATATAGACATTGCTTCACTGCGAAGTGAAGTTGGTTCCGCTGCGGTGGTGACCAACCAACAACTTGATGCTGTTCCATGGTGATGTAGTAGTACTCATACCGGTCTCGTGGGTCCGATTTGGGCATTGAGAGACAAGCTTCACTGCGAAGTTGGTTCCGCTGCGGTCTATAATGGTGACCAACCAACACTTGATGCTCTCTCATGGTGATGTAGTACCTGAGTACTCATTCCGGTCTCATGGGTCCGATTCGGATATGGAGAGACAAGCTTCACATCATCAATGAGAATAGATGGCATACGGCTATTGATGATCGTTAGATGTTACAACTTCCCCCCCCCCCCCCCCCCAAAAAAAAGAAACCCCTTGAGTTTGAGCCTCAACCTCCTGACTGCCTCTGCTTTCAAGACCTCAGCCTGAATACCTAGTACTCGGCTGGGTGTGATGGCTACCTTCAGGCTAACAGAACGTGGTTGCTTAGATTGGAGTCGACATTAGGCCCAGACGAGTATCCAAATCACGACCAAAACCATGGTATAATGCCGCCGGGTGCCCACCTATTTTGCATCTCCATATGACTTTCGTGACAAAAATCGCATTTATACTCGGAGTCGTTGAGCTGTTGCACGATCACCTCGGTTTTACCGGCGCCGGAGCGTATGTACTCAACGCGATCTGCACCCAGCCAGTCAGCCAACACTCCACACACGAGGTTCTGTTTGAAGCCGCAATGGGCTACGTGAGATGTTGGACGCGAACTTACTGCGAAGAATCCGCCATTCAAAGTCCACGACCTGCGTTGGGAGTGAACAATCCTCTGTCAGGGCTATTAACGCATAATGGAGTTTACGCTGGTCTTCGTGTGGGACGGGGGTGAACTTTTCGGAGGTCGGGCGCTTGGGGGTAGCGCACAGCACGACCTGCAGCTGTGGCAATCCCACGTGGAAGGGTCTATCCCGCCTGATTACGACGATTTCTTTGTCTTCAGGGCTTTTGGGTAGGTATTACTCACAGCGTAGGTATTTCATGTATTTGCTGACTAGGTCTTCGCGTTGTGCCTTGAATTTGTCGGCTGATGGGTCCTGGTGGGCGACGGAGAGTATGTCGCAGTATTCGGAAGGTCCTGCCATGCTGGACGAGTTTACTTTTAGCGTCGAGGGTGCTTATATTGGGCAGCCTGCGGTGGAGTGGCGCGTTATGTGTTGTGTGTGATGACTCAAGACTCCTTCCGAGCGTACTGCCACGGAAATGCAGCCTATTCATATAGACATTGCTTCGCTGCGAGGTTGGTTGCGCTGCTGTCCACAAAGGTGAGCAATC
This sequence comes from Anthostomella pinea, assembly GCA_963556695.1. Classification (NCBI taxonomy): domain Eukaryota; kingdom Fungi; phylum Ascomycota; class Sordariomycetes; order Xylariales; family Xylariaceae; genus Anthostomella; species Anthostomella pinea. The sequence continues at coordinate 1,478,388 of CAUWAG010000008.1, read as the reverse complement.
AACGATTGATGCTGTTTCAGGACGCTGCAGCGGTTACATGTTGGTTCTTGTGAGCACGATGACTCTATAGCGTTGCCGTACATGTGGTCATGCGTACACTCGCTGTTAGAATTCAACTGCTGGCACCTTTGTTCTCAGGTTTCATGTAGATGGAGAATATACCGCGTGCATCGATTCCTCGAGGAAAAACTGCTAACATTCCCAGTTCTGACTCCGTGGTTAGGTCGTTGGTGTCGCAGGTGGTGGTACAGGTTGGCTCATGAGGTATGTTGATGATCATGGTCTTTGTCCCCGAGCAAGTCCGAGGTCAGCGGCACTTCGCCTACCCAGAAGCGAGGAGCTCACTAGATCAAAGACAAAAAACTTGTAATGTCCCAACCAACGACAGATCGCAGGAAGGTGATAGCTTATGGTTATAACGGGATTAGGGATAATCACTCGTACCATTCACCGAGCGTCTACGACGCTTGACGAGTCAGTCGTGATCATGCGGCTCTGTCTCGCAAGCGGGTTCTCCGAAGCCAACGGTTGCGGCAGCAGAAGCTGGACGGTGTTCTATCGAGCAGCTGCCGTTGGCGCACCAGAAGACCTGGAAGCGTTCTCGAGAATCGGAGGGCTGCTCGACTTGCGGCAGAGTGGTATAGCTGGACCGCGCTCTTTTTCGCTGCATCGCACGACAACGTCGACACATACCTAATGATTGTCCACCATTCAGGCCCCGATGTCTGCTTTCCCGACGTCTTTCCCCAGGGGAATGCGAACAAGGCATTCATATGATGTAGACGATATATCTCAGTAGCCTTTCGAGCGAACAAGGTACGTCGCATCATCTCCATAGCCTCGCACCTTCGCCGACAGCACCTCGTCAACAGATCCCGGCACGAAGCCGAAGCGGCGCCAGAACGCAGCAGTGCCGTAGACGGAGATGAGGCAGGCCGATGAGTAGCGCTCAGCAACCACAAGAAGCTTCTTGACGCATTCCGCCGCAAGGCCCCGTCCGCGGAACTTAGGGAGAATGGCCACATCGTGGATATAATACTGGTCTGCATCAGACGCCACCTCTCCGAGCAGGCTGTCCAGAGCTGGCGGCTGGCGGTTCCGGATGGGATGCGAGATCGCATAGCCACAGACCTCCTCGTCGTCATTCACAAGCGCCAGACAACCCTCAGGAAAGAGCTTCACGCGTTCTGCGAAGACCTGGTCGCTTTCGGGCAAACCAGGATGGACCACTTCAGCGACGCGCATGAGGCCCTCGATATCGCCGGCGGCCATCTCGCGCCAGAAAGCCATGGCTGGGTAGCTTGCTACCTTCAGGTTGCGGCAAGAGGGTGCGAAAAAACGGCCGCCGGTTGCTCGATGTACATACAGTACCCCAGGCCTGAATATACCTACCAGATAACGACGAAACAATAGTGCGATCGCTCTTGCACTTTAGATCAAGAGGTGGTGAAAGGGATGTAAGGTACGAAACTTTCTTAGGGCTTATTTCGGTTTGCACATGCAAGGTAACCCTCGACTTGGCGGGCATGATCAGCAGATCCTTCGAGGCAAACACGTCCCATAACCCGGACATCGCCACCTGTATGACAGCCCGCCACAATTATTAATATACTCCCCTCATCCCTCACCTGCAGTTTCCAACGTCATTATGCCACATAACGTGCGTCGGTGAACAGTCAAACAGGGTCGCATAACGGCCTTCAGCATCACGTTACCATCTACACACCCTCCAGGCCAGGATTCGGGCAGTATACCGGTAGTGAATATTGTGTGCACTGTAAGGAACATATCATGGCAGACACGCAACTACAGTACTTCGGCAGTAGGAAGAAGAAGCGTCCCAGGCGCACCCAACCCCAACCGCAATTCCACCTGTTCCCGCAGCTGCCCCCAGAGCTGCGCTGCATGATATGGCGCTTCTACTGGACCGCCAAAGAGCTCCCGCGAATCCACCACTTCCGCCGCTGGCCACGCGACCGCTCACCAGACCGCCGGTACATCGCTCGGTACCCCGACCGGCGCGTCCGGAGCGTCAAGCACGATGTCCGGCTGCGGATGTCGCCAATCCATGAGCTCAACGATGCCGTCTTCAACGGGTTCAAGCGCTTGCCGCTGCCCAGGGTCGATATCAGGCGCGATATCGGGATGTTGATGCCGCCGAGCATGCAGCTCAACTACGCCGTTCAGCGCCTGCCGCTGCCCGAGGATAATGTCACGGATGTGGACTTCGCGTGGTGGGATGCCGTCCGTGAGCCGCTGAGCCTCGAGACGATCCGCGTCAGTAATGACGGGACGACGGACTGGTTTTCTGCTCTGCCGTCGTACGGTCGGCCGGCAGATGACTCTGGTTCCTCTTCAGGACAAGATCAGGATCAGAATCTCCCGCAAGGCCAGTCCCTTACCCCAGCCGCGTCTCTGCTCGTCCAGCACACGCGCTACCTCTTCCTCTCCGTGTCCCAGGACTTCACGGGCATCTCAGCCGCCGACGCCGCGGCGCTCCGTCAGTCGACGTCCCTGCACACCATCTTCCTCGTGCACGGCCTGCACAGAACGTTCGCCCGTTGCGGGCGGAATCTGCCCCATCTGCCGAGCTTCTGCAAGAAGAACGGGCTGCGCATCTTGTTCGGTCGGTACCTCACCAGTGCGGGCCTGGAGGCAGACGGGGTGGCGGCTCATCCACGTGCCTGAACAGCAGGCGGCGGCGCGCCGGATTATGGAGCAGTTGAGGGTTGTGCTTGGGGACGAGCGCGCTGACGGGATTTGTTTTGAGATTGTCGGGGATTTGACCTCGTGGGTACCTAAGTGGTAGGGGCATGTAGTAGGGCGGCGTTTCATTGCTGCAGTCACGTACCTAGTCCGAGATGTTTGTACGATTGGGCTGGTGGTAGTCCCCCTTTTCACTTACGCGAAACCTTGACTAGAGGTTGAGACGACACAGCTACATATTCCCACGTTGTAAAGTGCGACGCCTAGTTGAGACAGTACGTAGGGAAGCCAGTGAAAAGCCTGCAATGCTAATTGTGTTCATATCCATACGTCTTCGGACGTGGCTGTAATCCGAGCTTGATGTGACACAGTTCAGTGTGCAATAACTAGGCACACGAACATGGATGAGTACTCTCTGTCCGAAAGAACCTGCCAACTATATATCAAGTATGTATCATAGATATCATCGAGACTCAAGTTCGTGCCAGGCCTCGTAAATGGTGTCTCTCACCCTCTCATGACCGAGCGTTCTAGGATGAAAGGTTTTGCCGTAGTATGTCGGGACGTACCACATCCCGTTACCTCGAGCGTAAATATTTCCACGGGCAGGCTGGAGGGTTGGGTCGCGCTGCTTCGCCATAGCCATATAGCACAAGGCGAGCTCGCCCCAGTCGCCAGACCTTCGAGCCGGCTCAAGGCAGGACGACGGGTCAACCAAGATCGATGTCGGTGATAACGTCTCGACGTCCAATGTATGATTCGCTCGTGTGTCATTCCGCGCATTATCTGGCCCGCCGACGAGGAAGAACCACGTGTCATTGCGGCCGTAATCCGGCTCCGTAACACTCGCCTCACAGAAGCGATAGCCGTCGAACTCTTCATCATAGTCAACGAAGAGGACCTTGTCCCTGGTAAACCGCGAGTTCACCATATCGACCGTCTTCCGCAGCTTGGCATTGACCGCAAGCACCAGCGCATTCATCTGGAGTCTCAGTCTCTTCTTCAGCTTCGGCCCGTTCCACCAGACACCGAAGCTCATCTCGTCGCATCCGTCCGTCATCTCGTTGAAGAACCTCGCGTACCCCGTCATCGTGACGAAGAACCACGGCTTCTTCTCCCAGCGCACCTTGTCCAGGATCTCCGTGATGAGGATCTGCACGCGGCTCTCGAACTCCTCGCTCTCTATGCTGGCGCGGGACTTCTCGAGCGCCGACTCGCAGGTCCCGGAGTAGAAGTCGTAAAAGCGGAAAATACAGGCGTTCATCACGTCGAAGAAGCCGAGGTCGTTACCACCGATTGACAGCAGCGCGAAGTCGGCGGGGTGCGAAGCGTTGAAGGTGTCGATCTGGCTCATCTCGCCGCCGGAGAGGATCTCCTCCGTCGTCGCGCCTGTGCAGGACAGGAACTGGAATGCTGTTGCATTCGGACCTCCTTGGCTCGCGGAGAGATCCTCTGCGATGAGTTGCGTGTGCGCATGTACACCGCGCCGGCATTCATCTTCCGGGCCGTCGAGACCGGTACCAATCCCGGCGCTGTACGAGTCGCCGAAGGCAACGAATCCAGTGCGAGCGTCAGCGCCACCATCTTGGAGGTGGGTGAAGTATGGTATTCTTGGCCGCCGGTAATGGCCTGCCTCGCTGCTTGAGAGAACGTGTTGGCTGACTGGCACCTCTGGGTGCACTGGGTGAGAAAGACGGCCGGCGGCAAGACTGACGCATATCAAGAAGATGAATGGAGTCGAGAACCGCATCGCGACCATGCGCTTGAAAATGCATGCAACTCGGGAGACATCACAGGGAGGAGCAGCTTTGCTTGGTTAAGTCGACAAAGCAACGACTGAGACATGGAAACAGCCGCTACGGCGAAGTCGAGTTATACACGAAGGGTGCAGCTGGGTTGGTCACCAGGCATCAGCATAAATACGGTTCAACCAATGCCTCGAGCACATGGACTGATGCCAAGCATAATCAGCCGCACGTGACAAACACCATCGCGTCGGGTGTGCATAGGACTGTGTGTTATTTCCAACCTGTGGATAAGTCCGCTGCTAACTCCGAGTCATCGCTACTTCCCGTGTCATTGTCACCGTCACCCAGGCTTAACTGTAACTCATCAACAAGTTCCCTGACCCCTCGCTGGCCATTTTTAAGCCCGCGCCAAAATGCCCGACACGGCTCCGACAGCAGCGTGTCGTCCAGCAGCCCGTCTGCATCTATGTACTCCTCGACGTACGTGATCATGCTGAGGTAGAAGGTGTCGGTCTGGCCACGGTATGCACTCGTGAGGCGTATGTATGCTTCCAACATGGTGGACGCCGAGGGCACGACGACATGACCCCCGTCCTTTGAAAATGCGCCACGCCCTCGGCCGAGCCTGGGTCCGGGGAGGACTGAGGTGTCGGACGCCAGTACGTAGCGTAATGAGGCGTGAGGATCGTCTTGTTTACATTCGAGATTGATGTGCGAGGGAGAAGGAAATGACCATAGGATCGTCGAATGTGGCCATAGGATAACGTAGACACCCGACATGCCGATATGCATGTGTAATGCTGGAAACGGTGGCTCAACCGACACCCCAGACACATAACAGAGCCTAGGATCTGCACAGGGAGACAGCCCCGACTCCTTTAGGGCTGCTACCGCGCCAGGTAGCTTGTCGTCCTCCACGATGAATTCAATGCGCTGATCAATGGTTCGCAATGTAAAGTGAGGTGAGTCAATAAGAGGTGCTATTACACCAATGATAGAAGGACCGCCGTGCACAGTCAAGGCGCAGTCACCCCACAAGACTGGCGTCGCTCCACATTTCGTAAGAAGCTGGGCAAGAAACTTGACGAGATTCTCTCCGATCGCGAAGTCGTCCGTTTGCTGTGTCATTGTAGATCTTTGGATTGTTGGAAGTGAAGGGAAGGAGACAAGCAAGTGGTGCAAGGTGCAAGAAATATGTTGTGTGTGAAAGCACAAGTCAGAGGAATGAAGGAAACATACCAGCAACACGACTTGGCTAGGAAGTGGCCCAGCTCAGGATATCAGCTGCGTACGGTGCGGGCAGCGGCGCGTATATATTCGCACTGTGTGACCCCACCAGCCGGCTTCGTTTGCGGGTCCAAGACCGGGCTGAATGCCCGCTGAACCGCGCGGCAATAGATATGGGGAATCTGATCCCAACATCATCGTCGGTACGAAAACATCGTGACTCTCATTTGCTGCTTCGTCCCATAGCCCGAGCCATACTTGGCACATTCGTCATCACTTAGCTTCATGGACCACCAACACGTGTTTCACCGCTTCCCAAAGCTCCCCTCCGAACTCCGTCACGAGATATGGCGATTCGCTTTGAATAGCTGGGCCGTCACTGAGGTCCGGCGTGAAGACGACGTTGTCCAACTACGGGCCTTCGAGTGGACACCCTCCATTATCGGCAGGGTCTGTCACGAAGCTAGATGGCTCATGAACCGAGCCTTATGCAGGCTGCGGTTGTCACTTGCCGCCGACCCCTCTTATCTGGTCAACTTTGGGACCAACATTTTCCACTTTGGTCCCGCATCGGATGCCCACACGACTACTATCGCACTCCCTGGCGAAACAGTCTTCTCGCGCCTCAAATACGCAGCCATCACCTGGACCTGTTGGAATGATGTTGCCAGATCCTTTCGAAAGTTCGCCGAGCACTACCTCGCACTCCGCGCTGTCTTCATCCTGGCGGCTAATAATCGCCCCTTCTACCTCCAGCCGCGAGCATATGCGGATTGGCTCGCTCCTGACCTCCAAGGCTGGTTTTAGGGCCACAAAGCCACGCCTCGAGTGCACTTTTTGCCGCTGTGAGGAGCTATTCGCGATATGTCGGTCCTCTCTGTGCCTCTTGGCGGCCCGGCCCCCTGTTTCAAAGCCTTCACTCTATGGGTCTACAAGACATGACAAGCATCGAGTGGACAGGCGGTTTCAGCCAATCTTTCAGACGCTCAACTGTGCTTGATATCGTTTCGAAGCGCCGAGCAAGGTTGAGATATCCACTATCCAGCCATGTGCACTGCCTTGGCGGCGTGCGGGATATGCATTCGCGCTTCTCACTCTCACAGCCTTTGAACACCATGCCAGCTCAAATATGAGAAGAGATCATGTATACAGTATATAAGGGATATCGTCCTACCATGCAAAGCCCGTCAAGCCAAGTGCTTATTATCGCAGTCGCTTTCAAAAACCCATTTTGCACGCTCATTATCATGACAGGCCCTACTTTAGCTGAACTCGAAGGGGCAGCTAAGGATGTCATTCAAATTATGAAGGGCATACCTGGTCCGGCCAATCAGAAAGTGTGTGTCATAGGCGGCATGGCTCTTTGGAAGTATATGCCCATGGGGTGCACCAGAGAGGTCACATATCTCGTAGCTGAAGAAGCTATCACTTCGCTGACTGTGCTCACAGGATGTTGATTCATCATAACACTCGAAGGCCCCAAAGATATCAAGCCAAAGTTGCTGGCTCTCAAGGGCTCCCCATTTGTCGAACAAGCGCAGTGGTTCTTCTATAGAGCCCCAGGCGGACAACTGATCCAGATAGATTTCGTTGGAAGTGTTCAGGTCCAACTCCCCGCACAAAGTCCTCATGGTCTTTACTAACCGCATTCCAACAGGCCGCATATTTCCCCTCCACAGCGGAAACCATCAAAGACATCCGCCCGGGCACGATTCCGTATATTGCGACTGATGACCTCATTGTTTACAAGATGTTCTCCTGCGGCCTCCGGGGCGACGCGGCTAAGAGCCGTCGTGATGCCACCGATGCGGCTCGACTCTTGGAAGTTCAAACACAAGCCTCCGGTCCCTTGCGCCTAGCAAAACACCAAATCGATGCCGCCCTTCCAGGACTTCCAGATGTGGTGCAGCACAGCAACAGAGACGAGGGCTGGTGGAAGAGCAGGCTCGGTCAGGTGCAAGCCTCCGTGAGTCCCTCCTCAAGCTCAAGCAGGGGCTCGAAGACAGGCTCCTCGGGAGGTGCTCGTGGTGGAAGCTCACAGTACAAGTACCACTAGCGCCGGTTGCTTCGACGATGTATATTTGGGTCTAATAGAAGACCTGTCGTTGAATGTTGTACTATATCTCCTTTGGTTCATCTTATGTACCGGGTAGTGGCAATCGTACAATCTATAGCTCAATCACTTTCCCAATCTCGACCGCATCCGATTGACCGAAATAATACCCTCGCTGGTTAGCCATAACCCGCTTTCGAGACTTCTCATCCACAAAGTCGCAATTGAAATGCGTGTGTCCGAACGCCCAGACCTTGACGACCTCGCTTGTCCAGCACAGTTGATCCTTCAAGTCCGTGGCGAAGCCCGTCTGAATGGGACTGCTCCGATGCCTCGGATCGACTGCGCGGTCGTCCATCGTCGGGCTATAATGAGTAAGAACGACAGCTTTCCGGCCCTCGCCCCGGAGCGCCGCAACCTGCTCGTTCAGCCATGCCAACTCGGTGGCAAACCGCGCGCTGTGCTGCTCGACCGTCCAGCCGTCAATGTGGTAGAAGTCGTTTACCCCAAAACTGACAGCCTCGCTCGACGCGGCCGGGACGTGCGAGAAGAGCGTGCAGCCGAGGATGGTGATGGCTTCGCCCCCGGCACCGCGTTCTGGCAGGTCGTAACGCGTCCGGTCCAGCAGGACGAATTCGCCGAGCCCCTGCTGCTCAACGCCGTTCTTTGCCCCCGGGCGCGACTCTCTCTCCAGTCGGATCATCTGCTCGAACTCGCGCATCAGCTTCCGCGCGCTGTCCCAGTCGGAGTGCCATGGCTCGTGGTTACCCAGCACCAGGAATACCACCTGGAATTGGGCGAGCTGCAGTCGCAGAAATTCGAGGTACTCGGCCTGGTGCTTGCTGGCGTATCCGATGTCGCCCAGAAGCGCCAGATATGGTGCGTTGGCTGGAATGTCGAAGATGTCGTATGCTTTGGGGTTCTCGAGGTGCAAGTCTGACAGGACTTGAATCGCGACCATGATGACTTGGAGAAGTCTCTATTTATTAGGTAGACTTGTTGTTCCTTGGAGACCTGCGTGTGAAGATGTTGTTTGTTGACTTCCCCACCTCTGCATCTAATCTGTCCAATAAGGCTCGACATGATCGTCACATCCTTGCTCAATGCTGACCACGCTGCCATGGACGCCTTCACGTCAGGCACCAGCATACTACGCGTGGGAGATAGTTCAATCGAGGTTTGGTCGGTCAAGCCTAGTAGAGTTCTTTGCGCGGGCCAGGTGGCTCGTCAAGCACTGAAAGTGCCCAGCGCCGCCACGTGAAGCTCAAAATCTACTCAACCCCAAGCCATGGCGCTCGCTTGTTCCTCAAACTTTGACAAGAGAATGATCCACAGGTCCCCGACCTACCTAGGTACAAAAGCAAGACGAAATCCCTTCTGTCGCTCGAGTCTCCTTCTTCTCTTTCTCTCTCGCGCCACATCTTTCATCCCAAGAGCGAAGGGCCTCGCGGCCTGGGCTTCTCGGCCGCGGGTGAAGCCAATCATGACGAACAAATTCCAACTACAACTGCTTCCTCTCAACACACATCATCGAACCCAATGATTGAGGACAGAAGGGCAGTCGTTCACTCATGAAGACCGGTGGTCGCCACACGAGAACCAACCAAACGGGTCAGTCTCACACACGAACGACCCCGACAGTCCGACTCTCTCTCGACACGCAAACATCCAGCAATCTTCCTCGACGCCCTGCACGCAGCGGAGCCCTCGATGAAAAAAATGGATGGAGCAGTCAAGAAGACCGGTGGTTTTCAAAACTTGCCAGAAGGATGTTTGTATATACAAGGCCAAGCGCACGTATGCAGAATGGCGTACTAGTATATACATGAGGAGAAAAGGAATCAAAAGAGGAAGACGGAGGGCGTCCGAGCGTCTCGTTGACGTCAACGCTGGCTGTCGAGGTGTTTGGGATTTGGCAGTTGCTCCTGTCGTGCCTGGTGTGGTGAGGGCAAGTGAAGGTAGAGACGGGAGGAAGGCACCGTCAAGGGACGTGTCGCAGATGGGGCCATGATGAGATCATTTCTGAGCACGATGTCCGCGAGCGTGAGTGGTGACTTCCCCTTTTCTATCAGACGTACTGGAAACTGACCACTGGGCAGTCTTGCAGACGCCTGCTCTGTGTGCTCCTTCCCCTGTTTTCGAGGCATGACGCGCGACTTCGGAGGTATCTCTCCTCTCTGGTCACAACACGCCTTCCAATCCGCAAGACGACGCCATTCAAGCCGTGACTTTACAGGATGCGTCAGTCTAGGGCCTGGGAAGAAGGAGAGGGTGAGAGAGGCATCTCACATTTCGAATGCACGTCTCGAGCTGGTGATGAGCCCTCGCACCCCTGTTTGACACGGGTCTCAACACGCCCACACCCGGACATCTTCATCGATGATATTTCTCCTTTTATTTGGTGTTTTTAGGAGCGACACGCAGTAGGTTGGTTGGGTCTATTCTGCAGAGATGGTTGGATAGTGATGCCACGGATGGATTAATACGCTACTTTGAAGACCGGCATTTCGGTCTGGTATATAGTCAATCGAGAATGTATATACTGTACTGGATTGTTGCGTTCGGTGACTACCTTGCGCCCCCATCACGTACATGAGAAAAGTAGTTGCTATATACAAGCGGCACAAGCGACAGACTATATACAAGACATCGACGGCCCCGCGTGAATACGACCATGCCAGAAGATGCCCGACAAAAGAGAAATGGCCAAACCCATATGCTAAGGTGGACTTGGAGGTATCCAATGCAATGAACGTAAGAAAAAAAGAGCCATCCTCCGAGAATGAATGCAGTGCAAAGTGGCGAATGCTGGATACCGAAAAGCAACGTCGAAGAAAGGGGAATCTCGAGAGGAAAATGACCGATCCATGCGCAACCCCCACCATATCCAAAGCACAACGCCGGGTATCCCACTCCAACCAGAGCCAGCAGCCAACAGTCCCTATACCAAATGCCCAAGAGTCTCGGGAAGTCGCACCTCACGCTCAAGTCGGGGCAATAAATATGCTCATCCGCAGATCATCCATTCCAACAAACAATGCTCACTTGGGCAGTTTCCTCTTCAACGAGCTCATCCAGTTCTTGACCGTGCCCGCCAAGCCCGGACCAGTCTTCCCATTCACCTTCTCTTTTCCATTCCCCTCCCCCTTCACCTCACCCTTCTCCGCCGTCTTCCCACTCCCCACAACCACCTGCTCCCCAGTCCCCACCTCCGTCTTCACCGCCGCACTCGTCCCGGTCGGCCCCCCAATAGTAACAGTCAACAGCTCCGGACTCCCATCAAACACGGTGCCCGCCTGATCCGGCTGCGTCGCGCCCGACGCAACCACATCATCGTACGGGAACGCATAGCCCCTCCCATCCAGATTAACCTCATGACAAATACGCGCATAGTGGTTCGTCGGGCTCGTCTTGTAATAGTTCCCCACGATCTCGCCGTCGGGCTGGTTCGCGTCGGTTAATAGCGTTGACCGGTTGAACGCGGCGGCGAGGCGCGCGCCCAGGGCGCCGAGCTCGTCGGCGTGGTCGGACGGGTACGACCCGAAGGGCCCCGTCGAGCAGCTGAAGATGTCACCCGCGGACGGCTGGGCGAAGGTGATGCCGGCGTCGCCGGCGAAGGTGAGCAGGTTGGTGGACTTGTCGACGCGCGCGGTAACGGTGTCCCATTGGGCTTGCGTGTCGACTTTTAGGTCTTGGTTGATGTATTTGCTCCACTGCGGTTTACGGGGTCAGTACTCCCTTCAGGCGGGCAGGTTCGGGCTCTGAAGCAGGCGTGAAAAGGGTGAATAAGGGGCAGGATGTTACTCACCACCTGGTCGACATACGACTGATAGTACCCCTCGAAGAGAGAATTATCAATAACACGGCCGCTATTGGGACTCAGAGCCCTCAGGTTCTTGCCGTCGGACCCCTTGACCACTAGCTTGCCCCAGTCGGCGTTCTCCTGGGCCGCCTGCTGCGTCAGCTTCGCGCAGACCTGGTCGAGGCCGCCAGCCGGCAGCCCCTGGACGGTCTGCGTCGCGCCCGAGGTGTTCAGTAGCGAGAGAGAGACGGGCAGCGATACGAAGTCCACGTAGCTGATATTGACGAAGAGCTGGAACGCGTTATAGGTGAACTCGCAGAACCCCCAGTTCAGGTTGTAGTTGGCACTGTAAGAAGGGTCAACAACCTGTCCTTGCATCGGATTGGGGCTTCGGGGGCTGTATCGTGGCTTCGACTTCAGAAAGCACCATAGGTGCCCAGTTCAACTTGCCAAAGACTGATGATAGGGAGTTGCCAAGGATATTCTTGGGTGAATACGTACTCGGCCTTATTGGTGACGCTCGGCTCGACGACAGCCGGCCCGGGGTTCAGCAGGAACGTCAGCTTGCCGCCGACACAGAACCAGATGCGACCCCCGGCGATCTGCGGGATCGTCAGGGTGGTGGTCGAGTTCGCGGCGCCGAGCGAGATTGCACAGTCGGCCGCGAGCGCATGCTGGGGAGCCGAGGGCGAGGCCGGGTAGTACACCGTCTTGCCATCGGACTGGATGAAGATTGGCACATTGTTCTTGTTGATGTCCCGGCCCGTGACGTAGGCGTAGGCGTTGGACGAGCCCGTGTTGTTCTTCAGCGCTATGTTGGTCGTCGGGTTCGTCATTATCTGTTACTCTGTCGTGGTGGTGGTTGCTAGAGAGCTGTTTTGGTCTCCTGTCGGTCCACCCTTCTACGTGTGTATAGTCTCAAAAAGGAAGTATTGGAGTTGAAAGAGAGGTGTTTCCAGATTATTGGATGGTATGAGATGAGGTAGGATGGAGATGATGATGGCACATTGGTGCAAAACACGGGCGAGCTCGAAGTGACAGTGGTGCCCTTTAATATATTAACTGGCACACGTCAAGGGACCTGGAAAACAAGGTCTTGGAGCGAACCTGGTAAACAACTTGTCTACGCGGAGCATGTCCTCGAGATCGCTTGGTGGTCGTGAGGAGGCTTGTGACTCTCAGGGATCATCTATGTGGTTGCAAAAGGGATCGAGAAATCGATGCCTTCCATTCCTTACCTTATACCTCACGTGCGAATGAGATGTTGCTGGTACGTAACATGAAGACCAGCCATCATACCCAGGAGATTTGGGGGTGATGCCATGAATAGAGGCCGAACATGATGATCTGATTGTTACTGGGGCTGTCCCGGTCCTGGCAGCCGGGTACCTGGCATAACAGATTACCTTTCATGATCTCCCGCTAGAACACAGGCGGCTCGGTAGGTACGATTTGGGGCTTGAGATCCTTTCGGTTATCGTACCGAGCAAGCTTCAATCGCTGCGTCGTGGTGATTCCGCATTGATTTGCAGGGAGCCGGCCAACAAACCCAGCGCAGGTTCTATGATGTTGTTGCTTGCCTGGGGCCAGTGGCGTAGCGCAACCAGTTTACCCGCCAACAGCAAAAGGGCAAGGGGAGCAGCGTCGTGACCAAATTGACAGCGCATGTGCTTAATGAAACATAACAAAGGGACGAAACCTGGAAGAGGCGCGACGAAGCAGGATGCGAGAGATGAGGGATGACGTCTCATTTGGTCTCCACTGGGGTTCCTCAATTCCATACGGCCCGGCTCTCCAAGTGTGGGGCCGGCTACCCTACAGCCTCCCCCATGATTTCGCAACCTGACGGTACCTGGACCGTGACGTGTTCCGGTCTTTTGGATTTGTAATGGGTAATAAACACATTGCGAGGGCGGTGGTGGGCATGCGCCCATTGCTGTCTCGGCCATGGTAGCCGAAAGGGAAGCCTTCGAGCGCGATGGGATCACATGGATGTCGTCGGGCCCGACTCCCCGGAGTGTGGCTTGTAGGTGGCGGTAAGCTTGTAAAGTCCGCCAGGTTGGAATAGACATCACGTTACGGGTTGCCGCGAAGTAATTCTGATCCCATTTTGCTGGGTATCACCAGACCGCGATATAGCGTTCCTGATGTATCACACCAGCTCCGACATGACAAGTTCCGTCTCGGCCCCCTTACCTAGGCGGTGAGGGCTGAGACGAAAATAACATGTCAGATTAAGCTGTGGAACCCTACCCAAGCTGCTGAGACATCTATTTTGATGGCTATACCTCCTATACTTGCGACATCACTGCATTGATGCCGCCGCGCTGCGCAGTTCTCTGGGCTTCCGTACGTCCTTCCGCTCGTGAGGGCGCGGTGGCGATGTCTCTACTGTACATAAGGTTCCCCCGTACCACCACCGCAACCATCATTTGACTTCCCCACGATCTTCTCCACGATCAGTTACCATGCACCCCTCTCCGTTGCACTCCACCAGTCTTCCAATGGAGACGCTCTAGACGCCCTCTCCAACTTTGACTCCAACGAAGCACTGAAAGGCCCAAGGCACGGGGACGCTCAAAGCCGGCCGAAAGCGGCAGGTGGAGAGGGTCGTTCAGCACTCTCACTGGCAGCAGCACTTTTCCTATGCTGCGAATCGTCGCTGTCGGTCCTTTCGCTGGCAGCACACCACCATTGAGAGTTTGCAACCACAGTGTGGTGATCCATCCAGCTGACATACGTGCGAATCGCGATCCGTCCAATGATGGCGTCAACCCCTTTCTCCTTGCCTTGTCTCGCTATCACGTTACCAGCGATGCGAACAGAGTAGTCGGAATATCTACCTTACCCACCAACACGGTCGTCAGTGAGTGGGCAATGCGCGTGAGGTGTGACGGCGCCTGAGTCTCACTGGTCCCGGTACGGGGTGCACACAGGGCACGCACCATGTCATGTCGTCGGGAGGTTGTGTGACCAGCCACTACCTTACGCAGCCCCGGATCGGCGACGCTTCCGGACCCTCGGGTTGCTTTGTGGGACGTCACGAGCCGTTGGTTTGGGGAAAGAGGGATACGTACACACAAACACACCAACACACCTGCGGCTTCTTGTTCCGGGAAACAAGATGTGTCAGAGTGTGTGTGCAGTGTGGTTGTGAGTGTATGTTGCAAGCTACCAGCTACGGCCCGTTTTCAGGGTTTGCCTCTTGAGCCAGTCGGCAACGTTACAACATAGCCACAAGACAACTGCCAACATCAGCTCTTGAAATTCATGAGCCGGTACCTGATAGGCGTTCTAAAACAACACGCTGGTTCCTAGGGGGGTTAGTTAAGTGTCTGCAGTGACAACAGACAGCGCCTTGCGAACAAATTATGGACTCCGTGGCATTGCTGGGGGATCTGAGGATACTGTGCCTTCCGATGATTTCATGTCCAGCATGAGGAGTTAGAATAACCATGAGACTCCAATGATTAGACCGATGCAGCTTGGCCCATCGGCTTCTAGTCGGAGATCGACGAGGGGTGACTGTACCTCGAGTCCGATCAGGCGCTTGAAGGTCTTGCTTCTCAATAACCCACTTGTATGAGGCTCACATCAAACTCCGGTTCGATTTAGGTAAGCCACGAGTTGTGCCAATCACATTGGACTTGTAGCTGTACCTCTGGATAGGCTGGGCTTCCATGAAATCTGATGGAAGCAAGATGCATGAACCCCCTCTCTAAGTCGATTACCAACACTTTGGCTCCTTGCCACTTATTCCCTCAAGCCCCCCTTATTCGCCCTCGCCCCTGAGGTCCGCTTCGCTATCTTCCCGCTTACCCGGCTTCTCGTCAAAGAGGTCTTTGAGTATATCATCATTAAACACAGTCAACCGATCCGTCTCGCCTCCGTCCTTTTCCAGCTGAAACCCGTACTTCATCAACGCGTCCAGCTTCGCCGCCAACATGGCCACCCGCTTGACGTGGGACCTCCTCTTCACGCCCTCCACCCCCGCGAGGGCCCAGAACTCCTCCCAGAAGACATCCTCCAGCTTCTCGTGGCAGGTGTACTCCGTGGTGGTGTACTCGGCAGCGCCATCGTCGTCGTCGTTGGAGAAACCCCGCAGGTCCAGCAGCAGCTCGAGGTCCAAGCCGAACGGGCGGATCGACGCGAGCGACCAGTCGACGATGCCCGTGACGGCGAATGTTTGGGGGTCTAGGAGGATGTTTCGCTTGGAGAAGTCTCCGTGCGTGAGCACTTTTGGCCAGTCCCGTCCGAAGAGAACAGGGATGACGTCTTCTTCGCTCTCGTCGATGAAGCTCTGGATGTAGGGGAACCTCTCCTGAGCGGCTCCCATAACGGACAGCCTGCGACGGAACCAGGCCTCGTCGTCCTTCAAGTCTTCCTTCTCCATGAGCGTGGCGGCCTCCCGTCCAAAATTCTTCGACATAGGGGCTAGCCAGGTTCGTGCGAAGTACCTATCTGTAGTTATGAGTACCTGAGGTCGGCTGGCTAAGGATATAGGACGGGGGCAAGGCTCACCTGGCGAGGTGCTTGTACATGGTAGCGCATTTGACCTCATCTTCCGAATCCAACTCGGCAACCCGAGGGTAGATCTCCAGGCACGGCCTGCCAGGGAGATAAGTCATTTTGTAGGCGGTCAGGGTCTCATCACCCTGGCCTACCTTGCCGCAATACGATGCAGACGGGACCAGTCCTCGATGGAGGTCCTTGGAGATCCCCACGACATTGCTGTCGATGAGATTCCCGACGCGTCGGAAGGAGATGATCGTCTTGGTCGTGCACGTTACGGTGTAGCTCATGGATCCCTGCGTGTCTACGCTCTCGATGACAGCACCCCTGCCGACGATGCCGCCGGCTATGTCATCGCACTCGTGCTTTGAGGTCGTGGGCCGCTGCTTGAAGAAAGATTGGATGGTCTCGTCGTTTTCGTCGTAGCCCATGCTTGCGGTGACTGCAGCCTGGCCCCAGAATTGTGAGAGAATGGCAATTTTAATAGATGCTGTGGTGAGGAGATCCGACAAGCTGTACGTGGTAGACTCTGGGAGAGAACTCAAGCAGGTATATTCTCTCAATCAACAAAGAATTGATATGCGTCCCCTCTGCCCATTTCCTTTCAGACTGGCCCGAGTATCCCCCTTGAAGGTACTGAAACTTGCCATTCATCGGCCTTTCACTGTCAATGGGGTCCGTAATTCTGGAGAAAGCTGGTGCATCTTATCACCCTAGGGTCTACAGGTCATGTTAAATTTCATGAGGGACGGATTTTCTATGAGATAAGGGGTCCGTGTATGGGAACCCCTGCGGAACAAGTGGGAAGTTGACGCCGAAAGCATCGGCTACATGACGGCTGTTTACGTCAGTACGCCTTTCGAATGAAAGATTACAATCCATCGTGGAAGACCTGGCTTTCCAATCATCAGCCTTGGCGAAGGATATATATGTTCAGCGCAAGAATGCGCAAGTACACCGCCAGCGTATCGTCTGCGAAACAACGCGGTATGCGAAAACCAGAGTTGTGACCGAACAGCAAACCACCCACCACATCCTGCCAGTAAACCAGACTGCCGCCAGTCTCATAATCATCATGACTGTATCCCCCAACGCCTGTGCCGAAAAGGAAACTTAGTATAACCCAAAAACGCCCACACCTGACGCAAGAGCCGCCGCAACCAGCAACGACGACCATGACCACCTCCAACTATAACCACCACCAACACCACCAGTACCAGCACCAGTACCAGCACCATTCCCACCGGCTCCCCCATCCCCCGTCTGATTCGGCGCAACCCCATCCCCATCCGCATACTCAAAGAAAAAGTTAGCATTATAATCCGGCACCGCACAAACCGCCCCCACCGCCGCTGGACACCTTGCCTCATAATCCCCCTTGCGCGCCTCAAGCGACGAGTTGAAGTACGCCTTGACATAACTCACCGTCGTCACCGCGTCGGTCTCCGGCGGACCGGCGGACCACGCCGCGTTGCCGTTGCTCCAGTGCGACAGCTGCAGTGACCCCGTTTGCGAGGACGGCACGCCCGGGCCCTCAAGCTCGGCGAGCTGCACGCCGTCGGCGTAGAATAGGACGCTGGACGGCAGGAAGTCGAAGCGGTACTCGTGGAAGGCGGCCGTGGGGTCGAAGGGGAGGTCGACCCGGCGGAAGTTGCTGGTGTTTGAGGAGGCGGCGAAGCGCGCGTCGTCGTCGTCGTCTTGTGATTGCTGCTTCGACTGCAGGACGAGGTTGACGGGGAAGGTGTTGTTGGTCTTGTTGAATTGCGCGGAGAGGAACTCCATGTCGATCTCTTGGGTGTCGTTGTGGTACTAGATATAGTGCAAGGGGTGAGCACATGTGTC
Organism: Anthostomella pinea; assembly: GCA_963556695.1. Lineage (NCBI taxonomy): Eukaryota > Fungi > Ascomycota > Sordariomycetes > Xylariales > Xylariaceae > Anthostomella > Anthostomella pinea. The sequence goes on along the minus strand of CAUWAG010000008.1, from coordinate 1,460,498 downwards.
TCCATAGCATGAGAAGAAGCGTGCAGGAGTATCGCCCGTCCATCCGATCGTCACTCACCCAGAAGAAAGCGCTACACGTCCCCTCCACACCCGTGACCTTGATACCAGCGCGAAAAGTGCCATAGAAGTAATGCAAGTCCGTCGTCGCAACCCCGGCATTCACAACCATCCCATCGCGGGTCTCGCTCTGCACCAACAGCCGCAAGCCCGCATCAGGACCCTTCGCACCAGCCCCCTTGAACACCCCCTTATCGGCGATATCGTTCGACACCACATTCCCAGCCGCGAACGCTTCGCCGTACGGACCGTGGGCGGCCTCCGTGCTCATGTTGAAGTCCTGCGCCGCCCAGCCGTACTCCCCGTACGTCGCCGTCGCGTCGTCCGTGATGTCGACGTGGACGAAGTCGCTCTCCAGCAGGTCGGTGAAGACGTGCCGTGTGTTGTCGGGCCCGGTTGTGATGAAGTATCCGCACTCGCAATCCGCCAGGGCGTGACCAACCAAGAGTGCCAACAGGCTGAGAATCCCCACTGAAGTCATGGTCGAGTGGTGGGTGCGTCCCCGATGATGTGTCCTGCCCTTATCATAAATGACACCCCCCAAACGAGAGACTGCTAGAGTCTCGAGTCGATATACAAGCGCAGGCTATTGTAAATGAGCGACGTGATTACAAAATCAAAAGAGCGAACGACTTCATCCAAGAAAAGAAAAAAAGAAAAGAAAAGAAAGCCACTGATGTGGTGTGCCGATGTAACAGCTCCGCGTCACGCAACAAACGACCGAAATAAAGCGGAAGGTACCTTTCCAGTGACTTCCGTAAGATGTCTCAGACCCAGGGAACAACGGACGAAGAGTAACCGCAGCAGCAATAACAGTACCTTAGCAGCGCAGCGACGACCACGGCAAGAGCAATAACCACCAACAACGACGACGACACCCGAGCATTGCCGGTCGCACAAGCACCGGCTGGCACGAGATAAATAAGGTACCTTAGCTCCCCTCCTCGGCCGACGGGCCAGGAAGCAAAAGTACACATCATATCAGTCGATAGGGCAGCGGCCCGGGAACGCGCAGCAACAGATAGGGAGCCGGCATCATCCTGTCAGAAACAGTCAGCCACAACTCTTGTGTCACAAGAAATGAGTGGTATCAAGCGTGAGACCCAGTATCAGATGAACACGTGTGACTCCAACGTCCAACGTCCCTCACCCCTTGCTTCGCGTACATAGTAGACGTCCAGCGGCATTCCGGGCTCGCGGTTTGAGGCAGCGGGTCTCCGTGTCCTGGTCGTGGTTTGAGTAAACGAGGCCAGCTCGGCTGCCCCCCTTCGTTGTGGGGATGACACGAGGCAAGGCATGATGCATGGTAGCATATTGACATCGGCATAATATGGGTGAGGCTGGGTGAGCTGGTCAATCACATATATAAATGCAATTCCTACCCGGCCCAACCAGCTGCGGGGAGGTTGTACCAGCTTAGCGGGACGGTCATCTACCGATCTGGGTTGTTCACTCCTAGTAATACATGCATGTAAGTAGATAAGACTGGAAGCTGGAGAGAAGTGATGTATTAGATGACGGCGCTCAATTATCTATACATCCGAATAGAACACAGTCCTAATCGAACAGCCAAGACATATCAATCTGCGGCGCGCAATCCCTTCCTTGTTGCAAGCTGACATCCATCCTGGGACCCTCCAACAGCCAGCTCTATTACGTGAGAGGTGAGGTTAAAGAAAAGAGAAGGCAACGACATAATGAGAGTGAGGAAATCATAAGGGCAAACAAAGGGCATGCTCGGTAGGTATGTAGAACAAGGTATCTGACAACGACGACGAACAGCAGGAAAAGCACCAAACCAGAACAAAACAGCATTAAACAAGGATACAAGTGCTGTAGCTAATAGAACAATGGGGAAGAGAAGTTCCGCGAATGGACCAGCCAGCCCTGCATCACACATTAGGTTGCGCATCTTGCGCTGGATTTCCCCTCCACCAGCTTCACGGGGAGCCTAGCTTGCCATTCCAGAACCCCCTCATGACCAGTGACCTCGAATGCAGATGTTGGATGCACACGTAACCGCAAAGACGACCGACGCCCGAATTCAATTACCCACGCCAGTCCGATCCGTAACGACGAAAAGACTGCAGGAAACTGAAGAGGTATATGGCAAGGAGATTGCACCGTTACCCCCCGCCGTCGGAAAGGAGATGAACAAAGGAAATCGTGGGTCTCGTAAAAAGTTTTAGTACACACTCTCCTCGTCTGCCCCCTGAGAGATCATGGAAGGCGTCGAGACGTTGGATGATGCCTCGACATCGTCCACGTAGCCAACGAGGGCTTGAGAGTGAAGGCGGAAGGATTCGCCCATGAGTCTGGTGATGCTGGAAGAAACAGTCAGTATACCGATGTATAATATAGGTGCGGCAAAGGGTAACGTACCCCCAGACGACAACTTCGTCCAGCATGGAGCCCCAGAGGTGAGCCACAGTCGCGCTCAACTGCTGCGAGTTCAAGGGCTCTTCGGATTCCTTCTCAAAGAGCGCCCGAATCTTGTGGTACATGACCATCTCTTCATCAGTAGCAGCTTCCTCGTCGTGTTCCAGACGGTATAGCCACAATGTAAGAGTGATCATCAGGTCCATGCCGCACAAAGGGTGCTCGATACTCCAGTTTGTCGGCGATGTTCGAGCCACCCAGCGAACACCTTGGCGCACCGCGGTCTCGATGCAGTTGTAGCATTCTTGAATGACCTTGATCATCTCGCTTGAGCGCTTTACGCGGTCGCGTGCGTTAGACATAGCGGCAGCGACTTCGTAATGGTCGTGGTAACGGAGAGCCTCCTGAACGGCCTTGAGGTCGACTTCGAGACGAGCACGGGCGCTGCGGAACATGGCCTTTGCGTTGAACACAAGAGGGTGACCCTTATGAGGCGCGCTCAACGGGACTGCGTCAGCTTCGGGCTCACAAAGATCAAGAGATTTCTCCCAAGTCTCGAGAGCCAGTCGCAGCTTGTATTCCGTCACGACATCCTGTAGAGCCTCGGGGCTTCGCTTGTGATACCAGACTTCAAGAAACAACGCGTTGATCATAACACGCGTTGCAAAAGCGCTGTACTTCAGTGTCTCTCCTTGGAAGAGGTTGTCGTGAGCAACCATGAAAGTAATCCCTGGGGACGTCTTCAGCTGTTGTTCCCAAGCTAGCTCATCGGTGACCTTGGAGTTCCAAAGCCCCTCCGACGATGGAAGCTGTAGGTCCTCAAACTCGTTGAAACTAATCGCGGGCGTGTGGTTGTATGTCAAGGTCAGGAGGCCAAAGAAGATGTAGACGGCGTAGTATGTACGACGGCATCCCTCATCTTCCACCCATTCGGATCGGGTTGGATAAGAACCCTCACGGCTGTCTTGGCGAAGCTTCAACTCGTAACGATTCCCAGCAACCATGTTGGCCAACAGACTCTTGATGGAACAAGCCCACTCCAGCCCTTTGGGGTCACCGCTCCAGCTGGCGAAGATCATGTTAAGAAGCGAAGCCTGCATGGTCCACAGTGGGCATTTCCTGGAGCTGAACTCCTCCTTGTTCTGCAAGAACTGGTTGACCAGAACCTTGGAGCCGATGTGACACATGTATGCCTGGTCCTGATCAAAAGCATAGAGTGCGCCTATTGACAGCACCGCAAGCAAGAGAGCGGGAGACACTTGGGTCACGGTGAACGACGAAGGGTGCAGAAACGGCAGGTGGTGGTGGAAAAGGCCAAAGTACGTTGCGAGATACCGATTCAACGAGCCGAGACTGGGAAGACGGAACCCTTCCGGGATGGCGTGTTCGGTGTCGTGTGCTCGAATGTTGTCCAGTATCAAGTTGCGCTCGTCATCGCTAAGAACCTGGGGAGCCTTGAAGCCGGCCGAAGCCTGGACCGAGTCAGCCACTGAGTTTGTATGAGGAGGTACACCAGGTTGTGCGGGTATGGCAGCGCCAGTGCTGGAGGGGGCAAGGGACTTGATCGTATTCTGCAGTGCAGGTACCAGACCATTGTAACTCGGGCCTTGGGCGGATGGTACTGGGCTGGATTGGACCTGGGCGGTACTCACACTAGCAAAGGACTGTTGGGACTCGAAGGATCCAGAACCGGCTGATGCAACGGACTGTGTCTTGGCCTCAGGGACTGACTGCGGCATGAACTCCCACGGGATCCCTTGAGGTAGGGCGGTAGTAGCAGAAGGAGGGTACGAGACTGCAGGGTCCATCAACGGCGGACCGTTGGGAGGAAATGCCATGGATGGGCTTTGCACGTATGGACTGCCGTTGCTGCCATCGCGCATGGCGGCTGTCGCTTTGTGATGAAGGTCAGCGACCAGCATAGCAGCGTGTTCGACATCGAAGATACCATCACTACTGGCTTCTATCTGCTCACTCAAGGTCGATGTGTCAATGGCGATGGACTTGGAAGGGCCGCCGATAGCTCTACTCTTGGGGGTACCACCAGCCCGTCGCTTTCCGTCGCTGTGCAGAGGTATACCTCCATCCTTAGCATGAACAGTACGGTCGTGTCGGAGAAGCAGGTCGCGTCGCACGAAAGTACTCCTACACTTCATGCATTTGAAAGGCCGCTCCTTAGTATCTGTGGCGATTGAAGTTAGCTCGTGACACAAGACAGCATAACTCATGGTGTTGAGGGGTAAATCATATGCGCGCAACATTGGCGACCGAGTTGTTGGATGAAGAGGGGTTGAATATTGGGAAAGGGGGGGTGGAGGGGAAGGTGGAGAGGAAGGTGAAGTGGAAGAGAGGGGAAAAGGATTTCGCGCCACATACGCGACCGTTCATGTCTGCTTCGATGTTCGCTGCGACTGAATGCCCTGTTGCAGAACTGGCATTTGTACTTGCGCTCTGGTTGCGTGGCGGAGGTCTTGCGGGGGACCGGAGTCGATGCGGCATCGGTCGGCAGGACGGCTACGTTGGCACCGGGCATCTTGGAGATGATTGTCGCGTTGGGTGGGTGATGGTGATGGATTTGCGGGCTCTGAATCAATCGGCTGGACTTGACTAGACAACGACTGCGGTCGGCTCTCCGAGATATGTAGACTTGCTCTTGCTCTTGACCCTTTCACAGACTGATAGTTGAGATCACCTGGCTCCTCGCTCGCACGCGCACTCCCGTGGGATTCAAAGTGTGTCTTCTTGACTGGACTGGACGTAGTTGGTCATTGGTATGGATATCCGGAGCATGGAATGGGCGGGTAGATGGTGGTGAGGCCTAAGCCTGGAATTAGTCTCGATACGCCGGGGTATCCGAGAGGGTGCAGTCGTCCTGAATGATAGGCGACGCAGGTGAACAACGGGTTGAAGTCGCAATGCGCGATGGTGGACGTTGAGGAGGGGTTGTCGGGCGATGGTTGTTGATGGGCAGGAAATGCAGAAAGCTGGATTAAAAAAAGGAGGGGGAAGGGAGGAGGAGGGACAAAAGAGGGAGGTAAAATTGAAGTGCTGGGGGGCAGACAGCAGAGGAGCGCAGCGCAGCGTGCAGTGCGTGCCCAGGTGCGTGTAGTGCGTGCAGTGACACTGTGAGGTGCCCACGCGTGACCCGAGCGTGAGAGTGGGCGGGGCGGGAGGGGAGCACCAGACGTACCTAGGTATCTTGCCAATTCAAGAATACGCGACGGGCCCGGTACAGCGACACTGGACTGATGATGAGCGCTGCGGGAAGGGAACGGAGAATGCGGGCCTCAGTTTGGTGGCTCGTGGTGGGCGGCGGTGGCACTGGTGGGTGGCTTTCGTGGCCTGCGAGCGAGGGAGCGAGGGGGAGGACGGAGGAGGGAAAAGAAGTGGCTCGATCCAAGGGCAGAATTAGGATTAGGCCCAGCTGAGCGGAGGTGGGGTGCACTCAGGTGGGTTCGCTACTGTGCCTCTCCCCTGGCAGCAGCCCTGGGATTGAGCTACGTGTTCCTACAAGGCACCTTCTTGCCCCTCTCAAAGCTTGTACCACGAGGCGGTATGCGCTGCAAGATAGGGGACTGACGAGGTTAAAGAGCAAGGGAATGCTCCTTCACCGCTATTGTTCTTGTCTTCTCACGCGAATCTGGCGATGCAAAGTCCAGAGATAAAGCGTGCGGTCTACTAAAGCTGCCTTACAGTGGAGAGAGCTCGGAGAAGGAGAACAGGCTGACGGATGATGATGCATCAAATGGATGATTCTGGAGGTGTCGGGTCTAATATTGGGAAAAGTGGGGATATACCGGTTTCCAGTTGGTCCTTGGAGCTGAAAGTGCCTGGAGCTTGCTGGTGAGCTTGCATTTGAAGTCCAGCAAGGTACCTTAACGCAGAGGGGAAGCGGGGGAGCCGGCATGAACAATGAAAGTCAAATTGAAGGTGATTTCGAGCCACAGTGCCACAGAAGGGGGGCAGCGGAGGAGGGGAGTGTGGCAGCACATGCACTTCAGTGACCCAATTCCTCCTTTTGCCGCTCGCCATCGCACTCTAAAAAGACCAAAGGCGCAAACGCATCTCTTCATCACACGTTCATCATGGGAATGGAATGGGACGGCGTCCACGGATGGCACGGTTCGTTACCCGTGACCGGTCCGCGTTGTAAGTTCAATAATCCCACTACCTAGGTACCAATAGCATCGCGCAAAAGCAGCGACACGTCCCCCTTCGGGCCTAGTGTGCACCTGCATGCCAATCACGAGAAATTGGTTGTGGATAGTAGAGCAATCCAGTTCAATGTTGGCACTTGGCAGTCCGACTCCAGCCGCCTCCAGGGCTTGGAGCATTTCCAATCCCAGCCCCCTTTTCGGTATCGCGGCCGGGGGTGACCAGAAGCCATCACCAGTCGGGTGCAGATGGCCCACGGCAGAACAGGCGGGGTTGTTGACTTCTTACATGTAAACAGGCATTGATGCTGTCGTCTGGTGGCATTCAACTGTTCGCAGTGTTCCTCCAGAGTCCAGACCCTCACGGCAGACCCCCGCGTCGACGGTGTCGTTTCATTGTGAGTACCCCAATCTGGCAGCTTCTAGGCTCTAGCGAGTTTCTAGAAGATTGGATCATCACCCATCCCAGCATCGTGTCGTGCGTATTAATAGATCTCCGCGACTTGTCGGGTCCGATCTCTATCATGGGAGTGCCTCTGCAGCGCAGTGGCCATCTAATATCACAAGGTATGTCATTCTAGTTTTCTCCTATTTATCCTGAGATGGCCCCAAGGGGGCTAGACTCACAAGAGGCGTCAAGCGAGCAGCTGCTCCCAACGCCAATATGCAGTTCGCAGCCAGTGGATGCTGTCTTGAAATCGGGACGAATAACTGGCTGACAGTTTGTTCAACGGTCGTCCCCATCATGCAGCATAACGGGACTCCTGCAATGCCAAAGTGAGGCTGTTGCTTCGAGAAATATCCCATCTCCAATCCATGGCTGCAAAGCCATGCTCCCTCACATATGCCACAATGTGTACCTAGGTATGCCACATCTCGACCGTACGACATGAGATTGAGCGCGGGACAACCCCACTTCATGATACCAGTTAAGAGCTGGGGTACTTCCAGGTGTTCGGAATGTCCGATTATTACTTCAAACACGAGACATCTGACCGACACTGGGTACGTTCACACCATCATTATTGACGACCCTCTCCGTCCATGGAGATTAGATCACGTCACTGCTTATGGGATATTACCGTACCTTTCCGTCAACTTCTCAACGACACATTCACTTACACGGGATCGCTGACTTGACGACTGTTGGAGGGGTTGACGAAGTGGACGCGGGGCAAGCAACATTGATGCACCACCTTCTCCAAGTGAGGGGTCTCGAAACTCGAAAGTCATGGCGTTGAACAGCATGCCCGAACAGCTCCAGGCACCAGAAAGACGCGTATCACACAAGAGGATGGTCTTCATATGCTCAAAAATAGTGCTGCCGAGGCGCGTCTAGACGCATCATCATCCTCCATGCCAGCCAGCTATGAGCTATCAGCATCCCATTGACACGCCCGTATCTGACAATGTTGAAAAAATTTCATCCAATAATCTCATTCTCGGGATCACCAGAGATAAGGATTCCTGCGAATTCCGAAAATTAACGTCGGTCTTCCACGACGGCGAAGCGATCAATGCATTGGACCCTGGACTTCCACAAGGAATTCCACTTGTCCCACGGAGCGCATTTTCTTGGACGTCCACTACAGGAAGAGTATCCGGTTTTCTAGAGACTTCAGAAGTGGAAACGCGCTTTAACTCTGATGGAGACACTTCCAGAATATGACTTGTTTCGTCACGGACTGTCGATCCACAAAGCAGCAGAGTGGTCTTCCGTCTTTGATGAGAACCCCTCGAACCCCTCGAACCCCTCGAACGAGGACAGCAAGTAGTGGTATCATCCACGGCCTATCATTGTCCAATACTTCGGACCATCTGTTTGAATGCCCCCCTCTCACGCCTCGCTGCTTGTTGCAAGTGGTGCCAAGAAGGCATGGCTTGCAAACACACATGGTGTGGGAGAATCGACCTGTCCCAATCTTGGCTGGCATGGCTGGTTTCCCTGCCTCGCCGGGCTCGCCTGTTACCCCGGCAGCTTCTGTCAGTTCTGTGGACCGATCACCCCCACTGTGCCACTGTGGTGATCCGGGATTCGAGGTCAGGCCGTCAGAGGGCCTTGCTGGCCAGAGCTGCTGCCCCGCTCCAAAGCGACAGGTTCATGCCGGCTGTTGGTGACCGGTAACAGCTTAAAGCTACTCGGAGGCCTTCAGGACCGTCCATCACGGCCAACCAGTACCATCGCGAGAAAGCCGTCTGGACCATCGGATGAAACACAGGCGTCAACATGGTCGTGTCTAGACAAGACGCCGTTCTTCAAACCAGGTGAAGTCAGTTTTAGTCCACGGTTCAGAACTTACAGGGGGAGGGAAATTGCATTATTGGGTATGGTTCATGGTTCATGGTTCACACCCAGCCAACGGGGTCGCTGGGGCCCGCGGCACTCTTCCGGATGGACTCCGGTCGCACGCTAGAACGTCTTTTGGGAGCGTCATGCCGAATTCGACTTGATTGCCCGACTGGGATGCTGCGCGTACAATCTTGTGCCCCGCTGCCAGCTGAAGCATGTTGCCCAAGCTGTCGCAGGCGCAAGATACTGCGCTTCATGATCGATGATGCCTGTAACAACAGAGGGGCACGATCATAAGAAATATCTTTGAGGCTGTCGCGGAACACCCAAAAAGAGATCTACAGGGCTCAGGTCAGGGGCAACCATCGGACCAGTGTGATCACTGATTGGCGTCCCAACCCGGAGGACTGGGAAAGAAACTGACAGCCTGACAGGCAGGCAGGTTTGACGCCAGCTCTTCGGAACGGCGGATCGGGGGTTTCTCCCCTGACAATCACCATGCTCATCAATCCGTTCCTCTTGCCACGCGACGGCCTGCACGCGCCCTGCGAAATGGTCCGGATCTTCACAGCGCACATGTCATCGCAATTAGCGTTGCTAATCAAGATTATTGGCAGCAAGCAAATCTCTAATGAATAACGGCCAGCTGGGTCGCGCTATGAGCACCCGACATGCCTTCGTGGTCACATTTTCTCCGTGTCTTTATTGCTTGGTTGCTTGCTTGCTTGGCTTCCATTGGCATATTGCCACGCGTGGACATGACCACCTCACGATAGCGGTTCTGACCTCGTTCCTGTCAAGGTCCCCGCCGCCATAGTTTCTCACGTACCTCACGAGAACGTACAATGATATCATCGTCATTCAATTGCTAGTGGCTCTAGACCCGAACCACATGTCACGAACAGGATGTTGATCGACGGGAGCTATGCCTAGCTGCAAGTCGACGCAACGGACCGTCTAGATCCCGCCCCCATTAGAGATCTCTCATGATTCTGTGGGCAGCGCGGACTGAACCCCTTTCTTTCCCAGCTTCTTCCTTTCTTTGACTGATGCAACAGCTTATTACCTTGTCGGAACTGCGACCAGTCTTCTCTTGTACGTAACCCCCACGGCGGTCCGCGTACAGTAGTCTCCCACGCCCCGCCAAGGTCTTTTGTGCCAGTGAGCAATGAGCTTGAGGGTATGGACTCCCGTCATAGGTTGGGTGACGTACGGTGCTGAGTGGTTGCATCGATAAGTTACATGTGCAGATGTTTGCCCAATGGACACATGAGCGCCTTCCGTGATGGGAATGCTTGGCCCGAACGGGACGCAGGCAGACCCGTTCAGGCTGGTCCGACGGACGACGGACACTGCGCCGGACGGAGTACGGCGACGATGCTGGACCAGTACCGGTGCGAGCCTGCTATTTACATCCAGCTCTGAAATCACGTCTTCGGCCGTCAATGACGGGTCTTGAAGATGATGGGCAGCTCGGGCTCAGTCATGGTAATGTAGTTACGGAACATGCGATTCACGACTACAAGCGACTCAGGCATAGACGGTATTCAAGAGAAGGCTCCCACTCGGCAGTCCGCGCGACTTGAACTGAGCAGATCGGGTCGGTCACGTCTGTTTAAGTCAAGCAACTCAACCCGACGCTGTATGCAGGAAGGCTACTCCCGCAGCTCGCTACAACGCGCGATGTCCGGAGGTCCTGTTTCACGGGCTGGCGTGTTGCTATCGAGCAAGCGACCGACGCGTGTACGTACGTACGTACGTATGCACACGGACAAATATAGACCATGCAGCGGTCATGATACTGACCAACCTTACTCGCTTCCCTCTGCAGTCGTCGGACAACCACATCGGACGAGGAATCCACGTGGGACTCTACTATGGACGGAAGAGAGAGCCATCATGGGAGTGTCGCGCGAGGGCTCGTATTGAGGCTTACATGTGTATTCACGTGTCTTAGAGTTGAGCGTCGACGGACGACGGCTGTTGCGCAGCATTGGACGTGCGACTAAACAAGACCGTAGCTCAAATTTGCGGCAAAGAAAGCTTCTCGTATTTGAGGATTCGCGCTGAAGCTGAACAAGAAGTTATATTTGGCGGATGGCAGAACCACGTAGCTCATGATTCCACTTGTCGTATCGTCTCCTCTGGTCTCTTGTGTGCAAGTTTGCAAGACATGGCGCATGGGTTTCAGTTCTGAATACATACCTAGCTCAAGACGCGCGAACCGGTCCAGTCGACGAGCGTCTCGACTGTGCCATTGCAGTATACAAGTATGTACATACAACATGGACAGCCTTATAGATGCATACATACAGTCTTGCATACCTTATCACTCGTGGCAGCGGCTGCAAGAGTCACAATCAGTCCCAAGCAATAGGTATCACCAGCCAATTGAGATACCGCTGTACTACACCGTCTCGAAGCGGAAGGTCAAATACCACAGACAGGCTTGGCGGAGGTTGCGATAGTCAATGCCGTCGCAAAACAACTGAGCTACCGAGCTACCGAGCTGCCGAACCATGATATGATGATACCCTGTCCAAGACTCCAGTGTCCACGCCCTGCTTGTTGTAGCAACCTCCCACGTCGCCGATCATACGGCGGGGGTTGGTTCGGTTGGGTCTTCTCGAAGCCTCAAGCCTCAAGCCTCACTGAAGTCAGAACTCAGACGTAAGAATCGACCCAACGTTCGGGGAAAATCTACAATATCATCACGGGACTTTGTCGTGCGGCCCGTAAGCCGTGGCGGACTCTAGAGAATCGAGCCAGACAGACACGGCGAACGGGGGAATATGGGCTCATCGATCCACCAGACAGAGATGAGTGAAGGGAAATGAACCCCGATTCCACGCCGCTCGACCCCTCTCAGAAGCCCGGAAGGGGAAGGGTCCTGGTCTTCGCCCATGCCGTCGCCGTTGCAACGGGCCAACGGCTTATCTAGGAGATTGCCAGATAGAGGCTAGCTCTCACACAGACACACGGCACAGACCGCCGTACCGGTGAGAGGGCGGAGGAGCACAGTGCTGAGGAGGATAGGTATATATCAACCGTAGTTATCATGTTCGCATGCTTGCTAACGCCGCATGTTGTTTTGGAGTCTCGGTACCGATGCCATTTAATACTGGTGGTAATGGCCTGGGTGGCCCTGCTGGATGGGATCAATGAATAGAATAGATCTTGCGCTCGGTCTGCCAGTCTGCCACCGAGCCTGCCAATCCGAACTCCTATCCACAATAACTCTCGGCTCCGGGGCTCGTCCGTTCACGAAGCTGCCTTGACGAAGTTTGCTCATTTCAAGAGCCAGGGAGACAAACCCGCCAAACCGAACGATCTCGCTTCCCGATCCCTGGAAATAGTCGGATTGTAGATGAGGATGGGACCAGGTTGGCTCGCTGATAATAGGTATTCCAAGGTGATCATTTCTCCGGGTGTAGTATGTATGTATGCTGGCACTGCAGCGCAGCGATTATGGATTTTTCCGGACATCCCGGGTTGAAAACGTGTGCTTGCATTTGTCTTCCATGAATCCATGCAGCTTCGAAATCCTCCGAGATGCATCTGTGAGTGGGAGGACGTCCGGCCCGACCGACGGCCATTCAAGTCTCAACTGGCGAGTATAGATGAAGATGATCTCTCTGCGAAGCGTTCCAGGCGTTTGTACCAACGCATACCTAGGTACGGTTTATGAACTGGACAAGTTCAACAACGCTTCCCACGTGCGGTTCGACAGAACACCGTTTAAATAGACCTCACCGTGCTCCGCCTGCTTTCTCGGGAGTTGTCGTGAAATCGGCACACTGTGCCATTGAGGATCTACAGCCAAGGTGAGACTCCGTTAATTGAAACAGTGCCTCAGATGGGCAGTGAGACTGTATATGCTGATAAAATAGGAGGACTGGTCAAACACTGTGAACTTGTTGAAGGACCCTGGAAGTACTGGAGCATACCCCAGTCAATGAAAACCGGCGAGCCGGGTGGTTGGCCGGCCACGAACTGCATGATACCTGAATCATGACAAGTAAAGTGCTTATGATATGTCAAATAGTAGTTTCCTGTGCCTTGAGCACAGTCATCGTGTTCGACTTTTGAGACAAATAGTGGTCTGATGACCTTGTGCTTGGATTAAGTTGATATTCTACGCCACGTCCATATCACAGACAGGCTGTCGGGTGCATACTCTGGTACAGTAGAATGCAGATCATTAGCACTGTGCTACTCAAGCCGTGGTCGTCCAGCTGTCTCCTACTGTGTACCTAGTACAGTGTCGGTTCGGCTCGCTATGCTGGCTGCTGGCTGCTGATTTATTGCATCAAGTCGAATTAGCGGTCTGCGACAACGCTACCTTAGCTGGAGGTCTGATCGCACCTCAAGGCGAGTTCTAGTCGGTCATTACATGATATCTGCGTAAGCAACATGATGGTGATGATATAGCGATGGCTTGAGGGGATCCCAAAACGTCAAATCCTTTGTTGTTTGTCATGTATCCTTCTCGAAACCGACATTCGAACATAACAAACTGATCATGTTGTAACTTGTGGCTGTCGTGCGGGTGCCAAAGGAGCCGGCATTTACACGCACATCAGCGGGGTGTCTCGAGGCACGAGCAAGTTATCCTTGTCTGCACATGCCTGGAATGAACATGATACTGAATACCCCGCCTGGCTCCTCTTGCTTGACTCGATGCCCTCCCAGCCCGTGGTGTGGGTGGAGTACAATGTATTGGATGTATCTAGATGTCCCCCAGATATACCAGACGTGCACTGACCATAGGTACATATGCAGGTAGCATTTGTTTCGCGCACTTGCAGAACTTGCAGAGTGTTTCAATTCAACTATGCCGAATAAAGCCAGATACCAACCTCGGACTAGGTACATGGACAGCCTTTGATACATCGTTGCGATTTGGACGTGACTGTAAAACTTCCCACAAAGAGGGGTGAACATCGCAAGGACGGGCCTGGTGGTACCTGCACTTGCATACCAGGACAACAAGCAACTTGTATCTTTAGCAAATACTACCAACATCATCTACCTACCTCCAGTCGTAGGAAGTAACAATGAAATATTAATACTCAACCCATTGGAAGGTACTGCATGAAGTGTGCCTACAAGCTTGAGGATTACCTACTCAACCTGAGGTACCTTGGCCCCGTGGCCCCGTGGCCTCGTGTATCAAGACGATCAATCCCATACCTGCATATACACATGCACACATGTAGCCTGCGGTCAACAGCTATTACATATTCTCAATCCTGACATATAAATATTGCATCTGCTGCAACAGGTCAGTACTGTAGATAGGTAGCTACTTGTACCAGGGATGTAGGCACCTGCAGATAGGAGGAGTGTACATAGAAGTACCTTAGCCACATTCAGCCCCTCGCTCATTGCTCATTGGAGTGCAAATGCAAAGCTGGAGCCCACCTCGAACATTGAAAGCAGAGACCCGAGCGGCCCAGAAAGCGGCCACTCTCTCCGGCCCCCCCAGTCGGCGAATTGCAGTCTGCCTGCCTCACTTTCCCAACCGCCCACCAAGGTTGCGAGGCGACTCTTCAACCATTCACATCGTCTCGAACGACAATCCGGACTCGTCGAAACATCTAGCGCTATTGAGACGAGGCGTGAAAGGAGAGTGAGAGTGAACGAGGGCTATTGGAAATTTCCATTGGAGTAACGGGACAGCACACGCTGGATAAGCCTTGGGCTGGTTCAATTCGACTCTCGTTCCAACCGCACGATTGTCCATTGTCCATTGTCGATTGCCGTTTGTCTCCTTTATCCGACCGCCTCGACGAGAATCCGACGACTATTCTTGACGCATCCCCACGCATCGCTCGTCCGCAGCCCACTGTCTCCGGCTTGACGCAGTCTTCGGTCGGTGCAGCACCTCCGACAGCTATTACCTTCCACTTCTCGGTCCATATTCGTGCGTGGGTGAGAGGGCGTCTGCGTCTATGTCTTTCTGTGTGACGTGCTGATCTAGACTATGACTTGATCCGACTCGCTTCGTTCCCGCCACCTGCTACGCTTGACGCATTCGACATCACGATGCTTATGACACAGTCTCCAGTACCCGCACTGGTCACTGCACAGAACAACAAGACGTACAACTCGCGCAACCGGTCGCGCTCCAATACCTACGATACCATCCCCGACTCGGCCATTGAACTATCCCACTCTGCGACGTCGTTAGAGTGCTCTAGCGGCGATCACGACTTCAACGGCTACGGCTACGCCATGAATGGTCTGATAGGCACCCAGCCTCCTGGCACCATATACGTGCGCGCCTTGTATGACTACGAGGCCGACGATCGGACAAGTCTCAGCTTCCACGAGGGCGATATCATCCAGGTCATAACGCAGTTGGAGAGCGGATGGTGGGATGGCGTAATAAACGGTGTGCGCGGCTGGTTTCCCAGTAACTACTGTCAGATCATCACGAGCCCGGACGAGCTCCCCGAGTCGGAACCGGGCCAGAACGGCGATGCAGACCACGTAGATGATGAGCCGGGAGACCAAATAATCTACGAGGAAGAATTCGAGGATGACGACGATATCGAGTCGGATCAGGATGACTTCAACGTCCTCCCCCTCGAGGGGACGAGCGCCGTCAGGAAATCTGGCGCTGATTTTTGGATCCCACAAGCCACGCCTGACGGTAGACTGTTCTACTACAACACCATGACGGGAGAGAGCGCAGTCGAACTCCCAATGGAATCGCCAACCTCCCTCAACGAGAGCGGACCCCGTGACAGGATGAACGTGAAGATACCGGAGAAGACGCGACCACCACCGGAGATGATGGCACGGGGCTTGACGAACGACGAGGATGACGACTCAGAAGCCACCTCGGCGTCTGAGCTCGATGGTGAATCACTGATGATGGGGTCGATAAGCTCATTGGTAAGTAATCAGTCCATCTTAACGTGACACAAATCTTGTATTCACCGCTTCTTACAGCCCCCACGACAACGCCGCGCCTACAATGACAGCGTAGGCATCTCTCCCTCGCCCTCCATGGACTCCATCAACGGCATGTCTCCTGCCACAAGATCACGAGCCAACACAAACAACCTCACCACGCCCCTTCCGATGTCCGCAGGCCTTGGTCAAACGCCCATGCTGGCATCCGCCACATCCTTTACTGGAGCTGGCTTTACCCTCCCGCAGGCTGCGACTATCCCTCACTCTTTCTTTGACGATGGCACGACCCAGCCCTTGACGTGGAGCCTCCTAGTGGCGAACATGAGGGACGCCATCGACAGATATCGAGAAGCGATAATGACAAGTAGTCGATCAGAGTACGTGAGCCGTGCTGAAGATATCTCCGATCACCTACGACTGCTTCTCGCGGCTGGTTCAGGTACAACCGATAACCACTCTGGCCAGCCATCCATAATATCGACCAACAAAGCTCTCTACCCGCACTTCCGCGACATGATGTCCAAGTTCTCCAAGCTCGTTATCTCCTCGCATATTGCAGCTGCCGACTGGCCAAATGCCGAATCCGTGCAGAAGTGCATACAGGAAGCCGACGGGGTCCTCTTGGGCGTCTTCAGCTTCGTAGATGTCGCGAGGCAGCAGAGAGGAGAGGACATCCCGCGGCTTTTCCCGGGGTTTGTCATTGGCAGCACAGCGGGAGGGAGTTGGCAAAATAACGGGCTCGCCCAACGCGACCCTATCATATCAAATTTCCTGGAGGACGAGGAAAACTTCTATGAGCCGACTGCGGTTCTGGATGGCAAGCTGCTTGAGAGGCTGGACGAATACAAGAGGATGCTGGTCTCTAGCATCAGGGAACTGGAGAAAAACCTTGGGGTTTCCGAGAAGATCATCACCCCTTACAAACACGAACTCGTTGGGAACAATGTGTGCACCGCCGGCGGTAAAGTTCTAGAGATGTTCAAGCCATGGATCGCCATGATCGAGTCAATCGACCTCACGTCGCTAGGGAACAGCTTCCAGACCCCGCAACTTGCGGATTACGCCACCAATAAGCAAAGCCTGTACGATAACATATCCGACCTCCTTCTGGGATGCCAAGCTGTTGCTGGTCCCCTAGGGGATGAGTGGTCCGAGGTCCGTGGGGAGTCGCTAGAAAATCGACTGGAGTACGTAAGACAGTGCGCACGAGCTTTGGAGACGAACTCCTCGCACATTGGGTTCTCTCTACAGCTGTTGTCTGAACAGGTGCAGATCAACCTCCAACAACAACAGCAGCAACAACAACGACAGGAATTCCGTGTTCGCGACGACGGCTTTTCACGAGACCCGGGCACGAGAGGCACGTCCATGCCGTACAATGCCCTACACAATCGCTCGGAATCCCGTACCCTGAACGTCAGGCCGCCGCTCATGGTCTCACAGTCCTTCACGGAAGGTGAAAGTGCACCTAATAACTACAGGAAGGGCGACTTGTCGAAAGTTAGGAAGATTTTGGGAGACGACCCTACTCCTCAAGGTGTCCTTCAACAACCTGAAGAGACGCCGCCATTCTTGCGGCTCGACCTAGAGCAAGATCTATCTTGGGATCTCAAGACGTCACCGCCAGCTGTCAAGGGCGGGTCTTTGTTGGCTTTGGTCGAACAACTCACGAGACATGACAAGCTAGATTCTAGCTTCAACAACACCTTCCTTCTAACCTACCGATCCTTCACTTCGGCGCGGGAGCTCTTCGAGCTGCTCGTGAAACGTTTCAACATCCAACCACCTGAGGGTCTGAACAACTCTGACTACGATGTCTGGAGAGATCGCAAGCAAAAGCCAATCAGGTTCCGGGTGGTCAACATTCTCAAGAATTGGTTCGACAACTTCTGGATGGAAGAGCCCAGCGAAGAGTCCAAGGAACTGATACGTGATGTCTACGCTTTTGCGAGAGACACTATCAAATCGACAGAAACTCCAGGATCGGGTCCCCTCATGACAGTTTTGGACCAACGGCTCAGCGGCAAGGAGATGTCGAAGCGCCTAATTCAGACGTTGGCCAACAATGTTCCGCCACCAATCATGCCGAAGAACATGAAGAAACTCAAGTTCCTGGATATCGACGTTACTGAGTTTGCGCGTCAACTAACAGTCATCGAATCCAAGCTCTACGGAAAAATCAAGCCGACAGAATGTCTCAACAAGACATGGCAGAAGAAGGTGGGGGAGAACGAGCCAGAGCCGGCGCCAAACGTCAAGGCCCTCATTCTACATTCGAACCAAATGACCAACTGGGTTGCCGAGATGATCTTGGCTCAGATGGATGTGAAGAAGAGAGTGGTCGTCATCAAGCATTTCGTGTCTGTTGCAGATGTAAGTTTTCCTACTTGCCGTGTTCATCGGTTGCATAAACTAACGAGACCAGAAATGCCGGAATCTTAACAACTTCTCTACTCTGACGTCCATCATTTCTGCCCTTGGCACTGCGCCCATCGCCCGTTTGAAGCGGACGTGGGATCAAGTTCCAGCCCGCACTCAAGCTGTCCTGGAGACAATGCGGCGGCTGATGGCGAGTACAAAGAATTTCGGCGAGTACAGAGAAGCTCTCCACGCTGCGAATCCTCCATGCATTCCATTCTTCGGTACGTACCTGCCAATATCGTATGCAATTCTGTACGGGATACTGACTTATTCTAGGTGTCTATCTTACGGATTTAACCTTCATAGAGGACGGTATTCCTTCGATCATCAAGAAGACTAATATGATCAATTTCGCCAAGCGTGCGAAGACGGCTGAGGTCATCCGCGACATCCAGCAATATCAGAATGCACCGTATTCGCTGCAGTCGGTCTCGGAATTGCAAGATTACATCCTCAGTAACATGCAAGCCGCGGGTGATGTACACGAGATGTACGACAAGAGCTTGGTAGTGGAGCCTCGCGAGCGTGAAGACGAGAAGATCGTGAGGTATGTTCATGCGTCATTCTCGAGTTCCTTTGTAGAGTGGCGCGCATGATGGAGTTTCATGAGTGATATTGGCTGACAATCAGTGTGAGAACTAGGGTCTTAGCTGAATCTGGCTTCCTATGAGGTGACTCACCCGACTGGCAGTTACACGCAGTCGGCTACCGCTGATATCAAACGTGACGCTTGGGAGGCCAGTGGCTACTTTGAACTACACGACCACTAGAAATGGTATGCGGCTTGAAGTGACGGCACCATCGTTCTCTGCCCTCGACATTCCTGCCGTTGTAGGATTCGGGAGATCTGGCAGCTTTCTTGGAGCTTACATCGCTTCAGACGGCGATTGTAACGTCGATGAACATATTGCCACCACCAGCGGTCGCACGTCCGTGCAGATTCTGCGGTCATCTACGCAGACGGCCGGCTTGAGGGATCGATGTGGCTGGAATTGCACCAGACGCCGGAGTGGTGCATAGCCATCTACCAGACAGCAGTTCACGGGCTGCTCGTGCCTTGGCCGCAAGACGAACGCGACACAGGGTCAGCTCGGACCTGAGAGGATTGTGAATGCTACTGGAGGGGAAGTCACGCATGTGCTTTACAGCATCGGCAGCAACGAAGACGCTATCAAGTGAGGATGTGGGACTCAGGAGGTGGGAGACGGGAGGGGCGCCAGACCTCACTAGGCTGCTCATCCAAAAGCAGGCAACCGAATAATCCTGCGTCGTTACCCATTCGAGGCAAGGGGACAAAGGCGATCTAGCGTAAGGACGGCCATATACTATCTGGTCTCGGAATCGGCTCTTCAGGACATGAATGGAGTATCTGAGACACATGTTCCTTGCCGAGGGAACCGCTAGATATTAGGTTCTTGAATGCAATCACGTCGTCATCAAGGTTTCGTGTCCATTAATATTATGTACTTGGTTGTTGTCACGGCTCGGAAGCACCAATCCCACTTGGTGATCAAAGTTTTTTGTGCAAAAACCGGGGTTGACCTCGTGAGTTTAGGACAAAGCGACAATGTATTGTTGAGGTTCGAAGACCGAGCTACACATTGGCCGCGGCCCCATGCCGCGTACTAAAGGGGGCGTCGGCTGGCTGGGACCCCCTCCACGGCTCTGAGCTCACGTCAACCTCTCAGTATACAATCGCCGTAATGGCCTACGGTGTCGTCCCATGTCGATAATTATCTTAGCTCAACTGCTTGCTACTCTTCAGCTTAATTGAGCTTCATGGTTCTCACTAGCCCACGGATCTGACTCCGTGCGTAAAGTATGGATATCCTAGTTGGATATCATAAGATATGCACAGTACTTTCAAGGCCCGCTCGACCCCGTGCCTGCTCGCCGCACCCCTGGACCAGACCACCCAAGGTTCGTTGGGAGATCTTGCCAATGTCTGGAGTGGTGACAGAATCGATCAAGAGGATGCGATCCTGTCTATCCTCACGGGTTCGCTCGGCCGGTTACCGCCGTCCTTGGGTACTTCCGCGGGAATAGCCAATCTACCTATGCGCCTCCTAAGCCTACATTCTGACTGCGTACTCGATGGAGAGATATTGCCTTCCTCTGATCTAATGCGTTGTCTATGTATGTAGGTATGTATCTGCCACTTCTACTATCAGGAGCCTGATCCCGGCTGAGGCTGCAGAAATCACGTCACCGGGTTCCAAATCCTCTGTGTTGGGAACTTGGGATGCAGAAAAGAAAAAGAAAACCTGGTGTGCAGCTTACGTGCGCCTTCGTTGCCTTGTCCGGGGGCGAGCTGGAAAGGTAGGTAAGGTTGGCGATAGGGGCCAAACGCATGGCGGCACGAGGAACGTGGACATGGACATGGACATGGACATGGGCCGCTTAACGCTTGAGTTGATAGGCTGGCGGGAAACGCCCGGGTCTTCATTATGTCTGTACTGACGCATGTGTAAGCCATGACTGGCGAGCCCGTAGGTAGCAGAGCAGGGTCGGATGAGGTGAGGTAGGTCGCCGTCCTCGTGGGTTCCATTCGGGGGAGGAGGATTGGCATCCTGGTAGGTAGACTTGGATCGTTGGCGCACATGAAAAGGTCCTGGCATGATGCGGATGATGATGCCGTGGGTGTGGCTTGAAGGATTCATGGATTTGAGGTGTCGCGCTGCCGATGATCTGTCCCAGGTAGTATGTGGCGCGTGGGTTAAGCGATTCGGCCCGCGGTGGCGGAAGGATTGCGTCTCTCGTGGTCTGCCTGCCTGTCAGTGTGTGGTCATCAGGTTCGGCCATGTGCGATGCGTCTATATATGCAGGTAAGTCAGTGTGTGGCTGCGTTTTGCGTCGTACAGGAATGATACATGATGGTACCTAGGTTAGCCAGGTCCAGAAGAACAGATTCTCTGCACATGGGAGATATAGCATGGTTGCAGGATTGTGACCGAGATGCAGATATGCAGCTTTTCTCGTCGCTGGCCGGGCCCGGCCATACGCATGCATTCTGCCTGCCTTATGTACTCCAACTCCAACTCCAACACGTTGGGTCGATGCAACAGGTCGACCGGACCCCCCTCTTTTCAAGACAGACAGACAGACGCACATCGGGGGGTTGGTTAGGAATTCTTGCCGATAGAGAGATGCTGATGGGAGTACAGAACACCCCCTACGAATCAAGTTCTAGTCGGAACCCCTATCTCTCACTACCTGATTGGTCGTGTCAGTCAGGTATGCAGTGATGCTGTCATGCGATGGACCACAACACCAGCTGGACCGTCGCTCTACCTCGCCTCGTCTGGGCGTCCATCCTTTTTCTACATGCGATGCCTACTCCAGCAGTGCGCTGTGAGGTAAGCTGAAAAGGGGTGCGTTGCGCCGTCGGCCTGCTGCCTGCAAGCCCATCCTGGGGGGCTAAAGAGAGTCAACCCAATATATTTCGCACAGCTGGCTAGCCGGTGACCTTTGCCCGGCCGTTGGTGGTGGTAGCGGGATCATCGTAGCGTTGAAGAGAGGACTCGACTGGACTTGACGCGGCTCTCCCACGCCAGCGAAGTAGACATGCCTTTTAAACCGGCTGATATCGGCTCGTTCCATCATAGGATGGCCCTCGCGCTCAGCCCGGCACGAGACCGGTTGTTCCTAGGTACTTATCCAGCCGCATCGCGTGACGAGCTCTGGGCCTCGGCCGTGCTGCTCATGCTGTGCTGGACGGACACGGGAGACCTCTCTTTAAATTCATCCCACCCCCTGTCTCCTCAGCCGACTGCAGTCTGGTACTCTGACTGCTGAGCTTCTTACCTCAGATTCGAAACCACCATGTCTTACCAGAACGACTATTCAGCGCCCTTCGTCTCACGGTGTGTCTGTCTCGTTTCACCATCTCGGTTTCGTGCCAAGAAGCCTCATCTTCCCCGCTCGATTCGGCCACGAGTGAGGGTGTGTCCCCTCGCCATGCCCGACCATACGGCTCATCCGT
Organism: Anthostomella pinea; assembly: GCA_963556695.1. Taxonomy (NCBI): domain Eukaryota; kingdom Fungi; phylum Ascomycota; class Sordariomycetes; order Xylariales; family Xylariaceae; genus Anthostomella; species Anthostomella pinea. Next base: position 1,438,291 of record CAUWAG010000008.1, on the reverse strand, counting down.
GTCTTCCGTCCCGTCAGCTGAGCAGCCACTACCTCTGCGCATCTGCATCTGCATCTGAGCAGGGCGGGTTAATAATAGGAGCATGCCATCAGCCAGCGTAGCATCGCGTCTATACTGCAGACATAAATAGTATGTCATGTCGTCAATGAGTACCTGCACATAACCTCGAACGACTTCCCCCCTTTTCCGTGTGTCTCGTCTCGTACTTGTCGGTAGGTATGCAGGTAAAGAGGTCATGCATCCTACCTACATAGGTATAAATCTACCTGAGGTGCAACACAACATGAACACACCACACACACATCGCACATACCTACAGGTAGGTACCTCCCTGAACGAACCCATCCCCCAACGTCCAACATCGCATTTCAACTCTCTCTACCTTAGGTAGGTAGGTAGGTAGTGGCAGACGCCGTGACACCCCAGAGGCCGCCCACGCGCACCACTCTACACAGAACCAGGACGGGCACGGACACGCACCCTTCAATATTCCAGGTCAGGTCAGATCATATCATTTGTAGCGGTACGCCAATGAGAAAGATATATTGACCTACTTACTTACGCGCACGTTGTCTGCCTGCCGTCAAGCGGCGGACGGACAGGTGAGACATACATACGCATACATACCTATACATGAACGCATACATACGTCCACGCCTTACGGCCGCAGTGGGGGTGCTTGCAGACGCGGGTGTGTGTCGCTATCTTGACGGCGGTCGTAGATGGATACCTGTTAGTGCATGGTATACCTCGGCAGGGCTGGTTGGTGGTAGGGGTACGAACATGTATGAGGATGAGGCAGAGTTTATCCTCTGTTCTGATATGCAGGTAGTCAACATGACATGACCACTCCCAGTCTTGCACTTGCCAGACGAGAGAGGTACTGCACACATCACCTATATCGTACCGTGCATTCTCCCTGTGATAAGCGGACTAAATATCGCCGGACGTAAGCCTTGCGTGTGGTCCTCCCCTTCGACCTACTCGCGGCTGCCCGCCGGCCACCGGTTAGTCGGTCGGTTGGTTGGTCATGGAATCATTACATGAAGGGATATCACAAGTCCCAAGGCCGAGTCTCGGTAGTGCTACAGCACGCCTCCTCTTTCCCAGCCGGCTGGAAAGAAAGGACGGGATTCGCCCCGATAGCCGAGGTACGCAGCTACCTTGGTCTCTTTGACCCTCCAGCGCAGTCTCGAGTCATGAACATTCCATTTCAGTCGCCGTAGCTGCACGCGCCGCAGCTTTTATATCATCCTTTGGACTGCGTACACGTGTGGTATGATATAATGTAACGTATAACTAACCGATACACGGGCGGCTGAGTTGCTTGCGCCCAAGGAGGTCGCTCCCAGATAATTCCCTACATGTGTTTGAAGTTGGTGTGCTCGTGCCGTGCATGGTAGCAGTACAGTGTGGAGAAACTGTGTATGGCAGCAACTCCAGTCGTAGATTTCGTAGTGGACTGGATAAGTACAGATTCATTATGAGGTGTAGTGCTTGAACCGGCGTCGGAGTGCTTGGCATGAGTGTGCCTTCTGGCAGGGGCCCAGAATACCATGTTACGATGACTAGTATTCTGGATGTTCTGCTTGCTGTCTAGAAGGATGGGAGCGTGTTCCATCCGAAAGGTCACTTAAGTACTAGATACAGTGCAAACGGTACCTTGTCCCTTGGGCAACAATCCGGCCCAACCGACAAGACACCTGACAGCTGGAATCAGCTGGATCCACATGAGCGCCAGAGTCAAACATCACAAGTCACAGCTTGACGTAGGTGGTATGAAGTGGATGTCTGATCGCGCTAGAGACATTCACAAACACCAAGCACATTTCTCGATTCTCTAGAAGGTATCATGGAGAAGTTGGTGAGGTATAGCACAGGTCATATTACATAACTAATACAGTACCACGAGCTCAGGTAGACCGAAGAAGGCTCTTGGCCCAGCAAGCGGCTTAGCATATCTCAAAAGGCTCATGTAAGAAGAGCCTGCCTGCCACGCTGCAAGTACTAGAGAAGTGCATAACAACCCATGAACTGCAGCCATCTAGTGGCGGTGCAGCTTTTCCTTGATCTTCTGACCAAGCCCCTTCTTCTCGCCATGGTCCTTGGACGCGCCTGTGTCATCGGACGCGCCCTCGGGAGCATCCTTGTGCATGCCCTTCTCTTCCATGAGACCTGGTGAGCAGGTTAGTGAACGGACTCTTGGAAATTATCGAATCCGTCGGATTGACTTACGGTCAGCCTCTCTGCCAGCGCCAGGCTTCGTGACGTCGAAGTCACCGCCATCGGCTTGCAACCCACTGCTCTTGACGTACTGCTCTCCGGTGCCCTCGCCCTTGCTCTTCGCGCCAGGACCGTCCTCATCCTCGTCCTCACCGGGCGCATCCTTCTTGTCGCCATGCAAGGGCTCGGCCTTGCCGTTACCAGCATCACCTCCGTGTTCCCGGGCGACCTCGGCGAGGTCCTTGGGACCAGGGCCCAGCTTCTGGGACTCGTTGATGCCCTCGTCGGCATCGTTGACGTCGTTGGGCGCAGATTTGGGGTGGGTCAGCGGGTCCTCGGGGTCGCGCACGTCGGCCTGTCCCTTAGACGTATCCTGGGGCGTGTCCCGGGTCTTCATCTCGGTTGAAGGGTTGTCGGGTGTCTCGTTGCTCTCAGTGGCCGTACCAGTAGTCTTGGCGAACTCGGCAGGCTTCGTCTCTTCAGGTCTGGACTCGGTCTTGGCGAATTCGGCAGGCTGGGTATCCTCGGTCTTTGTCTCGCCAGCTGTGCCGCCAATGCTGGTAATAGGGGCCCCTGATCCACTGGTCGTGGAGTTGGACTCATGTAGTCCACTGGTCGTAGAGCTGGGGGCATTCAGTCCGCCGGTCGTGGAGCTGGGTGCGCCTAGGCCGCTGGTCGTGGAGCTGGGTTCATGTATTCCGCTGGTCGTAGAGCTGGGTGCATCTAGGCGGCTGGTCTTGGAGCTGGGGGCATCTCGACCGCCGGTCGTGTGGCTGGGTGCATTTAGTCCACTGGTCGTGGAGGTGGTTGCACCAGGTCCGCTGGTCGTGGAACTCGAGGCGCCTGGCACTCTGGTCGTGGAGTCGGGCTCCTCTGTAAGACGGTACAAGTTAGTCTTCAATGCCCATAGGGCGGAGGAAGGTGGTGGGCATACCCAAGTTACCAGCATCGTAGGGTTCGCCCTTAGTGGTGTCGCCAGTGCGACCCGAGACAGGCTCGTCGGTCTGCTTGTTCTCGCCCCAAACAGCCCTCGCAGCGGCGGTAGCCATGTTGTTGACAGTCTCCATGGTATGATCTGGGCGTCTAACTGGTAGGGGGGGGGGGGGGGGGGGGGGGGGGTGTAGGTGTCTAGATGGCGGCAACAGCAACGGTATATGGGTCTTAGGTACTCAAAAGCTTAAAGGGTATCGGCGGAATTGCAAGTCTACACTTGATCGTGAGGTCGTAAAGGGTCGCGTGAAGTCTGGAAAGCTGGGGAAACAAGAGAAAGCCAAGGTGGTAGGCAGTCTTGGGGGGGCTTGGGACTGTTGATATAGGCAGTTCTTGTTACACTAGAGGAGGGGAAGGGTGTGACGTCTTTCGGCTTCTCCAAGGTCGATGGCGTGTTTCCTTATCAGACAAGGACTGGTAGCTGGAGGGCGGACAACAAAGAATGAAAACAAGGCGAAGCACTGGCCAGCCACGCTTGCGATCCCTTTGATCAGATCATGCCCCAATTGGCCCCATTCGTTGTTGTTTGCTCAATGCTAGGCGGCCGGTGATAGAATGGCCGTGACCTGGGAATGAAGACCGATCGCGATTCATCGTGCCGATATTCCCGAAACAGGTTCCCAGCTGATTACCTACCTTAACCAATACGCCCATATATGCACCGAGAGCTACTTCTACGACCTTGGCAGTTGGCACGGGAGGCCGCCCGGAAACAGGTTGAATAGCATACCTACCTACCTACCTGCAGGTATTCGAGGACATGACAAGGACGGGAGGGGCTGTGGGGCAAGGTGGGGTTGAAACCGGCCTTCGCGATGACGTAGGCGGGGAAGACGAGGATCGACGTCACGCCCCGGGCTCCCATCCGGCCATCATGCCGTCCACCTGCACGGGTAACAATTTCATAACATTGGATGACGCAGGTCTTCCTTCATAGGCTGGTCTAGGTAGGTAGTGCCTTAAGTAAATTACCTAAGAGAGGTAGCGTCGACACCAACCGCCGCCTCAACCTCATCCAGCTCTAACCAAAATCTCTTACAGCTCAAGGTCATAGTAGACCTTTCTGCGCAGCCCGCTGCGGGCGCCATCTATGTGCTTCTCCCGCAGACGAGCTCTCTTGAGAGACTTTGGAATAGCAGCATGATTCGACTTATTTAACAAGCTCGGGACTGGCTCGGTAGGTTCCACGATCTTTCCCTTTGAGATCGGACTTGGAGTCTATCAATATCCTTGATGTCCAATAGGGGGAGTCCCGGCGCAACTTCTGCTGATGTCAGCTGCAACGGCTGCTACCCCCTTAACTGAGGCGGCACGACTAGGGATGCCGGCCATCGAAAAATGACCTGTCAAGAAATGCAGACAGCCCGCGCGCGACGCGCCACCACATGCACAAGAATGTGATGGCTACTACAGAAGCACACCTATAACAGGGCTTGGAGATGTGACCGCATATGCGTGGCTTTACGAGGCCACCGCCCTCGGTCACTTACCTAGGAAGGTAGGAGCCAGGTATGGCAAACAACCTCTGGATGTACGCATCCCGCATCCATCATGCCTACTTATATACAGACTCATACCTGCTTGGGGAGAATGTGAGGTTTGCAGGGCAAATCTTACACGCACGGAAGCGGGATCGCAACCGCAAATTAGCCATCATCGTCCATCATCCTAGATTGACCGACCATGCTGCCAGTTTCTCTTGTTAGCCTCTACGAAACATACAAGGAAGACACCAAGGCTGTTACCAAGTGGATCGCCAATACCGCGAGAGACAATGGCTACTCCTCGAAGAACTCTGGAGGTTCAGGGAGGTTGAAAGGCAAGGCCCGCACGAAGGCGAGTTCGGCTCCGTATGCCATTCGTATCTCTGACTTTGAGCCCATGACCCGATTCATCGTTCAGCAGACAAAGGCAGAGGTCCCTGGGTACATCCCCTGGACACTTGATCGGGCAATACGCTGGAGAACCTCGTTTGGGATCAACCTTTCCCATATTACGCTCACGGACACTGAGGCGGACAAGAAGCATGTGTACTTCATCGATGTCCTCAAAAAGGTGTCCGACATCTTGGAGCCCCACATCCAACACAAGAGGCCCGCCGTTGGCCGTTCAGGACTACCTGATCCTCCGTCCGAGACCCTGAACCGGTTCGGGAACTTGACGCTATACGAACCAAGTGTCGCCGAGGTCGAAGAAGTGCTGAACGTGCGCCGATTGGGGGAACCGCCGACAAGTACTGGCAAGGACGTATTGTTCGAGCCTTGGCAGGAAGACCGGGCAGAAGCCTTATTCAGATGGTATTTGTTCAATCAGGACGTACAACGAATACGACGGGAAATAGGATCCTTATGGGAGAATCACCGTGCTCACGAGGTAGGACTTGCTGGCGTGGCTACTGCGCATAATTTGGCGATCAACATTGTGCGAGGTCTCGAAGAAGAGGTGGCACCCCTTCTCGAATGCCAAGACGGGTTTTTGGGATTGTCGCTCCAAGTGTTTCTTCAGAGGTATGTTGACGCAGCGGCCGACGAAGTGGACAAGCTGAGCCGGATTCAGAGAGCCCAAAGCTACGAGCTTGGGGAATTGAGCCTCCTGACCGAGCAGCTTAACCTGTTCGACCAAACAATGTACTTTGCTAGTATGTGCATCATTGACGAGGCAGCTGCCTGGGATCGCCCTCGAGCTTGTGGCTCATACAAGGGGCAATGGGGGCAGTTCTCCCCGAACGATGACTGGCATCTCAAGAGCAACCTCGAGAAGTATAACGAAGATCGAGCGGCTGCATGCGAAGTAATTCAGGATTTGCATATACTGACGACATTCCTCCAGAATAACAACCCTCAATTCGACGAATTCGCCTCTGCAATTAACGACATTGTCAAAAGCGCAAACTTAAGACATACCACGAATCAACCCCGAACCGTCCAGCCCACTTTTCGATCTGCGTTCGCCACCCAGCTGCTCCTATACTCGATCCATATCCTAGGAAAAGATCTGGAGCGGCCGTTCCTTGAACTCATGGTCATCAACACCCGGATCCGAAAGTCAGCTATGAACCTCGACAAATTCCGCGAGAGCAAGGGTGCGGAAGCCTTCGGTCACTTGAGCAACGATGACCACTATATATCAGAGGCGGCCAGCTTCTGGGATGATGAAGATCCAGTGACGGCCTTGCGCCGAGAAAATGGGAAGTATGATCAGGCCATAGGGCTAAAAGACTACGTTGCACTGAAGCACAATCCGCTGCTGTGTGGGTCTTGGCTGCAACATTACAGATTCGAGTGGTATGCTGAGGGAGTGCATATAGCTGACAGCATTTCAGTGCCCCTTTGCTGTGCTCGTCTATACTTCCCATTCGTGCAGGAGAAGCTTCTTCCTGCAGAGAGCTGGCCTGATATGGAAGCATTCATGATCTTGCACCGAAAGGACATGTGGATCGGTCGACCACCAAAGGCTGGCGAGTACAAGAAAGCTTTTCGGCTCACGGGCGGCCACTCAATTACGTCAATGGCAAGCGATAGGCACAGTCGTCGTGGTCGGGACAGACCAGCCCTGCGCAACGACAAGAAGGCTAAGATGCTCACACCCGCATCGCCAATGTCAAGAAGATTACGCCTGGCATTGTCTGATCAACGATTGGCGGCAACGCAAGAGAGAGACATTCCGGGCATGATATCCGAAAGCAAGATACGATGGCGCGCTGGTCGCCCTGTGCGCCTCTGTCCCCAACATGACTGCGAGGCAGATCAGGGGAAGCCCGGGCGCACAACAAATAGTGAGGGACCAGGAAACCACAGCTTATTGCAGCAGCTGGCAATTGCTGTCGACGCTGAGGAGGCCGAGCAGTCCTTCGACTACATGTCATTCAGACGTGTCTCATGGATGGTTCTCAACGATGTCCTGTGCAAAGGCAGACCAATCCTGGACAGAGCTGCAGGCAATGGGCGGCTTGATTGGGGACCCTGTAACGGCACGGGACTTCGCAACGTCGTGGCGTACGTCTTTGAGCTACTGTTCCTCCCCAACGGCAGAGTACTCCCAGAAGCAGCCGGGATCGCCGAGATCATCCATGGACGCGTCAAAGCTTTGGGGCGGACCGTCTACACGTCGACGGGAAGGGACTGGGCTTGGGAGCTGCGGTGCACGTGTGATGCCAACACAGCCGAAGGAGACGCCTCGCCAGTCGCGTGAGTTGACTGTTGGATCTGCACCATTGTCGGGCTGCTGTGTCCAGGCAACGGAGATTTCACGTGCCGATAGTATAGCGTTTGCTGAGATATATCAGATATATTACATCACGCTTAGGATACCCTTGAGCTGTTTGACGCTTCTCTAGGTGATATAAGCACTCCCATATTGCGCTGTTGCCTCGCAATCCATGGCTTGTCCCAAAGTGGGCTGTGCGATTTGATGGCAGCCTGAATCCTCTTCCGCTCTTCGCCGTGATGTTTTTGGACTGGTCAAGCTTCTGGATCTCGCACCTAGCTCCGCTACCGCGGTCCGTGGCAATGGCACTTCGTCATATAACCCATGTGTTCTTTGTGGGGCAGCAATTGCCACTCAGGCTACAGCGTATGGTCCTTGGCGGCTACCGCCGTGTCGACCAAGGGCCGGCACTTAAAGGGCAAGGGGACACTTCCGCGCCCCTACCGCCGACGCGACGGAAGTGTGCTATGTATGATGGTGTTGTGGACACAGAGTAGCATCTAAATATACAAGCACTGATTGATTTATTGATTTCGACCGTATACGGCAACTTATTAAGTCTGGGACCGGGCATCTGGATTTTGAACTCACGGAGGCTTCACTACGTGGCGAGCCAGGTGTTAGGTGCTTAATACTAGGTGTGACTCTATGTCGTATGGAACGGTATTTCTAGAGATACTTGAAATCACCACCGTGTGGGGGTTAGGCGCCGTGCTCATCGCACCAGATGAGGGCGGCTACATAGGTAATTCAGTGCTAACCGTACACACGACTGCTATGAACCGGCAAAGTCCCCATCCTCTCGGAAGCAAGTCGACTTCGGCCTTGGATCCCTTCAATCAGCTCGTGCCATGGAACCAGTTGTCACCCGGTGTATACCCCAAGGCTTCGGCATAAACAACTTACTGGTTGCCTGGCGCTCCTTCGAACACGTGGTGGATCTCGGTGTTCCGCAGGATAAACTGACCTAGGTAGTCAAAACTAATACGGTGACCGGGGCGTGTTGGAAGATTGGTCAGGCAAGCCACCCCAGGAACTTGTGTAAGCAAGGATAGCAACAGAGGCAACGGAGCCACCAGTTGGCTTTTCCCTAAATGTGCGTATATACTCCGCCACCCCATCTTCCATGTTCTGGGGATGTAAACAACCTACCACATATTTCTATCAGACTGGCAAGACATAGAGGCGCCTACTAGCTATTGTAGCAATTAAACGCAACGAAGTCACCAACAACCACCAGCAAGAGAGCCGAAGCTTCCTGGAAATCACTTGAGCTGAAGACTTACCAACTGGATAACGCAAGATGCAATCGATCAAGGTCGTCACCCTCCTCGCTGGAGCGCTTACAAGCTTGGTAGCGGCATATCCGCAGGGCCTGGTCAATCGAGGCAGCGACGAGTTCCGCCCTTGAGAAGGCGAGATCTTCATCGGCTACCGGTATGTCACCAAGGTAGGCCGACCCATGCAAGCTACATAGCATGTCCCCATCAGAAGCTGAATCAGCACCGTCAGAAAATAGCAGAGGAATACGAAAAGGCAGGCAATATAATAGTGCTCCAAACTGCCACCGGCAATAAAGAACAGCTCGGGACGGGTGTTTATTTCGCACAAGCACGGGATGCTTGCAGACGCGTCGAGGACATGAGTGACGACGATAGGATAGCTCTCACTGCTTTCATCAATAGGGCTATTGCGCGTGAACTGACAAACCCTTGCTCTGGCTCAGGATCTGCTTGGGTTACGTGGATAAGTCGCTCTTAGAAGGTTTGCCGAAGGTTTGGGTCCCAGAATACTGGCCGATGGTAGAAAACGTCGGCGGGAAAAAAATATGGTTCGATTCCGAAAAGATCGAGAAGTACGTTAAAGACGTTTCCAATAACCTCAACGCCGACGACACGCTCCTCCTAGGGTTGATAAGTGGGCAAGAAAGCGTGCAGGAGTTCATGATATCACGCAAGATGGCCAACAGGGACGACATTAAATTCAGGGTTGTGTGCAAGTCAAAATACAATAACATTCCAGAAGACGAGATAGACTATGGCAGTTGGACCCCGAGCTGGCTGTTTAAGAACTACGATGGAAAGGGAAATGGATTGGGAATAGAGGAATATTTGGATGAATTCCAGTACGACTAAACCGCTGAAGCTTAGGTTCGGGGGGGGCTGAAGTTTATACATGTGCTTACTACTAGCTATAAGGAGGCGCTTTGCTTGGGAAACCTGTGATCATTTCAAGGAGTTCGGTAACAAGTCGGCCCCTGCTCCCGGTTGTCATAGTTTTTAGGGATAATTTGATCGCTATAACTTCTTATAGGTACCTCTCGGCTTTGTCTACTCATATCCTCGATGCAGTTCGTGACTCGCCTCTCACACCCGGAAAAACCCTTGAGCTACACCTTGCAAAGCACAGCCATCACGCGATGAGCAGCATAACGGGGTCGGATGCATTTGAAGCATGCTTTTCCATCGACATCTGGATCGCTCCGTGGGAATCTTCAGGGGAAAGAGACGGTGAGAGTGGAGGGTAGATGGACATGGACCGTGTATAGCGAGCCCACGAGGTCACCATTAGGGAGGATACGTGCAAACCTATTTGCCTTAGTTTGCTAGCGTCTAAGTCTAGTGGATGACTGACCTTAGTGATGATCTAATCCCAGTGCACGGGGGAAGGCTGGAAGAGTCTCCCCATTTTTTTGACATCCTGAACCCTCAAAGCCTCACTTGACAGTCCTAGCGCTGATGAAGAGACATATTAAGCATACGGATTCGGACGCTTTAAGGCTGTACCGTATTTCACCTTTCATATCAAGTCCGCGTAAAGCTAGTCTTATATAATAGATGTTAACCAGCAAGTCTTTTAAAACAAGACTTTTCTAGCTGATTATAAGTATTTTGTTTCTAGTCTTTAAGCATAACGGCCCTATGTACGATTTAAAAAGAAAAAAAAGAAAAAAAAAGAAAAGAGGCCTTAATAAATACTACTTAAATCGAGACTACCTCGACATTTAAAATATTATAACACTAGATATTAACCTTATAACCTTATAAGTTAACCTTTATATATACTTATTCTTATTTCTTAGCTAGATTTATAGTTTTTCTATACGTATATTAAGAAAGTTAATTTTAAACTCTTTTAATAAATAAACTCTGATAATTTAATGTATTATTTTACTTTTTAATATAATCAATTTTAATTCGAAGTTTTCTTACCCCCGCCCTTTTTTCTATAATTATTAAATTCTTACTATTATTAAAAGATATATTGTATAAGTTGACTTTTTACAACTAAAAACGGGCCTTGATAATAACGAGTTAGCTATATATTAACTTAGTTTAATTTTTAACCTTTTAAACTTTAAAATTTACGAGAATCTTTTTAAACTACTTTTTTAAAGCTTAAATAAACTAATTTACTTTAAGCCTATTTTTTAAAGTTAAAACGGTACTTTTTTACTATAAATTAATTCTTAGCTTACGTCAACGTGGATAACAAGCGATCGGCAATTACAAGCGAATGGCAACTTTTTACTAACCTTCCAACCAACATGTCAAATAACTCGACCATAACACATTTAATTCAATCTTATCAATCGGATTCTTTTTCTTCAGACATTTTTATCTCTATTGTACAAGTTCGCGCATTATAGCCAGTATTGCCGCAAACACCACACCGTCGCCCACGCGCTGCCGCCCGCCTCGGACGACGACTATCTTCACCCATTTCCTGTTTTGCCAGCTCAGCACTATCCTTTGCAGCCTGAAGATCTACTACATCTTCAACGGAAAGTACTCCTCCTTTTACTAGACGTTTGTTTTTTGTTCTCTGGCGTTTACTTAGTAGGTAATTGGCCTCTTCTAGTTCGCGGACCCGGGAATCAACCAAAGCGACCTTATGCATAAGACCGTATGTAGCCTTCGAAAACGAGCTCAACGCATCAACTATTGATGTAGGTGAGCTTCCCTGGTGGTTTCTGACTCGGTTTCGGATATAAACTGATTGGTTTACCGCTTCATTAATGGTGGTAGGCGTCTTCGAAGTCCAAGTAGTGGGTGGCAGATTGGGGTCTGGCGACGGTGTTCGTATGACAGCGACAGCATCCAGCTTTAAAATGACACTTTCTGGGTCGAAAAGAACAAGCCCAGTAGCACTGAAACCTGTTCGAATATTTTTTTGCGTCATAACAGCGTTGTGTGCTTCACAAAATGCTGCAAGAAAGTCCTCTTTTGAAACGTGGGTTATATGACGCCGGATGAGATCCTTAATCATGCGACCGTAAGCTCGTTTGAGCGGGCTAAAACAGCCGACATCTAGAGGCTGGAGCCTGTGTGACGAGTGGGCAGGCATACAAAGGGTGATAATGCCATTATTCTGACAATAATCCTCAAAGACCTGGGAATGGTGGCTTTCGTGACCATCTAGGATGAGGAGGCGTTTACTGGCAGTTATACGCGGTCTGGTATACTTGTCGAAATGCTGAATCCATTCCAAACCAATCTCATTCGTGGTCCACCTGTTGTCGGACACGGCCACTTTCTAATTGCGTGGTAATATCGTGTCGCAATACCATGACGCGAGGTGGGTTTTGCCCTGTAGAATGATGAATGACGGGACCACCCAACCATCAGTATTGACTGCAGAAATTACTGTAGACCATTCTCTGTTGCCTTGCTGAGCTTGTCTAGGCCTACCACGTCTTTTGGCGCTTGTGATGACTATGCCAGACCCAATAATGCCCATCATAAACCCAGTCTCGTCGAAGTTGTAAATATCCGCGTCTTGGATACTATATTTCGCCACTGCCGCTGCAATTTGGCAAAACCACGCGCGATACGCGTCTGGATCCTCGTTCAAGACCCTCTGGTAGTCTATCTTCCGATGAAAACGCGTCCGGAGGCCTGGTGTACGTTTGATGAAGTTCCGCGTCCAGTTCTTTCCAACGCGTCTAGCCCCACGCGCCGCCAACAATTGATTCGTTATATCTTCAACATAACTGTACCGGGGCAGAAATGCTCGCGCATCCAGGTTGAGAATGAAGGAACAAATGGCATTCTCTTTGGAAACCATAAGTTTCAAAGTATTGGGCATGCTGTCGCGTCGTGATGGCATTCCTTTGACTCTATTGCTCAAAGTGGAACGAGGGACGTTGAAGAGTTTCGCAAGCTGAAATATAGGAATATGAGGGTCACGTCGTTTAGCTTGAACAGCTAGCTGCAAGTCTGATTCGTTATAACGCGGTGCCATTGTTGTTGGTGGAGATATGATGGTTTGAATTGTATTGGTTGGAAAGTTCATGACGAGTGCCAACTCGCTTGTAATGTCAACTCGCTTGTCAGCTACGTTAAGTGATTTATTATTATCTGATCTAGGTTTAAGTTAAGAAATTTCGTACGAACGAGAAGGGATAAAATCCCTGATTTATTGATTTACTTACGTGATTGTATACGAGCCTTTTAGCTTTATACGCTGTACGCTGCTATATATAGATTGATTTTTTTAATAGTTAATAATTAGATATTTAAATAAACCAAACTTAAGAATCAAAAAACGGGTTTTTACTCGGTTTTCGAGGCGATAAAAAATTTAATTTCAATAACAAGCTAGAATTGCCGGCCCACCATCACAACGCGATAGCATACCCAATACTTTGAAACTTACAGTTTCCAAAGAGAATGCCATTCTTTCCTTCATTCTTGACCTGGATGCGCGAGCATTTCCACCACGGCACAGTTATGTTGAAGATATGACGAATCAATTGTTGGCAGCACGTGGGGATGGACGCGTTGGAAAGAACTGGACGCGAAACTTTATTAAACGCATACCAGGCCTCCGGACGCATTTTCATCAGAGGATGGACTACCAGAGGGTCTTAAACAAAGATCCAGACGCATATTGCGCGTGGTTTTGCCAAGTTGCAGCGGTAATCGCAAAACATGGTATCCAAGACGCGGATATTTACAACTTCGACGAGACTGGGTTTATGATGGGCATTATTGGGTCTGGCATAGTCATCACAAGCGCCAAAAGACGTGGTAGGCCTAGACAAGCTCAGCAAGGCAACAGAGAATGGTCTACAGTAATTTCTGCAGTCAATACTGATGGTTGGGTGGTCCCGTCATTCATCATTCTACAGGGCAAAACCCACCTCGCGTCATGGTATTGCGACACGATATTACCACGCAATTAGAAAGTGGCCGTGTCCGACAACAGGTGGACCACGAATGAGATTGGTTTGGAATGGATTCAGCATTTCGACAAGTATACCAGACCGCGTATAACTGCCAGTAAACGCCTCCTCATCCTAGATGGTCACGAAAGCCACCATTCCCAGGTCTTTGAGGATTATTGTCAGAATAATGGCATTATCACCCTTTGTATGCCTGCCCACTCGTCACACAGGCTCCAGCCTCTAGATGTCGGCTGTTTTAGCCCGCTCAAACGAGCTTACGGTCGCATGATTAAGGATCTCATCCGGCGTCATATAACCCACGTTTCAAAAGAGGACTTTCTTGCAGCATTTTGTGAAGCACACAACGCTGTTATGACGCAAAAAAATATTCGAACAGGTTTCAGTGCTACTGGGCTTGTTCTTTTCGACCCAGAAAGTGTCATTTTAAAGCTGGATGCTGTCGCTGTCATACGAACACCGTCGCCAGACCCCAATCTGCCACCCACTACTTGGACTTCGAAGACGCCTACCACCATTAATGAAGCGGTAAACCAATCAGTTTATATCCGAAACCGAGTCAGAAACCACCAGGGAAGCTCACCTACATCAATAGTTGATGCGTTGAGCTCGTTTTCGAAGGCTACATACGGTCTTATGCATAAGGTCGCTTTGGTTGATTCCCGGGTCCGCGAACTAGAAGAGGCCAATTACCTACTAAGTAAACGCCAGAGAACAAAAAACAAACGTCTAGTAAAAGGAGGAGTACTTTCCGTTGAAGATGTAGTAGATCTTCAGGCTGCAAAGGATGGTGCTGAGCTGGCAAAACAGGAAATGGGTGAAGATAGTCGTCGTCCGAGGCGGGCGGCAGCGCGTGGGCGACGGTGTGGTGTTTGCGGCAATACTGGCCATAATGCGCGAACTTGTACAATAGAGATAGAAACCTCTGAGGAAGAGGAATCCGATTGATTGAATTGAACTGAATGCGTTGTGGTGAAGTTATTTGACATGGCAGTTGGAGAGTTCATGACGAGTGCCAACTCGCTTGTAATATCAACTCGCTTGTCAGCTATGTTATAACCATTATAACTATAGTATACATATATAAAGTTCATTTAATATTTACTTATAGTTGCACGGTGATTATAATTAATAAAAGTAAAAAGATAAATCAAAGACTTCTATTATTAAGTAATCTTTTATATTATTACTTTTTTCGTCGCCGTAAGAATTAAAGACCTATTTCCTTTATAAATTCTTTATATAAATAAAATAAAATAAAACGAATTAAGGAGCTTTTTTATTAAAAGTCTTTCGTTTTTTACTGTACAAAGCATCTAGCTTTATTAAAGCTAGCAAGTATGGGGGTCAAATATGTTGTTGTGCGTGGGTTAGCTATCTAGCTAAGTGGGAGACTGCACCCATTATATGGTGGCCGCTCTCTTATCTTATCTATCTAGCCGTACTCTGATTGGCCAAGGCACCCACTTACAGTGGGTCCTCTTGGTGACGTGTGTCATTTATATATCAATAAAATCATATAATATTAACCTTAATCGACAATATATAATAAAAGGATAATCATATAAGAAAAGCAATATAAACAAATGATTTTAATATATTAATATGAAATAAACCTTTCGACTTTATAAACGTAACAATAGCTTAAAAATGACACACTTAATTTAACACATTATAGGGTACGTTTATTTTTAAATAAGAAACATATATTCTTATATTACGGAAAAATAATTTTATTAAATAAATTAAAAATAAATTCGCTAAAATTAATTGTATGTTTAACAAAAACTTTGTTTAATAACTATAAAATAACGGAATCGTTATACTATTTAAAAGATTATACGAAAATAAATTAAATTTACTTTCTGATATTAGAATAGCTAGTCAAATAACTGAAAACCTAATCGCGTAAACTAACTAAAATATAATTGATATTCTTATCCTATTAATTATAAATAACCTTTCTTATCAACTTTAACCCGTACAAAATTCATTAAATAAAAAGGATTCACTAATAATATTAAATATTTAAATTATTAGTAGTAATACCCTTTGTACGAAAGATATTGATAATAACACTTATCTAATTAATACTTTTACTTTACAATAATAACAATATAAAACACTTAAAAAAGAAATATACGTATAAAAATATATATCTTAAAAAGAAAGTCTCCCGTACGTAGATAATTAGTTTAAGGTTTTTGTTGGAACAGGCTTGAACGATCAATCATAACACTCGAGTATTGTGTCAAGGTAATGATGTTGCTGATGGTTGGATTGGGAAGTCTAGCTGGACCTGCAGGTCTGGCTAAGTGACCTCATAATCCGGTATCTAATCTCTTATCTAATCATACACGTGTGTTTTGTATGGATGCTTTGACTGTGGAATCACATGGATCCAACAGTTTTATTATAATAGAACGTTCAAAGCAAGAAAATCGATTTTTAAATGTACGTTATTTTTTCAAATAAAATACTGGAACTATATTGAATAAATATATAATAACTCCAAAAATAAAACGAAGATATTTGTTACAGTATACGTATAAATAAATATTTGAAAAGAATATTTTACGCTATGTTTTTAAATATCTTAAGTAAACTAATAAAAAATAGTATATTAATATAATTAGCCTCAGAACAAAACCATAAAATATACTATATATATATATATCAATATAACTATTAATTAGGCTTTATATCAAATTAAGTATATTACGCTTTTATATAATAAGGTTATTAAAAAGAACTTTAAACGATTTGATTTACACGTTATAAAAAGCGAAACGCTTATTAAGCCTAGAATATTAAATGAAAATTTAACTGTATACAAGGTTTATATGATTAATAATTAAAGTATTAAAAAATCTTATTAATATAAAACCAACGTATATGGTACTATTTAATAACTTGTAAATATCGTTATAATCTACTTTACTTAACAACTTGTATAATAATACGTTAAAAATTAAAAATAAAAGATATTAACTATATAATTTTTTTTTTAATACACCATATAATTAATTAATTAATTAATATATTATATAATTAGCTTCTTTTTATTTAATTATTAAGCTGGTTTCTCTTATAATTTCGAACTTTATTTACTTTATCATTATATACAACTTTCTTTAATAAATATTTATAGACAAAAATTTTGATTATGAATATATTCACTACTTAAAATAAAATATAAAACACATAAAAACTAAATAATCTATAACTATAAAGAAAAAATAGAAAAAATAGAAAATTTAAGTAACGCTTAAAGAATTCTCGTCGTTTTTAATCAAATTTAAAATAAAGTTATAATAAGACACGTACGAAAGTAATGATAGGGTTCTATTAGCGTAGCTTACTAATAGCGCTTTTATTTACAATATAATAAATATAATTATTTATTAGAAAGATTCAATGTACGAAGCAAACAGAATACTATTTAATTAAAACTAATATAATGCGTAATATTAAGAAATATTTTTTAATACTCATGCCGTATAATTCTTTATAATTAAAAAGATTCATACAATTTTTCTTCTTCAAATTTAATTAGTATCTAAAAATATAGATATTAACTTCAAAGCATAAAAACTTATAATTATAATTATAATTATTAAAATCTATACGTTTATTAAACTTGTGACGGCCTGCACAGACCTTCCTACATGACAAGCTGATACTTTCCAATAAGGGAAAGATCTGATCAGAAGATCCCCTTAAAGGGGCAACCTCCTGCTATACCTATCTCTCTCTCTTCCTTTCCTCCCTAGTCTTGATATTCTTGTTAATAGAGTAATAGCTGCTTGCTGCCGGCCATGTCCCAGCTCCTCAGTACGCTCGCCGTGACAGATATCATTACGGTATTAAATATTAACCTCATTGTGATGGTTCCACTATCTATCAGGTCTAGCGATGGTCCCCATGGTGCCCGGGTCACGTGACTGAGCACGTGACTGATCGGACGATAGGTTGGTCCATGCCCTGGTGGGTCTGGTGGGGGACGACTGCCCACATCTAGCTGCCCACTAATTTGGGTGCATCTCCAGATCTTTCTTTTCCTTCAACCAGAGTTCGTTATACATTAATAGTCAATAAGGGTCCCTGTATCCTTTTAATACATTTACGGAATCGTGACCCTCATAACCTTATAAGTTAACCTTTATATATAGTTATTTTTATTTTTAAACCAGCTTTATATAAAAAACTTTTACGTATATTAAGAAATTTATTTCTAAAATCTTGTAATAATCGGATTATAATATAAGACTATTAAAAACCTATAATTATCCCGTACCTTCATAATTTCAAAACAATTTATGGAATATTTTCTTTAACCGGTAAATAAACTATATAAATACTGGTTAATTTTAATAACCAAATAATTACTTATTACAAAGTTAAAACGTTAAACAAAAACTAATAAAACATCTTTCAATTACTAATTACTATTTATAAGTAAACGATAAACAACGCATTGATAGTATACTATAAATATAAATTCAGATTTTTGATATTTAAATACGATAAATTAAATAAAACACTGCGGTTTATATAACTAGTAGCTCGGGTATAAGTAAAGTATTTTACGTTTATTATATACTAGTTATAAAAAAGCAATTTTAAATATAATAAGTTAATATTTATCAAAATATTATAATATATTATTACACGGCTTTAAATAACACTTAAATATTAAAATAATTTAATTATATTAAATAACCATATTTTTATAAATACTAAGCTATATCCCTTAGAGATCTATTTCTTTTTTATTAGTATATGAAACAATTTATAATCTCACAGTTCCAGTTGATAGAGTTTTACTGCCCGGAAATCATGGGATGATCATTCTGCCTGAGGTACCGAGGTTCGCTATAAACCCCCGACCCCCCGTCTCTCACCTAAGCAACCGTTGACTTAGGTCCTCGACCCCGTGCAAGCAGCTTCTGCCTAGGTGCCTGAGGTGGCTGCTACCTCGAACACCTAGGAGCTACACCACCCCATTAGCCTTTATTCTTGTACCCTTGAGATCCACCTCCAACCCGCTGCGTTCTCTCCGGTATTCTCTGCTCAATCCATTTCTGGCCGCATTTGCTTCTTTCTTTTGCTCACTCGACCCTTCTAAACAAGCTTGCACTGATTCCACCTTCCATCACCCGGCGCTGCTGACTACATTCTTCTTGCCGGGTAAGCTACTTTAGACGCATGCTCACATTGTACTGGTCCCGACTGATCCATATTTCACATGCCCAGGTCACCCTCCACAATGGCCAACCTCAAGCATATGTCTCCCGAGCTACTCCTCCTGATCCTGAAGGACGCGTGCTTGTCGCGACGGGACTGGAAATCTTTCCGCCTGGCCTCTCAAGTCTATGAGCCGTACGCCTCGTCTCTGCTGTTTCGCCGGATCAGGATCTCCCGCCTGAGGGAGGATCTGGAAGCCCTCGAGAGCAGCGCGGCACGCCCCACACATCGCACAACATGTACGAGAGTTGATCTGGTACGAGCTAAGCCTTGAATCATGGACTTGGCCAGATCAGGAGAAGTCGTGGGGAGTTACTGTGCCGGATGCCCACGAGGCGGTACAGGAGATAGGTTTCACGTCGCTCACCCAACTGATGGTCGATGCGGCTGCCGACCCGAATCTGTTCTGGATTCCGAGACATCATGACGAGTCATCGCAGCTGTCGCAAGCCTCGCCCAACGGTCTAGATTCAGAATGCAGCAACAGAACCAGCAGCAAGAGAACCAGCAGCCTACAGACTGATTTCTTCTCGGCACTCGACCGGATGCCCAATCTCCGCATTTTCCTGAGCAGTCCCATGCCCGATCGTCGAAGCTTCCTGTACAACAAGTACGTGCTTCAAGCAGATATGTATCGACTCCAAAGCGATTCAAGCGTTAGCCACGCCCACGACGGTCTCTTCTCGTATATGCTACCAGCAGCGGCCCGTCACGAGTCCAAGATTCGTAGCCTGTACTGGGCAGACGAGAAGCACTACACAGCTTTAACAGCGCGTCTGAATGCTAGCGTCTCGGATGCCTTTAGAGCATTGACCTCTATCAGTTATGCCTTAGCCGCTTTCCCTTTCCTACGGGCGGTTCTGAAGAAGAGCTCGTGAAACTACTCGAGGAAGAGCTATTACCGCTGGTGGGTTGCTTGTCTGCAGCTGGCGGGCTTGAACGCTTCAGCCTGTGTTTTGAGCAGGCGACCTCCAACTACAACTATCCCCGGGGGGCTCTGGAGACCATCTTGACTCAGTGCCGGTGGCCTCATCTTACCTCGCTACAGATAGCCAGCGTAAATCTGAGTGGTTCGCCTGATAGGACACCATGGTTCTTCGAGTTTCTAAAGCACCACGCAGCGGGTTTGAAGGACTTGACCCTGCACGATTGCGAAATGGAGATTCGAGGTATCGTCGCAATGAGAGACATCAAGAGCCTGGACATCAACTCAATCAAGATCATGGGAGCTAGTGGGAACTATCCCACGGGACACTGGTGCGAAGAGGTTGGTTGCTGTGATGAAGGACACGACTGTGGCCGGGACCCGGGCCCTGACCGTCTCTGCCTCCCCACACCTGGTATGGTTTCTGAAGAAGCACTGCTTGCTTTTGTCAATAACAGGGATGACATATCACCATTTGGGCCCGGAATTGAAGCCACCCAGACTGTGTCTACCGCAATTTACGGCTCTATACCCCATGGATGGAGCATCGCCGCTTGTTTCAGTCCGAACCCTCATCCTCGTGCATACGAAGACACCGATGCCGAGCTCGATGAAGATACCGATGGCGAGGTCGATGGGGGAGAGGGAAGCGGTGAATGGAGGAATAGTCAGAAGACTCCATACTGGGGCTGGGACCGGTTTGATGGCCGTGTAGCCTGTCGGGAAGTGGCCGACGAAGATGCTGCCGAGGCCCAAGCCAAGACGACGAACTGGAAATTCCAAAGGCGGGACGGTGCTACCGCTGTTGGCAGCGAGCCTCTGGATTACTTTTCCGACTGGGACAGCGACAATGGTGATGTGGCCATTCCGACACCACATGGAGAACCCCTTCGGAGCTTCCGTCAATCGCATCGCACAATCAGACGACCGCCGGAGGGGGCGATCTGGATCTGATTCGATTTATTAGGCACGTTAGGCACGAAGCTTTGGCTCTAAGGTTTCCACATCCCAGACTCGGCTGAACGGCAGCTTTGCTCAGCGTGTTGTTGCAGTACTTGATGAGCAGTGGGATGGGATGATGTCACGCATCTTGTTCCAGTAACACCATATGTAAACAAGTCAGAAGAAGAAGTTGTCATCCGAGAGATTACCGATGACGAACAAGCATGCGTGCGTTCAATATGCCTGTATCTATTGCAACTGCCTTTCCCTTTGTCTCCTTGTCTCTATGCCCAACACAAGCCGCCCAGACACCCACGTCACGGCACATAAACAACCTCAATCCTGGTCTAATATATGTAGACAAGAAAGCGATTATCCCATATGGCCTCGTCGCGACTAGCAGGGTTACTTACGAGATGTCGTCGAGCACGCACATGTTTACTGCGAGCCCGATGCCAGCATGAAAGTCAACTCTTCCGCGATGGTGTACAGTGAAAGGCTTCATGGGCAGGTAACGAATGTAGTGATTCCCAGTAATACACATTCGCACTAATACACTAATCATACAGATCTTTGATGCGCCAAGTGATCCATCTGTTCTAGCAGCAAGTAGTCCACTTCGTGGATTTTTTGACCGTACAGCTGCTTGAACACTGGATTGACGTTAGATAACTATGTGCTGCGGTAGAGTGGCATTCTTAAACTGTGGTACTTACCGTGCCTGTCTGGCAGAGGTATTGTCCCGCCATGTCTGTAGTGTCCAAATTTGTCAGTTTGTATCTCGTGACGCCAACAGGAAAGGTCATACCCCATCGACATCGCCTCTCTTGCTCAAGAAGTGTTTGCAAGAACCACCTTCATTGTCCGAGAACAGGCCCCTCGGAATATTGTCTTCGTTAGGGGTACCACTGGCGATCACGTAGGTGGCCTGGAAAGCCAGCGCGAGGCAAGCGAGACTGTTAGAAAGTTGCATCTCGGGAGGATTGATGATTGTTTGATGTCTTGTGCTCCAAGAAGCGATGTGTTGAAAACTGGGTTGCGAAAAATGAAGATGTAAGGCTTTTCGTTTGTGATGTGCTTGTCGTGGCCGGGAAAATTGTCGCGACTGCCTCATCTTTTATGTCCAGCTACTCTCGCCACACTCTCGACATCCAACATCAGCAAGAATAGAGCGAGCGTCACTGCTTCCCACATAGAGTCTCACGATAAAGAGACGCCGACATGGCGGTGTGGATTTAAGGAGATGAATAACTAAATTAATCGTATCTATTTATATAAGGTCATGTTGTTTGCACCCTGATAGGATTCCTGTCAAGGTTCAAATAACATGACAATTTACATGACTTTACCTGCCATTGGCGGCATCGGCGGCATCGGCGCCATCCTCCCGTGGATGTTACTTAATGGGGTTTTGCTGAATGATCAGCCCAAACGAGCCATTTTCATATTTCGTCGCTGTACTGTAACTCCATAAATAACTCAGAACATCATACGATGCTACTGCCTACAGGCACGAGGCATTTGGGTGGCTAAATCTGTGTCTTGAGCAACTAGTCCTCGCTACTAAAATAGATATTGCGGACACCAAGGCAAGACAAGATTCCGTCGATTCTTACGCCGCAAGCTGCACTTAACCGCCCCAGACTCGATTCTTGCCAATGCAGCCAACTATGCTCCGCGTCAACGCAGGGTATTCACGGTCGACGTGGCGAGGAAATTGAGGTAGTGAATGTGCTCGTGAACTTGATCCGCTTCTCAGCACATTCGGGTCGACCAGAATACTTTGAGAGCCTAAGCCAGACAGTCCTTTGGTTCGAACCACGAGAACTCTTCCACTGGGAGGATCGTTGCGAGGCGGCGGGCGCGCGGGCCGGACCGTGTTCCAGGTGACAGTGGAAATCGGCTCTGTATCACTTGGGCGTTGAGACCTCGAAGACTGGGGCATCTGATGATCTGTTGATCGACGAAGAGGGAGATGACGAAGATGATGGCCAGGGCGAGGGAAAGGGCATTGCGCGGTCGTCGACCACTTCATCCCGGCGGGATCATCGAAAATGCGGTAGTATCACGCTCATGTTCAGAGTAATGTTATATGCCTTCACCTCATGGGAGGGGCCAACTGTCCTCAACACTACGGGAACCGGGCACTGACGATCTCGCTCACATGGTAAGTTATGCGGACATCAGCCTCTCCCAGACCGACGTCAGCCGCCAATTTTCGACACGTTGGGTTTGTGGCTGTGGATCTGCCGGGAAGCTAATGATGAACGCGTACTTCCTCCGATACAAAGGGAAACAATTAGCGGAGTGAGGGCATATGGAGATGATGCCATGAGCTACCAACGGGCGGAGACGGCATGAAGGTGCGTAGACTCAAGACGGCGATGTTCATGTACTTGATACCAACAAAGTATATTCCATATATTCCACTAGCATCTTCGGAGTAGTCGTAACTTATAACTCGAATGAAAAGCCCTCACCTGACCTCATTTTCCTGTTCGTCAAACGACAAATCTCTGACGTCTCCATCAGCGCCCTACTTCGGTACACCACATCGAAAAGCGCTGCGCGCGCGCTCCCACAACCACAAGCTGCTTTGCCACGTCAAGACTTGCTTCGCTATTAACTCCTGTGGAAATATAACTCCTTGTGGCAGCCCATGGCTCGTTGGCCATTTGTGTGTGGTCTGTTCAGTCATTGGTTGTTACGGTACAAGTACATTGTACCTCCACATGTACCTATATATATGGGAGGCCCACCTCTCACCTGAAGCGGCCTGCCTTCTTCCTTCTTCCTTCTTCATAGATCGTTGAATCTAGCTTTATCTATCCATCAGTCCTGACCAGTTGTACTGCAGGCCTGATCGTCACATTGGTTCGCAATGACGCTGGAGGAAGGAATCCGCGCAGATCTTGAATCCCCTCGAAATAGGCGAGTAAGATATATGTCGATCGTAACTATAGGTGCTTGTAATGCAGACTGATTGTTGGCTTTCAATGGATGACTAGCTGCATATGGGTTGATACATGAGCGGTTCGTAGGCTGCTTAAGACGAATAATATGACTCAGTACAATCTCAATTGCACAGTAATAATGACAGCCCGTTTGCAAAGGAACAAATGTACGGTTATATATTCTATGTCTTCAAGATAACGAGCGTATGTCTCGCGTAGATACGCCTGCTAGAATACAGGGAAACCACTCCAGGTAGCGAGTGTAATGTAATGAGTGTTTCCAACCACAGCTTTTCCTGCTTCATAATCCCACCACCCATCATATGTCTCCTCCGCTGACATTGTCTCCAAGGCTCCTTCGAAAAGAACATACATGACGACAAGGAGGCATCTCGACCGCTTCTTAGCAATCGACATAATAAGAGATAATCGCATTGACGCCTGGGGGGTTGTTACATCGAGCCGTCGCTGATTTATGTTCGATTAAGTCCACCTCGTTGTCACTAGCGCAGTCACTGTCATCGAATAAAGTGACTTTGCACCCGGAGTCCATGGTAAACTTCATCCAAGAAGAGAAGTCCTGCACGTAGTTTTCGTTTTCTTCGGCTCTCTTGCACTCCGTGTCGCCACTGCCCGAGATGATTTGGAATATCCACCCTGGGGACAACCCAATCTCTCGTGGAGCGTGAAAGACCAGTCCTTAGCAGCCGAGGTGAGGACGGCCATGCTCGACAACAGAATAAGTGCTGAGGTGATATGCATTCTGAGGGCTGTCTGCTTGTTGTTGCTGATGAAGTTGGTTGGTGCGGTGGTGGAAGATAGATGAATGATGTCTAACTATTCGTAGTGGTGGTAAGGCGATGGGAGATGGATGTATTAATGGTGTATGTTTGGTACTGATGGTTGGTGATTTTGGAAGTGTAAGAAGGACTTGTGACAATAAGGCCTGCAGCTGCGCTGGTCAGGGCTGATGGGATGAAATATCTAGATTCAACGATACCTAAGGAAGAAGAGGCAAGGTCGGAAGAGAAGGGGGAAGCTAGAGGTATATATGTACATAAATATGTGGAGGTATTATGTAATACCGTAACAGGACTGGCTCACACTTTATATGAATTGGTAGAGGAGTTGAAAATGTCCCCTAACTATGAAGAGGCTACGTAACTAGTAATCACTAGGCATCAACAATAACTTACCGAGGTCATGGCACAGGGATACCGAGCAATGTCAGAGGCGGCAGATTTCAGAGCAGCCTGCTCGTAGATC
The DNA here is from genome assembly GCA_963556695.1 of Anthostomella pinea. Taxonomy (NCBI): domain Eukaryota; kingdom Fungi; phylum Ascomycota; class Sordariomycetes; order Xylariales; family Xylariaceae; genus Anthostomella; species Anthostomella pinea. Next base: position 1,413,351 of record CAUWAG010000008.1, on the reverse strand, counting down.
ATGCTTGGTTGGATATGATGTGCTTTCTAGCAGGGGCCCAGAATGGGACCAGTCACGATAGTAGTGATGGTCTGTATTCTGGATATTCTGCTTGCTGTCTACCTAGAAGGATGGGAGCTGGGCCCATCCAGTAGGTCACTTAAGTAGTAGAACACACCACAAAGGTACCTGGTCCCTTAGGCAACAATCCCAAGCAACCGACATGCTACCCGACAGTTGGACACCAGCTGAACCCACAATGATGTCAATACAAGGAACACAAAGCCTTTGATGGCTTACTTGGGAGGCGACTTCTAGAACCACAATACCCCAGAATACCATGACAGAACGGTGTCAACAAAACTGGACCTGTGGTATACACCAGCTACCCTCCACCTTATGAGATTTATGCCTCTTACTTAATTACAAGTACACTGCATTGAGTAAAGCGACTTATCTTAACAAAACGAGTGGTGATTTGCTATCTACTAGGATAGAAATCGTCAAAACAGAAACAAGAGTCCCCCCCTTACCGACTCCTACGCCGACCCTCGCCACCTATGCTGCCGCCTAAAGGCTTCCTAGTAACTTTAGGCTTCCACTGTCTGCTATATTCCACCTACCTACTGACGCATCCACTCACTCACTAAATCCATCACGCACCCGTCCACAACTCCCCTCAAGCCCTGCCAGGCCGCTCCTCCCCATCCTCCTCGCCCCTCCGTCCCAACCCAAGCCAAGTGCAGTCAGCAAGCGCTCACGAACGCCCCCAGGCTCCTCTCTAAGAAAGACGCAAGATGACAAGGAGGCATCGTAAACCGCTTCTCAACAAACGACTTTGTAAGAGTGAATTCCTCGACCTTGTTTGAAGGTGCATGTACCCTTCTTGGAGTTCGTATCAATCACGGCCACCTTATCCCCGCAATCGCTACCTTCGTATAAAGTAACTTTGCACGGGCTGTTGAGGGTGTACATCTCCCATGCGACGAAATCATCTTGCCCGCTAGTACCTCCGACTTTCGTGCAGCGTTGGCTTTTACTGCCCGAGAATGTTTCTTGGTATACACCGCTTGCACAGGTCTCGTCCGCGTAGAGACTGAATGACCAGTTCAATCCCGAATCACTGCCCTCGTTCTTTACAGCCGAGGCGAGGACTGCCATGCTTGACAGAATGAGTGCTGAGGTGACCCGCATTGTGAAGTGTGCCCGCTTGCTATTGGTAATGGCTTTAGGTTGTATGGCGATGGAATATCGAGTAATGGTGTCTGTTGGTACTGGTGGTTCATAATCATGGGAGCCGAAGGAGAGACGGGACTAGCTGGCCCTTTATAAGATTTGTAGATGGCTTAATGAATGTCCTCCAACTGTTACGAAGCTCTGTAACTACTAGACACCAAAAGTCCCGAGCCCATGGCACAGCCGCAGAGGAGCGAAAAAAGTTCCCATCCCTCCGCTCCTCCAAGGCAGGGATTTCTGGGAAAGGCAAATAAGCCAGATTGGGTCGGATAAGTTCTCGATAATTTCTCGATAATTTCTCAAAAAGATCATATTAATAGACGCTCACATTTATGCGTCATCAAAGTGCAGCTTCTGTAGGCTATATCTAAAGGTAAATCCACAGTAAGCTTCCATTTCAGTCCGATCCCATATCGGCATCCATATCTCTTAGTAGGCAGCTGCGAATCCTCCTCCTCTGGGCATCAGCACAGCACGAGCCCAGATTCGCCACTGATTTCACATGAGCCGGTTTGAAAATGGTTAGAATGGAGAGGCAACACCCTCAAGCCTTTCAGCACGATTCTGAATTGTCCCAAGCACCTCCGGACTGCTAGTGTATGTGTATAGTGTATCGTATATTATTATGTACCCTCGATTCAGCTCATGCCTCGTGATATTCCGTCAGATAATTCGACGGCGTATCCTTCCCTAATTACTCGTTCCTGTGGTTGATCTCATCGGCTCGTTATTCTACCATCGTCTACATGCCTGGCATTCCAATAAGTCCCCGCAGTGCCGGTATCCATCGAGGAAGGATGTAGACCGCGTACACGCCCAGGAAAGCGACCAAGAGTCCGGTGAGCTGTTCCTATGTTAGCACAGGCCATGACGCAGACCCATGACGCCTAATTGGCGGCCCAGATGGGGCGACTCACCTTCTCAAACCATGTGTGGAAGTAGATAGCCGTCATGAGCAGCATCCACCAGCACAGCCCTACGATCGTGAGCGTGAACTTGCTGCCGACCCCGAGTGCGCTTCCATCGCCGGCACCACCATCGCCCTCGGCTTCGACGCCCGCGCCCTTGACAGCCCCGTCGCCCATAACGACAGCCCTCTCTTCGCCGCGGCCCGCCACCCCAGCACCCGAGCGCAGCAGCACCCAGCCGACCTCCTGCACGAGGAAGTAGCTCCCCAGCACGAGCAGGAACACATGCCCCGAGATATCGTGACCGCCGCTCCAGCGTCCGCCGGAGGCCTTACATGCAGCGGCCGTGAAGACGTCGCTCTTGTCCGCGGTGCCCTCGAAGACGGCCTCGTGTGCGTCCTCGCACTTGCCGCCCGTGAACCGGAATCCGCGGTCGATGATAGCCGGGCCGAAGCACCACTGCGTGACCAGAATCCACCAGCCGGTAATGAGCGCCCAGCGCGACGCCGCGCGGGCGAGCCGAGTGCCCGAGGATCGAAACGTCGAGTGTGAGGCCGCAAATGCGACGAAAGCGACCGTGATCCAGGCCCAACCGCGCTTGACGAAGATGATGTTGAGTAGGTTGTCTTTGCGCGCGAAGTACGAGGGCACGGCGTTGCCCGTCTGCACGTGTGAGTGGCCCGTCACGTCGTAAGGCGAGGCACGCGTCTCGGGGCTCAGCACCGAGAAGAGACTGCCGAAGACGAGGAGGACCGGGTAGATGAGGAGGGCGAGGCTTTCGAGCGGTGTCGGAAGGTACGGCGAGTTGCGCCTCGTTGATGCGGAGCCCCTGGCTCTCGTAGGCCTGAAGGGCGACCCGTTGGCCTCGTGACCGTCGCCAGCCATTTGGTCGACTTGTCGTGATCTCAGGGAGTAGGATTCGGCCATGGCTGGAGATGCATGTATTGTGGCTTCGATTCGTGGCAGGCGAGTAATACCAAAAAAAGACAATCGATAGGTGCAGTCCGTCTAATGCCTATGTCGCCGGTGCAAACTACATGTATGGACTGAGGCTACCTAATGTAGAAGTACGACGTAATAAGGGAGTGATCAGTCGTGGTTATTCCAGGGAATTCTAGTTCTGCAGGTGGCAGTCCATGCCAACGATGACGTTTGCCAGACGTTCAAGGGCCCCTGCCTGCAGCCCTACCTACCGTGCCTAGTTGCGGGCAGTGCTGCGCCACAGAGACGCCGAGGTGTGGCAGAACAAGAGGCTACGAGCCACATGCAAGCACCTCATAGAACAACACATGAAACAACAAGCAAGTCACGGAACCATCACGAAATCACAAGGTGTAAAAGTATGGAAAAGATTGCATTCTTATTGATGCTGTGCTATGAGTATAACCACCCTTCTGACTGCTGATACTGTGCATCATCAGCACTAGGCGATCCGCCCATCGACTATGGTATCTTGCCCTGCCCTATGAAGAACCTTCATGCCTATCTACCGGAACTCCGACCGATGCTACCGATCCAGGTGGAAAGCAAATGACAAATGCCCTATCATGTCCGCTGAAGTGAAAAAGAATCGTGTCCAAATGCCGCTAGGGCCATAGAAGAAGCGAAGAATGGTGTGGAGGCGATTCCAGGAGATGCCTTCCAGGTACGTTGCGACGTTGCGGGTTGAATAGGGGCATTGTACAATTGCTTAGGAGCTGCAAGTTTCGTTGGGCGCCGTCATGGTCGAGGTGGTAGTCGTGTAGCTTGTTGAACGACTCTGTGTACGGGCCTCGCTGCTCGCCGTTACTCAAGGCGTCTGGCAGCTGCCCGTCGCGGTGACAGTCTCGGTGACAGTCACGATCACAGGAGAACCGTCGCCACTACCACTGCTCTGCGTGGGGGAACCTGAGCCAGAGCCCGAACCGGTGCCTGTTTCCTGGCCAGCGCCCGATCCTGAATCAGAGCCCGAGCCGGTGCCCGAAGCTGAAGCGGTGCCCGAACCGGTGCCTGCTCCCGAGCCAGAGGCCGAGCCAGAGCCCGAGCCAGAGCCCGAGCCAGAGCCCGAGCCAGAGCCCGAGCCAGAGCCCGAGCCAGAGCCCGAGCCAGAGCCCGAGCCAGAGCCCGAGCCAGAGCCCGAGCCAGAGCCCGAGCTAGAGCCCGAACCGGTGCCCGCGCTTTGGGTGCCAGATGGAACCGCGATGGTGCTCTCAGATGCACCAGCTGTCGCGGTCACTACAGTGGTCGTCTCAGCGGTCGTCTGAGCGGTCTGAGCGGTCGTCTGAGCTGTTGTAGCTCCTCCACTCTGACCGTAGCCGCCTGTAGGGGAGGAGGCTGCAGTAGCTGCGGTTGCAGTAGAGGTGCTGCCACCCAAGCCACTAGCCGATGATCCAGATCCGCTGCCGCTTCCAGATCCACTGCCGCTTCCAGACCCGGTACCAGACCCGTAGCCGCCTGGAGGGGAGGAAATTGCAGTAGCTGTGGTTGCAGTAGAGGTGCTGCCACCCGAGCCCGAGCCCGAGCCCGAACCGGTGCCTGTTTCCTGGCCAGCGCCCGATCCTGAGCCAGAGCCCGAACCGCTGCCTGACCCGTTACCGGAGCCGCTTCCAGAACCTGATCCTGACCCGCTACCCACCGCTGTTGAGGCAGTGGAGGTTGATGCTGTGGATGTCTTGGTCTTCGAGACAGTTCCTGAAAGTGTTGTAGCCGTCGAGGATCCGGCAGGGACGGAGCTGCCCAAACCAGAGCCTGAACCGGATCCCGATCCTGAGCCAGAGCCCGAACCTGACCCCGATCCTGAGCCAGAGCCTGAACCGGATCCGGAGGCACCATCACTTTCGAACTTAGCGATTGAACCACAGAAGTTGTTGCGATTGTCCGAGTCGAGAGCAGCAGATTTGCCGTCGAGGGTAATCATGTTGACCGAGGCCTTGGTGCTAATACCATAGAGATGGACACTGGAGTCCTCGATGCTCATCATGTTGTCCTGGCAGCTCTGGGTGTCCAGACAGGTCTGAGCATAGTTGTCGAAGAAGCTGTACATGCCAGTACCATAAATGAACACATCGGAGGAGTTGGTGATGCGCATACCCCAAGTACGAGCACACCTCGTCGAAGAACCATCGCACGATGACTTGAAATCAGGATCGAAGTATCCTTCAGAGACAGTCACTCCTTGGGTGGCATCAGGGTTTCCTTGCATGTAGGCAGTCTCTGTCTGGGCGAGTCCAAAGAACGTGTTCTTCGCATTGGCGATCTGGTAGTTGTACAGGACACTGTGCTCGGAGGCGGTACCCCAGAACCACACGGGGTTCTGCGACTCGATGAGGACACCGCGGCCGTTGTAGATGTTGATCTGGTTGTGGTCATCGAGGTCGAGCTCGTGGTCAGCAACCCAGAACCAAACGTTCTCAACATAGGCGGAAGCCGTCTGTGTGAGATGGAGCATCAGGAAGGTGCCCATGCACTCGGGGTTGGGGGTCGTGGTGACATTGGGGTTCTTGCTGCACTTGTCGGATTGCAACTCGGTGCCCGAAGTACCACCAATGCGGAAGTGACAATCCCACATGCCGGAAGCACCGTTCTCAGATCCGGCCAGGTTCCACTCCATGAGGATCGCGCCAGGGAGAGGGCCCTTGGTCTCGAAGATCATATCAGACATCTCGACAGTTCCGACATCGCCAGCCTCGCCGACCTGGAAGACAACAGCTGGGTTAGCCTCGTCGGAGAACTTCTTGCCGGTAGCCATCATAAGCGGCCACATTTCGCCGACGATCTTGATGTTCTTGGGGATCTTGACGGTGTCAGAGACGACGTATGCACCGTGGTCAAAATAGATGATGTCGGTCTCCTTGGCATTGTTGAAGATTTTCTGGATGGCCGCAGTGTCGTCAGTCTCACCATCACCCTTGGCACCGGCTGACTTGACGCTGACGAAGTTGGCGACCGGGACATCCTCGTACTGGGGCTTGACGCGGGTAAAGACCTTGCCGTCGCTGGACAAGAGACCTTTAGGCGTCTTCGTGGCATCGAGAGCACTCTGGATGGCCTTGCCAGTGGTGCCCGAGTATTCTCGACCTTGGGTGAAACCAGACACGACCTTGTTTCCCGCCAGGAGAACAGTGTTATCCTTGGCATACTGGATGGCGGTCGGAACAGAATCAGACATATCCACGTTTTGAACGATGAGGGTGTTGTTGGTGTCGTGCTGGTCTGGCTTGTAGAGGGTGTTGATGCCAACTGGAACATTGGAGAACTTGCTGTCCATGAGTATCAATGATCCGACCTTGATGACTTCCAGGCTATCACTAGTCATGTTAATACCGACCTGGCCGCCATTGATCGTCATATCTTGCATGACCATGACCCAGTTCCAGATCATGTGGACAGCAGTGTTGCAGTTATTGAAGGTCATGTTGCGAAAGGTGAACTGCTGGCTGCCAACGTCCATTCCGATACCGCCGCCGTTGAACGTGAGGTCGGCCATAAAGCCACCGGATCCATTCTCTATAAAGAGCCCCTTCTGCTGGTTCTCCGGGCTGGTATCGGATTTCATGTTGAAGACAATGTTCTGCAAGCTGGTGGCCTGGGCGACCTGCCAGTGGATACCAGAACCCTTGTTGAGAGGCATGTCCGTGGTGTCGATGATGAAGTTGCGGACCTGACGGAAGAAGTTGTTCTGGTTGATGTACCAGTTGGGCGGCGGGTCCGACTGGGTCGTGTAATCGTAGGGGTTAGCATCAATCACACCCATACCTTCGAAGTTGGCAGTGGCCTTGAGAGTGGGAATCTTGGACATATCGCCAACAAATGCGGTGTAGTAGCTCTGGATGATGGGCGAGCTGACAAGGTAGGTACCGGGAGGGAAGTACACGAGTGCAGGGGTTCTGGTTCGGGAGTCGCACTTTTCGATGCAACGATCAGGGCCGTCCTGGACCGCCTTGTTGATGGCTGCGGTGTCATCGGTGGTTCCGTCTCCCTTGGCGCCATAGTCCTTGACGTTGCGAAAGACCTTGAAGGCATCGTCGGCCCAGACTGCCTTGCCTTGGCGCTTGATGGAAGAGAACCAGTAGTCGGTGCCGGCATCTTGTCGTTGCTCAAGAGCGTTGGTGGATGCGGCGTTGACCGGACTGGAGAGAAGGCGTAACGCCAACAGGGAAGCTGTGAGGATTCTGGAGAGTCCCATCTTGACGGTAGAACCAGCTAGTCGTGGATGGACTGGGCACAAATCTCCGCGCTGAAATGAAAGTGATATTGACTGGTGCTGTACGAAATCAGTTCTTTGCTCCGCCGGGGATAGATCGAACGGTGGATGATATTGCGTAGAGCGAGTATTGTGTGCAGCAAAGGTGAAGTGAAAAATGGTTGGTGGAGTTTGTGGAAAAGAAGTCAATAGTGGTATGTTGTGAGAATGAACAAAATCCAAAGTAGATGTGCAAGCAAGGTATTACGTAGCCAGAAGGCGAAGGACGAGGGTGTAATATAGAAGTAGAATGGAGGTGAATCAAGCACGCTGTCTTTGTGATGATCATGCAAGTTCGAGTTGTTGCTCGAGGGCTGGCTGACAATTGGGACAATGCACGAAAGGACTGGAGATGTGGAACAATGACAAAGGATGGAGATGTGGGGTCGTTGGGTGTGGTGCAGCATCACGAGGGAATGGCAAGCACATGATGATGAACAAAGGGGGTTGGGTGAATGGAGTCGAGACAATAAGAGCAGTTGTGAATAGACTGAATGGGATGAACGGGGTGAAAGGCGTGATTTGAGGTGAAAGGCAGGCGTGACAGGGAGGCCTTACAGTCAGAGATGTCCTTTGTTCATTGACCACAATGGATTGTTGGCGGTTAGGTGCAGGTGTTTGGTGGTTGGGTGCACACCGGGTCAACAAAGAACAATGTTTCGTCGTCGTCGCAAGTCAAGGCCGGGTCAGCGTGTTTTAGTGTCCTCTTTCAAAGTGAACGAATGACCGCGTAGGTGGGGGGCATAGGTGACTGATTGAGAACGGTATCGTAGGTGACAGGCAAACCGAGTGGCCAAAGAGGAACCAAGAAGAATGTATGCGTCCAGGCAAAAGGGCGGTGGTGAAGGATAAAAGGATGGTGGTGGAAGAGCAAGAGGGTGAAGGAGATGAAGATGGATGTCTGTCTTGTACTGGTGCTGGGGTAACCGAGAAAGGAGCGAAAAACAGGCCGGCCCAAGAACGATCCAAACAAATAGGTTTATATGAGAAGGTGCAGGTGCATTCACGACCCGGGCCTGCTGCCTTTTAAGAAACAATGTTTGGCTGGGGCTGGGGCTGGTCGCTGGTCGCTGCCTCGACCAAACATGCATTTGCCAACCATCAATATGCCATGTCATGCCTTCCTTGCCTTTCAAGGTTATTCTGCTCTATCCACCACCCCCGCCGATCCTCGCATCCACCTGCTGCACATCCTATTTTGATGCACGGGTTCCTGCTAATTGTCGACCCCGCCATCCAATGTCTCTCCCTGTCCACTGCCACCTGCACTTGGGGATGCCTACACAGACTGACAGATCATTGCCCGCCACCACTCGATATCACCCTGCCCAACGTAGCTGCAGACAATTGGAACTCGGTGTTATTCAATGTTGATGCATCTGCACAGGGCGCCTCTTCTGCACTGTAGGTTCTTGTACATGCTGTACTGCTTTACATAAATCACATGGGCGGCTAGCGCTTACTGTGTGAAGTCAAGACGACTGACTTGGCAATTACCCAAAGGGGCCAGAGGGGTATTCAACCATTGGCTGTCATAACGCCTGCAGGAGCAGCTGCCCATGCCGGGCGAGCTGGCGAGTCGGGCGACCCCTTCTCAGCCAGTGCTAAGCTCCCGCAACTGCCGCACTACTCTAGTTGAGAACGGAATGTGGAGATCGCAACCCCTATGGGATACCACTGCCATTTCGCTATTCAGTCCTCGCTTTCTGTATACCTCAGCTCCGAGCACTCGTCGCTACTGACTGCGTATACGTAGAATCATCCAAGTCAAGCGCTGCCAACCTTGCGCCGGGACTGGCTGGAGGGAATCAGGGGAGTGCTAGAAGTCGTGCCAAGTCTGGGGATGCTCTGGCCTGGCTTGGGTCCTGTACTGGTACCTAGGATGCATGCAAGGGCGTTCGTGGTAGGTAACGACCACCCTGCCACCACACGAATACGTGCATCCACCCCCATTCGGAGGCGAGACTGGGATGAAAGGAGGTGTGGCCATTGGATGACAGTAGTTCATGCCCCAAACACCCTTTCTCCTAACTACCTCAAGGTACACGAGCACAAAAGCAAGAGCGAAGAATCTGGCTGGTCTTGAGACATATGGTCTCAGCACTTGCACGTAGGAGTTTACAATCGTAGTACCTACAACGAGACTGACAGACTTGGATGGGTTGCTTGTTAGGAGAATCGTTGGGTGGTGAACGGCATGCTGTTGGAGTGAGATCCTCGCCGTGGTACACATACATCTGCTGGTCCAACCTGACTGACGGTCCCGATGCCACGTTCTGCTGGCGTCTGTTCCTGCATGTCCTGGTAGTGCCCTGGCAGACGACAAGGGTGGGGGCAATCCGATGACGATCCTCCCATGGTCCCAGGTCGTATCACACCTACGGCTGTCAGGACTCAGGAGATTCAGATCGGACTGTCTCGTACCGCCGAAGATGGAACGGGATGCAGCGACGGAGGACAAGGCGCTTTGAGGTTCTTCTCGGCGCAACTCGTCATCTGACCTTGCACTCTCCTTACAGGGCAGCTATGGAGTCCTACAATGAGGTCCCGACTCCCCGGTCTGACCATAGACATTGGACAAAGCTTCATGCGGAAACCGCGGTTGCGATTGGTGACAGGATGCGATAATAACGATGATGAAACCACCGCTTTAAAGTTGAATGTTGCCCAAGCCCCAGATGACTGGCGCTGCTCTTCTGCACAGTCCACCTGCATGTACTGTATCCTGTGCAGGTGGCTGTTTCAGAATGTCAGAATGCAGCGCGTCTGGACTGGCGGCGTTGAGAGCTTGACGTTTGCACTTTATCGAAGGACGGGGCTCAGCAACAGGGGTCCACCGCCCACGGCGGATCTACTGGCTGCGGGTACTCCCATCTTCAGCAAGCCAGGATCCATCATCCGCCCGGTCGATCAATGCTTCTTTTCTCCAGCAGTATCATAATGATAAGGTACACATCATCGGCCATCCATCGGCCATCCATCGTCGACTCTAGTGTTCCCATACTAACGCCCATGGGATGATTGGTTTGCATCGACGCCAAATCGCTTGCAATTGTGTACTATCGACACGACTTGCAGAACCGCGGCGCGTCTACATAAGCTTCACCACTACGGGAACCTACAGTCTCTGGCCGGCATACGTCCCGCTCATATTAGCCGATGTAGACCATCCGCCTTCTAGAAAGCTTCGTTGGTGTTGCGCCCTCAGATGTGGTGCTACCGAGTTTGCGTGCACCTCATCTCGGTGAAGAGGAGACGGTCATGACAAACATCCGACACCCACTCTGGCACACGTGTAGCCCCCACGAGCTGGTCTACCTACGCAACCTACTACAATGCCTCACGGGCGCAATCTCGGTTTCAACCGACTTGGGGGTCTCCTTTATCTGCCTCTGCGTTGGTTGTGTCATCGGCGCTGCATACCTTCACTGTTACCATGTGCTGCCTGCGCCTCGTCATCCCGATGCGAATACGGCAGGACACAAGGGCCTCAAAGACGTCCAGTACCGCTACCAATGACCGAGTGAGCACCTGGTTCGGTTACAACTAACCAACTTCCGGCTCAGGCCAACCAAGCTCAGCCCTACAAGAGATGGTTTGAGTGGCGGCGATCGCGCGCCACCGATGACTATGAGGCACCCCAAGCAGTGTCGAGGAATGCCTCTACCTACCACTCGCACATGGTTAGCCAGGCCCTGCTTTATAATGAGAGGATATATTGACGCTTGTGCCATCGGTGCACTGACGACTGTTCGTACCTACTTGCTCGTGGGCCAGAAGCCACATCCAACCAAATCATTCACACCGCGGCGCATGAAACAGATTCATCGCACCGTGTCAAATTACGGACAACGTTCAACCATCCATGCACTGACAGACTGATTAGTCTCGCATGGTTACTCCTCCGAACTCATCCTGCCCTACCGTGTTGCTCCTTCGCGATCCATTCGCATAAACCTTACTAGAGGATCATCGGATCCCAAGCTAACAACAAGCCTAATCCTGTCAATTCTACCTACAGGTGTCCAGGATGGTAATGGGCAGCGGTTCTACATACATGCTAGGGGTATAGATCCGTCTATGATGGTAACTGCCGAAGGAACCATTAGACCCCGTAAAGTTCTACGCACCATCAACCCATAACGTTCGTTCTACACATATACTATCGCAGATAATTATAGATCAGAACTTTGCGTGTTTTTGACAGGCAAAAGATCGGTCCGAACCTAAAAGTTCCTTCCTTGTGGAACCGCTAACCATTACCATCCTGGACACCTGTACTCATCAGATCATAGATGATCAGAAAGCCTGAAAGCGTAGAACGACATCATGATTGCATCGGGGGCTATCAGGTCCGTGATTTGGCGCGTGTTTCGAAACATGCGCCCCCTTTCGACCCTGAACTCGGGACCGCTAAAGTGAAAGCTCAGGGGTCCGAACCGCGTGCGGGGTCGACTTAGGCCAGGGGCGCATCCATCCCGCTTCTAAATTTGGGGGCGGTCGGCGCTTAGAAGTCAGGGTAACGGGTCCTTTTCGGGGATTTCTGAGGTCCTGTTAATCCCACGAAGGAACATTAAAAGCTATCATAAACCTTTTTCATCTGGCTGGCTCCCCTGCAGTAGAGCTTTGGTAGGCCCAGGTCGAGAGTTTCCAGACTGTGCTGCGCTTGGAAACCCTGCTTGGTTCACGATATCGCTGTTGGCGCAGAAGCATCCGCGAGCAACAGTTTTTCTGATCATCTGAGAAGCATCCCACGGTATGGGTGTGATTGACAGAGTTATTATGCTTTGGTGATTACTTCAAGGGTAGTATATGTGAGAATACTTACGTTGAGCCAAAATTTAGATATGTTGCCTCGCAATGGTATTGCAAGCCATGTCCGTCTCACGCGACGAAGGATTGATCGAGTTATGGACGCGATGTGAACCCTCGCGAACACGACCGACTGACAACAGCCGGGCCATAACACTGTTCGATTACATGTACGCTGTCTTACTCAGATGGACGCGGCATTGCTCATAACAGACTGTTATCTATACTAGGGAACATCACTTCATTGCGGTGAAAAGTGTTTCGCTGTCACTTCAGAGCTGTACCCAGATAGTCATCGTGTCTAGGATGATTGATCATCAGACTGACTTCGCCGGGTCAGTCTATGCCTTCCCTTCCCTGCTCTTCATGAGTGGCTGAACGTGTTTACCAAACTTGTCGAGCCCCTCCAAGAAATCATCAAACGTGAGCATGATGCCCTTCGTACCCGGCACGTTGGCAACCTCGTCTAGCATACGCGCAACCGTCTCGAAAGAGCCGACAAGCGTGCCCATATTGAGGTTCACCGCGCCCTCCGGCAGGTCGATGTTTTTGGCTGTGGAATTGGCATCGGTGTTCGTGTCCTTGCTCGACTGGCTCTTCATCCACGACAGCGCGTCCTCGTCGACTCCGTCGTTGTACAGCTTCCACTTCGCCTGGGCCGCCTCGTCCGTGGCCTCGGCGATGACCATGAACAGCACGTAGGACCCGACGTCGCGGCCGGCCTTCTGCGCCGCTGCCACCAGCCGCGCCGTCGCCTGCCCGAACGCCGTCGACGTGTTGATACCAGAACCCATGGCGAAGTTATAGTCGGCGTAGCCCGACGCAAACTCAACGCCGCGCCCGGACTGCCCCGCCGCCACGATCTGCACCTTACCGCCCGGCCGCGGCGACAGCTTGCAGTCGTCCATCTGGAAGTGTTCGCCCTTGAAATTCGACACGCCGTCCTTCCAAAGGTCCTTCATGACCTGCACGTACTCGGTCGCGTAGTCGTACCGGTACCCGAAGTACTTGTCGCCCGGCCACAGCCCCATCTGCGCGTACTCGGCTGACTGCCAACCCGTGACGATATTGATGCCGAAGCGGCCCGGCGCCACGCTGTCGATGGTCGTGGCCATGCGCGCGACCAGCGCCGGCGGCAGCGTGAGGATCGCCGTGCTGGCAAAGAGCCTGATCCGGGACGTGACGGCCGCGAGCGCCGACATCAGCGTGAAGGACTCGAGGTTGTGGTCCCAGAACTCCGACTTGCCGCCGAAGCCGCGCAGCTTGATCATCGACAGCGCGAAGTCGAAGCCGTAGCCCTCGGCCTTCTGCACGATCTGCTTGTTCAGGTCGTACGACGGCATGTACTGTGGCGACGTCGTCGAGATCAGCCACCCGTTGTTGCCGATCGGGATGAAAACGCCGATGTCGACGGGTGCCATGGTGTGGGATTTCTTGTGTGAGTCTCTATACGGGTTGTTCTACGTCGTGGAATTGTAGTATGGATTTGTACAATGAGGGCTGAAAAACATGTCAACAAGCTCAACACCACGTCGCGATCAAGAGCGCGACTCGCACTCTTTATCTCGACCATGCTGATCGAGGTTTGACATCATGCATGCATGCAACTAGATACATGGAACGCTTATCTTCGGCGCCCTCCTCTTTCACGACCCCGCCTTCTGCTGTGAGATCGCGGGGTTGGAGATAGGTAAGTTCACTTTGGGGTGTGGTGTAACGACAGTCGGATCGTCGGGGGCTCCTATCCAATCCGCTTCCGAAAGGGGGCCCGCAACCGGAAGCCGGGGCTGCTGCCGGCCCTCCGCTGCTTCCCTCCCTGCATCTGACAAGGGGAAACATCGCTCATGGGCGGGTATCAATCTAATTGAGTCAGGGTTTGCGGTCGAAATAGACATGAGTGTGATTGATGCTCACTCGTCAGGCCAAGCATCTGAACTGTATGGAACGTAGGTCATTGCAAAAATCGGCGGTGGCTCTCGTAGAGAGCTGCTAGCCGGTCCAGCGTCCCACGACGCATGTACAGGTGTCTCGTCTTGGCTGTCGACTTCTGGCTGGGATGATAAGTTGAGCTCCAATGTCAGCTGACTATTCACTCGAGCCTCAGTCTCGGTTGCCATTTACTTGCGAGCACACAGTTATAGTCCTACTTGTGAATTACGTGTCGAGTATAGGCATATCGCTGCTAACTGTGGCCGGTGTTGGCTGAGATGCTATTGTCCTCGCGATAGTTGTGGTACTAAGGCCGCAGGCTGTGTGTGATATCTCGCACATCTGCCTCCATTTAGGCTCAGCTGGAAGGAATTGAGGTCATGGCATCCCACACAGTACGCTTATATCCAACGAAATCCCAGGACAGTCTGCATAGCCGCGGATCGATGGTTTGCCCGAAGATAATCACAGGCACTTGGGTTGTTCTTCGTCCTAGGATTACCATGTTAGCTTCGATACTTCATTTGACATACGATGGTCAAAACCTCTCTAGTGTGCAAAGTCTTTGTAAGCTCGATCGGATGGACCACGAGCCCAGAAATCGAGTGAATTCTTGATACGGTAAAGGACACCTCCAAGATGTACATTTCTGCCCGCGCAAGAGACACCGTCTCTCCGGAGATCTCCTCAATCGAAGACACAAGGTCAAAGACTCAGATTACCAACGTAGTGTCAGTAAGGCAGGCCACTCGAAACGAGCGAAGCATCGGGCTGTCCAGGAGAAAGCATAGTAGAAGTATGATCCAGTTTTGCCTCTCAAAGTGATAGAACAATATAACAATGGTACTGCGAACTGGTTGAGGAGCCTATATGAGGGACTGTCCCCTGCTTGCGAGATCAGAATCTTTTACGGCATCGAGAACTTCGAAGTGTCCGTCGGGCTGAGCTGCTGAGCCAAGGAGAGCCATACTTCCTGCGCACCTTGCTCAGATTCCAAACTGTAGACATATATTATTTGGAATAAGTGCCCTGATCTAAGCAGGTGTAACCAATCAAGCCATCAATATTGGGTCGTTCGGAGTGCTTATTACCCAGGCACAGAATGCCCCTATATTTTCATGCTCAAGGTCAACAGGAGGGTTCAATGTAGCTGAGAGGCTCTGAAGACTCTCCTTCTCGAAATCTGCAGCGCACAGTCCGATTCAAGAACTTTCCTTCCGGTGCCGAAGGTTGATAGAGGCGAATGTTGATAGAGGCGAATGTTGATAGAGGCGAATGTTGATAGAGGCGAATGAATGTGACGGTGCCGCAAGGTTGGAGACCGTTGGGATGATAGGGGATTGTAACAAGCTACTGATTGCAGCTGCCAAGGGATTGGCAGCAGCTGCTAGCTGACGGCATTGGTCGCGATGCGACAACTGACAACCTCAATTGAGACAATGACAATACTCTCGCACCCACCGTAACAACCAATTGAGCCACCCCAATAGCCACCATGGAAGAGATGGCACGCCCAACTGCACCTTCGAATCTGCCAGGACTCGTGAAAGCAGCGTTTACGAAGGCGAGAGCCAATGGCGACCTGACGTACTATCCCACGCAGGCCGCCATGTTGACGCCGGGCTCTCTTGCAGTAAGTTTCGCTCCAGTTCTCAAACATCGCACCGCAAATGACTGACCTGCCCGGCGCCAGTTCCAGCTCCGTTTCTCCCCCTCGCTCGCATCGAAGCCAAAAGCCCCCAAGCCCAAAGAGCCGAACGCGAAACCATTCAATCCCTTCGAGAACCCCTCCGCAGCTATGCTGATCGCCGAGCTCCCGCCGTCGCACAACCTGGTCCTGAACAAGTTCGCCATCGTGCCGGAACACTTCATACTGGCTACGAAAGAGGCCAAGCCCCAGACGCATGTTCTCGAGAAAGATGACATAGACGCAGCCTATGCCTGTATACGAGCCTACCATACCGCGGGACAGGAGCTATTCACCTTCTTCAATTCGGGAGAGCACTCGGGTGCCAGCCAACCGCACCGACATCTGCAGCTTCTGCCCGTAGAGCGCATGAAAGACGGTCTGGAAGACGCCGACCGCGGAGGCGAGTGGGACGTACTCGCAGACAGGATTCGTGGGCGGAAGAAGGCACTGCCGTTCTCCATCTTCACAGCTGCTATCGATGCAGAAATGAGTGGCGAGGAGAGACATGATGCGTACTTGGCGCTGTACAAACGTGCCGTCAAGGCCACAATAGCCAGCGAAGAAGTGCCCGATAAAGGTGAAGCGAAGATCAGCTACAACTTTGCCATGACGAGCACCTCCATGGCTCTGTGCCCGCGGACAGCGGAAGGCGCCTCCATCCAGAACCGCAGTGACGAAGAAGCCGGTAGTGTGGCTCTGAATGGCACGGTACTGGCTGGTACCGCTCTAGTCAAGAATCAAGCGGAGTGGGACGCTCTCAGGGAGAATCCTGACATGCTCTTGAGCGTTCTCAGAAAGATCGGGGTACCGCCGACGGACGAGTTGCAAGGCAATCTTTGAGGAGTACGTATCTGAATGCAGACTGAAACTCGACGAAATTCAATTGCTGGACCGCGAGGTCATACTTTTTTCAGCTGTCTGTTTGAACAACACCAAATGCAGACCTCCTCAATGTAAGTACCTTACGCACTGTCCCCCACCCTCCTCGACGTGACCTCCATTAACACATGTCTTCTATTCCAGTTCAATATCGTACATTCTCGCAGATCGTCCCTGTTGAAACCCGCTTCACGCCAGTTCGGCAGCTCTGCCCTGGGCGACCAGGTCGTCATACTTCTTCCGGCACGTAGAATTGCCGAAATGGTACGAGCCCCCGTGGTGGGTGATGTAGTCAGAGACCTGCTTCCAGGGCACTTTGGCCCCATCTGGGGCGAGCTTGCGGACGGCCTTCTTGAGCAGATATATCTGTGAAGGGCAAGAGATCAGCAGTGTGTAGACTATCGGGTGGGTACGTGGGCAGATGAATACAGACGAGGAGGGGAAGAAGACGGGAAGCAACAGTGATTCTTACGTCGTTGTCATGCCACACGGGCTTCCTCACACGCTCCTCCTTGTTTTTCGTCAACATTCGGTATCGGCCTCGCAATGTGGACTCGGCCTCGGTGAACTTGCCCAGACGGCGGATCTCTTTGTACGTCATGCCCCCGTCCTTCGACTCGACCAGGAATCTGTCTCTCTCCGCCCGTTCAGCGTCGGCTACGTTGACAGGTATCAGCGTTGCAGCATCTTGGTTCCCGAAGTCGGGCATCGGTTTCAGGGGGACCAGGTGGTGAGTTGGGACTGGTTGTTGGACGCTGTGGTGGTGGTGGGCGTGGGCATGCACTGGAGCTTTGCCCTTCGAGGATGATGAGCCGCACGACGAGGACGGCGGTGGTCGTGGCTTGCTGGACTTGCTCGGAAGTTCTTTGCGTTGCTTGTGGCCCGACCGTTTCGAGCCCAATGGGTTACAGACATGGTGCTGCTGGTCGAATGCCGTAGAGCCGAGGTCGGACTCGCCCCCAAGCATGAGACCAGTGTGTACCGAGTTGGTTGACGAGGTAGGGGTTGGCGATGGGTTCATTCTCAGCATCTTGGGGGAAATCGTCGCCGGGCAGCTCCCTCCCCAGGCCTGGCCCTGCCCAGAACCCTCTGCAACTGGCGTGTGATGGCCACTCCTTGCCATGACGGGAGGGTTTCTCTCCTGTGCGGACGCAGAACCGAGGGTCATCGATTCAATAGCCAGCTGTTCAGATGCGACCGGCGACCCGTCCGAGGACGACGAGAAGCTGAGGTTGGTCGAGATTGGGCTGAATGGGTTGTACTCGAGAGTCTCGAAGGACATGTTGGGGTCGGAGAACGAAGCGTTGGCAGGCATGCCATCAGGGAAGGGCATGTAGTTGCCAGGCTGACCAAAGCCTGCGGCGTTGTAGCCCTGGTATGAGACCTGGTTGTTGACGTACAGCGGGACGCCCTGAAGGAAGGCGTTTGCGCTGGCGGGGTGGCCTTGCCAACCGATCTGCTCATTTCCCAGTTGTTGACTTTTGTTGCTGGGTTGGAGATGACTCGGACCAGCTGCGTCCCTCCCGCCATTTGCAGCTGAGACAGCCGCGGCAAGCGTTTGGGCACTGCTGTTTGGCGTGCTCATGTGGATGCCGTGAATCTGGTCACCGTAAAAGTCGTCATCGTTGACCTGTGGCAGGAGTCATTAACGCCTGCTGGAACAGAAGATTGGACGGGGCCATACCTCATAGAAGGCATCGTCGCCGCTGCGAAGGCCATTGGGGTAGAACGATTGCTCATCCATTGTCAGTTCTGACCGTTGCTGAGACAGCGCCCCGTTACAGAATGGATAAGGTCTATGGTTGAAGTTGGCCCGTCGGTAGGGGTGATGCGTTGGGATGCCTCTCAGACGGTTTCTGCGAGAGTGAGACTCGCTCTGTGGATGACGGCCCAAGAAATACTGGGGTTGTGCCTCTCTCTTAATCATCTTGGGCATCTGTCTTATGCTCCTGTCTTGCCTCTCTCTCTTCCGTCGTCACAACCCCTCTCCTCGTCGATGTTGACCGCCGCTTGCAACGGGCTGATGCGCGAGCCTGGGGCCAGTGAAAGTCGTCGACACCCCGCTTCAAGCTGTGCTGGGGAGTATGTTGGGTATTCGTGCAGAGGAACCTAGCGGTCAGGGAACCAGTGTTCTTGGTAGCGATGCAGGTTTTGTGCGGCCTCCCGAGCGTTGAGTCAGGAACCGCTGTCGATGCTGTTCTTGCAGCCAGCCCGCAGGAACTGGTTTGGGAACGGTGACAAGTGAAGAGGGGAAATCGTCAGAGTTTCGGTGGACGACTCCTGTCAAGGTCTGAAGATTTCTGGCGTTGGACGTCCTCTGCCAGGCCCCTATAATGGTGTCTGAGCTTCAGTACAAGACGAGGTAAACAGTACCAGCCTCCGGGCAAGGTACGTAGCGGCAGGTTCTACTCTCTGGTTTGTGAGAAAACACAGGGAGCCAATGGCATGGATCTGTCCGGAACGCAATGAGGAGGAGGAAAACAGAAAGATGATGAGACAAACCATGATGGCTCTTCGAGGGGAATACGCGGCAACTAATATTGTTCGTGCGGCACCCTTGCCTACGTCTTGATCCCATTTTCTTCTTTTCTTCTCCAGTCTGGCCTTGGACTCGTCGAGATGCCGATGGGCTTATGGGCTTGAGTGGATCTCGAGGGAGTGAAGTGGAGGTTCGGGAAGCAAGTCTCTCAAACCGATATTCTTATTTCCTAAAGGGGATGACCAGTGCCGTATCCTCATCTCACTCAAGCTGACATCGCCTCACGGGACATAAACTCCAACGACACTGTGGAAGGTGGCCAGCCCTATACAAGGGCACTCCCTGCTCTTGTATGTCTTGAGGCTCTACCTGTTCATACATGATTGGGCGATGCCATCTGCAGCAGGATGATGTGAAGGGGCGGACAAACTGCTATATCATGGGCGTGCTATTCGTCTTTCATATGCGACTAGGGGATGCGTGGCAGATTCCGATATGCAAAGCGACGCAGAGTTGCAACAGGGGCGCAGTGGTACCCAGTCAGGCTGCTGCTGCTGCTGCTGCTGCTGCTGAGGTCGGGTTCCTACTCACTGACAGCTTTCTACCTCTGCCTCTGCATGCCAGACACTATGCTCCAATCACGCCGGACGCCATATGGTATACCCGTGCCACGCAATCCCGTTGCTAGGTCGATACGCCGAGAACGCTACCCATATTTCCAGACGATGTCAAAGTTGGAACTGGCGCGTGTGTGGTTGTTGCTGGCCAGCGAACGGGTTTCCGCATATGGCAACCTTCGTCCCTCACTCCACGCCCAACGGTTTGCCGGTGAGTAAGCTGCTGTCTGACCCAGATTTCAGGCCCCTGTCCGATCCTAAATGTCCGCAATTCGATCGATAGCCGGCTGCGACGATAAGATAGATCTGGTACGATCTTGGACGTATGTGTGGGGGGCTAAATCGTCGAATGTACCCTCCGGACGGCCAGCCGAGACACCATGTGGTAGATACAGCACTTCGGGGCAGAGACATCCCCGAGTCCGGCGAGCTTCCCGAATTCCCGCACCATGACCCTGCTGCGGCGATGACACGGCCTTCTCCTCACACTGCCACGCAGTGTCGAGGGCTGTTCGTATTCTGACAGTCGATCAGTCAACTGTCACAATACTGTGTAGATGGTAACAGCCCTGATCCCAGGAGCCCGGAATGGCCCCCGCAACGTTGTGGCCGCATGAAGATTCCTGCATGCACGCCATCACGGATTGGTCCTGTTCTACAGCAGGGGGGGTCGCTACCTATTCTCTGGGTGTGGGAGGTTCTCCAGTCCCTAAGCGAGTGTTCACTGTTCAGCTGCTGCGCTCAACATGCATTCGACAAACACTTTTTACGTCCAGGGCAGTTGATTGACATGGCTCTGTCGGAGTCACCCGAGATGAGGTTTCTCCAGCCGTCGACGCCAGCCTCCCCGTAACCAATCTCGGCTCCTTCGGCTGAGTCGTCCTCGAGTACCAAAGTTGATATCAGAGACAGGCGAGGCTGTAGTACCGTGGACCGGGCTACTGGTAGGTACATCTACCTAACCATAACTCAAACATCAGGCTGGCTGGTTCACTCACGCACGCACGACTTCACTCTGCGTGAAGGCCAGACTGACAGCTGCCAGCGTGGCATGGAGCGGCAAGACCGGCGTGCATGGCCGTTATCTATCACCGTCATCGCTGGCCATGCAGATGATGACATGCAGAACTAGCAGGGCCCGCTCTAGGAGGAGCCAGATCCTGGTAAGACAAGAAGAGACCAGCGACGAACTGCTTCTGCTTCTCGCGGTAATGGATGCCGGGCTCGCCTCCCCGCTGTCGGCGAGCCAGCCAGCCAGCCCGATGAGATGTACCGTACTCTGCCCTGCGTCTGCTCACTGTTTGAGCAATGAGACACGTTGGGGCACCAGCTGCAATCAGAGACTTTGGGTGGCGCCGTGTAACCCAGCATCCAGGCTGTTCGACAGACCGACGTCCCAATCCAGGCTGTTCTAGTTGTAGACGCGTCTGCTTCTGTCATTTCTTATGATCTTCGACCGGCCCAGCGGACCCCTGTCCTTCCCAACTTGTCAATGAGCACCATCTCCAGGCTGGCTGCTAACTCGACAGCCGCTTCGTGTCGAGCCGCGCCTGACATAATAGGGGCGGGAGGGTTGACACCCTCTTGTGGCATTTGTCACAAAAACGTCAGGCCACAATGGATTGTTGAGGAAGATGTCATTTTATTGTATGCTTTCTCTCTACTACCTCACTCTGCACCGTCCTTTCGGCTTCAGTTGCCCTCAACGTGTATGTCTGGTCTGCCCGACTATGTCTTCTGTACCTACCTATTTCCGGGGACGAGCCCGTTGGGAGCTGGCTGCCTACCAGTGTTCTTCACTGTGCCAACAGTCTACCTCTACCTGAACCTCGAGAGCTACTTTCAAACGCCTCTGGAATCAAATATCCTCGATCGTGAAACTCCCTCACATCCCATGCGATCACTAAGAACAAGACGGCTTTGATGTTGCTCCAATGTCCTAATCGGGCGGGAGACGCCTTAGCTCGCGGCATCGATTCCGCTGCTCATCTCAGCGTACCAACCTTAACGCGCCGCTACGGACGCTACCTAGGGGATGGTGCCCCGTGTGCCTCTTGCCCAGGCTCCAGCGCCTCTCCAGGAGCCGGGCGGCCAGGTGACAGGCAGGGCTGGGAATCTGCTGTGGAACGGCTGCCAAACTCCCCGATTGGTCAGGTGCTTCTTACGGTTACCTCTCCAGGGCTGTAGGTGCACTGACCACCGGGGCAGCTGCGAACGTCTGCCCGACATTCTCCACTACCAACATCGTCGTGGTCGTTGCTCGTGACCGTCTTTTGTGTGACTGGTTGCCCCCTCTAACTCATCGAAGGACAAAGGGCCGGAGACTAGGATCAGTCTCTTCAACACTTACACCACATCGGCTGTCTTCAACAGACATGCTTATATTAGGTTTAAAGAATCACTCATCGGAGAAAGCTCTCTTCGTGTTTATATATTGCGTCCTTCCGTCATTGTCAGCATACCGTATCTCATAGAAGCCTTGCGGTTCGCCATCGCGTAGTGCGCCTTGTTATACACTCCATACCCAAATTACCTAATCACATCTGGTAACATACCCATATACATTTACCTATCTATCTCACAGCGTCATGCCCTCGCCCCTCCCTTCGGCCGCCTTCGAGGGAGCCCCCGAATCAGGCCCAGGTGCGGCAGCACAACCCCTGCGGATCGCCATCCTGCTCAATTCGTACCGCTCACGCTTCCTGCCGGCCATCCGCAACTCCTACGAGCGCACCCTCGGCGGCGTCTGCCCGGCGGGCACGGAGTCCGTCTTCTTCGAGCCCGCCAACAGGCAGGGCGACTTCCCAGACCCGGCGCGCTTCGACCTCATCGTCGTTGGCGGGTCCAACGTCAATCCCCGCAAGTCGCACCCCTGGATCCTGGAGGTCCATGAGTTCCTGAGGGGAGTGGTCAGGCGGTGGCCCCAGAGGAAGATACTGGGGATCTGCTGGGGCCACCAGACGATCTGCCGGGTCTTTGGGGGCGTGGTGGTTGATGCGGCTGTGCCAGAGGTAAGTCTGATTTCCCTCGAATCCGTCTGGCCAGCCAGTGTATTTGGGGACTGACGAAGAAGGTAGATGGGCGTCGCCACGGTGGGCCTGACAGAGCAAGGGCGGCAGTTCTTCCACGAAGCCGCCGTCCCCGGCTGCTTCAAGCTGCATCAGCATCACCGGCGCGAGGTCGCCGCCGCGCCGCCGGGATTCGCGCACCTCGCCCGGGGCAACCAGTGTCTCCTGAACGCGAGCAACACGATCCTGACGTTCCAGGGGCACCCGGAGAAGGACGCCGAGACGGCGCGGCTGCGGATGCACGACTCGATGCGGTGGTTCGGCTTCGACGCCGTCGACGAGAAGGCCTGGGCGCGGCTCGAGCAGATGATCGAGATGGAACATGATGGCGACATGGTGTGGCGGCGCATCTTGGATTGGGTGAGGGAGCCGCCGGCGGTGCTAGATGTGTCCGAGGTGGAGAAGTCGAGCAAGATATGAGATGCTCCGCCGCTTGGCGGCTCGGATTATGGTGTATTGCTCGCTTGGAGAACATTGTCACTTGAGAGTGTACAGCTTTGGATTAGAGCTCCGATTTTTAATGTCGAAAATGCCCTCAAGGTGCCGCCAGTAGGGCGAAGCCACTCAAAGTTACAATCCAGGAAATGAGACCTGCAAGTCTCTTAGTATTTTACGGCCGTCAGTCTCTCTCGGGCATTCTTCCTCTTCTCGTACTCACACAACATTCTCCACCAAACATCCAACATTCTCCCCTACTCGACCGATTCGCAGCCTTTACCATGATTTTACCCATTGTAGTAGTCGTGGCTCTAGGAGCAACTCTTGGAACCGCAAACCAACAACTGACCGTCGGTCCTCTGGTTCCACCAAGTCAGCCAACGTCAACCCTGACAGTCACCGAAACGATCACCATCCCTAAACGTGGTTGTGCGAGATACACGACCCCCTCCGACTCCGTCACGGCCTTGGGCGTACGCGACGAGCAAGACAGTGTATTGGCTCCACCGCAGCGCACGGTGGATAACGCCGACCATGGCCTCGATTCCGACTTGTCCAATGACAATATTGAACTCTTGGTAGATGGGAAAGCAGGAGTTGAAACGGACACGCGGGACAAGTCTTCATTGGAGGACCTAACTACTGCGACCAACCCATCATCGGCCCGCACCATCGGCCTCGACCATACAATAAAACAAGACAGCGACCATGCGGCAAACCAAGACAGCGACCATGGAAGCAACAGAGCGTACTACAGCGATTGGTCGCCGTCACCCATCTTCTTTCTGGCACTCAGTTACTGGCTGTGGAGCAAAGCATACAGACTTGGCGTCGAGGCGGAACGACGGAAATGGACCGAAATACAGGAACAGGACCTTGTTCAAAACCGCCGGGCTGTGGATTCTTTCGCAAGTCGCGGTGCTGATGGGTATGGCGCTGGCGCCGACATGATGGTCTGACTTGATGGCGCGGCGGAGAGGTCAAAGGGGTAGCGAGGAGCTTGCTCGAGGTAATCTCCAAGGCCGTGCTGGGATGGGCTTGGCGTCGCCGCTGAGGATGTACTACATATGGCGAGGTCTTGGTTGGGTATATCCTACTACCTGATCAGCAAGCCACATTATCATTCTTTCAACTGGATTTTCTAGTTTCTGCTGCCTTTCTGCCCGTATCCCAGCCAAACTTGCCTCTATTAGCTACAGTCACTCCTCATAAGTCTCCGTCCGTCATGCTTCTGTTGGCTTTTAAAAATTGATACTATATTCGTGTTTATGGAGTAAGAACCCTGGGATAAGCATGTTTAATTTAATAAGCTATATTCGATGCTCATACGGGCTGATTAGTCCAGGTATACTACATATACCGCTCGCTTGGTGAACGAGGGGTGTACGGAAGCCTCTGGAGGTTCGGTTTAGCAACATTGCACGCGATACTTCAATGTTTTGGTTGATTGTTGGAAACTTACGGGTACCCCCTCTTCCCTCCAAGCGACTTCAATGTGATGATTCAATCACCGCACCGCACAATATCTTGTGAGAGCATGTGAGTGCGTGGCTGTGACAGACTAAAACGGTGCTGGAGCAGACGAAGGTTTCGCTGGAGCCATGTTGGCGTCGAAGTTGAGGGAGAAGATTAATAGAGTTCAGCCATGAGCCACAAATAATAACAAAAATTCGTCAATTTGCTCAAGGTTGCGGCGGAGCCTGAATTGCCGACCCTTGCAGCATTTCCCAACTTCCCGAGCAAAATCCTAAGGATCCTGCGTCGCACCGAACAATCATTCGTCTCGCCATTCCCCCAGACCTGCAAACTCGAGCCCTGCAAGCTCACACTGACTGAGGTGGCCCGAATCGCGAGGTCGTTTCTTGCGCTAGAGATTGGCTACAACCTACTTTCCAGGCGAGAGACCTCCCTGATCGACGCCTATTGGCAGATTTTCTCGAAGATCGAAGTAGTCCGAATTATCGAGTGGGATATCATATTCACCAATGGTGAATATGATATCACCAGAGGTATGATGCATCGTACTAGGGGCCGCTGCAAGAACAAATCGGTCAGCTGATACTCGAGACCATAGGTTTTCGGAAATGGGCCTTCTTCAGCGGCAGCAATCTCATCTCGTACCTGTGGTGGAACCCACCTTCTTCCCTGGATTTTTGGCTCAGCTTGATCAGAGCGCGCGGGCCTTTCGATTTTACGGATGCTCGTCCTGCTTTTGTCCATGACCCATCGGCTGCCTTGCGTCCCGAGACTCTGACGACAATCTCTACTCGGATAAATCAACGCTTTCGTCCTCACCATGTCAACCACTTCGATATCCACTTCATGGGGGTCATGCTGGACGAGGAACGCTACCAGCAGCTCGTGAAGGAAGGGCCGGTATGGGAAGAGACCGTTGATGTTGTCAGGACGCCAGAAGGCAGGGTGATGCCCATCGAGGGTGATGATGCTCACCTCAACAACTGCAGGTCCTGCCAGGTGTTAAATCAAGTAAGGGCGCTCAATCTGCTGGGTTGGGAACACGAAGTCAAGTAAGAGCGTGGCTTGACGAACAAAATAAGGGCGTGGCAGCGTGACAGGACAGGGCATACATTCCAAAAGAGGTCATTATATACGGTTGAAACCTGGCCTTCTAGCCCTCTAGGGAGCGAGACCCTCTTATATATACCTCAGTTACCTCGTAAGCATCGGCTATAGCCCCTTATCGCCGTGACACCACTGGGCGGATGTCCTGCATCAGTCAGTCACTGGTCCAGAACGCGCTCAGAGACTATCATCCATGCATACATATACTGGAATACGTGGCTGGTCTGAACGGTACCTATTGCTTCTAGCGCTAGTCAGATTGTCGGTGATGTCCATATATACTCAGCCCTCGTAAGTCTCCGTACGCACCATGCTGGAAGGTTTCCAGATCACACGTAGATATTTAGAAATAACGGCATAAGCAGGCAGGAATAAGCAGCTCTGGTTCGATATGCCACCGACAATGCTTATTCCGCTGTGCTTATTCCGTATTTCTGATTTGATGAATATACCGTTGTTTGCGGGAAGGGTCGTGCGTGTGCAGAGACTTATGAGGGTTCAGTGTAGCGTCAAAGTCCTGAGTTGAGCTGGCCTGTTCCCAGCCAATCTGTCGAGAAACGCTGTGACGTTATGAAACTGAGTGTAACTGGCCACGGCTACCCCGAGGTCAATTCTTGGCAGCATATGCTCGAGGAGCCTGTCATCGTGACAGAGGAATCCTTTTGGCACTCTTGCATCTGACCCATCCCCACTTCCCGATGCCGGATCTTCCCATGCGGCTCTTTCCCACGCTGGCCCGTCTTTTAGTAGTCGATGGTACCGGTCCAGATCCATGATGATGAGTGCAAGGCCTAGATTTGTCGTATATATAAACCGCGGTTGAAAGGAGGTCTCCATCTGCGCAACAAGTGTATTCCAGGCCTCGGCTAGGGCGCCCTCCGCGTCCGGTGCAAATGAGATACCATTTCGCGGTCCTTTCGCGAAGTCGTGGACGGAGAGAATGCTAACCACAAAAGGATTGGAATTCAGGAGAAATTTCGCCTTGCACCAGGAGATGAATTTGTTGTCTTTCCAGGCAGGATGCATATATAATATTAAGAAGAGCTCGCAGACCTGGAGGGCTTCTGTGGGCGAAAAGAGTGCCCAGTAGGACTTTAGCTTTTCGAAGGGAACGCGGTCTGTTTTTAGGCAGAGGACGCACAGACACAATCCCGTCTCTACTGCTAGGAGGATCCTCGTGGCTCGGGCCAGCTCTGTGCCCGTGAACAGGTATTGGCCGTCTCGGAAAGGGCACGCGGCCACGGCTCGAGAGAAAGTCAGGAAATAATTGACATGGTATAGCAGTCTGGGGAGCATGGCCAGCGTCGAATCGGTGACGCAGCCATGTGCCACCGGACCCGGCTTTGCAAATTTCGCGATGAACTCGTCGAAGCCTTTTTGGTCGTGGACTCGATATCTGGCCTCGTGTTCCATGATGAGGAGCTTCAGGATATACGGCGATGTGAAGCCGAGAGCCTTGCAAACCATGTTGTCGGCCACGTGGTATGTGATGTTGCGTCGGTTTGCTCGGTACACGGCATACATAGTCCGCGAGGCCAAAGCCAGGTTGTGTGCGCTTCGCGCATCGGTCAGGGCGCAGAATACGGTAGCCTTGATCTCTGCTGGAATGCGACCCATGGGGTTGCAGTCCGTTTGGGTACTGACGGTCGGCGTTGAATCGTCAGACGACGGAACGCCCGAGGGAGCGATCAACCCGGAGGGCTTCTTCGGAGTCGCCTGTTAGCAAATTAAAGTCAGTAATTACTCCTTTTAGATGTTTCATGGAAAAACAAGGGTTGTGATGTAAGTCTTAGGAGTAAAGCTCTTGACACGGTCTAGAAGAGGGATTCGCGCCCGGGACATGGCCATATGGGACAATAAGAAACTCGAAAATGTACATACGTGGTCCTGCATGTCGAAGGACATCTTGGGCGATTCAGAGAGAGATCTTGTGTTGGGTGTTGGGTGTTGGATGTAAGTATGTGTGAAGTTTTGGCAGAATGTCTGGAGTGAGGGGTGGTAATGATCGATGAGGGAGTGAGAGACAGTTCAGAGGATTGGAGGGAATTGGGAAGTCGGACTTGTACAATATTCCCTGTCCCATCCCAGCGAACGGAGACAGGTAGTATCAAAGTTCAGATCAAATGGGGGCTTCTGTCACACAACCTTAGATCCAGACGTGGGTACCCGCCGAGAGACCTGTTGAACACCGTGTTCCTCAATATCGCGGTTCTGAGAGGTGTTTTCTCTCTCCAGGTGACATGCATGGACGGAACTGCATTTAGGGTGCCGAGTCGCGTCTTCTCGACCGACCCTCCAACGTGTTCTCAGTAGGTAGCAAAGTGAGAAGTTACCTTTGGCATGTGCCATACAAATCTACTTCCTGAGCTAATAAACGTGCTCACTCGGTCACTTGAGGACACTAGGGAGTCTCGATTCAGCTAAAGCAAGCCACCTCTGTTTCCCCTTCCGTCTTATGGCTTAGAAGCCTTAAAGTATATCTATCAGCCTCGTCTTGCACTCCACGCCACTAAGCCAAGGTTTAATTTCGTTGTTATCATTCCAAGCCACCCAACGTGCCGTGAAGCCCATCGCTGGGCTGATTCTCCCACAAACTGTTCGCGACGGATTTTGTTCAAACTACACACTTACTTGCATTCAACGCCCGACACAACTCAATCATTACCACTCCTCGCTCCAGACGAGTGCCTCCCAGCATAGGCTTCTTCGCGTACACCATCAGCACGATACCAACGGATTTCCAGATCACGCCCATGGAGGTGTACTTGCCACCCGAGCTCTGGGTGATGACCTCCAAGTCAATGACTGATTTCCCATCCGTCGTGGCTCTCGCGTTGACAAGCAAGCGACTCATGGCCATTCTCGACCGCGATAAGCGCAACATCCTCGATTGTGTCCTTAACAACATCGCACTGGCCACCACCAAACGTATTTAGGATTGATTGATTGATTGATTGTATTTAACGTGGGGGATCGCTCCTCAGTAGTGCAAACCACGCCTCCCAGAGCCTCTGCATCACAGGGTAATGGAGGTATCAAGATAATAAGTACAGTCAGTCCCGCTCACGAGCCCATCCCCGTTATTGCGGCTGTATCACTTTGGGGTTATCCATCTGGTCCTTCAAGAAAAGCTATCTATTGGGGGCAGATTGTTGAAAAGAACTTGCTCTTCTCCACGAATTTTGCCCATTCTGTGCTCCTCTCCCTTAAGTATTGTAAACAAGTTGTCCTAAGCGAGTACCTAAACAGCAGCCAGTTTTTCCCCAGTCTCTTACAAAAGAAAATGTGTTGTGGTGTTTTTTTCTTACCATAGTTGCAGTGATCATTCGAGTCTGTATGCCCAAAGCGTTCATGGTATCTGGCAAAGTCGCCATGTCCAGATCTGGCCGCTAGAAGTCTGTGTAAAGTACTTATTTTAAAAGATATAAGGTCTCTTTTAGTTACTATATGTGAGTATACTTCTTGATATTTAGGTTCTGATTGGTCTTTCTATTATTGGTTGAACTCTTTCTTGCCCTTTTTTTTGAGATCTCTCTTGACCCAAGAGATTGTAGGAAGGTTTATTATGTCTGTTTCTAGCATGGTATCCTCTTTTGCTAGTGTGTCGGCAGCTTTGTTGCCATCAATAGCTCTGTGTCCAGGAATCCACTTGACGGTCACTCCAGGAGTGTGTGCTGTGGCAAGTTCTTGAAATCATAGAAAAATGTTCTGTGATGTCTCGGGTGGAGTCCCATTAAGCCCGTCTACCACTGACGTGTTGTCCAGGCAGACATATAGCTGTTTTCCGTGTCCAATTGTCCTAGCTGCTGCAAGACCTTAGAGAGTACCATGGACTTCAGCATCTATTACTTTTGCTTAGAGAAGTCTGCCCTTTCCCTGGTATACTTCTTGTGTAGTGCCGCCTTTCCTGATGGTATAACCCCATCCAGTGCGGGTTGTGCCTTGGTCGTCCAACTGTGATCCATCTGAATAGATGACAAGGTCAGTGTCCACGTTTCTCTCCTGTAGCCATTGCTTAACGAGCTCTGTTTCTTTGTCTTTGTCTTTACGGATTGGGGGCTTCTTCTATGATGGCCTGGTAAGTATTGGTCTCTGGAAGTCAGGGACTAGCTGGAAGCTCCTTTATAGCCTTATTGGATTCTTGCGAGCTTGTATTTGGAACCTGCCAATAAGAGGGTGTCTCTGGTCTATTCGTCCTAGTCGGAGGCCGTGATATTGTCTTATTGACTCTGCAAGAACTCCTGCTGGGGGAATCTGCGATTCAAAGTATAGGATATGTCCAGGGTGTGTTTTCCAAACTGGCAAGATAGCCCTGATCGCTGTTTGTAGTACGGTATCTAATGTTCTAAGAAGCCCCTTAATGCGACATGCTGATGTCCCACCTAAGCTCCCAACTTTCTCGATTCCTGGGTACCAGGCCTCCAGGCCGTGTGTATGAATAGGAATAATATAAGCTTTCATAGTCCTCTTGGTTGACTTTACTGGAAGTCCTTTGACTGTGTTGCATAGTCCTCGAAGGTGATTTGCTACCTTATTAGCTTTCTTGGCCCAGTAAGAAACGTGATTTTTGAAGTTTAGTTTTCTATCCAGGAAGACACCCAGCCATCGCATGGAGTCCTTTGCTATTTTGTTCATTGTCCCGTGGCGGACTGGAGGGTTATCTGAGTTTTTTTTCCTTAAGAAGTGCATGATCTCAGTTTTATCAGGGTCAAATTCTAATAGTATTATTATGTCCTTATTAACTAAGCAAATAAAGATTTTTAGAAGCCTTTGTAGCTATTTCCTTAAGGTTCTTTCCAATACAGAGAGTCGCTAGGTCGTCTGTATATCCAAAGCGTCTCTTTTTCATACTAAGTCGGGCACAAATTAGTTCTGTATATAGCATGTAAAGGATTGGAGAGGCTGGTAAGCCTTGTGGTAACCCACAAGTGAGAGCTTTAATATCGCTCACGATACCTTCAAACCAAACCCTTGCGGACCGCTCGGACATGAATGACTGGACCCATCTTATGAGAAAGCCTGGCCAGCCCTGTTCTCTCATGCGAACCACCAGCCGTCCTATTAGGACAGCATCAAAGGCCCCTTTTATATCTGACGTGACTATTGTTGTAATGAGGCCTTGGTCAAGGGCCTGCTCAATATCGTGTATGAGTGCAGCTACCAGGTCAGTGGCAGAGCGCTTTGGTAGAGCTCCAAAATATTGTGGAGCTAGAATTCCAAGTTTGACAACAAACCAGGTAATTCTTTTTGTGATGAGTCGTTCTAGGCCTTTGCCAAGACACGATAATAACGATATTGGTCTGTAGGCCCTGGGATTGGAGTAGTCTTTCTTTCCTGGTTTTGGGATCATCACTACCTCAGCTACTTTGAATGGTTTAGGGTGGTGTCCAATCTGTAGACAGGTCTGGAAAAGGGCTCTGATATGTTCCCCAATGAATGGCTAGCAAGCTTTCAGAATCTGTATTGTGAGGGTATCTATTCCCGGGGAGTTGCTCTTGGTCCCTAAAGTGCACCCTTCAGCCTCTTCCAGTCCGACATGGTATTCAAGGGGGATGTATGGCTTGGGTTGTGTGATCTGAGCGGACCAGGGGTCGATGATATCGTTGTCTGAGGTACTTTATTCAAGTATGGTTGAGCGTAATGCATTTGCCTTGCTCTCTTATGACTCAAATATTTGGTCTCCTATGATGATTGGAGGGGAACGCAATCCTGCTGATAGCTTGTGCCAAGAGACGATTCTGTATAGGTCCTTTAGCTCAGTTGCTGAATTAATTAGAGTCTGCCAGTACTCTCTCCTAGCTTTCCGAACCACGTGGCAAAATTCCTGTCGGGCTGAATTCTGCCTTTCTTGGCTTATAGTCTGTTTAGAAAGGGCCCTGTATGTCTGAACAGCTGCTTTGTAGTCATCATTCCATCAAGCAGTGGGCCTAGATTGATGGGGCTTTTTGCTCACTGTTCTGATACAGCCTTGGATCATGTTGATCAAGCTTTGTGTAAAGGCATCTACCTGGCCAGGGGATACACCCAGCCGGGGGAGTTCATGGATCCTGGTTTGGACATTGTCTGCCAGCTCTTGTAGTTTATCGTCCGGTACTATCCAATGATTGGTCTTAGGGACTCGGTCTAGATTTCCCTGAATTGGGACAACTATTCGTAATGTCTCATGATCTGAGGTGCACTGAAGTGTATCATTGACTGAGGCTTCAGCCATGGGGACATCTGAGAACACCAGATCTAGTATATTTCCGTCATCATGTGTTGGGACATCTGGTTCAGAAATCAGATCCAGTCCGTGGTCTGCCATAGTCTGTGCAAGTATGACATCACCATGATATCCTGGATTGCTCGAGTCCCAGGATGTGTCGCCAGCATTGAAATCTCCAGCTATAACGCAGCCAAAAGGTGGAGTCCATACTTCTAGAATATCATCCACTTCCTGTGGGTTGTCATATGGCTGGTAGACACTGGCAAAGGTAATGCCTTGTACTTTGACCTAGGTGATGTCTCGTGTAGCATAGGGCCGAAGTTGATCTGCTTAGAGGTGTTTTCTCACATAGATGAGAGATCTGGGCCGTGTACTGTCACTGTCCCAGGAATCCACTGGGGAGTATATATCGTAATTGGGGTGTGACTTTACTCCCATTCTTCTGCCTGGTGGTATGCCAATCCAGGGCTCTTGTATCAGAATAATGTCTGCTTTTTCTCCTTTGTAGTCAGCCAGGTTGATGGCTAATTCTGTAGGGCCTGCATTCTTTTGTCCTCCTGCTATATTCACAGAATGGATGACTAGATGCCCGTGTTGATGTGTTTCGTTTGATGTACCTAATATTGACTGACAATAATGGTATCGGCATCTCTGGGATGAGTTGTATCTGTTGTGTCGATTTGCATTGTGATGTCTTTGTTATTGTTGCTGGGTGTTGACCCAGCTTGGTTTCTGCCTGCTTCATTGAAGGCCTTGGATCTGGCTCTTTCTCCAGCCAGCCTTATTTCCTGGATTTGCTCCCATGTGTGCTTATGGATGATGTCTTTCACAACCTTGGGGCGTGCAGGGCATTTGTCGAAATTGGCAGCATGAGGTCCTTTGTAGTTGACACACTTTGGGATTGGGTTTTCGCACTCCCCCTGGTGTACTGTACTGGCACAACGTGCACATACTTGCTTTTCACATCGGTAGTTCCTACCATGGTATCTGAAGCAGCTCGCACACTGGTGAACCTTGGGGGAGTATTGAATGTGCCTTGAGGTCATTGAGTGAGCAAAAAGCGTGAATGGTTTCTTTGCTGTACGGGACAGAGAGATCACCTATGTGGTCTCTGGATCAGAATCAACTGTGTTCCTTGAGAGTATGTACCTTAAAGGTCTGTCACCTATTTGGGCTTTAACTTCATTAGCAACAATAATGTCAGTAATGTCGATTGTTAATCCTTCCGCACTGATGACCTTTCTTGGGCATTTATTGACCTTATAGTGATGCCAGATCGTGTGGGTCTTGATCTTTTCTGCCTTGAGAATATCAGTGATTTCTTCTTGGGAGGCCAGGAGCTTAGCCTGAGTTGGCTTGTCCCTTGGGTGTAAGGTAAATCCGGAGGGGCACCGGGTCACTTCTCTAAGCTCTTGAGGGTGGAGCTTAAGTCTTCTGTTCAGTGTAGACTTTATTCTATAAGGCTCTAGATGGCTATTATCCATACGGATAAAGACCCAAAGATCATCCTGTTTCTTTTTTAGTTGGTTGGCAGTGATGTGGGCGCCAGGCTGTGTTTTCTTTATGGTAGTGTTGACTGTCCGTGGATGCTGTCGTTGGCTAGAGGAGACAGCTTGGGCAAAGGTTATGGTGGGCTTTACCATCCCTATCCCCCCAGGGATGGTCTTTCTCTTGGACAGATATCGGGTTTCCAGCCACTCGTTCAGACATTTAGAGAAGAAAGCGCTGAACTCCTTGGCATGAGAGTATAGTTCAATTCTAGCTTTCTCAAGTGTCTTATTAATCGCTGTAGCACACTCTTATAACATTGTTATCCTGGCTTCATAAAGGTGCTTGTCTTTAGCCAGTATTCTGGCAACTTGGTTCTGGCACTCTGAAGAGGAGGTTTTATTCTTTATATCGTGTGTAATGACTTGGTTTGTCAAGATTTCGTTTAATTAAGGTCGTTTCATTCCAGTAGTACTGTTATCATTGATATTTCAGGATTTTCCTTTCAGAGGGGAAATAACGGTGAAGTCAGCCTCAGAGACCTGTGACGGGCTGCTGCTGATGTCGTCAAGCAGCGCCTGGCGGAGCCTGCTCAGAGTTGCCGGGCCGTATGTCTTTCTAGGGGCCGGGGATTTGAGCACGCCGCCAGTGGTCGTCTTTGGGACGGCCACGGGTGTGTTTGGGGGCCCGTTGTGGAAGGGTGCCATCCGACTTGTAAGAAAAATTCTCTTGTGCCTTGACAGAGATAGTCAGTTACTGAGAGAAGTGCCTGCTTTAGTACAAATATCAAGGTTGCGCCCTAACAGCGGGGCGCCAAGAAAAATAGTTGTTTTTAGCTGCTGCTTGCCATGCGCGACATGTTGACCCGTGCCCGCTTTCAGAGCTTTGTCGACGCGCACAGACACGACTCGGAGTGGAAGCTGACTATGGCCTTGAGGCCTGTCGTCGACGAACTTCCGCACATTCTCACCACCTGTCGGAAGATAGTATCTGCGACCAAAGTCGCCATCGACGAACTGATAGCATCTGCGACCAGGGCCTCCTACGAGGGGCGGAACATGCCCCAACCGCTCAGCGACAAAGACATCATCAAGACCGTCTTGATCATCCAGGCGTGTACCAAGTTGCCTTACATGTCCTTTGATATAACCGGGGCTACAGACTCGTTCTTTTCTATGTTCAAGTCTGAAAAGATTGGCCGTATAAGGAGTGCATATGCTTCATTTACATGGGTATGTTTGTTTGTTTGTTTTGTATTTAACGTGGGGGTAGCTCCTCAGTAGTGCAAACCACGCCTCCCAGAGCCTCTGCATCGCAGGGTTGTGGAGGTCTCAAGATAATAAGTACAGTCAGTCCCGCTCACGGGCCCATCCCCGTTGTTGCGGCGGTATGACCTTGGGGTCATCCATCTGGTCCTTCAAGGAAGGCTATCTATCGGGGGCAGATTGTTGAAAAGAACTTGCTCTTCTCCACGAATTTTGCCCATTCTGTGCTCCTCTCCCCTAAGTATTGTAAACAAGCTGCCCTAGGCGAATGCCTAGGCAGTAGCCGATTTTTCCCCAGCCTCTTACAAAAGAAAATGTGTTGTGGTGTTTTCTTCTCACCACAGCTGCAGTGATCATTTGAATCTGTGTGCCCAAAGCGTTCATGGTATCTGGCAAAGTCGCCATGTCCAGATCTGGCCGCTAGAAGTCTGTGTAAAGTACTCCTCTTAAAAGATATAAGGTCTCTTTCAGTTACTGCATGTGAGTATACTTCTTGATACCTAGATTCTGATTGGTCTTTCCACCATTGGTTGAACTCTTTCTTGCCCTGTCTTTTGAGATCTCTCTTGACCCAAGAGATTGTAGGAAGATTTGTTGTGTCTGTTTCCAGCATGGCACCCTCTTTTGCTAGTGTGTCGGCAGCTTCGTTGCCATCAATATCTCTGTGTCCAGGAATCCATTTGACGGTCACTCCAGGAGTGTATGCTGTGGCAAGTTCTTGAAATCGTAGAAAAATGTTTTGTGATGTCTCGGGTGGAGTCCCATTGAGCCCATCTACCACTGACGTGTTGTCCAGGCAGACATATAGCTGTTTTCCGTGTCCAATTGCCCTGGCTGCTGCAAGACCTTGGAGAGCACCATGGACTTCAGCATCTACTACTTCTGCTTGTAGAAGTCTGCCCCTTCCCCGGTATACTTCTTGTGTAGTGCCGCCTTTCCTGATGGTATAACCCCATCCAGTGCGGATTGTGCCTTGGTCATCCAACTGTGATCCATCTGAGTAGATGACAAGGTCAGTGTTCACGTTTCTCTCTTGTAACCATTGCTTGAAGAGCTCTGTTTCTTTGTCTTTGTCTTTGCGGATTGGGCGCTTCCTCCATGATGGCCTGGTAAGTATTGGTCTCTGGAAGTCAGGGACTAGCTGGAAGCTTCTTTGTAGCCTTGTTGGATCCTTGCGAGCTTGCATTTACATGGGTAAGTTATAACATCAACTGGTAAAACCAGAAAAGTCTAATTGGGTCCATGAGCTCGAGTTTTCGGAGAGAATGTTAAAAAATATGCATCGCGCGCGTTCAAATCCCTCGACGAACTCCACGAAGGCTACCGGAGGCGACATTTCATACACCTTGCCGGTGACGATGCTGCATATAGAGAGTGGATGCGTGCGCACCTGCTTCAGGTAAAGAAGACGCCTGGCCATCAACTGAGCCTGAGGGAATGGACTCATCTTCTTATTCGGCTGTAAAGCCTTCTAGACGAACGCTGTACGGGCGTGGTGCCTGAGTTGGCCTTCAATGTACTGTACTGTCACAGTTTGACTTTTATTGACTCCAGAGTGGCTTTCGCTGTTGTACGTGAGGAAGAAAAGAAACCATGAAGCTAACTAGAAAACATGGTCTGGTAATATATAGGGGTCGGTCCTGTGGGGCTACCTAGTGCCGTGACATTCATCGAAAATCCTATTTGGTTGTAACTGGCCTTCACTACCTCCAGCGGGGTGGTGAAGGTCACATCAATGTAGTAATGGTAGGGCAACATGGTACGCATTTGATGGTCTATAACCAAAAGTACCTGCTTGCCAGCTATGAAACCTCACTGCTGGTTCTGTAATTTACCAACTCCACTGTGTATTATAGCCAGTCAAGTATAAGGGTCCCAGCCCAGCGAGAGGTATGTGATAATCAGCGTCCATATCCAAGAGACCGACTCTCCGACGGTCTCTGACATGAAAAAGGGGTTTAGAGGCTTATAAAGGGCGGTACACCAACTCCAAGGATCAAAGAAACCTTGTAAAATTCGACAAGACATTAAAGGAGGGTGGACTATATGCTCTCCAACATTAAAAGTATTGGCATTCCTGCAGGGACATAATCCCCACTAGGCGCGCGCGGATGGAGCATGTTCGAGCCT
Source organism: Anthostomella pinea (assembly GCA_963556695.1). Classification (NCBI taxonomy): domain Eukaryota; kingdom Fungi; phylum Ascomycota; class Sordariomycetes; order Xylariales; family Xylariaceae; genus Anthostomella; species Anthostomella pinea. The sequence continues at coordinate 1,376,424 of CAUWAG010000008.1, read as the reverse complement.
GCAATGGAAACAAAGGGTAGCACCAGGGTAGTCTTCTTTGTCACTCTCGAGGTTTTACACATAGGGCATGCAATCACCATAAGATTGGTGAATATCATTCTTCATCAGTGACAGCCTGCCGCCAGTTAGCCACGGACGCGATTGGCTTGAAGCCTCGTGGCGAGTTTCCATTCGTGGAGATGATGAGATGGTGAAGAGACGGAAACAATGACCAGCAACCAGTGGCGCAAACCCCTCCTATTCATGCAGGTAAGGTGCTCCCCATTCATCCAACTCAGGCATTGCCCATTCATTCAGCTCTACTTCAACTGCATTATAAATTGTCATTGCACGTTCTGTTGGCTGAGCTGCTCACCATCACAAGAAACACTTCCTTTCCCATACCCCTTGACTCATCCTCAACCATCATGAACGACCTCACCACCGGCCCAAGCGGCATTGAACGCATCCCTTGTGAGATGAAGATTAAAATCTTCGTACACATGACCGACATGCGCTCTGCACGCTCCCTCGCACAAACCAGCCAGGTTTTTGCCGCCACCTACCACAACAATGCCGTCAAGATTGACCAGGCTATCACCATGAACATCGCCCACCGAGTCGCCAAAGAGAGAATAGGTTTTCAATCGCTATCGATCATCAAGGCCGGTATCATGGTTTACCAAGCGAGTCACCTTGACGTTCCCTTTGCTCTCGACCTCTTTTCGGATTTCTTTTATCTGAACTCAGATTACGAAGTAACCAAGAAAGACCTCAATATCATCAAGAGTCTGGATACCCCCTGCGGCCTCCTATCCACAGCCTGTGATATCATGACTCATCTCAAAGACCACGACCTGCTCGAGATCTGTCACTGATGACGCGCTTGAAGATGTCCTCAGCGTGATGGCACTCGCTAGCTGGTGCGGCTTGTTCTCCAATCTGAATGCGGGCGACGCGGAGGGATGGGAATACCACGAACGCTTCCTCAAAATGTACGAGCCGGCTCTCCGGCTCAAGATCCTGATGTACGCGGAGGCGTGTTATCAAGGTACGTAGGCCATGGTGACAAGCGTTAACCAAGCGGGTAGCTGACTGTCTACGTAGCCTCCCACCAGCAAGAATTCGAACGGATTCTGGAGTGTTTTCTGGGAATTCCTAGTTTCTTCTCCCGTAATATGCTGGAGTCTCTAGCCTTCCAATAGCAAAGAAGGCAGCAAACGAGGCAGAGGAGGCGGCAAAGAAGGCGGCAGAGAAGGCAAAGCAGGCGCAGCATGGGACAGACGAAGCAGTGAAAGAGGCGGAGGAGGCGGCGAAGAAGAAGAAGAAGGATGAGGAGTATCAAAACACTCCCATCGCCGCGCCCCAGCGAGGTCACTTCTAGCTGTGTCTCGAAGACGACTACTCATCTTACAATAACCAATAACCGCGTCTTGCTGCATCGCAAGCACCAGAGCTTTCTCGTGAATCCAACGGTACTAAATACCTCTCTCGCACGTCGAACGAACATGTGATCTGATTCTGAGTTAGGGTTAGGGTTCTGGAACACGCACGCCAACAATGGTGAGTAGCGGGTCCTAGAGCGAAGCTGTCATTGAGGCGCTAATTCAAAATATGCAGCACTTCTTCTACGATGACAAAGCGAAGCTCGAGGAGGACATCGTGGTTGACGGGGCTCTTGCCCCTGACTGGGTGGCAACCCTGCCTGGAGAGTAGTAGGGTACGTTCTTCGTGAGGTAGGACCTTGGCTAGCACCAATGGTTCAACTTGCGGACGTGTCGGGGAGCGTTCGTCATCACTTTGGGTCTGCGAGCAAATGTTGTAACTACATAGCAGCAAGATCTCCAAGAGCGCATGGCTGTGCATGCTTTAATGGTCACGTGCTCAAAAATGGCATGGAGGGCGGTGCTCGGCTTGGAAGTGTGGCGCAGTGCATCCCTTTCTGTCTCGTTGCCGGGTTGCCTGGGCATACAAGTGAACGTCACCTGTCCCGAACTTCTATCAGACGTGCGCTGTTGCTTCCATATCTGTATCTCGTCCGGTACTCCAGACAATGTTTATACGCAGACATGGAGGAGCCCCAAGTGTCTTTGAGGCATCTAAGGGTAAACACGCAGCAAATGTGCCGTCTATTGCACAAGCTCCCATCAGAGCTGCGGAACGCGATATACAAGCTGAGCTTCACTAAAGACGGCCCCCATTACCGGCGGCCCGAGTCCAAGCCAGCCCGATTCTCCCGGTCGTGGCAAGCGCTGAGAGAGGGGATGTCTGGTGGACTCGTTGGAAGCTCTACTTCCTCCCCGCAGCCTACCCTCGAAGAAGGCGAGATCGACTTCTTGGACGCCGCACCGCCTTCTGACTCGCTACTCTTCACCTGCAAGATATTGTATCAAGAAGCCTGCGGATACTACAAGGAGGCCTCTCGTGAATATTGGTCGAGCACCAAGTTCGCTATCGTCAGTAACACAAAGACCGAGCAGGGGGTATGCGCCAAGATCGAGAGCCTGCCGCTGGAGGCGATCCGTTGCATGGAAGCTGTGAGGATTGTGGGGACTTCGTGGTGGTCCTGGCCGTACGACCGCCGCGGAGCATGGTGGGTCGGGGACGACCACTGCGATACCGCGAGGGTCGTCGTGACGCCCGGACATGAGACCAGTCGACCAGGGATGCTGCCGCGTTATTGGGAAATCGAAAGCGAAAGCGGGAAGGACGTTCGGCACCTTATTAATACTGGTATGCGCAGCCAGGCTATACAGGACGATACCTTGCGAGACGAGGCAGAAACAAACGACATCCGGCAAGCGATTGAAGAAGCCGGGCGCGTGGCGTTGACGAAGTATGAGTTGACGACCATTGTGAGATGGTTTGCTGGAGCTTTGAGAATGAGACGAGGATGGGAGAGGTGAAGCCGAGCTGTTTGTTGGTACGGTGTTTGCGTCCGACCGTGGTTACGGTAGCGCGACGAGCGAATACATATGCCCTTCACGAGATCACCACTGTAATTGCTCTCAGTAGCGAACTTCGTTTACTTAAAATGGCGTCTAACAACGGGAGCGCTACGTGCGCAGCGTCGCCGGAGGATAAGCCATCCTTACTTCTTCGCTCTGCTGCCAGAAGCGCGCAATATCACCTCCTGGTTTGCTTTCATCACGGCCACAGATACCGAAAATTGCATAGCGTTCTGGAGCTGAAAGTTTTCATTATAAAAATAGGACGCAGACGAATGTTCCAGTTATTTTCAATTTAGTCCTACATCTTGCTTCGAGCTGAGTACACAGGGCGGTAGACTGTGAAGGACGGAGTTACAGGCAATGAATGTCATTCTGCTCTAAATATACTTACACTCGCTTCGAACTGAGTCGAACGACCTTGAGTGTAGCGTCCAACGCACCGTGGCATTCGATGCGTAGAGTGTCAGGATACCATGAAGCTCGGCATGATTTAGAATCCTGTGGTAGAGCTGCCAGACCTTGGAAGAGTAGTGTACGGGTTGCCCACAACACAGCCCACAAGCACGACCCCCCATATCGTCAACGGAGAAGTTAGAGTAGCACAGGTGAACACTGTCCCAGGTCCTAGCATGTGAACTCGAATTCAATGAACGAATGAGGTCCCCGTTTGATCCATCGTGCGAGAGCAAAGACCTGGGGTGAATCGACCAAGGAGAAGTCGGTCCTTTTCATCTGCCATCTTTTGGTTCCAATGGGAAGGGGATGAAGGTTGACGACCAGATTGATCGGGAGGGGAGTCTGAATTGACTACTTACTGCCAGGCATGTGACGAGGCTCTGCATTGATTGCCGATCTCGGAAGATCTTCAGGAACTCGGCCTCCAGTGGGACAATGGGAAGCACTTGATGGTCAGGCGCATGTGGTCCGCGGCGTGCACTGTGCGGGGTGTCAACGAATCGGATACAAAGTATTGGAACGCGCTTGGTTGGTTGGGTATATCGAGACGACCTCAGGAGACTTTGCACGATGCAACTGTTGACATCTGCTCCGGACGGAGTGGAGGAGGCGCTATCACGTTGCTTGATTGATAGGAGGACAAGGCTTCGGCCGCTTGACGGTATCATCGCTGGCCTTTCAAGACCCCGCGTAACGTGGAGTGGTCAACATGCAGGAGGGTAGCAAGCGGCCGAGCCAATGTTCATGCGAGTCCGAAGATGGCAGGTGAGGGACGGCATACTCTTCACATCCCTGTTCATTCGAATCAAGCTCAGCTCATACAGTCACAGCGCCGAGATCGAAAGCTTGGTCTTGGAAAACACCCGAAAGGATGCCGGCTCGAATCGCGAACCTGGAAGTGGTGATCAAGGGAACATAAATGGAGGACCGCCATCGACGTCTGGGCTCGTGGAGGGGTACTCTGTGCCTCACCTCATCTCGTACTCAGAGCTTCTTTCTCGAGGAGCACCAGACCAGTCATCGGAATACCTCTTCGAACGAGCTTCGCTGCCACTGGGCTGGCCTTGCTCATGGCCTCTGTCGTTCCCCAAGTAAACGGCATGCCAGCCAAGGTGGCTTCCAAGATCGAAGCCCGAGATCCCCCTGCCGCCCTCCCAGAGAGGGCCACCGTGGCGACCTGATGTATGCCGTAACCTTCATTCCTACAACGGCCATGACTGATACCTGCTGTGTAGGTGGCAACCTGCCATGGACTTTGATACCGACGGTTGTTACAACATACCAGCCATCGACGCGGCTGGCAACATCAATCCGGGACTCGACCACGAGGACACGGGGCTCGCCGAGGACTGTCACGACCCCTCGGATCTCAGCAACAACAACGTGTATTCGCGGACCCGCTGCAACAACGGTTGGTGTTTCTACCTGTACGACTATTACTTCGAAAAGGACGTGGCAATAGCCGACTTTCCCCTCGATCCCGGCCACCGAAACGACTGGGAACACGTCATCGTCCTGGTTCAGAATGGGAAGGCCAAGTACGTCGGTGTATCGCAGCACGGCGAGTACCAGGTCAAGAACGCGAGCGACGTCCGCTGGGACGGTACGCATCCGAAGGTCGTATACAATAAAGATGGCCTCTCTACGCACGACTTCCGCTTCGCGAACGAGGGCGATGATGCGGTTGAGAACGACACGGGCGCCTGGTTCTTCGGTGATCTGGTGTCGTGGAACGGCTTCCCTACGACGGCACTGCGGGACGAGTTGATGGCATATGACTTTGGAAGCGCATCGATCGCTATCAAGGATGCGAGCTTCGCGTCGGAACTTGACAAAGCTCGCGGTGACATGATTCCCGAATTCGATAGCAGCTTGGATGATGGTTCGCCGGGGAATCCGTGAGGGATCCGTGGATGGAAAACGTTTAAGACCTCATATTTGCAGGTAGTCAAGAGTCAGCAACTTCAATCAGCCATCAATTCGTGATCGCCTACTATTGAGCAGCTTCATACTATGTTCCACGCGTAAGCAAACATCTGTTGGAAGGTATATCAAGTCACATGTCTATGGGAAGCATGCATGTATGTCCTTGTTAGTCCCGCTGCCGCACTGAAGTTCTACGGCAACAGGGTGGATCGGACCGGCTGTCTAGGCCTTGGTTTCTTCTCCCACTTCGAACGATAAAATAAGTTGACACTATGCGCATTGATGAGTCGCGATGTGTAGGCATTTTGTGGGTTCCGTGCTGTCTGTCTCCAGGGGAAGGGAAAATTGTACGAGAATGAGTACCGGTACGATGGCGCTTGACAGAGGCCCAGAGGTACTGGTACCCGTAAGCATGAGGAGAATCTACAGTGTGCAAACGACAGGCCTCACCGATCGGAATATAATCGGGTTGTGCATTGTCTTGAGTGACACTGGTTTTGGACTCGATTTGACATGGTGATGCTTTGGGTGTTGAATGTTGTTCTCTGGAAGAAATCTCCGCAGAGAGAAACATCGAAGTGGGCTTTTAAGTTAAATTTTCCAGTGTTGCGCCCCGGAGCCCCGCCCAGCTTTGTGTGGCTGGTGATGGTGGGTACCAGGTCACATGACCGCGGACCTCTCTGGAAATCTCTTAATGCTAGGATCGTGAAGCCCGCCTGTCTTCCTCTCTTCTTCTTCTCTTTACACTTTTTCCGCACGATTAAATCAACCGATTTCCAATTCGCCCACTTGCTATCGGTCATATCTGCGTGCTAGATTGACCTGTGATTGCTGCCACTTTTATCTTGTGTGATGACTGCCTTTTCGGCGTATTGCATCTGTTGGGGCCCTCATATATTCAATGATCATTCACCATTGCGCGGTTGAGTCACCAATGTCCAGCAGCTTCCATCTTGGGATATCTTGCGCTAGATAAAATTGTAGATAGAGGGCAACCGTCGACACCATGACTATAGGATGGAGGTTGTCCATGCATGTTGAACATGCAGACTGTTATGATCGCCTGCTCATCCCACAATTTTACCCATGAAGTGCCTTGTGAATCAGCGTCCGACACATGAAACTCATTCCTAGCCATGTATTCGAAGCCAAGATGTACACGGCAACCGCTTGTGACTCAACGGCTTCGGGTCTCATGCTTCAGATTGAATGCCGTCACATTTGAACCGTCGTCAAGGCGCTGCTGCTACCGGCTTTAAATCCCGATTTCCGGAAGCCCCAATTTTAACGAGGACCTCGCTCGTATGGATCTTATCGCGTGCGCGCCGGGGCTGGTTCCACGTTCATTCCCATCCCCATCGATACATGTAGCTCCAGCCAAAGCTTCTTCAACATGGGCATCATCAGGACGACAATAACGGCGGGCCTCTGGGGCGTGACGGGCGGTCTCGCCAGCGCAGCTGCCGGAATGACCTACCTGGCCGCGAGCACCACCCTCGTCAACATCACCAAGGACGACCCCATCTTCAAGTCGAAGACGTACGCGAAGTACAACCCGAGGGGAAACCCGGCTCTTCAGGACGACTGTTTCAAGCGCGTGCCCCTGAGCAAGATCCGACCGGACCTTCGTGACAATGAGGAAGCGCTCACGCTCGAGTTCTGCCGTGGTATCTGGAGTCGCTTGGGTGAGACTGATCCTAACCTAGTCTCTCTTGTGCGATCATAAAAAAACAAGACATGACATGACTGACCTACTACCAGGTTTCTGGCCCCAGAGCAAGCTGCAGGAGCGCTACGACAAGCCTCCCGGAACCGACGACAACCTGTGGCACACATCGGACCTGGCGGTGTCGAAGTTTGAGAAGGGCCTGAGGTTCTCCAACCACTTCGAGGTCGTCGAGCACCAGGGCAACGAGATCGTCGTCCGATGCGGTGGATCACCGCTGGAGCCCGGCCTGAGGGCGTCAGACGGTCTGCTCTTCTTCAGTGCGAAGATCGATCGCGAGTCGCAACAGGCCCATTTCAGCTTCAAGTCGGCCATGTACAGCAGTGGCGCGCCCTATGTCGAGGGCGCCGAGCACGGGATACCGGCCAAGATTGGCTTTCTGCATCGCTGGTATGTTCGGATGTTGGTGCAGAGTGCTATGGGGAACGTCAAAGCATGATACCAAGGCGATCAGTATATGGATTTCAGGTGCGGAATGGAATCTTAACGTGTGGGTAGGGCAAGCTGCATCGACAGAACCTTTCGTGTCGATCCATTTGATCAGGAATAGAGTGATATGTAACTACTGTCGGGATCTGTGTCGAGTAGACAGAGAGCCTGTAGACCTGTCGTCTGCTTCGGTCTATTCAAGAATTCAAGAATTCATGAGCTTCGACTTGAGCTTCATCACAAAGAGCATTCAGTCGTTGAGTTATTGTCGCTGCTTCGGTAAGTATGTGTACCTTCATGTTACGATTCCTTGCGAGTCCTACGTGCTTCGTCTAGTCCGTACCTATTGAATTCACTCGAGTTTGCTGCGGCCTGTTGCGTGCATTGTGCGGCTTACATGATCCTCCGTATTCCGCATGGACAGCGATGGATGATAGATATCTGATGACCCAGAAACATGACATGATCTGGGAGATGACTGCATTAAGGGGAACCTCAATTGGCCAATGAAGTCGATAGGCTACACTATGGGGCTGCGTATAGATCGTACACAGTACTGCCCCGTCATGTTACACATCGAATAGTCTTCTATCACATACTAAATGTTGTAGTTCAATGTTGGCGGTCGCGGTCGCGGTCGCGGTTACTGTACGTGGTGCGTGGCGCAGGCTGGGATATTTCAAATAAGGTCATCGGAACGAATACGAACCGAGGCCGCATTGTTGCTCCAGTCCCCGCATCTGCCGGCATGGCCTGACTTCATGACTTCAATGTTCGACAGTAGCTATCGAGTACAACAGCTTATAAGTATCCTGATCTCCTCTCAGTTGTGACAAACTGCCTTGAGTCTATCCATTATTGACATAGGCACCTACTCGACCTCGAAGACCCACGGCGCGACGCCTTGATCACCCCCGACGAATCCAACGACCGCGACGACCCGACAACCACACGCGACCATGGTGACCACGCGCTCCTCCACCAAAGCCTCCTCCGCAGCGCCCAACCTCTGGGTCCACGCGCCGTCCAATCTGACCCTAATCTGGTTCGCCATCTCTCTCCCGCTCGTCGTCTGGGACAGCGTGTACGTGCTGGGCCGCCCGCACACGATGGAGGGCGGAAGCCTTTTCTGGCCGCTATATGTACCCTACAAGTTGTACGGCGAGGTCGACCACGTGTACGGCTGGAAGGCGTTCAATGCACACAATGGCTTCACGGCCGCCCAGGGCGCGCTGAATGTCCTCGAGACCGCCATGTACGCCTTCTACGTATGGACGTACCTTCGCGGCGGCAAGACCGTTGCCGGCCGCAGCACGAGGGTCCTGGATGGGCGGCCGGCTGCCCTCGCCGTGCTGACGGCGTTCAGTGCTGCGGTTATGACCTTGAGCAAGACGGTGCTTTACTGTGAGTGCGATTCGGGTTGGCGCGCCGCGGCTGTGATCGATGCGATGACGGTTTCTGCGTAGGGTAGGTAGTTCGGGCATGCTGACCCTGGCGCAGGGTTGAACGAGTACTTTTCGGGCTTCGACAACATCGGGCACAATACCATCGCAGATCTGATTCCGCTGTGGATTATCCCGAAGTGAGATTCCCTCTCTCAACACGCCACCTATCACGTGGGCCCTAACGAGCTATGTAGACATGCTGACCGGATGATACGTAGCGGTGCTTGGCTCATCTTCCCTTCTTATATGATTTACGTGATGGGCAACGAGATCGTACAAGGTCTCACGACTGCCTCGGAAAGGGGTTCCATCAAGTCCGTGTAACGCGTCGAGGGCTTGAAAAAGGCGGCAGCATATTACGACTATACGATAGCGATGTACTATCATGGCAACGGAAAATGATACGATGAATCCCATTTGAAGTTCTGTTGTGCCCGCACTGTGTCGATCATGTCGAGCTTGGCTCGAACTCGATGGTGGTTGAGGTTTAGACTGACCTAGAGCGGAGAGTTAACCAAATGGCAAGTGCGCAGGCCTGGGTTACCGTGAATCAGATGCCGAAGTGCAATGCAGGAATCATCGTGGGTTGGACGGCCCTTTGTAGGGTGAGCAGCAGTCGGTCTAAGCGACAGCCACGGCTGATTAGGGGCGGCCCCTGTCAGTCAGTAACTGGCTCACCTGACTATTAGAAACTCGCTCACCCAACTAGCCAGAAACTCTATCCTTGTTGTGAAAAGGCTCAGATGCCAATCAGCCTCTGCCCAAAGGGTTCTCGCAAGTGAAAAGTCGATTTCGTGTCAACTTGACGTGTGCCAGACCCCATCTCCGATACAAGTCTGGAGCGATACATATATCTACACACACTCCCACCAGCCCAACACAAACCAGATCCCTCCCATCAGTCCAACCAGTCCAACACACAAATCTACAAGAAGAGCGAAACAGCCCATCATCATACATTGCAATAAAAGCATCACGTACGACGAGTTCATCGCCCAATCCAAGATGTCGCCCACGCGCACGCCCATGAGCCCCTACCGCCCCGTCACCAACAAGACCACCACGATCGACCAGCTAGCCTCCGAACTGGAGAATGAGGCGATAATGCTGCCCACCGTGGAGCGGCTTACCGGCCCTTTTTCGTACTCCTCTACCTCTTCCTCCCCGTACGGGAGCTTATCCTCTTCCAACACCACGATCGACCAGCTAGACTCCGAACTGGAGAGGGCCGCGAGGATGATGCACGCCGCCGCCACCGCCACCGCGCAGCTGCCTACCAGCCTTTCTGCCTACTTCTACTCCTCCTCTTCCCCCTCCTCCCCGTACGGGAGCTCATCCCCTTCCACCAACGAGACCATCACGGACGACCCGCTAGCCTTGTCAATAGAGAGGGCCCAGATGATGATGAACGCCATCGGCACCACGCAACAGCCAACCAGCCCTTCTTCCTATTCCTCCTCCCCCTCTTCCTCCCCGTACGGGAGCTCATCCCCATCCCGCAACGAGACCATCACGGACGACCTGCTAGACGCTCAAATAAAGAGGGCCAATATGATCATGAACGCCATCGGCACCACGCAGCAGCCAACTAGCCCTTCTTCCTACTCCTTCTCTTCCTACTCCTCCCCGCACGAGAGCTCACCCTCTTCGACCACCACCTGCACCACCACCACACCCCCACGCAACAAGCCCTCCCGACTCTCCAGCTACGGCCTGATCCGCGACCCCGAGAAGGAGCCCCTGCTCCTCCCGTTCCCCGTCACCTACGGCGGCCCGCGCCACCCGGAGGAGCACGAGGTAAGGGAGAGCGCGATGTCGTGGTGCTGCTGGTTCCTCGTGGTGTTTCTTTTGGGGCTCATGTCGTACGCATCGGTGTTGGTTTGGGCTCCTGGCTTGCCTTTTCCTCAGGGGCATATTATGGGAAATTGATTGATGGCTGTCGGGCGCTCCCTCACTGATTTGGTTGATGGAGGGATTCGGACGGGAAAGTATTTGTTTCGGAAATTGTGTTGCTGGAGCGCGGGTTGGTACAGTACGGCTTTGCTATACCAGCTGCCCTTGTGGGATTCTGGCCTGGGCACCTATGTCGGTCTGAACGTGTCTCGAAGGGACCAACCACCAACGCTCCTCTGTAGCCGTCTCGCGGCCCTGTCTCTCGCTGCCGGCGTGGGGTGGATATCAAACGACGTCTTCCCAGTTCGCAACCGGCAGGCGGCCTCAGGGAGACAATCAACAGAATCAACGTTTCGCAGCGAGGGCTCGCAGCATACCTAGGTATTCTATTCAACATTCAACACCATCAAGCAAACTCGGTCAACTCGACGTGTTAGATCTTGCCCTAGTTAGTCAATGCGAACCAAGCATACTACAAACGACCTCTTAACTGCTACTGTTTCGTTCTCTTGCTGAGGTCATGTATATAACATACAACTATGACGATGTTGCATCATACCCTGGAGTTTTCTGGTCAACTCACCTAACTCGCCTCTTTGTGAGACTAGCCAAGGCGAGCATTCCCTGCGTATTTACAATCGTGTCATACACTCACTCATATGCACACCTCAGGGGTTGCCGACTGGTTAGGAAAAGGGGGGGGTTCGAGCCAGTTGCGGTAGGGGCATGAAATAGGGGGAGCACCGCGTCCATATCGACAACAAGGTACTTACTCAGCCTGACGTATGTATGACCGGCTTCTCGCACGAAACCGGAGCATCGAGATCGGGAAAAGAGTGCATGCAAATGGCTCGCCACCACACCCAGCCTGCATCTTCGTGGAGCTTTGTTTACTCGAGCGTCCGACCTATAACCCTTCCCATGTTGTTTTGCTGGTGCTCGGCTCGAACGTTTGTCACCTTCTATCAAGTGGGAGCACCTCTGGGCCCAAATAACGAGCCACGGTCGTGGTTGCAGCCATCACATCGAAGGAGCACGCATCAAGGCCAGTCAATAATAATCTATGCACTGTAATTTCATTATATGTTTCCCAATACGATACATGAATTTCACGCAGACGCAATGCTGGAATTCCCATCAACTCCCTTTTTGGCAGACAACCAGTGACGAGTGAATATTGTATCCCCCAAACCCGGACGCCGGTTCTAATGAATGTGATGTTGTATGTAAGTTTGGGTATCATGCGACATAATGAGAGAATTAAAAGGAGGTCGAAGGAATCGTGTGTGTGAGCGATCGATTATGTCGCAGCTTATCCCATCTTCACTCGTGACATTCTTCGTACTAATATCTCCCATAGCTCGTCCGTTTCTCGTCGTTCTTCTCGATCGACCTAGTACATCGTCGAAGCCCTTTTGAATGAGTTTCTTTTGAATATGGAGTGATCCGGGGTGGTCACTGCAGACTTGATTGGCGTATGTCCACCGAGATCAGTGTACTGCTCCCATTCGGGATGGATCTCGTCCAACATATTCGTGGCCTTTACCTCCATGACGGCCTTGATGTAATCCCAGGATGTGGGGGTCCGCGGGGAAGGCATTTCGAGGGAGAGGTCGGGTGCGAACGTGTTGGCTTTGCGAATGTTAAGAGGTAGGGGCTCCATTATCTTGAGGGCTCCGCAGTGTACGCTGTTAGGACGTCGCTGAAAGGGCAAAGAAATGCTGGGTATGCCGGACGCGTTGTCCTGGTGCAATGTAGGGGACCTGTCGATATCGGGATGGGTGGAGTTGGGCACTTCCGCATGGGCATGACTCTTGGGCCCACAGACACAGACGCTGCTCGGTCGGCTGTCCCATGAGAAATGAAATGACTCGGTGGGACTGGCGGCACCCGACGTGTTTGAAGTCTGCGAGCTAGCTCCCTCAGAGTTGTAGGAATTGCTCGAGTCGGCAGATTCGTCTGAGGTGGACAGTCTTGGGAGCACTTCGGCCATCGGATGCATCGTCTTTCGTGGTGTCCGTACGGTTGGTGTGATGTCCTCTGCGTCATTGGTTCCATTGCCATATGATTTAATAACGATCTCATGGTAGCATGGTGTGAGGGGATGGTGATGAGCCATCGTTTCTGGCTGCTGCTTTCTGAGGAACCCGATTGATCGTCGAACAGTCGAGTTTCGCGAGAGAGAGCGAGTAATGCTCTCGGTCCGGCTTATGCGTCTTGTGATAGCTGTTCTTCTGTCCTTGCTTTCTGTTACAGGCTGGTGCACAAGGGCGAAGTAGTCAATGTCGGGTTTGATTTCATAGGTAGGTGTAGAAGGAGGAGGAGGCGTGGATACTTTCGAGCTCCGTCCCGCAGTCGAAGTAGATGGGTTGCGAGTGATCATCTGGTCTGACTGCCGTCTGACCAGAGTACGTACAGGTCGCTCTTCCTTCCAAGGGGGCAAGTGAGTGGTCGAAATGCAGACATTGTACGGAACATCAGTCGCGTCTTTGACCTCAGCTGGCGGCTCGGTTGCCTGTCGCAGTGTCTGGTAGACTGCGTAGACCAAGATCCACCGGACTTTGCGGGCATCCATGGGTCCGAGATTCTCCAACTTGTCTGCCTTGATAGGCGAGAATGTCGAATCCTCTTCAAACTTGCGGTAAGCTCTGACCAGCTCGTTGTTCAACAAGTCGCCTCTACCCTGGTTTGTGGCCTTTAACAAGGCTGTATGTGTATTTGCACGTTGGGCCTGGGTTGCCTTCATCTGCTTGCTTAGCCAGGCAACCTTTCGCGATGATGTACTCTGTGGAGCCACCTGGGGAAGAAGTGGAAGTGGGTGGTAAAGGGTCTGGAAATTGTGTCTCGTATCGAACGACTGAACACTCTGAAGCGTGCAGATACCGCCCTGAGCCAGAAAGGGGCTGTTGTGGGACGTATCAAAGCTCTCGTCGACCAGGTACTGGTAGAGAGCCTCAAAGTCGGTTCGCATCGTGCGGAAGACGTCTACTTCGAACACCGTCGTACGTGGATCAATGGATGCAGGCGGGTAGTAGCCGAAACGGGCGGCATACAGTCCGTGCAGTAAGGTTCGGAATCGCTCGAGATGTGCCCGCGCGCCAGGGTATAGACCCAGATATGCCTCCGACAGCTCGTCCTGAAGAAACGTCCTCAGCATACGGCCGCTCTGTCCTAACCTCAGGTCCATTTCAACACGTGCGCGGCGGATGAGCTTGCGTGTAACTGAAGTGAGGAGCTAGATTGGTTAGCAGACATCGAGCATTGCCGAGCGGATTCCAAACTGACCTGGTATTCGGGGCCCAGAAATAATTGGTCGCTCATGCCACAGCAATGAGCGAATGCGTCAATGTAGAGCTCTCTCAACTGGAATACCTCGGCAAGATGCAATATCGCTAGCGCATGGGATGGCTGAGTTTTCAAGTGGAGATAACCCTCTTCGTCCAGATAACTCTTCATGTCCTGGACAATGTCCACATCCTCGGTGCGAAACTCGTGCAAGCTATGCATGAGGGTGATTAGAGCAGAGCCGAGGCTCTCTCCAACCATTGACCTGCGGAAGATGAAGGCGAAGAAGTTGCGAGTTGCGAGATGATAGTTGTACGCCTGGTGTTTGTCTGAATGGGGCGGAGCTGGTATGAAGAGTTCAATGCGGCTATGTCTTTGGGAGCGGCTGAAATAGCTCGCCGGCTCATGGTCATCGCGTTGAGCCTGACCACTCGGCTTGCTGATATCTTGGGACATGAATCGGTCGATTAGAGGATAACAATTCGCCTCCAGAAGCGCCGCGAAGGGCACCCTGAAAGCAGGGCCCCTGCGGCTTTGTCCTTGACCGTACAGATGTACATAGCAATTTCCGTGCCGGAACCATAGTTCGGGATCCTGTGTTCGTCGTCAGAGGTGGAAGTCCAACGATTCTGGCAGGGCGGACACGACTCACCCGTCTCAAGTTGTCCCAGGTTGCACTCGACCTCGAGGCGCCATCCCACCTCATGACACAGGGATTACTTGACGATGGCTCCATGGCTCTCTCGGACTTTCTCGTCTTCCAACCGCGTGACCGATTCGATATACCATTGTAGAGCGACAATTCTCGTGTGAGCGGCGGGCCCACCCTTGTATTTAGATGCACGGGGCCAGAAGGAGGGGCGCTGTCTGCGCTGGGCAAGGCGGCAGAAGCAGACATCATCGTGTGTCTGAAACACGATATCCAGCACTCAGACTGTTGGAAGGTCGACAAGATAAGACGACACAAGCAGAAGTCTCGATGACTGGCTCATTGGCCTAGCTGCTAGTCGACCCAGGCTTATGCAGAAGTCGGCCTCTGGCAGATCCCCCCCGCACTGGTCATAGAAGGCGGTAACCTTGAAGGCTCGTCATGTCGTTGAGGTGTGTGGATTGGGACGAGCTCTGCAAGCTTCGGGCATCTACAACTTCCCAAAACTCTGTCAAGAGGGATGGTGGGATGGCGGGAGGGTGGGAGGGTGGGAGACTGGCCCGGAAGGGGATATATCCTCGCGCGGCGACGCAGCCAGCCACGCCAGCCTAAAAGAACCCATGATACTAACCTAGATAGCAGTGCTGTCGACTCGAGGGTGCGGGCTTGCTGCGCGTCGTACTAGCGCTGCCACCACTGACACCACGCCGTGCTAGACGTCGGCCACTGTGGAGCTTGGCTGGCTGAAGTGGCCACGGATCTATTTACTACTGTCTGTAGTTGTAGCCATTATGGTGTCATGGTCATGGTGTCATTGATCCTCCCACGTCAGGGATGGTGCTGCTCTTCAGCAAAGCCTACCTACATATGCGAGAACGAACCTTTGGGACTCTGGAAGCGGCAGATCGTTGCGCGGCGACAGGTCACAGGGCGACTCGCGAGGTTGTCTTTGCTGGGAACTGATGGAGCCGCTAAAGTGATCGGATCGGATCGGATAACCGGATCTTGGGTGATCCTGGCAGATCGTCGCCCCTGATGCAACCCTCGGCCTTCGACTGCAGCAGATTGGAAGACCCGACCCCGAGCACTCGACATCTATGATCTCGGTCGGAACGAGTGCCTGCTGGAGATGGGACTGATTCAACGGTCGTCAGTCAGGCCCTCCCAGCCGTGGGCTTTGTTCCAGCGGGTCCCGTCTTTTCCTCATGGCCAACCTCTCCGATGGTAGTGCAAGAAGGCCTCGGATTTATTAGAGTTTTCTGTCGGCGATGCTAATAAAACGCTACTTTCGACGTGGCACGGCGGGGCGGAGCACTGTACGATGGGCGTCATCCGTCATCCTCGCCGAGGTGCGATGGATGAACTGGCGAGATATTCTCCACGCCGTCGCTTCAACGTCTGGTTGGGGGGGATCCCTCTCCGTCCGGTTGTAACGTCGCTGATTCTAATCATACACGCGTCCCCTTTGCCTTTGCCTTTGCCTTTGGCCTTGGGGGACGAGACCGACGGTTGATTACGCTGTCATCTGAACTTGATTTCATCGCATTGGGGTCTCTACAGAGCCTGCGTGAAGGAAGCTTGCCGAGCTTTCTCTGGTATGTCGACTTTCTAATAGTGCCTCTCTTCGAAATGATCTCATTACAACAATGCCGCTCCGACGCTGCCAGGCGAGGAGGGAATGAATGTCGCATTATCACACGTGCTTCGGCGCCGAAGAAATGGAACGCTATCATCACCTACTGTCAGTATCGGGAAATTTTGCGGCTATTAAATTAGCTGCATTCTAGTACGTCCATGTATGTCAGAGGCAGAGCTTGGCCTGGCCTGGTCAAGATTCAACCTGGGGCTCGTTTTGACAGGATCGACTCGGATGAATAAGTTGGAAGGTCCGGCATCTCTGGCACCGGGCTATCCCAACGTCTGAGATTTCCCGTGGAGCACTGGCGAGGGGCAAGACGAAGAGCAATTCCTGCCGAGTCTTGACAGGAGAGTTTCAGGTTGACCGAGACGAGACTTGGGCTGGCTGGGATTCCAGGAAATGACAAGCTCTCCACTCGGGAACACATCCTGTTGAAGGCGTTGACGTGAGGTAGACGCGCTTCATGCCATGCCATGCCATGCCGGTGAGCGTTGTGGTTTCTGGGTCCAGCCTGCCCGTGCGTGCACTGTGGGGGTTCGCTGGGGTACTCTGTATGTCGGCAAAGCAGCCTTGTAGCTTCGTTGCACGACGTTTGCCAGTTGGTGCTTCTCGTAATCCCGCTGAGGCTGGCGGGATGGAAGGCTGGGAGCTTCCTTTCGGGTGGTAGTTCTGATGAGTGTCTGCCGCACAAACTGGAGGGCTGGCAGCTGGGTGGACGGGAATGCGAAGGTCGGGTACCTATTACCTCCAGCTCCGATACGTGGACAACCCCGATAACCCCGCATTGGATGATCCGGGTCGGGGCCCCGCACGGGCATCACCAGGATTAGGTCACCACCTGCACCTCCAGCTGGGCGCAGGTGGTGCGGATGCCCGACCCGACTGGACTTTCCCCATTCCCGCTGCATTGGAATTCAATTAAGCTCCAGCTGCGTCTGAATATTAGGTGCCGCTTCAAACCGATTCAACATCCGCCGCCGTTTGTAGCTGCATAGCATCCCACCATACCAGGACCTACGAGGTCTCTTCTCAGAGGAGCCTGAGCCTGTCTGCTTTTGCACCAGATCTCGCTGCTAGTCGCGGCTGCGGCAATGTGACAGACGACCTGGGGAAGTTCTAATGGCATCGTTTACACCCTACACGTACATCCAATGTCCCTGCCACGATACCACCACCACCACCACCACCACCAGCCAGAGCCGCCCAGCCGAAGACGCGCCATCCCCGACCTCGCCGCACTCCAGTGACGACGATGACGACGACCACAACTTCGACCCGCGTGCTCCCCGCTCGAACTATAGCCTGTACCCCCTCGAGTACCTGCTGTGGTGCGATGTGTGCCACCAGATCCGCTGCCCCCGCTGTGTCGCCGAGGAGCTTGTGACCATCTACTGTCCGAACTGTCTGTTCGAGGTGGCGAGCAGCAGTCTCAAGACCGAAGGGAACAGGTACGTGCAGTTCAGTGCGGTGTGACAGACACTATGGAGCGGCACACATCGCAACACACCACATTGCCTCCGCCTTCCGGTCTCCGGTCCCCGATACTAGACATCACACCGCATGTTGCCCTCTTGCGCAGAGTAGAGATTAACTCGGGTCCTGTGGTCAGATGTACGCGCAGCTGTTTCCAATGCCCGATATGCATCGGGCCCCTAGCCGTCCAGTCCCTCGAATCCGCACCCGAGCCCTCTCTCCTGTCGGCCGATAACGCCAACACGGCGACGACGCCTGCGGGGCCTTGGATCCTGAGCTGTTCATACTGCAATTGGAACTCGTCCGAGATCGGCGTCAAGTTCGACAAGCCGCAGGGCATCTTTGCCCAGCTCCAGAAGCTGCGGCATGGCGAGGATAGCCACTCCAAACACGCCGTCGGCGGTGATACCTCCCCGACGAAAACGGACTCCGTAGCGGCAACAATGAAAGCGAGGTTTTCGGCCATGAGGTCGTTCTACAGCGCTCAGAATGCCATTGCCAACCCCAGCTCTGGCCTGGGCGACTACGGCTTCAGTTCTCCGGGGGCTCTCTCCCGCATCATGAGCATATACTCTGGCAACAATGCGGGGAGCCACAAACAGAAGAGCAAGGGCACCATGACGCGAGAGGCGGACTCGGCTAGTGAAGGGTTCCGGGCACTCGATCTTGACGACAGCTCAGCTGTTTCGCAACTGCGGCGCGACGGTTGGGACAGCACCGTCATAGGGGACCAGGCAAAGTCACAGGTCGAAGAGGGCGCCCGCTTCGCCGAGGAGCTGTGGCCGATACCGTATCTCCTACGGACGAAGCGGTCTAAGCGCTGTCCAGTCTGCCGGCACATCATCAGCAAGCCCGAGTCAAAGGTCGCCAATACTCGATTTAGGATGCGGCTCGTGGCAAACACCACGATCCCCTCCATCTCCATCAAGCCTTTTAATCCGCCCCCGGCTCTGCTCAAGCCACTGCAGCCCGTGCAGTACCTGCTGACGTTCAGGAACCCGCTCTTCGACGAAGTTAAGGTGACGCTCGCAACGCCCGCCACGACGCCCGGCCGCTTCGCGTCCCGGGTGACAGTGCTGTGTCCGCAGTTCCAGATGGACCCCAGCACGGAATCGGGCATGTACCTCGTCGACGACGCGTTGAAAGATGACAATAAGGACATCCAAGGGCGGCGGCGGAGGGGCACCGAAGGTGGCACACACCAGGCCGAGGCAGGCAAGATCTGGGAGCGTGGACACAACTGGGTCACTATCGTCGTCGAGGTCGTGCCGGCGTCACTGAGTCTTGAGGCGCCCCCAGCCCTGCTACGAAAAGAGGGGGAACCTGAGCCGGATCTGAGTCCTTTGAAGGAGGACGAGGACGTGTTGGAGATACCCATGTTTGTGCGGTTGGAGTGGGAGGGTGACGTATCGCATGATCAGATGAGCACGTCCACGGGCAAGGAAAAGGATGCGAGGGAGAAGAAGGAACTGGCATATTGGTGTACCATTGGCATTGGCCGCATCAGTCAGGAATAAAGAAAAGCAATCGACGATACCCATGAGAGAAATGAAGCTAGAAGTTCCAAGTCCACGATTCAGTGATCTGCTGTGTTCTTGTCAAAATTACTCCATCTTGTGGATTTCACAGTGGCACACATCAAGATGCGGTGATACGCGTCAGAAAACCAGCCTATGCTTGATTGGATCACAAGCTATCTAAACGCCATGCCTCTTTTTGGCCCGTGAAGTTCCCTATGCTGCCATCATCTCGTCATGATGTGTAGCAGCAAATGCAAGTTATACCATGCCAATCGCCAGCCCTAGCTTCCTGCTCGACCCTGACTAACGCTAGTACTCAGTGGCACCAGACTGGGGGAACTCGAAGGTAACGGTGCGGCCCGTCAGTCTGCGGTAGACCTCAGAGTAGGTGTCGAGTCTGTAGTCGACACCACCACGCTCCTTCTCGTCGAGGATGACCTTCAGCAGCTTGCTGTTGTCCTCCTTGGTGCGAATGCGCTTGCCGACGATGTCGACGGGGTAGACCAGGTCGGCCAGGATGGCATCGTGGACGGCGGTAAGAGTTCGCGAGCGAGGTCGCTTCTGCTTGAGGGTGTTGCGCGAGCGGGCGGATCGCTTGGGGCGGGGCAGAATGCGGCGCGAGGCGAGGATCAGGACATGACGGTCGGAGAACTTCTTCTCGAGCTCACGGGTCAGGCTGAAAGAAGCGTCAGCATCCACTCCACCAGAAGGGTATGTGTCGGGAGATATGCTTACCGCTGCTGGACACGGTGGAAGCCCTGCAGGGAGGGGACGGGGACAAAGATGACAATAGCCTTCTTGCCGTGGCCAACTTCGATCTATTCAAGACCCAACGTCAGCATGCGAGCTCCAGGACAGTTTTTGGAAAAACATGTTCCTTGGACCGCTTCCCGTCCTATTCCACTCATATCAATTTTTCATGATGATCTTCTCATGCAATCATCCCCTCACAGCCAACCCATCTCGATGTGTGAATATCGTAGACGAGTCGTAGCAGGAATCGCTGCTTGGAGGATCGAATGCGTGGCAGTCTTGGCGGACAGGCGATCATTGTGGTTTTGGAATAGGAGGCAAGTGCGGTCCTAGGTGCATGAATTGAAGGTTCAATGGCTTCTCACCTCGCGGGCAGACACGAACTGCAGAGGTCGGAGAGCAGCCTTCAGGTCGGCAGTGTTGGTCTCCAGGTCGTACAGAGCACCAGCAATGCTGGTCTCGAGCTCCGACGGGTTGTTGCGCGAAGGGCTGTTAGGGGCGATCTTGTTGGCGGCCGACATGATTGCGGATTGTCCTTCTTGTCTTGGGGATACGGAAGGGAGAGGGAGTGGTCGAGGTGGGTTGGAAGCCGGCGTTGAGGCTCGAGAGAATTGGCTGATGCGCAAAATCAAAAATGGAATTTGGATTGTGGGCGAAAAGTGCACGGATCTCACAGGGCTAGCGAGATGTTTGTGGCTGATGGGATCGTGGCTGAGGTGCAGCTGTGGCTGACTCAACCCCAACTACGTGCCTCGAGCTCTACCGCGTTGACCGGCTCGACTTGGACGTAGCCTCTAGGAAGGGAGCCGAAGAAACAAATGACCATAATCCGCAAGCAGTCTGGAGGCCTTTTTCATGGTGATTGAAAGGTGAACCCAGCAGTCAAAACTGATGGAGTATCAACAACAACAGAAAGAGCTGAGTTCCTGCAATAGCCGGTCGATAAGCGTACATCTTCAGGGCATTTCGAGTATGCACGCTACTAGACGGATCGAAGGGGCACAAACCTCCTGTCACTCTGGTAATTTGAGTTGATCGCTCAACATAGTCACCAGTGATGGAGATTTGTGCTACTCAATTGGAAAAGGAGTGGAATCAGTCTGATGCGCGGTCGATGCGATGGGTGCTGGTGACAGGATAAAGGGGCAGAATGGCAGCGCCACAAGCCAGACGGCCTGCTTGGAGGTATAAGCGAAAGGTCAACGATGTGACACTGCTAGAAGCCGTACCCCCCTGGCTGCAGGGTCAACCCTCAGCTCCCCGACCACAAGCATTAATCATATTTACTCGCCATGAAAAGCTCCAAACGCAGCATTGATATGGAAGAGCGCTTTGGGCTCGCGTATCCGCTGAGGCGAGATGGCGAGAACGTAAAGAGTATTGCGAGGCTTTGAGAGGTCCCCTGGGCTATGATTCGCCACTTGGCACATACGATTGTCTGGTATGACTGAGATACCTACTCGGAAGCGCTTGCTGACCATGGGATACTACTTATAGAGCACATTGGCCGCCTTTGGTTTCTCCCAATTTGCCCCAGTCATGCCCAGCTACCCACATCCCATCCAACCGCTCCCTCATCGTCTCACATGGAGCCGTTCGGCGCACGCCTGGAAATGGAAGTCATACAGACAGACCACGGCACCTCTCAACGGCTCCCGTGCTGAAGGTGCTTACTACACGGAACGGTAGGCCGGCAACGCACATCCATTTCATCTTCAACCAGCGGACACTGCCTCTCGGCGTATCGTTCCCGGAGTGCGGCATGCGATGACGGGTGGGTGGGCGCTTAATACGTTCATGTAGGTGCAGAGCAATAAGTTGGAGGAGGCTGAGTATGAGTGGTCTTGCTTTGGGGATCACCTGGCTGAGCCGTATGGTACGCTTACGAGTGGTGTGCCGCTTCAGAATGAGACGTATACGGCAACAGGGCCAGAAGAGATCATGGGTATGTCAAGGTAATGTGTGATGATATCGAGATGTAGATAGGGAGCGAAACATAAACAGAGATAAAACACTATGACAAGTATTGCTCGAGCTTGCATGTTATGTATGGCTCGTTTGCTTCCCGTCCTGCACGCCCAGCCCTGGCAGGCCTCTCAGGGACCTTAGGCGGCACGAAACCGAAAAAGTGAAAGGAATGGTGGATATTGAATGCGTGGAGCAAACATCCTTAGGGCCGTAAAGATCATGACCCAAAAAGAAAGAACAAAAAAAAAACCTTGCTACATAGATAGATGCATGCTATTTGAACTCAGGACCTCCAAAGAATGTTGTGCCAAATAGCAAAAAAGAACAGCAGTCCGCCAAGATCAGCATATACTGTCGGAAAACTGACGGCTAGCTCATCTAGACTAGTCACTCCGTTCGTTTGTCCTGGCGACTACTTTACCGCACATGGGGGGAACGTCTGATGCTGGTTTTTGATCATATTAGAAAATATATGTCCTCATCCCCGATCCCCCATCCCCTTGGTCCCCATCCTCTGGGTTACCGAGTAGAGCGAACCACCTAGTGGCTCATCGACGTCGCTGGATTTAGTCTAGGTATCGCTGTAACGGTTTTCCAAGTGCATCAGCCTGTATCTGCAATGCAATAAATCTCGAAAAGAAACGTGCCATGCGTATGTCGCCGCCGTGATAGTACAAGTGTGGGTCTGCAAACGGGCAGCCTGAGGTCCATGAACGCAACTGTTTGATTTACAACTTGGAAGTACTCAAGGCCAGCCAGCTTAGCATGCCCAATGATCTCACCTTCCCGATCAACGCCCCAGAAGTCATCCATTTGATTGGCGACGTCCACACCTACAACATTTGCAGCATCGTTCCGGAAGTCGTGATCAAAGCCTGTAGCAAGCACTAGCAAGTCCGCAGGTACCTCACTCCCGTCGTCAAAGAGCAGTCCATCCTTCGTCAGAGCCTTGACACTCTGGGCCTTTACCTTGATCTCGCCCTTGGCGATCCTCGCAGAGGCACCAATGTCAACATAGTGACCCCCGAACCGCACGTAGAGATTGTTGTAGATGTCGCCATACCGCTCGACCTTGAAGCCAGCTTTCTCGAGGTCGTCGAATCTTTCGGGGCTGCCTGCAATGCCCTTCCATACACCACGGTTGATGATCTCTCGCATGATCTTGTTCGCGTAAGTGAAAGCTTCTCGGTCTGCTTGAGTAGGATCAATTGTTGCGTTGTACATGACGTCTTCGGAGCTGTGTAGCCATTCCGCGGGAAACACGAAGGTGGCTCCTCGTTGTACCATCGTGGTCTGCATGCCAGCGTTGGCCATGTCCTCTGCCACATCGTGGCCAGTGTTTGCTGTTCCAACAACGACACCACGTTGCCCAGACCAGGCGAGGCTGGATTTATATTCCGATCCATGAAGCACTGTGCCTTTGAAGCCGCTTGCTGCTACCTTGTCAGGCACAGCCCAATCTGGTCTGCTTGGAGTCAAGTGGCCTGGACCGATGGCGAGAACTAGGTTCTTGGCTGTCATAGTGTGCTGTCCGTCCGGGGACGACGCAACGACTGTCCACGTACTCGTCGCTTCGTCCCAGGTCGCTGAGTCAACTGAAGTACTCGTCCGCACGTTGATGCCATGCTTCTCTACCCAAGCTTTGTGGCCTGCTCCGATACGCTTAGCTGGCAGCATGTAATCGTCTTCTTCCGGATACGTGTGACCGAAGGGTAGAGCGCCATAGTGCTTCGATGTGTGCCAGCGTAGAGACTCGTAGCGTGTCGCCCATACGTGGCCGATCTCTGGGCGTCTTTCGAGCAAGACATATCTGACGCCGAGAGCCTTCAAACGACCGGTGGTAAAAAGGCCTGCTTGGCCGCCACCCACCACGATGGCATCGTAGTCGTCGTTTAAGTTCTCGCCTCCATTCGATGTTGCTGCTGTTACGGCAACGTCAGGGTGCCCACAGCCATCAAAGCCCTCCAGCCAGGTCCTCGTCCCATGGGGTAACTCCCCGGGAATTTCGTCGAACTTCGCTGCTGGCGTGCGCTGTGGCTTTCCCATCGTGGCAGTGAATGGAGTGTACGAAGTTTAAAGGGACAATAGATTGCAACAAACCTTATACTGCTTGTATATACATGTACAACATGACCCTACCTCTCTGTTCGTCAGCCGCGGGGTAAGATTGGCAGTTCATGCTTGCACCGTGTGCGTGTCGCAAGAAATACTAAAGTCACGCTACCGAGTCCGTCCCAGGATATATATAAGATGTCTCTATCTTTGTATATCCATTCGGGCTTTCACAAAGCACGATAGTCCGAAAATACATGTTCAGGAGCCAGGTCTTCGGCGACGGCGAACGCGCGGCGTAAGATCACTTTGTCAAGACGAGGACGAGGGAAAGCATTCTGGCTCAGCTGGTTCTTTTCGCCTTATCGCTCTATGGAAGTGTGACAATCAGGCCTGCAGCTGCGCTGGTCAGGGCTGATGGTATGAAATATCTAGATTCAATGGTATGAAATATCTAGATTCAACAATATCTAAGGAAGAAGAGGCAAGGTCGGAAGAGAACGGGGAAGCTAGGGGTATATATGTACATGAATATGTGGAGGTATTAGGTAATACCGTAACAGGAAGTTGCGAGGGTGGCTGCCATCGTGAGGATATGTTGTTGGTGATACCAACCTCTGAAGAGAAATGAGTCGAGACGGAGCAAATTGGAACCCCAATGCCTCAGTATTGATGACGGGGTATGCTTTCCCGATTCCCGCCGTCCAAGGGGCACTCTTCACAGCTTCTCGTCAACAATAATTTGATTGTTCCTTCAAGAAAGGCAATCATCTCGGCCAGTGAGCTCTTTTGTTCTCCTTCCTTGGAAGACACCCCTGATGAAAGAGCCTCTGTCTCAGAAACAAGGGCTCATTGTAGACGCCAATATGTCGCAGTACAATGGCTTTGACTGCCTGATAAGTAGCTCAAGTGTACACAGATCGTGCTGCTCGCCTGCCATCCCATTCCTCCCCATCTCTCGATGTTCACCAACAAAATTTATCTCCTGCCTTTCGTCATCGAGCGTAGACACACGCAACAGATTTCAACTTATAAAATGAGTGTTCACCCGTACGGCTGCGGCCACGCTGATCCCAACAGCACCACATCTTCCACATCCAGTCAAGTTGACACCGAAAGTCTCTGCCCAGACTGTCAAGCCATCAGTAACAGGCTCAAGGCCATCTTCATCCAGCAGGAGGACGGCTGTCTGCCCCAAACAGAAATAGACCGCGTGTACGATGAAATACTGGATACATGTTTCGGCCAGGATGACGCAGCGGAAGCCGACCCGGCTCAGGAGCAGTGCGAGCCAAACCAGGCCAAGATCCTAGCAGCTGCCCAAGCCTTCGCCTTCAAACTCGAAGAATCCGACGAAGCGTGGCTGCACGGCATTGCGGACCTCCGCGCGTTCAAGACCCTGTCCACGGCCTTGGTGGACCAGTACATGCTGAGGAGAAGAGTGACCAGGAGCAGATTGACTGCCCCGAGTCTGGAAGCTTTCAACGACTACCAGTGGGACCTCATACTTGACCTCTGGAATGAACACAGAAGGCTGAGGGGTGGTCCCGGCCCTTCTCTTCCTTCACGTCAGATACAAGCACGCCCTCCTACCAGAAGATCAACGAGACGGGTGTGACCTTCTAAACGCTTGCGCTTGCGTTCACGTGAACCCTCTAGTAGTCTGGGCATGGAAGACACTAGTCCTTTCATCCGGAGACGCAAGTCTCTTGACATGGTGGTTTCTCTTAGAAATTCACAAGTCGGCTGGTCCCGATTGTTCGGACGGGGGTGATACTGCTTAGGATTGGACCTAATATATATACAAGTACCAAAGAGCAACCGGAAGGTAGGTGGTAGGTCCGTACTTATTTGGTAGGTCCTTAAAGAACATATTTGATTTCAAGTCAGAAAGCTGATTCCCTCATCTCCTGTACCCGTGTGTGCCGAAGTCCCTTCACCGCCGGACAAGGACCATAATGATTTGTCGGAATCGGACAATGATGCTGTATCAAGAACATATCTGACATATAAACTCTATAACGCTAAAATTAGGCAGTGCGCTTAGCAAGTTCAAGGTGAAGAGCTCGGAGTGTATAAACAAGTGACTGGTAATGAGGTAGTGTGTCATTTCGCATTTCAGACTAAAAGTAGGTACAGGAAGGGTGAGGGGGAGAATGCAGTCTCGAATGAGAAGAGCTGTTATTCGTACAATAGACAGGGACCGCAGACCGCGCGTTGCATAACTCCCTTGCCAATCTAGTTTATTTTCCTTTGCTCATCATTCATCGGCCGTAGTGAAAGCTGGGAAAGAACCAAGTACCATTGCCCAAGAACGGACATAGTGGTGTGCGGGGAATCTGGAGGTGCTGATTTCCTAAACGCCATCCGATGCCAAGCACAAAGGGAATCTGCTGTTTTAGGAGGAAGTGCTGATGCCGAGGGCACCTTGAGGATGTGCCTCAAGATCGACCTCCTCAACGAGAGCGCGTTGGTGGGCGCTATTTCGGACGAGGTTGCTGAAATATTTGAGGGCCACCTCGCTCTCTTTGCGGACCTTCACGGTCTCTTCGCGTCGAGCGCCAAGTTGCTCAACAGACCGGGTCAGGGCAACTCGAAGGTTGTCGGCAGGGAATCGAAGAACCTTGCGGACGGAGCTTGAAATACGTGTACTGTTTGAGTGGACGTAGTCAATGGCAGCAAGCTGTGTAGAGAGCTTGGTAGACAAGCGATGGGGTAGCGACTGAGGAATTTGTCGAAGGACGTAAGCAGTAGCGGAAACGACTATGAGTTACATGATTAGCCAAAAAGTCACCATCGGGCTGCAGAAAAGCGGACATACCTGCTATAACCAGACCAGGAATGATCATCCTCCGTAGGTTGTCGTTCCCAACGATCTTCACAGCACTCAACGCATGGTCCATCCAACCCATGCCACCAACCAGACGCCCACCGACGGCCGTAGCGACAGTCAAGGCCATACCTGTACCAGCAACCTTCTCCTGACGTTGCAATACAGTAGACCAGTCGACAAAATCCCAGAACTCAGTTGGTATGTCGATTTGCTTTGCTAGTAAGTCTCGCCGCCGTTTGAACATTACATCGGAGCGGAAGTTCAGATCATGGTATTCGTTACCAAGATGCAATAAGCCGAGTTGTTTTATCGCATTGACACCACCGACCGTCCGCGCTCTAGCATTTTCCTCGCAAGCGGTGACCGAAGATGAGATCTCGGATAGCATCGCCTCTTTCAGATCCTCGGCATACTGGAAGGCATTGAATAGACCTGGGTAAGGTACACCAAGGTTGCTGTCGCCGGCATGAGTGATTGCAGAATTCAACGTCGTCCGTGTGTGGTCATATATCTCCTTGCATGTCTCATCGATAGTCTGGTCGATTTGGTCGCTGACTTCCGCCTTCGCTTTCTTGGACGACTCAAGCTGTGGTTCGAGCACTTGCAGGTCTCTCGTCACTCGATCCAACTCAGACTGTGCCACTTCCGAGTTGACGGTAGCAAGAACGTTGACATCATTGAGAATGTTCGTGAGGTACGTCTTGGCTGGGGCGAGTTTCGATCGAGCTCGCTTTTCCAGTACGAAACGCCTCAAAGACTGCTCCAACTTTTCGAAATCTTGAACCTTCTCCTTTTCTTTTCCTTTGCCCTTGGGATCATCACTCGGGTCGTCACCTCCACCCCCACCGCTGGAGCTACCACCGCCACTCCCACCCGGGCCACCTGGAGGCGATGGCGCCATGGGCACGGCATTACTGGATACGAAATGCACCAGTTCGGTGGACTCCTTGAAGGTCTGATGGCTCAAACCATACACCTGATCCAAGATCATTTTCTGGCATCGTTCTTTATCTCGAATCATATCATATCCATTGACGACCATGAAGATGTATGCCTTCTCCGAAGCGGCTGCCCATATGAATTCCTTTGCGGACTGAGTGAAATGGTTGGCGGCAGAAACAACGAAGACGACGACGTCAATTTCTTCCTGCCGCGCAAATATGGCGGTCGTCTTAGTCGTATCCGAGTTGAGGCCCGGCGCGTCGATGAGCGCAATGTCCACCACTCCGTTGTTGAGTAATGACTCATCGATACTGCGGACATCCTTCACGTAGACCTTGCACTGCATGTAGGTAGTATTGTCGATGACGATCTTTTCCAGATCCTTCATGGGGAAAACGTCGTATGTCGATTCATCATGCCTGTTGTAGACGGCATCCATGTGAACAGCGTGGACTTCCTCGATGCCGCCATTTTCCCTAGCATCCAACACCTCGCAGAATATGCTCGTACATGGTTGCTGGTCTTCAGGTAGAACTTTGCGTCGCAACAGAGCATTGCAGAATGTCGATTTGCCCGCATTCAAGTCTCCCGTCACTAAAACCTTGCTGGCAGTGTCATCGATTCGTTCCCTGAGTGAAGCCAGATGTTTCATGCTCGTGCGAATCTTGCCGTCGAGCAAGGATGCGACCGAACCTTTTTCGAGGGAGTGGACAAGCTCGGTCTGATGCAAAGCGCCTAGTTTAAGATCTAGCTTCAATACGGAGAATTCCTGAGCAATCTGGGGGGTGACGAGTCTAGGGGCGTCGGCGGCAACTTTGCTCTCAGCGTCTTTGCTCGATTCGGCGGCAGCGGCTTCATGGTCGACGAAGTTCGTCATGGTTCGCCGCAGGTGTGCAGGATGGCCATGTGGAATCGACGGCTCGCCAGGTGCCATAGAGAAGGCGTGTTGAAGGACCGGTCGCGACGAAGAAGACGACGACGGCCGCCTTCCGTTGCTCGTGGCGTCGGCTCGTTGGACAGACGGGTAATGCGCCGGCCAGGTGACGTTCATCTCTTGGAGGCCCTCAAGAAGCTCGAGTACCCTGTTGATGGAGCGCCCAAGGGCGACTCGCTGCTGATTGTACCATAGTTGAGATATGGCTGCGAGCTGGTTCCGTTGATCCGTCTCGGGGTTCCCAGTAGGTCGACGGTTCAACGGCATGTCTGCTGACAAGGAGGGATCGGTCCGGGACGAGCCTAGAGGCAGCTTTGACAAAGCAGCTTCGTCACCCGCTATGCTTCCACCATAGCCCGAATCGTTGTCAAGAATAGACTGCAGTCGCGTAGCATGTTGCGACGTCGAGCCGGTGCCAACGGTCATATAAGCTGGCCGCGCTGATGTCGATGGAGGTTGGGTGTCAGCTTGGTTGTCGTCCTGTCCACTGGCGGCGGCCGGAGCCTTGCCCTTGGACGCGGATGGGAAGTAATCCTGGCTCATGGCGACGGCTAGATATTCGGATCCATGGAGATACAGCGCGTTATCCTGTACGGTCGAAAGAGGAGGCGATACGAGGTAGGACGATGGCGGAGGAGGAAAGGGCGATAGGTGAGGTTTGTGGCGTGATGTTTTGGCAACAATCCCTCTCGCAATACGTCGGGTTGATGAGTTATTAGTCCACTCTGGAGCTTCGCATTGACTGTTCCCGTCATTAAATTCCGATTCTTGCTGGGAGGCGAAATTTGGTGAAAACCGACGGTGATTGGCTGGACTCTCAGCTGTCCCACCCGGCACCCGATGCTATCAATGCCCGCTAATTAATCGTTAGTCACATGGGCCTCTCATTTAAGGATATGTGCAGCAGGATATGTGGGTATGAGGAATATGCGACAAAGCGATCTGCACCCCAAGTTGTGCCTTGTGGTAGCGGTATCCAGAATAAGGACCAGGGTCACGATAAGTGGCTATTGGTCTGTATTCTGGAAGTTGCTTGATTGAAAGAAGGGATGGGTGGTGTCCCCATCCCAGAAGTAGCTATCATCCCAGTTGGGTACAAAACAGGTACAAACGGGTACCCGTTGGGCTCCAAGGTACCTTGTATCCTGGTCCGTGACCCATCCGTCATTGTGGCTGGAAAATGGGTTGAGGAGCCACAAAGTTACGTAGCGGAAAGGACCCCACTACTTTAACTTGTAATCGAAGGTCGGCGTCCCAAGCCAAGCCAAGCTGTCCCATTGCGCAGGCAGCCAGGAAACCTCACACGTTGACGACGCAACACCCAGACGCACCCGATTCAGGCACCCGGATTGCCTCAGGAGAGCGAACGGTGACAACGCCCTTTTGACCCGCCAAACATTCCACTCGTCCCAAGGGTTGTGTCTATTGTATACGCGAGAACGAGCAGCAAACGAGCCGAACCGATTGGCAACGACCTCGCCTACTCCATACAAGAGCCATACATCTGAACGGTACAATGAATGTAAGCACCTACTTACGTATTCTCCCTGTCGGCAGGACCTCTGCAAGGGTTTCCAGGAGATGGCAAGAAGCTGATGGCGTACGGCCAGATCTTAGAATGGGCGTTCGGCAAGCGCATCACTCCCGCAGAGCGACTGCGGAAGAACCAGCGCATGCTCGATAAGGCCATCCGAGAGCTCGACCAAGTACGAGTCAAGCTGGAGAAGCAGGAGAAGACTCTGGTCGGACAGATCAAGCAGAGTGCGCAGAAGGGTCAGATTGGAGCAGCCAAGATACAAGCAAAGGATCTGGTGCGGACGAGAAGGTCAGAACATGCGACGCCCCCAGGCTCTAGAAGAAACGCATGCCTAACGTCATGAAAAGATATGTCGAGAAGTTCTACGGAATGCGGAGTCAGCTGCAGAAGATCTCCTTGCGCCTTCAGGTCAGTCGCCTGCCTCTATACCCTCCCACCACGTTGCGCTGAACAGAAGCGCTGTAGACCCATCGAACAAACGAGCAGATGATGCAAGCCATGAAGGGAGCCACGATGGCCCTGGGCAGCATGAATCGATCCATGAACCTACCCGCCCTGCAGCGAATCGCTATGGAATTCGAACGCGAGAACGATGTAATGGAACAGAGGCAAGAAATGATGGACGACGCCATCGACGATGCAATGGATACAGGCATAGAGGAGGAGGGTGACGAGGTTGTGGAACAAGTTTTGGAGGAGATCGGTGTGGACCTCAACCAATCCGTGAGTATTCCCTAAAATATAAACGATCGGAACCAAAGCCTAATGGACATACAGTTCGGCGAGACACCGACTAGTCTACAGTCCGACAAGGTCGCTGAGAACAGGATCGCCCAAGCAATCGGCGGTCCCAGCGGCGGCGGAGGCGGTGACCCAGGCGATGACGACCTTCAGGCTCGCCTTGATAGTCTCAGAAAGTAGTAGGTCTTGTGGCGAAGACAGATACCTACCCTACAACTGATGCGCTGGGTTCGAATTAGCACTGAGAGATTACGTTGGCGTTCTAGGTTGGTGCAGAGCTACTGGAGTTATGGTTCTTCGATGGAGTCAAGATCTGTTGTGTGTACTACGATTCATTATACATATTATCCGGTGGCTCAGCTCACCCGAGCACCATTCTCAAGATCTCAAGCACGCCCTTCTTATCCAGTGGTGCAGGGTTTGTCTTGACCCATCGATCTGTCAAGCTGTGCTCTGCAATGCCGTCGAGCTTATCCTCGCCGATACCAAACTCCCTGAGAGTCCGTGGCATAAACAGTGCACAGATTATGGCGTCCATGGGATCTCCCAGCTCTGCGGAACCCCTTTTCAAGCCCACTTTCTCAAAAACCCCAACGGCTTTGGGATCGTCCCAGAGAAGTTTGCAGATCGCATCCTGCCGCTCTACATTTGACCTCTTTGCATAGTTAAACTTGCACACAGCTGGGTTGAGGATGCAGCTAGTCTCGCTGTGCCCGACACCGGCGGGCCCGAGCTGGTGCCCTATACCGTGACTAGCCCCCAGCGGCACGCCCGACCGGAAGCACTCATCGCATCCTTCGCGCCGAGCATGCACTGCAGGCGGGCCTCGAGGTCCCCAGCATCCTCCCTGCACCTCAACAAGGCCGGCACGAGCCTCGCCAGCCCCCGCCTCGCGTCCGCGTCGGCGGCGTCGTCGCTGCCGAGCGAACACAGCGTCTCCACGCAGTGGTCCACGGCCATGATGCCCGTGCCCAGCTAGATGCGGTCGGGCGCCGTGGTGGTGAGCGCCGGGTCGAGGATCACCAGCGCGGGGCCCCTCATGCCGCCGCCCGAGAACGAATACTTGCGCCCATCTCTCTCGTTGGTGGCACCGGCGAAGGCCGAGTACTCGCCGCCGGAGAGCGAGGTCGGGATGCAGATGACCGGGATGGCGGAGGGGTTGATGGTTGTGCGCTTGTGCGGGCTCGTCGGGCAGATGGTGTTGATCTCTTCGTGCGCTGAGACGTCGTTGGCAAGGGCCTGGCACCGGATCAGCCACGAGTTGACCTCCTGGCATATCTGGTCTATATCTATATAATTGACCCGGATAGCTAGGGGGGGCAACGAAAACGACATCGATGACGACTTACAAACGACACCACCTTCGCCGCATTCGTCAAGCTGCCGGCCCCGAGCGTGACGATCAGATCCGCGCCGCACGCACTCGCGTCCGCCACGACCTCCAGGATCTCGTCCCAGTGCGAGTGCGGCTTCATACCGACCCGGGCCCCGGCCAGCCTGCGGCCCAGCTCGCGCTTCACATCGTCCAGATGGCCCGTGTTCTTGGCCAGCGAGCCCGAGCAGATCAGATCAGGTAGACCTTTGATGCGTGGTGGAAGGTGGACTCGGCGTGCTTGAGGAGGGACTCCGTAAACGGGATGTTGTAGCTCAGGAGCGGCGTGGCCCGGTCTGGGAACGCGGGGCCGATGGTCTCGGGCATGTCTGTCTGGGTCTGATTGCTGAGAGTGGTCCTTGATCCCTACCTACCTAGTCCGAGACACTGATAAGTCTACAACGACGATTGCCTGGAGGCCGTATGTCACTCGGCAGCAAAGCCGCTATGTCCAGTCCCGTCTGATTATCAATCCGGCTGCGGTCGGGATGGGGTGGGGCAACTATATCCGGCTGTCATCCGGTCCCCGAAGGCGCAAATGCTGGAGCCCCTCTTCGCACTCGTATATTCCATTGCAATGTTTCCTCCTCCACGTCTCTGATCCGTTCACGTTTTGAGATTCCAGCCTGCTTGCATGAAACGCAGGCGATGTCATTTATTTCCATGTATTCATCTAGACCGTTATTATATAAAACAGGGGTCTTGGGTCTAACTAAATATTAAGGTACAGCTGCCTACGTGTCTATCTGACTAAGACATGATGCGTTGAATCACGCCCGTCGGTCATCGTGCATTCTATTGCGGGGACCGGGGTTATACTACCTGCTACTAATAAGGCAATATGATGACATCCAGGCTGCCAGGCGAGGACCCGAGAATAGCCACGTTGTTCAGCCAAACGCGTTGTGAAATGAACTAGAAATGCAAATGCTTCTTTGTCATTGCGTGCGCAGATATGTCTGGTCCAATAATTCTCTGGTCGAGTGTTTCCACATTACTGCCTTGGAAGAAGAATACTGTCTAACCCCAAGTGGCAGCCGGCAGCTGACAGACGGATGGATCCAGTTCAGGCCCGGTTGAGCGGCCGACGTCACTCCCAGCGCTTCCCTTTAGCGCCGTAGATAACCTCAGGCATGCTAGCACGGACCAAGCAACCGCCAACAGACTTCCCCTCGTCCCTGCCACCGGGCTGCCACCCCGCCACCCTGCCACCCTGCCTAGCACCATCATCTGTTGCATCGCATCCCGTCTTTCGTGACCCCACGCAGCCCACGATTCCATTCATCAGTCCCCAAATCAACAGCCACCACCACCACCACCACCACGAGCACGCCCTACCCTACCTGGGTATATCAACCTGCGACACAACGTTTGTGATTTCCGCCGCGGCTCATCCCGGATCCCTCTCTTTCGCGTACCTTAGGACCCAATCCGGCTTTCCGTCTGATGTTGCAGGTAAGCGGACGTGATTCACTGGTCAGTAAAGTCAATGCCTCTTGCCCTAGGTACCTACTTATCACCTATCACCTGTGTGATGAGGTAGCCTGCCATTTCCCATACCAGCCCTGCGTGCCCCATCTCCCAGCTTCGAGATCCCAGATCCCATATTCCAATGCTTGCCTGATTGTCTCTCTCTGACTTGGTCATCAGTCATTGTAAGGCAGTCAAGTCAGTCAAGTTTGTCGCCTCTTGCACCTGTGTGGACTTCAGTCGTCTTTGTTCACCCGCGTATGACCGCCTTTGTACTATCTCTAACCACCCCGCCTCTGTCAGACATCATACCCGAATCGAAACATACAACGCCACGCATGACGCCGATTCGGTACATGCTTGACCACCTTATATGCTCGGTTCTTTAACCTTCCTCTTATCGTCACCTCGTATCTCACATTCCGATACCCACCCGGACTCTCCTGCGACATAACATCTTGGCGCCTCATCATCTG
Source organism: Anthostomella pinea (assembly GCA_963556695.1). Classification (NCBI taxonomy): domain Eukaryota; kingdom Fungi; phylum Ascomycota; class Sordariomycetes; order Xylariales; family Xylariaceae; genus Anthostomella; species Anthostomella pinea. The sequence continues at coordinate 1,341,975 of CAUWAG010000008.1, read as the reverse complement.
CTCGACCACTTCGGCGCATTTATACCTTCTAGCGGCGTATATCAACCACACCGGCGACAACCTCCACCTTCGAAAACCTGGCAGGAAACAAGCGGCGCAGTCTCTCCTCTCAAGGAGGTCTGCTGAATAGGATGTTCGGCAGCAGCTCCAGCTCCTCCGCCGCCAAATCCGACGCCGCGGCCACGGACTCGGCAAACCCAGACAAGAAAACTCCAGCTCCGGACTCCAAGCCCGCTTCGGCTCCTGATGGAACTCCATCAAACCCTTCCGGCTCAACTGCCAGCGGCGAGAAGCGCAGTGGTAATGGCAGCCCGCCCGGACGACAGAACGCGGACAACGGCGACACAGAGAAGAAGCGTAGAAGTAGTGGTGTTGGAAGTAAAGCAAGCAGCCTCATAGCTAGTGCGAAGAACTCCCTGAACTTCTCCCAGGGCGGCAGGACAAACAGCGACCTCAGTACACAGACGCCTCTGCAAAAATTGGGCAAGCAGGACCAGTCGCTCGCGGTGCCCCAGGGCCAGCACAACAACTCGGCAGGTGATTCCATTCCAGGACCAAGATCTACCTTCCGCGTCGGTGTCTGGGAGGACAGAAACAAGAAATGCCGTCGCACCATGGAAGACACTCACGCCTTCTTGTACAACTTCTTACATACGCCCGCCCCTCTCTTGGCCCCGGAAACGGGCAGCAAGAGCGTGAAGTCTCAGAAGTCTGGAGATGATAATGATGCTCAACTTGAGGCATCATCGCAAGACATCATCGAAACCGACAACGGCTACTTCGCAATATTCGATGGGCACGCTGGAACTTTTGCTGCCGATTGGTGCGGTAAGAAACTACACCTCATCCTCGAGGATTTCATCCGCCGGCACCCGAACGTCCCCATCCCTGAACTGCTCGACCAGACCTTCACCAGCGTCGATACGCAGCTCGAAAAGTTGCCGCTTAAGAACAGCGGTTGCACCGCAGCAGTCGCCGTTCTGCGCTGGGAAGACAGGGTTCCTAACTCGAATTCTGCAACTGGCTCCCAAGCTATTGCCCCGGCAGCCGCTGCAGCTTCGAAAGCTTCAGACGCGTCCAAGTCCAAGGACAGTAAGTCGGAAGACGATGGCAACACCATTGCGGTCCCAGAATCAGCTCACGCAAGATTAAAAGGTACCGCAGTGCGACAACGAGTTCTTTACACCGCGAACGTTGGTGATGCTCGCATCATTCTTTGCCGGTCCGGTAAAGCTCTTCGACTCTCATATGACCACAAGGGGAGTGATGAGAATGAAGGCAAGCGCATTGGTAATGCTGGAGGCTTGATACTCAACAATCGCGTGAACGGCGTGTTGGCTGTCACGAGAGCGCTTGGTGATACGTACATGAAAGATCTCGTGACTGGTCATCCATATACCACCGAGACCGTGATTCAGCCCGAGGTAGACGAATTCATGATCATCGCTTGCGATGGGGTAAGTCAAAACAACCACCTTCATTGCATATGTAAGGTCGTTGCTTACACTTTCTTTTTAGCTCTGGGACGTCTGCTCAGACCAGGAGGCAGTTGATCTCGTTCGCGACATACAAGACCCTGTGGCTGCTGCAAAGCTACTTGTCGACCATGCTTTAGCCCGCTTCAGTACTGACAACCTGTCATGTATGATTGTGCGATTTGACAAGGCGGCTCTACTAGATCAGCACAATAACAAGGATGATCCTATCGGAGTGGAAGGGGATGCCAACACTGGAGGCGGCAAAGTTAGCGAATCCGAAAAGATCGTCAGCTCGACGAAGCGAAAGATCGCTGAAGGCGACGCTCCAGCTGTTGGGGTCTCAGCCAGCAACAGCGGTCGAGGCCATGATCCTAGTCCTATCGATGGCGAGCCCTTCAAGCCAACCATGATCCACGGTTCGGTGGAGGAAGAACCATCACATCTTGAGGACAGCGATGCCCCAGAGGTCACTTCGGACGCCATTCCGAACCCCCGTGGCCTTCGAACTCCCGAGCCTACGGCCCCGGCCACCGCGGCGCCGCCATCTAAACTAAAATCTTGAGCCAGGCCGCTTGACTGCGTGGGCCGTTGTCGGCTACCACGTTGGCTGGCTGTCGATCACAAGTCCAATCGTGGTCGGCTCTTTCTGTCGACATCCGCAATGGCCAATTTGCTCACTGCTAGGCGTTTTTGCGTTGTTTCTCTTGCCGCAGGGTGTGCTGCCGTGGGCGGGTGCCTTTACGTGTTGTCATGGCATTCCGACGTTGTAAGGCAGGATTGGTCGTCGATGATATGAAGCATACGAAAGAGACGAAGTCATGCCTTGCCATATTTGACGAATGCCTGTCTCCCATGGCAAGGGATCTACAGCAGGGAGATGGCATGCAGGCGAAGGGCGGTGCTGATGACGACAATTGACGACAGATGCTAGATCTGGCACAATGCGTGAGGCATTTTGGAATGGGCATATGACCTGTGTACGTTATACAGACGACCTAAAACCCACGTTGAGTGGATTACTGGCAACATGAGGCTGCCAATGGGCTTGCTGGATTTCTGTTGTTGCACATCGAATTCTCTCTGTGAATGCGTATTTGATCATAGGTAGACTGCTGGTTCACCTCGAACGAGGTGTCTGCGACGTGGTTACTCAGGAGTCAACCACCGGACTGCTTCCTTTAACGATAGTCAGACTTCTTGACACATGACGGGTTTATATTTGGCTACCTAGTACTCTCCTGGAATCCTGGTCTCGTCTAGTAGCCCAATATGTTCGTCAGGACGCCGTTGGTACTCCTCCATGGGCTATACCCAGCTCTACTGTACAACGTTGACTCTTCTTAACCCCAGTCTCAAGATAACTTATTAGATACAAGCTGCCTATTGCAAAGTGCGTAGTCTCCTAATATGGATATATGAGTAATACCCAACAACCAAATGCGGCATGCCGGACGGAGACTCATAAGGGGTGACTACATGGTCTGAGATGTATTGTATAGAACTGTATCCTATGTGCGCTTATGAAGTACTGTGTATCTAACGGGAGTAGAATTCAACCTCCTAAGAGCTTGATCGCTTTGGAAGTGTGTGTGTATCTGGTATCAGGGATTTCTCAATGTCCTGTCTGCACGCTTGGACGCGGAGAAACACATTGTGTGCAGGCAAGCAGGCAAGTCACCAATGAGTGGCTCGGCCATGTGGTGATAAGGCACGGTAAATCCTTCGACCAAGATCAGCCTGCTAGTTTCTTGATTTTTCTCGGTTTGCATGCTTCTGCTGCATGTGAACTCCCTCCCCGGTTGGGCTCAACGTGCTTGCAGCGGGGTAGTCAAGGGGTCAGAGGGGTCAAAGCGTGGGGTTGGGATTCGGGAACAAGATGTTCTGGAAATCCTCCAGGCTTCGGCTGGTAGGACTATGTGACATCTCAAGTGGTGTCTGGTGTCAGGAAAATGCCCAGATATCTACAGAATAATCATCAATATTAAGGTCGTGAATTGAATTACGAAGACTAGATGACTGGCTGAAGATCGGGCGTTGCTGGTCAGGGTCAGATGAGACCGGATCTCGGTTCAACTTGCGTGCATGATGCTTGCTATTAAGGTTCGGCCGCTCATTCCAAAAGACGTCCATGAAAGTAGTGTCAAGACGCCCTCGGACTTCCCAACTTCAACGTGCGTCGACTTAACTAACGGTTATGCCATCACCGTTGTCATCCGTCTGGCTGTTCAGACCATACCATGAGGGCCGCAAGGTTGCCTGTCCGTCCGTAATGATGCACTGCTCATTCAAAATTAAGTAATAAAGCCCGAACTGTCAGAGTCGGAATGTTTCATAATGTGCTTATTAACAATTCCTGAGACACGGGTTTTATTAAATATTCAAAGCACATGTCGCAACGGACGGGATGGAGTCTGGAGATGGTTGCACTTGCATAGAATCCCTGCAGGGGGTTCTTCTTCCAGGGCACTATCTAGCCAATCGTGGCAATAGACTGAGGCGCCATTGAGCGCTGTTCGGTGGGACAGAGGCACTAGAGGCATATGCAGGTGCAAACGGGCGCCGACGGGAGATCAATTGATTAGCGCACTGGAGGCCCCGGCCAGAAGGGGTAATTGTTTGACAGTGTGAGTGCTTCCAGTGATCCTGAAGTTCTCTGCCCCTCACCATCTGCATCCGCACCTGCAGGGCACCACGTTGAGATATATGCTGCTGCGTGTTGATCGGATCGTTGGAGGTGAACATATGTCGGCTGTTACTTGGCCTCGTTCCAAGCCTGAGTAGAGAAACCTAGAAAGGATGGATTTCGTCGTGATCCCATCCCCCTTCAAGCACAATTCAGGACGCTAAATGAAGCTGGTGTTGATAGTACTAATACTGTAAGTACCTAGCAACAATCAATCGTCTTGCGCTATGTCGCTTCTGGCCGACGCTATTCATCCAATCAGCTGGCCACATCCCTCCCGTCTCCCCCATCCGCCGACATGCCTCAGGCTATCCTTGTATTGCATTTCGTGCATTTCTCGCTCTCCCCATCCACCCTGCCACCACCACACCTGCACATCACCCTTTGCGAGAGTCTCATTGTTGTCTATGGGAGCTCATCACTCTGTTGCTCGATGCTTGTTGGGATTGCTATTCTTTTCTCGCTCGCATGTCACAGCACGCATCCTCCTTCGCCTTCGTCTCATCATCGGCGCTTCTCTCCAGGACCACGAATCATACCAACTTCAACTTCTTCGTCTAGAGCAATAAGTAATTCGCTTGGAGCACGACCCGGTTAACGCACCCCCTGGTCTACGTGCTTAGGTACCTTACCGAGCTCCCGTACCACCTAACCGTACAATATTCGTCGACCCCCTATCAATAATATCCTGGCCCCCTGCCAGAACCCCATATCGAATATCCCGCCTGTTCGTTTCGGCCGCTGAACCGTTCTTGTGTACCGTTACTTTGCCGTTGCCGACACTCTACGACAATCAATCTTTCCTGGCGAAAGGGACAGCAAGAGAGACCTTGTAATCGCTAATCACTTGTGCGCGAGCATCGTGCCTGTCTCAATGTCTCTCCATACCGCCGGACCCCTGAATTGGCTCTGGACCTGGATTGCGACTCGACCCTTCATGCTTTTCGAACGCCAATAGAAGATACCTAATCAGTCGACGTTTGCTCTGCACCCACCGACTCACAACCCAAAGCTGGTCCGGCAGCTGCTGCCCTCCCCCTATACCAGCCGCTGCTGCTGAGGGCAACATTCCTGCCTGAGGATGTCGTTGAACGGGTTGGACTGTGCGGAGGTCCAGGAAGCCTACGAAGCTGTCTCTGCCGAGTTCGGAGGATGGTAAGACCCGGCCTTTCTTGTCCCCCTTACGACTTCTGCCGATGCTTCGGTGGTGCGATCATCTCCGGATCGTAGCAGGCGATCCGCTTGAGTGCCCTTTATTCCCAGTTGTTCCCCGTGCCGCTTGTCCTCTCTATCCTCGAGTGATGCTGACCGGAACCTCGTTGGGAATAGGTTCCTCCTCAAGTACGCAAGTCGCGATGAAGTCGAACTCCTCGCTCGTGGACATGGTGGCGTCATAGAGATGCGCAACACTATCGCAAAGTACGAGGAGGTCTCGCCACTGTACGGCTTTCTCAGATACCGCCGGAGGAATGTTATTGTGAAGTACATGCCTGACGACTGCTCCAGGCTTGTTCAAGGTATGAGGCCTTGCTTGGTTGAACCCCTTTGTCCTGTTTTGCGCAGATCTGGAATTGTTTGAGAAACGCGTGGCTAACTGGGCGTATATCCGGTTGGGCAGCTCGGGCGGTAGTACACTTCAATGCGGTCTGCGAACGTTTTACCCCTTACAGCATCGTTTTCGACATTACAACGGCGAAGGACCTCAAGGACAGCAAACTTTCGTCAGCTTGTTCGCTCCATGCTGCTTCGGGCTCGTCATCATCATCTTCGAGCTCACTACGACGACGGAGGCTAAATGAGATCGTGGAAGAGGTGGAAGAAGAGGAAAGAGATAGAAAGAGGCAATCGGTCGTCAAGGAAGAAGAAAGACCGGCATCATCGATATATTCAGAGCGTCCACGTTCGCCTTTGCTGCCTGAGCCCCTCGTCCTTGATCGTCAACAAATAAATATTCCGCAAGAAACAAATTTCGCCTCAACCAGCGTTGTCCCAAATTTCGCAGGAGCAGAACGACCAACTTCGCCTGCTGCACAATCCGAATACGACCAGCGCATGTCCTCGCAAACGACGCGCCCCGAACTTTTCAGCTCCGCAACCTATACATACGGTAAACCGAAGGTGAAGCTTGGCCCACGCCCGTCGCTAGATGTCAGCAAGAGGCCATCCACTGCAGGAAACTTCCGCCCAGTCGCAGCGCTTCCGGCCGGCTTTAAGTTCTTTTCCAGAGGGTCGAAAAAGGGCACATCGCAAGATCAAGAAGTGGACGAGCAGTCTGGACAGAACGGGCATAGCGCTTCGGACGTCGGTCCGCCAGCGTATATCAATACACCGGACGTATTGCATGAAGCTGCAGTGAACCAACTTCCACCAAGGCCAGCTACAAGCTCGGGAGCTTCTATCAAGTCCATGACGTCGTCGATGGCTACGTCTACGAAAGAAAGCAAGGTGACGCCCGAGAAGGCGCGTCTTATGAAGGCTATGAAGCTAAGAGAGAAAAAGAAGATGATGAGCGCAATGTCACCACAACCATCAGCGAGCAATAAGAGCCCGCCAATAATGGAAGAAAAGGAAATGCCTGACGAGCAGGGATCCGAGGAACCTTTCCATGACAAGAAGAGTGACAACATCCGGTCGTTTTCAAACACAGATTCCGGTGTGGCTGCCGACTTGCCCACTGCGATAACTATCAACTCTGACACACATTCAGACGATACTATCTCAGACTCACACCCACCTTCCCCGACAGCTGCATCTTCATCAGAGATTGGTGACTCTACCAAAGCATCATCATTGTCGGAGCTGACTGACGAAACGATCCAAGCGTCCAAAGGGACAGGTGCAGAGACAGACGATGAGGACGCTGATGATGGACCTGAGGAGCTCTCAGAAATCATAGAAGAGGCCGGGCTGCGTATGAGCGCCGTTGAAACCCCGGAAGATAACCCACCAGAAGCAGCTCAAAGCCCAGAACCTGTAACAGGGGAGACCGATGTCTCAGACGGCGAAGACGACCCGACTACTAAAGTTGCTGAGGAATCCCATGAGATTCTAGAGATTGAGCAACCGCCTCTACAAACAAGGGAATCTGAAGTCAAGGAATCTATAGAGGTCGACAGTACTAGACCCAGAGAAACCTCTGACGCCCGCCCTTTGGAGATCGCTTTGTCCGGCAATGACAGTAAACCTCGCAAGTCACCACCGCTGGGTATACCCTTGTCCAAGTTCTCCTCGAATGATCAGAGGTCACCAACGTCGACGTCTTCAAAGTCACCGACTACTCCAAGTCTCAAATCCAAGTTCTCCAGACAAGATCTTACGATTCCTTCCGATCCTGTTCCAGCTGTACCGGTCACAGGGTATACGGCAACCCCGGTGATAGATGAGAGCGAGCCATCCGAGGCGACGAATCCGCAGCTCAGACTTCCTACACCACCCAAGTCGGCTAGGCGTAAGACTGGTATTGAGCCCATTCGGACTGACTTTACAGCCAAAAGCACACCTCACTCCGAGTATTCCGATCCATTGCTCGACGACGATGCTCTGATGGAGGAACTCCAATCAGCGACAGTGCAGCAGGCAAGACCCATGCCATTGTCCAAATCGCCCATTACTCCAGTCTTCCCAAATCACAACCCACTGAAGCTAAGGGTCCAGCCATCTCGCACCGTCTCAAGCCCCATGCGCGGAACACTTCAAGTACCAGTACCTGGCGACGTATCTCAGAGCAGTGCAAGGAGTGTTTCATCAGGCGGTGCAGCATATCTACACACAATCACTCGCCAAGCATCCAGTGCTGGACTACAATCTAAGAAGAACAATCTCGGGTCGGGCATCTCCCAGCGTATCAAGGCTCTAGAAGCTCTATCCGGCAGTCCCGGTGGCGAGGATGGCCGGCCTAGAACAGCTACGCCCTCCTCGACCTTTTTTACTGTGCGTAAGCCGACCGCAAGAGAGCCGTCGAACTCACCTTCTGTGGTGGATCGGGCGAGTTCTTTGACTCGTCAGACGCCTACTCCTGACTTCTCAAGAGAGTCGACTCCCGATGCACAAGGTAACGGGCGCAGGGAGAGATCCGGGTCAGTAGCCAGCAGACTCAATAAGTTTGAAGGTCAAGGCGCATCTCCTGGACGTCCAGAGTCGATACAGGTCACAGCTCGGATCATCCGCGGATCGAATCAGACCAGTAAGAAGCCGGAACAATACCAGGACCCCGCTGAACCGTCAACTCTCGATCTGAAACAGTCACCTTTGTTGGTCGACGTACAGAGGGCCGAGCTACCTGAGCAACTGCCCATAGCGGAACAGACCCCAGTGGAGACACCGCAGGAAACTATTCAGGAGAGACGCGAACGTAAAACGACGTCCGAAGATGGTGAACGAAAAGCCAAGAGACGATCATCCTTGAATATCATGAGAGATTTCATCAAAGATCGATCCACCTCCAGCAAGTCAGCTGATAATCTGGCGGTCATGTCACCTGCTCCAAGCTGGGCCAAGTCACCCGCCCGACCACCTTCAGCTCACCACAACTCAGGCGGCTTCGCACGTCGCTTGTCGATATCGAGTCGGCGTTCATCTTTCTCCCCCGAACAAGACAATGAAGCCACACCAACACCCTTGTCCCCTGTTGCATTCAGCGATGGCTCAGAGGATGACGGCAAGGGCACAAACGACAAGAAGTCCAAAAACCGCGCATCGCGGTTCATGCGCCGGCTGTCAAATTCCTTTGTCGGTGGTCGCAAGAACGGGACCGCTCATATCTCACCTACTCTAGCAGAGGAAGACGCAGACCAGCTCGCGAGTCTCTCCGCTACGGGCCCGCATATCGCTTCCCAGCCTACGATTGTGGCATACATGGGTGATGTCAATGTTCAGTTCCCAGACAATCTACTGTGGAAGCGCAGAAGCATGTGCCTAGACTCACAAGGCTTCCTTTTCCTGAGTGCTATCCAGGGCTCGAACGGAAAGGAGAAGACGGCTGGTGTCGGCACCAAGCGCTACCACTTGAGCGACTTCCGCACACCATACGTTCCCGATGTCGAGGTTCAGGAGTTGCCAAACAGTGTCGTGTTGGATCTTATGGAAGGCTCGTGCCTACAGGTTGCCTGTGAGGACCGAGCCGGCCAACTGAGCGTGCTACACAGTAAGTGATTCTACAACACACAGCTATGCCGGTTGTATTGTATTTACGAGTCCGCTAACCTGGACGCAGCCTTGCAAGACGCACACCAAAGTCAAGCTTCCCATGGTCCTTAGTTTCGTGGAGGCTGGTCATGAACCATTCCACCCAGTACCACACCACCCCGACACCAAATATTCTCCTTGATTATGACAGATAACCCCCAGACCCGATTCGTTCTTCGACGGAAGGTGCAGGCTCGCACTTTCATTCGTGCCTCCACGGTCCGAGAGTCTGGACCCATCCTTTTCACCATTGCAGCATTTTGCCTGCTTTCTCCCTCTTACCTTTTCCTCAAGGCTCATAAGTGGAAGGACCACCTGCTTGACAGCATCCTCTTTATTTTCTTGTACTTTTGGAAGTCCAAACTTCGATACACCTCTAGGCTGCACTGCGATACCACCTACAATACCCGAATGATGTGGCCTTTCTGTGTTGTTTCTACATCTCATGGGCGTGATGAGAGAGCCCCGCGGCTGGTGGCTAAGTGCATACCCCAAAACGATAAAAGGCGTGAGGCTCGTGACGAGCATAGTGTGTATGTAAGGGGATATTTCTCCGAGATCATGTACATATCTAAATAGTCGTTAATGCTACACATCATGGTGTGCCATACGGATCAGATCAGTTAATGTCTAAGGGGGGGAAGGAGCTAAAAAGCTTGGTAATGCTTGGCCGCAAGCAGGCTTTGTCCTGTATGGACGGATAGATTCGTATTACGTAACACATGCAAGCGCCGTTGCTCCAGACCCATCAGCCAATTGACGTCGTTGCGCAGCTTCCAGTTCAGCAGCATCGTTGCTTCCACTCGAGGTCTTCCAACTGTTACCTAATTAGCATCATGAGCCGTAATAAAGTCTTCAATCCCGAGCGGGAGCCACTGCGCAACCGTCCAGACGTACAACTCAACAAGCATAAGATCCACGGTCCAATCTCCTTCCTCAACCCGACGCAAGCACACTATGACCACGTACCCAGCGCGAAGTCGAGCACCGCACCCGAAACCTCAGCAGAAGATGCCACGGAGCAGCCAACGGACACGTCAAATTTGGGATATAAATGGACGTCTCGCGATAACCGCAAAGGCAGGCACGCACTTGTGGTCAAGCCAAGCGAGGCAGCGGACGCGAAATATGCTGCACCACCGCCCACCACCAGCCTGAAAGAGATCACGAGGACAATCGGCCGCATGCTTTGTTACTACCCGGTCTGGGACGTGAGCTACCTTGTCGCTGTGGTCTTTACATGGGGTAGCGTCATCTGGGTCATCAACGCCTTTTTCGCTTTTCTACCATTCACGAACCCAAGCACCGAGTTCCCAGGCGAGACGCTTTACGGTGGCGGTATCACAGCCTTCATCGGCGCTACAGTCTTCGAGATCGGCTCCGTACTCCTCATGCTCGAAGCTGTCAACGAGAACAGGGCAGGCTGCTTCGGCTGGGCATTGGAGAGGGCATACGAGGGCTGCGTCGAACATGGCGTTGGTCGGGTCAAGCCGGACGGTTGTACGCATCATCACGGCAACAGAGGTAATCTCGTTGGTAAGCCGCCTCAGGGCGAAGGTGTTGCGGTGGGCGAGAAGAATCCGACAGTCTCCACCGACGGCATGTCACCAGGTGACAAGTCCTGGGTCTGGTGGCCCTCGTGGCACGAGCTCCGTACCCATTCTTTCCACGATCTCGGCTTCATCGCTTGTAGTGCGCAGATGTTCGGCGCAACCGTCTTCTGGATCTCGGGGTTCACCGCGCTGCCGGGCATCTACGACCATCTGTCTCCGGTGAGCGTGTTGAACGGCGTGTACTGGGTCCCGCAGGTCGTCGGCGGGACAGGCTTCGTCGTGTCGGGAACGCTGTTCATGATCGAGACGCAGAAGCATTGGTGGCAGCCGGCGTTCGGTGTGCTGGGGTGGCATATTGGACTGTGGAATCTGATCGGTGGCATTGGATTCACGTTATGCCCCATCTTTGGCTTCGGGACAGCGTATTGGAGGGAGTACCAGGCGAGCTGCTCTACGTTTTGGGGTAAGTGACCGTCTATCCTGGTCATTTATGGCACCAGCTAATATCATCCTAGGCTCATGGGCGTTCTTGATTGGCAGCGTAATACAATTGTATGAGAGCCTGGTCAAACATCCTGTGGAAATGTCTAGAGAGCAGTCATGATGCGTTTTGTTGATTTGCGCGCCGTTGGGTACCCTACTTTCTCGCTCATACGGTTTGTAAATAAGGCAAGCTGCGAAGGAGCCGAAGTCAACGGTCGAAACGCGTGCCCCCTAAGCTTTCACCGCGTCGCCACCGGACGAAGGCATAGGTGCCGCCGAAGGCTTTCTTGGGTCCTTTCGCAGCTGCGCCGTAGATGTAGAATGTCGCCACATCTTCGTTGTTGCTGGTCTCCGTGGCCCCGATGATGGTCGCCCTGGTGCTCGGCGTCACGTAGCCGAGTCGCCGAACTTATCGATGGAGAAGTTGTCGTTGAGTGCCTCGAGCGGCTGCTCGCCTCAGACTGGTCGTTCCCTGGTGCACTCGCCATCGGCCGCTCATTTGGCAGATTATCCGGGTGCTCTAGGTCTTGCTTTGTCCGGCGATGCATGCTTAAACGTGGAAACAATCAATTCTTAGAGCACAAGGAACATTTTGAAAGGGTGGGGGCCAAAGAGGTGCAGTGGTCGGCTTTTGCTCAAAGACATAAGACAAGGGAATTTGACAATTCGATTGACGCTTTTTTCCACACCTGCATCTACATAAGAGTCACGTTTGGAACTCGGTTCGTCTGATCGCAAGAACTATACCTCGCAGCCAACAACTCCCAACACGCATCTCCGTTACATCAAAGCTATCCGGAACGACGACTGCGTCGTAGTTCTCCATTCTGCACTGTCAACTTTTCCATTTCTCCCCTTGCAGGTAATTGATTTACCCACATCAGCTTTACAACCACCAATTTTCTCACTTTATCTTCCGCTCAACCGCAGACATGTTCTCTACCACTACCAACGCACCTGCATGCGCTGCCCAGCAGCAGAAGAGGCGCAGTGTGGAGGACATCAACGCCAGCTACGACGTTTTCTACCCACGAACTCCTTCCTCGTCGTCTGCATCACGCTCGCCCTCCGGAAAGAAAAGTCCGCGCTTCGCACCGACACCCGCCTGCGACGCCGCGACCGGCGAGCCGCTGTCCTCCTCCCCGACGCCTCGCAAGGAGTGGTACGCGCGCGCCGAGCAGCGGGCCCACGAGCGGCTGCTGGAGGCGGGTCGCGCACAGGAGGCAAAGGAGGCACTGGCGGCGCTGGAGAAGCAGGAGAAGAAGGACCGCAAGAAGGCCCACAGGGCCAAGATGGGGAAGCAGATGCGAGAGGAACGGGCCGTCGAGGAGGTGGAGCGGCGGCTGGAGGAGATTACTGTCGTTTTTGACGCGCGGGCGTGAGGAAGGGACGTTTGGGGGGGCTGAGGGGTTATAAGGAGGAGGCAGCGCAAAAGATGAGAATGTGAGTGAATCTACTTCATGCTATATTTGTCCTGATACATGTCATCGTGCTGATCTGTTCCAGTCGTCTCTATAGCTGCGTAATGGCGCGGCACTATACCTTGGTGTATGTCTCCGATGGCAACCAGTCACGTAAGTGAGCTAATTCTCTGTGAAAGTAACTACATTGCATGCAGTGATACTGACATCAACTTGATCAGACCCCGCGGTCTGCCATGCCGAGCGTGGAGGATCAGACTGCCATAGTCGCCAGTTGACCTGACAGGCAGCGTTCAACGTGAATTTCGCATGCCCGCACGAGTACGGAGCGCTATGCGACATGGGTCGTCAGGAAGCAGGTATGGGCTTTAAGGAGCTGTGCTGCATGCGTAAGATTCGATGGTCCTTTTCGACTTCGATACCAGCCGGCCAGTCCGTTCAGCAGGAGCCCATGCTCTTTGCCTGCCTAATACACCGAACGTACAGCATGGACGGCAGGCTGGTAGAGGAAAGTGGCAATGTGGGAACTTGCCACTCTACACTTGTGACTGTATTCAGTCGCATCGTCATCTTTGTGAACGTCGATCGTCCGTCCTCATGACACCAATCTGAGCCCCTCGTCGCAAACTCTCAATTGCTCATGCTGATGGATTCGGCACGTATAAGTAACCCCCCATCTGTCTCATTAACGCAGCCGATGACAACAGTAGTATCTCTATCTCGACGCCCTCTTACTTCTCTCGTCAGTAAATTTCCTTCGTGCTTCACACCATCAGCTCATGCAAGTCTAGCCGGCTCTGTGGTCTAGAGTCAAGCCATCCGTCCCCTATTTCTTCGTCTGCTTGTATACAGAGTGAATCTGCTCGTGGCCAGGTCCCAGCGCAGGATCGAAACTTCAAAGACCAAGTCCAAGTTCTTCAAGGCCGACTTTACGACGTCCAGAGCATCACCGCCGGGCGCACGACGGAATCATTATGCCTCGGACTGACAGTCACCGTGGGAATTCTGGGGCTCTGGCTTGTTGTATACTGCGGCCGTGGGCGGCGGCCGGCTGTATAGGCATGGGCCGGCGCGGACGTATTATCCGCTGCCTGGCGGACTGGCGGGGTGAGATGCAGCGCTCGTTTCTTTGTCGTTGAGCGAGGGGGAGGAGCCGCTGGGGTTCTTGAACTTCTGTGGCCGCAGTGTGCTGCCGCCGGCTTTTGTCTGCTTCTGGGCGGGTTTCGGGAGCGAGTTTCTCGTGGGGCTGCTTTTCGCGCTCTGTGTGAGCCTAAGCGGTCTGTATGGTGAGGTGAGGCATGTGAAGTGACGAACAGGGGTGGTCTGGTTGTGCTGTGCTTTTCGTCTAGTCCGGGGTTGCTAAGGTGTCGTTGTGTGGGACGATGGCTTGTTGCCTCGGTCAGTGAGTCCTTCGAAGGACTGTGGTTGATCATACGTCGAGGTTCCAGGCAGGGATCTCTTGTCTGAACAACGCTTTCGCATCGAGTTCAGGCGTTGGTATCGCTGTCCTCGTGGAGCGTGAGAAGGACGGTGTTTCCTGGCTGTATAGCCCCTTTGTATAGTTCGGTCTCGTCCAAGTAACTATCGATCCCTTCAAGGGTTTCGGTAGGCTATTAAAGGCACTGACCTGCTGTACTGTACTCACCATTATTCAGAACGCACATGTGATTCGCAGGCGGTCAGCTAGGTCGGTTAGTCATGTTCTTCGTGTCATTCCTTGGGGACCCGAGGCAGTGTTCTTCTCAGGTAAGATAAGCCTTTTAGATCCTGGGCATTCATACTATAATTGATGAGAAGCTGCCTGTTAGGTTGCCCGAAGCTATTCCCCTTACTCTGATGGCACGTATCAGTCTTGGCTCTTGGGTGATTGTCGAACCCTACCTCGGGATACGCCTCTGAGTACGTAGAGCGCTTCGGCGATGTTATACATGTAATCAGAGGAAGGCTGGTGATTGTAAAAGCTGTGATCTGTACTGGGTCCTCGACAACAGGATGATTTCCACGAAGTCACCGACTCACTGGGGTACGGTTGGCACGCAGACTCAACGAGTTATATCTGATTTCTAATCCAGACATTTATCTACTAATCGAGCTACTCGTCTGGGTGTGGTGGCCGCCTTCAGGCTAACGGATTGGGGGGGTGGGGACTGGAGGGAGTCGACATTAGATCCATACGAGTATGCGAAAGGCCCACAGCGCGAAAACTTGCCTCGAAGCAGCAAAGGTTGACGTTGGTGTTTAGACACTCAGCCAGCCCGCCCTCTTGGCTTGCTTTATTAAAGCTGTCGTTTTATTCTGTGACGATGCTCAACCCTGGTCTGGATGACCTCAGGCTGAGGAGGTACGTCTGTGTCTGAACCCTGATCCGACTCCCGCTGTTCTTGGTTGCCATCGTCTTCGGTGTGCACCTCGGGAGCCGCCCACGTCCAAGCCTCCCCGTCGCGGACGACCATGCGTTCCACTTTCTGCCGTCGTCCCCCCTCATCCTCACGCGTGCCAGACCGCCAATCCTTCTCGTCGTAGTTGATGAGCGGATACACCGGACAGATCTCCGGCATCTTCGCCAACGCCTCCTTGATCCAGGGGTCGTTGACGTCCCAGTCTTCGTACCGGTGATTGACCAAGACACGAGCAAGCACATCGTCAGCGCGGCCGCGGTAGTAGCTACTCGTCAGCCATTCGTGTTTCAGATCGTGCACGGTCTCCTCCCAGCGGTTCCACCTCTTGTCCACGACGGCTTCGTGGGCGCGCTGGATGAAGCGCCCGCAGGGCTCGCTCCAGTAGTGGGCGCTGAGGGTCGACACCACGCCGGCAACCTCGTGTGCGTCGCGGAGGTCGACGAGGCGGATGGTGTTGTTCTCGAACAGCAGGTCCAGGACCTCGCGGGGCCAGTAGGGGAAGCTGTTCTTGGGGTAGAAGTCCCTGAGACAGTCTTGGGCGGGGAAGATGTTGATTTTCTGTAGCTTGGAGTACTTGTGTGTCTTGTGCCGCCATCCCAGTGCTGTTAGCATGATTGAGGACAGCGGTCTGAGCGGTCTTCTGGGTTCATTATCGAGTCGGTCTTTGAATGTGAAGCGTTCCAAAGGGCGTGAGTCTAGCCAGTTGCTCTGCAAAGTGATCGAGCGAAGAGATGACCAGAAGCATCTGCAGCGGGGTTCCGGGCGACCTTGGGGTACCGGTGATGGTGGACATGAACACGGACCGTGGTTTCCCAGCACAACATCGCGTGATGCATCGAACCACGTGCCCCGAGGGCTGCCGTCGACGTGGTCGAAGGTGCGTGGTGAGCCGCTTCTGATGGCAAAGGCGCGGGACTCTCGGCAGACTTGGGCGATTGAAGGGGGGCCCGGCAGGAACGTCGATTCGTTGTGATCCGCGGAAATGACTCGGCGGGGCAATGCTTCTTCCCAGATCATCTCACGTATTTCAAGTGGCAGTCCCATGAGTGTCAGAGGGCGGCCATATTGCTCTTCGGACTTGAAAGACTCCATAAAAGGTGTCATGGTAACGAGTTGCCGTACAGCAAGGCGGCTCTGCTTTTTGTTGTATCTTAGGGTATATTTTGGTTTGGCTCTTCCCTTGCGATCGAAAAGAATAAACCGTGTTGAAATCCCTACATTGAGTTGAGTGTCAGTGTCATCTATGACGTGCAAAACCCCGACATCGAAGCTGCTTATGCCAATGCACCAAGGTTTGAAATACGCACGGGCGCAGTTGCCCAAGACGGTACTAGAGACCAACTTGTCAACATGAAGGTCCGACCTTGACGATATGGTGATAGAGATCAACTATCGCGGCGCCAGTTGGCCGATGCTGTTTCCCCAATGCTGTTTCCCCAGGCTCTTGGATGCGCCACTGTCGTAGGCGAGATTGCCGTTCAGTGGTTTCAATGCTGAGCGAAGTTGTGTACGCCCCGTTCGCATGTAACGAAGGAAAGTGTGCTTGGGTTGTATTTTGTAGACTCTCGCTGGACAAGGTATCCGGTCTGCCAATAATCGCTCTTGCGGAACACCTTACCCACTCGTGAAGTTTGATTGCACCAGTAGTCAAGAAGAGTCGAAGTGGTAGCTGTCAAAAGATCCGGAAGAAGTGTAGGAACGACCGCCTTCCAACCCTTAAGGTAAGTAGGCTTCCACAAGTTTCTGTATGTGTTTGCAACACACCGACTCGACATCAAACAGAATGTCGGTAAGAGACGTCCAGGAAGATCTGATTGGCGCAGGTGTGTTTGGTATAGGAGAGCAGGAGAACAAAGGAAAGTTCTCGCTGTGAGAGCGAAGGAGTTGAGGTGAGTGAAGTGAGGTCTGGAACGACTGGGGTTTTGGGGTGGTGGTAGGTGAATGGGGGTGTATCTGGGTTACTAGGCGACGGTGTTGGCCAGGCACCTTGGAAGGTAGGTAGGTGGACATTTGGAGGCAAATGCCTTAGGGAGAGGGTGATCACCTGCGTTTCATTGAAGCCAAGTTATACAATCACAATCCAATCCAATTCAATTCGGACCTTGACGATTAATTGCAATTCATTTCGAGCCTCGCGAACTGAAGTGAATTGATTGGATTCCGGGGTCATTTATATGTCGAGTTTTCGGGGCTTCCATGACAATCCCGTGCAGCCCTGGGCGAGCTGAAGCGATTGAGCATAATCGCGACACAATAGATGGGTGTCCTGGAGATGGCAGGTTGTTCGTTCGAGAAGTCCGTATGTGCGTGTGGTGAATGTAGGGGGACGGTGGATGGATGTGGTGGCTGGGATGGGGGGGGCCTACTTCCTGGCTTCTGATTGGTTCGGGGGCCGGGGAGAGGGTTCCGAAAGGATGGAGCTGCTTAGGTTAGTAATATCGGTGGGGATCTTTTCTGGCTCAGGCCACTCAAGGGCATGTAGTAATTCGTAGCAGATCGCGCGCTTTCTAGGTAGAAAGACAGGACGTCGCTACTCAATCACTGCTATAGGACTCAAGTTAGTACCATTTGAGCGACTTCCCACCCTTATATTCCTGCTCAGAGGTCAGTTCAGCGTGGTGAGGTGGAGGGTCATGGTCGGCCCTTGCAACCAACATGATTCCACTTGTTCATACAGGTAATTTGATGAGCATATCATAAGAGCAACTGTATCTTGAATGAAGATATTTACCATCTATATCGAAGTATTTCATGGTGGGGAAGGACCGGACATATCCATCGGCATGTCAAGATGCCGTTATATGCGCAGACCCTTCTTTCTGCTGTCTAGATCGCATACCACAATGCCCGTACGCCCGTTCGTGAGAAATCTCGTTTCCAAGCGTCTGTGAGAAGCTTAGAAGATGCTCCTGAGAACACGCATGGGGAAGTTCTTCAGGGTCAGCTTCTCGTGGAACTCGATGCTGTCGAACTCCTCCGGCTCGAGCGGGCGGCTGCCGGATACCAGATCGATGTCCTGGAGCTTGACCCACATCTTCCAGTCGCGAGAGTAGCACTTCCAGAATATGTACAAGCCTAGCACGATGAAGGCTGCCAGGTACTTCTGGAAGAAGACTTCGGCGTCGGGAGTGGCATTGGGGTCGGGCTGAAAGTATCAACGTTAGTCACGCAGTTATCTTTCAGTCGCTGTAATGAAAACGGGGCTCGACTTACGTAGAGAGCATTGTAGAACGTGGCGATCAAGCAGACGATGTTGAGGAAGAAAGCAATTGCGCTTCCCCAGATCCCCCAGGGAGCCTTGTAGGGAATTTCCCGCAAGTCTCGTCCTTGTGCCTTGTAGGCCATTCGGAACCGGATGTGAGCCAGGCAACATGAACCCCAGGCGAAGAAGTATGCCAGACCACTCAGAGCCAGAAGCCAGTCGAAAGCTACGCCTCCGTTCGGCGCCGCGCCGACGTAGCCGAGAAGACCGAAAACCAATTGGATGACGATGCACCACACGGGTCGACCGTCTTTATCAACGTACGAGAGGAATTTGGGCGCCATGCCGCGCTCAGCCATGGCTTGCATAGTACGGGTCGAGCCAAAGGTGCACGAGTTCGCGACGCTGATAACCGAGATGGTAATGACGACATTGAAGATGGACGGCAACGCGGCGACACCGGCGTCTTGGATGGCCAGCGTAAAGGGCGAAAACCTCGAGTTTGAACCGGTGGCATGCTCAAGACGCGGGTCGTCTGCGCGGAAGATGAGGCCGAGGATGAAGAGGTTGACGATGTAGAAAAAGGCGATTCGGAAGAAGACCTGCTTAGCGGCCAGCGGGATTGCCTTTCTCGGGTTCGCGGACTCGGCGGCTGCCAGACCGACCAACTCGGTGCCGCCAAAGGCGAAAGCCGCAACAACGAAGACACCTGCGAATCCATTGAAACCATTCCGGAAGGCACCTGGATCGTACCAGTATCTCGCCCCCAGATAGCCCTTGTCGCCAACCCCACCGCAGTCGACGACAATACCGAAGATGATGAATCCAATGCAGGCGGCGATCTTGATCATACTGAGGACGAACTCAACTGCGCACTGTTAGACGTTTCCATGGCAGAGTCGTTGGATGAGGAGAAAGTACCTTCACCGTAGCCCCGGACGCCGAAGACCTGAATGATGGTGAGGACGACCAAGAACACAGTGACCCAGACGGCCACGTTGATATCGCTCCTCCAGTACTCGATGGTGGCACCGGCGGCGATCAGCTCGAATGGTAAGACGGTAAGCCAGCCAATGGCGTATTCCCAGCCCACGGCAAAACCCCTAGAAGTGCAAGTCAGTATTGACGGAATAGTATATGATAGAGTCGGGCCGGATGCGGGCAACGCACCATGAAGGGTCAATGAAGCGCACAATGTAGGTGTAGAAGGCGCCGTTGACCGGGTAGAGGACAGCCAACTCGCCGAGAGCCTGCATGGTGAAGAGCAACATGATACCGACGATGGTGTAGCCAATGACCTAAGGTTGGAAGCCGGGAACCGTCAGTCTCGGGCTGACATGGTGACACGGTGACACGGCGCGCATTCGGTATCTCAGAGTCGGACATGGACATACCAGGGAAGCAGGGCCACCGCTGTAGAGCGCATTTCCAGTCCCAATAAACAGACCAGCTCCGATGGCACCACCTGTTGAGAGCAGGCCCGTTAGCAACACTATTATACGTATCGGTATAACATGAAGAATGCGCACCAATCGCAATCATCTGCATGTGTCGACCATGCAGATCGGTCTTGAGGGCAGCGCCCTTCGCGACGACGCCGACCTCCTCATCGGAGTGATTGGTCGCGTAGAGGTGCGGGTTGACCTCGGGCGCCTTGTGATCGTGCTTTTCCGAGTCGGACATGGCCATGATATCCCACTCTCTCTCCCGGCGGTTGTAGTATGGCAGGATGAGGACTCGAACGGTCCAGCGGGAGGTTCTGGCGCTCAAGGGGCGAAACAGAAAGAAAAGAAAAAAGGCTCGTGATAGGAGCGGCGGATGTGGGAGTTGTGCCAACGATATATACTAAATTCGATTGCTACCTACTTCGTTATCTGTGCAGGGTCCAAGACAATGGAGCGATCTGAAGGCTGGTAGACCTGGAGTCACCCTGTCTGGCCAGCTGCAGTGAGCAAATGGGCGAGTGAGCCCGAGCTGATAATTACAGAACACCTACCTTTAGACGCGGGCGAGATGGGAATGTCGCACTGCTCACTTACTCGATGGCATCCGATGTCACATAGAGGTACTCGGCGATACTGGAAAGTGCAGGTATGGGTACCCGTCGCACCCGTGTGATCCTGATGCCATATCGAGGTCGCCGTGATTGGTACGACCTTACCATACCTCGCCCGAGGATCCATGTTCGTCGAGTAAGTCTTGTCTAAGGAAATTTATTCTAACTCGAGGAGTCTTGGAGTTTCGGTCTGCCCACTCTGAATATATTCCTCTGCATTGTCCATGTTCGTACGAACATGCACATCCACTAAGCTCAGCTGGCTGTTTTCTCATACAGCGTGTAGCCCTCGTGTACCGGTAATGCCCCATGGTATAGCTACCCCAATCATCGGGTCCGAGGTCCTACAGGCGGCGGTGAGACATTGCTGCATGCCACTCTGGACTCGAGAGGCTGATTCGCAGCTCGCCGTCGGTGGCTTCAAAGGGAAAGGTATTAGGAATACCTCACCTCCAATTGTCAGCTTGGAGATTCTAGAACATGGCATGATTGCCGGGGGCAAGGTACCCAGGTACCTTGGATATGTAGATTGTGCAGACTTGGCAACCAGGTAAGGTAAGGTTGTCTGCAGCCAATTGCAATGCCTGCACCCCTATCGCCGTCGCCCTGTACCATGGGTCCATGCACACATGCCCTCCCCCCTTTCGATGCTCAACTGGCAGTATGTAGGTACCTAGCTACACGTGCATATGTAGCCAGGCCTGGCAGCATTAGTCCAACCAGGGCCTCGGTGTTCGATAGAGCTCGTCGAGTTGATCACCCTAGGTAAGGTAGCGAGCTGACTGGCTAGGTCCCTGTGTAGGTAAGGAGGTAGCTCGTCCAGACAGACGTCTAGCTTCGGTCAAGACTCCTGTTTTCAACGATCCATCCTGCTATCTCTAGGCTGCCCGGGGCCAAGCTGATAAGAAGGACGC
Source organism: Anthostomella pinea (assembly GCA_963556695.1). Taxonomy (NCBI): domain Eukaryota; kingdom Fungi; phylum Ascomycota; class Sordariomycetes; order Xylariales; family Xylariaceae; genus Anthostomella; species Anthostomella pinea. The sequence goes on along the minus strand of CAUWAG010000008.1, from coordinate 1,320,602 downwards.
ATGGGGAAGGTGGGCGTTGCATTGCATCTCTTGGGCCGGCCATTGCAATACCATTGGAGCAAGCATCGCGTCCCTTTTCGCATCTCTGGATTGAGCAGTATCCGAGGGATTCATCCCACGTTGTGCAGCCTGCTAGGTGCAACCATCTTTTATTAGTGTTCGAGCGTGAAGGTCACCACCACCTTCGCGAACAGGAGGGAGGTCGGAAGTCACTCCGCCAGTCATCGCCTACCTACCTGTAGATGGCGCTTCCAGAAGGGTTGACAAGCTCTTTTTCGCCCGTCATCATCTCAAATGTTGCCCAAGCGGATGCCCTGGTTCCCATGTCCCTTGTCAGACGCGACGCGACTACCCCTCTGTCCCCACCCAGAATGATGAATCTCACCGTACCCAAGACCCTTGAGACCCCTCGGAAGAATCCGTCGCGTGGCCTGACGTGCCTGATTTCTTCGTTTCGACCGATAAACAGTATCGCCCCTCAGTGGACTGCGATAACAAGGTTCTTGAGCTGTCAGCTCAGCTGTGTGCCCTACTGATCAATGATTAGTAGGTCAGCCACATGGAAGGGCTTCGAGTCTGTCTGTCCAAGAACGCCCGATTGGAGTGGTGACAGATAGAGCACCTTGACACGACAACTGGTAGTATCACGAGGTGAAGTCGAATTTGATGAGGCTCTTTGGAGTTTGTCGGTGTTAGCAAACGTCATACTGCTAGCCAAGTTTAGCCCTTGGCAAGACTGGACGTTGCCTAATCGAAACGGCCGCGTGGAGTTCCTAGTGAAAGCCTAATCGCGTGAAGCTTGTTATTAATGGCGTGCCAATTCGCCGTCGCGTCTGCCAATCTCTTGGAGTTTCTGGGCGGGAAGCTCAAACAACTAATTTGTACCTCTTCATGGGGCGACCACTCTACCGGAATGGATTTATTCAGGTTACAACTCATCAAATCGTACGACTCACGAATGATGCTTTATATGTCGGGAGCTCGTGGAATACCTGGCCCATGCACTTGGGGTCGTCACAAGCGGGTCTGAGTAAGACCCTCCACGAGGCTCACAACATCGAGACCCCCACTACCACCAACAATGATTATATGACCATGCTACTTTGGCAAACACACACAAAATCGATGGACTTGACCATTGAAGGTTGACTTCTGTGACCAAGAAGGCCAAGTTCCTCCTCCACTTGGCCCTGATCGACCACTAAGGATGGGACCTTGCAATTTCACGGTTACCGGTAGTAACAGCCGACGCGACCACGTCATGACCCTCTCCTATTACTGATCAGGGGTAAAAGTAGGATGCAACAAGAACAACAGTTTCTGCTGGCTCTGCTTCGTCTTCCACCTCACCTTTGACTGTACGGGGCCCTTCTCCTTCATCCTTCTTCGCAGCACGCTGTTGCAACTCTCTTTCGATCTTCCGTGCAGTCCGCTACCAGCTATGGATCGCAGTGTCCTCAAGCTGAAGACGCAGCAAGCAGGTATTCGTCGGTCGACAACTCCGCGAGCAGCGAGGATTGCCTGTTCCTCAATGTTCTTGCGCCAGCTGGTACCAATGTTGTTACACAAGGTAACTCGACTGACGAGCCTGGCTTGCCGTTCCTCGTGTGGATTCACGGCGGTGGCTATGCAGCCGGAAGTGGAGCGTATGGCCTGACTGACTGCTCTTATGACGACCAACAACAATAGATTCGTGGGTGTCGACATGAACTATCGGGTAATCCTTCGCCACGCCAAGTCGGTACATGACAGTGAGCTAACACAGCCCTCAGCTTGGAGCCTTCGGTTTTCTGTCTTCAGATGAGCTCGCTCGGAAGGGTACCCCCAACGCCGGTCTGCTGGACCAACAGCTCGCCCTCCAGTGGATCCAGCAGTACATCCACCTATTCGGAGGCAACAATAGAAAGGTGACCATCTTCGGTGAGAGTGCTGGTGCTGGGAGTGTGATGCTGCATGACATTGCCTACGGTGGTACTCTTGGAACCTCTTTGTTCAGAAACCCCATCACCGCATCCCCTTACCTTGCTTTCCAATACGGATACAAAGACCGGCAGCCGTCCCAGGCGTACTACGCTTTCGCTTCTGCAGCAGGATGTGATGTGCGGGGTGCTTATCTGCATAACGGTTCCAAGCCAATATTCGACTGTCTCCAGGCGGCAGACTCGGCAACGCGCATGAACGACAACGTAGATGTGTCCCAGAGCGGTACATGAGGCACCTTTGCTTTCCTGCCTGTGACTGATGGCCACTTGATTCAAGAGCGGCCAAGCAAGGCGCTCGCAGACGGCAAGGTCAACGGACTCAACCATCTCGCAGGCTCCAATGCGTTCGAGGGTGCTTCATGGGTCCAACCGGGGGCGATCAATACCGTCGATGATCTCGTGGATTTTCTTCGAGTCACTTTCCCGAACTTCTCGAACAACGACATCGCCAAGATTCTGCTCTAACTAGTACCCGGCCAGCAATGCTTCCACCTATCCGAATGCCGTGATGTTCGCTACCGAGGGGCAGCTACGACCCCACGACTGTTAACGAGAGCACGGTTGCAACTGGCCAGCAAGGACGTGCGGAGGCCATCTATGGCGAGAGCAGATTCATCTGTCCGTCGTTTTGGCTCACGGAGGCGTATAACAACAACAAGCATGGTGGAGAAGGCTGGAAGTATCAGTTCTCAATCCCGAACGCGGAGCATGGCGCCGATGGTGCAGCGTATTTCAGCTGGCCGTACTCTGGTACCTACCACAACGCCAACTTTGTGAGTAATGGGACTGACTGTTGAAAAGCATTATCAATAAACTGACCGCTGCTGACCATTGCCTTAGACCAATCGCGTTTATGGAGATGCTTGGAAATTTCATCGTCAACGACAACCCGTCAGTCTCCAGCCTATACGACAATGGCATCAACACTGGCAACACCACCTACAACCCTGTCAGCGACTGGCCGCCATACAGCATCTACAACCCTCTGTTGATGGACTTCAACACGACATGCCCGGAGACCACCGAAATCGGTGGACTGCCTTACTGCACAGGGTCAACGCAGAAGAACGAGTTCCGGCTGGCTGATGCGTACACTTGGGAGGGTGGACGCGGTGTTCGCTGCGACTTCTGGCGGAACATGGGCAAGAAGGTGCCTGAGTAGGAGTGGAGGAGGTGGAGAAAGGAGAAAGAAGAAGGGCTGCAGTAGGTATGTCGCTACTGACACCTAAAAGTGGACATAATCAATAATGTCTTTGCCATGACTACAAATGTCAGGCTGTAGAAGCTCACCACATCCGAGGTCCCCGACAGAAGATGTCGCCGTCGCCACTCTCTTCGTCTCACGATCGCAAGTCGTTCTTCTCTTGACGGGGACTCATCAAACGCCTGATTTCGTCAAATCGCTCCGTTTTCGTGTACGCCGAAATCCGAGTTTTGACGTACCGGTACGATCGTGAACACTTCGACCTACGAGCGGCCTGGAAAGCTGCACGGCCGCCGCTACATGTAGCTCGAAGGAAGACCTTGTCAAGTTCTTCTCCGGGCAGCCGCGTCGAACGCGACCGTAGCATCTGCCATAACGAGCAGAGCGTACCTGATACCCTGGACTGGTGCGATGCCACTTCGGCTGTTCGGACAACCGTTCCGACTGTCTGGCATTGACGTAGGCAACCCGTGCCACACCACAGCGCCAACGAGGACTATGCAGAAAATGTACGTGGACACCAACTACAATTGTCTCGTGCTTCCCGAGTGCTGTCCTGCCAAACACGAGTCCTCATCTTCCTCTGCTGATATGTGCTGCCATAGTGCCATCGTGCTGGACCCAGCACCCGAGCGAACTTGCGGATCATCTGGAACTTCAACCAGTTTCCACCACCGCCGCCGCAGGACCGACGCTGCGTCGATCGTAATCGAAGCGCCCGCTGACGAGCTACGAGGTCACCAGCTGCGGCGCCGTGGATCTTGCACGAGGTTCCTGACCATGTGCGCCTCGGGAGTCAGGATCTCTCGCTCACAATATCCGCGCGACGCGGCGGCTGATCTGGGATGACGAGAGCATCGACGACCACCCGAATTCTCAAGGTCCGTTTCGCCCAGCTAGCTACCAAGCCAGCGCCGCCGCCGCCCCTGGACATGCTGCATAACCGTCGCAAGGACCTCACATGAGGCGGATCCAACAGGTGGGTATGTATGAATGCAAGCTGGACGACGTTGAGCCGTCGAGCAAGGCTGGTGTGTGGGTGGGTGGGTGTGTTGCGCCTGCAGCACTGTTGGGCAATATACCTAGTTATTGGGTTGCGCATTTAGCGAAAAAATGAAGGGAAAATTAGGTGCGTAGATAGATATATTGTACCGTCTTTCTCTCCCTCCCCCTCTTCTCCTCATTCGTCTCTAAGGTCATAGACTAGACCGGTATGGTACATACCTGATCCGAACGGAAGAAAACCTAGAGATGAACATGTCTGGGCGCACACGCGTCTCATACTATGGCCAGATGTGATACTTACCGATGCCCCTTGCCGCGCCGGTGATGGCGAAATTAGCGAGGCTCAATCAAAGCCCCGAGCTTTATTAGGCATGCACTCATGATATCTACGTCGTTGTGATTCCCGGCCCGCGGTCCAGGTCCGGGATAGGGGTTACGGCGGACAAAAGCGAGGCTGGCGCAATGCCACTACGCCATTTCAAACCACCAGAGCGAACGTCTAGACTGGTCGCCTAGTTTCCAAGCATATCAACTTCGTACCTAAGCACCAACATAGGAACAAGAACCATCAAAGTCACCATCCAACTATGATTAATCCTCTTTAGGAGTTTCAGACTCAGGATTCAAGCGTACAAAAGTCTCTCTCACCAGGCACGACTTATTTCAGACAGTAACTAACTACTCCCCACCAAAGGTATTTAAAAGGCAGCTAGCAAACCACCACCAACCGACTCCCTAACTTAGACCTCCACGAACCTCACGCCCTCCATCACCGGCCTCCGCCCCGCCACCTCCGTCGGTCCCAGCATCCCCCGCTCATACATCGCCAACCAGACCGCATCCGGATCGACCGCCTCCAGCGCGCCCCGCGCCTCGGCGTTCGAGGCCAGCGAGTCCGCCAGCAGCAGCAGGATCTGGTCGAAAACGTCGTCGTCGACCTGGACGTGGGACACGAGCGCGATCAGCAGGCCCTGCACCGCCTCCCACGCCTGCGCCGCCTGCGTGAACCTGCCGAGCCCGGTGCTGGTGCTCCCGTTCCCGCCTGCGCCCGCGCTCGTGGGGGCTCCCTCGACAGTAGCCCGGGAGGAGAACTCCATGCCCTCGAGCCCGCCGTCACGCGAGCGGATCGGGATGAGCAGCCCCTTGCCCTCTCCACCAATACCAATCGGAGCTCTACCCGTCCCCTTCCCGCGCGACCGGGCCGCCGTGGCCTCCGCCTTCGTCCTGCGGCACCACTTGCCCAGGTTGTCGGACCACTCGTCCTTGATGCGCGTGTTGAGGAAGTCGCCAGCGCTCTCGCAGAGCGCCGAGAGCGCCTCGCAGGCCGCGACCACGACGAAGGTCTTGGGGTCGTAGAGCCGCTCGACGAGGACTGGCCAGATCGAGTTGACGAGGGGCAGGAACGCGTCCTCGTCGGGGGACAGCGCGGGACAGACGGTGGCGAGAAGGTCGAGGAGGGATTTGCGAAGCGTGGGGGTGGGCGAGGTGAGATAGTGCTGCGTTAGGTCCGTGATGCGGGAGAGCAGTTTGAATGTGGGAGTCTTGGGTGGCGGCGGCTTCTCGGCCTCGGTGCTGGGCTCGTCGTCTCCCCCTTCTTCTAAAACTTCTGTCGTCCTGGGCACTTTCCACGGCCTCTGCGGGTGCTTCTCGACCTCTGCTTCGCGCTCCAGGTCTTCTTGTCGTCGTTTCTTCTGGCGTTCCGCCCGGTTGTCTAGGATCTCGCTGAGATCCTCGGTAGTGGCTAGCTTTGACATGGTCTTTCTGTGGTCGACCTTGGATGATTTGGCGTCCTCAACGAGTAGGTTCTCAGACTTGGTGCCTTGTTGCACGACCTCGTTGAGCACACCGAACAGATTCTCGACGAACAAGGTGTATCCATGGTAGTTGTCGAGTGCTGCGAAGATGGATGCCACAACGTCGTCGAGATAGGGTATCAGCTTTGGACCTGTGAGCCTGATCATCATGCGCAGGACTTGGGTGGATGCTGGTGATATGTCGAAGGTATTCAGACGTAACGACACAGAGTTCACCATATAGTCGACGTTGTCAATAATGAGGTCCGTGACGTTGGAATAGCCGCAGGAGGCTGATATGCTGTTGAGACTGATAATCGCGTGCTCTCGCACCTGAGGAACGTCGGAACCCAAAAACGTTGCTATGGGATATAGCACGTCTATGAGTTCCGGGCGGAAGCTTTCTTGCATCCTCACTGCAGCAAAGGTCGTGACCTCCAAGGCCAGAGCCTGCATTCGCCAGTCCACTTCCTCTGCCTCAGCTTGCGAGTCCAGTATGGCAACAGAGAAGGAATAGAGCTCCTGAAAGACAGATTCGCTCCCATCTGAGGCGTCTGCAGCGGAACTCAGATCGAGAAAATCATCCAGGTCTGAGGATTGGGACCAGGTGGCCTTGACGAGCTCAAATGCTAGCCAGTACGAAGCTATCTGGCTTGGGCCACTCGACTCACGTACATAATTGAGCATGTCGCTCGCAAGTTTGACTTGTTGTGTAGTAGGTCCATACTTCGAGATGAAGTCGAGGAGTGCTGACCGTGTAGAGCGTTCTGTCTCCTGGGCGATCAGGACAGGCCGGAACGAGTTGCCTTGGTCGCGTGCAGCCATGTCCATGTTTTTCAACTCAATTGCGTTTGAGGGCATCTCGGACATGACACCTCCCCCTGGCTTGGTTGCCATGACAAGTGCCGTTGTGCTGTCCCTCAATGATGCAGCCATCGAGTCACCCAGGATAGATGAATCGATTTGAAGAGTGGTGATGAAGTGTTGGCCTTTCACGAGGTTTCGAATGGCCTGCTGCTTGACCTTCTCATCGCTCGATTGCACGATCCGCGGCAGGCTGGTGACCCAATTGAATATTGTATTCTTGATTGTGTCTCCCAGTTCTGGATAGATCCTGGCCAGATCGGTCAGACTAGTCTCGAGTGAGGACTTTTCGTCTTCGTCGCTAGCCAGGATCATTGCCGTCTCGACCAGAATCGAAGCACACTCAGACAGTGATCGGTGGCATTCATCCAAGAGCGTAATACACAGTCGCTCCAAAGCGCACTGCACATCTTCCGAGGTGTGACACCGCAGTTTCAGCACACTCGCAAGAGCAAGCTTCACTTTGGCCACAGTGGCCTTCAACCACGAAGGTGTGAGTACCTTGCCCTCGGTGGCCTTCTCAGTCTTGTCTCCGGGCGGCTTATTGAGGATGGCCATGGTCTTGATATCTCCCAGAACCCTCGTGAGTACATCTTTAAGGGCAGTCAACCCCCGTATGAGAATCCGCTTCTGGGTCTTCAGGGCGGTTGGCGGTGTCAGCAGTCTGCTTAGAGAAGACACTATTCCAGGCAGGAACGTAGCCAATGCTGTCTGGTCCTTGACTGCTGTGTATATAGCATTCAGGGCGTTCAGTGCCTCAAGCTGGAGATCAGGCGTCCTGCCGTCCGTGACCCCCTCCAATACGACCGTAATGGCATGGCCCAGAGCGGGAATGGCATTGGTCTCCATCAAACCTGCAGCGCCTGCAAGCGACGAGCCTGAAGCTTTGGTCAAGGCGATGAGAGCCTTGAAGGCTTCCAGTTCGGTCTCTTCGGGGATGCGATCCTTTCTCTCCTGGCCAGGTACACCGCCGATGATGAAGGTCAGCAAGATGAGAAGCTGCTGCGCGAGCTCTTTCGGGATCTTGCTCTTCCAGCCATACTCAATCAAGACCCTCAGACATTTGATGGTGACCTCTGTCAGGCGGATGGGATACTCCTGCTGGGCGCGCAGGATGTTGGAGAGCGGGAAGAAGATGTAGTCGGCCAGCTTCTCATCCAGGACCGATGCATCTTGGGCGACCTGGCGGTCCAACAGCGCAGAGAGGTCATCGGTCACTTTGATCAGGTCTTTGGCGCTCGCCTTTTTGTCTCGTTCGCGAACAGCCAGGTTGTTGATGGAGACGCATCGCGGTTTGAGCTTTGTCCCACGCATTCACGTTAGCTGGACCACTTTGATGGTGAACGGTGGAGGGGCTGACGGTACCTGTTTGAAAAAGTCATTCCTCGCGACCGAAGAAGGATTGGCCATCTCGACACCGTTCCATCGTCTCTTCTCAGGGCAAATGTGATCTGGTTGATGCAGCACCTGCAGAGCTCAGTAAGCAAGATTGAACAGTCGGCTTTCTGGTCTACCTGAATAATCGTGAAGGTTCGTGAATTGTCGGGAGAAAGATGAAGCTTCGTCCGACGTCACCTCCACCCTCCACCCGACATGAGCTGGAGCTTCAATTTTCAGGCCTCCAACCGCCCAAACCTTCGCCACAGTTACAGCGCCGCAATCACCGAACATCTGACATCGTGCACCAACAAAAGGCCTCAATTTCCAAAACTGAGGCCATGTTCTGCAGCGATCTTTGAAAAATCCATCACCCATTTTTGATCTTCTACTTTTACAGGCAAGATTTGCACAACAATTCACCATGCCGTCTTTGGGGACCTTCACCACAACGGTGCACCCCTTCCAATCGCCCACGCCTCACGCATGCTCATACGAGATCGGCCTGGCGAACGCAAAGAACGCCCTCGTTTTCATCGGAGGCCTCGGTGACGGACCTCACACCGTGCCATACCCGCGAGCAATCGCCAAGCGCCTCGAGGCGAGACCCGAGCTCAGCTTCTCCGTCTTCGAGTTCAGACTGAAGAGCTCCTTTCTGGGCTTCGGATTCGCACGCCTGGTCGACGATGTCGCTGACATCTCGGCACTGGTGGAGTACCTCCGGAGTATTGGGAAGGAGAAGGTCGTGCTCATGGGACACTCGACCGGTACTCAGGTATGCTCCTTGCTGTTTCCGATACACTGAGTTTTGTCGGTTGTCACGAATCCCCCATCCCTATTGCTCCCAACGATGTATGGGGCAAGGGCTAACAAAATGGCAGGACTGCATGGAATACACGTCTCCCGACCACAATGCGGCGCCTGTAGACGGCTACATCCTGCAAGCCCCCGTCTGCGATAGAGACGCACTGACGGAGGAAATGGGCGAAGCCAGACTCGAGGAGAGCTTGAAGGCAGCAAGGGATCTCTTTGCCGCCGGAAAGGGGCACGAGCGGATGCCACTCGAACACCTCCCGGCCTCGTTCGCGAAAACACCAATTTCTGCGTGGCGATGGTACGCACTTGCTGCAATCGAGTAGGTCTTCCATCATATGTTGAGTCTCTCATCTGCTAGTCAGTCTGCTTGCTGACATTGGACTGGTAGCGGCGAGGACAACTACTTCTCGCCCAGTCTGACGGACGACGTGGCTGGGCCGTACTGGCAACGCGTGGACAAGCCTATCATGATCCTTCATTCGGGCAATGACGAGTATGTGCCCAAGTCCGTGGACAAGGAGGGACTTGTGCAGCACTGGAGAAGCCTATGCCGGCCGGGTATCGCCAGCGAGCTGTCGGGCATCACTCCGGGAGCTGGCCATCGCGTGGAGGAGCCGGAAGCGGAGAAATGGCTGGCAAATACGGTTGTGCAGTTCTTGCAGAGCATCACATGAGGCTGGGAGGCATGTCGATTCCGTAGTCCTTAGGCATGGCTTCTATTGTTGGACAGTTGGGCCACCAGAAGACTTGGAGGCTTATCTACCTAGATATTGTCTTCGGATATGAGTACCTATGGACACGAGTGAAGCATGCTGGTGTTGTGGGATTGGGACAGATGTTATTTATGAGGCGCAATTATCCCAACCTGTCAGGTAAAACTCAGGACGGGAAGACCCGCCTGATGTGACAGTCAACTATTAGCTGCATGGTTGTCTCAACTCTCCCTTGCTTGCGAACGAATGGCTACGAACATACTGTGCATACTGTGTTCAAATCGGGAAGATAGTATAGTTTACAATAAACTGAGGATTTACACCCCTGACTCCCCTGACTGACTTGGTGGTTCGGACAGCCAGAACACATCGGCTGGAGCCCGTTCACCGCGACGCGTCAAGATGTCCCTCGCCGACGCCTCCCGCATCCCTCCACGGAAGCCCAGAAAGGATGAACTGTCCCTCATAAAACATCCGCGCGTAGCGGTAATGACATGGCCGGTGATTATGGGCGTCGTCTATCTGGTCGTCAGGAAATTCGCCCGGCCTGGCGTGCTGCGAGCATCGCGAGGCTTTCTGTTTTTGGTTGGTGGCATTGGGACTCTGCGCTCTGTACAAGACCTGTGGGATGCGAGACGCATCGCCGCCAAACGCGATGAATGGGAGCTCAGGATGAGGAGCCAGAGGTCGTGAAGGTGGACACTTTGCTGATGTCTTCGTCAGTCGATTCGATGAGGCTGGGGGATTCAAAAAAGTACATCTGCACAGAACGTTACAGCGCGATTGTTGGGGGCTGTTGGACCGGCGAACTTCGGAATGCTGAATCGCGTTTCAAGTCAGCGGCCAGCTTTCGGGCTTTGGACCTGCGAGCCGGGCGGTGGCCGGTCAGAGTGAGGTCGGCGACTGGATGAGATCGGACAACCTCGTTAGTGCTCGCATCGCTGACCGCGTCACTGTGCGCCGGCGACCACCAGCGACCCCCAGCTCAAAACCGCGTCTTTCCTCGGACAGTTTCTCTTGCACTTTTCAATTCTTTATCACCAATCCATCAATCATCATACCCAGCATAATAATCAACACCACGGAATCGAAGCCTCTGTCCTTGGAGATGTGCTACGGGGCAACGTGCCCAACCTGCTGTGGGTGACCCGCCCTCCGCCCTCCGCCCTCCGGCCCCCCGCAAACTCATCATGGTTCTGACAGCTGGCAGCGAAGAAGTCCTGGCGCGGCTGCGGATCGCACATCCCTTCGGCGCTCTCTGGCGTCCCGGAGGACCAGTGGTGCACTTGCGAACCGCCAGTCATGATCAACGGCAAAGCCTACCCGCCGGCGGCCAGTTTCGAGATTCCCGGGCTCTCTTGGCTGACGAGCTGGTTTGGTGGTGGTGCCGGCGGCGGCGGCGGGGCAGCGAAGGGTGGCAGTCCCAAGGGCAAGGACGAGCTTTGATCAAATAGCTTCGATGAGATGTCATTCTCTTCTGTAATTCTATGAGCCTTTACAACTGTAGATCGCACCAGCTAGGCGGATTGAAAAGACCTTAGTTTGATTGATGAGAAAGCTTCAATGGTTGGAGGGATTGAGATTCCGAGATGGGTTTTAGTGACTGTGCTCACTATTGCCGACTTCGCAACCCCCCAATTGAAGCCCCACACTGATAACCACCAAAACTCAAGCGTCAAAGGTTAGATAGCCGACTTCAACCCATCTCGTCTGAACAATGTCGTTGCCATCTGAGCCACTGAGTAGTATTTTCCCTCTCAGTGAGTTGGAACTGAAGTGTTGAGAAGCAACAGTGTAACGTCAATCAGACAACATGCTGCTCCTGAACCCCTTCTTCCTGGCGTCGACCTGCCTCGTGCTGGGCGCCGTGTACGTCTGGCAGTGCATCTCTTCTCCCCTGCGCAAGCTTCCCGGTCCGACCTTGACGCTGTTTACTTCGTGGGTGCTCAAGTACCACGAGTTCCGGGCCAATCGCACGAGATATATCCACAGTCTTCACCTCAAGTATGGACCCGTAGTGCGGATAGCACCGAACGAGGTCTCGTTCGCCTCGCTGGAGGGTGTGAAAGAGATATATGGATCGGGTGGGAGCGGTTATGACAAGACCGAGTTTTACGACCTGTTCATGGTATATGGCAGAAGGTATGGTTGCTTGAAGAGTGCCTTCTCACCCGGTCCTGTCCTTTGGGGTGTTCAGATGGGCTGACATTTATCCCAGGACTATGTTCAGCACTTTGAACAAGGAAGATGTGAGAGACCATCCATGATACCCGTCATATTCCCTCAAAGGCCTGACATGAGCAGCATGCTCGGAGGAAGAGAATCCTTGCGGATCGGTACGCAAACACGAACATCATGAAATCGAGTTCGCTCGATGGAATCAAGGAGCGCTCGGGACGGTTCATCGAGCGATGCTCAAGATCGGTTGGCGGAAGTATAGATGTGTTTGTGAGTTACGCATGCATATTGCTCTTCAGCCGATCAGTCACTAATCCGCACCTAGATATGTAAGGTCAAGAGACGTAAAGCGCTGTGTTGGCGGGGCTGACAACGTCTAGGTCTACACGACTACGCATTTGATGGGGTTACCCATCACTTGTTCCATCCCTATGGTTCGGATTCCCTCCGCGACCCAAAGGATGAAGAGGTCATGAAGCAGGTCACTTTCGATGATAGCCTCCAGAGTGAGTGGATGCTCCAAAGACCATGCCTCAAAGCTTGTCCCTGACGACTCTAGATCGTCTTGTGGAATACTACAATCCCACGCTCCATGAGCTCATTGGCAATATCCTATCCGTCTTCGCGAAGCCGAGGGAGACACCACTAGCAGACGACCTGGTGATATCGGCCTGTCAGAAAACAGGATCGGACCAATTCACTCTCCTGCACCGTATGCAGGACAAGAGCTACGGCTTGGATCATATGGATATGGCGGCAGAATGTTTAGATCACATGGCTGCCGGTATCGACACCACCGGCGACGCATTATGCTTCCTCATGTGGAAGCTATCACAGCCGCGCTCCATGTCCGTCCAGCGCCGGCTGCAGCAGGAGATCCTGGCCAATTCCGGCATGGCCTTTGACAAGCTGCCGTACCTGGATGCGGTCGTCTCGGAGGGTCTGAGGTGCTTCCCAGCGATTCCGATGTCTCTGCCGCGATACGTGCCCCCTGGAGGCCGCACCATCGACGGCTACCCCATCCCGGAGAAGACGATAGTCAGCTGTCAGGCCTACTCCGCCCACCGGATCGACCAGGCCGTGTTTCCCGAACCCGAGTTGTTCAACCCGGACCGGTGGCTCGAGGAAAAGGGGGAGCTGGACCGGAAGCGGCTCTTCTTCGCCTTTGCTAGCGGCGGACGAGGCTGCATTGGGAAACAGTAAGTGGACAGCCCCTATCAAGAGTCGTCACGAATGTCTTAACGAACCCTGCCGTAGTCTTGCTCTGGCAGAGATGAAGACCCTACTTATTGACGTGTACTCGCGCTACACTACCCTTCCCGACGGGTCGATGACCGAAGAGGACATGGAGATCTCTGACTTGTTGATATCATCGCAACCACGGGCGAAGAAGTGTCTCTTGCGGCTGGAACCACTCCGTGGTGGTGAGATGCTGCGGTGAAGCCTGGTCTCACCAAAGTCTACAGTCAAGCATTGCGCCACTATAACGTGTTAATTGCCAACATCCTACGATACAGCTTCACGGATTGAGCAAACCTCATATTCCATACACCCCAGTCTTCTTACTGAAGAGGCCGGGCTCAGTCGTGAACGATGACTGTGTTCACTACCAAATTCATGTGAGATTGAGTTTATCCTGGTCTGCTTCGCTGTCCGTCGCTGCCGCGTAGTCTCGACAAGTCCCAGCCATCGCAATGAGGTCAAAAGCATTCAAACGTCACGTATAATTCCCAGGTCTCTCCCAACGAGCACAGCAGAAAATGGTATGCATGTCACGATGTGAAAGCCCGATTGCCAACCAAGCTCCCTGGGCCGAGTCAAGAGCGTTGAAGAGCAGGATAGTGTCCCAAACCAGGACAGTCACTAATGGAATGGTTCCAGCGTAAGTAGTCACACTGTCAACCCTCGATATCTCCATGACGAGACTGCTTCACGTCCATAGCGAATCTGAAAGTAGCCTTCCCAAGAAACACGTGGGCTTTGATTCGTAAATTGACCAAAGCGCCTTATTCAGCTGTCTCTCGAGTCAAGGAGTCTGTGTCCGCAGCCTCGTCGACGAGCTTCGATGGTGATGATGCAAGGCTGACCAACGACGAACCACCACCGCCTACGAGACAGCTAGGTACAGTCGCGGAAACCGCGCGCCTTGCACAGAAATCTCACGCAGCTCTGACAAACACCGAGAACCCCATCCATGATTGGCCAAGCAAGATCTCATGGCGCGGTGTCAAGCAACGTCGTGAAGGAGCCTCGCGACAGACGTGAAGTCCGAACCCATGCCCTTATAACAGGTGTGGTATTGGCAATCGGCGACTTACCAGGGTGTTTACCGGGAGGCATGCAGGCCGCCCGGTACTGCAGCCTGTGTGTGGCGTGTGATCCTCGCGCCGTGTCACCGTGCCACACATCATCCCTCCCACGATGGCATGACTTCATCAGAACCTAATCGTAACTCTGCGCGCGTTACACGTGAAGAGCAGCGGTATATCAAACCTACATACCGACCTACCGACCGAGCTACCCCAAATGGCAACAGTAACACTGTAACAGGTATGTATGCAACCCCTTCGAGGTGGATAACCGCCTCGCATAGTCGAATCTGATGTTTGCTTTATTCTTTTTCTCATCATGGTCGAGAATGGACAGGACAGTTGGTCCTGCAGCCGGGGATGCTGCACGCCTGGCCCGCCCGACGGCAGTTTGCCTCAAGTCAACGTCAAACGGTCCGGGATCATGCGTCCAAGGGTGCTCCCAGGCTCCGGGAGCTCGCGGCAATTCCGGTCATGCCGTCGCTGAGCAAGGGCAGGAGGTTTTATCAACAGACGGAAAGCGCAACAGCTGGCTGGCTCTTCTACCCCTGTCCCGTTTGTGTCCGCCGCGCCTGCGTAGTGGTAGAGTGGCTATGGCGGAGGTCTTTCGATGAGAGTGGCTCATCTTGCTTCATCCAAACGACATGAACAAAGAAAGGCATGCAGGCGGCAGGCCCATCCCAGCGCCTGCCTGCCTGCCACATCGGCTGCCGAAGCGCTGGAGAAACCCAATACACGACGACAAAGAAACCGAAATCCCGCATTCCGAGCCAAGCGCGGTCTATGCGTGAACCCGCGCCAGTTAGCCAGCCACCCATATGAACGGCAAGCAAACAACCTTCCGTCCATCTCATCTGAGGTAACCGGAATCTGAGAACCGGGTACCCGGAACAGGGTCTGCAGAACAAAAAAGAGAGACACCGTCTGCAAAGGAAAAGGGGCCCGCCCCCACACCACGCAACTGTAGCTACCCTCCGCTGCTGCGGTGCGACGACGGCAATATCCCCCCTGCGCCCCACGCCAATATGCCATCCACCGTTCATCAGTGATCACCAAGGGGATTACCCGCTGCCAGACCGCTGCCTCTGCCGCCGGGGGAGGCAGCCGGCTGCATGGGGGGTGTGCGGATTGCCGCGCGGACTCCACTGTGCGGTGCTACGCCGGGGTATACCTGCCTCGGTCGAGGACATGAGAACGTGGGTGGAGGGGAGGGATGAGATGGAATGGAGAAGGTAGAGGTCGGACTGATGCGGCCTGCCGATGCGTAACGATGGCCGGTGGATGCCCCGTCAGCCAGTTCGTGCGTGCGCGTGTGCCTCGTCGAAACACCGGGGCGCGTGAGCGAAGAGCGTATCAAGTGCTAACATCGGGGAGTCACGATATCTAGGTACTTTACTTCCGCACTGGGATCAGGGGGCTTCTTCTCAGGGTCTGCCTAGGTACCTATGTTATCCTAGCTGAATGGGTTTTCCACTTTGCCAGGTCAAAGCGATGGGGGTTCTCAGACCACCTGAGACGCGTCTGACCATATTCGACCCTGCACTGCGAAAAGAAGTCGCATCGTCACTGCGGCTTGCACGTCCTCCAGGAATAAGCAAAAAACACCACGACAGCAGCCCAAGCGGCCAAGGCAGAATCCGGAAACCCCTCATCGAGACCGTGCCGGCAGGCCTGTCCCCTGCCTGCCAGCGGGAAGATCATCATGGCCTGATTGCTGCGCGTGGCTGGGGTCCTGGACATCGTCGTACCATGACAGGTTCTCCAAGTAGGGCCGCAGGAAAAGGATTGTGGGGGCAAAATGGGGGGCGATCGAGACCCCGGGATCTGCTCCCGATCTAGATAGATATTAGATCTCCGCTGATCTGTGGAGTGCGTCTCACGCTGATGGTCTCACAGAGTCACAATCCCCTCGTGGCGGCCTCGCAGTGCGGTTGAGTTGCGTCTGTAGAAGCATCAGGCATCAGGCATCAAGCATCAAGCACCGAGAGAACTGCGGGCCTGGGAGGCATCTGTCTGGAGTCCAAATGAGGTATGGAACTCGCCATGCACAGAAGTGGGGGAGGGGGAGGACCCGATGAAGAAAATCCCATCAATCCTCCTCCTGCGATTTTTCATCGCAGAATCTGACATATGATCAGTCGTATGCATTTCCTATCGTAGACGCCGTTCTTATCAGGCCTGCCCTGCCTACTGCCTGCCAGGTAGCCCTGCCAAATAAGTTAGTCTCTTTGGATCTGATCTTCCTCGGTAGTAACCCAGTCCGAGATGGAATTATTCCCAGCGGCCGGCAGAGACCCAGCCCTACTTTTGGCTCTTGCGTCTGTCTGTCTGTCTGTCTGTCTGTCTGCGTGGGTATCCTTGGCAGACAGACCAGCGCGTCGTTGCGGCGCAGCTGCAGACAAGCAGGCATCGTGAGTATCCACATAAGCTTGCTTCTGCCTCGCGTGACACTCATCATGCGGCCCGTGATTAGTGATTACGTGCTGTGGGGGGTATCCTTCCCGGGAAAAGAGGAGGACGACGGCGGTACTCATGAGGGGGCATGTGCAATCTGAGAGGAACCGTTAAAGAAAGGGGCCCCGCCCGGGTACCTGGTCCTGTGTCTGTGTCCTGTCACGTCTCACACATTTGTCACTGGTACAGTAACTACCGTACCTGTCCCTGCTGTCTGACCCAAGATCTCGCGGATCGATCTACCCCATCCATCCATCTGATCGTGGGGAAGCAGGCGGACCACGCCACGCGTTTCGGACGAGCGTTGGATTTCTTGGGAACCTGCGGTGAGCGGCACCGAATGCGGTAGGTCGTGAAGGCTCGCTCGCATCTCTTGATGCAAGTACCTGTCTCCAATTTCGTGAGTTTGCTTGCATGCCGGCGTACAGCTATCTCGTGAACAGGTGCATGCCAAACTGCCTCGGTATGCGACTGACCACTATCAACATCGTGAACTCGTTGATCTGGACTACCATATGCACATGCTCATTCGGCGATACCATCTACTTCACGGTGCCCAAGATGTAGACAGAAGTATCCTGCTGCGCACTCGTAATCAATTAAGTCCTGGCGAGAGATGGTATGACGTCTCATGTGACCATAGCTCCTCCGCCCCAGTGGTTGTGTAGCACTCTGACCCTATCTGCTGCTCACACGCCATAACCGACATCCTTTGACCAGACCAAACGTCCTGAAACAAATTCTGGGCAAGCGTATATTGGCATTCTCTTTGTTCTCGCCCAGTGAGGCCCCTCCTCGCGACCCCTGCCCCTATTTGCTCCACATCCAAGAGAGACATCGCAATGTCGGAGCGTGCAGATGAGTACCATCTATCGGCAACGGAGAGAAAGACAGGTGAAATGAATAGACATCATTGTGATGACATGATAAGGAGATCTTCAGGGGTTTCGCGATGTAGAAAAAAACAGACCACCACCATCCCACACCCTCGCCGGGGTTACCTCGCCGTGCAATGGAGCCCTAATAGGCCCAACAAGGTCCCATCAGTCGTAATAAAGGTCAAAGAGCCATCCCGGTATCGCTTGGATTTTGATGCAAAGACATTGTGCCGCCAGGTATATGCAACGGCAGGGGCTGAACCTGCATGTATTGGTATCGGAATTGAGAAGCATTCAGCCACCGTCCCGTCCAGTCCATTTGGGAGTCTTCCATGCCCGCCGTGATTTTCGCCGTTCTGTCATTTCGCTTCGTGAAGTAAAGTTCAAATTGCCGACTGCCACTGATGGCTTGATGAGAGGTCTTGTAAAAATGAAATGCACGCTAAAACGTGGAGTTGCCTCGAGAAAAATGAAGAAATATTGGAAGACAGACTACCTCTCCATCGAAAATTGGTATGGATCCTCTGTCGTCAGTTAGAGGTTGCGGGACTATAGAAGCCCGCCAACACCGGGCTTTTGAAGAGGAGTGGACCCGAGACCGGGGAAGTCGGTTGCATGAAATGAGTGCAAGGCCGACGGTTTAGCCGGACTTATGAGCGTGATGGTTGAGTCTCGGTGTCCCCCGAAAGGCGCTGAAACAGAGAAGAGCAATACGAGTTCGGTATCGTATGTTAGGGGAGGTCAATTCGGAGCCGCGTTCGCCAAGGAGTCGAGCGAGGCGCGGGTTTGGTTCCCTAATGAAGCCGGTCACCAGGCCACCCCTCATTCATCGCCTCCCTGGTGCATGTACCGGTAGTCCGGTGACGGATGAAGAGGGCTCCGGTCAATTGGATCATTCCGGGGTAGGTACCCGTGGTTTCCATGATGGGCTTCTCCGACCAGGCCATCGGCGAACTGTGCCGCATTGAATGGTTCATTCTGAGGCACGTGAGGCAGCGGAAGGCCATTGTGTCCGATGAAGGAGTGATAGCTGCCACCTGCTTGTGGCTGGTATGGATAGACTTGCGAATTACCAGATGCCGGCCAATGCTGCGAGAACACATTTGCTGTTGGCGGGCTGGTGTATTCAGCAGAGGCGTACGAGCCGGCTCTCCTGTTGGAATCGGGACCACCGTAGTGCACCTCTGAAATTGGCAGAGGGCTGTTAAATTGCGGAAGGCCTTGGCCAGTCATGCCAGACCCTCCCATGAAGCCTGCCTGCTCTGACGCCTGTCCTGAGCCAGACGTCAGATGAGTGTACTTGGAGTCGTTGTCGTCCTGTAGCTGAGTAGGTGGGCTCTGGTCGGCATGAGTCTCGGACATCAACGTAAGGGCCCTCTGAGGCGATGTGCTGGAGGATACGGATATTGGCATCGGGTCCTGGTCCGTCTCGTCATTCAGGGTTTCGGTGTCCTCGGTGTCTGACGCGTAACCTTGGGCTAGCCGGTCATCGGATGAGACATGGATTACGGTGGTTTTGTCTGAAGAAATATCAGTACATGTTCAACTGTAGTTCGATATAGTGATCGCGCACCTATCTCCTTGTTCTTGAATCGCTCCTGGGTCTTCGCTACCTTGAAGATCTCCTTCAAGAACGGCCTCTTCGCCAGGTTGCTTGGATGATCCTTGTCTCCGAAGAAGGTGGACAGCGCCTCCATCGTGATTTCCTCCAGCTTGCTGACATTGAGGCGCAAATTCCGGATGTCCGGATGCTGCTGGTCGCTGGGTTCTATGATCAACCCGAGAATGTGGTTGAGAAGGTTCACTCTCTCTGAAATGTTGCGTCAGTAGTGACACTCCAGAGGCAACGATACACTCAGCTTACCATATTTGAGAAGATGATCTGGCTCTTTGTGTCTCACCTTCTCAGTGCTGTTTAGTCCCCAAGGCTTCGGCCACCAACCGGGGGCCTTCTCATCTGCGCCCGTGTAGGGGTGCGTAGACTGTTTCTTCGGTTCCACGGCCTTTACCCACGCTTTGGCTATCAGCTTGCATGCGTTCTGCTGGCAATTTTTGAAGCGCAGATCGTAGAAGGCGCGGAGCTCCTCCTCGTTACTGATAACGATGGGTCTTTTGGGATTGACAGGAGTAGGGGGTAGTCCAATGAGGTTGTCGGTAGCGTGTCGCACCGCTGATGCCCGTGGCCGCTTCCTTGTCGGATAACGCTCATCATCCTCGAGGTCATTCAGCCTAAATGACTGCTCATATCGTCGAGCCTGCCCCCGTCGTTTGGCGGTGTCAGCGGAGTAGCGGCCCTCCGAATCGAAACCATAGTCATGTCCAGCATACGGGGGGTTCGAAGCTAAATTGGAATGATCAGTATGCTCTCATTGGGATAGTCATCAGGTCTGAGTGAGGTCGTATGGCATACCTGATTGGGAATGCAGAGACACTTCTTGCATCAATCCCTCAATGTTTACGAACTTCTCGAAAGCGACCGTTCCCGATTGAGGAGGAGCCGAATAGATCAAAGGCGTATTATCGTCCTGAACTGCTATAACGAAGTATTGCCGTCCCCGGATCCGACAATCCTCACGGAGGGCCACGTCGATTGGCTACCACAATTTCAGCATCAGTGTGTAGGTTAAACATAAGATCTCTTACCTTTGGTGGATCTCGAAGAGGCCCAACCTCTCCTAATCGTATCTGCATGCTGCTCGGATTCCAGTATTCTTGTCGGGTGGGAGTGTTTCTGGCTCCGTTGCCCATAGTCGCAAGTGTGAGCGTGACGAGTGGTGTTAGTGGAAGTATTGAAGCAGACGTGGTGATTGTGTATGTGCTGGGTCTTCAGGGAGCCAAGATAAGAATGTAGTTGGCCCAAAGGCTTGTGGACCTCCTTCCTGATGACTTGTCAGTTCAACATGTGCATGGGTAGGCTCGGAGGCTCATGGCTCTGGCGGCTTACCTGGGACCGGGATCTGCAGCGACTATGTTCTGTACTGACGTGTCTCACAGCTAGGTGGTGTGAGACAAGACTGGATCGTACAGTAATGATGCTGACTTGGGAGGGCAGTGATGGAAGGTGCAGCTTGAGGTTGCGCAAGAGAGTCCGGGTTAGGCACAGGAGAATTTGCATGGGTGTTGTACGCTGTGGCAGCTGAGACGAAGGTGGTGCGTTGAGTCCCAATATATGTGCGCGGGGTGGGCCTAGGTGGAAAGGTGTAGGATGGCCTTGGGAAGACTCCTTCGTATTGACTGGTTCAAACGAGCTTTCGGGAACGCGGTAGCGATCGAGGTGGAGAACCGGACGGGAAGGCAAAATGAGTATCGAAAGCTGGGTGTCTTCAGACGAGACAGTCTTTCTTTGTTCAAGCACGTCTGCGGGAGCGTGCTTGATTAGGAGGCTGGTCGAAGCGGATAGGATATCAAGCTGTGGGAGGAGAATGACATACAGATGGGCACACACCTGTGAACTAGACCGAGCTGGGCATGGGTATCGCCAGAACAACAAAGAACGCCAATATGATAGTCGTCAGAGCCTAATAGGCGTGTGTGCAGATTAGATTGCTGAGGAGCCTCGTTGTGGGCTCAAGCGAGATCATTGACTAGCAGTGAAGGTTGCACACGCAGGCACAGTGAACGTCCTTTTCCACTTTTGCACAGTCGTGAGACATTGGATAGTAGTCCTTGCACTTGGTTGAGGAGCCTCGTCCTGGTCTCCTTGGCAGGCCGGGCACGTTGAGGTAGATGACGCAGTAGCAGCTGCAACGGCAGTATGTAGAGAGAGTGTGTCGGTTCCCTGATATTGACCAGTTTCTAGCTCTCTCTCTCTCTCTCTCTCGCGGGCGACGCTCAGTATGGTAATGTCAATCCGACATCAACGACGACACCTTGAAACTATTAAGAGTCATGCGTGTTGCAGCTGAAGTATGAGAGTGGGCGGCTGGCCGATGGCCAATGTCACAGTCCTCACTAGTTGAAGCTGAGGGACCCCAACACGGTGATAGATGAGTAGCATGTACAAACTCGTGGTCCCCGTGGAGTAAGGACAAACGAAGCAGTGGTGGGAGGAAGTCGGATAAGTATAGTGTGTGACGGAGCTCTCAGCGGGTTTGGACATTCGTAAGAGAATTAACGACCCAGCAGCGAAAACATGACGTTGCAAGATGATGGTCCCCTTCGATCACGAAACCACCGTGGCTCCCGTTAATAATCCAGCACGGACATGGAAAAAAGGAACGGATCTTGCAGTCTGCAGATAGAAAGAGGTAAGGTCTATGGAGAAGACACAGTGTGGTTGTCGAATACTAGTCGATGGGCGGGCAAGGATTAGGCAGAGAGCTGGCGACCCCTGTCCCTCGTTTCTATGATAAGCTCAGGGTGTGAAGAGTCAAGACGTCCCCGATCAGTCGATTCGAGCATGCGGTGGTGTTCGAATGCAGCTTGGAGATGGATCATGGACCGCAGTCTGCATGGCAGCAATCAAGGGGCGCGGACTACCGTATGGGAGGGGTATGACCAAATGACATGAGGCAGAGAGGAAGATAGATGAGAAACTTTCGCTCCACAGCATTCGCAAATACCCAAAAGCCGAGGTGGTAGCGGCCGTGTGCATGGATAAATCCCCAACTGACCTGGATGCATATTCCGATGCACAGTGGGGAAGGGCACTGGTGGTAGGTACGTCGGTAAGGCATAGGCATATAGGTAGTGCTGTACTTCGTACACATGCTCCGAGACTGCCGTTGACGAGAAGTGATCTGGCGGCAATCCTACCTGTGTTGGGTGCCAATGGGGTGAAGCCATCACGAACTACACCGGGCCGTGTACGGAGTTCCTCTCGCTGGCGATTTGGATAAGAGTACCTAACTGCTGGCGCCACCGCTGGGGTCGCCTCGACCACTGCGACCAACTGGGCCTACGTGCGATGTAGGGAGCGACTTTGACACCAATGAGAAGTGGAAGCGAACAGTAATCTGGTGCAGAAAGCCGCAAAAGAAAGAAAAAACACAATGTCCATGATGTGTTCTGTGTGTGAGAGTTCACCCCGGTAGTGACAAGGGGGTGACAGGACCCTCCCAAAGTATCTCAGGGGCTGCTTTTAGTGGGCTTGAGCCTTGGTGGTATAGCGGTGGGATGCCAAAATGCACAGCGGGTTCAGGTGGGCTGTGGTTTGTGGGCCGTGGTCTGCAGGCCTTCCCGTCAATGTTCATGTTGGTCTTGGAAACGAGTCCCGAGTGTGGTTAGAATAGGGTCAATGTGGATGATTTGTTGCTTTCAAAGTTAACCTAAAGTATACAATGTCATGCCAGGACTAGCAACAGCCCTTGCTAATACATGTAGTTAGCCGCACAGTTGACTACTATGTACGTACTTCACGTATAACTAGATGCCCATACGGTAGCGAAGCTCAGTGTAGGTACCGTACCTAAAGTAGGATACCTGCAAGCTGCTCCAGCTGTCGACCTCGGAAACGAACCAATACTAATCCGTCTGAGTTGGGTATAGTTCGGCACATTCCATTAGCGCCAGCGGGCAATTGGACTGATCCGGAACTACGAGATTCCCAACGACGATCGCTGGTAACATGTCATAAACCCCGTTTGTTCCCATCTCCATCTCCATCTCCAACTCTATCTCCAACTCCGACAGATACTGCACGATACCACGATGGGCGCATTTTCATGGGCCAGGCCCACGGGTGCTCGACATCTAGTCTAGCTCAGCGGATACAAGAGCGTGGCGACCCGTGGCGCGTGGAGCTACCAGCAGCACGAGGGCAAGATACAGTATACATTACTGATCAGCAAGGGAGCCCTTGTTGGAGGTGCTCACTGCTTGGATTGGAGATGTGCTGCAGGGCGATGCTATGATACTGACGTCCCGCATGAATCGGACAAGCTGCCAACGGCTGGCACCCTGTCTCCCTGTACGTGCGTCATCAGTCTGCAATGTTGACCGCCAACGAGAGTGGTGATAACTATCAGGTGCCTACTTGACCATGCGAGTAAGCATGTATGCAATCGCGGTGGCTTGCTGATCACTGATCGCACTCCTGCCCAGTAAGTTACCTATCTAATAAGCATGCCGTTATTAGCCGCCGCGGACACTGGGTATGTATTCCACACATGGACGTCTTCTTCATCTTACCTACATATCTAGCACCAGCAAGAAGACCGATCCAGGGGCAACATTGACTTACCTTATTAGATGGAGTATTCTGAAGCGCGAATATTGCCAAGAGCTGTCAGCACTGTGACACTGACAGCACCGGCTTCACTTGCACCTCCAGATTGGAGTCTTGAGTCAATAACCCCGCCATCTACTGGTCACGATGTTACCCCAAACCCTTGACCATGCGGAAGGCTTCTACGCCAAGCCTGGGGCTGTTCGGAGGTCGACTGGACTCGAGTCACTCGACTGGAAGGAAGGAGAGAAAAGCAACGAGATGCACGGGCATCACTATCACTGCACCAGGAGTGATTCTCCTTGTCCACGACAACGTTGAAAGGCGGGAGGGCAAGTCGGAACCAGCCGTGTCCGTATGAGATGTCCCGGCCCTTCCCAAGTCTGGAATATCTCGAGCCACTCTTGACCCCCACGCCGCAGCTGAAGACCGGGGTCCCCCGTCCTGGCAGATTGGTGAACCAGAGTCACAAAGGTCTGAACCATGCTCTCCCGATGCCCGTCGTTCGGCCCGCTAGACCTTCGCCTCCTGAGCCGAAGGTCATATCATGGGTGGGATTCGAGATTCCACCACCGCAGGAGATGCGCAACGCCTCTCGAAAAAGGCAGTTCCTCCCTCGTGGTCGATACCACAGCATCCAATATTCTGGCCATGTCATAGGCGCCTTGCTCTTGAATGGTTGTCATCTGGTCTCACTTACCAGGATTGGACTCGGTGGTGCCGCCTACACGCTCAGCAAGCTGTTGTTGGTTGCTGCTACTAAGTTGTCGGGTCTACCCTCTCTAAGCAAGGCACGGTGGCTGGAGATGTGCCTTTGCCTTTGCCCCTGCGTAGAGCCCATCACCATGTTACTGGAGCTGCCCTCGTCTCTTCCCGACCTAGCGACTTGCTCTAGTCCACCACGGATGTAATTCCAAGTAGCATTACTTCATACGCGCTCTACAAGGTACGGCCACGCCATGAGGTCCTCGTCCGCGATGATCTACCGTGCGACTCGGCGCCCCCACGCAACCGGTTTCCCTCGAGGGCGGGAGCCAAGTCCGTCTACTACCTACATATAGCAGCGATGGAAACGCCTTCTTCCTTTCAACAGTCAAGCTGGCTGCGCCGTTCGGGTCCATATTGACGTGTGTTATGGTTCTCATGGGACCCCTGCGGCATATGTCGAGCGTCTCGTGATACAATATGGTGAGTGACTTCTCAGCATCTACCACTCGGTCCCGAACGGTATGTGTACATGCACCAGATGAGGAAGCGCCGCTGTACGAATCGCAGCCTGAGAACCCCAACCAGCGCAACAGGGTGAACTGCGTCTGTCAGTGGCCATGGTGTCCAACTCGGGGTACCAAAGCGGTTAGAGATCCCCGTCGTTTGGGCAAGACTCTCATCTTTATTGACAGCTGGAGGCTCTCATTCGTCGGAATCCACCCCCTTAACTGACCAGAATATACCTCGGAGCTAAGCCGACTTGGCGTTGGTGAAGTCGTAACCAACAGCGACCCATGGACCATCACACCTGGATAAGCGGACATGGCCACACAGCAACCACTGTTGTACGGTGACTAACTGGGCGTCAGCGTAATGCACCCGGCCTCATTAAGCTCTGAGGTTCTCATCAGGCAAGCGATGCCAGAAAAGCACCAATGCGAATGTTGTAACCCCCTCCCTACCCTGGGCGTCCTTTAAGCACACCCTGGCCATAAAACGCTAATCCAGTCACACATGTCCACGATGGACCGAAGATAGGGAAATATCTCCGACGTCTCTACTGCAGTCGTACCAAGCACCCGGATATCACAGGGGTAATCACATTTACGATCCCGATACCTCACAGATACCTGCATTTTATGTCCCCTGTCACGCTACCACAATATGGTGAGAGCCAGCCTATGGCGATTGGGGAGACCGGGCCAGTCATGGTCTTAGGAGCCTTGTTCCGACACCTTTCACTACACAGTATCACAAGTCAAAGCAGATCCGTCGATCCCAGATCAGCAGGGGCAATTCCCTGGTGGGCGTTGCTGTCAAGCTCGGAACCACGCGGCAAGCTGCCAGGATCGTTGAGCGGTCATCACCCGAAGAAGATCCTTCTGCCAGTTGCTTGATGTTCATGATGGCTCAGGGGGGTTTTTCCACTCTGGGACAGCTAGGCAATGGGCGAGTACCTGTCGTGCCCTGCTGCCTACAAGCTCCCAACAATTCCCAATGGGGGCATTGGAGCACCGCCGTCCATTGACGTCCGAACCCCCTCACTCTCTCGCTGCTTGACATTACACAGCATGACAGCTGCATGAGTCTACCGACGACGCCTCGCGCTTGGTCCGTTTTCGATTCTGCCTGCATAATCGACTGTCTTAGATGGATGCCGGCGCGGTTGCATTCAGCAACCTCTCGGCGGAGCCAGACCTGCTGCGATGCCTGGGTAATCAGGAGAAGGCAACAATATGCGATACGAATGGGACGCCACCGCCCAACCCTTCTCGCCAGGCCACGAGTCGAAACGCAGGTTTATCCGAGGGGCCGTGTGACAGCAGCTCCCACGATGACTCGCATTCTCTCATGTGAATACACCGTTTGAGGGTATGACGGGCTGAACTAGAGACGGGTGATCGCGGCTCTTAGCGATCGCCCAAAGACGCTGTGGCATGTAAGACTCGTGCTCTGTCGACCACCTCGGGGGCGTATTGGGCTCTTCCTCTTCATAGCGACGGAGAGTCTCACCCGTCGTCAGCAGCCCGCTGCCCATCGCCATCATTCCCAATACTAATCAACCTCCAAGACTCTCATTCGTCCCCGCATTCCGAACCACGTCGTGGCGTCCGTCAATCGTCCATGTATATGTAGTAAGACGGGCCAAAAAAAGGCACAAATTCGAACCGGGCCAGCCAACCATGTTGCACTAAAGGCAGCATGGCGCACAGTCACATCCGCACACCACACACGCTACCTGCACACAATCATAGCCATAGCGCAACGTGGCTAGACAGACCGCCTGGAGCCTTCTTAGACACGCATGTCCCATACAGAACCTCCGCCCATGTTGCTGCTCCGAAGTGTGTAGCGCAACGCAGGCCGAAAGCCCGAGGCTTCGTGTGAGAGAGACACTTGACAACGCACCAGGAGGAAGCTTATGCATCCAACACAAGGTCGAGGGCCAGGACAAGGCATCGACACTTCTCTGCGCGACCGAAACACAGCGTTAGCGTAGCACGACGGGTTGTTCTTGCTCGTGTCTATCTTGAACCGAGCTAGCTAGCTGTCTGCCTTCCCACATCTGAAGGCGTAGGTGATACAAATCAATACCTACATACCTGAAGCACGTATACACGAACATCTCAAGGACAATACACACGGCATGCAAGCGACGAACCACAAGCCCCAACATGCACACACAAGAAAGGCGCCGCCGCTCTCTCCACAGCACTGTACATATGCAACACACCCGTATATAGCTCGTAGCAGTAGCATCAATAGTTTCGATCCCGGGCGCCAGCGACGGCGTCGGCGCGAACGCCAGATCTTGTGTGCGATGGTTATGTGACAGCCGACAACAACCCCAACTGAGCCTCAACTGACGCAGCTACGTACCCCTTGACAACCTCATCCCAAACGCCCATCTCATGCGACATGCTGTCCAAGTAGACATGCTGTCCCAAGTAGACATGCTGTCCCAAGTAGACATGCTGTCCAAGTAGACACCACTCACTCACTGCCACCCGTAACTCGCCATACTAGAGTCGAGTCGAGCCGAGCTCTGGTGAACATGGAACAAAACACTGCAGCAGTACCGTAGTACACTCCCCGACCAGAAGTCTTCGAGCCCACTTTTCGAGCAGCCCTACACGCCTACACCCTCCAACTTTCAGCATTCACCACGCACCCATCTCTCACTGTAATAATATGAAAAAAACTACATTGTATAAGCCATTCAATAGTGTGTGTACCAACCACCTGCCCTTTTCACTGCGGCGATTCGGTTGCCGAGAGATTCGACGAGAACGCGTACATCCTCAGGATCGATCTCTGACCACGGCCTTTCGATTAACTGTCTGGCATATGCCTCGTGGGCAATATTAGCCTTCAAATCAGCGAAACCAGGCTCGATTCTCTGTATCTGTTTCTTTAGAAGTGCCCAAACGTGCTCGATCGGGTTCAAATCAGGGCTGTGAGCAGGCCAGTCGATCGTTCAGATGCCGTGCTCCTCTAGCCACTCTGGAGTGCCTCCAAATCGATGGATGCGAGCGTTATCTTGCATAAAAGGATCCCCAGCCTCGTAGAACAGAAGGAGCCCTTTCTCAAGGACGTCTTGATATGAAGCTGAAGATACTCCTCCGCGAGGAGCATCCTCATCGGGCTCGCAGAAGATGATTTTGCCTAGACCACCTTCTCCGCCGCGTAACCAGATCAAGGCCCAACACATAATGGAGATACGGGGTCTCTCATGGCTCCGAGGGTTCACGAGATCCTGCCTGTAACGTTCAGAAGAGAGGCGGATGACCCAATCGCCCGGATTATCGGATGAATTCTGGACCATGACTTTGTCTGAGAAGAGCGTTCGCATCAGCTCCTCCAGAGCCTCCGGGGAGTCGTATTTATTGCAAAAAGCGAGCCTCTCTCGTGCGTCATCTTCCGGAAGCTTGATCCGCTTCGCCGCCTTCTACTTGCGAAGCCCGTGAGTGCGAAGAACGCGCTTGATAGTGGTATAGGAGCTGAGGACCCTGCTCTCCTTCTTGAGCTCTCTGTAGGTGGCCCTGGGGTACTTTCGTGCTATTTTAATTAGCTGAGCTTCTTCGTGCTTGTTTAGAGGCCTTGTGGCTCCCTCTCGAGGTCGAGAGACCATGGTGTTATGCTCTCTAGTAGTGTTGATAATGTCGGTCACGGTTTGAGGCCAATCCAGATGGAACGCGCTCGCGACATCGTCGCGCCTTGCGCCTGCCGCCCTGGCAGCCACAATAGCTGCACGAATTTCGAAAGTAAATTCCTGGTTTGACCCGCGATTTGCGGTCAGAATTGTATCAACCTTTTGTAAATCTATTGTTTTGGTGTTGAGTAAATAAAAGGTGAAGAAGGAAGGGGGTCGCGAGCGCGTAGACGCGTTTTGAAACTAGCGTGGTGGATGCTCGGAGACTTTTGGAGGGTCAGTGTAGCACGTTGACGTACCTACCTACGTTTCTTCTCTCTCTCCATGGATCGACCGGATTTTTTTCTTCCTACCACGCCATGTAAGTACCAAGGCCCATGAATGCATCATGCGCCGACATATGTAATCGATCGAGCCCAGGTAGGTAGACACACCCTGCTTTCAGATCCGACTCGGACGAGCCAGCCGCCATGGCGCACACGGAGTAAATTGTAGCTGAGGCATGACTTACCGAGCTGGGGCGCCGTGTTACCCAGCCGACATTGCTTGTTGCAGGTATCAACCTAGTACTCGCTACTCAAGAGAAAGATATGTATGTAGAGTATGCTCTAGTTGGATCATCGACGGTGAGTAGTGCACTGGGTCTTTGTCAACCTCCAGTTTTCGCTGTGCTATTTATTACTTCTATCAACGTGCGGGAAAATGCGCTTTGTACAGGCCACAGATGGCTACTCGAAACAAAACAAGCCACTTTTTTCAGAGAACTCCGCACTCCGTTGCTCCGTCTAATACAGCCTTCATCTTTCCAGCGCGTTTTGACTGACCTGGGACCTCGGACAGGTCAGGTCCACAGTCGACCTACTCCGTGTCGAGACCAGCCTGCTTGACTAAGCCGTAGAACACGCCCTTTTTCTTGAGAAGTGCCTGAGGTGTGTCGAATTCGACCACTTCGCCCTTGTCGAGGACCACTACTCTATCACTGTCAAGGATGGTGTTGATACGGTGAGCAACAGTGATGATGGTGCGGTGTGAGAACAGGTCGGACCGCAGCGTGGTCTGCAGCATGGCGTCTGTCTCCACGTCCACGGCTGCAGTCGCCTCATCCAGGACTAGGATGTTGGATGGTGTAAGCATAGCACGAGCTAGGGAGATCAATTGGCGTTGACCTGAAGAAAGGTTGGATCCTGGGAAGAACAATGTGTTAGCTGATATGTAAACACAATCAATAGATCGATAATAGGTATTCAAGTTGATCTGCGGCTGCATTTTCGTTGAGATGCGTGTGCCAATGACGACGTAGAGTATACGTGTAGATTGGAGAGGCAAACTGGGAGAGCAGGGGCACAAGTCGACGATGAAAATTTGACATGCTGAAATTGGACTCGCTCGCTGCTGTGTACCATAACACGATCTTGCGGGTACCCGAAGATACGATGACGATGACGATAACGATGACCAGAAGAACATAGTAAGCCGAGACAAAGCGGAAATATTCGACTTACCTCCTTCGTTGATCCTAGCCTCAAGGCCACCGTCCATGTTTGACACATGCTCCTTCAGTCTCGCGTGGTCTGCGTGCGCAATTGGATTAGCCTGGGTTAAGAAGGGGGGTGGCGAGTGGTCTGGAAAGAGTTACGCAAGAGCATGTGCCCTTTCCGTCTTGCAGTGTAGTGAAGGAGGGTGGGACGTGTGTAACGCTTACCTAGCACACTCCATAGCTCTGTGTCATCGTGGACATGGCCGGGATCCAGATTATCCCGAACTGTGCCTTCGAAAAGAGCCGCGTCCTGAGGGATTATAGCGAGGCGCCTTCGCAAATCCAGCAACCCAATTGTGGAGGTGTTCAGATTGTCGATACTGATGTCTCCGGTATCAGGCTCTATCAAGCGAAACAGGGCCAACGTCAGGGAGGATTTCCCCGCCCCGGTCCGCCCGACCACACCAATCTTCTCATGCGATTTAATGTCCAGGTTGATGTTTTTCAGAACCAGATCCAAGCCAGCGCGGTAGCGGGTGCTGTAGTTGTGGAACTGTACCGCACCGTTCGCGGGCCAGGCAACCGGGGGTCTGTGTCGGTGAATGATTTCAGGAGCTTCACTTGGCAAGCGAGCATACTCCAGCACTCGTTCCACGGATACGATGTTTGTCTCCACCTCGACGGTCTGGCGAACAATCCAGTTGAGTGATGTCGTGATCTGTAGAGCGTATGACATGGCCAATCCCACCATGCCGGCACTCAAACCACTGTGGTTCGTAACTGAGATGATGGCGAATCCTGCAGCTCCGAGGATGATGACGGCCCCAAGAAACTCTAGACGGATAGCCAACCATCTATTGGCGCTGATGGATGGGAAGTAAGCCCTCAGGTTCGAATCAACACGCCACTCGTTTTCGAGCTCAAACCTCTCCTGCTGCCGGTATGCCCGAATGGTGCTGATACCGCCCAATGACTCCTGGAAATGAGCATAGATTGGACTGCGGCTGACGCTGTCCAATCGTTTGAGTTCTCGTGACGTCCGAAGGTAGTATCGCTGGACCCAATAATACACTGCACTCAATGGGACAATTAAAGCGACGAAAATTGGAGTGCCGACTGAGATAACAACCAGTGTGAAAGCGGAGCGTGCAAAGTTCACGAAGAGCATATTGAATGTCCTGGCCAAGACTTCATCAAGCTTGTACACGTCGCTCGAGAATCGATTGAGGATTCTTCCGGCTGGTGTTGTGTCGAAGAACGACATAGGGGACCGAAATATAGCGGTTGCCATTCTTTCGTGTAGCTTCCTCGAGGCTTCGATGGAGCAGAAAATCCACAGAATCAAAGTCTGCACAACCGTCAAGGCGGCGGATCCAATACCAAAAGCGAAGTAGATGCCAAGGTATTTCCCAACCTCTGGATTGCCTCCCGCCTCGCTGTTCCTCTCTGCCCAGTTCTTGAGCCACACACTGCCGCCAATCTGGGCAGTCTGGGCCGCAACCAGGGTAAACAGGTAGATACTGACAGCTCCGAGGTTGCTGGTCTTGGCATATTCGGCGTAGACATTCCACTTGACCTTGCCTTGTTCCGAGTGTTCTTTGGTCTGTCTGGTCTTGGCGCTAGGATCCTCCTCATCGGTCAGTTTGCCTCGGGGCCCCCTAAAGCTAGCAGCACTGGCACGCCTCAGTGTCGACATGCTGCCCGCCCGCTTCTGCCCGCCCGAAGACGGTCCGGTCCTGATGAGAGCCAGCTCGGCGAGGCCCTCTTGAGCCTCCTCCATCTCTTCTTTATCTTGGCTGCGATCCGGCTCAGTGTAGCTCGACGTTTCGCTTCCTGATCCTTCAGGACTGGGAGACGAGGATGCTGGACCAGACTCCTGTCCGGAGCTCTTGATAAGATCCGAAATCCCTCCCTTCATTGCCATCAGCTGGCGGAAAGTTCCGCTTTCAACGATCTCACCGTCCTTAAGTTGGCAGATATAATCCGCGTCTGTCAAAACCGAGATAGCGTTGGTGGCAAGGATTCGGCACTTGGAGCTCAGTAGACCTTTCGGCCCCAACACGTTCTCGATGATGTGCCTCCCGACGTGAGAATCGACCGCAGACAAGCAATCGTCAAGTAGGTAGATGTCGGCTCGGGCGTACACAGCCCGCGCGAGAGCAACTCGAGCCTTTTGACCACCACTCAAGGAAATACCCCTTTCGCCAACCACAGTTTCGTCGCCGTCCGGTAGCTGTGCGAAATCATCAACTAGCGCACTTGCCTTGACTGTCTTTTCGTAGAAATTCGAGTCATACCGATGCCCGAAAATGATGTTCTCCTTTACGGTTGCATTCATGATCCATGGTTGCTGAGCCACATATGCGACGTTCCCGTTAACCTGGACACTTCCTTCTACCTTCCATAGGTCGCCGAGAATGCTCTGTAGCAGCGAGGATTTACCTTGACCGACTCTACCCACGACGCACGTAAGCTCTCCTTTGTGAGCAGTGAAGTCGATGCCTTTGAGAACATTCTTTGGCTCGTGCCGGTTCCATGAGAATGTTCCGTTGCGGATGACAACCACTTCGTCTCCAACTTCTTCGGCTGCAGGGCCGATGGTAATTGCGTCGGACTGTACTTCTTCGGCGGCAAGGTATTCCGTCAGGCGGCCGACGGCAACACTTGCTTCGATGATTGACGTGATGACCATGGGCAAGACAGCAAGCGGGAAAGTGAGCAGGTTGAACAGTGCCAGTGCCGGAAAAACTATCTCCGTTGACAGTGGAACATCGTGTGTCCACACGAAAATAGCAAAAGTCGAGCACGACACCAGGAATGGTGTTGTAGACCAAGTGAAGTTGGCGAAGGCTTGTCCGGCACCGATCTTGCGCAGATTCTTCAGCTCGAGGTCGTTTCTGACATAGTTGAGCTTATTCATGAAGGCTGTGCTCCAAGCATAGAGCTTGATGCTTTTCATGTTGTTGACAATCTCTGCTATGAGACGACTCCTCGAATCCTTGTTCTTCATTTGCTGTTTCTGCAGACGCTTCATGAGCTTTGCGATGAAACCGTTAATGGGAATCATGACAAGCATCACACCAACTCCAGAGAGCATAGACCAACCAACAAGCTGATACAGTGAGATCATGCAGATGGTGATTTGGAATGGGGCAGACCAAAGTTGTTGGGCGAACTGCGTCAAGTCCTGGAGACGTTGCGCATCAACAGCCATGTAGTTGACGATGTCACCCGTCGTTTTTGTCGCTCTGCCTTCGTTCGAGAGCTTCAACGACTTCTTGTAAATGGCTGATGCCAAGCCTGACTTGATATGCATGCCTGTTACAAAGGCCAGTTGGAAGTATTGGTGCTTTACGGTTATAAATATCAGCACGTCATGATTACCAAGGTACCACGGGAGGTCTCATAACGGTGTACTTACGATCATGCTAGTTTGCAACAAGGCCACGGCGAACATGGCAATCGCAATAGCAGCGCCCTTGACTGGAGGTTGTGGCTCTTTGCCCTTACCGTAGGAATCCACGAAGCTGATGAGGTAGCGTAGCAGTTGCGGCTGCGCAAAAGCCGCCAAGTCGTTGATGATCTTGAAGAGCGTGGCAACTGAGTAAGGCCCACCATATGATTTGAACATGGCAATCCATAAGGAAGGCTTTTTCCTGTGCTCCAACTCGTATTGCCATGCCTTTTCGAACTGATCTCCTGTGGTAGACGTCTTGTCGGCTGGGGCAAGTCCCCATAGGTCCTGTTCGGCGAGGAACTTTTTGTATCCAAACTTCATCATGGGAGTCATCCATGAGAAGGTGAGGCGGGAGAAAATCGTCGCATATTCGACAGGGCATTCCTCCCCTTCATCATCCACCAGAGCTCCATATGCACTTGCTCTCTTGGGCCAAAGCCATTCTAGGAGAAACTCAATCGTCGAGAGACCGAAGCCAATGGTGTATGCCACAAAGTACGGAATATTCTTTTCGTATATCTGCTGAGAGACCAAAGATCGAAGCTTGACAGCATATGCGATCAATAGAAGCAGCCAATAGAACAAAACCACGCCATTGGCATTCCTCATGCGGGAATGTTCAAGCCATTGTATCGTAAAGATCACACCGAGCGATAGGAGCGTCAGAAGTGTTGTCAGGAATCGAAAATCGCCGAACCATATCCCGGGGAGGTTGACAATCTGGATAGCAAGCTGGACAGCGATATCGGCGGCAATGAGGACGAGTAGAGACTGCAAATACAGGTTAGCATCACTTGGCCTCATATACGAGAATTCGCAGCAGGAGCTGTTTGCTCATACCTGTTTCGTCCAAAAGTGCCAATCTTTGGATATCTCTGCCGGCTTGTGTCTTCGTAGAACGTACCATATTGCCAGAGCTCCGCAGACGATGCCGAAGACAGCCACAGTGCAAACCCACACATCGAGGAAGCATGGCGTGAAGTCGTACCGAAAAGGGCTCAGGGGCCCCCAGCCCTCTTCGTTACCGCATAGTGGCTGTTTGAAGTACTTTGTCGCAGTGAGGTAGCCATGGCCCAGCTCGAAGGGCGGCCGGTAGCCCGTGAAGGACCCGGTCGACTGGAGGACCTGCTGGAGTTGGTCGCCGAACCGCATGACCGTGTTAGCGGGAATGGGTGATGCGACAGATCATAATATGTCCCAAGGGATTGCGCGATTGGGGGCTTCAGTCACGGAAGAAAGAAGAGAAGGGACGAAATTAGTAATATGTGCAGACGGACGCGCAGACGTGATGATGTCGTTGGGGATTTTCTAGTGGAGGGTAAGCTGAGGTCCATGGTATTCCACACGAGCGCCAGGCGTTTGTAAGCTGCGCCAGCTGCGCCAGCTGCGTACCTACCTACCTGGTATCCACCCTCTGACAGTGAGGAGACGCGCCTGTTCCAATAGCGCTTGTTGCCACGAACTCTGACCATGCCAGCCAGTGGGTTCAGTCCCGACTAGCCGGCTGCAGGCGCCTGATGCCCGCCGTTGCATCCGTAACCCCACCGCCCAGATGCGCTTGTGCTGCTCGCTGCTCACCAAGCTTTCCCTTATCGTGGTTTATCGTTGCCCGACATGACGGAGCTCGGAGCTGCACTGTACTTGGCTTCCGACGAGCCAAGCCCTTGGGCCGCAGGTACGGTGTAAGTGAGGTTCTCTCTGGCACTGTACACACCGGAGTTAGGCCCCGCCCCGTCCCGCCATCGACCCCCGCGCCGTTTCTCCAGTTGCATCACCACCTCCACCTGCGGGCACTCCATTGAAGTGCATGTTGACATGTCCGACTTGGAGCTCTCGATCACGAACGGCTCTTCAACTTCCCACGCATCTCGCCTCGTCCAACATACTTACAACCCCTGACTGCTATACGTTACAGGGGCTGGCCTGCGGCTGTGATCATATTCGCGTCATCACCGGGACTAAAGAGATTACTCTAGGGACCACTGGATGGGATCACCACCGCGAAGCTGCAGGTGCTCATCCCACTACGAATTCCTTTCCTGAGGCCAGGTCCATGCCTCCGCCCACCATCTCGCCCATCGACGGACCGTCCGACTCTTTCCTGGCTTCGTCAAAGCGCAAGTCAACTGGAGCTGCCGCGTCCGACCACAAGCGTGCTAAGCTTACCGATCCGTTCGATCGAGAAGCCGCCAGGATGAGTAAGGTGCTCGGGACGCAATCTCGACCGGCGTTCCAACCGAACCACGGCGCAAAGAAACTGATCATCAGGAACCTCCGCACCGCTTCGCGAGCAGCCGAGCTCGAAAAGTACTACGATAACTCGAGGAAGGAGTTGGTGGACGCGCTCCATACCATCTTCAAACAAAAGCCGCCCCGACAACCACTTGAGAAGCTTTACAGAGGCGTTGAGGATATCTGTCGACATGGAGAGGGCGATGACCTCCACGACATGCTGCGGAGAGAATGTCAATCGTACTTGACTGGTCCTGTGTACAAGTCCGTCACAGAAGAGTGTGCTTCCTCCAAAATAAACGCATTGAAATGCCTCCTCAAGTACTGGGGCATCTGGAATGGCCAGTTGGTACGTCATCAGACCCCTCAAGCGGTCGAATTTTCTTCTTTGCCTGCCAGACTAACCTCTCATCAGAGAACTATTCGTTCGATATTCAGTTTTCTCGATCGATCGTACCTACTCGGCAGTCGGGGTCTCGAACAAATCAACGATATGGGCATCACACTGTTCAGGGGAATGGCCTACAAGCCTCCAACCGTTTCTAACAGCAGTGCGGTCATGAGATCGATAGGTGGCATATTGGAGTTGATCGAGTACGATCGAAGAGGAGACAGTCGGTTCGATGCTACCTTGCTACGCGACTCCATATCAATGTTGCACATCATCAACTCATACAACGATTCCTTCGAGGGGCGCTTCTTGAAATCATCTAGTGCATATTTCAAGGATTTTGCCGAAGAGCAGAGCACAGCGTCTCTAAAGTCGTATATCGCTGCGTGCGAAACCCTCCTGAGCCGGGAAGATCACCGTTGCAACACCTACAACTTCGACAGTACAACAAAGCGGCAGCTGTTGAATGAGGCGCATTCGACACTGATAGACAATTACTCGGAGAAGCTACTTGACAGCGGAAGCATTGGGAGGATCATAGATGAGAACGCAGTCGATCCCATGAAAGCACTTTACGATCTTCTAAGATTGTCGAATCTCCAGCAGAGACTGAAAGGGCCGTGGGAAGAATACATCAAAGGGGCAGGCTCGGAAATCGTCAACGATACCGTCAGGGGAGACGAGATGGTAGTTCGACTGCTTGAGTTCAGAAGAGCCTTGGACGTCATGGTTCGGGATGCCTTCAACAAGAACGACGAATTTCACCATGGTCTAAGGCAGGCTTTTGACAGCTTCATCAACGACAAGAAAGTCCTATCTTCGTGGAAGACAGGCACCTCCAAGGTTGGCGAGATGATTGCGAAGTACATCGATATGCTCCTCCGGGGTGGTCTCAAGACACTGCCGAAGTCGCTGATGTCTGACGTCAAAGACCGGGTCGATGCCGAAAAGAGTGGACAAGCGAGTACAGGCGACGAAGATGCTGAGTTGGACCGTCAGCTGGACCAGGCGCTCGAATTGTTCAGGTTTATTGAAGGTAAAGATGTCTTCGAGGCTTTCTACAAACAGGACTTGGCCCGAAGACTCCTCATGGGACGCAGCGCGAGCGCGGATGCCGAGAGGAGCATGCTTGCAAAACTTAAGAGCGAATGCGGCTCGAACTTTACCCACAACCTCGAGCAAATGTTCAAGGATCAGCAAATTGGCCGTGACGAGATGGCCTCATACAAAGCTTGGCGCGAGGGAACTGGACGTGATAAGAGCAGTCTGGATCTGGCCGTGAACATCCTATCTGCGGCTGCTTGGCCAACGTATCCGGATACCCAGATAACCCTACCCGATGAGGTCGCATCACAGCTAGAGCAGTTTGATGCGTATTATGTTAACAAGTATACGGGTAGACGGCTCACGTGGAAGCATTCTCTTGCCCACTGCGTTGTCAAAGCACGTTTCAACAAGGCTCCGAAGGAGCTGCTTGTCAGCGCGTACCAGGCCGTCGTGTTGACTCTGTTCAACCAGGTTGACGACCAACCAGATGGGTTCCTTGCCTACCAGCAGATTGCTGAGTGTTCTGGCCTCAGCGGACCGGATCTTGATCGAACTCTGCAGTCACTAGCCTGTGGAAAAGTGCGCGTTCTCACAAAGCATCCGAAGGGAAGAGATGTCAAGCCCACAGATACGTTTACTGTCAACAAGGCTTTTGCCGATCCCAAATACCGTGTCAAGATCAACCAGATCCAACTCAAGGAGACCAAGGAAGAGAACCAGGAGACGCATAAGAAGGTCGCCCAGGACAGACAGTTCGAAACGCAAGCTGCAATTGTTAGGATCATGAAGAGCCGCAAGACGTTGACTCATGCCAATCTCGTTGCCGAGGTCATCAACCAGACGAAGAAGCGTGGTGCCGTCGATACCTCGGAGATCAAGAAGAACATCGAGAAGTAAGTCTGCCAATTCGACCCCCCGCCAGGAGGTCGAAATTATCATTGCATGATCACATCGCATGAGCCATTGTTGCAGAAAACCTACTAACTTTTACTAGACTGATCGAAAAGGAATATCTTGAACGGGACGGAAACTCCTACTCGTACCTTGCATAGAGTATATGTGCTCTTTGGGAAGGGCTTGTCAAGGTATAGATTAGGAAGCAAAGTTGTAAGCTTCGTGGGTCTGGAATTGCTATCTTTGTATACAGCAGCTACCTCCTGTCCACATGAAGAGACTGTGGATGATGCCTAACAGGCAAGTCATGCACGACTGCGGTGAAGTCTATCAAGAAACCATCTCGCAATGACTGTGCGCGGCTGCTTGGACTCTTGTTTGTAGCAGGCAGCTTGCTTACCTACCAGAGATGTTATGTGAGCAGGCTCTTCTCTCATCCTAGTAGATAGGTATACAAGAGAAGCGATGATGGCTGTTCGGGCTGAGATGATCTTGTCATCTTCGGCTTCTACTCTGTCTCTCCGGCCACTTCTCCCAGGCGTGCCTCAACTTCGAACACCCGCGAATATTCAGCCGAGTCTTGCCCGGCTACTATCTCCTTCTCACCCGCGGTCATGGGAGATGCGAGGCGTGGAGGCTTTGGCGTGTGGTGCGAAGTCTGTAGGGAATCCGGATGCTGCGGGTGAGGAGGAGTAGGAGGAGGAGTAGGAGGAGGAGTAGGAAGAGGAGGAGGAGTAGGTGCTCAGATAGGTATGCGTGGTATACACTGCGTCCAATGTGTAATGGGGGAATAAGGGGTTGGCGTACTAAAGCGGGTAGTTACTACGGTCAATGGCAATGAGGATTGTGCGCACTTGATGCAGGGGAACGGGGGCAGGAGTTGTAGTGGTATGTATTGCTTTACAGAAAATTTCTGTCGCAAACACAATGGCACGCTGGTTAGTGGTGCATACAGCGTTGAGGGAAGAAGGGCGGCGAGGGCCGCGAGGTCGTGACCTAAGACGGTAATGGAAAAGAAGAGTAGGAGAAGAGGATGGGCGAAAGAGAGACCAGAGGTTCAAGTTGGACTCCTGACCGTGCCACAAATATATTTTTCGGGTTTTAACCACTTTACATTCTCTTTTATACCAGCTATATCACGAATATACTACACTTTGCTTACGGCTCTATCTTCTCCTCCCCGTCGTAAAACCCAGTCGACCAGACCACCAAGCGTCCCGCCTTCTTGTCATCATCAGTGAACAATCCATTCCACGCACTCCACACCTCCTTTAATTCGACGCGGTGTCGACCCCCGGGACCCGACCAGTTGAAATACTCGCGCAGCGCCGGCTCGAGGCCCTCGAACCCGACGATATACCGCGCCATGTCCTCGCCGGGCGCGTCGCGCGGCCACAGCTCCTGCTTCAGGAACCCGATCTTGTCAGCGTAGAAGCGGCGCGTCTCATCCATGTAGGACGCGCGCTCGACGGACCCGGGCTCGGTGCCGACGGGCGGCTCGCAGGTGAGCGCGCGCGCCCGCAGCGCCGGGTACACGAGGTGCGAGCGCCAGGGCGTCGCATGGCACGGCGTCAGGAAGAGCGCGAAGAGCTCCTTGGGCAGTGTGTCGTCGGTGGCGTTGGCGGGGCGCCGCAGGGCCAGGTGGTCTGGATAGATGGTCTCGAACTCGCTGCGCAGGTAGCTCATCACCTGGATAGGGGCTGCGGCGTGGAACCATGACAGGTAGCCGCCGATGACGATGTTGACGAGGAGACTGGCCGCGAGCAGGGGCTTGCGCTTCCACGCGAGGGCTGACGGGGGGCAGGTTGCGGCGGCGGCGTTCGTGGCGGTTGTGAAGAACGAGGTTATGTGTGGTGCGGCGAGTATGTGGAGGGCTGGCAGTAGGGGTGTGATGAAGCGGACCTCCTTGTGGGACACGAACGATAGAGACGCTATGGTTGTCAGGACGATGAAGGTCAATGCTTTCAGGGCGTTTGAGGTGGCGACTGGCCATCCGGATGTTTCTGCGTCCAGTGATTTGTAGAGGCCGTATAGAACAAAGGGGGTCATGGTGGTACAGAGGAGAGGGATGCCCTGCGAAAGGTAGTAGTGCCAGTCATTCTGTCCATAGAAGACGGCGAGGTCCTGGGCAACGTTGAAGTGCAGCCATGCGAAAGGAGGGAATGTCCAGTTTCCGAAGTACTGACGGTCAACTAAGAGTGACACGCCCAAGGCGAAGGATCTGCGCAAGTCAGGTCACTGTATTCGTGGATGTAATGGCTTGACCTACCCGCAAAGCATGGCCTCCCTAAGGAGGATCAGGAACACTCTTTGAGTGAGTGGTGACTTCCCGGAAAGAGTAGCTCGGGTCAGCACAAGCGTACCAATGGCCAGCCAGATGAGGGCATTCGTCGGACGCAGAAGCACTGCGAACGCAGCCAGCACTATAGAGTACCGTAAGCTAGTAATGAGATGTCAGTAAATGAGCTCAAGCAAGAGGTCCTTCACTGGTATTGATTGGGA
The DNA here is from genome assembly GCA_963556695.1 of Anthostomella pinea. Taxonomy (NCBI): domain Eukaryota; kingdom Fungi; phylum Ascomycota; class Sordariomycetes; order Xylariales; family Xylariaceae; genus Anthostomella; species Anthostomella pinea. Next base: position 1,280,002 of record CAUWAG010000008.1, on the reverse strand, counting down.
CATACCTGTTGATCTGACCCCATGTCTGGAACAGAGCAGGTGGCGATTGTGTGGAATCGTCTTTCTCATCGGCCTCCACGCCAAGCAACTCCCATGGCCAATAGTAGAGGGCCATAGCTGTCAGCGTCGTCTCGAAGCAGTTTGAAAACGTCCTCGTCGACGTATACCATTGCCAGGGATTCAGCAGCGTCATCACAAGCTGTGCCACCACATCAGCATGGTGCTAGCAGACGCACTCGACGGTCAAGTTCACTTACGACAGACCAGGCAGCAGCACTGCTCGAACCGAACAGCTTCTCGGCCAGTCTCCAGGTATACCAATCGCTCAAGGCAGCAAAGCCGGTCTGCATGGCCTTGGGCGCAAGGAGAATCCATTGGGTCTTGATCACGGGGACGGAATACGACGCCCAGAAGTTATCCACGACAAAGTAGCTCAGAGCGAACAGTGCAGGGTGTATCGATGAACGAAGCTTGTGTCGCCATTCCTATCGATGGTCAGCGAAGGTGTTATGAGCATATGTATGAGCATATAGCGAGTACAGGTTAGAACAATCGAGAGTAAATGCAGCACACCACATACCCAAGTCAACCATGCGCCGCTGTTTTCTCCAAATATCATCTGCCATGCTGGCTCGAGGGCCTGGAAGTACTCGTCTGGCTGGAAGAAGGTGCGTACACAGAGGGCGTTGACGACACGAAAGGCGAAGATAGCCGTGAGGACCTCTCGCGCCTGGGTGGCGACCAGAGCAGCCATGTCATTGCGGTTCGAGGGACGCAGTGTCTCAACCCCCTTTTCTTTCGGACTGGGCGTCTTCTGCGTCTTCTCGCTGGGCTTCTTTTTGGGAGCCATGTTCAACCACTACGTGACCCTTTTACTGGTTCTCAGTTCGGAGGGTCATGTGGGCATGTGTCGACGATGCAAAGTTGAGGCTACTTGGCCTGTCGCGGGTTGGAACTGGCTATTCGTCCAGTCCAGCATCAACTTGGCACATCTCGGAGCTGTCCGCTTTGAGCTGAGGTAGCGCAGTATGGGGCATTATCACAGAGGCCAGCTGTAGGTCTCTGCCGGCAGCTGACAAGAGCCCGGTGCCAGGTGGTTGACCCTTGGACCATTCTATGGGACCCGCCCAGATTGATCATTGGCTGATTGGCCACCCGCTCCCAGCTCCCAACCGCTTTCATCACGTTGCATCCAGGTCACCACCATCACGCTGCATTGTGCTGAGTATGTCAAAACCTCCCGTCTGATTGGCTTGCGATTGAAGATTCTTCGGCCGCCGCAGCCTCTTCCGGGCTCGGCGGGCTACCAAAGTCTTTTTACTGCACCGACGAGCATCTTACGGCAGCTATAATGAGCAGGGACTGACAGCAGGCCTTGCGAGAGAAGACAAATCGGGCGGTCGGCACTCAGCAAGCAAGCAGCATCGTATGAAGTCGCCTTTATTATTACCCACCGCTTTCTTTCGGCAGGGTGTGGAACTGTTGAACACGCAAAAGAGCACATGTGACCGTCGAACTCTTGGATACCTAACCTCCTGATCGAGCCAGATCTGACATCGCCGCAGTGTCACGACTGGGGAGAGCCGCATCGACTTGCACTTAGGGGTTTAGTGGCCGCCGTACAATCAATGCTTGCCCGCTCTTTCACATTACGTACCAACATTGGAATCTGACCTCAAGCTGGACGTCGCCCCGCCTTTCCATGACTTGACTTGAGTCTTTTGTACTCAACCATCCATCTTTACCCGTTTCTCTTTCGTCTCTCTTCCGTCTCTCTTCCGTCTCTCATACTTCTCGTTCTCATAATTCTGCAACTTGTCGTATCTGTCCAGGCATAACCGTAACATACCTTATCCTGCCTTGCTGCCACTGATTGCCAAGTCTTACCAACCGCCATCCCTCAGACCAACCCCGCCATCATGGCCCCCCACGCCGAAGGACCAGCTGCTAATTCCAGCAACGGCTCGACCACCTCTGCCCGCTACCACGCTTCGTCGACGAAGGCCGCGATTGATGCCGAGCACAAGTTCGCCGCCCACAACTACCACCCGCTGCCCGTCGTCTTTGCGCGCGCCCAAGGCGTCGATGTCTGGGATCCCGAAGGCAACCACTACATCGACTTCCTGTCCGCCTACAGCGCCGTGAACCAAGGCCATTGCCACCCCGAACTGGTCAAGGCCCTCACCGAACAGGCCGGTCGTTTGACGCTAAGCTCGAGAGCCTTCCACAACGATGTGTTCCCCAAGTGGGCCGAGAAGGTTCAGCAGATGTTCGGGTACGACATGGTCCTGCCCATGAACACCGGCGCCGAAGCTGTTGAGACGGCTATCAAGATTGCGAGGAAGTGGGCATACAAGGTCAAAGGGATCCCACAGGGCAAGGCCTTGATCTTCGGGGCCGGGGAAAACTTCCACGGTAGAACGGTAAGGATGGATGTCACTTCTGGCTCGCCGTGACTCTAACGCCCTGCGTAGATGACTGCCGTCACCCTGTCTACCGACGCGGAGTCCAAGGAAAACTATGGCCCGTACGTACCGAATGTTGGTGCCGTCTGCCCTTCCACTGGGAAGACCATTGAATACAACAACATCGCCAGCTTGGAGGAGGCGCTCGAGGCGCACGGCAAAGAGACCGCCGCCTTCATCGTAGAGCCGATACAGGGAGAGGCAGGAGTGGTAGTGCCAGACGAAGACTACCTGAGCAACGTCCAGGCGCTGTGCAAGAAGCACAATGTGCTTTTCATCTGTGATGAGATCCAGACCGGAATTGGCCGAACAGGACGAATGCTGTGTTCCGAGTGGGCTGGCATCAAGCCAGATATGGTTACCCTTGGTAAAGCCATCTCTGGTGGCATGTATCCGGTCAGCTGTGTTCTCAGCAGCAAGGAGATCATGCTTGTCGTGGAGCCTGGTACGCACGGCTCGACCTACGGCGGAAACCCCCTAGGCTGTGCCGTCTCTATTCGAGCGCTGGAGACCATGGAAGAGGAGCAGCTTACCCAGAAGGCCGAGAAACTTGGTAACATCTTCAGGGATGGACTGGCTTCGCTCAAATCGCCAGCCATCAAGACCATCCGTGGTAAGGGGTTGTTAAATGCTGTTGTGATTGATGAGTCACAGACCAACGGTCACTCCGCTTGGGACCTCTGCCTTCTTCTCAAGGAGAAGGGTCTCCTGGTAAGTCTCGGACATGTCACTTCACACACGATTGCGCAAGCGGCTCACATCGAGAACAGGCCAAACCGACACACGGCAACATCATCCGTTTCGCACCACCATTGGTCATAAGCGAAACACAGCTTCGGAAAGCCATGGGGATCATCGGCGACGCATTGCAAGAACTACCAAAGATGAAGAAGCACGAGGATGCCCACCCTAAGTTGGAGAATTGATTGTCTCGCTAAAGTCCACGGCGACCTCTTTTCAGTTCCCCGCATCATAACCTTAGCTTTGTGCGACATTGAAACGGACCGGACGGCATTGGAGTTGGAGAGGGCCTTCAAGGTCCTTCGGCAAGGCGTACTGGATGCAAGTGGAAAAAGCGCGGAAACATTGTGCGAGGGTTCTCGGCTACAGCATGAGACGGTGGGTGGCACTTCTGCAACCCTGATAGACTCACCCTCTTGGGTGGCGTCTCCTGCGTACCTATCATAGGCCGAGACAGTTCTGCCTGGAGGCTGCGGGCACTTCTTAGCGATCGAGGGAGCACATATCATGGCTGACTTCCCGGGGTTCAATGGTCGCACGCGGCGGGAGTGCTTAGCTGGCAGCATGGCATGATTTTGATTTGGCTTGTCCATCCAGACTGCCTAGGTCATTGGACATCCATTGATCAAGATAACCACCAGGCTTGACTACGGCTGGGTGGTATTTATGCATCCAGTAAGACATCTCAATCAATGCCGTGTCAATGCAGTGTGTGTGCCTCGCAATCCATGTGGCCAGCGGCCGCAGACGGCTGCAGCCTATGTGCGCGTGCCTGTGATGTGCAGGGCGCCCTACGGTACTTACTAAGCTGATAGATCACCTTATGCAGCCTGCGGATTCGCGAGCTTGACGCCTCTCCTATGCCATGATGCAGCACGATTGCCGATCTTGTTCTGACTTAGGAGCCTTTGCCGTGTTAGAGGAAGCTGGGATGGCCTATCGTCGGTTCGCCAGAAACACAAGAGTCTGAGATGCAGTTTGATAAGTCACACCAGCCTGAGCTGGTCTTAGGCCAGGTAGCTCTGGTCCTGATACATATCACTGATTGACGACAGATGAAGAAATATAAAGGCAATGCAGTCTATTATAAACGATCTGTTGTGTTGTGCATATGTGTGGTCTAGTGTCGCATCTGTTAGCCGCCTCATACCAAAGTGATATAGGCAGCTATCCACCACCCCTTCTCGAGAATGCCTCTAGTACGACATGTTGGCGAATACATGTTCATGAGGTATCCTTCTTCTTTGCAACCTGGTAAGCGGCAATCCCTCTGGGATCTTTGACATCAAGACAGTTCAAGTCGGCCTCGCCGCCGACCCTATGCCACTCGTTCATGGCATCTTCGAGTGTATCCAGAGGATCCTTGCACGACACGTCGGTAAAGAAGACAATTTGGCTGAGATCGACATCGTCCCTTTTAACGATATTGTCCCCGGTAGCCTTTTCGATATGGTCCCCGGTAACGAGGGAGAATGCGGGCCGCGGCCCAGTGTCCACCAGATGGTACCACGCGGTGAAGTCGATGGGTTTGCATTCGTGATCGCCGCTACCGACCGTAATGGCCATGTAGTTCTTCTTTTCGAACTTCTTGTTTTCGTACTTGCATTCGGAGTTGTCGTAGACAGTGAACGTGACGTCCTTGGCGGCTGTGAGAGCGGCTAACCCGAGGCCCACGAGCAGAGCTGCCAGGTGCTTCATGGCGGAGCGAGCGGGATACGTTTAAAGAATTGTACTGATTTCGTCGGCGGGCTGGGTTTATGGGCGTACACTGGTGGTGATATGGTGAAGGTTGTAGTCGTGGTGCGCGGAAAACACCAAAAACAACGACGAGATCAGACTCTGTAGGGACGAGGACGACAGATATACCCAGCTCTGTATTCCAAAATTGGCAACACTCAGTCGGATCCGAGTGAGGCTCTTTGCCACTCTCCACAAGTAGGTTTCAGGCCCATCGCAGTGCGAGCACTCGACATCGCCACAAGACGGCGACCTAGCTCGCTCCGGTGAACTGCTTGTCTGTTCCCAGGGCAATGGATGATGCCTGTGAGTGAGTCTTGGTATCTACGGCGCGCTCAGCACTGTCCAGGCTCGGTGAAGAGTGAAGTGCGCTCTGCTCTAATAATAAGGAAGAGCTTCGGTGACAACGAGAGGGCCTCTGACGCAACATAGGATTTAGAGTTGAGATCGAAGGCTTTTCTCTGCATCCTTCCCCTCCTCTCGGTAAAGTCAGGCGAATTTCGTCGAAGTTACCAGATTTTTTATATGGAGGTAGGAAAATCCTGAGGAGAAGACATATGGTGAGTTGCCATGTCTGGAAGACTGGACAACATAGTCAAAGATATCGTCTTCTCACGCAACATTGACTCTTGATAAGACGAATAAAAATACGCTTGCCTCACCACACAACAGGGCAACATGCGAACCCCGTCCGTCCCACCTACGGGATCTATTTTATCTACACGGGTATATTCTACCTATCCAGTGGCTGTTCACTGATAAGCAGATAGGCAGAGATACGCACGTAGGGTCTTACGACTGACACCTGAAGGCTGAGGCCAAGACGACGACCGATCGCGGGGCAAGATAAGAAGATGCAACACCACACCACCACCACTGCAATCATTTCAGGGGTCCAATCCATCCATCCATCCTTCGCGCTCGGTCTCCATGAGACGGCTCTTACTGCGTGTCGTGAGAGCCTTGTGACCAACAACGACGCCCCCCCCCCCTCTCTGTCTCTCGCGCGCAAATGCAAACCATCCGATCTCTCGAGGCTCTAGACAGGTACCTAGCGAGTAGTCCACCACTAGGGAATATATTGATAATAATAAGTCGAGCTAACGGAGACGGACAGACCCCTTCGATCAATCACCTCATGATTGTCGTTACCTACGCCACGAGGACTGTGGATTGGATGACATTCGCGGCTCTCGTTCTGGCACCGAGCTGAGCCTCATGGGCGCGGTCAGCGGTCAGCGGTCACCTCAGATTTGCACATGATGACGAGTTTAGACGTATATTTAGTCCATCCGCTTTTGGTATTTTGAGTAGTCTGATTGTGCCAATTTAGTTGCCCATGAGCAACCTCTGTAACAAAGGACCGGTGGTGATGCAATGGAACAGGTGTCTTGCGAAGGGCTGGAAGACTACTACATGTACCCGTGCACTACCTACAACTTGACACACGGGATACATGACTCTGGTTGGATGGGTCGTTGCGTGATGGATTCCGTAATAGGTAGTCCGCCTCGCCTCAGTTGTCCCAGGTATGCACGTAAGAAGACATGGTGATATGTAGGCCACGAGGGATCATCGTTAATTCGCATGTACTACTGGAGTAGGACTCATGCAACTACGTACTGTTTGGCGACAACAAGGTTGTGGAGAACAGACGTGTCAATGGAGGCAGCATGCTTCCCCATGCTGCCTGGTGCTTTTAGCGAGTCCAGCCACCGCATCACATCATCGCATGGATGGGAACAAAGATGGATGAATGCTCTTGTAAGTTGTCATCCAATCCATTCGAAGTCGTGCCTCGTGTCATCTCGTATCGTCCCGTGTTGCCTTTCTAATTCATAATGAATAATAACTAGGTTGTTAGATGGTAGGAGTCGCAAAGAGTCAAACCGAGTCCTACATGCAATGCAGGTGTACATTTCGGTGAACACCCACTGAATGCATGTACACGGATGTACCTGCGAGCCAGCCAGAAACAGCTAGAACACATGCACAGCTGCGAGTGGGCCCTTGGACCTGCTGCCCCAACCTGTAAGTGGAATCGGCTGGTACTTTCAGGACTGGGCTTCAGCGCCTTTCTCCTTATCAGTCGTCACCCTGTGACTCTTCAGTGCATGATAACGGATAACGAACTGTAGTCTGATCTCTACCGTATCAGCATACCTCGTCCTGATCCGGTCTATTCCTCTGTTCTATGTTCTACCCTTTTCGACTCGACGGTGCTCTGTGACTTCCACTCATACTGGTCTCGCCGGCTGCGCTGCATCAGAAATCAGAAAACACACAGACACAGACACAGGCACAGGAGCCACTTCATTTTGAGTTGGATCCCCGCCTCTGAGCTTCCTCCCGTTACCCTGCTACCACCCAGGCGACCTATCGGATCACCTGCCTACCTCACGGTACCTGTCGTAGGGTGCCTGTCCATCCATCCACCCATCCACCCCGTCTGCCCGTCCACCCAGCACCAGCACCAGCTTGAGCACAGAGCACAGGGACGCGCTCCTCACCTCACCTCAACTCAATCTCAAGCTTTCTTTTCTCTCTTTCTTTATTTCTCTATCTTCACTTCTGCCTTGCGCACCCTACCCCCTTCTCCCTCCCTCCCCGAACCTCCACCATCAAGCCAATAGGTTCGAGCCGCCTCTGTCTGCGTACATGACGACAACTCAAGCCGCCCACCGATCCCCGATTCCCTTATAGGCCGCCGGGCTGCAACACCCGAACTTCCTGCCATCGTCAATCCACACAGGAAGGAAGCCATGGCTGATCCTCGCGGCTCCTCCCCCTCCTCCTCCTCCTCCTCGCGTCGTGCGAGAGCTGGCGACGATGTCGTCGGCCAGTTCATTATCGGCTCCGAGATAGGAAAAGGCAGCTTTGCCCAGGTCTACATGGGCAAGCACAAGGTTCGGAATCCTCGAGCTCCTTGACAACACAACTATCACTATTCTCTGTACTTCCTTTAGCTCTCGCAACAGCCACCAATCTACCTTGTGTTGTTCCCATTGCCTCTTCGTGTGTTGGAGCTTCTCGCAGGACTTGACCCACCCTTGTATGTCCATCAGTGGGCTAACATCTTGAAGGTATCAGGTGCTGCAGTCGCAATCAAGTCCGTCGAGCTCGGTCGATTGAACAATAAGTTGAAGGCGAACCTTTACAGCGAAATCAAGATCCTCAAGAAGCTCCGGCATCCTCATATTGTTGCCCTCCATGACTGCATCGAGTCCAAAACCCACATCAACTTGATGATGGAGTACTGCGAGCTGGGTGACCTGTCGTTGTTCATCAAGAAGAGAGACAAGCTCGTTACACACCCTGCGACTTGCGATATGGCCCGGAAATATCCCAGCGTTCCCGGTGCCGGCCTCAACGAAGTCGTTATCCGCCATTTTCTGAAGCAGCTCGTCAGTGCTTTGCAGTTCCTACGAGAGAGCAACTTCGTCCATCGAGATATCAAGCCACAAAACCTCTTGCTGCTTCCGTCCCTTGCGTACCGGGAAACCAACAAGGACAGCCGCCCTATCCTCAGCGCCAGTCAGGATTCGTTAATACCGGCTGTTGGCCTGCAGTCGCTACCGATGTTGAAGCTGGCGGATTTTGGCTTTGCCCGTGTTTTACCGTCAACGTCGTTGGCCGAGACGCTCTGTGGGTCACCATTGTACATGGCGCCCGAGATACTGCGTTACGAACGATACGATGCCAAGGCCGATCTGTGGTCTGTTGGGACTGTCGGGTATGAGATGATATCCGGCAAACCACCGTTTCGAGCCAACAACCATGTCGAACTCCTGCGAAGGATCGAGAATTCCGAGGACCAAATCCGGTTTTCGAAAGAATGTCAAGCGACTCCCGACGTCAAAGCACTGATACGTGCTCTGTTGAAGCGCAATCCAGTCGAGAGATTGAGCTTTGAGAACTTATTCAACCATCAGGTCATTGCAGATCCCATTCCTGGCTTGGTCGAAGACGATGTACCAAAAATCCAACGACAGCCATCAAAAGAAGTCCGGGCTCTGTCAAAGACGGATGAACCTCGACTAGGCCGACGTTTGTCGACCCATCGCCGCTACGGCACCGAACCAGAGTCTGGGCGCCAGGATTTTGGTTCGTCATCACCGCGCGATAAGCCCATGAAGTCTTCGCCTCTGGCCACCACGCCCGAATTTAAAAACGAGGATCAACCGGTACAGGGCGCATCGCGTGATACGCAGTCGCCACGAGATGACATTACTCCTGGTCTGGGAATTCGGCGACCCCAACCGGTCCCATCTACGTCGGCGCCTTCACGGCAAGCTCTCCTTGAAGGTCGGCGCAGACGTGGCTATTCCAATGCCTCAGCTACCAAGTATCCCCGTGATGAGCCATTGCCTCCCTCTTCGTACGTCCACGATAACGCCAGCAATGGAAAAGGCAGACCTCCACGTCCCGCTGCCGATGAGCGAGAAAAGACTGCTCAGGATATCGCTTTTGAGCGGGATTATGTCGTTGTGGAGAAGAAGCACGTCGAAGTGAACGCTTTTGCCGACGAGTTGGCTGCCAAAGGAGCCCAGGCGCAAGCCATGATTCCCAGGTCGGGACAAGTCATTCGTCGTGCCACCCAACAAGGCGTTCCGACATCAACAACTGGGGCCATTCCGGCACAACCTTCCAACGCTCTTCAGATCGCGCAAGGCAAGCAACGTCCTGAGCAACAGCATCGAGGATCGTACGATAAGAACCTCTCTGGCAGCCCTAATTCCACGACATCGGTCATCTCCAAGGCCATTCAAGACGCCAGCTTAAGGCTGTTTGGCTTCAAATATCCGTCGCACATGCTTGGCAAAGGTGCATCGCCCCCGCACATGTACGGCGCCTTTCCTGCATATCCCACCGCAACTACCCCGGATGGCCTCATCACCGATGGACGTCAAGGTGGTCCGGTCGATGAGGATATGCGAGTTGCCCAGTGTATTGAGGACTTTGCTACACGAAGTGATGTTGTTTGGGGCTTCGCCGAGGTCAAGTACAAACAACTCATACCCCTTGCGCCATCCATGGATCACGGACTCGGAGGCACACCCGCGGAGACGATGCCATCGGAAGAAGATGATGGACTCACCACAGAGGCGGTTGTTGTGCTTTCGGAGGAGGCCCTCGTCCTCTACGTCAAGGCTCTGTCTCTTCTCGCTAAGTCTATGGATATCGCAAGCGTCTGGTGGGCACGCAAGGCCAGAGGTGATTCTACCTCGACACAACATGTCGTACCACGAGACGCAACTAGCACTCAAAATCTTGTGACAAGGGTCAATTCGGCTGTGCAATGGGTTCGCAAACGGTTTAACGAGACACTTGAAAAGGCCGAGGTTGTCAGACTCAAGCTGGTCGATGCTCAAAAACAGCTACCTGCGGATCACTCAAGTCATTCGCATGACAATCAGCTAGAAGCCGTTACGCCGGGCAGTTCTAGTGCGGAGGGCATCGTGTTGACAGCAGGATTGAGCGCCGAGAAACTCATGTACGAACGAGCCCTTGAAATGAGTCGCGCAGCTGCTATTAACGAGATTGCAAACGAGGACCTGAGCGGATGCGAGATCTCATACGTCACCGCGATCCGGATGCTCGAAGCAGTGCTTGACAATGACGAGGATATCTTCACCAAGCGAAGGCTGTCTGGAACAAAGCCGGAGCGAGATGTGATTCGAGAAGGCGCATCGGGCATGAACCAGGACGATCAACAAGCGGTTCATAAGAGTAAGTCTCGTGATTTGTCCGAACATACTGAGACTAATGACAATCAAGTGATCCAAATGATTACTGGCAGACTTACCGCCCTTCGAAAGAAGATGCAAATGATCGCCAATGCCCAACAACAGGGTCTACCCCGAAGCCGGAGCGGCGATCTCGCGCCCCGGAGCGTTCCCTCAAGTGCCTCGTAGATTCGAGGACTATCTCACGACGTATGACGACACGTATCAGATTGCTATACACTTTATTTATGCCCCGCGGCTCCTAAAATTTAAGCCATGACTGGCTATCGTGCCAGGAGAGTCATTCGATTCATTACCAGTCCATTCCTTTTTAGGGGACTCATTATCAGGCGTCACGGACCAGGGTCTCATTCGGTGGGCTACATATTCCCGTTACGGCGTTCGATACATTTCAATTTCTGCGGGCTAGTCGGCTTCTACCCAGCCTGGACTACACCAAGCTTTCCGCGATAGCTTCTTGTTGGACCACGAAGGGCGCCGATCTGCTCTTGTTGTAATTTTGCGTGTTGGAACCAAGGAGTTTTGACAGATGTCTGGCGTTGGGCAAGGATGAATCGCGCCGCCTTCCCATGGCTTCTTTTGGTGCGAGTGCCTCCATAGTCCGTCTATGGTTAGGTGGTCGCGTCGGACCACGGTCACGTTCAATGGCCATATACCCCTTGGACGTACTTGGACTTTCTGCGGTTTGAGGAGGGATCAGTGCTCTTGGTTCATCTCGAGCGGTGTTCAGGGCTATGTGTGAATTTCCTGAGAACCAGACAGGACGGATGACATTCAACTTGGGTACTTGTTATTACTATGGTCTTGTAATGGTGTGGTGTTCTCGCCCGCTCCGCTCTGGGCCGCCTTTCCTTCTCGCAACTATGTTTTTCGGCACACCGGCTGCATCGAGTATAGATTGAAATGAATACAAGTCTGGTCTCTTGGCTTGTATACCACAGGAGAACTCGCTGGCTCGTGGCGTGAGAAAAGGGCCGCGTTATGGTCTGTCCACAATAGGGGCCAGGATGATACTCTTGGTGCGAGCTTTCAATTTGAGACAACTTGGAAGCAGAATGTACAGTCTAGGGGTTGGATGATTGTCTCCTGGGATAGTCACGCATTCAAACTAGGCCGATTCCCAATGATAGTCCAAGAAAGTGCAGTTACACTTGTCCCACATAAGTCTCCGTACGCTAGCCCCAATTCAATCTTCTGACCAAAACAACAACGCGACACCCTCATCTTGCGATAATTCATAATAAAATCAATTCACCATGGATATTAACGAAATGGGTACCGTTCTGAGCGGCACTCGCCAGCCAAACGGCGAATTTACTTCGGAGGCGCGTGCAGGCATTATCGCGGCGCGCGCGGAGGGCCGCAGTCGTAGGGATGTCGCACGCTCCTACGGCACGGAACGCGTCGAAACCATCTCTGAGATTTGCTCGCGTGTCAACACTACCAAAACCATGCGCACTGCACGAAGGAAGGGAGCTCTTAGGCTTCTTTCGCATGGGCAAGAACGCTATCTAGTTGATTTGGCGCAGAGGTTCCCTCGTCTCTTATAGGAGGCGCTCAAAGCCAAAGCACGCGTTACCTGCCACACGGAGACCATCTTGAGGGCTCTCTGCCACCACGGCCTCAATAAATGGCGCACAGTGAAGCGAATCTCTCTCACGGAGGATGACGCCGCGAAACGGCTTGCTTGGGCGCGAAAATACCGCACGCAACGCGCTCAAAAGGAGTTGATGATGGCCCTCTTCTCTGACGAATGCACCATCCAGAATGATCCCGATAGACCTGGCGAATGGGTCATCCGCCTCTCCAACGAACGGTACCGCAAGGATCTCGTGAATCCACAGAGCCACGGGAGAGCTCGTATTTCGATAATGGTTTGGGGTTTGATGTGGTTACGCGACGACGAAAGTGGCCTAGGCAAGCTGGTCTTCTGTGAAGGAGATCCGGATTCACCACACGGAGGAGTCTCTGCTAGGCGCTATAAACAGGTCCTGGAGGAAGGTCTTCTTCCGTTCTATGAGGCAAGGGACCTTTTCAGCAAGATAATGCTCCTGTACACGTCAAAGGAGGCTCGCCGGAGTGGTTAGAGGAGCACGGGATCTGGACTATCGACTGGCCTCCTCACAGCCCCGATTTGAACCCCATTGAGCACGTTTAGGCAGCTCTAAAGAAGAAGATAAGGGAAATAGAGCCTTATTTTCAAGACCTGAAGGACAATATCGCTCACCAGGCATGGGCTAGAGAGATAATCCAAGCCGCGTGGTCAGAGTTGGATCCCGAGCTCCCGAAGAAGCTCATCAAATCTCCCCCCAATCGGATTGCCACAGTGGTCCGGGCGCGCGGCTGGTACAACCACTATTAAAGCGCTATCAAATGCACATTTTGTTATAATTTTCGGCCTCGTGATGCCTTCGCAATTGAGCAGTGAATGTGGTGGTGACGGTGTGTGGATGGGGCCGTACGGAGACTTGTGTGGGGTTAGTGTAGGTCAACACGGGATGGCAGTGATGTCGTGAGTTGAATTCTGAGGACTCTTCATATGAATCTGGAGGTTGACGTCTCACTCACTGCGCCGATGCAATGCGTGGCCTTCAGTTAACTCGGTATCTATCTATCTAGCTCACTCCGGCTCTTGACGGCGACGCAGCATCGGCTCGCCCAGGGCGGCCTAATTGACGGTCGTGGATCGTACGTACGTTACGTGCTGTTCTGGACGGCATTTTTCACGATCAGTCCAGGATGCGATGGGACTGGACTGGAATGGAATGGAATGGCTTGATGCTTGCTACACCTGACGATCATCTGTGTATCGCGGTTGCTCAGGGGATGGATGCCGTCTCCCTCTTTCTGTTCAGCTTGAGCTTCGCGGCGGAATAGCTGGGATTCGGGATGTGCAAGTCCACGGCCACCACACTCCTCGTCTCGAGACATGACACTTTCCAAGTCGACGAACGAGTCGGTGAACGCATCAGTCGGTCAGTCTGCGGTAGTACCTAGGTAGGTCTTGGAAGAACTCTGAGATATTTCCTGTCGACGATGATGAGGCGAATCTTCCAGGTCAGGTCCCCTTTTTCGGGAGTTGACGCGGACTCTTCACGGAGAAAGAAGTAGATGGTCGAGGTCACCATCGCACCATTGAATCAGTCAGGTACCGATTGCGTCGGTCGGGTCGCCGCCCTCGTTTCTGATAGTTGGCGATGGAACACGAGGACGAGATTTAACATTTAACACAACTGATGTGTAGGTGACAGACGGCTCGGAGGCACTTGGCACAGCACGGCTCTACGTCTATGAGGTGGCAGGGCAGACCTTGACGGCGGTGTCGAGCATACGATCCTTGGCTGGTCGTTTCCGCTTGTTTGCTTGCTTATGCGAGACCGGGCTTTGCGTATGTACGTGAGTATATCTGATGCAACCAACGTCCACGGCCTGAATTTCTTCTCATCCCTTCCTCCGATGCGTTTCGCAAGGCCCAGTTACATGGGTATCAGGTATACATGATAGCACATGCAGCAAGTCAGCATGGCCTGTCTGTCGGCGCATCCTTTCAGCGCAGGCTGATGTCGGCGGTGAGCGAGGCTAAACTGCTGCTGCTGCTGCTGACCGACAGCCAGGCCCTATCCGGGCGGAAGATCACTGCTGTCCGAAGAAGTTGCTTATACGCACCGCGGTAATAAAACCAGAGAGCAATGGCAAAAGGTACCAAGACGGAGCTGTTTCGAGGTATGCGCGCGTCAGCAACGCTCATGTGGCAATCCACTAGGATATTTCAAGTAGCGACAAGCTTCTTCGGCCCCCCCCCTTCTTTTCATCGCCGATGCTTCCGCTATGAGGCTCAGGGCTGGAGACAGAGGTCGCGACTGGAAGCGGGCGGCGCCTGAGTACCGCCCAGCGTACACGAAAGATGCTATCATACTCGGGCAAGCTCGTTTGTCTGTCTCGCACAATAAGGGGACGCAAAACGGTATCTGGGTATCTCGATATATCTGACCGACGGACTTGAGGTTGAACATACTGTCTGGGGCCAAACATGCGTCGAACAGATGGACGGGAATTGTAAGGCAATTTCTATGAAATATACCTAGTTGATAAACCAAAACACCCTTGGACACATATCTAATCTGCCTTCTGTGATGGCACTGATGCAGCAGAAGAAAGACTCGTCAGATATGAGCAGAATGCGCATTCGCAACTGGACTCGTTCACATGCTTTGAGACATCGCGCTGCAGCGTGTGCTTCCTGCACGCAAAACGTCGGCTGGCTCCCAAAAGCAGAGGCTGGGGGCTTGCTGACTTGATCGTGGGGGGGGTTGGGGGGGGCGATTTTTGAAGCTCCATTACGGGATTGAGGTATGACGAAAGAAGGCTTTTTGCCTCCAGCATCCAAGCTCCTGGGCTTCTCAATGAGTCCCTCAAGCGAGCCCCTCTGGTAATGAGGAAGTAAAAGTGTCTTGCATGACCTCAGCTTGTGTGTATTTTGTCAGAAGTCAGATTCACCAAGCGGTGCAGGCGGCAGGTGACAGGAGTCGGTCACACGGCTCACGAGACATCTTACCTTACGAACGTACAGTTGCACCAGTGGGAGTTGAGATGCAGGCGGCCTACCGAACCTTGCTAAATATAGTTGAGGTAGGGAGGGGATGCTCAGCGATAATGGCAACGGCAAGGCCGTAAGACGGCGGGCCACTGTGGCGGCGGTAGGGGAGCTGGGGAGGTGGCGCGACGATCATCAGCTCCAGTCGTGACGGGTGATCATCAGTGCCCAGGTCTGGTTTCCACTTTCGGTACTTGGGGAAGCTTGACATCAGTGGCATGTCACAATCGCTAGCTGCCAAGGTGCAAATGCCAAAGGGCGTGAACACTGAAAGGGCTCACGAGCCGGAAGCCGGGCCTCCAAGTCCTACGTCTCATTGTCGGCGTCTGTGGTTGGGCGAGGAGAGCGACGCATTTAGGTAGTCTGTCTGGGCGGGTAGTATGTACTATGCAGCAAGGTACGTCAACCTGGAACTTCCAGGCTGGAAATTGTTCGCCTAGTTCCTCTGCTACCAGGCCCGCACTCACCCACTTTCGATTCAGCCCTAGAGAGCAGAGACCAGGAGAAGTGCTCACTGCCAGACTACCAGACTGCTCACCACAGGAGACGGTCAGGGCATCGGTCCTGCGGTCCATGGATGATGGATCGAATCTTAGAATAGGCGCTGGGCTTATGACACCGACGCTGGCGCGGGGCATCATGTGAGAAGAAGAGGTCTGAAGTAATAATAATAAAATGCGATAATAATGGGAAACGCTTTCAGCAAATGCGGTATGCGGTATGCACGTTAGGCACGGTTACATAGCAAGGTAGCCTAGCTGCCCTAGTAGGCGGGCAGGCCGGGGTGCGATTGTGAAAGCACAGTGCCGTCACCGAGATCAGACCCTCTAAGTTAGAGGATCACCTACAGGCTACCTGGAATTCCACAGGGGAAGCTCAGGGAGGTCAGGGGTAGAGCTTTCCTGTTGTTTCTCTAATCTCTCTATCGCAGTGGATAGCAGCGGAATCCCACCGGAGGGCGTCTAGACGGAGAGATCAACAAAGGCAAGGTACGATGGGCAAGTCCGGGACTCTGGGCGGTAATGTGAACTGAGATGGGACAGAGGAGAGTTCTAGGCCCTCTGCAGCTCCAGGATCTGAGTATAGAACTGGGCCCCCTGCCAGTCGTCGTGGGCCGGCAATGGACGTCGAACTTACAACTTGTTGAAGGGCTGTCCAAGAGCCCTCACAGACAGCTAATGGTTACAGTCTCACCGTCGACTGCTTGCTTGCTCTATGATAAATTATAAGCTGGGTCCGTCTCTATGGAGGTGCAAAGAGGGTTGATTTAGGTCACCTTTAGACTTTCTGCCACTGCATCTGTCAGATCTGAAAATACGAGATTCACGACTTGGGAAGGTTCAGACCGAGCATTGAATACAAGAACCGTGTTACATACCTGAATGTAGAGTAGAGGAACAGTTCTAGTGGTTCAAGGTCCAAATGGTGCCTGACTCGTTACACCGCAGGGCCATGAGTGAGGCAAGCTGTCATACAACCATGGTGAAGTAGGTATGTAGGTAACGTGCTGGACTATTAGTTATTGTTACAAGAAGCTCCCCATCTCGTATGCTTGCGTACCTTGAGCTTTTGAATCAATCTGGAAACTCGCCTATCTTGCAGTCGATGTAGTTGGGCATGAACAGAGCCCTCAGGTTCAAGTATTGAAGTGATGTGGAAAGAGACAGTAATGGAAGGTACATAAGTCAGGTATACAGTGTGAACAAAGAATGGTAGACCAAACCCCACCTCAGCAACGGACCACGGTACGCGGGCACAGATGCAACGGGCTGGGTTGAAGCGCAGGCGGGTACATAGGTACCTGGTACATAGGTACCTACCTACCTACGTGCAACTTGGATGTGGCGCCGTGTTCTTCACTTCCGTTTTCAATTTCACTTCCACTTGCACTTCCACACTATCACTCACGCCTGTTCCAAGGGGTCTACTCTCTACCATTATGAGGCCGCAACAACCTTAGTCACAAGAGTTGCTACCTAGCAGTATCTCTTTCTCAATCTACTGACGTTCTGGCCTTCACTACCCAGTAACCGTGTTGCTTTGGTGTGCCCTGTGTGCCCACCTGTAGTCTTTCTAAACGCCCCCCGTTGCCCGTTGCCCATTGACCGTTCGCTACGGAATCAAAGGCCGTTCTGAAACAGTCACTGTCAGCCTTGGCCCTAGACTGCGCAAAGCCCAGCCATTCCTACTGGCTCTTCGACCGCATTAGGTACAGCGGCCAGCCAAAGTCGCCCATCGACCATCGACCATCTCACCTGTGCCCACTTCACTGCTCACTGCTGGCCTCGCCCGCTGCCGCTGCCACGCATTTGAACCTCCCACACCCACAACCACAACAACCACCACCATCGCATCCGTCCAACGGCGACACCTCTGCGCTCCCACCATCGCGCCGCTCAATCACTCGACCGCCGCGACACATGATTCATTGATGGGAACATAAAAGCGATCGCGCGCATCCATTTCCACGACCCACGACGCATTCCCACCTCTCTTTCAGAGTCGTGGTCGCCTGCGCGTCAGCGCCACAGATACCATGACGTCCGCCGTTACTCCTTCGAAACCGGCACCACATCATCAACAGATGAGCCCGCCACAGCAACAGTCCCATCCCTCTACTCCTACATCGCCGCCCAGCAAGCGAGACCTGAAGTCGTGGTGGAAGAGATTCCAGGTCCAGTCCAGGCATCACGAGACAACACCAGGTAAGGAACCACACCCTCCGAGCCCAACTTTGCACGTCTGCTTGTGTCGCATCACTCAGACCCCGTCCGGTTCAGCATTTGTCGCTGTATCCACCTGTTCTTTCTTGGCTCAGCGCCGTTGCGACTGGTCGCCTCACTCTCTTGCTTCATTCCCAAGTTGCGATTTGAATACAGCAAATGCAAGCACCTGTCCCCAGTTCTCAGCTCTGCCTGCATACTGGATCTGGCAGGCTGCCCTGTTTCAACTATCGCAGAAGCCAACATGAGGATGCGACATGGCGCACCGCACCCAGGGAGACTTGCTAATCCTTTCTCAATGCAGATCCGCGCCCGCAAGGTATCTTCGGTGTCCCGCTGCGACAAAGCATCACCTACGCCAACGTCGCTATTTCCCTCGTCGATGAACATGGTCAGAGCTATATATACGGATACGTACCGATCGTGGTAGCCAAGTGCGGTGTATTTCTGAAGGAGAAAGGTTCGTTTGGGGGCATAGACAGGTCTTGAATGGATGCTGACTCGCATGATAGCCACCGGTATAGAGGGCATATTCCGATTAAGTGGTTCAGAGAAGCGCATCAAGGAGCTCAAAATCCAGTTCGACTCACCTAATCGATATGGCAAAGGCCTGGTATGGGAAGGATACACGGTCCACGATGCTGCGAATGTTCTCCGGCGCTACTTGAACGACCTACCAGAACCAGTCGTCCCGCTGGACCTCTACGAACGATTTCGAGACCCGCTGCGGGGCCATACAAGGCAGGCTGTCGGCGATGCGGAAGGCACTCAGCTGGTCGAGAACTTTGACGAGGCAGAGGCTATCGATAAATACCAACAGCTGATCAAGGACCTGCCGCCTCTCAATCGCCAGCTGCTTCTTTACATCTTGGATCTGCTCGCAGTCTTCGCTGCCAAGGCCGACGAGAATCGCATGACGGCTCAAAACTTGGCTGCCATTTTCCAACCCGGCATGCTCTCGCATCCACACCATGCCATGGCTCCCGAGGAGTATCGACTGAATCAATGTGTCATCATATTCCTCATTGAGAACCAGGATCACTTCTTGATTGGCATGCAAGGCACAGGGACGGATGAACAGACGAAACAAGATATTGAGAAAGGAAATCCTAGGATTGTAACTCCTGCGACACCCAGCAGGAGTTCGGGTGTGGCACGCACTGCTTCAAACGCGAGTGCGGCTGCCGAAAGTGTCAGTAGGGATGGCATGATACGGAGAAACCGTTCAGTGTCGTCACGTCACTCTCGTCAGTCTCGTCAGTCGAACGGAGCATCTACCCCAGGCAGTCCCTCAATCACAACACCGAGCTGTGGTCTGGGTAGAAGTAACACTGTCCCTTCGAAGAAATCTCCACATATCCCCTCGGGGAGGTTCCCGCAACGACAGAACTCTCCAACCGTAGCAGTAGCTCCAGCATCACCATCTCCTACAGGCCCTGGCTCAAATGCCCCTTCTCCGATGGCTCACGAGGCCTTCACGTCTCCAGAGCGCTCTCCGGCAACATCAAGCCTGACGCCAGTGGCAACAGGATCTACCCTGATGCCAGGACCCCATGTGGTAGCGAGAAGTCAGGAAAGGTTGCTGGGTTCCCCTGGCGACACTGGGACACCTCTGAAGGAAAGAAATCTCCAGAGCCTCTTTCAGCGATCACCAACCTCAGACAGCGACAAACGGCAGCCGAATAAGTTGCGTAAGAAGCGGATACCGAGTAGCGCAAACCCGAGTGCGCAAAGCTCAACGGCTTCTCTCCCTCATTCGGGTGCGGTTTCTCCTGCACTGGAGTCCCCGAACCCATTCGAACAGAAGCCCAGCCAGCTGGAACCAATTAGTCAAGAGAATGGCACCTCTGCAGAAACTCCGTCAGAGCCAACTCCCAGAGCTTCTCAGGTACCTTCTGCGATCACTCTACCAGCTGCTTCTGATAACACCAGCAATAGGTCGCTCAAACCTAAATCATCGCCGCCAACATCGCTCCATTCGTCGTTCAACGAAGGTTCTGATATAGACCATTCAGAGGAAGCGGCTCGAGCGTCGTCCAGCGAAATGGCCGAGAAAGAAAAGAAGCGGCGTTGGCGTATATCCCGCCGGAAAGAAGAGATGTCTGGCAGCCCGGTCCAAAATCTAGGTCTCAACAGTCATGCTGAGATGAGTACTTCGACGGTCGGAAGTGGACATCGAGCACGAAAGAGCATGACCGGAGACTATTCGGACGTGGCGGGGACATTTGCGGAAAGTGAGACTGGTAGTAGAGAAAAGGATGACTCCAAAGGCCCTCTTGGATGGATTAAGAACAAGTATCGAGAGGCTAAAGAGAATGCCGAACACAAGCGAACAAAGTCTCCACCAGACCACGGACATGGCTTTTTGCCCACGAGGAGCAGGAGTGTCGATATAAAGAGGAGTTTGGACGAGAAACGGGCCCCTACATCCGCGCCAGCGCCCCACGGACCTTCCCCTATACCAGAGTCAGCAGAGGCAGCAGCAGTGGCAGCAGTGTCGCCTGCTACACCAGCTCCCGAGGATGTACCGCTACCCAACTCTCCTCCACCTGTGCAGACAACACATGAGAGACCGCCCAACCCCTAGGAGGCAGCCATTACGCGAGCGGATTTCTCATACAAAAGGGATGTTACAGTCGTGGGGGCTGATCAAGGGAAGCTAGTCCTCGAAAGAAACGACTAGAAGGGCATCGCTTGGGGTGCCAACCACCAAAAAGTCTCCTTTGTACCCCCGAGGAACATACTTCTATATCAATAGTTCTTTTGGTCGTCTGGAAAATCAACGGGTCATTTACCACGTGTTCAGTACTCGTCGTCTTGGTGGAACGCCTGTATCAAAGAAGTATTGGGCTTATCACGAAGAGAGAGGGAGAGGTGACTGGATCAGAAAGACCAACTAACCCCTTTTCGTATGGATACCCCCAGCCTGGTTATTATATGTTGATGGACCACCTCTTGTAATGTCGAATCTTATTACTTTTTTAGGCCCAGATTCCTTCGAAGCGTACCCCCCAACCTCCTTTTAGGTCCCTCTCGACCGTATAGGTTAGCCTTTTCGCAATTTAATACAATGCAAGAGCTGGCCGTCTATGTCTTCTTCGATTCTAGCGGGAGCGGCAGGGGTTCTCGTGGGGGTGTAAGGAGGTATGGTTTGTATGTGTCTGCGGTTGTATGTGATGTTGCGTTCTTGGTGATTGCCCTGAACACGAACGGGGGGACAAGGGCATATGAAAGTAGTTCTGTGCTGCCTATCATCATCAACTTGTGCTTCGTCCATGATAGGTGGAGCCCATGACTAAAGCAGGGTGACGGCTTTCCGACTTTCTCGCGGTTTCTTCTGAGTGTTGGGCTCACTGGCTTTCTGGTTGGCGATGTGTATCACAGTTGCCATTGGGTGGCTATTACCAGCCCCTGTAGGCTGCCACCCTTTCGCCCTGTTCTACTTACTCCTTTGGCTTTGGCATGGGTAGTCGCATTGAGCCTATTCATCGAGGGGGCATGTAAACATACTTCCATGTCGTGTTATGTTCCCGTGTTGGAGCTTTGCTAGGTATGATGATGCGGCCTGGAAGCGTATAAACTGCTTGTAAACTGCTTGTAAACTGCTTGTAGACTGCTTGAAGACTGCTTGAAGACTTGCTTTTTTCTCTCTGCGGTCTTGTGTCGTTTCACGTGTTGAGAAAGTAGGTTTGTTTGGTATGAATTGAATCCTCAGGAAAACCACCAATACAGGCGGGATGCGAACCGAGCGGATGTAAACGTCTGTGGCGAGGTTTCCTCTTTGCGTGCCGTACGCTGGAGTTAGCCCTGTGATGTAAGGGGCATGAATGCATATCCGTCTGTGAGGGAAGGGAGCCAGCCAGCCAGGCGTTGTGACCCACTCTCTTTCTTTCCCTCCCTATTTTTATAGCTGAGACTAGGTAAATATTCGTGGTCCTACGTTGCTCTCTGGAACAAATCGCTCATAAGCGTCAGCTAACATTTGCCTCCGTGCAGCTATTTATGTGGTACATAGTATGAAGTATGAGGGGGTCAATGTATCTTGTTAACAGTCATGGATAATAGATACAGCTAATTTAAGCCGGGCAAGACGGGAATCATTCAACGCTGGGCTGGCTGGTACGGCTGGGATGGGGACGTGACTGGCGAGGCCAGCGAATAGTAGCCTGATAGAAAATGGGATCGTTCGCGGCTGGGATGATCCACGCCTGTACACCCTCAAAGCGCTCCGGCGACGAGGTATACCCCCGGGTGCGCTTCTCTCTTTCGTTAACGAACTTGGTGTCACTACGTCAACCAGCTTCATCGAGATGAAGCGTTTCGAGCAGTCTGTCCGACAATATCTGGAAAGAACCGTTCCTCGTCTCATGCTGGTTCTCGACCCTGTGCCGGTAGTGATCGAAGATGCGGAGGAGCAGGATC
Source organism: Anthostomella pinea (assembly GCA_963556695.1). Taxonomy (NCBI): domain Eukaryota; kingdom Fungi; phylum Ascomycota; class Sordariomycetes; order Xylariales; family Xylariaceae; genus Anthostomella; species Anthostomella pinea. The sequence continues at coordinate 1,257,573 of CAUWAG010000008.1, read as the reverse complement.
TACTCGACATTCCCTACTCGCCAAAAGACCCCAAGATGAGATCTCACAAATTGAGGCTGACGAGAAAGGTCTACATTGATCGCTCCGACTTTCGGCCGGTCGACAGCAAGGACTACTTTCGCTTGGCCCCGGGCAAAACTGTTGGTTTTCTGCAGATGCCATACCCCGTCAAGGCGGTTTCCTTCACAACAGACGACGTCACGGGGGCTGTCAAAGAGATCACGGCCGTCTTTGACAAGGATAGAAAGAAGCCCAAGACCTACATCCAGTGGGTGCCCGAGGGATCGCCCACGGCTGAAGTACGTATTCACACAGGCTTGTTCAAATTAGAGCATCCCGAGTCTATGGACAACATCCTCCCTAATAGCGAGACAATCTGGCCAAATGCCATGATTGAAGACGGCTTCCACGAGGTGCGTCGTCGAGCGCCGTGGCCGGAGGAAGAGGGAGAGAAAACTGGTGACTGTGGGCCCGAGAACGTCAGGTTTCAGGCTATGCGCGTTGCCTATTTTGTAAGTGGCGCCGCTCGTTCTCCCATTCTCCTTGTGCTAATAGTGTGTGGTTGTCGACAGGCGCTGGATTCAGACAGCACTGATGACTCTATTGTACTCAACCGCATCGTGTCCTTGAAGGAAGACTCCGGAAAGAGTATATAACGCTTCATGAAACAGCGAATAGGGAGTATATTGAGAGCATTATCCGTGAACCGATGATCTTGGTATGAACGTGACAGCGTTGTTGCCTATTGGAAAAGGTCTTCTCCTGTCCATTGGTACGAAATCACACCCGATGTGAGGGCAGTGTGAAGGCACACACCAGCGCAACCTACTGCGCCCCACATCACACCCTGGCCAGGGGTTCATCTAGATAGCTCTGTCTCCCACCTGTATCTAGCTCTCTTTCCTTCCTTTCTTCATCTTCGATATTTTCGTCTATAGAGTCGGTTACCCCCTTGTCGTCTGCTTTGTCTTGTCTTAGGTGCCACTCGCCGTGACACCCGAGTCCCGTAGTGACACTCGCCACGTGAGCTGACCATCACATACTGCTTACATACTCAGATGGATACTGCTCACATATACTATCAATATTGGGGTACGTGCTGTGAAGGCACAGGGGTTGAAAAGGGGGTGTGGGCTTGGAAGGGGTTTTGACTGCCTGAAGTGTGGCTTTGGGTCCTGACCGAAAGACAAAAACTGGCTTGGCAACAGGCATGGACCAGACTCAGACACAATACGGTTGTAACACCTCTCTCTATTCGCAAACTCCGTGCTCAGCTCACTACTATTCTAGACGCCGCTGTGATATGAACAGTCCACATACAAAGATGTGACACAGGCGTAGCTTTACCGCCAGATACTTCTAGGATCTGTAAGGGTTCGCCTTCTTAGCCCGGTCGTCACGCTCAAGCCGAATGATGTTCTCTGCGATCTCGCCAGGCAAGGCAGTCCTCTCCTGAATAGCACGCTCCCGCGCGAGATCGCGTTCGAGCCCACCAAGGCGCCGCTGACATGTTTCCTTACTGCCCCTGCAGTCACCGACATTGTATCGCTTGACCAGAAGTGTTTCTTTCTCCGTCCAGTGTCGCAGGCTGGCTTGTTCGTCTTTCACTTGCGTCCGGAGGGGGGCAGGCATGGTGAGCTGAGTTTCAGAAAGCAACGATTCGAAAAGTTCGGGACAAAGATACGTGACGTTTATGCTTGCGAGATACACCCCAAAGAGAAGACATCTTCATAGCAGAGCCTGTTCATTCTTATATGATGGCAGTGTGCCGACTTTCATCGGGTTGCCGCCGGCATGGGGACAGCCGTTTCGCAACTGAATATGTCCCATCCATTCGCCGTCCAGTCGAGCGATGGATCGCTCCACGAGGCCGTGACCTGTGAGGGTTGGAAATGCTGCCCACAGCAACCTTGCAACTAATTTCGAGAAGCCGACTGGACGTCGTAATGTGATGCCATACGATGATGTCCAACTAAGCGCCGCCCCACGCCTGCGAGCGTCAGCGCTTAATGTGATATCTACAGGCCTGGGGAGCCGGGCATGGGTACATACATTGCAGGCGCGGCAATGTTCAGCGGCAAACGAAACTTATTGTCGATCCTACCAAACCCACCTTTCCCGAGCCTGAGCACGACGGGGTCGGGTCCCTACGTGATGGCTGTACCTGTTGTCCTCGAAAATTGCCAGACGCGTATCGACTGTGGAGTGGACCTGTACATCGCGGTGGAGATGATCGACAAGCGTTCACTATATCTCTAGACATTCTCATTCTCACAGAGCTGCATGGCCTGTCTCGTGGTGCTTTGGATAGCAGACAATTGGCCGTCGCTGCGACAGTTCGTGCCGGCGATGCAGCCAAGTACGAAGATGAGCCATCGAGGACTCCACCTCCAGCTTCGACGCAGGGATCCGGATCCTGGACGCGCTCGTGTTTTCGGACCGTATGGATGACTAGTCTGTGACTGGGAAACGAGTTTGGTAGTATTTGTTGTTGTATTCAACGCCAGGGGATCAAGCCGCATAGCGGCGATCTCGAGCCTCCCAAGGGGCATACAGGCGTGCTAGGCTAGGAAGTACCGATACGGTATATTACAAGGAACTTTTTCGTCGCTTAACCCATCTAGCAAATCGTCACCGCCCGACGTCACTGGAAGTTCGCACATAGTGTACACTATTACTACATCTCCCCTGCTGTCAACGGCTTCGCAAATCTTTCACGAGTCCCCCCTCCTCCGGGTGAGGGGTGGTACCTCAATCCACCCCACACGGTACCTTCGACAAGTCGCTTGCGTGTCATCTTCCTCCCGGCTCCTTGCTCCCCTAATTCTTCACCCAATTCCTCGCCCGGATCAACCTCGTACACGTCGTCGTCAGTGAGTGTACCACCTGGACGGCGGCGCCTTGAACGAGTGGCACGGTCGCTTCGTATTATCGCCGATCGCCGATGTGGGTAGCTCGTCGCCGACCACTGTGCTTGTCAGTGGGTCGTCGACTTGCTTAAAGGTAGGCAGTTTAACCACTATGCCAAGGTGGACGAGTTTGGTAGTAGGAACGACGGCGGGAACAACACCAGGGGGAGCGGGAGCGGCACCGTCGTGGACACCAGGGCCGACAGGGACACCAACCGGGCGGCCCGGGCCAGCGGCGGCAATCTGGTTCCCGTTTGGGCAGACATGGTGATGTTGGTGACATTGGTGGTGGGTGACTTGGTATGTGATGGTTGCGTGGTTTTCGTCGAATTCCGAGTTTGGAAGGCAATGGTCTCGTAGCAACGCAAGGACGGCAGCAGCAGGAGTACTCCAGCTAGCAGTGCGATTCTCGGAGGAGTCTGTGTATTGGAGTAGCCGACTCTGACGGCGCGGATGGCTGGGCCTCTTCAGCTATGGCGACTGGATCGAGAGGAGTGCTGGGAGCTGGGGTTGAGAGAGGTGTTGGGGAGCTTGTGTTGGGGACTCGAGGTTGCGGATGTATGCGTGCCCGTTCTAATCAAGATGCTGTCGGACTGTCGACTGTTGTCGCACACGCGGGTGATTCGAAGTCTGTACTTACTTACCTATGAACGACTCATCATACGCACTGGGACTACATAAGGTAGAGAGCTGGGCTGATGAGGGCAAGAGAGCCTGACGAGTGAGTGTGGTCTTGGACTAATTATACATATACTCGACCGCAGGCGTACGTGACAAGGTAAAAGCCCATCACCTCTGAATCAGCACGTCTCTTACGGGGAGTGTCGCGTCAGACCAGACTTATCTATAAAACTTACTCGACACTGTCGAGAATCCTACTTCCGCTATCTACTTCTTCCCATACACGCACACAATGCCGCAACATATGTCATGTTTCGATCACCTAGAAACGCAGCGTAATGATAGTATATAGACGATAACATCGTCAAGTGGAACGCGACAACTGTAGTAAGGTTGACTTCTAGCAAAGAGAGAAGACGGGGGCATGGGGGCCTGCTTTAGAAGACCGAATGGCCCTTCGAGGGACGAGCAGTAGGCCCACTCATTTCCCATTTCCCCTTTCCCCTCTGCCCTCCCGTTCTTGAGTCCGCCCCCGACCCCTTAACCCCCAGTAGTAGTTCCCCAAACCCCTTCGACCAACCCCGAGGAGGTCGCCCGGTCAACCCAAGTAGACATCAAAACTAACAGACGTCCCACCAGAGATAACGGCCTAACTCGCCCATGTTCACGATCCCACCACCACCGCCGCCGCCACAGGGACCACCGCCGACGATCCCGTCACCACAGCCACAGAGGTAGTAATTCGGTGCGCTCCCACCATGGGCACGGAGGCAGCCATGGAAACTATGAGCGCTGGTATCGCACGCGAATCCGAATCGAGCGACCTTACGACAGCCACGGAGGCGGTTCGGGATGGGATATTTCGCGTTACAGCCACGGACCTCGACGTGAACATTCCCAGCGTAGTCGTAGCCGGAGCCGGAGCCGGAGCCGCAGGAGCAGAAGCAGACGGAGCCGCCGGAGACGTGTTCGGAGCCTTCAGGAGGGGGATTTCGGGTCTCGACGTAGTCATGGGGACATCGATATAAGGCCGCCGCAGGGCCGTAGCCATGGAGAAGCGTCGCACCAAGAAGGTGGGAGAAGCGACGCCAGGTCTTCTCCCAGCCAGCATCCAGGAGGGTCGCACGAAGAAGACAGGAAGAACGAGTCCCACCACAGCCACGGGGCCAGAGACGAGAGTTCACGTAGCCATGGAGGAGATGGCTCGCCTCAGCGAGGTAGGAGCAGCGGTGCCATGTCTCCTCTCGGCCATAGCCATAGCCACAGCCACAGCCATCCAGAACAGTCGCACCAAGGAGACAGCAACAGCGAATCCAACCACAGCCGGGGAGCGACCCACGAGAGTCCCCGCAGCCACGGAGGAGAGCAGCAGTCGCCTCAGCGCGACAGGGGCAGCGAAGCCAGGAGGTCACCTCCAGGTCACAGCCGCAGCCGCAGCCGCAGCCGCAGCCGCAGCCGCAGCCCCAGCCACAGCCGCGTCGGTCCAGGGCGGTCGCACCACGGAGACAGAGACACGAGCAGCTGGTCCCGTCAGAGCCGTGGAGCCAGCCAAGACGAGGATTCCGGGCAAAGCCCTACAGGGAGCTCAGTCCTCTCCGTTCCCAGCCTGGAGATTGTGGCGTGGTGGAGGATGCACAAGCAGCCCATCGTTCCGAATATGGAGAGCAGTCGGCCGAGCGCCCCGGCCAGGAAAGAAGTCCGGACCTATAAGTAAGGTAAAGAGGAGCGTCTTGGACGCCGTGCCGCGGGAGGTAAGGCATAGCTTTCATACGAAACCTGACGTACCGCTTGACCAAGGTTCCCTGATGTGGTTGGAGACGGGCGTTAGATATAGGAGAGAAGGGGCCGTAACGACGAGTGGTTGCTGGGAAGAGGAAGAGTACTGCCGAGAACAAAGTGTAAGATGTCACTGGCATACCCAATTTGCACGTGAAGCTGGTAAGTCACGAACGATAAAATCTCCATGAGCTAGTTCACTTGGATTGTAGCAATAGGTTTAGGTTCATAGGACTTAGACCTTTTGGTGTATTCATGGACTATGTACGTCCCTTGCGGGGACTACCACATGATTACTGGGATGGGGGTTCCCGTACTTACCTGATCCTTCATGTTTCTGTTTCGAACCGTTAATGTTGGAGATGAAATGGGTCGATCTATAAAGCACAATCTGCGATAAGTTAGCTCGGGTATGGAAGTGCGAAAGCCTGGTTGTTTCCAGTCTTCAAGCTTGAAATACAAGCTGCAAGTTGCCAATGGACGAGAAAGCAAGCTTTCTGTCATGGTCTTGTGTGATGTTGTGGAGGCTCCGCTGGGTGCCAGGCATGGCATGCTTCATGCTAGATTCCGGAAAGACTACACAAAAAGTGCGTCTTTCTCGTTCTGCATTACTATGCTGAGAGTAGATGTGATAGTCCTCCCGACTGGACCAGATCCTCTGCCTCTTGAATCGTCGTCAAACCCTCAAAGCACTAACGTCGATCGTGTATATCCGTCGCAACGTCGTCAAACCCTCAAAGCGCTAACGTCGATCGTGTATATCCGTCGCCACGTCGCTCAAGCTTCTCGCGTCTTGTCGTCGTGGCCCATCTGGGTTTACTCCCGATCGTGGGTATCTCCTGCCAAGTAAAAATGCTACAATGTAAATCCTCCTCAGATGCCATTGCTGGTGCACTGGAATGCTGAGCCCACTGTGCCGAGCTGGTATTCGTCGAGAATGCCCTGTATAGTGGCGTAAGTTCCAACAGTTAACATGAACACGCCCGTGAGTATGATGATGACGTTGAGTATTCCTTCAAACCAGCCCCGGATTGAACGATCCTTGACCAATGCCACCGCGCCGTCGGCTTTCCTCATGCGGAAATAAGCCACACCCCAGAATATGAAGCCGAAGAAGGAGTCGAAGAGGGAGGACATGAGCGATAAGACTGAGTGCGGGTTAGCTAGGTTTGCGATGGTAGTCCAAAGAAGATGGTCCTTACGGGAGCTGAAGAACGGAATCGAGTTGGCGATGATGAAAGCGAGGATCCAGGTTACAACTAGTTGAGATGTCAGCTAAGGGAAACAATCAAGGTCGGAAGAGGGGTTTTACGCAGGATTGAGGCCCAAGTTACCCAGCCGACAACGGTATGCTCGGTCTTGTGTCGGGAGTTCTCAAAGATACGGAAGAACAAGAACCGGGCCGAAACTGAGGCATACAAGACGCCCAGAAAGATGAGCGTAGGGATCATGAAGGAAAAGGAGATCTTCTTGTAAAGCGTGTCCCCTAGAGAACCAAAAGCCGGCGCAGTCATGTATTGGTTGCCGGTAAATGCATAGATGAGAGCGCCGACGACGCTGAACACGATGATCTCGAGGATGGTACACGCCCAAAGAGCCTTGGGGAAATCTCTGGGCTCCTTCATCTCGGCAATGAAGCTGGGGAGGGTGATCTGTCCAATGAAGGTATAGCTGATATTGAGGAAGGCGTTGAGCCCTGACACCCAGGTCGTACTAGCGACTGGTATAGCTGTCACAAGTGGGTTGCCTTGGGCCTCAGTCCATGTCGCAGGATGGTCCTCTATACCAGCAAAGATGACGGCCAGTAGGACAGATATGAAGGTGAACAAAGCTGAAGCAGTCCCGAGCTTGGAAAGCAAAGAGAAGGTGCGAGGCAGTGACGATATCCAAGATACCACAGCCATAACAGCACCAAACGACACAGTTTGGCAAGCGACGCTCGAAGTGTCGCCGCCGATCATAGTGTTGATGTACTTGGCGCCAGTGAGAACATGGAGGCCCTGCAGAGTATGTCAGCCCAGTGAGATATGTGGTTGACCGGGGGCATGACCGACCTGGATGAATGTGTTGTTTAACAGAAACATGACAGCAGTGGCATACCATGCCCACTTCTTGCCCCAGAAAAGCATCTGCCCAATATCGCATACATCTCGGACTTCGGGATGTCGCAAGCAGAACTCCCACAGGATGATTGAGCTGTCATACAGGTCAGCTGACTTGCTATGTTGCGCGGCAAGGCGGATGTTGGTACATACGTGTAGAGGACGACGAGGGCTTGCACGAGAGTCAGGATGAGCCTGGATTAAATCTTAGTATTGGTAGCCTTCGCCTAGGGCGGTGCCCAGAAGCCAAGAAAGCATACCCAGGGACGAGGCCGAGGACGCTGTACGACCACGGGAAGCTCATGATAGCCTATCAGACGGGTTAGCCACAACTCCCAACAGGGCGTCGGATAACGGCATTGCTTCCGAAAGTCGATTGCGCCGCAACCAGTGCAACACCTAGCGCACAGCTCCGCCGGTCGGAATTGGCCAGAGGAATGGACTGTGAACGGGAGCATTGGGGCACCCACCAAGCAGATATACTCGGAGAATAGCAGAGCCGCAGTCTATCGACAACGACTAGGTCAGTACTGGCACTCTTGGCTCCCGTCTGGGTAGAGACCAAGCCTTTCCTGGAGGGCTTGGAGGGCTTGGGGGTCTTGGAAGCGCACCTTCTGCCAACTACAGGTGCGGTACTGAATGGCGCACGAGGCCTCCTCGGCGATTTGCTTGCTGAGAATAGCTTCGCTGCTCATGCCACTGTCGGAGTCACCAGCATATTCGCCGCTGATCGGAGCGACAACGGGCGCAATGCGAGGCCCGATGGTGACATTCTTGCCGCCGAACCATGCAGACCAGCCACGAGGCACGGAGGTGGCCTCAACATCGTACTCCGACGGAGGGTCTGATGAGGTCTCGCGCTTCATGGTGAAATAGACTCGGAGGGGTCGCGGAAAGGCCACTGGCGCACACGATAAGGTATCTAGGTTCGAGAGCTAGAGATACCTATGTAGAGCCGGGCGCAACGCAGACGTTGTCGGGGACCTGGACAATGGCGGGGGAGAAGGAGGGGGGAATGATATCGTGCCCAGGGCGTGGTCCAGACAATTAACTGTACGTAGACAGTGGACAGTGGACGGTCTCCAGGTAAGAAGAATATTGAGCAGAAACCAACCAGGATGCAGAGGCAATCATGTAGGAAGGAAAGAAGCGAACGGTTGGAGGTTGGGTTAGCCACGGGAGAAACAAGTTTATGTAGAGACTTTGAAGCTTTAAAGGTACCTAGAGTGCAGAAGAACTGGCGCACCCCGGCGAATTGGGAGTTCTTGCAGCCGCGGAAGTACCACGACACACCGTGACAGGCAGATAAAAGGTGAGATCACATACAAACGGTACCTCACTCGTCCAGATTCCACGCTCCGTCCTCCGTCCTCTGTCCTCCGTCCTTCGAGAAGAGCGGGACGTCCGTCTGGAGTCGTGCCCCCCCTGTAGGCTGTGGCCCTGTAGCCTGGGCCCTGGGGGATGCCCTATCAACGTGGTCCTTGAGGTTTGCCATTGCCCTAAACTCCACCGAGGCAAATGCTAGCAGGGTAGCGGCCAGCCTACGCCTCACCGAGCACGATGGGGGTTCCGCCGCATGCGCATGGACCCCAGTCTAGAGGTACGAGTCGCGTCCTCTGTCAGATGTCTGTCTGTGAGCGCTGAGTGCTGAGTGTGTCCACTGTCGAATGGGAGTGACCGACATGACGTACGGGGATGGCCCAGGGCTGGCCAATTGCTGTCCAGCATTTGTTCCTCTGTGCATAGGGCGAGCCGATAATGCAGGGCACCTTGCACACATCCTCCCGTACCAGACCCAAACGGGCAGGTCACGCCATAAGCCACCTTGATCACGACGATAGAGTCGAGCTACAGCAATGTTGAAGGCATTTGTGTCCATTACCTTGGCTTGTACGTACTCTCGTCCACGACTAATAAAACGTTTACGTATGGGCATCATGACATCAAACAAATATCGAATGGTTTTGGCCAGGATCCATCAGTAACTGGTATTAATAGATACCTTAACCGTCGAGGGTACGTACTCAGCTCTACTAGTAAAGCCGACCATTGTCGTTGCGTGCATCTCAAGAAAGGAGGAAGGCCTATCTTTGAGATCTTAGGTATGGAACAATGTCTCATAGGTGCCAATGCCCTGGGTCTGACCCACATGCGGTACTTCGGTCGCTGTTTAGAGCATCCCGATCATCCCGATCATCCCTGTGAGAGGGTGAGAGGCTGATGCGTACTCAACAGTCTTTATTGCGCGATAACATGCAAGTACTTACCGAGAAACAAGACCTGACCTGACCGCCCGTGGATCGCCCGAGCCGTGAGTGATTCGCTTGACGACCAGGCCGGCCGGCTGGCAGCATGGATTGACGGCGGCTCGCATATCTCGGTCGCGAATCGGTAATCTGGTCCGTCCCTGGGTACCGTCTGTAATTGCCTCGCTGCTCGTACAACGTGGCACAATTGCTCGATAATCTCGGTGCCTATCTTTGGTTCCTACATCAACCTTATTTATATCCCCGGGATCGCCGCCGCCGCCGCGGGACGCACGGGAATGGGAAGGAGCGGGAATAATGAATCCAGAAGGCAATTCAATGGATTGATAGACACATTGGTTGACCGACGGAGTCCTGGTCTACCTAAAATAAAGGTAGCTAGCTGGCTACACGTGGCAGGATGCAACGCTCGGGACCATGCTGCGTTCTTCAGATGGCTCCAGGTAACAATAACTGCGACCTTGCCTTACCTTATCAATGAGAAGGCCAGTCCCTACAACTGCTCGCCTGCAAACACAGATGAGACCGAGTCTGAATACTTGGTATTTTTGTTGTTCCAAGCCCAGCCGCGGCGGTTAAGAAGTCAACACCATGATAACTTGGAAGGTACACAGCACCCACTAGAGCCTGTTGACGGCCCAGCCGCTGCGAAGATGAATGAATCCAATGATGTCAAGACATAGTGACTTGATGATCGTCAACCGCTGCGGTGAAGGTGGACCTGTCGTCAAGGACGTCACCGTTATGCAAAAACATATCTCACAGTCTTCTTGGAGCTGGTAGACGATTCAGAGCTGCAAGCTAGGGCGGCTGGCCTCCTACCGGTGCGGACTTCGAGCCAGTCAAGAAGTGAGAGCTGACTTGGCTCTCCCTTATTCCCAGCCACCCGTCTTTAGCTGCCGAGGCTACTCCGTTGACCACGAATCCGTTCGTCGCAGAAAGCAGACAAAAAGTGTGACACACGGCCCTGAATAGCTGGCTCAAGAACGGTCAATGATGTGATAGCAATGGTGTTTGCAATGGAAGAGGAGGTGAATGAATGAAAGCAACCCAAGGGAAAGACAAGGGATGGTCTTATTTATTGTTCGGGCTGCTGCCATCACTGATCAGGCCATTTGCGAATCATGGCGGACCGCTTGGACCCATTGAACCCACTTATTCGGTCCCGTGTCCCGCAGATTCCCCGCAGTAATCCATAGGCTATAGTGGATATCCCCCACAAACACTCGGACCATGTCCTTATTCAAGACCCAGCACCCCGGTGCCAGGACCCGTGAACCGTGAGAAATACCTGGGCGAGGTGACGGGGTAAATGAAGCCAAGATATGTGAAGGATCTACTGTAATTTCATCTCTTGCATCCACATCAATAAGCGAAGTCGGGAGGGAGAAAAAGAGAAAAAGAGTCATCACGGTCACACGCACCAGCAGGCCTGAACGAGAACGAGAACCAATATTTGACTATTTGACTATTTGACTATTTGACTATTTGACTATTTGACTATTTGACTTGGGTCTTGTCTGTGGTCAGCAGCTTCTTATTACCTATTGCCTACCTGACCTTACACACCACATGCAGTCTGACTGATGGCGTTCAGCTCATTTTGATCGCCCGGATTCCTTAACACCGAGACAGCCAGACCGACAATTTACGAGTCGGCGACTTGAGTAAGCCGTTCTCTTCTTGAGCACAAACTTCGTTTCTGCGAGTTTGCTTTGCTTCGCACGCCGCCGCCCATCTTGCTGCTTTGATGTTTGCTGCTTGCTGCCTGCTTTTCAATTTGGATAGCGCTGTGTTGATCGTGACTTCGTCAACATGCGGAATATCGCAAAGGGTTCCAGTACGTCGCGACTACCTGTCTGCCCTCTTTCCCGTCCAGTCTTTCGAAGGACCACCCTCGAGCTCCTATGCCGGCGCAGCGCGGCGCAAAGCTACTCCCGAACCCCAAACCCCAAACCCCCAAACCCGCGCAAGTGAATCTTCGATGAGCTAACCATAACCTAAACCGTAGCTAAGGAGCCCAAGGCTTTGGACCGGGAGAATGGCGACGGCAATGTCGAGGTCAACGGGAACAACACGTACCACGCCGGCACTGCCGACGCCGAGTACGATGAGCTGCATGTGCAATGTCCGCCGCACACCACGGAGCGGAAGATCGTGACCCGCATCGACTGGCGGCTGATTCCCTTCCTCTGCATCATGTACCTGCTCGCCTTCCTGGACCGAGTCAACATCGCCAATGCGCGGTCTTTCTTCCTGGCCAGGGATCTGCACCTCGAGAAGGTCGAGTACAACACCGGTTAGCCACCACTGCAGCATGTCTTTGTCACTAGTCACTCGTCACGTGCCCATTAGCATACTCGAATGGTCGCACCTGGATGGCGAGGATTCCTGATCGCTGACTGTGCACATAGCACTTACCATATTCTTCGTCCCCTATGTCTTTTTCGAAATCCCCAGCAATATTCTGCTCAAGCGGTTCTCCCCTCGGATATGGCTTCCGGGCTGTATGTTGGGCTTCGGCATCATGTCCGTGTGCCAAGGACTGGTGCAGAACTACGCCGGCCTGCTCGCTACTCGTTTCTTCCTCGGCGTGTTCGAGACGGGCATGTTTCCAGGTATGGCCCCATGAGCAGCAAAACTTGGAAGCTGACGCTTGGGATCTGACACTCGCGCGACTTTAGGATGCTTTTATCTCATCGGTATGTAGTTGGCTTAGGGTCGCATCGTACACCGTCGCATCGCACGCCGTGCTAGTGCCTACGTCACGTCGTGCCTGTGTTCTCTTGGGGGGTCTGAATCAGCTGCTAATCCAGTCATGTGCTCAGGCATGTGGTACAAACGAAGCGAAGCCCAGAAGCGGTATTCTCTCTTCTTCTCGTCAACCTCGCTGGCTGGTGCCTTCGGAGGTCTCTTGGCGTCTGCCATAGGAAAGAGTACGTCTGATAATGGTCATTACCGACGCGTGCTTCAGCCTTAAGAGAAGGCAGCTGCGTGGTCCCTATATAACTGACTGACGGTGTACCTACCTAGTGGACGGCATCCGCGGGTATTCTGGGTGGAGATGGATTTTCATCCTCGAAGGAATTCTAACATGCGTAGCCGCCATCATCTTTTTCTTCATTTTCCCATCCTTGTAGGTGGTTTGTTCCCAACTCCGAATTCGACCACACTAACCCCTGAACAGCCCGGAGCAAGCGAAATGGCTCACTGAGGAGGAGCGAGCTTACGTGAAAGCACGTCTGCAAGCCGACCAAGGCAGTAGTGCCGCGGAACGCAAGATCAGCTTACGGGACGTGGTAAACGTTATGAAGGACCACCGAGTCTGGCTAGGTGGCTTCATGTACTTCGGTCTGATCGTCCCAGCCTACAGCTACGCGTTCTTCGCTCCGACAATCATCTCGACGTACAACTACAGCGCGATCCAGACGCAGCTGCACTCGGTGCCGCCATGGGCTGCCTCGTTCGTTTTCTCCCTGTTGTTGGCCACACTATCCGATTGGACACGCCACCGTGCGGCTTTTGCCATCGTGCCGCTGGCTATGACTGTGTCTGCTTTTGCTGTCCTGCTCACGGTCCACACCAACAAGACCGTGGAGTATGCGATGCTTCACCTCATTACTATGGGCACATATGGTGTTATGCCCATCATCGTCTGCTGGTTCACAATGAATCTCGGAGGTCATCATCGACGGTCTATCGGCACAGCCTGGCAGATTGGGTTCGGCAACATGTATGTCATTTCTTGAATCACCCCCTTTTCCTCTTCCTGCAGCGGAACGCGCTGCGGAGCGGATATCAACGGCCACTGACTCCGATCTTTATAGTGGCGGTATCATCGCCACATACGCCTTCCTCGACACCGATGCGCCTTACTTCCACAACGGCTACTCCATCTGCCTAGGCTTCACGTGTCTGAGTGCCCTCGCATCGACGCTGTACTTCATCAGCATTCGCATGGAGAACCGCAAGCGGGCAAAGGCCGCTACCAACGTCGGCCTCTCCGGCTACGAGAAGACGGAGCTTGGCGATCTGAACCCGGAGTTTAAGTACATGTACTAAGATACCGACGGAATCGACGGGGGAGTTGGGTGACGTGCGATATTGGCTAGACGAGAACTCCACCTTGGATAGACTGTTGCTTTCTGGGAGGCTGGTTGGAGTGTAGCGAGCGAGCGAGCGAGGCATGGGCGTGTGGTGGCGTGGATACCGACCTGTGATTTAAGGATGGGAGCAGGTGCTTGGAGAAGGAGTACAGATTGGCGATATGATACCAGGGGACGATGAGCGCTTCGATCATCTAGTCACTCCCGTCGTTACCTAGAGATAAAGAGACTATTGACTGACTGCACTTGACACGTAATGCTTTGAAGGGCTCTCTCTTCCTCCTTCGCCGCCCCGCATCGGCTCTTGGACTGTCCCATTCACAGACCACTCCTATCTATTTTTCTTTCCTTGGCAGTCGCTTTTGGCAGTCGCTGTTTTTATATGGCCGATGTTGAATAGGTTTTCAGAAACAGCGTGACTCACACATAGACGTGATGATCTGAGATTATATGGCATCTCCATACAAAAATAGATCGTGGTGGCCAATATAACATGACTTTTTTTAAGGGACTTCCGGGTCTTATGGTTCCGTGATATGATACTTAAAAGTAGATATAGGATTCGTGATGGGCTGTGACCCCTTGTCATGGCGTGTCCAGAACCCCAACCACTAGACCACCGAGCCGTTCAGTCGGGACCTTAGTTGTCCGGCCCAAAGAGTCAGAGTCTGGATAGTAGACACACCATCCGACACAGGGATTTATATACAGGTGGACGAACCTCCCGGCCGTCGCACCCTTGACCGCGTTAATATAGATCTCGGTGTTTAATGCCCACAGGGTATTATCAGTGTCCCAAGGTTGACGTATAATTAGAACGCTTGATGGGAATAAATACTGGACTGCCGCAAGGCATAATTTGTTCGAGGTCGAGGAATCAATCAATTCAACATTAAAGCCAGCTACCAACCTGTCGAACACAAGTCATCTCTCAATAAGACATATATTTCAAACTCCTTACTATCTGACTGGACTATACTTCATTAGGTTCTCCGCCGCGTTTATTTTTATCGTCCTCCCTCTCCTTTCCTGGAGCGCCTATGGCATAGCCACTCCACACGGAAAGGCACTGACAGGCGTTTTTGGACGGCACACGGCCCTCGCCAGCTACGATAACTGCATGGCAAACGCCGGCAGTGACGACTCGGACCAAGAAGACTGTGCGAAAGAGCTGGAAGACGACTCAGGTGGTTCGTGTCGGAAAGCGCTTGACCCGCTTGACCCGCTTGACACACGATCACTTGCCCGACGCACGGTATACAAAGGAGTAAGGCTCCACGCATCATGCAACCAGACTTAAGAACCTGAACTGATCAAGGTGCAGAAATGTCAAAACGGAAAATGTGCAGTCGAATACCCAGAAGCCAACCCTAACTTCATCTGCATTATTGAGCATGCGTGCAGTAAAGGCAAAGGCGATGTGAGCTCGTCTTTGTTGGCTGATGCCCTTGCATCTATACTAACAATTGGGTGTTATTAGTGCAGTAGTAAATGGCTCACCGGAGACCCATGTTCCATAAATACCGATAGCAACGAGGTCAAATGCCCGCCTTTTGTGTGGTGATCCGAACGTACCGTATCTTGTGCGAGCACGCAGCTGGGAAAGAGTCTTTAGATCCAGGACTCAAGATTCAGGATCAAATATTGAGAGTGTCCTTGTTGCTTTTGTGGATGGAGATGATTTGCGGCGTTTTATTCTGTAAGAATTCGCATATATAACGGGGGCTTTGCTTTTTGTTGTATTTTAGGTTACTTGAGTTTGGCTCACTCTGCTCGAAGAGCCTTAAAATTTAAAACATAAAATCGTCATTAGATTAAGGCGTACGGACAACATAACAGCCCACGAGAGATTCACCTTGAGTGCTCTATGTTATCAGTGAGAGGGATTTTTCAAGACGTGGCACGCCGACCGCCGCAGTACTGCTTAGATAGCTGCCGGGACGAGGAAGATCGTTGAGCTGGATGTGAGGGAAGAAGACATGTCCAGGACTAAAAGTCATATCTGGACCGTCAGCTACTCGCAAGCAACCGAGCAGCTACGTGCGACGAATCTACGAGCTGTGCCATCTTGGCACGAACGGGGACGCCCTTCTCCCGGTCTGCGTCTGGGATGCTTAACAGCATCTCGCTGACAGCCGGTGGTACGGTACCTTTGGATGCCCGCGCTTTATTCCGAAGGACCGGGTTTACTCGAAGGACCGAAGTAATACCTACGCTGCCGCTGCATTACTCTGCAGCAGTGTCTGCTAAAACCCCAACCCAAATAACGTCTGCCCAGGTATCGAGAGGGCAGCGAGACCTCACACCCGTGGTATCGCCATTTTGGCCGCCCAAAAGCTGTACATCGTCTACGTCGAGGATGACTTCGGAACAGTCGTGCAGCGATCCTACTTATGGTCCAACCCGTCGTTCGACCGGGCATATCTCAGCGGCCGCGACGCTCTATAGTACTCCCAGGGGTGTTGATGGCAATAGTCTGGAGATTCCTGAAGTTCGAGTCTCTCCTAACAGCGCTAGCGATGAGAGCGGCTCATGGATGTTCGCGGAGGATGGATTCAAAGCTCTTCGCTGGGTTTGTTCGACTTGCTCGGCCGACAAATCTCGGATAGCTATGAGCCGCTTGCCCAACCTTTGCTCGCGTTGCGAACACCGTTGCCATTGCATACTCATCAGCAGCACCCTTGCCCCATGAAGACCGATAGATGACCACCAAGCAGACAGCCAGACATGCGGCAGATATCGTTCGCGCCCAGAACCCTAGCTTCCCATCAGCACCGTTCCAAACGAGCTGTTCGCTGGTCAAGCTTCCCACGCAATCAAGCTGGCATGTCAATCGCGGTATGCCGCTGTCACGCCAGTCAACCCACCCTGAGCTGCCGAAGGGTCTTTAATCGTGAGTTGTGACTGAGTGCTGCCGGCCCCGTACATACCAGCTTCCCACCTTGTGCCATGCTAATGCGCTCACGAAGTTCTCGTTCACTCCTATCAAGCACATCAGCTCCACCGCAACAGTTAAGTTCTCTTGGGTACCACGTGGGGAGGACGTGAGGCTTGAGGTACCCTCAGTCTTGACTGTAGGATCAATGGAGCTGTTAATACTGAGTGAAGAGTAGATGGGACTCAGGCGTAGTTGTTTCGAGGAGCTCGAACAGTCTCGTGGGCTAATCTCGGTCAGCGGGAACAAGACCAATCTAGGCGCATATCCGTCTTATTCCCTACGGATATGCCGTCCAATTAGTGGTGACTAGGCCGGCATGCTCGTTTTTCCAACTCTCGCCCACGCACATAATCGCCGGTATTCGGTGCTCTATATTGTTGTCTTGTACATGTTCATGCACGGGAACACCTCTGCATGCAGTGACACGATCGCCACGCCGAGGTTCCTATGCCGGAACCTGTGGAAGGGACTCGGCCGACGGGAGGGATCTCTCTGCCGAAGCGACCGAGAAATCTCCACAGCGACGGCACTAGAATCTGCGTTGTCCAGCCCTGAATCTCGTCTGCCGCAGACTGCCGCACCTTCCCACGTTGCTCCCCCACATGGCGTCAGTGATGTAACGGCCTGCTTCCAGACGCTCTGTTTCGCTGTCCCTTTGTGCCGGGTTGGGACCAAGGCGGCCTTTGACGTATGGAAGGAGGAGACTCCACGTGGCCGCGCTGGCCGGGCGAAGTAGGCCTGCCTCACTGACGGCTATGAAGCGGATACCGCGACGGCAGAGTCTTACAAATATAGCCCAGGAGGTTCCGAAAACGGAGAGGCAAGGTCGAGAGCTTCGTAGCTATATTAGAGTCTTTGCCTTGATCCCCTTGAATGCAATTGTGAGGCTTGAAATATCGTACCACAGACAGAGACAGCATTACGAACTACCGAGGCTTCAGAGGAGACTTCGCACTGACTCATACACATCGCGCCAACTGTACCTGACTATCGGAGCTTGGTTAAGCATTCGCAATGGCTCAGACCAAATCAGCCAAGAACCTCCGGCAAATGCTGGCCGACCCGGAGAAGATCGTCGTCTGCCCCGGTGTTCACGATGGCCTCACAGCGCGAATGGCGCTGCGCGTGGGTTTTGACGCCCTGTACATGGTAGGCTTATTGACACCACATATCACAAACCATAGACCCCATGTCTAATCGACACGGCAGACTGGCGCCGGCACAGCGGCATCGCGCCTCGGACAAGCAGACCTCGGCCTCACGACCGTCGACGACATGGCGACGAACGCGGGCATGATCGCAGGCCTCGACCGCGACGTGCCAGTGATCGCCGACGCCGACACCGGCTTCGGCGGGCCCTTGATGGTCGCCCGCACGACCGAGAAGTACATCCTGCAGGGCGTGGCCGCCTTCCACATCGAGGACCAGGTGACGACGAAGCGGTGCGGGCACCTGATGGGCAAGGAGCTCGTCGACACGGCCACCTACACAGCGCGGATAAAAGCCGCAGCGGCGGCGCGCGAGCGCATGGGCTCCGACATCGTCATTATCGCGCGCACCGACGCGCTGCAGTCGCTAGGCTACGACGAGGCGGTGTCGCGGCTCCGGGCGGCGGTCTCGGCCGGCGCCGACGTCGCGTTCCTCGAGGGCCTGCGCACCAAGGAGCAGATGGCCCAGGTGGTCCGGGACCTGGCGCCGACGCCGTGCTTCCTGAACATGGTCGGCGGCGGCGTGACGCCGCTGGTCAATGCCGACGAGGCCAGGAGGCTCGGCTACAAGATCGTCATCTGGCCCCTGGTCGGCATGAGCAGCGTCTACCTGGCCATGCGCGAGTTCTGCCAGGAGCTCAAGACCACGGGCGAGATCAAGGAGCGGTACACGGAGGACGGAAGGACCGATGCCGGTGTGAGGGACGTGTTTGAGCTGTGCGGGCTGACGGCCTCGAGCGAGTTTGATAAGGAGATGGGGGGTGTGAGTTTTGCGAAGGGGGCTTAAGGCGCTCGGTGGGAGATGGGAGATGGGGGATAGAAGATGATATACCACGGAAAGGAAGGGAATTGGGATGTTGTTCAGCGGATGGTCTCATAAGGCGCAGCACAGGCATAGCAAGTCTGTCATTTATCTGAATTCAATCACACCATGTGAATCCAAGGCTTAAACATGCTTGCGCGTCTTGCCTGCGCCGGCCCGGCCTACCACGAGGGCCTCGGGGGCGTGTCTTGAACTTATTTTCAGAGCTATTCAGAGCCGATGGCGCCGAGTTCGGCTCGGGACGATCGTCCCGCTCGAAGAGGCCCGCGACTCTGGTGTGGAGAGAATGCAAGACTGGGGGTTCTAATATAAGTCCATCTAGCGGAGGCTCTCGAGGGCTCCGTTTAGTCGTCGATGGGCGTGGTCTCACCATCTTCAGCTTCCGCCGATGGGATGCGTGACACACGCAAGCGCTGGAAAGAAAAGAGGGAACCTGGCACTTGGACACCCCAATGTCAAACCCTAGTGTTGGCACCACGTAGTCAAGGCTCAAGGGCAGCGAATTGAGCCCTGGATAGTTCCAGGTTCACTTCTTCCCAGTTATATCGTGATTTTCTGCTACTGTTGAGTGTTATGGTGAATAATGGCTGTAAAAGACCATTCTGGGTGGCTTGTGGTGGGGGGGGGGGGGGGGGGGGGGGGGAGGCAAGGGAATTGGGGCCCAGTTTCATCTTTCGGGTCCTTTGCCTGATACGACCTTGGATGCTACGCGGCGCAGTGTATAAATATTGTTCAGCCCCCAAGCACGCCAAGTAGTATATACAGGCTCACAGCCAGGCTCTCTACTAAGTGTGCTGCTTATCCATGGGCACTCAATGAAGGGCCGCAACTGAGGTATCATGGTCACATACTGGGCTGATCGTGGTGTGAGGCCGATCTTGGCTGAGGAGATTCGCTTATTCAGTGGCTTGTACGTTATACCGTCGAAGCGAACACCGCATTGTGTTACCCACACAGCCTTGGCTGACTGTACTGCTGAATACGCCGTATATACTAGGAGCCTGTTTCAGCCGCGCTGCGTATATTCTGACCATGGTGCTCTCCCCCTCTCCTTTGAATCTTGACTTCGACAATCGGATTGACCAGACGGACGAACGGTCCTGCAATGACCACACCATCATTGCCCGCGAAGTGGACACCCACGAGGCCAGGCTGCTACCGGGCAGACGACTTCTGGATCTGGGAGTATAACTCGAAGGCCCTAGATGCGCGAACTGTCCTGAGAGGTCCGACACAGACGAGTGACTGCCTCCCGTCCACGTGGGATGCGAGCGTCACGTATGCAGGCACGGCGTGTCCCGCCGATTACACCTCGGCGTGTCAAGACGCAGACTCGGGTGCGGTGACCTGCTGTCCTACGTACGTACTGCGAAAAAATCGGACCAGGTTGAAACTGTATTGACGTGTCGCTTTGCAGTGCCTACGATTACAGCTGCCAGCCGCCGACGTGGACCCCAGGAGTCCACGCGGAGGACTTCCGATGCGTGTCGCAATTCGGCACCCCGGGGACGATAACGGTCACGCAGACAGACTTCGCCGTCAACACGCTTGCGGTGCAGATGAGAAACATAAACACGAAGCTACACTTGTACGCGTTGGCCGTCATGTACGCGGAGCCTGTAAGTTCCAGTCTCTGCCAGGGGGGCATTGGACTGAGACTGACCGGGTGTAGACTTCGACAACGACGACGATGACGACGACGCCACCAAGCGACGAGACTTCCACATCCATGCCTACATCCACGACCTCGCCGGCAGCTAGTGGGAACAAGTCAGGCCTTTCCTCGGGCCAAGCCGCAGGCCTCGGTGTCGGGGCGGCGATCGCTGCGGTGCTCTTGGGGGTTCTGGTGTGGTTCATATATCGTCGAAGGAAAGCCTCCAAAGCATCGGTGGTTCACGAAACGCTGGGGGCCACCATGTCTTCCAGCCAGCCTCCGAAAAGCGCGCCTGTAACAACTTGGGCTCCAGGCGAGCTCACTGCTGTAACCCCGCCGACCGAGATGCCTCATGACCAGTCCGCACCCCTATATGAGCTGGATAACAATAATGGGGTGGTCTGGCTGGACAGGACGGAGAACGGTAGGCGGATCGGGCGCGGTTGAGGTATGCCATGAGCAGCATCTGTGCCGTCTGGGCGATAGGCACTAACCTTGGGTTATCAGCGGCGAGCACACAATCCAGTCTACTCAGCTTCGACGGCGGTGAAGACAATATCAATCGCTACCTTGCGTGTCTCGCCTGTTAGCAACCTGTCTTGGACATTGCTCCCTTCATGAGAAGTGATCTTACCTGATCTGCTGATAACTCCGCTGTGGCTCGCATATATAGAGCGTGTGAGCCCACGTGATTATCGCGTGGAGTTGTATTATTCATGCCTGGATCGCATGTTGCATGAACATCCAGCGTGTCGGGGTTCCGGGTTCCGGGTTCCGGGTTCCTACTAGTTACCCACACAATGCTCGTGACCGGGTGGGACGGCCCTGGTGACGACGTGTGCCCGAAGCTAGAAGCAGGTTCCGAGGAGTGATTCGGTAGTCTCGGGCTATTTTACCAAACCAGTTCGGCATACCGAGCCCAACCTCCCCCACGGAGACCTCTGCAGGGATACCGATAGATGTCATCCCTTGCACGTTGCACCGATGCGCATGACCTTGACCTTGATGACGAGTGTCATTTACGGGGAAAGGATGGTGTATGGGGTATGGGGTCAGTTTGTGGGGTTCAGAGTCAAAATAATGTCGGTGTAACCTCGGCTACTCAGAGCCTTTTGCTTTGACGACGACGACGAGCATGGTGGGATATCTGGATGTCAAACGACTGTTGCGAGTACTTGAGGCTGGCTTCTTCTCGGTCACGTTATGCGATACGCTGAGAAACGACACAGCTACGATAATGGACTTATGATGGAAATCTCAACTCGAAGGATGGTCGAACCCCAAGAAGTCCTTGACTTCACCGCCGGTCAGAGCATCCTTGTCGAGAGGAAAAATAAGCAGACGGACCAGACCAGCTTCCCCGCAGTCCTATTATGGAGCAGAACCCCCAGACTGGGACCTCTTCCCCAGAATCCCCACGACAAATTGGCAATTACCACCGCCGGCCCCACGCGCCAGGGGTCAAGATGTTCTAACTCCTGGGCTCAGTTACGCTTCTTGGAGAACACCAAGAGCGATATTCGCGAGATCTCCAGCCGAGGAATGCGACGGCAGGTTGTTGTTGGCTAGGTATCAGGCGATCACGACGATCCACGCCCACCGGGCTCGCGATGGTCGGCCCCATTTGTTGTGACTATGCCCTGGTATGTTGCCTTTATAGGCTTCTGAAGACGTCTGATCAAGAAATACGATGAAGCTGTCCTGGACGTACTCACTTGTTCCCTA
The DNA here is from genome assembly GCA_963556695.1 of Anthostomella pinea. Classification (NCBI taxonomy): domain Eukaryota; kingdom Fungi; phylum Ascomycota; class Sordariomycetes; order Xylariales; family Xylariaceae; genus Anthostomella; species Anthostomella pinea. The sequence continues at coordinate 1,235,444 of CAUWAG010000008.1, read as the reverse complement.
TGTGCCTCTCTGAAGCCACTTCAAGCCGACTAGCCATCGCCGAGAACTGCATCATGTATTCACAGACCATGTTCAGACTTCTAGAGGCACTCCTTGGAGCCTCGCTCATCCCCCACGGTGCTGCCACCGTCTCCACGGCCCCTTACAGTGAATACATCCTGGCCCCATCCTCGCGGACTCTAACGGCCCCAACGGTCCGTCAAGTCAACGGCACCGTCAAGAACGCCGCGGCTCTCACCGGGCAGGGCTGCACCAGCCTCTCAACCTTCGTCGGCAACTCTTCCGTGACTCTGGACTTCGGGAAGAACATCGCCGGCACCGTCCATTTCACTGTTGATTCCGTCTCGGGCCCGAACGATCGCATTGGCTTCACTTTCACCGAGAGCTCCATGTGGATCAGCGGCGAGTACTGCGATGCGACCCAGAACGCGGGTTTAGATGGACCTCTATGGTTTAACCTCACCAAGCCCGGTCTGTACGAGGCGGACAAGAACCATCAGCGAGGCGGCTTCCGGTACTTGAGTATTGTCCACCAGACGGGTGGGAACGTGACCCTGGGTCAGCTTACCGTAAACTGGACGGCCTCGCCCGACATGGAGGACCCGAGCGCTTACGCCGGCTACTTCAAAAGCGACAGTGAGAAGCTGAACCGCGTCTGGTATGCCGGCGCGTACACCAACCAGCTATGCTCTATCGACCCTACGACAGGGGACTCGCTTGGGCTCCCAAATGCGGATTGGCACTATAACTTCACTATTGCAAGTGAGTCTCCCCTGTGTTACTTTTCCCGCAGTGTGTAAGGTTAACTTGGAATCAGATGGGAGTTCCGTCCTGGTAGACGGCGGCAAGAGAGACCGCATCGTCTGGCCTGGCGATATCGCCATCTCCGGCCCGTCGATGTTCGTCTCGACCAACAGACTCGATCCTATCCGCAACGGCATCGACGCCTTACTTCTTCTGCAGCAAGCCGATGGTCGCCTGTCGTGGGCCGGGGTCCCCTTTTCGGACTATGTGGCTGATGGAGAATTCCTCTTCAGCTTTACGTATCATCTGCACAGTCTGAACGATATCTACGATTACTACATGTATACTGGCGACGTCGACTTTTTGATGTCTGTGTGGGGGCAATACAAGCTAGCGCTGGACTATTCGATACAGAGCATCGACCAGACAGGATTGGCCTACGTCAACTCCTCATTGGATTGGCTCAGGTCGGGAATGGGCGGTCATAACATCGAGGCATGTGTTTCCCTGGTACCCCTATGCACTCGGTTCTCTCCCAACTTAACTACGTAGACCTGGGCACTTTGAAGGGCTAACGGAATCGAATGCTAGGCAAACTCAATTCTATACTACACCATCAACAACGGCCTCAAACTGGCGTCCGCCCTCAACGACACCAGCATAACCACGAACTGGACCACCGCCGCCTCCACCATCCCCGCCGCCGCCAACGCCCTGCTCTGGGACCCCACAGCCAACCTCTACCGCGACAACGACACGGTGACGGGCTTCTACCCGCAAGACGGCAATGCCTGGTCCATCATCGCAGGCATCGCCAACGCGACGACGGCCTCGCAGATCAGCGCGGCGCTCGCGGCCCGCTGGGTCGCGCCGTACGGGGCCCCCGCGCCCGAGGCCGGCGCCACCGTCATCTCGCCGTTCGCGTCCGGCTTCGAGGTGCAGGCGCACTTCCTGTCGGGCAACGCTGACACGGCCATCGCGCTCGTCGAGATGATGTGGGCCGACTTCATGCTCGACGACCCGCGCATGACCAACTCGACGTTCATCGAGGGCTATTCGAATGATGGCCGTATTAGCTACGCGCCTTATTCGAATGACGCGACCATCAGCCACGCGCACGGCTGGTCTACGGGCCCGACGGCGTCGCTCACGTTCTTCGCGGCCGGCATCATGGTTACGGGGGCTGCGGGCGCAACGTGGAACATCGCACCGCGGATGGGCGGCCTGGGCCGGGTGGAGGCTGGCTTCAAAACGGCGCTGGGGGACTTTTCGGTGAGCTGGGAGGACGGGGCGGAGCAGGGGCTGACGGGGTCATTTGAGACGCCCGAGGGTACGGTCGGCGAGTTGGTCCTGCCTGTTGCTGAGGGGTGTACGACGCGGGTTGTGCTTGAGGGGCGTGAGGGCGTGCGCGAGGTGCGGATTGAGGGCGAGACGACGGTTTCGATGGCTGGGATACCCGGGGGAAAGTACACTGTTAGTTTTAGGTAGTCTCGCGAGCTAGCATAGTTATGTTGCTTTATCAAGTTCGTACCACTTCGTTTTTACCTTGTTCTATACTGTGTAGGCATACATGTAGCGGCAAGGACGAGAAAACAAAAGAGGTAGGGGCTTACATGCGAAGTCACTTACTGCTTATACCAGGGCCACTTGATAAGCCCCAACTAAGGGTTCACTTAGAGAACCCCATGACTGTCACTGGTCAACCGAGTAGGCTCTATGGTAACCCGTCTCCTGGTCTGTCAGGCACAGAGGTGAGTATACCTACCCAGCCACACAGTATCTCTTGACCTATCTAGGCGTATATAAGTTAGCTCCTCCCTTGAGGTTCAAGGACCCAAGAGGAGATCGAAGAATCGAAGATTTACGGTAGGTTATTAAAGTCCGCTAGGAAAGGGGGGATATTTCCAAGGCTCAGGAGTACAGGAGGGGACCTTTAGACGTGTCTGACGTGAGCCGTGTTCAATGAAGGAAGGGCGGCATCACGCAGGCGCCTTGGCGAAGGCGCACGGCAGCCAGGGTTGGCAGGGATTAAGATCCTGCTTCCTGGCCTCTGAACTCCTCGCTCACTTCAAGTCTTAAGCACACTCTGTAAGCATTGGGACGCTGACACCCACATAGATGAGCCCGTTCTCACGGCACGTCTCTCTAGATTCGGGGATCGCATTTACGAGAGATGTTTTCCAGAACTCTGGTTTCAGTTTGTTTGGCCATAGGCTTATGGCGATCCGCCGCGACCGGTTTGGCCATAGGCTTATGGCGATCCGCCGCGACCGCACTGCCGCTTACCCAGCAGCCATCACTCCTCGACATCTCGATTGCTGAACTCGGAGGGCTGCTCGAAGCCGGTGACATAACGAGCCAGGAGCTCGTGGAATTATACTTCCAGCGCATCAGCGAAGTGAACAACGAGCTGCACGCCGTCATCGAGCTGAACCCAGACGCATCCACCACCGCCGAGCTGCTCGACGCGGAACGCGGTCAGGGAACGACGAGAGGGCCACTGCACGGCATCCCCATTCTGGTCAAGGACAACTACGCGACCACCGACGCGACGCTAACCGGCGCCGGCAGCGTCTGTCTCGCGCGATCGCGCCCGGGCCAGGAATCCACCGTCGTCGCGAAGCTGCGCCAGGCCGGCGCCGTCATCCTCGGCAAGGCCAACCTGAGCGAGTTCTCGGGCGTGCGCGGCGGCCTGAACGTCACGGAGGGCTGGAGCCCGCGCGGCGGGCAGACGTTCGGCGCGTACGTGGGGCGCCAGACGGCGTGCGGCTCGTCGAGCGGGTCGGGCGTCGCGGCCTCGCTGGGCTTGGCGGCTGCGGCGCTGGGCACGGAGACTTCGGGCAGTATTACGTGTCCGGCGCGGTTCAACAATGTGGTTGGGGTGAAGCCGACGGTAGGGTTGACGTCGCGGTTTGGGGTCGTGCCTGTGACCGCCCGACAGGACTCTACGGGACCGCTTGCTCAGAGCGTGGCGGATGCTGCTCTGATTCTTGATGCTATTGCTGGTAAGGACCCGAACGATAACTACACCTCGGCGCAGCCTTGGGAGGTGCCTCCCAGCTACACATCGGCCCTGAACACGTCAGCCCTCGAGGGGAAGCGCGTAGGTGTTGTTTGGGTAGACGAGGACATTTCGAATGCAGTCGATTACGTCAATCGCGAACAGATGAGGGTCGTATTCGACGAAGCCTTAGCGGACCTCGAAGCCGCCGGAGCCGAACTCGTGAATATCGAGCTGGGTACCGAAGAACGGCCTCTCCGTAACACTACGCTGGAGATTCTGGCGAAAGTCCCTGTGTACGTTGGGCCGGACTTCAAAGAAGCCATGGCCCGGTACATCGACGACCTCGTGCCCGGGCCCGACGTCATACATAATGCGACTGAGCTGCTGCAGTGCCTGCGCGAGGACCCGCTGGAGCTGTCGTCTGAGTTCGACCTTGGGTTCTGGGACGAGTTTGCCGGTATCAACATAACAGCGGGTAGCCAGGAAGCATGGGAGGCCTACGTATTCGCCTCGGAAACGGCTAGGGACCTCTTTGTGACCCCGTTGCGCGAGCATCACCTCGACGTGCTCGTGATGCTTCCAGAGACCGCCGTTATCATCGCCTCGTGGCCTGGTTTGCCGATTGTTACTGTACCTAGTGAGTGACCTCAGCGTACCCTTACCCCTGACCTGTGTAGGAGCTTCTATTGCCCTTCTAGTTTTTTTCCCCAACAAGGTGACGGTCTCTCGAATGTGCACGAACACTTCTTGGAATCGGTATGCTGACCACAGATGTCTCAGTGGGTGTCCTTGGAGACGAGACAGAGACAAGGTGGGATAGCCGCCACACGACAGTGACGACTTCGCCGGGCATGCCTCTAGGCATCAGTTTCACGGCAGATAGGTGGAGTGAGGAGGAGCTCATAGGCTACGCATATGCCTACGAGCAGACCTCCCACAAGCGGAAGGAGCTGCAGCCTCTCACCAGACCAAAGTCTGACCTTGACACTATTCTATGGCAGGGTCGCTTGGGTGCTGAGTTGTAATGAGTCCATCTTAGGGAAGAAGTACTGAAATGGCATCTGTTGTAGCATTAAAGGACCAAAAAGGTATCCGAATAAGAGGATTATTTCAGCGTCGGTCATTGCAATCTTTACTGCAATAGTGAATTACCAGATGCACATATGTAAAGGGCCGCTGAAAGCCCATAGACCGGTCATAACTTATACTAGTACATCATCCTTCGCCCCTATTTAATGTACCGCCACGAGCGGTAGTATATCAGGGGGTAAGAAGGTGGCGGTAAATGAGTGATCCCTGAGGGATCCTCGGAGGAGGGATATTCGGGCAGACGGTATCCGTCACTGCATTCCATATTAAGAAACAAAACCCGGCCCTTGACCAGATGTAATGATGCTGAATCACCCAACAGTATCATGATCCAGCCACTCATGCGAAGAACAGCAACTCACCGAGCAGAAGCTCATCATGCAACAATTTGTACTAGCTGCGAGTCTGCACCTCTGCTCATGTCATGCCGACTAGGTGTCTATCCGTTGAAACTTCTACGCCGTTGAGTGTTCACAAACTTACGAACGAAAGTCATCAACCTGAAGATATAAGGCAAAAGTTGGTTACTTAACGTGGGTTCATTTTCAGCTGCCTATGGGAACGGTACTTGATCTTCGCAAGACCATCTAAGAAGTTTGTATTCCGTCGAGAAGCGGCATCTTCACCATCGTGTGTCTTTCCGCTGCAGAGCACAATGAAAATGTCAGGAAACTCGCTTAGGAGTCACCCAGAAAGGATAGACGCTGAGAGGCGGCGTGATTCACCAGGTTGACATGTGCGTGCGCCTGACTGGCGTAGCCCATGTGTTCTTGCGTCTGTCGCAAGACTTGCAAGTCTATTCCCTCCTCGTGAAACTCCAGAATTTCCATATTCCGATCACGAGAGTGTTCCTCAGGCTCAAGGATCTGGGTAATATGCGACTGATAGTTGATCAGCAAACTCTTGCGTGAGTCCTAGGTGTACCGAATGAGCTTGGGCTCTGAAGCCCGAAAACGCCCAAACAATCTCGCTCTGCTCCATTCCGGGCACATACTCGACGAAGTCGGTCTCGAATCTGATATTCCACTGCTGGGTAATGATCCGGGTGAGGTTCTCAGGGGTGACGATAGTAGGGTTGCCTGTGGTTTGCAGAACCCAAGAGCGTCTGCCGGGGTTCATAGGCTCTGTTCGAATCCGGTGTCGCACCATGGTTGTTGGGAATCCGTCTACGGTGAACCGGTTGGTTGCGTGCCGGTTCAGAAACAGCGTGGTTGCTTCTATGGTGAAGAATGTCAGGGAGGCTGTGGACGTATGAATCGCGTGGCTCGCGTCGATTACCGGAGGACTGATGTTAGTTGCGTATATTGGCCCGGTTTCTCTGATAGCCCCAAGGAGCTGTCGAACTATGCAGCCCGGCGGCAGACCGGTGATCCATAGTCGGCAATTGTTTGAGTCTGGTATGTCGGCGCTTTGATTCCGGGCCAGTGATAGGTCCCCTCGATAATTATAGGGAGTTTCGGCGGCTGCGGTGGCCGGTACTACTGCTCGTTGGTAGGGTCTGGTCTGGTCTGGGATGCCCATAGACCTGGCAAGCGATCCGTTGTTATTGGAATTCGAAGTAAAGCCCAGGCGAGCCTCGCTCGGCGCACTGGTAATCAGGTTACGCGACGGCCCCAGGCCCAGACGACGCGGTATGCATTTAGCATGTCCCGCCACTCCAGGGTAACTACTCGAACATATGTCGTGGCTGCCGATAATCTTAGTTCTATATTCCAACTGATGGGAGTAGTTTACGTACCTGGTGGTGCTGGAAGATTCGGCTGACGGCTCGCACTGCTGGGCTCTAGGTCAAAGCAAATAAGGTCTCTCTGAGGACGACCTTCATTCTGATCTGCAGTTGCTCCTATTTCAATGAGTCAATGAACTTGATTGCCTAATGATATGCACCAACCTAGGGAATGAGTGCGCGACATTTTCGCTGCCGTTGAGTGTGAGTCCCTTTGATCATTGACTGGATTTCTCTTGTCAAACGTTGCCGTGCCCAGCAGAAGGTTGAGCGGCTGTATCTGTAAAATGGAAGAGGTAGAACAGCCCGGCAAATTATTGGTGCTAGCAGAAGAGGTTTGGAAGTGGACAATACCCTATCTATCACAATGGTGGACAAACCCCCATTCATCACAATGGATAGTGTACAGTACCGCAACTAGCCATTGTCATGGCTCAGATACACGGGTGCTGTGAGAGCACAGTGGTGCTATCGTTGTTAGACAAGCCTGCTTCGATGACACGACGTGGACACTCGGATATTACGAGGGAACGTAGGTGGTATTCGTTATTTTTCTCCTGGCAGGAAACGCTTCATATGCATCATTGAATCTATCACATCGTCTATAGGCTTAGCACTGTGGGGAAGCCAGAGATTTTAATGATTCATCTGGTGCCGTTTTTCACGGTATTCCAGCAAACATCGATCCACATAGGGAAACATTGGATGCAGAATGGGGCCTTTGGAGCATAGGTGGACTACATATAGAATGCCGCCCCTTCGGCTTTACGGGACTCGATGTACGAGAGCTCGCGCGCCGCCCGCGTGCTGGGCCTTCGACACCTGTGCCCCTTGGAAGGTGGTCCCATCCAAGGGGTCGCCTAGGGCGAACACCCTTTCCACCTGATGTCAAACAGCGTGATAGATTGTTGTTGTGGTTGATAACGTGTATTCTGATGATTTCTGGTACGTGTGTGTATCTGGAAGGATCTTCTTTGGTGTGCTACAGCACACCGTAACTGGCCGAATAGCCCTTAGAGCCCTGTTGTGGCACTGCCACCTCCCTGAACGCCACTGAGGCTTGCGCGCCATCCAACACCTGAGCCTTGTATATCTCTAGGAAATAATCGTAGATTCCCTCCTGGATAAATACTTAGGTGGTGGCACTACATACTTGTTCGCTATTAGACTTTATATTAATATAGATTTACAAAGCCGCATTTTCTAGGTTCGTACTAGGTTAAATAACGTGAATAAGGTTGATATAGTTAAAAACGTTATATTTTAATAATTCTTAATACATTGTTTTCGTATAATTTTTTTAAATAAACTATTATAACATATTAAAAGGCCTTAAATGCCTTATTAATATACTGTAATTTCTTTACTAATTACTATAACTTACGTATTACTTAATATATCTTTTTCCAAAATAACTTCGTTATTTAATTTATTGTATAAATATGATGGTTCCACCATCTATCAGGTCTAGCAATGGTCCTCATGGTCCCTGGGTCACGTGACTGAGCACGTGACTGATCGGACGACAGGTTGATCCATGCCCTGGTGGGTCTGATGGGAGACGACTGCCCACATCTAGCTGCCCACCAATTCGGGTGCATCTCCAGATCTTTCTTTTCCTTCAACCAGAGTTCGTTATATGATAATAGTCAATAAGGGTCCCTGTATCCTTCCAATACATTTACGGAATTCTGACAATAAAGGCTTTTTAAGGTAAAAATTCAGGTGTTTATAGCTCGTAAAACACGTTAACTATAGTTTAATTTTTAGTTAATATTCAAGTTATTTTGGAGCCTTTAATGATCCTTTATTTATTTTAATATAAATATAATATTTATTATTTACAAATATTCAAGAAAGTTATAATATTTTCTTGAAGTAATATTTTAATAAGGCAGTTTATACATGTTTTATTTATTTTTATTTAAGTTATTGCGATAATTTCTTTTTAAACGTTCTATTTAAGTTAATAAGCGTAAATTTTAACGTAATAAACTTAGTTTAAAGCCTCATAGTTTTTTTAAATCAATACTTAAATCGTTTATTTATTATTATGTTCAATAATTAAAAGGTTTTAATTTTTTTTAAATGAGCCTTAAAAACTTATTAAAGAAAACAATTTCTTTTATAAGCAACGTAATAATTGACAATTTGGGTTTTATGCTTAAAATAATAATTATATTTTATTTATTAGCTTTTCAAAAAAATTCATTTTAAATATATAATAACGTATTTTAAACACTATTTGAATATTTTATATTATCTTTAAGAATCCATTATTAGCGTATAATAACTATTTAAAACTTTTTTTTTTACCGTATTATATCGTAAAACCGTAAGTGTTATATAAATGATATAACATATAGTTAATAACGCGTACATATTCGTTTAAAGGGTTTTAATTAAATCGGGAAAGTCTTAAGGTATTAAACGAAGTATTTAGTTTAAAAAGATAACTGTAAAAAATCGATCCCATTTTTCGTTCTTATATACTTAAGTCTCGTTTCGTTATTTAAATAAGATTTAATAAGATTTTTTAATACTATCAAGATATATAACATCTTTACTTATATTGATATTTTAAAAGTTTAACTAGTTTTTCAATATAAGCTTTTTAAAATAATTAAATAACTCGTTAGTTACGATTTTTAATAATATATATGCTGAACTAGCACGGACGTTATTTTCCGTTATTTCAAGGATTAACCTATATCGAAGATCATGCTAGCGGCTTCCCACCATTCTTGAGCGCCACGGTCTCCAAGTCCGCAGAGGCCAGTTTGAGGATCTCCAATCCTATGGGAGTGCTGCCAGTGGAGGCAACCTTGTCAACGTCCATGTTCGAGGCGAGAGCGGCGCCAGGTTCGCGTCCATAAGTATTTATGATTCTGATCACGCCAGGCGGGAGGCCGGCCTCCTTTACCAGGTTGCCCCAGTACAATGCAACGAATGGGGTGACTTCCAATGTCTTCAGCACGTTGCCGTGAGCCGCGCGAGGGTGGGAAGGGTGCAAAAGATTTCACCGATCAGATACCTATTGATAGTACACTCAGCCAGATCGTGCCGCCTTGGCTTCATGGTGGCTGCAGGTGGCCCTTGGAAGTTGGGGGCTCTGCCACCCCCGCCGCATGTAGGGCGAATCGAATGAGAAAGGGACACGCAGGCAGCCATTTGGAATTGACTGCCTCATATTAACTGGCGTCGTCGAGACCAGATGTTTGTTTGTTTTGTATTTAACGTGGGGGTAGCTCCTCAGTAGTGCAAACCACGCCTCCCAGAGCCTCTGCATCGCAGGGTTGTGGAGGTCTCAAGATAATAAGTACAGTCAGTCCCGCTCACGGGCCCATCCCCGTTGTTGCGGCGGTATGACCTTGGGGTCATCCATCTGGTCCTTCAAGGAAGGCTATCTATCGGGGGCAGATTGTTGAAAAGAACTTGCTCTTCTCCACGAATTTTGCCCATTCTGTGCTCCTCTCCCCTAAGTATTGTAAACAAGCTGTCCTAGGCGAATGCCTAGGCAGTAGCCGATTTTTCCCCAGCCTCTTACAAAAGAAAATGTGTTGTGGTGTTTTCTTCTCACCACAGCTGCAGTGATCATTTGAATCTGTGTGCCCAAAGCGTTCATGGTATCTGGCAAAGTCGCCATGTCCAGATCTGGCCGCTAGAAGTCTGTGTAAAGTACTCCTCTTAAAAGATATAAGGTCTCTTTCAGTTACTGCATGTGAGTATACTTCTTGATACCTAGATTCTGATTGGTCTTTCCACCATTGGTTGAACTCTTTCTTGCCCTGTCTTTTGAGATCTCTCTTGACCCAAGAGATTGTAGGAAGATTTGTTGTGTCTGTTTCCAGCATGGCACCCTCTTTTGCTAGTGTGTCGGCAGCTTCGTTGCCATCAATATCTCTGTGTCCAGGAATCCATTTGACGGTCACTCCAGGAGTGTGTGCTGTGGCAAGTTCTTGAAATCGTAGAAAAATGTTTTGTGATGTCTCGGGTGGAGTCCCATTGAGCCCATCTACCACTGACGTGTTGTCCAGGCAGACATATAGCTGTTTTCCGTGTCCAATTGCCCTGGCTGCTGCAAGACCTTGGAGAGCACCATGGACTTCAGCATCTACTACTTCTGCTTGTAGAAGTCTGCCCCTTCCCCGGTATACTTCTTGTGTAGTGCCGCCTTTCCTGATGGTATAACCCCATCCAGTGCGGATTGTGCCTTGGTCATCCAACTGTGATCCATCTGAGTAGATGACAAGGTCAGTGTTCACGTTTCTCTCTTGTAACCATTGCTTGAAGAGCTCTGTTTCTTTGTCTTTGTCTTTGCGGATTGGGCGCTTCCTCCATGATGGCCTGGTAAGTATTGGTCTCTGGAAGTCAGGGACTAGCTGGAAGCTTCTTTGTAGCCTTGTTGGATCCTTGCGAGCTTGTATTTGGAGCCTGCCAACCAGAGGGTGTCTCTGATCTATTCGTCCTAGTCGGAGGCCGTGACGTCGTCTTATTGACTCTGCAAGAACTCCTGCTGGGGGAATCTGCGATTCAAAGTGTAAGATATGTCCAGGGTGTGTTTTCCAGACTGGCAAGATAGCCCTGATCGCCGTTCGTAGTACGGCATCTATTGTTCCAAGAAGCCCCTTAATGCGACATGCTGATGTCTCACCTAAGCTCCCAGTTTTCTCGATTCCTGGGTACCAGGCCTCCAGGCCATGTGTGAGAATAGGAATAACACAAGCTTTCACAGCCCTCTTGGTTGACTTTACTGGAAGTCCTTTGACTGTGTTGCATAGTCCTCGAAGGTGATTTGCTACCCTACTAGCTTTCTTGGCCCAGTGAGAAACATGGTCTTTGAAGTTTAGTTTCCTATCCAGAAGGACACCTAGCCATCGCATGGAATGCTTAGCTGTTTTGTTCATTGTTCCGTGGCAAACTGGGGGATTGTCTGAGTTCTTTTTCCGTGAGAAGTGCATGATCTCGGTTTTGTCGGGATCAAATTCAATAGCATTGTTATGTCCCCATTGGTTGAGCAAATGAAGGTTTTCAGAAGCCTTTGCAGCTGTTTCTTTAAGGTTCTTTCCAATGCAGAGTGTTGCTAGATCATCTGCATATCCAAAGCGTCTTCTTTTCATGCCAAGTCGGGCACAGATTGGCTCTGTATACAGCATGTAGAGGATTGGAGAGACTGGTGAGCCTTGTGGGAGCCCACAAGTGAGAGCTTTTATATCGGTCACAGTACCTTCAAACCGAACTCTTGCGGACCGCTCGGACATGAACGACTGGACCCATCTTATGAGAAAGCCTGGCCAGCCCTGTTCTCTCATGCGAACCACCAGCCGTCCCATTAGGGCAGCATCAAAGGCCCCTTTCACATCTGATGTGACTACCGTTGCAACGAGGCCTTGGTCAAGGGCCTGCTCAATATCGTGTATGAGTGCAGCTACCAGGTCAGTGGCAGAGCGCTTTGGTAGAGCTCCAAAATGTTGTGGGGCTAGAATTCCAAGTTTGACAACAAACCAGGTAATTCTTTTCGCAATGAGTCGTTCTAGGCCCTTGCCAAGACATGACAGTAGCGATATTGGTCTGTAGGCCCTGGGATTGGAGTAGTCTTTCTTTCCTGGTTTTGGGATCATCACCACCTCAGCTACTTTGAATGGTTTAGGGTGGTGTCCAATCAGTAGGCAGGTCTGGAAAAGGGCTCTGATATGTTCACCAATGACTGGCCAGCAAGCTTTCAGAATCCGTACTGTGAGGGTATCTACTCCCGGGGAGTTGCTCTTGGTTCCTAAAGTGCACCCTTCAGCCTCTTCCAGTCCGACGTGGTATTCAAGGGGGATGTGTGGCTTGGGTTGTATGATCTGAGCGGACCAGGGGTCGATGATATCGTTGTCTGAGGTACTTCGTTCAAGCGTGGCTGAGCGTAATGCATTTGCCTTGCTCTCTTGTGACTCGAATATTTGGTCTCCTATGATGATTGGAGGGGAACGCATTCCTGCTGATAACTTGTGCCAAGAGACGATTCTGTATAGGTCCTTTGGCTCAGTTGCTGAATTGATTAGAGTCTGCCAGTACTCTCTCCTAGCTTTCCGAACCACGCCGCGAAATTCCCGTCGGGCTGAATTCCGTCCTTCTTGGCTTGTAGTCTGTTTGGAAAGGGCCCTGTATGTCTGAACAGCTGCTTTGCAGTCATCATTCCACCAAGCAGTGGGCCTAGATTGACGGGGCCTCTTGCCCACTGTCCTGATACAGCCTTGGATCATGTTGATCAGGCTTTGTGTAAAGGTGTCCACCTGGCCAGGGGATACACCCAGCCGGGGGAGTTCATGAATCCTGGTTTGGACATTATCTGCCAGCTCCTGTAGTTTATCGTCCGGTACTATCCAATGATTGGCCTTGGGTACTCGGTCCAGATCTCCCTGGATTGGAATGACTATTCGTAATGTCTCATGATCTGAGGTGCACTGAAGTGCATCATTGACTGAGGCTTCAGCCATGGGGACATCAGAGAACACCAGATCTAGTACATTTCCGTCATCATGTGTCGGGACATCTGGTTCAGAAATCAGATCCAGTCCGTGGTCTGTCATAGTTTGTGCAAGTATAGTACCACCATGATATCCTGGATTGCTTGAGTCCCAGGATGTGTCGCCAGCATTGAAATCTCCAGCTATAACGCAGCCAAAAGGTGGAGTCCATACTTCCAGAATGTCATCCACTTCCTGTGGGTTGTCACATGGCCGGTAGACACTGGCAAATGTAATGCCTTGTACCTTGACCCAGGTGATGTCTCGTGTAGCATAGGGCCGAAGTTGATCCGCTTGAAGGTATTTTCTCACATAGATGAGAGATCTGGGCCGTGTACTGTCGCTGTCCCAGGAATCCACTGGGGAGTATATATCGTAATTGGGGTGTGTCTTTACTCCCATTCTCCTGCCTGGTGGTATGCCAACCCAGGGCTCTTGCATCAGAATGATGTCTGCTTGTTCTCCTTTATAGTCAGCCAGGTTGATGGCTAACTCTGTAGGGCCTGCACTCTTTTGTCCCCCTGCTGTATTCACAGAATGGATGACTAGATGCCCGTGTCGATGTGTTTCGTTTGATGTACCTAACATTGACTGACAACAATGGTATCGGCATCTCTGGAATGAGTTGTATCTGTTGTGTCGATTTGCATTGTGGTGTCTTTGTTATTATTGCTAGGTGTTGACCCAGCTTGGTTTCTGCCTGCTTCGTTGAAGGCCTTGGATCTGGCTCTTTCTCCGGCTAGCCTTATTTCCTGGATTTGCTCCCATGTGTGCTTATGGATGGTACCTTTCACAACCTTGGGGCGGGCAGGGCATTTGTCGAAGTTGGCAGCATGAGGTCCTTTGCAGTTGACACACTTTGGGATTGGTTTTTCGCACTCTCCCTGGTGTACTGTGTTGGCGCAGTGTGCACATACTTGCTTTTCGCATCGGTAATTCCTACCATGGTATCTGAAGCAGCTTGCACACTGGTGAACCTTGGGGGTGTGTTGAATATGCCTTGAGGTCATTGAGTGGGCAAAAAGCGTGAATGGTTTCCTTGCTGCACTGGGCAGAGAGATTATCCATGTAGTTTCTGGATCAGAATCAATCGTGTTCTTTGAGAGTATGCACCTCAGAGGTCTGTCGCCTGTTTGGGCTTCAACTTCATCGGCAACAACAGTGTCAGTAATATCGATTGTGAACCCTTCTGCACTGATGACCTTTCTTGGGCATCCATTGACCTTGTAATGATGCCAGACTGTGTGGGTCTCAATCTTTTGTGCCTTGAGAATGTCGGCAATTTCTTCTTGTAAAGCCAGAAACTTAGCCTGAGTTGGCTTGTCCCTTGGGTGTAAGGTAAAACCAGAAGGACATCGTGTCACTTCTCTAAGCTCCTGAGGGTGGAGCTTAAGTCTTCTGTTCAGTGTAGACTTGATTCCATAAGGCTCTAGGTGGCTATTATCCATGCGGACAAAGACCCGGAGATCATCCTGCTTCTTCTTCAGTTGGTTGGCAGTGATAAGGGCGCCAGGCTGTGTTTTCTTTATGGTAGTGTTGACTGTCCATGGATGCTGTCGTTGGCCAGAGGAGACAGCTTGGGCGAAGGTCATGGTGGGCTTCCCTATCCCTATCCCGCCAGGAGTGGTCTTTCTTTTGGGCAGATCTCGGGTTTCCAGCCACTCGTTCAGGCATTTGGAGAAGAAAGCGCTGAACTCCTTGGCATGAGAGTATAGTTCGGTTCCAGCTTTTTCCAGTGTCTTATCGACTGCTGCAGCACACTCTTGAAACATTGTCATCCTGGCTTCATAGAGATGCTTGTCTTTAGCCAGTATTTTGGCTACTTGGTCCTGGCACTTTGAGGAAGAGACCTTGTTCCCTGTATCGCCTCCAATGGCTTGGTCTGTAGAGATTTCGTTTGATTGAGGTACTTCCATATCAATGATGCTGCTAGTATTAATATTTCGGGATTTTCCTTTCAGAGGGGAAACAATGGTGAAGTCAGCCTCAGAGACTTGTGACGGGCTGCTGTTGATGTCGTCGAGCAGTGCCTGGCGGAGCTTGCTTGGGGTTGCCGGGCCATATGTTCTTTTAGGGACCGGGGATTTGAGCACGCCGCCAGTAGTCGTCTTTGGGACGGCCACTGGCGTATTTGGGGGCCTATCGTGAAGGGGTGCCATCCAGCTTGTGAGAAAAATTTTCTGCGCCTTGGCAAGGATAGTCAGGTACTGAAATAAATGCCTGTTTTAGTGCAGATATAGAGGTTGCGCCCTAACAGCGGGGCGCCAAGAAAAATAGTTGTTTTTGGTAAGAGTGTGTGTGCGTCGAGACCAGATCTACAGACTCAAGGGGTAACTGGCAAAATATGATTGGCTGAAAGGACACGAGGCGCACCATGTTCGTCACGACTCACGAACGCCACTGAAGTTGGTGCCTAACAGACACCATTTGCCCACATCAGCGTTTATTTGTCCACGTTTGTGGTACCTAGACGGCGAGCATTACCCCAAGATCCCAAGCCAACGGCTATCCGTCAACCATTTCCACTCTACACTCTCCCGCTACGGTAGTTAATCCCTCCTTCCATACCTAGTTTTTGGAGCCACCTGTAACTAGACTATTGCAATTGCGCGTGTCATTCATTAGTCCTCTATCGTGTAGTGGACAGAAAGGGGTACACGACCCCCGTGCTCACTCTCATCATGAGGCTCATGTCGAATTTCAACCCAGGCTACTCGTCTCTGAACACCACGTCAACGCCCAAACAGCACTACGTCGAACGGCTTGCCCGAGAATGTGCGGTCGCTGGGATCATGGGCTTGTTGGTCTTTATGGCTGTGGGGGTCATGGCTGTAATGATACACAATGAGGCAATGTGGATCACATCGATTTGCACTGGGGAATCCATCTGCCTACTGATCTCTGGTTTCACTCTGTGGAGAGTAATCATCATTCGTATGTAAAGCCCTCGCTTTATTGGGACTGAAAGACCATTAGGTAGTCAGCTGATAAGAGTGAAGGGCGGACGCAGCCTCTCTCCAAGCCCAACCTCTCAAGCACTGTTCTGACTTGCCTGCTTACGATCGCCATGTTTGTGGTACTATATGCTCTATTGTGGTATCCGCGACTCAACCAGGAATCTCTACAGCAAGAGGTACAGGATATGCCATCCTTACAACCTCCAGCGATGGCTTGGATATCGATCAAGGAGCGACACGATTACTCACGCCTGCTGGGATACCCGCGACCGAAAGGGTTCGTTTCGGACCTTGCAGGGGGATTCGATACCTTCGTACCATTATGCTGGAATCAGTCAGAGGACGTCATCCTCGCCCATCACTATTGTAATTGCTCCGAGATGTTCAGACGTACTGCAAGCTCCGCTTCCTAGCCACACAGGCGGGATCTGTCAAACAGAGCGTAGGGGCTTCTTAGATGGGTGAAAACGTATATCCTGGTGTAATCCGTGTTCTTGTTGTATCTTATGGAAAAGATCGGTTCAGTGGTTCAGGTCATCATGTTGCTTACATTCTGGGTGCAGATCTACCCTTGGGTCTTGGGACCTGTTCAGGTACTAAATACACATACCAACTTCAAAGCAATGCCCAGCCTTTGATCCGGAGGGTAAAGATCCCTTGTCCCAGATACACTAAAGCTCAAAGCCCGCTTCTAGGCTGTTCCTTCCTTTCAGTGCTGCTGTCAGCCTTGTCAGCCTTGTCACCCCTAGAAGCGTGCTACAGCACACCTGTGAGCCACCCGACTGCTTACATATCTTTTAAAATCCTGCTGTGGGCTAAGGGGCCTAAAAATGCCCTATTGGCCTTGTTGGTGCACTGCCACCTCCCTGAACGCCACGGTGGCTTGTGCGCCATCCAACACAATATCGCCAAGGCTGGGGTCGAGAGCCGTACTACTACTACAGTATGTGATCGTTGCGATGATGCACATTGCACGCGCTGACGGCTCCCAGACATGCAGACGACCTCGATGGACAGCCTCAACGACATCTGCGACATCGGTAACGACTACGTAACGTGGTGCTATACGACGGTCCTCTTGCAGATGGCAGACATGACGAGGAAAGTCATGACACGGCAAAAAGCAGCATCTCCTGGTGTAAGTATGGGTCTCCGGCTAGGTACAGTAGAATCAAGGCCTAATGTTCGCAGGAAATCTTCGCTGAGGCCGGCGGCTACTTTGCGATCGTGCAGTTCGTGTGCTGGATCGCCAGCGGCATGGCGTTCCAGTAGTCGCACCGTCAGGGTCTCGTAGGCCCTTAGTGCTCATGTCATAGCATGGGAATTACCTCACGATCATCATAGCTACTGCCGACAGACCCCTCCGCCGTGAGCTCTACGAGTCCGGATACTGTACAATGTCGAGTTGGCGCTGCTTTCCCTATCGTTCGGTGTCGACTATGAGGCAGCTTATCAGAGGAGGTTGATGCAGGCGGCGGATGTTACTCTTTTGGAGCAAGAAGGAGACCTTGACGATTATGGTGAAACGACTATGTATTTAAATTGGATATTTGAATAATGTAGCTACAGGTAAAAAGGGGCAAAAGCTCGAGTGATGTTACGGCAATAGAAGACAGCCCCACCGGGTCAGTGGTCAACCCTATATATACCAGATCATGCCTCCTAGCTAGCTTCATAGTTTCTTTTTATTGATGAATGGGTGGCGATCACAGCGTGGTCTGATCTGAGAGTGCATGACTAGACCACTGAGAGGTGGACTCTTGAGGTCGATGGTGGATGCCTTTGAGAACCCCTATGTTCAGGGGCTTGCTTAACACAGGACTCCACCACCTGCAAGAACGGAAGCGCATCCTCGTGTCGCAACTATAGCCGACTGTGCATGATCACTCCAAACTCAAGACTGCACTGTAACAGGATGATATGCTGACATGTGGTCTCATGGTTGTAACATGATGTAGGTGGTACCTACCTTAAGGTTGGACCGCCTAAGCCTGTGGGTCCGTGTGGCTGTTTCCGGGTTGCCATGGGTGAAGTTGGTCACGGGGGCAGGAGCTCAATCAAGCCACTAACATAATTGGAAGTTACATTCGAACGCGTCTACCTCATGTGTCCTCAGCTCGTCTCTTCTGTACCATCAGGCTTCAGCCCTCTCTCTCATCAACATCCATCACCCACATCGGCGCTCCTCTCTCTGGCGTTCGCCATCCCACCCAGGCGGGCACTTCATCTTCACTTCCAATATCCGCCTTCCACGAACATTTTGCCCTTGGTTCGTACTCATGTCGTTCATTCGCGAAGAAGGGCCTCCGCCCATGGCCTTTGGAGCGCCTATTCCCATGAGGATCAAGCGCGAGGAGGCCCCGCCTCCTCCTAAGCAGGAGTTCAACTTCAACGAAGCTCCGAAGCAGCCTAACTTCAAGCACGAGGATGGCGAAGGCCGTGCCAGTCTTCACTCCATCCCCCAGTTTCAGGCCCCTGCACCGAGTGCCCTGAAGCACGAGGAATACGCCGACGAGAAGGTACCTACTACCCTACCTGCTTTCGTACTGCCATGGAGTACTAATTTTGTTAATGCAGAAGCCGCTTGCGAAGGGCCGCCGAGGCGACCGTAGTCGTCGGGGCCTTCGTCCGGCGCATCGTGCGGGTCGTCATCCAGTCCGAATCAAGATTTCCACAATCGTCGACGTCCAACTCCCGCATGGCCCAGTCTGGAGAGCCAGTTACGTCGCTAGACAGCGACGTGTTGTTGTCCATATTAACGCCCGTGTCAACTCCAAAAGCACCTTCACCCTGGATCATGACGAGCACATCCAGCGACAATCTGAATGTGCTATCCCTCTGATTGCCCGGGCACTCAACGCGCATCCGGAAGTCCCTGTCTTTCTAGAACCCCGGTCCACTATGCACCATGTGAAGGCGGTGAGCTTCGCGACCTTGAATCTCACTTAGCGATGGATAGTCGGCTAACACTGCCTTGTCAGCCGGGCGAACTGACGGGCTTTAACTGGGCGTTCGAGGTCGATGTCTACAAGAAGGAGTTCTACTGGCAAATACTGCAGGTATAGTTGCCTCGGCGTTCGAGGTCGATGTCTACAAGAAGCAGTTCTACTGGCAAACACTGCAGGTATAGTTGGCTGCCAGCATCGTGCATAGATGTTCGCTAACTTTCCCGAAGCAGCGACATACCCCTGGATTCAGTTGAGCTCCACAGTCACCGATGGAACCCAAGACACGATTTGAAGCCTGACTCGAAGCCGAATGTATGCGCGCCTCGATATGTGA
This sequence comes from Anthostomella pinea, assembly GCA_963556695.1. Taxonomy (NCBI): domain Eukaryota; kingdom Fungi; phylum Ascomycota; class Sordariomycetes; order Xylariales; family Xylariaceae; genus Anthostomella; species Anthostomella pinea. The sequence goes on along the minus strand of CAUWAG010000008.1, from coordinate 1,216,130 downwards.
AGCACTCTTCTGAACATTACGTCCCTCTACTGTCGGCACGATCCTGAGTTGGCTTGGATCGTATTCTTGTACGTATTGGCAAGACTGGATACCGCTGTCGGCCGTTGTGGCGTCTGCAGATGGATAATCACCTCAGGGCGGTGGGAGGCACATCGGTGGCTCTTTGGACGGGTGACTCGCTTCGCAAATCGAGGCTTGGCAACATGTTGCTGGTGGCGTCTTGAAAAGAAACGAAGGCCATGCGGGATACTTCAGAATCTTCATGTACAAAACTGAGGAGTAGTAATCAGAAAAAGGAGTAGCAATCAGAAATTACGACTTTTTCGCCTTTTACGGAGCAGTGCCGCTTTCACATCGTACTGGAATCGCCAGATGGTAGTATGCTGGTGCCTACTCATCATCATGGCCCCCTTTCACCGAGTCATGGTCAAGCACTAGCCCAGGGCACAGCTTTAATACTGGCATGAACACTGTGAAATTCTGTCATCAATTTGGTTCCGATATGGATCTCTGTTAACAACTTTCTTGTGACGAATCACCAAGTCTCCCCAAGCTCATCGTTCAGGTGAGCCTCCCTGGGAAAATACCTCCTCCTAATACGCAAGTACTGCAGCTGATCCCGCCCTGCCTCTTCCGCAGCCTCAACAGGGCTCCCTTCCTCCACAGAATCAGCAGCCGTCCACTCCACCTGGTCCGAAGGAGGCAGCCCGCCAGACTGCAAACTCGCATTATGCCACACCGGCAGGACATGCCTCCACCCCATCGTCTTCCAATTCCGCGCCCGCTCTTCCATAGGCAAATCAACGCCATTGTACGGCGGCAGCGCCATGGCCTCCACGGACGCCTGGTACAAGTAGCTCCCACCCCCGCCCACATAAGACTGCTCGCCGAGGTAGAAACCCTTGAGCAGGGCCCCTATCTCAACACTACTAAGCCGGTGGTCGGAGACGGCGGATCCCGTGGTGAAGTTGGGGTTCTTCCACGGCGGGCCGTAGTACGGGATCCGCCTGTTAGCCGGGCGGAGGCGCACGCAGTACTGCGCGTCGGACCGCCGGCATGCGGAGCACTTGGGCTGCTTCTCGTCGTGGTTGGCGCTGGCGAAGATCAGCGTGCATTTTAGCCCCTTCTTCTGGCAGCGGAGGCAGGGCTGGGGGTCCTGGCACATGGTCCGGCCGGTGGTGCGGTCGACCTGGGGCTCTGCCTCCTCTTCCTCTTCTTCGCCGGCCCAATCGATGCTCTCTCCGTTCCATATTACCAACACTGTGTGACCTTCTTCTATCCCATTGTATCCCTCTCCTTTATTTCCCTCTACTCCTTGCCTCGGCGGTGTCGATTGTTGGCTGTGTGTGGGTTTCAGTTCCGACTGTTCGCCCTTTTCTACACCAGGATCTTGGCCCTGTCCGACTATCGGCAGTTTCTGGAGCTTCTTGAGGTCCCGTGCTAGATTAATATCCACCGATGGCCTCGATTTCCGAGCCTTGGTGGTTTGATTGACTGGGCCCTGGGTTTCCTTGGGACCACTGGCTTCACTTGAAAGCTGTTGATATTCCGACCACATTGTGTATTCGTTGACCGGAGCGATAGATCACACGATTAACCGATCATGTAATCAGGCAATGTCTTTATTTCTTTACTTGGATTCGAAGTTTGTTCCAATGTATACTACGTGCATCCTGTATATATGCTCCGCTCGTCTTTGATGTTACTCTAAATGCGTCATACACCATAAGAAAGAGCACCGAATCCTTTGTCGGTCCAGTTGACACAAAAGGCACTTGAAAGCTCAAGTTGAAAGAATCAATTATTTAGTATTCAGCAACCAAACGACGTCTCGAACATTGAGACTGATCGCTGAATTGTCGCTGGGAATTATGATGGAGCTAGTTGGAAGCTCAATGAGTGCGCTATAGTGCCGGTGTCCCCGTTGCCCTTGCAGCTGTACGGATTGACGAAGCCGACTAATGACAAGGTGGTATATTCTTCATTGGCTTGGGTGCGTCAGGGTAATTGTCGGAATCTTCTTGGGGCGCTTGATCGGTGCTGAGCCTGCAGTATCAGGAGTCTTCTCGGGGCGCTTGGTCGGCGATGAGCCTGCAGTATCAGGGGACTGTTTGCGGCGCTTGATCGGTGATGACCCTGCAGTAGCAAAGTGCCGTGACTGTTGCGAAGCCATTGCTATCTCGCCTTCATTCGCAGCCTTCCTCTTCTTGCCTGGGCTGGCCTTGATGAGATCCAAGTCGACCACGGGAGGCGCAACGAGATGTGCTGGTCTCCACTCCTCAACTTCTCTGATACGTCTGCTGGACCCTTGCTCATCATTTTGGAGCCATGGGTGACGTTTCGCCTCATACGCTGTGATTCTGGACTGGGGGTCCACAATCATACAAGACCGAATGAAGCTTTGGCAGCTATCGCTCAACACCCCATTGAAGTACCCTCTATCGAAGAGGGCTCCAAGGAATTCGTCGATGGCTTCTTGATTGAGCTCTCTCAAGCAGGGAAGCTTTTCTTGGTCAGGGGCCAGCAGGAAGAGAATTATGGCGCCGATTGACCAGATGTCAACGGCTGTGCCGTACGACTGTCCGCGGTATATTTCTCTACACTAATATGAGCAACTCTTCTGAGAGGGAAGGAATAATCGCTCACGGTGCCATGAATATATCAGTTCCGATTCGACTGTTCATGCGACCTGAAGTGGTGTACGTGGCGAAACCGAGATCTCCCACTATGACTCGGCCCGTGACGAAGGGTCCTGCGGCGAAAAAGATACTGTAGCATTCGTGGTTAGACAAGAGTCCTCAAGGTAGTTGGCAAATGGATATAGCCTCAAGCTACCAAGAAGATGAAACGGAACAGACGGCGGCAGCTTGAGTCTCTCCGTTTCTCGCTTCGCGAAACAGGCCGGCAGGGGATGTTGACGACTTTTAAGCTGACTTACTTTTCGGGCTTTAGATCCCGATGCGCAATGCCTTTCTTGTGGAGGTATCGAATGGCGGATACAATTTGCTTGACAACAAATCTAGCGTCATTCTCTTCGAACCCGTGGTAGTATGATGAACGCATGGAGAATAAATCGCCACCAGTAGCGAGCTCCGTAAAGGTATACAGCGTATCCTTCGACTTGTAGGCAAACTCAAAATCCAGAAGATTAGGCTCACACGAGTGTTAGCTAGACTTGAATTCATGCGAAGAAACGAGGTATACCCACATGGTGTAGTTTTCCAAGGAGATCCGTTTCGTCCATGACGCGTCGAACTGAGTCTCGCCAACCGGGGCGCGTTCGCATTTGCTCGAGATTGTGGATTTTGCAAACGACTTGTTGCCCGGGTTGCACCTTGAGAGCAAGACGTACCGAACCAAAAGATCCACTGCCTAGACTTCGATTGGTAATGAAGTATCGGTCGGAGAACAGCTTCGCCCAATGATTAGCCTTGATAAACAAAGCAAATGGAAATCAGTGCACATCAAGGGCATACCTGAGTCTCATCACGTTGAAGGCTGGTAAGAGGAGACCTCAGCTCTGGTATGCCCAGTAACTCGATGTGGAACTGCCAATATGGAATAAGGCAGATGACTTCACCTCGGCTCAAGAGATGAGCAGATGCGTTGCCTAGCTCCTGGGAACCGATGCAACGTCCATTGACATAGGTGCCCGTAAGAGATCTGCAGTCTCGAACGTAAACAAGGGGCTGCACATCGCTGCCGTCCTGTTCGTAGTCAACCGCGTATATCGTGAAGGCCTTGCGCGAGACATAGGGGTGCTTGATTATAACATCACTTCAATCCAGATATAAGACCATAAGCATGAAGCATGACGACGAAGGCTTGTATACTTACTTATGGTGAGATCGTCCAACGTCGAAGGCGTCGCCGGCGCACAGGAAGAATTGGTAGGTCGAGGTCAGAGTGAGAGTCCGAGGCTTACATCCTGAATGGTCATTGACCTGGAAACCTTCTGCGCTCAATGAGACGAGTTTGGATCAGCACGATGACACAGCTAGCGGGGAGAGACGAGGTATTGGGAGATGGGGACGAGGCATACCTGGATCGAGACATTGTTCGGGCTGCACCTCAACAACTCGACAAGTTATCCGAGCTACTGGACGATAGGCCGACATCGTGGACATTCGATGCACCGTGTAGATGTTGCTGAAATCAGTATTGAGTCGATCAGATGGGCCGTCTCTCGGTTGACGACGGTGGCGGCAGGATATGGTATGGGAATACAAAACTAGGTATGAAGGTAGTAGGGTGTCAACCTCAGGTGCCTAGGCAGGTTTAAGGTAGACACACCCTTGCGGCAGGAAGATGGAGGACCGGCTGGGGATGAGGTCAATGAATGCGAGCTGGAGCTGGGTGAATTTTGAAACTGGTTGAGGCCAATGGAAGTACTGCCGAGGAGAAGAGTGTGGCATGCAATTATTGAATTCCACTCAAATTCACTTCAAACTCGCAACAACCTCAGGCAGTCGCGGATTGCGCCGTGGCAGGCTGGGCGTACTTGCCCAAGAGAAATGCGCCCACACCACTTGATACAAAATGATTATCATTAGATATTGGTACCTTAGCTTAGCTCAACTTACCACAAGTTCACCGAAGCTTCTTGCACCGGTGATGCCTACCTACCCATCCGCCTTTGGCAGAGCTGTCCTGACGGGAGTTGCAGGCACGTCGTCAACCTCAAGATTGTGCCTCCCTTCGCGTTTCGCGTCCAAGTACTCGTTATACGTATTTATGGTATAAAAGGTACTTCGTGTACAACACGTCCCCGCGTGCCCCGCAATCTGCGTTGATTGGTCGCTGAGATTATCGTCACAGCCAGTGCCAACCAGCCAGCCAGCTGGCGCTCCGGTGGATACGTCACTGCGGCTGCTCGAGGATTGTGCCCCGCTTTATTTCGACAGCCGAGGAGAAGCCGGTCACAGCCCTAACGAAAATCGAGACCTACTTCAATTCACCCGCGCTCCCAAAATTCGGTTCATCCTCTCAACATCACCATCAAGCATATCTCATCGACAGCAACTTGTAAGTTCAACCCGACCTCCAATCCAACCTGCATCGCGCAATCAAGCTTGAGAAAGCCTGTCTTTGTCTCCCTTGCAACCATTGATCCAGTGCGCGCATCCCTTGATCGCGCAGCTTCTCGTCGCTCGCACCTAGGGCCTCGAGCAAGCTGCACCCCTCCCCCGCCTTACACAGCACCCAGCCTGGCAGCCCTTACCACCACCTCAACCACAACCGTCCTTGCCTGCTAACACCATCTCGTCACAGTCGCCAAGATGAGAGCTAAGTGGAGAAAGAAGAGAGTTCGTCGCCTCAAGCGTAAGAGAAGAAAGATGAGAGCCAGATCGTATGTCAATTCGCCAATTCCCACCTCTACGAGCAATATCTAACTGGGAGCTTCCCTCAACAGCAAGTAAACGCATCACACCTGCTCGATCACAGCGCGTCCTCACCTGAGCTCGTCGCCTCATCATGACAACCACCGACAAATCATCACATCCGCATCCAGCACACGATACTAAGAATGGCCTTCCAACTCCACGACCACATCACACTCGACGTGACGGCGATCAGGCGGTATGGAACGAATCGAGGAAAGAAGGGCTGAACCTGTGGGAGGATTTGACAATATGATGAAGTCTGGCTCATCATGGGGGAGGGCGGTTGGTCAATTGCCATCGAGTGGATCATGAGTTGTGTTTATACGACACCGGGCTTCTAGCAACCTCTATGATGGTCCATGATCTTTGCACCAACGAAAAAACAGGGAGCATTTTGCTAGACAGATGAATGGCATACGATGATCCCACAACCTTCGTGTCGACTCGTAGATACATAACGGTGCAATGCTGACTTTCATGATATGACGCAATCCTCCCGTCGGCGTGCCACCATTCCAGAACCTTATGTCCAAATATTGCGGGTTTGGCTACACCGTCCAGCTGGGGTACCGTCCGCTCAGCGCCGTGAGACCATAGCTGCCCGACTACATGTAGCAAGCTTTGGCCTAGTCCCTTTGCTGGAAGTTGTATCAGCGCGCGCCCCAGCAATGGTGCTCAACGTCCAGATGGCGAGCCCGCCTCTACTAGGTAGGTAGGCTAGGGCTGTTTGAGACCGATTCGCATGCTGCATGGAATATACTGACTATCCCCTCTTCTTTAAGTTCCATAGACTTCACATACGAGACAAGGGCTTTACTTTTCGTTGAGACATAGGATGTCGAGTTCGTCTCTCCCCCAGCGGTTGGAGTCCTTGATCATGTCAAGAAACAAGTTATATTCAAGATACTTTGAGGACTCAATTCCTCTAGTCTTCACACATCAATCACCATCGTTGGGTACATCCACTACAAGTCCATATTCCATCTAGAATGATGTGCTCGACGCCGATGACGACGATGACGATCTATACCCAAATACAGGTCAATATAGCATACCCCCCGCCCAGAGCCGCAACACACTGTCTACTTCCATCAGCGCAGCCTGAAGTAAAAAGCTGCATTCACATGCCCCATGACTGTTTGATGAAGTAATTATGCTCCCTGCCCCTCAGGGTTTGTGTTTGTCGCCGCCCGAGCCACGCACTGCAATCTTGCTACGAGTACGAAAAAAGGGCCTCACGCCAACAAGCTGGTAGTAATGACCAGCAAGGAAACAACGGGCGCGGTCACCAGAGTCGAAGTCTAAACACAAGCAGCGTCATAGATACTGGCTTGTAGTTCATGGCTACCCGCGCAGGGTCACGCAAGCCAGCCCGGCCATGGCGTGCGTATAAGTGTGGCCTGCACCGCGGAGAGCTGCAAATTACTGAACATATTCAGAGCTGTCATTTGCTGAAGACACAAAGTCCATTCATCTTCTATGTATAAGGGGACGATCCTAATCGACGACCGTCGTTCAGAGGCCTATGTCCACACCCCGTAGAGATCAGGTATCATCCATCCGTCCAATATACATAAAGTAAAATCGATCGAACGCCTAATAACGCCACCGAAGTCCCATAGCCGTGACCGTGACCGTGACCGTGACCGTGACCGTAACCGTAACCGTACCCATACCCATACCCATCCCAGCGTAGTTGAACCCGACATCGCAGTCTGGCCACCAGCCGCCAGCCGCAAGGCGCTCCTCCACCCAGAGAGGTATCCCGAATGGCGCCCCAATCAACCAACCGTCGCAACCGATAAGCTTTGGTACTGTTGGTTCGCTCCAACTTGCCCGAGTGGTACAGATCTCCGACCGACTGACTGGCCGACTAGTACTTAATAATAGTCGTAGCTATCACAGCAGCAGACGTCACAGCAGCAACTCCAAGCCTTGAAGCAGCAGAACGCCGTGGCGGCGCCAAGACATATCCTCTGGTACGCGGCACCCCAAAGTCAGTCAACCTCATTCCCAATAACTTCTTCCAAGAACTAGTAACAGAGAACTGATTGTATGAAACTTACCCCCAAACCGCCTCCCCGAAGTTTCGTCTGTTCCTCGCCCAGCTGCTGGTCTTGGTCTTGGTCTGGCCGGCCGCTCCCAGTAGTCCGCGGCAGGTCCGCGCTCATGCGCGCCGCCGGCGCCGGGCACTGCATGACGGGGGCGGGCCTCTGCGGCAGCAGGTCCACCGCCGGCGTGCTCGTTCCGGGAGTGTTCGAAGATGATGGCATCTTTCGATAAGGCTAATAATGGCAGCAGCAGAAGAGGAGGACGAGAAATAGGCTATACGTATTGGTCGCTTGCCTAAAGCAAGTTCGGCTGGTTGGTATGGGCGGAAAGACAGCCATTTTTGAGAATATCATGCAATGAATCCTCTGATGTCATTGCTTGACAGCTGGCTTGATGCTGAAACGGCCTGGTTAGCTATTGGCGAGGATGGCCCTGGGATCTCGTGGGATCTCACAAAATCTCACCCCAATCCTTCAGGAGGGAATGGGAGCCGGCTTCCTTCGGATTCCGACTACTAATCTATTCTTAAACATAATGATGAACGTGCGTCCCCTGGTGTCGATTTGAAACACGTTACTCTACCACTAAGCCTCATCATGAAGGGACCGACCTCCGAAATGTCACATTTTCCCTTCTACTAGGACGCCTCACCAGGTAGTTGAAGACGGCACGCAAATGGCTGAATAGAAATCCGCATAAGCACTTGGACTAAGGGATCAATCTTGCGTGGATTGATTGTAATAAGCAATGAATGACTACTTGCTTAAGTATACAGTACCGTGGAAGCGATTTCGTCAATGGTCTGCGTCGTCCCTTGCGACCAAGCTCAACGACGATTAGACACATATCTGACCTTGGGAAATTCCAGTGGTAGTGCAAGTACCGCTATCTGGACCTTTGTCCCCCTCTTCACCTTGCCGCCGATCTCTTTGAAGTACTGCATGAACTGCTTCTCGTCCAATTGCAGGTCATGCCTGAGCAGGCTCGTTTCGAACTCGAAATTGCATAATACCGCCGCAAGCGCGCAACAATATGTATACACGAGATCGATGTGAAACTTCCGCATCTCTCCGCCCAACGAGAATTTCCGCCGTATATTCTCGACGACTACCTCTGGGGCTGGGTCCAGGAGTAGCTTCAGCTTGTCTTTGGGCGGTAGCGTCTTCGTGCCTCTAGTTTTACCTGGCCTGCCACTCTTCAAGAGCTTTATAAGGTAGTCCAGATATCTGAGCGCACGTAGTCGATGGGTGGGGTTGGGACCTTCTCCAACAGGAATGATCCGAGACGCGATGAAAGCATTCGGCATGCTTACGTTCTGGTGCTTTTTCACTGCCTCTTGCCACTCCTTGATGGGGATGGACGTCAAGATCTCGCCCCCAATCAAGGATTCGAGTGTGTAGACGTCCTGAATCTCCTCGGCATCGAAGTTGCCTGGAGGTACCGGTTTCGCTGCATCGGCCGCCGCTTGAAGGTCCTCCTTTGAAGCCATGTTGACCGTGACTTCGTTGATTGAGTCCATCATAGCTTGAGAAGAGGCATTGAGCTTTTTCGGGTTCGCGACGGCGTCGGATACGGCTTTTGCAGGCGCAATCGCGTTCTCTGTGATCGCAGCGAGTGCCTTCTTAGCCTTCTTCGTTCCGAATGCATGACCAAGATCGGTCCGAAGCTGGAACATCGTCTGCGTAATCGTTAGGTCCGTATAAATGCATAAATGGGGTAGTATAGGCACCTTGGAAGCGTCCCGCTCGCTCGCAGCCTCTTCAGGTGGCTGTTGTGATCGGACCACACCTCTGATGGCCATTTTCTTGGCCTCCACGACGGAGAGTTGACCAGTCTTTGGGTCGAAGACTCCGATGTAGTGCTTGAGGTGAGACTCACGGCCCCCAGGACCCTCTTCCTTGACGGTGTAGTCCATTCTAGGATGTGACGACGAATGCAGCACCAGATCTGGGGAGGGCGGCGCGGGCTTTCTACTTCGTTTGGACGACTTCGGAGCTGGGAGTTGCGGTTTGCTGTAGGCCTGGAAATCGATGGAGCTCGGGATGCAAAGGCCAGAATGTGTTGCTAGGGATGTATGTGAGCGGTGACGACCAAAAACTGGGGTCTTGCGACTGAGGTCGGCTTACCGATCACTGGAGGGCAATCGTTTGCTGTCTGTACCAAGGAGACCTTGAGGATGCTCGGCGGGTTCGCAGGACTGGACGATGATGGTGGTGTCGCCTGGATAGCCACCTTCTTCTTGGGGCGCTGAGAGCCATCGTCTTCCCGTTTCCTCTTGTGCTCTTTGCTGCGCCCCATGGTTGTCTGTCGCGTACAGTGAGTGAGGCGGAAGGATAAAAAAAATGGCTGCATCTGCCATTAATTGATGGATTGGACCCCGAAGCGGCAGGCGGTGAAAGGACCCCACCTCTCCATGTGCCAAACGGCCAAATAAAAAACGGCCTGCATCATGGATGGGATTGGGCGGTTATTGTGGGGCGGACTGAGTTCAATAACCACTGAATCGCTGCTTAATTCCACACTTCACACTACCTACCCACAAACTACCTCATCGGTAGTGGTGGCGGTGGTGGTATCGATGCTGCTGACGATGGTTGATGGGATACCGGTAGAGGCGATGCTCTCGTTGGTAGAGTACTCACGCGTTCCGTCATGGCTTTATGGGCCAATCTTGTCTTGCGCTGTCCTCTATACTGGGAATAAAGAAGGACACAGGTCACGGACCACGGTGTCACTCGAGCAGGCAAGAACTCCACGCTGTCATCAATGGAGACATCGCGCTGCATGGCGTAGTCAAGACAGCCCAACGGCAGCCGAGTCGTGATACCACCGCCGAAGCGGTCCCCGTTTTCAATCGTGGACACCGGGCTGCTGACAGAAGTGGTGCAGGTAGAGCGATTTGACACGTGCGGCTGGGTACAAGAAGCAGAACACCGTAGTCCTGGATACACGTGTCGCCGAGACATGGGGCGGCTCTCTTCTCGCCTTCCTTCTCGCCTTCTTACGGAGTGGACTTCGCACATCGTGAGAACCGCCTGCTCGGGGCCGTGTGGATCGAGTGGAGACAGATTGACGGACCCGACGCCGGCGAGTGTATCCGGAGACATTCGGTATGATTGGTTACCTGTGCTGTATGCATAGAGACAGTCAAGGGGTAATGCAGCAGTCTGACTCTCTGGGTGCTTGGAGTTGCAGTCTGACACGACTGTCGTATATCGTGGTGTGCTACTTCATTGGGGCACGCGGCGCCAACACGCTCGGCGATGCTCCCGAGGTCGCTTGTACCTGGGAGCTACCTAGTAATAGTCAGCCCGGGCTCCGGGGATCCACTGTAAGCAAGAGCGGCTTGATTACGCCCGAGATTACGTCCCCGGGTCATTGCCGGGTCATCAAGACTTGCTCGACGGCATAACATTCCAGCGGGCATGTCTCAGGCACCAACTTCCAAGCACACACAACTTCTGAATCTTTTCAAGATGGGCATAAGACTAAAGCTTCCTACCACTCAGTTCTCCGTCCAGACTCCAGGATCAGGTATCATCAGACGATTGCAGCCAAAATGAACGAGAAGCGTGAATTCCCCATCGAGCCCAAAGTCGCCGCGTTTGTGCTGGGGACCTTCATCCCCTCACAGCTCTTCGTGACGCCCAAGCCCCTAAATATATATTTTACCGATCAGACCGTCATAGTCACAGGCGCCAACTCAGGACTCGGACTCGAAGCTTCGCGCCAATTCTTCCAATCTGGCTGTGCCAGGCTCATCCTCGCTGTCCGGACCCTTCGAAGGGCGAGGCCGCCAAGGAGGACATCATCCAAAGCGTCAAGGGTCGCCGCGACGGCGCGACCGCCATCGAGGTATGGACCCTGGACGTCAGCAATTCGCAGTCGACGCTCGACTTCGCGACGCGCGTCACGAACGAGCTACCCCGCGTTGATGTGCTCCTCGGGAACGCCGGAGTCAACCTCCACGGAGAGTGCCAGGTCGCCGAGGGCATTGAGATGACCATGCAGATCAACGTCCTCAACACATTCCTGCTCGCCCTGGTCCTGCTTCCCAAGCTGCGAGAGACCAAAGCCAAGTTCCCGGCCTCGGTGCCGCATCTGGTCATTGTAAGCTCCGACACCCACCGCCTGACCAAGTTCAACGAGATCAACGCGCCTAATCTGTACGAGGCATTCGCCGACAAGAGTACATACACCGGCCAGGCGAGGTGAGCATCCCGCAAATCATCCCCTTTCGTTCTCATGGGGCATGGGTCGTTTTCCATCCCTTGTCTTAATCCCCGCCGAGCCAAAATACTAATGTTCGAAATAATGTGACCAGATATCAAGACAGCAAGCTGATACAGGTGCTCCTCATGCGGGAGATCGTCGCTCGCCTCAAGGCCAGCGACCCGTCTGGCTCGCCATCCCCAATAGTCTTCAACCTCGTGACCCCCGGCCTCGTGATCTCCAACCTCGAGCGCAACCTGGGCAAACCGCGCCTCGCCACCCGCATCGCGCATAAGGTATTCTACCGCACGACCGAGGTCGGCGCGCGGACACTGGTGCATGCGGCGTCCGCCGGGCCGGACACGCACGGCGGCTACCTCCTCGACTACAAGAATGTGCCGGTCGAGTCGTGGATAGACACCGATATGGGCAAGAAGGCGCAGCTGAAAACCTACGAGCAGACGATGAAGATTCTGGACGGTAGAAGGCAGGGCATTGCTGCCCACGCTGGCTTGTAATATACGTTCTGACTACTTGCTTCGGTGTTGGCTTGGGGTAGGCTTGTTGGTTCACATACGGCGCACCACAGGTGCAACTTGGAAAAAACCCAAATCTAAGTGATACACCTACCTCCCTACGATTATGTAGGAAAGGGATTTTCTTCTTACACATAATAATAAATTAAAGCTATACTGTTCAATACACGACGAGAAATAACCAGCGTATAAAGTTCTATTGATAATTAAACATGGTTTTAAATCGAAATAATTCGTAATATATCTTTCTGACTAATGCATCTTATAAGTCGATGAGACCATTAGTGTTTAAAATTGTACCGATGCTTTGTGCCGGGGCGCAGAAAAGCCCAGCGTTCTCCTTGCATATCGTGTTCCTGGAGGTAGGCAAGCTACATCACGCAACAGAAATGTGAAAGAGACTGTTGATACTTCGAACCCAAACTTTAGCTCGTAGCTCACTCGCCTATCCATATTGTCACAATTGGTTGTTGATAGTGGGGCGTAAAGGCACTTTTTTAGATCGCTTCACTTCCGCGAATCTGTTTGAGTTACCCGTTTAGAGTTCAAGTTGGTTGATGAGACTGATTATTATCTCTGATACATAGTGTACATATACCCTACAATGTTTCAGCCCACGAAGAGGTCCACTCGCTCTGGGTGATGTAACCCCTATTGCACGAGCTGGAAGTTAGCCCTATCAACACCGTACCGTGCCGTGATGAAATGTCCATTGAGCCGTGCGTATAGGAACCACAACTTCGAGCCCGGTCGGCCGTGCGGAGTGTCGAGGTTCAGATGACCCTTGCCGAACAAAGGGCTTCCTGGGCCGGGGCGGAATTTCCACGTAGAACCCCAGACCATCTCAGCCGAAAAGCCCATCTTCACGAAAAGTCTCGGCACGTCCATCCAGTCAATTTGCCCCGCAAGGTCCTTGGCATCTTCGGTGTAGAACAGAAAAGCTACTGTGTCCATGCCCCTCTAGGTAACTTGGAAGATTACCAGTGCCGGAACCCCGGCAGCAGCAGCAGCCACTTGTGGAGCATTGTCGTCTTGCGCGCGGTTGTCGGGCTTCCCTCGTGTTTTCTCCTTCTCTTCCTTGTCTGGCAGGTAGTCCCATCCTGTTCTCGAACTGGCCTGTTCGAGTTTCAAGTTGGAGAAAGGATTTAAGAGCTCGGTCTTGTTTGTAGCTGCAATCTCCAAAGCTGACTTTTCGAGCTGTACTTGAGAGAACTCGACGATAGGTGCGGTACGTGAGAAAGTATGGCAATTCCATGTGCTGTTCGTGTGCGCCGGAAGGGCACCATTTGACGTCTTCAAGGCCTGCTATACTATGTTCCAGAAGCTATCCAATCCCTTCTCGACCCGAATCATTCGTTCAGTCGTGGTTTTCGTTCGGGGAAGGTTCTCAGGGTAGTGCAGGTTGCCTCTCACTGGACGCCCAAGCTCTGTGGCTTCCTTACCCAATGTCACTTTGCCGCGCCGAAGGGCCCGAACAGACCGCAAGTCTAGCTTCATATGGCGGTTGCAGCTGTCTCCCAAGGGCTTGCAGGTGCTCGGGTCGTTGAGCTCTAAATTGAATCGGCCTGACCCACGAATGTTATGGTAGAAAGGTTGAGGAACGCAGGATCTTTCCAGTTGTTCCCAGTCGTTGCGTCGAACGGCTGCCTCATACGTGGATGATATGAGTGGTAAAGTACTGATGTGTTAAAAATCGCGTTAAGGCCTTATAAAATGGGAAAGAAAGTCGCATTACTCAATAGAAAGTCCTCGTAGAAAAGGCAACGCATGTGCCTAACAACTTTTCAAATATATAAAGACTGCTTCTCGTTTAACCTACTTGATCTGTCTGGTGTATCACTTTAGTAGGCAGATCTACATTTTTATATAATGCCTCACACCTCGGGCGCATAGAGGACAGGCTTGGGTTGAGAAAGGGAAAATGGCAGTATTACTCCTTTGGCTGGGTACCATTGTCTGATTATGCAATCAAAACCAGTTGCCTAGTAACGAGCCATGAAATTGCTGTACGTTTGGCACTTTCGCCTGGCCAACTCCTATATGGAATGCATCGGTAAAAGTCAATGCTACCACGTGAGTATGGTAAGCAGAGCTCCTGCGCTGTACACATGTTACAAAGCTAAGGAGGCTACAGATTGGTATGCCCTTGAAAGTAGGCAAGTTTTTGTTCATGGTGAGCTTGCTTCTACGCCCTTTCCAAACGATTTCAGACCTGAGTAACTCAACACTCCAAGTTGGGTAGGATCGGGACGTCTCGTGTCTCCGCTGCAATAGCAGAGACGGAGCGACAAGTTGAGGTTATATATTACTTCGTATCCTTCCGCATAAGATCGAAACGCCGCATTGAATGCCGCGATTGCTACCTCTTCATCACTTGAATGGCCATCTTAGCAAGAACAACCTGGCCATCGTGGTGGTCCACCTCCACGATCTGTTGTTGGTCCCACCAGGAGGAAGAACTGGTACAGGCAAGGTAGCAGAATTGTTGGTGTCGCGGTTGCGACAGACAGTGACTCGTTTGTGACTGTCCCGTTCGAAGGTAGTGAGTACATAGGCATCGACTCTACGGCAACCATAAACACACCTAGAAGAGTCACCGTCTTACTGTCATCTTTGCCGTGTTGGACCAGTAGCTACCTTGGCGCGCAACAAACTCGGTATCAGTCGGGAGGGGCACCTGCAGCCCGGCCTTCTCGAGTGCCTCGGCGGCAAGGCACGAGTCCTCGCGAGTGACAGCTGGCATGGCTGGAGAATGTTAGCAGCAATAGGAATCTGTGTGGTCAACGGGGGATACGAAGTTGCAGTTACTGCAGAAAGGGGGTTATGGGCTAGTAGAACCTCCCCTGATGGTGAGGCCGACGGGAATAAAGCATGGGAACAAGGAGGCAAGTACAAGCTTGCCGGCGATGAACTGCTTCGGTGGGCTTCGCAGCGATCACGAGATGACTGCATACGTGTCGTGGAATCTAGGCTGCGACTAGGGTTCTTGGCAGCAAAAGAGGGTCAAGACAGCTTAATTTTATGCCCCGTTCACAATTGAAATGCCATGCAATCTTGCAGTGTAAGCAGGTTGCGTAGGAGGAGAAATGCAGCTATTTCGACTTCAAGCCCAAGTCAAGTGCGGAAAACTCACAGAAACAGTAACTAATCAGGTGAAGATATCATTCACATAGACTGGATCCTATATGTAGCTGGGATGGCATGAGTCGCGGTGTCTGTGCTCTCGAACGTTCTTGATGCAAAGTCTTAGTGAACGGGAACCCATATAGTCTATTATCGAGACCTCCCTAACTCGTACCAGGCAGCCCATCATTCTGACGTTGACTTCTAGCTTTATAGTGCACGTTGGCACCGAATTCTAACAGGAGCTGTAGACCAGCTTCGAAATCCATGTCTACGGCCATGTGCAACGGGGTCCTCCCGCTGTCGTCGTATCCGTCTATCGTTGCCAGATCGCCAGCGGCGTGATCCAGCAGGAGCTTCAACAGTGTCTCGCGGCGATGCACCACGGCCCAGTGGAGGGCCGAGCGGTGTTCGTTATCCACGTTCCCGATGCGTGCCCCGTGTGTCAGCAACAAGCTCACCACTTCCTTGTGGCCCCCGATGGTAGCGTGTATCAGGGGTGTTTTCCCATCGCTATCCTTGACATTGCCCTCTGCATTGTGCTGCAGTAACGCGCGGGCGACTCTGTCATGGCCCTTTTGCGCGGCGATGTGCAGGGCGCTCACCCAGCCTGCTTGTCCTTCTGAGTCAACGCCGCTATCGGTGGGCATGGACTCTTTACACCCGAGCCTGCTCAGGAACATCTCCACCAAGTCGTCCCTCGTCCCGTGCATCTGTATAGCGCTCATATCCAAGTTGTCCATGTTTGCAAATGAGATGTTGTCAAGGAGCGCGAGGCTCCCGTACGCGCTCAAATCGCACAGGCTCCGGCCGGCAGCGGGGCTACTAACGGACCTCGGAGTCGTCGCCGGCGGTGGGAACTCCGGGGTCGGGTCATGGCTCAGGGGGAGTTTCACCTCGTAGTGGAGCTCGGTAATCTCGTGGTGGCTCGAAGTCGGAGGCGCATTCGCCTGGGCTTGCTCAGCGGCTTTCTGCTGCTGCTTCTCTGTCACCGCGGGGAGTATTTAGTTGCCGGTCCTGCTCCAAGACTTGAAGACACACAAATGCTGGCGGGATACTAACGACGAAACCGGCGCTGTGCGATGCGATTCTGCAGCCGGCGACGCTCCATTTGGAGAATGTGCCGGGTTGGTGGAGGACTACCTTGGCTCTGGTCTGTGGTCTGTGGTGAATAGTGTCGACTACCTACCTTACTGTTTCTGTCTTGCGTCTTGTCAATGTCATGCTTTAGTCAGCGCCCGTACGCAGACAGGGGGGACAGACAGACAGAGGGCAGTGTAAACGGGCAACGACGTAAAATGGAATAACAGCGGCAGAGACTTGTCCTAATCGGGCAGGCGTGTCTGGTCCTTTTCACCACTAACGTTAATAAGGAAGTATATTTCAAACTCGCTTAACTAAAATGAGCGGGGGAACCATGGCCGCAAGGGACAGTTCCCTCACGCAGCAGCCGCAGCCGCATGCTCGCGAACCCAGGAAGTTGGGTTGTCGCGTTTTCTAAGGACCACTGTTTGCATTATACGGGTTTGGAAGAAGTAAGTGCGAACAGCAGTCAATATAAATACCCTGGGAGACGCAGACATCAGACGGAGATCCACCACTAGATGCGTCATGGCCGACGCGGCGACAAGGGCCGAGATGGGTCGCAACGGATATGAACTTATGAAGTTCTGAACATCGAAAGAGGATAATAATAATAAGTCCCAACGAGGCCACGTGGTTGACATTGCAATCTTCTTCCAACTTTGCCGTATTTACTATGTCATCCAGGACCACCTGCATCCTTCACACCAGGAATCACCAATCTCACCACGCGTCTCCCATTCCTGCCTGGTAATAATCCCCTTCCAGGCACCTGGGCTCATTCAGGATTTTCTCTTAAGGTCCACTACTTCGTACTCGGTGCGTCTATGAAAACACCACGCAGTCTTTACCAGCTAAGCTTTTTCATTTCACGCCGTCGCTGCCACAGCCAAGCTGACCTTCTTCGACCGTAACGCAACCTTTTCCGCCAAGGCGTGTACCGTCTGGTTGGCCAGGATCTCGGACGACTGCAAGGGCGCGTCGAACTGCCGCATCGCCCAGTTGCGCAGCTCCACTGCCACCAGAGAGTCTAAACCGAGCGCCATGATCGAACCCTGCCGCGGGTCGATCGTGCCTGGCTCGACCGAAATCAGCCGGGCCAGCTGCACCGCCATGGACGTCGCGATGAAGCTGGCCACGGCCGCCAGGTCGCCATCGGCGACGACCTGGTCGAACGTCGGTCCTTGTGCCTTATCGGCAGCGTCGGCGCCCTTTTCTTTTGTCGCTTGCCGTCGCGTGGCGTGGCGCACCTGGTTGAACAGTGCCGAGCGTGTGTTACCGTTGAGCGCTGTCGCGCCGGCAAGAGATTCGACGTCGAAGCCGATGACGAGTTGGCGGAAGGCGTCGAAGCCAGGGTCTAAGGCCACACTGAGGACGTATTCGAAGAAGCGTGCCAGCTCGTCGCCCCGAAGGGCGGTGGCACCCGCCTGTCGCAAACCCTGCTTGCGCGCGCTGCTGTCCTTCGTTTGGACCGCGTCCTCGATCCAGCCAATATCGACTGATAGGATACGCGTCGGGCTCGACTTCGTTATGTGCGCCAGTGCGCCCTGCGTCACATTGCCAGCGTTGTAGCTGGCCAGGCCGCCAGCGCCCAGAATGCCTGCTGTTGATGATAACGAAAGGAAGAAACAGAGGTGAGGGGACGAGAACACGCGGAGCAGGGCGAGCGTCCCGGCTACCTTTCCCTTGGTGGCGCCTGTGAACTCTTCGTGCGTCATCATTTCAAGAAGTCGATCCTAGGCACAACAGTCAGCAGCAATACACAGAAGTTGACGGAGCCCAAATTGACGGCAGCCTACATTCCAGACGACCGCACTCTGAATTACGGCACGCACTGAAGGTGCTCCCTGGCGCTTAAGGCCGTCAGCTGCGGCCTGGACGCTTTGCTCCGATGAGACGTCGCACTGCAGAGTATACAGGTGCAGGCCTGGTCGGAATGCCTCAAGCTTGGCCTGAAGTTCGTCATGGGTATGGCGGTTGATCACTCGACGTGACAGGATAGCTAGATGTTTAGCACCGCGCCGCGCCATCTTCAACAAGAGACGCTGCCCCAGGTCCCCAAGCCCACCTGAGACGACATACGTGGCATTCTCATCATCCCAGGAAGAGCCCGTGGCTTTCTTGACGACGTCAACTGTCGAATCTGGATCGGCTTGGAGCGCCGCCTTTGCATGTACGCCCGTGTTGATCAACCGCAACATCTCGGTCGCTTCGGCCACATTATGCACAGCCGATTCCAGCCCAGAAAGCGGGATATGCTCTAATGTGGCCACTGCTGCGGCAATCAAAGTCGGTTTCAGGTCTGGCTGGGCTAAGAGTAGCCCCTCGATGTCGACCAAATGGATAGCCACATTTAGTGCAAGGTTTTTGGCCGCCGCGGGCACGTGGAGGGAACGACCCAAGACGATGAGCTTGCCAAATGGCTTGATGAGTCCCAAAGCTTCATTGGGGATACCATTCTCGCTGCCGCTGTCCGCATGGATGATGGCATCCACCCCATGCACGAACAAGTCGCTCGGCAGTCGACGGTGGAGAGAACGGCGGCTTATAAGCACGTCCGCCTCCCCAATACTAAGTTGCTCATCCAGCATTTGGGCTTCCGTCGAGTCCGCAGCAGTAGTTGTGACACGGAAGCCACGCAACCGGGCGAGTGCGACGACGGCTCGACCAGCGGCGGAGAGGGTTCCGTGGACCAAAATCGTGCTTTGCTCGGAGGAGGGTATGCTCTGCAAGACATATGACGCAGCCATAGCATCAAGTAGCAGAGCAGCAACGACGGTAGGCGGTAATTGGGATGGTAAGATCCCGGCATGAGCTGCTGTGATGCGCAACACGCTGGCGCCTACAACGGGAGCCAGGGCAACAACACTGTCTCCTGGGACAAGCGACTTGACGCCGGCGCCAACCTCTGCAACCACTCCTACATATTCACCCAGGTGGCCATTGCCAGCCATTCTCGACCCGGCGTTCGGAAGTGCCATAGCTCGCACCTGTACTTCGATGTCTTGACTGCCCAGCGGTGTGGCGCGGACCTCATAGTCAACGAAAAGGCCAGAACTGCCGGGTGACAAAATGACGGGGCGCCGGTCATCAGCAAATAGACGCGGCTCTGTCTCGGGGCCAGAACCATCGTCGCTCGTCGCCACAGCGCTGTTCAGCTTCTCGTGGTGACGCAAGCGCGGAGTCAGGACAGCGCCGTCAGGACTCACGCGTTATTCGCGCTCGCTGTGGGCTGTTTCCACATCCGCGACCCGACCGACCGCGTCCACGACCACGTCAATCAACCGGCTGCGCGAGGGGCCAGCGGTCATGTCCGCAAGCGGACCGGCCGAGGCGTGCACCGTGACGAGGCGGAGCTCGCCGTGACGAGGCGTGGGCTCTGCGCGAGACCCCGGAAATTTGGTGGAAAGCAACTGCGTCGTCAGGGGCGAGCCATACCACACGAGCCTGGGGCAGTCCCAACAAGGCTGCGGCAGGGGCAAATGTTCGAGCATCGCTGAGGATAGGCAGGTCGGCCTGGTCGTCAACTACCAAAACCACGTCATCAATGCTGTCAACACCCCGGCCGTTTCTGAGGGCCTCGACGGTGCTGGTTCCGAGGGCATGGATCGATGCTGTGATGTTCTGGCCGCGCAGCCTGTTCTGGATTGCTGAGGCCCAGGCTGCTTTGGCATGCTGCGTCGGGTCAGAGTGGGTGAGGATGTGGACCCTGGCCGGCATGCGAGCAGCAGCAGCAGCAGGCTTTGCCACCACAACTGTCCTGTCTCGAGCCTCGTCGTGGAAGCGGAGTTGCTGCTGTAGCATGACGGGCGTCTCCGGTACTTCTGTCGCAGCTTTGGAGTCCCGCGCACCTAACACGAGCACAATGTGGCCCTCGGCCTTCACCAGCACCGACGCCTGGGCGAGCCATCTCGGAGACACGGCCAGCACCACGTCATACTTGGAAGACTCGAACCCACGAGCGGCTGCGTCGTCTGTGCTATACTGAGGCCGTAGCGTACGGAGCTGGAGTGCGAAGCCCCTGTTCTGAAAACGTCCCGCCGCGTCGTCAAACCGGCTCGGCGTCGCGTCTACGAAGTCATGCGATACGACGGCGTGATCATGAGATTCGATGGTATCCAGCAGCTCGGCTGTCAAGTCCACGCCACAGCCAAGGCCGATAGTAGTGAGGCCATGGCGTTTCGAGGCGATGGTGCCAAATACATCAAGTAACGACGCCTTCTCTGGTAGGTCTGCGGCTCTTAGGTAGTCCATGTCGGGCTTCCAGTTGAGCTCATAGCATACAGCTCGTCCGCCTGGGCTCTCCGCCGAAGATCTGTGGACTGCCAGGCTGCGAACCTCCATGCCCGACACGGAAAGCACGCGCTGCCCACTGGCCAAAACAGTGGCATTAGCAACGGCAGTGCGGAAGTGGCTCGATGTCAGGCTTGTTCAGACTTCGAGTTTAGACTTGGGCTCTTGGAGAGAAGGCTTCGCGGCGACTAGTAGCTCGTCAATGTGCACTGGCATAACAGAACCTGGACCAAGTCGTCTGCTGACGAGCGGCAAAACCGTATGTAAGATGATGTCGAGGGTGGATGGGTGGATTATGTGCGCACGCTGGTGCTGATAGGGCATGGAAACCTGCACGTCGGGCACGTCGAATGAAGCCGAAGCCACAGACGCATCAGGGGCTATAGAAATGGAGTCCAGCCCAGCAAACGTTGGCCCGTATGCATTACCCAAGGTCTCCAGGTCGGCATACAGCGCTTCTTTGTGGATCGTCTCGCTGCCTGGTGGGAGCTCTGGCAACGATTCTTTTCGAGGCTTTGGACTGGCACTAATATCCTCAGCACTAGCTGCCAAAATTCCGTCGATGACACCAGTGGCATGCTCATACCACTGGCCGCTGTCGGTCAGTGCCGTGACAGCGAATTGGAAGCCAAGGTCGGATAAACCGCCCGGTACTGGTTTCAGACTCAGCTGTGTCTCGACACGTTGCGACGGCAGGTCGGGCACGACCAAACCTCGCTTGAACGAAACATCAGACAGCGCAAAGGTCTCGAGAGCCCGGGCCGGAAAACGCTGGCGGGCGAGCTGCGCTATGGCCTCGATAGCCATGCACACGTAACCCGCTCCGGGGAAGACGGCTAAGCCATCGACGACGTGATCTGCCAGCCACGGCAGTGTCCCCAGGCTGAGGAAGTGACGCCACCTAGGCTCTATATCTGTAGCGTCGGGGACAAGCACGCCCACAAGGTCGTGGTATGGCTCTTCGCGGAAGTGATACGCACGCGCCGCGCGTGACTCGTGCCAGTGCTTTACTGAATGATCCCATGGGTAGGCGGGGAGATCGTGTCGCACCATGGCTGTGTCGGTGCCAGGGGTCAGTGAAGATACGACTTGCCAGTTGATGGATATGCCTCGCTCAAACAGCCTACCCGCCAACGCCAGTGCACTGGCAACAGCGCCGACTTTGCGCTGCAAGGGGCCATGGTAGTCAAAGGTCAGTTTGGGGACGTCTGGATGCTGGAGGTTCTGGCGAACAGCGCCCGCCAACGACGGATGCGGGCCGATCTCAACATAGACGGTGTGTTGGTCTGGCTGATGACGATTTCGAGCGGCTGCTTGGACGGCATCAGCAAAGCGAACAGGGAAGACGAGATTGGCGACCCAGTATGCGGCATCGAAACCCGAAGCCTTAGGTTCGCCCGTTACTGACGAAGTGAAAGCTACTGGGCTTTCGTTGGATGGATTTTCAACCGATATGACTCCCAGCCGAGCTGCATAGTCTTCAGCGATGGCGCGCATATGATGCGAATGATAGGCAGTGTCAACCAGAAGCTTGCGGTGGAATGTGCCGTCGTCGGCTGCGGCAATACGCTCGATAACCTCGTCCACGGCGTCAGAGTCGCCCGAGATGGTCACGCTACGGGGACTGTTCACACAGGCAACCCCGGCCATGCCTCGAGTCAAGCTCTCGATGTGCCTTTGGACGTCTTGCTCGCCCGAGCCTACAGACAGCATAGCACCGCGGCCAAGTCTTTTGGCTCTGACAGCTTGGGCCATGAACCCGCGGTGGAAGGCAACTTTGATGGCCGTCTCGTGCGATAAATAGCCCGCTGCATAAGCTGCACCAATCTCTCCACTCGAGTGTCCCACCACGGCGCGGGGACGCACGCCCAGGGCTCCTAGTAAGGCGAGTAGGGCGATCTGGATGGCAGAAGTGGCTGGCTGTGCGAGTTCGGCCTCACTGAGACGCGACTCAGTTGCCTCTCGGAGAAGTTCTGCCTCCAGATCCCATGTCGCTCCGAGCTTGCGGAGCATGTCACGCGATGCTCGGATCGAGTCTCGGAAGATGGTCGATATGCCGGGCGTGTCACTAGCCAGCAGCAATAGCTCACGGCCCATGCCAGCCCACTGCGAACCCTGACCGGTGAATACAAATACTACGTCGAGCTTTTCGGGCTGCGTAACTGGCCTGCTGGACAGTGATGGTCTATCGCGCAGCGCTTCGAGCAATGAGGGTCGACAGTCAGCCACTACGCTGGTGCGATATGGCAGTGCGGAGCGGCGGTGCAGTAGAGTATATGACAGATCGGCTAGGAGCGTGTCGGTCTCCTCTCGTTGCTCCACCCAATCATGGTAAAATGTGACCATGGCCTCGAGAGAGGGCGATGAGTTGGCGGAGAGCGTGAAGAGACGCGGCGAGACTGTGTGGACGACGTCACCTCCGCGAGGTGATGGTTCCGGAGCGCCCTCCAAGACGACGTGAGCATTTGCGCCGCCGAACCCAAAGCTGTTGATGGATATACGAGGAACAGCGGTTTGCGGCCATGGGACCACTTGGGTCGGCACACACATGCCACGTAATGGCAAACCGGGCTTTGGGTTGGCATATCCGGCCACGGGTGGGATGAGCCCACGCTCCAGCATGACGGTGGCCTTGAGCATGCTGGCCAGTCCGGCGACGCTCTCGGTGTGGCCGATCGCTCCCTTTATGGAGCCAACATAGAGCGTATTCTCCATGCTGTCCACGCGCGCCTTGGTGGCAAACCACGTCGGCAATGCCACCAAGCTCCTCGCTATCACCCGCCTTAGTGCCGGTGCCGTGTGCCTCGACATAAACAACGTCCTCGGGTCGCAAGCCGGCGCGAGCATATGTCTTGCGGGCTAGATCAGCCTGTGCGCGGCCGTTGGGATACGTGATGCTCTGGGGGGTGTAGCCGTCCTGGCCGGCGGCCGTACCGCGAATCACTGCCCGAATGGGGTCGCGGTCGCGCACGGCGTCGGCTAGTCGCTTCAGCACCAGCACTACAACGCCTTCACCGCGGCCATAGCCGTCGCCGCGGTCGTCGAAAGGATAGCAGCGCCCATCCGCACTGCTCATGTGCAGATTGGACAGGCCAATGGTGAAATCAGGTCCAAGGATCAGGTTGGTCGCGGTTGCGAGCGCCGCGTCCGTCTCGCCATCCTGCAAGCTCTGGCATGCTAGATGCAGAGCGGTTAACCCCCCCGAGCACGCTGTATCAAGTGTCAAG
Organism: Anthostomella pinea; assembly: GCA_963556695.1. Lineage (NCBI taxonomy): Eukaryota > Fungi > Ascomycota > Sordariomycetes > Xylariales > Xylariaceae > Anthostomella > Anthostomella pinea. The sequence goes on along the minus strand of CAUWAG010000008.1, from coordinate 1,192,220 downwards.
GACGGGCCACGCAGATCGAATGCGTGAGACGGCCGATTCGATAGCATGACCTTCTCCACAGCTGATGACAGGTACACTGGGAGCTCCATCGGGTCTCGGAACACCAGACGGTCGTAGTCCAGCGAAAAGCAGGCTGTGTAGACTCCGGTGGCAGAGCCGGCCACGCTTTCCCTTGACATACCGGCGCTTTCGAAGGCCTCCCATGTCAGCTCCAGCAATAGGCGCTGCTGGGGGTCGGTGGCTGCCGCTTGTGGGCGAGTGAACTGGAAAAAGCCGTGGTCGAAGTCTCGGATGTCGCCTCCAATGAAGTGGCCACCCCGATGATGCGTGGTACCGTTGGGGTCATCGGAGTTGGGGTGATGGAAGGCCGTCTCACCGTTCTAACGGAGTCAATAGAGTGTTTATGCAACCATCGATAATTTATACCTCAGGCAAACTCAAGATTAGCAACACCACCTCGCTGTGAACATCCCGTCAAATTGATTCTCAGCATTTCAACATATTCATGGGTACACAGTATGTCATGTCAGAAGTGGTTTGAGGTGAGAAATCGTCAATTTTATACCTAAAATGAGCTACAGTCACTATTCATGCTCGTTCAAGAGCAGCAAGCGCTCCTCGTTACTCTACTTAGCCGCTTCTGGGGTAGGCAGCTTCGATACCAGCTTCTCGCTCAAAGCAATGAGAGAGCTCGCGTTAGTGATGTCGAGCGTGCTCAGCTCAGCGCCAACCTTCTGACGCACCCATCCGCGCAGCTCGCTGACAGCGAGTCCAGACCGTATGCCATCAGTGGCTTACCCGGCTCCATCTCAGTCTCAAGACGCAGGATCTTGGTGATCTGAGCCTGCAGTAGGCCCAAGGCTGCCTTGGTCAACGCGGCAGCAACAGCACCCGAGCTCTGCATCATGGTGAACGTCTTGATCGCCTGAACCATCTGGTCGCTCACACCATCGGACTCGTCCCCTGTGTTGCCACCCGTGCCGTGGCCGCTGGAGAGGTAGGCAAAACGGGGCTCTTTTGCGAGATCGGATCTATCGACCGTGAGGGGGTAGGCGAGGCCTGTGATCAGTTGGGCGTTGCTGCTGGCGCTTAACGGACTGTTGTTCTGCTGGAACACGGAGTAGCTCAGTATACGGTGCAGCATGCCCTCGTTGATGGGTGTCCGGTTGTATCTCGTGGGCGTTTGTGTTTCGAATCCGGTGGCAGGGAAGTACAGTTTAAATTACTGTCCGAGGAAAAGGCAACCATCATGATCTTCTCCGCCACATAGGCTCGCACTCTAACAAATGTCATGCTCATGGAATATGTAACTATATAGTTGCCGTGATACGATGCTCCCTATTCAGAAGTCGATTCCAGAGATGATATCACCGTGTAGGTATGCAGGCTCAAACAGAATCAAAAGATAGGATCGTAATAGCATTCAGATGCGTCTGAGAACACACTAATTCATGTGGCACTCGTCCAGAGTATAGCACAGCAAAGATAGTCAAAATTCTAGAGCCTCTTCATCCGGACGGCGCTATGAAGAAACACACGCACCACTTTGAGAAGACGATGTTGACTGGCGGATACAGCTTGAAGAGCAGCATTTGGAACGTCACGCCTTATTGAGATAATATATCTGACAGTGCAAAATAACTGTCAAGCAGGAAGTGACTTAACAGCACCGCGTGAGGGATAAAACAATAATCATCCAAATAGAAGACGCAACAAGTCTGCATCGTCATGAAATGCATACCATCCCCAGGGAAAACCAAAGAGCACGCAGATCACTAAGCGTAGCCGGTGTAGCAAACTTAAGACTTGACGATAAGTGAGACAGGCTTTACTCCTACCTCGTCATAATGAATATCTGTCCTTCTCTCATATTGCACATCATTTCTGCTTGGTCAATCACACCTGATATCATCTAACGGCCCGTTGGGTAGCTCACTGACCGTTGATATTCGACACAGGCAGAATTTTCCCCACCGACATATAATATCATATTGTATCATCGTTCCAGCATCTTCCCAGGCCAGTATCCTACATCTCATCACGTCACCATCATTAAAATGTATTCGAGGACCTCCTTCTAGCTTTGGTGCATCTCGCCATTCAAAGGCTGCGGCGTGTTGACTCTATAGATTATATCCATCTGACCGACTGTTAATTATTGATGGAGGGCGTATGGTTTTCACAATGTGAGACCTTAGATACGTTATACATATTCTAGTTATTTGAGGGTATTGGGTCTAGTCAGCCGTACAATATGACTGTCATGATCACTCTCGGGGGATCAAGGGCCATCTTTGTATAAGCGGGCCGTTCGTTGGTGCTGTAGTACTCGCGTTGTGAGGCGACTATCCATCATCCATCACCATGCTTATCATGCAGTTCTTGACCCTGCTCGCCGATGTCGCGTGCTACAATAGCGATGTAATCACGGAAATCAGCTGGGTAGTCTAGGATACTCAGGAGCGCATCCTGGGCACCACAACGAAGAAAGGAGCCAGCATCGGCGGTGGACTACCAGCTGGCGATCGCGGTGAGCGAATCTGCATATTCGCCACGACACAGCACCGTGTCGTGCTCGATATGGCAGATCACCATGGAGGCACGTGTAGCAGCCCTGACCACACGGCTCAACCCTTTGACTCCGTGTCCTGCAAGACCAAATGCATTGAGCGGCATGCAGTGGACAGTACCATCCAGCACGCTTGATGGACGGGCAAGAGGTACCTTTTTGTCCGAAAAGATGACTTGGGAGTCTGGAGAGAAGCCGAGGCCACACCCCATCTCGTCGCAGTGCAGCTGCTCCGTCTAATACTGTTCGGCATTACCTAGAGCCTTCTTCTCCACCACAGCGTATTCTAGAGAATACAACCCGTTATTACAACCTGCTGCTCTGCATCGCATTTGATGCTTAATATCACAGACTGGATGGCAGTGCGTGCTATCAGTACTCGGTAACTACCAGCGAAATGACATATCTCGCCTTCAGAAGCCAATTTCAGGATCGACGGCCCGTGTTTTCACCGAATCCGCGACGCCAGGGCCAGAGGGATTACGCTCGATACAGGGAGCTGTTACATGCAAGATCAGCAGACTCATGATCATACACCCGCAGGCCGATCCATCATAGCTTCTCCCTCCCCGCCCGGACATCCACAACCTCCCCATGATCATCGACCTCCATCATGCACATAATAAACGTATCCTTCAGCGCGCCAAGGCGGTACTCCCGATTGACCTCCTGATAATCCTTACTCGCCGCCATGGCCGCAAAGTGCTCGATGCTGGGATAGTGCACCCACGCAATCTCATCCCACCCAGCCTCGCGAGCGCCCGCCTCCTGATCCTCCTCCGTCGCCGTCACCCTGCCGACAATCTTAACCCGCCCGCCGTGCCGCGACCCGATCCGCTTCGAGAACTCGGCCCCGTACCGCTTGTACTGGTCCTTCTTGCCCGGGTTGAACGCCAGCAGGTTGAGCATGGAGACCGGGTGCCCCCGCAGCCGCGGCGGCAGCGCCGCGATCCACGACGCCGTCTCGTGCGTCATCTCGAGGTTCTGCCCCGACGTCGCGGGATCCAAGGCGGGCGCCTCAGGCGCCTTCACGGAGCCCGGGGCCGGGTGCAGCAGCGCCGCGTTGGTGGTGCGATACTCAGCGAGCATCTTGGCGGACGCGCCGCACGTCGCGGTCCACGAGGCCGCGATGTCCGACGCCTGAATGCTCGGCGGGATGCTGCCGCCGCCGGATACTGATGAGTCGGAGGGGGACTCGAGGATGAGGAAGATGTCCCATCGTGTGTTCCGCGCGAGCAGGTGGCCGGCGTACAGCTGTGTCGGCAGGATCATCCACCGGAGGGGCCGGGCCTGCACGAGGGGCTTGATGCCATTCTGGCGCAGTTTGGAGAGGAAGGAGGCGTGGGAGACGCCGTCTTTGAGGGAGATGAGGTGGAGGGTGCAGAGGACCATTTTTGGTGGATTGACGGGCGTCTATATTTGAAATAGTAACACCCTTGAGTTTGATGGCAATGTTATCCTGTAATGGCCGTGGTGTTGCGGGGCAAGTATATTGGGATCGAGTTTGTTTTGAAATGCCGAGGTAATGTTCATTTGGAAGAAAAGATTACGGCTAACTAGAAGGCAAACTGTCTTAATTATAAAAAATTGCTAGTAGATCTATACTCCTTTTTACTTAAATTCGTTTACGCCCGTTATGATTTTAAGCTTATATAATATTTATTTTGCGATTATTTTATATTTATATGCTTATTATTCATATAAGCGAGATTTCTCTCTCTTGAAATTAATCGAAATTAACTATTATATTTAAAGACAGGCGTAATTGATACTATTTAAAGTTTTGCGCGTTTTAACAAAATTACTGCTTATATTGTTATTTTTAATCTTTTTATCGTATTTTTTGTTTATTATTTACCGCGGGATTATATAACGTATTTATAAATATTATTACTTATAAATGTATATTTTATTATACCTATTACCGTTAATATTAGTAAATTTAATATCATTATTACACGATCAATACTAAGGCTTTTTTGTTTTATACGACGGTTACTTTTTTTGACCTGTTCTATTATTATCTAACTTTGTAGGAACAGGCTTGAACGATCAATCATAATACTCGAGTATGGGGTCAAGGTCATGATGTTGCTGATGGTTGGATTGGGAGGTCTAGCTGGACTTGCAGGTCTGGCTAAGTGTCCTCACAATCCGGTATCTAATCTCTTATCTAATCATACATGTGGATCCGGTATGAATGGTTTGAAGGTTGGAATCACATGGATCCAACACAGGATACTCTCTCTTTTCATAGTCGCGATTCCATCAAACCATTCATCCAGGTAATCTCAATGTTGAACCCAGCCTTTAACTCAAACTGTTGTCTCATTATCAGAAACAAGACCACTAAGGGCTTTGTTTAGAGACGATTTGGTCATCGAGTCGGCAGGGTTGTCTTCGCCATGGATCCATCGGATTTCCGTGATCTCATGATTCTCGTATGACTGCCGCAATGCCATAAGATCAATCATTAGACGTTTTTTGCTGGTTGTGCCGAGTTGGACAAGGCACTGGTATAGCGAGTACGAGTCTGTACAAAGGATCAGAGGGATCGTTGGTAGTTCAAGTCGTTGACAGACAGTTGCCAGTGTGCAGTGGATTACATAGCCGTAGTCGTATCCAGCTACCATGCCATAGATCTCTGAAGCCAGCACGCTACGAGTAATTCTCTTGCATTTAGTAGAGGACCAATGGACAATGTTGCCGGTCACATCAAATGTGAATGTCTCGCCCTTGCCAGAAGATTCATTCCCAAGGATAATGACAAATCCGATCTATAAGGATAGGTCCTTATTGTTGGCAAATGACCCGTCAACGAATACAAAGAGTTTAGCAGTAAACAGATCAATCGTCACGAATCGAAGTCCACGTGACTTGTTGTCCAGTTGCCACTAAATGCGTTTGTTTAGCATCTCGACATCTTTGTCGGAGGGTTCTTGGGCTTGGGCTGCGACAGAATAATCGAATGCGGTTTCTGGTTGACAGATGGAGGCAATGTAGGCGCCCCTCGCTCGTTGCTCAACGAATCTCTGCTTGTAGTCCTTGTCCTTTATGTCAATAAGGACGAGCTTGTCAGCTTGCCCCTTCTGAACCGCTGTCATGATCTCTGTCTGAAATTCCAGGCGGCATCCGTTAAAGTCGCTAGAAGAACCGGTACCAAACTGGGTTCGTGGCTTTGTCTTGTAGCCTGCGGTCTTCATCTCGTTCTCTTCCTTCTCCAGGAAACCGGAAGTGCCAATGATGAAAGTGTCGTCAGTCTGAAGGGCTGTGATAGCAAAGTCGTTGCCTTTCTTCGTGATAAACAAACAAGGGTCGTAGGCGGATGTCTCTATTTCTAGTCTTTCCTTGTGGTGGGCGGAGTATGTGTCATACCAATGATTCCCAGCTTCAGCAATTCCGTACAGGTGTTTGTCGACGCGAAGAATCGTACCCTCTGGATACTTCTTCTTTAGTTCAATAGGCAGTTTGCACAGAACAAGACGATTCATTGGGTGTTGTGACTGAGTATAGGCCATTGTGATGTCTCGAGAGGCGGCGAGGCAACCCAGCCGTCGTAGAGACGGTGTCAAAGCCATGGCCAGTCGTTGGCTACATCGCATGATCGTCGGCGCTTGGGTCATGATACTGTGCTTCTCATGATCGTTATATCCTTGAACCACGAGTCTGCTCTTCTCATAAGGGCGGTCAATGATGCCTTTGACAGTGCGGACGAGACGAGAGTTAAACAGTCGGGTGTCGCCGTGAATCTTGCTGTCGAACAGAATGGGGACAAGCACTTCATCGGCAAATAGAGACTCAATCTCAACGACATCGGATTGCTCAAAGGGTGCTCCGGGGGCTGTGATCTTGCCTTCAGTGCGCAGTTTCAGGGCGAGAGCGTGGTCAGCACGCTCCTTGTGCGAGAGGAAAATGCTATATTCATCTTGCTGGACGAAAGAGCCAGCGAAGTTCTCCTCTTCGCTTGTGATCGTAGTAAGTATATATACCATGTGCGCTTTTCTGGGTCGGCCGCGAGATCGCTTTGTGCTTTAGACGGATGTAGAAAGCTTCGGAGGACGTCCGCGACGACGGGGGAGTGTCGGTTCTGGATACTCAAATGGAACGGGGGTATCTAGATCGTCGGGCTTTTCAGTATCGATGATTGTGTCAGGGTGACGGTTGTACGGCTTGACATGCGTGCGGCTGAATAGGGTTGGTCCGTTAACCATCTCAACGGTTACTTCTCGATCTGTTACCGATAGAACTTTATACGGGCCTTGATATTTGTCTTTTTCGCGGTAGACAAGAACTTCACTGCCAATAGGAAGAGAGCGAGGCAGTGTTGGGGTTGTATCAGGGCCGTTCCTGGTGTTCAGGGCATCTTGAACGTTACGCTTGGCTCGAATCTTACGCAGTTCGGTCATTGCCTTGGCCTGTGCCTGGGCACGCTGGAGCTGTGCTGGTGTCGGAGGTGAATCCATTGTAACGCGTGGATAGGCTCCAAACACTAAGAGTGTAGGCACAAGTCCATCTGGTCCAGCTGTATCGTTTACAGCTTTTACTGCCATCTGCAGGGCAGCTTCTTGGGAGATCTCGGATGATTCGGCTCGGATGATCTCGTAAGAGCGTCGAATGGGGGTATGATAACGTTCAACCTTGCCAATCGACCAATGAGCTTCGACGGGGATCTGATGACAGGTGATTCCAAGCAATCAGGCTTCAGCGCGAAACTCTGTAGCTGCGAAGTTTGTACCAGCATCGTGCGTCAGGACATCTGGGGGACCAAGATAAGTATTGATCTAACATCGTTTCAATGCTTCCCAGGTCTCCTTGGCAGACAGGCTGAGAAGGAATTGGGCTGCTTGGAACGCTGTAGAGGCGTCAACGCAGTGAAGGACAGGCTTGCTGTACAAGTACATAACGTCAACAATGACTTCGTAGTTGAAATCAATATCCTTGTTGATGGAAAACTTGAACCGCTGTGGTGATGGGCCTTTGATCTGGCAGTGATGGCAAAACTTGTTGATCATTACAATGGCATCGCGATCAGCTTCATTGCCAGATTTCTCCAGGAGCTTGTGAAGCTTGCCGACGGAAGGGTGTCCAAATTGGGTATGGACACGTCGTAATTCAGCTTCGGTCAGGAAAACACCAGTTGATGCGGTTGTCATTGCTGAGAGAAAGAACCAGGGATGGCACCATTTACGGGTGATTGGGATGGTCTTGCCATCCTTCGTACGGACCATTCGGTTCGTAAAATTGTCAAATATTACTCCGAGGGCATCAAAATCCTCAAGACAAAGGAGGAACGGTGTTGCAGTATCGATTACGTGGAATGTAATACCTCCAAGAGGGGTATCCACGAACGTAGTGCCCAAGGAGCTCAGAGGTTGTTCTCCTCTAAATCTGACGGTTGCTTCGCCAGCTCTCGATTCATCGAGAAAAATTGGCATCTCACGTTGGAGGGCAATGAACTGGCCTTTGCCGGCGGTTGATATAGATGCTGCTCCGAAATCAGGCATAATGCCTTAAAACGTAGAGCTTGCATATCGGTCGAGGATAAATGTGTCAGAATCGACCTCAACAAACTCATCGTCTCGTGCTGTAATCGCATGCTGAAAGGCACGATTACTGAGGACTACAGCAGTGTGGTAATGTATGGTTTTGTCACTACTATCGATCTTGGCATCCAAGGTGTGTTGATCATGTGTATCGTCGGATTCAGACTCCTCTGGCTCGAAATCGGCCAGGAAATGTGCGTATGACGACGAGGTATTGGGCCTACCTCGAAACTTTTGTTCATGGCGCCATTTTTCCTTAGACTTGCGCTGTTCATCCTCTGAGTGCTTCCAAGAACGGCAGGTGAGCTCTTGGCAGATGTAGCATCGTCTGCTGTTATTCGTGGTCTTATTGAACGATTTGTCATTTAGCTTATTACGTCGGTGAAACTTTCGATCCGTAAAGTGTAGGCCAGCGGAATATTGGCTGCTATGTGCCATCGCCTCGGCGGTCTGGAGTGACTGTCGCAAGTTCGATGCGAGACTCTCAAAGGTAAGGGATGGGATGAATAAAGCTTGGCTAAATTCAGGTACACTGCGGCAAGTACGTTCGACGGATGCCACAAGCTGTGTTTCGCCGCTATAAGCAGGGCCGAGAGCACGTTGACACAATTGCATCTTGGCAAGTAGCAGCTCCAGTATGTCCATCTTGGTCTTTTGAGCGTTCTCAGGCTGTGCTCTCAAGGTACCAAATGTAGTAGCGGTCCAGTCGTGATGATACTGGGTTTTGTTTACTTCGGTATCAAAATGAACCTTGAGGCATTGGTACAACTCCGAGAACATGGAATATCTGCTAACATGGTGCATGAAGTATTCTCGAGCTGTTCCGACGAGAATGTAAGAGAAGACAGCGTGAAACTGTGAAGGTTGAATGCCAACTGTGTGGCATGTATTCAAGAAATACCGTATCTTGTCGTCCAAGATGTCGTACGGTTTTCTGGAAAAACTGTCTTCCTTTGCACATAACTTTGTAAATGTTGCAACTGTTTGAGGAGGTACAGCTTTGTTCTCGATCGGATCTGGTGGTATCTTCGTGTACGGGTCAGGAGGTTGATGCTCGAGCCATTGATTGTGCTGATGATGTGAACCGAAACCTGGGTCTGGGGTAATGGCAACGTGACGGGGATCAGGTATGAAATTGCCGGTTGCGTATGCCATCGAGACTTGTTCCTGTTGGAATCCGAACGTCTGGGGCGTGTGTGAACGGGACTGATGCTGAGTGAATGGCAGATCATGTGTACGGCGCTGTAATGGTCGATTTGACGTATCGGTAGTGGGTACTGACTCGTGTTGATCTCGTTCAGTGGTTGGAAATGCTACCAACTTGCCTTTAGTCATTCCTTGTCTCTGAGGTTGATTATCAGGTTCATCGTCGTCGGAGGGAGCATCATTAAGGGGGTTCGCAGGTGCTGTCTTTGAGGTATCGTCGTCTGGGATATCAATACCGGGTGTCTCGATCTCATCATTCTCGCCTTGGGGGTATGGATGGATGTGCACAGGTCGACGAGTTGCCACATCCTGGCATTGGGCCACTTGATCTTTGCTACCTTGAGGGAGGCCCCATCTCATACTGGTAGGTCTTCGTTGGTAACCAGGCGAGCAAGGGCATCGGAGATCGACGAGTTAGTTTTGCCCAGATATATGCCTCTCGAGTTAAGACATTTCTTGAATAAATTACGAATATGCTTCTCGATCTTCTCGAAGTCGGGCTTCGTCCAGTCCTCGAAATCGAGCTGGAAGGATTCCTGAATGTCGGTAGCGACTGGATTCTTGTTGCGGTTATAGAGGTCGATGCATGACAGTACGTATAAGTTGTAGTGAATCTCACTTTTTTCATCCTCGACTGGGGTACCGCGCTTGACTCTCTCGAGGTCGATTACGTTGGCGATCTTCAGGGGCAGGTCGTGCCCAATCAGGTACTGAGTCGTATTCTGGAAGGCGATCTCTTTGATGGTTGTGGCATCGGCAGGTTCCTCGCCATTTGAGGATTCGGGAGCCATCTTGTCGGTGTGTACGCTTCGGAATGCATAAAGGTGAAGGTAAGAGTAGGGGAAATGGTAGGGGGAAGGGAGAAGTGCGAAAGGCGTGCGTAATGAATCTGCGTGTTGTTCGCGGATTGTAAAGAGATGGTTCTGTCAGTAGTCAGGGACTGCCACGCGTAGGTGATATTGCTGTGATTGCAGCGTAATCTACTGCCTCGAGTCGCCTCACGGAGGAACGTTTGCGCCAGAAGATCCAGATCTTTGGTTGTATCCCGAGTCGCCTCACGGAGGAGCGTTGATACAATAAGGTCTTTTCTTTTCCTTGCTTATCTGTGTTGCCTGGGAGACAACACTGATCAGTGTAGGAACAGGCTTGAACGATCAATCATAATACTCGAGTATGGTGTCAAGGTCATGATGTTGCTGATGGTTAGATTGGGAGGTCTAGCTGGACTTGCAGGTCTGGCTAAGTGTCCTCACAATCCGGTATCTAATCTCTTATCTAATCATACATGTGGGTTCTGTATGGATGGTTTGACTGTGTAATCACATGGATACAACAACTATAGGTTATATTTTGGGTTTCTTTTTTTAATATCGAAGAATTTTTTTAAAAACTTCATGTAAAACAGCACTTTTATTTTAACAATACCGTAAGTATTGTTTAAAGCTATAAAAATATCTTAAAGCTTATTGTTCTTAATATTAATAAATCTTAGAAAAGATTTTGTGTATTAAATTATTATCTAAAACTAAATAACCTAATATTAATCGAGTTTAATAAACGCCTTATATTAAGTATTTAATATAGCCTTTCTTATAAATCCTTTTAAATTAGTCGACCTTAGAGTCTTTGAACAAATAAAAATAAAGTATTCTTAAATTGAAAGCTTATTAAATTAAAGTATTAAAAGGCTATCGCTTATTATAATTTTATATACGACTTAAAGCTAATTAAAAATTGATAATATATTTCGGTTAATAATAAAGGCTCAAGGTGTTACAAACCAACAAATTCAACGGCTTGTTGGAGGGCAAAGAGGAGTACACCAAGAACTTATTATTAGCAATTCTGTATTAAAAATAAAACGTAAGGCTATTTTTACTCAAGTTTTTTTAATCAGTATAAAGTAATAAACGCGACGTATATATATTTTCAACGTTAATATTTAAATTAGATTTTAGCGGTAAATATAGAGCGTTAATACTTAAGTTTTTTAATAATCTCTTTTAATAAATTTTTGAATAATATGTTTATATTCAATAATAATAGCGATTAAACCGGAGCTAATAACGACTTCTCAAATATCAAGTAATCAAAAAGATTTTTTTAGAAACTAAAACTTATAGCCGCGTTATCGTTTAATAATTTATAGCGTCGTTTGATTGTTATTTTAGTTAAAGTTGTGACGAGCCGTCTAACCTATAAGGCTAAAGGGTTCTATAGGGTTTATGTTCTGAGGTAAGTCAACACAAAGAACAATGGAGGCTTCTGTCAACTAGAAGACACTCAGATGCTGGGGCTTGGTCTGAACTGGGTTCACTGTGTAGTCGAGTCGTCAGGAGATTTCTCCCACCTTATGGTTGGCTAAGATGCTTAGATTGATCACTGAGGTAGAGACTGTTTATCTATCTGGTTGGGAAATGTCTGTCCTTGTTGGATCCATGTGATTTCATAGTCAAACCATCCATACAGAACCTACATGTATGATTAGATAAGAGATTAGATACCGGATTGTGAGGTCACTTAGCCAGACCTGCAGGTCCAGCTAGACTTCCCAATCCAACCATCAGCAACATCATGACCTTGACCCAATACTCGAGTATTATGATTGATCGTTCAAGCCTGTTCCCACAGTCCTTGTATATCCAATCTCTCCCTCACTGATTAGGTGGCTCACCCTTGATCACTAGTGATCCAAGGTGATCCTGCTCACTAGATCACCACGGTGATCCAGTGATCTAAATTCTTAGTCAAATTCTTAGTCACGTGACCCAGGTTCTGCTGGTCACGTGATTTGTGTACCGTTGCTCCGTTGCTCCGATCTCTCCACTGATCAGGACCCCACTTTCTGGTCAACCTGTTTCCAATTGTCCCCTCTTGGCCTGCTATCAGACCGCAATGTTCGTTGGTTCATAACAAAAGTAATAGAGAAAAAGCTTAAGAAATAATACGATTACATAAATTTATACTTTCGACGTAAAGTAAAATATAATCAAGGTATTAATGTGATGGATTTGCCATCTATCAGGATGTGTGCGCTCCCACCACGTTGTCACGAAGCGTAAATAGGATGAGGACATAAAAGTCCTGATTGTACTACCTACGTGTAAGAATCTCTTGGTGGGAAGGGAAAGAAGGATCTGACCCGCCAGCCAATTCTGGTGGGATTAATGATCCTTCCATCCGCCCCACTATTACCTAGCCTAGTACAGTTGTAGCCACACGTCTTGTGCGCAAGGTCATGTGATGCTGCGCACAAGCCACCCTGATGGGTTGACAGACTTCCAGGAGGTCAGACCGTCACACACGTGTTGAATGGGAGCCAGAGATAGACACTGAAAGATCTCCAGTGGGGTAGAGACGCACAGGGCATCTGACCCACCAAGAAGACAGATGATCAATCTCTGCACGCAGAGCAGAACAATCAATAGGACCAATCAACATCCGTATATTCCACATATAAGACCGTATGTAGCCTTTGAAAACGAGCTCAACACATCAACTATTGATGTAGGTAAGCTTCCCTGGTAGTTGTCACGATTCTGTAAATGTATTGCAAGGATACAGTGACCCTTATTAACTATTGACGTATAACAAACTCTGGTTGAAGGAAAAGAAAGATCTGGAGATGCACCCAAATTGGTGGGCAGCTAGATGTGGGCAGTCGTCCCCCACTAGACCCACTAGGGCATGGATCAACCTATCGTCCAATCAGTCAAGTGCTCAGTCACGTGACCCAGGGACCATAGGGACCATTGCTAGACCTGATGGATGGTAAAACCATCACAGTGGTTTCTGATTCGATTCCAGATATAAACCGATTGGTTTACCGCTTTGTTAATAGTGGTAGGCGTCTTTGAAGTCTAAGTAGTGGGTAGCAGATTGGGGTCTGGTGACGGTGTTTGTACGACAGCGACAGCATCCAGCTATGAAATGATACTTTCTGGGTCAAAAAGAACAAGCCTAGTAGCACTGAAACCTGCTCGAATATTTCCTAGCGTCATAACAGCGTTATGTGTTTCATAAAACGTTGTAAAGAAGTACTCTTTTGAAATATGGGTTATATGACACCGGATGAGATCCTTAATCATGCGACTGTAAGCTCGTTTGAGCGGGCTAAAACAGCTGACATGTAAAGGCTAAAACCTGTGTGATGAGTGGGCAGGCATATAAAGGGTAATGATACCATTGTTCTGACAATAATTCTGAAAGACCTGGGAATGGTGGCTTTTGTGGCCATCTAAGATGAGGAGGTGTTTACCGACAGTTATACATAGTCTGGTATACTTATTAAAATACTGAATCTATTTCAAACCGATCTCATTTGTAGTCTATCCGTTGTCAGACACGGCCAGTTTTCAATCGCGTGGTAATGTTATGTCGCGATACCATAATGTGAGGTAGGTTTTGTCCTATAGAATGATGAACGGCAAGACCACCCAACTATCATCATTGATAGCAGAAATTACTGTAGACCATTCTTTGTTACCTTGATGAACTTGTCTAGGCCTGTCACTTCTTTTGGTGCTTATGACGACTATGCCAGACCCAATAATGCCCATCATAAACCCAGTCTCGTCAAAGTTATAAATATCCGCCTTTTGGGTACCATGTTTTGCGATTGCTGCTGCAATTTGGCAAAACCACGCGCAATACGCGTCTGGATCTTTGTTCGGGATCCTTTGATAGTCTATCTTTTGATAAAAACACGTCTAGAGGCCTGGTATGCATTTAATGAAGTTCTGCATCCAGTTCTTTCCAACGCGTCCAGTTTCACGTGCCGCCAACAATTGATTTGCCATATCTTTAACATAAATGTGCTGGGGTGGAAATGCTCGCGCATCCAGGTCAAGAATGAAGGAAAGAATGACATTCTCTTTAGAAACCGTAAGTTTCAAAGTATTGGTCATGCTGTCACGTCGTGATAGTTGGCCGGCGATTCTAGCCTTTATGGTATTATATAGGATGTGAATAGTCTTAGAAAGCTTACCAATGATAATATAAGGGACGCGTCATTTAGCTTGGATAGTAAGCTGTAAGTCTGATTCGCTATAACACAATGCCATTATTGTTGGTTGACCAATTAGGAGCCTTGATGAAAAGGTTAGGTGGCTGGCGAAAAGTTGCCGTTCGCTTGTAATTGCCGCTTGCTTGTCATTCACGTTAATTGGCAGTAGTACTGATTGTTGCCTGTCAGGTCAATGCATTGGCGCCTGGTATAGAGATAGGTAACCTCGTTGTGACGTGGTGTGAGGTTTTATATGTCCATATTAGAGATAAAGCTATCATAGGCCGCGCAAATGTGCATAGATGGTTGATATAAGAAGTGACAAAGGTGAAGAAAAGGTGAAGAAGACTATACTCTTAAAGCAGACAATATTGCTGTCTTGTATGCCACGCATTTTCGCATTTACATTGTTGCGGTCCTAGCGAGCCCTTGCACATGACAATACAATATAGCCACGTATTGAGTGCTTGTACCGCATGGCAGTCTTAGAGCCCGCCGTTTACTCACCACAACGGTTGCCTTGTTTGCATAATGTTTCTTATCCAATACAGCAGACTTGCATCCTTCTGGCCTTCTTGCTATGCAACACATCCTGAACCCAAGCTCAGACGATTTTGCTTGGATGTCAGAGCCTGATGACAAATCATGTCGGTGTGCGAGTTGTGTCCATAACATGATCATGATCTTCCACCGCCTCTCGATTTGTATTATTTAAGGCCTGTAATAACAAACCCAGAGGCTGGATACTCAAGCGAGGGCATTATTAACATGACTTATAGGCAGACGCAGAAGGATCAGGTTTGAAAAGCCTCTCCTCCACGTCGACATTTGCAGCAAACGAACTATCTAGAAAGTAATTCTTGGGCCAGATTAAACCCTTTACAATCTGGGTTCTGCTAATTGGTTTCTTTGCGCAGATATTGTTCAGCAGAGACATGCTTGTCAAGGTCTCATAGTTTGTTGGCAAGATTATAAATAAGGTCGCAGAGATCTTGAGCGAAGATTAGGTCCTTGCATTGCTTTATTGCTTGTTGTGCGCTTGTATAATATGCTAGCAATTCTTTAAACTTACCTTTAAACTTTAAACATTCTTTCGAGTATTATGCGTTTGCAAAGCTCAATCCGGATTTAATTCTTAATATAAAAGTCACTTTAAGCTATTTGCCGCCATTTAATCTTATAAAAAAGAGATAAAAATAAAAATAAAGTTTTATATTAACTTATTATATAGTTCCAGGCTTTTTAGCTTGTACACTATTATTATAAGTAATTAAGTATTAAAAGTGTTATCGTTGAATATATATAACATAGTAAATGCCGGCTTTTTAAAGGGCTATTATACAAACTATATTAATAAGGTTTAAAGAAAGTATTATAATAAAGATTTTAAGATTAAAACTTACAGTAACGGAAAGATAGTGGTTATCGTGTAACAAACAACATACTTTACTACGACGGCAATAGCCGCGGCTATATTCGACCGACCGAGGCAGATATTTAAAGCTGTGATACGGGGCCGTTTGTTGTTTTAAAAGAGGATAACTCCGTTTACCGGGCAATAATGCCTGTTTTATATGCAGTATTTACTCGCAATATGCTATTAACACTTAAAAAAACTATATAACCGTCTACTAACCGTAGTTTATACTACGAAAAAAAATCTTATAAACTATTATAATCGCATTATTTATAATCTTTTAGCAAATAAAAAGGGCTCTAAGTTTGCATATAACAATATAAATATAAATAATATAAACAATATTAAACCGGTTTTTAAGTTTAATCTTTTACGCTTAAAGATTAATATTAAGGGCTAGATGTTAATATAAAGATAAGTAAATTTATCGTAATTTATAAAAGGTATTAAAAGATAGCAGTGCCTTAATAGTTATACCTTTATAACGAAACTATTAAAATATTTCGGCTACCAAGCTTTAAGATAAACCTTTGAAAAATAAGACAGTTTACTTTAAATATAACGATTAACGCTTTATTTAAAAAAAAAAACCTTATAATATAAATATATTTAAGATTATTGTGACGGTCTGACCTCCTGTACGTCTGTCAGCCCATCGATGTGGTCAGTGCGCTGCATCAGGTGACTTGGCGCACAGGACGTGTTGCCACAGCTGTACTAGATTGGGTAATTGTGGGGCGGGTTGAAGGCTCTTTAATCCCACCAGAATTAGCTGGCGGGTCAGATCCTTCTTTCCCTCCCCACCGAGAGATTTTACATGTACGTAATGAAAGCAGGACTGTTACGTCCACTCCATATTTACGCTTCGTGACAATTATTTTATATATAATTAATATATATAAGTAGTAGGTGTTCTTATAAGTGCCGTTAAATTTCTTATATAATTGCTATAAGATAAAATGCTATTAAAGCTAGGTTTGCTAGGTTTGTTTCTAAAATTACTTTATACCGCTTTTTACGATTCAATTTTAAAGCCGTTGAAGCGAGCAAGTATGGGGGTCAAATATGTTGTTGTGCGTGGGTTGGTTATCTAGCTAGCTAGGTAGGTCTTGGACTGTCAGAGGAAGAGTACACTTTCCTCGCCAGACACACGCGCCACGTTGTCCATAACGCATGGCCTATGTATGAGTGGTACGAGGCCGATGCGTGCGTTTGAGCCACAGTTTGCGGCCATGAGAAACCTGATTGATCTCGCAGCAGCTGCTTGGCGTCACGCCGGTGTGAGGCCAGTCACCTTCCAGCTGATCTCTGCGATCGGCGTCGTCGGGCGCTACGCCGTTGATTCCGACAATATGGAAATCCCCGAGCATCGCGTGCCCATGGCGGCGGCTCTTCCGCTGGGCTACTGCGAAGCCAAGTGGATATGCGAGCGGCTCTTGGATCAAACGCTGCACCGCCAGCCGGCGCGTTTCCGGGCCATGGTGGTGCGCCCGGGACAGATTGCGAGAAGTCGGGAGAACGGGTATTGGAATCCAACGGAGCATTTCGCATTCCTCGTCAAGTCATGTCAGTCGCTGCAGGTCCTTCCGGCGTTGCAGGGCAGACTGCAATGGGTGCCCGTTGAAGATGTCGCGGCGACGGTGGTAGAGCTTGGGCTGCGCGAGGGCACAGTGTACCCCGTCTACCACGTCGACAACCCCGTGGGCCAGCCGTGGGATGCCATGCTTCAGACACTGGCGCTGGAATTGGGAATATCCGAAATCGTTCCGCTCCGGGACTGTGTGCGCAGAGTGAGACACAGTCCGCTGTCCATGGAGACAGAGAATCCAGCCTTAAGACTCATCGACTTCCTAGCCGATAATTTTGAGCGCATGTCGTGTGGAGGACTGGTACCAGGTACGACGCAGACGAGACAGCACTCGGTGACATTGGCGGCGCTGGGGCCAGTGCCCGAAGAGCTGGCGAGGAAATACGTAAGGGCATGGAAGCGCAGTGGCTTTCTGGCTTGCTAAATACCGAAGTTTTTTGGTTTGTTCTGGCGGTGCTTCAAAAGGCGGCTATCCCAGCTTCGGAAGACTCTTGACTTTGAGACCCGTGTCAATTGTGTATACAATTGCTCGATCTCCTCAAGGGAGTAAGCTTTTGGTCCATTATGTCACAGATATCCGACAGAGCCCCCGATCAAATACAGCAGGGGTTCGTTCGGATCTTGTTCACAACGACTGGTTGTCGGTTGGAATGAGGTGCAAACGCGAGATGTGGCTCAAAGGGAATTCTTATTCTCTGGCTACGCGCCGTAGACTCGCGCATCTGTGTCGATCTCTCTCCATGGGTATCTCCAATTCGCTCCGATCCTATCCCGTAGGAGAGCTTCGACTGCGGTCTGCTCGCGGATCAACCGGTCGGCACCACATGCTTTCCCGGTACCTTTCCATTAACGCCTCGTCTCCAATGACACATCCCCCCACATAAATAATGAATGCTTCTGCTCATACATCGTTACTCGTGTATAGATAGAAAATCCCTACGAGACTAGCTCGTGCGCATACAGGACTGCGCCTCTGCTTCACAATCGTAGCTCACAACGGGGACACCACGAATAGATTCGTCTGACCAGGGAGAATAATCGCCGCCGGGTCGGCGAAGATGACGTCGATGGCAGGAGCCGCGGCACCGATCGGCATGATCATGCTTTGGTTCACCTGGCCGAACGGTGCATTCGGGTCGGCGACGGCAATCTGTGGTACAGCAGTAGGTGTGCTCACAGCACTGGCAGATTCGATACCAGCGATGTCGACTGTCTGCGACGCGCCGATGGTCATAGTCTCCGCGTCGGAAACCATGACCATGATCTGCGAGTCGGGCTTCCCGTTATCGGCCAGCAGCTGGTTCACCATGTATCTGTTCTGAGCGCCCTGATCGGCTCGCGCGTCGACCATCGTGGTGACAGTAACAATAACCGTGTTCTGTGCAAGTTATTAGTCAAAACTGAAGCAGTCGCTGGACCGGGAATCAGGACTAACCGCTTGGGAGAACTGGGCTCGGAAGTGATTGACCCGGATATTGTCCTTGACGGTCTGCAGCTGGCTGACCAGGGCGAGCTGGGCCTCGATGAGCTGGGCGAACTGCTGCTCTGCCAGCTGTTGTAGCGCATCCAGCTCCGCTTGGTTGTCTTGCACGACTATGATGTTGGTTTCCTGAACTTCTTGTACAATGGTGAGCGGCGAGCGCTTCGACTTCCACTGTAGCCCGCGTCTGGCGTGGAAGTTAGACAGGCTATCACTTGGTGCTGAATGGCATGTTAATACTGAGGCAAGGGAGTGGCGAGGATGAGACTTGCCTGAAGCTGCAAGAGACAGGAGACCCATGAGGGTAACGCAGGTTGATTGGAAACGCATCGTGACCAATGTTATTTTTGGCCTTCCAGAAGCAGGAATGAGGGTATAAGAAAGCCTTTCAAAGGACTATGGATTAAAATGACGGAACGAAAAGAACGATGCTGCCGCTGGGGCGCTGAAAGAAGGAACTTGGAAGCACGACACGAGAGATCGAGCAGGATACAATCATACGATGAGCAGTAAGTCGATCTTCTTCCATGCGAAGGGGATCATTCTGCTATATACTCACCTCGAGGGCGCTCCGACATGGCAACATGGCAACATGGTTCTCGTCACTCATCACCGGAATGTTCGTGATCCGGTCAACCCTGAAGGCGGCATCTTACAGATCTAGACATCGACGTCCGTAGCTTAAGTTGCTTAAGCACAGCACGGGGGGGCCACTCTGAGGGACTTGGCATTGGAAGCCGAAACAACTTGCGGAGACTGTCCAATGTTCACTGTACATTGACGAGGAGCGTTGGCTTGGAGGACCACATCGTAGCCAGTACTCACCATCATTCTACCTCTAGTCGAGGTGGGAGTCCCCCAGTTTGAGCAGCGACATGGGAGACGTCGAATTGAGGTTGCGCGACCGAAGCATCGACTGCGAAGATTTTGGATGTCAGCAACTCCAGCCAATCAGCGTGGAGAATCACCCCCTGGCCTTCTTTGAGCGAGAAGGGGGCTTTTCGAGACCCACGCGAAACGCCACTCGACTTGATCGACCTCGCCGCATCAATGGAGTGACCACCAAGACGGCATGCGGTGCACTTCGATGGCCTGAGGTCTGACGGCTTCGCTGGTCAGGTCGTGCGTATCTTGTTAAGTTAACCAGAGCACATCAGGAAGAAGTGCCTGGCTGCCCCACTTCAGAGATACATGCATCATCTGAATCTGAACCGTGGAAGGGGCTGAGTGTGAGTTGACGAAGCTCACACATATCTGCAGCTAGGTATCAAGTTCCAACCGCCTGCTGGTTTGCAGGCGCACTTTCACTTTCACTGGTCAGTCAACTGCTGGAGTGGCTTCGCTACATTAACACGGCTGTCGACATTGGAACATGCCTTGACTTTGAAACACCGAATCCTTATCTAGCACAGGAAAGCCTGAGAAACCCCGGCTGGCGGATCATTCACCTTCCAGTCCGTAGAGTGGTACTATGCGTGGGTCTATACCAGGTACGATTTGACTATTCTGCCACGAGGCCATCATTAATTCGATCATATTCTTAAGGCTCCCGTCCACTCGAAATACTCAAGAGAGGCTGTGCATGCATATCAATTGTTGCAAGAGCGCCAGCATCATCCCGCTACCGTCGCCGCGGTCATAAAACATCCCGTGCGGAGAAGACATGTGCTCAATAGGTGCATTTTACTCCCTGTTGACCTGGACCAGAGGAGCACGTCTCGCAGACCTCCCTGAACAGTGAAGACCAGGTCCGACGACCTTCCCCGAATCTTGCATCCATGAAGCATCCTTACTCAGCTCCAAAAATGCGATTCCACAGCCGATATTCCGAGGTTCGAACCTGCAGCTAGTGGACGCTGGTTTGCTCAAGGTTGATATTGGTACCACCACATAAGTTAACGTTACCTTGTATCCAAACGATAGGGTCTGGCTTTTTGATACGCTCCGTTTTCGCTGGGGCCGAGACATGATACGAATTCGAAGTAATGATGGAAGTCACGGAGTGGGCTGATTCCTCTTACAGTCTTCTGGCCCTCAAGACCAAATCGAACTCATCATCAATAAGAGGTCTAAATCTTAGTCCTGTTCCGGCAGCTCAAATTCGGAATGAGAAGCGCGAAGGTTTCCGGCTTGTGCATTCGATTATCGCTGATAACTCTTGAGATGGCTCAAGGGGTGTGGTGACCGGAACTTGTGGTGAGACTCGCAAATCCCCCTTTTTCGTGACTGCGGAAGGCCATCGTCAGGGCAAGCCAATAGTCATCCCTTTTCGACGTGTAACAGGTAACCAGCTTCCGCGCTTGGATTTGCTGGACGAGGCTGACTTCACTTTAAGGGCCAGCGGTTCAGAATACGGCCTCAACGCGTCTATTCGTACCTGGGTACTCGCGTAAGCTTAGCGCATGGGAAGAGGCTCAAGATCGGCATTGTTTAGGCCAACACAGAGAGATGCAGCATACGAAGGATCCCCCCGATTACCTCTGGCTTTTTGCCTCCTCTATGGCGACTCCTGAGAAGCCACCAGAATCCCACGTTAGTCGTTCAAAGGCTCATTTCATATGTACTTCCCAACAGCGGCCCAAGCACCGCCGACTCCTACTTTCGTGTGTACCATTCCAAGCATCGCCCAGAATAATCGTATAATACTGTCTGATGTATCGCCTAGCAAGGTCGTTTCTGCAATGCTCTCGTCTGCAGAGCTGTCGGATCATGTGCAATGTCAACGAGGTGTCGGAAATGGATGGGACTCTGGGACTCAGCAGTGTACATTTCTGAGGTACCCCTTTCTACTTTGTCACTCTCCTTTGTCACCCCTTTTTATCACAGCTTTTGACATCAGGTCTCCATGAGGTGCGTGAAGGGGAGAGGTGCACATGCACCCTTGAGCTTCCATACAAGGACTTCAAGAGCAGCCTTTGAACTCATATGCTCAATAATTACCCCTTTTTTGCAGCCCCTATCTCATCACCTTCCGACTTGCTGTCAGCTAGGCAACAGCTAGCCAAGCAGCCTTGGGTGCTTTCATTTGATCTCAGGTGACATTGCCACTGCACCATTTCACTCAATGTGCCTCTCATAGTTATTATGTACTTCATTCGATGAGTGTTTGTCGCCTTTCTGCTACCCACTGCCAATCCGCTGCTCCACTCTGTGGTCCTTTTCCGAGCTCTTGCCCCTTTTATATGCACTGTCACACCTGCACCTCAGTGACAACCACATCTACATCTGCATCCATTTGTCTTTCTATCCCACATGCAGCCACTTCAATGGAATCATTGCTGACCAAGGTGACCCAAGCCCCACCTCACAGACTGACTCAATAATTGGGACAACCATTGTCCACTTGATTATCACACCCGATAACAGCCCTTCATCGAGGGTTTCGCCCTCCAGGCTGGCACCCACACCCGAGGAAGGAACCTACCTAAGATACCTCGGGTATCTTCAGCTTCCCAGACAACACATGTGCCTTCCATACCTTAACTGTGCCCTTGACTACCTTACGTCACCCTGCGTTACTGCTGCACCTGGTAACTGCAGGTGCAACTGGAGGACTAGCAACATTTCGCACCCCGCTGCTTCATCCACCAAGTCCTCGCTGTCAGTCATCACCTGCCAGTCTTCACTCACCCATCTTACGTGAAGGCAATCATTCAGCATTCTGCGTGCCTGTGCATCTTGCATCGCGTGCTGCTGTACCGACTTCACCATCTCGACAAACAAACAACCAGCCGACCGATCTCATTGACTTCCTCCTCGCGCGACCTCATCCGTTCCGGCACGATCCGAGATTCCCGCAAGATCAGAGTCGTTCAGGACGATCGCCGATCACCGCCTGTTGCCGGTCTCCTTCAGGCTCATCAACAGCTTGACAGCCTCGAGCAAGCCTGATATCCGCCGCGCCACTCTGCTTTCGTCTTGCGATCACGTTCCCAAGTTACTGAAGTTCTGTCGCTTGTGTGTGCTGCTGTCGCAAGTCTGAACGACCCCAGGACTGACGGCGCCAAGCAAGACCGCCGGTCCAGTCATATACACCTAGTGTAAGAGGGCAAGGAGGCTACGGCACATCTAGCAATCTGCTTGTTATCGTCTGAACTGTACAGAGGGGCTAGCTGTGGTGTACGTGACGCGACGTGGCGCAAGGGCCACATTTTACCAGTTCTTACGGCCTTACCACCTGTGGTGTGCCTGGACCTCCCTCCTACACACTCGCCGACCTCACAGACATCACTGTTCTCGCTATTCACACGGAACCTCTTTTATTCATTGCTCAACCAACCCGAGGTTAATTGGCGACATCAACCACGTCGCCGATATTAGCGAGGTCAACGAGTGTCACCGATATCAACCGGGCAGCCGACCAGTACGCTACGATGGCTACATTCTATGAGCAACGGATGTTCAACCTCTTCGAGCGTTATGGCATCTCCAAGAATGCCCAGAACATGCTGAAGCAGTACGAGGACTTCATGACTGCTCGAGTTGACGAAGCCGCTGTCGGCCGCCTAATTCGTCTGTCGCCCAACAATCGGGCCGCCCTTACCACAACCATGGGGAAGTGCGCCAAAATGGCGGGAAAGGAGCCTGGCGAGTTGAAGCACTGCCTTGCGGTACGTATGAAACAATCCATACGAAAGCCCAAGCTTTTTGTTCCCTTCAACCCACTTTGCCCCTCGTTATCCATTCTTCTTTCTTCTGGCAATAGATTCTCATCAACATCAATACAGATCATCGACAGCTGCGTCAAGATGCTCCAGATTGCAGGTGAGTCTTAATTCCACGTTCTACCTGAGGGTATCTCAACAAGCCGTCGATGCAGCGACACATTCCCGGAACGCATTTTGATCCTCTGCCTATTTCGGGCAATTTCATTATCAGCGAAACATCCTCCCGTCAAAACACAGTACTGATGCCTTCTCAAGACAAGTCTCCTGTTCAGGAAGGTTTTCCTTCCTTCAAGAAGCTGCCGTCCGAGATCCGTAATCGCATCTTTTACTTTTACCTCGGTAACCATTCCGAAGCTGCTGCGCTCATCCCGTTCCCCAAGCACGGAGAGTGTGTGTGCGCTCCCCACGAGCCTCCCTTGGGTGTGCATTTCATCAAGAAGAACATCTCCGCCGCCTTCACTTCCAAGGCGATGAGAGATGAGGTCCTGGCCTGCTTGTACCGCAAGAGAGCGTTCCATTTCCCTTGCGCTTGTGAGATGCACTACCATCTGACTACCAACGACGCGCTCAAGGAGCTCATTCGAACCGTCAAGGGTAATTAGGATACCGATGCCCCTATCGTATATTCAGGCTCGCTAATGTATTTGTAGTGCGCGACGCCCCTATGTTTTCAATCAACCTCCTTTTCTAGTCCAGCCTAACATCCGCAACTAACTTATTACAGTTTCACTGGTGTGGTATTGAGGCAGACAAGGGCATCCGAGGACTTCAAGACATGAAGCAGCTTGAGTACCTCACCGTCATCATCTCCAAGAGCACGACGAAGCATGTGACCCAACGCGAGAAGGAGATCCGAAAGTACTTCATGCCCAAGAGAGGCACCAACGTCCTCCCTGAGGCCCTCGGATTTGACGAGTTGATTCAGCTTCGTGGTCTGTCGGTTGCTGTCGAGCATGTGGCGAAGCGCAAGGCAGACAGACGATCGGACGACGAAAAGGGCAGCCTGAACGCTCTGCTGCAGTCTCGAGTAACGAAGCCTCGCGAAGATAGCGACGAGGAGACGGGATAAACAGCTATACTGGCTTATGGCCTGGGAAAATTCGACGACCTGGTGTGCATCCGAGAGACAGGTTAATGACTGGCGCTGCTTACTACTGCTTTAAGGGAGTTCGGTGCATTTGCGGTTCATGATACCCCACGGAAGAAAATAGCCATCGATACAGATGGAAGATGCTCAAAGGATACCGGATACCTGGCTATGACAAGTAGCTAAGATGCAGAAGAATCTACTTCTCTACAAGACCAAAGTTCTTGTGCCTTTCCATGCTAGAGCCTATCATGATGCTGCGAAACCTATGCTCCTCTTTTGAGAAGCAGCTGAAACCCCCTTTCTTTCAATCCATCCATGGATACGCAGTTTTGAGAGCCGCCGAAGCTCAGTTATCAGCCCAGTTGAAAGGTTTATCGAAGTTTGACATCGACTGTTTGAATCAACGGCATATGCCTTCCATGTAAATGTACCTTACGCGAGTATGTAAGTCATAATGAATAAGGAGAGCCATCGAATCGTAGTCGAAGCCATGTGGACTGACAGTGACACTGTCTCTAGACGAGGGAATCCGTGGTGAACGTACCTATGATGACACCGGATCGGCGCCCTCAGGGGACCCATTGAATGGAGTATCAGTAACTCAAAAGAAGCCCTACGCAAGACTGAGTCATGTCAACTGGTCAAGCATAGGTGCATGCTGCAGCATGTGTATCCAGTATTCCAGAGATTTAGATGGTATAGGTATTAGCAGAATGGCCCATTCGAATGGCCATGCTCGCCATCGGTCCGGGTAGCGTGGTATTTATAGCAATGTACAGCATCTGACATTGGATTAAGACTAGGACGAGTTACGGGGTTAAGGCCTGGCAGGTAGACGAGCCGGTTCGCCCCTTCCGTAGATACGGCTGGCGAGCTGAACTAAAGGTGCTTGTTGATTCCTTAGGTATACCCTCTGCATTCTTCAAGTCTGTCCCGGGAAATTTTGACTGTCACAGTTTTTCTCTTGTTGACGATTCGTTGAAGAACGTGGACAGTCGCATCCAATATCTGGTGTCATTCATTCATCCAAATACGGACTACGTAGGTAGCTACTAAGTACGTATGCAGATAGAGGCTGGTGAAGCTTGATGGGAGTCGCCCCTTTCCGTTAGTTTACAAGCTGAATAGCTCCTTCATGTGCCCGATTAGGAGTGCTCACGGCAATGCTCTTTCATGATGCAAAGTTCCTAGATTCTCCACCGTACCTAACAGCGGGCCCCTATTAGCTGTCTTCCAGACTTGAAACGTTCGTGGGCTTCCAGATGGTAGAAAGCATGTCAAGCCATTGGGGCAGAACTTTCTTGAGTGATAGTCGTGATAGTCATAGGTAGACTTCACATTGGACGAGGTAGGAATGGCATGGACGGGGCTAATGTACGGAGCACACAAGGTAGGCCACGGAGGCACTGCAAAGGCCTGTCATGATACAAGACTGGATGGGGTCTGAAGATAGAGGCAAAATGGAAGTGGCCAAGAGAGGGAACGAAAACGACTACTTCGACTTCGAGGGTCGACATAGGGGCCTCGATCAATACTAACATGACAGCTCCCTACTGCCAAGTGAACAAGCACATTCTAGTTCCCAGTTTGAACCCGGTTCTTTGCACGATCATTCAAAAACGCGTACCACTTTGTGTAGAGGGTTCAGTATCGTCAACTATCATCTCAGGCCCTGGTCATTGGTTTTTCTAGGCACTGGCTAATAATTCCTGAACCCATGTCTAGATTCGCCCAGAAAGACCAAGCCTGCTCGTGTCGAGGGCCATCACGTTGGTAGCGAAAAGACCATGACTGCCTTGATAGGTGTCCGGGGATATATGCTATCCTACAAGCCAAAGCCGTTGGGGGTGATCTGTTGTTGATACGATGATCGGACCTTTCCAGTGCCCGAAAGGAGGTCGATACCAGACAGTCTATTTGGTGCCTGATGAAGCATGCTTGGCGATTCTCGAAGCCTCGCTTGACTATGTCGTTTGCCGCTGTTCTCCAAACCCAAGCTCATCGCACGTACTTGCTCATGAAACGTTTGTGGAAGTCGGATCGTAGCAAGTCCTACACCAAGGTCAGCATTTTCACCAGGAACCTTCGCTTCAAGCTGCCGTAACTTACGTTGATAAACTCCTTCTTCTTGCCCTTATCTTCAGTCCCTCTGGCCTGGTTCTTGAAGACAACATCGTCGTCCCATCTGTAGTAGCCAAGTCAGCCCCATAAACATTGCGCTTCAAAGACATCTGAACATACCTCCGCTTCATATTAAAGTTCTGCTTGGGATTCAACAGCGGGTTACCAAGCGCAATATCGCGCTCGCGCTCCTGCTCCTCGGCCGCCGTCTTCTCTGCCTCCTCTTTCTCCCGCTTCTCGGCGCGCTCCCGCCTGATCTTCTCCAGTTCCCGCTGTAGCTCTGCCTCGTCGTCGTCGCTCTCCTCGTCGCTCTCTTCTTCGCTGTCATTATCGGAGCCGTCCTCCGAGTCTGCATCGATGTCCCTCGACTCCTCTAATATGCGCCGCCGCTTCGCCTCCGGGTCTTCCTCTCCGTCAGCTATCGCCAGGGGTCGCTTTGCGTTGTTGATGGCGGCTGGTGACGTATCGGTCTCGTTGGCGTCGGGCAGGGCACCGCCGTTCTGCTTCGCGAAGTGGGCGGCTTCGGCTGCGAGGAGCTCGGCTCGTAGGTCACGGACTTCGTCGGCATCTCCTCCTTGACCGGGTTGTCTGGCATCTCGCAATTAGCGAGGAGGTGGCATTATAGACGATGATAACATACCGAAACTTAAGCTGTGTATGGGCGGGCAGGAGCCTTTGGTGATAGGCAGGCCCTCGAAGGGCTTCCTTTCCACGAGCCTGTTACGGTGTCAGCGCGCGTCGAAGAGTCGCAACGGATATGAGGCCGGACTCACTGGGTCGAAGGTAGGCCTGTGGGCGGTAGTCATCTTGGCTATGCGGCGTTGAAGATTGAGTAGTGCCGGGTGTAGAAAGACTCCAGTGGACGGTTCAATGTTCCAGCAAGTTGCCCCGAATGGTTAACGTCTACAGGTGATTGTACTTAAAGTGAGGCTGGTGAGCTGGTGAGGTCCAAAGTCGGCTTCGAGACCAGCAAAAGATCCGACATGACAGGGGTCTGTACTACACCGCCCGGCAGAAAATTAGTGGAATTCCAGAAAGCTTCCGTCGCAGCATCTCGACCTTTGGTAGCCCTACCATCCCACCATACACTCGAGCTGGAGATGAAGAAAGACGACACTCGATTCCTATCCGACAATTGACCATGCCTCGGGAGGCCGAACCTTCCCTCAACGAGCGGGCCTTCGTAGTGCAGGCGCTCCAGGAAGGCCTGCGCCTCGACGGCCGCGCATTCGACCAGTTCAGGGGGCTTGACCTGAAGTTCGGTGACCACTATGGAGTGGCCGACGTCACCTTGGGCAAGACGAGGTACACTTCCAACCGTACTTCATCTGGACACACTGCAGGTGGCTTACTGATTCGGTCACAGAGTACTCGCCAACGTCTCCGCCGAAGTCACAGCCCCCTACATAGACCGGCCCTTCGATGGCATCTTCACAATCACGACCGAACTCAGCCCCATGGCCTCGCCCGCCTTCGAAGTAAACCGACCGACCGAGACGGAAGTGCTGCTTTCCAGGTTACTCGAGAAGACAGTTCGGCGATCAAACGCCCTCGACACGGAGTCGCTGTGTCTCATCGCGGGTCAAAAGTGCTGGTCTATAAGGGTCGATCTCCACGTCCTCTCGCACGACGGCAACCTAATCGATGGTTCTTGTTTAGCTGTGGTGGCAGCGTTGCGCCATTTCAGGAGACCCGACACGAGCATAGAAGGCGAAACATTGACCGTCTATACGCCCGCTGAAAGAGAGCCGGTACCGCTGAGTTGGCTACATTCACCATTTTGCATCACATTCAGCTTCTACGGAGAAGAGGGGGAGATCATGTTATTGGATGCCACTCTGCTGGAGGAGCAATTGAGAGTCAGCAGCTGTATTATCAGTCTCAACAAGCACGGCGAGATTTGTCAGATCGCAAAGCTAGGCGGCACACCTGTGGAGGCTGTATCCCTGATCCAATGCGCGAGTGCTGCTCTCACCAAGGGAAAGGAGCTCTCGACATTATTGGATCAAAAGTTGGCCGAGGATTCCAAGCGGAGAGACAAGGGAGGCCTGCTGGCAGAATTGTCGGCCGAAAACGAGAGATAGAAAGCCATGATGGCTGTGAGATTACCAATGAAGATACCCATGATGGAGAGGCCACCCTCGAGTTGGCCTCATCCTCCCCAAACCTCAACGCCTGTCCTCATGCCGCTGCCGCTGAATGCAAGATCTGAAACCTCTTCAACCTAGAATCCAATATCACAGATGCTCTCTCTACCTCATTACCGGGGGCCTCGACTCCTTGTTCCATTTGACCCTAGACCTTATCCAGTCGATGGCTTCCCTCACGCCCGTCCCTGTCAGGGCACTCACGGGCAAGACCCTCGAGTCGCGGATGCTGGAGGCCTTCTCGCCCTCGAAGACCTTCTTGACGAGCCCCTCCTTTATCCTGACGACCTCGACGCAGTCCTCGCGGTCCTGCTTGTTGGCCAGTATGAGCAGCGGCACGCCCTCGGTCTCGGAGTTCTGCAGGACGTCCTCGAGCACGAGGCGGCACTCCTCGAGGCGGCCGTCACCACTGTCGTCCGCATCGAGCTTGCCGTCGCCGATGTCGGTGCTGTCGATGATGAAGACGATGGCGTGGCAGCTGGCGTAGTAGCTCTGCCACAGCTTGCGCAGGCTCAGCTGGCCGCCCACGTCCCAGATCTTGACGTACATGTCCGGCAGTGTTAATGTTGACACGTTCTGCCCCACGGTCGGCACCGTCTTGAGCTTCGGGTCCGGGTGCTCGGGCAGGAAGAACGACTTGGCCTGCTCGTGGAACGTCGTCTTGCCAGCGTTGTCGAGGCCCAGGAGGATCACCGAGTATTCTGTGGTTCGGGGAGGGGGAGTGTCAGACACATGTGTATTCGAACCTTCAATGATGTTGATACGGGAGTGACTTGAGACTGGTGGGTAGGTAACTTTGGTGGCTGGATGGGTAGGACTCACCCTCTTTGCTGGTCGCAAGTCGGTAGAGGCCCTTGGCCAGATGATACATCTTCAGGTGCAGTTGTGGAGCAGGTATCGCGATCACGGTGGCAATGCGACCTGCAGCACTACGTAAGGTTTATTATGGTAGCTGGCCGTCGGAGAATTGAAGCGACATTGATTGCGCGCGCGTGGCAGGTGATTGACAGTCTGGATGCAACGTGGGGTTTTCAATTGAGTTGAGATCGTGTAAACAAACAGTGAAGTACAGATACTCCGGCTCAAGTGCACAAGATAATGAATTGTAGCAGGCTCGGCAACAGTGACTCTCCGTGCTCAGTGGCTGACTGCTCGGTTCACGCCATAAAAGATCCAGGCCAGAATTTAGGCACACCCGACGCAGCTTCCCTGATGTCGGTGACTTACTGGTCTCTACATGCTGAGTACCTGGTACTTACCAACACGTTACATGCATTCCCTTCCAAGGTTGGTAGAATCAATTAACGCGGGTCTCTCATCCCCAGCCACGCGATTCTTCCATCATTGTCCTACCTTGCTGGGTGAGCCGCCCACATGCCCACCAACTACACCGAACCGTCTGCATCTGAGAAGATGCTCTTAAGACTACACTGAGCAGAGCAACGACGTCCAACACAGCTCAAGATGGCTCCGGTACCATTCCAGCACCCAGTCAGGTAACTTTTAATACGCTCCATCATCGGAAGTAGGTACCTCGATCATGGCGTGCTGACTTACATGTTGTTCAGATACGGGCCCATAGCCTTCGCTGGTGCTCATATCTATTCGGTTGTCTACTTGACATACACCGTCGCGGACAGCCTCTATACGTCTTATAAGTCTCTTGGACCTGCCGCCGACACTAGATCTCGCATCGCCCAGCGTCGGAGACTCGTGCCGGCGTTTCTGGGGCTTGCTGTGGCAGCCATCTCAGTCGCGGCCTACTCGTATATTGCATCGGCAAGGCTGTCGTATGGAAACTGGGCGTACGAGCATGGCCTGGACCTGCCTAGTCGGTAAGTATTCGTGGGTATAGCATGATTTGGAAATGGAGTCTAATGCAACTGTAGCTTGGTCGGCGAAGATGGAGTCATTCACAACACCAAGAACTCAAGTCAGCTGTACCTCACCCAGTGGATGAGCGACACACCCATCTACCACGATGCCCTCGAAATCGTCGCCGAGAAAGCACGCCGTTTCTGGTGGGGGCAGCAGATCGATCTGGCCACAACGGCGTTCAGTATGCTGCTGTCGATTGAGGGACGTCGGCGCAAGATACCTATGCTATCGGCTTTCATGGTGTTGGCACACCTCGTCAACCTGTCTTTCGCCCAGAACCTATTCTATGTCGCCGTGCTGCTTACCCCTTTCCCTCTGCCGTCAGGTGATGAGGACCTCGAATTGCCGGTCTTGCCCATGCCCAACTCGACGTGGACTCGGATCAGGAACATGCTGAGGTTGCCAAAGCCCGCAAACTGGCTTCCAAGTCCCGCGCTGTTGTTCGGCGCCCTGATGCTGAACTTCATCTCGACCTTCTTACTTCCGTATGCGGCAGAGACACCCTCGTTCCCGAAGGTGGTGATGCTCGCTCGTACTACGACCTTCCTGCCCCTCATCCTGCCCAAAATCGTGCCGGTCAAGTGGGGGGCTGTCCACGAGCATCCGCACGAGGCTTACGCCACGTTCACGAAGCTCTTTCGGTTCTTCTCTCTCGCCTCTTTTGCATTGCATGCCAAGGCCACCTTCGTGGGTCTGGTGTCAAACGCACCGAGCTCGCATTATCACCGACACAGCGCCTTCATCCCTTGGGACGTGGAGGAGCGCTCGAAGTGGGAACGCACCACGACTGCGATACACAAGGTCCTAGGATCAGTTCACGACCACCCGGTCGTTGCTGCTGTTGGCTGGGACGTCCTCATCTGCACACTGAGTCTTGGTCTCTGGGCTGCCGTGCGCGCAACCGACGTTCAGGACATCCTGAAGTCGGCCGTCCCGTTCTACGGATCTACTTCCCGCGCAGAATCTACTCCAGTAGAAGATGAGACGCCGAAGACGCCAGAGAAGGCCGAATTTGTGGACCACGAACACGGCATGACTCTGAGACGCCGTGGTAGGCCGACGAAGTCTAGAGTCGGCAGCATCGCAAGAAGCTCGAGTGGCGTCAGCGAGGACGTGACACCGGCATCCACGCGGAAGCGCGGCCGGCCCAGAAAGGTCAAGCAGCCAGAGGAGGACAAGGCGTACGAACCCACGCCGTCAGAGGCGGCGCAGCTCGCCGAAGGAGACGAACTTCCAGAGGAGCTGGACTGGGAGGCTGGTACCTTGGCCTGGGGCCTGGCCGCGTTCGGTGGACTCACTTCTGCGTGCGCTGGGGTCTTTGGCGGAGAGTGTGTCTCGAGATGAGCAGTTTGATAACTTGCTGGTACTGCGATTGCGAACCAGATACGCGAACTTTGGTTGCAGGGGGAAAGGGAGGGAAAATGGAGAACACACTAGGTAGTGGTTGACGGGATGGCGTTTTTCGGGACTACCCATAGGTTTTTCGTCAATGTGCTTGATGGTTTGCAGCTTGCTTCTCCCGTGATGGCCGCGGAAGAATACTGGTGCTGTTCGTCTGCCGTGCTCGTTCTCCTTTGAGATATGGCAATCTCTTCATGTTACTATTGACGAACGTGTGGGTAGGTGTATTTGGATGTATAACTGTGAATTGACCGCAATCGCACGTTTGCTTGATATACGTGAAGCACTGCGAGTTGAAGGAGCGCCTGGCCCAAAATGGTCAAGATCACGTCCTTCGGGCTTCAAGCCCTCCTGTCCTACACTCATTGTAGAAGTAAGTGTTTTGTCAAGATTTGTGGATTATTACCAGACAGCACATCTATCAGTCAACCCCAAGTACAGTGTTTACAACCCTGTTCCCAATGTAGAAGGCAGATGCGCCAATCACTCGTGAATCTACACATACACATACCATCGCGTTATCGTAACCGTACAAGAAGCCCCAAACGCCTCGATGCAACCACCCAAAAGCAAACGCTGACACCATATTCCGTTTTTTCCCCCGTTCCCCGACCCAGTTGCTTTTGTTCATCATACATACAGTATCGACCTGCCGCGTGCCGGGAAACGCAACCCGGGGCCCGGTTTTCATTAACTCCCCGCCTGCCGCGCTCTTCCCGCGGCGCCTCGATGTGGCTGTGGCTATTGCTATGCGGCGGCAGGGTGTGCTCGTTCCGGCCCCAAGCCGTCGTCCATGCTGCCCCTGGGACTGATGCCGCTCACGCTGCTCCGCCGGGGCGTACCGCCAAAATTCCACTCGAACGCGCCCAGTAGGCGTTGATGCTCCAGATTCTGGGCTGTAAATGGCTTGTGCAGGTGGGGGTATTCCTCGCGGCCGGCGAAGGTGTTCGTGGCAGACGACGAGGATGTGGAGTTGGAGTACGACGACGAGGACGACTTCTTGGACTTGTGCGAGCATAGATTCGAGGCGAAGCGCGAAAGCCGCGATGTGGTCTTGGTGAGCGTGCCGTCGGCGGCCGGGTCGTTGTTGTTATTGTCGACGGGGGTAGTGGTGCCGTTGGTTGTGCCGTCGGTGTTGGAGTTCGAGGACGAGGACGAGGTTGAGGCCTTCCTGCTCGAGCCGAACTTCCATCTGCCTAGTGCCATTGTGCTTGATGGGCGGGGTGAGTATGAGGGGTTTTGTCGATGTGTGAAGGGTTGGGAGCACTGTGGTTGCTGTGTGGTCGTTGCAATTGCGGCAATTGTTGTGGATTATAAAGGTATGATATGCCAGACTGTTCGTAGGTGGTAGTTTGGCATTGAAGAGAAGACGAATCGCAGACAGGTTTCCAAGAAGGGGGCTTGGGATCGGCGCGAAAGTCTAGATGGCCAGGGCATTAGTATATGAGCCTATTGAGCCGTCATAGGACGGCGCGGTTCGGCTCTGGTCAATTCGCACCACCACCACCTGCAGCCCGAGCACCAACCACATCCATGAGACGAGCCGACGGACGAAACCAAAGAGGACCCTGATGAAGGGTTAGGTACCTAGGTAACGCGGGGTCGCCGGGGGTCTGTGGATCGGGAGTCTGTGCGCTACCACTACGACGTCATCCCCACCCCCTCCAGACCGTCAGCTGCCCGTTCGTAAAACCGCGCTTGCGGGCGAACGAACGAACGAACAGCGGAGCCATCGACCAAATCCTTTTGGGACGAATCGTGACCATCGCCAGGCTTGGTCGGTCGTTGATAACATACTCCCATACGTAGGCAGGTAGGATCAAAATACAATGGATATATGGTTGCGTGCACAACACACATAGAAGCACACACTGCGTATGCAGGAAGCACGGGGGCGTCTGGGGAACGTCTCCTTCTGGCTCTACCGACTGATTTAAGTCCGGGGTAAGAACCTCTTTGATGGCTACTTCCTAGCGAGCCTCTAGACCTACCTAATTTGGTAGTCTAGGTGTAGTCAGTGAACCTCGTGCGTACGCCTGTGCAGGCAGGCAGGCCAGTCCGTGTCCCTCGTCGCTCCCGATGCCGGTGAGGACGGGTGGATGCCGTGACGGACATGGCTGTGCCGGTAGACGACCACCATCCTAATACTATACCGGTATCCATACCTAGCTGAATGAGTTCGGTGGAGAGAGCGGATAGTATTGAGTTTTGATACTTAAGGTTTTCCCTCGCGCAATCGTTCTCCGAAGTCCTGGGAACTGATTGCCGCAGTGTTAGTGGTTGCTTCCACTGTCATGAATCCCTTGTGAGTACATCTACAATTAGTCATGGAGATTAAGCCTTTAGCCCTTGCCCGCCGTTATGGGCCACAGCACCGGTTGAGAGCGCCGGCACCGATGGGGATTGGCCACGTACAAGTCAACAATCGTGGATCCTCAACCGACACCTTACACGAGCATCTTTAGTCGAGACATATCCAAGAGTAGGTAAGGCGCCGCAGGCTGTCCGCCTATTGGTCAGCTTCGTTGCGCCGGAGTTGTTGAACCAAGGCTCTCTAGAGTCTAGACTGCCGGGTGAAGATCTTTGACGTCCCAGTGCGCTTCAATGTCACAGCAAAGGAACTCCAGAATCGAAACCGTGCATGAGATCAGCAGTATCGAGACTGATTTTCAAGGCTTCTATCGGTGCAGCGGTGGCGTTCTTGCTGATGTTATCACACCATGAGCTGTGTTACCATTCCTCGGTCAGATGCAGCCTCATGCATAGTCAAATATTTACCGTGTCTTGGGTTCCACTGGCCACCGAATACAAAATGTACAATGGGGATGTAATGCACTTTGATACGGCATGGGCATTGATAACGAATGAGCAACAAGCCCATCGATACAAAGCTGCCACGAGTCTATATCCGGCAACCAGGCCCGGAATCAGACTGATATAAGCATCAAAGGTGATTGTCAGATCGAGATAGGTTATTCCAAAGCGCTGTTTCCAAAGGTGGCGAATACACAGGTATCTTGGTATGCTCTCTGTGTACAGGCGGAGACTTGTGAGCAGCGACTGTACGTGGTACCGATATCGAAGTACAACGCCATCATCGCTCTCATATGTCGTGCCCAGAAGGTTTCATGGCGTCGTGACTCACGATAATCTGGACCGGCAATCAGATGATGGATTCCTTATTGCACAAAAGATGTGTCTCCTTGCGACGTTTGCCCTCCCTCTTTCAGGCGTAGTGCAAAGTGGCTGGGGACGTGGATAGAGGGAATCGACCGTGAGGGTACAGATATGGGTTGGCTGGTGCTAGGTGAAATAAAACATGGTTGATCTTCGAGGCCTCAGAATTTTCAGTGTGAATTGATACTCATTGGAGACATCCATATGGAGATATCCTCATAGACTGTGTAAGATTGATCATCACTGGCCATACAGGTTGGGAACTGAAAAGAAATGAGGCAGCTATGGTTGGCAGAAGTATCTGGGGGGCAGGATGCCCTTCAGCCCCAGACTATCGACAACTGCAAACACGGAGCCTGCTCGGATGGGACGCGGATAAAGTGCCACTCGGCTGGACCTGGCGGAGCATCTCTCGACAGGCCAAACCGAGTTGCAGTTTGAGAAGGTAGCTTCGTCCGTCCTGCAACGACGCCGAGGTAAAATCTCGCAATGGCGATGGGCAGCTTACTGCAGCGTAGTCATGCATTTCATTCCCGGACGGGCCTTCTGACAGGAGCAATGGGCTACCTAATCAGTCGTAAAGGCGTAGAGATCAATGTCGAGGATGCAGTGTTGTCAAGAAACACGTTGAAGAAGGGAAAGAAAAGTTTTCAGCAGGCGAGCGATTGATGAGACAGTCTTGAATGCAGACGGGTGCCAAGTGGGTGCTACGGGGCTGATGGGTGTTTGGCAGCTGTCAAGAGCTGCTGCCACGGTCCGCGAGAAATTCCGAGGAAAGGGCACAAACCAGATGGTAAAAGCGGGTCCGCGCACACCTCCAGCTTGCCCCAACTTAAGCGAGAGTGTACCAGAAAAAATACCATTCCGCCTTTCCTTTTCCTCCCGCAAATCCAGGACTCACTCCCTATCGATATCCAGGCAACGCATCGACAAGACAGTTGCCCATCATGTCGCTCGTCTCGGGAGAGAAGTCGAGCTTCCAGTTCGTAAGTAGGACCCTCACCACATCGCGCGCGCTACATTGCGGCCCTCTGAGACCGATCTCGACCGTTGTCCCCCGCCCGGGCTTTCCAGCGTTCTCACGGTGTTACGATACCTTGACGCAAGGACTCTAGCTAAACAGTCACACCACAGATTCTCCGTTTACTCAACACCAATGTCGACGGCAAGGAGAAGGTCCTCTACGCTATGACCCGCATCAAGGGTGTCGGACGCCGATACTCCAACTTGGTCTGCAAGAAGGCCGACGTAGACTTGAACAAGCGGTACGACACGCGTGTCCCGAACAAACAAAAGCACAAAGCCCGGAAACTAACGTCGCAACAGCGCCGGTGAACTGACAGCTGAAGAGCTCGAGCG
Organism: Anthostomella pinea; assembly: GCA_963556695.1. Classification (NCBI taxonomy): domain Eukaryota; kingdom Fungi; phylum Ascomycota; class Sordariomycetes; order Xylariales; family Xylariaceae; genus Anthostomella; species Anthostomella pinea. The sequence continues at coordinate 1,155,572 of CAUWAG010000008.1, read as the reverse complement.
AATTGTCACCATTCTCCAGAACCCCACGCAATACAAGATCCCCACCTGGTTCCTCAACCGTCAGCGCGATATCACCGATGGCAAGAACTCCCACCTGCTCGCAAACGGTGTCGACTCCAAGCTGCGCGACGATTTGGAGCGCCTGAAGAAGATCCGCGCCCACCGCGGTCTCCGTCACTACTGGGGCCTCCGCGTTCGTGGTCAGCACACCAAGACCACCGGCCGTCGTGGACGCACCGTCGGTGTGTCCAAGAAGAAGGGTGGTTAAAGAATTCGTCACCGCGACGGGACGGGTTCGCTTGGTTCAGTGGGTCATCAGGTCATCATCCAATTGCGGATGGAACGGCGTGAAGGCTGGACTCTGGGATTCCTGCATGGTTATAACGCATGCTTGCTTGCTTGACGAACGGGGACTTCGCCAATAGGACATGGCAAGTCATGGATGTACTCCAGGTCAATGAACAAGAGGCATCAATCACGAGAAGAGCATTGAGAGACCAGAGTGAAACGATTATGAGTGCAAGTGAATATGATCTTCGTCAGGTATTGGCTTTTGTACAGTGGTACAAACTTCAATTTTCTCTATGCCGTGATCTATGCTGTAGCTTGCATATATCGGATATGTTATTCTCATCAAGATCGTGAATTCATAGCGCCAGCCGGTGCCTCATTTTCGTGGTGAAAGGCCGGGGAATCAGTAAGCTTGAGCTCAATCCTCGTGGGTTACTGCCATATCAAGCACCTCGACTCGTCCTTGCCCTTTCGTCTCATTCCCCACAAAGTCAGAAAGGCCCTTGAAGGCGCCCGGCTCGACGAACCCCACCACTTCCCACTCAGACCCCAGCACGTCCTGGTTTTCGACCTGCTCTACGTAACTCAGGATCTTGTCCTTCACCGTCCCTGGTGCCTTCTGCTCGCCCTCCCCATCTTCGCCCTTCGCCGCCGCCGGAGCCTTGACCGCCTGCTTCAGTACGTTGGTCGAGCAGGTAATCCTGAGCCGCATGCGTGCGCGAGAAACGGGAATGGGCTGGTGGGAGATCAGGGCCTTCATGGCCTCGAGGGCCTGGCTCTTCGCGCTCTTCGTCGTGACGACGCCGGTCCAGTTATGCTCCTTGGCTCTCGGCTTCGCCTCGGCGTCGTCGCCCGTGGCCGGCGTGGCGGCCCCGCTGCCGGCGGCGCTCTTGTCCACCTGGTGGGCCTGCGAGCTCAGCATGTCGAGGGCCTTCTCGATCATGCCGGTGGTGTAGACGCGCTTGGTGCGCGGGTCGACGAGCTTGCTGGCGACGATGCCGATGACCTCGTTGTGGACGCGGTCCATCTGGGCGGCGCGCTCCTTCTCGCCGACCTGCAGCTCGCCCTTGTTGAGGATCTCGAGGATGATGTCGTTGGCGGCGCGGTCCTTGCCGAAGGCCTTGGCCAGGTCGGCCGCGGGCGCCGTCTGCCCCTTGGACACGTTGAGGAACACGTTGGGGATCTGTAGTACCTCGTCCAGGTCCGTCTCGATGCCCGACCGCCACTCCAGGACCTTGTTCTTGTAGCACGCGATCTCGAACCGCTTCTTGCCCTTCTTCAGCCGCACGAGGGACACGTTCGTCAGCCGTATTTGGTTGCTCGGTTGGTTGATCTGGCGAGACCTGGGGACAGTTTTATATCCGTCAGTATGTTGAATTCGTGCGGCGGGGTTGGATAGCGAGCGCTCTTACATGTCTGCAGAGATGCCCACGACGAAAGTGTCGTAGCAAGTCTTCGAATAGTAGGGGAAGTGGTCGTGCGCTGTCGATCTGCTGCTATTCTCCTGTCTACCTGTGTCGCGCGAACGTTGTTATTCCTGGGGGTTTTAATCGACTACACGGCATGGAGGTTTGTCATCTACAAACTTACAAACCCAGAAATATTTGCGAAGGGCGCTACTGTATTGACGGGAGTCACCGTTGCGACGACCGAGATGTCCCATTGCGGATGCTGCATGCAATGGGATGGAACCTAACCTTCACGCAGGCACAGCTCTGTGATGAGCGACTGCATGTCAACATCATCCACAACCTATTTTGTCATTACCATATTTTGGATCGAAGTCATCCCAATAGGAAGAGTCAGAAAGCATCAACAGACTTTCTTGAAAGCCTCCTTCGTCTGATGCGCAAGGTGGCTGGATGGATGGGCTGGACTCCCAGATAGAGGCACCCTAAGGTATGACGCTAATCGGTTCTGACCCCGCCTGCTATCAGACACAGGCGGGGATCAGGCGTCAGGCGTCAGGCGTCAGGCGTCAGGCGTCAGGCGAGCCAGCTCATCAAGCACAACTTGCTCAAGCTGCCCCCGTCAATGCATCAATGCATCAATGTCGTTGTTATGCCATGCCAGTCGCAATCCCACGCATCCTGAATCAGGAAGCTTATTCTGTAGCGTGACCAGCTGATTCCCTCATACTGAATAGGTGTGGCAGCAGCTCCTACCCATTAAGGAGAGACAAGAGACATGACCGACCTGGGAGGGAGCGAGGCACGGGGGCGCTACTGGTTGGCTGGGCAGCTGGGCAGCTGGCAGCGGGCTGTGGCTGTGGGGCCTGGGCCAGTCGGGTCCTCCAGTCCCCAGAGCAGCTATCGGGATTCGGGGCAGGCAGGCGCAGGTGACTCGCGTTTCAACCGCATCATGTCGGAGCTACCTTGATAGCTGTTCCTCCTCCTCTTCTTCTTCTCTTCCCATCATCATCAACACCCCTTCTCCTGTATCTCCTCTTCACATCTTAACTGAATCATCGTCGTCAACACAAACCCATTGCTAAGCTTTGGGTCTTATCACCTGGCTGCCCACCATGAGAGTCGCCACCTCAACCTTGCTGCTGGGCGCCTCGGCTGCCTTTGCACAAGAGCAACAGGTGCTTGGTGGCTTCCGCGACAGCATCAAACAGCTTGAACATGTCAGCGACGCCCTGGGCGAGATGCCCGCTGCCGCCAAGGGCCTCTGGGACGAGATGAGCCTGCTGGTGCCCGGCTTCGTCGAGCAGGCCTCTAACCTCATCTCTCGCCCCAAGCCCCATCAACGCAAGCCAGACAGCCAGTGGGACCATGTTGTCAAGGGCGCCGACGTGCAGAGCATGTGGGTCGAGACCGACGGCGTGAAGCATCGCAAGGTCGATGGCTACCTCGAGGATTACAACCTGCGGGCGAAGAAGGTTGATCCTTCCAAACTCGGCGCCGATAAGGTCAAGCAGTACAGCGGTTACCTCGATGACGAGGCGAACGACAAGCATCTGTTCTACTGTAAGTTGTTGACGACTCATCCATCCCCGGCTTCCCACATCCACTGACTGTTGTCTAGGGTTCTTCGAATCTCGAAACGACCCCAAGAACGACCCCGTGGTGCTATGGCTCAACGGCGGGCCCGGCTGCTCGTCCATGATGGGCCTCTTCATGGAGCTGGGCCCATCCAGCGTCAAGAGTGACGGCAACCTCAAGTTCAACGAAGCTTCGTGGAACAGCAACGCCTCCGTCATCTTCCTCGACCAGCCGGTCAACGTCGGCTACTCGTACAGCAGCAGTAATGTTTACAACACCGTCGCGGCCAGCAAGGACATCTACGCCCTCATGACCCTCTTCTTCCACAACTTCCCCGAGTACGCAGAGCAGCCCTTCCACATCTCCGGAGAGTCTTACGCTGGCCACTACATCCCCGTCTTCGCTTCCGAGATCTTGTCTCACAAGAACCGAAACATCAACCTCCAAGGCATTGCCATTGGTAATGGTCTAACCGACCCATACAGCCAGTACAGCCAGTACCGCCCAATGGCTTGCGGTGATGGTGGCTACAAAGCCGTACTCGAGCCGAGCGAGTGCGAGTCGATGGACAACGCGCTTCCCCGCTGCCAATCGCTTCTTTCTAACTGCTACGAATCGGAGAGTGCGTGGACTTGCGTTCCTGCGACCATTTACTGCAATAATGCCATGATTGGTCCTTTCCAACGCACTGGATACAACGTCTACGATGTACGTGAGAAGTGCAAGGATCAGGAGAATCTCTGCTACACCGAGACGGCCTGGATCGCCCAATACCTGAACCAGCCCGAGGTAATGGAGGCACTCGGTGCTGAGGTACAAGATTACGAGAGCTGCAACACGGACATCAACAGAAACTTCGTGTTCCAGGGTGACTGGGGGAAGCCGTTCCACCGCCTTGTTCCGGACATCATCAAGCAGATCCCGGTGCTGATCTACGCTGGTGACGCCGATTACATCTGCAACTGGCTCGGCAACCGGGAATGGTCGAATGCGCTCGAGTGGTCGGGCAAGAAGGGTTTTAACGATGCCAAGATGGAGAGCCTGGCTCTCGGTGATGGCGACAAGTATGGCGAGGTGAAGAGCAGTGGCAACTTCACCTTCATGCGCATCTACGAGGCGGGCCACATGGTCCCGTACAACCAGCCCGAAGGCTCGCTCGACTTCTTCAATCGATGGGTCGGTGGAGAATGGAATGCGTGAGGAAGGAATCAGAGCTGAGTAGACTGCGACGAACCGTCGTATGTATGATGAGAGTGTAGTCATTGGAAGGGAATAGGCGGTGCATCATTTATCATAATGGACCCTGGATTAGAGATGGCCCTCCCAGTGTACGCGTTCTTAGGATAACGCGAGAAATCACTGTGTTCAACATGGCCTAAAGTTGCATCCAACTTGTGTGAAGCTATGACTGCTTAGACTCTCACGATACATGACGGCCACGACCTACAGCAGCAGCAAGGAGCTACGGTCATTTGATCAGACCAGCCCACTGGCAAAAGACTCCAAGCCGAAGACATCGATTGTGAACTGCGTGCCGAAGCCGACCATGGCGATGGGAAACAATGCATAAAGTCAAGTCTGTACATAGAGATGTCACAACGGATAAATTACGAAAGCCTCGATGCTGTTGGCCAAGGAGGTTCCGTACTCAAAGATCGTTGGATGTTGCTCTCGTCTGATACAAAACTCGCGAGGAGAAATGTAGCCGGCTCAAGATCAGGTGTGGAAAAGGTCGAGCCTGACCGAGCATGGCAAAAGACCAATTTCGATGACTACGGTACTACGTGTTTGCGTGTCTTCGTAGTGCCAGTATCCTCACGGCCGATGGTTTCCAGATAGTCGGTAGACATCCTTGCGGCGATGGTTCCCAGATAGTCGGTAGGCATCCTGGCAGTGATGGTGACGCCTCCATCCGAGGCGGCTCAGAAGGGCCTCCGCGGCGCCACTTAATAGGGCTTACCTCGTTTCCTACCTGCCTGTTGATTTCCGTGATGGAATCTTCTCAATACGTGCAGTTGCTTGCGTGGTAGGAGGCACAGGCAGAGAGAGAGATGGGTGCCGTCATCTGTAAGGTAGGTAGCTACAGAGTGCAGGTAGACAGACGGGATGGTGAAAGTGACAGAGAGGGCTGACAGGCAGGCACGCAGGCAACGAGGCGAGGTCAGGCCGGCCGGTGTTGCTATAGTGAGTGATAAGTCGTGACTCAATAGGACCATGTAAAGACTTCTTGGTTCAGATTGTTTGTTGTGGATATGAAGTGAGTGCGCTGGCACTGGTGACACGCAGAAGTGGAAAGCAAATTACGATTTCGAAGTTCTGTGTTGCAGTGGGGATAGGTAAATTTTGGACAGTAGCTCCAAGTGCTGTGGGACGCGCGGCCGTAGAGATGACTTGGATCGGTGCACCAGCCACTTGCGGCTGGCATTGAATCGCCAGCTTCCGCCCTATCCGGACTGGAGTTAAATTGCGACTGGATAAGGAGTCAAGGACGGGATAGGAGGCGGGGAGCGGCGTCGATTATTAGTGCATGCATAATTGATTAAATGCCGGGTGACATTAATCAGGTACTAGTGCCTTTAAACTTCGTTGACGTCTGCAAATCTGAGATAAGAAAAAGGCAATTCTGCCTCGTAGGGAGAGACAATACGGTACGTCGTATCATTCTGGATGTCTGGTAAGTTGGTAACCGGGAAACAACGCTTGCGCTATATTGAGGCGATCTTAATAACAACGAACCGTCGATTCCGTATTGTTGTCCGACTGTCCGAGCAATGAATGTACTTGCCACACATGCACAGCGCACAGAGCACATGAGCACCCGGAAGCAATGGAAATTCCATGAATTATGTGAGCACACGACCTGGATCCCGGGCACACTGCTCCAGCGCATCCGGGGATGGCACTGGGAGAAGCGCGAGAAAATCGATGATGATGAGCAAATCTCGGAGCGTCGGATTCTCCCAGGAATGCGAGAACCCATGCAGTGCACGACTCACCCAGTCCACTCATCACTGTCCGGCATCCCCTCCCCATTGCATGTCATGTACCCCGTCACCGTCACTTGCAGACCGACGGCCTGGCCTATCGACACACTGGACATTGCATAGTCCGGGTGACTTTGATGCGACGATGCGGGAGTGCCAATGCAGCGGCGGTGGGATTTGTCATGTCGCCTCGCATTGCCCATCATCAGGCACTTGCCCGCACGCGGACAATGGGAAACGCAAAACCTGAGGTCTGCAGTGGACGTTTGGATGATGCTGTTTCCATTGTGACTCCGAGGCCGTTGGTTGGCGTTCACTCCCTTTCCAATGCGAGATAGTACGGATGCCAAGACGTTATGGATGCTGCGGAATGGGCAAGGGATCCGGATAGCGATGCTGACTGCAAAATCCCATTCCGATGGTACCGGCCGGTGCAACCAACCGATTCGCGTGACTCCACCACTCCTTGCTTATATTATTATCATGTGAGGCCTCACCCTCATCAGATAAAAAGAATAGTGAAAGAATACGCCGTGACTCTCTGGAATGAGTACCATACTGTAGGGCCCTTGTACAGCCTATTTGTAGGATACCTCACAGTACAGCACGCCAGCACACCAACAACACTCATCACCGCCAGCACACCAGCACACTACCTGTAGATACGCCGCTACCTTTACGACTACCGGCAGGAGCTCATTGCATACCGTACGTACTTGCGCACACGCATAGTGAATCAGTTCGGGGTGAGGATATACATAAGTAACAAACTTGATTACCTAAGTGCACACCCGTACCGTAATAAAAGCTGTTATCCTCGAGCCCGTTATTCATTAATAATTCTTAGTGTCAGTGCAGGTGACGGCGCGCAAGATTCAACATTGCACCGAGCTTCAATTTGCTGGCGTCCTCGGGTCTTGCTCCGTCACCTCTGCGTGTACATTGGAGGGTCTGCTTCATTTCACCATCCATGAATGCCAAGACGATCCAGTTAAACCAGTCGCAAATGTAAGTTTTTCCCCCTGTGTTTCTCCGGCTCCCAAGCTTTACGACTCGCGTGCTCGCTATCATTCAACCAATTCCCGAGTCCCAAATGATTGACGTGCAGCCAGCCCGCCAGGCAGGTATGCATGCCCCTAACATGAGCTCAATCTACCTACCTAACCTGCACCTGCACCCATCTGCATCGTACATAACTTACTTTGCCTCCAGTATCTCTTCGATCATATCTAGAAGCAACACTTGACAGCCAACGAGCAAACGCCGTCATCGCGTAGACCACGCAGCACAGTCCACGGCCCACAGTCCACAGTTTACTGTCTGCCACCGTCTCCCACCGTCTACCGTCCGCCTTTTCACTCAGTGAACAAAAAGCGTGCCGCCGACTACTGCTAGACCGGCAAGACCGTCAAGACCGTCAGGAGTTGATCCTGCCGAATCATTATCAAACCCGCTGTGGACTTGCAGGGATCCTCGCGTGCAGGTGGCAACCACACCAACAAATCCCACCCTCTCTGCCTCTGTACTGTGTACCCAGTACTGTACCTCGGACAAGGACCCTGCAGCACCAGGACTGGCCCTTATCTTCTCTCGTCGCTTCATGGTCACTCTATCCCATCGTTCTTGAACCTCCTTCAACTCGCATCGGCTGCGGATGAGGAGACCCTTTCTACTTCATGACACAATTCCGGAGATTCGCTGCCTCGTGGCATTCCCTCAGTACCGGAACATACTCCCTCCTAATACTGGTTCTGATATGGCTGAACTATCAGAGATTTATCATCGGTGAGACCTCCACCCTCGCCTTGCCTTGCGCGCCTCGCCTCACGCCAACCGCCCATCGTCACGTGCTCGACTGCGATACCATGATTCTAATATAGCAGCAGGCCGCGATGACCCTAATAGATGTCAAGCGTTGCTGAGTGATGGCACGTGGTCGCATACAACCTCGCGCCATGCCACCCAGCGATGGGAACCCAGCGGGTGTCGCATGGTTGAGTACTCGACAGAGGATTTTCACAACTGTTTGGGTGGGCAAAAGGTAGTCCTGGCGGGAGACTCCACGATTCGACAGATTTTTTGGGCAGCTGCCAGGAAACTCGATCCTGTCAAAGCAGACGTCGGTTGGAACGAGGCGAGTGCGACGCATGAGAAATACCAAGATCTCTCATTTGAAGCTGAGGGTGTGCGACTCGAATTCATCTGGGACCCGTGGCTGAACTCGACGACATTGGATGACGCGTTGAAGACTTTTCGTGCGACCCCAGGCACGCCGGACCAAAAAGATCTTAGGAAGAAGGATGAAGTGTCTGCAGCTCTCATGCTTCTGGGGTCACCAGGACTTTGGGCTGCGCGGTACGGTGGAGACGACTACATGAGTCTGTTCAAGCGAGGGATCAGCGCCATTTCGACGTATCTACCGTCGGCTTCAGATGAGGAGACCCTGTCTACACCGCCAGACGCGAGCAATCACTTTGATCCGGCAGCAAGCCAGATATTACTGACCCCAGTCCAAAATCCAAGATACAGCACGCTATCGCCTAGCCTTTCCGAAAGCATCACCCCAGAGCGGGTGGTCAAGATGAACGACTATCTGGCCCACTTGCCTGCAAACCAAACATCTCACGTCGTATGGGCATTCAATCGGATGACAGATGACTCGGAGGATCCCTTTGAGAGTGACGGTCTTCATGTGGAGGACAGCATTGCCGAGCGCAAGATCGATATTGTCCTCAACTCCCACTGCAACAACCCGGCTGTTTCCCATGACCGGGCGTTCAAGGGAACTTGCTGCGTCGCCGAGCCTCACAACACTCTCTACGACCTGGCACTGGTTCTCGTGCTAGCTCTCACAATGTACCTACCGCGATCTACCACAGCCTCGAAGCTGATGCGCCGACTGCCAATCTCGCCCGAGATTGGGGCAGCTACCAGGGACCTGCTCAACGTACTCATTTGGTGCTGGATTTGCGACGGAACACTTCAGCTTAGCAAGTCGCAGCGTCACTATCAGCAAGGGCCTTTCATCGTTCTTTGCCTGTTCTGGCTGGCAGGGAGCTTTTCAGTCTTGAGCAAGATTATGGATCCCGCAGCCGAAGCTCCGTGGTCGACGGCCAAGAAGGGAAAGCCAGACCCGCTAACCAATTACGACCAAAGATTCATGTGCCGCGACCAGTCAGACGAGATCAAGGGTTTGATGCAGGGACTCATCCTCCTGTCTAACTACAACGATGCATCACAGTCGCTATGGGTGTACAAGATCGTTCGAGTGCTGGTATCAGCATACTTCTTCCTGTCCGCGTATGGCCATACGCTCTACATTCTCAAGACCGGGGACTATTCCTTCCGACGAGTTGCAGTGGTCTTGTTCAGGACGAATTTGTTGACCGCCATCTTGCCCTACATGATGGGTACGAGCTACAGCACGTATTATTTTGTGCCTGTGGTCACATTCTGGTACCTAGTGCTATATGCCATGCTCTTTCCATTTAAGCGCAGCAACCAGGATCCGTGGCCGCTCGCTATGAAAGTGCTGGCAACGGCCAGCTTCGTTAGCGTTTTCATAACAACACCCGGCTACCTGGAAGCAACCACGGACTTGCTATACAGGGTATTCCGCATGTCCCTTGACTCCCAGGAAATGCGGTTCAGGCTGCGTCTCGACCGATATATCGTCTTTGTTGGGGTCATGGTTGCCAGCCTCACGCATTCGGCCGGTGTTAACGACGCCCAAGAAATCTTCACAGCGAAGGGTTCGCCACGTGCGGCGGACCACGGACGCACACGGTTTTATGTGTTCTGCAGCGTCAGCTTGGGACTCTTCTTCTACGTGACGCAGATGAATTGGAACACGAAGGCGGATTATAATGCGATACATCCCTACATATCTTGGGCACCCATTCTAACCTTCATCACTCTCCGAAACCTCCACCCGCCTGCCCGCAAGGCGTACCTTGCGCTGCCTGCCATGCTTGGTCGTATCTCTCTCGAGACCTATGTGGTGCAACACCACATCTGGCTCGGCGGCGACGCGACAACCAAGCTCACGCTGGGCTTCGACAGCGTATATGGCGCCTTTTTCGAAAAGGCCGTACTCTCGATCCTGTTCATTGGCGTTGCTGCGCTGACGCACCGCGCAACCCGGGTGTATGCCAACTGGCTGTCCGAAGTCGGGCTCCTTGTTTTCGGTGTAGCCCTGTGGACAGGCAGCATGGTATATGGTTAACTCATCTGCTGCCAGGAATACCACAGATGTATCGATCCGTGTTTAAATAGGCGGGCGGTCAAGGCCCGCGCTCCCACCGAATGAAATGGGATGTGAAGGGACGGAAACGGAACGAGCCGAACCTAGAGGCAGGCCCAGCCAGAGATGGAGGCTGCGGTACCTGCCCATCTTGCCCTGCGAGGTATATATAAATAATTCCGGCCCACGTCTGCATGTCTGTCAGACGTCCCGGATGGACACGGACATACGGACGGTAATGTCAGATTAATAACACTGGTATAAGGTTTCTGGTGGGGGCGCACCGGACTCGGGCAGGAAGCGCTGGCATGACAGCATGCGCAGCATAGGTAGCTGGCTGGCTGGCTGGTAGATTTGGTTGCTTATGACATAATGTAATGAAATTAGACCATTCACACATTAGACACAAACCACTCAACAGAGAGAAACCACGGGGTCCGTGGTGTTGAGCTTCACATCATGAAATTGAAACGCGTGTTCATTGCATTGATACCCTTTGAGGGACGGCATGTTGTAAACGAGCACCAACCCACTATGTACGAATGTACCGACTGGAGTCTGTTGTCGTATCTACCATGATGCTGTTGGACTCTTCTTTGTCCTCGCCAGGCGCTGCACAGGGTCTCAAAATACGATACGATACGAAGCTATATTATCGTATACGATAGTATTAAAGAGGGGAGTAAAAATGGGACTTTTGAATATAACTTAGATATTTTTTAAAAAGAGAAAATTTAATAATAATAAACCTATTTAAGCGTTTTTTTTGATGTTATTATTATTTTAATAACTATTAAGCTTTAAATATAACTATTTAAAACTAGCTTTGAAACGTGTTTAAGTAAAATAAATAAATTATATTAAAATGTATAATATTATATAATATACTATATAGTATTAAAATCCCATACGATACGATACTATATGATATAATACGATACTAAGTACGAATACGAATCGTATTTTGTAAGACGACCCTGGCGCCGCTGCATCAGCGTTGATTATACGAAGCTGCGGCCAACCCTAGACTAGCCCAAGTGCGCAGCAAGATTGAAAGCGGTTTTCAAGAAAGAGACCGGGCTGGTAATCAGGCATACGTCTTGAACCGTGCAACTTGTTTAACGCTGGTATTAGGTATGGGGATGGTAATTGATTGATTAGGTGATGAATGCCATAATGTTAGCCGGTACATCTATTGTTGAATGGGAGCCGGAAATAGACACCGGAAGATCTCCAGTGGGGCAGAGACGCACGGGGCATCTGACCCACCAAGAAGACAGATGATCAATCTCTGCACGCAGAAGAAGAAGACCATCAAGAGAATCCATCAACATCCGTGTATTCAACATCTATCGACCTATATCACTTTTGATTTCATTGACCCGTTGCGTACCGGAACTGCCCCTTCTTTCGGGCGATGCGTACTCGACGACAGGTCAGGCGCCCTCATCGCTCGCGTGACGGTCCGGACGCTATCGAGCAGGAGTACTAATGAGGAAGTCAGCACTGGTCAGTTTATCTCTCCCCTCGTCTCTCTCCAGGCCCCCCTCCAAAAAAAGGTACTCAGGAAGGAGCCTCAGAGGCCAGTTTCGGAATGGAATCAACTCACGGGCTGGGATGACCGCCCACGGCAGGTTGAACCCGACGTAGTAGACCCAGAAGTACAAGACCTCGGGTCGGCTGTGCGAGCGGCCGGTGAAGTAGGTCGAACTCAGGCTCGTCGCGTAGTAGAGCGCTACGCCGTACAGGTGCGCCATGCTGGCTGTGATGCGCAGGCTGTGCCGCAGCGGGCTGGTAAGGACGATGGATAGGGCGGTGGCTAGGCATAGGGGGCCCCATATGAACTGTGGGTAGCGTGAGTATTTATTCTGCCTCGATAGGGGTCGGGGGCGGGACTGGGGCTGGGGGATTGGGTGGATGGGTAGATTGGGTGGATTGGATCATACGTACAGCCGTGATGCTCTCCACGCTCAGCATGAAGACGTCAGATGTCAGGTACCGCGAGTCGGACAGCGCGTACTCCTTCCAGAGCTGCGCCAGCAGGTTCTGCGACGAGGCGACGGTGGCGTGGTTCAGGACGAAGTAGCCTTTCAGGGTAGACGAAGTCAGCTTTCCGCGTCCCGGGCGAGAACAGCCGGCTCGATTAGACACTGCTCAACGAGCCGTAGGGAACTACTCACCCTCGAACACGCAGTGTAAGCAGCCGTCTTCGATATCAAATTAGTTAAAAATTTAGTCTCTGGAGTGGTATATCCGGGACTTGACGCCGCCTAACAGCCTCACTCACTCATGACGAACCAGCAGAACACGGCCAGGTCCGTCCTGCCCAGGTCCGGGTTGGCCTTTCGCGCCACGACGGACGCGAGCAGCAGCGAAAAGCCCAGCATGCCGCCCAGAGCCGCCAGGAGCACGGGGACCGGCGCTTCGTTGGGCAGGTAGTCTGGTATGCTCACGCCGAGGGGGTAGTATGGGTGTGGGTTCTCAGCCGGGGCATTGTTGCCCGTCAGGGGCCACGAGCTGTGGCCCATTTTGCTATCCTGATAGACAGAAACGCTAAACAATCCCCGAAGTGAGCTTCACTGTTGAAGGGTTTGGACGTAAGAATTGGATCGCGTAGGTATTTAAGAATCCTAGACCGCTCCTTATTTCCGGTTGGATGGTAGCTGCTCCAGCTGTTTCTGTCTGTTGACGACAAAAGCGAAGAGGCTCGAGCTGTCAAATGGCATTGGCGGTGGGTCAGGTAGGGGAGAGGCTTGGCGGCCTCTGTGTGCGCTTTCGGCTCCGATGCGGGCATCTCACTGGCTTTCGGCTCAAGTGCTACGAACGAGACCTCAATGTGATTCAATGTTACGTTCGCGGCCATAATCTTACTTCTTGTTTTTCTAATTACATTTTGAGAGACTAATCTACTCATTCTATGTACCTAAGTCATGAAGGTCAAGTCGACAAGCAACACATCATCTTAGAACCTCAGTGCAAGCTACTCATCCCTTATAGATACTAGGCCACATCGCAGTCCGCTTTCGAAATTACATGCGCCTGCCAGCACACCTGCTTCACATCTCGTACCCAAAGAATCCAGCAAAGCAAAGATGACGGCCATGCTCGAGGTGTCCCTGGCCTGGCTCTTCAAGAACGCCAAGGGCCGAGACGCCAAGGCCTTCTACACGCGGCCGGCCCTTGCCGGCTTCGCGGAACAGACCATCACCGTCACGTCGCCGGACTGCGGAGCGACGAACGCGACACTCGCGGTTGACTACACCGCCGACGGTGCCGGGAAGTTTCCCGCGCTGCAATGGGCTGCGCCGCCCGAACTCGAGGGAAGGGTTCGGGAGTGGTTGCTCGTGAGCGAGGACCCCGATGCGCCGCTGCCGACACCTATCTGTCACGGGTATGTACCTTACGGTCCTGCTATTATGAGCTGTGACAACGCCCGTCTGTCACGGGGCGGGAACGGAGAGAGGAGAGAGGAGTGGCTGGCTAATCTGACCTACGCGGCAGCATCTACACCGGCATCCCCCCCACCAAGACCAGCGTCGAGGCGGCGGACTTTGAGGTCGCCGACAAGGCCAAGGCCCTGTTGAAGGGCGGCTTCCACTACGGCAAGAACATCAGGGGCTCCGTCTACGGTCTCCCGCGCCCTCTCATGAACCACGGCCCGCATCGGTACTTCTACATGGTGGTGGCGCTGGAGGAGCCCCTGGACCCGAAGCTGCTGGCGCCGACGGCGACCAGGGAGCAGATTGCGGATGCTATTGTTGGGAAGGTCTTGGGCTGGGGTATGTGGGTGGGCGTTGCGGAGAGGAAGTGGTAGAGGGGATTTTGAATGTTGTGGGATTTCTGGGTTTCGTGTCGGTTTCGCGAGGTTTACATGCTGGTGTTGGTGAATCGGTTGTCATCGTGGTCTCTACCTAAGCTAGTGTATAATCACGATGCTAATTGTCCAATTGTATGCACCTCGCGTTGATCACATTGCATACCCAATAACCGTAAGCAACGCAGTAATGATACAGTAGGTAGGTAAGGTGAGTCTGGCGACCTATGATCTATCCCTTGATCTGTCCCTGTGGGGTAAGCATAGCCGGACTTAGCCGTAGTCGGTTCCGATGCCGGCAAATCGCCCTTCTGGGCGTGCCAGCATGTCTCCCTCTTCAACCAGGATTTGACGGACTTGCAACTCACCTCCACAAAAATAAGCCGAGACGGATATCTTGTGTCCGTCCAGCTTTGTGCGTCGACGGCGAGACTTCGCCTTCGACCTCGAAGCCGCCGTAACCTACCTTGCCAATGGCCGACGCTGAACCAGAGCCGACCTCAGCATCCAGCCGGATCAAACGAAACGCGGCATGCACTAGCTGCCGCGACGCCAAGGTACTGCCAGCTGTGCCTCTTCCCGACTCATGTTACATTCCGTATTGATAGGCCTACTACAGGTACGCTGCAATCCGAGCTCCAACCCCGAGACGCCATGCCAGCGATGTGCGAAGTTGCATTTGTCCTGCGTTGTAGACAAGACTCACAAGAGGGTGTCACGGAAAAGGCAAGTCTCTTGCGTCTTGTCTTCATCCTGTCCCATGTGCGCAGTTATCATTTCATCGCTAATACAGGTAATCTATCCATGACGGACATGCACTGACCGCGACTCACAGCAAGCTGGATGAACTCGTCCAAGAGATCCAATCCATAAAGCAGTCGGTTGGATCGGTTTCGTTGCCTCCTCAGGGCACCACGCAACAGCACGATGGTGCTACCTGCCCGCTCCAGGGGCCTGCTGTGCCACGGCTAGGCCTGCCATCTCCAAGTTCTGGCCCGTCCGACTCAACAAGTAGATACAGTGGCCCTGAAGCTGCGAACGGTGTAGTCGTCGACCCATCTCAGATCTTGCATACACCTGCAGTCACCCTACCCCAAGAACCAGGAATCAAGCCGAGCCTGTCCAGGGCCTTGGGGTCCCATCCCTTTTCTGGCGAAGACATCGACTACTACTTCCAAAAGTACTTCGAATGCTACCATCCATATATGCCCATCGTACGGGAAAGAGACCCTAACAAGTGTTATGAGTCTGGACCACTCTTGTTCTGGTCGATTCTCTTCATCGCTTCGCGCCGTTATGCTAGAGATGGCACGGCGTTGCCTTTTTTGTTAGACTCGGTCAGACGCGAGATGTTTACGGCTATAACTATCCTCCCCTTGTCACTGTCCTCTATCAACGCGCTCATCCTGGTCTGCTCATGGATATTTCCGGACGTGCGGTTCGTTAACGACCCAACGGCCCTGTTCTCGAGTGTCACTGGGAATGCGTCTATGCTGTTAGGGATTCACACGGGAAAAGGCGCGCACCCTGAGTTCAGCCATGGTGCTTTTCAGAACAGCTTCACCGACGAAGAGGCCGCCTTGACATGGACGGGGTACAATATAATCGCCCAAAGGTACCATCACTTGACTCAGCTGTTGTCCACATTACTGACATTACATCCCGCAGAGTATCTTCATACCTGGGACTCCCCCCTCTGGGGAGCCTGTTCAACCAGGCTGTCCAGAACGTCATTGATGGTCGCGTACCTTTTCATGTTCCCCCGGGATTCCGGGTCCTCCTGGAGTGCCAGAAGTTTTGCAATCGAGTTAGCAAGACAATGGTAGCCTACCTAGAAGAGTCGCGGGGAGTGTCCGCGCATGTAGTGCAACTACTCGAAGACGAATGGGACGCTGTCAAGGGGCTCGTCTGTTCTGAGCGAGCAGGTATGTGATGATGCTCCCATCCGCCAGTCTAACATCCCCCTTCTCTCACTCCGCGCACCTGGCCGTTTTGCAGACGACTCCCAGACTAGATGGCTGACGGAAAGCAGACGACCTGGACCGATTCAACGCTCTGCTAGCGCAATTCGAAATCCAGGTCTACTACATGCTCCCTCTGCCTGGCTACAACCCAGAGAATCTGAAGCGCTACATTCTGCGGACATACACCACAGCTCAAAGCGTGCTGCGGGACGCCCTCCAGCTGGAACGCAAGATGAAGTTCATACACCACATTCCGCATTTCCACTTCCGGGCTCTCCTTCTGGCCAGCAGCGTCGTGCATAAGTTGCTGCGATCCTCGTACATGGAATTCGTCGGCTGCAAGGCGGCAGAGCAGTCTGCATCGGACGCGATCGCGGTCTGCAAGCTTGCATCCGTCAGTAAGTAGCTTTCACGCCTGTTGCTTCTCTATTATATGACAGAAGAAAGAGCCCGGTGCTCGAATTTTGCTTGCTTGTTACTGGGCCTTTTGGATCGCCTTGCACTTCCCATTCCGCCATTGGCCGAATCAACTAACCGGCTGTACGTCACAGTGGAAGGCGATCTCCCGGCCCGTTTACATAAACTAATAGAGTCCTTTTCGGACGGGACACGGAAGTTGCAGGGCCCTCAATCGCGCGAAGAGCCTATATCCATGTTCTCGCACCGCCTCAGCGCCAGCGCTGCCCTCGACTGGCTCATGCGTTGGAAGCACGACCATGTCGCCAGCGGCGCCAAGTGTCCCGCGCAGCAGCAGCAGAACCAGCAGGACTCTGTCGCCCACGCTGCTGGTGCTGGTGCTGGTGCTGCTGCTTGTGCTGAGAGAGTAGACACGCCCGCGCTTCTGGCGGGCGAGCCGATGCAGAATATCGACTGGAGTTTCATGGACGACTTTGATTGGAACCTCGAGCCTGGGGTCCTCTGGAATGGGACCCCGCGGTAGCTGCTTCGCAGATGGAGCTCGCGAGGCTTACAGTGGTGCCGTTTCGGGTCTATGTTTTGTCGAACAATCTTGCGTCGGTGACTGGACAGTAGACTGGTTGACTAGGTGCGCTTTGTTTTCACGATGATGTCGGTATTCCTCGCAGGTGATGTCATGCCTTTTCCCAGCTTTCTGACGAAGAATGGTATGGACCTCGCGATAATAAGTACTAGCAGCAAGGAGAATGGCCACTGTTAATCCATTAAGCGCACATCCGGGTATCGTAATATCTGCACGCCGCCCCAAAACAGCAAAGAAGAAACTGCCCTCTACCCGTCCCTCTCCGTCTCGAACATCTTCACCCGCAGGCCATTCCCTCCATCACATCGCATGCCCGACCCGATGCTCGTTCCCCAGCGTCAACACCACCCAAGCAACCTCATGCCCCTCATCCTTCAGCGGCGTCCAATGAGTCGCAAACCTCTCAAACCCCATATAAGGCCTCGCACACAACTTCAAATCCACACTGACCGCTTGGCCTCTACTCAGCGGCGCCTTTACACTCTGTTTGAAGTCCCTTCCCATAGAAGAGCCGCCATTCGGGGTGTGGTTCGCGAGAAACTTGAAGACGTCTTGCCCAACAGGGGATTGTCTCGAGGCGGCACCGGCGGCTTTGATTGGGAAGAGGAGGTCGATGATACCAACCGAGATGAAGGAGATGAAGAAGGTGCTGTAGTTGACAACTATGTAGTTGGAGTAGGCGGTGTAGAATGTCCTCATCTGGTTCTTGAGCGGCATTTCCTCCAGGCGATCGACGAGCGTATGCTCCATGCCTGGGATCCGCGGTGGTGTCTGCTGCGAGCCCGTCCGGTCCCTGCTGCTTCGGAGGGCGCTGAAGAAACTTCGGCTTCTAGGTTTAGCGGGTGGGGGCGAAGACAGCTGAGTTGCTAGCGTCTCGTCTTTCGGCTCATCGCTCGATTGCGCGAGGATGCGGAGGACGTCTGAGGCGCTGTGGACGGAGGTCGAGCAGTTGATTTGACCTCCGAGGAAGAAGACGAGGTTACCGTTTCCGTCGAACAGAGGAGTCGTGTACAGCAGATTCCAGAACGGCTGTCCGTCCTTGCGGTTGTTGAGCAGCAGTTCCACGCTCTCCTCCCGCTTGTCGACACTCGTCCGTAGTCGCCGCACGGCCGCTCGATCGGTATGTCGAGATTGCAAGAACCGGCAGTTGCGCGGGATGATCTCGTTCCGAGAGTACCCAGTCACCTTCACAAACCCATCGGACGCATAGACGATGGGATTATCCGCTTTCGCCGGATCGGTAAGGACGAAGCAATCACCCAGCCCTGCAAACTTGCCCCTATTGGTGCCCAAGGCTTTGCCAGCGGAGACGCTCATCTGATGGCGGACGAATTTGGGGTAGACGTCTCCGTACACCAGCTCTTCTATATTATTTTGAGCGTCGGAGAAGATGTTCTCCAGCATTGGTAGAGTGTTTGAGAGCGCAGATCGCATCTCGGTATTGACCTTGATGAGACATTGCTGAGGTATGTTTATCTGGGTCGGAGCGCTACTGGCAACGAACTCTCTGTGGATCTCATAGATGGTCTTCGAGACTTGCGTCAGTAGGCTCTGGTACCCCTCGACTCGGCCGAGGAACTCCATGTTCTCGCCGCAGAGTCTGGAATGTGCAAATTTGAGAAGCTGGTGGGAAATCGTCGGATTGTGCAGGATGGTTTGGAAGACTGCACGGCTGAAGAATTCGGGCATTCGGCTTCCAGAGGAGCGGGAGCTGCTTTGCGCGGCTTGGGAGAATACGGAGGCAGAGTCGACGGATGCCGTCGTAGGCGTTGCTGTGCCGCCGCGTCTCTCCCATGGTATAACTGGTCCTGGCGCAGCCGTCAAGTCCAGGCTCTGGAGGTCGCTTGGCCTCTCCTGCTGGATGTGAGGGCTCATTGGGGCTTCTCTGTAGTAGGTATAGAGCCTAGAGTCGTCCATCTGGTCTTGATGAAGGGTTGGCTCTTGGTGAGGAGGTGAGGCCGTAGCGCTGAGGCCGTAAGCAGTTACTTCATCTTCAGCCTCTGATGGAGTTTCGCTCAGGATACCGGCGTTCTCTGGTATGCTACTATACGCAGCGCCGTCAAGGTTGAGGCCCAGGTCGGATATCACTGGACGTGGCGGCGCATGCTCATCCTCGGAAGACCGAGGAACGCCAATAGCATGCTGAGGCCTGAGGTCGGAGATAGCTATTCGCAGTGGCGGGCGATCGTCGTGTCTTGGCTGTGCGACGCTGCTGACCCCAGCCCTGGGGCGGCCGCTTCCATCGCGGGTGGACGGCCTGGCGAGGGAGTTCACGATTCGTGGCACGGCTGGTAGTTCGACTGGTGAAGTTGGCGGCTGCTGCAGCCTCGCGGAGGATATGGTGCGTCGCACCGGTGTCTCGAAAGACTCTGCATCGGAGTAATAGTCCCGGTAGAGGCGGCCTTGTGCCATTGCCGCGGGCCAAAGACCGTTGCGGTGAGTAAGGTCAACTGGTAACTACAACGCAGCAGGGACGGATTCAAGTCCGCTGAGAGTGTTCCGAGCAACTGCGATGCTGTTCAAGAGGGAATCGCCAGCATTGTTATCCTCCAATAAAGCCTGTCAACCCCATGACGATCATGGGGTCCGACCTTGAGGCGTGTGGTGGAGATTCGAGTTGCGGGCGCGACGGTCGTTGATCCCGATATGGCAAGAACAATATACCCGTGGACAGGGGTGGCTTGCATACGTGATCTAGATGCAAGCTTGGCGAGCAGATCACCAGATGTAACCAGGTTGCAGCGTCAATTCCCTCAATATCCTGGCAATCGGAGAGATTACAGTGTTGGTAGACGCAGTGGCCAAACGTTGGCGGTTTGGAAGACATGGAAGTTCTAGAACTAGACCGGACGGGGGTGGAGGAACTCATCGGCACCTTTAGCTCCCTGTCGGCCTGTATGAGATAAGGCAGAATTTGATCTGATCGCAATGATCGCCGTTACCCCGACGTAAACTCTGCGATCTGATTGGTACGGAGGATTTTGATCTCGTTCCGGCGTCGTCTGGTCTAAGGTTAGCTGTTTCCGCGCTTGGTATTACTCCTCTACTCCTCACCACCCCAGCGTCAGCTCTGAGCGTCTGCGTCACCATTGGCGTCTCCCCTGGCGTCGTCTGCTTCCTCGCTAACTTATTACGGGCTTTACTGTCCTTATTTCTACAAGGGCAAGAACAGAGGAGCAGAAGGAGATAGGCAAGAGCGGCAGATGACGAACGTCGAATGCCGAGGCGGTCGAGCTGCACGGGAGGACTATGCCAAAGTAGCAAAGGTCAGGGCGCAACACGGGGCCGCGGAGGAGCGGATAGGTGATGGAGAGGCTATGCTATAATAAGACATATCACTGGTCGTGTCGATTTACTTTGAGTACTCTAGTAAACTTCTCGAGGTGGAAGACCTTGGCTTTGCCGAAAGGAGGAGCGACATCACTCTTAAAGAGCGCGTCTTTGCAGCAATCCAGGGCTCTATACTTACCTTAACAACTGCGATATTTAAAGGCGCCGATCGGACAGCAGCGCTTTATATTAACCGCATAAGGCGAGTGTGGCAGGCTTTGGGGAGGTGTAGAGGTATAGGTTATATTCACACAACTTTCTTAACGCGCTTTTTTAAGCGGTCTTTCCTTATTACGCGCCGTAGTCGTTTTAATGATTAAACGCGCGCCGTGGTTTTCTCGAGGTATTACGCCTTATAGATAATTATTAGACTAGGTAGAAAACAGTGTTTTATGTTGATTTTACCTCACCTTATATCTAAGATCTAACACTGCTCGGGAAATCCCGCTTCAGCCATATATCTGGTGGATGGGGTTAGAGCGGAGGGCTGAGCAGAAAAGAAGTGATCGATCGACCATCTAGCCGGCGGCTCCTATATACCATCTAGCAACTAGATATATCCTAGATGTGTGCTCCTTGCTGGAGTACCACCTGCATGAGTGGAACGAGAATGGTACCGAGTTGATGGCGGGACACCGGATTGGAGTTGGTATTCAAGGCAGGAGCCTGACGGGAAATGCATGTCTTGGATGGTGTAGCTAGATCCGATATCGACGGGAGAAGAAGAGAAAGTCAGACATCGCCACAACGGCTGACCCATATTCGTGAAGGCAGAGAGGTACATGGAAGATGTGGGCACCAAGTTCAGTGAGCGGTACTGGGTGCGATGATCTAGGCATATCCTCCCGCCCAGGGGCGCCCGTCTCACTTCCCCAACGTGACTCGCAAACGAGTGATGTAGATAGGCGCAAGGCAAACAGTGCCACTGAAGAGCAGACCACAATGTCCCGTTGGCTAGTTCGAGCATAACATGCAATGACGACCACACGTGTACGTAGAGAACAGATGGTTGTCTTATTTCATCGATTCTGTAGAGAAGCGTTGGTCCGCTCAACTCCAGACATGCACCCATCCCAGCCTCTGCCAATGTCTCCATGATCTAATCAGCCAATATAGTACGGGGTATTATACAATCGATGGGGGAGGGGATATCAGCTCGAAATAAAAAAGATAACATATTCATATAAACCGTCGGCTCATCCGCCGGGAACCCGTATCCCCCAATGCGCCGCGACTGACTGCTCCGGAACCCGTCTAGTCAGCGCCCAAACCCGCTGGCCCTTCATACGCTCCTCTACCGGCGTTAGTATTCTCTTCTTGGCCCTGTTGGCCCATCACCCGTGGTGCCCACGCCCATATTCGTGCCAAGCGCCTCCCAGTTCACATCTACACCATCAGACGTAGCAAATTCAAACGGGGCGCCCGCCCCGTGGCCGCCCGTGGCCGTCCCATTGTCGGTGAACTGCGCGTACACGCCCATGCTGGCGGGGTCCCAGGAGCCCATCGCGTCCTTGACCGCCGTCTCGGTCTGCGACTGGCCGTGGCCGGCCGTCGTGAACGTTGACGGACCCATGTTCCCGAGGAGGCTCGGGTTGATGGTGACGCCTGGGCGGTCACTATTGTTGCTGATGTTGCCCCGGGGCAGATTGCTCGATTTCGCATTGGTATTTCTGTAAATGGTGTTGTTGGCGGCGTTGTTGGCCGGCGCGGGAGATCCAGTACGATGAGGCAGGTTTACGTGCTGCTGGGTCAGTATCCCGGGAACACTGAAGCCGGTGACAAAAGGTTGCGGTGGAGCTCCCGCGCTGGCGTGGTCCTGGGGTGATGAATGGGACGAAGGCGTGCTCCCTGAGAGGGTATCCGCAATGCCGGTTGCGTTGCAGAACTGCTCAGAGCTCTCAGAGCCGCCGTCCAGCGTCGATGGGGCGGTGCGCTTCCGCTTGTTCGCGTTGGCATCCGAGGAGTTGCCGTTGCTCTCCCGAGGTGAATCTTCGTAGATTTGCCTAGGCCATCCAGAGTGGAGGTTGGTGTAGTTTGCTGGAATCATACGTCCAACCGGCTTTCCGAGGGGCAATCGGCCTGGCAACGGAGGCTGTACTTTCGAGTGGCGTGAGATCTTGGAACGTGCGAGTAAGGGGATGTTCTGGGAAAGCTGGCCGCAGAAACCTTCGCCAAGGCTGTCGATCCGAGGGATCTTGACGATGCTTTGCAGCCCATTTTGCTCGATGTCCAGTATCACTTGACGCAGGAACACGCGTGTAATCAGGTGATCTCGTCCAATGGCCTCCATCGCAGAGATGATGAAGTCGAGGTTGTCGATGTTGGTTGGGGCTTGCGCCTCCTTGCTGAGGTAGACGTAGACCGAGGCAGCACAATACAGCGATAAGGCCGCTAAAGGACTTTTCTGCTGTGCGTTAGGAGTTGGCGATATGGAGATGGGCAACTCTAACTTACTGGGTTCGTGGCCACGTGACTGGTGAGCTTGATGATGTTGACGATCTCTTGGGCTGCGGTGGTCAACCGATTCTGGCTGGCTTTCTTAGCACTATCTGGTAGCTTATGAATGTCGATCTTCTCAATGGCTGCATGGTGTAGGCATATGATGGATGCATGAAGATTCAGGTTCGTATGAACAGCCGTCGGATCACGATAGTTCTCAGGCAAGCGAAAAGGCTCCGGGAGGAACATGAAGACACTGGAGATGGTGTTGTCGATATCGCGGTGTCTTTGCCAGAACTCGCCGTATTCGTAGTTATCGGGTTCGTCATTGGGCTGAGGTCGATGGACATGTTTGAGGATTTGATTGAACCTTCAGTAGACATCAGCAAAGGACGCACAGTTCTGCAGGCGGACCAAGAACTGACAGGTGGCAGATCACGACGTTTCCAGCAAACGACGAGTATGGCCGCCCTTTCAGGGCCTCGTGAAGACTATATGACTCCCTTTCCTCGCCTTTGTGAAATGCGGACTCATTCTAGAAAGTCTGAGGTCAGTAAACGCTCATTGCTGAGTACCTATATAAGCCGTCACGAGTAGGAATGCCTCCGAAAGAGGGCAATGGGAACGCCGCTACAGGACGCCGAATACAGTCATCGGGGCATGGAGAATCAGCCGTTAACTTACAGCAGGCAGATGAGTAGTGACCTGCTAAGTATTAGCGATAGACTCATATTACACCTGTCCGCGGCACATTACCTCTTTGTGGTCTATGAGATGTGGCCACCCAGTCGAGATGGAGCAATGGCTATCGATGCAGAAGATTCCCCAGAACGTGCGCCGCCGCTCCTCGAGTTCGGCCCAGTCCTTCGGTGGTAGGAGAGTAGGGCTCATCTCGTCGGGAGGTCCGTCGAGCCGATGGAGCCCCATCATCTCAACCAGTCTGACTGCACGAGCGCAGCTCATTGCCGCCCGCGTGAACATCATCCCTTTGGCTTCATTGACTGCTATTATGCACCATGCTTGGGCATGACGGACCGTGATGAAGTGTTCGCCATAGCCCTTGGACAGTTAATAAGGGGCTGACCTGAGATGACGCTATCCAGGGTAAAACATGGGCAATACATACTTTCATCTCATCCGATTCAGCATACTGCCGTGCACGACGATAGAAGACGTCATGGTAGCCATGGTATTTCTGGTGCCCATGACAAGCAAGAGCCCATATGGCGTACTGAAGGCACATCGGGGGCTTCATGTGTGGGGGCGAGTAGAAAGCCTGCATATATCGAGCGGGATGGACAGCAGGCATAAAGTGTTGTTGGCGCTCGAAATATATGCGGTTGCTATCACCGTGAGTGACGACACTACAAGCGTTGAGATACGCAGACGACTTACAGTTCTTCCATGATCTCAAAAGGGGGCAGAGTTTCGAAGATGCCGCCAAGATCCATCAGCTCGCCATTGAAAGCGCTGTTGCTGGCCTCCTGCTCAACTGAGGGCCCTGACAAAAAGGGTGTCGAGTCCTCCTGGTTATAGGGGTACGTGATGTTCGGGTCAAAGGACACGTCTGCTTCTGTAAAGTCCATTCCCTGGAGGAAGACTTCCTCGGTCATGGGCACTTCGATGCTGTCGAAGTGGATGGGCTCATCAACATCCTCTACAGTCGCTTGCTTATCTCCTGTGGGCCTGCTGTCGCCTGCTTCCTTGAGAAGGACCTCGACTTGCGCTGCCCGGGGTTAGCTGCGGTCTCTCGTGGCGATATATCGACCAGCTCCTGAATTACCTAAGCGTGCCTCGAGTTCTCTCACATTCCTTCGCTTGAAGGCCGGCTTCCGTCGCGATTCTGGATAGACACAGTCCCCATTCACTTTGGCACATCTGGCGCAGATGGGCTTGACTCTGTCGCACTTGAGCTTCCGGTTCCTGCAGGCGACACATGACTGCATTGAAAGAAGTTAGATAGATATTCAAGGTTCGGATGAGGAGCGTGACAGATTTTACCAGGGTCTCTCCGGTCTGACCAGCAGATTCATCCACAGTGGCCTCGTCTTCTGGCATGATATCAACGCGGGGGAACTAGAGTATGTTCAAATGGTTGCATATAGTCGGATGCCTTCTAGATTGTATCACGGGTTCAGCCTTACGGCTCCGGACAGGTCTCAGGCTCTCAGCATCTAGTTTGACAACCAGGCGACCAGTCCGGCAGGCATCCACTGTGCCGGGCTCTGGCGTAGAGCCGAGTCATAAGCTAGATCGGTGAAGCGTTGCTCCGACCACCGATATGCCCCCTGTCGGAGTTCAGCTGGGGAAGTCAATGACATAATTGACTTTTCATAAGGTAATGCTTCATAATTCCTCGATTTGTTCCGAAGCATCGCTAGACCCAACTCCACCACACAACTATAATCAGCCGTGATCTTGACATCGTCTGACGGATTCAAGACCCCCCTCTTGGGGACTCTCGACCAAGCGTCCGTGGTCTGACAGACTTTGGTTCCGCTAATAATAAAAGAAGCCGGGCAAGCCCAAGGAACCGGAACAAGTGACAGTACCAGCAAGCCGTTCAACGGGGAAAGGGGGAAGGGAGGCTGCCCTGTTAACACCTGCAAAGACACCTCAGGAAGACTCTTGACATGAAGAATGGATAAATAGGCAACTACCTAGAGCAACAAGGGTCTCTCACGTCCGCTTCAACCTTGAAAAGCCGACAAGGCATCCTCTCTATCGTATCCTTGCTGGATGCATGTGGTACAGGCGTGACTGCAGAGGTCTGCGACGAGTTG
This sequence comes from Anthostomella pinea, assembly GCA_963556695.1. Taxonomy (NCBI): domain Eukaryota; kingdom Fungi; phylum Ascomycota; class Sordariomycetes; order Xylariales; family Xylariaceae; genus Anthostomella; species Anthostomella pinea. The sequence continues at coordinate 1,129,737 of CAUWAG010000008.1, read as the reverse complement.
CATACGTACCGTAGCATTGGACATAATAAGAAGCCCGGTCGGTGGATTGCTGACGACTGCTTACTCACCTCATCCGGGCAAGGGACCCTAGCGAGAGCGACTTGCCCGGAGATATAAGTTTCACTAGTAGATGCCGGCCGTGGCAGGTGCAGATCCGCCTACTTTTACTATTTAGACCCATATCGGCGACCGATAGGAACTTCGTCCGGGCACTTGTTCATCGCTTGGCTTTTATCATAGTAGCAGAGTCTACCTACTAGTCGACAGACCGGCCGGTAGTGGTTCACTGGTATGTGGCTTAACGGTACAGGTGCAATAGTATACCATACTATATCATACTATAGACAGGGCCACGGCCTGACTTGTTAGAAACGGTCTGGTCTGCTTCACCATGGGGTACTGAGCAGAAACCGCGAGTGGCGTTGAGTTTCCCGTTGGGGCTTAGGAGGTACGGTAGGTGTCTAACTCGCAAATCGCATGTAGATGTCGGTTCTGATCTGGCACCACGAGCTGGCGCTTCTCTTTGCTGCCCGACTTCCCAAGTGTGCTGGTATGTGCTGGTATGATACTGACATTAGCAGCAGCGGACCCCTCGCCCCTCTGCAGGAACATAGGTACAGAGAGGCTCCTCGATGCAACGTTTGCGCATCGCAGGGAAGTTCATTGGTGACCCTGACCCTGTATAGGCTCGAATGGCACCTGCCATAAGGTACACATCGCGTAGAGTATGTATTCATGTGGCGTGATATTGTGAGTACCTACTAGGTATTGTGAGGAGAACAAGCGAGCAATGCGGCGACACATCATACTGCGTACAATCAGCAGGGAACATTCCGTCTTTGATAGCTTATTACCTACCTAGTATGATAGGACCTCGTTCATCATGTTGACCACGGTACCGTATATGTAAGTAGGTAGTATGAACCTGACAGGGCTTCTTAAGGTGGCCCCTGTAAGTTGTCACAGCCCCCCTCAACTGTCAAACGCACTGCTGCAACCAGTCAACGTCACCGTTCCGACAAGCCATTACCCCGTTGGGTATTTGTTGCGGGGGAATGCAACCTTCCGGGGGTCCCTCTACTACGGTTCCCGCACTGTCACAACTTACAAGTCGCTTCCCCCCCTCCAGGCGGAGACAATTACTCGGTAATAATTCCTACCTCTCCGTGCATGATACAGGGAGCCTCATAAAACACCCCTGAAGGAACAAGAACGAAAAGCTACTTACCTCAGCAGAGCATTCCCCGAGAAAGGGGTTCGATCCCACTGCTCACTGCTCAGGGCATCTGCGACGAGGAGACGCCTTAGGGAGCCTTTCCCGCAGGATGGCCTCCGGTATGTCGAACCGAAACGGTATTGGCAGGGAGCCCACGTAACGTAGGGCATATCAGTAAAGGACTCAAACCAATCTTGGTCCTGAACCCTGATGAGTGATGAGTGCTGACTGACCGCACCTTGCCTGTCCAGAGAAACTCTGATCAGTCCTCCCGACAAATCCAAAATAGGAAACAGTCTCGTGGTCAAGGTGTCGGCTCTAGAATAAGCCCTGAGGTGCGACGACTTCAGCGACCCATGTAGCTGTCGTCGTCTCATGAGTTTGGGTTTCGTGGGAACGGGCTTGTCGTTCGGCGTTCGTCAGTGCGGCTCAACTGAGACGGTCCCATCTCAACAGAGTTCTTTACCTGCTTGCCGGACTCCAGTGGTCTCAGACACCACGAGTGCGCAGACCGGGACCAGTTTCCTGTATCAAGACATCACGAAACGGTGACAAGTCACAATATCGTCTGTGGCCGGAACATGCCATCTGAAAACAGGCACGAGATATTTGACTCGCGCTATTGTCCGAGAACCACCACCTAACAAGCTTACGTAGATAGTACTAGGTATGTCATGGACACACGGTCTTCGTGGCACGGACCGTCAGTGTGGTGAAGAAGTAAGCTGCCACCTCCTACACCCAGAAGACAGAAACACAGACGCCAACTTGCCGGTAGCCTGGCAGAAGGTTGAAAGGCGGCGTGCGCACGGCGATGGTTACAAGATACAGCCTACCTTGACACGGCCTTGAGAGGTAATAGGGGTAGGAGTAGTAAGTAGTCTTGGCCGTCAACGCATGCCGTCCGATCCCGCCGTAGCCATTCCAACGTTCAGATCTGACTGACGCGGAATGCGGGATGCTCCGCTCGAGGACTGCGCTGACAGTAGCCTGTCGGTCCGTCCACACCACACACACGCATCTATGCATCCGCACCGGCGGTTTTGTGTGTTCGAGAGGCGTCCGGCCAGAACCTCTGGCACGGCCGGGGCAGGAGAACGCGGATAGTGGTATGCGTGTGTGTATTTATGACCCTTCGTTCAGAGTTTCGCCATCCACGACGCCCGCCCCCGTCTGAGCGTTCGTTGGCATGCATTTGCGTAGGTAGCTCGAGAGGCACCTCCTCATTCGTGAGCAGCGGCTCATGGCTCCCGATCTTGATGAATCAGGTACGAGGCCAGAGAGACGCAGTGTGACAACAACAACAACGATCCCTCCTCTTCCTCGTCTTCCTCCTCCTCCTTCTACTCATACAGGTCCGATGGCCGAGTCGCTGGAACTTGGGATCACTGGTAGACAGATAGATAGATAGATGGATAGCTGGATGGTTGGATAGATACAGATTCACATGACACACGGATAGATTGCATCTGCATTTACTCTGCATGATGCATAGGCACAACCCGCAGTAGCGGTCAGCCCAGGAGTGTTTTTCTTTTTCTTTTTTCTACCACCTATCCTTCACCCGTTTCTCCTCGCCTCACTTCACCTGCCCAGTGCCCGGTCCCGAGATCCCCCCAGATCCGTCCAGATCGCTGCCGTCATCCGATCGATTCCCAGATGGTGGCTGCCTGCCGCCGAGTGGAGGGCGGGCGTCAGTGCGTGAGTGCATGCATGCGTGCAGGCGTGCAGGCGTGCGTGCATCCCGCCTTCTCCTCCTCCTGATGAAACCCATGTTATGTTGTGATGTGCTTGCTGTGTTGTCTGTGTTGTCCTATGGCGGTGCCGTGCAAGGCGGCCAGATCCAGCGGCCGGCGGAAAAGTCATCATCACCACGCCAACATCCCAACCTCAACCCATCGTCGTCGTGCCCTCCCCCGATCGTCGGTACCCAAGCAGCAGATTCGCTCTTCTCCGCCGCCGTCTTCCGGGCGATGGGTCGATGGATCTGCACGTTTAATCTATCGATCGGAAGCTCATGGTAGTAATGCGTTATGTTATTCGTATGCAAGCAATCTATCATGTATGCCGTGCGCGATAGGCATGATGGGATGGACGTGGTCAGAAGAAAGCATGGCGATGCGATGCGGCAGCCGCCGCCTAACAGGCACACAGGATCGCCAAGCGCCATCGTGTATCTGTCGTGCCCTTCGGAAACGACCCCGGGCCCCCTGCTGTGGTAAGGGGGTTAGGGGGCACGAGCAGATGGAGGGAGGTGTGGGTGTGTGTGTTCGCCTCAGGGAAGTTGGCAACGATCCGAGTCGTTGCTCATGCTTCATGCTGCCCATGCATCCGTTCTAGCATGTGCCAATCACAATATCAGACGTGCCTCACAATATCAGACGTGCCGGCGACCAGGTTATTGGTCTTGATATTGATGTTGCACTTCATTTCCCTGACGGTGATGCCGCATCTTGCAGTCACGACTACTCTATATATGTACAACGATGCTCTGTCGTGTATCGTTCTCGCTCTAATGATATTCCTCCGCTGCTGGTGCCGTGGGTGCTACTGTACAACCCTAAATCACACCGTGCCTTGATCCATCATGCTCTCTTCTCCGAGAGAGGCTGTCCCAGAGAGCTGTCTCGTCACGTCGAGTAACAGCAGTTCGCCCCGTGAGAATTGTGATGATTCTCCTTCCCCCTGATGATTTTACCAGACCCATCCATAATGATGCTGTCAAACATGATCTCGTATGCCAACGCCGCTTAGCCCTTCGTGGGAATGGAAAGTCGCTCTCGATAACCCGGCAAGAATACAGGTGTCGAATAGTAATGCCGTAATGCCCGAAAATAATACACACGCTAGTAACTTTTTCTCATATGCTGCCGCGCTTCATGTTCGTGGCTCTGCATCGTTTCGTGGCCTCCAGGCCGATATCATCGTAGTTGGCTCCCTCGCCATCGCTGAGGTGTCTGCCCTCGTGATCGTACTCGAGCCGTTCAGTCGAAGTGATGATCTTGCCATCTCCTCCTCGGCCAGTCATGGCGTCAGACTCGGCACGGGCGTTGCTGATCATTGTCGGCAGTTGCCGCCGTCTGGCGTTGATGAACCAGTTGGATATTTGGTCTAATAACAGCAGACTTGTCAGCCACGAAGATCACACACGTCCAAACTCTACGCGGTGCGCACAGACACCTGAGACCGGAGCAGATGGCACGTTCGGCCCAAGCTCCCAGACTTCCAGGTGTCAGTCGGCGCTTGTGTGGGTTCACTTACTCATTTGCAGACCAGTTTGCCTCATGAGGTCCTGCTTCTCGTCCTCGGTAGGGTATGGGTGGGTGAGGTGGCCAACGAACCACGCACGAAGCTTGTCTGTAGTCTCCTTGGGAAGGTTGCCCCGGCGCTTCCGTTGCTTGCTATCGCCATTGATCCCCATGCCATACTCGCCAATGCGCATGAACGTCTCGTGGAAGTGCTGACCGTATGCCCCCGGCGAAAATGGCGTCCGGTCAAACGGATGGACCGAACCGACGGACAGTGACTGGACCCGGCTGGGGTGATGGAAGCCGTACCCATAGTTCGCTTGTTGATACCCAGGTACGGCCGCTTCCATTCCTTGGCCATTGCTAGGCACCAGACTAGGTCTCCTCGTCGACTCTTGGACATAGTCGTCACCCGAGTGGCTTCGAATCCGGTGCATCTCGGGAGCACCTCGCTCCAAGTTTAACAGTGGTAGGCTCGGCAAGGTGGGGCGAGCTTCGGCTCGTTCATGGACTTCGACTCTGGCTGGCGACCTCATAGACGGAAGAGCGCCGTTTCCGACATAAGGGCTTGTCGTGCTCGATTTTCCCCATCCTTCCGGAGTTGGCCGCGTTGCAGAGGGCGGAGATTGTTGCCTGGACGCAACTCCTTGGGAACTGTTGTAAAACCTCGGGACCTGATTCGCTCTCTCGGCTTCTCTCTCGTCGTCGAAAGACAAACGCCGTCGCTTGGAATGTGTCGGGGAATGGACATATTCCGGTGGTGTCATCGTCCCCGTGAACGGCCCACTAACTGGGGACGTTGCGGCCAGTGGTGTTCCGACTGCGCCGTCCTGTTGAACTTGCAGCTGTAGTTCGGGGAAAGTCTACGGTTCGTTAGCAAAGCTCCTCGGCTGGTGATGAACTGACGTACTTGTCGGATCGATGGAAGAGCCACCCTTTCGTGATCGTTGCGTGACCGTGATGAAGTCTCGGGGCGGGTATCGAGCCACGCAAATTCGCGATGGAAGCCAGGGTGGTGGTAGTGGTGGTGGGAAGGCATGGTGAGAGTAGACATCTTGTTGATATCCCGATTCCGTCGATCTGCAATGGTTCTTATTGCAAGTCGTGTAGAACTATATTCCATAACATAACAAGCAGCAGTTACCGATGTGTTCCGCTCAACGGTTGCGCCTGTGGCGATGTCAGCTGCGAATCCCGGAGACATGGTGTCATTGAATGCAGATTGCCTCGATAAAGAAGTGCGTACCTTGGCTTGATCTTGATCAAGGAAAAGAGCAATGAAAGACCAATCGGTTGTTACATCGAGTAGCCAAAGCGATGGTGTTGACTGGTTCCGGAAGACCAACGAAAGTGTATGTTGGTCCCCTAGGGTATCCCTGCCTGGGCAGGTCTGGTCCGAGGACGGCAATTATGTATTGTATGTACCGTAGACCGGAGGATCTTGTGTATTTCTAGAAGGCAAAGAAGGCAAAGGAGTCGAAGACTGGTTCTATCGAAGCCTAGTCGGCTGGGTCAAGTAACAGCCACTCTTTGCTAGTGATTCTGACCCCTCGAGGGACTTGATGTAGATAAGATGAAGCGAACCCGCGGTATGACCAGAGCTGGATGGAGAGATGAGGTGACAGGAGCCTTTGTAGTATCATATGAGTTGTGACCTCCAGATAGCTTCAACGGTGCTCAAGCGAGCGCACGGATGGCGTACCCCAAATTGGCAACAGGCGGGGGATCGATCAAAAAAAGAAGCAATTCAAGGTCAGGCCCAGGTTCAGGGAAGGTGATAACCTAGAGAACTGTGGCGAGGGGAGCTTCAAGGGAGGAAGCAAAATGACCGGCCAAAAGGAAACCTGGGCGGGGTCTAGTGATGGTGAAGAGAATGGAAAAGGCACATTCATAAGGGGTCTAGAATGCATTTCCAATGTTGAAGTTAGGATTGCCGTTCAGGGTGTGGAGAGACGGTGTTGATGGGCCTTTGGCTAAACCATAAAGAGCCCAGGCATGAGAACGAAGCATGAGCAAGGATGACATACATGTAGACGCCAGGACAACGTTCAGGGTACGATGAAGAAATACCACCCGACTTGTCGTGTGCCCACCTCCCCACACACGAGACTGACTGGTGCTTGCTTGTGGCGTCGCCCTGTGCGGGCAAGGACTGATGGTCCTTGGGTGGTACTATACCGGGACACGGAGCATGCCATGGTCAGGGGTCTGACAAGAAGACAAGCTTGGCTCTCGATAGCGACGGCGGTGGAGTGTGCTGCGTACATCATCGACGCATACCTCCCTGCAGCAGCAGACAGGTCACAGCGGCAGAGCGGTCGTAGTAACACAACCAGGTAGGCAAGTGTTGAACGGTGGTATCTGCAGGCAGGGGTTCAAGACCCCGGACCGCGACGGTTGCTGCTTTGGTGCCAGATGAAATTGCCCGATGGAAGGAAGATGGTAGTGGTACCGGGGTCGACCTTGAACACCAAGGTGTCATTGCATATGGTGCGTGCATTCCAAGGCCCGATCGAAGTCTTTTGCCTCCGGATTTCTGAACAAGGGCCCAGTGAGCCCCTGTTCATATTAGACCATAGGAGCCGTCAGGTACCTGTTCCACCTGCCGCTTGGGCTGGACTGCCGTCCCTGAGCCGCGGAGAATGCAGATATGCATACTTGTGAAGCGGGCCGTACAAGACACAAGTTCACAACCTGCAACTGCAAGCCGATAATTAGGTGATTGAGAGGCAGGACTGCTTGCTTGTCTGTCCCATTGCCATGTCACGTATGTATTAGTTGAGGCGCGGGCGTGGCGCACGGCCAGCCAGCCAGCCAGCTGTGTAGTAAGACGAGGCCGTCGCACGCAGGATGCCCTTACGAGACCAACCGTGTCGATGGCTCGTCCCACTGCAGCGGTGGTAGCAAGATCGGGAGGGCATTGGGCCAGTGGCAGGACTTGTCATACCCGGTGGCCCAGGCAATGTCCCAACTGCAGGCTGCCGGCCCAGAAGAAGGTTTCCGTGCATCTGCACTTAGGCACTGGGCATGGCAGGCATGGGGCATGGCGGGCAGCCAAATGATATGACGCAGCCGCGCCCGAGGAGACGGCACCGTCGAAAGGTTGTCTTTATTCGGAACAAACGGTGTGGCCGTTAGCTGTTCGTGTTCGGACGGGGAGGACGAACTGTCAAGTTTGTGCCCCTACTAGTCGAACCAAGCACCATGGCTACGTACCTAGTAGATCTCGAGAGTCGAGGCCCCCACAAGGCGAGGAAGATGGAAGATGTGTGCGTTGCACTTCTGCACAGGTGGCAGCAGCGCTTGACGCTTGACGCTTAACTGGCAGACTGGGCTATTTGTCAAGGTGATGCAATGCGTGCAGGCTGGGATGCCGAGGCCGAGGAGAAAAGGTTGTGGTCGAGCGGTCGAGCGGTCGAGCCACGCCGCCACGTCTACCTACCCTACCTAGGTAAGGCAGGTACACAGCACTGGAGCCAGCCTGCACAGCCCGTGAACAGGCAAGGTCATTAGATAATAATATCCTATGTCAGCGCTTAGAGGCGGCTGTGGCAGTGGCTTAGCGATCCGGCTCCAATTGCGGTCCTTATGAGTTTCGCTCCTTCCAACATGATACCTTCCTGATCTTCTTCTTCCTCCTGCGTTCAATATTGTTGAGGATGGCAGCCAGCCTCCAAGTACGGCATGCATAGCGGATCGAAGTGCTCCGGCATGGCTAAACACTGAAGCCGGCAGCACATCGACTTATTATTATTATGATTAGACCTTGGCTCGCTTGGAACCTTGAATCGTCAGATTGTCAGATTGAGTCCCTGTGCGAATACCTATGGCCCATGGGTGCCTGGCTCTCTGATATCGATGATGATAACCAGAGCACAGACACTAGAAACCCTGGTCCCCATTTCGGCATTGAGCCTCATGTAAGTCAAGTCGTGTCACAGTTCAGCCGTTCTGGTAGACGTCCTCTTATGGTGGTGATACGCGTCGACTCGCGTGGTATAGAAGCTGACGGCAGTTGCCTTTGGGCCATTCGGCGAAACTACTGAGACCATGTAAGAACGCTCTAGCTCGTCACGCTCGTCTCCGCTGCGGTCGAAGTGGATGCTTGAGCCTTGATGATCATCAACCAGGGCGGCTCGGCTGTCAAATCTCGTCGAGGTGGCATGTTTTGGGCAAACCCCCCGACTGCCGCTGTATTGGACTGTTTTGATTTCTTGACGCCTCCACTAGCGACTCTGGCGTCCTGGGCGGCCGGGCGGGGCCCGCACGGGGCATACGACGCCGCTCGTTGTTGTCGGATTGAATTTTATTATTATTCACGGACGGCAGGAAGCACTACGCATAGGCACTACGATGCTCTTGACAGTTGCGGAGAGACGATGCGCGTTTGGGGTCGGGGGTTGATGGGACGAAGGTGTTCCCGTCCGACAGCCGGCCGAATCGGAGCCGAATCGGAGCCGATTTGTGTCTCTCCCCCAGCCCCGCCTGTCAACGTCAAAGGCCAGCTCTCGAATGCGATTGGTCTGTATATCAGCCCCATTGCCTCTCCTCAAGCTGCCGCTGCGCCTCAACACCATCGACCCTGCAGGCAGAGGACAATGAAAACCATACATAGCCTTCAATCGAGATGCTTCAGTACATAATATCCTTAGATCACCAACGTTAGTACTTATTAAATAAAGCAAGCAATTCTCTACAATCACATGTGCGTGTTGATATTTACTTAATTTTCTTTTATTTAATTGTGAAGCGTTGAAAACTGAAGGTAGTAAAATCCCTACCAACAACGTGTGCTGGTGTTGGTGGTGGGGCTGGTGGCTATGTATGGTTTTCATTGTCCTCTGCCTGCCCTGCCACCGTCCTGTCACGAATCGTTCCAAGTAGGACGGAGTGGTTTGGTGAGCGAAGCCTTGCTGATTCTCGACAATCTGACGTCTGACGTTTGACGTGACTGCCAGCGCCTGCGGACACTGATGCGGACGCCTCCCGAGTCAAGCTCAGCAACAACGCAGTTTGGAAAGGAATCTGATGGTGGTGTCAGCCTGTCACGATCGACAACATGAAGCGGTTAGATTCACTGCACGGCAGGTATGATGTGCGTCGTGCATGCACGTTCGTCTTGTCTAATTATTAGTAATGGGCATGCACGACTTATATGATATAATTCCGGACGAAGGGCGGTTGTGTCCAGCGGCCAGCAGCCCATCGGTTTTTGGCTAGAAGCCTAGAACAGTCGCCGACTTATCGGGATCCGTCAAGATGGCAGATGGGCAGATGGGCAGATGGGCTGACGAGCGGTTCCAGACGGCGCCCCCGAGCGGTCCAAGTGGTGGAAGTCGGTGCCCACTTGACAGCGCCGTGACTCCCGTGCGGTTGCCACCTTTCAGCCATCTGTGGAGAGACTGGCGCTTTTACTAACTACAACGGTTGAGATCCGGCTTTCCAACTGCCGTGTATCTGACGGACTGCGAGATGGCACCACCTGGGATGTGGCTGGTACCATCCGGGGTCTTTGCCACATCTCCACACAGAAATACCAATCAAGCTGCAGTACATTTATTCCAGGCAGCTTTTTGCCTGTGCCGCAAGTACCAGCCCTTCTCAGAAATGCAGTAAATTAGGTGGTGAATACCCTTGTAATTGTTAGCCGGGGGAGGTTGTAGGGCAATTATGGCTGCAAGGAGTGGTAGCTACCAGCCACATCCAGTGGTGCCATCTCGCAGTCCGTCAGATAAGTGCACGAGGAGGATCAGTAATCTCTAAATATGCCTGTACATACTATGTATAACAGGCACTGGCGTGTCGATCATTTCAACTTGGCGCTGCGGACCGGTACCGCACGTGCATAGGGCAACGGGCTAGTCAGCTAGCCAGACATGAGGCAGTGATGGGTTGATGCTAGCCTCTAGGTACTGTTAGTATGTATCGTAGACGGCTGTTCCGTGACATAAGCATCTCACATTTGGTTGCATGCATAATAATGAATGCTTATTTCCGCTCGGTTCATGAGGCAGATCTGAAGACTATTGTCCAGTTGGCAGTTGTGAAGAGCCGCAGATCTCTAACCCGGAGAAGCCTCGCTCTGTCACCTGTCACATATCCGCCTCTACCCCCGGTCCCAAGATTTAGATGGTGGCTGATCCCATCCCTTGCGCCGCGCCGGCGCCTGCTAAAACAATCAAGACCGGCCAGAAAGCCAGCGGACGCCAGCGGACGCTGCAGAAGCGCAGATGGTCAATCCCGCTTCGTGTTGATCCGGCTCTAAGTTGCAAAGTCCGGTTCCTGGGTAATAGTAGTATCATCACGGATGATCATCTCGATCGCTGTCACTACAGTACCTAGGTAGAAGATGCATGTTTTAGTCAGTTCAACGTCCTCTAGCTTTGGTTTCTCACACTCCCGTCGACTCCGATGTGTCGGAAGAGACATAGAAATCAGGCCACCATGTGGCGGCAAGGTATCTGTCGTGCTCTGTTGCTTTTTCCACTGTGAGGCTGTGCTGTTCGTCACGCCCAGAGTGAGATGTGGCTGCGATAGACCACTTGTCATGTGTCTCGGGTACGGTACACCTGCAACCATTAAATAGTACTGTCTACCAGCTGGCATCCAGCTGCCTGTATGGTTTGACAAAGCACTCTGATTATGCCACTCGTGCCAGTCTCAAAGCTTGACGACCCATCGACTCTCAACAACCTGCACGGGTTTCCCATGTTTATCACCTGTACATGCACGAAGCATGCCGTGCACATGTAGGCAGATCTCAAACAGAAGATCAGCAATGCACGCAGCAAAAGATCCCGTCTCCTGTTTGAGTGTCTTACATATTTCATCGGTGAGCATCTTCAACCCTCCAATCTTCAAGCATACCCCAGGTCAACAGCCTGCCACAACGGCCTCCTGCATCTGGAGTACGGTCACGTCCTTTGCCCGCATGCCGCCATCCACCAATCGAGGGCCAATCGCAGCCCTAATGATGACCGCCTGACAGGCACGCCTTGCTATGGATGCAACCAAGACTACTTGCCGCCTTCTCTTGCCTGTTCCACTGTGACAGGAGAGAGATGACGGGGCGTGGCTGACACAACGGCACGACCGCCGTCAATTTCGGGACCGTGCTGTCAGCGAACCCTTGGTCCTGGTCCATGGTCCGGTTCATGGTTGGACTGGTCCATGCATGGCCTATCCATGGCTTGATCTCTTTAGATTCCCCTGTCAAAACAACTTCCGACCCGCTGCCATCGGACGGCCCACAACCCACTCACCCCACATGGAACCGTCGTTCGCGACAATTCCTTGAAGAGGAAAAGATGTGCTGGAGTCCGAGAGTCCAGACTACAGACTCCAGAGCTGGTGCCATGCACCTGGGCTGGCACGGCTGGTTCCGCAGTCACGGTACTGCATACACCCTTGACGCCAACCCCTGGCGGCTTCTCCTCCCTTGCTTCTCGAACGACATCGCCGTTTCTCAAGGTCTTAATAAAGAGCGTCCGATATGTTATCATCAGCGAGCGATTATAGAGATCTCATCCTGATCCGAAATGCCGCGACGTTTGTGGGCGTTTGCATACTGTTTCGCCCTCTCCATAAAACAAATATCCGAGGCTTCCGGTGCACAGGTGGCTCGGGTTGCCTTTCTGCAGACTCGCTGATCCAGCCCAAGACAGCGCATGTTATCAGATCATAGTAATAACTGGGCTGCCTTGCTCCATCTGCCGCACTTGCCATCCCGGCCGAGTCGACTGGGATGGTCCTGCTTCTGGCTGTCGGCTGTCAGACACTAATGATTAACAGCGCCCAGGCCGCAGTCAGTACAGAAGATTCAGGGGCAGCTAATATCCACGCTGGGGTTTTCCCTTGCGAATTGGTCTGGAGCAACGTCTCGAGTATATTACACCTGTTGACAAGCTCTCTTTCCTTCCATGGTGGTGTCGTACTAGCTACATCGCAGCCTTTGGGAATGGATTATGGAATCGTTACCGATCACGTAGGCATCGATTCATCAAGCTCCACCTAAAGAGGAAGAACTCAAAAAGACGGAAGGTGTGGGAACACAGAGTCAGCCACAGGACGTTGGCATCGCGTCGCCAATCTTGCAGACGGGCCGCGGACATTCTGCAGCTTCCAAGAACAGCAGCTGCCGCTGGTCGAGTGAGGAACCTGGATCTGCTCACATCATCGTGCACTGTTAGTTAATTATTCGGGATGGCCACTGCCCATGTGGTTCCCTGATTAATTGGTCTTCAAGGTGTACTGTAAGCGCTCCGTTGTCCCGGGTTTCGGTTTCGTTGCTTCAAGCACTCCCACCGCCATTCCACGCAGTACAAACGGCCTTGCGCATCTCCTAGCCGGGTTGTTCGTTGCTCGAGAAGCAACCGCCCGGTTATGTGTCTCGTCAGTATCAAGGAGTTGGGAGCATCTTCTACTGGTAGATCGCGCCGTCATACAAGTCATGTAGGCCATCTAGCCTCCCTCTGAAGACCGCCGCCTTAGATGTCGTATCCCGTGCAATGAGGCACCTGCGCTCTTCAAATGGACAATCCACGCCGATCCCGGCCAGCTTAACACGGCAAGAATGACTCAGGCTCTGCCAGAGAGGTACAAGTTGGGCGGCTTTGGTCTGCTTGCATGTACTCTGGTGATACACCTACCGGAGAGGATCTAGATTCGCCAAGGTCTTCCATGCCGACAGTCTTGTATTGACAAGTGAACCCCCCCCCCCCCCCCCCCCCCCCCATGGCAAACACGTCCACGAAATCAGCGCGGCATGCTTCACCTTGGTGTTGCTGCTCACGACTTACCTATGTCAACCTGCTAGATACACTCAGGCTGGCAGGCAGACTAATGGAAGCCATGTCGCTTGACGGCGGCGCTCCTCCTCGGCGACGATCTCAACGAGTCTGGAAGCCCTGGATACTTCCGGCCCATTCGAACCGGACACGGGGCGCGGGCTATGAGACCTGTCACATTTCATTAAACGCTCGTCGAGATCTGAGGCTGTCACATCGGAATAATGCAGCTGCATGTCTTAGGCGTTCGTCACCTGGCCAAGGGGCTTTTACTGCTTTTGGCCGCGTACATGACAGGCAGCACGCAATTGCCTGACTGAACCCCAATGTCGGTCGACCCCCATCTCGGATGCTCCCAGTGTTTCGTCTAATCCTACATGATGGCCCTGTGCCTACAGGCAAACTGCATATCATATCTCCCACCGCCGCAAGATCCCCCCAGAGGAGCAATGCAGGCGAGCAACTCTGATGGTACTGTGCACGCGCGCGAGTTGCCATCCAAGAGGAACGAATTCGGCTGATTTCCGAAGTAGAAGCCGTTTGGCTTGACAGTCAGGTAGTTGACATCGGCGTCGTCGGAAGTCAGCGGCCGGCCCCACTCCCCTTGACTCTTGCGGATGCTCCTGCGAATGCTGCTCTAGACGTCCACTTCGGTCGTTGGGAATTTGAGCCTCGGCCACATTCCGGTCCAGGGAACAGCGAGGAACTACGCGTTCCCCAGCGCCGAATCCATACGGGAGCGGGAAAACGGAAAGGGAAAGACACTGGCACTTGCTGGCCTCGCTGTTTCGGAGCTGGCTCGAGCATGGAGAATTGAATGATGGATATCATCTTCTCCATGATCCAACCCCCTCCTGCCGGCTTGATACTTACACGTACAAGAGGCCATTTCAGGTTCAGAGGCAGGTTACTCGCCCGAGCCGTTTCCAATTCGCAATTCCACTCCGTCGGCATATCGCGTTCCTTCTCAGAAGCTGATATGGCCAGGGTCAGCCAGTCGATGTTACCTTCTGACTAGAAGCAGACAAGACTCAAACTAGAGGTCGTGAAACATATTCTCCGATGGATAACTCCAGGCGTACGGTGCAAATGCCAAAGGGCCGAACTGTGTGCAAGGAGCTTCGGAGCTTCGTCGTCATGGACAGACCACCGAACGAACAGCTTTCCTCGAGCGGCCAGCAGCTCGGTTGTTACCCTTGACACAGAGGACCCGGTCAATAAGCTATAGCGCATGGTCTCCTGCCAATATCAGATCGTCAGGCCGTGCTGACAAAGGAATCTGTCAAGTTTGACAGATGCATGGGTGAGGCGATGACTCATGAGGGCTCTTGACAGGGGTGTATCGCATTGTCGATTGCAGATGCCATTTCAATGCCGATATTGGCAGGAAGCTCGAATACGTGGCCAAGATGGTGATGATCAGGTGAACTGCCAATAGGGGCAATCAAGGCGGCTGATGGTAATCCTCCGTGAGCGCCCACGACCCGGTTGCGGCGACTGCCGTTCATCATTGCATCCAAGCCTGCCAGGCTCTCAACAATTACCGAAAAGCATCCCGCGCCGGGGAAGCGGGCCCGGCGTCGTATCCTTCCCAGCATCACGACCTCCCTGTCAGGGGGACGTGATCAATAATCAATGGAACCCACCATCGAGCGTGGCCCAAGCGCCTGTCATCTCATCCCTGGATGTATACTGCGTAGGAGATATGGGGGTTGGGGGCCACCACTGCGAACTTTGCCGGGGCCCCTGGCCGTCACATCTCTGACGGCCGAATCGCATCTCAGAACGACTCTCCCGACCCAAGATGCGAGGGGGGCCACCGGGGTAAGGGTGGACAGAGGGTTAAGGTCCCTTGTCCTCGCTTAAAAGGGACCCCCGCCGCCCCGTGGCTTTTCCTCGATGCACAACAAGATCGGTGCCCGCGTCCATCGCAAGGTACGGTAGCAGCAGCAGTCTGACAAGGAACGCACACCCTCCTGGTTTCCATCGGGATGTGAATGCCTATCGCCTATCACCTAAATACGGGAGTGGCTTTCTGGAACAGGGAAGGACTCATAACCTCGTCATGACACGTGCCGATCCCACCTGCCATTGAATCACGGGAGTCGGGTCTTAATCCGAACGAAGACGAGTTTTCTTTCATCATTCATGTGGTTGTTTCTCTGCCGTGTCTATGCGGCCCTATGCCCCAACCAGTAGGTTGTCGATATCGGGGTCACGGAGGCTGTTGCAGCTGCCATCACCGCCAGCTTTCCCCAAGCGAGGCTGCCGAATGAAGGGGCGGCGTCAGTCTTGTTCCACTCCTTCGCAATTCACTTGTACACTGCACAAGTCGACGTGACAGTTGCTCTTAAATTCTTGATAATAATTCCTTAGTAAGGTTGGAAAGTAGCACAATGTCATACGGCGCAAAATGAGTATACCCGGTGACCGAACCACCTGTACCGGGTGGCCAACACCGGTACCGAGTCAACAGGGTGTCCAGCACCGCGGCGCATCATAGCGTAGCGGTCACCACCTTGGGTTGCTTGACCGTTGGAGGCCGTGGGGGAAGACCCGCCCGCTGTTGATCGAGCTGTCACAAAGCCGTTGCAGACGCACTGGCGATCATTAGTACCGGTATCTCCCTTCTCAAATGCCGGTGCGCAGTGTTGGATCTCTTTGACCCTTACATCGAACGGAGTTGCTGCGACTGGTCGTGACCGAGACTTGCGTCACATCCAGTTCGGCCATCCTTTCTATTCCCGTACTAGATCAGATGGAACCCGCGGCGCTGCACATATTGCTGACTTGTCGAATCTGCAACTGCCAGTGCGGTAAAGAAAGACGTCGTACAGTAACTTAGGCTCAGGCGCCTGACGAGACTGCACGGCCACGGCCACGGCCATGGGTATCGACTAGGTACGGTCTCGATGGTGATGACCACTAGGTTATCTGACTCGTCGATAATCGAGATGAACACCCTTGATATCTCTCTTGAATGACACATTTGATCAAGCCTGTAGTTTTGGAAGTGGTGATCGTAACATCCACCTTGTGATATACATTGCTCTCCTAAGTGAGGCGCCTGCCGCAGATACTGCGTGTCGAAGTTGTCCACCAAAATCTGAACGGCATCGGAAGAGGGTTACTTTGTTTGAATCGCTGGCCATGTATCAGTACTCTCTGCTAAGCTTCTAGATGAGATGCATCAGCATAGTTCATCTATGACGGGGAAGACAGCCACAAAGCGTTTCTCAGGGCGCCTGATGGAACACCACCTGTTCCGTGACGTTGGGAAACTCTTCACCATGGTAGAACACGTGGGGATGAAGGCCGGCCGGTCGTTTAGTGCTCTAGAATCTGTAGATCGAAGCGCAGTGATGTCCAAAAACTGTACGTCACCCCACCTGGAGATACCCTCCGTGGTGCATCAGTAGATGCCGGTCGAGGGCCTCGCAAGAAAAGGTACTTCGGGATGCACGTAACGAGCAAGTTCGTCTTCGAGCCATCACGACCATCGTCATGCGCTGGGGAGAGAAATCGGCTCATGTGGCTTTTCACGTATTGGTATTTACTCGCAGATCACCTCGACTCTAGGTGTGGTATATGGTATAGCCACCATGGACGTGTTTGCGTGCCAGAGTCAGCATTGCAATAGCCACTCGTAGGGTCCATACATGATAGTCTCGACATCGTCTCGTCTTCTCCAGTCCACGCAGCCTGTCTCTTTGCCTTCATCTCCTTTCCGACTCGTTGCCGTCGTGGTAAATTGGATAACAAACGGACGAGGTGGCTTAGCTGCTTCTGGGGACTACTCACGCAGGGCACTGTCTCGGCGGGCCCCTTTTGGGTGAAACTGAGGTGTTGTGGTCGGGAGCTTTCCGCACGGGGTCGAGGTAGGCGTTTTGCAGTGGAAAATATGAGGGGACTGTTCGTCCAGATGTGCTGTTGATTTTTAACTGTGCCGCGTGCGTTGGTGTGCGATCGATGTCCGTGACATTTGTTTAGATTGCGCCCTGGCAGGTAAATACGCGTTTTAGCTGTTGACCCCTGGCACTTCCGTGACCTCAACGAGATGGGACAGGTCTGTTGTTAAGGCTTGAGGAATACAGCCGGGTTATGCTGCTAGGTAGTCCGTATGTCCTTCCTGTCAACCAACCCTGAGTCTTGACGGTTTTAGCATCAGCCATTATTCTACGTATCTCAGGTCTCTTGTTGGATGCGGACTCTCGCGCCCGGCACTATATGGATAACTGGATGTGTCTCTCTTCAAACTCTGGCCATCTGACGAAGGCATTCAGGCAAACGCTGCCTTACCTAGTCGCATGAATTTAATTCCTCCAGTCAAAGTATCCAGGTCATAATCTCGTTCCATATCCAAAGGCATAATTTCCAACCGGACAGCCCAGCCATAGCCCTAGTAGTCCACTGGCTGCCTGATCTAGCCAATCAGAAAAGCGCGTCCTTTCTTCCTGGTCTTCATCATCGTTAATCTTACCATCCGTCGTTATCACTAGCCTGGGGTCGGAACGAAGAGACACGCAGCGGAAGTAGTGACCAGCAATATCTGTGAGAGGCTTGAGACTATCTAGCCACGCCTATCGACACAGACATAGGCACCTTACAAGCCTGTGTAGACACCCTTAAAGTCGCAAGAGCCATAGTCCGGACCCCTTTTCAACTACTGCCATGCAGAAAGCAAGTCCCCGACTTCTCGCCGCCAACTCACCCGCCGCCGAGGGAAAGAGACAGCGACACCCTGGACTAGCAGATGCTTTCCAAGAAACCGAGGTCAGTGTTATGAGACCACGACGGCGTATCGACCCATAAAGAGGCGTTCCCGCCAAGCACCGCCAGAGTTGTTGTCAGCACCAAAGAGGAAAGTCACACTTATACTCATTTGCATCTGTGGACTTGTTCCATGCCGATCACAGCCGCACAGCGAGACTTCATTTTCTCCGTGTATCTCATACCTGTACTTCAATTCGCACCACATGTGATATTCACATGCAGGATCGTGCCGTGCTTGCCGTGCCGTGGCCCGGATCTGGCCCGAGGGGTGGTTGTAAAATCGGGTCGGTAGGGAAGGGCAACAGCTGGACCGACCGGACTGTGAGCGAATTTGTATATATACGGCTTAGCCCGAAGCTGCCCATTAGCTCAATGGGAGACAGGAGGAGGATTCTTGGTATACGCTGGCGACATGTGATTGTGAGAAGCGGACGCCTCGTCAGATATTGGACCAGAAGTTATCTGCATAAAGGAACAATTCTGTAGCGAATGGACCATAGGGTACTCGGGACAGGATGGATGGGAAGGAAAATATCGACGATCTGTTTGTCAGAGATATGAAATAACAAAACAACCCGGTGAAAAACTATCTCCGATTCGTGCCTCACGAAGTACGCAGTCCACCTGGCTTCGCTAGAGAGCAGGCTCCAACAGCAGTCAACCGCCTGATGCTTAACACGCCCTCTCACTGTCCAGAGGCAGACAAGTGAAGGACTGCATTCCTGGCGATAGCAAGTCGACGACGGTACTGTGGTGAGCCTTCCCCGGATGCTATCCCGGCCTACGAATGGAGGCCGGGATAAGGTGCTGACTTAGCAAGGCTGGTTCTGTTGTGCGGGCAGTATTCATCATCCAGCAGCCTTAGGTCCTCATGCCAGACCGACACCGATAGCATCACCACACAGCCTGCACTCGTGGCAACGTTGGCGAGATGTCTACAATATAGCCACCATCATGTTGGATACTGAAGATGCTTGGACGGCAAGCTGAACTGCACATTATACACAGCCTCCAGGGACATGAATGTACCTAGATTATATGCGTAAGCGCAAGCTCTCGCCCCCGTAGCCCGCATTTCACACCCGCAGATCTCACCAATGGAGAAGAGACAGATATACATGATTCATGAATCGATGCACCGGCCTCAGCCCGAGTTATTCTAATATCCGCTATATATCCCATCACGACACGGTAATTTACCGGCTTGTCTGCTTTAACCTATGGACGATGCACAGCTCCAATGACAACACGTCTACACAACTTATGGAAGATGTTCAGCGAGCCTAGTATACATACAGACAGACAGATAGGTAGGGTTTCCTTCCACAATACCTAGCCCTGTGTCCTGGCCGAGACAGGCAGGTACCTATATGGCCGGCCACACCGTAGTTGTATTAAAGACATCAGCGACGTCCCGGTCATCCACCGCGCCAGCCCAAGCAGCCCCTGATGCACTCACAGGCCGACAGACGTAACACCATCAGTCCCAACAACCACGGACCGCACACCGACTACCGCGGAGGCTCATGCCTCCCACTCCGAATGATCTTCGTTAGCAGATTCCTCCCCGTTCCCCCCAGCCCCGAACGCCCCTTCTTTTCGGGCCCAGCCGCGGCGTCCTCCGCGTGTGGCGAGGGTCTCGATCTGGACTCGGACCCTGACGCGGAGGCCGAGCTGAGCTTCTGGAACCCGGGCTCGTGCCGGACGCCGCTAGTAGCAGTGTTGTTGTTGGAAGTGGGAGGCGCCATCGCGTGCGGCGGGTGGGGATACTCGTCCTCGGACTCGAGCAAATCGTAATCCTCCACGCCCAGCAGCGACGGCTTCTCGACAACGGTCGGGTAGCCGCCGCGGTATCCCAATTGCATTTCCGATGGCGAGTCACCGGACCTGCCGCCGCCAGCACTGCTCCTGCCGCTACCTCCTGGTCCAGATCCAGACACCTCCGCCTGCATCTTGGCGATGCCGCGCTCGAGGTGCTCGACCATCGGGGCCGTCCTGAGGGCCCAGTCGTTGTCGTCGTCGTCCTCCGGCTGCCGGGCGAGCCCCTGCCGGTACAGAGCGGGCTGTGCGCGCTCAAAGTCGTCCTCGGCGGCCTTCTGGTGTTGCACCAGGGCGCGGACGCGCTCGTCTTTAATCGAGGGCACGAGGTCCGTCGAGTGTACGCGGTCCTCGCCTTCGAGGAGGGCATGCCACTCAGCGTAGCGCTGGTGGTCGTCGGTCTTCTATATGTGATTAGGTGATTCTTCACAACATAAACTCCCCTTTGAAGGGTCTGGGTTTACGGGGAAACTCACATTCTTCCCCGGCTTCTCACCCGGCGCCAGACCGGTCAGATACGCCCCCGCATTCTCGGTCGCGCCCGCAACGACGATATGCCTATCGAACGACTGCGAGAACTCGCGGTAGTGGCCCTTCAGCAAGAAGCACTGCCCGGCCCACCCCTTGCCCCTGAACTTCCTGAACAGCGCATCTGCCACCGGCGCCTCCCACGCGTACTCGACCACCTTGTCGTAGAAGACGATGCACTTGCTGGTGCCCCACTGGGAGAACGAGGTACGGCTGGCGTCGTCTGGCAATGCGCGCTGTTGCAAAATCACCTGTTAGTGTGTATCCGATTATAGAACGCTTCGGGCATGTGAGGGCAGACAGAGGAGATAAGACTTTGACATGACGTCTCAAGGGCAAACATGCGCCCAATATCAGGAGAGGTAAACAGTAGATTAGGGCTACTAACCTCGATCATCTCCAGGTCGGCACGTGCCACGAACGAGGCCGGTACCCGCAAGTTGATCGCGCCGTGGATATGGCTGCGGTCGTACTCGGCCGCGGGACGCAGATCAATCAGCACGATCTGGTTGCCATCACTGGCAGGTTTGTTGCTACCGCCATCACGACTAGTCGGCGGGAAGATCTCGAGCAACGTGTTGAGGTGGCCCGGCAGGATCATCTGCGCGCCGTCCTTCGGCGGGTCGTGGCTGTGGTCGTCGATCTTGAGGCTCTGAAGCCGGTTTGACACCTCTTGCTGCTCGCGGCGGTGGTAGAACCAGATCTGCGGTTGGTCAATCAATGACATCCGATGCCCTTGGAAAGGGGGTAGGCCAACTCACTTCGATGTCTGAAGTTTCTATGCCTAGGTTCGATGCTAGGAATTCCTTGACGGCCATTGTCGGCCTCGGGCTGGTGTGGAAGTACTCCTCCAACCGAGCCTGGACGTGAGGTGCGAGATGTGACCGACTTGGCAAGTCGTCGATCGAGTTCATGAAGATCCTCGTCGAGTTCCGTCGCTTCTTTTGTTGCGCCAAACTATCGTTGGACATGCTCTTGGGTATACTGCCAACTGTCGCTGTGCGCTTTCTTATAGGCGCACCTAAGTTTAGACCTGGCCAGCCGCGAGGAGGCTTCTCTGTGCTGGTTGGTGGCGCGTTTGAATGCGAGCTGTACCTGGGCCTCTCGACATTCCTGTATATAGGATCCATCGGGGCTTTACCGTTAGAGAAGGAAGATATGGTCGATAGCCGGACACCACCGGCCCAGTCGACCGGGGCTGCCGTGTATGCAGTAGTGCCGGAATATATTGACCTCAGATCCGCATCTATGTCGGCGCCCGTCGGGACTTCTTCCGCGACTCCCTGGGGCTCCCCTGGGCATTCCATGGCCAGGTTGTTGGACCGGATGAAGGCCACAAAATTGCAAGCATGGTTCTCCGGGAGCAGATCCCAGACCATCACCGGCAGTGATAGCAGGAGTAACGTCGAGTGGCTCTTGAAGACCCCCTGGACCTTGACGTACTTTGCTATTGCGGGTATGCTTGATAGCCAGTGCTCCCAGTCGTTGATATTGAGGCGCTGGTCATCCTCCAGAGCTAGGGAAATCATCACGTGCGGTACGTCCTCGTTTGGCTCGGAGCCGATAACATCCTGGGGCCCAGCAGATCTACCAACAAGAGAATTTGGGTCGAACGCCGACTCTTGCGGAGGAGAGGGTGGCCTCCTGTCTGCTGGTACTATTCGTGACATCTCGATACTGGGTGCTCTATGATTAGCGGTCATCATGAAATGCACCGGCGTGGACCGCGCCTCAAAGTGTTTGCCGTTCAGCATGATCGGTCTCGGATGCTTGAGGCGGGCCAAGACCTCGGCGTGTAACATGGCGGCCGAGAACGACCTTCGCTTCCATTCCTGGAGGACCTCGATGAGTGCATTCGTGAACGAATACCGCCCGGGGTCCGGCGCGATGGCGTCCCAACTCGATGCTGATATCGTCTCTGTGATGCTGTTTCCGTTGGGGAATGTGGCGCTTGCTGCTCCGGCACAGCAGTCTAGCAGTATCAGAACGTCTGAGAGAGATCGTTCTAGTAGAGTCTGAATGGCAGACCATCTGTTATAAGGGTCAATATCGACCTGCAGTGTGTCTATGACAGACACATCTCATCGCAACTTACTGTAACCAAGGCGAGTCTGAGCCCCGAGTGCTAGTCCCAAAGTCAGCACATGAACCACAACACAGAGCATGAGACTAAGACGTACGCGCACCACGTGCTCTGCCTCGACTCATCGATCCTCGCATGGCCGCCGTAGTAGACAATGAACAGCGTATCGTTGGACTCGTGCTCCTTGATCATGGCGCCGATACGCAGCATGAGCTCCAGGTGCGCATTGTCGGACGGGATGGGGAACGTCTCGGTCTCGAAGTCGAAGTCCTCGCGGAAGCAGCACTCGAGGTCCTGCAGCTCGGGCAGCACGAACAGGTCGTCACACTTCCAGTGCAGCAGGATGGCGAAGACCTTCTTGTATCGCTGTGAGCCGCCGCGTTGGTTGGGAAAGGCGCGCGCGGCAGACTGTTGCGGGTTGTGCACTCTGATTAGTTTTTCTGTTCATTCATGAAGACTACATAACATACGGCACCGCCGGGAGCATGTAGCAACGGCAACATGAAGTCACCTCGGGACGGGATGGGGTGGGGATGAGCACGCACATCTTCGAGCGTCCTGGCAAACTCGGGCAGACACCTGACATGGTAGTTCACCCGACTGATGTCGTGGGTGGCGGACGGCGTCTTCTCATCGCCGACGCTGGAGCCGTACTGAGCAGAAGATGTGATTAGACGGGAGCGGGCTTGAGGAGGCCTGATGCTGGACCTGGCTGTCCTGTTGTCTCGACGTACGGCAGAATCCCCGCTGCTGAAGCTATTCCCATCTGTGGTGGGCTGCCGCGAACTTATAGTCACGAAAGGCGGGGTATAATCACCCATGATCGCTTGCTCTCAGCCTTTCTGTTTCGGCCAGGCCAGGCCAAGCGATCAGAGCTGCCGTGGCAGATGCCTGGCTGGCGAAGAGAAGCCGCCTAAGCTAGGCGCAAGGCTGTGAGTGCTGGGAGGGAAGGCAGGTATGGAGGTAGGCGGACGGGATATCGTAGACTGCGTCTTTCTTTTCATGTGACGGCGCCGCGCCTCATGGCGGCGGGATGATAAAGTTACGTGAGACGGACGCTCTTTCTCGGCTTTGACTTCGATATGAGAAAAGCAGCAGAAATCACTCGCAAGTTGGGTGCTTGTTAGTATGCGGTATCGTGTATCGTGTATCGTTGAAAAGGATAGCAAAGATGAAGGTGGACGGTTGGACCCGAGATCCTGCCGCGGCTGATCCTATCGATGTTGTGTCTGCCTGCCTGTGTACTACGTGCACGGTATTCACGGGTCCGCACCACGCACATACATACACACACAAATACGCGGCACGGGATTTCTCACGCTGCTTGCTCAGCTAAAGGATTCCAGGGTGCAAGGCAGGCGTGTCGAGCATTGAACCAGTGAGCTGAGCTGGGCGTCTGGGCGTGTGGGAGAACACCAGAGTCAGCATGCGTCTGGGTGGCGGCTGAGAGGGGTCTACCACTGACCAGGACTTCCTTCGGTAGAAGGATCAGGTCTAGCGCGGGGGTTTCGCGGTGACCAGAATAGGATAGGGGGATAGATAGTAGAGAGGGCAGTCTGCAGAATCCGGGTTCAGAATCCTTCGGAGCTGTCAGGCTGCGTCATTACCCCTGTCCATCTCCTTGCCATTGCTTCTAGAAACGAAATGGAAGCGAAATGGAAGCAGGGCAGCCAGCCAGCCAGCCAGGGCCTGCAGGCAGGGAGTCGACTGGTCACTGATCAGTGAGGGTCCATAGAACTTCTCCGTCGCGAGAGTTGGGGAACGATTACCGGTTATCACTGCAGTCTGATCGGTCTCACCGATAGGAAGGCAAGGGACAGCTGAAACTTGGCATTGGGGACATATGATCTACATCAGCGTGGACGGCAATTGGGAAGCTGAAAGGAGACAACGCTCTTGCGTATGAAAGCATAAAGCCCTGGACATATCATCTCAGCCAATTGTTGTATTGTGGTTGATTATCTTTGGTCAACCTTTGACACCTGCTGTGTGGTTTGTGTGTGTGGGGTGTTGCGGTGCTGCCATTGCGCACTGCTTGCTGCCTAGAACACCCGAGTCCTGTCGAGTCAACCTCTTCCCCGTGCTGTTGCCACGAGAGACTCACGAAGAGACCAACACGGCATCTTCAAACAAGACATCAAATCAAACCAAACCAAACAACTAAAAACTCCCCTGAAGCAAACGCCCCGAAGACCGGACCTGGCCAGATGCAGATTGACGAAAATCAAAGCCTTTATATGCCCGAGAACCACACCGTCCGGACCCTGACGATTCTATGGACACAAGTGAAGGGAATAAGTCCTCACGCAATTCCGTATGTGCTGATTTAGGCATTTCTCTGATGCAAATTTGCCCCACCCTTGACGACACCGAAACCAGAATGACCACCTTCAACGCCGTGGTAGACGGGATCGGGTGCTCAGATGCGGAAGTCGATTCAATGCCTGGTCCAGAGGGAATGAGGTCTGAGTCAACGAGCCGTATATGTGGGCCAGCCAAGGGGTAAGATAGCCTTGTGATCCTCCAGCCCTAGTCATTCGAGGTGCCCGAACTTCGTTGTGCCTCTTCTAGCTCCTCCTTCATTAGGCGTTCGCTGAAGCTCCTCGGTCTGCCGTCAAAAGAAGTCGGTTCGGGTCGATAACTACTCGACTCGTCCGGCCCACTTCGACCATCAACACTGCCAACGAAAGAACTGAACTCGCCCATCGCAGCAGCCCTCTTGTACAGCTCCTTGTCGCGGACGCTACTGATCGAAAATGGCTTGCCCATGTACGATCCTACAGAGCCGGCTGCTTGTTTGGTACTTGCCGGTGCAGGTGACGAAACTTTAGGCTTGGCGATCCGAACTGCGGGTGACCTAGAGTATTGAGCCAGTGACGTCTCCCCAGTTGGAGTTTCGGCCGTCGGGGTGATCTCGCTTTCGTCCTCATCACTATCCTCATCTTCGATATACTTGGGAACCACCTTGGCTTTGCCGTTCCTTTTTGCCGAGCCACCACGGCTGTCCTCAAAGTCAAACATGTCCTCAGCGTCGGCTTCCGACTCATCATCCGCACAAGTGGCGACAATCTTGGGCTTCGGTGGTTTCATGGCCGATTTCTGTGGGCGTCCTGCATCTCTTGATCTATAAGGTTCAAATTCGGGTTCGGGTTCGGCCTCGAAGACGGTATCCTCAGGGGGCGAAAACCGTTTCTTACCCTTGAACGAGCTTAACGGATGCATCTCGAGTTCACCATCGTCGCCGTCGTCGTCACCGCCGTCGCCATCATCATCACCACCATCGTCACCCTCGTCACCCTCGTCATCCTCGCCGTTTGGTGTGCCCACATTGGGCTCGTACAGATTCTCCAAATCATGTCCAGGTTGAGTTGGGCGGCGAACATCACTATCTAAATCAGCCACTCCTTCGGTGTGCGACTTGGCCTCTGCTGCCAGTTTCTTGCTGCTCGAGCGCGGCATGATCAACTCGTCTTCCTCGTCATCCGAGGCCTGCGAGTTGCCGACAATGGTCCATTGCGAAGTGTCTTCGGTTGAGTTCCTCGTCATTGCCTTCAGGCGGTCGGTCGATGTTACCTTCTTCGGCCTTGGGGGAGAGCTGCCTAATAAGCTGATCTGTTCATCCACGAAGCTGGCGTTGGGTGACTCATTCAGCAGGCTTGTGGAGCTCCCTGGTGGAGCCGGTAGTAAGATTGCTGATCGAGGCGAGACTGCAGGCGGCGATGCGGTCGGTAAGACTTCTTGGCCTTCGACCTCGAAGCGGACATGCCTAGGACTGGTCTTGGCGGATGAGCTTGAGGACCGACGGAGAGCACTCCTTCTTCGAGAGCGGGATGCACTATCATCAGAGGCTGTCGAGGATATGGTCTCTTCGGTCGCTCGGCGGACAGGATTGGGGCGCGATGGCTGAGCCTCGAGCTTTGGTGGAAGAGACGCGTCTTCGTACTTGTTAGGATCTCTGTTTTCACGTGTTTGAGGCGGTGTAGGAGGTGTGTTGATGTTGGTGGTGGTGATGGTGGTGGGCTCGTGGCTGCTGCGTTGCTGCATAGCATCAAGCAAGGTGAGGTAGCTCGGCGTGAACACACCGTGGAATTCGCGTTCGCGTTCGTGTGGGCTGCGCACACCGTCTCCGGGTGGCATTCCAGATGTGTGAGGCAAGACTGGCGGTGGCGAGCGACTGCCAGATGTTGCGCCTCGGTCGTCGTCGTCCTCAGCTGGCGGTGGTGAGTCAGTCGCGGGTTCGAGACGGAGGGCCGGTCTCAGTGCGGGATAGTTCTGCATCTCGCTGGCAATGGCTTGTTCGACTTGTCGGGTGACATGGTCGGGCACATGCTGTAGTAATTGGCGTGAATATCGGTGGAATTCTTGCGCCATGTCTAGGCGGTACTCGTTGACCTTCTGGTCGAGCTCGGCAAGCTTGTAGAGCAGCTCGGATGCGAGCCTCGTCGTGCTGTCCTCCATTGTGCTGTGCCACCCGGATGGGCCAACAAGTGATCAATCGAAAACGGCTGATGGACAAAGAGGGTGCATTGTAACGCGGGTCGGTTTGTTTCCAAGTTTGCAGCTTTGACTGCCTGACTGGTTGATTGCCTGACTGGTTGACTGCCTCTCGCTCTCGGATGCAAACTCGATCTGCGCAGGTGGAGATGACCATTGACCAGGCAGGGGATTGGCCTCGCAGGTACGTACTGTACTGTTACTACTGTACCAGGTGAGTAGGTGAGTCCTAAGATGCTAGGCCGATGCGCCAAGGGACGGTCATTCCGATGTTGTAGCTCTCGACTCCGCAATTCGGCGAAACGCTGTTGTCATGCTTTGGCTGCTGACATTGACTCCTTGAAGGGGACCTGCACTTCGTGTTGACACTTGACACGATGCGTTGATATGAATGTGCAGATGGTCAAATAATATTTGATGAGTGTGTGGCGGTGTCTGTCAGTTGCCAATGTCAATGTCGAAAAAATGGAAGATTCCGATGTGGGGGAGCGAGATAGGTCCAGACCGACCCACCTTCCAGGCCGCACCTACCATTCCCAATGCCCACCCCATGTCCTCCTGAATCCGACCGCCTGGCTTGCATACCTTACATGTAGATGTAGGTAAACTGGAAGGGCAATTGATAAGCTGTCCATCATTGGTCCCTACAGGCTACAAGTCATTACGTGACTCCTGCTGATCTTGCACTGGGACAAAATTCGAGGTACAGTTCCTACTTGCATAGTATCTCTATCCTATTCTAACAGGATGCCCAGATCTGCTTTGCATGTGAAATCCCCTTGCTCACCGTGAAATTCAAAATGACGAATAATTACTCCTATATATCTCGTGCTTATTACTTCTCTTATCTCTGCAGTCAACCGCCATGTACTGTCATGGGCGCGTCAGCTACACGTCGTCTTCCGAGATCGGCAGATAAGTAGAAGGCCCCGACAGAGTACCACATGAATACGACGGGATAACAGAACAAAGCTCGGAATTACCCCGGATCCGCCTTTTGCCAACGGACTGCTACGTGAAGCCTTGTGTGCCAAACGGATTGTCGCGTGACTTAGTCACCCACCAAAAGTACTTTACGACGCATGATTCAGCCCATCTCTGTCATTCTTGGTAAACAGTTGGAGATAGGTTCTAATTCATCGGGCGGAATTTAAGTGAACAAGCTGGGGTTCAGCGACACACTGTGGGATTAAGGTTGGCACTTTCGGCAGTAGTCTACAGAATTGCAGTAAGAGTATACACGTCAGATAGCGTGATGACCTTGCTATCAGATAGTCACTTGATCTGACGCGAGTGAGAGGGTTGCCATATTGGGTACATGTATCAGTCTAGCCATAGTGTCAGGCTTTCGGGTTAGCTCTTCGTATTGCCCCTTTATAGATGTGCCGGGTTTGCAGTCGCCGTAGCGCGTGGTCAAGCAATAACGACAACGTCTGAGGGGGAATGGTGCCCCCTGAAGCCTCAATAACCCTCGGTTTCACACCCGCGTGGCACTCACATAACCTCAAGACTGCACACCATGCACACAAACCAACCCATCCTGCCTACACCCTACCCTACCCTACCCCCTCGCCCTCCTCCTAACCTCCAGCACACAATGCATACCAACCCTCCGACTAAGCCCATGGCGCCCGTCCCCAGGCCTCCGCCCCTCGCCCCCCTCCCCCTCGACGTCGCCCACGAGCCGTATATCATAGTTACGCAGCAGGTCGATCAGCAGCGCCTTGACCTCAGCAACAGCAAAGAACCGGCCCGGACACGCGTGCGGGCCGTGCCCGAAGGTCAGCGAGTCCAGCGACGTCGTGACGACCTGGTGGCGCGTCTCGCGCCCCGGCACCGACCGCAGGTTCGCGAACCGGAACCCCGCGAAGACGTCCGGCCCCGGGTTGGGCGTCGGGGCGTTGTAGGCCGGGCTGAGGGTCGGCGTGTCGGGGGAGGTGCTTGTTTGTTTGGTTAGTCGGGGATTCGGTAGGTAGCGAGAGCATGGGAAGCAAGTTATTGAGGGCGAAGGGACTAGACTTTGTTGGTGGTGTTATAAAAGGGGAAGGGCTGTACTCACTGCACCGCATACTGCGGGAACGTGATCATCGCACCCTTGGGCAGTGTGAGCCCAGTCGAGAGCGTGACATCCTGCATAATCATGCGGCTCGAAATAGCTACCATCGAACGAACACATGTCAATACCATGCCGTACCAACTCGATCTTTCAGACCTGCAGGCCCTTCATTTATCCCAAGGAGATGCGAGGAGACTTACTGTATCCCATCGGGCTCCAGCGCTGGCTCTCCTTGATGAAGCTGTCGAGCTTCTTGAGCCTCGCCATCGCGGGCTTGGGGAAGACGACGTGGCCGTCGGCGTTCTCCTCGATGCCCTCCTCCGCCAGCACTTGCTCGATCTCCTGCCGCAGGGGCTCGATATGCTGCGGGTAGGTCGCCAGGTCCATGATGGCCGCCGTCGCGGTAATGGAAGTGGTATGTATGGCAGCAAACGTAAGCAACAACTGATCGTCCCCCAGCCGCTGCGCCGTCTTGATATCCCACGGCATGCGCGCCACGATCCACGACAAGAACGAGCCCCTGGACGCGCCCGCCGACTTCTCCCTATTATCGGCGGCATCAGACAACAGCAGCTCCTCCAGCAGAGGCCGCATCAGCTCCCTCGCCCTCCTCCTCTGCGTCCGAATCGCCCGCACCGCTGGCAGGAACGGCACGACGAACGGCCTGACCAGCGCATTCCACTCGTTGGCCTGGTGGCGGATGCCGGCCGCGTTGACGGTGTAGCGGATGGACGCGGCGATCCACTCGGGCTCGCGCGCCAGCGGCAGCCCGACGAAGACGCGCCCACTGAGCCGCGCCACGACCTGCAGCACCTTGGCGAACGCGTTGGTCTGCGTCCACTGCTCGGCACTGTCGGGAAGCTCGGCGGCGAGCGCGTGGTGCGTCTCGTCCTGGACGTCCTCGATGACGCGGCCAAGGTTGCGCATGAGGTCCTGGCGGATCGCATCGAGCAGTTCTGGACGCTCGGTCCCGCCGATGTCCGTGTACCGGCCGTACATGGTGTCCTTGACAATCTTCCGAAAGGAGACCACCTTCTCAGGGTGACTGTTGACCTCGGTGTAGAGGGACATCGGCAGCACCAGCGTGCGGTGCTGCTGGCTTGAAGTCACGAAGTAGGGCGAGTCACCACACTGTGATCCCGTCAGCAAGCGGGTATCTAACATGTACTTCGATTTCCAGTGAAACCGCAGAGAGAGATCCATACTTTGGCCTGTCCTTCAAGTACGGCATCACGCGGGTTGGGATCACGAGGCGACCCGAACACCGGGAAGTCGAGTCGCGTGCGGAGGAGATACTGCCTCACGAAGCCCAGGCCCACGCCCACAACTAGTCCGAACAAGCCATAAAAGAAATGGCTGGCCCTGAGGCTCTGGAGGCTTTCGATCGTGCACATCGTGTAAGACAGACCGGCGCGGCTTCCTCGGAGTGAATGAAGATGATGAGCTGTGGACAGTGGCCTCGCGTTCAAGTAAGGGACTCAGCCAGACCACCTACTTCGACTGAGTCAGTGGACCTGAGATCAGATGATGTGGCAAGGTCGTACCGTTGCTTTGGCTGTGACTGAGTGCATTCGGTACCAACGGGTACAACTCGGACGACTGGGCGAAGGTCGCGTCAACCCGGACACTCCTGCGTCGGACAATAACAGGAACCAGCTTGAGTGCCTCGAACACGATCACATAAGAAGCCCAGGTCTGCGGGGTCGGACAACCGAACCGATGCTTTGTTACACCCTGTAGAAACATAGCAGCGATTTTCTGGCTCACCCATGCTGTGCAGCTGAAACAGATCCGTGACCTGCCGGTTCTGGTGGCGTACATGCATGTACCACCTACTCTTCCCAATTAACGTGCTCGAAGTTGATTACCGGCATATTCATGAAACAGGAAACGATTTGTCAGGCTTTGATGTACAGACCGTCCCGTACACTGGTAGGACCGGGTAGCATTTCCCCCATATATATTAAGATCGAGTAAGTCTAGCTTTGACGCCTGGCGTGACCTTCATTCGTAGCAATCCTCCATGCAAATCTTGCAGTGATAATTGACGAGATCTGCCGAGTAGAATGTCGTAAGAAGGGTACCCAGATAGTGAGTACGCTCTAACATCTATAGTAAGGTGGACCATCATGGCATGGGCTGCTTCGAATAGAGGCCCTGTTGTGGAATCATATGCTTCCCAGAACAGTAGACCACGGTGAGCAACCTAGAAGGCAAACACTTGGTCCTCCAGTTTGCTGACCGGACGGGCTTTCTGGAAACCAAGAGCCTCGGTTGACTTCTTCAGTCCACTGATCATTGGTGGCGGACCACAGAGCAGTATCTTGACGTCGTCTGCGGCTTTCGGTAGCCATTTCTGCGTCTTCGTCAGTATTCACGCTTGACAGCAGCCATAAGAGTCGGGACTTACAGTGATCATGTCAGGGGTGACATATCCAACACCACCAGTCCATCCCTCAGGAGGCTTGTCCAGAACGTAGTGAACTCTGAATCCAGCGTCCTCCTTGGCCAGGGCATCGAGGTCCTCCTTCAGCAGTATATCCTGGGTCGTCACATTTGCGAAGATCAAGTCAACCTCGGTCTTGTCGTCAGCAGCCCGTCCGCGAATGATAGCCCGGACAACCTGGAGCATGGGCGTGATGCCAGTACCGCCCGCGACCATACCGAAGTGTCGCACCATGTTGGGAGTATAGACAAAGGCACCTTTTGGTCCCTTTACCTGGATCGATTGCCCAACGGCCAGAGAAGCCATATGCTTGGAGATGTTTCCGGTGGGGTAGGACTTGATGAGGAGGTCGAAGTAGCCGGGCTGGTGGTCGCCAGAGATGGGAGTGTACGACCGAACGATTTCCTTAGTCGAGCCATCAGGCTGAGCGATAGCAGCACCAATTGAAATATGCTGGCCGATAGGGAGGCCGAGGATGGAGGTGGAGGTTGGTAGAGAGAATCGGTAGCTGCGTGGCTGTCAGTCTGGTCCTTCCAAGTCGGATCCCACATCACAAACATTGCTACATTGTGGGAGATGATGGTCTTCTCCTTGAGCTCGAACTGCTGGAACTTGTCTGGTACGAGGACCTTCTTGGGTTCTACGTAGCGGGTCAGTTTAGACTCTCAGTAAAGGGGAACAGCCAGTTGAACATACGCGAGCTGAAATATTTCCACATCCCTAGGGTAATGGCCACCAAAGCAGCGTATGGCACCCAGTCTCTCTTGACGATGAAGGTTCCGAAGACCAACAAGGCGGCTGGAATGTAGATGCCGTCGATGTACCGCTTCGAAGTCAGAGGTACTTCGGACATTGTGAGATCCGGCTAGCGACGTGCTGAAGCTTGCAGGTTGGACAGTTGCGGCGGGACGCAATCGAGTGGGATGAATGGCAGAGGTCGAAGTCTCGTTTGCTGTTAAGGGGAAGCCACTGGACAGCTGCACACTCGGATGCAGCGAGGGGCTTGTTGCGGAGTTGGACGCTTCGAGTAATGTAGCGAGCGATGAAGGACCCGAGCGATCTCCGGGGTATTTCGTGAGATGCGCCTACACGTGTAGGTCTGGTTCTGGTCGAAGAAAACCCTACTGGGGACAGGAATTGAGGAGCGAATTCGGAGACTGACCGACTGACAGCTCGCTCACTTCCAATTAAATGGTTGTTGAGCTTCTTAGCGCTAGGCTCTAGCACCTCTCAGCCCTCTGCGGCGGCTTGGTAACCCCCTAACCCCTCTTTTGATCTGTGCTGCGATTGGCTGCAAGTTGAAGAGCTTAAGACATCCGAGTCAAGACTCAACCGATTGCCGACCCCTGCAACCTCGAAGGTCCATCCAGTCCCCCGTCGCTTTTCCACTTGCGACTGTGTCCGAGTTGGAGCCAGACAATAATAAAATTCATGGGGTTTTGGACCATTGTCGACCTGCTCGAGGGTTTCGAGTTGCCAGTTAAAATCCAAACATACCTAACTGCGTTTCATCTGTCAGGTGTCCAAAGGTCTTACCTTACCGTTCCAGGCCGTGGAATAATCAGTATGGACCTGCTTAGCCCAATAGATTTAGGTGGGATAATCGCAACTTCCCCGTAGTCCGATCTCCGTTCTCTATCCTCGTATCACCCTCTTCACCTGCTTCGAAACAAGCCAAACCCTAGGCATACTGTATACTGGACACTCTCAAATGCAAGCTCTCTGGAACTGGAACTTATAAATCGTACATTCACTTTCAAAATCGTCGAGATGGGTGACCTTCCGGTCAAGACATCTCCCGAGGAGGCGCCATTTCCCTTGACGGATGTGGACAAGTGGGTGTTGTCTCTGACAGACGAGGACTTTCACTGTCATGATTGGGAAGACATGAAAAATATCGTCGGTAAGTACAGAGATTACATTCACATACACTGTCCAAGCTGGACCTGGAAGAGGGGGTCTAACTCTGACATGAGCCACTAGCTGAGAACAACCTCTCTGTTCTGAAGCGGAAGCCCTCTGATTTGCAACGATACATGACATGGACGGCCGAGACCAAGGCCGACTATGGCTCCATGACCAACTATCTCCTAACGCATCGTTTGCCAAAGACCTGGGGCACACCTCCCTTCACGCCAGCCTCCACCATTCCATTTGACGACCCTTCTGATTTCCGCGTACTGATCAACGACTGGCCATACGGCTTGACGTCTGACATAACCCATATCGTCGTGTGGTCCCGAACGATCATCGAAACCGACCCGCAAACTGGCGATATGACACCGCGTAGCCGTCAAATTGTCGCCAATTTCGTGAAGAAGTTCTTCGCTGACAAGCTCGGGCCGCGTGGAGGTGAGAAGGTCCTTTGGTTCAAGAATTGGGTTGCGTTACAAAGTGTGCGAAGCCTGGAGCACATCCACCTCATGGTGAAGGAGGCCGGGGAAAGTGTTATCAATGAGTGGACCAAGGAACTGGACTGCCACAGGATGCAGAATTGAGCCACCACGTCGCTAGCATAGGTGACCATCATCGAAGACCTTGATATCTCGAGCGAGATCACGTGGTATCATCAGAAACATGATCAGGCCGCACGTCGTTGCTTGCGGTTTCCGCCTGCTACTGGCGTACCCTCCGGCTGTTGCTGCTGTTGCTGCATGCCCGCCATGCCCCGAGCCGCACCGAACAGACTGTAGCCCTTGACAGCTCCGTAGGCAGGCACAACAGCCCATAGAAGCCATCCCCAATTACCGAAGAACATGACCAAGACTGCAGACGCCCATGTGACCCAGATGACGTCGAACATGTAATCAGTGAGCCCAGGAGCAGACAGGTCCTCGCCCGCCATCTTCAGTGCGTTTGTTGATGGGTCGTACTTCGGTCGACCTGACGACTCCAAGACATATTCGCAGATAAAGCTCGGGATTGAGAAGAGGACGTAGAGTAGCAACGATCTCCTCCGGAACAGCAGGTTGAATAGTGCGAACAGCGTGTTGACCACAAGGCTTCCGATGTGGAGGTTCGTCAGGGCCGCCGCGTTGGCCCTTGCCCTGTCCTTGCGTGCCTTTTGAGCCATGGTGGTGTGGACGAGTGTCGCAAGCAGTGTTGGTGTAAGATGGCCGCTGTCGTCGAATCGTACTGTGAGAAGGGGGATGTTCCGGTACGAGAACCACGAGCTGGAGTTTCGCAAGAAATGTTCCGATTCTGGGATACCCTATCTACCCTATGTGGCTTGGTCAATGAGGCTTGAAGTCAAGTTGAAGTGTTGAACCTGCCGGAGACTAAAAGGTGGCGGCGGGCGGTGGCAGCAGGCGGGTGGGGTCGACGACGGAGGCTTTTAGCGCCGAGTTTGTTGTTGCTGTGCCAGTGCAGCGGCGCGTAGCCAATCACTTATCCCCGTCGACTGGCCTCCACCACAACACGGACCGCCAGAAGTGTGAACGAAGACGCACAGTACCACTTTGTTGTTCACGACGTTGGCAGGTTGGATTCACGCCCACTTGATGGTATTGATCGCGGCACTGGCACCACTGGTACCGACTTGGACTGGGAGTTGGACATCATCGCCGGAGAGCACCATACTAACCGAGCCCTGCCTGCAAATGGGTCGGCGACAGTAGCATATCCAGAGTCGCTGTCTAGCTTCATCGCCGCTCACGTCGAACACGTCGAACACACGGCTATCCAGACAATGACCGTTCAAGACAACCGAGACAGAGTCGAAGCCTATTCTGCCCTTAAGGTTCCTCAGGTCTTGCAGCCTTCCCGTTTCGTCCGAGCCGCTGTCCCGACTTCCTTATTGCCTGCGCAAACCCACTATAACTCTAATCATTTTCCAACGCCCGTTCAACATTCGGTTGCCAGGTCCCAAAGTATCTGGCTCAGCTGGTTCCAACTTCGATTTCCACACGGCTATACGAAGAGGCTAGTTCTTTTCACCTAAAGGCTGCCCGAAGTTCGTGACAGCCTATTTTCCCGACTTTCTTTCACTGCGTACTTCGAGGAGAGAGCTTTGCCTCTAGCTCACGACGACCCCATGGCCATTCGATAATAGCCTCAGCCATCAGACCGTCGAACCGAGTTTCCTCCTCTCCCATCGTCCAGTATGGCACCGACAAGCACGGCCATCACCGGCCAGCTACGACAGGTCATCTACTACCATCTCGATAACCTCTCCTACGAGAACGCCCTCTTCTTCGCAGAACGACTGGTCGCCCACGATCCCCGCTCAAGCGAGTCGGCATACCTTCTTGCGGTCTGTCACTACCGGCTCGGTGATCACAGATCCGCATACGAGGTTAGCAAGGCCGCCGGCCATCGTGGAATCCATCTGGGTTGCTCCTACATCTATGCGCAGACGTGTCTCATAATCGAACGGTTCAAAGATGGCATCACAGCCTTGGAGAAGTCCAGAGGCCTCTGGTCCCACAAGACCAGCTTTGGGAAGCATACGGCAACAACCAGGGCTCAGCACCCGGATCTGGCCAGCGTCTCGTGCTTGCTTGGGAAGCTATATCGTGTCTATGATGACAAGAAGAAGGCGATCATCAACTTCGAGGACTCGTTGAAAGCAAACCCGTTCATGTGGGATGCGTTCACCGCCCTATGCGACATGGGTGTGAGCGTGAGGACGTCTAACATTTTCAAGCTAAGCGAGGCCTTGCTGGAAGGTGTGAATTATGACCAGCCAAATGGGATATTGTCAGAGCAGAAGGACAGCACTGCAATAAACCCAATGGAACCATTGCCCAAGAAGACCACTGTCCGATCGGCGGTATTTGACGCCATGGACCCCTTTGACCCCAAACGGCCAAACGTATCACAGGAAATGCTTCTCGGGAACAACTTCCTCACCGTGGGTTCCGGAGAGAATGACTTCATGTCGAAAATCAACGCAGCTCGCTCTAGAATGGCGGCTTCGACAGAAACGGGACCCGATATTGTAGAAACACCGTCCTCCACAAGTATCGATACGAATATTCCTCGAATTGGATTTCCTCCAGAACCTCCGCAAGCACCAAGCAGGAAGACGAGGAACGCTCAGCCTGTTGAGTCCAGTTTGGTGGATGCGGCCCCTAGGGTGGGATATCGACTTGGCGTGAAGAGGAGTCAGAGGGCACAGGACAAGTCGCACGATGAAGTCATGGGCGAGTCAAATCCAACCCTGCTCAGGGCATCTGCATCTGCG
Source organism: Anthostomella pinea (assembly GCA_963556695.1). Classification (NCBI taxonomy): domain Eukaryota; kingdom Fungi; phylum Ascomycota; class Sordariomycetes; order Xylariales; family Xylariaceae; genus Anthostomella; species Anthostomella pinea. The sequence continues at coordinate 1,093,104 of CAUWAG010000008.1, read as the reverse complement.
GTATCGGGAATCGAAAGGAAACGTACAGTCTCCGGACACCCAGTCCAACCGAGACAACAATCAGAAGAACCGGGTGCCCCACAGAGAAGGAGTGCGAGGATAAATATGTTCAGAGGCACCAACTCGAAGGCCAATTCCGGTGCCTCGACCGTTGGGGCCGCAGCGACGAGGGAACTGAAAAAGGCTAGGCCCCCGATATCCAAGATCATGCGACCCAACTCCAGTGGTGCTGGTGTTGGCAGGGTCGTCAGCGGCAACAGGAAGCCCCTTGAGGAGAACGGCATGGACGTGGATCAGGCCGAGGCACCAAGGGTGAAGGAGGTTCTTCCCCAGCCCCCGGCTGTCAAACCCGTAGAGCCTGATACGGTCAAGACGGAAGAGACGTTGAAGTACTTACTTGAGCTTTTGAAGAAATTCGGCTCGGGGTATTTCTCTTTGTCCCAATATCAGTCTGTTGATGCCCTGGCAGCCTACACTGCACTCCCCCGCGCGCATCAAGACACGCCGTGGGTTTTATCCCAACTCGGGCGGGCATACTACGAACAAGCCGCATATGCCGAGGCAGAGAAGTATTACAGGAGACTACGCATACTGGCTCCAACGCGCCTCGAAGACATGGAGGTGTACTCGACGATCCTGTGGTTTTTGAAGCGGGAGACAGACTTGTCCTTCCTTGCCCACGAACTAGTCGACTTGTCGTGGCATTCCCCTCAAGCATGGTGCGCGCTTGGTAATGCCTGGTCTCTCGCCCGAGACCACGAGCAAGCATTGCGATGCTTCAAGCGGGCAACCCAGCTCAACCCTAAGTTCGCCTATGCGTTCACACTGCAGGGACACGAACATGTGTCTAACGAGGAGTACGAGAAGGCTCTTACAGCGTACCGCCTAGCCATCTCAGCTGACCGTCGTCATTACAATGCGTACTATGGCATTGGCCGAGTCTATGAAAAGCTCGGTAGCTATGACAAAGCTTATACGCACTTTCACTCTGCATCGTCGATCAACCCCACCAACGCTGTCTTGGTCTGCTGCATCGGCAATGTCCTGGAAAAGCAACGGCACATTGTCCAGGCTCTGCAGTATTTCAGCAAAGCCACTGAGCTTGCCCCTCATGCCGCGCAGACCCGATACAAGAAAGCCAGAGCGCTGCTGGCCCTCAACCAGCTGGACGACGCCCAGAAGGAACTTGAGATACTCAAGACCCTTGCGCCTGATGAGGCGACGGTGCACTTCCTACTCGGAAAGCTGTACAAGACTCTCAACGAAAAAGGCTCCGCTGTTCGGCACTTCACCATTGCGTTGAACTTGGATCCCAAGGTATGTGTGGTGTATCATTCTCGTGTCTGCCTTGTACTGACAGCAATAACTAGGCGAGCCAGCAGATCAAAGAGGCCATTGAGAGCCTTGAAGACGAGGACAGCTATGACGACTCTATGATGGCATGAGATTGGACGTGGTAGGCAACTGTGTTTGTGTGTTTACTGCAGGACAGCGGGATTACATTGTGATGATTACTGTGTGATGAGGCCAACCTTTGGTGGTCGGCTTTGGCATGGTGTTGATGTGTTGGACTTGATTACGAGGTATATGATATACCCCATTATCAAGGTTGTTGTCCAGCATTGCTCGGCCTGGTACAACATTAGCATCGGCGTTCAGGGAATACGAGGAGTGCAGTTGGCGCTCCCAGGCACCGGGAAAACGGTGTTTTGTGTATAGGTAGTAGGGTATGCATCGTGGAAAAGTGTACATTAGAGGCCCATCATGATGGGTTATCTCGAGTGGTGCGGGCAGGCGAACAAGTCCGCGCTATATCTAGTACACAATCAGTATGAACACTACATCGGACTACGCGTAACGTCCGTCTGCCCAGCTTGTGACTGTACTGAAGATGGACAGAGAGTGAAAGCAGTTTAGGTACAACGAGTTGGAAATCGCAAGGAGTACATAGCGAACTTCAAGGAATGACTGCCAAGGACACCGTCTCTGATATCGACGCATTCCACTAAGTACTTATTAAGAGTTAACATGAGTTCACCATCTAACATAGAATTATATTCGCAAGCAACAAATGATGCAGTGCCTTCCTCAGGCCGGTCGCCCTGAAAAAGGATGGTCTACAGCCGAGGCTCTGCGACTGGACTTCAACGCGCTGCACAGGCGTGACGGGCTAAGGAAACAGACATGTGAGGTTCGGACCAATCAAGAGCTTCGTGCTTAATAAGGTATGCCGCTTGCCGCTTGCCGCTTGCCGCTTGCCTTCTACGGAGGGCACGGACCCGCAGCCGCTGGCCTCGTCTGCAGGGAACCCGCGACAATGGAATTCCGAGTTGGAAGCTTCAAGCCACTCCCCGCCTCCAGCCTGCCCGCCCCAAATAACACCGCCAAACTCAGGCAGGGGAATGCCGCGCTTTGGGAGTCCCAGATCAGCCCGGTTTGAACTGCGAAATCAGCCAACGTTCCATTTTTCTGATTGGTCCAATTAATCGACGCACCTGCCATAATTCCTTGGGCAACCGAGCTGCTGCTGCAACAACCAGCAATTGCAATCAGCATCTGCCCAAGTCCCCGGCTTTTAAATCACTGCTTCCCCTCTCTCCCTGTTCTCCCATTCTCTCTCTCTTCCGATCCAATACAACAACACAACATCCACACCCGCATCCATACTTTGACATCAGTGTCATCAACGAATCCATCAACTCCATCACCAAACACCATCTACTACATCCTCAATCCTCATTCAAGATGACTGGACGTAAGTACACTTCCATTGTCAATCTGACCTCGCTGTCGCGTCACCTTGTCGTGTTGGACCCGACCGTGGAGGTTAGTGGGGCATCGTGATGGCCTCACTTCCTCGACGCGTCTTGCCTGCACCTCAACACGCGACATCAACATCCTTGCTCGACACCATCCATCACCCATTTCCTCAAATACCCAGCATTCGTTTATACTGACGCATCATTCCTGCAGGCGGCAAGGGCGGAAAGGGTCTCGGAAAGGGCGGTGCCAAGCGCCACCGAAAGATTCTTCGCGACAACATCCAGGGTATCACCAAGCCCGCCATCCGACGTCTCGCTCGCCGTGGTGGTGTCAAGCGTATCTCAGCCAGTAAGCTTACCTCTACCTACTCGCTTCTTCTCTTGGTGTCCCTCCTAACCATCCCGTCTACAGTGATCTACGAAGAGACCCGTGGTGTCCTCAAGTCCTTCCTCGAGGGTGTCATCCGTGACGCTGTTACGTACACCGAGCACGCCAAGCGCAAGACTGTCACTTCGCTGGACGTGGTCTACGCCCTGAAGCGACAGGGCCGCACCCTGTACGGTTTCGGTGGTTAAGCGCTCTCCACGCGCTTTGCCTCATCATCACCTTCCATCATACTCTCGACACATCTACTGTTGGGGGCGGCTGCGGTGGGAAGCATGGGCAGAACGCGTCTTAGGCGGTTTGGCTTGAGGATCTGAGTTTCTACGGTCGGGCATGATACACACTTTGAGTGACATATTGGCGTTGGTGGTTTACGGTTCACTGGATCACGCGATGATTTGCAGGGGCGTCTAGGGAAAGACTGCCCGGGAGTGCTCATGACAGCACGATGAATATACCTGCATTGCTTCGGGCTCTGCGATGAACAAACAAACAACCTGCTTGCTTCTTGCCTATGTGATTGCAGTTCTCATGTGACATGTGCTGAGTCCAATCTGCGAAACTAATAGGTCCAATCTCCATCTCAACCATGAAGCTATATTTTACCTGGGTATCTTGACCGAACCCCTACCCAGTTGTAGGCTCCAAACGCCGCGTCGCCCAAATGATCCTGTCTGTCCTATTGCTAGAACCTGCCCACACGGTATGCTATTTATACACGACACCAAACCCACGATACTCCCCGAATCGCTACCGCGGGCCGTATTATCCATCTTCTTCATAAATACTTCCTGCCGGCGGCAGCGACGCGCTGGCGGAAGACGGGGCTGCGGACCTCCATGTTGACGCGGTAGAAGGGGCTCATGATGGTCTTGACCCAGCTCTCGTAGACCTCGGCCATGAAGCTGCGCACGGCCTCCTCGGTCTGGGGGCTGGTCGGGTTGGCGGCGATGGAGGTGGACGAAGAGCGGCCGGCGCCGATCATTGCGGCGGCGGACAGCGCGGTCGAGGAGTTGGAGGACGAGGTGGTGTTGGTGTTGTGGGAGGAGGATGAGGAGGTGGTGTTGGTGGATTGAGGCGGCTGGTGGAGGAGGAGGAACTTGACGTTGCCGGCGGTTACGTAGGCGCTGATGTGGCTGTTGAAGAACTTGTCTACGTGCTTTAGGTACCTGTTCATAGGGGAGGGTCAGCTAAGCACGGCTGGGTTTCTTTCGGGGGTGTGAGGTAGTATGTGTGTTAGGTAGATTGAAATTGAATGATGCATGGGATGAAGAAGAGAGACGCACATCTGCCCCGTCCCCCACTGCACCTCCTCGACGATGTCCAGACTGCTGTGCGCGATGAACTGGTTCATGTGGCGCGCCTGCTCGCCGAACCGCGACTGCCCGTCGCCGCCCTGCTTGGATGTGCCGAATTCGTACTCGAAGAGCGGGTTGTCTTGCGTGCCGACGATGGCGAAGTAGTAGGACATTGTCGCGGGTTGGGCCTCGAGCGGATGGGGTCGGCGGTGGGTGTTGTCGTTGTATTATGGGCCGACGGGGGTTTGGCTCTATTGCTTGGTTGACTGGGGGTTGTGTTATCTGTCTGTCATTTGCGAACGTCGTCGAAGCTGGGAATCTCGGTCGGTATGGCGGTCGTGGTTTGCGGTGCGATTTGGTGTAGTAGCTCCAGGTAATAGCTCTCTATATAGTCTAGACTTCAAACTGCGCGGGTGAGGTCTCTAGCGGCCGGTCCGCTGGCTCCACAGTGGACGCTCGGAGGTGGCTTGTGCTGCAGCAATTCCCGCCGGCCGAAACTTTCCTAGAACCTCGCGCTTCGCCGCGCGCCCTGGCACCCTGAACACTACCTAATTGACCCGAACTCCACGACCATCGCCGGACGAAACATCAGCACAGCATGTTCGGCGCATTCAGAGCCACGAACGCCTTGTCAGGCGGTCTTCTATGGTGCGTCTTCCTCGTATGCGCAATCGCTGCTCCAGCACCCTCAGCTCCTGAAGAGTCCAGCGGCGTCTGAACCAGCTACCTCCCGTCCCTCCCATCCCATCCTGATCCCCATCCCATCCAATCCCTGCGTCGTCGAGTCGGAACTCCACCCATGCACGCACGAACTGCAATGCTGACCATTGGATGAACGTGCACAGGAAGACGCCATGGCGACTCTCGAAATTCCAGAAGGCGCGACAGCGGGAGCGGCTGCGGGGCGTCGACGCCGTGGTGGCGACGCTGGACAAGGCGCTCGCCAAGAAGGGCGAGACGCTCAAGGCGCTCGAGGTCTGGAAGGACACCATGCCCACCGAGGCCGAGATGCTGCCCAAGGACAAGTACACCATGTTCGACCGGAAGGAGAAGCGGTATAGGAAGGGCATTCACAGTATGTTTGAACTTGTCTTGTCTTGTCTTGTCTTGTCTTGTCTTGTCTCGTCTCGTCTTGTCTCGTCTGGATGGAGTCTGGACTGGGTATGTGTGGTGGCGACGGTGCTAATGCGTTGCGAAACAGAGCTGCCGAAGTGGACGAGGGTGTCGCAGAGACTCAACCCGCCTGGATACTGAGCTTGGTTGGGGGTTGCAAGGGACATGCTCTGTGGTGGGTGGTTCGAGATATCATGGAAGAGTTTGACAGCTCGAAAACGAACGGGCATCCGAATCGCCCCGGCTGTATTATATTGTACAAAGCGATGGAAACTGGGGAAGGATGATATATGTATATGCATTCGCACGAAAGACGGGACCAGCTGGAGTCCCTATATGAGACTCTGATTCCTATCCTGGGATATTATCATGGCGGCCATGTTCTGATCCCATGATGCTGCAATATCGTCCTAGTTCTGCGCGCTGTTGCTACATCCAGGGTATCACACCAAACTCCCTCCCAACCCTCATCCCACCTATCTGAGGCGACCATAGTCATCATCGTAGTTGCGTTCCTTCTCGCGATTCCGCTCGTTGTCGCGCATGCGCTCGTGCTGGATGGCCCTGCCGAGGCCGCCGCGGCCCTCGTCGAAGTCGTCGCGGTACTCGTCGCGCACCTGGCCGCCGGACTTGCCGCGGCCGTACTGGCGGCCCTCCTCGAAGCCCGGGTCCAGGTCGGTGCGGATGACGCGCTCGTCGAGCTTGGTGCCGCCGATGTACTTCATGCAGTCGAGCGCGTCCTGGTGCGTGTAGTACTCGACGAAGCAGAAGCCGCAGGGCGTCTTCTGGAACCTGTCCAGGCCCATCACCAGCCGCTTGATCTCGCCGCACTTGGAGAAGAGCTCGTAGACCTGCTCTTCGGTCGTGTAGAAGGACCTGCAGGAGTTATGAGTGATGGGCTCGCTCTCATATGCTGTTGTGAGACTGGCACTCACAGGTTGCCGACGTAGAGGGTGGTGGCGTTCCTCAGGGGGTCCTCGGGCGGCTCTTCTGGCTGGGCATTGGCCATCTCAGTGTCGCCGTCCTTGCCATCTCTCCCGTCACGGCCGTTGTCCGTCCGTCTCCTCTTGTTGTTCTGTGGGCGGAAGGGAGTTTCAGTCAGCCTACACCGACTCAGTCGAATACACACACGGGTTGATAGGCACTCACGCGGCTGTGGTAGTAGGCACTGGGGCGGTCCAGCCTGTCCACCGTTGATCGGAGTTCGGTTCGCATTTTGAAGTGAGACCTCAATGCGGAATATATAAGTGAGCAGATGATGCTTGCTGTACTTGATGTATGTGCAGTGGAAAAGGCTGAGACGACAGAGCAGTAGCAAGCTTGAGTTGAATGTCAAGTTGTAAGGAAGGCTGCGAGGTGGCCCGCTCTTTTTTGCGTGGTAGCTCCAGAGACGTGCCTCAGTGGCAGATCGCGCTAAAGCACGTCGCTGGGTACGTACCTGCGCTTCTCTTGGCACCAGATTCCTGAGCTGGAGGCTGGACGTTGGCAGCTTCCCTGGTAACTTTATAGCTCCCGCAAACAACCTTCCTGTTAGCTGGGCAAAACCTCAAATCGTGGCCTTCACCTTCATATGTGCCTGATCAACAATAACCCGCCACCGTCCAGCGACGACAGCGCATAGCAACAAGTCGATCGACAAGGGCACCGCCTGCTTCAAGTCCTACCTCGGGCGGAAATGCACTTCTGATTTCCTACATCATTGCCAACGAATCATCCCTCCAGCCGTCATGCCAAAGATAAAAAGCTACACCCCCGCCTGGCTCTCGAGCCCTTCGCCGGGCCATGACCTCTTCACTCCAAACCCGGACGAGGCTCAGCATGTCTCGTCCTACGCCTCCAAGTCGGCTCTCAAGTCCGGTCCCCGACGAACAATCGCCCGACGCGGAACCGAAGTCTACATCGCTGTTGGGAAGGAGATCAGATGGGCCGACCTTGTCTACCTCAAGGAAAGATGGCAGGAGAAGGCGGCGCGAGGTCGTGCAGGTGTTCGCGTAAAGCGTGAGGACTCATCTGAGCCCAGCGACAATGATTTAATCAAGGACTCAATAGAAGACGGTTGCGCCGAAGGTTTTCGTGTATGCAATCTCCCCATTCCCCAGCACCTTGCAAGCAGGACTAATCCCTCGTAGACGATCAAGACCTCCGTCGGTAGCGACATCCAGCAGCTTGCCATTTCCCCCTACGCGAACTTCATAGCAGTCCTCACCACTCACACCGTCCGCATCATTTTGTTGCCCGACCCGTCCCATCTGACAGCGCCGAGTCTCGACGTTATCAAGCCCAAGTCGTGGACACTGGGCCCTACCACACATGTCATGGACCGCTCACCCATCGCCTCTTCTCTGTGGCATCCTCTAGGAGTTAATGGCTCTGCTCTGGTGACTGTCACCAAGGATGCCCTTGTAAGGGTGTGGGAGCTCTCTCAGAAGGACCGCTGGTCGTTCGATACGCCCTCTCTGACCATCGACTTGCAAAAGCTTGCGGACGGCACGTCCTTGGACCAGAACTTTGGAGCTTCGTCTGATATCACGAACAAGGGATTTTCACCCGACTCTTTCGAGATGGATGTGGCGGCAGCCTGTTTTGCTGGCAGGGGCTCGGGAGGTTGGTCGCCCATGACACTCTGGATCGCTATGAGGGAAGGGGACGTATATGCCTTGTGTCCGTTGCTACCAAGTCAGTGGGCTCCACCACCAATCTTGATTCCTTCACTCTCGATATCGATAGTCGGGAATCTGGCTGCCATCGAAGATGATCCAGGCGTATCTGAGCAAGCCAAGTTGTTGGCGCAGCAACAACTAGACTGGATGTCGGACCTTGATAATCAAGAACCCAGAGTGGTCGAGGGCCCCCCTGGAGAAGCCCCCACTGAGATATATGCTCGACCTATGCGGCCAGGGATAGTGCCTCGGTTGCAAGGACCGTTTGACCTCGAGTTGAGTCCCTATAACACCGACGACCTTGACATCGAGTTAACAGACATATTTGCTATTGGCGAAAAGCTTGATACAGATGAGCTCATGATGGGCGAGGATGATGACCTGGAGATGGAGGACATCGATGGGGAAGGCTTGTCTCTCTCCGTGATATGTCTGCTTTCATCCAGTGGTCAACTACGAATCTGTCTAGACTTGGATGGCGTGCAGGCACAATGGCTACCACCTCGAAACAAGTCAAAGGCCATGGGCCGCCTGGTAGGATCGCCTTCGCTGCTGACGTTCCAGAGCTTGGATGTTTTGAACGCAGTGGAGGTCACCGAGGATGGTTGGCCAGTTTTCAGTCCCGATGTTACCTCTCGGTATTCTTTCTTCATTACTCATTCCTCTAGCATTACTTCGGTCTCTCTGCCATGGGTCTTCCGGCTCGAGAGCGAACTACAGGGCGATTCGCAAGCTGGGTCTGATTTCAGAATCGATCTACTTGTAAAGGGCCAAAGCTCGACCCGAGAGCGGCTTTACACAAGCCCGTCTCAGGTTGACACGCAACTCCAACTGAGTGCGGCAGTGGCGATTCGTGACCCCGATCTCGGCTACTTTTTGCTATCTGCAACTCCCTTCGTGCCGATCGCGATAACATTCGAGGTACCTCAAGACGATTTCGCACCACCGCGGCCTGCTTCGCCCTCCTTCAGTAAAGATGCCGAAGTGCAACCCTTGGACTTCTTTGAACCTCGCCCGGTCTTCCAGCCGTCACACGCATTCGATCAAAGGTCCAACCTACCAGAGCTTCTCGACCGGCTCCGCACTAGCCGGCACAAGACGGTTGTCAACCAAGAAGTCCGACTTTCGCCGCTGACCTTGCAGCTTTTCACCGAGGTCCACCAGATCCTCAGTGATGAGACGCATAGACTCGGCGTCGCAGCATCCGAAGTCTTCCGACGATGCGTCAAGTTGCAAGGAGAGCTCAGGCAGCAAATCACCAAGGCAAACGAGGTCAAGGCGAGGGTTGAGGCTGTCACGGGAGAAGATCAAGGAGAAGACGGCGAACCAGAGCCTAGCAATGCCGCCATTGAGAGACGGCTGCAGGCCGCCAAGGAAAAGGGAGAGGCTCTCAGCCAGCGACTGGAGAAAATGCGCAGGAAGGTCAACAAGGCGACGAGTCGAGAGCTGAGTGCCAGGGAGGAAGCATGGATGGACGAGGTCAGGAAATACGACGCAAGCATCATGGGATCTGCAAGGCCGGCAGATGGAGCGGGCCGCGCAAAGCAGGCTATGCATAGGTACCAGGAGGTGATGCAACTAAAGGACGAGCTCGCGGAGCAGGCGTACAAGCTAGGGGCCACGGACGACGGGGAGGAGAACCTAAGCGCCTCGACGACAGACTTACGTATCCCGTCGGAACTCAGAAGAGCCAAAGTGAACCAGGTGAAGGGACTCCTGGAGCGTGAGACAGCGCTGGTGGATGCGGTGAAAGCTCGTCTCGAACGTTTAGCGGTTGTTGGATAGAGAGAATCAGGCGGAATGCCAGGCTGTACCCCATCCATGAATGTATAATCGCGGAACAATGCTGTCATGTGCCATCATTAACGAGGCAGGCGATTGGGCATTTGTTTTGTGTGGGATGTTTGACAGTCGCCGAGTACCTAGTGTCAGCACTGCAGATTGTCGTGGCGTTTCCCCTATGGGATCCTAACTATCTCACGCAGTACGTCCAGTCCACGCGCGCACCAAGACTGCAACAGGGGCCGGGCCCGGGAAGATGCTTGCGTTGCAAAGCTGCACTGCCGATCCCTTTCGCCTATGCTATGCCACTTATACCGGCGGAGGAGACACGGGCCAGAGACTCTGTGCCGAAGTGGTGCACATGGTTTGCGTGTCTCCAATGACATCTGGTCAAACATGCAGCCTTGCAAGACAGCGCTGGATGGCTGCTGCGAGGTTGACAACGGCTGAGAGTGACGCCTTGGCGACCTCGGATGGCTTTTCTCCTGTGCGCTGAGAGGACCGTGGTCCCAGAGCTGGGATGTGCGCGCAGCAAAAAGCAATGAGTCTATTCTGGCACTTTCAACGCCTGAAGTTTCAATATATTTCTTCCGTCTCTAACGTCATCTCCAGGCTTCACTGTATATCTCCAACTCGGTGTTCGGCATCTGTCGGCTGCATTGCCACTTGACGAGTCTGACCACAATCTCAACAATCGGGGATGACCCAAACGCCGGAGGTTCGCCCTGTTTATTCATTGGTTGGCAGAAGCTCTTCCTGCGCCATTCTCGTCCAGCATGTTGTTTTCTACTACCCGGGGCCCTTCCTTGGACGGCTGAGTATGCTGAAACTACCAGGGCATCTCGTCCTTGAATTGCGAATCCACAACTCTGAAGCCTCAATGGTAGTCGAATATGAAGATATCCGGTGGCACCAACCATCCTGCCGTGGCGAAATCGTGCCCTACTCGATCGGCCTCAGTTGAGGCATTGGCTTTTGAAAGTCAAGGTGCATCAACTACGTGGTATCTTATGACAACAGATGTAGCACTGAGGCCCGTGTCCGCACTCTGCCGGTGAAGGGATTGGTGTGCCTCGTGCGACCATACGCGACAATGTTTGCAGAACCTCACGAGCGCCGAGTCTGCTCTAGCAAACGGCCACGATTGGATGCCCCTCTGACGCAGCAAACGGAGACTGCCAGCGACGCACGAGCCAAGGCAAGTTCGTGACTGACTGGCTTGCTGCTCTTCGGACGAGGCTTGGAGTCTCACATCCTCTTCCTACCTCTGCTCGTAGGCAGGGAGACAAAGTAAACATTACCAGCACGCTGCGGTGTATCTTCCAGGGGGGCCCTCGGTCTCAGCAGCTCGTTTATGCTGTTGGCCCGGGCAGTCTATGCAGGTATCCTGTACGGCCGCCTCACTCTCGCACAGAGCAGCTCTCATGGACGCGGAATCCCGGTAATTGGAATGTGCCTGCATGCACTGTCCCACCAACACTGGATATATAAGAGTCCTTCGATGTTCCGAGCGGATCCCCGGAGGTAGAAGCATCTAACAGACTTTACTAGATGCTGGTGTATCTCTACGACCCCTTGGCCCCAACGACCCTTCAACATCGGTCAAACTCCAAAATGGCACCACCACCATCAACGTCAATAGTCTTTGATTATCGGACTCAGGTGATAGGTCAGCAGCTCTAGTTGTTACTCTACACGTTGCTCCTGGCCGTCCACTGACCGTGATACGCAGATAACTGCGAGTTCTTCGTGGGAAGAGATGACATCGTCACGGTTGTGACCGTCAAAGAGCCCACGGGGGACTTCAAGGCGTACGCGATACGATGCAACGATGTCGCTCGAGATGCCTTAGTGTCATCCGACTCGTTCGACACGGTCCAGAAGGCCATAGAATCCCTGCATATGAAGTCGGCTGAGGCGGTGCACCAGTACATCACCACCAATGGCTTCTCCATGCCGCCCGACCTCAAGGGCGCCAAGCTCGACTCGGATGCCGACGACGACGCTGCGTCGCTTGCCTCCTCCGGCCAGACCGCGTCTTCCACCGCCGCCCTCTCTGAGTGGGATAGTTCGGACGAGGAGGCTATGATAGCCGAGGGTTTTGCCACATTTAACGGCGGCAGACCCCGTCCCTCAGCCCGCAAGAACCGCAAGCCAACCGCGCATGGCAAGAAGCCGCGCGATCTTGGCGACCTCGAAAACGAGTCTGATGAGGAGCAATGGATGCAGCCCATGCGTCTCCGTCACGGCAGCCCCGTGCGCTCGGCCTCGAGTGCGAATCATCCGCCGCCAGGGCCGCCGGCATGGCCTGGTGGTCCCCCACCACCTCGTGCGCCTGTGATGTCGATGCATCCTCAGCATGCGCATATGCAGCACCATCCGCCACCGATTCAGTTTGCAGGCGTTTCGCATCCGGGTCATCACTACCCACAAGGTGGCCCAGCAGTGTCACCACTATCCCATCCATCGCTGAATACCAACATGCTTCCCCTGCATCCTCCTGGTACTCTTCGATTCAATGTCCCTCAATCTACTTCTCCTCCCACCGCAGGCCGTGGACCAGTCCACTGTCGGTCTATGGCCTCCCTCCCGAACCCAGCGGCCGCAGCCCCAGCAGCAGCACCCAGCCCTCCCGCTCCCGGTCCCCACGCCAACAACACTCAGCACAAATCCATCGCCACGTACGCCTTCCCCCACCCTCTCGACAGCACCCGCGTCTACGACGTGCGGCTCACGATCCGGTGGGGCCACCACGGCGAGCAGCGCATCATCGAGAGCTGCCGCGCGTCGGTGCGCGCGCTGCAGGACGCGGCGCTGGCCTACGTCGCGGCGCACCCCGACTCGTTCGACCAGCAGCCCCCGCCGAACCCGAACCCGAACCCGAACAACCAGCAGCACGTCACGGCGCGGTTCTGGAACGAAATCGGCGCCGTCGCGGACCGTGGCGCGGCGTGTCTGCGCGCCAGCGTGCGCCGCGCCTTCTTCGGCGGGCCCGACGATAAGGAGGGCTCGTATGATATGAGCGCGTACCGCGGCGACGATTTGACTAAGCTTTTTAATGTGCTGGGCGCGGGCAGTATCCCGCGGTTTGAGATTGAGGTCGAGTTTGTGGGGTTTGAGGCTCAGGGGGGTGGTATTGGTAAGGGTGTTGGTGGGCATCCGGGACAGGGACAGGGCCAGGGCCAGAGAATGATGTCTCTTGGTGAGTATCCCTCTGCAAGGCAGGATGCCTTTCTAAGGCAGGGGCGTGGAGGTGGTGGTGGGAAGGGGGGGAAGGGGGAGAAGGGGGAGATGGGGGAGATGGGGGCTCGTTAGGGGGGACGTTTCCTCTCCTTCTCCTACTTCTCTGGGTGGCTTCGTCATTGCTCGACACAACGCTACACTAGTTTTAACAACTTTCGACGAGCTGTGTCTGGAGGCAGAGGGAAAAAGATAGCTTCAACATCGATGGGTTTGGGGGTCTCACTTCTTGGTGTTTTTGGATGCGGTGGCATTGAAGCTACCTTGTGTGTTCGGCAGGTCGTTGTCGCTGCTCTTCCCTATTATGGGGTGATGATAATGATGAATCGGATGGGATGAGGTCGGTACTAATGGGCTGATGTATCAAGATGGGTATGAGGTCGTGTGTACTGGATGAAGACCGAGATTGTTCTTGCTGTTCTGGAAGGTAGATAGGTGCTTGCTAGCCCTATTGTGTAGTCTTGTATCTATGTCCACCGCCTCTGAATGAGAGAGGCTTCATACATACTTGGCAAGCTGTCTTTCTTGATCCGTCTCCCCTTGATCCGGCTCGTCAAGTCCTTACGGCAGCAAACGCGCGGCTTTCGCGACGAGGTCCCTCTACGGTACTGTTGAGTGTTTAGTCGATCGGAATGGCTTCGCGCTGAACACGCTGGCCAAACTGTCATTGACCCTGATGCAGCAACCCACCGTTCTTGGTATCGTGGGAACAAACAACTCCAACCACTGTACCTGCAACACTCACACGCGGCCGGCAATCTTGTGTCGTAGTTGAAGCGCATATAACACTTGAATGGGTCAAAGAATCAAATTGCTAGCTAACTACTGGTAGGTCATACGACAACTGGCCAGCGGTCGTGCGAGGACCGGCACGAACCACGTCTCGAACGTGTCCTTGCGCTTGAGATGACATGTGTTCATCGGTGCATTCCCGCCACCGATGACTTTTGTCCATTGTCCCCTTTACCAGCAATTGTGAAGGCAAGCCACCACCTCAAGCCGATGACCAGGGGCATTTCCCATCTGCAGCTAGCCGGTCAGCCATCTGCTTATCACCAGTGACTCCCCGAGCCCATCGAACATAACAGCCACTTCTTTACAAGCCTACAGAGGCCACGGTTCCAGCCAGCACTCGACAGCATCCCGCGTCGGACCCAGGTGCAGTCAACCCAGTATCTGCTAACACACACACACACACACTACACGAAATGACATCCGGCATCCACCACAAGACGACCCAGTCCAACCTCCGAACCAAAGCAAGACGACCAGACCAGCATCCTCAAGCACCCGAACCCGCACCCGCACCCCACCGCCCCTCATCACATGCCAGTACACACCGATACACACCGGACGTACACACAAACGGGACGTGACAGACAGCTCAGCCGCTACACAAGCGCCCGTGCTAGACAGATACGAGATCCCACCTCAGATCCTAGGCTAGATTCCATATTCGAGGCGGTTAGCTGCGTGCGGTGTGACATGCCAAGTTCATTGTTTGGTCATGCAGCCAGCCCGGAAGCTCAGGTATGGTAGGCAGGTACATAGACAGAGTCGTCGAGGATCCTTGGATCTCAGCACAGCTATTATTACGGGCAGAAAGGCGAGGCACATAGGCGGGCGGGCAGGCGGGTGTGGGCATGTTACTCACCGTGCTGTGGTTTTACAGCGTACGCCGATGCCTTTCTAAGGTAGGCACCTTACACATGAGGGCCTGGACTACTATGTGTGGCACAGGAGTGAGTGAGTGATACAAGGGCCCAGATACCGGGTCGGTCGGGCAGGTGCTTGGGGCTGGCGGCTAGGCAGTGGGATCACGGCATCTAAAGCCTCCACGGACTATCACGGGTTTGAGAAGCTTGTGTTGTCAATGTCTTCGGGTTTAGGTGCAGTGATTAATCCTTGCCCTATCTACCAAAGGTAAGTAAGTAGGCGAGGTATCTATCTACACGCCGGCCTCTGTGGGCATGTATCCTGTCCCTTCCTAACCTATCCTGTCTTGTGCTGCGTAAATCCTGTGCAGAACGATATGCTGTGATCCAGCATGTGAAGATCACCCATGATCAGGATCAGGAGAATGAAGGGCGCCTTCTTGGGGGGTATACTGTTGTTCCTCCGATCTTGAATGACCAACGGAAATGGGGAGAATGAATAACGCCTTCTGGGGTATACTGTTGTGCCTCCAATGTCGAACGACCAACGGAAAGAGGGAGAGATAACGGACGAAGGAACGAATAGATGAACGAAGGAAGGAAGGCGAAAAGCAGTATAGGTTCCCACGGTAAGTGAGGAGCAATGAAACCTTTCATCTGAGATCTTGCAGACAACTCTTCGTCGTTGGATGATTCGAGCCGTCTTGCAGAGATTTCCAGAGATTTCCATATCGCAGCATTCGAAGAGACTTCCAGGCCGCCAGTCCGTTGGCACGTGCTGCGATCTTTCATCCCCTTTGTCCTTGGACGTGGAATTGGACACTGTAGACATCATCAACCGACCAACCGACTGGTTGGTGTGTCAATGACGGCCACCGTCCACCATTCTGCGACGCTCACCAAAAGCCGCGCCCGGATCAGTTGTCTGCCCATAGCCCCCGTGCTTCGGTCCAGCACCCCATCCCCGATGCTGATGCTGATACTCCTGCTGATGATGGTACGGACCAGTCGCCTGCGCCGGGCTCGTAGGCGAGTACTGATGGTAGGGACTCGTCGACGTCGGCTCCGCAGGGCTGGTCGGCCTGGACGGGCTCCACGCAGGTGCGCCTCCTGCGCTTCGTGGATGCAGCTGGAAGGGCTGGAAGCCGCTGATACCACGGCCATCACCGTAACGAACGGGATCGTCATATTGCAGCTGCTGAGGCGAGCCACGGTGCCGCTGTTGATGGTCTGGATGCGAATGTTGGTTGTGATGATGATGATGCCCCTGGGCGTGATGAGGTTGACCCTGGGCGTGATGATGAACATGACCATGACCGTGAGCATGGGGACCGTAGTGCTGAGGCGAGGAGGCCGCCATGCTGGGCGACATGGGCCCCGTGGGGTGGATGCTCTGTCGAAGATCGCCGTAGATGCTATGCGGGCCCGCAAACATGGGCGAGGCGGGCGAGAAGACGTCGCCGTAGCTGCTGTTGCCACCATTACCACCACCGCCGCAGGGGGCGGGCGGTGGCGCCATGTCCATGTTCACCTCGTGGTCGACGTTGTAGCCGCCCAGCATGCCGATGGACTGCGGACGGAGCGAGAAGTCGGGGACGCCGGGTGGCTGGTAGAACTCGTGTCGGGGCTGTAGATGGTGTGCGGGTGCGGGTGCAGCAGAGTTGGGATGCTCTGGTCGCTTGGCCCGGGGACGGTCGGCGCTGTTGATGATGCGCTGGATCTCGGCCATGCGAGGCGTCTCGGGCGGCTGGTTGCCCTGCTTGCTGGATGGGTGAGGGGGAGAATCTCCATCTATACCATGAACAGTCAGCCAACATCATCATCACCATCAACATATGATCTCATCTTCGAGATCAAGTGTGGACTCACCTTTGGCACGAGGCGGCGCACGAGAACCGCTGACATCCCGCTCCTTGGAGCCCTTGCCCTCATCACCATCACGTCCACGGCTCTGAGAGGAAGCAGCAACGCCATCCTTGTGGTCAGGTGACTTGCTCTTCTCCCGACCACTGGTGTTGTCCCGACGCTGCTGCGAAGGCGACGACTTCTCCCGCTCCTTGTCAGCAGGGACGTAACGATCGGCATCGCGCGGCTTCTCCGCAGCCGGCTTGTAACGCTCGATCTCATGGCCAGCCGCAGTCTTGAAGGTCGTCTCAATGCCCCCATCTTCCGCAGAAGAAGACGAACTCGACGACCGACGATGACCCCGTCTCTCAATGTCACCGCCGCCGCGCGCCGAGCGGATGAAGCGCACCCGCCTGCCATCTGAGTCGCGCCTCGCCGTGCCGACCTCGATGCGCCCCCGGCGGGTCTCGCGCTCCTTGGCCACCATCTCCCGGCGCTGGCCGACGACCCACTCCTCCATACTACCATCAAACCCGAGCTCGCGCATGAAGACGCGCTTCTTGGTGCGCGTGAGCACCATGGGCGTGCCCTGGCGCTCCAGGAACGACATGGCGCCCTTGCGGTGGCGGCCCAGCGCGCCCAGCAGCTCGCGCACGTCGCGCACGGGTATGTCGCGGTCGTAGTTGCCAGGCTCGGCGCCGTTGAGGGCCTCGTTGAGCTTGGTCGCGAAGGAGAAGATCATGTCGTTGCTTCCGTCTCCGTTCGTGTGGCCGGTGTAGCGTCGCTTTCTGTACTGCGAAGGCGGCGCCTTGTGCTCGCCTTTGCAGATCAGGGCCAGCGCCGTCGTCAGCTCGAAGTCGTTCCAGGTGCGTTGCTTGCGGCGCTTGGGCTTCTGCTGTTGATGCTCCTGCTGGGGAGATCGGGGCGAGGAAGTAGCGGGCTCGGTCTGCGAGGAGTGCGCCATGATGTCGGAAGAGTCATCCATGGTGGTGGTGGATTGCTAGATGGATGTAGCACTATGACTTGAGGTCAATCTTCGTAGGTGCGCAGGTGAATCAGGAGGATGTGTGATATGTGAGAGTAGGAGGAGGGTTGTAGTCACTGCGTGTTCAGCAGGCGGGTGAGGTCCTTGGTGAAGAGACCAGGGCAGAGGTGGAAAGAGGTGTGTGGAAATACCGAATGTGTGTGAGAGTGGGAGATGGAGTCGAAAGGCAGGGGAAAACAGCTGAAGTATTGATGCCTGAGGAGACAAGCATGGGATTCAGGTGGTTGGTGATGTGCTTGGTGAAGAGGCCAATGCAGAGGTGAAAAGAGGTGAGATGGAACATACCTTATTGTAGAATCCGAAGAAGATACCGAATGTGTGTGTGCGTGGAAGATGGAGTTGAAAATGCAGGTGTTGCAGGATGCGTGATATGTAAAAGTAGGAGGAGGGTTGTAATCAGTGTTTGTTGAGGAGATGGGCGAGGTCCTTGGTGAAGAGACCAGGGCAGAGTTGAAAGAAAGAGGCGTGATGGAATTGCAGAACCGGACCAAAGTACCGAATGTGTGAGTGGGAGATGGAATTGAAAGGCAGCAAAAAAGCCGAAGTATTGATGCCTGAGGAGAGATACCTGAGAGAGGCCTGAAGAGAGATGCCTGAGGAGAGATGAATGGGATTTTTCTCCCCAGTGTTGGCGACCGTCACTGGGATCTGCTGTAAGGTGCAAGCACGCCTAGATCTGGCACTCGAGATAGCGTGGCCCAGGAACAGAAAAATTGAGGAAGATTCGTATCAGGGAGCAAGATCAGAGTGGAAGAGGGTGGAAGGTGAGTGTTGCGTAAGTAATGGCGAGTAAACAGACGCACCTTTCAGGGCTGAAGGTGCAAGTCAGGTTGGGTAATGGACAGGACCGCGCAAGAATTGAACCGTGTGTTGATTGCCTTGTGCGGGTAGACTTGGTAGCAGGTTGTTCCAACCAAACAGGCCCTTGATAAAGGGGAGTTTGGATGGACGAACCCGAGTGACTGAATCCACCACTGCTCACTCACTACTCCTCCTACCGTCGTCCCTCCTGCGTGCACGACCACAGAAAGCAATGAACGTCCACCTGACAACGAGCGAGCCTTCGTACATGGAGAAAGTCCACTTTGTATTCGCGATTCTATGCTGGCAACCCCTCTCATGACATCGAGATCCAGTCAAACCAACATGTCTCGGATATGGAGATATTCCAATCGTTAGTCTATCAGCCTACAACGCCGCCCAGATGCCTCAATGCTATCATCTTCCACCAAAGCCTCCCTCCATTTATGGTGCGTCTCTATTGACTGCCTAGTATATACCCTGGGTCCGATATTGGAAGGTGTCATAACTAGCAAAGTCAGCACACGGTCGGACGAAAGGAAGATCGGGCCATGCTTACAGTCGTGTGTAGTAGCTGCCGAGAGACTTCGCGACGAGGTCGGTATCCACGAAGTTCTCAGCCTCCTCAGCACTCAGATGCAACTGGAAGCGCTGCCGTAGGGTGGCCGTAGCTTGCACCACACCGGATGAATAGCAGGGCATCTTCGAGTCCCTTCCCATCATACTTACAAGGTCGATGATGTTGTCCGCAGAACGGCGTAGCGCTGAAAGGTGTCAGATGAAATGGTCCATAGGAAATCCGCCAACATGAGTCTCACCTTGGAAAGCTTGCTTGCACAACACCTTGAAATCCTCGTAATCGGGGGAGCCGACCCCACCGAGCACATCGACATACTCCTGAGTGAATTTGAAGGGAGCTGCCTCGAATCCAACCGATCCAGGTGAATTCGACAGCATGAATCCAAAATCAATATGGATTATATGGCCCTCGTTGTCAATAAGTAGGTTGCCGTTATGCCGGTCCTTCAACTGTAATATGTACGATATCATACTGTACGCTGCAAGTGAGCGCTTGAATGCATCCACCGCTGCTTTGTACGGCTCACTATTCGGCTTGCCAAAGGTCTTGACCCAGTGATCCTTGAGCGTCGCAAACCGCCGCCGAGGATTTATCCCAGACTCGATCGAGGACAGTGTCAAGCTCCGCTTCAGCGAATGAAGCGATACACCATTGGTGATCGTTTCAATGAGCCCCGAGGACTCGCCGGTGACCAGGATCCGCATGAGCTTAACCCAGACAGGAACGCGCGCAACTTCCCAGATCTTGTGGCAGACCTGAATGAGTTGGCAGGCAAACGCCTCTTGTCGAAGATCATCCCCCGTCTTGACAATGACACTAACGAGATCCCAGTTCTTCATCCAGCCGTACGGAGAAGACTTGCGGATTCGTTCCTTCTTGACCTGCCATGCCTCGCCAAACACTGCAGCGCTTGGGTCGTCTCGATCGCCTTTTCTTTGGACTCCTCCAGTCATCGCGTCGTTTTCCATCCTGGCAGCCCCAGCACTAGGGTTGCTTGCTGGATCTAAATCGTCTTCAGGGTCACCAGCATCCGAGGCAGAAGATGCTGTGCCCGTCTTGCCTATTATCATATCGAATGTGGGCCCTTGGGCGTCATCCAGGTCAAAACTCTGCTCCTCCAGACTCTGCATACTTGCGATGATCTTGGACCTGATGGCGGCGACTTCCTGTCTGGGCCGCTTTCCGCTTGTCGCATCAAGCTGAGCCAACATTTGCGAGGCTGTCCGCATGTGCGTGGCCAATGCCGAAAAATCTGGCTGATCGCCGGGCGTATTGCGTTGGCTTGCTATATTCGTCTTCTTCAAAGATCCGGGGCTATTGGATCCCGATGTCGATCCTGCCGAGTCCTGCGGCGTAGGTTCGGGTATCGCAGAGATATCTGTTGTACCGTTTGGCAAGCTCTTACGGTGCGCAGCTCCCTTTCCATTCTTTTTAGTATTTGAGCCCCAATCAGACGGTTTGAGCATTGGCGAACTCCCTAGGTCGCCCGAAGTCGGCTCGAATATGCTGTCGATCTTGTCAACTACAGGCGAAGGCACCCGCTCGCTAACCGGGGCGCGGTGCGCATCTGAGAGATCGAAGACTCGTTTGCGGTCACCCTGTTCGGACAGAAGCGTGCCAAGTAACCGTTGATTGTCCACGGAGACGGGATCAAATGTAAAGTCATCGCGGAGTATCTCTACCATCAGAAGATACGGTACCTTCTCAGCACTATTCAAAACTGTGGCCTCGGCGGGATTGACTCTCACGACACGGTGATGCCGACTTCTCGAGGGTGAACCATCGACCAAGGTGGGCGGGCAGATAATGGGAATATCTAGTTCGGCAGGCAGATCTCTGGCAATGAGTGCAAGCTCAGCTCGCAACGCGCTCAGACGAGCCGCCTTTGGTACCATGACGAGTCGATTCGATATGTCCTCCAGTGCCGTCAAGAACAATGTCTGAACGCGAAAGTAGTTTTGTCGCAGTAGCCTGCCTTTGTGCTGCGGTGTCATCTCAGCCAAGGTAAGAAGCGTCTTCACATGGTGGGAATGTCTGCGTGAGATGCCCTCAACCGGGCGCGGTAGCCTGGCGGATAGTGGCGTCGCGGGTCGAGTCACCATCTTCGGCGATCTCATCTCCGGAAGAGGCAGGGACGAGGAGCTCAGACGAGCGTCTATCATTAGGCCGTCGATAACAGCTGGCTTCCGCGCCTCATGACCGGCATTGATGCTGTTCCCGGAGGGCGGCGGTGATGAGATGATAGTACGGGGTGACCTTTCCGGAGGCTGTGTAACCTCTTTCGCATCTGGCAAACTCCCGACCCGAATCGCATCTCGCGCCCGCCGTGACCTCGAGCTGTTTAACGTCACTGTCTGGCTCCTTGTGACTTTCATGGCCTGACTCGCTTCGGATATGACATCGCCCTCGGGTTGGGATTTCCTTGCTTGCGCAACAGCAAGCGGGCCAGCCCATTGCGGCAAGATCGGAAGTCCAACGCTCGCTAGAACAAAACTCGCCAGGACTGTGACCGGCAGTATGTTCTCCTGAATCTTCTCGTGTCGCGCCGCGTCGGAATGGCCGAAGACGATGTGTTGCACTTTGTTGTAGACTCTCCGGCAGGTCTTGAAATCTTGGGCTTGCGGCGTCGAGGCGAGGTCGCGCAGGTAGGTTTGGAAGAGCCAGAATGTCTAAGCACTACTCAGCATTTCATCTTTACCGAGTCGTTTGGGTTGGGCAGGGCAACTGACCAGCAGAGCGGCGGTGACGGACTCCTCGCACAGATCCAGCAGAAACTCCTCCAGGGCCATAGACTCATTGTCGACGCTGATTATAAGGTGGCATAGCTGGGGCAGGAAGAACTCGATATCCTCGTAGGGGAACTGCCGGAGCTTCGAACATAGGACGTAGTGGATGCCGACGTGGTCTGCATATCGACTGCAGACACACGAGACGGGGTTAGAGCTCGCGGCGGACTGGTAGGACGCGGACAGGCTATAAGTACTCACGAGAGGTATGAAACGGAGAGGAAAGGGTTCTGGTTGAAAACATCACTCTCGATAAAGCGCTGGAGCAGATCCCACGACATGGCGAATTATCTTCGCGCGGAGGGGAAGAAACCATGTCACCTATACTGGACATACGAAGGGACCATCGGAAGGGCGTCTATCATGGCTGTCGGGACAGCTAAGCTCGGGGGTTCAGGTGTCCAGGTACTCGTGTGCTCGTGTGCTCGTGTGATCAGTTTGTCGCATACCAGGACTTTCGCAGAATGACGGACGGAATTGGAATTGGAATTGGAATTGGAATTGACATTTGTCCAAGCACAAGCACCAAAGCCAGCGCTGCCAGCGAGTGTCAGATAATTGGATGGACCCCTTCTGCCACTTCTGCCACCCGCCGCGGTCGCAGAGCTGTCCTTAGCGCAGAAGCTTGCGTGATTGGCTGCTGCGCTGATTGATAACTGGCTCTAGGGCCGGCCTGACCGACAGCTCTTTTCCGCCGACGTATTCTCCAAGTATCGTCTGATAGTTTGCTTCTTTACACCCTTCACTTATTTGAGAGTGACTGTCGTGGTCGTCCATCTTGAGCGAACGATTGTTGTCCCAGGACGATATGCAGCGCCCTCCAAGTTCAGATATCTTACTTCTGCTAATGTACCCTAGACTCCCTTCCATGTTTTCAGGGGCATAATTCAGGGGTAACTACTGGAAGCGGGGCCGCGGTCTACCACCACCAGCAGCACCAGCCCTCCTGCCCTCATGCGAACTACGAAAACACCAGAACATGCGGTCGGCTCTCCGGTTCGGTCTGCTTCACTTGGCCAGAGTTGTCCCGAAACAGCTTGAGGCTCTTGCGCGGGAGGGATCGATTGCACTGTAAGACGTCAATACTTTGGCCAAATCACAAATCACAAATCACAATTTGCGTCAATCAACAACTCGGAGCGGCTTCAGTGGTGAGAGGGACGACGGTCCGTCCCAAGGTATAGTCCATTACGAATGCTGCAAACCGTCAGCAGCCCCAGTACTGACGCAGCTCCCATATAACTACCGCGCTAGCACCAATATCTACTCCGGAAGCTCCCTGAGCAGCAGCAATGCAGGATCGCCCATAACCGCCAACGCCGATATATGCCCCCCCCCATGCTTCTAAACGCCGATGAACCAAATCATTCGTCATGATGCCCAGGTTCTAGCCGTCGAGTCAAATCGTCAAGTCAAGCCAAGTTCGCTGCCGTCAGCTGCTAGGAAGCAGCCTTTTTCTTGCGCCCGCCTCTTGCCTTCTTCTTGACTTCGGCGGGTTCTGGCTCGTCGTGACTCTCACTCTCACTCTCCTGTTTGGCTTTCGCTGCGCTCTTGGATCCTTCCTTCTCCTCGCCCACTTTGGCAACGATATCTTGCAGGAAGTCCCACTGATCGGTTGAGTCTATTGCTTGCTTGAGCATGTGCGCCGTGATGCGTTTCGAGTTCTTGTCCTTGGCCACCTCGGCGCTCTTAGTGACGAGCTGCACCATGAAGAGCTCCAGTGCCTTACCGACAGCAATGGGCGTCTGCTGGGCGACCTTGCCAACTTCCTCATCTGCCTGCATTATTCGCTTTATGCGCGCGGTGGGGAACTTGGTTCGGACAGGCGACTGCATGATCTCCTCCTCTTTCACCGCTTTGGCAGCCTTTCGGGGCGGCATGATGTCGCGCGTATCCGAGGTCTTCGGTTGGTCTGGAAGGAGGGCCTGGTCTTGTCGAGGACTCTGAAATTGCCGGGGTTGCGTTATTGGTTGGTAGCTGGTCGACGACGGCGTGTCGGTGTAGGCCGAGTAGTATGGCTGGGGGGCACTCGGGGTTTGTAAGTGGTAGTCGAGCTGGGGTGGTGCAGGCGCAGGCGCAGGCGGTTGTGTAATATGTGCTTGCTGCTGCGGGAAGTATTGTCCCTGATGTTGAATGGGCTGAGGTGAGTAGGAGTTGAATGTGTGACCGTTGTTTGAGATGTATGCAGCTGCAGCAGCGGGTTGCTGTTGCTGTTGCTGTGCAAGGGGGTGATGCTGCTGGTGCTGGTGCTGGTAGCTATTGTGGTATTGATTGTAGTATTGCTGCTGGTGTTGGTGGTGGTGGTGGTGGGGCTCTGATTGAGCGTATGCGCCCTCTAGAGGAAGAGCTGGATGTCCTTGTCCAATTTGGGCCTGTGGTAACAAGTTTGCTTGCGTCTGGGCCGAGGCCTGGGGCTGCAAGGGATATGCACCTGCAGCGCTGGTTCGGTTCGGTGCAACGGTGTGTATGTCGGCGGCAGAGTTTGATGCTGAGTAGAAAGAAGACAGGTCGGGCGACTTTGGCGCATATGATGAGCTGTCTCTTGACATGGTCCAGAGGCCAGAGGCGCGAGAGGAAGGGCCGTGAAAAAAAAGAAGGATTAAATAAAGAAAGCGGGACAAACGGCGCACGGGAGCCACCGGTCTTGGAATGGCGGGGTCAGCCAGTGGGGAATCCTGAACTGTACTCAGTCGAGAAGTGACCGTAACCAGCAGCCTTCTTTGTCTCTTTCAGGTCGCAGGAAGGACGACTCGGACTGTGCGGCTCTCCTCTCAATGCTGACTTGGTACTGGACTCTGGCGTGGGTGTGGGTGTGGCTGGTTCAAGGCTGTTGAATGGGACAAACAACCAGACATGGGGTACTGTAGAGTCTCGAATGGGCCTTGAACACTGAAGATGGATGGGCTAATGCAGGTCTCGAGACTTGGAGTTGAGTCTGAAGTCGTGACTGCTCATCCAACCCATCGCACAAGGTGCCTGCGACCTGCTGCCTGCTACCTTCTACCTTCCTACAGTCATACAATCAGATGCCCATGATGATGATGCTACAGGTGGCAGAGACAGAGGAAGGTGTCGGTCGGCTGTCAAGGTAGGTATTCTTATTGCCGGGCGGTGAAGGTGGGGTAGTAACGATGATGGGCGGCTGGCTCGGGTTGGCTCGAGCTCGAGCTTGAGCTTCTCGAACCAGGGGGCGGTCGGGCTTCGGTGGCTTCGGTGGTCGATTCTGTGTTCGGACTCCAACTTTTTTCTGGCCCAGCACGGGCGGCGGTCGGCGACGGGCCACTGGTTTTATATTCGAGCATCCCTCGAATCGAATCAGGGGTTCACGCTTATTCCAGCTGGCTAGTAGGCTAGTCGCCCTAATAAGGTAATTGTGACTGACACCCGGCCGCAGACTGCAGACTGCACCGCCACCGACGAAGAAGCCACCTGGCACCAGTGGCCCAGTGCATCATCCTTCATCCGTCATCCAATCCATCAGCCATCAGGCATCCAGCCATCTCACCTCCACTGCATTCTTCTTTTTTCACCCTTCACCCCGTCGTCACACATGGAGAGGTGTTTCCCGACTCGACTTGTTATCGTCGCCTCCGACCTGCATTATTCGCTGCCTGCCCGCCGCCTGCCCGCTTGCCGCCACGCATGAGTCGTGGGGGTGACCACAAGGCTCTGCATGTGTTATGCACGCGACACGCCCGGCATGGGTGGTGTCCCGTCCCGTCATGAGAGGCAAGCTTCCGCAGATCACCAGGCGGCCACAGCTGCAGGCCGCCTCGCAGTCGTGAAACGCTTCGACCTAGCCTGGTCACCCACCATGGCCAAAGCTTCATTTGATCAAGCTTTCATGCAATCACGGAACAGCTCTCAAGCTTCGAAGTCTTGCCGAGCAAGCTCTACTTTGCGACTCAAGAGACCAGTGGACAGAAGTGTCAAGTTTGGGAGCCTTGATGTTGGCACACAGAGCTGCAGGCATCCCGTCTTAGTCTCTGTTACTGATAGTGATGGTTTCCTACTCGACAAGGTTAGGTAGGTTGCAAACGCAGGTACCAGAGCTCTCAACCGAAGTGCCTGTACGCTAGCGCGTAAGGTAGCTTGAGCAGTCAGCTCGCAGCACGTGAATCACTGACGAGAGCATCGCAATGTCATATGCGCGTACACCGTATCATGGATGATGATAATATGCAAAGAGCCTTTTCGGAGACCACAGCTATCAACAGATTAGAAGCCGAGTGCTCACGCGCTATGGTTCCTTCTCTGTTGTGCGGTCTATGATGGAATTACTTGATCTAATCTGACATGATACGAGCGCAGAGCGAGGCAATGAATACCTTTGGTCTATTACTACGTCAAGTAGGCGTCTTGGTACGAATCTATCAGCTCTATATGTTAATTTTAATTTCTCCAACCAGCGCTTTCAGTCCTTTTTGGCGTTTCTCGGGCTGGCTGCTAAGGAACAACGACGCGACAGGCCAAGCGTGGATGCCTCGCGCCTCCTCTCTACTCCCGACTTTCACATCATTATCCTTCAAGAATCTGACCAAATCTTCTACTTCCGGCGCGAAAACCTCTTCGGCTCCATACGCCACATAGATCCCTCTGGTTGGACAGGCTTTTCTCCACCAGGAAACATCTCTGCAGTCACCCGGAGACAGGAGAGGATCATCCGTCGGGGCATCCTGGCCAGAGTACTGATGAGCATATCGATGCAAGTGTCCGGCGTCAAGGTAGTCGCTAGCAGTATTTCGGTGCTTGTCCGATACTAGCGTTACCCAAGGCGAGATGAGCACAGCGAAACCAGGCTTTGCAAGTTGCCAGGATCCTACGCCATCCATCTTCTCCGAATGTCGACCGAGGTTGCCTAAATGCAGCAACAAGCTGAGGACAAGAGTCGCCCCTGCCGAGTCTCCACTCAGGCAGACTTTGTCCGGATCGCCCGTCATAGATAGCACGTGTTCGTAACCAGCTATTGTCTCCTCCAGTTGTGTGGGAAAGCTGCTGTCGGGAACCAGTGTATACTCTAGAGCAAAGATTGCTGGATTCCTGTAGCCTGCCTCACCCAAGAGGCTCAGCCATGTGAGAAGAAATTCGAGGTAGAAATACGATGAGCCCATCGAGAAACCGCCGCCTGCGCTGCTATCAGTAACGTATGCTTGCTTCATCCTGTTGGTCGTCCCTTACCATGAGCATAGTATATGCAGACGTCGGGTTTCTTCATCGGATCTTGAATCATC
Source organism: Anthostomella pinea (assembly GCA_963556695.1). Classification (NCBI taxonomy): domain Eukaryota; kingdom Fungi; phylum Ascomycota; class Sordariomycetes; order Xylariales; family Xylariaceae; genus Anthostomella; species Anthostomella pinea. The sequence continues at coordinate 1,065,921 of CAUWAG010000008.1, read as the reverse complement.
CAGATGCCCTTGAAACGCTTCTGATAACACGGTCGCATGAGTATCCAAAAGACAATACTTTGGTCGCGAAGGAGTAAAGTGCACATACATCATTGTACTCGTGCCAGTGCACGGGGCAGTTGAGATAGCCATGCCTCAGCATTCTGAACCGCAAGAACGGCAGAGCCACGGGTTTGGAGAAAAACACCCTCCCAACCTTGGGCGGAACGTTGGCGAAGGCATATCGAACGCAGCGGATGACAAAGTCCTCGAACTGGGACGCCTGCTGCACAAAGGGCGTCTGGTCCGCGGGCTTGACCAAGTAGCGCTCGTGGATGAAGCCGTAGGGCAGCTTGAACACTAATGCGTTTCTGCCATCAGCTCCCGTTCGTCTCTCGCGTCCGCGTTTTATTGAATGAATGGTGCTCAGACCGAAGTTTAGGTAGGGTAGGTAGCGACTTACACAGGAAAGGCAGACACTGCAGCACCACGCCGACCGTCTCGATGAGGCCGACGTGGATCAGCAGCTGCAGCGCGAGGAAGACGCAGAAGACGATGCAGTCCAGATACGACACCGGGCCCAGGATCATGGTGACGGGGACGGTAGGGGTCAACGCCGCGGCGGGCGGCAATCCATGCGGATTGGATGAACTGACAGACAAACAAAACAAGTACCAATAACAGCGACTCGATGTGGATGAAGACAACACAATCTCAGGCTTGCTTGGAATTGCTTTGCTTTGCTTTGCTTTGGTGTGTGTAACAGATCGAACCAACCACGGAGCTCCGTCGAGCTCTTGTTATTACCTCCCGAGGTTCCGGTTTCTGCAGGAGAGCTCGACGAAAGTCAATTGCTGCCCGCTATTTCAATGTTTGGCTGGCTTGGTGACGTCGAGGATTTGCACGAGCTTACTTTTATTCCAGTCCCTGGCAGCTGGCCGTAACGCTAGATCCATCAAGGTTGGCTTGGTGCGAGCTGTCATCATCAGCGTTTCTTCGGCAAATCAACATAACCGATAGATAACCTCCATCGTTACCGAAAGGCGCATTTGTGGGTTTCCAAAGAGAAAACAAAAGCCCAGTTCGATACTACATGTTGTTGATCAGCGATGTTCCATGGCATGAGACTTTACAGCAGATATCCAATGCCTCTGAACATCTGAAGCCTCCAGGCTGTCAGTCATCAGGTTCCGGGTAAGTTCTCCGGGATCACTTAGGAGCTGTGCCGAATCAAGAGCTCTGGAGTTGATGCCATTCAAGAATGGTTCAAAGCTTCAAGGAATGTACTCTTCTTTGTCAGACCTTCCTACGATTGATATTACTTAGCTCACGCCCCCCCTTATCCCTGGTGGAGGAGTGTCGCCCATGAGTCTCACCCACCTGGCACCCACACCTCAGCACTTGACGCAGTAAACCCCACCAAACTACCTCGAGAGTCCAATGCAACTTTGATGAATTTGGACATCGCCATGCCGTCATCCACGTCCACGTCTGTCTCGTCGTTCTCCCACCACTTCTACACACTCCTCCTCCTCTCGGTGCTTCTCGTGGCCTTCTTCCCAGGAGCATTCCATTACCTCTCGTCGCTGCCTTTCGCCTACCTCAGCGCCGCGTCTTCTCCGTCTTCCACCCATCAACCCTCCTCCGACCAAGGCCCCACCACCACCGCCACCAACACCATGTCGTGGTTCCAGAAGCAGTTCAGCCTGCCGCCGCGGTCGCGCGGCTCCTACCTCGTCACCGACCACGTCGCCAGCGCCGTGCCCGAGATCGCCCAGTACAAAGTCGGCCTGTTAAACCTGTTCGTACAGCACACCAGCTGCGCGCTCAGCCTCAACGAGAACTGGGACGACGACGTGCGCGCCGACATGAGCGATGCGCTGGACCGCATCGCGCCCGAGGCCGGGCCCAAGGGGCAGGAGCTGTACCGGCACAGCGCCGAGGGGGCTGATGACATGCCGGTAGGTTAACCTATATGAGTCGTGTGTGTGAGGACGGGGAGCACGGGAGGACAGATGGCTAATATGGTTTGGTTTTGGACTAGGCACATATCAAGAGCGCGTTGATTGGCGCCAGCATCACGATTCCGATCAAGGATGGCAAGCTTGTGAGTCTCAGACATCCCAGCTTGTACTCGAGGTACTCGAGGTTGCTAATTGGACCTAGGCGACGGGAACCTGGCAGGGTATCTGGTACTTGGAGTTCCGACAGGTGAAGCACACGAGGAAGGTGGTGGCCACGATTCAGGGCGAGAAGGCGTAGACACGGAAGTAGGGCTGCAATGTAGAGGATACCTCTCTATGCAGAATTCATTTGCTGTATCATGATACTCATAACCCTGTCAATGAGGACGGCATACCATGCTGTCGTGTGACTCCGCGCCAGACGCCTTCTAGTTGGCAATTCATCCGTGCTGCCTGATGACAATCAGCTGGTGCCATTCTCCTCCTTCGCATCTTTCATGTCCTCGTCACCTCCCGACAGGACCTTCGTTTTCGGTACGAACCCTTCCGGCCCGTAGCCTGGCGTCGCAGCCACGGGTTCGCCGTTCTCGTTCACGAACTCGAAGTTGTACCGGCTGAGCAGATGTGGTATGGCAGAGAGCTGGGGTCCGTATCGCGCCGTGTTGTCGTAGAGCTCGAAGAGGGGCACGGCTAGCAGTTTCATATTCTTTGGCACGCTGAGGATCTCTATAGCACGGGCTTGTTAGTATCATGCTAGCAGATGGTGAGATATGGGAAATAGGAAGGTGAAACACATACTGCTCTCGGGTAGCTGGATGAAGTACAGCTTCTTGCACTCCTTGGGGCGGGTGACGTGCGCGGGGATGAAGGGGTACATGAAGGTCTCGAAGTTGGGCCTCCACCACTGGGCGAGGCAGTCACCGATCTCCCAGCTGCCGGCCTCCTCGCCCTCGCCGAGGCGGCCGACGGGCGCGAGTCGCTCGTCCAGGCGCGCCTTGAAGCCCTCGCTCTCGTCGTCCTCGGGCCGCAGGTAGTCGCCCGGCAGCTTGAAGAAGGCGTTGGCGATCTGCAGCATTAGGATGTGCGGGTGGTTGTGCTCGTGGCACACCAGGATGCCCTCGCACGTCCGCCGCATCCCGTGCGCGCTGTAGTGCTCCTCCAACCGCTTCAGTCGCGCGATCACCGACGGGTCCTCCTCCGGCTGTGTCTCTTTCACGCCAAATGTGTAGTTGGACAGCGGGTACAGCCTGATCGTCTTCGGCTGATTCGAATTGAAGGCGAGCGGTATTGTGGGCGGGTATGCGCTTTGCAGCGCCGTTGCTGTGACTGTAGACATGTTGGTGTAGCTGTGCCAATGACTTGAGTTCAGTGTTGTTGGTGCTGTGTTGGAGGACGTTGTTGGTACTGGCAAGCTCCCCGAAACCGAAAGTGAAGCTCTCAACCAGCTGGCAGCCAGGGTTCCACCGGCCGACGAAACCGCGTCAAGCTACACTCAGTCCCCCATAAGTCCGTGCGCGTCATGTTGATAAGATTTCACACCACCCGTGGAAATTTCGAAATCTAGAATAATCATACCGGAATAAGTAGCTATGTTTAATACGCCATTTTTAATACTTATTCCAGTGCACTAATTTTGATTCGATAGATATACCGTTGATTTCTATATGGTGTTGTACGTTGAAGGTAAGCACGTCCCATGGTAAAGTCTAAAAAGCGGGTCGAGCTACTGCCAGCTGCGAGAAATGCTGGCACTGCAAGCTACTCGAACTAAGGTATCTGTTAATAACCTAAGCTTCACCTCCATCTCCTTCTGACCTCCCCCGTCTTCAGGATACACGATATCTCGCTCTGAGAAAACACATTGACCTGCGGGTAACCGCGTAACTAGCAGTGCTTCCAAACAAGGGTCAGACTATTCGCATCACCGCAAGTCCAACTATGGTTCTCTAGACCACATTCGTCTGCCTACCTTGCCTACCGCCGGCACCTGAACTTCGCAGCAACCTGACAGTACTTAACGCATATCTATTCCCACTTCCTCGTGATGCTCATTCTGCCTGGAACAGACACCAACACATAGGGTAGTAACTTCTTGACTTGTGAGCTTCTGGTGCTTGTCGACTACGTCCACTACACTCCAGGCCATCTCACTCCCCGCATCTCCAATCTGGAGCTCCCTTCTCTTGCACTGTCACTTCGACATCTACTCTGAAATATTTTTACTCTCTGCAATTCCCCATCTGGGAATCCCGTCTCTCCTGTCAACTGGCAACTCCTCGAGGCTCACCTCACTTTCTGTTTCTGCAACCTATATCTCTCCCCCCTCCATACACTTTCGTACGATTGCAAGCACACAAAGGCCACTTGCAACCTCACAATCTCACAACCTTCCAATATTCGCCAGGTCGCCCTACCCGTTCATCGCAGCATGGCCCAGGCAAGCGGTTGAAATAATCATTTGCATAAGCAGTTGGCATAAGCAGTTCAGTCCAGCTACAATTGGCTGGAATAAGCACCCACCACTGCTCATTCCACTGCAACTGAGGTTACAACCTCGCAGTGTCCTTTATCCTTTGACGCCGAGTCTTCCAACCCCGAGGTCTCCGGTAACACGACGGAGTACCTCACTGGCAAGCACACAAAGGCCACTCAGGTAGCTACATAATCTACCATATAATCTATCTACACTTTCACACTTTACACGTCTCACACTTAGACTCGGAGTGCTCACTCATCCAGATATGGCGGAACTCGATCGCAGTTTCTCAGCTCCAGCGGGTGAGGGGGCTGCCTAGGCTGATACTGCCTCCATGGTAAACCCAGGCACTCTCGCTCGCGGTCATTCAACGCCAGCAGGTGAACAGACTATTGCACTTCCTATCAGCCTGTCGACACCGATACTCAAAAACAGTTCACCATCTGCAAGTAACGTAACCGTCCCACCGGCTACACATGCAGCAATGCCTCTAGTCAAACAGGAGGAACAGGCTGACGATCAGTCTTCTGAAGCCCACGCCGTCTCAGGTGTCGTTCTCGACTCTGCCCCTGTACGTGTCAAGACTGAGCTGGCCGTGGCGGAACCTACCAAGACAGCCAGCTCGCAGGTGACTTTCTCTCACCTCCAGCAAGCAATCACCCAGGAGTCCGCCACAGTCCTTGGTCATCACAAATCTACTGGACCTGGCATACTCCGGAGCATTTCTCAAGTGCTGGACTCGATTAAGCCCGGCATCGATATCGATCGCTGGTCACAATCTGTCAAAGACCTCATTCAGCAAGCCAAGACTCCCGTGACAACGATCGGTGTCGTTGGTGGTACGGGCCAGGGCAAAAGCTCAGTCATCAATGCCCTCGCGGACGAGACCAAACTAGTGCCAACGAACTGTGTCCGGGCTTGTACTGCAGTCATAACCGAACTCTCTTGGAATCCTTCCGAGGACCCTGATCATCGCTACGTTGCGGAGGTAGAGTTCATCACGGCGGACGAGTGGCAGTATGAGCTGAAGCACCTCTTTCAAGACCTCATGGGTGCTACGGGTGAAGTCTCTGACGAGGGAAGTAACAGGGATGCCGATGTTGGTGTCGCGTGGGCCAAGATCAAAGCTGTCTATCCCCAACTCACCAAAGTCTCGTTGGCTAACACCAACGTGGAGAGCCTAGCCAACGATCCCGCGGTGAAGTCTCTCCTCGGTACCACGAAATCTGAGCATAGCCCGACAATCGATGACTTCTACCAGGCGATCCGAGTCTACATCGATAGCAAGGAGAAGCTGGTAGTATCAGATACCGCGGATGGCGAAGATGAAGGTAAACATCGGCACATGGAACTCTGGCCCCTCATCAAGGTTGTTCGCATTCGTACTAAATGCGATGCGCTGTCAACCGGTGCAATAATTGTTGATCTGGTAAGTGAATGATACCATTACACTGCACGCTCAGAAGTCTCTGTACACCCCGCAATCAAGGTCTTGGATACACAGCGACATTCTTTATGTGTGAAATAAGCACTATGGAATAAGCGATTAACACGGCTCGTGACAACATGATTGCTTGTTCCAAGCTGCTTATTCTACTGTCTGTATCCTGCCAGGGAAAACGAGTCTCGAGTGCGAGGACGGAGACTTATGAGTGGTGACTGTATCCGTCCTGACCCCTACTAACTGTTATATAGCCCAGTGTCGAAGACTCCAACGCAGCCCGATCAGCAGTTGCCGGCAAGTATGTGGAGAGATGCAATGCAATCTGGATTGTGACTAGCATCACCCGCGCGGTTGATGATAAGACGGCGCAAAAGCTGCTTGGGCAGTCTTTCAAGCAGCAGCTAAGATTTGACGGCAATAGCTCGAACATTACCTTCATTTGCTCCAAGACGGACAACATTCTGGTAGATGAGGCAGCAGACACTGGGCTTGACTAGAGATCTTCATGCGCTCGGGAAAAAGCGAGCAGAGCTCAAGAAATGGGAGTCAACACAGGAAGCAGAGCTTGAGAACGACAAGAAGCGTACCGGATCTCTTTCCGCCTATGTGACGGAGCTCGACAAACGCCTCCGGCAATGGGAAAGCCTCGCGGGACGTCAAAGCACGGGAGTAGCTGTCTATGCTCCGAAGGAGACCACCCGGAAGCGCAAAGCCACGGTCCAGGGTGCCCGAACCCGCAAACGACGTCGGACAGCAAACGATGAGATATCTGAAGACGTATCTGCCTATGTCTCTGCTAACAACTACTGGGATAATTTGGAGAAAGACATTCCCAAGTTCGGGGATAAGCAAGGCCTTACTGGAGAGAACATTCGATGCATGCTCGAATTTCTCTGGTCTCAGAAGGCTACTGCATCCGAAGAGAAGGAGCAGCTCGACGAGAAGATCGAAGTTGCTGTTGCACGTGGTGGTGAGGTTGCAGATGCATGCTAGGAGCTGCAGGCTCGCCTCACATCCCGGTGCATTGCTGCTCGCAGTGAGTATGCCAGAAAGTCTATCCGTAGTGACTACGCGCTCGGATTGAAAGAGTAAGTCGCCCTTATGTTCTGGTCTGGTACAGTCACTCCCCAATGTCTCAATCCGCGCGTCTCGATTCCAGGATATGTACCTGTTGTGGTGGAATAAGCACACTGGAATGAGCAGCTTTCGGTCCACTAGGGGCTCTCAATGCTTATTCCAAAGTGCTTATTTCAGCGCTTCAAATACTCCCACACGTACACCGCATGGGGCCAAGTGGTGTGTGCGTGACGTGGCAAGACAGACATTCTTGAGGGTTCAGTATAGAACAAGTAAAGCTAACTGGGCGATGGCAGACTTGACCAGGATAGCTCTCAAGGAGAGAACCCCGCTGCTTGCGATCCGGAACATGAAGTTCGGGATTACAACCAAGTTGCGCGGTCATTGCCCGTCTTCTGTGTCAGCAGCCGCGCATACCAGGAAAAGTGCGGACGATTGGATACTGAGGATCAGTTTGAGGGTTTCGAAACTCCAGAGACGACGGAGATCCCGCAGCTGATAGCCCACGCGAAGAAGTCAACCGAGGCTAGGTGTATCAGCAACGACAAGGCATTTCTGAATGACCTGCTTCAGGTTCTGAACTCCCTCTTCATATGGTCCTCGAAGAGTGACTTCGAGATCCCGCTCACCGACGAAGAGAAGAAAGACGAGATGGCCAGCGTCAAGTTCGCGCTTGTAGGCCTGGAGAAGGTAAGCTCCTACCACCCCCAAGCCGCCAGCAATGTGATTAACTTGTGGGATGCAGGAACTCAAAGCTGCTGTTAATGAACTTGTACGGAAGTGCAAGAACATCCTATCGAAGCGAATATTCGACCTGTTCGAGTCATCCGTCACCAATGCTGCCAAATGCGCCCCGTCTATTGCACAGGAATGGCCACGGGTACAGAAAGGTGGTAATGGCTTACCTTGCGTTTCATACAAGGCGGCTTGCCGTCGAGAGTATGTTTTCCCGTTCCAACTGCTACAGCCTAGGCTGATCAACTGTAGGGGTGTTTACTCGGGCAAAATGGGTCCTCGAGACTTCAATGAAGGTAAGGAATGACCGCGACACACATTTTAGCATCGATCTCTGCACCCGAAACACATCGCCGGAGTCGCTAACCAGCAACCTAGAACCATCCACGCCCCTGAAGAAGGGCCTTGGTGCCGCATGGGAGCGCACATTTTCGAAGAAAATCCCGCAAGTCTTGAAAGAGTTCACCAAGGTTTCTGCGGTTCAGTTCCAAAAGCTCCATGACCACATGAAGGGCCGACTGGAAGCTAAAGTTACCTTCACCAGCCTGAACATGCTTCAAGGCCAGGTGAAAGCACGCGCGCGTGAGGTTGACAAGATGATCAATTCTTTCGGCGATGAGATTACAGCTGTCCAGCGCGAGGCAAGCCGGGATTTCACTCCCGCGATCAAGCAGAGAATGACGAGAACATACACCACGTGCGCCCAGGATAAAGGTAAGGCCTTAAAATCTACAACGACACATAGGAAGAGAATGCTGACTCTTCCCAGAGGCTCTGGCGTATTCTTCCGCATCCAGAATGCCATGATGCAAGAAATTAGGGAGCAGGGCAAGGGGATCTTCAGTGCTGCCACTGACCCAGTCAAGAAGAAGCTGATCGCCATGTGCGACAAGCTGCAGTCCGACCTCGAGGCCCAGATTGCGACCATGCTAGACCGAATGAACTCAGACTACGCCAATCTGATTCTTGGTCCAGACATGACGGATGGTTCTAGAGCCGGCAGAGAAGCAATCTTGCAAATCTTGAAAGCGGTCAATGGCCAGTTCGAGCCTTCTCAGCTGGACGGTCTTGAGCTATAGCTGCCTCAACACCACATACCATCCCCTCCACCCCCTTCGGCATTCTCTCCACCCCCTTCGGCATTCCGTCTCACTCGGGTCGGACTCCTTTGAGGGTATTGGCTCAGTACCACTACCGGCTTGCGCAATATCTGGCCGGTGTGTCACTGACCATACGCATGCGTTTATCTTCTTACTTCTGCATACTGTGGTGGACTGATCTGGACCTGGACTAGATCTGACTCCCTGAGGTTACAGGCCACCAGGCTAGGAGGACACTCACCATATAGGCGCCGCTGTCCTTGGTGGGTTCCACCATCATCTACTTTACGATCACATAGATCTACGGTGATGTGCGGCAGTGCAGATGAAGCCAATGAGGCTAGGGGCAATCCATACTTGTCATATACTGCGCAGATTTCTCTTTCCATAGCAATGCGTTCTCTTACACCCTAAGCTCCCTCAATGCCTGTGACGCCGTTTTCATCCTTTGGACTCGCTCACAGTGTCAGGAGGCCTCCTGTGGTTTCTTTCGGGGCAAAATGACTTTGACTGGAAGCCTCGTATCAGGCGCTGTGCAGTTCTGGAGATACAGTAGTACCCCGACAGTTCGCCCGCGGTGCATTGCATATCTAACACACCCTGTGGCTCCTCAACCCGTTTTCCATCCACAATGACGGATGGGTCACGGACCAGGATACAAGGTACCTTGGAGCCCAACGGGTACCCGTTTGTACCTGATTTGTACCCAACTGGGATAATAGCTACTTCTGGGATGGGGACACCACCCATCCCTTCTTTCAATCAAGCAACTTCCAGAATACAGACCAATAGCCACCATTCGTGACCCTGGTCCTTATTCTGGATACCGCTACCACAAGGCACAACCCCTCGCCACGCCCGTATAGGCAACTCTACAGCGGTGACAGTCATCCAGGAAGATGCTAAGTATATTCTCCAAAAAAAACAACGAAAAAAACAACGAAAAAAACAACGAAAAAAACAATGGCGATTCACAGGCGTCCGTCCCCCGCCTCGTCGTGGCAGAAGCACCTCCGTCTGATTGACCACGACGCGCCGCCGCCAGCCCGATCGCAACCCCCGTCGTGATCGCGAACTGGTGATTGTCATCGGTATCCCTGCGGTCCGCGCGCGCCTGCCATGTCACGTCGCATTCGGACCCGTATTGGCCCACGCCTTGCCGGTCGACCGGCACACCATTGGCCATGACGCGTGATGTAGATGCCATCTCCTGGATCGCGTCGTCGTCGTCGTCCCCGTCGGCCTGCGCGGCAGCGCCGTGTCTTCGGCGTCGCTGATCACCTAATGGACGTCAGGAGCAAGGAAGTTCTGAACGAGAGGCTGTAGGGGAAGAAGGAGAGGTTGGGAACAGGGGCTGGGCCCAGGAGGACTGGAGGGCTGGAGGGCTGGAGGGGGGCTTCCATCTTGCAGGCAACAAGATTAGACCATGATGTAGGCTGGGACGGGATGGTTATACTGGCAATGAAAGTCGTTGTGTTTGGCTATGGTCGATGGATGGCACCTCCTAACTAGCATAATTCTGACCGAAAGCTTGAAGAGCTTCTCACACAGACGTGTATTGCCACTTGGGTGTACTTGATGCCTTGAGCGTCCATTGGACACCCTGACACTGGAAACCCGACAGCACCACCGACAGCGATAGAAGCCCTCATCCGGCATTGCCTTCAACGGCAGACTTCCCATGTGGTATGTGAAGAGAGTCTGATTTCTGACGAAGTCAAGCTGTACCAGACGTTCCCCCGCTTGGCGCCGGTAATCTCCTCAAGCGTGCGTAAGGACCTTTCATCGCATTTTTCCTTGTTTTCGCATACATAAGGATGTCCTCGACTGTAGTCGCGACGGCGAAAATATGGGGGAATTTCGCCTTCCCCTGGGAACAATTGGGGTGTCTGAGATGGTAGTTATCAACACAATACACTATTCGCGCGGACTCTTCGTGGTTCAACCATAGACTTGCGTCCATGAAGAAACGCATACCCATAAAGCGAGGGTGGTCAAGCTTATATCCTGGGGCCAGATCGAGCAAGTAGTTTCTCAGTTTGAATTCGGGCATTTGCAGTATCTGCAAGGACTGGGGTGTAGTCGGCGATGGAGGTCGTTCGACTTGTTCGGGTCCCGTGGCTCGGCCGAGGTCAACGTGTTCCATTCTAGCATTGCGCTCGGCGGTGAACAATAGAGCGAAGCGGTGTCCTTTGGGGTAGGAGTAGACAAGCCCCAGGTTAATGCCGTCCATGTGTTGTCCCCAATTCACCGTGCTGCTTGCCGGGTCATATATAGCCGGAGGAACGGTGATGACTGTGTTTAGTTGGGACCCATCAGGAAACGCTTCAACAAGACTGGTCTCGAGCGTTAATCCTGCTTCATGATGTAAAAGGGATACAGCCCTGGGCTTGATGTAAATTATGGTTAGATGAGGCCACAAGTCGCTATAGTCCGTCTTGAATGGCACTCGAATGGCGCTCAAAGTTGTTGGCCTGCCGTAGAGATTCTCTCCCCAGCGGTGAATTACTATGCCCAAAGCAACATTGCCGTGCCATGACTTATGTCGAACCCCTAGCACTGCTACCGCCATAGGCTCTGCCGGTCCTTGCCCATCGTCGTCATCTATTATGTAATCAGAGGACTTGAGCTGGAGAAGGAGCACTTCGATGCGGACCCCCCTACTTGACAGGCTGGGGGCGGCAGAGCCAAACTTCGGCCATCCTGGGATTAGCTCCAGAGTGTGTGCGTGGTGGAACCATTGCGTCCTATTGGCCAGAAAACCATGGAGTCTGTCATTATCGGCTAACCAGACTTTAAGCGGTAACGCAGACATGCGTTCTCCCCTCATCCCAAAGCCGAAGAGTGTTGGATCGTCAGTCGCCGCCATGATGGCTTCTTGAAGGCGAGCAAAGGCCTTCTCGCCTTCTCCGTATATCAACGGCATATTCACGCCGAATATTCCAAAAAGGCAATATGCCTCATCTTCGCGTCGAGTGGTGGATCGAAGGGATGCCCAGCTCATCTTCTCACCCACATTCGCAGAGTCCAGATTATGACTTTCGAGGATCATCTTGTCGATACCTGTTATCGTTGATATCCTCTCAGCAAGTCCAAGTTTATCGCCAAGCGTAGTCCAGTTCTGGTCGTAGAAGACGAGATGCTGTGGTGCCAAAAGCTCCTGCAGCGTCCACCCCCTTTGAAACCACCTGCTTTTGTCGAATAGCTCCCACGTTTGGGTTGGCTCCAGCTGGTTCACGTCAACGAGGTATGCATAGCAAACAGCTGCATCTTTGTACCATTGAAACATCGAGTTGATGGCCTCGGATAGTTCAGCACTGTTTGATTTGTCGATGCAACAGCTACAACATGGTCAGTATCGTCCGGCTGTGAATTGAGATAGGGAGAGGGGTCTTACGTGTCGACCCACGCCCAATCGATGCGGTCCTTGACAGCTTGATCACACGTATACTTTATCTTGGTAAACCCCGATTTGCCCTGCCCTGTTGAGTTCGTCATGTCGTGGAAGGATACCTCTTCTTCTCCCCATGTGTGGGACAGTATGGCATAGTATGGGATCTCCCTGCCATAGTATGGAATCTCCCCGCCACTGAACTCCTGAAACTGTAGGGTTTTCGTATTGATGAGTCGCATCTTGAGTGGTCGACGCCTCCTCTGCAAAAGGATATCCCGCTCTTCTGATATCTTGAGACACAGGCAAATGGCGCTGACACTCGCAGGGTGCGAAGAGCTCGTCGAAATCCTCGAATATGAATACACACCTCATCCAAACGACGCAACTTGTGCAATTGATACAGCACCTAACCTTGTTAGAATAGAAGTTGCACAAGTTGCGTCGTTTGGATGAGGTAAGTAGAACAATGAGGCACAGTGAGGTTCTCCTCATTTGGGGGCTAAATGCTACCTTAGGAACTGTGATGGGATAACCTACTATGGCATGACTGCATATAACGTTCCTCATCATGGGAGGAGTCTGGCTTAACGGGGACTTCTCTTCTGGAATTAACATTTCTCTTTCTTTAGCCCCACCCCATTGCACAGGTGGCCGTCCACCTTCCCCCTTCAGGTCGTCGCAGCCTGAGTCTTCAGATGCACAGAGCCAGTCCGCCACAGGCTGCGCAATGACGGCGATGCCGCTTCTGACCACCCTAAGCATCCATCCCTTACGAAATAGCGACGCCGTCGACCCCCCATACTATGGCCGATATCGCTCACCCAGTTGCCACGGATCTTACCATATGCATATTCTCCTCGCCAGTTTCTCCTTGCGCCCACGAACTGAATTCCTGGAAATGGCACCGCATAGATAAGGATCTCTACCTACATACGTCTCAGCAGAGTGCATATCTCTATGTGGCGCTAGCAAATAAGGAAAAGCTTGCAGCTGAGGACCTACTAGTCATGGATATCAGAGTCGGCCAGGCGCCATCTGACCCTAGCCCAGGTCATTCATGGGAGAGTCGACCTGGCGGGATCTGGGTGCTGAGAGGCAACTTCTCTGGCAAGATTGATCAAGCTGTGACAGAGGTAGACGTTCTATTTGGTATAGATGCCGTCGACCCCCGACCACAATGGGATCTTATGCGATCACCGCTTCAACTTAATGCTCGCTCAAAGATACCGGTTGCAAGGCTCAGCGTGCTCCATGGCAGGGCCAGGCCAAGACCAGATGCTCGCGCGGCTTTGAGAATCAAAGAGGACGGCAAATTCAAGATTGTCCAGATCTCTGACACGCATATGGTCACTGGTATTGGGGTATGCAAAGATGCTATTGATGCCCATGGAAAGAATCTGCCGGAAAGAGAGGCTGACCAACTGACGGTAAACTTCATTGAGGAGATCTTGGATGTCGAGAAACCAGAACTTGTGGTTCTCACAGGAGATCAACTGCACCATGACATCTCTGACAGCCAATCTGCCCTCTTCAAGGTGGCTGCTCCTATGATCGAGCGTTCCATCCCGTTCGCAACCGTCTTTGGCAATCATGATAGCGAGGGTCTCCACGCATTATCACGTGAGTAGCCTCTCTCCTAAAGGTTGGCAATACACTCGAAATGTCATACTCTCGCGAATTTTATAAATTGCTTTGCCCCGCAAGATACACTCCCCGACCAGAAGTCTCCGAGCCCACTTTTCGAGCAGCCCTACACGCCTACACCCTCCAACTTTCAGCATTCACCACGCACACATCTCTCACTGTAATAATATGAAAAAACCTGTATTATATAAGCCATTTAATAGTGTGTGTACCAACCACCTGCCCTTTTCACTGCGGCGATTCGGTTGCCGAGAGATTCGACAAGAACGCGTACATCCTCAGGATCGATCTCTGACCACGCCCTTTTGATTAACTGTCTGGCATATGCCTCGTGGGCAATATTAGCCTTCAAATCAGCGAAACCAGGCTCGATTCTCTGTATCTGTTTCTTTAGAAGTGCCCAAACGTGCTCGATCGGGTTCAAATCAGGGCTGTGAGCAGGCCAGTCGATCGTTCAGATGCCGTGCTCCTCTAGCCACTCTGGAGTGCTTCCAAATCGATGGATGCGAGCGTTATCTTGCATAAAAGGATCCCCAGCCTCGTAGAACGGAAGGAGCCCTTCCTCAAGGACGTCTTGATATGAAGCTGAAGATACTCCTCCGCGAGGAGCATCCTCATTGGGCTCGCAAAAGATGATTTTGCCTAGGCCACCTTCTCCGCTGCGTAACCAGATCAAGGCCCAACACATAATGGATATACGGGGTCTCCCATGGCTCCGAGGGTTCACGAGATCCTGCCTGTAACGTTCAGAAGAGAGGCGGATGACCTAATCGCCCGGATTATCAGATGAATTCTGGACCGTGACTTCGTCTGAGAAGAGCGTTCGCATCAGCTCCTCCAGAGCCTCCGGGGAGTCGTATTTATTGTAAAAAGCGAGCCTCTCTCGTGCGTCATCTTCCGTAAGCTCGATCCGCTTCGCCGCCTTCCACTTGCGAAGCCCGTGAGCGCGAAGAACGCGCTAAATAGTGGTATGGGAGCTGAGGACCCTCCCTGCTCTCTTTTTTGAGCTCTCTATAGGTGGCCCTGGGGTACTTTTGTGCCGTTTCAACTAGCTGAGCTTCTTCGCGCTTGTTTAGAGCCCTTGTGGCTCCCTCTCGAGGTCGAGAGACCGTGGTGTTATGTTCTCTACCAGTGTTGATAATGTCGGTCACGGTTTGAGGCCGATCCAGATGGAACGCGCTCGCGACATCGTCGCGCCTTGCGCCTGCCGCCCTGGCAGCCACAATAGCTGCACGAGCTTCGGAAGTAAATTCATGGTTTGGCTCGCGATTTGCGGTCAGAATTGTACCAGCCTTTTGTAAATCCATCGTTTTGGTATTGAGTAAATAAAAGGTGAAGAAGGAAGGGGGTCGCGAGCGCGTAGACGCGTTTTGAAACTAGCGTGGTGGATGCTCGGAGACTTTTGGAGGGTCAGTGTAGCTATACCGTACTAATAAGCTGTGTATTGTGAATAATATCTGCCCGTTCTTACTGACTAGGTCACAGGCACAGCACAGATGTCAATACTTCAGCATCTGCCTTATATTCTCTGCGAGGCAGGCCCAGAACAGGTCGACGGCATAGGCAACTTCCACCTTCAGGTCCTGGCTCCCGCCCTGGCATAACTCCCGTTATCAACTCTATATTTCCTAGATTCGCACGGAAAATTGCCGAGCAAGATAAACGACTACGAATCTATCAAGCAAAGCCAAATTGACTGGTTCACGAACATCTCCCAAGCACAACGAAGCGCGCGTGAGGAAAGCAATGATGATAACCGCTTGCATCTGTCTCTAGCTTTTCTATATATTCCTCTACCCGAGTTCGGAGACCAACATATTAAAATATACACCGGCCACCGGAGGGAACCGACTGAGAGCCCCAGCTTCAATTCCCATTTCTACGACGCTTTGGTCAAGGAAGGCGTCTCAGCGTTGGGCTGTGGGCACGACCACGTAAATGACTTTTGCGCTCTGCTACCACAAAAGCATGGCAACAAAGCCCTTCAGCCTGGCCCTTGGCTATGCTATGGGGGTGGCAGTGGGTTCGGGGGATATTGTTCGTACGGTGGAAAGCGATTTCACCGACGAGCGCGGGTTTGGGAAATCGATACAAATACTGGGAACTTGAGGACCTGGACTCGGGTCGAATATGGCCAGGACAGAGTCAATGAGCTGGTGCTTGTGCAGAGTGGAGCGGTGGTTGTTCCACCCGGAGAAGATACAGACAAAAGCTGCGTATTGAGCTGAAGCTGATATAAGTACGCCGACAGCAAGAAGTGTAGGGATACCCGTTGTACCTAGCGCGTTCCTATTGCGTATTCTCCTTGGGGCTACTCTCTCCTTGCTGCTCTATCCAAAACGACCTTTAATTACTCAGCCTGCTTGGTAATGTATAGCAGTAACCTACATGATTGAGCACTTGTGTCGAGCGTGCAGGGGGCTATGGCCTAAGGCGCCCAGAGGGACTCCCAAATACAGAAAACCAAGTCTGCCGCCTTTCCCGCGATGAAATTGGTAGTACGCCACCCTACTTCACTGCCTGTTATCAGATCATCATGATCTCCGTCTGGGAAGTCAAGGGCTCAATAAACACCAACACCTATGACCAACAGGCATGCGAGGGGGGCACATGACCCCCGAGTTCCGAGTCCAGAACCTCGTCATGGGTGTTCCTCACGCTCCCAATTTGAAGGAGAACAGCCAGTCCCCATGATATGCAGGCGTTATCACCACCCTTGCTACCGTCGTGACTTGCCCATCCTGCTGGAACAGGGCCGAGCCCCTGGACTGGAAGGACTCACCAGTGACTTGGTGAAGAACCGAGTTCAGGGGCTCTCCACGAGGAGAATGACACGATCAAGACGACAGCTTGTCCACGACGAGGAGCTATCCGATCGCTAGCGGCGGCCAGATCTCATCACAAGGCCCCAGTCCATCTGTCCTGACAGCCGCGCCTCTCATGTCTGTCGTATCTGCCATATCTGTCGTAATCTGCCCAATCGGCCATGTCATCGCCCAGGTCGAGTAACCCACAACGCAACCTCGTCAACGGGGAGCCGCAGGGACACTCATTATCGGAACAGCCAAGCCGAGAATCTGCGCGGGATGAGCTCGATCATCGGAACAGTCAAGCCGAGCATCGTGCTCTGGATGAGCTCGATCATCGGGCCAAACTAGGGTATCACGGTATCGAGATGAGGGAAAGGGGAGAGACGGACGTCGGGCTGATATGAAGAATATGACAGGTAACTTTTCCGGATCACAGGTGAGAGGAAGCCGACGAATAGGGGCGGCAGATAAGCCAGGTAAATACTACGCATTACAGGGTAGGGATGGATACGGATTCATTCCCATCTGCAGCGCGCTCTCCAATCTGTGGTCAAGCCAACAGGAACGGCCGACGTTCCAGCGGCCAATATTCCGGAGCGGGTACTTCCCTCTGAGGCAGGTTGTATCCCAGATAGGATAGAGACTCCGTGTCAGGGGAGCATGTGGAATGCCCAAGGCAGGCAGTCAGGCAGACAGGCATACACGTGATATAATAATATAGCGCGCGCAGCGAGGCCAAGGCTCGTACGACCATTACCACATAAAGAGGCACATATAGGGGAGACAAACCGAATGGGCGCCAATATCAAGGCAACCGTCCACATCCGGCCACCCCAAGAGTTCCGCAGCCGAGGCAACCAGATCCGTCCGCGGGTGCATGGCATGCAGTCGTAGATATATCGGCTGGCGGCAGGTAGACATGCATACATCATCCCCTGTCGAGCGTTACCCTCCACAGGGTTTGGCGGAGGCAGAGCGCATAACACACACCTCGGGCCCTGGTGTGGTACCATCGCATCCCGCGTACAGGGGCTCCCCAAGGCACAAGGGAGAGGGTCGCGCCGTGCCGGCACGGCGCGGAGCGAGCCTCGGCGGCTTGCTGCTGGAAGTCTGCAGCTATCCATCGCTGACGGGGATCGCGGTCCGTGGGGTTCCCATCTCGGTGGGGTGTCTCAGGTAAGACCACAGGCTGGCCGGCCGGCAGGCAGGAATGGGAGGGTATCCGATTCCAAGAACCGGGAATGTTTCTATAGATCTCGGGAGCCTGCAGGACGCGGAGGGCATGGTGGGGTTGGTGGTTGGTCGGTCGGTCGGTACCCTGCCGTGTGACGACCCGGGGGAGAGTCGTTAGCAGAGACCGGACGGATAGGGGCAGGAGCACGAGCAGGAGTACCAGCAGGGACACACGTCGTATGTGCGTGTCTGGAGTGCATGTACATGATGCGACGTACGCGCGTTTGCTTGCTTGCTTGCTGTCGTGCTCTGAAGAAAACGACGTCGACGTCGACGCGCCGTGGCTGTGTGGTGTGATGGGTTAAAAGGGAGACCGAACAGAAAGGAGGGAGGGAAATATGATAGCTCGCAGAGCTTGTGGTATGGCTTGCTGTCTGTCTGTCCGTGCTTCAGACGTCATGGCCGAAAGGGGGACAGCGTGCCGCTTGACCGAGAACGCTCAGACGATAGCAGCGTGGCAAGGAGGAGGGATGAAGGTGGTGATGTTGTGTGGTGAAGACGGCAGGGAGAAGAAGCGCCGTATCTGGCTGCGATGGGACGGCGTGAGTATCTGTGTCAAGAGAGGTGAGGGTTCCTGGGAGACGACTGATCGCAGAAATGCACGGAGGGCGTCTGACTTCGTTCACGTCTGGGCATATCTTAGGTGATAGTTAAGGAACGACTTTTAGTACGGATATCTACAGTACATAGACAGGTGAATATTGTAGTAAGGACAGTTGAGCCTCCTCGAATAGTGCGTGCCCCCTCAAATTACAAGTGGTCTTGCCGACGACGACCACCCGAAACACAGTGAAAGAAATAGTATCCAGAGAGCCCCGCAAATCTCCATCTTGTCAACGGCAGGAAGCCATTAAAGCCTCTCCCGAGGACACCATAGCAAGTGACCACTTAGTGCTTCCTGCCGGACTTCTTCTCTTCGTACTTCTTCGACGAAGAGGACGAGCCGTCGGCGATGATCACGTTGGACTTGTGGGACTTGTGGGACTGGGTCTTCTTGTCGCTGGAGCTGGACACCTTGGTGCTCTCCTTCTTGTCCCGTCGATCTCTGTCGTCACGCCTTTCCCGGTGATGGGAAGAGGAGGAGGAGGTATGGTGGCCGGAGGAACCCTTGGAGCGGGAAGAAGAAGACTCGTTGGCCGAGACGCCTTCCTTGGTGTGTTCGACCCGCAAGGTGCGGCCGTCGTACTCGTAGCCGTTGAGCTTCCGGATCACCTTGTTGGCCGCGTCCTCGTTCTCAAAGGTGACGAGCGCGTAGCCCCGGTTCGATTCCTGGCCGTTGGATAGGGGCAGGTCAATTTGCTGAAGCTTATCAGCATCGGAGCCGGCCTTCTGGCGGACGAGATGCTGTACCTGATTGTATGTGGCCCAGGAAGGGAGTTGCTTCATGATGATCTTCCGCCTTCTGGTGGGGACCGTGGCGGTGGAGGTTCCGCTGGATCGGGAGACCCCGGACCCCGGAGCAGACGTACCGTTGGTGTACGTACTATAGCCGTTATTCCGGTAGTCTTCCGCTTGGTATTGATGCTGGTAGCTAGTGTCGTGAGGATACTGGCTCACAGGGATTGCCACGGCTGAGTGGTCATAGGCTGACTGATCGTAGTATCTGCCGTTCGACGCGTAGTTATGGTACGTAGCCGCGCCGTAATCGAGTGGCATCGACACTGGTGCGGCGTAGGTACCGTAGTCCATCGCCGTAGTCCTGGCGGCAGTGGTAGTCCACTAGAGACAGTGAGCATGAGACAACCAGGCCTGAGAGTAGACACTGCAGATAGTAAAAGAGGCACCTACATCATATCCGGGAGTGGTTGGCGATACCATGGCTTGTGTACCAGGAGGTGGTGTGGGCCTCGAAGTACGTGGCGTTCTCGGTGATGATCCGCTGCCGGCGGGGACGAGTTCCTTGATCCAGACCGGCTCGGTGGCATTTTTGCCATCGGCGAAGAGCGCTCTTCCATTGAAGACGCCACCGTTGAGTAAACCTAGGCCAAGTCAGCAACGCGTGATAAATGGCCAGCATACTTCAGTGTGATCATACGGAAGGCTGCGTCGAAGTTCTCTCGACCTTGTAGGCAGACCCAGCCGGAGGTACTATCGTTAAACACTTCGACACGGAATACCTCGCAGATAGTTCGCACATGGTCTTTAAGTTGTTGCCAAGATGTAGACCACGGTAACTGTTATCAAAATTGTGTCAGACAAAAACCCGTTGGTGGCGGATAGTAACATGAACCGTGTCCAAAAAGAATAGAACTCACATTCGAGACCGTGATGTAGTACAAGCCGGTCTGGTTCCCAGGCTTGACTATTTGCTGAATAGTCCCGTTAATGGGAGTTTGGCGAGAGATGGCTTCCGACGACATCATGAGCGGGCAGCTGCAGCACAGAATAGTTCACTTGGGACGGTTTGGCAGGAATACACTGGATGGAATGATCGGGTGGAACGAGCACGGCAGAGGCAAAGATCCGATGGGGCTCTATATATGTTGTGTACGAGGAGATCTTATTCTGAGGAGAGTGACGAGTTCGACTGTGCCTTCATCGATAGAATGTCTTGCGCATGTCACAATCCTCATGAATGCAAGCCAACAGCATGCACGGCATCCATTGTAGACAGGCTTGACTGTATAGTATGTGGCCTGCAGGAAACGCTGACAGGGAAGACCCAGTTGGGCGTCTATATCATTACAAGATGGGCAACGCAATCGTCCTGAGCTGGATACATACGGCCAGATTCAGCAGCCTAACGGCCTCTCCATGGAGTAGGCAGCATTTGCGGGCTGTGGAGCAAGCCATAAAAGCAACGAGCCAACCTGTGACGCAAATGAGCAGTCTTGCAGACTGGGAACTCGAATTCTGTTGGGGCGCGGAGCCGGGCGTAAGGTTGCTCGAACATAATGAGATATGACCAACGAACCGAATTGCTGGAGCTGTGCAGACGGTTGAAAATGGTGGCCGCAGCGAATAGAGTTGCGATACTCGTGCTTTAGGCGAGATTGAACGTGCATGGAGCTGCCGATGCACGTCGTCCATTGGCACTTCACGTGTCCCACCGAGCGTCTGTCACAGTCCCGGGTACCGGGTTACTCTGCTCTAACATGCTAACATGGATGGCTTGAGATTGCGGGTCGTGGGGGTGAGACAGAGCCGATCGAGTTCGAGATTGTTGACCGTCGCCATCTCACGCCACTCCGTATTTGAGAAGCCGGGATGGACGCTCGAGGCCACATGCGGACAGCACGTCTCGGCTTTTCTGGCATTGCCTGGTGGCGTCCGGCATAGCTTCCCCGTGCTGGTACCCCCCGAGTCTGACCACGATGCCTTGCAGATATTCCGACGTGTAACATCGTGTGAGATCGGTAGCTTCAAAGACAAGGGGCTAGCTGCAAAGACAAGGGGTAGCTATGCTAGGTCCGCTTATCGTCATTGTCAGCAAACACATCATAATATATTGAACATTTCCAGGAGCGTCTTCCTGCATACATGCAGCGCATTAAGTGCAAGTGACATAAGGGCATTGTGCTACTTTGTGGGTATGGTGGGCATATATAGGCTGGTAGGGTAGTAGCGGGCTGGACAAGCCGCTTCCAACCACCTTGTCGTCTCGACAGGGAACAAACCGATTGGCTAGGAACCTTTAGTGGACAGGGCAGGCTCAAGCGTCTTCGCCGTGTAAATGTGCCACATTCCTTTGCGATATTGCAGAGAAGGTGTCCATGCAACGAAACTCGGGAGGAAAGCCCAGTCGTCTCCATAAGCATCCTGTCTCAGAATTGGGAGTCTAGCGACAAAGGAGGGCCTTGATTGCGAACCTCGGATGCAGTGAGCTGCCTCCCAGGGAGGCTACGACGGCACTCGGGCATCTCGTCCGCCTGGAATGTGATATAATCTCGGGAGGAAAGTGACAGAATTGAATCAGTGGAGTCTAGGTCATTTCTTGAACTGGAACGTGTCGTCCAGCTCACTCATACCCTCGTCCATGTCAATACTGCTGTCGTCCTCTGCATCATCAGCTGTAGCCACAGCGTCTGCTGGTGGCTCTGACTGCTGTCTCCATGGGAGAGCGTCATCGGTTTCTGCGAGAGAGACAAATATACAGTTTGAGTGGTCAGCACAGAAGATAGCTGCAGAACCTGGCGTCTTTAGCCATGTGGCCGTTGTCCTACCACTTGTCTTACTTCCCGGCCAGTGGCGTGCGAAGTCGATCGAACGCGGGCCGCCGCTAAGGGGATCCCAGACGAATAACACACCGCCGTAGTTGTCACCCTCGCATCTCATCAGGAGCAGCTCTGGTTGGTCAGGATGCCACTCTACTTTGGATACAGACGAGTGGTACATGATCACAGCTCGTAGTTCCGCGGTGGGGACATCCCAGATCCAGATCGTACTTGGCGCTTCCTCCAGCCTGGTAGCAAGCAGGGTCGACGAAGAGTCGAACTTGGCAAGATTGCAGCCAGATCGCACGTCTTGCATGTTGTTCGACGATGCAGCTGGTGGACTGACAGCTTGGGTGGCTCGCACAAACGTCGTTGGCAATGCGCCGGCAGTTGATAGCTTAATGTGTTCCTGCCAAACCTTCAATCACGGTCAGCCTTGCGTTCCACGACATGCCACCAAGGACAACCTACCTGCAGTGTATCCTTAGGCTTCACTGTCTGAGGATGACGGAGGCTCATCTCGTCTACCATAGATTGGCCGTTCAACATGAAAATGCAACGGGAACCGCTGGCTATTGCCGTGTGTCGGCCATTTGGGCTGAAAGCCAGAGTCTTGACTCCTGCACCGTACTCAAGACCCATGTCTTCAGGTGCATGCACGAGGGGCCCACGCCAGTCCTTGAAGACGTGGCCATCGGAGGTGTAGAAAATGACCCTGTAGTCCTGCGCGGCTGTTTCCCACACGACCAACCACCTTCCTTCTGGGGTCCAAGCTAGGCCCTGGGCGTCGATGGTGTTGGGCTGCCATGATCGTTGTATCTCTCTGGTCTCTGGACAATGAATACTAACCATGTCCTTGCCATCAGTCCTTGTAAGCAACGCCAGATGATGCGTGCGCGGCCGGAACGAATATCCCTTGTGTGCAGACGCGGCGTTGTAGAGCTTGGGGTTGCTGATCTCGACTGCCTTTGATGACGCGAGATTGACGATAGTCAGCTTGAGGCCCAAGGGCGACCAGACGCAGGCTTCGTTGTCGGTGGCACCACACTCGACGTGAGTTGGCTTGGAGGCCAATGATGAGGGAAAACGAACGGCGCCATGGAAGCCCCCGTCTTTCGCAGAGAAGAAATGAAGCTGGTCTGCAGCAGCGACGAGGATTCTGCTAGATGACGGCGACCATGTGAGGCTTGTCACACCGCCGGCGAGATCTGAGGGGAGTTTGACTGTCCGGACGACGTCGAACGATGCGATGGCCCGTACTGTGATGCTGGACGGCAGCAGTGTGGCGATGAGCGTCCCATCTGGCGAGGGCATGCAATGCGATGATGCTGTGGCTTACAGTCAGAATAGATGATAGCGCTCATGCGCCTAACGACGAGAGTAAGAGCGAGTGCAATGCTTGAAGGCAGACAACCAAGACTCCAAGATGGGTCGGGGACATGGCGTACATTTAAGGGGTGTGGAAAAATGCATGATCTGATGGACCATGTGCCAACTCTGTTGGTGTTGGGACCTGAGCGAGATATACTGCGTTCAAATAGGCCAACATTGAAACCGGCCAAAATGTGGTGTGAGGCTGGCTTGTCCCCGTCATCAGCACTGAGAATCGCACAGCCCTTGTCAGCTTTGTGGCAAAGAGCGTCTGCGTCTGCGTCTCGGCCGTAAGCGAAGAGTGACTAACTTGGCGATTGCATTTACCGGAACAGGGGGGCGCCAGTGAAGCCCAGAGACCGAACAGTCGGTTCCTTGGGATTGCAGCAGGTACGGAAGGCTGTACAGTATCTGAAACTGGTGAGAGCCTCACGACTTGTCACTCTGTTTTTGTTGACGTTACCTAAAATAATAAGGCAAGCACCGCCAGCTGTCACCAGCAGATTCCAAGACCAGCAGATTGGGCTCTCTGATTTTAGTGGGCCCCGCGCTGTTGGTAGCCCGTCGGGACTCGGCGCGGTTCACAGGCTGAGGCGACGGGCCGCCTTTCTCCGCCCGCTCCGGCTCCAACGAGCAAATACCTTAGTGTTGGACGAGTTGCTGGCTTACTCATCTCGACGATTTCTCTCCGCGGCCTCTATCGGAGGGTCTTGTGGCGAAATTATTACTCTACGTAAGGTACCTATCTACCTATCTATCTCATAGTCTCTACGTCTCTTCAATCATGCAACGATGGTCGATGGTCAGTTTTCCAAGGGCAACATGATATAGGACAGAAACCTTACGAGTTGAATTTGTTAAGTCTACACCTACACCGCGTTACCACTTCTTCCGTTCGTCATGTCGCAGAAGGTCTTCTCGGCTGCTCGGACTTGGTCCGCACCGAGGCCGTTGCCGACCCAGGCTGTCAGACAGCACCCTCCACCAGCACGGCAAGTGGTACGACGAGCTGCCACAGCCGCAGCGGCCAGTCACACCGTCGAGTCGCCGAATCCGAGTTCCAAGGCGTCCGGAATTCCTTCTCGTCGGGGGTTCATCAAGGATGCCAAACCGTTCTCGGACTTTCTTACCGACACATATCAGCGTCAGCACGACTACCTACGCATCTCACTCACAGAGAGGTGCAACCTTAGATGCGTGTACTGCATGCCCGAGGAGGGCGTTCCCTTATCGCCTGAGAGAGAACTCCTCACGACTCCTGAGATCATCATGCTGTCTTCGGTCTTTGTCTCTCAAGGTGTCAGTAAGATCAGGCTTACCGGTGGAGAGCCGACAATCCGGAGAGACATACTGCCGTTGATGCGGCAGATCGGCGCTCTTCGACCACACGGCCTCCGCGAGCTATGCCTCACAACCAACGGTCTGGCTCTGCACCGTAAGCTGGAGGGCATGGTCGAAGCCGGACTGACCGGGGTTAACCTCAG
This sequence comes from Anthostomella pinea, assembly GCA_963556695.1. Lineage (NCBI taxonomy): Eukaryota > Fungi > Ascomycota > Sordariomycetes > Xylariales > Xylariaceae > Anthostomella > Anthostomella pinea. The sequence continues at coordinate 1,041,056 of CAUWAG010000008.1, read as the reverse complement.
TCTGGACACTCTGGACCCGTGGCAGTTCCAGATCATGACCCGACGTAAGGGGTTTGACGCCGTCATAAAGAGCATCGAGCGGGTCTTGGAACTCAACATGCACGGCGCGGGCATCAAGCTCAAAATCAACGCCGTCGTCATGCGGGGCGTCAATGACCGCGAGATCATCCCTTTTGTTGAGATGACGCGAGAGAAAGACATCGAAGTCCGGTTCATCGAGTACATGCCGTTCGACGGCAATAAGTGGAACAAGGGCAAGATGTTCAGCTACACGGAGATGGTGGACCTTATTCGCGAAAAGTATCCCACACTGGAACAGATACAGGGTCACAAGAACGACACGAGCAAGACCTACAAGATCCCTGGGTTCGTCGGCAAGCTTGGATTTATTACGAGCATGACACACAACTTCTGCGGGACTTGCAACCGTCTGCGCATCACCAACGACGGGAACCTCAAGGTCTGCCTCTTTGGCAATGCCGAGGTCTCGCTACGAGACATATTGAGGCGCTCCAACAATGGCGAACCGATCGAGGAGGAGGCTTACGAGGCGATGAGACAGATCGAAATGGACAGGCGGCAAGGGCTTAGTGACCAGTCAACTCCACTTGGTCTGGCTCCGAACGAGCAAGAGCTGCTGGACGTCATTGGTATGGCTGTCAAGCGGAAGAAGGAGAAGCACGCAGGCATCGGCGAACTCGAACACATGAAGAACCGGCCCATGATCCTGATAGGTGGGTGAACACCCCAAGCTCTCGGCCGAGGCGAGCCTTCGGTGGGAATGGCGTCCATATCTGCAGAATTACTTTGAAATACCAATTATGCGTATGGATCCGCAACTGAACGTTCGTCTGGTAGATTCACGGAGCCCATGGTCTGCTCCTTACCACCAAGTCCCGGACTGGACCACTGTGAGAAGTTCGGCGGTGATGGGCGCGGCTACCCAGAGCTCGAGCCCATCTCTGCTAGCTACGCCGACATCTCCAAAACCCATACCACCTCACCTAGTCATGCCGGCCACCCATTTATACGGACAACAGCCCCGGTGCTTCTCGACCACCCGCCAGTTGCGCGAAGATACGAAAAGCAGCAATGCCACACTCACCCACGTCTCCGACTCGGGCTCGGCGCACATGGTCTCCATATCGGACAAGACACCCACCAAGCGGGTCGCCAAGGCCGTCTGCAGCGTTCACTTCACGTCGGCGACGGCGTGCCGGCTCATCGTCGAGAACCAGATCAAGAAGGGCGACGTGCTGGGCGTGGCCCGCGTGGCCGGCATCATGGCGGCGAAGCGCACGTCGGATCTCATTCCGCTGTGCCACCCCATCGCCATTTCCAAGGTGACCGTGGACCTGGCCGTCACCGACCGGAGCCTACTACATCGAAGCTCAGAAGGCGGCTCGGATGGTGGTGATGGCGGCGGACGCGTCGACATCGAGGCCACCGTCGCGTGCGAGGGTAAGACCGGGGTCGAGATGGAGGCGCTGACCGCTGCTTCGACGGCGGCGCTCACCGTCTACGACATGTGCAAGGCGGTAGATAAGGGCATGCGCGTCGAGGGGCTGAGGGTGGTGCTGAAGGAGGGCGGTAAGAGTGGTCGCTGGGTCGAGGGCGCTCGGGATAGTTCTACAAATACCACTTAAAATCAACTGAGTTCCTTGGGTCTGTCTGCATGCCGCATTGCTATCGTCTGCATATTTACCTGTGATCTATCTACACATACTTGCATCCACAATATCTGTGCCGATTGGTGTACAGGCTCTGGGGTTGGCGCTCGGTGTGCGCGACGCGGTCTGCGTGCATCTACCTACATTATCTACCTACATATGTCTACCGTAGTCTGGGTGTGCGACCTGCACTGCACCTTGGGGACGGTGAGGCCACGCTGAGTATCGCTCGCCTTGCCTTGCGGTGCCGGACCATGTGTCCGGTAGTTCACAGATAGGGAGACTGCATTCTGGTGTAACTTGCAAAACATGGAACATATTGCACACACATGTTAAGTCTCCTATCACATGTGTACCTACTACATTACCTAGTTACGTTGTATGTAATGACTTAGCTATACAATTGCGTAAAGCGTTCATCCCACGAATCGATAAGCTATGCCTTCGTCCCGCCCTCTTCTTGACCTCATATCAATGGCGGAATGAGATTCCGTACTGTGTGTCAAGTGTCTGCGTCTGCGTCTGTACCCCTCTCCCGTCCCAAAGCCAAAGTCCAGTTTACCTGCCGGTCTGGCCGAAGACCCGCCACAGACAAGACGGGTCGTGCGGCGCATGGGCTGGCATTTCCCCTCTGGGCCGTCGCTGAGTGAGGCGCCAATCAGGACTCACTGATAAGGAAATTGCCAGTTCTTGAGTCGGGGCCACTCTAGTAGTAGACTGGACCCTCTCCAGTCAACTAGAAATTCTGGACCGGAAGATATTCTGGGTCTAGGGGTCCTCCGAGTCTGGAGTTCGGAGTTCTTGTCCTTCGTTGGTTGAGAGACTCGTGGCTATCTTGTACGTCTTGTCGTAACTGTGCGGAGTGCTGACGGCAGGGCAAAGTCGAGGCGCGGGAGAACGAGAGGACGAACTATCAGACTGTTAGGCCTGACCATAATAAGAATTCTCACATGCATCGCAGGCGTTCATCGGAGCACGCTGCTGTGGGAGTAGTAGTATGACGCAGTGCAGGTGTGGCAGGCAGGTGTGGCAGGTCAAGCGCGTCCAGTTCTGCCAGTCCACCAACGAGGGCCAACCTTATTAGCCTGCAGTAGTTCGGACCGTCTGTCCATGTCCGCCTGTCCGTCTCCATGTCCGCTTCTGGTCCGGTGATTCTAGTGATTCTAGTGGGATTATTCGCCTCCTGTCTGCCTGTCAATACCGCATCCTGGCGGAGGCGATTGAGATGGGTTGACAGGGGACTGACACGTGAAAAACGGTGGGACAGAGGCCGACCGATACCGCAAAGGGTTCGTCACCAGCCCACCAGCCACCACAAGCGGTGCCAAGCCCACATGGTGCCGCAGTCGGCGGTCAAGCAGCAACATCCTGGGACCTTGACCGGCTGGCATTAGCTGCCTGTGAGTTGCCACCAATCAGCGCTGACCGATAGATAACCCTGTGGCAATGGGGACACGCGACACACTGTAGCCAGACTGTGCTGTTTGGAGTATCGTCCTCCAGCCCTCTGTTGCTGTAGTCAGCAGCCTGTTTTCCGATAGGCTACCTAGAAGTCTGATGGTAGTGGATGTGGCGATGCGACTGGAAAGTCGACCTAGTTCTGGCATCGTCTGCCGGCAACGCGTAGCTTCGGTCGGCTTCCGCGCAACGGCTTCGTGATATCGGCAGATCGGGCTAGCTGGTTGATTGTGGTGGAGTTTGCCAAGGACTTCCCATCCCAAGCTTGAGATCGACACAACTATCGTCTGGCCACTGGCCAGATCTCATCAACGAACGGCGAACGCAACCTGGATCCTGCGCGACATCCGAGCCGCGGTCTATTACGTACTCGCACACCTCCCTCCGCAGACTATGCGACGCGACATCGTGAACTCGTCTCTTGTGGTTCACCGAGGACTGACGAAGTAGGGAGGAAGGAACACTAGTACAGTGGAGTTACTGTCCAACCTGTTACCTTGCCAGCCAGCATTGCCGCTGATAGTTCGCTGCATGTCGGGCTTGGATACGTTGACATTGTCGCATGCCGCTACACGCCAGACACAATTATTACGCTGGCATGCGGTAATGAGTTGAGCAGGGTGTCATGACGAGGGGTTGCGATGCTACGTACAGATCTGACTGTACTAATAAGATGCAGCTCCATGACTTTTGCGCGCAAAGTAGGACTGGCTGACTGGTAGAATAATGTCGACTTTGGATCCGCGAGATATGATGAAAGTAATCGCTGAGAGTGACGGGCGACGGGTGACGGGTGACGGGCTCTTGGGAATACGAGTAGTAAATTTGCCTTGAACCGCAACGTTAAGGATTAGTAGATTGGGTAAGTAGCCACGCTGCAATGTGCCGATACTCGATAGGTGTCCAGTACCAAAGCCTCGAGATTTTCGGGAACGGGTCCCCTGGAATAGAATTGGAAGGGAACTGACGTATGCAGCGGCTTCCCTGGCGCCGACGGGCAATTATAACTTATCGGACCCAGCACCCAGCAGCGCCTATAATAATCACAGCCTTGAGCGAATGAGGCAAGCAGACAGACGAGCAAGTGCCAAGACAGACGAGCAGCGGCACCAGCACCAGCAGCGGGCCGCAGTCGGTCGTGATCCCATTTCATTCCAATCTTCCTGTTCTCTTCTCCTCCCGTGTTAATAATTCTTCCAGTGGATGGCACTATCCCAGCTGGAGGTGCCCAGAACGAGGACCCATCCAGCCATCGCAGGGTACGTAGGCGCAACAAGGGATCTCGCCGCCCCGCCCACTCAACTTGAAAAACGTGGAGGAGATATTCCCGGCATAGGGGACTTCAAGCTCAACAAATGATCAAAGTTTCGGAAAGGCCATGACTTGATTCGTATGAGCACACGCTGCTGCTGATACTTGTTGACGCTGCAGCATGATGCATTGTCACGATGCAGCGCCTGTGCGACGTGCGATCGATGGCAGGATGGGTGTACAGGGGGAGAGGGTGTGCAGGCCCAACTCACGATACAGTACAACTGGCACGGTGGGCAGGACCCCATCTAATCACGGCGGATCAGAATTAGAGGAGGGACCCCGGCCGGCCTGCTCTTACCTGTCCAATGGCCTGTCCCATGGCCTGTCCCATGGCCTGCCTCTGGTTTGACAGTCGAAGGTTGATGCAGCCACTGTCAGCGTGCTCGGGACGTCTTTCCCTGACAGCCTGAGAGGATTATTACTATTATTATTATTATTATTACCTGACAGGCACCACCACATGCGTGCTCATCCTACCCGTCGTCCCCTTTTTGAACCTCTCTGCCTCTTCACATGTCTTTCGTATCGTGACCGTACTACAGGCACATACAACTCCATCTATCCATCTATCCATCTATCTCTCGCTAGACAAAGATAAACCGGCGCCGTCTTTGCACGCATACCTTAGCTGCCTCCCACCCTGCCACAGAGGTACACTATACTATATACCCCATCACACAGCATCATCGAGAGACACGACGCGTCGAAACCCAGTCCACGCCTACTTATCTGGTGGCTGAGCGCCCAAAGTCGAGCAGAGAGGATTCCTATTCGCGCGCACCATTGACCGACTCAGTTCAGGGTTTCGCACCAATGAAGACCCAACTCTAGATTCCCGATAATACCCACGCCACCCTGCTACTCGAGAGAGTTGGCCAAACCTTCAGTCTGTCTGTGCGCCTGTCTGCCTGGACTTGGACTTGTACTTGGACTTAGTAGACTGGTGTCTTCAAGCTTTGGCTTATAACCTACTCAACGGCCATTGTCTCTGTTCTTTGCGACTGCTCCCACCCGTGTCTCGTGTCTCGTGTTCCACTTCCCCTTTGGATGGTTCTGGTCGCGCGACAGTTCCCGACACCGCCACCCGGCCACAGGAAGCTGCAAACAATACCGGGTTCCCCACCACAAGCCGAGTGCTCATCTAGAGGAACAAAGCAAACGACGCTGGTCGCAAAGGGTCAAAGGGTCAAAGGGTCTAGCGGGAATGGCGACAGATTTCATCATGCCCAGACTGCCTGATCAACAGCAGGCGCATTATTTCCCCCACCACCACCAGCCGGCGCAGTCCGAGTCGCCGACCTATTTACCCCAGGCCGCCCCAGGTTATCAGTCCCAGCAAATCTCACCGTTGAGCACGTCCGACAATGCCTCGCCAACCTCGCCCAAGTCGTTTAACCGCAAGCGATTACGGCCCCTCTTCATGCCCGCTGTCCTGAGGCCGACCGAGCACGCACCAAAGCAAAGCCCCGGCGGGAATGGCGAGGGAGGGGGCGACGACGACGAGACTATACTATCGTCAAATAATAGCTTCATCAGCTTGACCGGCCTGGGCGCACTGGGGCGATTGAGTCGACGATCGACAGGCGACAGCGGGAAATGCATGGAGGGCGACTGGAACTTGGATCTGTTTCCGAAGCCCACCGCGCAACCCACGCGACAGCACTGGAAGGTATGTTCCGGAGCCATACATCCATGTCTCGCAGGCTACTACAGACAACCTCAATGGATCTCCAACCTGTGTTCATAGCGAAGACTCAACTAACGCCTTAGCTAGTCTGATACTGAAGCCGCACTCTGCGACGAACCTTCCTGCATGCGCAGCTTCAACTACTTCACACGGCGACACCACTGCCGCAAATGCGGCAACATCTTCTGCGACTCGCACTCTGCGTCCAGTGTCCCTCTCGACCAGGATGCCAACTACAACCCAAAGGGCGTCATCAGCCGAGCATGCGCCCATTGCTACTCGGATTTCCAGGCATGGCGCAGCAGGACAAACAGCCAGGCCTCTAGCGAGGAGTCCTCCGTTGTGCGAGGCTCTCGGACGACTCCGGCCAGCCCTATGATCGCAACCCCGACCGGCTTGAAACCACACGGTCATCATCAAGAGGTAGCAGCGAGTGTACCTCGGGACTGGAACTGGAGCACATTTTGAAGCAATTTTGGGGATGCCGTTGCCGCCACGAGACTGGCATCGCCTTTCCGCGAAATACGGATCAATAGGGACGTACGTCTCTTCTGGTCTCTCATCAGCTCATCAAGCTCGAGCCGCGGATAGGGGCTCGGTATGCGCTGGATGACGACCATATCACGAAACTACGGCCAACCATAATTTACGACACTGATCTTCACCTTTACGACAGAAGATCGGAGGGAACATCTTACACTAGAGTCTCCCGTATTAGACTATACTCTGCCAGACTCGCGTCTTGCGCAAATCCATTGCACGGCATGGGATGACACAATCTCTGGACTTGGTTTCCGCGCGATGATACCCCATACATGACACGATGGATCGATACTGGATTTATTGGGAAGCTGGATGTGGAATTGACTCAGCCGGGTGTGCCATCTGGATGCCCCGCCTCTAGGGCTGGTAATTGGTACCCCTTGATGGGTAGACTAGCATGGGAGGATCGTTTTGGTTAGATTTGGGTAAAGGATACAGTGAGACACTACTGTTCCTGGCGTTCTGAGGAGCTGGCTTTGGGACTGGCTGCCGGTCACTTGCATGGGGATCGGCTGGGCTATGGCGTTCACATCAGCGTTGCTTTCCGGCTTATCATTAATAGTATAATCCTCAAAGGGCTTAATAGAAACAGGACCACACAACCAGACTGACTCTTGTATGTGAGTCAGGAGGATGACACGTCTATACTGACTGTACTAAGGCAGGTGAAGGGGAAATTATTTGTTATCTGATGTGCAAGCTATTTGCCCAGTTGTGAGTCCTTTGATGTTGCGTCCACATGACTCCTTTTCTCTGACTTGTATTTATAGGATCACAATGCTGTATTGGGATACCTCTGAACGCCATGGCACTCGAGTCTCTTCAAAGCTACTCCACCCAGCTTCAGCATTGCGATGTTGTCGGCTAGAATTGCTTAACTTATTCGTTAGGTGATGGGAGTGCCGTCTGCTTGTCCGTCATGTCCTGGGGTCTCTGCGTGCGTTGATAAAGAGACAACTACGGTCATTGACCACCTAGATACGAACGACATGAACGCCATATTGCAAGGAGAGGTGCAGCTGCACGATACACCATTCCCATCGGTGTTGTCAATGACCCAGAGCATCGGTCGTCGGGTAGCCAGACCACATACATCATGTGTCTACATACATGCATGCGTTCAAGCAGAAGACGACAAAGGCAGTTGGCAGAACAACCTGTATAACCACCGCAGTTATTCCAAAACAAAGATCGGCATAAGCACCAAGACTGCTGCTTATACTACTGCAGGTGTTGGTCTGGTCGAGCTGGTGCACGGGCTGCCGTGGGTGGGTCCATACCTCGCTGTCGAGCTGCCGACTCAGCGGCAACCCTCTCGCCTCAGGCACAACGTTCAAACTTGAAAGAAACCGCTGCCGAGCAACGACACATTTCTGGCTTTTAAAGCTCTTTTTAAACAACTGTTGTTGCCGTGCACATCCGAAGCCGGTTAGGGCTTTTACGGTTCTGCGGTACCGAGATTATCGGCATACAAATACCTGCGTTTTTATCTCGCCGCACTTGTCTCGTCCCTTCCCTTTCCCACCGCGCAACGTCGTCTGTGAGCCTTCCTTTTCGATCGGTTTTCTGCTGCTTCTGCTGCGAACCAACTTGATCGCCAATCTCTCTTCTCGATCTCGTTTGACCGTTCCTGTCTCTGGTTACCTACTTACACTACGTTGTCTGCGATCATCTTCCGCCACCCTCGACGTCGCATACGACATCTCTCATCTCGCAACGCAAGCTAGGTTCTTATCACCGCCTACGAGGCCTTCACACCCGCCTTCACACCCGCCTTGCTGCGCACGCGTCTCTCTTCACTTACACTCCGTCATTGGCAATCCGTCTTCCGCCAACCTTGCCGTCGCACACGACATCTCTCATCTGGCAACGCAATCTAAGTTCTCATCACCGCCTAGGAGACCATCACACTCGGCCGTGCTGCGCACACACTCGTGGACGTCTTTCTTCACTTACACTATGTTGTTGGTAAACCGTCATCTGGCCACCCTCGCTGTCGCATACGACATCTCATCTGGCAGCCTTTCTCGTCACCGCTTACGACACTGTTACACCCGCCCTCGCCACGCACGGGTCTCTCTTCATTTACACTACGTCGTTTGCGATCTGTCTTGGGCCAACCTCGCCGCTGCATACGACATTGTCGCAGCTTAGAGCCTTCTCATCGCCACCCACGACACCATCTCACCTACACTCGCCGCCAACGACATCACAACATCATCTTCTTCCGCCTCATTCCGACATCATCTTCTTCCGGCTCATTCTACTCCGCTCTTTTTCGCTGCAAGTGAGTTTTTTCAATATTTAAGGAAACCTTTCTGTGCCCTCCTCCAAGCCCTCTTCCTTTCCCTCTTCCCACACCTTTGCCCTGCTTGGGCACCCAACCAAACCAAACCACCACCTCCTCATCTTGAGGGGCCCTTCTGGGCTTCTTTTCCAGCACTTTTCTTCATGTCCTTTTCTGATTCTTTTTTTGAGACCTTTTTGGTACTCCCTTCCTGGGATGCCTTTTTGGTATTTTCTTCCCGGTGACCTTTTGGTCATGTTGGCTGCGGCCTTCTGGCGGTACTGCACCCTCCCTCTGCCTCGTTGCATTGCATCACATCGCGACAATCGCATTTTTTTGGGTACATTTTTGGATCAAGGTTTCTGACATTCTTCGTTTCGCTCTCTAGGCCACCAACGCTCACCATGAGCGACGACTGGCTGAGCCAGTCGATGTCGGAGGAATTCGCGGAGGGGGGTCACGAGCGTGATGACACGCCCGCCCCCTTCGACCTGCTCAGGTATGCATGCACTCTACTCCCATTTTGCACCATCCATTTCCACACCCACTTGCATCATTTTTCTGGCATAGTCAGTTGGATTGGGCGATTGATCCTAGCCCAACCGCCTTGAACAAGCGCTGGATCGCAGCTCATGCCAGAAAACTATCTGGTTCAACTGCTGCCGCCTTCATCTCACCCATAACTTCCCGCCACCTTGGTCTCAACCCCCACTTTCACCACACCTTTCACCACACCTTTCACCACACCTTTCACCTCATCTTTCACCTCATCTTTCACCTCAACTTTCACCACACCTTTCACCTCATCTTTCACCTCGTCTTTCACCTCAACTTCCACCTCATCTTTCACCTCATCTTTCACCTCATCTACCTACTCCATTACCTCATCCAATACATTATTGAGAACATGTCTCTGATACGGTCGATGGTAGCGAGGCAGTGTCGGAGGAGGTGGCGGACGTGCCCATCCTCCCCAGCAGCAAGGCGTCCTCTCAGGAGGTTGCCCAGGCTGCGGGGGAGGATGGCGTCTTGGGGGGTGATGCCCCCAAGGCCATCACCTTGTTGGCCCCCATCCACCAGATCAAGGGTGCCTGGAAACAGGCGGGCAAGGCGACCGACGCGATCTTCGACGTCGAGTCGGGTGGGGTGCGCCTGGGTGAGTAGCTCTTTTGACAACTGGTTCAACAACTATCACTGACACGATGTTCCAGTGTCATTCCCGGGCTTGGAGAAATGGCAGGTCCCACTGCCGACCAAGAACTTCGACCGAGCCAGAGACATCACCAACTGCTTACGTCTCGTTGGCGGTCGTCTCCGTTGCGAGCTCGTTCTGGGAGCCACCAATGGCTCCAACTGGGTCAAGCCCACCCCGACCGAGCGGGGCACTCAGCTCCTTGCGAACCCTGAGCGCATCGTGGATGTTGCTGAGAGCTTGCTGCGTGCTTACGACTTCCTCTGCTTCTGGCGTTCGCTCGTCGAAGAGACCAACAAGCCGCACACCTTGCACGTTGCTCTCGACCTCTACATCGACATGAAGATATGCTCAGGCATCCTTGGCAACAATGGCTCTGACACTATGGGCGCACCCACTACCAAGGTCGTTCGTTCGGAGCACACCACAAACCCCTCATCCGGACATCACCGCAGAGGCTCCTCGGTAGAGACTGTCAAGCCTGTCAAGCAGACCAAGCCTGTCGAGTCCACCAAGCCTGTCGACATCACCAAGCCGATCGACACTACCCCTACGGTGACCGCCAAGGCAACTTCCGGTCGTACCACCAGCCGAGTCCGCATCACCAACGAGGCCGGCGAACCTATCGACTTCACTCGTCTCCTGACTCCCGGCAAGTCTACTACTCCTACTCGAGCAGCTACCGACACCGCCACCAAGGTCCCGTCAAGCACCACTCCCGACACATCCTCCTTTCCCAATCATCATCGCCTTGCTTCTGTCTCCACCGTTGTCTTGTCCAACCTGCGCAAGGAGGAGCTCGTTCCCAGCAAGGTTCATGACGCCGAGGTTCCCGCGGAGCAGGCTATCATCAATGGTGTCCATGCATTCCCAACCCCTGAGACTGCCATCAAGCATCTCTCCGACCCGAGCATGCGTGATGCTGGCTTCGAAGTCTGCGCATCCTTCCTGAAGCAGCAGCTGCTGTCTCACCACAGGGATTGGGTTCTCAGCAGTGACTCCAAAGCTGCCCGCGCCTCTTGGTCCATCAAAGAGACGATGAACCAGTTCATCGAGGCTCTTCACGACAAGTTCTCCACCCTTCCCCATGACAGCGATGACTACTACAAGCCCACCCCCGAGCTCGAAGACTGGGTTTTCGAAGTCATCATCGCAGTCGACAAGGCCAAGAGGCGAAGTGGACAACGCGCTCGTGCTAACTCTCAGCTCGAGTACGCACTTGAAGGTTTGGAGATGGACCGCGAGGCGGAACAGGAACGAGAGGCTAAAGCTGCGGCTGAGCACCAACGACAGATGGAAGAGCAGGAGGCCGAGTCCGCGAAGAGCGAGACAGCAAAGAGCGAGACCGAGCCGCAGGATCATGACCGACAGTAGGAAGGTTGGGGTGAGCATGCCGAGCGAGGACGCAGAAACATGAACCACTGGCGACAGCTGCGGGGCAATCTTTCTGGAACACGCTCTGTGAGGTGTTAAGAGTTCTGCTCGAGCTTCTTCGAACGCCTAGAGGAGATGCGTGGAGGATTGGTCTCTTGCGTAAGTCACCCTCGTCTCACTGGATGCACGGATACACAATACTGACTTCTCCCAGGTGGTTGGGATGATGATTTGCATGAGCACACGGGGTGATCACTAGATTGCTGCTGGTTCAAGGCAAAGTATACCTTTCAGGCTCGAGATTCTGGGGAGACGGTTGCGAGATGATGAGGCGATCTGGGCTCATGATGGAGTTGACCCTTTACGTTGGCGGCATCTTGATACGTCCAGTTTGTGATAGATACTTCTTTCGGCAGAGACTAGGCTGTACTGCTCGCGACGATACAATTGAAATCTCTGATTTGACTCAAACATGTCGTGCCATCGATCCGTGAACTCGTGCTGGCGATGAAGTGAAGCTTGCACTGGCATCCTGGGGTAGTGACATGATGTAGCTTATCGTTCAAGTACCGTGATGATCAACCTCATGCTCCAATCCCTCCAGTCTGTTTCCCATAAAGGACTACCTAACAGAGATAGGTATCTCAGCATGGTCACGATCTTGGAGGATAGGTACACACCCACCCAAGCGGTTGAAATAATAAGTTTCATAGCCACTTGGGCCAAGCCACTGCAACTACCTACTCGTACTGTCAATGGCCTGCTGCCTCAGGCTCGTAACCTCTCGATACCTCATCCCCTCCCCTCGTTAGACAATTCTGAATTCGTGGTGCCCTTTCGCGCAGCAATCATCGTAGCCTACGGGTTGTACGAGAGATCAAGTGAGGCCCTGGAACCTCGGTTTTCTCACAACGTCCAAACAATGATTAGGGCCTCCTGCCCATCCCTAGGTACCTAACCCGGCTCCCACGATCGTGGCCGTCTCTGGTGTACTATCCTGCAAAAGCTGCACATCGTCGCTATCCTACCTTCGCCAATGAAGACCCCACGAATTCCGTCGTCCCCGCCCTTGACACCCTCCGTTGACTTGCCCAACAGGCCTGCCTGCATACGATCGCGTGGGCTGGCAGAGGATACGCGCACGATGCCTTCTCATTGCATTTATAGCAAACACCTTGTTGATGAGGTGAGATTACTTGGTTCTTGGATAGATACGGGGCAGCTGCGAGGACAGTCAGATGACTCAGATCAAGAGGGGGGGATTTGCGGGGTTATGTTCCCTGGACGTGACATGCATTGTGCACGGAGAAGATCGCTCAAGTTGCTCATTAACGTGTATTGCTAGCATGACAAGTCCAGTGAACATCAACTCTAGCTATGTACAGTGCAATTGATGTCCTTGATGGCCAAAATCTTGCCTTTCTAATCTGGTGCCATGCCTCTCGAAATAGTAGGTGGTATCCTTTGCAGCCATACACTTGCTCTCATAACACCATCCTCCACCTGAACTCCGTGAAACACTCAAATCAGATGCTATGCTTGAAATACGACAGTGTTGTGGCACCGGTAACTTTGGCTCTTCTGACAATTGGCGAGCTTTTGGCTGACCTTATCAGATTTGCCTGGTGTCGGGAAAGCGGTACCCCAATCAGTGTTTCTTCCCATTGGCCTTGCCATTCGCCTTGGCCTTAGGCTTGACCCCGTTGGTCATCGTCTTTAACGGCTGAGCCTTCTCGCTGCCGTTCGACTCATCACTATCCTCAATGATGACATCGCCATTGCTCGCACCATACACCTCACGCTCAACTCCCTTGGCTGCATCCCAGCTGGCCTTCTCAGCCAGGGCAAGTTCGCTCTGTCGTCTCTTGGAACCAGACTTCGCACGCACGACCTCAGCCTTGCTCCGTCGCATATAGCTCGTGACGAAGAACGAGGCGAAGAGATACGTAAGCGGGGCAAGGTAGAAAACGTTCAACCAGATGGCGAAGGTTTCACCAGAGGTAGTGACGCAGTCAATTTTCTGATACCGGGTCACGTAGCTGACATCTGGCTGCGCAGGGTCGGCGCCGGATGCAGACACCACAACACCAGCGCCAGCAGCTTCAGCGGCGCCAAAGAAAGTGTGTTTGAGGCCATCGAGGAAGCCGGTAGCAGTGGCAGAGCTGTGGGCAGCAGAGGCGATGCTCGACGCAGCTGCTGCAGCATCGGCAGTGGAAACCTTGCTCTGGACTGGGATCAGGTAGGAGATGAAGGAGTGCACCATGGCGCTGGAACCACCAATGATGAATTGCGAGATTTGGAGCGAGGTGAGGGAACGCTTGATTGCGTTCGGTACGCGGACGTTGAAGGCAGTCACAGTGTAGTAAGTGTACTATTTTCAGTCAGCATATTTCCATCTACGAAAAGGCATTGCGTGAGTTGCAGCTTACCATGAGCGCGTGGATAGCCGAGTTGAAGAAGACAAAGATCCAGATGGGCGCTGACATGTAGCGCATGCCAGCCCACATGGCCATCATAGCACCGGCGTGATGGTAGGTCTGGAGGGTTGAGCTGAACTTGCCCTTGGCAAGGATGATGAGAGTATCGAGAACCTCGTAGAACTTGCTGAGGTAGAACAGCCAGCCATAGAAAGCGAGACCCTCGTTCCAGAGTCTTCCCCCCTGGACTCGGCTAGGGGTGCCCTCTGCGGTCAACATTCCTGCTCCTGAAGGCGACTCCCATGTCCCTGATACTTCGTTGTAGGTTTGCCCATTTCCCAGACCTGCAGGCCCGTGGAACTTGCAGAAGCTGTCGACGGTGCCAGCCCACCCATTGGGTCCCGCCGGGCTGGCGATGGACTTGCGGAGCGCGTTGAACATGCCGTACCAGGTCCAAGCAGAATATACGGCGAGGAAGACGTTGTGCAGGACGACAAAGATCTTGAAGGCGCGGGTCTTGCTGATGGCCCATGGCTTCTTGCCCGTGGACCTGTTGTAGGCATTGAGGGCCTTGGCCGATACGGCGTAGACGGTTGCAATAGTGATGGGGACCTTGGGGTCCAATGCCGCCACGAACCAGCTGTCGGGGATCGTGAAAGGGAGGCCGAAGTGTGGTGGTGGGATCGATTCCGGCGCTGGGTACGGAGGAAACTGGAAGAGGGTTGCCGCTGGGGCCGAAGCGAAGACGATGGGAGTAGGCATCTTGCAAGATTCGTGGTATTCGGGGGTATCGTGAGTCTCTGCGTTCGGAACAACAGCTTTTGCTCTTGTTGTTGAGACCTGACGAGGTAGTCAGGCGAGCCGAGAGAGCGACTCAAACGCAAGATGGCGCGTTCCGAATTATGAGGCTGCGGGTGGGATAAGCTGCAGGATCAGGACGGGCAAAAAACAACGTCACCCAGATTGGAATGTGGCCTGTACAGAACAACTCCTGATCTACCAGAAGAATCACGGGAAAGAGTTGGCGAGAGGAACATGCGGTCTATCAATGGCAGCGGCGCAGGGCCGGGTGCTTTTGATGGGAAATAGATATCTCTCTCTAAAAGCCTACGACCCAATCAGAAGCCGTGGAATGCGGTCCCTGCAGCAGGAAAGCGCGGTTTGGGTTGGGATTGGCAGGCGATGACAGCACAAACACGCAAAATGCGCCTCCCGGTAGCCCACTGTAGTCCCTGCAGTCCCCTGTAAGCCTCTTGTGCTGCCCCCTCCTGGTGCCTTCCCGAGGTCCTGCTTGGTTCCACAGGGCTCAACAGTTGAAGTTCGGGCGTGAGGCTGCGTTGTCATTGGGCCGTACAAGAATGTGGGGAATCTTGGGTCGGAACGTTTCAGACTTCTTGGCCAATCAGACATCTCCAGCGAATGGCCAATGCAAGGGCCGGCCATGTCTCCAAGTCTCTGTGGTGCCGTTGATTCGGGTCCCCTTTTTGTTGGTGCTTCCATCAGTCTTCTTTCTCACTGCCGTCGAGGCCGGTCAAGGGTCAAGCTTGTCGAAGCTTGTCAACATCGCGAATTGAGTTTCCGTCAACTCAAGTATGAAAGCCGGCGCCTCGTACTAGACCCAACGTCCGCACAATTGGATTGCTCTGCCCTCAACTACAACCTGACGGCGTGGTGAGTTTCCGTATGCCGTAGAAGTCCGCCGCCGGCTTTGAGGCGTTTCGACGAGACTTGGCTCAACAACCAGGCAAAGCCTCGGTAGACCGACTTCATATCTGCAGGAGCCGGAACCAGGTGCCAATCAGAAAGAGTCGGTGACGGCCCATTGACGGGCTCGGGATGCCTGGGCCCAGTTATTGCACGGTTGAATGGCGCGATATCTCTTCTCCAAGGCTCCAGCCGGCTTGTGACAGTCTTGTCGATTGTCGTTGGTGGTGGGTATCATTCCGACAGCCTCGGAACGGAACCACACACCATGATGGGACGCCGATGAAGGGAACCGACGACCTCGACAGTCTTGAGGCGCCTTCACGAACGGCACAAACGATGCTTGCGTGAATCAACCAGAAATCAGGTCTAGTGAGACGCAGAGTCCGGGCAGTCCGGAATACTTATACTCTCGCTCACATTGGTATCACAGTAAGCAATGCCCGTGTCGGCGATTATCTGGCTGATATTCGGGCCATCACGCTGGAGGCGGCGCGGGCATTTCAGTTCAGCCCGTACGTGCATCATCAGCCTTCTCGTTGCACTCTCGACAGCCACTGATGCGGTTGTGCGTCGTGCAGTTGTGCGCCATCCTCCACTGCCGCCCGCATGCGGGGGGACAGGGACAGGCAACTCCAACATGGCCATTTCCCAACAAAAATTCGAGTGGCAGCTCTGCCCCTCACTTGGGCGTTTCTCTCTCGTCAGGGGTCTCGCTGGAGGTTGCAGCCCGCCATGCCAAGCATGCAAGATCTCCAAGATACCTCCAAAATAATTTGTCGCTTTCGGGTTTAGTCCAGTTGTCGCAAATTGAAGCTGGGAGGAAAGTCCGGCCGCTCATATTGCTTCTGAGGATTGAGGAGGTTGGCAGGACTCACTTCATGCTTTCTGATATGACTGTGCACGCGTCGATGAGATTGTAGTTGCATACAATCATTGCTCAAGCCTTTTCTCGCAACTCTCAACAATTACGGGACTACTTGCCGTTTACAGCTCAGTTGCCTGCATGGAGACGTCCATAGCTGCAGTTTTGGCCCCTGGGTCGGAATTTCACATGCTTATCGATTAGAGGAATCGCGATAACCATACTTCTGGAATCTGGTGATCCCGGACACTGACCCCTGCACCCTCATTGATGACTGCATTTCAAAATCCACAGGGTAATAACTATAACACCTGCGGCGTCTGGGAACGCATGAATGTTACCCTCTCCGTACAGATTACATGATGACGGCAGGATGCTGATGATAACTGCTTATAGTCATGAATAATAAGGTGAGGCCACGAGTCATCATAGTGTGCACAACATATGACACGCGAGAGTCGTGTCAGCTTGAGCGGGTGGTAACAATACATGAATACTCGTGCACTTGGCTTGGTTTGAGACACACTTTGTGGCTTCACTACGAGTGCCATCCTGCAAACCCTCATCAGTACTTACTATATCCTGTTCGGCGATGGGAAGAAACACAACCCTTCGGATGCATTCCCTCATGGTGGTCTCCTCGACGCAGAAAATCAGACACAATCTGCCCGGCCTCGTGGTGCGATACAGTCCCCGGTAGACATCATTACACCTGAAGCAGTAAGACGCTCAGATGAAAGTCTATCCGCAGCCCATACGTCCCCTTTGGTCTCCGTCAGGAGAAGGTGATCACTCAGATTGAGCCAGATAAACAATGGTCAACTATGTACTCGAGACCTGGCAACCCGTACGACTCTACCTGCGTTCCTTGATGTGTTCTACACAACAACGTACATACCCTTGTTTGAGGTAGCTAATACCAGCCTGCGTGAGGAGGTCCTCAAACAAGCGACTCTGGAGGAGCGGACATTGCGACTTGTGAAGGAACTGCACGACGAACATCTGGTCCTCGAGGAACTCCGCTGCCAGGTGCATGAGAGATTGAGAAGGCGACGAGGAGCGACTGGCGAGAGTGGCATGAAGAGCGACACAGGTACGCATACGTCGATGGGAGTGAGTTACCATACGGCAAGCGTTACCTTGACGAAGTCATCATTCTGCAAGATCATGTAGCCCAGCCGCACGCCGCCGTCCTGTTTCCCGTGGGCGAGGTCAATCTCCGCCCAGTCTTTTCCTCTCCCTGACAGCATCGTTCTTCTGCGCAGCCAGGTTACGATGGACTACGATGTGGTATGAGATGAACCTTGAAAGACAGAACTGTCAAGTTACTCTATCAACGGTATAGGTAGTCTTGAGGCGGATCCAAGGTGAGATCTACGGCTCGAGATCCGAGCCTACGACCAATGAGACAGGAGTTGACTGGCAACATCGAACTTATGCCCTTTCTAACAGACACATCAGAACAACCAGTTCTTCGACTATAAAGCATTCTTGGACATCTATCATTCAGGCCAGAGGGGATTGGCCGACCGCGAATCTCTCCACCGTGGCTACAGAATACCAGATGGGACGTGTTGACGATGTTCCGCGGGCAGCGAAGAAACGGTCCGCGGGTTCCGCGGTGGGGTTTGGTTTGTCGGCGCGCTGTGTCATCATCCAAGGGTCAAGCTCTGACGGGTGCAGGACAGCTACTTCGTGCAGGGCCGTGACTCATGTCATCCGCCGGCAATGCTATTGCTCACGAACAAGAGCATTGGGGACGTCCACTAGGTATTCATGTCATTTGGACGGGCGAACGGGGTGAGATGGAACAGAAAATGAAAACACCAAGACGAAAGTGCGGGGCTGTCGCGATCTCGAGTCTGCAGCGGGGCCCGTCTCCACCACGTGTCCACCCCGGCAGTGGCGCGGCCGCGGCCGTGTCTCTCCTTTGCGCCACATGATCCCACATCGTCCCCTTTTCAGCATGGCGGCTGGCCGGGGTAGCTGGACTATACTAGCTCGCGTCATCACTGCTTCGCGTGCCTCGGTATCTTTCGAATCTTTGACCTCATAGTTCTTCGTGAGCGTGTGGCAATTCAGGCGGTCGATCTCATACTGAATCACAACGGCCTCGACTTCAATATCCCTATATCCTAATCATGGCTGCCCCTATCCCTCTCAATGCGCCCATTCCGCTCCCGTTGCCGGTTTTCAAGTCTAATGAATATTACACCGACTCGCAGTGGCAGACGCTCTTCGCGCTGCTCGACGCCATCATACCATCCATCGTGGTTGACACCGAAGTCACAGACAAGAATAACCAATTAAGCATTACAGAGGCACAGTGTAGGGAAGCTTATGAGCGCACCAAGAGAAACTTGAAGCATGCGCCGAGTTATGACAAGTTCAAGGAGTATCTGCGGGTCCGACCTGTCGACAATCCCAACTTCGTGGAGGAGACCAAGCGCGTGATTGGGAACATCTCCAAGGGCAACAAGAAGGAACTTGGCGTTGTCCTGAGTGTCTTGAAGTAAGAACAGCCTAAGGCACAGCCGAAACCTGTTATGGACCATAGCTGACAGGTTGGGAAAAGCACCCGACTCGGCAGCCTGGTGGCCACCGGCTCCTTGCTACCCTTACAGGAGCAGTCCCTCGAGGTCAAGGAGACCATTTTACAGTCCTGGAACCAAGCCCGGTTGAACTTTTGGCCCATGCTAGGTGAATCGTTCTTCAAGATGGCCAAGTCCACTTTTTTGCAGACGGATCCCCTCTTCCACGAAATCAGTGGCTTCAAACACCACACCGAGGACTACAAGCCCGGCTCCGGGTTCGAGTACGAGTTCATGCAGTTCCCGGCCGGATCCGAGACCGAAAGAGTGACCGCGGATGTCGTCATCGTGGGATCGGGCTGCGGAGGAGCCGTGTGCGCCAAGGTCCTCACCGAGGCGGGGCACGATGTTGTGGTCGTCGATAAGGGGTATTACTTTCCTCCTTCCCAACTACCGATGACCCCTCAATCGGCGAGTGAGTACCTTTACGAAGGTAAGGGGGGCATGCAGAGCGTTGACCGCTCGGTGGGGATGCTTGCTGGCAGCTGTTGGGGAGGAGGTGGGACCGTGAATTGGAGTGCTTCCCTCCAGGTCAGTACCGAGAGCTCCTTATCCATCTCCTCGAAGCTTTTTTCCCTCTACAACCCTCTCAAGGCACGTCTCCGGGCTCCATGTGCTCGGTAGGCTTCTCGTGTGACACCAAAGCAGTCTTGAGAGCCCTTGAGTGAGGGTAAGAGACGCTGACAGATAAACGGGAACAGCTTCAAGGGTTCGTTCGTCAAGAATGGGCAGACCGAGGGCTCGGGTTCTTTACCAGCCAGGAATTCCAGGATGGAATGGACCGTATCTGCGAGTTTATGGGGGTCACTGACACCGGCCGGCCTAACCACGGCAACAAGGTCATTCTCGACGGCGCGCGAAAGCTCGGCTGGCACGCAAAAGCCTGTCCTCAGAACACGGGGGGCGCAGAACATTACTGCGGCTCGTGCCATGCGGGTTGCGGCTCTGCCGAGAAACGCGGCCCGTCCGTGAGCTGGCTACCCGCAGCTGCACAAGCCGGGGCCCGATTCATTGAAGGGTTCAATGTCTCGAAAGTGCTTTTCGACGAGAGTACCGGGTCTGGAAAGGCCGTTGGGATCGTGGGCGAGTGGACATCAAGGGACGAAGACGGGAGAGTCAACATGTCTGATTCTGAGGGCGTTTTTCGCAGGACAGTTGAAGTGAGGGCGAAGAGAGTCATCGTCGCAGGTGGCACCCTGAACAGTCCTCTGCTGTTGACAAGAAGCGGACTGAAAGTAAGATCATGCCCCGTCCTATACTGCCTCTCGGTTACAGTTGTGCTATGCTAATCTTGTCGCAGAATCCTCATATCGGCAAAAACCTCTACTTACATCCTGCTGCGGGCATACACGCAACCTTCGATGAGGATATAAAGGGCTGGGAAGGTGAGCAGCATCTAGCCCGAACTTCAAGTGGAAGCTTTTAACCCTGAGAGCGAAAACAGGCGGGATCTTGACGTCTGTCTGCACGAGCTTCGAAAATCTAGATGGTAAAGGCCACGGCGTCAAGCTGGAGGCGTCAGTCATGGCCGTGAGTGCCCCTGACCCCCAACCCCCTAAACCCTTAAACCCCTATTGCCCCACCTTATACCGCTGCCGTGCGACTGAATTCCCAAACCAAACAGCCGCACATCCTGCTCTACGAACACCCCTGGGAAAGCGCCCTGCAATGGAAGCTCGACGCGCTGCGCTACCGGCAGATGGCCAACTACATCTCGCTCGTGCGCGACCGCGACACGGGCCGCGTGTACGCGGACCCGGACGACGGCCGCCCCGTCGTCGCCTACACGCCGTCGGCCTTCGACCGCGCGCACCTGCTCACTGGCCTCGTCGCCATCGCCAAGCTGTGCTACATCCAGGGCGCCACCGAGATCTGGTCGCGGATCCCGGGCGTGCCGTCGTTTGTGCGGCGGAGGCCTGTTGTTTCTAGTGTGGGTGTGGGTGTGAGTGTGGGTGTGAATGAGGAGGGGAAGGGGATTGCGGGGCCTGGAGAGGGAGTGGGAGAGGGACATGCAGACACCGACGACGACGACATCGCCCAGGGCATCAACGACCCCGACTTCGTCGCCTGGCTCCGGCTCCTCGAGAAGACGGGCCTCGGCTCGCCTAGAGCGACCTTTGGCTGTGCCCACCAGATGGGCACGTGTCGCATGAGCGCGCGGCCCGGCGACGGCGTCGTCGACCCCCGGGGCAGGGTCTGGGAGGCCGACGGCTTGTACGTGGCGGACGCGAGCGTGTTCCCGTCGGCGAGCGGGGTCAACCCGATGATTACGAATATGGCTATTGCGGATTACATCGCTAGGGGGGTTTCTAGGGGGTTGAGGAGGGTGGAGTTGAAGTTGTGAGGATGGGTGGTGCGTTGGAGTGGGGGGCGTGCATGGAAGGGGAACGGGGCAGGCGGACGAGGAGGGTGGGCTGTGGCCGTTCTGGGTAGTGGATGTATTTTCTTTCTTGTATAACTCGATGGTTCGTAGGTAGCTGCTGTAAAAGTATTGGACGGTCGGCTTTGAGTTGACATAGGTGTGTGTATAATCAATGTATATGATAAAAAGCGCCTTCTATATGCCGATACTTTGTCAAAGTCTGACTGTCGATCAAAAGGGACTGCGTGCCATCCGCATCCGGTCTCGTTGATCCCATGTAGGCAGTAATTACGGTAGTGTCTAGACCATGCCGTCCATGGCTGGTTCTAGCTTCATAAGTGTGTGTAAATTAACGTGTGTACCCTTGTTACGGATTTCGGGGCGCGTATATCCTGTACGTATATAAACTTCGTCGAGTGGTGTGTTTGTCGTCCTACGCGTGACTGGTTGCCATAAGCAACAACCGTGCAAGGTACAGCTTCTTCTGGTTGGCTCACACCCAGAAGACCCTGCATACCGCGTCAAAGTACCTTGGTATATTATGATCCTCCCTGCATGCATACCTACCATTCTATACGCGTTTGTTCTGTTCGTAGCTCGCCCAAGAAGAAGACGCTGTCTCTCGGCTATTATCAACAGCGCAGAAGAAAGGAAGTCAATCATTGTGAATTCATTGCGCAGATAATATTGGCTGCAATACCGTCATGACCAGCCAATACCGATCGCGACAGGATGTCCTCGGAGAGAAGGACTACAGCAAGACAGGACAGCTCCGATGATGAGATCCTCCTGCCGATGAAACTAAGTGCCTTCACAAAGGCGCTGCTCAATGACGTACAATCCGAACCTGGCACTGTATGTGCTATACCAGACGAGCGGCCAACATGCCCATCGGCCCAGCCTCCGCCCAGGGTCTGCACACGGCGCGCCGGTCTTGCTGCCTCTACCTCGTCCACATCAAAGGATCGTGGCGATTTGCGGGAAAGTGAAAGTGTTCCGCAGCACCGGACTCGGAGAAACACACGGGCTGACAGCCTTCAGCTCCCGCCCGCAAAGCCAACGTCACCAGCCGCATCCCAGAGTCGAGGTAGCAGCCCGGCTCCGAGAAAGAGAGTCGTGCGTCTCAGTAGTACACCAGGGTGCGGTACCCTGCAAAACGGGTTGCGACGCTCCATGTCGGCGTCTACGCAGAGGACAAGAGCGGAGAGCAGGAATAGATCCATTGAAGGGGATTCGCATTTCCCGACACAGGCTGAGACGGACGATCGGCAACCCAAGCAAGAGTATGCTGCAACAAGCATGAACACGCCAATCTAATCAGTGCGCACCGTCCGAATTTCAGCTGGTTCATCCAGACAGAGGATCCGCTCAGCAGGCTCATCAGCTGTTACTTTCAAGTCTTTCGGGGCAGATAGCGACCCTGCCACACCAGAGAACCCTGCTATTGTCGAGCGGGTCGACGCTGCTGATCGTGTAGGCAACGCATCACGAAGTAACAACTCGGGCAAGAGAGATAATCTTGAGCTTCGGGGTACGTCGCGCCTGAAGCGAGTCAACACAGTCTCTGGAGGTCTCCTCAGCGGGCCAGCTCGTCGCGGCCGACGAAGGCAGACTGAAGAAGATTCAGAAGCACATTGCGAAGAGCCACTTACTGCCGCTCAGGATCCCGAGAGTCAGCAAGCTCAAGATCCTGAGCCTGCTGTGATCGATCAGCCCGCCATGGCTATCTCAACCTCAGAACTGCAGAACCCTGCCGCCCTTCACGGGATCCCTGCCGCAGTCGGCAAACGGGCATCTCCGGTCCGCCTCTTGGACATGCATGCCCAACGAGTTGCGAGCCACAACGAATCACCACACCATGAGCTTATTCCACTGCCAGAGATTCCGTCGGTACATGCCAAGGGAACTCAGGCTTCAGCGCCCGCAAGCTTCAGACGGGTCTCAAGAAACCTTGATAAGGAGCTTAGCAAGCCAGCTAGACCACTCAGTCTCGACATGGGGGACATGGGATCGGTTGCTCCACAGCCGGCCCTGATCTCCTTAGAGAGAAGAGCTTTAGCCGTCAAGAGCCAGAATGCTCCCTACCGGCCGGCACCATCACTGCCGCCTCCCAAGATGTCTGTCGTCGAGACCGCCGTGACGGCCACTCATTCGAACAAGAAAAGACAGCTCTTGATGAGGGTCAACGGCAGAGCCTATACCAGACTAGACTGCATCGGACGAGGAGGCTCGGGTAAAGTGTTCCGTGTTGCCACGGGGAGCGGAGTTCTGTTAGCCTTGAAGCGAATTTCGCTCGTACATATGGATGAGCTTACTGAGAAGGGCCTGAAAAGGGAAATCGAACTGCTTAAGAAACTGCGGAATGTCGAGCGTGTCATTCAACTCATAGACCATGAGATGAACAGAGAAAAGCAGTCGCTTTGTATCGTAAGTGCCGTCGTCTCCTATGGACATTTACCCTGCTCTTCATCTCAGAAGACGAGACAGCTAACACGGATAACAGCTCATGCAAATTGGCGAACTCGACTTCAACTCCCTCCTCAGGAATCGCCACAGTGGAGCTGAAGCACACAGCTTGGATATCACATTCGTGCGATACTACTGGAAGGAGATGCTTGAGTGCGTGCCAGCGATCCATGCGCAGGCGGTGGTGCACAGCGACCTCAAACCGGCCAACTTTGTACTTGTCAAGAGCAGGCTGAAGCTCATCGACTTCGGCATTGCCAACGCGATCCAGACCGACATGACGATGAATGTCCACCGTGAGACCATGGCCGGCACAATCAACTACATGTCGCCCGAGTCACTGATGGACTCAACCCAGTATGCTTTCACGTCGATCCACAACGGGCACTTCTATAACCCAGCCAATGGCGCGCCCAAGGTTGTGAAGGTCGGCAAGCCCAGCGACGTGTGGAGCTTGGGGTGCATCCTGTACCAGATGGTCTACGGCACGCAGCCTTTTGCAATGATAGACGAGCCACGGTTGCGCATCCATGCCATTGTCGACTGGTCCCACCGGATTGATTTCCCGGCGACAACAGAGGATGGGTCGCGCGTGCCTGTCGCTCTGATACAGACGATGCGACGCTGCCTGAGTCGTGACCAGAAGGACCGTCCCACGTGCGAGACCTTGTTGTCTGAGGGCAACGACTTGCACTACCCCAAAGAACTCAACCCAGCACCCACTGCGGTCAGAGACGGTGAAGCCCTGCCTATGACCGAAGAGCTACTTGCTCGCGTCATCCAGAATATCGTATTGCGCTGCAGGGAAGGGATGCCCGCGGACAACATGGCCCTGGCAGCCTGGCCTAGCGCCTACTGGGCGAGCATCAAGGAGGCTGTGGCACGACCGACACCTTGATTGCGAGACACTGAAGCTGAGAGCTCGTACGTCATGCTGGAGGGTCGCTCATTGATTGTCGGTCTGGATACTGTCATCAGTATCTAGTGTTATTCGTCGGTTTTTCTTCGCAGCATTGCGACGGAGTTCCATAGGCCCGGGGACGCGATGGTTTTCGTGGCCACTTCCCCATTTGATGTGGTCAGCAGACTTAGTAGGATATCTCTGTCTATCCAGTCCATTTAGTTTATTTGGTCTGGTCGGCCGACCTTCGCGGTGCTTTACGACCTTGATACCTACCACGACACCCAACGTACAGCCATTCCAAGGTATTTTTGTCCATCTGGTCCATCTGGTCCATCTGGTCTATTCAACTGCAAGTAGCTATTTAAATGGCTGTTCAACTGTGCGGTCGGTGCCTTGCGGTCGGTGCCTTGCGACCGTAATACCTGCCAGCGCACTCAACGTACAGCTATTCCAAGATATCTCTGTCCATCTGGTCCATCTGGTCTATTAGCAGTCGCTTCGTTTATTTAACTGCAGGTGTCTGGCTGAGTGGACTCATGTCTATCGGCTAGCTGCATCTTCCTCGCGCTTAACTGTTGGTCGGGACGGTGCAGAGAACGACGATCTGGCTAGGGCCTGGAATGGGATTGCGATGGGTTCATGCAGGGGACTTCGGTGCACAAGACCATGATCAGCATGATGTATCTAGCTGGATGCATATCAGATTAGGCCCAGAGGTGGTGCTGTGTGGTTCGTTACCTGGCTGCCTGCTTGTTGGTGACAGCCTGGTAGGCGCTCTAGTCGATCTTCACGCTTGCCCAACGTCAGCTCCCAACACCAACTCATTCATGGATGTGGAAGTACCGGTACATTAGGCCGGGCCATGGTGCGAAGTCGGACGCAATATAGAGTTCAGGCCGGGATAGTAACGCAGCCAATACCAGTCGAGCAGGTCCGACAGCCTTGTGCGTTGCGGTTTCTGGCCACAAGGCAACGATGGACGAAAAGGGGTAGCGGACGTTTGATGAAGGTTACCAGCCGGCTGGGAGGGACAGACAAGGGTCCCAGGGGGGTTCCCGCCAGGGGGGTTATTTTATGGGACGGGGTCGTAAAGTTCGGCCACTCCCGCGCCTATAGACTAGGTAGGTATAGTGCGACCCCCTTATGAGTAAGGCATGACAACAACATGTGTAAGTATGTGGTATGCAGGCTACCGCGAGGTCACCTAAGCATGTTGTGACCTGTCTCTGTTTCGTTTCGATTTTCGTAAGCTGGCCAATCATAAGGGAGTCGCGTTGGGCTTACCGGTACATATGCCGTGTTGGGTTCCGTTTCTAGACATGATCTTCCGCTGCAGTGCCAAGGAAACCAACGGCTGAGTGCAGGGGTTTCCATCTTGTTGGAGTAGACTCCGGGGGAGGCGTCGTCAGCCGCAGCACTTCATCGCATACCGGTATCCCCTCCACCGGATCAAAGGATAACACACACACACATGCGCGCAAGTCGAGCATACAGTAAGCAAGCCGTCCCCTGACGAAGCGGCTGGCGGACTGGTAGGGCTGTATTTCGCTACGATGTGACGACATAGTCGCGCCTGGGCCACCAGTGAGTCAGGATAGGTCATCTAGAAGCGGTTGTGCTCACCAGCACCAGCGAACAAGACCTCAATAACCAACAGACGAGACCATGGCAACGGGCCCCGGACAGCGTCGGTACACTGCTTGCTAGGTTCTGGCGTGAGAATCGATGCGCGCGCACCGTGCCACCTCGCGTGTCGCGTGTCGCCATCTGACCAACATCGACCGGACGTACAATCAATCTAGAGCGCATTCTGGAAGAGCTGGGCCGAAGGCCGAAGTAGCTGAAGGCTTTGATTACTGATCAGGTTGGGCGCACCCGGGAGGCTCAGACGCTCGTCTGGCCCTTTCTGCCGCTGCCTGTTGCCGCACCCTCGCCTTCATGCGGAATCGCGCCGCACTGCGATACGCAGCCACCATCGCGCAAAGTGAGGAAAGGTGGGAAAGCGAAAAATACGTCTGCTGGAAAGTCAAGTGTGGCTCAGCCGCAGCGGAAACACCCCCCCACATGCCTCGACTGCCCGATCTCACAAGTGACAGCATGAAGTCACCGTTCTAGACAGCCGGCTGGCTGCCTTCTTCACCCTTAAATCACTCCGTAACCACCAACGACGATGAGTCCGCTACATGGCAGCGCGCTGCGCCAAAACGCGCAAGTTGACGGACGGCCTACCTGCCTGCCTGCCTGCCTGTCTTCCTACCGCCCATCTCTACCTAGTCGTAGTAAGCTGACCACGCAAAGGGGTTTTCATATGCGAGCGTCACTCTCTTCTCTCCTGTGATGATCGCATACCTCCATACCTTACAAACAGCGCGAATAGTCGCGCGCGCGCAAGACTCGGCCTTCTTATCCATCTTACCCGTACGCAGTAGGTAGTCGAAGAGACATGCGCACTCACACGTATCTACACAAGGCTCTGGTTACCGTACCGTACCACACATCACACCCACAGGCTACTTACAGATTGGCGTTCGGCCCCAGCGTTGACGAGGCACGTTGAAGTGCGGTGGTACCGGAACCCAGGTCCAGACGCCGGGGTCGGTCGTAAACAGGCTCGGTCCCGATCATGATCAGAAACACGATCAAGTTTGGGATGGGATCAGATGTTCACACACACTCTACATACCTGGACATAGCTCCGATGCGGTGCTCGTGACACGAATACGTGCGCATCTACCTAGCCAAACCCCAGACAGACAGACAGACACAAGGCAAGTACCTAAGGTAACCCCATAGGTATACCAAAATCGAATGCTTGGTCGTTTGGTGAGACATACATACATCTTTCCGGCCGGCGCGTATGGAAGTGAGCGCATCGCACCAAAACCAACCTGCAACGATGGAAGCGTCGTGTACTCTACCTACCTACTCAGTCGGGCCATGAGACCAGGCCAGCGCTCGTCTCACAACCCATCAGCCATCAGCCGTCAGCGGCTGACGTGCATGGCCGTGGGCGGCACTCGGCACTTGCTGACACCTGAGCTTACCGTAGGTAGTGATTGATAAGTGATTGATAACTCGTATCGTACAGAGTATGTGAGCAGTGAGCAGCGATCCGGCCCAAGATCGGGGTTTTCTGTACCACCAGTCAGCTCATGGATATGTATGGCGCGATGAGACATTCCACAATGGGGAACGTGTCTGATTCGGTACCTGTTGGACCGGGCTAATCAAGGGCACATGCACGAAGACAGTCACTAAACCAGTGCATGTGAAGTTTGTACTTGGATGTCTGTTCAATTAACTACTAAGTGACGACAAACAAAACAAAGCAGGGTGTAGCAGCTGCAGTCAGCGAACGGAGCCGCCAGGGCCAGTCCGCATGGCGCAGTCCACCGTGAACCAGCATCTCATGCCACATATAAAAATATCCGGCTGGTACCCGCATTGCACGGCAAGGACAGGTACCCCCAAGTGGCTCTCCTTCACTCTGTCCCAGTGCAGGCGAAAGGTGTTCCGGTCCACCGCTGGGAGGGATCTGGATGTAGTGAGATGATGCTACGATGCCGCCTATCATCCCTGGCTCTGCTGTGCCGCACGAGGACAGCTCGCGTCCTTCCTGCCACGGGACGCGGCCGCTCGGGATCTAAATGGGCCCAGCAGGCTTGACGGATCGCTCCGAGCTGGCGGAGCGATCGGCCTGCTGGTTCCAACTCGGCGCGGCACTTCGTCAGCCCTCGAGAGCTGTGCTGCTCGAGGCACGGGATCGCAAAGCCAGGAAGATGTCGGCATTGACGGCGGATAAGGGGCTCCGCACCTCCTGCTCAGCAGGGAACTGTATCGTCGGTGCCCAGCTTCTTTTTGGCGACGGGTCGTGAGACCCTTCCCCCCTGGCTCAAGTCCCGTTGATGCGATCCGGATGTGTCGCCGGTCTTGCCACGGCTCGCATCGCGGAATGCGCAATCACGCTTGCTATATCGGCAACCAGTGCCAGCCTCCGACAGCAGTATCCCGGATACCTGCATGTGTCTCGGCTACGAGATGATGTGTAGAATCGACCGCGGGGATGCGCCCATTGGATCCTGTCCAGCGCAATGTCCGTTCAAATATTCCATCGTCGCTTGCTCAGCTTTCTTCGTTCGGATAAGAAGGTTCAACGTCGAGTTGAGTGTCGTTCTCTCGTCGCATGAAGGCGTCATGAAGCTCGTGAAGTATTCGTCATTAGGTCGTTCGTTCATTCGTAAACATAAGCCAAGACCCGGAAAAATGAAAAGGAAATCCATGAGCGAGTGCGCTGACCGGAGGAACGAGGATGTAAACCTCGAAGTTACGACGGGTCGGGGGAATCTTTCGTCTAAGAAAGCCGCTTTGTGCCGTATACCAAAAAGCAATAACAATATGGGGGAATCCGAGAATCCAAAGGTCGCCTGTCCCGGTCTTTGCCGGGAGATGGTTAGGGTGCATTGCTGCGTGTACCTCTTCTTTTGACATATAAAAGGAAAACCCCAGCCTCATATAACTCGAGGCCTGCCCTGGTTGTAAATGCAATAAAAAAATCCACCCAGTCCAAGCCATGATGAGATGAAAGAAATATAGCTTGTGGCCGAGCTAGCGGCTGTGGTGACTTGAGAGTTTCCTTCGTTATGGAAATAAAATAACAGACGCTCGCTTGCTGAAGGACAAAACAAAGAGAACCCGAGATTATAGTATGCTGAAGTGGTTGAGAGTTCGCTCCTGGGATATGCAAAAACGCCGACCTGCCTTGGAATGCGATGAGATCTGCACCGCGACTGCTCCCGCCGTATCGGGGGAGATGGAACCAGACCGCATCCGTGGTTGAAAATTGTTGTTATGAGGTTGTCACCACTGGATAGTGATCCCCCGTCACGGGCGGTGGTTGTCACATGGTTGTCGCATACTCCTGATACCTATCCCATCCGAAACCACCGTACCCAACGTTGATACCGCAATGAGGCGCCAGCATGCTGGGTAGCGGTAGTGCCGGAATGGGAGAGGCCACCATCGGGGAGCTGTAGAAGAACCCGGCAGTTGAGTATGGTTGGCTGTAAGACGGAGTCGGTGAGGGTAGCTCATGCAGAGCCATGCTAGCCCAGATGGGTGTGCCCGAGTCAGCCGAAGTCGCAGGGCTCGAGGGCAGCACACGCCATGAATCGACCGGCGCAGGCAGCGCTGGTGAAGGTGTTGAATGCGACCAGATGCCCGCACCTGCTGGTGAGCTGGGCAACAAAGGCGGCTGGCGGATGACATCGACGATCTTGGGCGGCGGCGGTAGGAGGGGCTTGTTCAGCAGTCCCATGATGTTGTTCTTGACCTCTTCACTCTTTCCACAGAGCAACTCTCCTGCACCCTCCTCTTCTAGTCCTTCGAGTGCGGAAACATGCGTCCGGTAGACGAACCTGTTGATTGCCTGAATGAAGTCCTCGTGGAGTTTCTTTGCATGTTGCTCCTTTTCGGGCCAATCATAGGAGTCGGCCTTGGCGTCGACACAGTAGATATCCTTGTGGTACTCGATGAGGGTTTCTATCGAGTCGGGCGTCAACTTGTAAGCGACCTCGTTGCGCAGGACCATATCAACATGGACGATATATGCCTCGATGTGGAGGAGCTGCCAGTTGAAGATGGCCTCCATTAACGGATTCGCATCCCTGCGCAAGTCGGACTCCGGGGCCTTGGGCAACATCATGGAAGTCAGTGTCCAGATAGCGTTCGACGACGACAGTGTCTCGGTCAAGCATCTCTGGTGCTGCTGTACGCTGTTGAGCGGTCGCTTGACCCTGTTGATGCGCTTGAGGGTCTGCGTCAACCACGGTTCAACCTTGGAGCCCAAGACGACGTTGACTGATGAGGCTCGGGGCGCAAAGGCGGCGGCGGAAGCCGGCAATAGTTGTGGGGGCATGGTGTGGTAGATGGACGACACCAAGAGACCGGAGGTATAGGATGGCAGGACAGAGGAAAGCCCTTAGCCGGCGACAGGAGGGCTGATATCTAAAGGGTGGTAGACACTGGAGGGCGCTTATGGAAAGAGAGGAGCGGTCAGACGGAGAGGGACGAATAATACTGGAAAAAGAGGTAACGGAGGTAGGCGGACCCGGCACAGGGAATTAGCTTGCACGCCTACAGCGGCGAATAGAAGAAGAGAAGGGGTGTGGACGAGTATCGTGAGGAAGGGAGAGGAGGGTAGAGGAGGGTGGGAAAGTCGTGCTGAGAGAGGGAGGTGGGGTGTGTTATAGTCATGCTGTCAGTCGGGTACGAGTACGTACAGACTAGACACACAAGACGCACTGCCGCTCCGACCCGGCGATGGGGTTGGCGACCCATGTCGCCTTCGACTAGAAAGCCGCCTACTGCAGTATGTACGTAGGCTGGTAGTTTCCTCCCTTCTCCCTCTGATCCTCCCATTCCTCGTTTCTGGGTCTGGGTCGGCCAGGCCACTGAGCCATCCCTCGGGGCCATCTGGCATCTGCTGGGTTCATGCTGTGGCGGCCCACCTGTCTTGCATGACTACGGTATACACGACGACGACGACGACGACGACGACGACGGTGCAGGTTTGGGGTTCCATCAGCAGCAGCACGGGCAGAGCGCAGGGCTGGCAGATCATAGCAGGGCAGGGCAGAGCAGGGCGCACCAGACAGGCATCAGAATATTCCATGTCCCGTCCTGGCCGGCGGATCCCTGGTCATGCGCGGCAAAAGAAAAGACAGAGGCAAGGAAGGGGAGCAGACAGGCAGAGAGGGCACAAAGGACGCAGAAGCGCATCTTGATGAGTGCAGGTGGGCTGTGGGCTGTGTTGCGACGTGCATGCCTACCTTATGTCCACTCTGAAGGGGGGCAAAGAGGGACTCTGGCGAGGCGAGCAAATGGGAGTGCTAGCGCCGAACCACCCGAGCTGAAAGCTGCAGATGGCAGCCGAGCTGGCCAGTGCAGTCTTGACGCCACCAGCCGCCGATGAAGTACCGGTACAAGTATCTCCACTTTAGGTTTCTCTAGACTCTAGGGGACCCTCCGCCCTGGGATTATTCCCACTTGTCCGATGTTTCTATCAGATGACAGGTCACAAGCAGGGCCTTAGAGGTAACTATAAGTAAAAAATGCAGAATACTTTCGCATCAATTGTAAATAGTCATGTATCCGAGTTAACCCAAAAGGAATTGAAACAAGGAAGAGCACGTTTCTTTCTGGCAAGACAGCACTCGTCATATCAATTCCAATTCGGCTAGCCCGGTGCCGCCGCCCTGGATTATGTAGATAGGCGTCTATCCAGGAGGCCAAAAAGCAACCCGATATCGCTCGTGACCTATCGGCCCATCTTGCAACGCGTGTGCTTCCAGATTAATGTCTTCTAGAACTTCCATGCCTCCTGCAGACAGCTCCCTTGTCAGATTTGATTAAAAACACATTTTAAGGTTGCATTGTAGCAGGAAATCGCCCGAAACCAGCCACCATCTCTGGGTCACTGCATGTGTAACAGTGTAAGCAGTGTGCCAGTCTCTGCAGCCTGTGGAGGACAGGCAAATGCTGCCAATAATATCACTGGTAGATCCGCGAGCTCTCCCCTGAAGTCACCCACAGTTCACCGTGAGCTACTTTAGCAGCCTGCCTTGCCGGCGCTCCATCCTGCAGACCGTGTTGCGTACAGCTCTAGTTGATATGTGCAATGACCGGGTTCATTGACGCGACGCTTGCGCTTATTGCCTGCTATCGGCCGTAGGAGACCAGAGGCTCAGGACGTGTTGGCCGTCTGGCCAGCCTGCACGCCGCATCAAATCCCCAAGTAGGGAGTCGATTCGCCGCTGGGAGATTATCAGAAGCCTTCAGCCACCTATCGAAATGACCAAATATACGCAACCGACCAGTGACCAGTTGCAGGAGAGGGCTGAAACCACTCGAGAAATGATAGATGGATACCACTGACGACCATCCCCTGATGGCGGCTGCAGTGTCCAGAGAGGCCGGCCTGCTAATCCGGCGCCGCGAAGCTGCATATCATGCAATGTACGCTGGGGAAGACTTCATGACTTGCATTGGTCCCAGAGGATGGACTCGTCGCTTACCCTGCAGGAAACGACATGAAACATAGCAGGCCAGCTATATGTAGGACGTTGAGGCGTCAATGGACGAGAAGAACTGGACCTCTTGGAGCGCATTGCACCCCTTTTGAGCAGCATGCAGCAGACCTGCTCGGTTCGAGTTGCTCGCCAACAGACATTGGTTCCCAGCATCTGCCCTGACCATCAATTCCCGGGATTCAGAGACGCCCGGGTCCAGCAGTCGATGCGGGCTCATAGGGGGCGCTTATCGTCAAGAAGCTAGATGGCGTGCCGCGCGGAGACGAGGGGCCGACGATGGAATGACACTGTGACCAACATGGCATCGATTCTGCCGAAATGGAGATGAACAGGAAAGGTTGAGCCTGTCCGACGAGGTGTAGAGCGACGTCGAGATTCAACGAGAGCCTGTGGATGGCATATGTCCAGGTTGCGGCCCAATGCTAGTGGCGGACGGTGAGGTGAGGTGTGTCGACCAGAAATGCCTGTTCTGTGGCCTGATTGGCTGCTCACGACGAGCCGGGAGGTGCTTCGAAGTGGAGCAGGTTATAGGTCGATTTTCGATTGGTCGTAAAATCAGCACAATCAGGGAAGCTCCAGGTCAACGTTTATTGACCTTTGCTGGGCATCTGAATGTGAGCGAGAAGGCCGAGCGTAGATCAGGCGAATGAGGTTGGGAGAAAACGCACTCACCAACTCCTGATGGATCTGGAAATTTTGGGTGAATCTTATCAGACAAGGTCAGGGGCACAGAAGAAAAGGGACTTCCCCAGACGGACGTTCAAGAGAGCCTCTCATAGTTGCCCTATCTGGAAGACGTCCGCCGGTACGGGACCGGCCAACTTAGCTCCCGCTTTTAGACATCTGGAAGTCGTGCGAGTTGCAAATTTGCCGTGCAACGAGACTCTAGATCACTCCAAAAGAGTGGTCATGATAGTACACAAAAGATTCGGAGTCCACAAAGTTGGTGCGCAATGCATAATATTGGGCTGGTGTATGAGTCAGTCTGTTCATGTTGGTCAGCTTGAGGCTTCGACGCCGTGAGTGCTCCTTCGGCTTGTCACAAATTGCGTCACAAGACGATGTGTTGCTGGACGATCCGGCCTCTGCAAGTGGACACCGAGAAGAACGCTCTCCAGGTTCCACATGGAACTGACCCGAGCTCTACCAGTGCTTGATTTGCAAAGCCTTCAACGGAGGATCCAAAGGTGGTCCGATGGCTTTGACGGCCTCTGATCATCTGACGGGCGAGGGCAGTGGAGGGACGATACGGGAGGAAGCGAGCAACGAAGATCGGCAGGGCCATGTGGGAGCCAGTGAAAGATTAGGTAGCATTCGGTCAGACAAGGTCCAATGAAGACGATGCAATTGGCCGTAAAGGTGAAAGAATTGATTAATGGGCCTGATGGACATTGAGGCATGGATTCCATGTCACAGGAGAAACCTGGAAGCTGGAAAGGGGAGAGGGGAAAGCTGGGCTCCCTCTCAGATTTGGGTCACTGATGGAGACTGTGTTTCCTGGAACGTGTGCGATGACTGCAATCTCTTGGTCCGTGCCTCAAAGACCCGCTTCAACCCGGTACGTACCGGTACACAACTGCCACCCGCCTCGCCCGCAGGTTCACACCCTGGCAGCCTGGATTCAAGAAGGTTGGTGGAAGTGTCGAACTCGGTGCCAGATGACAGGCTAGACGCGGCCTTTCCGTAAGCATATGTACAATTCGTACTTTGCCGTCTGGCTTGCTTCTTCCCAGCTCGAAACCACGCCGACACGCAAGGGCCGGTGAGGTTCAACCACCGCCGGGAACAGGCTGGTTTGACGTCGCTACAGGCTGGCTGGCGCAGCGGGCCGATGCCTCTAGGTCCCGTGACAGCTGATCCCGTCATCCCGCCACTCGACCACGATCACATGCGAGCATTCTGCAGACCGCAAAAAGTAGGCAACCAACAACATGTGTCGGACGGCTAGATGGGGCACTCCTACGAAACCCATTGATACTGGCTGACCAGAAGCCATGTTCTGGAAAGACTGACCGCATGCAACGCATCGTCGGCACTCACCGATGGGGAGTCCTGAGGTTTTAGAGCAGCCGCCAGCCGGCTTGGTTGAGTCCGTGGGTCACGACGTCGCGGGCCCTCTGTCGGGGGAACGCCTGAATCCAAGCAAGCGCTTGGTCACTGAATGGC
Source organism: Anthostomella pinea (assembly GCA_963556695.1). NCBI lineage: Eukaryota > Fungi > Ascomycota > Sordariomycetes > Xylariales > Xylariaceae > Anthostomella > Anthostomella pinea. Next base: position 1,005,969 of record CAUWAG010000008.1, on the reverse strand, counting down.
CTGTCAGCATGTTCAGAACTGCAGCCTACACAATGGGGACGTCAGGAATCATGCTCAATGGCTTCCAATGCATAGCAAGTTGCAGTGCGCAGCCACACAGCTAGAGGGGATGTGTCGTTGCTGTCTCAACAGATACAGTACCAAGATATGACAGGCATCCGTCCTTTGTCCTGTCCCCGTCGATACCCGATCCTTCACGCGGATATCGTGACTTTCCTGGTGCTGCTCTTCCAACTGTGACCTGACACCCGTCACCTGATTTGAACCACTCGGTCAAAGGGGTCGGGCGAAGGCTTCAAGTCGCGCCTTGGACCACCGGTTCTCGGCGTTATCTGATGCGAGGACTGTTGGCTTTGCCTACAGTACCACTTTTTCGCCTGGATCCGCATACGAATACGGAGTCTCCTGCACTTTCGTTTTGGGACACGTCTGTCTCGGCTGGTTGCGAGCGATCAGTATGAGTGAGCTGTATCAACTGTGGCTTGCCACTTCTCCTGCCTTCAACATTGAGGCCTCGACAGGGAAAACCTATTCGTCATTGAGGCGCAGGCTCGGCACTTCATCGAGCGGTTGTGCCCGTACCAGTACAAGTCAATCTCGAAATCGGCCTGCCCAAGTCTTGACTGCATGTGCTGATAGCCATGCAAGACATGCAGTATCGTGGCTCTATGCAACAACATTTGCAAACTCTGCATTTTTGGGGGCAAAACTCGGTGTCTCCATGCTGCAGGTGCCCAAATAGCAAAACCTCGCTGCCAGATCCTTGGGGTGGAGCTGAAAGATCTGTAAGGTATTGCGGGGCCTGCCGATCTTGTGGCGATCTTCGTGGGGACGCAGGGACGACGGTGGCTGTGTTCACGGAGCAGAGCACTGCCACGATCGCATTCTGAATCTGCAGTCAAATACAACGTGCCAGCGCATCACCACATCCACGTTCCCATGTTTCCGCCACGTACTAGCCACACCTAGATCTCTGCAAGTCTCGTTTGCAGACATCGCGTCTCACCGACTCTACCTAGGTTGCTACTCAAGTCTGCAGATGACTTCATAGCACGACCCGTCCGTCAAGGCGCGAACCCGACCTTGATCATGCTTGGAATTGACAAGGTCAACCGCATAAGGCAGCCGCTATGATCCACACGCCACTAGTCTATGGGGCCGCCAGCACACTTGCACCGGCCCGTGGAGCGACTGACTTCGCCTCTCGTCGACATGGACTTCCGAACAAGAGGCGAGTATTCCGGAGGCCGCCCATGGAGAAACACATTGAGGCCTATCGCTGTTATGCCACAAGGTCGGAGAACCTGAGGCTCTTGGGTATCCAAGCCCTTTCCAATATGGCGATGTCTCGCGCCTAAGGACCATGACATAGGGGAAGTCAAAGCTTATACAGTTCATGAGGCTGGGTGACCTTTCGGTTGTTGCCCCAACGGTCTATCTACTATGAAACAGTGTGCAGTTCGGGGTCTATGGTCGAATGCTGTAAGCAGGCTGTTACATGCCGGTATACTGCCTGGCTCCCAATTGGGTTGAGGCAGCTTGCGCAGTTACATCCACGTGGAAGAGCGGTCTCACCCCACCCTTTCAGCAACTGAAGTTGCTTCCAGGGAAGTTGCGTCGCAGCCCATGATCCTGCAGTGATGTCGCAGATCAGGCGAAGGTCAATCTTCTCGGGCTTCTCGTGATCAGCCCAGACCGCATTCAATGTCATCTATCACAGGGGCCTACACCTCGAACGTCTCAACCTCACCCACCTCCGAGGTAGTATAATCGCGCTACGAATGCAACCATGCGCCTTTTGAATACGTCAACCTTGGACATTGAAGAATTTCATGGCCCTGAGTCGGCCAGCTGCCAGGCTTACGCGATCGTGTCTCATACTTGGGAAGATGACCTGATATCTTTTAAGAGGAGTACTTTACACAGACTTCTAGCGGCCAGATCTGGACATGGCGACTTTGCTAGATACCATGAACGCTTTGGGCATACAGACTCAAATGACCATTGCAGTTGTGGTGAGAAGAAAACACCACAACATATTTTCTTTTGTAAGAGACTGGGGAAAAATCGGCTACTGCCTAGGTACTCGCCTAGGACAGCTTGTTTACAATACTTAGGGGAGAGGAGCACAGAATGGGCAAAATTCGTGGAGAAGAGCAAGTTCTTTTTAACAATCTGTCCCGATAGATAGCTTTTCTCGAAGGACCAGATGGATGACCCAAAGGTCATACCGCCGCAACAACGGGGATGGGCCCGTGAGCGGGACTGACTGTACTTATTATCTTGAGACCTCCACAACCCTGCGATGCAGAGGCTCTGGGAGGCGTGGTTTGCACTACTGAGGAGCTACCCCCCACGTTAAATACAAAACAAACAAACAAAACAAACAAACAAACTTGGGAAGATGGAGAAGTCAGTTTCCCAGAAATGCAGAGACCGCGAGAGGCTATCAAACACAAGGCTGGCTATGCGAAGATCCGGAACTGTGAAGCAAATGCCAGCAGCGATGGGTACAACTACGTGTGGATTGACACTTGTTGGTAAGGAAGTGCTGCTTCACATACCATAGTGTGAACATGGAGATTAGCATCGACAAAACAAGCAGTGCAGAGCTGTCTGAAGCCATCAGTTCCTTGTACCAGTTATATAGCCTGGCCAACGTATGCTACGTTTACTTGACCGATGTACCGACGAGTATGAGTCTTCTCTTCAACACCATCAACCAACAGCCCGATCAAGTGCGCTACCCCTATATCAACACATCTAGCCCAGAAGTGGATTGCGGCACGTAGTTGCCCTGATCGGCGTGCGTGGGCAGTTGCAAGCGTCAGTAGAGCTTGACGTGGGCCAAGACAGCGGCCGTCGTCTCGTTCGAGAGGAGCTCGTTGTCTGTCGTAATTGCGAAGGTCATGCCAGGGAAGCTGATCCTGGGGTGGACGTTGACGGTCATGCTAGTGACGATGCCCCCATCTTCGCCGCCACGGATAGCCCAGGAGATGTTGATGTTGTTCTTCTCGCCGGCCGACGAAACGTCCGTTAAAGAGGACGACATCGATGCTGAGCACTTCTTCCGCACCATTCCGCATACCGATGAGACGGCTGAGCGCCACCAACGGCGATGTAACCGCCAGTGACGCCTTCACAGTTGAAATTGCCCACCCAGAGCCAGTACGTCATACTGGTTCGCGGCAGCATACAGCTCGCCAGTTCAAAGAATTTGACGGAAGGAAATGATATTACTGGGTGTCCGACTCAGTCCAGCTAACCAGAAGTAGTGTGCATTTTGCCTCGTTATAGTTCCCATTGGTGGTGAAGCACACAGGGACTGTCTCGGGCCCGAGAAGCGCACTCTAGCTAGGGTGCGAGGAGGTTGAAGACTTCAGGGCCTATAAATAGCTTATGCACATTGAGATCGGCCGAGTCATGGCCCAATGCACTCCCTCTTCAAGACGACTTTCCAAGGGCCGACCCCAAGTGTGCATGATGCAGCAGCAATCGAAGACAACAGACCCCACGTTTGGTGGTAGAGATAAACATGGATCATAATAGAACAAAGTCAGCCTCACCAAACCTAGCTGAAACTGCAGTACTGAACGGGCGCATCGGTCAAATCGACGTGCGCAAGGCCCCTTTCGCCCCCAATAGGGGGCTAATCAGTTTTCAAAGTACTTCTGGAAACTTTGTCTTCTCCTCCGCAGTCTGCCCTACATTCCACTCAAATTTCAACCGTGCTGCTTAACCTCAACTCATATGTACAACGGCTATCTTCCACTATTTCAAACCATATCGCCGCCCGCCGTGTTGCCCGGCAGGAGCTGCAGCGCACACAGACACGGACAACGTCTTACCTTGCTGGCTGAAGAAAGACCATTCGATCGGGGAACCTAAAAGTTGCCAGAGATATGTCCCGGCCTTTGTCAAGAGATCTAGACAAACCTGACGAGCGTAAGATACTTCCATTCAGTACCATCGCCTCACCTGACTCCCCTCCTTGACTCGTCACCGCACTCCAACACGGGTTTAAAACCTATGAAGTTCACCTGTTTTGCATATCCTGTATCTCATTTCAAGTAGACAGCTGATGGAGAACAGACGTCATACTAGCAGGCTGCACGGAGAGTGACACAGTCTCCGAGGCTGCATACTACAGCGGCAGCCCAGACGACACACCCGAGGATGTCGCGGTTTCCACGAGCTTGGACGGTGGCGCCCACTCGTGGGAAAACACCACGACATCTGTGCTCTTCACAGACACAAGTACCACGTTTACAGTTTCGCTGGGGCCGCGAGCTGGGGACGGGGATTTTGCCGGAACTGTGCGGAATAGCTGGGGCGTCAGCTTCGGATGTTGGCAGCGAGCATCTGCGTTTCTCTATACTAACGACAACAGGAGTTGCAACCTGGTATATGACTGCAACCATGGTAAGTCATGGCCCCAGGTACCCGTATCTCCCTTGCTATGCGACATGCTACAGGCATTCGATCTGAGCGGCTTAGCCGTTGCTGAAGCTACATTGACTTCAAGCCAGGGCAGCATACAGATTCGTGGCCTCGTACGGTGTTCATCATGTTTCATGTCACCTGCTTAAACCCCTTCTAGACCCACAGCCATCGACGCCTACGAAATCCTCCAGGTCCTCGCAAGATGTTCCGAGCACAGTTTCCATTCTAAGTACAGCAGGGTCGAGTACACCCACAACCACCCCTCATTCCACTTCATCTCTCACTCCGCCAGCAAACTCGAATCCGGGCTCATCTCCCCCTGGCACCGATGCACCCTCAGCGACTTCAACCCCAGCGCCACAACAAGAAAACCACAGTACCAATTTGCCAGTTTCGACCCTGACCGGTATAGTCGTTGGCGTGACGCTGGGCTCAGCGGTCCTCGCTGTAATGCTTCTCTCTTTCGTACGCAAGCACTGGCATCTGAAAGGCGGACACTGTAGGATTTCGTTGGAAAAGGCCACTGGTGCCGATGGTGCCGCGTCGGTCGACAGCGGGGATCGTGTTATACCGTTCGTGGAGGCCGATGGCGAGCCGGCAGGGGCCGAACTCGAAGTCCCACCACCAGTCTTTGAATTGGAGGCTCGATCGAGGCCTCGATGACCTTCGCGATTAGGTAGGGTGAACCTGAAGTGGGCTTTTGGTACGAGGCTACTCAAGATCACAGACGTCTCCATGTGGGAATTTAGAGGAAGTGTTATTTCTTGGGGGTTGGTATGGAATAGGTGTCTTGGAGTGAGAAGCTATAGCTGTGTACATAACTGGGGCTTTCGAGCTGCTCGTCCCCGGGGCTTCATTCCACCATACCAATTACTGATGGATATTGAAGTATACTTTTCTCTTCACTCTACGTGCACGTTCTGAAACTCAAGGTGTATCGGCCGATGTGATGTTTTATTGGGATCTACGAAAAGACGATAAACGAGTGTTGTTTTCCAATGAAAGGTTTTCCAAAGCCCCTGCCTTCATTCCAGACCAAGCCCCCTTTCCAGTTCCCTCCCGTGACTAGAAGTCACAACAGTGCTGCGTCTTGAGACCATGATCGATCGTGTCATCGATTGCTACGGACGTGAAGCCTCGGCGGTCGTTTTCCTCTAAGAAGAAGGGCAGATGTTGTTGTTGGTCAGGAAGTCGCCGAGGCCGGGGACGCAGCCAGCGCACGAGCAGAGCTACACGAGGTCAAGTCAGTGAGCACTCCTTCTTACTGCCTGGGATGATCATCGACGGGGAAGAAGGACGGATTTGGCATTTGATTCCGGGTTCCAGACTTACACCAGAAGCGCCGCTAGACACGCAGTCAACGAGCCCGGGAATATCGTCGGTCGAGATGTCCGCGGCGATGCAGACGGCAGCGCCGATGACGGACGCGCAGTCGATGATGCTGCAGCTGGCCTCGGGCTGCACCGCGGCGAAGCGGATCGCGTCTGCGATGATGTCTTGGTCGCTGCTGGCGGTGGTGCGGACAGCTGCGCTGTGCAGCGTGGGCCCGGCCAGGGCGTGCCCGGCGAGGAAAGTGGCGATGGCAGCAGTGAAACGCATTTTGAGGGCTGGGTGACTGTGTCGAGAAGTTTGGGGTAGGAAGGCTGCTGTGCTAGGAAGTCTGTGCCGGGTGGTTGCTGATGGGTTGGCAATAATCAGAGAACGAGGGAAACAGTCCCGTTTATATATCGTTCCCCAAATACCGTTCACCCGTTTCCGCATAATTTCCAGTCTCCCCGATCCTTATTCAGGATATGCTTGCCCGCAACATCATGCCGATCGAAACCGACGCTGGCCTAAACCAGGCGAAGTGCACCCACCGGTGAGGGTTTTCGAACCATCACCGGCTCTTGACGATGACTCCTAAACTACTACGAGTAACCTCTCTGACGAAGTCTCACACACCTTGGGAAAAACCATCAACGTATCAGATGATAGCCTACTGAAAGCTGACGCCAGCTTTCAAGTGGTTCGGTGTAGAAGTGCAAGAACGCGATCACGATGGCGGTGTCTCAGCAGCTCACGCAGGTGTAGGACATATGCTCCCAACATTCGCCGTTCCAGTCTGACAACTGTGACTAAACAAAGTCTGAACGAGCCGGCGTCTGACCTCCAGCCTCCTATTTGCATCAGGGAAGCATTGGCCATTTGGGGGCTTGATCGTTAGCAAAGGCGAATGGCTACCAGTACCGTGGCAGTAAACTGGTTATTCCCAAGATTGATTGTATCGTTCAATCTTGAATCCGATACGCGTCGAGCCAAGTCGTCAACCTGTTCTTTCAATATCGAATGCAGCTTTGTGCCGTGCTCGCAAGTCAATGTTGTGACAGTGAAATCCGCAGATGGCTGATGTAACCCAAGCAAGAAGCAACTGAGACTCCGTTGGCACTGGAGTAAAGAGCAACTGCACAACCCACGGCGAGGTGGTTTGTTCCACCCTGACAATTCCGGCAGGCTGAGGTGAGGTGACCAATCATACTAACGGTCGATATTACAACACCACCAGCGTCTTACAACATCGTGGTTGCTGACTACGCATTCTCGCGATGACGAAGGATATGAAAGCCGTAGGCTCGACAGAAACGTATGCTACCAAGTTCTTCTATTCTCCCTCAATAAGGTATCCAGTTCGTCCCCTTCACTAGCTTTGGGATTCGTCTCACCGCCTAGAAACACAGCAGGCCGGGTTCACTCCTTCCTTAAGGCAATCAGACTTCACAGACTAGTGCAGGATAACCTACAATGAAGTGCCAGAAGTGGAGGAGCATTGATTATTGTATCTGAGGGACCCAAGCGTATTATGGACTTCAAGGCACCAGGAGAGCTTGGGGTTCCAGGATAGCTTGTGGAAGACTGACTGGATCAAAGCCACGACTGGGAATCATCCACAGCGCAATTAAACCCACAGCGAGGAACATGACAGCCCATATCTAGAGCCCCCAAAAGGAACCATGGCCTTCATAGTGCGGCTGACTCACGATGCCCGTGCGCATCTTAATCTCTATTAGAGCCCAAGGGGAAATGATCGCCTATGTACAGCTGGTAGCCCTTCAGAAACGGCCCTGACGTGAGCCTGACAACTAGCCACACCACAGCCAATAAACAAGTCTGTCTGCCTCGCCCTTGAAGAATTGGTCTGTCTGCGGCTGTAAGCGAGTCTAGCGGCGCCCTCTTCGTCCTTGAGATGGTAGCTACCTGCGCGCTGTGTGTAGCCTACCCATGTCGATGACGGGAGAATATGCGTCAGTCCAAAGTCCAGACAAGCTTCTCGTACCGAACCTCGTGCTGACGCCAAGACGTAGCAAGGCTTGATATGCAAAGCATGTAAGACCAGCACTACTACCTGGCTAAGGACGTAATCTTCCGGAAAAAAAAAAGCTTGTATCTATCTAGCTGTCAGCTTCCTAGAGATAGATTGAGTTTCGTCCCGGGTATTTTCACCTTTACTTTGTATAAGCAACTGATATCCATCGCAGCCGAACCTAGCATAATTTATTAATAATATACTCATTTCATTATTAAGTCCTTTAACCGCACAGGAAAAGCCATACCTAAATGCTTTATAATACGACAAAAAGCAGAGCCTTTATGCTGTACACAAAGTCTAGCAGGATAAAACGCTACGGATCATCTTAGTCCACAGAAACCTTCAATGTCAACTATACCTTAGCATCCATAGGCTCAGGCCGATGCGTCACACGTCGAGCGGCATGCGCGCAAAGCCTTGCCCATAAATCCATGATGCATCATGACGACTGTAGCATCTTCAAAGCGAGTGGTGGCTCGTGCCCATCCGAGTTTCGTCCAGGCTGACGCGTTACCACTCACGACGGTTGCCACTCAGCACTTGTGTAGACATGGCATGTCAGGTGTTTGATTATTGGCATTTTCCCACCGAGACAAGGGAGGGTAGACCGACGAGTATAATCAGAACATTGTGACAATTACCTGCAATGAGCCGGCACCATTAAAGTAAGCGGCTGACCGCTCCCCTCACTGAAGCTCGTGTGCGCACAGTATCCGCAGCGAGGGAGCAAGAGCCGACACGGCGACCATTATATGGTACTGGGTGAGACGAAAGCGGTAAAGACCCACCTAAATCGAGACTGGGATAAAAGGGGCCCCCTATTCCGTAAGGATATCGACTTTATGCAGACTTTTTTCGATGGAAATCAAGCAATCCAGAGATATTCTGTTTGATTTGAAGGTAAGAGAGTATGAGCTAGTTGGAGATAAGTACTCGTTGTACCTGGTAGGATTGGAAGCGGACCATGGTTTCCATAGTCGTCCATGTGAACACATCGCGAATTGACCCCAGCTCGAAAATTCTGTACAGTGCCAACAATCTATAATCCAGGACACGCCACACCAACATGTCCCACCAGCGCAGACCCATTGACGGTAAAGACAGATGCCCCAAGCAATTGCTCGCATCTCAACGCCAGTCTCCCCCATTTATGATGTAACTCCGGACAGTGATGGAACGCGCTCTGAACCCGGTAACAATATCCTCTGAGCGGTTCCCAAAAATCGCAATATGTATTTTGAAGCGCATGCGTTGCGCCCCATCTTGCTCACATTACAGCGCAAGCAGCCGCCATAGTCCGCGCGCGTCGACGACCAGGAGCGCCAGCGGCCCCTTCTTCCTCGTCTGCGTGAAGCATCTGAGCCTCCCGAGCCCTTCGCCTTCGCCGGCTCCGACCTGCACCAGCTGCACCTGCCTCCTCAATCGCCTGCATATAATCGGCCCACTTCCTCTCCAGTCTCCCTGCCGCAGCAAAATCGCCTCTCAAAACACGCTGCGTGTGTTGCTCCACCGTCTGCTGCCATCCATAGAAACACTTAAGTCCAATGACTTCCGTAGGAAATGATGGGTGACCGCCAGATGGCTGCCGGATCTCAGCATTCCACGACAAGACTTCGCGTATACCGGTCCAGGTAACCATCTGGCAATCGTACACTACTAGCTTCAACCCCACGCGAAGACGGCAGCCGCGAGTCGATGTCCTGGCCGCGCGAGATCGAACCATAGCAGCGGCTTCAGCCAAAACAAGGTCACCGATCCTAGTGTTGTCCATGTCCACGCTCTTGAGACTGGTGCATTTCTTGATAACAGGCAGCATACCCGTATCACTGAGGTTTTCGCAGTAACTTACCGAGAGATGCTCCAACTTGGGTGCACAAGGGGCTTTGGCGAGGTGCTCGGATAGAATATCGTTGGTGAGCTCCGATAGATCCTCCAACTCTAAGTGAGTAAGGCGCGGAGTTGAGGCCAAGATAGGTTCAAGGGCAGAGTCGGTCAAAGACGAGCAGCCACTCAGCTGCAAGCCTTGAAGTTCAGGGACAAGGTGGGCCATTATCTTGACTCCTTCGTTAGTCAACTGCGAGCAGCGACTCAGGTCAAGATGCTTCAGTCTCCTGGACGAGACTATCGGCCGATCGGTCAAGATGTCCACCTCGGGGTTCTTCCCGTGGATCATGGTAGAAAACGATTCATCGGTGACTTCGACACAACCACACAAAACCAGGCGCTCCAGGTTGTTGGTCTCAAAGATAGCCTGGGCAACGTCGAGGTTGTCGAAGCCCCTAACTTCTCCGGCCCTAAGATCCCTCAGTTTCGGACAAGCGCGGACCACCATCTTGATGCCGCGAGCGTCCATGTGCTTGCACCAGGACACATTGAGGGACTCCAGCTGTGGACAATGTTGCGAGATGATCTTGCATGTGCTGTTCGTCACTGCTGTCATGCTAGTGAGATTCAAATTGGCAAGCTTGTCGTTGGTCCGAATAAGGTTGTGCAGAGTGGACCGTTGGAAGTTCCGACAACCTTCTAGAGTGGCATTCATGAGGTTTTTGCAAGCCTTCACGACGACCTCGGCCCGCTGATAGTGCTCGATCTGGAGACAACCCCGGATGTTCAGGTCCTTGATAAAAGGGCCCGCAGACACGATTATCTTGGCTAGAGATTCCGCCGGTATCTCGGTATAGAAATCGGTAGCGTCGAACCGCGTCCATAGCTGACCGTCGAAGCAGAACTTGTGAAAGTCCTTGCTCACGCGCGAGACACGAATGAGCTCTTTTGGGTGGAGGTAGGAGAAGACATGGATTCGAATCTCGTCTGGCATGTTCTTCCAAAAGTCATATGGAGGCTTTTGAGCGGTGCCCGATCTGGATCGAGTGGTTACGACATCGGCAGGCAGGCAAGCCGTGTTAGGAGTAAGGCATGTCGTGGAGGCATTTGCAACCTTGCGTGGTGCTAAGCGGGTTTCGATGCCTTCGAAGCTGGGAAACTCGACGGTCGGGCTGCTTGGAAATGAAGACTGCGCGTTTGGGAAGTAGCCTGGGGTGACATTGCCCGGGTGATATTGGGCAAAGGTCGGCGCTGCTGCGAGGCTCACGCAGGACAAGCTGCCCCGAGTACCATAGGGCGCACTCGAGGAGCGTGTGCGACCTATTTGAGCCAACGACGGAGACGAGGAGATGCGCTGAATGCCTCGTAGCAATCGTTGACGTCGTCTTCCCTTGGAAGGACCCTCGAGCGGCGTGGCAGGGGGCGAGTTCTCAGGCATTGGAGTAGGTGGCCGGCTCGATTCGGAAGAGCTGTCTGCTGTAGCTGTTGCAGCCATCTCGGGCGATGGAGCTTACACGCAGACGAGCGAAGTAATAACTCAATGCCGTAGGGGGCACGGGAAGGCTCAAGGACCATAGACGACAGGACGATCGAAATCAAACCAGCAGAGACACGGAACTGCACTGCAATGCTGGGAAGGCGGGAAGGCGGGAAGGCTGCTGGCAGAGCGGAATGCTGATGTGATGGTGATGCGGGGCTTTCAAACCTCCAACAACACACGTACCGATTGGGCAAGCCGAAAGTGGAAGTGACAGTCAACAAATCAATCAGTATAAGGAAGCCCGGTGCTGTAACGGCCTATCAGTTGTCGAGAAACGAGTGTGAACTGCGCGATGGTGAGGCAGTCAAAGGACACAACGATGGGAGGTGGTCAGGTTGGGATGGATGACGGGAATGCAGGAATGGAACTGCAAAAAACTGTTTCGGGTCCAACTGCTCAGCCGTCCGCCGGAGACAACAGAGATGGCTCGAGCTCTGCTGACAGCTGGTGAATGGGCCTATTCGGTTCGAGTTGGGTTTGTCAGGACTCAGCTTGAAGTCACGGTTGATGACTCGTGCTACCAACAGTCAAATGTGGTACCTATGTAGCTCAGAGTCGAGACCAGGTCATGTCCCGTCTCCCATTCAAGCTTCGTGGGGTAAACAGCCCGGAGCAGAGAGAGCATCAGTCAGTCCGAGGAAGACACTGGCCTTTCTACTATTCTGAAAGAGACGGGACGGCAATGGTGAAGTCGAAGATAAGAGAATGGGACGGCACGGGCTGGGAATGGCAGGATGGATGGTTACGGTCTAGCGATGGATGACTTTGCCCATCTGCCTACGTGAATGAACCCCTGTTGGAGGGGGAGGTGGAGGGGGGGAATCTATGGGGCTTATCGCGGCACATCAGCACAGACACATGGGCGTTATCGTCGCTAATCAGCGCATTAGGGTGGGGGGCAGCACAAGCCTCAACGTCTGGACCCTGCATTCTACTCGTAGCCTCCCCGCCTCCGTCTCGACCCCTCCACTGTGCATTACCTACTCCAAATCCGGCCCAACCAGGGCATCACCTGTCGACGAAATCACTCATCTTGATTGGACAGGATATCGACAAGCGTGCATCACACAGATGGTCACATCGTCGTGGCACGCTGCCGAAAGCTGACCAAATGGTGGCATGCAAAAGCACGTTAAACACATGTACTAGCTGAGACGGTCGTGGCACCGTCAAATACACAGCCCACGGAGCTGGCCGGAATTGGAAACAGAAGCACATACCGATTCCCGTACCACGGACCCGGCCAGCCGGTCGGGCAGCTGAAAAGACAGGAGAAGCGTTGCCGACTGCGGGTTCTGGGTAGAACGGCAGAATTGTCCATGTCCATATTCAAAGATATCCCACAGCAATTGAAGAATCGGCGAGTCCCTTGCATAGGTACAGCTGGACTGCCTTGGCTGCGCAGGTGGACAGGTCGGCAAGGGGCCGGCCACACCACCTTCTGCAACCCGCCACCCCACCAATCTCAGCTCTCTGCAAAACGCCATATCATGCCACTACCTCCAGGCTATCGACAAACACATTCAGGGTCCTCTGCCAGGTCCGTTCCGGCTAGCATGGACTCCGTCTTGAGATCATGACAGGATCGATGATGAAGGTAGTCAGCCTCGTAATTTATGACTTCTTCTCCTGCTGCATGCATCTACCCGGGCAATTGTCCCCGGGACGCAGCATGATCAGGGACTAAGGAAAAGAAAGGGGAGACCTCCCCGCTCACTCGGCAGCCAGCCCCGGGCCTTCAGCATAGCCGTACAGATCCCTGCTCAACCTTCTCGATTGCTCTTGCCTCGGGTCTAGACTAAGACGGCATCGCGGACACAAGTGAGCACAACTGACGATAGAGGATGTCATGTGCACTGACATGTCTCGCAGATAGCCTGATATGAAGAGTTTCAATGTCTCGGAGCAACCGGTTACGTCCTCACGTTGATCCGCGGCAAGTGGTTGTTCCCGTGCCCAAATCATGCCCGCCTGACGCTGGCACGCCTGAGCATCAGAGGCCCGGCTGACCCACCTCAACATACGAAAATCTGTTCAGCTTCAACGCACCCAAGATAACGGCGTGGCAGCTCCTGACTCGCGGGTCACCGAGCGACACCGTTAGCCAAGCGCACTGCGCCGGCGCGCCCGGCCAAGGGATTCAGCCAGACCAGTACAGATCGATCCCGCCGAGGCGCTGGGCTGGCTGGGTCGGCATCGCGCCGTCCTCGAGAGTCAGATAGATAGATATCCACATTGACAACTAACACAAGACCAAGAAGCAATCTGCCCGCAACATAACTACCGATTCACAAGTACCGCCTCATGCATTGTTGAAAATCTCGGATTTTTTGAGCTGCAAATACGCCACTGCGTGTCGGTGTACGAGTAGTGTGAACGAGCCCTACCCCATCTTGCAGACCATCAGCCCAAGGGCCAATAGCAGCTACTATAGCCACGATGCCTTCAAATCGGAAGCGCCATTCTGCGGCCCCACGAAATACAGCGTTCTTAAGCTCCCTATATCCGCGAGAGCAGTCCAGTGTCCGTGATCATTCGCATATCTTCCAATCCACAATCCAGCCATACCCCGGTGCCTCCCTCCATGGGTCAGATCAGGCTACCCTATATATTTCCATACTGCTCAACCCATCCTGGGGGTTGAGGCAACACGCGAGGACAACCCGCAAGAACCCAGACCCTCCCAGCAGCGATGCCGACCCTGGTTCAACCCAAAAGGTAGAATCATCACCTACCGAGTCGAAGCATCAACCAAGCCGGTCATCCGTCTCCCGTCACGCACACGCAATCAGTCTCGGGCTCTATGATAGCACCTTACTTCGTCGTGTGAACGACTATGCGAACGGGCGAGGACGACACCGCTTCAGTCGGTCGCTGATTCTGTCCCGTTCTGGCAGTGAGTACACAGGCCCAGCATGGAGAACCAACGGAGAAGCGCAGACCTCGCTTGTTGTACAGGGTGCTACAGCTGCAACCTCGACGGCAGTCATTTCTTGGTGTGCACTGACGGGGGAGTGTATACTCGCATCGGGCTTGGGGACTCGTACTGGGGCGGAAGACAGTCGCCTTCATCGATGCAACGTATCTGTTGTCCTGGGCTTTATTTTAGGGGTTTAGGCCTCTTGAAATGCCAGTAGATCGACATCAGAACGCGTCCATTCCATGATCGACCCAGTCCGTTGCCTTGCGCCTGTAAGGCTATATCACAATTGACAAATTAGGGAAAGACTTCAACTTAGTCTATCAACTCAATTCTCGCCTATTTTTTGGGGTTCTATTGAAAACATCCATCTCACAAATGCAGTAACTCATCGACCGCAGATCAGATGGAAAGGAAAATCGCAAGCTCGTCTGAATCTTACGCCCTCGGAGGACATGAAGCTGTCGATTGGTTCCGTCGTGTCAGGACAACCTGCGCAGACGAAGCAACCATGTATTGAGACGAGACTGTTAAAAGAGGTCATTATTCCTGCCGCCCAGGATTACTGACAGAGAATTCAGGCGGTGTCACAGACGTAGTAGACGACGTAACAACCTCCTGCGGATTGATGAACGTGGTCAGCTTCTGAAACTTGCACGGTACGCAATGAACGAAACATACCTTTTCTGTCATCTGTTATCGCTTAGTTCTCATTGTTGGCCACTATAGTTGTCGAATGAAGTGCAAACACTTTAACCATAGCGCGTGGACCGTGTCTTGTTTGCTGGCAAGCTCCAGGGCATTAGCATCTGCATATTGCCTCTCAATCAACATTGATACCACTCAAAACCAGTGAGGTCAATCGTTCATGAGAGTTGGGATCTTGTGCTGATGGTGTGTTTGGGAAAGTCGCCAGGTTGCTGACTATAGGCGGGAAGATGTGATCTCCTTAGCCACGGGCTGGAGTGGTGTCAAATCCAAGTAGAGAGATATCTTCCACCCGTAAACAACGCGAATTTTCCAACAACATGAACGATGTGGCAGAGCCTTCAAGGGAGTTCATGGGAGGTAGCTGTCCCGACCTCCTTAGTCCTCCCCCACTCGGACGAAATGAAGACGGCATGGTCTCAAGGTCCGAGAGCGCGGCAGACATGTCGGAAAGTAAGTCTGTCTAGCCACTCACCCCGTGGCTGTCTCTGATCTTTAAGGCATTTCTCGTCGTAATCGATGAGAATGAGGACAAAGGTGCTCTCCAGCCAGTCCCAGATCCACTTGAACTCGTCTCCCTGTCTCGTCATTTTCTCAGTCTTCTCCGACTTAATGTGTACAACCATGTCGATATACCACCAGTAACGAGAGTTGTACTCTGGCCGCATGGTTGTGCGATTCTGTAGAGGGTTGACGAATTGATGGCCCAGTTTGGGGAGGTATCGAGTGGAGCAGGCGGTCATGACGACGTCTATCAGTGCCGTGCCAACTTTCTTTCGGCGAAACTCAGAGTCGACGACGACTGTCAGTCGCCCTCCAGGCCGCGAATGGGTGGAATATGCCCCCATGATACCACGACTGATGGCATCAATAAATGCGAATCCGATAACCCGATTATCGGTGATATTAGGATCATGCCAGCCCTCGAGAGCAACGACGAAGGGCATCTTTTCCTCGCGGCAGCCGTTGAAAAGCTGGCGGAACCTGTCAGGGCTGACTTTTCCAGCATCAATCACTCTCCATCCTTCGTCAATCTCCTTGTTGTAGATTGCCGCGACGCCTGGCATGTCGCTTTCCACAGCTGGACGAAGATGACACGGAACCTTGACCTCGTGCGGGTTCGGCGCGTGCAACTCTTCCAAGAATGCCTTCTCGCGTGCATCTGCGGCGGCCTTTTCGGCTTTGGCAGCGTCGGCAGCCGCCTTACGCTTTGCAGCAACCGCTAGCTTTCTCTTCAGTTTTCTTTCGGGGTCGGTACGATCTAAGTGCGCTTCGCGAGCGGCCATCGCCATTTGAGACGTCTTGGACTGCTTGGACGATTGCGGGATGCCTAGTAGTCATTGTCAGCGCCCTCAGACTGAACTTTTAAGGAGAAGCTCTACTTACTTGGGTCTGGTTTTGTCTCTGGGTAATCGATCGGTTGCATGAGAATTCCGGTGAGTGTGTCGACGTCGCAATCCTCATGGTTTTCTACCCCGATAGTGAGAAAGTCGGTCTCGCACTCAGTTGTCTTGGCATTCCAGTTGTTGACGTAGTCCTCAAGATACGGGGGAATGACGAATTCTTCCTCGTCGTCAGACATTGCCTCCAAGGACTTCTTAGTAGGTCGTTTGGTGCGATTCCATTCCTGATTCTCCCAGATACCATCTGGGAAGTTGCCTCGGAAATCGCGTTCGGCATCCCAGCGATCCTCTGGCCCGTTGATATCTTCATCGAAGTTCAGCATTTCGATGCCGTCATCGCTGACCTGGCTAAGTATGTCAATACTCTTTGTCTTAACCTCAAGAGGCGCTCCGGTAACCTCGACCAGAGCTTCGGCAGTCAAAGGCAGTTGCTTGAAACCCTTGGCGGAGGCATGACCCTTTGACTCCTGTTGTTGGGAGTGGTGATCGTCTCCGTTGCCTTGTTCTGATTCATAAGCTGCCATGTCAAAAGTCGCGGGAAGCACATCTTTCTTCTCGAAGACTTTGCCTTGCCGAAAAGGATTGACATATGCAGATTCAGTTGGAACAGGGGCCTTCTGCTGAAACTCCTCGGTTGGTTGTCGGCTAACGGGTTGAGAACGTTTGACTGTGACATGCTGCTGGGGTCTCAAGGTCTCAATCGACGCAAGAGATTCCTGTGTATCATGGAAAGCACGCTGGGTTGGTCCCTGAGTGGTTTCAATCGACGCAACGGATTTCTGTGCAGGATGGAAAGCACGCTGGATTGGTCCCTGAGTAGCCCGATGACTTGGTCCTTGAGTAGCCCACCGACTTTTCGAGAGCCCCGGTGTAGGGTGAGGGGCTCTCATCGGTTTGTTGGCGCTGGGTCGAACTTGTCGGCCAGTGTTAACCTCGAAGAGCTCCTGCTGGAAGAGCTCCTTGCAGGCCTTCAGATCCCCAATTCCAGGTATTTTGGTCGAGCTTGCGCCATTGGGAAGTATCTTCATTTCTGTACCATTGACGTGTCCATTGGCGTCGGTGGCGTTAGCAGTCAGGGCATGCGGGTTCTGGCCACGACTTTCCGGAGGTGCGATGTCTTGACCCATTACCTCTTTCCACATCTGGTTCGGCGCAATGAACTTATGATGCTGGGGATTAACGATATGGGGCGCCTTAGATGAGACGGATGTGCCTCGGTCGATTCCGCTGTACTCGGTCCAGGTGGTGGAAGTCTTCGACTGTGGACGATGGGCCATACCGTTCATCCGCTTCTGGAAATCCTGCGACGACATGTTTTCCTACTGAAGAACCCGATGTTAGTTCACTTTGCGAGGCAACATCCCCGAATGGCTGATTACACGAGGACGCAGGGGTCGGCGCTTTCGGAGAGCCGAGGTAGGAAACGGGGGAAATTGAGTGCCTGTAGATTTGACAAGAATAGAGGTACCGAACGTGTCGCAAGAGATACGGAATAGAGATATGTGGCTCTAAAGTGCGCGGGTGGTAGGAAAGAAGGCGACAATGGACTTGTGTTGTGGACTTACTGAATTCAGCCCTTCAGAGGACAAATATATTCGCGGCTGGCTGAGAAGCCTCGAAAAGGTGAAAAGCAGGTGACCTTAAGGATACCTTAGTTCGACCGCGCTCGATGCTGCGCGCGGTGACCTGGGCTCTGCTTCGGACGCAGATAGAACGGAAGGGGTTGTAGTAAGGTGAAAGAGCAGGCGCGTGGTCGACAGTGCAGAGTACCGTCAGTGTACCGAGGCACGGAGTGTGGCTGTGGCTCACTCGTAGAGAGAGGGAGGTGGGAATGGGCCAGTAGGTAGAGGTACATGTTGGTAGGCCGATGCAACCTGAGGATGAGAAAGAACAGGTGCCTCGAAACGATTGAGGCAACCAGTGTGGTCAACCTGAGGTTGGTGCGTTTCCGATGGAAAGCAGGAACCTGGAAGGCTTGAATTGGTTGTTTGGGTTTTTGTGGTCCACGATGTTGTGGTTGTCGTGGTTGTGGTGAGGAAGTGCATGTGGGTGCCCGTGGTTGTTGCTGTGGGAGCCGTGGTTGCTGTGCCTGCCGGTGTTCAGGTAGGGCGAGGGGCAACAGGGAAGGAGGCATTGAGCAGCACAGGGCACGTAACGTTCAAAGCAAGAATACTAGGTACCTACCCGACTGAATCAGATATCTGCAGAGTCAGAATGATCAATTGCTGCCTGGCGTCTTGATTTGAGGCAGTACCGAACGGTGCCTGTAGGAGGTGACGAGGTGCATGGTGCCTGCCTACCTAGGTAGGTACCTGATAGCAGAAGTTTTGTACACCCAATCCTCATCAACATTACATATGCATGCACTACATACTAGTTATGCAGAGGCCTTTGGAATATATGCAGTCATTTGATCTCTCATTACAACTAATTTTCTGCATCTGCACTGAGAACATCCAAGAGGTGATTGCGAGATGAAGTAGCTCCGGCACGTGGAGAGTATCTCCAGTCTGCAGGTGGGTGTTGATTTTGCCGAGGCCTATGCGCAGGGCACAGTACCTGCCGAACCTCAGTCTCGAGGCCTTTCACCATCTACCTAGTATATACGGGCTAGCAAAGGTGAATACCGCTTGTGCCTTTCCCTGTTCTTTCTTGGTGTCGTTGGACCGCCCGACACATTACTGATGACCTCAAGTCATCAACGAGTACCCACGTTGAAGCAGTTGAGCTCCCTGAGCACGTTGCCGGTCACTGCGTCACGTAAAATCGACCCAGATAGCACGGGAAACGCCCGAGGTTTCGTTTACTCCCCATGAAAACACAGCCCCATCCAGGAAAAGGCAGCCGAACAGTCACGTCAACTCCGACTCGCGCATCACCACCGCAGTCGTTTGCATGTCCCCTTCAAGATGCACACCCAAGCCCGGCCATCCAGTCTGCGCACATCTTGTGCATCATGTAATATGCTCAGTCGTTCGTGGAGGATTCACATGCTCCATATGCCTTCAGGACAGGCCCTGAAAGCTGCCAGATGTCATATCAGACCGCCTAGGGGGGGAATTCATTAGTACTGGTAGCCTCCTTCTACACACACTTTACTCGTCATAACAGCTTAAGCTCGACCACTAGAGCTGTTTTCGACGATATCGATTCCTAGGGTATGTGCTGACGGAATGCATGCCTCCATGGTTTTCGGAATGGTCGAATTGCGTGCAGCCTAAAGCCTGCAGCGGTATTCGTTCATCTCCTCAGATACGAGGCTCTTCGAATCCCTTCAGGTGAAGGACTGGCTTGTGGTTGCAGAACCGGCCAACAGTCTCTTGTAGATGGTCCACAGTTACATAGAAACGGATGAGAACACTTGAGGCAATGTGTACTAGTTCACGGGCCTTTCCCCCCTGAGCTGACATACGCGATGTTGCGGCTGCTTTGAAATAAGAATGCAATGATGATGGTCGAAGTGCCGCCCCCTTACGAAATGAAGAAATGGTATGACCTGGGCTGTTGGTGTATATATACTGCAGCTAGCCTACCAGCCCGCCGCCTACGTTGCAACTTGCAGGTATGTGGCGCAATGCTTAGAGTATGGGCATATTCTGGGTGGCAGATAACCCAGCCTCAGAAGAGATGGATGCCGTTGGGGTTTCGCAACTATCAGCTGATATTGCGTCCTCCCTGTCAAGGAAATCACTGTTGCAGCGAACCACCTACACGGAATCTTATCATAGAGCTGAAGTCAGGACACCAGACCCCTATCTCCGCAGAAGCCATGCGCGGTTGGAGAATGCCAGCGTTAACATGTTCAGTGTGCTATGTGAAGGAGGCTGCATGATTCCGCTTAGGTACCTGGATAGGTCTGGACTCTGCAACTGGAAACTTCTGGACCAGTTCCCGATAGCAAAAACAATGCTCCGAGTTAGCGAGCTCTGTGTCCAAGCCGATGTCAGTGTTGACATGCAGCTCGATCCCAACAGTCCTGGGTTCCAATTGATCAGATGTGAGTTGACCTAACAAGTGAGCTAGGTACTTCTCAGGAGGAAGGACTACGTGCACCCGCAGGCATGCAACGCGACACTTCCATTTACATTTCGACAGTGGACACTGCCCAGTTCGTGGTTGAGACTATGCGCCGGGCCACCTAAAGCGACGCCAAAGCCGACCTCTGCCGACGAGGATCATGATGTGATACAGAATCCAGGGGAAGTCAGCCAGTCAACAATCGTACCAGCTGGTCGGTATGCTCTTTGATTGGATGCTCCACCTCAAACCGTTACTGTTGGTGCCAGATCCAGACTCCCACAGCCACCGTGGGGTTGCATGAGGCCAGTCTGCTGCGTTCAGAATGTTTCTGGGAAGCAATGGAATCAAGCCCATCGAATGGCTGAGTGGCTGACTTGTTCACGGTCTGTCCCTGTGTCTCAGGTAGGTAAATAGTTTTTCAGACATTAAGATGGTGTTGATTGATAGCATGGCCAGTTCAGATCCTGCCGCTCAACTCACTACTCGTCTGGGTGTGATGGCCACCTAACCCTGACCCTAACCCTAACTCCCATTTACGACGCCAAATGAATCCAGGCACAGGTCTCTCGTTTGAGTACCAGTGCCGAACGCTTCGAGCGCCATTCTTCAAGAACGCGTCCCACGCACCCTCTTGGCTGAGGCTGAATCTGCAGGCCGACGAAGTAGCATCCTGGAACAGCAATCACACTATGACCCCCCTCCACCCCTTACCACAACTGACCTGATTGGGTAGGTGCCAATGGCCGAGCTCGTGGGAGGCATTTTTCCCTTTGGGTCTCCAACCCGACATTGCCCAATCATCGCATCCAGTTGGGGCATGGGTGAGGGGTGTAGAATGTGACAGTGGTGACGGCCCGCATGCAGGCCCAGGGGTTGAGGCGTGCGCCTTGCGACTCCGCCTCCAAGGCTATGGTGGGAATCCTATGCAGGGCGCTCAGTTGCGTTCGCGCCGGCCATGTAGGTGCGCAGTCGGGCTTTGGTCGAGGCCATCACGGCTGATGTGTATAAGAGAATCGTGTTCGGCATCATCTTCGAAACTTCCCAGAGGCGGAACATCATCATCACTGTGCAGACCATAAGTTACTGCCTCTTTATTTGCTTGCCAAACCCCTTTTGATCTTGCGACAATGCCTTACAGCCGTGCACCATCCTTCTATTCCTCCAACCCGACATGTCATAAATGGGACCCGGAAACAGTTCTCGGGCTCATCAACCCGTGTAGAGGCTTCATCACCTGCGTGGGCACGGCACCTTCAATGGGGAGAAGATGCCGAAACAAGCCCGCCGCAGCAACCATCGGCTGCGGCCAGAGCATACTCAACAAGCTAGCACGCCAAGATGCGTCCAAGGCAGCCCTTTCGCCCGATCTCGAGAAAGCCGCCGAGCACATGCTGTGTTATCTCCACGGCCTCCGAGCTCGGAATGCGCGCGGCAATCAAGCTTCCCATATAGCTAAAGATTGGCAATCCGACCTGGAGGACTGGGCGGCAGACAACGAGACGGTCAGCTCATGCGATAGCGATAATGACAGTAACAGCGGAGGCGGCAGCGACCATGGCAGCCACGGCGCAACCGCGCCCAGTCGTTTTCCACTGAGCTTCAATGCCGGTGCCAACTTCAAGAAAGAGGCGGAAGACGATTGTTCCAACGATGAGCTCAAGGCCATGATGAAGCAGATGCAGGACAATCTGGCCCGGTTACAAGCCGAGATGAAGCGGAGAGACACGCACACCGCCCAGCCGACGAGCACCCAGGCACAGGAGCAGCGCCAAGACAGGATAGAACAAGAAGAACAGATACGGCGGTGTCGGGAAGACGAGGAGCGCAAGAGACGAGAACAAGCGCGTTGCGAAGAAGAAGTTCGGAAGAGGACCCAGGAACGCCAGCGCAAGGAAAGGGAAGAGCGCGAGAGGGCCTTCCAAGAGAAAGTGCGCATAGCCCAGGAGAAGCGCGAGCGCGAGGCTCGAGAGCAGGCACAGAAGGAACAGGCGGAGTGGCGCACGGCATGGGACCGGTATACCAGTGCTTGGGACGGTTCAGGGGTGTCAATCAGGAATATTCCGTGGCCTGTAAGGTCGGGGCTGCAATCGGATGTCGATGAAGCCAGTGTGACGCTATTCTTCACGAAAGCAGTGCCTGAAAATTCAGCGGAGCCGGGCAAGGAACGACTGAGACTGATCAACGTGGAGATTGGGAAGTGGCATACCGATAAGGTGATGCAGAGATTTGGGCCTGGTGTTGCGTATAGTGCTGTGAAGAACACTTTGTTTTGTTTGTTTGTTTTGTATTTAACGTGGGGGGTAGCTCCTCAGTAGTGCAAACCACGCCTCCCAGAGCCTCTGTATCGCAGGGTTGTGGAGGTCTCAAGATAATAAGTACAGTCAGTCCCGCTCACGGGCCCATCACCGTTGTTGCGGCGGTATGACCTTAGGATCATCCATCTGGTCCTTTAAAAAAAGCTATCTATCGGGGGCAGATTGTTGAAAAGAACTTGCTCTTTTCCACGAATTTTGCCCATTCTGTGCTCCTCTCCCCTAAGTATTGTAAACAAGCTGTCCTAGGCGAGTACCTAGGCAGCAGCTGGTTTTTCCCCAGCCTCTTACAAAAGAAAATGTGTTGTGGTGTTTTCTTTTCACCACAGCTGCAGTGATCATTCGAGTCTGTATGCCCAAAGCGTTCATGGTATCTGGCAAAGTCGCCATGTCCAGATCTGGCCGCTAGAAGTCTGTGTAAAGTACTCCTTTTAAAAGATATAAGGTCTCTTTCAGTTACTGTATGTGAGTATACTTCTTGATACCTAGGTTCTGATTGGTCTTTTTATCATTGGTTGAACTCTTTCTTGTCCTTTTTTTTGAGATCTCTCTTGACCTAAGAGATTGTAGGAAGGTTTGTCGTGTCTGTTTCTAGCATGGCACCCTCTTTTGTTAGTGTGTCGGCAGCTTCGTTGCCATTAATATCTCTGTGTCCAGGAATCCACTTGACGGTTACTCCAGGAGTGTGTGCTGTGGCAAGTTCTCAAAATCATAGAAAAATGTTCTGTGATGTCTCGGGTGGAGTCCCATTGAGCCCATCTACCACTAACATGTTGTCCAGGCAGACATATAGCTGTTTTCTGTGTCCATTATCTTGAGACCTCCACAACCCTGCGATGCAGAGGCTCTGGGAGGCGTGGTTTGCACTACTGAGGAGCTACCCCCACGTTAAATACAAAACAAACAAACAAACAAACAATTGCCCTGACTGCTGCAAGACCTTGGAGAACACTATGGACTTTAGTATCTATTACTTCTGCTTGGAGAAGTCTGCCCTTTCCCCGGTATACTTCTTGTGTAGTGCCGCCTTTCCTGATGGTATAACCCTATCCAGTGCGGGTTGTGCCTTGGTCGTCCAACTGTGATCCATCTGAATAGATGACAAGGTCAGTGTTCATGTTTCTCTGTTGTAGCCATTGCTTAAAGAGCTCTGTTTCTTTGTCTTTGTCTTTACAGACTGGGGGCTTTTTTTATGATGGCCTGGTAAGTGTTGGTCTCTGGAAATCAGGGACTAGTTGGAAGCTCCTTTGTAGCCTTGTTGGATTCTTGCGAGCTTGTATTTGGAGCCTGCCAACAAGAGGGTGTCTCTGGTCTATTCGTCCTAGTCAGGGACCGTGACGTCGTCTTATTGACTCTGTAAGAACTCCTGCTAGGGGAATCTGTGATTCAAAGTGTAGGATATGTCCAGGGTGTGTTTTCCAGACTGGCAAGATAGCCCTGATCGCCGTTCGTAGTACTGTCACGGCGAGCGTACTGAGGAGCTGGGACATGGCCGGCAGCAAGCAGCTATTACTCTATTGACGAGAATATCAAGACTAGAGAGGAAAGGAAGAGAGAGAGAGATAGGTACAGTGGGAGGTTGCCCCTTTAAGAGGATCCTCTGGTCAGATCCTTCCCCTATTAGGAAGTATCCACTTGTCATGTGGGAAGGTCTGTGCAGGCCGTCACAAGTACGGCATCTATTGTTCCAAGAAGCCCCTTAATGCGACATGCTGATGTCCCACCTTAGCTCCCAACTTTCTTGATTCCTGGGTACCAGGCTTCCAGGCCGTGTGTAAAAATAGGAATAACACAAGCTTTCACAGCCCTCTTGGTTGACTTTACTGGAAGTCCTTTGACTGTGTTGCATAGTCCTCAAAGGTGATTTGCTACCCTATTAGCTTTCTTGGCCAGTAGAAAACGTGATCTTTGAAGTTTAGTTTTCTATCCAGGAAGACACCCAGCCATTGCATGGAGTCCTTTGCTGTTTTGTTTATCGTCCTGTGGCGGACTAGAGGGTTGTTTGAGTTCTTTTTCCTTAAGAAGTGCATGATCTCAGTTTTGTCAGGGTCAAATTCAAAAGCGTTATTATGTCCCCATTAATTAAGCAAGTGAAGATTTTCAGAAGCCTCTTTAGTTGTTTCTTTAAGGTTCTTTCCAATGCAGAGAATTGCTAGGCTGTCTGCATATCCAAAGCGTCTCTTTTTTATACCAAGTCGGGCGCAGATTGGCTCTGTATACAGCATGTAAAGGATTGGAGAGGCTGGTGAGCCTTGTGGTAGCCCATAAATGAGAGCTTTAATATCGGTCACAATACTTTCAACCCAAACCCTTGCGGACCGCTCAGACATGAATGACTGGACCTATCTTATGAGAAAGCCCGGCCAGCCCTGTTCTCTCATGCGAACCACCAGCCGTCCCATTAGGGCAGCATCAAAGGCCCCTTTCACGTCTGACGTGACTACCGTTGCAATGAGGCCTTGGTCGTTGGCCTGCTCAATATCATGTATGAGTGCAGCTACCAAGTCAGTGGCAGAGCGCTTTGGTAGAGCTCCAAAATGTTGTGGAGCTAGAATTCCAAGTTTAATAATAAACCAGGCAATTCTTTTTGTGATGAGTTATTTTAGGCCTTTGCAAAGACATGATAACAGCGATATTGATCTGTAGGCCCGGGGGTTGGAATAGTCTGTCTTGCCTGGTTTTGTGATTATCACCACCTTAACTACTTTGAATGATTTAGGGTGGTGTCTGATCTGTAGACAGGTCTAAAAAAGGGCTCTGATATGTTTCCTAATGACTGGCCAGCAAGCTTTCAGAATCTGTACTGTGAGGGTATCTACTCCCGGGGAGTTGTTTTTGGTCCCTAAAGTGCACCCTTCAGCCTCTTCCAGTCCGACATGGTACTCAAGGGGGATGTGTGGCTTGGGTTGTGTGACCTGAGCAGACCCGGGGTCGAAGATATCGTTGTCTGAGGTACTTTGTTTAAGCGTGGCTGAGCGTAGTGTATTTGCCTTGCTCTCTTGTGACTCAAATATTTGGTCTCCTATGATGAGTAGAGGGGAACGCAATCCTGCTGATAGCTTGTGCCAAGAGACGATTCTGTATAGGTCCTTTGGCTCAGTTGCTGAATTGATTAGAGTCTGCCAGTACTCTCTCCTAGCTTTCCAAACCACGCGGCAAAATTCCCGTCGGGCTGAATTCCGCCTTTCTTGGTTTGTAATCTGTTTAGAAAGGGCCCTGTATGTCTGAACAGCTGCTTTGCAGTCATCATTCCACCAAACAGTGGGCCTCACGAGGACTTGATACCCAGACATGAGCATTCCTCTTTGCGGCGCGGGCGAGATCTCGGAGATGTAGATCGGTGAGACGAGGGTGCCAGCGCCGACACCCATGCCGTTCAGTAGTCGGCCCGTGTCAACTGTGAAGCATTACTTGTCACAGAATAGCAATTGACCACCACACCAATTGGCTAAGCTCCCCACAAAAGGATGTGGAATATTCAGGATGGCAACTGAATATTCTATGGTGGTAGATATACCTGACGTTCCACGGGCTCCAGGGCTCTGTCTCATTCGGACATACCTGTACCGTATTAGAACGTCACAAAAAGGGTTAAAACGAC
This sequence comes from Anthostomella pinea, assembly GCA_963556695.1. Classification (NCBI taxonomy): domain Eukaryota; kingdom Fungi; phylum Ascomycota; class Sordariomycetes; order Xylariales; family Xylariaceae; genus Anthostomella; species Anthostomella pinea. The sequence goes on along the minus strand of CAUWAG010000008.1, from coordinate 979,852 downwards.
AAAGAAGCTTCCTCAACCACTCAAGCATGCAAGGGATGCCATTGTAAAGGGCACCACTTCACAGAGTGCTTTTACCTCTTCCCAAACAAGCGACCAAATGAATGGAAAGTCCACCACAGTGTGGAGCGAATGGTCAAGATACTGCTTAAAAAGGACAACAATCTATCTGAGAAAGTGGCACGAATTTCCAAGAGACAGACACCGCGTGATTGACTTGAAGAAAGGGGCGAGAGAATACAACATGTGCCAACACACGCAAAGAAGGCAACATCATCTTACCTAGTAAATAATACAAAGTCCTCTTACACAACCGCTTCTTATCCCTTACTCAACTGGTTAATCTTCGACTCTTGCATAACCTTACATCTTTTTAACGTTATTACTTGCTTTAACAACTTTCACAGAGCTACAATAGGTAATAGAATATATGCAGGAGACACCTTTATACCAATCTTAGGATATAGAGAAGTAGATATCACTGCTCATGACTCATTGGGACTATTCATTTTGACGCTACGGAATGTCGCTTTCTGTGAAGGATTTGCAACAAACCTTGTATCTTTATGGCAACTCAAAAAGCTTAGATACGACTAGGACAACAAAGCTTTTAATAACTATGTCAGACAAAAGGATGATTCAGTGGTGTTCAAACTCACAGATAAGTTTAGGCAATGGGTCATAGAGAACATACCCCTAGGCAAAACCAAAGCGTCTTTTGCCCTGCGGATAAGGATGATCAACTCTAGAATAGAAAGAGCTCCAAATAAGGGTGACAAGAACCTCTGGCACTGGCGACTAGAACATCCTGGCCTTGAAATAATCACCCAGATCACAAAGCATACTAAAGGAGTGAGAATCAAGGGTCCCCCTACTGCTCAGTGTAACAGGTGTGGCAAGGCCAAAATTCAGAAACAGACACGCAGAACATCTAGGTAACCATTAACCAAGCCAGGTAGCATCCTGTCTATCGATTTCCTTGACCTTGAGAAGGACTCAGATGGCTACTAGAGTATTATGTTTGTCATTTACAGATACTCTAGATATATGTAGACATACTTCCCGAAAAGGAGAACTACAAAACACATAATTGGCGCCCTCCAAAGCATCGTCAGTATACTAAAGGTACAGTTCCAGATTGACGTCGAGGCTATAGAAGCAGACAATGAGTTCACCAAGTCAAAAGACATTAAGGACTTTATCAAAGACAACCACATCCGAATCGAGCCCTCTACACCTCACACCCAAGACCAAAATGGAGGCATTGAACACTCGAGAGGTGTAATCAAAGCGAAAGCTCTTGCCATGTGCAGCGGAGCCAAGCTTCCAACATATATCCGGTGTCACATCTACACTGCAGCAGTGTATCTCCACAACCAAACACTATCCTGGCACCACAACTGGAAGACCTCATATGAGATGTTCTTCCAGTATCTGACATTTTGAGACGGCCTAGTTACCCCTGACTGCAGACCAATGCATACACGCCTACGAGTATATGGCTACAAAATGTTTGTAATGACTGCCACCACACTGGAGAAAAAGGACCGCCCCAAGAAGCTGAACCCAAAAGCCTGTGTTGGCTAACATCTCACCCCCCCCTGCGGACCACCCCCCCACGGACCACTCCACACCACACCACTCTCATTCAGATGAAGCCATCTACAACCACCACAGTCGCTAAATACACTAAGGTCGTGGTGTTCTAACCATAATACAGCTCCTAGAATCTGATTCCGACCCTAAATCTTCACCAGGGACCTCTTGTGGGACCTCTTCGCCTGCAGCGGAGTCCCTATAGACCCTCCTGTTCCTCAGCTCCATTTTGGCCTCCCTTATGTTAGCCATTGTGACGAATCGTTCCCCTGGTGTTGGTTTGACTGCTTTTCGAGTGGTATTAGCCTTTTTAGCCACTTGAGCCTCAAGCAGCTCACATTTGGCCCGTAGATTTGCAATGGTAGCAGCCTGAATATCCATGGCCTTGCCAGCCTTCCGTACTAACAAGCGCTCAGAGAGCCCCTTAAAGGAAGGGTCCTTTCTTTCGAGCTTTCGAGCACTCTCCCGCAAAGCCCGGCTTCCAGAGGGTATTGTGACAATGGTTTTAGCTACCATCTCGAGAAAATCTGGTGTTGTGGCTCGCTCGGAAGTCTTAGTGTCCCTCTGGCGGGCCCTGGCCACCCCCTTGTCCTCCAGAATCACATATTTCGACTTCAATGCCTCCGCTCTGCTGTGAGGAACAATCCCAGTCTTTTTCCAGGCAATTCTAATGTTGAGGAGCGTCATTATGTCCTTCCGGGCCTGTTCGTAGCACTCCAAAACCTCCTCCTTAGATGGCCTGAGTCCCAGACGGCCGCTGGGCGTCTCTTGGAGTAAGGTCTTCAACCTCTTCTTCACCAAATTGAAGACTCTCACATCTAATACCTGGACTACATGGGAGCAGTGAGGTTCATAAAAGATCAACCATACTTTATTTCTCAAGCAGATGGCTAGGAACTCGTCATTCGTGTGGGAGTCATGGCCATCACACACCAAAACCACCCATGTGTTGCCGTGGACCTCCCGAATGTGAGGAATAAAGATACGTTGAAGCCATTCTAACGCAATGGGATTTGAGGTCCATCCATTGGGCGACATAATAAACCTCCAGTTAGTGAATTTGCCCTCATTTTGGTTGCTAAATTACTAGGCTTGTACATTAACCCCTTTAAGAATCACCAGCGGCGGCAAGGTCTCATCAGATCCGCTCACACACTTTAGGGCAGTTATCCATTCACCCTTCTTGACCCCTTTCTTCATAGCCACGTTGCTGGAGGCCTCGGAGACCACCCAATGGGAGTCCCCAACCCCCTGGGCGATTCCCATTTCGTCGACGTTGTACCAGCGTGCTGGCATGAGGTTAACCACGTCAGGGGCGTCACACCGATCGAAAAAAATGTTGATATTTGCCGCTGTAGCACCATTCACTCGGTTGTAGTCGATAACACGAGACTTCATTATCTTGACTTCCGGGTTTCGGAACTTGGATGCCCAATTTTTCCCTAATTCTCGAGCATCCCCGGTGGCATGGAGCATCCGCTGGGCCATGAGACAGAACTTAGAGACCGCCAGAGAATACCCTAACCGTGCTTGCCCCAGGGCCCAGCTTGCCAGCTTATGTTCGAGATACGGTGAGAGAGCCTGTTAGAGAGCGCTGGTCTCATTCCGCGTTGGGGTGCCAGAGATTCGTCGGTTGACGTACGAGCGACTGATTTGCCATTCGAGGGCTGACGAGCGGACTGAAGCTCCGCGTTGGATGGCCAAAATGGCGGCTTCAGCTTTTATTTGACGGTCGCAAAATGACATCATGAGATTCAGCAGTGGATAAGGATTCAAATAGTGTGCTTTGTGAAAAAAAAGATGCAAAAGTGATGGTGTAGATGGTAGATCATCATAATCCTGGTGGTTGGTGAATTACGCGTTTGTGGGTCAGAACGCGCTGGTCCGTGGGGGGGTGGTCCGCAGGGGGGTGGGAGATGTTATCTTGTGGGATATAACTCAACCAATATCTATCTGGTCTAGAACCCATTAACTAGCAAGGTCCACGCTATACGTGATGTGATAGCAGACAAGGACCAGATATTCTCAGCAGACTTGAGCGACCTCAAGGATAACCTCTTACATGTCAGCAAGGAACAATTAACACTATTTCTAAATAGACACGAGGTGCCATCAAAAATCTTAGAGGACATTCTAGTGTACTAGGAAGATAAAGATCTTGACAGATTAATACAGAAGCACCCAGACAGAAATAAGATTGACCTGAGTGGTAATAGTACAGAAGATACTCAGGACAAAGCCAACACAAATAGTAGCAAAGGGACTAATCACCCCTATACATCTGCCGTGTTTGAGCCATACCTGACCCCAGAACCCACTCCTCCGCCTGCGGCAGCACTGCTTACTGCTACTATCAGAGAGCCTGTGGAGGGCCAGGTCAGAGCATTATGCTCCTAGCGAGCAGAAGAAGGATTAGATACCCGCTCGTTACCTTCAATTGAGGACGCCCAGGCCATACAAAATTGCTACGGGAATTGGGAAGTAGCGTTCAATGCTGGACACGTTGCCAATCCTGTTGGTTTGATAGATGGCAGGCTAGTGAGCAAAGCCAAATACAACAAGTACAGAACCTACGGCTCTCGCCCTGGTGGGAGACCATCACACCAAGAAGATCATCATGGCCTAACCTCAATACCTATAAAAGTAAGAAAGATACATCAATAATCATTACCACCAGAGCCAAAGAACTGACAAGGTGTCAAGGACCATCTCTACAAGGCCGAGTGGCGCCAAGCCGAGGTTGACCACATCAGCAGCCACAATGAAATATGATCATCAATAATCACTAACAAGTCAGCAGCAAATGGACACCAAATCCTAGACTGTATATGGGTATACAAATACAAGTTTGATAAGCACGGCTTCTTGAGCAAGTGCAAAGCACGCCTCGTGGTCCGCGTTGACCAACAGAATAAGAATATCTATGAAGATACATATGCATCAACTCTTGCAGGCAGATCTTTCAGAGCACTCATGACAATTGCAGCCGGTTTCAATCTTGAGCTCATTCAATACGATGTCATCAACGCCTTTGTCAACACAGATCTAAAAAAGAAAGTCTTTATTAAAATACCACAAGGGCATCATAAATAAGGAAAGGTTCTCTTGCTAAAGAAGTCCCTAGACGGATTATGGCAATCTCTTTTGTTATAATAAAAACATTTTACCAAAATTCTCACAGACCTTAGCTTCAAACCAATCGTTCATGAACCCTGTTGCTTCACAAAGGATAGCATGATCATCTTCTTTTATGTGAATGATATCGTGATAGCTTTCAAAGAACACCATTAGAATGCTATAAAAGCGGTCATAAAGAAGCTCAAAGCTACCTATAATCTAACAAGAAGAGAGCCACTACAGTGGTTCTTGGGCATAGAGATCATTAGGGACCAAAAACAGCGGCTCATCTGGCTGTCTCAAGCCTCATATATCAACAAGATTATAAGCCATATCGACCATAACAAGAAGTGCCAAGAGATCCCCATGAAGCCTCAAGAACTTCTCCCAAGCGACGAGCTTGCCTCACCAGTCTCAATCAACAGATACCAAAAGAAGATCGGATCGATCCTGTACGCAGCGGTGATCACACAGCTCGATATCTCCTTTGCTGCCTTTCGGCTTTTATGCTTTAATACCAACCTAAACGTTTTATATACTGCTACCGCAGAGCACTTATTAGAGTACCTGAAGGGTACCAGGTCTTTTGCTCTTTAGTTAGGGGGTGAAGATCTGCTTGAAATATGGAGTGATGCGTTGTTTGCCGATAACTGTCTTAACTAAAAGAGCTGACAAGCATATGTTATGAAGCTATTTAGAGGTATTATTGACTGGAGAGCGAACAAACAGGACACAGTGACAACCTCAATAACAGAGATAGAACTGTTATCCCTTACTCAAGCAGCCAAAAAAGTGATGGTTGTTTCGCGCCTCCTTAGAGAAATTGGCGTATCCTTGCACTATCCAACTCTCCAGATCTGGTGTGACAACCAATAGATCATCAAGTTGTTGCAGAAGGACCTCTAAACACTTCAAACAAAGCTCAAGCACGTTGATATCCATAATCACTGGCTAAGGGAAGCTCAATGCAACGGGAAGATAGACGGCGAGTATGTCCGGAGCGAAATGATGCTTGCTGATGGCCTGACCAAGGCGCTGCTGGCATCAAAGTTCAAGACATTCAGGGAGTAAGTGAGGCTGACAGATATCCATGAGAGACTTGCAGCCCACAAGCTACAAGAACTTAAAGATGACCCTGAACAAGAAGAGCAACAGACTGAATGCTCAGGAACAACGCCAATGGAAGGAGTTGTTTATAGGGGGTGTGTTGAATGGGAGCCGGAGATAGACACCGGAAGATCTCCAGTGGGGCAGAAACGCACATGGCATCTGACACACCAAGAAAACAGATAATCAATCTCTACACACAGAGCAGAACAAGCAATGACATCAATCAACATCGGTGTATTAAACAACACCCGTGTATTCAACACAAGCCGCTCAATCTAAAAAGCTTGTCAAGCCTTAAGCCAATCAAGCCATGGCTATTTAGCTTGTTTAGTAAGGCTATTTAAGGCTTGGTTTAAATGCAGGGGTGTTAAACCGGGCAGGTTTTTTCTGATAAAAGGTAAAACAAGGTCAAATAAAGGGACTACATACCTGTTACTACTTATATTAAAATTTTAAAAATTAATAGCAGTAAGATTTTAATTTTGAAATGTTTTAAAAAGCCGTAGTTAATTTTCTATGATGTTAAAATAATAATAACGTAATTAAAATTCGATTTGAAATCTTTTAAGCAGCTTTATTTCGGTTTTTTTTATGACCATTTACTTATAAATATTTATAAAAAAAAGCCAATTCAAAAAACTTACCTTATAAACTATGAATATATATATATATATATTTAAAAGTAATTAGGTAACTATAAATAAGCCAGAGGAAATACATAATTAATAAAAAAGCACATTATTGATAAACGTATAATAAAATTTTACTTATATATTCGTTTAATTTGTATCGTCAATTTAAACGAATAAGCCTTTCTTAAGTTCGTTAATAGTTACATATATCATAAAGTGATTATTAATTGTAAATAAAGGTAATATAAACTTATCATAAATATATAACATGGAAAAATTCTTGTTAAAAAAGCGGTTAATTTTTAATTTTTTAATTTTTATTATAATCATAAATTTAAATAAAATATTTTTAATTAAGCTTTATAATATTTTGAATATAATCTGTGTTAAGCAGGTTAACTATAAGATTTAAGTTGATTTTTTTTTAATAAACTTCATGATTAACTATTATAGACAAATTATATTATTATTAAATTAAAAGTTAAAGTATTATCTCATTTCCAATATTTTAATTTAAATGTTATATATTAAGAAGTAGTCTTAAATCTATAGTAATTAAATATCTATTAGTATCTTGTTAATATAATAAAGATCAAAAAGATATTGAATATTATTTAATTCAAGCAATGATGTTATTTTTAAAATTCAAGCTTGTTTTTTATAGTTAAATATCTTTTTAACTTATTACCTTCTCTTTCAAACTTATTATTTCTTAAGAAATCGTATTTATTAAACATGATGTTAATAAAATCTATTTTCCAAAATATAAAGGTTAATATAACGCTATTATAGCTTCCTTAAATACGTTATCATTTATAAAATAAGCGTATTTTTTTAACAATCGATTGTTTCCAACCAAAAAATTTTATCTTCATTTTTAAACTGTTTCAAAAAAGATAAGTATTTACGTAATTAACAAGGCATTTATTAAACGTTTTATAATATAATTATAGCTTTTCATATACGCGTTTAAAATTGGTTTATAACTTTTTTAAGCCTACTTTTCTAATTTCATGTACATTCGTTTTAATTTTATTAAGAACTTTTTTTTACTCACAAGTATTTAAACGATATACCGTTTTGAAGCCTCATAATAATCGCTTTTCTTTTACGTCAAGCTTTATTAATTAAAATTATAAAGGTTAACGTAGCTGACAAGCGAGTTGACATTACAAGCGAGTTGGCACTCGTCATGAACTTTCCAACCAATACAATTCAAACCATCATATCTCCACCAACAACAATGGCACCGCGTTATAACGAATCAGACTTGCAGCTAGCTGTTCAAGCTAAACGACGTGACCCTCGTATTCCTATATTTCAGCTTGCAAAACTCTTTAATGTCCCTTGTTTCACTTTGAGCAATAGAGTCAAAGGAATGCCATCACGACGCGACAGCATGCCCAATACTTTGAAACTTATGGTTTCCGAAGAGAATGCCATTTGTTCCTTCATTCTCGACCTGGATGTGCGAGCATTTCCGCCCCGGTACAGTTATGTTGAAGATATGGCAAATCAATTGTTGGCGGCGCGTGGGGCTAGACGCGTTAGAAAGAACTGGACGCGGAACTTCATCAAACGTACACCAGGCCTCCGGACACATTTTCATCGGAAGATAGACTACCAGAGAGTCTTGAACGAGGATCCAGACGCGTATCGCGCGTGGTTTTGCCAAGTTGCAGCGGCAGTCGCAAAACATGGTATCTAAGACGCGGATATTTATAACTTCGACAAGACTGGGTTTATGATGGGCATTATTGGGTCCGGTATGGTAATTACAAGCGCCGAAAGACGTGGCAGGCCTAGACAAGCTCAGCAAGGCAACAGGGAATGGTCTACAGCAATCTCTGCTATTAATGCTGATGGCTGGGTGGTCCCGCCGTTCATCATTCTATAGGGCAAAACCCACCTTGCGTCATGGTATCGCGACACGATATTACCACACAATTGGAAAGTGGCCGTGTCCGACAACGGGTGGACCACGAATGAGATTGGTTTGGAATGGATTCAGCATTTCGACAAGTATACCAGACCGCGTATGACTGCCGGTAAACGCCTCCTCATCCTAGATGGTCACGAAAGCCACCATTCCCAGGTCTTTGAGGATTATTGTCAGAACAACGGCATTATCACCCTTTGTATGCCTGCCCACTCGTCACACAGGCTCCAGCCTCTAGATGTCGGCTGTTTTAGCCCGCTCAAACGAGCTTACGGTCGCATGATTGAGGATCTCATCCGGCGTCATATAACCCACGTTTCGAAGGAGGACTTCCTTGCAGCGTTTTGTGAAACACACAACGCTGCTATGACGCCAGGAAACATTCGAGCAGGTTTCAGTGCCACTGGGCTTGTTCCTTTTGACCCAGAAAGTGTCATTTCAAAGCTGGATGCTGTCGCTGTCATACGAACACCGTCGCCAGACCACAATCTGCCACCCATTACTTGGACTTCGAAGACGCCTACTACCATTAACGAAGCGGTAAACCAATCGGTTTATATCCAAAACCGAGTCAGAAACCACCAGGGAAGCTCACCTACATCAATAGTTGATGCGTTGAGCTCGTTTTCGAAGGCTACATACGGTCTTATACATAAGGTCGCTTTGGTTGATTCCCGGGTCCGCGAACTAGAAAAGGCCAATCACCTACTAAGTAAACGCCAGAGAACAAAAAACAAACGTCTAGTGAAAGGAGGAGTACTTTCTATTGAAGATGCAGTAAATCTTCAGGCTGCAAAGGATGGTGCTGAGCTGGCAAAACAGGAAATGGGTGAAAGTAGTCGTCGTCCGAGGCGGGCGGCAGCGCGTGGGCAACGGTGTGGCGTTTGCAGCAATACTGGCCATAATGCGCAAACTTGTACAATAGAGATAGAAACCTCTGAGGAAGAGGAATCTGATTGATTGAATTGAACTGAATGCGTTGTGGTGAAGTTATTTGACATGGCAGTTGGAGAGTTCATGACGAGTGCCAACTCGCTTGTAATGTCAACTCGCTTGTCAGCTACGTTATATTGTTATAAACTAATGAACTATCTTCTCTTTATAACTTTTTAACGCGCCTTAATTAATATTTTATATAAAAAGCTAATTATAAATTAACGACAGTAATTTTTTCCCTTTTTCCCCCTTTTTTCCATTAATTATATATGTTAGTAATTATGATAAGGTTATAAAGTCTATTTCAACGTTAAAAGTTTTAATAAATAAATATTATTACTTTATATGCCTTTTTAACAGTTAAAATAGAGGTTTTTTTGTAATATATATTATCTATTTTTACTTTTTTATAAACAAAGTTTATAGAAATAATATTATAAATATAGCCTTAATAACGTACGCGGCGTTAATTAACTAATTATTAGACTTTGTTATCATTAAAATTAAGATTAAAATGATATAATATTAATCGAAACGCTCTATTGTTGATTAATAATATACAAGTCATTAAAAAATTGATAAAAAAGCGTATTATTTACGTAATCAAGTGTATAAAACCTTACAATATTAAGTATTTTATGCCTTTTTGCGACCTTTAATAGGTAATATAATATATTTTCGCTAGTATAACTATTAAATATCTATCGTATTGTAATAAAGCGATAATTTAACTCAAAACTAATATTAAGTACTTTTTTAAATAAGAAACTATTATATGTTTGAAAAACGTAGATTTTTTATATAATATTTTCACGTAATTTTTCTTAATAACTTTATAAGCTTTAATAAATGTGTCGACGAATTAAATATATATAATAATAGCCGTATGGCGCAATGGTCAAATGCGCCTGGTTGTGTTCTTGTTTGTGCGGTGGGCGACGAGAACAAGTGGGTTCGAATCTTGCTATGGCCCCCTTTCTGACCCGGCTTGTGCGAGTTGATAACCAGCACACGACAGTGGAGAGGCCCCATTTTATCGCAGAGCCCGATAGCCAAGCAGCTTGTCTCCACAATACCCACTCCTGCGAGGTTTTCCCCTTTGTGGTTTCCCTTGCCAGCAGATAACAAACACCTACTCCACCCACCAATGCGACATATATCAAACGGCTACTGGAACGATATGTACACCAGAGAACTGAGGTTCACTGGGTCGCTTTGTCACTAGATAGGAGGTTTTTCTGACGGAATCGTGCTTGGGTATTGACTAAAACCATCTGAACACTCCAGATTGGTACCGCTACAGCGAGGATAGGCTCGTGCGCGGATCTGAATGTATCTAATTTGACACCTCTACAACCTTGCGATGCAATGGCTCTGGGAGGCGTGGTTTGCACTACTGTTGGATTCAAGCGAGTTCAGTGATTGGAGGGTGATTCTTCGTGTATTGCATGTAGTGTCTTGTATCTGTTCTGTCTGTTCAGGTGCCCCTGATCGGTTCCCAGTTTGGTGCTGGTCATCTCCGCCGTACCGTGGTTTTTCCGGTCGGACTCGGCTCATCTTCATGACCCCTGTTATCCAATAACTACTGAGGAGCTACCCCCCACGTTAAATACAAAACAAACAAACAAACAATATATAATAAAAGGCGTTTTAATGATTAGCTTATGTGTAAGCTAAGAGTTAAAAACGTTACTAAGTTAACAAATTACTAGTAAGTTACATTTTTAAAAAGTATATTATAAACTATAATAATGTAGCTGACAAGCGAGTTGGCATTACAAGCGAGTTGGCACTTGTCATGAACTCTCTAACTGCCATGTTAAATAACTTCAACACAACGTATTCAATTCAATTCAATCAATCGGATTCCTCTTCTTTAGAGGTTTCTATCTCTATTATATAAGTTTGCGCCTTATGGCCAGTATTACTGCAAACGCCATATTGTCGCTCACGTGCTGCTGTCCTCTTTAGACAACGACTACCTTTACCCATTACCTAGTTTGTCAGCTCAGTACCATTCTTTATAGCCTGAAGACCTATTATATCTTCAATAAAAAATATTCCTCCTTTTATCAGACCTTTGTTTTTTTGTTTTCTGATATTTATTTAGTAAGTAATTGGCCTCTTTTAACTCATGGACCAAGGAATCAATCAAACGACCTTATGCATAAGACCGTATGTAACCTTTAAAAACGAGCTTAATGCATCAATTATTGATATAAGTGAGCTTCCTTAGTGATTTATTACTCAATTTTGGATATAAACTGATTAGTTTACCGCTTTATTGATAGTGATAAGCGTCTTTGAAATCCAAGTAGTGGGTGGCAGATTGGGGTCTGGCGACGATGTTCGTATCTTGGGTACCATGTTTCGCGACTGCTGCCTCAACTTGGTGAAACCAGGCGCAATACGCATCTGGATCTTTGTACAAGACCTTCTGGTAATCCATCCTCTGATAAAAATGCGTCTGGAGGCCTGGGGTGCATTTAATGAAGTTCTGCGTCCAGTTCTTTCTAATGTATACAGTCCCATGTGCAGCCAACAATTGATTCGCCATATCTTTAACATAACTGTGCCGGGATAAAAATGCTTGCGCATCCAGGTCAAGAATGAATGAATGAATGGCATTCACTTTGAAAACCCTAAGTTTCAAAGTATTGGGCATATTATTGCGTCGTAATGGCGTTCTTTTGATTCTATTACTCAAAGTGAAACAAGGAATATTAAAGAGCTTCGTAAGCTGAAATATAGAAATATGAGGGTCACATCGTTTAGCTTGGACAGCTAGCTATAAGTCTGATTCGTCATAATGCGGTGCCATTGTTGTTGGTGGAGATATAATGGTTTGAATCGTGTTGGTTGCAAAGTTCATGATGAGTGCTAACTCGCTTGTCAGCTACGTTATACTTTAAAAATAACTTTTTAAAGATTTCGTATATTTTAACGATAACTAGCTATTTTAACGCGTCAAACTTAACTTATCAATAAATATTAAGCGTATTAAAAGCGTTATCCGCCTAGTTCAAAGGTATATTAATCGAAAAAACATCGAAATAAAACACTTTAACTGATATAACTATTTTGTAACGAATTTTATTAAAATAATTAGGTTTAAATGCCTTTTTACGCTTTTAACTACGGTAGCTTTATAAAGCTTTAAAGTGCCGGCATTATTATAAATATAATAAACGAAAAGCTTTTCTTATAGTTTTTTTAAATATCTCCCTAAATAGTAAGATAAATATATTAATTAAGAAGTAAAATGGAATAAAAAGTATTTATTTTTAAATATATATTAAGGATATTGTCAGGATGCCTGCGTCGTTGTGTTGCAATCTAGTGTTGATTACGAAAATAACAAGATGGGAAAGGAAAAAGAAGCCAGCAAGGTGGTGTGCACAGCACACATCTTAAATGGTGGTCCCGTTCCTATCTTATCTAATCTACACGTGACCTGATGACTAAGCGTCCATTTATCCAGGTGGATACGGCTGTACACCGTCACAGATATATTTAAAGCCGCATATTAAGACTTAAAGTAGTTATTCTTTAAAATAAAACGCGTTTATCTCGCGATTCATTGTTATATCGTAACGTGTTTGGGTTTCATAATAATAACGTGCGCGCTACTAGCTCGTTAATACCGAAAAAAGCCTAGTAATAATATATTTAAATAATATATATATAAATAATAATAATAAAAAGAAAAGAAAAAAATATGGAAATGATTTCTCGAAAAACAACGCGATTAAAGTCCTCCTTCATTAGATACGCCCATGTCATTAGAACAGCAAGACAGATTACAGTGATACTTACGATGTCTTCTCAGTGAGGCAGTGATATATCATGCAGATGTGCACAACTACCTCCGCTGGACTTGGAACAGAAGATGACGAACTCACGTCGCTTATTTACAGGGGCATCTGGACGGTAGACCTAGCACCTGGCGAAACAGGCTGGAGTTGGTCTACATCCCCAGTCTGCACTCTCACATCCATCTCCTGCAGGCTATGAAACTCCGGGCATGTGCAGACAATGGCTTGCATAAAGTCTGCATCGAAGACAATGGCTTGCTTCAAGTCCGTATGGTAAGGGCGGTGCTTGGGCGGTTCAATGCAGCGGTATTTGAGGAGTTGCTCGAAGAAGTTGCGCACGTCGATGACAGACCCCTACAGTGACGGAACATCGTTGACGAGATCTTCCCAGCCGGGTGGCACTACCTCCACCCACTCTATCTTATGCATGTCGATGCTGATCTCTTCGGTGAGCCGCGTGTTCGACATTGAGGTAGTAGAGCAGCCGCTCGATTTAGCATCGGAGTCGGTAACATCGGCTTTCTCTGGAATCGACTCGGCACCCCACAACGGGTTGTTTTGCTTTCGTTGCTCTTCAGCCATAGCGTATTCTGGGAGGGCGATATTGCGTAATCAGTGTAGGTAGTAAGCTGGTGGAAACGTCAGGAAAGGTTGGTGGAGGAATGCTTCGCAAACTTATCTGCTGGTGGGACTGAAGGAGTACTTGCTCTGAGGTAGGTACGGTCTGGTATTATCTTGAGCCTCAGGTTTGGGTAGGTGCGCGGGCCCAGGTAGGTACGCGGTCGCTGCATTACCCTCACAGGCCGTCCCTGCCTCGCCGCGCATTCTTCCAGGACCCCTCGTTCAAGCTGCACGTTGGCATCTTCGAGACTGGTCGTCTGCGCTTGCTGTAAAAGATGAATTGCTGGTGCCAGTTCTCCCCATCTTCCTTGTGGGCTTCCATACCTCTGGACTGTTGGGACCACAAAGGCACGTAGAGTTAGGTAATCAATACTTTACTCAGTATTTCAGTATAGAGAGTGTAGAAACTTTTCGGGTCCTGTCCCGAGCGCTGCTGTAAGGATGCGATTCTGAAGTTGGAGGGCTGGCTGCCTCCTCTATGTCACCAAGAAGGCCTCTTCGTTCTGGGCTGTGGCTAACCCTGATCTCGCGGCTGGATTACGGAGTGGGGTCGTCCTGCCTATTGATCCAGAGCTTATGATGAAGGGACTTTACTCAATGACGATACATGGATGGATGCGCCGTTCGTGGTACGCCGGGCAGGGCGAAGAGGGCCTCAGATACCGGCTGACCAGACCTGATGTTATGGTTTCACTGGCTGTTGACGTGACTGCATTAGGCTACGTTTGAGGTATCACATGGATAAAGATGGAAGAAACATAAACGTCAGGCTTTGGTCTTGCCAGTGTATTTTCTCATGTGGCGGTCGCTCGCAACTTCAATGATTTGAGGACTACGCCGGTATGTCTCGACCCTGTGAAGCAGGGAGCTTGGGGACCGCTTCCTCTAACCAGAGATCCCAACCATATCTCAACGCGGATAAACAGATGATATGACTGAGAATTCATTCTCGGAGATTGAGTCATGCCTCGACACCGTATATTCCCTTCATGTTGAGGTGAAAGGCGGCGGGAGCACAGAACACCATACCAGAAGGCCGGCGATGTAGGTAAGCCGTATCAACCAGGTTTCATCCGTTGGTCGAAACACAATAATGTGATTGGCGACACACAACTCACAGTCTTAATGGGCCAGAGAGAAGACCGGGAGACGTAAGGTGACATGGAGATGAGATACACTTGGACTTGGAGCTGACTGGAGCTCCTACATGAGGGTGTACCAGGAGGTACCTAGGTAGTTAGAAGTGAGCTCGGATGTGCTTGCGATTGCTAGCGCTTTTGCGCACGGTTCACCCCCAAGATCTCCCCAGGCATTCCAGCTAGCCCCACTACCCCCAGAGGTCTAACCGCACGTGCTTAGGGGCCTCCACACCACCCCCACCGCCCGGACCAAGCTATCGGTTCAGGTCGAGTCGGGACTTCGTATTCTGTCGCAAGAGAATCTTTTCCCACTCACACATCATACACTTGGTCTCTCGACAATGCTCGATAGATACAGCATTGCGAGTCAGCCAGCTTGGCAACATTGCATTTGAGACCGAACCTTACCGAGCACTTCACCCTCACAGCGTGGAGAACCCCCCATCCCTCTGGACGGACGACACATATGCGGCATTGTCGTGAACCTGCGGTGCTGCCGATCTAGAACTGACCCGGCTTGGTCTACTCGCAGATGATTCGCTGTGTGAGGCTGAGATCAGAAGACTGATAGGTCTAGCAGAGTCTCTTGCGCCATACTATGTTTTTCCAGAAAGCACGACAGCATACGCTCGCCGACCTCTACAGCAGTCAACCGACAGCTTCCTCTAGCCCACGTCTGGTCGCAGTGGTCTGCTGGTCAACTGACCTCTGGGACTGGTGTAGCTGTCCCTGAGCTTCATCAACAGGATAACTCGAACCCGAAGAAACGCATCACATGTTGCCCAACAGCCAGAACTTGAAGGACTCATACTCTACGTACAGGCCTTGACCGGGTCATAGATTACCTAGGGAGTGAGACCGGAATCAAGCTGGAGTCCTACTCCTCACGGACTCCGATAGGGCAGGACAGCTCCGAATGCAGTTACAGCCGACTGGCTGATGTTGTGAGAGCGCCGAGGCCAGATCAACGGCCAAGCTCTGGAGAAGCAGGCCGAAAGCAAGTTTTGCTCGCTACCTCCTAGTGTGCCGTCACCTCACAGTAGTTCTGCGAGTTGTCCTGACTACCTCTTACCGAGCTCGCTCTGCAGGTCGTGTGTCGCGTCGAGCTAGCTATCCGAACAGACCTCTACCCACCGACACGCAGCCTCGGATTGTTCATCTTCTCACGCATCCGGAATGGCACTTTTCGATTTGCATCATCATTCCTGGATCGTGGAACTTGTTACATCGCCCACTTCAATGTACCGGCCTCACCAGACTCGAGCAAAAGCAAGAGGCGGGGTATCTTCACCTCACCCTTCGTGGGGTAACGCATCACTTGCTGTGTAAGTCGCCATCTCCTACCTTATTGCATGGTTGCTGTGCCGCTGGGTGGGTCAGCGTTGCAGTGAAGATCTGGCGGTGACTGACATCAGCCCATGGGATGGACCGTATCACATAGGAGGGGTGGGTGTGTTGTCAGAAAGTGGCTAGAGCTTCCCCAATCCTTCAGCACGGCTCAGCCGGTCAGCCTCGACGACATTATTGCCATAGCAGCCGTTTAAACGTGGCTTGCATAACCGACGCCATTCCAACCTTTCGCCTTTTGAGCACCCGGCTCACACAGGTCACACATGTTTGGTACTCTCTCGATATCTAACTGTCAGATGGGAGATCGAGGACTTGGAGGCTTTGTCGCCAGCCATGCTAACAGTCCTCTCACAACCACATTCGCTCCCTTTTGGCTCACATCCTCCAAGCTCGTATCACACCAGCTCGTCCCCAACCTGTATTCCCTGTCATGCAAGGCGAGGCTCGAGCTAGTCTCCCGTCAGCATTACTCAACCCATGTAGACGGTGCTGTGCCAGAAGGTGGGGTTGTTAGTTGAGATATCGACATGTGTACATGTGTCATGGCCATGCACTCCATGGCTGGTTTGTCGCTGCGGCTCTCTCCATCACGGTAGGTGACAGTATAAGTCTCCCGGCCTTCCCTCTTGTCTGTCTGTGTTCCTTCTCTCGTGTCTTGCCAGGCTGTCCAATTTATAACCCCTTCTCAACCTGCCTTCCCCGTACAGGCACGGTAACTCGTTCGCTAAGGTCATATGACTCCCTCGTTCAAATCTTACCTAGCTCCTTTACCGACCGATCAAAGTGCTCGCAAAGCTTCAGTCGTCTTCCCCTCTTAGTCTTGTTTATAATATTCCACAAGGCCAAGCAAACATGAAGTCAGCTATTGCTATCCTGGCTCTGGCCACATCGGTCATTGCTGGAGGAGACCATAGCGTCCCGGTCGTCACTGCAACCACCTATGAGACGGTCACGACCTGCCCGGTCACTAACACCTACACTACTGGCGGCTCGTAAGTTATTGTAAACACACGTGATGTTTTGAAGCAGACTACTCACAAGATGTCTCAGAACATATATCGAGACGGCTCTAACGACGTCGACTATTACTGTCACTTCGTGCCCCGGGGGCGACTGTGGAGGAGGAGGCGCGGTCACCAAGACTCTGCCGGACACTACTGTCGGAACCACGACTGAGGTGGAGCTCACGTATACCACAGTGTGCCCTGTGACCGTATAATACATGTCCTATTCGCTACGTGCACAGATCTCATTGAAACTGACTCCTTTTCATAGGAGACTACAACGGTCGGCGGCGAGACTATCACCACCACGTACACCACTACAAGTGTCGCTGTCACCAAGATTGAGACCACCATCGTGGAAACCGAGTCAGCTCCGCCAGTCACTGCAACGACAGGCGAAGTCATCTACAAGACAAAGACCTCGCTCTGTCCCGTTACCGAAACCAAGACTGTCGGCGGCAGCACGACAGTTGTGACATGGTATTCAACATCTACCATCGTGAATGTCGTACCCACCACCGTTACTGCGATTGAGTCAGCTCCGCCAGTTACTGCAACGACAGGCGAAGTCATCCACACGACAGAAACATCGCTCTGCCCCGTGACGGAGACCAAGACTGTCGGCGGCAGCACTGCTGTTGTGACTTGGACTTCAACATCTACCATTGTGACCGCAGTCCCGGTTACAGAAACTGATTACACGTCGTTTTCTGTCACCAAGCACACTTCCACCGAGATCTATGAGACAGTGACGTGTCCCGAGACGACGTATACCACAGTGTCAGAGGGCAGCACCATCTATATCACCGAAACCGGCACAGAATCCGTCTATGTCACCAAGAAGTACACCATCACGGACACTATCCCAGTGACCAAGACCAAGGAGGTTGACGTCACTGTTACTTCCGAGGCGAGTGCTGGCGAGACGGTAACAGCACAGCCAACCGTCTGGGTTACCTACTCGGACAGGACTATCGTCACCAAGTCGGGGCCTCCGATCACGATCACCGCTCCGACCTTGGTTAGCACCACCTACATTCCCACTCCAACAACAACTAGCAGCATCGTGCAGATTACGTCCGGTCTCGCGCCTCGGGCGACTCCTGCTGCCGGCGCACTTTTACTGGGCGCGGCAGGCTTTGCTGCCATGTTGTAGACTCATTGCTTTGGAACACTGGCAGCGTTGTCTATGGGCATTTCCCTTCCCCTCACATCACGATAATGGCTGTCCAATAAGGCTTCAATTTACGATATAAAATGCTATCGCGGTCTTCGGCGCTTTGGTATACACACTCATTATACGATCAGGGCACGCACGGAGGTATTTATCAACAACACACAGCAATTTGACGTTTGGGGCCTTGGTCTGTGGGACAAGAGGCTCAGGTATTACCCGGGCAGGGTGCCATGACCAGTTGAGAGGCAGCGATGATTCGATTTTGCAGGGAACCACGAAGCAGGTCTCCCACATACCTAATATCTATTGATGCGTTGGAATGGGAGGAAGGTGTCATTGGCGGTGCTGTTACATCCCCGTCGCGGCATTCTAGGTCATTCATGCATATAGATTTCCTCCAGCCTACCATTAAGGCGAATGGAACCAATCAAAATATTCAAACATTCCCCAGCCAGCACCCGTGTTCGTGGCGGTCAAGCTGAAATGCAACCCATGGGTTCTTCGGCACGCATGGGTTCTTTAGCATGCATGTATGACCTGACCGCATGTGTGACCTGATCGCATAGCTGACGATAGATCACCGCTCGCGCTACTTACTACACCTGGCAAGTCACACGAAGCCACAAGCAAGGATCCAAAACAGGTCACAAACATATATAGGGAATGTGACGACTCGCCGTACATGTAAGATCCGACCGAATTCCGCGCAATCCGGCCGAAAACAGCAAACTTTCCTTTCCTCGCTCTCATGCCCAGCGCCCGTCGCTAGGTCGACCATCACCACACAGATAGGCAAACGGGGCTAGTACTGCAGTCATCATTCCCAACTCGGCCATGTACGCTATAGCACATACATACACCGGAGTTGTCCCCCGACGGCCGCATTTCACGCCCCTGAGTGGTTGATGGGCTGTGTGTTTGTGTAGGGTGCGACGTCGACCACACCACCAAAGACGGCCACAGCTTCAAAGATCTTATTCTGAGTGCTGGGCCAACCACGCGAGTCATGTCTTGCTTCGGGCGTCATTTTTCATGTCAGTCTTTGCTTGCTTATCTGGTTGCCGTGCTACTGTATCCCGAGGGGGTGGCTCGGCGAGATCTGGGTCCTTTGCGAGTAACACGAACAAGAGAGGGTCATGTGACAGGGTATAGACAAGGCAGGTCGAGACTTCAGTGTAGGATATGACGGATACGTGAGCATGGTAACTACGCCGCAGATGTTCGCGCATACGGATGCTCACCTGCTCACGGACTTCTTATTACGCAGCTCGGGCATCTGACGAATAATCTCGTTTTCCATCTTGTAGCTTGATGCTTGATCGCTTAAAGGTTCTGAATCTGAGCTATCTCGGCAGCTTGGGTATATCTCCAAATAAGTAGTACCTAGATTAGGAGAGACCGTCGCCCGCCGGCCCACGAGACTTACGCCCCCCATGATCTAGATAGACAGTGGGCTGCAGTAGCGGCGACGTTTCTGACTCGAGGTCCCGCCGCGTTCCCAGCTCGTCGAACTAGTCTAGCCTACTCATGAAAATCAACAAAGCCAAATAAGAGCAGTGTAGAGCTGTCCCCGAAGTCACCTGAAGTAGATGGAAGCCCTTCGTTGAAAAGGGCAGCATGTATGTAGGCTTCGTCTTGCTTGCGACAGAGAAGTGGTCTGCCTGTACGCCTGAGCTGCAGTCTTTGACTGGCCATTGCTTTCTCTACAAACACCACCAACACCTGCTGCGAGTCCGCAGTTCAGCCCTCGTAACGGTCCACGCTACTTTACGTATATGCCGTCAAAGAGCTCCTTCGCCGGCGGTCATGCACAAGCAGTGCTGTTGTCTCTGATGCCTCCACAATCGCTTCTTCCTCCGGAGCCATATCCGCGCCGAATATCTCGTCCATTGGCTTCCCAACACCGACTCCTCTTGTCTCAGGAACACAGAAGACGATCCAAACCAGCGATAGTATGCAGAATCCGCCGTAGATCACGTATGTCGCCCATCCGATTGTTGCCAGCAAAGGCGGTGTAATCGCAGCGATGAGGATCTGGAACGCCCACTGCGTACAAGTCGTGATAGCGCAACAAGTCGAGTTGATGTGAAGCGGGAATATTTCGGCGCAAACGTTCCAGGAGATGGGACCGAGTGAAACCCCGAAGAAGAACGAGAAGACGTAAACCATGAGCACTCCGACAATGCCAACCGCTGTGATGGAGCCCTCATGCTGTTCTTCGGGTGACGGAGATGCGCTGACGCAGTAGCCGAGCACCAGCATGGAGATGGCGCAGACAGTGGTCCCCAGCTCCAGCCAGAAGCGATTGCCTTTGACGTGAACGCATTTAAACATGAACGCCAGGGACGACACGAGCTTGACAACGCCGAATATGCCGGTCAAGAACAGGGAGGAGGAAACCGAGGTGAAACCGGCTGACATGAAGATCACCGGAGCGTCTGCGCAATTGTCAAATGACCATCATCACAGAGTATGTGGTGTCGTGTGCTTACAATAGTTCAAAGCGTTCAGACCGACCATATTCTGGGCAACCATTAAACCCACACCGACAGTGAGACGGTGGCGAACATCCTCTTTGCGCAGTTCGTTGAAGAATGAGTGCTCTTTGAGCTTATTGCTGAGATTCGCCGCAGCTTCGATCTCCATACGCTCTTCCACGAGTTGAGGGTCAGTAGGGTCCAGTCGACGGAGCCATGAGAGTGCCTTCTCCATAGCACCGTACTTCTCCTTCGCAGCGAGATATCGGGGTGAATCGGGCACCACTAAAGTCCCCAGTAGCAACATGGCTCCAGCTATGAGCTGAAGGGACACCGGTATCTGCCACTGGAGCGAGCCGTGATCGGATAACGTAGCCTGTGCGATGAAGGCCATCCAGAAGCCGATGAGTGCTCCCAATTGCACGAGGACTTGATACCCAGACATGAGCATTCCTCTTTGCGGCGCGGGCGAGATCTCGGAGATGTAGATCGGTGAGACGAGGGTGCCAGCGCCGACACCCATGCCGTTCAGTAGTCGGCCCGTGTCAACTGTGAAGCATTAGCACTACGCCTCGGGTCATTATCTTGCGCTGAAAAGGCTGCCATTGCACTGGTATCTGCGACAGTCGAAGGCATTGCTGATAGATCTCGCTGTTGATGTGACTCAAGAAGCGTGTTGACATACACCTAGCCAAACATTAGCAGTCAGATACGATCACGGTCGGTAGAACAGCGGATTGTCCTTACAGTGCCAGATTCCCGCGACACCCCAGCTGCATCGCTGCCCCAACCACATATAGGACGCCCGCAAACATCAGACAGCTGCGTCGGCCAAGCTTTGCGCATACAGGCATAGCCGAGGGCACGCCTACAAGCGCACCGACGATCCATGCGGTCACCGCCCATGACCTAGCTGTCGCCAACTCCTGAGGAGGAAGGTCGTCAAGGTTGAAATGGAGGAGAAACGAGGGAAGAACAATCTCGCCTCCGATGAAGCCAACCGAGTACCCGAACAGTGCTGCTGTTAGACAGGAGACCGTTGCTGCGGTGCAGAGATTGCGGTTCGACATCTTGCTTTAACGATGGCTACCTCCTAAGAAAGAGTAGAAGGGGAAAGCTGGCTTATGAAGCCCGACTCACGGATACCAATACCCGTGCCACGCACCACTTTCCATCTCGCTGGGGCTCACGTGGTGCGTAGCACGGGTAGTCTTGAGTCCAGACGCGAGAGCTAATCCTTGGACGGCAGAGCCTGGAGGCTAAGTAGATGCGAGGTGCATGGAGGATGGCCCCAGACTGGAGTTCGTGGAGGTGTCTGGGGAAATGTGGATACGGGGAGCGGAAGAGCACTTACCCGGAGTGAAGCAAGTGGTTCCGTCGACCTATATCTCGTTCTCACAGCTTCGTTCTGATCCCCCCGAGGCGAGTATCTCATTAATGTTACTGACCATGAGTGTCCGCGCTAGTCAAGGGCTGACTAGATGTACAGCAGCGTGCGCGTAGTTGCGTAGAGGCTAACACCAATATACGTGGCGTGGCTTCTCCTGTGAACGACCAGAGGGAGACACTGTGTAGCGAGCGCTTGATGAGGGCGACGTGTGATGGGCCGAACACGGCATCTAGGACCACTCGTATTTACGCATGGAAAGCTCACAGCCTCTCGTTACGCTAGGTAGCATTGACTGGACTCTGCCTAGCTACCCCTATACGACCAGCCTTTCCCGGTATCGAGACAACGATTGAGAACAGCCGGTGGTTTTGAACCAGATCTTTATACTTATACCAGGCGCCGAAAGAGTCATACCGACGACGAAGTGTTGATGGAAGGGGCTGGGCGCTCGTGGCATCATCATCCCGGGCAATGAAGCAAGCTTGAATACCGTGCCGGCATGGTTCTAGGATACGAAGTTATGGAATAGACTGTTTCGGTTCTATGTACCATAATGTCGAGACGGCACCAAAGGTAGCTTGACCCTCAGCAGCACAACTTGTGACATAAGTCGGAAGCATCAACGTGGGCGTTGCGAAGCGAAGGGACGATTCGAATAAATACAGACAGATATCTACTATATAACACACACTTGGGAATTACTCAAAAATCTCCTAATGTTCTATCGAGGCCAACTTCGCTCACTAACAAGGGAAGCAGAAAACCTCGTAATAGCCTTAGCGTCGGCGTTACCACTGTCCTCCGCGCCAATGTATGCACCGCATTCACTGCATCGAAGCGCGCGCCAGGCTCACCAGGGTCTTTCAAGTCCTGCAGCGGGACTTCCTG
This sequence comes from Anthostomella pinea, assembly GCA_963556695.1. Taxonomy (NCBI): domain Eukaryota; kingdom Fungi; phylum Ascomycota; class Sordariomycetes; order Xylariales; family Xylariaceae; genus Anthostomella; species Anthostomella pinea. The sequence continues at coordinate 956,664 of CAUWAG010000008.1, read as the reverse complement.
TACGATCTGTTCCCGGCTACCGGTGGCCCACAGGTTGGCGATAAACTGTTTGACGCCACGAGACCCTCGTCGCAGGGTACGCCTGCCGCCCATGCCACTGCCGCCGATGGTATGAACTTCTCCAGCCGGCGGGTAGGCACTTTGGGTTGATTGAAGGGCATTGCCAAAGATGGGGCTGAGCCAGGCTTTGAAAAGGGGGAATACCACGGGCAGGCTTGTGGTGAAGACGGCGACAAAAGCTTTGCGTGTACCCCACAGCCCAGCGAGTTGTGCTCCGTTTGACAGGGTCCTTCAAGAGGCCTTATGTTAGTACTCCGACACGCACATTAACTGGCCGGGGGAAGCAGGGCCACTCACCATGATAACGAAAATAGTCTTTAGCGTGGCGCAAACGAGAACGAACACACCTGCACCGAGTACGATGCTCGATGCGATCTTGGTCGAAGAAAAATATTATAACAAAGTATTACCCCGGTTCCCCACAGAGACAGTATAGTCCAGAACAGTAGTTCAACGCAGGTGGCCGCGAACGACACACGTGAGCACCGTTCCAGGCTGTAAGCGGGCTATACTGTGAAGTATATAATCTAAATATTACTATTTGGCCCACTCCCCGACTCGAAGTCAAGGAGTCTTGGTCGTCGTTTGCTTTCGTCTGACGACTGAGCTAAGTGGGAGCTGGTGACAGTTTGCCGATTTATTCCAGTACATATCCGCACCACCACATGCTCGTCTCCCTGAGCGACGGCTGCGCCGGCATTATTCCAGGTGCTGCCTAAGGCACCACCTGGCCACATTTTCTAGCTCATGCCCCCTAATAGAAGCGCCATAAGGTACGGTACACTGGTTCCAGCACTCGAAAGTACCAGTAAGTCAACTGACCGTTTCTATCCGCGACTCATAACACCCAGCTGGATGACTTTAGGGAAGACCCCCAGAGCATAGGAAGAGGTATTAGCAGTACGTATACGTCGGTTGACGCGCTCGCGGCGAAGGATGTCCAGATGATTGTTTTGGATATGGCAGGCTGATATCTGTCTGAGCGGGAGGCCGATTGTTAGCGGGAGATACACAGATAGGTAGACATAGATGACTTACTGCCGGGGTCTGGATAAATCTGCCAGTTTCGATGGATGGGCAGGCATGACAAGATGACGACTGCCACCGAAGCAATGGATGTCGCGATAACAAGGGCAATTCCTGCCCGTATCTGAGTTTGATACCGGCGGCCCAGTCCTTGCTGTCCTACTCATCAGTTGTCAAATATTTGGCACCTGTTGGAAAAGGACATGCGACATACTGTGAGTCGGAAATAGAAGATCAGCACGGAGAGCTCGAGAAAGCACATTAGTGACGAGTAGACAGACCAGCCCGCCAACTGGATCTCCGAGCCAGTTGTTCTAAAGTGGGAAGGGCGTCAACGACGTCTTGAGGAAAGCTTTGCCTAGTACAGCACTCCCTTCATCTGGTACTCCGGGTCACCGGGCGGCACTGCGAGGCGCTCCGCATCAGTCATGTTGTTATTCCCGAGGCCGTGGGCGATATCTCCCACACTATGACCTAGAACCGTCCGGGCGCTGTAAAAGAGCTGAATACGAATCATTAGTGGCGGCGACTCTACACTATGCAGCGGACTCCTTGGGCAGTGGGCACATACGACAGCAACCCATATGAGGACGTCGTCCCCGTGTATGTTTATTATTCCGACTGCCTTGACTCGAGCATATGTTCTGAGGATAGTCACGAGCACTCCGACTGCATACTGTGTCCATAATTGGATCGTGAATGATCGAGCCCCAGCAGCAGCCATGGGGTCGCCAGCCAGGTCGGGTAAGTCGTCGGCAGACATCCCATATGACGGCAGTGGCATCATTAGGAAAACAACGTAATGAGACAGCTTTCAGTGGAAAAGCACCTGCGGTGTTGTGAGCCAAGCGAGGTGGTAGTAAAGTAGTGCGTGGCACGGGTAAAGGTTCGGATCGATCATTAGTGTTGAAAGGGGTTTGAGGTTTGAGAATCTTGGTTGGCAGAAGACGGCCCGTCAGTCTATTCCCGAAGCCGCTACAGTGCTCATGCCGTTGACGATATCTGTTATTAATCTGTCTGTGAGGGGGCTTGCTCCCGGGAAACCTCATGTCATGATTTCAATACCGCCAAGTGTGGAAGGCAATGTGTTATCTTGACCATATCTTGCGATCAAGGCCTGTTTGCACATCGAGAACTTCGGAACCTGTGAATGTGTCAGCTATCTTGGGCCTGCTCTCGGAGGCGGCCACGGCTGGCTCCAAGGGCACCACGGGCTCATCGCCGACCAATCTATCTTCATGAACGTGGTGTTAGCCAACGGCGTCCAGCAGACGATAAATTCATCTTCGGACCTATGGTGGGCCATGAATGGAGCAGGGCAGAACTTCGGCATCGTCACCTCCGTCGCCGTGAAGGTCTACGATATCGAGTACCCCGACTGGGCCATCGCGACGCTCACGTTCGGCGGCAACAACGTCGAAGCCGTATACGAGGCCGCCAACCAGCACTTGTCTGATCTCCCTGCCGACATCATCAACTGGTCGTACTGGCTTAACATGCCGGACGTAGACTCAGACAGCGTAAGTCAAACCCAGCCAGATGCCACAAACCCCCCAACAAAGATTCCCTTGTGATCTTTTTTCCTCACCCAGCTTACTTACATAACAGCCTATCATCCTCTTCTACATCATCCAAGAAGGCGCCACGGCCGTCGACCCCATCTACACGGCCCCCTTCCACGCTCTCAGTCCCCTCTCCACCGAATCCCAGTCGGGCACGTACCGCGACCTGGCCGCCTGGACGGGCATCCCGCTCGACACGCCGCCATGCCAGAAGGCCGGGCTCGCCAACTCGCGCTTCCCGATCTACCTCCCTTCGTACAACATATCAGCGCAGCGTTCCGCCTACGACGCCTTCGCGGCCAACGTCTCCGCAGACTTGCCCTTCGCGTCGTCCATCTTCATGTTCGAAGCATATCCGCAGCAGGGCGTGCGAACCGTCGAGGCGGCATCGACGGCGTTCGCATTCCGTGACGACAATTTACTAATCTCGCCGCTGCTAACATACACACCTGCTGGAGCGGACCTCGATGACCGCGCTGAAGAACTGGGTAACCGGCTCCGCGACATCCTGTACGGCGGCAGCGGCCGCGAGGAGCTCCACGTGTATGTGAACTACGCCTACGGAGACGAGACACCAAAAAACTGGTACGGGTACGAGTCGTGGCGGCAGGACCGTCTCCGGAACTTGAAGAGGAAGTATGACCCCGAGGGCCGGTTCAGCTTCTATGGTCCTGTCGAGTAGGTACCTAAGAGTGATCAAACGTTGTGCTATTTTGTATAGGTATCGTCTTACCTTGGAAGCTGCATAGAAACGGTCGTCAGGGCACCGTGGAACAGCATTGCCACCATCAAAATACAGCAGCAGCTTTTGCCGATAAGCATCGGTGGTATACCGTAGCCTTCTTCTTCCGAAGCAAACCTCCGCCAGATCGCGAGGAAGTACTACGTCGAATTTCGGAGGTGGGCGAGGTTCGAAAGGCAGCGGGCGGCGGAATGCTCGAAGCGGTACTGAAGATGTTCGCGGACGGCGAGCGTCGTGTGAGGCCCATCCTGGGCTGAGGTTGTTGGAGGTGCATAGGGGTAGAGTGGTGGACAGGGAAGACATTGGATGGATGACGTCCTCGTCCGATTGGGAGTAGATCTGAGGAGCAGGATCCAGAGGTCTCCGGCGCGTATTATAGTCCTGGCCCAGCATGGCGGCGGATGAGGGGTTTTGAAGATTTATCCCTGACTGTTCCTTGTTCGCGGTAAAGAAACGAGTCGCGTTGGTGGTGCTAGTGGTTTGTTTCGGTGTCCCTAGTCTTTGAGATCGAGCTGGTTGCTTGCTTTTGCTTGTCGTCTGGCCAGTGGTGCTACCAACATCTACGACAGCTGAGGCAGCGTAGACAATGGAATCATAGGTGCCACATAGGACAGCATGGCTGTGCGCTCTATTGTTTCCAACAGATCGAATGTATGCCTCAAATTGACTCCCGTCATTGGGCAAACATTGGTGCACTCGTATAGATACCACGGGAGAGGATAAATGGACCATGTACTAATTACTGTAGTAATCGATGCCCATATACTACAAGTTTCTTGCGATAAGGCGTTGTCATTATAAATCTCGAAGAGCTGCTTACAAAAACCGTTGCTGTGGAACGAATATCGGGTGATAGACCTGGGAGAAGTTCACCCGGCATTCAGAGTTGCTGCCCCAGTCTCCCGCCACAACTTCAATCTCGTTCTCGTGGCAACTGAAAATCCACGCTGCCTTCTTCTTCCCGTCACCTACGTATACCCCCTCACACCACAATTCCATTGCTCGAGACTGGTACATGCATACCGCCGCTCCTCATCGCAAGCTCTTCGGCAAAATGCAAGTCCCCGAACCCGAGGCCTTTCTGGGCAAAGAGATACAGCTGCGGCCCAGTCCTGGACCCCTAGGACAAGATGCCGGCACGTACTTTGCGTACTGTCCACCTTGCGAGTGCGCCGACTGTCAGCAGAGCTGGCACACCATGGCAGACCAAGAATGGGACCGTTATACATACATGCGCGCGCCAGACGACTTCAAGGGCTTGACCGTAGAGGAGGTGAAGACCACCATCGCCAGCTTGGTCGAAGCAGCCCATCAGGACCGAGTCTTCTTGCAGACCCAGATTGAGTCACAGGGCGACAGGAATCGTAGTCGCTGGAGGAAGCTGAGCCGGGACAATCGCGACACGGTGCTCTCGCAGGTCGACCCCGATATGCAGCAAAACCGCTGGGACTATGTCCAATACATCTACCACAATGGAGACGATGACTTGGGCAGAGAACACCAGCAGCATATGCGCGGCACGATCCTGATGCCGTGGGTACTCTTTCTCATAACGCAGCATTCACACGTTGCTAACCGGTGATACAGGTACTTGGGCAAAGACCAGCTCAAGTCGGATCCGGGAATGCTGCTGAGCCTCTTGCACAACCGAACACACCACGCCCCAGAGGAATGGGCCATGTTTGATGCTAGACAGATGCAGCTTAGATGGGAATTTGGATTGCTTGACACCCGAGGATTCTCGGCCACTTGCGTGGTCATGCATGGTACCCAATACGGGCGTATCGTGGGCTTCGATCGCGAGGCCACCCACAGATGTGACCAATTTGGATTTCCCAGAGCCCGCCTCATCCTGGACGCTCAAGCACGTCTTCTCAAGTTCCTCCGCAGTGTCGCGGTGCAGCTTCTCGAGGGCACCGAGCTGGGCAACCTGGGGTTTCAAAGATGTGGAATGAGATGACCCGAGTAGGCTTTCGGAAGCAGGGCGACGTGGCCGAATGGTCACAGCACACGCATCAGGCCTTTCCAGGACCTCCCAGGCTCTACGTGGATGTGCTTCTTTCGCAGAACAAGGCCCGACTTGATCAAGCCAAAGACGACATATGGCAGCTGCAGACATCGCCCACATATCTACGGCGTTTCATGAAGTTGACCCATGATAATCTCGTCCTCGAGGGAATCAGGATGTTGATGCATTCGATTTGATTCAACATGAGCTGACCTACAATATCCGCTAAGTTTGGCACTGGATGGACATAGACGATGAGCTGCAGAACCTCAAGCACTGGCGGGACCAATACAGTGACCAGATCCTTGCCGGTCAACCGCTCCCCGTAGAGTACGATCGAGCCATCGGGTCATTGGAGACGATTCTCGTAAACAGAATGCACGACGAGTCGGCGCACATTCGCCTCATCTTCCGAACACGCCCTGGATTCCGCCACAATTGGAAACTCCAACGAAACGACGGGGTAGGCTTGTCGATAGACCCAAAGGAACAAGACGACGAAGAGGAACTTAACAGCTACATGGCCCGGCTCATGGAAGAAGACCCCCTTGATTGGTTTCTCCGCAAAATCACTGCTGGGGTCGACTCGACGAACCGCATTGGTTTCGCATCTTTATTCGCCTTTCTGGACGAGCACCTCGCAAAATGCTCGGCAAGCGACCGAGCGCGCTTGGATGAGGTTCTTCTAGCAAAGCTATCCGGCCTGGCAGCACTATCAGAGCTCCTTGACACGATGCGTCTCCATCGTCCCCGGGCCTCCGACCCTGACGGCGAAGCGATGTTGAAGACAGAAAATCGACGCTGGTGGAGGCGCTTAGCCAAGACTGAAGAGCAAGGGAAGGCCGAGCGGTGCCCGAGAACGGCACGACTGCTTAAAGCCTTCATCGAGATACCGGCGCCTCGCCGTGGCCAGAACGACCAACTCGTTCGTTTCGACGCTACGCACGAGTCACTGCAGGCCTTGTGGAAGTCAATTGAATCGCTCTGCGGGAAGCAACTTTGGAAGCTGAAGACACTCACCCCGGACGAAATCAAGCACGACCTAGATGCCGTATCCGCCTATGCATCGCAAGAACACCTCAACAACGTAGCCCATCAACGCCAAAGGATGGCCGCCGAGGTGGCAAGACTTGAAGCGCCGGTCGTCACAAGCTTCGGTACTTCTCAAACCCAGACACCGCCCCAAAATGCTCCCAAGACTGAGGTCAAGGCGAAGAGAAAGAAGAAGACCAAGGCCCGCCCCGAACACACATCGGCCATCACCTCTGACCTAGGAGATATCGAGCTCATCTTTGCACCCTCCAAGCCTGTGTCGTCCGAGGCGATGGAGAAGATCCCTACCACACAGCGCGCACTGGGCATGGTCACAGCCATGTATCCGACCTCACCCGAGGAGGCCAAGAGCATGGACTGGGACGTCTTGGTGCACGCAATGCGCGACATGGGTTTCGCCGCGCGCAACATCGGCGGCTCGGCTGTCAGCCTCGAGCCGTTCAACGGCATGGCGGCGGCGCACGGAGGCAAGATCATATTCCATCGGCCGCACCCCGTGGCGAAAGTCGATCCAATTATGGCACAGGCATTGGGAAGGCGGATGGCTCGACGGTTCGGCTGGCAACGTCACATGTTCGTCCTGGCTGAGAAGAAGATGTAGTTAGATACTCAGGCTGAGGAATAATCATGAGAAGTAACACAAAGCCCGTCATGGATAGTCAGGAAGCATGTGAAGTGAAGTGAAGCGAAGCCCTCCTATCCCTGCTCATCAAGCGGAAGGATCTCCGAAAGCCCAGTATCACGTGCTACGGTCAGAACTTCGACCTCTCACGTGATCTGGGTTTAGACCCCACAATTTCCTCTTCTCCTCATATTCTCCACCGAGCTACGGCAACCCTAACCCTAACCCTAAGCTATCTCCATGTCTTACGGGGAGTTTCAGCGCCACTGAAGCCTGACAGAGGCTTTCTCCAGACGTTATCACCTATTCAAGAGGCACAGCTTAAGCTCATCGAACTTCACCATCTTTCCGTTGCGTGTAGCTCTGTCTGTAGCCCGAGGTCCGAGATAGGTTTCCTCCGATCTCACAGTTGATCTCAAGCAGCTTGGTCCAGATCCATCAACATCATCTGGTAGCGCCCCTCAGGATCCGGCGTCCCATACATGAAATGGACGCAGATGACAGTCTTTCTCCCGCGCAGCATACTGCTGATGTTCCAGTAGGGGATGAGGTTGCTGCCAGGCCCTAGCAAGGCGGCCACGACGACGCCCTTATCTTCATTGAATCCGAAGTTGACCTTTCGGGCAGCGAAGATAGGCGGCATGTTGTACTTCTGGTAGGCCTCGAGCCAGTCATCGGAGAGCTGCAGGGTGAAGCGCCGGTGGTTGTGGCGGAAATCCCGGAGCTCCTTGTGGAGCTTGTCGACTGCGCGGGGAACGAGGAGCAGATGGTTGTCGTGAACATAAATTGTGTACGGTATGTTCGGATGGGTCACACTGCCATGGTACTCGCTTCCCTCGACTCAGGTACAGTCAGCATCGTGCCGGAGGATATGGAGGTCTTTGAAACTCAAAGGTGATAGTCATCGTGGCGGTTGTGCTGCTGTGGAATTTAAGAATGGTCCGTATTGGAAGAGGAACGAGGGTAGCTGATTGGGGTACCATCCTACTTAAATAGGTAGGGAAGGTACCTTTGACAGTTACATGTGATCCCACAGGATGACAATATTGCTCATCAGGAATCATAACATGGCTAGATAACGCCACTGAGCACGTGTTCAGACAGAGAATGAACGCATCACCGTGACCAGGAGCCTGAAACCAAGTCACCAAATCGTGGCAGCAACACACTTCCGAAAAACGCTCTTATACTCCAGTGAGAAGAGTATTCGAATCTGATACCACGAAACTGGCGACGACACCCTGGTAGACTCCATAGCATGCCAGTTCCTACCAAAGTCACCTCGACCAGCCATCAACACCTGTATCCCTAGGTAGTCCCCCATCCCCCCCTATTATCCAACTGCTCTGTTTTAAAACCTTCAGAGGAGTCCAAGACGCCCGCGCCCGCACCCACGTATGGCTCTTTTCCTCCCCAACCTCCCGCGCGTGACTGAATAAGTAAGAATCTGTCGCACGCCGGCCAACTTACCTGACCGCTCCATTCAGCCGTGCGGTACACGCGGAGGCCCAAGATGCTGCTCGCGTCAGTGACAAGGTACGCGACGTGAAAGTCACACTGTTGCACCGCAGTGTTGGAACAACCACCAGATGAAATAAACTGCTTTATTTGCAAAAAGTCTGTAACCTCCATTTTGTTCTTTCCCTAGCTCCTACTGTCATGTCGTCCGAGTGTCGTGAGATCTTGCGGCATACATCACATAAGGGAGCTCGGATTAGCTTTCCCCCCCCTCTGTCGACCAGTGGCCATCATTATATACGCCTCCCAAACGATGCACGAATACAATGTTTCCGTCCCCAACACCGCCTTCGCCGCATGGTCACATGACACCTTATCAAATACACAAGTTTATAAAAGCAAACATGCACGCCCAAGCAGCATGTACCTCGGATGCCCCAGGCATCACTGATCGCGGACTACACAATGCTAGGCATGGCTACAGCCGTCTTGCGCGCAACGGCTATGACCATCGGGATCGAGTCGAGCTCTAATCGCTCAATGCCTGAAGTGCCTGGTTCAACGACACCACTTTGAGACTACGACCCCGTTTCAAGCCCGCGTTTGGGTTGGTGGTGGTCGGACCGGCAGCGTCGCGCCACTTGCGGAATATACTCTTCATATCCCGAGGAATTCCCTCTAGCACCACTGTAGAGATGGGCACATAGGGCCGATCTTCCATGCCTGAAGCGAGGATGGCATACTCCTGAGCAAAGTCCAGTGCGTTGTGGAACGATGCGTACTGGGACTGGGCGCGCGACCCAACGACTATGTAAAGTTCGAAGAAGGCATCAATGACGTAGATGCCCGTGGGTTGGAGATCCGTCTGGGCGAACGGTGACAGCTCTACGACCTACAGTTTATGCGTGTTAGTATCGTATTGTGGGCTTCCAGAAACTTAAAGGAGTAGCTCACCTGCTGTCTCGAGGCTGCGTCCGAGCAGAACAGCCTGCTGCAGTACTTGTCGTAGTTCGGCTTGAGTCGCCAGTGGTCTGCTGACCCAGATCTACTGCCGCCATTGAAGAGGTCCCAGAACGTTGCTGGCTCGCGGCCATCTTCAAACTCTTCCATTTCACCCGAGAGCGCGTAGTCCATTCCTATCAGACGCGCGCAGCTGAGCTCGTCCACTCCGCTGCCCTTACCCTTCCACAAGTAGCATCTGCCAGCTTGAGTGATAAGGTAAGGAAAGCCGGAACACATGGCTGACGGTGTGAAGTCAGCCTCGTCGAAGACGACATGCCCATGGTATCGCCGCCCACAGATCATATGCGGAGCAAGTGAGTCGTACTTGTTGCCAGACCCCCGTTGGGTGATGAGAATGCCCCCTAGAGCTTGTATGAACTCGGGAGTCTCCTTGCCTTGACGTAATTTGACCAACTTGTCACCCATAGCCCTCGCTTCTCGAGACACGAAGAGTGACGCGTCCTCGACAGTCGATTGAGAAACCTCATCCCCTGCCCAGAAGTAGACCTCGACGGTCTTTCTGCCAGCCTCGTTCGTGAACGTATGCGAACATATGTACATCTCTCGCTCAAACAGGGTTCGTTCACGATGGGTGGGAACTGGGATTTTCTTGCCATCTGCCGAGAACTGGTAGAGTTGAGTGCTCAAGGTTTGGATTTTCAGCGGCGCTGTATTGGGCCGATGTATCAAAAGCTCAGCCGCATCTACGTGGTAATGCCTTTGCGGGCGTTCTGAACCAAAGAAGTCGCTCAGGATGTTTGACGTATCCAACGCCTGCTTCGTCGGTGACCGCATGGGAGATGCTATCGAGGCAGGTGACTTGGGTCCTGGAGTCGGCAATGCTCGTTCGGGTTCCTTTGGGAGTGACCGGCCAGGGATTTTCAGGGGTTCGACATTAGCAAATGCGGGGGGTACAGGCAACGGCCTTGCACCGAACATAGCTGGACCTCTGCCCTCCGGGGTTGCTGTAGTTGACTCAGCCTCGTCAGACGAGGGTTGTCTCTTCCATGATACGGAGACCGGGTCAGGCAAAGGCCTCCGTGGTTTTTCGAGCGGTGGTGATTGCGGCTGCGACTCCAGTCGGAAACTCAGCTTATCAGAAGACGTATCGGGTCTGACAGACACTTCGGGTTCCTTGGGTCTCTCAGGGCTGCCACTCTTCCCCTCTACTCGAGTAGAGTCATCGAGGAACCGTGACATCCTGTTCATGTTCAATTTCCTTGGCGACGGAGGTTGGTCTAGGGGGTCGCTTGGCTCTTCTGGCACCTTTGTGGGCGACAGCGGTTTTCTTGGCACAGCTAATGCAGCCACCTGCTCATGGGAACTGCTTCCTGACTTGGGAGTCCGGACAGATAACTGATCGGGTACGGAAGCGTCATACGATTTGTTTGACGAACCCACGAGAGCAGTCGGCTGTGGCCTCTTTGGCTTTGGAGGTTCATTGTAGCTCTTCTTCGAAGAGTCGATAAGATATGTTAGTTGCGGCTTCGGTACCGTGGCAGGGGACTCCTGTCGTGGAGCCCGAGGCTCTTCTGGTGAGGGCTTGTCCATTCTCGGCTCCGGTTCCTCGGAAATAGGCGCTGGCACTGGGGCAGAAGTAGGCGCCTTCCTCTTAGGACCTCGAGCACGAACCTTTGTCATGTGCGTCAGCTTAGGACCTGATCCCGCTTCGTTGTCGTTGGGCATGGCGGTAGAGTCTGACTGCGAGATCGTTTCCGATGCGCTGCCACTGGCGCCACCAGACCCCGAGCCCGTCCCAGGTGGTCCTCTAGCTAGAAGGCCAGCGAGAGCAGGATTGAACCGATTGGCTAGGACACCGCCTCCAATCTTTCCCTGCAAGCGGCCAGGCGCACTTGTCTCCTTCGACAGTGTCGGGGTGGAGGGCAACGCACTGATCCGCTTCAGGACTGGGGCCTCTTGAGCCGAGTCTCGTTTCGCGTTGATACTTGGATGCTCTGGTTCGGTGGTCGTAGGTTCAGATATCGTATCACGATTCCCTATGCTACCGAAACGCGCTGATCTGCTGGACGACGGCTCCGGGACAGAATCTCGTTTTGATACAGCGCTCGATCTTTTGGAGTCGAAGCCCATCGTATCGGACGTGGCGGAGTCCCGTTTCACTGTGTTAGATCGACCAAGTTCTCTCCGCTTCGCAAGACCTTCGGGTAGTGTCTTCTCGCCCGTAACACTATCCTGCCGCGTGATGCCTCGACCCTCAGATTGTACTCTCTGGAACTCCTGCTTCTTTGCCAAGATAGCGTCCTTAAACTCATCCTTCCGTTCACTTTTCTGGGGACCTCCAGTGGCACTCAGTCCTGATTTTCCTCTAAGAATGTTATCCTTGAGCTCGTCTGGGGCAACGTAATTATGCGTAGTTGTCTTCCGAAGGTTGCCAAACACATTCTTGAACTCGGGCTGCTGGGCACTGCCAGAAGTACTGGGCAGTTGTCGAGATCTCAGATTTGCCCGGAAGTCCTTCTTTGGAGGGGTCTCCGGCTTTGTTTTGGAGGCGGGTGGCGGCACCGTTGAAGTCGGTGAACTCTCTGCAGGCGGTTGATTCTCACTAGCGACTTCAGGTTTGGCAGTTCCGATATCGACCGTCGTCGAGCTTGATGACTCTTTGCGAAGAGCGGCGTAGGCAGGGCGGGTAGTGCTGCTTGTAGAAAGGGACGGACTGTGGAGAGCTGCTGGTGTAGGGGGTTTCGCCGTAATGCCAGGAGCAGAGGACCTCATAAGCCCGCCAATACTAACTTGGTGCTTGTGCGAAACAGTAGGAGACCTACCTCTCTCTGGTCCCGAGCTGGGTGTCTTTTGTGCTTTGGCCTTCTGGAGCTCTGCCATCCACGCTGGCTGATTGGAAACCGGAGTGGCGGATTTCGGCTTTGGAGACTCCGGCTTGTTCAACGCAGATTCAAGCCAGCTCGCCTTTGTGGGACTCCATCTGCGAGAGTCCATGGTCTTGGAGGGACTCGTCGGAGGCGTGACATGCTCAGGTTCCTGCTCTTGAGGTTCCGGCGATGTCGTGTCCTTCCGTTTGAAAGACGTATCGTCGGCGCCTGTCGAGGCTTTGCCCTCTTCTTTGCCGTGGCTAGAGCCTGGCCTCGAGTGCTCCGTAGAAGACGCTTCCCGGAACAAACTGGTCGGTCTTGACCTCGACCTCGCGCTTGCGCCAATCCGGGTGCTAGGAGTATAATTATCGCGATTTGAAACAACAGAGTCTGCGCGTTGCAGACCTGCGGGTGATTGGACACTCCATCTCTTGTTCACGCTGTCGGAACGCTTCATCATGGCACTCTGCACAAACCCTCCCAAGCCCTTCGTTGGTGATATCGGTCTCTCGGCTTTTGAGGGCGAGCTTCGTCTGAGTGGTGGAGGCATGAAACCCTGCGTCTCTTCATCCATCTCGGTTTCTGGCTGAGCTTCTGCGCCTGGTGGGTCTAGTCTTTGCGAGCTTGATAGGGGCAGTGGTGAAGCTAGCTTGCCACGAAGGTAGGGCGAGTCCGGGCTAGTAACCGTCTCTTCTCTGGCAGATTCGCCCGAGGTAGCACGCGACATACCCGGCAGCTGTGATTGCATGGCGGACATGTCTACGGTGTGCTTGTCTTCCACCTGACTTCGTCGGTACGCTGCCGAATTAGCACCTCTATCGGCTGTCTGGCGGAACCACGAAGGGTCCTTGGAAGACAATGCCGAGGCAATCTGGTCTCTCGATACAGACTCGGTGGCCGACGTGGGTTCGGGGGGATTGTTCGAGGAACGGGCTGCATTCTGAGCTGCGAACACGGACAGCGGCCGAGATCGGGACCTCTCGGATGCTTGCGAGTTTGGACGTTTCTGCCACGACAACCCCCTTGCGGTCGAGCCACTTCGAGTGGGTGAAAGCGGACTGGCGGGCTTGTGCTCTGCATCGAAAGGTGATTCGTTCTCTTTCGACGCCGAGGCCCAAAAGCCGGCTGGGGCGGCCATGTCCTCGCTTTGGAGTGAGGAACGCGACTGGGGGCTGCCCGGAGGTTCGATGACAGGAGACGACTCGAGGTTGAGGCGTTCAGGGCCTTGGGCGCTGGTGCGATGAGTCGACGGTGGCGGGGTGTTTGCGGGTGAGGAATCTTTCTGGGGTGAAATGGATCTGGCGCGTTCTAGTAGAGAGAGATGTTAGTTTGCGACTCCGGTTTACCTAACGCGAGGGGATGGCACGAGGAGAAAGCAATTGGCCTCGGAGGTGTTCTTGGGGACATGCCCCGACCGCGTTGTTGCTGACGAAGGCCACGGCTGGAGGGCTGGAGGGCAGGTAATACAGAAAGTGTAATTGTGCGTGTGCGTACCTGCGCGACGTGCCTGTCGTTCTTTGCGCTCTTGCAGTATCTTCTCTTCTAGCTCTCTCGACCGAGCCTCATCCTCTTCGATTCGTCGTTCTCCTAACTCTTTCACCTGGGACAGAAAACGGGACACGTCCTCAGACATCGGGATGGTGTACTATTGTTTATGGCCTCGGAGGGCAGCGCATGTCACGGCAACGGCAACGGCAACGGCAACGCGTGGAGTCGGGTTGTTTTCTTTTTGTCTTTTGGGCTGTCTCGGGTTGGTTCGCGCGGGCGGGCTCTACTGCAAGGGGGTAGGCGCAAAGCTTAAGCAGGCCGGGTGCTATTATTGTTTGCGCTTGGGTGGACGTCACGAGCGTCGCTGGCGTCGCTGGCGATGGGTCAGACTCTCGGCTTATTTTAGAATCTGCTCAAGTGCATGTGGGTTCGTGAATCGTCAACAACAGCTTCGGAGGAAACATGGGATGCCGGTGGCCGGGCAGGTGGGCAGGTGGGCAGGTGGGCAGGTGGGCAGGTGGTGGGCAGGTGGGCAGGATGAATCATGGCAGTGCATTGGCCGCCGCTCCGCATCCCTGTCCTTGCCTGTCCTTGCCCGGGTGGATACCCGTGACGCTCTGTACCTGGCCAGCTGGCAGACAGGCACCACCAGTGACCTGTAAATGGTAACAACTTGGTCATTACAGGACAACCCGGGAGTGTATAATTTTATCATAAATTACGCAATGCGTGCCTCTGATGAGATTGGAATTGAAGACGTCGTCAATGCTTGAGCACTGTGACTACCGGATGACCTCCTGGAGTCATTGGTCTCATCTTCTTCTTTTCGAGATGACTGATGGTTCCACTCTACAACAAGGACGGCTTAATCACAGGTGTAAGACTCTGAAACCACTAGGTAGTGCTCCCACTTGAAGCATGATAAACTACTTCTCTTAGGTACTTCACCCAGCGAGCTACGAGATGCACCGAGATCACCGTTGATATGGGGGATCTGACTGGGTCCTACAATCCGTACACGGCAGACGATATCAAACCCAGGAACTCCATCCCAGCCATGACAGCCCCGACGCCCCTCCTCGCAGCAACAGCAACATCCCTCGCAGCAACAGGAAGGCATATTCAAAGCCGCCCGGAACCTGTCCGCCGTCTTCGTGCCCGGCCATCCACGCCCGCCATCTCGGCCGCCGCATAGGACCGCCGCGCCCCGGGTCCGAAGAAGCACTCGTAGTCGGTCAGGCCCACTATGCCCAGTGCTGATGTCCAACATGAGGCGTGGCTCGGCCGCATCAACCGGCAACAGGCCGCCTGTTCCTGTTCCCCAGGTCCTCGAACAGGGCCTGGATGGACAGCATGTTCGTCGGCGCTCATGCTAGGTGGCTCAGACACTACCATAATCGTCCGTCCCCGGCTTATGGAAATGCGAGGCTTGTGAGTTTACCGATTGCCTGAGCACCTGGGTAACCAGCCTTCGATGCTTTGCCAATGATCCAAACGCAGAATCGTGAGAAATCGGTCACCTATCTACGGTACCCCACTAGTCCGTAACATTACCGTATGAAATCTCGACGAACTAGAGACTTTACGCAAGGCTCTCTTCCTAGCCTTAGAAGTCATAAAAGTAATGTTCTCATATCAGCCGGTTGTTCGAGGACTTCAGGTTTATATAATACAGGCAGTCGGATCCCGCATTCCCGACGCCCGAGTTTGAGGTACGGAACACTCATCAATACAGGAACAATCTCTTCTTAGCATCCTCCACCACCCAAGCCAGCCCCTCCTTCAGATTCTCGCCCGTCATGGCACTGCACCGCAATATATGCCACTGATGCGTGCGGATATCCTTGAGCCGGAGCCCGTCGAGGATCTCGGCCTCGTCCATGCACCCCTGCACATCCGTCTTGTTGGCGAAGACCAGCAGGCTCGCGCCCGAGAGACGCTGCGACGACACCACATCATCAGTCATCAGTCAATCAATCCCCTGCTTCTGAAGTAGAAAGATAGAAGGGAGCGGAGCCTCGTGTGTAGGTAGATAGGAAGCCAAGTAGGGAGAATAGAACGCGAGACAGAACGTACCTCTTCCTGCAGCAGCCCGTGCAGCTCCTCGCGACAGTCGTCGATGCGCAGCCTGTCGGTCGCGTCCACGACCCAGATCAGCGCGTCCGTCTTCTCGAAGTAGTTGCGCCAGTACGAGCGCAGGGTCTTCTGGCCGCCGACGTCCCCTTTTTCCGTCGCAGTCAAATCAGTAATAAAGCCTCGTCTCACTCCACTCATCTCAAATCAATCTCGTCACATAACCCCAGGCACGACAATCATGGCCAATGAGTGATAAGGGATGTATGGTAGAGTAGGTAGGTTACTCACAGATGTTCAACTTGTACCTACGAAAGAGTCAGTGAAACAGCCAGAAAGAAAAAGGGGCCACCCAGCAGCCAGCCAGCCAGCCAAACCGCCCAGGCCCAGGTGCAGGTAGTGAGTGTCAATTGAGAAAAAAAGCAGCAACATTGAACTCACCCCTCGTAATCAATCGTCTTAATAATGAACCCCAGCGTCGGGCTGACGGTATTGACGTCCTCGCCCATGACCCGCTTGACGATGGTGGTCTTTCCCGCATTATCCAAGCCCCTAGGAACCAGTCCGGTCGCGTCAGTCTCAGTCTCAAGCTTCGTGCCATGTCCAGATCGAAAATTGTCCGCGTCGGAAGCCTAGCTCGGTTGATGATTGATACCGTAGGTAAATGGTCGCGGCAACCGAGACGGTGTCTTGGTAGGTCGTGCGACGGCGGGTTCGGGGCCGAAGGTGGAGGGGAAACTCACAGCATCAAGATTCTCATCTCCTTGTCCTTCAACCGCGCCTTTCGGAGGATCGACAACATCTTGGGCTTTGGCGCACTCGGAAGTGCTTACCGAGTTTGAGTGGAATATCAATCAAGAGGTGGTTTTGGCATTGAAGAAGTTCGAAAGGCCGAATGCCACTAGTCACAACTGAAGAATTGGCTCGATTGCTGCTGCATGTTTGATCGCTGCCTGCCTTCACGTGATGGCTTCGCACGAGATCCATCACAAAACATCATCAACCTTGACAAACATGAGATAAGGGTATATCTCGGGCATGTATGCTTGCGTACTCAATATGGGGCTTTCACTTCGTCAATAAGGATTTCATTTATCGATGCTATACTAAGTAAGGGTCAGGGTTAGGGTGTTGCCCGTAACGAAAGAATTCCTTCCCAACTCCATTCCATACCACTCGAGTCTCCCACTACAGCTCAAACCGCAGGCTCCTGCGAGTCTTCCGCTTGTTTCATCGCCTTTCTCAGAGCCTTGTGGGTGAAGGCTTTGAATGTGCTGGGGTCTTGGTTTTCTGCGTAGCAAATGACAGGCACCTTACCAGACGACAGCTCCAAGAGGTGTCTCTCAAAGGGTCCCATGTTCTCTTCAACCATCGTCCTGACCTTCGGCGCAGCTGCTTCGGGGCCAATGTACTCCTAAACCCATCGCAGCCCATCCACCGGATCGCTGCTTACGGTCGGAATATCAGCTGCCTTGTCGCCGCCCTTACTCGCAATATCCTTTGATTCGTTCTCTGCTCCCTTCGCCGTCTCGTCAGTATCAGTTGATCCTCGGCTGAGTTTGTCACTAGTGTCGACGATGCTGGTGACTTTGGGCTCGTTATTAGATCCCTGTGGTCCCCAGCTCGCAACCCTTGGGACCGGATCGTCGAACTGCTGAGCTACTTGACAGGGGCGCCAATACTTGAGTAAGGCCGGGCAGTGCCAAACTCCCGAATCGTTGGGTCCAAGCCCTCCACAAGCCAGTCGAACTCGCACACTACTGTGGATGCGCTCGTTCGTGTCCTCGAGAAAGGCTTTCAAGGGACGACCAGTATCCGGGTTGATCTTCCGGTACATGCCTGGTGATCGAGTTTTGTAACCTGCGAGGGCATATAGCGGGCTCGGATCGGTTTCGATCGCGTGCAATGACCAGGGGCGAACAGGATTGTTGGGCTCGAAGATTGAATGAACTGCCCACGGGCGAGGCTTCTTCGCTGGCGCGCCGCGGCAACATGCAGCCAACTCAGTCAGGATACTCACCTCCGATCGTGCTGATGCATTCAAATAGTATTCCCGGTTGCGCTCGTAGACTCTGTCGAGGCAGTCGCCCCTGAATTCGCACCCAACAGAAGCTAACTGGTCCATCATCCCTTGGCACCGTGTCAGTCACGAACTGAGATGGTAACATAGATGGGCCGGGAGACTGATCAGTCGTAAGACTCACAAGCGAGTGTGGTATTGGCAACACCCTGGTCCTCACAGCCGCCTCCCACATTGTTGTGGCTTCCGGGAAACCAGACCTGACGAAGATCGGAAGAGTCTTGATCTTCCGACTGCCTTTCCCAAAGAGTTGGGGTGAACGGGCGACGGGTTTCGTCTAAACCGAGTGCGTGGAACCCATGCTCAATCTTGTTCGAGAGATTGGTATTGTAGAACCGCAATGTAATTGCCGGTCAGTCTGTGAGTGAAGTATCGAAGGGCTCGAGGTGGACTTATTCGTCATTGCGTGGTTTGATACCGATTCTTGACAAGAACTCTACCTCGGGAAATCCAAGAGCTCCAACGGTGTCCCATACCCCTACCAGTATTGTAGAGTCAGCTTAGCTTATATGGACTCGCCATCCCAATGCGGGATGTGATAGACCTACCAATGGCTTTAACCCTGATCAAATCGCCCTGGCCACGATGTTGTTTGACACGGGTGTATCCTTTCTGTACCTAGTCAGCCGTGGGTATTGATGTAGCACGCAAATCCCTACCTCAAGGAGTCGCTTTCGATACTCGTATACGGCGTCACCGCCCTTCGGCTTGTCTGAGAATGGCTGTTGCGGGAACGGGTCTTGATAGTCTGGATTCATCCAGTTTTGCATGTCTTTGAAGACAGGATAGAAGAAGTACATCCCTTTGCGTGTAAGCAATCCAAGGTCGGATATTATGCCGCCAATGGATCTTGCCGTAAAAGCACCGCGGCTGAAGCCAACGATGACGATCTCGTCCCCATCGACATAGTTGGCGCAGAGGTAGGCGTAAGCTTCCCGGATGTTCTTGTGCTGTATTAGTCTTTCCTGCCGAGCGCAATGTCGGATTGGCACTGACCTCGGCTATACCAACTCCAAGAGCACCACCGAGAAGATGGTCGATCAGATCTGATCGGGAGCCAACGCCGGATTGGTAGTAAATGACCTGGAAAACTCCATCGCGGCATCGTCGTTTGAAACATCTCGAGATCCGTGTCACGTTGGAGGGAATCTGCATCAGGCCATTGCCGCTGAAGGTGTCAGCTCCTTGAGGGCGAGTCCAATGCTTTCACACCTACGAGTTCTGCCAGGTACCGTCGCAACACAAGATGATTCGTTTCTTGGTTGGCGGCGGGAGTTCAGACGCCATGTCGTCCAAAATTGGACAGACTGGAGAGCGATGTGTGTACTCAATGAGTGTGAAGTAAGCAGTACGGTGACGAGAGGACGTACTGGGCCAGCTAGGAAATAGGTATGTAGTCACCCGGTCTCGAGTTGTTCGACAAATAAAAGACCGGTATTC
Organism: Anthostomella pinea; assembly: GCA_963556695.1. Lineage (NCBI taxonomy): Eukaryota > Fungi > Ascomycota > Sordariomycetes > Xylariales > Xylariaceae > Anthostomella > Anthostomella pinea. The sequence continues at coordinate 937,222 of CAUWAG010000008.1, read as the reverse complement.
ATAAATGCATCTTCGGTCAAGGACAGTCGGGCAGCGGTCCCAAGCGGCTCTGGGCCGCAGAAACCAATGCAGCAACAAGTCTTTTGTTGGGACTGAAGCAACTTGTGATGACAGGGAAGGTCACGCCGAAACTGGAACATGACCGCCAAGCACGCGAAAACACTATAGGTACCTAGGCAGGTACACACTTTCCTGTGTATAGCAGGAGCCATCCCTGATGATGGGAGTGTCGTGGGAGTGTCGTGGGAGTGTCGCTCTTACTCAATGATTAGAAACGGGTTATGCGGAAACACAAGCACCGCCATCTTGTGTACCTAGACGTTGTCAGGAAGCACATCCTGGGAACAAAGGAACCATTCATGTACATATACATGACCCCCAGGCCTGATTAGTATTGTAGCCCTCTGCAGAACAACATACATTCTACCCCCCCCCCCCCCCTTATGGTTGGCCATCTGACAGACGTTCCAGTCACTTCCTGACGACTTCAGCCGAAGTTGGCCGACATCAAGGTACCGCCCCATTTCTCTGAAGAAAAGCCATACATGCTGCAGACGTGAGACTAAGAAGGAATTGTGCAGGCTTTGGAGGGTGTTCGGGTGATGTCACAAGCTTTCCCGTACTTATGCTGTGCGCCCAGTTGGTTCGGTTGCAGAGGTTAGACTGCTCGACTTAAGAGTTGTCACGGAAGAAAGACAGTAAAATTTAAGAGTAGGGCATAGTTCAGATAGTTGATATTCATCCCTAAGCTCATCAAGGGTGTATGTAACGCTGTGGGAGGTCGAATCAATGAGAAATCGACAATGGCTCTGACAGCCCTACGATCATCACATGCAGTGATGGGAGACTTTAAACTTCAACAGTACACGACCGCGTGCACCCCGTGGCTTGTTTTAAGTTGGGTGGTCATCAGAGAATATCGGTTCATGCACGCATGTCTTGAGCAGACGCGATAGCCGCCGAGATAGTTGCTACTGACCTTCAAAGTTATCAACTTACCAGCTCGCATGTGGGGTATTCCATCTTGGGTATCCCGTCATCCATTCTGGGATGGTTACAAGAAAGGTGGTGGTTGCATGTTATGGCTTGTCAGCCAGCCTAAAGCCAGCCATTTACCCCTCAATGCCTCATCCAGTCGTTCGACCACATGTAGGGCTTCGTTGATCTTAAGCTCTCTCCAGGGCTCATCCGAGGTATATAAGCTCTGAAGCGTCGTCAGACTCTGTTCGCCCTGTCGCGACACTTCGTACACATCCACAGACATGCTCACACCAAAACATAGCACGACATGACTGAGTTGCCAAAGGATTCAGGCATCTCCTTCACGCCGTTCTTCGGCCGCTGCAAGCTACCCGCCAGCGTCAGAGACAAGTGTGACGCCTTCGTCAAGGCACGCTTCCCAGAACAGGCCATCCGGCCTGCGCCATTTCAGGGTTACTGCTCGTATACGCTATTCGTCGGCGAAGACACCGTCGTCCAATTCAGGCCCTCGGCCCACAAGCTAGACCCTGAGATCACGACAGTGGCTTGTCAGGTCTTTGGGCATCTAGCTCCCGAGACCGAATCTATGGGAGAACTGGGCGACACCGGCCTGCATGTCTTTTCCATGAGGAAGATCCCAGGCGTGTCTCTCTCAGATCTTCGAGCGGAGCCCGACCCTCTGAAGCTGAGGTCACAGAGGGAACAGATCGTGCGAGACTTTGCTCGCTTGCAAGCCACGAGCTGGAAGCATGGCAGAGCCGCCGCGACCATCAAGGATAAGCGGACTGTGGGATCATCGCTACGGTGGCGTCTGGAACTGATGGCCGCTACACTGCCCCTGCGGTTTCGCGGTACTGCCAGGTCGCTCCTCGTCGAGCTGGCAAGCATCGAACATCTGCCCTGGACGTTTAGTCACGGCGACTTCCTCCCCGCAAACGTCATGATCTGTCTCGACTCCGGGAAGCTGCTCGGCTTGCTGGACTGGGCTGAGGCAGAGTGGCTACCGTTCGGTGTCGGTATGTACGGCCTAGACGAGCTACTGGGCGAGGAGAGGAACGGAGATTTCGTATACTACCCCGAAGCCAGGCAGCTCCGCACGCTGTACTGGAGAGAGCTCTTGCTCGCTATCCCAGAGCTTGCCAAGGACGCCGGGAGAGTGGCGGTGGTCAGGAAGGCACAACTCCTCGGCGTACTCTTGTGGCACGGCATTGCGTTCGACGATGGGAAACTCAATCGTGCGGTTGGGGAAGGGAGGGATGACGAGGAGATCAAGAAGCTTGATGCGTTTCTGTCGCCTTCGAAACACCGTCCCAACAAATTCCGACATATACAACCGTTTTTGCTGTCGCACTTTACACTTCTTCGTGGCTATCTGTTTGGAAAGGCCTGAGGCTCATCTGGAGACCCTATGGCGCTATTACGAGACTAACACCACCGAGACGTATCACTTCAACTTCGCACGTCGTGGTGGAAGTTGGTTATTGAGAACCTTGCAATACTTAGGGCTGATCGATTGGGTTTGGGAAGCAAGGCAGCCATGAGTCAGACGCTGAACTATCGTGCCATACAATCCTAGTGCACACAATCCACATGTACATATGATAAGACTCAACAAGCCCGTCGCTTGCTTGGCTACAGTGCGGTTTGCTTACAAGTGGGATCAGCTGTCCCATGCGTAGCTCTTCTATGAAAAGTTCATGTTGGTAGGATCGCTTCGGAACATACAAGGTGCTGCATTGGGACCTACTCTTCGTCAATACTCGAGAGTGGAGGGCCTGGCTGGTGCTAGGCGAATTATCACAGGGTCTCTCGTGAAAGATGTTCTGCGCATTACCCTGACATTGTTTTGGTGCCGAGGCTTCCTGGAACTCAACCATACTCGTGCTTCATGGCTTGCTCCCGCTTGGCCTTGAGAATGATGTTCATCTTCCGTAGTGGCTTTCTAGGAGCACTTCACGGCTGAATTGATGTCTGCTTGGAAGATCAAGCACTCCCTCTGTGAATGGTGTGATTAGTGTGGATTTTGAGTCATCACACAAGCAAGCTATGGGACGAGGTTTTGTGACTTACCTGTCGAACCAGCTCACATAGAAGTGCTTCAGCACCAGGTATGCCATTCGAGATGCCACAATGACAACAGTCTACTTTACTCCAGAGGAATGTTGGTCTCCATCTTATACTACGGCTTGAGTGACGTAAGTAGTCAACGTTATATCCTAACATAAGAGACAGGTGTGACATTCCCTGGAAAACAAGCAACAATACTACATTTTGCAGATAAAACATAACTAAGCTCACATATACCGCTCAACTCTACGCACACCCAACTTGGTAGTTGTTCTTCGGTTCAACTTCAAGGATCGTCGTCAGCACCTTAACATATAGCCGTAGAACACAATATCGACGAACTGGCACTCTGCTGCCTCTTGGAGATAGTGCCTCAAGCAGAGTCTATGCTACGGCTGGATCTTTTCACGGCCTGAATTTCGATAGGCAGAGAGTAGCATTGTCGCTGTTGGCTTCCCGCTAAACGTATCGATGTCATCCGAAGTACTAACAACTCGTTCTTTTGGTAAGATATCTTTTTTGCCATTTCATTCCGCTTCTCTTCCTTCCTCACGATTGGTTTCTCTCCTTCGCCCCTGACCGTCCAGATGGTCAAAACTGCTTGCCACTACACACCTTCCGCCCGGACACTCATCTTGGAAGCAAGACGGGTCCCCGCGGTAGACTACGTGTAGACTCAGCAACAAGCTGCACCTTTAGATAATAATCAATGTCTTTCAACCACCTCATCTGGGACCGAAGGCGGAGATGAATGCTGCTCGTAGGTATGGCCCGCGGCTAATGACAATGTACGATCTGACCGTGGACCAAATTGCGTGTGTCTGAGGTGGCCCGTCATTTGCATCATGTGCAGTGTACTGATGTGAGTCAATTGATTTCCATAGTTTCTGCCATCCTGCGGCTGCAGCCATTTGTAACTGGCACGATCTCGGTCTGCATCGTAACGTGAGATACTGCCGGAAAGGGGCTGTTTCGAGAATGGCTAAGCATAGACCCAAATGCTTATGTTGATCTATAGTCCATGACACGAGGCCAGATTACATCACAAGGGTAGGGAGGGCATGGTATATCATTACGATCTTATTCATTTACATGTAGTCTCTGTGCTCAGACCAGACCGCCCAGTGTAGCTCCGTTGGTCTCGTTCTTCATCTCTAAAGCAAAGGGTATCATAACTTTTGTTTTGCTCATCCATATCATAGACCCAGGGCAGGGTCAATCAAGCCATCCAGGTTGTCGGGCTCGATCAGCCTTCTCATCTCAGCTTCGTCACGAAGCCATTCCTCGTTGTGTCCAGGAGTCGGGGCACCTGAAATGGTACCACCTCCAATCCAAAACTCCGTGCCTCCATAATCTGCTTCCCATTCTGCCATACCCTGCATGACATCCCCGAAAGCTGTTGGTGGCTCTAATGGCATTCGCTCCGATTCTCCTGTTGCGGCTCCAATATTGTCAAGAAGAGCCTGATCGATGGCATGCTCGCCCTGGACATGAGCCTCCAATTCGCCACTATGGACGAATTTGAGCTTGCAGCTGGGGAACGTGCATGGCAATGTTCTTCGAGACTTCTGCCCGCCACCAGCCAACTCCTCGAGGACGGTGAAACCTCTCGCCTTTCCCTTTCTCTCTGCTGGCTTTGTTGGCGGTCGTTCATATTTCAAGTGCACATAGCGAACATGGTTCTCCAAGCCAGCTTTGGCATTGAAGCTCTCTCCGCAACCTTCGAATTGCGGCCACACAGATGGGTCTTCGGTCATGTTAATGTCAAACTCGCCACATACAAATCGTTCGCCCTCATGAGCAGTACGTCTGTGAATGTTCATGTTCGATACCTTTGTAAAGGTCTTGCTGCAGTCTGGCCAGGTGCAAGCGACGGTTTTCCGTTCCTCGAGAGTTGTCTTGTCTTCTTGGTCGTTTCTGGTGTGCTGTGACTCGATGTGCAACTCCAGATCTTCTCTACCGCCACAGAGCACTCCACAGAACATGCAGTTGATGTGAGACTGTTTCATGTGTGCCTGCAGGAGAGTAAGAGTGGGAAATCCTACGCTCTTGGTACTGCCATCCTCAGTGATCGTATTGACACAATCGTCACAGAAATAACGGTCTTCCCCATGTTCCCGTTCCTGGTGTCGTCTGAGCGGCCCAGCACTGTCAAAACCTGCTCCGCAAACCGCTCCGGTAATACTGTCTTTGTGGCTGCACTGGAAGGCAGCGACATGGAGGTGTTCGGATCGGATATGACGCTGTAGAGTCTGGTGCTTGCGGAAGCTCTGGTCACAGGGAGGGAAATCTCGGCAGCGAAAACGTTCCTGGCCCTCGTGAACTGCTTGGTGTCTTCTGAGACGTGTGGCGGTCATGAACTGTTTCCCACAGCCAGTATGAGCACAAACGTGCTCTCGTTCAGCTGAATGGGAGCCCTTGATGTGCTGTCTTAGGTGTTTTTCCTCCATGTAGTCTTTGTCACAGTCATGGTGAGGGCACTTGAAAGGTCGTTCGTTGGTATGCGATCTTAGATGGGCAGCAAGTCGAGCTGGACGGTTGAATGTCTTGTTGCAATTGGGATGTGTGCACCTGATTGTCTTAATGTCGGAAGGCCATTTTTGGGCGGGAGAGAGCGGAGTCAGTGGTGTGCTTGCTGGCAATGTAGACGTAGTTCCGGTATACCGCGATCCATCGTCAGATTGGCCATCGTCGAGCTCAGGTTCGTAGTCAACGTCCTCTGAAGATGACGAGGTTAATTGCCGAACAGGCTTATGAGCTGTTGGAGTTGAAGTACTTACCCACGAAACTGGTCGGTGCTGGGTCGCTAATTCGGCCTCTTTTTGGCAGGGCTGAAGCCTCGTGCTCCTCTGTAGCCTTTCTCTTCATGGCGAACAATGTCAAGCTCCTGCTACATCCTGGCTTTCGATAATTGAAGGCAGTGAAGGAATCCGACATTTGCATTTGTAGACGAAAGGCGGCGGTCTCGAAAAGTTTTAGTGGGGTAATTTTCTGTACAGTGGATTCGACACGAGCTAGCGGCTACGGTATCTAGGTACATAGAACAATCAATGCCGGCGCGGGCAGGGCCCGCAGGCAAGGCAGGTCAAGTGGGGATGCTCACCAGCCACATCTACCCCCGAAGCCACAGCCTGATCCGTGACCTCGAAGTTCTTTCAGCCTCTCCCGCTTCCATCTTGAATTTTTTGCATCGCATCCACGCGCCATCCTCCAGTTACGGTTTGGTTTGCATGAACGGCACAGCTGCAACGACCCTCCATCACACAATACCAACTCGCGCTTCGAGTCTCGGAAGTGATTGCTCTTGCCCACCATGTCCGACTACGGAGATGACGGCGATGTCGCCCACGGCGGCCCGTGAGTGTTTCCACCCAGGCGCATCCTGCGGGAGCCCTTTCACCGGACTGACCCCATGTAAACAGAGAAGAGCCTATGCTCGAGGACGAAGAAGAGGACCGGTTCGACGAAGATGAACTCGACCCTGAGGTGCCCGATGACAATGACGATGACTACAACCGACGCGGCGCAGAGGAGGAGGAGAACGTGGTCATCTCAGGCGACCCATCTGCCAACGCGAACCTGCGAAAGGGCGTTGCCGATCGCACGTCGATCAAAGACAAAAAGATCCCGACCGACGAAAGAACTACTACACCTTATATGACCAAGTACGAGAGGGCGCGCATCTTGGGCACTCGGGCACTGCAAATCAGGCAAGCACACGAATACCTAGGCGCATTCAAAGCACAAGAGGGCTGACTTGGGGTGTCACAGTATGAATGCTCCTGTCCTGGTTGACTTGGAGGGGGAATCCGATCCGCTCCAGATCGCTATCAAAGAGTTGAAGGAGAAGAAGATCCCTCTTATTGTTCGCCGCTACATGCCCGATGGATAGTATGTTTTCGAGTTCAATGTCTTTCCTATCTGCAAGATCACTAACCGGCATAGCTACGAGGACTGGACGTGCGAAGAACTGCTTCAGTAGTAATGGGATGTCTTCGCGCGTTCTATCTATAGGATCGCAAGAACCCGGATGAAGGCGAATAAGTATGGCCTTCCCCGGTAGCTACTGAACTGCATTGGGACAAAGGCCTGGCCAAGTCGGCAAGTCGTCTGCTGGGGGTATGGTAGGGAAAAGTGCATCAGCGAGGCGTTACTGGTTGTTTCGGGAATATACCAGACTTCGTCGGAAGTTCATTCTTCACAAACCACGGGAACTGATGGCAGTGCCAGCCACCGTTGGTGATGTTTGTGTTATATCAACCTTCAGTGGACCAGGCCCAACTACGCGACAGCAGAGGACACGCCAATAGCCCCGCGGGCCCGGGCGAGTTGGCCGAGCCGCTCGAGTGTGTTTGCAGGAGGGTGAAACAGCAAACAGCCTCCGGGTTTGTTGGTTCTCGCTGAGCCGCCCAGGGTTCTCGACTACAGACGCGGTTGGTTCCTCGAGCTCTCGCCACTATCGATTTAGATGGTCCTTCTGCTTCACGAACGAGGTGGAAGCACGTACAGGGACTGGCATACACCCCACGCAGCTGTAAGCCGCAGCTACCTACCTAGTCATGGTTGCTAGGTCGCCTCCTGGCCCCAGCCCGGGGAGTGACAGCTGCATAAGATAACTGAAAAAGCTGTCTGCCAAAATCCGTTCCTCGCCTGTGATTCTTTCCTGTTCTCCACACTGGAGCCTCTGCTACTGTGATGACGCGGGCTATACTACTCGTGATAAGAAAGCCGATCGAGTCAATGATCAATAGCAATACATTGTGGATGAATTTGCCTCGATGCATGTGTTCTCGCGTGTTCGCAGGGTTACCTAATTCGGATCTCAAAGGACGCAGCCGCGCCGGCATGCAGTCGGATTTGAAGACAGGATGCAAAGTCAGGCTGCTTGGCTGCGAGGTGATAGGCGGTGACATGATGTGCGCCAAGTCAGAAATCCCGAGCCCAGGCTGCCAGATGTGGTCGATCAACTCGTATTTGCTTCTGCCGTCCGTGCTCGATGTGACACTGCTGCGTGCCGTACTCTTCTATATCAAAGTCCTGACTCCTAGGAGGGTGGTGTCGAGGTCCGATTTGTTGCACCATCCAATTGCTCAGACTTGCTCTGCTTGCAGTGCAGCTATCCTGTTCTCTATTGGGGGAGAGGGAGGAAGGAAGATGACGTACAGGTGCATCTCGAGCCAGTCTGGCCAACCAGACCGCACTGGACTGGAGGAGGCTGGTACTGCATGCGTGAACACGAGATCTCACCCATGCATGTTTCTATTCCGGTATATTATTAGTACCTCTCACCGAGATATAGCAGCTACCCATGCCAGGTCCCGCGAAGTTAGGTATTCCCGCCCTGCCCGTCACTCAGACATCTACTCTTTCATCGTACGAGTTGCTTTCGTTTGCATCGCCGCGTCTGGCGGATTGCTCTATGACATGGAGTCTCAAGGAGCTTGAGTCAGGGACCTGCTAGGATTGGCAATCTTGAACCCCGGAAAGCGCGGGAAACAAAACAAACTTCTTGGCCCAAAGAGACATTGCCAAGCGGCGATCATCAGATGCAGGCAGATGCGATAAACCTCAAATAAGCTGGGGCTGGGTGTAGTTTGTGCAACTGCGCAAACCAACAAGTCACGCAACATTGAACCACCGCCATTGTGGCATTGACCAACAGCAAATGGAATACAGGAATGGCTACATGTAGCCAAAACGCACGAAGGGAAACAGTGAATCAGGCCGCCCATTGTGCATGTAGGAACGTGGATGGGAAATAAGCGGTCAGCTCATCACATTGAGGAATCCTACAAGTCTGCAAGCCCATCCTGAAGGGTCCAAAGTTGAAAGCGAGATCCGCCGATCACTATATAATTCCGAGTTCCTGGACCTGAACTGGCAACTCCCTTTCTGTGATATCAGGATTCAGCAGTCGCGACTCAGACCTTACCTTACCTTACCTTACCTTAGATGCCCTTCACCTGCTTGACTCCTCCTCTCCTCTTCCTCCTCCTCCCCAGGCAGCCAACAACAACAACAACAACAACAGCAACACACGCACATTCTTTCCACTCTCTTACTCATACTCCTTATTCGGCCGCAGGCTCGTGAATAAGTATTGCGGCATAACATCGCTACCTTACCAACCATCCACCGTGACCATGCAGCTGTTCGCAACCATCACCAGCTTGCTCATCGCAGCTGCGGCCTGTGTCTCCGCCTACCCCAGACCGCCCATGGCGAAGAGAGAAGTCGGTGGTGTAAGTCACGAATCACCAACTCCAAAGTACCAGCTATAGCCAGGACAATTCACTGACTCAAGTCTTCGTACTTCAGGTCCTCATGTGCAAGGGTGCCAACGCTACGGGAGACTGCCACTACGAGGTCTATTCGCTGCAAGACTGCCACGACGTGCCCGACGGCTTCTCCAAGAACACGTTGACTTTCGCTCCGGACGGTGATCAATTCTACTGCTGGCCTCGAGTGTAAGTCCGCCGTACAGGAATAGGAATCCACGAGAAACATGGAAGCTAATATGAGAGGAACCACAGTGGCACATGCGCCGACATCTGCAAGTCGCCCACGGGCTGCACCTTTGGCGGCACTCTCTACTTCAGCAACCCTGCGAAGTACGACCTCGCCAAGATCTCGTGGGACAAGAGCCTGATGTCGTTCGACTGCCACTTGAATTCGACTGCCGCTTGAACGAGACGACGACGACGACGACAGCATGATTGATGCCTAATAATGACGACGATGACCCAATTTGACCCAGGCGTATCTGGTCGATCGACCGTGTCCTCTGTCGCACCGATTCCCGCCGATGATAGCACGAAAATAGAGATAATATTGGACGCACCATGTGTGGTTCCACAGGGCCGGATATGTTGTTGTAGACAGAATGAGGTACCTAGCCTTCTAGATGGGATTTTCGCAGATGGCAAAAGAATCAGAGAACCGACAAGATACCGGAACTGAATCCTTGTGTTTCTTCTCCATGCACGGTTTGCGATGGCCAGCCAGGCCAGTCCGATTTCTCGCGGTGTCGGCAGTACGGATTCAATTGAGTATTCTTATCACTGCTTCTCTGGGCGCAGCTGCCGGGTGGCAGAAAAGCGGGAATGGGGGAAATCGGCATTCGGAGTATTTTTGGCGTTTGGCTCTTGGTGGTTTGCCAATGACCGACAGTTTATGCTGCAACTGTTGCTCCTGTGGGGCCGGCCGGTGGGCGTCCTATGGCGGGGCCGAAGGGGCGAGGGGTATAGCTGCTCCTATCGGTGCTCGTATCTCCTCTTCTCAGAAAACAAACTGCCGGATTGGAGGAGAGAAAGAGATGAGTCGTACTTGATGTGGCTATAGCATCATTGATCGTCTTCGCCAGTTGTCGAGCTGCAGAAAAGGGGGCAGCATACATCGATGTGTTCTGTTCATAAGGGAGGCAACAAGCAGAAAGAAGCCTTCTTTATTAGAGTTAATTGACATCTGTCGACTGATCCATGAACCATCAGATCTTACCCCTTCTGCCGGGTCCATCGTCATCGTGAACCCCTCTAACAACCTCTACCTATACACTCGTCCCCACGGTACCACCCACCCAATAACCCCACCAATCTACCTACACACATATATCGTCACAGCTCTTCTGACACCACCTTAGACAACTCGTAACCTCGACAGACCCTAATCCATACTCATCCAACAAAGCCTCACAAACAAGCACCAGAAGAGACCCGACCCAACCGCAACCATGGCCTTCGAAACCAAAGCCACAATCGCCACCTTCGGCGGCAAGCTCCTCAAGCTCTCGCACCAATCCAGCAGCACCGGCACGCCCATGGCCGTGAACCTCTACCTGCCGCCCTCGGTCGCCTCTTCCGCCTCGTCCACCTCCCCGTCCAGAAAAGTCCCTGTCCTGATCTTCCTGTCAGGCCTAACCTGCACGCCGGACAACTGCTCCGAAAAAGGCTTCTTCCACGCCGCGGCCTCGCGCCACAACATCGCGATCGTGTACCCGGACACCTCGCCGCGCGGCGCCTCCATCGCCGGCGAGGACGAGAGCTACGACTTCGGCACCGGCGCCGGGTTCTACGTCGATGCAACACAAAAACCGTGGAGTGAGAACTATAAGATGGAGAGCTACATCGTGAAGGAACTACCAGAAGCGCTATTCGCACCCGGTAGCGGCGGCTTCGGGGATGTGTTGGACAGGACCCGCGTCAGCATCACAGGCCACAGCATGGGCGGCCACGGCGCCCTATCGTTATACCTCAAGCACCCCACACTCTACCGCAGCGCCAGCGCTCTGGCGCCGATCTGTAACCCGAGCCAGTGCGCCTGGGGCGAGAAGGCGTTCGGCGGGTACTTGGGGGAAGACAAGGCGGCGTGGAAGAAGCACGACGCGACGGAGTTGGTGCGCGGGAGCGATTGGAAGGGGAAGGATGACTTGAGGGTTTTGGTCGATGTCGGCACGGGGGATAACTTCTATAAACAGGGCCAGCTGCTGCCGGAGAACTTCGAGAGGGCGGTCCAGGAGGCGAGCGTTGGTGGGGTGAAGGTCAATTATCGAGAGGTGAGTTTAGTTCGATGGACCTCTTCTTTTCTTTTTCTTTCTCTTGTCTTTTGTGCTCCTTCCTACCCGCTCATCTGTCTGTCTGTCTGCTGTCTGCCATTTGTGGGTTGGGGGATGCTGGCTGACACATGTTGGTGTAGGACTACGACCACTCGTACTTCTTTATCTCGACGTTTGCTCAGGACCACGTCGACCATGCGGCCAAGTACTTGCTCTAAAGGGCTACCATTGTCCATGTTGTGTCGGCAGGGAGTCAGTTCGAGGTGGAAAGCGTATAGCCATATCGACTTGGTAGAACGAGTGATATGAAGCGGTGTTTACTGCAGGGAGAGCAATGTACGCAAGTTGGCATATCATGACTGATTATCAGGCCCAGGCTGTAACATGTCATAGAGGCTTGGAATGGCATATTAATATGCTGCTGTTCAAACAAAAACGTCTGTGCATCGTCTCGTGATTCAAATATATGGGTGACATGACATAACAGGGTTGGATATATTTGTACCAAGAAATATTGAAAACAAATCAACTCGCTTGCGATGCCTCTTGGAAAACATCGTCTAGCTGATCCGCTTCTCAACGTCGCGACTATAACCCTCTTTCTCCAGCTTCATCTTCATCTCCGCCTCTGCCTCCCGCCGTATGCGGTGGAAGGCGAGTTTCTGATACCGGCTCAGCCCCCTCCACCAATGCTGTCCGGCCTCGTGTTCACTGACACGTTCAACAAGGTCCGAGATCTTGATCCTCACGTCTCGGTCTTTGTGGAATAACCCAAGCGCAAGGTAGAAGAGTCCGGCATGGGACTCGGGTGCCACTGTTAATAGTAGACATATTTCGTCGTAGGAATGGACGAATTTGGAGAAGGCAAGATACACCTCACGGCTCTGGGGTGGATTGAGCCGCTGTGTCCGGAGCCGGTCGTGCATATGATGCAGGTCGAGACCCTTCAGGGGTCGGATGGTGTACAGTTGGGCAAGGTCCTGCGGCACAAATCAGTCTCGTGGATGATGTAGATTTGAACAACAATCCTCACCTGGATGAAGCTGTAATAGCTCCGTGTGTTTCTCCAGCCCTCGATCCGGCATACATTGCCCGCGAGCTCCTTTTGCTTTGCAGCATCATCCGCCCAGACATAGCCATGGCCACCTGTGGTAGCCTCTAGCTCGTCGCCTCCAGCTTGTAATGCACTGGCGCCATATACGCTCTCCTCAAAAGCTGCGGCTATTCTGGTAAACCTGACGACCCAGTCTCGCCACTTAGCTCGAATGACTCGCTCGCCGTGCCTTGCTGCTATGCTCCTGAGGATGTCGTTCATGAAAACGACATCCCCCGTAAGATCCGCAGTCGTATTGGTTGAACCGCTCAGCAGACTTGCAAATGACGGGTTTTGCTGTTGGAAATAAACCAGATTTTCCGTGATGGGAGCGTTTTCGATCTTGCTACTGATCTTCATCCGCCCACTGGGAAGATCACACAACAGATCCCACCATTCTGGGTGATTTTCAAACGTGGGGTTGGTCACTCCAGCGATAAAGCCAGGCACCTTTAGGAGATCGTCGATCTTGGTAAGATCTGTATATGGGAATGCATGGCGAGTAAACCCTCGCAACACACCACCAGATGCAAGAGCACAGGCCGCGAGTACCGCCTCTGCTACGTCACCTGATGGCATGTTGTGACCCAGAAAGATGACTCTCTTCTGAGTCAGAAGCGCATTAGCAAGCACCATTATGGGATGAGTCCCCGGGCCATTTGTGGTCAGGTGGGCATGTATGGGGAACGGCAGCATGGACTTTGCATGCGGCTCCGAGAACTTCTGTATCATCTTGAGCAGTGAGAAATCCCCCACCGTCTCGGGCATGATTGCTGTGGGAATTTTGACTGGAATTGGAATGCCCTTATACATGACTCTGCTTTCGAACTCGTGCGTATCTCGCGGCACGGAATATGCTGATAGGCCTTCCAGGTGAGCCTTGGTGCCAGCCCGGGATATTCCTTGCGGTTTTGGAGGGCTTTTGCTCGCATCGAATGGCTCCCCGACCTGGCCAGCTTTGTCCTCAGCAATTCGCTTTTGGATCATTTGCTCAAACTTCTCAACGAAGAGATCCTTGTTGTCGCTGGCTTGCAACAGATACTTCTCAAGCGTGCTTAGCTTTGGCATTAGTGAGAGGTCCATGTTATTGACAGCATCGTAAAGCATCGCCAGCGTCTCTGGTACTGGCGACTTGAAGTATTCCTCGAGCGCGAGTAATAAGAGTGGCTAGAACAGTCAGTATATCCAGACGAAATGCATGGCGTTACTGACGAACCTTGTAAATGTGCAAGAAGGGATGACGAGTACATATAGCCATCGCCTTCACCACGGCGCCTCGCTTCACGGTTTTGTCGTGTTTGGTGTAAACCAGATTCAGCACGTATATCAAGGGTGGGCCCTCCCCTCCTTCTGGTTCCGAAGCAGTGGAGTCGTCGTCGTCGTCTGAACTATCATCACCATCTCCGTCCTCCTCATCCTCCCCGTCGTCGTCATCATCGTCGTCTTCGTCGGTAGCATCATCGTCCTCATGTATCATTCCAGCCGCCCTGGCCCTCCTCCGTTTCCTTCTCCTCCGTCTTGCTGCCTTTTCTTTCTGCTCTTCTTCGTCCTCCTCATGACTACTGTCCTTGTGCAGAAAGAAGATGGTCCAATCTTGGGTACGCGCATGTGCCTGATCCGGTAACATGAGTTCGGCCAACATGTTTTCGTCCCCAGTGATAGCGACTGGGTACTGGTGCTCCATAACTGGGCCGCGGTCGATGTCGAAAGACGCGACCAATATGTACTCGACATGGTTCTCGGTGGACTGGCGAGGATATTGGGAGCGCAACTTTCTTGGTGATTGTGCGTTCGGGTTGCTCCGCCGCGGCACTGATAGGGACGAATGTTGGGACGACGAGGCGGCGGTCTGACTCCCTAGCGACGATGTCTTGGACTGCGAGCTCGGATCCGACGTCCGATCGGGGTCGGTGATGGGAGGATGAGGAGATGGCGGTGGGCGCGAGGAGTGCGACATCTCCGAGTTGGAGCGCGAGGAGGAGGGGAACGAGGTTAGAGATGCGCGTGGGTTTCCGCCAACGCCATTGGAGTACGACTGGTTCGTATTCGTCCGGCTGAGATACGGGAAAGCCATCTGCGTCGATGCCATGACCGATCAGTTGGTGGTGTTGGTCTGGTCTTGTACTGGCTGACGGGCTGCCGCGGTCCACCTGTCCGCCTTCTGCGGGTTCGACTGCAGATCCCTTCCAAAGCGGATTTCCCCTGGCGTGACCGATGATCGCTTACCGAAGTAGTCTCGTGGCGTTGACGATGATATGCGTTACAACAGGGCATCAAATTGATTCGGTATCGTAGCAATTGGGATTGCAATGTGGTGGTGTGTCGAGTGTGTCACTGAACATGGGACAAGGTGGTTGTTTCAATGCGGTTCGCAAGGGCTGAAGGGGCGCCCCTTTGCTACACAATGGCAGCAGCGGATGTCGTGTGTCGTGTGTGGAGGATTGCAGGATCGAGGGCATTGGAATTCGCGATTGACGTAGAGGTATTGCGGGCGTTGGATCTATCATCTGGTAGCGGCAGTGAGGGGAAGCGGAAGCAAAAGTCAATGCGTGCCCGAGAGACGATCTGCTACATTGCCATCCGTGTTGCCATGATTGCGCCGGCTGTCATCTGATAGAAGTTAGAAGTTGATAAGGGGTGGTGTTAAGGTTGACGATCTGCAGGGCACTTCCGCTCTGAGTCTCTCCTCTCCCGCGTGGGGTCGGCCGTCGGGGCAAGGGGGGGCAAGGGGTAAATTATTACTAAATTCAATCAGTTGGCGAAGATCAAGTTCAACGGGATTGCACCATCAGAACCATCAAGGCTGGCCGGCCAGGGGGTGCCGGGCCAGGAGAGGACCCCTGCCTCCTGCTTAGCGCCTTTTCCGTCCTGACACACCCCCTAAAAACTGCCGGCTCCTCCCAAAATGTATGTGCCCAGAAGCCCAGCAGCCCAGGCACGCCAGGTCAGCTGTGGTTGGAATCTCAGGGGCTCATCATCAGGTCCCGCCCCGTCCACTCCTTTTCGGATCTGGGAACATCCATCTTACGGGCTTGTTTGGGCCGCTGCCTTGGCCGCACAACGCAAGCCACAATCGCTTGGGGCGTGTCATGGCAAGGATTACCAGTTGTCCCGTGCAGCTCGTCCAACGTTCGCAGCGCCTCCATCTCAATCAAGTTTCCTGTCTGGGTAATTCCACAGCTTCATCATGCCCGGTTCTTGCGCGCAGACGGTCAGAAATCAAGATCCAAGCTGAATATATATTGCACCAGGTTTCATCTGCCGCATTACAAATGGGGAGCCCTTCATCTCATGTCTCTCTTTAGCATGTGATGACAAAGAGAACGCAGGCTGAAGTCATCCGGTCATCGTCGACGAGAGCTTACATTGTCCCACCCAGGTTGTCCAGTGACTATTTCAGAGGGGATGTCATCAGCTATTCAGATAGCAACCAGCAATCATGCTTTGACTGAGTCCCTCGATGAAGGATTCACCTGAGTCTCAGACTTCTGTTTGTAAGCAACAGCTGAAGCCATCCATTGGAATGACTGATATGCCCAGACTGCTTCAAGTGATATGCGACCTAAGGGTTTCAATTCTCGTCTGAAACTGGCTGACTGACTGACTATCCAGGATATTGTGGCTTGCGAGATACATCACAACAGCTCTGTTGAGGCAGAAGCTATTTGCTGTGCCGAGTGCTACCTCAGACGAAGGTTTGTTCAGTTGTCCGATGAGTGGGATACTCAAGTCGAAGACAATACAAGTAAAGATCGAGATTGGGATACGCCCATCCCGATGAGGGTTTGCACGACTGTGGGGCTGGATATTATAACTTAGATGAAGATACGCATAGGGGAAGCTTACAGCTCATTGGGGGACTTCTTGCATCTAGAATACACAGTTCAAGAAGCCAAGTCTTGAGGCGAGGAAGGCGTCGTAGCGCGAGATGCTAAAAGAGCAAGGAACCAGGGGCTCTTGATATCTACCTTCTACCGATATGATGTGATCAGTCCGAAATGGATATGTGAAAACCAGTATCGACTGTCCGGTCAGGTAGGCACCAGGCCCTGGGTTTCTGATATTCATGTATACACGCATATTGCTTAGCATTGAGGCGCTTCTTGTATGGTGAGTCATCCAAGTTACTTACTGTTGCTGTTGCATAATGGATGACACTCGCCACCCAGAGCAAGTCCACTGTGTTGGAAAGCTGTCTAAGCGGAGCGCTGGAACAACTCATCAATAAGACTACTTTCCCCGTACAAGTCTGTCAGCCTTTCTTCCCAGAAGTTCTTGAGACGAGCCTTCCCCCGTGCACGAGGTGGCGCAATGATTGAAGACTAATTTTGGATTCGACTCCAGAACCCGTCATTCACCATGCATGTCCAGAGTCCGCTACGATACCTCGAAGTTCTAGGGGTCCTCGAACTAATACCTGTTGATGTTCGTGAACGGCATAGTTCATTACCGAACGGTATACTGAGCAAAATCCATGCGGCGAAGAAGATGTGCGTTCCGAAGTTGATGCCCAGTGGCTGCGAGCCCTCTAACCTCTGCTGCCGAGAGATGACCGATCTCGCCGCATCCTCCGGTCCCATGAAATAGAGCGCTTTCAGCTCTGGACTACCTTCAGGCCTCATTGGTCGGGCAACGTATCGCAAGACTTGCTTCAACTTCGTTTGATTGGAGGTCTTCGCCTCTCATATGTTCAGAATCCGGACGCTATACCGGTCCTCGGCCACGATTTCTCTGGCCAAGTCCGCTGGCACAAAGTTCACCTCGCAGACTTCCGACGTATGGCTACTGCAGCTTATACGTTTTCCTACATGTTCCTTCCTCCAGTCACGCTCAAGGTGTGTCCACTCACATAGTTGAACAGTGGGCTCACGACAGCGAGCACAGCGCCGGCAGCTTCGGTAGCCGTACCAGGCCTGCCTAGTGGGATATCCGCAAATGCTGTCGCACCTGCTTCCCGAGCAGCCTTCTGTGCACCCGGTATCCCCAACGCAACCTTCTCCCCATCCGGTGTCGTTACGAACGCGCCCTCCTCCTTTGCAGCCGTGAGGCGGGTCATGATGTGTCCGAACGCTACAGTGTTGGCCCGTACGCCGAAGGCTGGACCCCACTCCTTTGCAATGGTCTTGGTGAGGCCAGTAACTCCCGCTTTCGCCAGAGCGTAGTTTGCTTGGCCTGCGTTGCCGTGTAGACCAGATGTAGAGGAGATGTTGACAATGCATCGAGGCTCGCCATCCTTCACACGAAAGTAAGGTGCGGCAGATCGGACGAGTTTGAAGGGCTGAGTGGCGTGGAGGGCAATGATAGTGTCCCATTGCTTGTCCGTTGTCTGCACAGCGGCATCCATCAGATGCCGTTCGGTGGGTTATAAGTTAGACACTGGTAGCCTTCGTGCTCACCTTGTGGATTACACCGTCCCATGTGTAGCCAGCGTTGTTCACAATGATGTGGATCTTGCCATTACCGAACTCTGCAGTCTTCTTCACCAAGTCCGCCAAGTACTTGTCATCTAGCATGTCGCCTGGCACCGCGATGGCCTTGCCGCCAGCCGAGTTTATCTCATCAGCGACTTGCTTCGCCTTGCCTGGTGGGCGTACCCTGTGTTAGCGGGAGCCATGGCCCATGGCGGTGCAAGTAGTAGGTGCTGGCTCACCAGCATCAATGTCGGATATGGCCACTGCTGCACCCTCTTTGGCAAACAATCTCGCGCATTCCGCACCAATACCTTGGCCAGAACCTGTCACAATGGCGACTTGGCCATTGAGCATGCCTTTGGGGAAGTTTAGGTGTGCCGCAATCTGCTCCACACGCTTGCTTGCCATGGTTGCTAGTAGTACTGAGAGTGGCGCGACGTGTTCGGGATGAAGAATAAAGCTGCTGACTTTTACTCGTACAGTCCTACGTGAGAATGTGCATGATGCGGCTACATGAGGTAGCCGACAAGGTCCTTGGGCGGGGAGCTCATGAGCCTCGGTTCCGTCTGATCTACACAGAAGTTCACTTACTCAGCGATGCGCACGTGATCCCGCCTACAGCATCCATTTTCTGGAGCACAAGAGAGCTGATGAGTGAAGTATTCGGATGGAGCCCGCGGCGTTGATGGAGGACAACCAGGATTCAAGGGGCAGGTCAGCGAACGGGTGGCTGGATGTGTTTATTTGGTTCTATACCTATGAGAAGCCACCCCCAACCATGAGCACGACCTTCGTAGCCGACCAGGCAAGCGCTCAGACACCACAGCGAAGGCTACACGTATCATATGGCATGAGCATGCACTTAGCCTATGTTCCATCTTACCTGCTGACTCTTCATGTTGTTCCGCTTCTTTTGGAATACCACTCTGCGAATGAAGCTTGCGTATGTATTACCCCATTGCCTTACCCTCCACGTGGTCGGCGCCCTTGCTACCTTAGAGTTGCGCTTACCACGAGGGTAGAGCGGCCGAACTGAGGGCTGACACGGGCTTGGGCTATAGTATTTGTAAAACACGACGTCATCTAATGAGAATAGGAGACGTGGGGTTCCCGGGCTCGGGGCAGAAGAGAACCTTTATGTAACTTGATAGTATCAGAGAAGATCTTAGTTTATTGTTTGGAAACTAGGCTCGCAGAGCATAGTAGATAATGGAGATTATCGAGCAATTCGAAAATTCCGACTCTCTGACAGTCAACGCAGTTGATAAGTCTGCATGTCGTTTAAGGCGTGTTAGACGTTAAAAGGGGGGTAGGCTGGTTGCTGTGGAGACCCAGCGCGCATTGTGGAGTTCCACCTTCACATGGCACTTGTGCTGGCCTACCAAGCAGCCCAAGAACCGCGAGCTGCAAGCCTGCAAGGGTGACATTCTCAACATCAAACCCG
Organism: Anthostomella pinea; assembly: GCA_963556695.1. Lineage (NCBI taxonomy): Eukaryota > Fungi > Ascomycota > Sordariomycetes > Xylariales > Xylariaceae > Anthostomella > Anthostomella pinea. The sequence goes on along the minus strand of CAUWAG010000008.1, from coordinate 917,675 downwards.
CCTTGCAAACGCGTGATCACCAGTATATTGCGTACCTCGAAAGACAGATCGCCATACCCTATTCAATTGAAACGCCTCTGCGCAAACTCACGCTCTAATCGCCTGCCTCTCTGTTTGTTTACCTTGGACTGCGACAAGAAAGCGAAAGGCAATCGCAACAATGGTGAGTACCCCAACGCACCAGACAGCCGAGTTCCCAAGCCGGACTCGTCGCCTACTATGACCAACAGACTAAATGTTTCGAGTTTGCAGGCCATGCCAGCGGGATATAAGCCGTCTCCTCTGGGCTACGGGTCTCCTCGAAGCTCTCCCTTCCGCCGACCAGAGTCCCCCTCGTCACCGACCGCGCTCCGCCAGAGCAGCCCGACGCCCTCGCCCACGAAAGTCGGCAGCCTGCAGACGCCCTCTCGATTCGCGAGCAATTCTACGTCGACGGGGGGCTCGGAGAGTTGGACGGCACGCAAGCACAGCCAAGCAGATATCGTGCTGCCCTCGCAGACTCTCGGCTCCCCGGTACACATGACGACGGCACGCGCGCTGCCAACGCCGCCGCAGCAGCAGCAGACGATCGGACATGGAAATGCGCTCACGCAGCTACAACCGGCGCAGGTGCGGGTGCTCAGGGACGGGTTCCAGATCCTCGATAGGGGCAGCGACGGGGTCGTCAATAGAGAGGACGTGGCGGAGATGCTCACACAGCTTGGTACGTGATCCCACTCTTCCTCGACATACTGCCTACCTCCCAACATGAAACACACAAAAATAGCAGGAAGGACAGTGCTTACCATATGCCACCAAACCACAGGCCTCCCCGCGAGCGCATCCGACGTATCCCAGTTCTTCCCGCCAGCCGGCCCGCAGACAATGACACTAGCGGTGTTCCTGAACTCGATCGCCACGACGCTGGCGGCCATGTCGCCGAGCGCGGAGCTGCTCTCGGCCTTCTCGGCCTTCGACGACGACGACAGCGGGCAGGTGGACCTGGCGGAGCTGCGCGACGCGCTGCTGCACACGGCGCCGGAACCCGGCGAGCGCGCGCTGACGGCCGCCGAGGTCGACAAGATCGTGGCCGGTTTCAGCGGCCGCCGCGCCTTCAGCAAGAGCATGGCCAATGGCGGGCTGGGCAAGCGCGGCGAGGTGTTCCGGTATCAGGATTTCGTCACGTCGATTGTGGGCGGGAACGGGGCTTCGGAGCCGAGCTCGCATGAGACCTCCGAGGATTGAATATTGTTGTTTTGTCTATTTATTGGTCATGGGTGTGGACGCAGCTGTTGCGCTGCGCTGCGGTTTGTGTAAGAGGTATGGATGGATGAACTGGTATATCTGCATTCGGCTTTGGGTTAGGCATTGGTACAAGGAGTTCTTCGCGTGGCATTGGACTTGGACGATGTAAACCTTTATAAAGCATGGAGTCTTTAAAGCATGGGTAGGGTCTTGAATGCAGCGCCCAGCTTCTGATCCCTCAACCGCGATGAGTCCAGCATGAATGAAGCTATGAGCGATGTATTTACGTGAGACTCTTTAGTGTTGTTGGACGATACATATCGAAGCTCTTCATGTCTAGATGCACGACCACGCAACCGGCGTGGATTATTAGATCTCAATCACCGTCTCAGCCTATTTTGCTCCCTAAGGTTAAGCAACCAGAGAGGTCGGCTCGCACGTTTGGAGGGCTGCCTCCACGGTATTTAATAAGGCGGCACATGATATTTCCAAGAGGCATCTTTACTACCTATCTAGTTTCTGGAAATCGACCTTGCGCTGCAACATATCCCATACGGTATGTATCACGGTTCAGTGCCGGAAGGCGAATTTACGGTTGCCATGACATCTTATGTGACCTGCACAAGTTGCATTGTAAGTAACATAGAGCACCGTAGGGCCGGTCCTAACTTCATAAACCTAAAATTCAATGTCCCAGCCGAAATAAGATATGGCGCCTGAAGTATCCGACTGCTCGGAGCCTTTGAGCCACGACAACCTTATTTAATCAAGTCTGACATATCCATCGCTTGACATGTCTTGCATCTATCGCGACATTGGTGAGGCTGCCGTGCGCAGGTTTCTCTCGTGGCTCCCCAGTATTATCCACTGTGGGACAATGGACCGGTAACACTCCCTTCTTGGCAACAGTTCGAGTCTCATCGAGTCATCGCTCGCTTCTGCGCTCATTCCCTTGGTCTGGGCGTCATCTTCGACATTATTCCAGCCCACAGAAGCTTCGAGAATCGCGTTCTATCAAAGAGGTCGGCTTGACAGGGGCTGAGGGGCAGAACTGGGGTCCAAGAGGCTGCAGGATGTGACAGCCTCTGACAGGATGGCGCTGCCGCTCTCGGAACGAATCTCGCAGGCTCGCGGCCCTTGCAACTTGGCGGCAAGCCCTCGAGATGCCCCCCGCTCCCCTGGCGCCCGCTTGGGTTCCCCTGTCGAGTCATCTCGGGTACTTAACCGTTATTTGTGATACCACATTGATGGAATTGAGCCGTTCAACGGTTGCTAGAGCAGTATGGAGGGATGGAGATATGCATCGCAACCTCGACCAGCGCATCGAGTCATTCAGCCTCTCTGTTTTCTCGGAAAACGACTGGATCGGGCTTCGTCGATGCGACCTCACGATGGGTTACAGCTAGATATGGCCACTCAGAGGCAACCGCCTGTGCTGCAGATGCAGAGGGATGTAAACAAGACAGTGTTTCTGCTTTGGCTATTGGTTGACGAAGCCTTCAACCACTGGATATTGGACAGTCGTCATTCGGTGTGGGGGCCCCTGACGGGGGAGTTCCGAGAGGTATACGGTACTCCCATACTGCCCTGCCACTCGTCGAGTCTTCCGCTTAGTTGTGCTCGCTGCCGCGGAGTCGTTTCTGTTTGCGTTTGTTGCGGAGGTAGACGGAACCTGGTGTTGCCTGGGTGCTCCAAATTTCACAAAAATTTCCCGTCCCAATCTCCGCCTCCCAGCCTGACGATTTCCATCTGGACAGACATACTGTACACAACAGCATACCACATTCTGCCTTTGTGCATATACTGGCTGTGTTTGGCTGTGCAATTGTTGTGCAGTGCAGTGCATTGCTTTACTGTTTGGTTCTGTGCTCTTCTGGGCAGGCTGATAAATCGTTGCTCTCTCTTCCCATCATCACCCATCCTGGACTGAAGCCCAACGCATTGTAAGTCGCAAACCTCGTCCCATCTCTGCATCTTCGAACCTACAACGTCAGTCCTGGTTCGAGTCTACTAGGCCACCCGGTGCCCGTTGGACTACTCACACCAGTCCTGTTCACCTCCGGCCCCGTGCCTGAATCAGACTCACCCGCCAAAACGCAACTAGCGAAGGGGAACAAGCCAAACTGACCTGGGCTACCTCTAGACTGCACCCGACTGGACCACTCGAATCCGCGATCGCATCGAAGCTGCCTGGCCGAAGGCTTACGTGGGAAACGACAGTAAAACAAGGCTGTCTTGTCATCCCACCACCATCACCAAACGGAACGAGGGAGATAAAAGCAGCTGGTGCACCTGTCTCAGTCTCACGGGTTGATATATCCGTGACGGGGTAGCAGCACCACCAACAACAGAGGAGGCTACCCTACACCCCGGGGATTCTTCCGACCTCTGCATCGTTCGTTGTGCATCTGCATCACGCATCCTGCACTTTCTTCCCGTCTTGCAGGAAGTAGTCTTGGACATCAACAGTCTCAAGCTGTCTTTGGCGTTGAACATACACTTACTTGCTGGACTGCTCTTTGCTGTTGGCCTGGTCGCTTTGCTACATACCTGCAGGTTGTGAGGGAACTTGTTGCAAGGATCCAGCTACTACCGACTTCGCGGAAAGGCGGCGCATCGGCTGGTGCCTTTGCCTTTTTACACGCTACCGACCAAAGGCGTTGAGGGCTGCCTTACCTTAGGTAATGCGATTAGTGGCGTGGGAACCAACTGGAACGCCGAAAACTTCCTGAGGTCACTGCACTAGGAGCGCTAACCGTTAACGCCGGACTCTGGTGGACCGACTCTGCCATTCTCCATTCCAAATGAAGGGCCTCTTCAACTCCAAAAAATCTCCCAAAAAGCACCCACCCAGTGACGACGTCAGTCCTCATCATCCGCATCCGCACCCACACGCACATCCACGCTCCCCCCAAGCCCTCTTCACCTCTGATTTGCCGTCACCGTCGCAGCCCGCTCGGTCGGCGCCCTCTTCGCCTGTCAAGGCCTCCCCAACCTCGAGCAAGTCGCCCACCAAGAAATCTGCGCGCCCCGCATCGCCTGGTCAGACCCAGAAGGACCAGCCCAAGTCGCGAAGCTCTCGCTCTTTCGCGCGCCAGTCTGCCACCGACTCGTCACGGCGCAGCAAATACGATCCCAACACACATCCCCTGAATCTGCCTCCTGACGAGATCAAGCGTCTCTCTGCTCTATCCACCATGAGCGACCGGAGTTCCTTCGACAAGATGGATGTTGACAAGGAGCCTGCAACCGACGCCCCGTCCTCGCCACCTCCTCCCCAGCAGCCTCCCCAGCAGCCTCCCCAGCAGCAGTCTTCTTTTGCTGTCCCTATCAATTCGCCCACCTCCGGCACGAATGGACTGAAGGAGAATGGCAGCGATGAGGGACCTGCGCCCCCGCCGCATCGCTCAAACCCCTCGAGTCCGGTACCCTCCGAGGCTGAGCAGGCTGAGAATTTCAAGTCTCTTGGTAACAAGTCTTTTAAGGAGAAGGACTACAAGAAGGCTATTGCGGAATACACCAATGGTAAGATGAGCTGTTCTACGGTTTTAGGTACACCATTTAGCTGACTCAAATTTCTAGCTATTGTTCTGATGCCCGAATCTGCCACTTACCTCAGCAACCGTGCTGCAGCCTACATGTCAGACGGCCAATACGAGGCCGCATTGGAGGATTGCTCCCGCGCACTTGACCTAGACCCCCACAACGGCAAGATTCTGCTCCGTCTCGCTCGAATCTACACCAGTTTGGGTCGACCTGATGAAGCGATGACTACCTTCGGCCGAATACAGCCTCCGCCGTCGGCGAAAGACATGGCAACGGCAAGGACCATGCAGCAACACGTCAAGGCTGCTCAAAATGCTCTCGACAGCGGTATCAGCGGATCTATGGTTATTCATGGACTGGAGCAGGCTGAGAAGCTGCTCGGACCGGGTGCATCACGGCCCCGCAAGTGGCAGTTGATGAAGGGCTATGCGCACCTTAAGATGGGCGGGATCAACTCCTTGGGCGAGGCACAGAACATGGCCATGTCGCTGTTGAGACAGAACAGTCAAGACCCGGACGCCTTGGTTTTGCGAGGACGTGCATTATACGCGCAAGGCGACAACGACAAGGCCATTCAGCACTTCCGAAAGGCTCTGAGCTGCGACCCGGACTTCAAGGATGCAGTCAAGTGGCTCCGGACCGTGCAGAAGCTTGATCGAATGAAGGAAGAGGGTAACTCTGACTACAAGTCCGGTCGATGGCAAGCCGCTTTCAACAAGTACTCGGCTGCCTTGGAGATCGATCCCACAAACAAAGGCACGAATTCGAAGCTCTTGCAGAACCGTGCTCTCTGCCGGCTCAAGTTGAAGCAGTACGACGACGCTATTGTCGACTGCGAGCGCGCTATCAGTCTGGATTCCGGCTACATGAAGGCTCGAAAGACCAAGGCCAATGCGCTCGGCCAAGCTGACAGATGGGAGGAGGCGGTCCGGGAGTGGAAGTCGATCCAAGAAATCGACCCCGAAGACCGAACGATTGCCAAGGAGATCCGGAAGGCCGAGCTGGAGCTCAAGAAGAGCCAGCGTAAGGACTACTACAAGATCCTGGGTGTGCCGAAGGATGCCGATGACAACCAAATCAAGAAGGCATATCGTAAACTCGCCATTATCCACCACCCGGACAAGAATCGGGACGACGAGGCCGCTGCCGAACGCTTCAAGGACATTGGCGAAGCCTATGAGACCTTGAGCGATTCTCAGTACGTTTTCCGGACACCTACTGACATCAAAAGTCCCTGAGCTAACAAAACATAGGAAACGTGCTCGCTATGACAGTGGCGAGGACCTGATAGACCCCTCTGAAATGTTCGGAGGCGGAGGCATGGGCGGCGGTATGGGTGGTATGGGCGGCATCGATCCCGAAATCATCATCAACATGATGAATCAGGGAGGCGGTGGCTTCGGCGGCGGGGGGGGCTTTGGTGGTGGTGGAGGCGGTCGCAGCCGCGCCGGGGGATTCCCTGGTAACTTCCACTTTGGTTGACAATCCGAGACTGGGGAGGACGATGAAGATGATGATGACGATGCTGGATATGACGAGCATAACACTACGGGCTGGAACAGAAGACGAAGCTCTGGCATTCGGCCTGAGCACAGCTTTCGCCGCGACACTGACTGGAACACAAGGATTTCTCAGTTTCGATGGTCGCTGGTGGCGATGGCTGGCGCGTTTGTTATTTTGCCGCGCGAGCTCGCGACGACGCTGCTCGTCCTGTATATGTGTTTTGTGTGCGCACGATATTCGGGCACGCTACGCGGAATCATGTAGAGACTAGGTTTGGGCATAGACAGCCGTCCGTTATTGCAGGCGTTGGGGCGGCACATTCATGATGCGGTTGTCTTTGGACAGCGGCGACCACGGCCTCATCTGTGGGTTCGCGCGTATTCCAAAGATCTCAGGTTAAGACTCTTCAAGGCAATCATGAAAACACCTTCTACCTGTGTGTACGATGTCTTTCCAGTGACTGTCTTGGATAAAGGGATTAGCCCGATGTAACTACGTGTAGGAAATAATCTGTGTACTCACATATACGTGAGCAGTGCTCAACCGCCAGACATTTTAAATGCACGGTTTCAGTGCGCGGCATCTTCTACTCTGCGTACCAGATTTATCGTTATAATATTCACATGGATTTGACCGGGAGGCTAAGGTTGTCTTGGCGTCACCGACGACACGGACCTCCAACGTCACGCAGAAGCTCGAACTATCATCCCTGCGGGGGAGCTAGAGGAGCTCAAGCTCCATCGACCAACCCTCAACATCAACATCAACATCAACATAACAACAGACCGCCTCACTGTCTCTTCTTCGTTGTTCCCAAGCAGGACGATGTTTTTGGCAGTAGACAAGGAGCAGGGAGTCCGTCATTAATCCACATGATACCGGCATTGACAACGACACCGCTATAACGAGACCATCCATCCAGTCCGACCCGATCCGAACCCCGACTTCCTACCACCCAAGTTCCAACAGCCAGCGAGCTGGCCAGACAGACAGCCGACATGGCAGGCACGCGCTTCGCCCGCCTCCTCCCCTTCAGCGCCGCCACGACGCCCCTGCAGGCGACGACCTACTTACTGGGCATCAGTCTCTTCAGCATCTCGTTCCTGGTTTTCCTCAACAGCGCCGTGTCGTTCGTCATCACGGATTTGTTGGACATCAAGCGTGGTGTTGGCGACATCGTCGGCACGCTCGGCTTCGTAGACGAGCTCGTCGCTCTCGTCGCCTGCCCGCTGTGGGGGCTGCTCAGCGACCGCCTCGGCGTGCGCTGGGTCGCCGTTATTGGTTATGCGGTCATCGGCGTGAGCTTGTTCGGCTTCGTGCAGGCCCGGAATGTCTACCCGGCGCTCGTGCTTGCGAGGATGTGTTTTGCAGTCGGGGCTACGGCGGCGGCGACCATGGTCACGGCCGTGTTGCCTGTGTTGACGGATGATGGGGATGTGGGGGAGGTGGCAGGGAGGGAGGAGGATGAGGAGGGACGATTGGATGTGGAGGACGCCGAGAATGGCGATGCGGACGGGAGTGACGATGAGGACGAGGACGGCGGGCGGAAGCGCCAAAATCCACGCTACAGCGTCGCCATGAGCCTCGAGAGCGACGTCACAATCACGCCAGAACGGTTCCTATCCGATAGCCAGCTCAGACGGGGCAGCAGCGTCAGCCACGACGGCGCATCGTATTACGACTACTCGGACAGTGGACACGGGGGAAGGGGCAAGAAGCCGTCTGCGCTCGCCGGATACGTGGGCCTGTTCACGGGCTGCGGCGCCCTCGTTGCGCTGGTGCTGTTCCTTCCGCTGCCGGCACAGTTCTCGAAGAAGGAGGGTGTCACGCCCGCGCAGGCCATAACGGAAAGCTTTTACGTCGTGGGCGCTGTCGCGCTATGCGTGGCCGTGTTTGTGTTCTTTGGCCTGCGCGGGCTGAGGGGCGAGGAGGGCAAGGGCTGGCGCATGCTGCTCGGTCTGCGGAAGAAAGGGGCGCATAACTCGTCCAGTACCCCCGTGGATCCTCCCACTTCTCACGATGCCGCCTACGTAGGGACTTCAACCTCAACCTCCTCTCCTTCCACCTCCAACTCCCCCAACGGCGACAACGGCACAGTCCCGGCCTCCCGCAAACCCACCACCACTTCCCACAACGATTCCACGACGCCCCTCCCCTACCGCCACCTCCTCCTCACCTCCCTCCGCCTCGGCGCCACGGACCCGCACATCGCGCTCGGCTACCTCGGCGGCTTCGTCGCGCGCGCCTCGACCGTTGCCATATCACTCTTCATACCACTCTACATAAACGCCTACTACATCAGCAACGGCTTCTGCACGGGGTCGCCGCACGACCCGTCGCCCGAATTAAAAAAAGAGTGCCGGGCCGCCTACGTGCTCGCCTCGATCCTCAGCGGCGTCGCGCAGCTGTGCGCCCTGTTGTGCGCGCCCGCTTTTGGGTACGTGGCCGCGCGGCGCTGGCGCGGGATTAATGTGGGCGTTGGGGTGGCGGCGCTGCTGGGTGTCGTGGGATATGTGGTGTTTCCGCGGCTAAGGAGCCCCGAGTTCAGGGACGTGGATGGACGCGGGGGCGATGCGGTTGTGTTTTTGGTTGTTGCCATGCTGGGCGTGAGCCAGATCGGCGCGATTGTGTGTAGTCTGGGCTCGCTTGGCCGCGGGGTTTTGGGTGTGGCGGCGGACGACGTGCCTGTTTTCGCTCCCGGGGGAGATGGTGCTGGTGGTGCTGATAGAAGAGGGGATGCGGACAACGACGAGGGCGAAAGGGCCGCGCTGCTCGAGAACGGCCACGGTCACGGCAGGAGGGCCGCCGTCGTGTCGCGTGTCCACCTCAAGGGCTCCATCGCGGGCGTGTACTCGTGGTGCGGCGGCGCCGCCATTTTGCTGCTCACTAAACTGGGCGGCTACCTGTTTGACGTGACGTCGCGCGGCGCGCCGTTCTACATGATGGCCGTGTTTAACGGCATCCTTCTGGTGGCGAGTCTGGGGATGGATCTGGGGAGCGGGTATAGGGATAGGCGGAGGAGGAGGGACAGGGGAGGTGTCTAAGTACGTTTGGAAAGGGATTTAGGGAGTATTTATCCGGAGTTTGTTGCATATAGTAATGAATTTATGTTTTGCACCTATGCTTTGGAGGTGTCTTGATGTTTATAGTTTAGCGATCTTCTGTATTTAGGTACGTTGGAAGAGTAATCCTGTCCAGCACGTTAAGATGGAGTTGTACTACTCACCCCCCCGTCTATGGTTATGTCGGGAAAGGTGGCCATCTCACTTAAGGTACTGCGTACGGTGAAGCCGGCAGTGGGATCTTTGGATATTATAGGTAGATACGTATAATCTTGGCTCACACCACGAAGCTTCACGTTTGCTTGAAGGCTATAACGTGCGTGTTTATACAAGATATTGTTGATTATCGCAAAAAAACAGTAAATACCGCCAGAACCCAGCATCTCGACCGGGTCGCCTCTAATCACAATGGCTGGTCGAACCTCTACGGCTGACAAAGTTAGACCCAAAATACTGCCAGACAACCTCTGCCCCGTCTGCTGTCAAAGCCGTACTTAGTTGTACTTCCAACCGGAGCCCCCTCCAGCTTCCTCTTTTCTTGATTTCCTTCTATTTCTCTCTCATAAAACCCCGGGGACAAACCATCGTAATCACACTCAGGAGGTGGTTTGGGCACTAGCCTACCACAGGCCCCCCTGTACTCATCATATTATCCATCGCCATCCTCTTGGAGACGGAGCCGTACTTGGCCTGCCACGCGTAGAAATACAACAGCGCGGCGAAAGGCTGGCCCATGATCGTGAAGGAGACCCAGAAGATGCAGTTGCCGATTAGTCTGCCGTTCGGGCCTTTCATGTTCTCGAGCGGTCGCGTTAGGAAGATCAGGGGGATCTGGACCAACATGCCCATGAATGCTACTCCTTGAGGTTGGGTTCTAGGTGAGCTTGACGATCTGAAGGAGAGATTTGATTTGGGGTGTGAGAATCTTACCCAGGATGTTCTTCGTGGGGACACCGACTAGCAGCTCGTGCAGGATGGCCGACACCAAGAAGACTATCATACTGGCAGTCGGCATCGAATATCCTCTACCGACCAGTGGCGAGAAAATGTGCCTCTTCATGAACTGATAGACGGGCTTGTTCCACAGTCGCCAGTAGTCTCCCAACCCCGCCGAGTTCCACCAGTCATCGTAGAACGAACGATCGCCAAACCGCATGACCTCGGCCAGGGCATTGAGTGCAGACTGGAAGAGAGCAAAGAAGCCGGCGAGCCAGATGACGAGCGAAATGGTGGACAGCTTAAGGAGCCTTTCGATTATCGACACTAGGTCCAGGGAGTGCATCTTGTCGAGGGAATTCCATAGGACAGGGGCAGCATACTGGGCACTGCAAAACCAGATGAAGGCGCTTAGGCAGGCTGCCTCGCCGAGTCGTTTGAAGACAAATACCCATCTGATCTTGTCCGTTCGAGGGTACACCGGCTGGTAGACGAGAGTCGGCGCCCACCAAAAATACGATAGGTTCCCCATGGTGATGTTCTCCGGGTAGGGGCATTTCGCATACAGCTCGGGCAAGGCGGCAAGTTCACCTTTGACGGGATGAAGGTAGGCATGCCGCAGGTCTCTATTTGTAAGAGCATAGGAGATGACCTTCATGTACACAATGAGGACATGCAATTCGGTAATGGTGCCGATTAAGGGGTGGTGAATGTGGAAGTAGACAGCCCAGCTGTTGACAGCCAGAGCCAAGGTCGCGTTGAACAGATGAGCTCTCCTGATGCTCAGCCAGGTCAAGTGGAACTTGGCCAGCTGGTCTTCGGTCGGACTGCCCGTGCCACCTCTAGTGACAGACTGGGCCCGCGATATCCTCGCTTGCTTCGCGGCATCTGTTAGCAAATTAGGGTCAGCAATACTCCTTTTAGATGTTCTGCCAAGAAACAAGGAGTCCTAATGCGTGTCTCCGCTCTGGACACAGGCTAGAAGAGGAAATTCGCGCCCAGCACATGACCATATGGGGAAATAACAGACTCGAAAATGTACATACACAACTCGAGCGAGAATGCGATGAAGAGATGGCACGGGACGAGTATATACAGTAGCAGGCCGAGTAGGACATCCTTCTGCCGGAAGTCATGACAGGTCAGGCATATCAGATTGCCGTACTGCCATCGGTGTCAGTGATTGGTCTCCCGGGGTTGTGATTCCACTGACCTTCTGCATGTTCTCAATCACCAGTCGTAAGTTTCCCACAACTGCCCCCATGTTAGTGTATATGAACGTCTCGACGGCGTTGCGCAGACGTACATAATACAATCACCATCAGGTTCCTGAAGCCGACGAAGCTGGGTGAAGCTTGCGTCTCGTGGCTTAGAGTCGAGGGGCGCGCCTGTGAATGGACAGCCGCAACATGACGGTATTTCCTTATGACCAGCGGCTGCTTCTCTCCTTTTTCGCCCGGGGTTGAACCAGGTCCTGACTCCTTGGAAGTGGCCGTGCCATCTTTCCGTCGCAGTGGTGTGGTGGCTGTGGGCAATCCCACACTTGTAGTGACGGCCGAGGCGTCCATGTTGCACTGCTCACACGTCGGGTTAAGGCCCTGGGGTTATCTGAGGTGTGGCTGAGCTGTTATGTATGTCTGTGCAGGCTGCACTGCAAGTAGGTAAATACTCAATCACACCAGTGGGTTGAATTATAATTTGAATGTGTTGAGGTCTCGGGAGACGGCCTGTGGGAGAAGCCCGAGGTTGGGTCTCATAGTTGGAAAGAGCCTTGTCTCGTCCGAAAGTTAAGGTTGTTTCGGTGCTTTGCATGTGTTACCATCATCAGAGTTGACCTAGGTAGATAGAGGCGCTAGCCGTGGTGTTGTGTTGGACCTTGGAACTTGGCAGCTTGGAAGGGGCGTTGCATCCACTGAGGGGTCACTATATCACATTCCTCAGCCCCTGGAGATCTCCGCCCTCCACTTACGAGTTACATGTACCTAAGTGATCATCGTATGTTTAACTGGTCAGACAGAACATTGATTCATGATGACTTCTTGGAAAACAACTTGGACCTTGACGATGTCCAGCACATTCCCAGGGGGAAGAGCGCCCGCCGCGGCTGTCCCCGAGCCCCTCCACTCAAAAGCCGCCGGGGGGTGGGCACTGGAGCCCCACTCACAGCGGCTGGAGCTCAGCTGCTCAGTGTGGAGATTGTCCGGAAGATCATAGGTCCGATAGCCTGGTCCAGCCTCAGCAGGTGGATCTCTATCGCATGCCTGAGCTGCACCTTAGGTAAAGCGCTAAAATACAGTCTGCATTGTGGCTGAAAGCTCTACCTTAATTATCTGGATCAATTGAATGAGTTGCATGCTTCGAGCTTTGATTGTTTGTTCTCTCTGCTCATGATCCTTTCATTCCAGCACAACTCTCCGCCAAACCTAGGTAGTCACACGCACCATAGGCGACTGCTAATTAACCAGACTCTACCTGCCTCGGAAGGAACTTCACATCAACCAGTGCATGGAATCATATCGCCTGATTTGGTAGACCCATGCGCTTCTAGCCATCATGGCTTATGATCCACGTGGAGATCACGGCGGACCAGGTGGAGGATACGATGGTGGCTACGTGAGAGCTCGCGGGCGACGTAGGTCTCCCGTGCTTCCTTGTCCTTCTTATGAGCCTTCAGCGCATTCGACGTGTGCCACATCAATGCACTCAAGCTCTGTAATATGTGTAGCAAGCCCGGCATGGTTTTGTTGGTATCTTAGGATTCTCCGCGGCCAGGCACTCCTGAATGCCTCATAACACATATGCCATACCACCCGCTGTTCGTTCACTGGCTGACATGCTGCACATTTAGGCCCTGTAACAGACTATGGCTCAACCATGACGCGCTGGATGCGCGACCGACATCCACGCTTCAGGGGCTCCTACAAGGGCGAGGTTGAGCGGCCGAGCGCGAGCTATATCGTTGATGTATGTCCATAGTGGTCTGCCTACTTGCGTGATGCTCTAGTATGCTAAATATGAGATAGATGCTTCCACCCCTGGCAAGAGTGACAAATCCAGCCGACACCGTCCCGACCAAACACCTCCATTCGTCACTCAACAAGATCAAACACCCGGTTAACGTTGTCCGCTGGACACCAGAGGGTCGAAGGCTGCTGACTGCGTCAAGTAGTGGAGAGTTCACGCTGTGGAATGGAACTGGATTCAACTTTGAGACGATTTCGCAGGCTCACGATGTAGCAATTCGTGCACTAGCCTACTCCCACAGTGACGACTGGCTCATATCAGCTGATCACGACGGAGTCATCAAGTATTGGCAGCCTAACTTCAACAACGTCCAGGTGATACAAGGCCATCACGATCCCATCAGAGACCTTGCCTTTAGCCCCAACGATGCCAAGTTCGTGACAGCTTCTGATGACTCGTCGCTCAAGATCTTCGATTTTGCTGGTGGTGTCGCTGAGTCAACATTGCAAGGCCATGGCTGGGATGCGAAGAGTTGTGATTGGCACCCAACCAAAGGCTTGATCGTCTCTGGATCCAAGGATCATCTAGTAAAACTCTGGGACCCGAGGACGCAGCGTTGTCTTACGACCCTCCACGGCCACAAGAACACTATCACCAAGACAGTATTTGAACGAGTGATGGGATGGTGTTTAGCAACCTCGGCGCGAGACCAGACCGCGCGAGTGTTCGATATACGCATGATGCGAGATATCTGCTTGATCAAGGGCCACGAGAAGGAGGTCTCGACTCTGACCTGGCACCCGATTCATGCCAATCTACTCAGTACTGGAGGCAACGAAGGCTCGCTGTTCCACTATCTTCTGGATGAACCGAATACTCCGGCAGGCCAGGCTATTAGCACGGCTGTTTACGAGAGCGCGGACCCGTTGACGGCGCCTGCGCAGAGCATATATCCCGCACACAAGATCCCATTCGCACATGATTTTGCTATCTGGTCGTTGGATTGGCACCCGCTGGGCCATATCCTGGCGTCAGGCTCGAACGACCGCATCACGAGATTCTGGACTCGAGCACGGCCAGGCGAGACCGAAGTCTTCCAAGACAGGTACCATATTGGCGAGGCAGCTGCCGAGGCTCAGGGGACTTGGGATCGACGTGGGGGTCGTCGGCAACGGCAAGAGGAAGAAGAGCAGGAAATGGAGGATGAAATGGAAGGTCTCGTGGATCAGAAGATGCCGCCTAAGCAGCCTGCATCTATATTCCCTGGCCTCCCTGGCCTCCCTGGCCTCCCTAGCTTGCCTGGTCTTACGCTACCAGTCAACGGTATACCCCCTCCTCCACCCCAGTTCTCTGGTGTTGGTGCAGGGGGTGTGATTCCGCCACCTCTACCATTCCCCATGCCTGGTACCAATGGTGGTCCTCCCCCGCCTTTGCCTGGCTTGGATCCTAACAACCCAGCGGATTTTGCGAAGATTGCGGAGATGATGCAAAAAGCTGGTCTACCACCTCCTCCTCCGCCGGGAATGCTGCCACCCGGTCTCATTCCGCCTCCGAACTTCGCCATGCCACCTGGTTTCCCACCGCCACCCATGCCTATGTCAGCAGAGGACAGCGCTGCTGCACGTCGTCGGGCTCCTCTTCCTAGTCAAGAAGAGAGTCTACGTATGGAGCAGAAGAAAGGACACTACACCCGAGTGCGTTAGAGCCCCTCGAAGTGGCGTCCTTTCCTACAGAAGGATATATCAAGTAGTCGTCACCACCAGAAGCCTACTGTGTGGCGTGCGGCGTGATAAGGTCAGGCAATGCCCCTTTCAAGCTGAGGAAGGATTGTGAGAGTACTAGCATCACAGGAAGAGGCGATTTGGGATCCCAAAGTTACAGCGCGTTGGAAGAACAGATTCAGCCAGGCGACCCAAATGAACCCTTTCAGTGCATGAAGCACGAGAAGCATAGGGTGTCACCGGGGCCGACAGCATGGATACGGCTTGCAGGATATAGGTGTTATTGAGAAGGGGACGCTATGACTCGACCGGGAAATGTCGGTCGAGTGAGCAACGAAGCCGGATGATGGCAGCATGAGAGTTGGTACCAGTGTGGTGCCATTGTATGACAGGTTCGGGAGTGAGATTGCCCAACAATAAGCCCAGGTAGTTAACATATTACCTATGATCACCACGTATTGGTTACTGGTTAAAGGGCCGTAGACTGTCTGGTGTCTGCCTGCTAATTGTGCCGCAAAAACAAATGAAGCAAAGGCATCGCCAGTATACAATTTCTTAGGCGGCGTGTGAGTGATCTGGGGTTGAGCAAGTCGAGTTCCCTGCATGATTGAAGGCAACCTCGGCATCATGAGAGGGTAGCCGCTCAACCCTACGCCTCTCCATCCTCCTCCTCCACGGCTTGTAGACCACCACCGACCCAAGGCCCACCACCAGGAAGAGGCCGCAAATGCTCCCGCCGATGACGTCGAAGTGATCTCCAACGGCGCTGAGCCCGTCCCAGAACTTGCCCTGAGGCTCAGCGACATTCTGGACCAGTGACAGGATCTGTATGATGCCTATGAAGGCCGACACGACCACGGTGATGCCGGTCAGCACGATCGAGTAGTAGATGATGGCCACGGTGTCGCGCGCGAAGGCCTTGGAGGTGTACAGCGACATCATGAGCGCGCCGTCCGTGGTGTCGAGCATACACATGCCCGCTTTTTTCCACCCGTTAGCCACCGCGCAGCTGTTGAGAGGTCAGAAACAAAAACGCTTACCTGTGAACAGTAAGGGGAATATCAGAATCACCCAGAGGCTCGTCCCCTGCGCCCCCTGGATGCTCGCAATGCCCAGGATGGCTATCTCGGAGCTTGTGTCGAAGCCGAGCCCGAAGAGGACCCCCAGGGGGTACATCTTCCAGGGCCGGTCCACGATGCGAAAGAGCCTCCTGAACACGGTCGCGAGGAACCCGGCGCCCTCGAGCTGCAGGTTGCTCACGGCCTGGTCTCCACCATCATCGTCGTCGGCGCCGTCGGGCTCGGCCTCAACGGGGTGGTGCGGGTCGGGCCCGCGCAGGACCTCGCGCAGGCGCTGCACGAGGCGGCACATGACCCAGCCGTTGCCGAGGCACAGCAGGATCAGGAAGGCGGCGCTGACGCTGGTGCCGACGATGCCGCCGAGGTACTTGAAGTTGTCGAAGCGGTCGCGCAGGGCGCCCGACGTGGCGGCGACGACGACGCACGTCACGATCACGATGGTCGAGTGGCCCAGACTGAAGAAGGTGCCGACGGTGACGGGCCGCTGGCCGGCCGCGATCAGCCGCCGCGTCATCAGGTCGATGGCGCTGATGTGGTCGGCGTCCAGCGCGTGCCGCAGCCCCAGCGTGTATGATAGCACGGCCGGGCCGACCATCTTGGGGTGGTAGTGCAGCACCACGCCCACGGCGACCCAGGCGACCGCGTTCGCTGATACTAGCAGCAGAATGATCTGGAGCACGGGCTGCGGGAGGGCCTTGAAGCGGCCCGGCAGCGGGATCGTGCAAGCGCGCAGTCGGGGCATCTTGACGGTGCGGTCCGAGATTGTGGGCTCTAGAGGCAGACTCCCAAGCTGAGGTCCTCCTCTCCCATTGACGGCAGTTGGTGCAGCCTGATGAAAGATGAACGGACGGAAGCCGAACAAGTCCTGCAACAAACAGGTCAGATGTGAGCAGTCTCTGCGCCCGGCTTCACCCCTCATCGAGCTCGCTGGTGCTCGACATGCCCCTCTCGAGGAGAGCTTCGATAACCCCCACTCTTCACTCTTATTTCTTATTATTACGCAATACCCTAAGATATAGTCTAGTCATTATCTAGGGCTTAGCTTGCATGTCGGGAGGGGTATGGGGCTATAGCTGGTCGACATGTGCCGTCGACTATACCAATATGTATATCACCCCCACGGCCCCAGCTGGCAGGCCCTACCATATATACAGAAGCTGGCGATGCTTGCGTTTCACCTTCCGACCGACTTTCTAGAGACTGGTTTGTGCTCCTATTACTGTGACTCGGAATCATCTTTTTCGGGACTCGCCGCAGCCGGAGTTTGCGTAGTGTGGGACTCCGGTATAGGCCGTCTCCAGACCCCATTGCCGAGAGTGACCGGCCCCATTGTGGCGCCCCAAAAATGGTGCAACTCACACCGAAGAACTTCAAACTTTGACCATAGTACCATGGGGCTAACTAGTGGTCTGAATCCTAAGGGAGCCGAACGGCTTAATCTCACACCTGTGGCCAGTCCAGAAGCCCGTGGCTAGTCGATAACGTTAGACAGGGGAGTGTCAATAGGGACACCGGGATTGAAATGTGGCATTGCAATATTTCCAGGCCCAACATTGTGTGCCGTATATAGTGTTTGAATGATCCTTTACCAACAGAAAGACCTTTCCGGGCATCTCGGTGGCCCCGTCTGACGACCTGAGCAGATCAGTGACCCACGTATACCTAGCCATATATTTAGTAAGGGTCTGCGTCGACGCGAACCTTGAGTCTGCAATACGTCTATAGGTCACATAGATGCAGGTGGCAATCGCAACCATACGAGTGAAATCTACAGGAGCCAAGGAATGAAGACACACAGGCTGGCTTGCGAGATGCATGGCCTTTCACTCTTAGACCCTGACAGGTATTCAAGAGAGCGAACTGTCGGATCGCAAGCTAAGAGGGTCCTTTTCTTTGTGTCTCGCTCCTCTGCGGCATCAGGATAGGCATTGAGACATCTAGCGGCTATCGAACGAACACCAGGGTGACTAGAGTTGCTACTGAACCAAACCGGATCACGTTGGAGCATTCCATCAACAGTATCGTATGGCTGTATCTGCCATCAAGTATCTATGAATGGACACCTCATAATGTGTTATATTGAATCAACGTCGGATAAAGAAGACACTGTCATTCAATAGAGGGTCTGCGCGGCCTTTTATACACGATGTTAAACCATGGGCTCATGACTACCTGTGGTGGACTTCATATACTCATAGGTAGTTAGCTGAAAGAGCGGGAACTACACGTCGTAACAACGACGGTCGACATTTCGCTTGATTCGTACGAAGAGATGAACCTGTTACTTATTGGCTCCATCTACGAAGTTAACGACAGGCCGTGTTGTAAAAGGAGAACAAGAATAAGTAGATTCAAGACCCGAGTGTCCGTCCCTAAACCCTAAAACCCCGAGGGTCAACATATTATAGACTTACCAGTTTTCCCCTGCCTAAATGGGTATTAGCCAAATACGCCGGAATGCCTTCTAAGCAATGCCACTCGTGATATTGAATATATAATGTATGAACCGTACCTCGAGCGACGCGAATATAAGCCGTTCGAAGCTAGCATAGACTAGCAATCCGGCGCGAAGACACGGTACGACGACCTGAAGCCGTTCATGTTAACCGGAAAATGACCTTACATGGCACGATTCTTTACCTAAAATTAAAGCTTAAGACTTGTTCGGCATGAACAAAGGATCTGCGAATAATGCAGGATATTTTCTTCCTTTGGCATATATATTCCACTTGAGTATGCGAGTAGGCTTTTCGCAACGAGTGTAGGCATAACCCTACATAGCCAGGAAGTGTTAGCCCACTGGGTTTGTCCAGTGCTTCGTTATTGATGATACTGGTCTTTTTCAGTACTGGGACTTTGCGTCGGACCGTGAGAGTCTACCTTCTATACCACGCCGAGAAATCCAGCTTTCTGGCAGTCCCGCTTCTTCTGATATGTGTCACGGAACAGCTGGCAGCTCAGGACGAAGATGCCCATCTATTACTCCAGATGAATAAGAATCTACTGGTGAGGAGGGAAGAAGGATCAGAACCACCAGCCAATTCTGGTGGGGGATTAGATCTTCAATCCCGCTCCACAATTATCTATAGTGAGTGCAGCGGGGCAACGCGTCCACCCCACCAGATCACCTGATGAGCGCACGTACCACCGTGAATGGATGGATGGATGTCAGATCCATCACAATATGCTTAACCTAGCAGAGACCTAAAAAAGGGGCGTACTATTAAGTCCTTCTTACGTCTCGGGTTCTAGCACTCCATGATTAATATGACTTAGATCGTCTAGCAGATGCAACATCTTCCGAACCGTCTACAGGTTATAACTTATAACGACAAGCTGTCAAGGATACTTAAGCTAATCGGCAATATTCGTTCGGAAAAAGAGGTATACGGTATCTACGAAAGCACATATAAAGTCTACGAAATACCTACATTTAAAAAAAAGCCAGGTTTTAACTATATTTTACTTTACTTCTTATTATATGATGTTTAATCAACTGCTTTTCTTACTCTTTAATACTACGCTTTTAATCATTTAAATCTTTTCCACTTCAAATCAAACCGTTTAAAACAGTTAAAATGGTTACTACTTTTTAATTTGTTATTAGCTTACTTATCGGCTCGTTTGCGCTTCTTTTACTTAGTAGTAATAACTTAAAGCCTAATATAACTTTAACTAATACTTAATATATACTTAAAACCTTAATTGAGGCTCGTATTATTAAACTTAAAGCTATATAAGTTCGATACGATAATATCTTTAATAAATAATAACGATTTATTATATTTAAAGCTAACGTTAAACAACTTAAAATTAAAATCTATAAGTTATAATATAATACGACTTATTATTAGTATTAATCTAACTTTAATTATAATATTAAATCTAACATTAATAAATTGAAATCTTGTTTTCATTTAATTAAAATCTACCCGGCTACTATCTACCAGCTTAATATCAATAGCAAAATTATTATAACATTTATTAGTATTTATTGTAAAGTTATTATTATTATTATTATTATTATTTACTTTATACTTTACTTAATATACGGTATAAAAAGTGAACTTTTATAACTTTATTAATTTTATTACTTAAATTAAAGCCGTATTTAATACGTAAAAAAACCCACGCCTAACTTAACGCGTTTTATATACGTTATTTTATTTTAACTTTTAAAAATGAGGTATAAAGAAATATTTCTTATAAAAAGCCGTTCAACAAATTTGGAATCTGACTTATAATTAAAATACTTTTAAAAAAATAAGTTTTAAAAAGCGCTTCATACTTTATTAAAATATTAAAAATAAGTATCTAAACCAGTAAATAGCTTCATAAACAATACGGTATAAAATTTAAATAAAACCGTTACCACTTCCTGTAATTAATATATAAAATTATATATTTAAGTTCTATTTACTATTAAACCCGCGCCGCTTATAACTAAAATTTAAAATAAGACTGAACCCAACATCTTTTAATATAAAAAGGTGATTATAATAATTGGTTATTATAAACGCATTTCAATTAACAGTAGTATTAAAGATTAACTGGCTTAAAAAGGTTAACCTAGCTATTACTTAAGTTATAAAGTAGTAAAGAATTCAAATATTTATAAAATATATAGGGTTTACTCGCTTCATAAAAAAGTACGCGATTATTATATAACTATAATTATAGCGAAATATTATATTTATTAAATTTGTAACCGAGTAAAATCTTACTATTATTTATTTTAATACCTTTAAAAAAGTAAAGCGGTATGTAACTTTTTATACGGATATTCTTTTAATAAAAAAAGCAAACGAGTTATTAGAAAATTTAACATATAATTACGCTATCGAATCTTGCAATAATAAAAAGCCTTTTATAAGCTATTATATCTTTTTAAAAAACGCTCAAGATATTGTACGAATATTTAAAAAGCGTTAAGTAAAAAGGCTAGATTTATCGAAATTTAAGCTTTACTAAAATATCATTTTATTCGGTTTTTCTATTACGTTACAGTTATAAGTCCATTCTAAAAAACTAAATAAAACTATACAAAATGATTGCGACTCGTTACCGTTAATCTGAAAGATTCTAAACCGCTTATGAACCATAACAGGATTTTTTAAAATTAATTCAAAAGACGTATATTATAAAATACGGATAAAAAAACGAATTAAACATTGCTTTTTTTACGCAGTACGGCCATTTTAAAGATATAGTAATTGTTGGAACAGGGTTGACCGATTAATCATAATACTCAAGTATGAGTGATTAGCGTTGATACTATATTAAAAAAGGTTTCTATAAAAAACAGTTGAAAGCTACATATGCACCTTTTTATAAAGATCGTTAAATAATATAAAAACAATATTAATGTGATAACTCAGAGAGCAGTGGTTTCGGGTGTATGTAGCTTGCTTGGTTGCTTGTTTCGTGTCTACCTCGTACGGACGTGTTTACAGTTGTGACGGCCTGCACAGACCTTCCTACATGACAAGCGGATACTTCCCAATAAGAGAAGGATCTGACTAGAGGATCCTCTTAAAGGGGCAACCTCCCACTGTACCTATCTCTTTCTCTCTCTTTCTTTCCTCTCTAGTCTTGTTATTCTCATCAATAGAGTAATAGCTGCTTGCTGCCGGCTAGGTCCCAGCTCCTCAGTACGCTCGCCGTGACAACAGCTAAATACTAGTGCGGCGGCGCGTCTACCTAGCATAGCAACGGAGCGGTGGGGCAACCACCCATCTTAGTGCACGGACCACCTTGAGCCAACACCAAGAACCACCCACACCCAACAATTAATTATAAAAAAACTTGAAGGTATTCGAATAATATTTAAAAGGTTATAGATTTGTTTATAATCAATATTATTTATGTGTTATTTACAAACTTTAGTTACATATAAGCCATATATAATTTATTAAATAAGCCAAATATTATTCCTTTTCAATAACTTAACCTATATATTACCCGGTGTAAAAACTATTATAAAAAAGGTAAATATAAGATATAAATAGAATAAAAACAGGATTTCTTTTACTTTTAATACCTTTATTTATGAAGATTATAATGTTAATCAACTTTTAAACTTACTCTTTAAGTATAGTAAAACGCTAATTAAAAATTAAAATAATAATAACGTAGATGACAAGCGAGCTGCGAATATAAGCGAGCTGTGAGGTGGCGCTTCTATATATAAAAAGTCGGTACGTAACCGTGTGTCTAACTTTTAAAAAAATGAGAAAAATCCCGGACCTGCTGCATTTAATGTAGCCTTTTTTATAGATAATAAGGATAGATAGTAATCATTTTCCACTGATTTAATACCCTGTGCATCCTAAAAAAAGCTTTTTTATAAGTTTAGTTTTAGCGTATTTAAAAATAAATCTTGAAGTAAAATAACTATAAACCTAGAAAAAGTGATATTGATGTATTTTTCAAGTCATAAACCTAAAAAAAAAGGTCCGAGATCTTGCCGAATTTTTTTCGTCAAGTTAAAAATTAGTGCTCCGATGTTTTTTGTATGGAAGCCCCATCTCGCAGCTCGCTTATCATCTACATTAGTTAAGTTAAATAGTCCGTTTTTTATAGTATAACGTATTAAGTAATAAAGGCGTAGGCGTATTTTCTTTTCTAAATTAATTTCAATCTGACTGCATATTTGAATTAATATTGAAACGTATATAAAAAGCCTACCAGCATCAAGTAAGTTTTGAATACTTTTAAAAAAATATTAAGCTATAATAAAAGCTTTAATTATAATTTATACTGTAACGGCCTTAAATTGGACAACATTCGAGATTTATACTGATTAATTATAATAACAGATCGTATTTATGTCAGATTTGAGCCAATTGTCAGAGTGAAGTATGTGTGTGTGTATTCACCCTGTCTGGAGTGTTTCTGTGCGACCGTGGCAGTTTTGTGCCAGAAGAGGCTGGATTGGGACGGAACAACTAGGTTCCAATGTCTACCTATCAAGGTGCCCTCTGGGCTCACCTTTAATCCAACACACCCCCTCAGCCAGGCCGCTAACGGCTCTGACTGAACTAGTTTATAGAGTAAATTACTTTAGGGTCTTGACTTAGAATTTCTTTTCCTTTTTTAATGGCTCTTTTCTGTGACCTTAAATCAACCTGTCTTGTCTGATTGTCCACTAATCCTAACTGATCCAAAAAGCCTGCCCACCGTTGAGCCGGTAAGACTTTGGTCAACCCATCCGCTTTCATCTGTGCTGATGGCGTGTGCTTGATACTGATAGTTCCTTGTTCTATTTCTTGTTAAAGCCAATGGTTGTTTATATCCACATGCCGCAACTTGGGTTTTAAAAGGGTGATTTTAGTGGTTACCAGCTTGATTGTCTGTGTATTGTCGCATTCCACTTTGATCTTCTTACGTTCGAGTTGAACACCAAGTTTCGTAACCAGCCGGCTGATATACAGAGTCTCTTTGACTGCCTGAACTAGTGCAAGTAGTTCCGCTTCTATAATAGATATAGCGATCATATCTTGCTTGTGAGCCTTCCAGCCAATTAATCCTCTAAAGAGAGTCATAACAAAAGCCTGAGAGCTCTTTCTGTCAAGAGAATTATCGGCAAAGGAAGCATCACTAACTACCACTAAATCGTCTCCTTCTCCAAACTAGAGAGAGTGGTGTCTTGTTCTGTACAAGTATTGAATGACTCGGTCGGCCGCATTCTGATGGATCTGACTTGGGTTTGTGAGGAATCTCGCGAGGCGTGATGTTACAAAGGCTATATCTGATCATATAGAAACAGAGGCAAATAAAAAAGAACCAATCTTGCGTTGGTATTTCTGGATCTTGTAAGGGGCGGCATGATCTTACCGGGGCAGTAGTTCTTTTATACCTATTGAGACCTCAGGGAATCTATCAGTCAGGTTGATTGGCTTGGTTACTTCCTTAATGTAAGAGGTCTGGGATAATTAAACCTTTTGCTGGGACCGGTCCCGAATGATTTCCATTCCAAGGAACCATTGAATGTGCTTGTCTCTAGTGATCTTATATCTTTGTTGAAACTGCTAAACCATGTTTTGGATATCTTCTTGTGCGTGTTTTCTATATGCGACAATCACGTCGTCCACGTAGAATAATATCATAATTTCTTTTCTTGTGTAACAGCACGGCTCATGTGGAACCGGGTTGAATCCCAAGCTGGTTAGAGTCTTTGATAACTCCTTTGCCCATAATAATGGTGAAATCCTTAGCTCATAGAGTGCCTTGTTTGACTAAAGAATTGTACATTTCTTGTAATAGCCATGTGGTATCCGCATAAAGATCTTCTTATTGATGAGTATATGCACAAAGGCATTGACAACGTCGTACTGGATCAGCTCGAGGTCAAACTTGGCTGCCAAGGCTATCATGGTTCTGAATGATCTTCTTACAAGAGTAGCTGTATATGTTTGCTCTGAATACAGCCCCTTCTGTTGATCTCTTCTGACCACAAGACGTGCCTTATACTTGATAAACCTCCTATATTTATCAAACTTATAGACATATACTTACATACAGTCCAAGATTTGATGCCCTCGTATATATGGGTCTTTTTTTCGGATCTCAGTCATGACCTCATGCCATCATGACTTTTTAGGTGATCTTTTTTGGCCAGTTTGAATAAGTGCCTCATTAAATATGTTGCTAGTTTATTGTGCCATTGTGGCGCTTTTTTTAAGAGTTGTATGTGCAGCTTGAATCCTTTTTGCAAGGCTTTCTTAATACTTGCTCGATCTAAGGTTGTTTGACCCGATTGTTCTATGGGCGAAGCCTTGAGGCCTGCTAGAAACACCGCTTTTCAAGGCTTGAGCTCTTTTTGTCTTGGGTCTTAGAGAGAATTTTTGGGTTCCTTATTCCTTTTCTGAATACTATGATATAGCAGGGCGGACAGAGGACTAGGTAGTAATGAAGGTAATATGGCAAATTTTGTTGTGGTGTACGGGTGCTCATTTCTAATACCTATATCTATTTTCTTTTTGTCCTCTTGGAGTTGTATCCTCGTCGGGACCACCGAGGCTCCCGCACTTCTATCTTTTATCCTTGTTGAGGAAGGATGTTGGTCTGCTTACAGTTCATCAGGATTTTTTTCCTTGTCCTAGATATAGTCGTTAGACTCAGATAGAGCGTACTTATTGACCATAGCATGTATCTCTTTAATAGTTGCTGTCACAGTGAAGCTTGGGAACCAGGACAAGAATGCCTATCAATTTCCTCAATTGTACAAAAATACTTTGGTAAGGAAGGAAAGAAGGATCTGCAACACCGGCCAACTCTGGTGGAGTAATAGATCCCAAATCCCGGCCCATAATAATCTATCAATCTTTGTAGTGGGACAACGCGTCCAATCCACCAAGTCACCTGATGAATGGCTGATCCATCACACAGTTTTTTAAAAAGTTAAAAAACGGTTATTACATAAGTATATTCAATTTGGGGTTATATTAAGCTTAATTTGCTAATTTTCAATAATTAAAAGCGAAATAAGCGGTGTTTTTTATATATAACAAACGTTATCAATAATTATAACATGGTTAATGAATACAATATAAATACGTATTAGCAGTTTTAATACTTTTTTATATCAATTTTCGAAGTTTTTAAGCCTAAAATACAGTATATAAACGTTGACATAATTAAAAGCGTCGTTATTAAAATATATACGTAAGAAGTTGCTAGATTAAAGGTGAGCCTAGAGGGCACCTTGATAGGTAGACACCGGAACCTAGTTGTTCCGTACTAATCCAGCCTCTTCTGGTACAAGACTGCTACGGTCGCACAGAGACACTCCAGACAGGGTGAATACACACACACACTACACTCTGACAATTGGCTCAAATCTGACAATTAAGAGTTTCATCGCCAATCCTTTTGACAAACCCTATCTATTCTGCATATCTAAGATGCATGTCCTTTCAACCTTTCAAGAGTCTGAGAAAGCAGACTTTTTTGCATCATTGTCGGAAGCAAGAGAATGGCTCAAATGGAACCATGAGTTCCAACTGAAGGCAGATGCTATAGGTCTTCTTGACCTCCTCATTCAGAAGAAGTGCATTATACAACAACTAGAAATTCCGAACATTGCACGAAAGAAACGAACGACTCTCAAACCAAGCCAAACCATCAAAATTGATCCCAATCCAAATGACAGAAACGAAGACAACAAAATCATCCAACACAAACAAAATAATGGCATATAGATGCTATCAGATCTAACAACAACAATATGGAAAGAAACCTATAAACTCAATAATAGTTTTTATAATCAAATCTAGAAGCTGCATAAGAAGCAAGCACTCTTTTTAGAGAAAATCAAGTACTTTATACTCAAATTTGTCACAAACCATTACAAAACTACCTACTGTATTCTAAAGCAACCAATTTATGAATAGTACACAAATTTCTAAGCCCAGTATAAAATGGCTAGTATAGATGAGCAAGAAGATGCAAGACAATTCTATAAGACAGCACTCCAACCCCTCAGAAATCCTAAGAACGTAGCAAGATAGATTGCCTCTTAAGAGATTGCCTTTATAAACGCCCATCAGAAGGGAGTTCTCGAGACGCTTAATGTGAGCTCATAGGCCAGAGACTTCCTGGACGTGGTATCCGAAGCATTTCTCATGTGGTCAAGCACTTACACGGTTACTAAGAACGGACAAATCCGGCACAGAATTCTCAAACATCAAGATCTTATCAACAACTTTACACGGGCTATTTTGCGGACCACCAATAAAACTAGATGAGCCTCTAAAGATGCATTTGGGTATAGCTATAACAGCAAGAGCTCCAGCAAAAAAGAACAGAAAGCCAGAAAAAAAAAAGCCTGGAAAAAAACAGACCGAATAACAACCAAGGAATGAGAGAAATAGGGATGAGGACCCTTTTGAATGTCCAGCATGTGGAATGGAACACACATTGGTAAATTGTTTCTATGTCTTTCTAGAGAAGGCATAAAAGGGCTGCTGACCTAAGGACTATCTCGTTAAGAAGACGACCCAAGCCTTAAAAGATCCAGAACTATAAGCTAAAGTCTGCGCCTTGAAACGGAACAAGTCAAAATTAAGTATAAGGACTTCTCAACCTAAAGGAGAAGAGCATGAAGAGATTCAAGATTAACTCTATGGAAGAACGATGGGCAAGGTGCTGTCAGCCTTCACAATAGTCAAATCAGACGATTATCCACTGTCATACTCAGTCATTTTAGATAGTAAAAGCACCATCACAATCACAAACCAAGCATGGCGTCTAACCAGCTGGAGAACTGCGCCACCAGGGGATTTCGTATAGTAAGGAGATCGCCTTCTACCCATCCAAGCGTATGGTAATATGCGAGTACACATTGAAAGCACGATCATCAGCTTTCCAAATACAGTCTACTGCCCCTTACTCTTCACTGTTCTTGTATCCCTATGAGAACTCAGACAAAGAGGATATTAGTAAGACAACAAGGAAAGGCAAACCAGTCTCAAAAGAAGAGACAATACCTTGGTCGGCCATATCAAGGACATGTATGGCCAATATATTATTGACTACTAACTGAACAACCCAAACGCCATGTTTCATACTGCACAACCAAGAAAGAAGTATCTACACAACTCATGGTCCAGAAGACCTCCCCTTACTGGGAACGCGTGGCTATGGCATCAACAACTAGGACATCCTGGTCCGGAAGCTTTGGAACACCCAGTGCGTGCATCTAAGAGGGTGATCATCCGAGGACCAATGGGAATAGAATACGAGTCATGCGGAATGTCCAAGGCCAGACAGCATATACAGAGAGCTGTCATGGTCTGGTATAGGTAGCCCATGTGGTGAGTCCTGGAGCCCGGACATGAGTACATGTATCACCATTAAATGTCAAGCTGCCACGCTTGATATTCGACATCCTTTTGGGAGGAACAGCCGTGGCATGGTGGTTATGGTGAGCGTTCCGTCACAAGAGCACCACAATCTAACTACAAAGATCCAGGAGAGAGATTAACTCTTGACTTCCACGATTACAAGAGATCGCTGTCAGACAAGTCATCTCATATAGTCTTCATATGCAGAAACTCTGGTGTTTCATGGGACTATGCTCTTAAGAATCAGACTACGCAAACAATCATCTATATAGTTAACACACCTCTCATAACTAGATCGACAATACGGCATCAAAATCAAGGTAATTAAAACAGATAATAAGATATACATTAACAAGCCAGATATAAAGAGATGGTTAGAAGCCCGCACAATCAAGTTAGAGCCTTCTGCTCCCAATACACAAGCACAAAACAGAGGTGCCGAGCGCCCATGGGGTATACTGAAAACAAAAGCGCGCACGATGCGAATTGGTGTTAGACTACCGACCTTCTTATGGCCAGAAATACTCAAAGCGGCTACACACCTCTACAATCAGACACCAAGAAGGAAGAGTGGATAAAAAACCCCTTTTAATTTTTTTGGAAGCAGTCATAAGGAAGACAGATCAACCAATAGCCCCAGACAAGCACCACAATCAGACATATCTCTGGGTGTATGGCTACAAAGCCTATACAATAATAACCAACATGAAGGTGGGTCACTGAAGGCTAGACAGACTCAGTCCTAAAGCATGGATTGGGTACTTGGTTGAATATCGGTCCTCTAATATCTACCGTGTATGGGTGCCTCACCTAAACAAGGTGATCAGTACGAGAGATGTCGCTTTCAATAAGAACGAGGTATTTGATAAGAATGTAGAGCGGTTCTGAGATGACTTGAAGACAGCAACTGTGACAGAACGCTCACCATAACCACCATGTCACGGCTGTTCCTCCCAAAAGGATGTCGAATATCAAGCGTGGCAGCTTGACATTCAATGGTGGTACATGTACTCATGTCCGGGCTCCAGGACTCACCACATGGGCTACCTATACCAGCCCATGACAAACTCTTATTTACGTTAAAAAAAGGTATAACGTGGATGACAAGCGAGCGGCAATTACAAGCGAACGGCAACTTTTCACCAGCCACCTAACCTTTCAATCAAGGCTCCTAATTGATCAACCAACAATAATGGCATTGCGTTATAGCAAATCAGATTTACAGCTTACTGTCAAAGCTAAGCGACGCGACCCTCATATTACCATTGGCAAGCTTTCTAAGACTTTCCATATCCCATATAATACCTTGAAGGCTAGAATCGCCGGCCGACCATCACGACGCGATAGCATACCCAATACTTTGAAACTTATAGTTCTCGAAGAGAATGCCATTCTTTCCTTCATTCTTGACCTGGATGCGCGAGCATTTCCACCCTGACACAGTTATGTTGAAGATATGGCGAATCAATTGTTGACAGCGCATGAGGATGGACGCGTTAGAAAGAACTGGACGCAGAACTTCATTAAACATACACTGGGCCTCCGGACGCGTTTTCATTATAAGATGGACTACTAGAGGGTCTTAAATAAAGATCTAGACGCGTATCACGCGTGGTTTTGCTAAGTTGCAGCAGCAATTGCGAAACATGGTATCCAAGACGCGGATATTTATGACTTCAACGAGACTGGGTTTATGATAGGCATTATTGGGTCCGGCATAGTCGTTACAAGTGCCAAAAGACGTGGTAGGCCTAGACAAGCTTAGCGAGGCAACAGGAAATGGTCTACAGTAATTTCTGCTGTCAATGCTGATAGTAGGGTGGTCCTGCCGCTCATCATTCTACAGAGTAAAACTCACCTCGCGTCATAGTATTGCGACACAACATTACCACGCGATTAGAAGGTGGCTATATCTGATAACAGTTGAACTACAAACGAGATTAAGTTGGAATAGATTCGGCATTTCGACAAGTATACCAGACCGCGTATGACTGCCAGTAAACGCCTCCTCATCCTAGATGGTCACAAAAGCCACCATTCCCAGATCTTTGAGGATTATTGCCAGAACAACAGCATTATTACCCTTTGTATGCCTGCCCACTCGTCACACAGGCTCCAGCCTTTAAATGTCAGTTGTTTTAGCCTGCTCAAACGAGCATACAGTCGCATGATTGAGGATCTCATCCGGCGTCATATAACCCACAATTCAAAGAAGGACTTCCTTACAGCGTTTTATGAAGCACACAATGCTGTTATGACGCCAGGAAACATTCGAGCAGGTTTCAGTGCCACTGGGCTTGTTCCTTTTGACCTAGAAAGTGTTATTTCGAAGCTGGATGCTGTCGCTGTCGTACAAACACCGTCGCTAGACCCCAATCTGCCACCCACTACTTGGACTTCAAAGACGCCTACCACAATCAACAAAGCGGTAAACCAGTCGGTTTATATCCAAAATCGAGTCAGAACCACTAGGGAAGCTCACCTATATCAATAGTTAATGCGTTAAGCTCATTTTCAAAGGCTACATACGGTCTTATACATAAGGTTGCTTTGGTTGATTCCTGGGTCTGCGAGCTAGAGGAGGCCAATCATCTACTAAGTAAACGCCGGAGTACAAAAAACATACGTCTAGTGAAAGGAGGAGTACTTTCTGTTGAAGATGCAGTAGGTCTCCAGGCTGTAAAGGATAGTAATTAGCTGGCAAGACAGGAAATGGGTGAAGGTAGTTATCGTCCGAGGAGGGCGGCAGCGCGTGAGCGACGTTATGGAGTTTGCGGCAACACTGGCTATAATGCGCGAACTTGTACAATAAAGATAGAAACGTCTGAAGAAGAAGAATCCAATTGATTAGATTGAATTAAATGTGTTGTGGTTGAGTTATTTGACATGTTGGTTGGAAGGTTGGTGAAAAGTTGCCGTTCGCTTGTAATTGCCGCTCGCTTGTCATCCACGTTGATGGTAACAATTTATATATAAAACGAAATTAATTAATAATTAACTTAATAAAGTTATAATATTCTTACAAAAAAGGTTTAAAAATATCTTAAAAAAGTACAACATTAATAATAAGTAAAAAAGTATAATGTATAAAAAGCCGCAGTATATAATAAAGTGCGAAATATTAAAAAATACGACATATAACGAAATACGATGTACAAAGAAAAAATAGACTTTATTATTACGTAAAAAGGTGTGTTTTTAAAGTCTATTATAAGATTTTTTTAATATATAAGATAAGTGTCACGGGGCAAGCAGAAGGTTTGGACAAAGATGCCCAGCAATGACCTCTATTGAACAAAAATACTTTGGTGAGAAGGGAAAGAAAGATTCTGCAGCACCAGCTCAATCTGGTAATGGGATAGATCCCAAATCCCGACCCATAATTATCTAGCTATCTGTGCAGCGGCAACGTGTCTGCCCCACCAACCACCCGATAGATAGTTGATCCATTACAATAAGTAAGCTTTTAGCTGTTCTAATTTATTACTTATTACCGCTTATTAACTTATATATAAATTACTTACCCGCCGCTTATAAACCTCTTATAATTATACTGTTGTTATTACCTTACCGTTATTATTATTGATATTTTATAAAAGCTTCTCAAAAATTAAAAATACCCCTCTTTGAAATGATTAGCTTTATTAAAAATATTTTAGCTAATTAGCAATATTCGTTTAAAAAAAAGGTATATGGCATTTACGCGGGCATATATAGGGTTTATAAGATGCACACATTAAAAAGAAGGCCAGGTTTTAACTGTATTTTATTCTACCCTTTACTATACGATTGTCATGGTCTGGTATAGGTAGCCCATGTGGTGAGTCCTGGAGCCCGGGCATGAGTACATGTACCACCATTGAATGTCAAGCTGCCACGCTTGATATTCGGCATCCTTTTGGGAGGAACAGCTGTGGCATGGTGGTTATGGTGAGCGTTCCGTCACAACGATACCTAATTAACTGCTTCTCTCACTTTATGACACCACGCCTTGACACAAGCAGTCATTAAATGCACCTTTAATCACACGAGACATCCTACGACTGAAAATATCAGTGGGTTGATCAGAATTATCGATGGGCCGCTCTGCCGTACTTATGCCTACTAGGTAAGCTGTTGTCCAGTGACACCGGCAATCCCCTCGAGCACACATGTAATGATAGATTACATGTACCAGTATAGCCAGTCTCCTTACTTTAGCTAATGGTCGTTGCCTGCGCTACCGCTGGTGAGTGCGCGCCAATCAGACGACGCGGAGGGACGTCCGAAACCCAATCAGAGGGCGGGGATCATAGGTCATATCCCCCATCTCGACGCTTTACGGAGATGCGCATTTTCAAGGGCAACTTTACAGTACACCCCATGCGACACCCAACATACACGCAGTTGGAACCCCACCGACGGCGAAGTACGTCACGAACAAATCGAGTGCCGTCCTACCTACTATAGCAGTAGGTGATTCGGACAAGGCGACAGTGGGTCAGTCAGACTTCAGTCCGTACCGATGCCTATGGTCCGGTACCTGGCATGCCGCTCCCCTCTGGACAGACCTAAGTTCTAACTCTCGTCGCACCTTGCCTCTACTCTTTCTGCGTGCTTCATATACGCTTCTGCTTCTTCTGCTTCTGCTTCTTCTGCTTCTGCTTCTTCTGCTTCTGCTTCTTCTGCTTCTGCTTCTGTCCACCCACCACAGGCCCGCCACCCATGTCCGACAACTACAAACGCCTACTTCCAGCACCCATGCTGCCCCTACGCGGCCATGCCGAGTCGTCCTCCTCCTCCTCCTCGTCGGCGGCGAAGACCAGCGAGCCCCCAACCAAGAAACGGACCGTGTCCAAGGCCGCCTGCAACAACTGCAGAGTCAAGAAGATACGCGTGAGTGGCTCTGGCTCCCGCTCTGCGCACGAGACCTTGTCCCCCGCCATGTCGCTGACCATGCCAACCAATCCAGTGCGACAACAAGAGACCCGTCTGTACCGCATGCGCGCGGGCTGGAACCGATTGCAGCTTTGTTACTGCCACCAGCGATGAGACGCCCTTCATGGCACTGAAACGAGAAGTTGAGCATCATAAACACCTCGCTGATAGCCTTCTGGGGCTGTACGACTTGCTGAGATCAGCTTCGGATAGCGTTGTCCTCGACATCGTAAGGCGACTCAAAGCGATTCGGAATACAAAAGCAGGCGCCGACGGAATTACTGATGTTGTTGCTGCAGTCAACAGGGAACTGGAGCATGAGTCTCCTCTGCGTGCTCGCTTTTCGAACGGGGAGCTCATGCAGAGCTTCTTGCCCGAGTCGAGAGAACAAACCGAGTCTGAGCTCATGATACGTTGCGCGTCTGCTTACCCATCGCTCGTCCCTATCGAGTTTGCCTTCATGAACTTGTCAGACATGTTGAAACTGCCCGCACTCCTACACACGGAAGCGAAACCGACGACACCGTAAGTGGTTCCCATCTCGGATGCGCTTCGAA
Organism: Anthostomella pinea; assembly: GCA_963556695.1. Lineage (NCBI taxonomy): Eukaryota > Fungi > Ascomycota > Sordariomycetes > Xylariales > Xylariaceae > Anthostomella > Anthostomella pinea. Next base: position 884,320 of record CAUWAG010000008.1, on the reverse strand, counting down.
TGGGGGTTGAAGCTATACTTGGCCTGACCCGTGTCCGCAGCATGAAACGGGCTGCCAGTCAAACTGATCACGGTTCGGTAAGTGCCACGTCCTCCGAGTCCGATGCCCAGGGTAGTAGCATGGGAGTCTCCGAGACACAAATGACATCGAGCTTTGATCTCGCCAGCATCCATGACAGTGGTCAGTCCGTGGGCGTCGGATCTGTCGAGCAAGTCGACCAACGCTTGATGGAAATGGACATCTCAAAGTGGACCAACGTGCCCATATCGAATGAGCTGGCTGCGACACTGATAACGTTATACCTTGATATCGAACACCCATGGTGCACGTTGTTCGATGCTGACCTATTCCTGGATGATCTGCTCACCGGTACGACGCACTTTTGTTCGCGCTTGCTTGTCAACTCCATACTCAGTTGGATCTGCGTAAGTTACGGTGAAGGTCATGACCTACTCAAGAAGGGTTGCTTACCTGCACACACAGATGGTACAACAATGCGAACCGGATCTACAGGCCGAGGTTGACCACTTGAGCCCCGATTTCGAGAAGGAAGCCGTGGAATGTTGGGCAACCGAGAAACACACAAACACCCTGACTGCGGCGGCGGCAGCTCAGCTGCTGAGTAACGTGTCGGCATTCAGGGGGCGACACGAATTTTCCGTCGAGTGTGAAGAAGAGGGCATTCGCATGGGCACGCGGATGGGGCTCTTTGGAGTGAGGAGTGAATACGACTCAGCTATGACTTGGTTGGACGACCACGATGACTGGCTCCGAGCTGCCTGTCACACGTCCTGGGGTATCTTCACCTGTGTGTGGTGAGTCTGTTTCCAGGCAACATGTCTTGCATTGGGTGGTCGTCATGTTGGTGAGGCGCTCATACGTTCAAGCATCCGGTCTCTGCGTTACCACAGAGCCAGGCTCGTAACGCCCCCGATGCTGCCGATACCCGGACAGTATTTCGAGACCCACACCTGGTCGGAACATCCCCAGAACGCCATACATAAATTTGTACCGACTAGCCGCGTCGGTGGCATCTTCAATGCAATGTGCTACTTTGGTGCGTGTCTTCATTCCGGCAGTGGTTTCATGTATCCGTCTTACAATAATCTAACCTCGCTGCAGTACGTAACGCTGCGTGTTCCTCAAGGGGCACTGAGTGTCTTGCCAGACACGGCGGCGATGGCAGGAAACAGCTCCATCGAGGTGAAATCCGGGGTATCATAGAACGACGCTGACTTATAACAGAACTTAATCGTCCACGACATTCTTTGGGCATATTTCGACACGGGACACGGGGTACCGGTCGAGCGAGCCACGGTCGACTTCGCGGAGCGGACCTACCTCAGGTTGCTTGGCTGGGCCATGACGCTCCCAATGGAGTTGGCACGCGGCGATGGGATCCGGCGTTCTGTTCTGGCATTACAGTGAGCTTCTCCTCCCTCCCAATGTGGTTCCATGACAGCAGCTTCCACCGTGGGAGTCAGATGCGGTGCTGGCCATTCTGACACACGTGCGCTCTAGCGCCTACTTCCACTGCGTAACCATGGAACTCTTTAGGCCATTCTTATTCATGAGCGCGGAGGACTTACCACCCATGAACTTCCAACACCTCATGGGGTCGCCGAAAGATGTCTACGGCGCATCTGTCAAGCAGCTGAAGAGACTCGTTCTCACTGATCGTATTCACTTGAATGGGCCTTCGGCGTCGATCCCGTGGCACATTGCCCTCCTGTACCTGGCAAACGCAATGATCTCTCCCGCTCCCAAGCCGGAGGACCCAAACCACCTTGACTGCCACTTCTTCTTCCTATTCTGCATCGTCCGGTACCTGAAGTTGTACCAGTCTTTCCCAGTGGTGGATAAGACCATATTGGGCTTGCTGAGCATGGCTTTGCGCAATGGGCTTATCAGCGCCAAGGAGATGGACGTCATCCTGGAGCACATGCGCAAGATAGGCCGACAGTACGACATGACGGATGCCGCGGAAGCCTATTATATAATCGATCTGGATCTGGCGACGTCGCAGCCGAGAGAGGCCCAGGGGGAGGCACTTGCGAGGCAGTTCCATGAGTTGATTTTATTCCAAGAGATGATGACGGGCGTGCTCCCCCAAGCGTCGTAGGGGTGATGGTGATGGTTTGAAGTCATTACAGAGTCATTGGTCGGTGGCAGTGGTTGAGAGCACCAGAGAGTGTTAGCCTCAAGCAGGTAGGTAGTTACATATGAGTTGTCGCTGTCTTGCTAGTGAATCATATCCCTAGGTCTCCGTGAAAAAAACCTGTTGATGCCACTCACTTGAGATTGCGCTTGAGACCGCACGGTCGGGAGCCACTTAACAATGGCCAAGGGCAGAGGCAAAGATGGCGTGCACAATCGGCACGTCCATCTATGCCCGCATCTCATACTTTCAACAAGCGGCACCCTACCTGACGAAGGCCATTGAGACTACCGAGGTCGACGGCAATTCTAGCGGCTCTAATCTTCCACACGTGTCGGCCTTATCGATCACGGCCTCGTCATGAGCAGTGTGAGGCGCCTGAAGCGCACCCGATTGCATCTCCGGAGTGGCAGTGGGACCACTCGAACAACACAGCACCATGAGAACGCAAACAGGGACCCGACCCGACCCGACCGCACGTACGCCGCTCGAGGCGATCTCCGCGGCGGTCATCGGAGTTCTAGAGCGGCGAGACCTGGCTGTTGAGATCTTGGGGGCTATGTGACATGGTCACTCAGGTGTGTAGGAGAAAACAGATAGCGCCAAAGAGCTGGAGCTGGAGCGGTTGCTGCCGAATTATCTGGGTGGTACTGTATCTGACATGTCCATCGATTGACTTCCATAGTGTGAACCTTTTGAGCTTCCACAGATTGCGTGCTTGGATAAAGAGCCAACAAACCTGGATAGGGTGACTGCACAACTTTTTTCTTGGCGACATCGAACCTTCATGACTCTCCGTTTGGCGTGAAGTTTTAAATTCAGGACCACCATGAGCAGGATGCTGCAACAAAATACACCAACGTCTAGAGCAGTTTCCATGCTTTATAGAAGACGGTCGCATGGTCTACCTTGGTATGCGCGCTGATCTGAGATGATTGTGGCTAGCTGCGTCGAGTCTGTAAGGCTCATCGAGGGCCTCACTGCAACGGCAACGTGCGTGAACGGTATGCATTTGCTCTCTAGCCCTATGGCCAAGCTCCGGCACAGTCGACCAAGATCTGACCGAACAGGCTTCGGTACCGTCAGACAGCTCATGGAAGAGGGTATATAGGTCCTATCATGACAGGCGCACACTGAGGAGTCTTGACCTCCTTGCTCTGTTCATCTCCTCGCGCCACACTACTATTGTATGATTAATAACATTCCGAATTTCCAAGGAGACTTACCAACATGGCTTCACTCGGTGTGAGTCTTGCAACATACCTACATAGGAAGTATTAATGGCAGCCAACCAAGCTAATCGCCCACCAGCCATCCGCCGCAGGCAGTGCCGTATCCTCCGTCTCCTCCGCATCAGCAGTCCCCACACACCACCACCACCATCACCATAGCCTCGAAGCCGGCGCCATCGCCGGCATTGTGATTGGGTGCGTGATAGGCGGTCTCCTGCTCCTCGGCCTAGGCTTATGCCTGTGCTGCGGCAAGATGTTCAAGCGCGGCAACAAGAAGGCCGAGCAGCAGGTCCACCACCACGAGCAGTACAAGTCTCCGCCGGTCCAGCACATCGAACGCCAGTACAACAGCCCTCGAACCACTACTACACCGCAGATGGAACGCGGTGATCCCGTCGGTGCTTCTGAATTTCAGCTCCCCTGCCACACCGCTAGAACCGGAAACGGAACGACTGGCCGCTCCGGTGCTACATATGCACAGCCTGGCTGGGGGTCGGACAACACGTCTCGCGGCGAGCAGCAGCTCCACCCCAGCGTGGCCGGGAGTCACGGAGTAGTTGGACCCGGCCGCATCAATGCTGGACATCCTGGCCGACTGCGCAACGGTATGCCAACAACCATGGAGACACAGGCAACCTTGCTGGCTTGCTGAAGAAATAAAATAGGCGAGGACGTATGATGTGCGAAATGCCTGCCTGACGTGAAGGTGCAGGTTTTCCAGGTTGCACAGGAAGGGAATGGTATGTACGGTTCGGGTTATCTCGAGGGTTCAATACCAACAGGAGGGGCCGTTGAGCGTGGCATCTCAGCCGAAGTCGTCCTACCATGTCATGTCATGTCATAGCCAATTGACAATTCGATAAACTGGTAGGTATTGAGGATCCTGATCCGTTTGTGCTTTCGAATAACCGTCCGCGAATGTCGCTCATCCCATGAGACCTACTGTGCCACAGCCACAGTCATCAATGTCGGACGAATCGGAATGCGGCATAGGAGAACGGCAACATCATGTTCCAAATTTGCTGCTATCTGGCGCCTTTAGATGGATCTTCCTCCTTTGGTCTATTGAGAATTAGTCAATGCTTTGAGAAACCTGTATTCGGGATGGAAGCCTCTCTATCTACCAACATACGAGGTGCGGCGGCGAGGGGAAGACGACGCATCGTCTTCGTGCATACTGTTATGCTACCCTTTGTCCTAGCTGGAAGATAGGTTGGCTGCTATGAACAGGCATTCGGTATTTGGCATCACATCTAGCATACGGCACCTTTCCCTGACAGACTATCAGACCATTTGATACACCTTAACTCACTTGAAGACCATTGCACTGAAACGGTAGGGATGTCCCATCACCGTTAGCCGTCACGTGGCTTAAATAGGAATGCATCACCTCGTCGAGATGCACGGGGTGCAGTGGATGCCCTTCAGTTTCAGACAGGTAACCCAGTATACCCGGTGCTGGGTCAACAGGATCGAGGCCGTCAACGAGATCGTTCACAGCCGAGAGATCGCTCACAGTCAAGAGATCAAAGCCAACCGCCAAATGCATTGGGATTATATCATCCCAGACGAAGTTCAAAGCCACGTGAGCAACCCTGAGCCGCCCTATAGCTCTAGACACGCCTATTCACCCACACAGGTCTCCCAGCTTGGACAGCCAGGCAGGCAACCCCTCCGCCGGTTAATCAGGTACCACAAATGCTTAAGATCGTATCATCTGACAACGCTTGGATGTAGTCATGTAGTCAAAATGATCTCTAAAAGCCGATGTAGGTCTAGACATATATCGTATGCATAGAGGTGGTTTAAGCAGGACCCGCCTAGGGTAGTCGGTCCTAAGCCTTCGCCTGCTTCACCCTATCGCGCATCCTGAACCCGAACTTCCCCAGCACCTTTCCAAACCCACTCTCTACTCTACCCAACTTCGCCTCTCTACCAGCCCTTTCTCCCCCCTCTTTCTCCTCCTTCTCCTTCCTCGCGCCCTTCTCTCCCCATGGGCTCATTCGTTCTCTCGCGATCACCCGCTTCCTCTCCTCGGCCAGCAGCCCGACCTGCCCCACGAACAGCGGGGTCGAGAGCAAGTCCTCGACTCGGACCCTTAGGCCCTCCTGATCCAGTATCGAGGCGACCTGGGCGAGACCCATGATGTCCCCTCCGCTCTCAAAGAAGTGTGTGTCCAGATCGACGTGCACGGGTGTGCCCGTGCTGTTGGGGCGCAGGATCTGCGACCATGCGAAGCGCAGTTGCGTAGCTAGTTTCGTGATCTCGGACATCGATAGACCCGTGTCGCTGGGCAGCAAGAGCGGTACATTTTCGCCCGACTTCTTGCGGCCGTCAGCTTCCGACGCGGTGTTCGTGGTGAAAGGGCCGGTTGACAGCTCGGATGGAGAAGGAAGCTGCGCGTAGGGGTCCTCAGAGAACGCGATCACGTTCGTACAAAGCATGTTGAAGACGTGCTGAGAGAACTCTGTGGTGATCGTGCTGTTCGGCGCGTAGGTAAGCGTTACCTCGACCTGGTCGCTCCCATGAGATATCGAAACGATGGAGAAGTCGGCAAAGTCTTCCTCCGTGCCTACGACACCGAGCCTGAACTCAGTGCCGCCGAATTTGAAGGTTGCGTCGTCGGAGTGGATGATGCTCTGGTTATGTTGCAGGACGCTGGAGAAGTTCGTCCAGTCAGGCCAGTCGGTGCAGTTTCTGATGATTTCCCTGAAGCCGAGAGACTCGTATGGCATATTGGTGATTTGCTGATCTTGTATGTTGCCGAGAAGGTCGAGCACCGTCCATCCAGGACGGTAGACGATGCGTACGGGTACCATGTTGAGGCAAGGACCGACTATTGCTGAAGCCGACGGCGTGCTGTTGCGGCCACTAATGACGTGACCAAAGACAATGTCGGACTTGTTGGCGATACGCGCCAAAGTGGCGGTCCACGCCGCCTTCACGACGGTGGCTGTGGTAATGTTGACATGGGACAGAGTCGGAGCTGTGAGCATCTGCTTGAGTGTAACGGTTTGACCGGCAGCGCGTTGATAGTTCGGACCATACCGATCGACAATGGGCGTCATCACGGAGCCGCGGAGAATCTCTCGCCAATGATCGTGGGCGCCTGCAACAGTTCTCGCTGTGGCGGTCTCTCGGACATAGTTCCCAAAGCTAGGGCCTTTCGATACGGGGAGACCGTTGTATCCCGCTTCCAGAGACTCCAGCATACGCGGTAAACACACGCCGTCGTATTGGGCATGGGAGAGCCTCATGTGGATACGGTATTGTCCGGTCTTCTTCTGCTTGGCCACTACGAATTGCACGAAAGCTTCACCGAGGCGCGGTCCATGCTCGCGGTCCTTCCGCCGTAGCTCGGTAGTGAACTCTCCGATGTCGAGGTCCGTCTCCTGGTAGATGAAGTCGGGTTGAAGCTTGCGAAGCACCACCTGCAAGAATCGGTCGCCGTAAGGAACAAAAACCGTACGAAGGATGTCGAAAGCCTGGACGACGCGGAAGGCAGCCTGCTTCAGCCTGCGAATGTCGAGGGGGCCATGGCCATCAAGGTAGAAATGGTTCAACATCCATCTGGATTCTAAAAGGGTGCCGGTAATGGCAAGTGACTGGAAGTCAGTCACGGGTAGAACATCGGAGATGCCGCCCTTGAAGACCTGCACTTTCGACAAGATGCCCTCCACGTTGGGGTCACCAAGCAGCGAGACCGACTTTGGCGTGTGCATGGAAAACCCTTCGGGGATGGTCGTCGGAGCCCAGTGTTTCTGACTGCGACTTGGCTTTGGTCCTATTGGCTGGGCCGTCGATGGAGTGTCGGAGGACGAGAAGCCTTCGCCATTTTCGTATATAGGGTCGCTTCCCCCCCCCGGGCCCAGTAGGCGGCCTGATGCCGCCATCGATTGTATCGTCTAGAATTGCGTGCTCTGAAGCTATGGGCTCGATGTCTTTCCACACGGAAGCCGTGTGCTCCGGGGGTTGGATCTTGGAGGAGCCTGGCCTCCCGGTGACTGACCCCCCGTCGCCCGTCTGTGACATGACCTGGTCGATGACTTCGCCGGCTACACGCACAACCCGAGCCATATCGGCAAACCTAACAATGTCAGCTACGAGCTTGCCTGTAATAGCAAAGCATCAGGAACTTACGTGGGGTTCTTGAAGACATCCGCAACAGTCATCGAGAGCCCCTCCTCTCTCGCTGCACCCACAAGCCTCATGGCAATAATACTATCGCCCCCGAGCTGGAAGAAGCTGTCGTTCTTTTCAATACTCTCCTCCACCATATCCAACAGCTTTCCCCACAGCGTCATCAACTTTTTCTCCACGAAATCCGATGGCACGCCCTTGAGCGCTTCTGTAGCAATAACTCCTGCCGCAGCCACCATGTCCGCCGCAATACCAATCCTACTCTCTGTGTCACTCGCCATACTTATCTTGCGATCCAAGCCCGGTCTCCCTCGCTTTGACAGAGACGCCCTCCGCGCCAACATGCTGGTCATCTGACTAGACATCTCGTCGACAGACGACTGTGCGGGCGGTGGGGCGTCCTTATTCTTAGCCAATACTTGGTCAACGATTTGGGGGACCATCTCGCTAACAATGGAGCGGATGAGGGAACTCCAGTCGGGCGTAGCACCTGGTAGCGTCATGACCTGGAGTGGGCCGGTTTCGCGGGTTGAGTAGATTGAGCGCCTCGACGGTTCGGGGCCTGTTCGGGTGCGGCGGTACGTGGGCCTTGGTGTATGCCCGCGGATTGGTGTAAGCATTGCCGAGTCGGTGGCTTGTTTGGCGGGCTTATCTGGGCGTCGGATGGCAACGTCGAGTTCTGTGATGGTCATGGTCACGTCCGCGATGGCTTGGGTGAGGATCTTGGCCATCATGTTGGAAATGTTCCTTGCTTCGTCGTCCGATATTACATCGGTCCAGTAGGCGAACTTGACAGCTTCATCACCGCGAGTGGCGTCAATCGAGACGGTAACGGCGAACTCTGAAGGGTCGTGGGCGTCCAGATGCTCGAACTCGATCCGGCCATCAGATGGTACGTGTTCTCCTGCCGCTGTGGCTCCGTAGTTCTGAACCGAGATCACCGTGTTGAACAACGCTTTCCCACTCAACCCAAGATCATGCTGGAACTGAGCAAGCGAGCAATGCTGATGTGGCAGGCTATCAACGAAATCGTTCTGCACTTTGTAGAATACGTCAAGAAGCGACTGAGACTGAGAGACCTTGATGCGGGAGCACAGCATGTTGATGAAGGCTCCAACGGCATTCTCAACGTTCTCGATCGGAACGTTGCGGCCTGAGGTCAAGTACCCAAAGCAGACGTCCGCATCCGAGGTATACGATCGTAAGATCAAGGCCCAAGTCGCGAGCAAGATGTTAGCGAAAGTCACGCCGCTCTTCCCAGCGAGACTCTGGACCTCTGGAAAGCGATTGAAATCCATGAAGAGCGAGTGCAGCTGCCGTTGTTTTGTTCCATTCTGCGGAACAATGGGCAGGTAGCAGGGCTTTACGCCATGAAGATGTTCCCTCCAGTATTCGATGGCAGCATCGGCTGGCAGGTTGCGTAGGTATTTGACGTATGAGCTGTACAACGGGCCGTCCGCGGAAAGTCGACCCGCGTACGCATCTTGCAGGTCCCTGGCGATGATTGCCCAACTCCCACCATCGATGACACTGTGATTGATCTCCAATTTCACAACAACCTTCCCAGAGCTGACCTGGAAGATTGTGAACTGGTGGGGGAGGCGAGGCTTCCTCTTGCCGTTGTGGTCGGCGTACTTGACCGAGTCTAGCTTCGAACTAAGATCAGCTTCGTCGGCGGAGTATATCAGGAGTCCAGCATCGGGTTCCTTAACAACGATCTGGTCGAACACTCCGCCCTTGCAGACGCTGTCAACGAACACGGTACGCAAAGCCGGATGTCGGGCCACGACGTTCTTCCATGCCTTTGCCACTCTACGCACATCAACCGAGTCGTGCTTGCTCTTGACCTCGAACACAGCGAACGACCAGTACGCGCTTGGATCCTTGATCTGACTCAGTAGCATGCCCTCCTGCATCGCAGAGCAGGGATACATATCCTCAACCTGATCGTATGATACAATACCAGCTGAAGGGAAGGTATTGACCACGCGATCCAACCTGGCATACGACTCCAGCGGCAGAAGTGGGAAGTCCGATAGGGTTGGCTGAGGCTTATCGACCTTCGCGAGGGAGGTGACGACCTCCTCAAGCGTGCGTTGGCACTCGGCAATCCAGCGTCGGATGCCCTTCCGGTTCTTTTGGTTCTGGTTGTATAGGAAGTCGAATTTGATCTTGCCATGGCTCACGGTTGCTGATATCTCGAAGAGTGCGAGGCGCTTTGCAGCGGCGCCCAGATCTGACATTGGGGCCTCTTCATCCTCGCTGAACTGCATGGGCTGGAAAAGAGAGTCGATGGAATCGTTCGCGCCTCGGCCGAGATAATTGAACAAGACTTCCATAGGCTCGTGAGACTCGAATCGTTGCTTTCCGTTATCAGCCATGAATCGGTGGGCGAAGTACGAACGTCCATTCTCGATGACACTACGGCGAAGGTCTTTCACTTGGCGGACGGTCTGTATCACATCGTCCTCATCTTCGGCAATCGGAACATGAGCTGGGTACATTGAAGTGAACCAACCCACACTTCTCGACAAGTCAGTACTGTCCCACGGCTCGCGGCCATGAGACTCAACAAAAACGGTCGGAGTCGTTCGACTGACAAACACACGGGAAAATGAATGGATGATTGCCGAAATGAAGTAGTCGACCACATCTGTACGCAGAACACTATGGTTGTCGAGAGCCATTGCAGAAATATCTTCACCGACAGTGAAGGACTCGTGCTCGACATTGCCGTACAAGTTGATACGGTTCTCCATGCCCCAAAACGTGAGATCGGCAGGTTCGAAGCTCATAGTCTGCTTCTCCATGAGCTCGATTTGATTAGGCTGAATTGCATGGGCTGCTTGCTTCTCCACCCAAACCTGGAAGGGGAGCTCTTGGGTCAGTGAGGATTCGGAGACGATGTGCTCTTCGAGGTCGGCTAGGATGATCTGCCAGCTCACTACATCGATGACAAGGTGGTGTGCGGTAATGAACAAGACCTGCTCGCCCGTTCCGAGGTTGAAGAGATCGGTGGCAAATACCGGGCCTTCGAAGATGTTGAGGCTCTTTTGAGTATTGGCAATGATGTCGATTATACCTGAAGTGATGGCAACTTCGTGAACATCAAACTTGTACGTTCCCTCTAATCCGCCGCGGACGAGCTGCTGCCACTGCCCTCTCGCTCCTTTCAAGAAGCGAGCGCGAAGCATGCCATGACAACGAACGACGGCATCGATAGCGTTCCTGATCGCCCCAGTATCCACCTGGTGTGCCAAGCGAAGCGTGAACGACTGGTTGAAGTGCGTGGCAGTCTCATCTTCAATATTCTGGAAGTAGAGTTGCTGGACAGGCGAAAGGCCAAACGGCTTTTCTGTCTGTGCTTCTCCGTGCTCGAACCCAGTAGCTGGGAGAGCGGTTTCGGCCAGCTGCGCCAGAGATTTGGCCCGTAAAAGCTGATTCAGAGTGATGCTGATACCCTCTTTTCTGCATTGAGCGAGGAAATGCATTCCGATGAGAGAATCGCCTCCGAGTGCTGAAGCAGGTCAGCAACTTATATCTTCCAACATGGGTACAGGGGAGTGAACTTACAGACCCACGACTGGTGGGCTTGCACATCCTGAACGGACACATGGAGTACTTTAGCACATATTTTCTGGAGCTTCTGCAGGCCCTCGCTCGCAGGCACCGCAGTCTCGATCCAACTTTCGACGTTCAAGATCTGGCGGTATGTCTCGTCATCCATATTCCCTATCCAGCCATCAACTGTCGTTTTGTCCAGTTTCGCGGAAGCCAGTCTCGGTATACTAGGCACAGCCACCCAGACCGTGGGCACCATGTATGGGGGCAACAGATCGGAGAGCCTGCCCTTCGCAGCGTTGATCTGGCGAAGCGTATCTAGATGTGTGAGCGCTGTGTTCCAGCGCTGTTGGATAGCAACGGAAGGGCCAGAAGAACCGTGGAAGGACACGACAGCCGTCAACTTCCTCTTTCCAGGGCCAGTCTTGGGCATTAGGATGGCAGCGAGATTGACGCTTTCATCGGCCTGTAGATGGTGCTCGATCTCACCCAGTTCAACGCGTTGACCCGCAAGCTTGATCTGATTGTCCTTTCGTCCTAGGTACTTCACAGCGCCATCAGAGGCATACTTGCAGAGGTCACCAGTTCGATATATGCGGGTGTGCGGCTTGCTGGAGAAATCCTTCATGAAGGCTGGGTTCTCGATGAAGACCTCTGCCGTCTTCGCCGGATCGTTCAGGTAGCATCGGGCGAGTAGTGGTCCTTCGATGCAGAGCTCAGCCACAGCACCCACTGGCGCGAGGCGATGAGGATTGTCGGCCTCGGTGAGCCAAGCACGAGCACTTTCAAGCGGGTGACCAATGACTGTAGGGTCTCGCTCGGTGGAAACGTTGCTGTTCACTACTGACAACACAGAGTTTTCTGTCGGTCCATAGGCATTCATGAGTTGCAGACCGGTCGCCCACTTGTCGATCGTTTCAGTCGTTAGCGCCTCGGCAGCTGAGACGAACGTCTTCAACGTGGGCACTGCAGTTGGCCCTTCAAGGACGTTCGCGACAGACGGGGTCAAGCAAGCCCATGTGGCCTTCAGCCTGTTGATTGCTCCCGCAAGGTCTGAAGTGCGTTCTTGTTCGCTGGGGACCGCGACCACGGCCCCGCATGTCAAGGTAGTGAGGATCTCCAGCATAGACACATCGAAGACGAAAGAGGCGAATTGGAATACGCGTGTTGATGGAGAATCCATGTTCAGGGCCCGTCGCATGGCCATAGAGGAAGCAACAAAGGCGCGGTGCTCCATGACGACTCCTTTGGGTAGGCCGGTGCTGCCGGACGTAAACATCTAGGAAAGTACTTAGTGAGACGGTCCCCCAAAGGTGGCTGTGCAGAGGTCGACTTACGACATATGCAATATTGTTGCTCTTCAATCGAGACTGGATCCGCGAACGTGATACAGGTAGCTGGCGGATAGTCTTCTCGTCGGCCCTGACGATGTCAAGACCGTTGAACCGTGTCTCATACTCAGGCGAGCAAACTATGATTGAAGCACTGCAGCTCTCGATGATATGCTGATGCCTTGAGGCAGGGTGTTGCGGCGACAAAGGCACAAAGCCGCTTCCCGAGATCAAAATACCCATGATAGCTACGATAGCCCATCTCGACTTGTCGACGCAGAGGGGGACCAATCTCTCTGGCCCAGCACCAAGGCCCACAAGCTTCTGCGCCAATCTCGAGGATAATTCACGGAGTTCAGCATACGTGAACTCACCATCGAAGGCGGACACGGCGGTAGCAGTCGGTCGAGCCTTGACTTGTTCGAAGAAGAGGGCATGAATCGTTTCGTCAGCGACAATGGGTTCGCGAGCATTCCAATTCCGCACGAGTTCCGCGTCTTGGTTGCTAAAGACGTGTATATCGCGGACATTGCTGACTGTGTTGAGCTGGTGTATGACCGACTCGAGCTGGAAGAGTATGCGCTGCACTTCCCAAGCTGAGATAACGTTCGATTCGAAGTGGGCGCAGACTTCGACGCTGGTGCGCTTCGCAGTGGCCTCAACGACCAACGGGTACGTAAAAAAGTTTGCTTGCGTACCGTCATCGTGGAAAGACCACAAAGATTCGGAAGGCGGTTCAGTACCAATCTGGATGACAAGCAAGTTTTGGAAGTCGCATGCGGCCGCTGTGTCCGAGTCGAGGCGCTTGATCTCCGAAAGGCCGAAGTGTTGATGGGGGATGCGGTCGGTTGCTGCCCCAGCGACGACCTCCAAAAGCTCCAGGGTAGTGTTTTCCCGGTCGATATACACTCTGCTAGGCACAGTCGTCAGCGTAGGACCGCAGATATCTGCGATCCCGGCGACCGCGATGTCGCGGCCCGTAAGAGTTTCACCAAAAACGACATCGTCACTTCCGCTGTACGCTGCAAGAAGCAGAGACCATGCTGCCCGGATCACGGTGGATGGCGTGATATCCGCGTGCTTGTGAGGAGCGAGCTTCATGGTATGGTGCAGAAGCTTCCCGTCATGCCTTTCTTCGCTCAAGGCCGAGTGTGATGGCTGTGGGAAATGATAGGGAGCAGCTCCACCCAGTGTCCTTTTCCAGTACTTCGCTGAAGCCACAATGTCGGATTCTTGAAGGTAGTTGATGAACCTGGTGTATGGTGTTTTGGGAACCTCGGACACCCCAGTCCGGTAAATGCGCTGAACACGATCCAGGATGAGTGGTAGACTCCAGCCATCATACAGGGAATGGTGGAGCGTCCAGACAAAGTAGCATTCGTGCGAAGCAGTGCGCACTAGGGTGTATGCTGCGAGCTTTCCACCTAGATCTTGAGAGATCCTCGTCACCTCCTTCTCAGCTTGCTTCAAGCTGTCCACTTCGCCCCATGTGATTGGATCAGCGACGAGCACTGTTTGGACGAAATTTCCGGACCGAGGCTGAGCGATTCGTGTACGCAGAATGTCTAGATCGGCGACGACCTTTTGCCATGCAGCCTTGAACTTTGTTATGCCCACTGACTTCGCGAGAGTCAAAACATGCTGGGCGACGTAAGCGCCGGGTTGTCGTGTTGATAGCGTGACAAAGGCCCCTTGGAGCGGAGAAGTTGGATAGGCGTCCTGTATCTGGTCTTTCGATACGCGGCACTGCTCTGCGAGTTCGTTGAGAACCTGCGACCGCGACAGAGCTCGGGGTAGTAGATCAAAAGGCTCGATATTTACATCGATCTTCTCGTCGACAGCACCGCATTTGGCCGCCAGGTCAGATAAGCGGGGGGTCTTGAAAATATCGACAACAGAGAGGTCCAAATGATCCGCATGCGCTGCGGTCACAAGCTTCATCGCGCCAATAGAATCACCACCGAGTCTTACAAAGCTGTCGTCGACGCCCACAGAGGAGAGCGGAAGGTTGAGGACGGAGCAAACGAGTTTCTGTAGCTTCTTCTCCGTTTCATTGGTCGGCTTCCGCATGTTGGAAGCACTGGATAAGCGGTACGTCGAAATTGCTTCCTTGTTCATATTCTGGACGAGGTTCTTGAGGCGATTTCGGTCAAGCTTGCCAGCAGCCGTCCAGGGCATCTTCGAGACCGGGATGAAGATGGAGGGGATCATGTACGAAGGCAGTACACCGGCAACTGCGTTCTCCATTGCCTTGCACATGTCTCGGAGCAGACTGTCCATGAGGAGAACATCATCTGCAGCCGGGAGATCAGTGGACGTTGGCAGCAAAGCATCAGCGGGCACTCCTCGCTGGAGACCCTCAGCACAAAAGAAAACAGCGAGCGCTTTGGCAGAACGGCCCATAGGCGCAACAAGCTCGACGGCTGATTGCACGCCCTCGGGGAAACTGCTCTTGACGTGGAACTCGATCTCTCCCAGCTCGATACGTTGCCCGTTGAGCTTGATCTGCGTGTCTTTCCGGGAGACGTATGTGAGAGATCCGTCACTGTTGTATCGAACAAGGTCCCCTGTCTTGTACATTCGGACAGTGGAGAAGGTATTGTCAATCGAAGACAAAGCCGATGCCCAAGCAGGTTTCTCGATGAACGCCTTGGCGGTCTTGACTTCATCTCCAAGATAGCCAGCGGCGACAATATGGCCTTCCGCGACGAGTTCGCCGATGCCACCGACGGGCATCAACTTGTCGTGGTTTCTAGGATGTACAACCCAGGTTCGACAACCAGTCGCCATGCCAATGGTACCTTGAAAGGGTTCGAGAGTCAGCAAAGCATTTCTAGGGTATTGTAGTGCCACAGCATTTTGTCCTCAACATCCACGACTACAGCAACACTGACGCATGCTATGCCGGGAGCTCAGTCAGGACCAGGGAGTTACATACCAGGATCAGCATCAACAACCTTTTTCTCCAGTGTCGACTTTGCGCAGGTAGCGCATATGATAGCGGTCTCCGTTGGACCGTAACTGGGAATCTGTTAGCGTCAAGTCCTTCAAGCGGATGGTACAGGCACTTACGCTTCCACGAAGCAGATCTTGGAAGCCCAGGCCGTCAGCACCGAGGGTGTAGTTGCTTCACCACCCACAACAAGTGTTTTCAAGCCCGGCACCCACTCTGGCTTGATGCTGCCAAGCACAGAGGGGGTGAGAAGCGCCCAAGTCGCCCCGAACCTGCTAATGCTGCCACAGAGATCGCTCATCCTCTCATCTTCAGTCGGCACGCAGACCGTACCACCAACCGTCAGTGCAGCCAGTATCTCCACACAGCTGGCATCACTACAAGCAGAAACAAGGTTAGCACAAATCACCGAGCTAGCCGACTGTAGTGCACATGGCTACTTACAAGGTGTAACTCGCGAACTGGAACGTCCGCGTGGTGCTGTCCATATGCAAAACGGGGGTAAAAGCTGCAGCACTTGTGCAAAAGGCCTGATGCGAAACGATGGTCCCCTTGGGCGTACCAGTCGTGCCTGATGTGAAGAGACAGTAGCACCCGTGGTCCGGAGTGACATCGGACTTCGGTCTCTGTCCTCTGGTCGGGATCGATTCCATAGCCCTCTTATCCACGGTGAATGCTGTCGTCGCAACTTGGCTAGCAAGTGATTGATGGCTCCTCGAACACACAACGACCTTGGCCCCAACATCGCAGACCAGTTGGCGCAATCGGGTGGGAGGGTGTCTGGGATCGAGTGGCACGTATACTGCCCCAGCCTTCATGATAGCTAGCATGCTCATGATAGCCCATGAAGATTTCTCAAAGAGGACTGGCACAAACGTCCCAGTACCAACTCCCAGGGTCTGGAGGTGGATGGCCAGCGAGTTGGTGATTGCATCGAACTCCTGGTAAGTAAATGTACCGTCCCAGCCTTCAACGGCCTTGGCGAATGGAGGTCTAAGGAGCGCTTGCTCGGAGACGATGTCGTGTACGCAACGACGGACAGGTGGAGGGAGGTTCGCATTCCATACCCGGATCTGCTCGAGGCTGCCCATCGGAAGAATATCCATATCGCCAACAGTAGCTTTCGAATCGGCGATGGAAGTGAGATTGATGAGGATCTTTTCGAATGTATCGGCTAGGTTATGCACCTGCGCGTCGCACATCTTATCTCTCCAGTAGCCAAAGTCGATTGTGATCCCGGCGGGGCTTTCGTCACTGACGTTGAGAGTAAGGTCGTACTCGCTGGGGTCCGCTGCCTCAATATTTTCAAAGAGAAGCGCCGTATCTTCGGAGCCACGGGAGATGTGTCGTCGCTGAAAAGTGAAGACGGTGTTGAAGAGACTCGGCAGCTGCAATTCGTGCTGAACATCCGCAAGCGAAGAGCCTTGGTAGTCTCGGGCATTCATCGAATTATTTTGCACTGATGCAAGGAGTTGGTGTACCGGCGTTTCGTCTGAGAAGTTAAGTCGATAGATTAGCATGTTGACGAGGCATCCCACCGCCTCCTCGATGTTCTTGACGGGGATATCGCGGCCGGAGGCGACGACGCCAAACGAGATATCCGAGGTACCGACATAATAGTGCAGCACCAGCGCCCATGTCAGTTGCAACACGTTCGACAACGTTACGCCGTTGGCCTTGCAGAAGGCTCGGATGCTGGCAGTCTCCGCAATGTGAGCTTCGAACGAAACAGCCTCACGCGCACCAGGCTTCCCGTCATTCAACGCAGGAAGGATACAAGGCTCAGCACCTTGGAGGAAAGTTTTCCAATAGTTGATGTCGCTTTCCCGAGAGCTTGAGAGGATGTGCGCAATGAACTCGCTGAATAGTGGTCCAGCGTCGGACCGAGAAAGCTTCCCTCCGTAGGCGCGCGAAAGGTCATTGAGGAGATTCGGGATTGAGCCGCCGTCACAGATTGTATGTGACATGTCGAGCTGCACCCATACCCTGCCTGCCTTGGTCTTGCATACAGTAAAGCGGTGAGGCGCACCAAACTCGCGATAGTCAATTGCAGGCTGCTCGCGCAAGAAACGAGCCATGTCCTCACCATCGCAGTCTGCCATCCATACAACTTGTCCAGACCTCTCCTTGAAGACTATCTGGTCCATGCGACCCCTCTCAGAGAGGCTCTCTATAAAGGCAGTACGCAACGCTGGATGCCGGTGAACGACGTTTTGCCAGGCTTCCGCGAGCTTCCTGGGGTTGACAGATGAGCCAGGCTCGGCCGCGCAGACCTCGAAACTGCATCGGTACGCATACAGCTCGGGGGACCTCATCTGGGACAGAAGCAGGCCTTGCTGCATCGGCGAAGTCGGATAGATGTCCTCGATATCGGCAACGTTATTACCAGATGGCAGTACAGCCGAGAGCTTTGACAACCCGTTGTACGAGAGTGGCAGCAGGTTGAAGTCGCTCAGGCTAGGCTCAGGCCGTGCCTGAAGGAGTCGATCCACCGCGTCGACGAGAGTCTGGCGACACTCCCCGATCCATTGCTTGATCTCTGTTTGACGTTTCATATGCCGATTGTAGCAGAACGACAGATTAATAGTGCCTTGAGCCACAACAGCCGTGATCTCAAAGAGCGCAAGACGAGGAACGTCATCGCCAATGTCGGAGGTATTGACGCCATCGAGTCTCTGGAGTAAGGCGTCTTTGCGCTCTAGAGCTTGCATGCGACCGAGGTAGTTGAAGGTCACTTCGGCAGGCCAGTGGCTGGAGAACTCCTGCGATGCTTCCCCAGAAAGTCGGTACGCAAAGTAAGGTCTTCCTTTGCCGGGAATCCGTTCACGGAGGTCCTTGACCCATCGAATGGTGCTGGCGATGTCCGTGCTGTCTTCCGAGGAGACGGGAAGGTGGATGGGAGTCAACGTGGTGAACCAACCGACAGTACGGCTATTAAGAGTTAGTAAAACATGCGCAGAAGACATCTGAAGCATGGAGCGTTGGCTAAGGGACGAACTTACGAGAGGTCTTGTTTCGCATCAAAAGATTCTCGGCCATGACCTTCGTTATGAACTGTGGCGCAGTTCCTATCAGGGAACACTTTTCTGAACGACTCAAGAATAGCTGCGAGGAAGACGTCGAGGGGCTCTGTCGCTAACGCATCATGAGCACCAAGCAGTAGCATGGAGTCCTTGGGACTGAGTTCGAACTCCTCGGTGATGACATCGCCATTGATGTTCTGCAAGCCATCCGGCATTCCCCAGTAGGCGATATCAGGTGGCAGGACATTTCGAAGAGGGTATACCCTCTTCGCAGTGTCTTTTCGAGCTTGGACGGCTTGCTGTTCTCCCCATGCATGGAACGGTAGGCTTTGGGGAGGCGGAGTCGTGCCACTGAGCAGCGACGTCAGATCTTCGAGAATGATGCCCCATGAGACTACGTCGATGATAAGATGATGGGCCACAAACGCGATCGCTTGTGAGAACGTATCGTCGATCTCGAACAGGTCCGCGGAGAATGTCGGGCCAGATGTAATGTCCAAAGTGGCCTGGCTTTCATCGATGATCGGGCGCATTGTGGGCTCATTTGCAGTGCTGACCCGATGCTGTCTCAGTCGGAAGGAAGCTGTGGTATCCTTCTCAATCATTTGCTTCCAGATCCTGGATTCAGACTTGTTGTAGCGTGCTCGCAACATGGGATGAATAGTAACCAGCGAACTGAGCGCAGTCTTGATCTCCTCATACTTGAACGCCCGGGCAAGGCGAAGAACAGCGCTCTGATTGAAGTGATTGTACCCCTCTCCAACCGCGTCAAAGAAGACGCGCTGGATAGGCGTAAGATCGAAAGGCAAGTTGTAGTCTGGAACTGTGTGCGCAGGGGCATGATCCGCACCAGCCACCGAGACAATGGACGCAAGAGCTGTGATCGATTTGGCTCGGATGATGTCCTGTACCGAGATGTAAAACCCGTTGCTCCGGCAGATACTGGTAATTTGCATAGCACTGATGGAGTCGCCGCCCAAATGCAGGAAGGATTGGTTTAGTCGGATATCCTCGGAGGCTAGATTGAGCACCTTTGCAAAGATAGCCTGGAGTCTTCTCTCCACGCTGTCGGCCTGGTCCTTGGCCTCTTCCAAGCCGAGTGTCGAGATTGTACGGTATGTGTCGCTTCCCATACGTTCAAGGAACTGTACGACTCGCTTGCGGTCCATCTTCCCAGATGGCATCAAAGGGAACCGTCCGACAACCACCCAGAGGGACGGCACCATGTAGGAAGGTACGCGGTCGCAGAGCCTATCCCGGATATAAGCGACGTTGAGGGAGGCGATGTCGTTGGGAAGCAGCCGAAGCTCCTCGCTCGCCTCGCTGCTGGGCATGCTCTGGAGCGATATGACACCGACCAAACGCTTGGCGCATGGTCCAGACGTAGGGACCGCGGCCAGTACGTTCTGCACCGCTGGGTCGCTTACGACATGGTGTTCAACTTCCGCCAGCTCAAGACGCTGTCCGCGAACTTTAGTTCTAGAGGTGGGCAACAAAGTCAGCAAAACTCGGCCGGGGGGATGTCGGTATGCTTCATGGTGGGTTTACATACTGGTCGTCTTTTCTTCCAAGGTATAATAGCGTACTGTCCTCGTTATACTTGACCAGGTCACCAGTCTTGTAGAAGCGTCTCGTCTCACCTTCCCCCAGAGAGTCGGCTCCCACAGTCCACTTGACGTCGCTGATGAAGGCTTGGGCAGTCTTCTTGGGGTTGTGAAGATAGCCTGCACCAACGCCGCCGCCCTCCATGAGAAGCTCACCCACGGCTCCTAGGGGAACGAGCACATCATGATTGTCTTTCGCAACGACCCAGCCTCTCGCCGTGATAATCTTCCCAATATTGTTGGGCTTCGTTGTTGACGTCATGTTGTTGAAAGTCGCCACGACAGAGCACTCGGTCGGACCTGTGGTGAAGTACAAAGTCAGTTAAATTCAGTTCACAGCGTCTCAAGTGTCATGACGAACCGTAACCATTCCCAAGACTGACGCGGTCTGCCCAAGTGTTCAAGTCCTGTTGCGACATCGCCTCGCCAACAAGCGTCAAGTCCTTCAACCCCGGAACCTCGGATGGTTGCAGGGTGCGGACCAGTGACGGCGTTAAAGCCGCATAATTGATGCGCATCCTGTTGATCACGCCAACAAGATCGTTAGTCCTCTCTTTCTGATCCGGCACACAGCAGACACCGCCTTGCATCAATACGCTCAAGATCTCAATGAGTGAGCAATCGAAAGCATAGCTGGCGAATTGTAGCACGCGGGACTTCTCTGTGATATTCCAGGCCGGAGCGTAGGCAGCAGACGCAGAGACGAAGGAGTTGTGGTTGATGATGGCACCCTTTGGCTTGCCAGTTGAGCCCGACGTGAACAGGACGTAAGCGGGAGTATCGCACTGCACCTCAGGTAGTCTGTGGGGACGCCCTTCGGGGCGGTCTGTTAATGCATCCACGACGAGGGTATCACATGGAATGGAGCGGCAGACGCTTTCGTACTGGCCAGCGCAAAGGATCAAGTTGGCGTTGACGTCAGTCACGATCTCGCGGATTCTGAGGATTGGTGCCTCAAAGTCAAGAGGAACGAATGCAGCTCCGCATTTCAAGACCGCCAGAATAGCGATAATGGTGAAGCCAGACTTGTCGAAGAAGAGGGGCACAAAGGCCCGGGGCTTGACGCCGAGCGAGATCAGGCGAGAAGCAAGGCGCGTGGCTTGCTGGTCCAGTTCGTGATATGTCAGGGTGCCCACGTCCCAAGCCTCAATGGCGGTGGCTGATGGACGGAGGATGACTTGGTATTCGAATATGATCTAAGAGTCACAAAGTCAATATTATTTGACGAGAATAGAATCTGGTGAGGGTTACAGCGAGTGTGACACCAGGTAGGCGGTCATGGTTAAGGGTATTGGGAGGGTTACTCACGTCTTGGATGCAGTGGTTAGTGGTGTGTACAGGCTTGTCGTTCCACGAGGCAATGACGGCATGATCCTTGGGATTGAGTAGCTCAAAATCCCCGAGGGTGCATTCAGAGAAGTCTGGCGAGTTGAAGCGGTTCAGAAGAAAAGCGAACTGCTGCAACAGCCGTTCAACTAGCCATGTTTCAATGACGTGGCTGTCATAGTGGGCTTCGACGTGGATGCTGTCCTTCTCAACCATGCAGTTGAAGATGAGCGCGTAGTTGAAAAAGTTGGTGCCCACGCTTCCAGTGCTCTGTAAGTCCCATAAGCCACCGTCGGGGTCCTTCATACTGTCGCCGGCGGCTATTGCTAGGAGGCTCTGAAAGTCACATGCCAACGCGGTATCATTGCTCAGCTTCCGGATATGCTGCAACCCAGCGAACTGAAATGGCAATACGGCCGAGAACTGACGCTGGACCTGTTGCATATACGCGCTGATAGTGAGCTGGCGATCAAGTTTCACACGCGTTGGTGATGTTGTAATCGTCGGTCCTGCGATATCTTCGATACCCGGAACGGGGACCTCACGACCGGAATTGATTTCTCCCCAGAGAACATCATCGGAAGCAGAGTATGTAGCGAGCATAAAGCCCCAAGCAGCACGTATCATGGATGGCAAGGTTGTTTCCATTCCAGAACGGCGAGCGAAAGGGATCTGATGTATGAGCTGGCTCGATGCTTGAACTTTGTAGTCGGGGCTTGGGAGTTGGGGAAACTGAGGGGCGGAGATGTTCTCAAATTTGCTGAGCCAGAACGCGTCAGACTGCTTCTCGTCAACAGATGAAAGATACTTGATGATTCGGGAGTAAGGCACCGCAGCGACTGGAGCTTCACTGGGGAGCCGATAGGCCGCTTCCACTTTGGACAAGATGTTCGGCATGCTGTAACCGTCATAGACGGCATGGTGAGCTGTCCAAACGAAGAAGGGCGACGAAGTATCTTCTCCGACAACAGCATACGTTGCCAACACGTCGCCTGGAGAGGCTGGAAGGTGCCGATGGGTTTCGCTGATGTCTTGCAGGTCGGCCAAATGGTGCCACTCAACGCCGTCGCGAACAACGACTTGGAGGAACCCCCGATCTTCGACGTAGATGATGCGAGTGCGTAGAATTGCTTCAGCCGCGATGACACGATCCCATGCTTGCTTGAATCGATAGATGTCAGTGTTGGGGGGTAGGCGGTAGATAACCTGGGCCACATAGCTTCCTGGTTCCTTTGTGGAGAGCGCGATGAGGCCCTCTTGCAAACGTGTGCATGGGTAAATATCCTCCAGGGCGTCCGCAAAGACACCGCACTCAGAGGCAGCAAACTCGATGATACGGCGTCTGTCGTCTGCAGGAATGAGTTCGAAGGGAGCAGTGTCAGGCTCGGGTTCGTCATTATGCTGATCGGATGAAAGAACAACCGCCGACTGTGCCATGTTTACCAACTTCGGCTGCGAGAAGATACTTGCCACACTGAGTACAAGCCCTTCCTTTCGGCTGGTGCCGACGAGTCTCATGGCGCGTATCGAATCGCCGCCGAGCCTGAAGAACGAATCCTCTGCGCCGATAGCTTCTTCGCTAAGACCGAGGATGACTGCCCATAACCGCGCCAAAGCGACTTCAGCGTGCCCAGAAGGCGCACGGCCGCTCTTCCCAGCAAGTCGGTAGCCTTGGAGTTGCTCTTCTGGGACGGCTTGGGCAAGCTGTCGGAGGGTCTTTCTGTCAAGCTTTCCGGACGTCGTCATGGGCATGGAGGTAACGGGCATGAACACGGACGGGACATAGTACGCCGGGAGCGCGATGGCAAGCTCGACTTCTAGCGTTTTTGCCATATTTCGTACAGACTCCGTCATCTTACCAATGGCAGTGGAAGCGTCGCTTGAGCCGGTAGCCAAGCAGAGGAAGCCAACCAAAGCCTTCGTGGCTTTAACGTCAGTGAAGTTGACTAGCTCGACGGCCGACTGCGCATCGCCGGGCAAGCTAAGCTTCAGATGATGCTCGATCTCGCCGAGTTCGATCCTCTGGCCATTGAGCTTGACCTGGCTATCCTTACGACCAAGGTACATCATTTCTCCCTGTGAAGTGTAGTGCATCAGATCGCCAGTGCAATAGAACCTGCGCTCATTCGCACTGACATCATCAGTGCGCGCCCACATAGGAGCAGAAATGAAAGCCAAATTCGTTTTCTCGGGGTCGTTCAAGTAGCCACGACTGAGAATAGGGCTGGCGTACGGTCAGCAAAGAACTGGTCACGTTTCTCTCGCCAGACGTACCCTTCGATGAGCAGTTCGCCCCGGCATCCAATAGGCACGAGACGGTTACGGTCATCTGGATCCACTATCCAGCTCACTGAACCAATAGCTCTACCAATGTTGGTTGGTTCACCGCCATGCTCGAAGTCCTTCCAAGCACTGTTGATGGAAGCCTCGGACGGTCCGTACTGACCATGGAGATGAACATGAGGGCTCCATTTCTCAATAACAGCCTTGGTTAGTGCCTCACCACCAAGCCCCATGCTCTTGATGCTCGGTACGTCCTTGGGGTTGAGAAAAGAAGCAACCGTAGGCGTCAGATCCATGAAGTTGGCATCAAGCTCCGCAATAGAACCGGCGAGATCATTCATACGCTGCTCCTCAGACGGCACGCAGCAACAGCCACCGCGCTGGAGAGTTGTGAACATCTCTTCCAACGAGTTGTCGAATGTGTAAGATGCAAATTGCAGGACGCGAGTGCCAGGGCCAAAGCCAAGGTTGGCACCGTGAGCGTTGGCGCTTGTTACTATCGCGGCATGCTCCAGGATCACACCTTTGGGACGGCCAGTGGATCCACCTTACGAAGTCAGCAAAGCTCACCCAGAGAGGCGTGACAGACATCGTTGCGCCCTTCCTCGTCGCCATGTGCTTCGAACTGGGTGTAGGCCGGGATCACTTACTGGTAAAGATAACGAACGCCGGGTTATGGGGTGCTACGACCGTGCATGGGGGACCATCTACGTCCGGCAAATCATTGATCAGGACAGAATCAACAATGACCACATCCGGAACAACATCTTCAAACATCTCGGAGCGTGCAGAAGTAGTCAAAACCATCTGGGCCTGGGTATCCTCAACACGCGACACTAGAGCGGGCTTCGGGTGGTTCGCGTCGAGAGGCACGGCTGCGCCGCCCGCTTTGAGCACCGCAAGCATGGCAACAACAGCAAAGGAGCTTTTGTCAAAGCATGTAGGAACGAATACCTCTGGTCCTACGCCGAGCTCGACAAGGTAATGCGCCAATCGATCAGTGGCGGCGTTCAGCTCAGCGTAGGTGTAGTCGCCGTCGAACCCACGAACGGCAGGCGCATCAGGCTGACACGTGACCCAGGACTGGAAGCGGTGGTGAACGCAGTCGTGGAGTGTCTCAGGCATGACATTCCACTGCTGGATCTGCTGCAGCTGCTTTCTGCTGAGGTGATCCAAAGACGATAGACTCTGTCTCGCGTTGAAAACGATATTCTCGATGGCTCTGACGAAGGTACTGGCGACATTGGCAGCCTGACCGGCAGTGAGATGGTCGGTCCAGTAGTCGAGGTCGACAGCTGCTGCATCATCGGAGATCTCGATGTTAAGACTGACCGGGTACTCGGTCTGTACAATTAGTACAACCTCAAGCAGTACACAGAGAGTGAAGACTTACAGGGTCGTAGATCGGCGCGAGTTCGACGAACCGAATATCGGTGTCGTTTAATGGAGCCGCTGGAGGAAGCCTGCGGTACGACAAGACCGTGTTGAATAGGTTAGCACCAGACAAGCCAAGCATATGTTGGACCTCCGCTAGTGCGATATGACGATGTGGAATAGCATTTAGGTAATCCTGTTGCACGTCCCGAAGGACATCCAGAAGGCAGCACGAGCCATCAGAAAGGTCTACACGGTAGACAAGCGTGTTGATGACGGGGCCAAACATGTCCTGGACGCGATGGATATCTTGCGAGTCTCGGGCAGTCGTCAGATAGCCGAAGGTGACGTTCTTGGTGCCAACGTAGTTGCTGAGCGTAAGAGCCCATGCTGTATGGATGACATTGGACAGCGTGATGCCGTTAGTGTTGCAGAAGGAGTGCAGGTCGCGAATGCTGACGTTGCCAAAGTCCAGACGGATGGAGACGAGGTCCTTGGCTTCGACGACTTGTCCGTCGTTGAGCATGGGGAAGTCGCAGGTTTCGCTGTCCACGAGGTACGATCTCCAGTAGTCAAGGCTGGCCTCCTTGGGTTGGTTCATGACGTACGAGATGTAGTCGCTGTCTGAAACGAAGTCAGTGGTACGTCACAGAAGCATTGAACAGTGGCGCTTACAAGTCGGGCCGTCATCGCGAAGGGTCTCCATGTATGCATCGCGTAGATTGCGGAACACGAGACTCATAGAGTGCCTAAGGTTGGGATGTAAGGTCAGTAAAGCTCATCTAGAAGGACATAATGCACGTCGTGTACACACCCATCCGATATGGCATGAGAGATCTCAAGGGAGCAGAAGACGCGACCATCTGCAGTACCACACACTGTGAACCGATGAGCCGGGCACCAGCCGTTGTCGTAGTTCACTGAACGCTGCTTCCCTATCCTGTCCAATGCGTCTGGCTCGTCAATACAGTCGAAGTGAACTATATTAGCATCGACCTGCCTGAGAACAACCTGATCGTACAAGCGCTCCTCGACGCCCACATTCTCGAGGAAGATGGTCCGCAGAATGGGGTGGTACTTGACTACTTGTTTCCAAGCTTCAATCAGTTGTTTCCATTGCGGACGACCATTGGGTAACTTGAGCTCGTGAAGAGTAGCGCAGGCGTAGGTGGCGGAATCCTTCGACTGCGAAAGTAGCAAAGCTTCTTGCATGCTCGAACATGGATATGAATCTTCAATAACTGAAGGCGAGATGCCGAGATGTGAGAGGCGCTGAAGCATGGACTGGAAGCGATCTTCAGTCAGAGATAGAAGGGGGAAGTCGCTCAGTGTAGGATGTGGTGTCAAATTTGGAAGCGTCTGTATCAACTCTGTGATACTTTGCCTGCACTCAGAAATCCAACGTTGGATTTTGTCCTGATGCTGCATGTTCTTGTTAAACGTGAAGGCAAGCTTGATGCAGCCCTTGAAGACGATGGCCGAGACTTCAAAGAGGGAGATGCGAGGAGCATCGTGACCGACGTCGGCGGTTCCGCCAGCTTCACGGGTCTCACCAGCCATATTCTCCATGGCCTGTAGGAGGGCACCTGATCGCTCGAGTTGCTACTGCGAGTTAGATGCGTTCGAAGTTGCCACGTACAGCGGGCTTACCTGATACTGCCCAAGGTAGTTGAATGTGATTTCAGCAGGCCAATGAGTCGAAAAGTGCTGCTGGCCGTCGTCGGTTAACCACCGTCGCGCAAAATACGGTCGTCCCTTGCCTGGTATCTGGCGCCGGAAATCTTTGACCTTACGCACAGTAGTCGCAAGGTCATCAGAAGGCTCGACAAGGACAGGATTCACTAGGGGTAGAAGCTGTCAGTAACGCAATCCCATTTTGAATACGAACGAGCCCACTTACTAGTGGTAAACCAACCAACTGTACGAGAGATATCAATGTCAGGGCTCCAAGGCTCTCTGCCGTGTCCTTCATTAAACACGGCAGGAATTGGTCGGTCAATAAAGACACGAGACCAGGCCTGAAACAGGCTAGCAAGAAGGACTTCAACGGGCTCTGTCTTCAACGCCATGTGGCAGGAGCCTAGGAAGGGGGCAGTAAGTGAGGGATCGAGCGAGAAACTGGTGTTTCTCGCAGCACCGTAGGTATTCTCGTGGTGCTCGATTGCCCAGTAAGACCAGTCAAGTGCGGGCACATCGACGAGCGGTAATACGTCATCAAGAGAAAGGGTTCGCGTGTGCTTGGTTTGAAGCTGAGTCCACTTCTGGAAAGGCAGTGCAGGGGGTAGGAGTGTCTCGCCCTTCAAGATGTCTTCGAGCTCTTCCAAAATCAAACGCCAAGACACCAAGTCGACAACAAGATGGTGGATGGTGAGAAAGGCATGCTGTTGACCGCCTACTTCGAACAGATCAGCGGCGAATAGCGGTCCGTGGACGTAATCAAGGCATTTCTGCGAGTCCTCAATCATCGTATCAGTCTCAACCTTGCTGGTCAACTGAAGTACGGGTACAAGTCAGCGAAGCTCATCGAAATGGGTATCAATACATATGGTGTTATATCACAGACGCAGTCTGTTTCCGGACTCAATACCTTTATATTGCGGAAGCGATATGAATTGTCAATGTCTTCGGTGACACGCTGTCCCCAGCCATGTTCATCCGAGAAGGAGAACCGGGCCCGCAGCATAGAGTGGCGGGAAACGAGCTGCTCGATCGCGGAATGGAAGGCATGGGCGCTAGTTCGGTGCATGACCTGGAGGTAGAAAGACTGGTTGAAATGACCGTGGCCCTGTTCTTGCAGCCTGAACCAGTAGCGTTGGATGGGCGTAAGGTCAAATGGTTTCTCGATCTCTTCTTTGGTGTCCCTGACCGACGTGGCGGAGAACCTGGCTGTGGTGGCCAGTTGGCGTATGGACCGCTGAAGTTTGGGATAGGAAGTTAGTAAAGCACAACTAGAGGAGTAGCAGCTTACTCAGTTTCGGACCGCGACGAATATCGACGTATATCCACTTGCACGGTCTGTAACGGGGTACTTACACTGCGCAAAATATCTTGGACTCCCAGGGTGACTCCTTTCTTGCGGCAATGGCCCATGACTTGCATTGCTGATATGCTGTCGCCACCCAATGACAAAAACGGACGCTCGAGAGCCACTTGCTGCTCGGACAAGTTCAGCACATGAGCCCAAGCAGACCTTAAAGACGCTTCCATTTCGGACAAAGACTCCTCTGCCGAGCCAATGACTTCTTCGACGCCAGCAATAGCGCGTTGATAGACCTCAGCGGGCATATCGGTCAACCAGGTCAAGACCTGCTTGCGGTCCAGCTTCCTGGAGGAAAGGCGGGGAAAGGCCGAGATAGCAACCCTATAGTTGAGAGTCCGGGGTCAGCAAAGAGCACCTGTAACATTGTGGGTATTAGTTGCGTACCAGACTGTGGGGACCATATTGGCTGGCAACCGTTCAGCAAGATGCGCGCGGATGAGCTCTGTCTCGGCATAGATTGCATCCTTCTCTGCACCTTCGAATAACATGAGGGGTTTGTCCTCGCACGTATGCTCTTTCAGTGAGACCACTGCAACCAGACGCTCCTTACAGAGCCCGCTTTTTGGCAGGAAGACGAGATTGTGCCCGATGGACGGGTCGAGATTAATATGGTGCTCGATCCCGAGGAGTTCGATGCGCTGACCGTGGTATTTCTAGCAGACTGGTCAGATGCTGAGGAGCTGTTCTACTAGCTGCTGGTGACTTACCACTTGATTGTCTTTCCGGCCTACGATATTGTAGGTACCGTCAGGTTGTTGAATTACCAGGTCGCCAGAAAGATAGCCACGAAACGGTCGGTTCCTAGCCCAGGCGACATCGGTCACAAAGGATTGTGCCGTCTTCTCCTCATCGCCAAAATACCCACGTCCAACAATATTCCCCTCGAGCAAGATCTCACCTGTGCAGCCAATAGGCACACGCTGATGTCGATTGTTGGGGTTCACGACCCAAGCATATGCTACAGCTCGCTCATCTGCATCGTACCTCTGGAAAGGAGGACCGATGTTACGTACGTCCGAAGCTGCGGTCAACCCTTTCTGCGTGGTACAATATACCGATGTCTCGCACGGGCCCCATCCATTGAGAAGATTGATCTGAGACCAGGTCTCGAGATCTGCCTGCGACATGGCCTCTCCCATGAGCACGATGGTAGCGAGAGTAGGCACCATGGAAGGTTCAAGGAACCGCGCGAACGTCGGCGTGAGCTGCGCATGAGTGACACGCATATCATTCATCGCTTGCGCGATGTTGTTGAGGCTAGAACGCAGTCAGTACTGCAGAGGACAAGTGCATGACTATCAGGGTGTAATACCGAGTGTATTCATCCGGGATGCAGATGGTGCCGCCGCACATCAAGGTTGACAGGATCTCGGAGATGGAAACATCACTGTAGCGCGAGGTTGGTAACGCCTCATCTCGATGTATGCATGTCCAAGTCACTTACAATGAGTGGGCGGAGAACTGGAGCACGCGCAATGGTCTGGTGACATGCATGCTGATTCCATAATAGTGCGCCTTCACGCTGGTGCAGATGTTGCCATGCTCTATCAGGGGCAGCTTTGGCTGACCAGTCGTTCCGGAGGTTGATATCTGGGCCAGGCGTAATGTTAGCCTACATGTAGCACTCGCCACGCACACAAGATTGCTGCTGGTCTTGCCGACTGCTGGCGACGTACGATATAGGCAGCATTGTGGCTTTCTGCTCGACCCTGCGGTCGCTGTGCTGGCTGATGATGAGCCGCGATAAACGCGGGATCGACAACCACGACATGGGCAACTGTGCCTTTGAACGTCTCGGCGTAGTTCAGAGAGCAAACCACGACCCTGGCATTGACGGTGTCCAGGAGATACTGGTTGCGGTCCTTCGGCGCGCTTGGGTCGAGCGGGATGACTGGCACGGATTAGTGAGTGAACTGCCTGCCAGCTGCCGGACACTTGGCGCCGGACGGAACAAGAGGGTGTTGGTACAGCATCAGGATGGTGTGCGGGTAGGGGGGTAAGGGGGTAGGTAGCGTGCAGTCCGGAGCCGAGGGGCCGGGCCGGCCGGTTCCGAGCGTGGGACCACTGGCGTGGGGTGTGTACTTAGGTAAGGAAGTAGACCGTCAAAAACCTAACTTACAACAACCGCCAGCAATCAACGTGCCAAGTGTAGCCACGACATTCCACTTCGACTTCTCAAAACACAGCGGCACAATCACCTCAGCGTCCACTCCCAGTTCTACCAGACACACCGCGACTTTGGTTGCATATTCTTCGAGCTCACGATACGTGAACTGGCCATCCCACGAACAGACGGCCTGCTCCTGGGGCACCTTTTCCGCCGTCTCCAAGATGATGGAGTGGACGGTCCTTTCGACGCGCTCGAGCGGCAGAGAGTTCCACTTTTCGATCTGGAGTTTATTGCGCTCGCTCAAGATGTCCGAGTCTCGGATACGCTCGGCAGGGTTAAGGAGGATGCAAGTGAGGATTTTGTCTACTGTGCTGGCGACGTTTCGGGCCTGTCCGGTTGGGATGAAAGAGTTGCGGTATTCGAGGAACATGCTGACGCCGGACTTGAGGACCTTGACGAGGAGCCGGAGGTTGCACTGTTCAGCTGTCAGTCAGTCATGGTATGCCTGGCAAGCAAGAGAAGGGACTGTAACTTACTAAGTCGACCATGGTGGCGGGTTTCAAGGAAGGGGTGGCGGCTGCGTTGCTAAAGCAGAACAGTATGGCCGTGTTGTAGTCGACGGTCTCCTTGTTGGACGGTTTCATGGTGGAGCCGGTACTGATGTGTTGGATGAGCTGTTCATACGACATCTCCTCGTCGACATCAACCACGACTGCTGGATTGGTGTTCTCGACGGCATCATGATGCTTTCCACCAGTTTCTTGGAGGCCAAAGCAGACGCTTTCCAATCCAGTGTACGCGCGAAGCAAGACTGCAAATGCAGTCTGGACAGCAGTGGCCAGCTCAACATTGCCGTCTGGCTTCGCCGAGAGCCGATGCACAAGCTCCGCGTGTTGGAGTTCAATACGGAGAGACAGCGGACGTCTCTGCACGCCGTCCGCCCCTCCAGCACCCGGGAACAAGCAGGAGAGGCCCCGTGCCGAGTTAGCAGCCATGGTAGGTGGCGTGAAGCTATGCGTTAGCAGTGCGGAGTTCGGGTATACTTACTACCTAGCCGTGTGAGGGAGCGTCACTTGAAACAATTGGGATACCACGATAGTCAGGTCCAGATATCAAGTCGAATCACTACCTGGGTATATATGGGCTTTCGGTACGCCTGAGCGATTCATTATATCAAGCGGTCATGATTGCTAAGCATCGCCTACCACTTCAAGAACATGGCAAGCCACGTGCAGCTAGAAGGAATGTTAGTTATACCTAGCAGAATGGCCACACGTCAACATCCGGTCGTGACGCTAACATACAGACAGGATGTATCACGGTGTGCGTTATTCGATGTGTCGAGCCCTTGCTGGTTATACCCCTGCCTTTAATTCTCGTGCGGAATAGTCACGACCCGAGCCAGCTTGTCGACTTCTGGACAGCAAAAGAACTTTCCCTGGCAACATTACAACATGTCGCTCTTTCAGCTTCACCGTCCATGGTCAGGAGTGTCGGCCCTCGCTGGTTACGCCACTCCTCCGATTCTCCTGGGGAATTTCACTATCCGAGCCGGGTAGTTGATTTCTAGACAGCAGGAGACCTTCCTCCCATGGCGACATCTTCCCCCCATGGCGACATCATACGATCAGACGCGTTGGTCTTTTCGGCTTGACATCATCAGTCTACGTCGTATTACAGCTTCACCGTCCATGGCCAGTCAAATTGTCGTCAAGCCTCTCCTCTCGCCCACCCACCGCTCCGCCCGAAATCTGTCGCTTATGTATAACTTGGCTGCTTGGGCGCACGGCATCCGGCATCCGGAGCTCGCAGCCGGAGAAACGCTCCGCTCGAGTGTCAACGCCTCGTATGGAACCTGCTTTACTTGCACAGTTTTTGGACGACGCCCCTGAATACTTGCATGTCAGCCGCTGCAAGCGTGGGTCGCATTTCCCCGCAATGGGCTCAGAACCATGGGTTGCATTTTCACTGGTTGTTGCGTTCATGTCCCGGATGCTCCCCCCCGCACATTATACTTTACTTGGCAGATCTGGCAGGAGTTCCGGCCAGATCTCCAACCCTGCGCGTCCCTAAGCGGCTTCGCCCTGCCTAATTGAGACCTCAAGAGTCAACATGTCAGTATGTCAGGGAACTGGGACAGGCCTTCGGCGCCACCACCCATTCTCATTACGTACTGCTACCACCTTTTGCTATTTCTTCTCGGTCTTCCTTCAATCCTTCATTAATCCCTTCAGACGCATGATCTACCTGTCATGGCCAATCACATCCCTGCCGGCCGTTTCCGCTCCTCGCCTCGTGAATCTGTCATCCGTGCAGTGCATGGGAGTCATACGTCGCAACGTTCATGGAAACCAGGTCCCGGGATCGCGTCATGATGCCGGCTGCATACGACATCCACATGTGGGAACCTGGTCCATTTGCGGCAGGCAGGGGCCGACGGACATTCTCTGAGGTCCTGAGCATAGTCCAATCGAGGCAAGGGGGTAAGCAGGCAGGCTTCCGCATGCAATGGCAACAGTTCGCAAGTTGTGATATTCACGAAGTCTACGTCAGCTTCGCAGTCACCGGGACATCGTGATGATGCCACCGGCACACTCATGTGTCGCAACTCAATCCTGGCAGGCGGGGGCAATCCACAGCATCTTGCCCCCTGAAGAGAAGCAATGCTCCCTTTCTGGTAGTAAACGCGAGTGGCGCCGGTGGCATCATCACGATGTCCCGGTGACTGCGAAGCTGACGTAGACTTCGTGAATATCACAACTTGCGAACTGTTGCCATTGCATGCGGAAGCCTGCCTGCTTACCCCCTTGCCTAGATTCTTCTAGAGACAGCGGAGCTTTCCAAAGTCGACCACGTTCTTTCGAGGTAGGTGGAAGGAAGCTCACGGTATTCTGCGGTTGATCAAAAATAGACCGAAGGACTGACGGTCGTGACCAACTCTCCGCTCCAGCCTTTGAGCCCCGGGATCCCTTGGCCTTTCCATCTATAGATCTGACCCGTTGCCTCCGCAAGAGCAAGTGGTATTCTACCAGTCGCAATGGCATCGGTCACGAACCAGGTCGGGAACTGCTCAGCCGACACGTCTTTCGGCCCCTATGCTGGAAAAGATTGCAGAGGAGGGTTCGACTTTACGCTTCTCTTCGAAGAGTCCATTCTTTCAATACTCCCCATCACCTTGATACTATGCGCTGCGCCTTTCCGTATCTTGTTTCTGTGGGGGAAGCAAAGCAAAGTCTCGTGGTCTCCCATTCTGCCCACAAAGTTGGTACGCACCCATTTGCCCCTTTTCCATCATCCGTCAATTACCTAATCATACATACCGGCTAACTTTGAGGAAAGATATCATGGAGTCTCCTGGTAGGCTTCGACCTTGCTCTATTGGTCTTCTGGGCGTGGCAGCCGTTTGGATACCACGCCGCCGTCCCTTCGGCCGCGCTGAGCCTCATAGGCGCCCTCGTCCTGGCCCTCCTCTCCTATTTCGAGCACCAACGCTCCGTCCGAACCTCAGTCCTAATCAACTTTTATCTCTTCTTCACCGTCATCTTCGACACGGCCCGCTCTCGCTCTTGGAGCCTATTACCTGAGCTCGATACCATCTCGACGCTTTTCACTACAAGGGTCGGTGTCAAGGTGTTTCTCGTCATCCTTGAGGCGCGGGGAAAAGGCAGTCTTTTGCGTTCCGAGTTTGCAGACGTGCCTCCCGAAGCCACGGCTGGCTTATTTAGCCAGGCGCTATTTTGGTGGCAAAATGAGCTATTCAGGAGAGGGTTTTCCAACGTGCTGTCCGTTGACGACTTGTTTCAGTTGGACAAGCATCTAGGCGCGGAGTATCTGCACCACAGAATTCGATCGACGTGGGATCGAGGTGAGTTTGCAAATCGGTGTTGAGCGCTCTTTGGCTAATAACGGTACTCTGTTAGTAACAAAAAACCCTGGGCCGAACGCGCTTTTCAGAACCATCTTGGACCGACTTAAATGGCCCATACTGGTGGTCGTCCCGTCGCGCGTTTGCCTGATCGCGTTCAACTTCTGTCAGCCCTTCCTCATCGAACGCGCTGTTCGGTACTCTAACGAGGGTTCCGTCGCTCAAAACACCAACATTGGCTACGGGCTTATTGGTGCATACGTACTTGTATATGTAGGTATCGCGGTAAGTGGCAACCCCCGGTCAGCGACTCAGCTCAGCGTCGTCTCATTGAGCATCGTGCTGGGGACTGCTGGTTTGAAATAACCTTGATCCCGGTACACACCACGATGTTCATGCGGGATGTAACGCTGCTGTACTCATGCTCGATCATATTCGCTAACCGCATATACAGGTCGCCACAGGGCAGTACCAACATCGAACATATCGGGCAATCACGATGATAAGAGGTGGCTTGATCTCAATGCTCTACCACAAAGCTACCGACCTCGCATTGAAGGATGTCGACTTGGCGTCTTCGATTACGCTGATGTCAGCCGATATTGAAAGGATCGTGACGGGCATGGAGACAGGACATGAGGTATGGGCCAATTCGATAGAGGTCGCCCTGGCGATTTATCTGCTTTCGCGACAGCTCGGTGAGGCCTGCACTGTTCCTATTGGGGTGGCTGTTGTGAGTCTTCTAGGCTCATTTGCTGCGACGAGCTTGGTCATGCAACGTCAAGCGCTTTGGCTGGAGGCCATCGAGCGTCGCATTGCTGCAACGTCTACGATGCTCAACTCTATGAAAGGTGTGAAACTAGCCCCCTGCACCGAGTCCGAAAGCATCTTCATGATATCTTGGGACCCGAGCTGACGACTCTTTGCAGGTGTAAAGATGGGTGGCATTACAGACATACTCCGTGAAGACTTGCAACAACTTCGAATCGATGAGCTCAACATCTCCAAGAAGTTCCGGAAACTGTTAATCTGGACGATGGGGATTTCTTACATCTCGCCCATTGTGTCACCGATCATTACGTTTGCCGTTTTTTCAATACTCGCACAGAAGAGTAACGGCCACACGACTCTCGACACTGCTAAAGTATTCACCTCGCTCTCGCTATTCACGTTGCTGGCAGAGCCCATCAGCTCGCTGATCCTGGCCATGTTGTCTTTCATGGGCGGTGTTGGTTCTTTCCGCAGAATCCAAGAGTTCCTATTGCAGGACCCCATGGTACGTTAGGTACTTGACGCTTGCGCACGCTGAGCACATGGCGATGCGCTCGCAACACTCGGTATGTTGGCTAACTCTATCTCCCCCGTCTAGGTTGAACGCCGCAAGACCCCCAATCTTTGCGGCAGCATCAAACCAGTGTCAGATGTTGATCACGACTCGGGCCAAGACCTCGAGGCGTCTCAAAAAAGCAGCCGCTCCTTCCTCATGCAGCAAGTGGGCTCTTTTGGAGCACCTAGTTCTGGCTCCCAGGCCATCACGATTGAGAATGCGACCTTTGGGTGGGACAAGGAGACGCAGCCTACCGGCCAGCTGCGGGAGGTCTCAGCTGTTGTGCCACGTGCCAAGATTACCATGATCGTGGGGCCGGTAGGGTGTGGCAAGTCGACCCTGCTCAAGGGCATTCTGGGAGAGCTGCCGATGTTACATGGCACAGTCCAGATGTCGACCCTGCGCATCGCTTTCTGCGACCAGACGTCGTGGCACGTGAACGGAAGTGTGCAACGGAGCATCGTTGGCGTCTCAGACTTCGACCAACGGTGGTATGCGGCCGTGGTTCGTGCCTGCGCGTTAGATGAAGACCTTCGTCAATTGCCGCAAGGCGACCAGACCTCGATTGGGTCCAAGGGGGTTGCGCTGAGTGGTGGCCAGCAACAGCGTATAGTATGACAATTTGACCCTGCTCTTACGCCGTCAGCGTCACTAACACTTCATACTTAGGCGCTGGCGAGGGCTGTATATGCGCAGAAGGATCTAGTTATTCTCGACGACTGCCTGAGCGGGCTGGACGGTGCAACCGAGAACCGCGTATGGCACTCGCTTCTCGGGCGCGATGGACTTCTACGAAGATGCAGATCAACCGTTCTCATCACTTCATCATCCGGTAGGTATATCTCCATCCTCATCGGTCAAAGTCCTCGTGCCAGGCTGACTCTCTGCCCTACATCCAGTGAGACGTTTGCCGTACTGTGACTGGGTTATCGCACTTGGTAACGAAGGCAGGATCGTAGAGCAAGGCTCATTTGACACGCTCAACGGAACGGGTGGCTATGTCTCCAGCTTCGACCTGCCACCACCCGACTGGGACTCTGCACCAGAGGAGCTCACCTACGCGTCCCCTCCGCGATACACCGAGCGGCCGATTCACGAAAAGGTTACTGAAGAAGACGTTCAGGCTGAGACAAACAGACGCACGGGCGATGTGGCTATATACCTCTACTATATTCGGTCGGTCGGTTGGATCCCCACGCTGATCTTCATTGCTTCCATCACAATCTTCATCTTCGGACAGTCTTTCCCGACGATCTGGGTCAAGATGTGGGCCGAGTATAACCAAGAGTTCCCCAACCAGCGTCTGGGCTACTATCTCGGTATCTATGCGTTGCTCGGTGGCTCCGCCCTCGTTTTCCTCATGATCAGTTGTTGGTCAGTATGCTCTATCCTGCCGTTCCAACCTTGGCTAACAGTCTTTGCAGGCAACTCATTGTGACGATGGTCCCTCGCTCCGGTGTTCAATTCCACAAGAGGCTTCTCGGTACAGTCCTCGCGTCGCCGATGTCATTCTTCGCAGCGACGGATACCGGCGTTACACTCAACCGCTTCAGCCAAGATCTCCAGCTCATCGACATGGAGCTGCCACTCTCTGCTTTGAACACATTTGCCTCATTCGTGCTCTGCATAGGACAGATGGTGCTCATCGCCGTCGCTGCACCCTTCGCGGCCATCTCGTTCCCCGTCGTCGGTATTAGCGTCTACGTGATCCAGAAATTCTACTTGCGCACCTCTCGGCAACTCCGATTCCTTGATCTGGAAGCCAAGTCACCTCTATACACTCAGTTCAGCGAGATATTGGAGGGCTTGCCAACAGTCAGAGCATTTGGTTGGCAGGGCTTCCTCGAAGAGAAAGCCAAAGCCTTACTGGACCGCAGCCAACGCCCCTTCTATCTTCTCTTCGCCGTTCAGCGCTGGCTAACCCTCGTTCTCGACCTGATTGTTGCGGCCGTCGCAACCATTCTGATCATCCTGGTGGTAGCTTTGAAAGGCAAGCTGAGCGCCGGTTACGTCGGTGTTGCGCTACTCAACGTCATCCTCTTCTCGCAGACCATCAAACTGCTTATTACCTTCTGGACACAGCTCGAGACACATATTGGAAGTGTAGCGCGCATCAAGACTTTTACCACGGAGGCTACCAGCGAAGACCAACAAGGTGAGGACCAACCCGCGCCTCCTAATTGGCCGAGCGAAGGCGGCGTTGAATTCAAGAATGTCACGGCCTTTTATCGTCCCAATGAACCTGTCATCTCAGAATTCTCGCTCGAGATCAAGCCGGGCGAGAAGGTCGCTGTGGTTGGTAGGACAGGAAGGTAGACTACTCCCGTCCTATATGTACTTTCAGATCGTATTTCTGACCCTGTATCAGTGGCAAATCCTCGCTCGTCCTCTCACTTTTCCGCATGATCGAGCTCTCGTCCGGCAGCATCACCATCGACTCCCTTCCACTCTCTCGTCTCCCGCGCCAAACGATCCGCTCGAGGCTCATCGGTCTTCCACAAGACGCGTACCTGCTCCCAGGGTCAGTTCGCCTGAACGCCGACCCGCTCTCCCAGAGCAATGACAGGGCGATCATGCAGGCGCTGAAAGACGTCCAGGTGT
Organism: Anthostomella pinea; assembly: GCA_963556695.1. Classification (NCBI taxonomy): domain Eukaryota; kingdom Fungi; phylum Ascomycota; class Sordariomycetes; order Xylariales; family Xylariaceae; genus Anthostomella; species Anthostomella pinea. The sequence continues at coordinate 846,392 of CAUWAG010000008.1, read as the reverse complement.
GGGACATCGTGGTCAGCAAGGGCGACATGAGCAAGTACGCGCATCCTCTAGATGTTCAAGTTGAGGACTTGCATTTCTCGCATGGCCAACGACAATTGTTCTGCCTAGCAAGGGCGTTGTTGCGAGCGGAGAGAGGTAGAGTGGTGGTCCTGGACGAAGCTACGAGCAAGTAAGTCTTCCCCTCTCGGTTCCCTTTCCTTGTCCTTCTTAATTAATCCACCCCAGCCTCGACCACGCGACAGATACCCACGTCCAGAAACTCCTCCGCTCAAAATTCGCCTCGCACACTGTCATCGCCGTGGCCCACAAGCTCGACACCATCCTCGATTTCGACAAAGCAGTCGTCATGAACCAAGGCCAACTCGTGGAGTACGGTGAGCCGTACAAGCTGCTGGAGCGTGAGGGCAGCTGGTTCAAGTCGCTCTACGAAGACGGTCACGGCGACAACGGAGGGGTCGGGATGCATGGGGGCGATGATGTGGACGGCATCATGGTGATGACGTAAAAGGTTTCATGATGGAGAGGAAGTATAAGGGATGGTATCTTTTTCCTCGAATGCTCTGCCTTTGTAATTAAGGTATTTAGGGGCGCCATCGGAACCGTCCGACTTGATTAGTAGGTACTGATTGTTTTATGAAAATGGAAGACACCCGGTGTAAAACCAACCTGTCTCCGAGAGCACGACTAGTGCTTATCTCGATCCCTACTTGCTTTCACCATCGGAGCAGCCAACCCGTACGTGACAGAAATGCTCCAGCAGACATAGTGGCCCGCATACCGAAGGCTTTGGGTATTCTGGCAATTTGGCAGAGCCCTTTTGCCTGGTCGTCACCACCTTTTACTGCCCGTGGTGCACCCAGCTTTCGGATGACTAATACCAGATCTCACGGAAAGTCTGGGAAGCTAATGAAAAGCGGCCGCTCAAAATAAAAGTGGTTCTGCCAAACCGCCAGAATACCCAAAGCCTTCGGTACTCGTATCAATCGTCTCGACCAAATCTTATCTCGACTCCTTGCGGCCGCCGGCTTCGTATCATAGGAATGACCCTACGTTGCATTTCGGCACGGCGCTACATATGAATGACCGCAGGCACATAGATTGTATCGGCCGACGCCACCCCGCGCATTCTCGTCACGGAACAGCCGGTTGCGTTTATGACCTAACGTTTCCGCCGTCGCGACTTTTCATTTGACCGTGGTGCCTACTGGAAGACCTCGGCTTGAGTCGAATAGGTATTGACGATGGGCACGAGATCGAAGCTGCGGGCGTACTTCCACACCGAGTACCACCACGTCGAGCGGATGCTGGTGCAGAAGATCGACTTTTTCATCCTCACGTTTTGCTGTCTGAGTTACTTCACCAACTACGTACGTCGGAACATATGAAGACAGGTGAGTGAGTGAGTGACTGGCTGACTGACTGACTGTGTGCGCAGCTGGACCGTTCCAACCTCAACAATGCCTACGTATCGGGCATGAAGGAGGAGCTCGGCTTCGTCGGCGACCAGCTCAACCAGATCACCACCTGCTTCACCGTCGGCTACGTCGTGGGCCAGATCCCCGCGAACCTGTCGCTGCACTACGTGCGGCCGCGCATCTTCTTCCCGGCCTGCATGCTGGCCTGGGCCGGCCTCACCATGGTCACTGCCGCGGTTCACAGCCCGCAGAGCATCATAGCCATCCGCTTCTTCCAGGGCTTCACCGAGGCCACCACCTTCGTCGGGACTCACTACATTCTCGGCTCGTGGTACACGGAGCGAGAGCTAGGCAAGAGGTCCGGCATCTTCACGGCGTCTGGGTTGGCGGGCACTATGATCGGCGGCTTCATCCAGACTGGGATCCATTCAAGTCTCGATGGGAAGAATGGCCTGAGTGGGTGGCGGTGGTTGTTCATGTATGCATCATCTCATCGCATTTCCCCCTAGATAAGCCTCGTGGTCCAAAAGCTCTCTCTGCAGGGTCGCTCACTTGAGCGCCGGATGCGCAGTCTGTCTTAGGTGACACGACCTGAACAGGAACGACGACTAACCCACAACACCACAGCGTCGACGGCCTCATCACCCTCCCCATAGCCCTGTGGGGCTTCATCTTCTTCCCGGACACGCCCGCCACAACAACAGCCTTCTACCTGACGCCCGCGCAGAAAGCCCTCGCCGTCTCGCGCGTGCCGCCCGTCCCTGACCGCTCCCCGCTGTCCCTCGGCTTTCTCAAGCGCGCCCTCTCGTCCCGGCTGCTGTGGGGCTTCGTAATCCTCTGGATCCTCGCAGGCGAGACCGAGTCGTTCAGCTCCAACGCGCTGATGGCATGTACATTTTCGAGTCTCTTATTGCCCCATATGGCCATATCCTGGGCGCGAATTTCCCTCTTATAGCCCGTGTCACGAGCCTTGCTCCAGAGACACGCGTTACGACTCCGTGTTTTCCGCAAAACATCTACAGGAGTAATTACTGACTCTGATTTGCTAACAGGCGCTGTACATGAAGGCCCATCCGACGAAACACTACGCCGTGGCCCAGCTCAACAACTATCCGACGGGCGTGCCCGCCATCGGCATTGTCAGTACGCTGTTCTGGGCCGCGCTGACCGATTACTTGGGCGGCCGCCGCGACCTCGTCGGCTACTTCATCGGCGCCACCGGCGTCGCCACGGCGGCCATGGTGCTCGCTGAGGCGGCGCGTCCCGCCGAGGAAGGATCCACGGCCGTTGTGTTCGCGGCGTATTACTGGGCCGGCACCGTCTACGCGTGCCAGGCGACCTTCTTCGCCTGGGCCAACGACGCGCTGCGCTACGAGGAGCACATGTTCCGCGCCGTCGTGCTGGCGGCCATGAATCTGGGCAGCAATGCCGTGAATGCGTGGTGGAGCATCGTGTTCTACGGGGCTTCGATGGCGCCGTGGTTTCGGGTAAGTTCAGACCTGTCCATGTCTATCTTTTTGGTTGTGTCTTTCGCTGATGGTAGTGCAGAGGGGTATGTGGGCTATGATCGCCGTGTCTATCGCCATGGCCGTGTGGACTGCGCTGCTCTCGTATATGACGGCAAATCACGAGAGGGCGCGTAAAGCAGAGATGGCGGAGGATGCCGTTGTTGGGGAGGAGAAAGCATCCATATGACACCAAGCTCTTCCTGTTTGGCGCAATTTGCGCATCAGAAATTTAGCGATTTGCACATACACATAGAGAGTCAAGGGTACAGTACGTCTTTTGATGGAAATTCGTACGAAGTGCGCGTCGAACTGTACACGAAAATCTCAGACTTGTCAGGTATCGCAGATACCCATTACCTGGGTAAAAAACTCCCAAGGTCCCCCTTGTCGCATAATAAACCTCACAAACAACTACCGAGTCCAAGCTTTTCCCCATAATCCTGTGAGCCCCAATCCGAGTATCCTGCCCCGTCATTACAGCATCAGAGAATTGATTTCAGACAATATGCGAACTGACATGCCATGCAGGCTAGCTACTTCAGCGTTGTCGGGGCTAAAAGTAGAACTGCTGCTGGGATTGCCCGGGTGGCGCCTGCGGGACGAAGTCGAAGTTCATATCCGCGCCAGTGTAGAAAGGGTCCGGTGATTCTGCGTATGTCAGTCAGGAAAGGTCAAAGGACGCTGGCACAGCCAGCGCTTACCCCAGAATATCGAGTCGTAGAGATCCATTGGCGCCAGAGTATTCGGGTCTATCTGACTCATGTCGGGCATTCCTACTTGAGGTTGTAGGCCGACTGGATAGGGCATTGTCCTAACGAGCAGCGTGTCAGTAGATCGACGACGAATATATGCGCACAGAGAGCCTTACGCTGAATAGTCTGCCATGTTGTTGCCGTTCTGCAACTCCGCCATCGCCAGCGCGGCATCCTGATGCCTGTCAAAGCCAGGCTGCAGTCGAAGTTGAGGGTTCATACTCGAAAGGTTCTGCGGGATGGAAACACCGTTTGGTGTGCGGGTGCCAGACACGCTCTCACTCTTGACCCCGCTCACGCCATGCAGAGAGCCATAGTCGTAGATGTTCTTGAGGGCAGTCAGTGCTCTAGAAAGCGGCCCAGACAGTTCAATATCCTTATCGATCCTGCGGATATGGTCGGGAGAAGGACTGGTCTGCTCATTAGCTGCCGCTGCTGACAGAGCCGCAATCAGATCGCCCTGGAGCTGTCGAATTTCCGTGTCGAGCTTGGTATCACACAATATGCCGAGAAGAACAGCAGATGAGAGGCCATGGTAGGTGAATGCCCAGCTTCGAGTGGGTATGAAAGACAGCTGGTGCATCGATAGGAACATTCGTACTGTCTCCGTCAAGTTCAACTTGCACTTGTCAGCCAGGGCACTCTTCTCCGAGGCGTCGAGCTTGGTGCAATCTCCGCGTAGAGCAGGGCGACAGCAAACCGAGATCACAAACGCAGTGTGCAACCGCAAGGCATAGTGCTGAAGCTTGTCTACCACACTCTTGCACGCCTCCTTGCTTCGGAGCTGTGGATAGACCTTGTCCCGCAGAGACTCGACGGCCTCACAATTGTCCAGGATCGTCTTGTATGTGCAGTCGGCAGTCGCATCTGGATTGAGTCGCTGCGAGATGATCTCGCAAAGAGTGTACATTGCTTCCAGGTATGAAAGGCCTGCTATACCCGCGCTCGGGGAAACCGGGATAGGGCAACATTGAATATTGGTCATATTAGGCCTGGCCGCCTTATCAGTACTGTCTGATGCCCTTGACCCATACGAGAACTTACCGGTCAAATGACAGCGACGTTAGTGTGTCGTGCCATTGACATGTCCACCTGGGATACGTCAGACAATCCAAGTCGAAGGGAGAATTGGACCCTACCATAATTTCCCGCGCACGAATGATTTCAGGGACGTATCCTCTGTGGCCACAGTTCGGTGAAGTCCAAGGGATTGCGCCAGTCGACAAGTCATACCAATCAGGGCCCAGGAGGCCTCGGCCTTCATATCATTTAAGAGGACGAAACCGGTCAGTAGCAGGGCCTGTATCGATTCAAGATTGGGGCTGTAAAAGGATACGTTAGATGTAGACGAACCCGACGGGTTCTGTACGTAACACACCGGAGCAGAAAATTTCCCAATCTTAGGAAGTGAAATGAGATTTGAATGTATCTCTGCGAGTCCCGAGTTCGTAGGTGATATGGAGAATCGCGATATTGCGACCCGACAGCAAGCACTGCGAAGAGAATAGCCAGCCATGAAGCAGACACAGGTCGACTTGGCTTGGCCTGATCCTTGGCATTCTTCGCCCGCTCCTCGAGATAGATCATGATTTGAGATTCCAAATCATCGATGTCAACGACGAAACCCCAGAACGGGTGCGCGATCTCTTTATAAGCAGTGAAGAGTCTGTCCACCAGATTCATTAGTACCCCAAGTCTCTGACGTGACAGGCCCATCGTCCCGTGAGGCAGCAGACTAAGTACTCACATCATGACTTCCCGGTCTGAAGGAAGCTCGGTGAAGATGTCCCGCGTCAGTCTGTCAAGATGCTTTGCTGACATCAAGGGGAATGGGGCCGAAGTGTCCAGGCCGAGTATGGGGCGCATGTTCTGACGTATATCGACGCCATCCTTGGTGTCTATCGGAGACTGCTGGTCTCTCAGTAGAGCTGGGATACTGTTTTGACCTACGTAGCGGGATAGCTCCATGTTTTCGGAATCCTCTGAGTAGATAGACTAGTCAGCACAAGCAGTGTGCCGGCGCCCGGGGATGGCATTCATACCGATGGCTCGTCGCCAGCCCTCGGGCTGACGATCACTCTCCTGATCATCATTGCCACTCTCATCGGCAGAGTGGGCACGCTTCTTGCCTTGTTGACTGCCTGTCGTTATGGAGCCTTGCTTGGCAGCACTCGAACGATTAGGCTTGTAAGAGCACAACTGCGGGTGCTCCCTCTTGACACAGTTCTCACAAGGCAGGTCGTTGGTGCATTTCACCTTGCGCTGCCGACATGGCCAGCAAGCAGTGCCTACAAGTCTTGTCAGCGGACTGGATTCGCATCTCAATTGGGCTGTACCTAGATGGAGCTTGTGTGGACGGGCTACCTATGTAATGGAACACTTATGGGACACTTATGGGACATACCGTATCGTACTTTGCGATGGGAGTGGATGATGTGGCTGGCCTGCTCGGGAGTCAGATCCAGGACGGGGACCTGGTCGACGTCCTGCTCTGACATCGGGTTCTATGCGCGAGACAACGCCGGTACAACCCCGGACCTGGAGGCCTGACGTGACCGGCAGCGGCAGGCAGGACTGGCCGGGCAGATGGCGGATGGCGGACTGGAGGATACCTGTGGCCTGCCAAGGATTCCAGCTGGTTGGTGTACAAACGAGGCGCAGTAGCGAACGGGCTGACGGATGAGCCCAGGTAGGTACGAGGGAGCGGTGGGTTCAGGTAAGGTATACTATCAGAACGCCGAAAACCGAAGCTTGCCAGATGACGGTCGTGACTTGTGCCGTGGAAGTGGGCGGGGCAGAGAGAAAACAGAGACAGAATGGAAGTGCCAAGCCCTCGAAGACTCCGAACCTCCCGAAGACGGAATAGGCCCGGAAGTACAACGCTAAGGTAGTTTTTGCGATGCTACCTGGCTCTAGCACAAGACAGGTTAGACTCATCTGCCCTGAGGTGCCAGTGGGAGTGGGACAGTGGTGAAACCTTGCTTTTGGCACTGCCACGACGAATAATCCGCGTGGTGGGGTTATAGTCTACAGACGGCGGGCACGGGCCGCCGTTGAGGGGCCAACCTGGAATGGAACCCCCCTTGACGGGCATGTGGTCCAAATGGCCAGATCAACTCAATTCCAGTTCCCCCTCAACCCCTCATCTTCAATCCCATCAATTAACGCGTGCTCGTCGTTTTTTCGCGCAACACCAACTCCTCTAGCGACTATACCAAACCCAGTCTTGCTTGGCGTTCGGTTCGCGTCACCCACCCGCCTCCGCGTTTGCTTCTGACTCTGACCTTGCTTGTCACCTATACCTGCTGTCTCACCGCCTCGCTCGTCTAGCCTCCCCCGCTAAGCGGCTCGGTCCGCACTGGCTTCAAGACCTGTCATCCAATCGAAGCCATCTCGCCGGATATACCTGTTATCTTCAAGTCTTGCTGCTGGTATCTTGCCTTGCCCAAGCTCGTCATACGCCTACGCCCCAGGGACGCAGGGCATCGCTTCCTGCTCTTCCCGTGCTCTGCTGCATTGCAGGTCGGAAGTGTGGAAGTGTGGTGGCCTACGGTACATGCACCGATGGACATTGTGATTGGCGGCATTGGCCATCCCGTCTTGGAGCTTTCCATGGCCTGAGGACGTCTACGCCCATTCTGTAGTACAACATACGTACTACCAGCATAAGCCTTGGGTACCGGTGGGCTGGGCCAACCACCTGAACTCAACTGACCTGCATGGGACGGGAAGGACCTACATGTGCATGTAGTCATGGCCTTTCGACATGGATCTGCGTCTGAATATACTTCTGCACTTGCTTCAACTGCACCTGCATCTGTGGTATCTGCAAATGTCAAGGCATCCGGTGCAGTGCTGTACCCTCCGCTTCCTCCCCTAACGCCAAAAAAGGGGCGTGCAAATGCTGGTGACTTTGACACATGGTTCCTCGACCTCTCCAACGATTATAACCTCCACCTCCGTCGCCCCGATCCGAAACTGTCCCGCCAGCAACAGAAAGCCCGGCCTGACTACCATGAGCTCGTGTTCTACGAACGCCTCCGCTTCCATTTCTTCGAAGGCAATGGTGACGACATCCGTGATCGCTTCCGCCAAGGAGCCTATGACATCCATTGCAGATGGGTCAAGAAGCCCCGCGGGGAGCCCGGCGTGACGCCATCTATGACGGACCTGCCCTATGCTACAACCGAACCCGAGCGGAGACAGCTGATAGATCTACTCAGATCCGTTCTCGACAGCCGCACCCCGACCAAGTCATCCCGTTCTTTCACTCAAAGCCCTGCGCAAACGCCACTCTCGATCTCCAGGGCAAGGAGCCCCTTGTCGCGGTCAAGGAACCTGCCTACAGAAGCCCCCCCATCCCCTTCGCTCGGTCGTCGACCAAAACGCCGTTCCGACGAGTGGGAAGCCAGCACAACTACCGCAAAGAAGTCCAAGAGTAGTACTGAAGACGTGAGGCCAATCAGCGTCCTGTCCAATTCCGAAGGTGGTAAGTATAGGCCTATCTCCCCTTTTTCCAAACCGGCACCATCGCTTCAAGTACGTGAGCTGCGGTCTGTGCCGAAGGGAGGCTTGTACGAGCAACCCACATCAGTCAATACGAGCAGATCATCGTTCGTGTCCAAAGTCTTTTCAGAAGAAGATGAGCTCAATCCCTTTCCGGCTACGCAAGAGACCGAGGTCACGGTTGAGGCGGCTACTTCTCACCTGAAGATGCAGCGCTCGTCTCGAGCTGCTGACTCAGACTCACTGGCCCCATCTTCCAGTACTGAAAATGCGCTCAACATTTCCTTCAACGAGCATCATGGACTCGAGCATAAAGGCAACGAACAACACATCAGAAGCAGCGGGTCGACGAATGCGTATTCAGATTTCAGTCTCTCGCTGGATCTCGAACTCGGTCAATACGACCTTCCGCCGAAGACCAGCACGTCCCCTGTCAAGAGCCCTGGCACCAGGGTGCAGGAAGCCGATCAGCGACTGCTAGATGTATGGCGTAAGCAACCTTCTTTTCCTACATGCAAGGATCAATTAATCTCCAGCTCTTCCAGCTGCCCTTCCGTCTCATCTTCATGATGCCCCTCTGGCAGTGCGGTGGGAGATCCTTCGGGTCGCTCTCTACTGTGGGGTAGACATGGCAGGTATACGCTTCCAATACGATGCAGTCTTGGATAGCCAGGATAAGCTATGGGAGCGACTTCGAAAACTACCTATTTTCGATGGCAAGGCCTTCCCAGAAAGGTCGCGACCTGAAGCTTGGGTAGCGGCCGTGGAAAAGCACTTCTGCACCGTCGATCAAGTGGTGGTACTTGCCGCTTCTCTGACAGTCAATACGTCGAAAACTGGGCCCCAGTTTCTCCTTCAACTCCAGCCTTTGAAACTTGATCAACCGCATAGACTAAACCGCCGATTCGGATCTGATCGGTTTCTCGAACTCGTCGTGCCAACGAGGTCTTCCCCCGAAATGAGGAACCTTGGGGAATCTGTTTTGAATGACTATCATCGGTGGCTGGTCAGGGAATCGCATTTGATCCTTGGTCGAATATGGACGTCCTTCTGCGTCAAGGATTCCACGCCCAAGAAGATCAACAATGACAATCCTCTGCGGCCTGAAACGAAGCTGATTCAACAAGAAAGAGTGTACATGTTTGCTGAGGATGGCAATGATTTTGCCCTCCCGGCAATTGGACAATTATCCCTGAAAGGTGAATCATGCAAGTCCCATACAAGAATGGGGCGCGCCGCGCTCCTCGAATGGCTCCTCGTACGTAACAAACATCCAACTCCCGGACACCAAGCCTTGGCTTCTCCAGATGGCTTTCTTGTTCCATTTCAACGCTCTTCGGGGAAATAGGACTTTAGGATTCCGAGACAAGACATTAACATGCACGCAGCAAGTATCTCAAAATCAGACGCAACCGAAGTTTAAGCTGTTTGCACGAATCACACTAGGTATAGTAGCTAATTCCAGGCACTCTGCCTCCTTTGTTGATAGCGTCTAGGTCTTAGTCGCACGCGTCCTACTGCTGTTCTTCAGCCAGACCAGATCCGGCATCGATCCCAAGACGTTACCTCCCCCACCGGCAAAGTGATGAATGACGGCATTGCTCGCATGTCGCCTGCCCTCGCGCGGCTAGTTCGTGACATCATGGGCCTGTCTGACACCCCATCTGGATTCCAGGGCCGATTTGGCAGTGCAAAAGGCATGTGGATACGAGATACGACGGAAACTACAGATGCTATTTGGATCGAGACGACTCCTTCGCAACGGAAATGGACTTGCGACTATGCTGAAGAGGATCATCGAACTTTCGAAGTTCGCAATGAGATCAGTGAGCTGAAATCTGCGAACCTGAACCTCCAATTGCTCCCTGTTCTTGAAGATAGAGCGATCGATGCGTCTCGGATGAAGATACGGGTGGGCGAGTTCATGAGAGAAAGCCTGCTTCGGGAGATGGAAGCCCAGAAGCTTGCCATGCAAGATCCCACACAGTTCAGACAGTGGGTCTACGAGAACTCGCCTGCCAGTCGTCGACAAGAACGTGTTAGACTCGGACAGGTTTCATGGTCTGCTGGGCTCCCGGTAAGCCGAGAAGATCAGATGGAACTTCTCTTGACAGCAGGCTTCGATCCAACGAAGCTAGACTTCCTACGGAAGATCGCATACGACCTCCGAAGACAGAAATGCGAAGAGCTGCAGACCAAACTCAATGTCAAGATTGGGCGATGGTACGTAAAACAAGATCCTTCTCCAAACTCCAAATCCTTCCTTCTTAGACCAACTAGTACAGCCTCTGGATTTCAGCTAACATTCTGGCAGTAAGTAATTTTGCCAGGCCCTGTCTAGGTCCTATAGAAGCCGATGCAATGGGACTAACGCAGGATGTTCTTATACAATAGCCACATACGCTTATATGGTGGTGGACTTCCTTGGGGTACTGAAAGAAGACGAGGTTCATCTTGGTTTTTCCTCCAAATTCTCTGATGAGCAATCTGGCTTTTCCGAGACATTCCTCCACGGCATGGACGTCCTCGTTGCACGTTCCCCGGCACACTACCCAAGCGATGTCCAAAGAGTCAAAGCAGTCTTGAAGCCGGAACTGGGCGCGTTGAAAGATGCTATAGTTTTCCCAACAACAGGCAACACGCCCCTAGCAGACAAACTGTCAGGTGGCGATTACGATGGCGATATGGCCTGGGTGTGCTGGGAACCCACCATTGTGGACAACTTCCAAAATGCGGCCCTTCCTGATGTTCCAGACTTGTTCAAAGAAGGGATCTTGTCGAAGGACAGCCAAACTTATCACGATCTGGTCGTTTCGCTAGAGGGCGACGATGATACGACGGAGTTTCTCGACCAGGCGATGCGATTCAATATGGAGTCAAATCTACTTGGCACCTGCACAAACTACAAGGAGAAGCTTTGCTATTCAAGGCGATCGGTCAGGGACGAGCCTGCAATCTTCTTGAGTACCCTTATTAGCCATCTGGTAGATCGAGCCAAGCAGGGCATCCTGTTTACTGAGCAGGAGTGGAATCCACTTCGAAAGAAGTTGAATGGCGACCAAGCTGATCCTCAGCGAGCAAAGTCTCGACTGGATCCTTTACTGCCGCAGTACAAGAACACGGACTACAGAGGCAACGACAAGCCTACTCACATTATAGACTTTGTCAAGTTTTGCGTAGGGAAGCCAACCGTCGAGGCCGAACTCAAGGCCCTTGATATCTTCCTGAGCGAAGCTAAACACTGGGACAAGGATCTTGTGAGGTACTCTGATTTCTACGAGAAGTTTCAAAGGACGAGTAACGAGCGGAAAAAAGCCAACGAGGCCGGGAACTTCAAAAGAACTTCCTGGGGACTATTCTTCGACAGGCTGAAGAGAGACATTGATGATGTCGCCAGCGTGTGGAATAGTACCCAGGGCGAATTCGAGGTTAAACTGTGGAACGCCTACGACAAGTGGCGAAATGTTTTGCCGAAAAATGAAGTCAATCATACGAGAATTAAAGCCCTACAAGAGGGAACCTCAGCCGCGGTCGGTCTTTCGCCTTGGGACCTTCTGAAAGCGTCCTACTGCTACAAGATGTACTACCGAAGGTCCCCATCATTCCCTTGGCATATTGCAGGCCGGCAGCTAGCATACCTGAAGGCCATGCGTGCCAGCGACGCAGACGCTCCGCCCATACTGATGACGCCGCTCATGTACGCTGGCTCGCGGCCCGACGCCAGCTTCGCGCGCGGCAGAGCTGCCTTGAACGAGGGACGACGCTTGGAGACTGTCGGTGAAGGAGCAGAAGAGAACGCGCGGGACGAGGATGTCTAGGAGGCAGACAAGACCCCCACGGATGAGAGCGCTTCGGAGGCGCAGATGCGCCCTCTCCCGCATACTCCGTCGACGAAGCGGCAGCGTGTGGAGACTTGGCTGGGCTCTTTCAGCTGAGATGATGGTGGTTTGCCAATGAATGGTGTTTTCGAAGGCACGCCTTGGGGCATTTAGAGGCGCTGTACGATGTATGTTTGAAGGATACCCTTTGATGGACTTGAATGATTCTTTGAATGGTTTTTCATATGCACGGATCGATAGAAGAATATGAGCTGTTCAGTCTGGTAGACTTGTCGTAAAAGTTTGTGCGCGGCGTCTTGTGCTTCTTTGCGTGTGTATGGCTTTCCGGTACACTGTTTTCTCAGAAGTCCCCTACACCCAGTGATTCAGGTCTGGAATATTATCATTTCTGGCATGTTACCATTTCTGATATTTTCACCACGCCTGGCATTTCTACCATTTCTGGATATCTGTATAGGAAGAGGTGGTGAGATGTTGGTGAACTAGCCTATCGGGCTCGGACATTGCCGAGTCGCCCAGGAAATCGGCCAACATTAAGATCACGATCCTTCATATTCCCGACCTTCGAACTCGAATGTATATCCGTACGTATTATCCATATTGCCCCAACTCTCTTCCGTGAACTCTTTTCCTCCTCTTGATGTCCGCCACTCCGCCATGGCAACATCTAAACGCACCCGGAGGTGGAACGGGGAGTCGGGACTGAGCTGGGCCGACCTGGTTCTATAAATATCTGATTACAGGGCTTATGTCGCTGAAGCCTGAATCCAACGTGACTCACCTCATCCCAGTGCCATCCCCGCCCAACCACCTTCAGTTATTAGTTTGCTTCGTTCACGATGCCAGGTCTTATAAGTTATAGGTCTCACACGATCTGCTTCAATTCTGGCTTGCATTTCCCTGATCGTCTCGCGAAGAGAAGCAATCATGCATCTGTCTGATCTTCCGAATGAGCTCGCTGACGAGATCCTGACCTACACAGTGGGGTGATAAAAAAACCGCACACCCGACCCAATTAATATAGTGACCACAATTGACCACCCTACTTCGCGATGTCACAATTATCGCAATTTTGCGTTACAGCCTTAGAAAATTGGGCATTATGTACATGCAGATATAGTTTATTTTTTGAATATTTTGATTACTTGATATACCACCTTTTTGCTTCGATGATCGCCGCGATCCGCTTCGGCATCGAATCTATCAGCCTATTAATCATGGCAACTTTAACCTCTTCCCACGCCCTCTCCGCGGCATCTATTAAACGATCCATTGAGTCAGCGTTAACCGGCAGCTCTCTAAGCTCAGGATTATCTTTACAGATTTTCTGTTTGAGCCACGCCCAGAGATTTTCAATGGGGTTGAGATCAGGGAAGTAAGGAGGCCACTCCAACACAAGGAACCCGAACTCTTGGAGCCACTCCTTCAGCAATTTTGAGGTGTGAATAGGTGCATTATCCTGTATCAATGTCAAACCTGGTTCCATAACCTTAGGGAGCTCTTTCTGGAGGATTTCCTTATAAACTCGAGCTGTCACGCCGCCGCGTTTGGCCTCGGGGTCCCCTGAACAGATGGCCAACTCGCTCCTCACGCCGTGGCAAATACCACCCCAAAACATCTGCGAATGACGCGATCTCTTGTGACAGGGCTATACGTACTTTATTGCTATCGCAGAGGAGCCTGGTTTGAAGGAAATTGGTCAGTTATTGCGCTTATAATCGCGCTCCGCGTGAAGGGGGACGGAAAAAGAGGTCTTAGGGGCTCCGAACCTTTGGGCCTGAACACCCACCCCTTGCGCTGACCTTGCCCACGCTCCACAGTCGACTCGTCTGTGAACAAAACACTCCTCTAGAAGGAAATCGGCTTGTCTTCATACTTCTGAGCCCATTTTAATCATTTATTCGCGTGATCTTGGGTCAGAAACGGGCGTGTTGCGGCTTCGTGGTGTCCGATGCCCTCCCGGATCATATGGCGACCGATAGTTCGCGGTGACTCCTTCAGAGTGAGTTTTTGTTTCAATCCAAGGAGAGAAATGAACGGATTGGCCTTAACTTCACGTAATAACGTCCTTTTCTCGATCCCAGATAGGGATTGTGGTCGTCCACGGCCCTTAGGAGACACGCCGTAGTCCTGAGAGGTGAAGCGCTTCTTGATGCCGCGACACGTCGCTGTATCCACTCCCTCAGCAAGCTCCACCTGCTTGGACGTTTGGCCTCCAATTAGCCTCCCGTAAATCCGATTGCGCTGACGAGGTATTGTATGAACTCTTGATTTTTTTGGAGTTTTTTGGAGTACTTGAGGCATGATTGAAGTTGTGGTGTTAGTCGAGGGATAAAGGTGAGAACGCAAAGAAACGCGGGGAATTGGGTGGGGTGTGCGGTATTTGTGCCGACCCACTGTACCTTACCGACCTTGACCTATCACGCTTGTTGTTGGTCAACCGCCAGCACGAGCACTACATCTCCCCGATCCTGTATGCAAGGCTGCACAACAAAGACTTCTCTCGCCCTGACCGCCGCGTCGTCCACGATGTTCTCCGGTGGGCGGCAAAACGTCTCGTGGTGGGCACCATTGAGTAAGTAGCACGCTCTGATCCCCTTGCCCGATGCAAGCGGTGCAGGCGACATCACCGCGTCCCGGTCTCTTGAGAGCAGCTATTACACGGATGGTTCGACTGCACTGTTGCATTGCGTCGTCGGACCGTTCCTGTACGACCTGGTGGATTCTTCAAACCAATTCAGCAACCAAAGATGGGCGGTCGAAGCGGCGATATCCACAATCCACCAAGCGCTCGATAGAGGCCTGGATGTGAATGGTCGAGACTCGGCACACCGAACACCGTTGATGGTCGCCTGCCGCCAGCCAGCCCACGTGGATGTACGAAAGGTGATCAAGGCTCTCCTCAGCCGCGGCGCCGACGCGAATGCCGTCGATATAGACGGATGCACGGCCCTGCATCATGCGACGGGTTCCTGGGAGACCGTCCGGGCAGGCAGAGAATGGAGGTTCCTGCACGAGCACACCTGCCGATATCAGGCACTCCTGAACCACGCGCCGGATGGTATTGAACCCAACGTGCGGAACGAGGCCGGAAGGACGCCCCTGGTGATGCTCGTCGAGTCGCGGATTGACCCCCCTCGGGACGAATACAGCTATCACGGTTTTCGATGTTACGCTAGTAGGGAAGACCGCGAGCGTGCGCTGATCAAGCTCTTGCGCCACGGCGCGTCCGTCCATGGCACGGTGGCATATGGCCGCTGGGAGGGCGGTACGTTGTTGCATGTCGCCTGTGACAACACCGATGCCCGCATGCTAAAGGTGCTCCTAGCGCATGGTGCAGCGGCCGACGTCAACACGGCGATACCCGACGGCCGTAAGCCATTGGATGTAACGGCCGGCCCCGATACACGGGGTGTCGGTGGCTATACACCGCTGATGGTATTGGCCGCAGCCCTCGCCGAAGGGAGGCACGCCAGGTTCGAGTTCATCGCGATGAAAGAGCTCCTTCTCCGAGCCGGAGCCGATCCCGGCATTCGAAATACCCTCGGCCAGACAGCGTGGGGCCTGTTCTTCGCCAAGAAGCAAACCTATTGTCGTTGGGTATGGGAATTTTACCTCGACGGGCTGAGAGTTGAGGAGTAGCCAGAGCATCTCAATGAAAAGTGGTGTCGACATTAATGTATACAGTCCCTCGAGCTATCTGAGTCGTCGACCAACTGTTCGGAGTGATATACGTGAGGCACGCTTCGACTGTCCTATCAAGCAAGTCTTGATCAGATGACGTTGTACTTTGCCCTACAAGCGAAGGATGCGAGAGCCCGCCCACGCTGGTCAAGCTACGTTTGGCCGAACTTTCCTCTGTCCACTGTTTCACGGAGCCGTTGGCCTCATGAAGCGGTTGCGTCGGTAGACTGACTTCTGCCGTTGACCAACCCTTCCCCTTCGGGACATATTCGAGCTGTCAGGGGTGCAACCTTGAATCGAGGTAGCGTTGATGGTCGGCGATTACGAGTGCCAAGCCCGTCAGATCTGGGATGTTGTTCCAGTGAATAATTGGGAGGAGAGCATGATTGGCTTGAATCCAGTAATAGCTGGTTACATATAGCACAAATTACAGCTTGGTTTCGCTTACGGTGCTGTCACTGATACGGGGATTCAGCTCCCTGATTGGCGAGCAACGTCACAGCTGTCTCTCGCGAGAACAACTTGGAATGCGGCTCGCCAAAGTACAAAGGGCCATCAACTACATCCCAATCAGGTCGGAAGACTTATTCAGTCTCCTTTATCTATCAAAGATACACACAATTATCACTATGTATTCCAAGACGCTCTCAGCGCTCTTCGTCGGAGTCATCTTCTCCCAGCCAATCGCAGGGCTCTTCAGCTGCCAGACCTTCAAGGCGTCCGGCTTCGCCCCAAAGTGCTGCGCCAACATTAACGGCCAGGTTGGAATTAATTGTGAGCACCCAGTGTTATGTGTTTATATTTATTACTACTGTCTGCAGTCTTCTGATGGGTCCCAGGCATCTCGGCGCATCAGATGGGCGCCACTGACCCGACCTGGGAGTGCAATGCATTCGTGTACAATATCACGGGGTGCTGCCAGACTACTGTAAGTGTGCCCGCGGGTGACGAGTTGAATTGTCTATCCCGCGTCTGACGGGTTGACTTTGAAGGGCTACAAGAACCCGTACAATAACATCACTCTCGATCTTTGCTCGACGTCCCTGGATCCGTAGGTGGTTGGTCTACGGGAAGTGGAGCGGAGGAAACCACGGCTTTTTTTCAATGATGTTGCTGGGAGTGGCAGACATATAGGGGTAAGACGCGGATTGAGCGGCTCGGATGTGCGATATTTGAGAGACGGTGGTCGAAAGATTGGCGGTTCAGGGGCTAAGCCCACAACAACTGCTTGGTCATGGTGCAAGCTGCCGAGACAGTCAGGATACCCGAAGTAGTAATGCAACGGTACTTGGAAAAGCTAGGTACGATGTACACGTCCGCTGTCTCATACTTCTGTAAACTGGCACACCGTTTGTGGTGTACCACGGCGACTCTGGTTGAGACGGCACGCAAGGCAATATCGCGCAGTCATCCCACATCTTCGGCAGCACAACGCGCAGCAGTATCGATAAGTCAACCCTCATACTCGCTCTTTGAGACGGAGCCGGACCTCCATACCACCAGGCTCTTGCAGGAGGTCGCAGCGGAAAGGGGCTGGACTGCAAGCCAGGTATCGCTTGAGTGGCTTACCTAAAAGGCGCGGGCTACAATCCCTGTGGTTGGCTTACCGATTGACGAGGCGATCGGCTGTGTTGCAAGACCTTGACGGCCGAGGAAGAGAGCCGTCTTGAGGAGCTATATCGGCCAGGGGAGGCGATGCGCCACCAGTGAAGGGGTAACTGAAGGCCTTCACAACTGGACTCGCCTGTCGATCATGGATGGGACGAGAGCAGCTGGCCAGCTGTGTCCTGATGCGAGAGCATTGCGAGTTTTCGCCCCTATAGTTTTCACGTGTTACCCAGACTTCCTGCGACTTCGACGAGGAGTCCTGGCGTTGGCGCAAGGGAACTGCTGGCTTCTAAGAAGCTCGACCACCTCACTTGATAGTACCGGGCAGCTAGAAACTCCAAGAATGCACTTCGTTCAGCAGAAATCTCAATTGGGGGTCTTCTTCTGCAAAATTGATATCATACCTAGTCATTCGGTAATGCCTCGCGCTTAAGAGTAAACAGGGGTGTATTCCCACTCAATGAGCCTGATAACAGAGCCACCACTCAAACAATGTATGGTGTCCGAAGCTGATGTAAAGCAGCCTATGCTTACTGGCCGAACTGTCGCACCATGCCAACACGCCTCAACGCCTCCGCTGTATACACAAGAAAGCTCCACGGAGTATGCCAGAGGCAGGCAAAGGTCCAAGCTCTCCAGCCCACCACGCCAACCCTACTTCCCCCGTGTATAACCACCAGTCTGCCCCCGAGGAGGCGGTATCTGCCGTCCGCTGTACGGCTGCAGGGGAACCATCTCGTACCCAGCTGGCCTCACCACAGGGACGACGGGCTGACAGACGCCGCTGAATGGCACGTGGGCGACCTGGTGCCCGCAGTTGGAGCAGAAGTGGTTAACGTCTTGACACACGTGTGCCAGGCACGGAAGGCAGGCGCAGCAGATGCAAATGAGTCCCAGCCCGATGCCGGCGATGCTGTTGATATTATATCAGCAGTCGTTCGCATATGGGACGATTGGGCGTTGTTCATAGGGTGCTTACAACGTCATCGCCGAGTGCTCTTCCTCGGTTCTCGTCTGCGCTGTTTGGTTGCACCATGGGCAGTCGATGAGCGCTGGATGCCGTCCCAAACTGTTTAAAGCTATGGGCCTCGCGAATCTGCCATCTCCTTGTATATCCGCCTTGGGGGGTTCGTGCTCTTGGTACGGCGGCGGCGGCGGCTGGTCTAGAACCCGGTGGGCAAGTTCCGGGTGCGCGGTGGTAGGCATAGGCGAATTCGAGACGGCATTCTCCTGGTAGGCAATGCTTGTCGCAGACGAAGGAGGGATAGCACTTCCTGTACGAGAGACGTCAGAGACAGCCGCCATGAGCGACCGAGGAGGAAGCCTGTCCGCGTGACCAAGGCTAGGGCTGGTTGTCGTGACTGAAGGCGCGTGAGTGCCGTTTATTTGAGGGTTGACCTGATGGTCTGCCATTGCGGAGGTGCTGGCGAAACACGCAAGACGAAGAGACTTAGACCAAATAATGTCTTTTCAGACTCGAGCTCGAAGAAGCGACCGCTGAAAAATATGAAAGTTCCAAGAGGGTACCCTTACCCGAATAGGCAGCCAGCAGGGCCGCATAGACATTATCAAGGATCTAGGAAATCTCACCCGAGCGGTAGATCTGACCCAGGCCACCTATTGACCCGGGAAGAACGGCAGTGACGCCTGACCGGGCGCCTTGTGACGGCCGACCACTGGTATGAAAGGATTCCCAAAGTACCAACAACATGCGAAAGACCTGGTTCACTGGCAGATCATGGCCTTGCGCCTCGCCCCTGAAGGATCGTTGGTGTATCAGCTTACATCAGACGTGCTTTTTCAAGTCAACCTTGTTGTGCCACGGTTCGCCTTATTCCATCGGCGGGGGATCCTGGCTAGTCAGATAAGTTCCGGCAATCGAGCAAGCTGAGCTGAACTTTCAACTGACTGCGGAGGCTCCACCTGATCCGGGCTCAAATGCCGCAGAAGAAGCTGTGCCGCACCCAATCAGTCAATCAGCCACGGACACCACTTGAATAGGCCTGATCATCGGTGCCACTCGTTGCCAGCGTACAGCACTCCAGGGGTGCTCTTAGTAGGTAGACACTACTATCAGCGACCCCAGGTTTACGATGATGATATTCTTGGGGGACATGTTGATGACTGTATTCGGTGCTCGGTCCAGACAGGCTTATAATTATCGAGTCTAGTACGACAGGTGCATGCCCGTGGCGCCCTACAAGTCTGATTCTAGACGTGGCGTGTATCCAAGAACTCTCAAGCTAAGGAGCTCAAGCTCATAGCGGCGAGCTCTCCCGTCCACCCGGAGCCTTTTCCTCCTAACTGAGAAATGGGCGCCTCGATGGCGATGGGCGCCCAGACGAAATATTCGCCGTTTATACCCAAGACAGCCAGAAACTCCTCCTCCGTGGCAGCCGTACTGCCAGGCTCTGGCAAAGGGTCCTCCAAGGTTGTTGGCTGTACGCTGGCGAAGGTCTGGTTACCACGGCCCACCACACTGAGGTTGATCCAACTTCCCGTTGGCATCGTCGAGTTCAATCGATAGTAATTTCCGGAGGCGGAAAATGTGAGATTCGGCGTCAACATGAGAGCTGAGTCTGCGCCGGATATGATGGTTGCATCGCCGCTACTGAGCTTACCGACTCGAATCTTCAGTGAAAGAGTGTAGTCACGACCCTTTGATGACAGTGGGGTCTTCAAAGAGCACGAGGCGATGGCCAACGTGGCCTCTGAAGTGAGGGAGCAATCCGTTGTCGCGTCGTAAGCGTTTCCAGACTGGTCCATGAGAACTGTTTCCGTCCGTAAGGCGTGGGCACTGAAGGAACGCGCGCTCACACACGAGCCCGAGCTATAGTTGAATATCGTCGAGCTGCTAGAAGGTATCGCTCGATCAAGGTTCTGGCCAGGTACAGAGGAACCCAGTTTTGAGAATGAGGTCGTAAACTCAGCCTCGGATAGGTCTCCTCCCCATTGCTTGTCACCTAAAGCCGGAATACCGTCTTTCAAGGCGTAATAAGCTTCAGAATACACGGACGCGTTGGCACCATAGTCATTCCAAAGAGGGACCACAGACCCGAGTACAAGAGGGTTAGACCTTTCGGGGTTATTGGTGCTGTTCTTCGTATCAAGAACGAAGGGTTGCCATATGCCACTGGTAGCAGGATTGCCGTTGAACGATCGTGAAATGTTGACAGTCTGGGGGTAGCTGCCAGACCATTTGTTGACCGTATAGAAAGTGTCGTCGGAGTTCACAACGGAGTAGTTGTTCAAGATGTAGTCGAACAGAGGGTTGTCTTCGAAAAACTCCCCTGGGCGAAAAGTTAATCTCCCAGCGATGGTGTCCATGACCAGATAACTCTGGTTCAGTAATAGGAGCTACTCACAATGCTGGACTGAAACGCCCGTGTCGATATTGTCATACTCGGGTTTGGGAGGAAACGTCCCCCAAATCCGAGTTGACTTCCCTCCAGTCTCAGATACGAAGTCGGCCATTTCGTTGACAAAGCGGTTATACCCGCTGGCATTGGCCGTGTACTCGTCTGCCCCTATGTGTATCGTTTTCGAATGAAACCAATCCATAAAAGTGCCCCAGATGACTTTCATGGTGGGTATCGTGTC
Organism: Anthostomella pinea; assembly: GCA_963556695.1. Taxonomy (NCBI): domain Eukaryota; kingdom Fungi; phylum Ascomycota; class Sordariomycetes; order Xylariales; family Xylariaceae; genus Anthostomella; species Anthostomella pinea. Next base: position 825,480 of record CAUWAG010000008.1, on the reverse strand, counting down.
GGGGTGCGAGATGTTCAACAGCGATAAGTCATCACTGAGTCCTATCTCTGGCTTCCATTGCACGATCACTAGCGCGTGTCCCGGAGCCTCGATCTCGGGAAGAATTGTGACCCCGCGAGCAACACATGCCGATTGGATGTCCTCAAATTGTTGTCTGGTGTATGATTCGTTCTGGTGCTGATTCAGGCCTGCTACATCGTCGGAATCAGACCACAATCGAAACCGAGCATAGAGGCTCAGGGACCGTTCTGTAGAGTATATGTCGACGTTATTGTACAGATTATCGCTCAAGTGCAGTTGAAATGTGTTCTGCTTGAAGAAACTCATGTAGGAGCACATCTCGACTATGAACTGGAATGGTGACGTTAGTCTCAGGAGCCCGATCTTGCATCAGGGACAGACTACGCAGGGTAATTGCGAAGCTGAACAGCAGCATGACCACAGTCAGATCAGGCATGTTCAGGGGCTTTACATACCTCGGGAGGATAGTAATGTCGACCGGCGTCAAGCATCATGCCCCTCGTTCGCCACCCAGGCACATCCATTCCCTCGCCATAGGGTATCGAACCGTTCAGGAGAACTCCTTGCTGTAAAACGGTGCGAGTACCCCACCACGCTCCTAAGGCACTGGCACCAGATATGGTGATTCCCGATGACGAGACCGAAAGCGTGTACCCTTCGGATGTCTGAGTCCCACTGGCGTCAGTGTACTCACTCGAGTTGCCCAGCGTAAGAAATACAGAGTTTTCGGGGGCCTTGTCGGCGACGGACACGCTGACATTCAGTGCCAAAGTGCTGTACAGATCATCCACAAAGGTGGCCGCGAATTCTTGTAGGGTCGGCGGTATCAGTGTTTCGCCGTCCTCGTCACGAGATTCGGTGTAAGCAGAGTCGACAACCAGTGACTTCAGGGCTGCAAGTGAATAGAAACCTCCTTCATCACTTGATGAAGTATAGGGAACCGTTGGTATGCCGACCAGTCTGGACAATGTCACCGCTGGAAAATGGTCAGCTATTTCGTCCAGCAAGGCACTCATAGAGTCAACAGACCATAGAACAAAGTCAGGGCACATAAGTGAGGCACGTTCATGAAGCGCATGGCGTGTAGATGGTACCTGCGAGACCAATACGATGGAGGTCAAACCCTTTCTTGTAAACGAAGGAGGCTGATATAGGACGACTGATGGGTATAGCGACTACTTCGTGGCAGGACGGGTTGCCATATCCTCTTTATAACAACCCGTGGTATCCAGTAGGCCGGACATCTCGCCGGTCCTCGGCTGTTCGATTGGACATGATCTTTGAGCACAGGACGATCACTCCGTCGTCGAGACGATGTAGCGACCTTTTCTGGAGCAATGTCCTTGTGGTTGATGTAACGTAGGGAGCGGGGATGATAGGGCCGGCAGCGAACAGAACTGCGACCTTGTTATCCTGATTTCCACCATGATAGTTGCAGTATCCAGTTACCGGAGGAGGTTGGAATCAAAGGTCCACATGCCAGGTGAAGAGCATGCTACGTTGAACGTAGCCAGGAGAGCGGAGTGACTGGCTGGCAAGATCCGGCAGGCAGAGGCGGACTGGAGGCAGATTTATCGTTCTCCTGTTCGGCAGTCTGGGCATAGCTTCATCTTATCTTATCTTGTCGGACAGTATACCTCTTATCGATAAGCCGGTGGACGTTAGGCATGGCGGGGCAAAAAGATTATGCCCACACACTGATGAAATGATTCCATCACCAACTCCAACTTCAGAGGGAGTCACTACACGGCACAATTTAGTCGCCCTTTCAAAGGCTTCATTCTCCAGGTTTCTCGTCTATAGGGGAGAATCTACATTTCCAATCAGACCCCGACCGGCCTCTCTCCAGTAAGAAAAGCATCCGACATCTACTCGATTGCCCCGCCAGCCATCACGACTTCGGTCCTTGTACCGGCAGCCCTGCCAATAACTCTCAGTCACTGGTGTCCGACAATGGAGGCCACCACGTCCGCGGCCAGTTCACACGAACCGCCACACACGAACACGAACACCAATGGGCATGATGCTTCGGTGAATCAGAATACACCGCAGACCGTTTCCGCTCCGGACTCGAGCGCTCAAGAGGTTGCCGACGAGGAAGATTCTGGTCTGGACGATATCTTTGACGAGAATGATGACGAGATTGGCGACTTCGGCCCCGACGGGGAGCCGGATACGTCGAGAAACTACAATCGCCAACGATCCTTACATTCCAACCAGCAGAAGCCCGCCGCAAACACCTTCAACAGCGTAGACGACCAAATATCCGCACTCTCGAAACATGCCTCCAAGATTCGGCTCGACGATGTCAAGGACGGCCAGGAACGGGACAAGGACAAGGCCGACAGGGCCACCAGTGAGCAAGTTCTGGATCAACGAACCCGCATGATCCTCTACCAGATGATCAACCGTGGCGCTGTCAGCGAGGTACACGGCGCAATCAGCACCGGTAAGGAGGCGAACGTTTACGGGGCCGTCGCATACCCTGATATCCATGGACCACCCGTTCAGCGAGCTGTCAAGGTCTATAAGACCGCTATCCTGAGTTTCAAAGACCGAGAGAGATACATCACCGGCGAGCACCGTTTCAAGTCCGGCGCCGACAAGGGCAACAATCGCAAGATGGTCAAGCTCTGGGCTGAGAAGGAGTTTCGAAACTTGAGAAGGATTCATTCGGCCGGAATTGCGTGTCCGGAACCCATCCAGCTCAAGCTTCACGTTCTCGTTATGGACTTTTTGGGTGACAGGAAAGGATGGGCCTATCCGCGACTACGAGATGCCACTATCCCAGCAGACGATGCCGAGCAAATATGGATGCACCTCTACATTCAGCTTCTGGGTATCATGCGACGCATGTATCAGGTCTGCAAGCTTGTACACGCAGACTTGAGCGAATACAACATATTGTACAATGACAAACAGCTCTACATCATTGATGTATCCCAAAGCGTGGAACATGACCACCCCCGATCCCTCGAGTTCTTGCGCATGGATATCAAGAACACTGGCGACTTCTTCCGAAGACAGGGGGTCGACACGCTGTCCGACCGGACGGTATTCGATTTCATCACCATATCGGAAGGCGTAGTAGAGGAGCCGGGTCTAGCCCAAGCAATTGAGCGCCTGTACGCTTCGAGGTCGGCAGCTGCAGATGATGATACGGCGACAGCCGAGCAGGAAGTCGACAATGAGGTATTCCGAAATCAGTACATACCGCAGACCCTGGACCAGGTCTACGATATCGAAAAGGACGCAGAAAAAATCGGGGAGGGCAAAGGAAGTAACCTGGTGTACCGCAACCTACTTGCAGATCAGGTGGTGCAGCCGAATGAAGCAGAGCCACGGAGCTCAGAAGACGAATCAGATAATGGCGCCGCTCTTGATAGTGACGATGATGGGAGCAGCGAAGATGAGAGTAGATTTGACAAAGGGACACCCCGCGGCCATCGGTTTGAAGACAAGGATGAGAAGAAGGTCAGTGCGGAAATGAAGTCCAACCCTGCATGTCCATGCCCGCCTCCCATTTCCTCAGCAGACCGAATCCATTCCACCCACTACTACAGTCTTGTGCCACAAACAGCTAACGACAAGCAGAATCGCAAGCAGGCTGTCAAGGAAGCCAAGAACGAAAGGCGCAAAGAGAAGATGCCCAAACACCTCAAGAAACGCCTGGTAGCTACGACGTCTAGAAAAAAGAAATAGATTCAAGGCGGTCTCTAAGTTAGGGCCAGCACAACGTGATTCAACGCCTCGATCCCCTCGCGCTCCCATGACATTTGTGATGTTCGGCTCGCAGTGTACGTCAGCCACAGTCCAGTGTTTGAGAGAAAGGACACCGGGCTAAGAGTCGGCTCAATCTCTTGGTGAGTTCAGAGTTTACTACTTGTCACCAGCTTCCTACAATCGGATGATGAAAGCCTATGCCGAACCTCCAGAGCCAGGCTACTGTGTTTTCTCCATTCTATGGTGATAACCGTGGTTTGGTCTGGCTGGGATTTGTGCCCTGATCTTGCCCTGCTGGGCGACATGCTGATCAAAGAGAGCCCTGACGATTGCCCGCTCTCCTATTGACTACCACACACTTCACTTCAGCCCCCTTATTGAGACTCAATGAGACTTGCCTCATACGCTAAGACGGTCAGATCACGGGTGGTGAGCGGCGCACTGCATTGACTGGGAAACGAGTTGCGAGGTGAGACGAGGTATTTTCCTAAACCGGAAACAGTTTACAATGAAACGCACAATGCAACTCTTCACAGCTCATAGACTACCAAAAATTTTGGTCTTTGTCACTCTTCGAAAAAGATTTCTTTGTTTCCGTGATATCTACTTCTCCCCACACAAGAGATAATCGAAGCAATTGTGGTATCGGTAATTTTCTAGGAGAGCAAGTTGCAATCAACTAACACGAGATGGGCCAACCAAGCGAATTCGAGAGGAAAAGGCTCGAGAAGTTTTTCGAGCCACAAGCTGCCCGCTTCAAATTCGAAGGGACCATAGCACATGGCGCATATGGCGTGACCTTTAAAATGATCGAGTTTGGGGACGTGCGGTCTCTCCCACCACCCATACAGCCCCTTGCACCACCAGCTCGAACAGCAACAGCACCTGGGCAGCTCGTGGGAACCAAACGGCTCAGGTCTATCACACCAACAGAACTAGTGAAAGGCATGGAATCGATTGCCCGTGGTATCAAGAGAATAAGAAACGCGACTCCACCTGAGGCTTTCCAGACTATCAGACGGAATCTAACGCCTAGGGCTCGAAGAGTAACCGGTGGAGTACCAGAACCACAGATACTCAGAAGGCTGTGCCTCAAAAGGGCACTGGGAGACGAAGGGATACAGCCATTGCGGGATGAGATACGAATACTCCGAGTAAGTATGTCCCCTTCATGACCCCTTTCAACTGTTATGGTGAGACCACGACTAAGAAGTGGTGACCCTACCTAAAGGAAATCAACGGCAGCATGCACATCGCCGGCCTCGTGGCCTTTCGAGATGACGAGAGGAGAGTTGCGCGGCAACTCGCCGCTAAACCATTTCCACGTGTCGACCCAGGCCAGGGGGACTTCTTAGCAGGCCTCACCGGACCCGTGCTTGTAATGGAGTACATTGAGAATGGCATGTTGCGAAGACTTATTAGAAGGCTGGAAAATCGGGCGGAGCCGACGCCGAATCGTGTCCTGTGGGCCTTCTACTTATGTGGTAACCACTCCCGTGAAACGACCCCTTTCCCTTTTTCCCGACTTGCAATAGGATCATATCTGACAAACTGGCTATCTAGCTGTCCGGGCATGTATTGGCATGGCTTACCCGAGACAAGCAGACCCGGACGCCGCGGTGGTTCTGGAAAACATTCCGATACCGGAAGTTGAGGCATCAACGAAGGTTCATGGCGACCTTCACACTGGGAATAGTAAGCCGATCTTGTCCTCCCAATTCCAACAATCCTGGTACTCGTGACTGACAGCACATAGTAATGGTTGGCGATTTTGATCTAGCCGTCCCTGAACATAGCCTAGTCCCCGTGATGAAGCTCATCGACTTCGGGCTGACTACAAGAGTAAAAGAGTCGAAAAAAGCCGTCGAGGAGAATCTGTTTGAAGCCTCTAGGGTACGTAGCCACATTATATCTGGACCGTCGCTACGGACAAGGTCGGTGAATTGATTGGTGCACTACGATAGGCAATATACAGTGTCGCCATCCGTCAATTGAGGACTCAAAATGATAGGACGAACACGGAAAAGTACAAGGACATACAGACTTTTGCCGTGCGACTCTCCGACGAGCAACCACAGGATCTCACTCTCGACTCGGACCTCCGAGATCTCATCTGCAGGTCTAGTAAGTCCGCCCATCTTGTTGATCAATGACCAAACCCACTCGATGCCAGGAGGCATAAGCACAAAGGCGGGACCCCCCGGGGGCACCATAAACCCGAAAAATCCCCAGGTAACTGACATATGTGGATGGTACCAGTGGCCAAAAGACCCGAAGATCGATTCACGCTTGCACAAATGCTAGCAAAGACGTCCCAGCCTGTCGCGAACAAAACTGCGGCTTCGTTCATGCTCAACGGAACGGCGGAATCTGACGACGACATTAAAGACTTCGTGCAGGACATGATATACAACGCGGACCCGGACCCTCCTGCCGCACCATCTGCACCAGCTGCGGCACCCGCGCAGGCACCCCCGCCTCCTCCTCCGGCGGCCCCAATAATGATAATCTCGTCGTGAATGGAATGGTCCGGACCATCACGCTGCAGACACTCGAAATCATGATTGAACGCGGCTTTATTTTCTCTTTTTCTTCCTTTTTGGTTTCATATGGGTTAGACCCGGAACCAGCGTACTTCCAACCGCAGTCAAATCATTGACGGCCGTGCTTGCATGACCACGCACAACACATGGGATACGATTTCTAGCGGTAGATTTGTGGCGTAATCTGGAACTATGGAGTGGCGTGTAAGTAAGAAATTTCAAGGAACATTGGGCAGATCATGATACTCGTGAGAGAAGAACAGCGTAGCGTAGATCAACACCTTTATGACTCAAACCTCAAGCTGCCGTATAGCCGCCTCCTTTCGCACCGGGTCGGGTATCTTTCTAAGAACGACCACTGATGTCCTAGGCGTCTGTCCTGCTAGATTGCCACTTCTTGTACAACATGTCGAACAGTTTGAGGTCCTCCAATGCATCCGTGACACTGGTCTTGATCTCCTTCCCGTCCACGAGACACGCGTGGAGTTGTTCCAGCTCGCAGGTGTAGGCATCCTTGTACGAGCAGAGTATCTCCCGCTTCTGAGGCTCCCCCTGATCGTTGACCTCCTCGACATGGACCTTGATGGGGAGGCCCTTGACGTAGGGGCTGTCGTACTGTAGCCAGATTCAGCCAGCATCTCCGTTCATTCGACGGAATGGTACGTACCTGTATCCATACTCGTTTTCTCGCGCTATAGACCGCGATGTGCGCATCGAAAATGGGTATCTCGTCAATACCGCTTTCATAAGTCACAGAGAAGGGTGTGCCATCCTTATTGCGATAATTCATGATAGTGCTGTAGAAAGGATCGTTGGCACTGACGCCGGCGATGCTCTCGGGAGAACCAAGAGTCTCCCTCAGCAGCGAAAGGTCGTGGGACCCCAAGCTCCCCAGGAACCTGCAGAACCTGCGATGCTCGTCCGTGATCTCCTGGCCCGGGAAAGCCTGACGGAACAGGTCTTCGAGCCGGGCATCTCGTTCCGCGCCGGCGTTGGGCGGGAAGTCGTTGTTCTTGGCTTGGAACGTGCCCGAACCGTCTACGAAATAGGCATTCGGACCGCTGAAGTCCCGGACTCGGGCATATGATATCCGCGGCATGGTGGCGAGCTCCCGCTTGAAGGCGCCGAGGTACGAGGGCGCATAGCGCCGCATGTAGCCCACGAAGACGCGCTTGCGGCCCGGCGACGCGCGCTCGGCGTCGATGATCTGCTGCGCCGAGGGGATCGACAGGGCGACGGGCTTCTCCAGCATGACGTGCTTGCCGGCTTGCAGGGCTGCCACGGCCAGCGGGGTGTGGCTGTCGTCCGAGGTCAGGACGAAGACCACGTCGACCGAGGGGTTGGAGAAGACGGCACGCGGGTCCGTGGTCGCCTGCGGGATGTGCCACTTGGCGGCGCAGAAGTCGGCGTTCTTGCGCGAGATGTCGCACACGGATTCTATGGAGAAGAGGTGGCTCATTAGGAATAGACATGGGCCGTGGCAGACCTGGAAGACTTCCTGTTCATGCGTTTACTTAGCACTGGACGGGCACTCACTCACCGGCGTTCGTGTGGGCTAAGAACTTACTCCAGCGCCCACGATGCCGACTCCCAGCCGTTTGCTGGCTGTGGTGGTCATGATGTTTGTGGATCTCGCGTCCGTGATGACGTGTGTAGAATTGGCTGTGGTCGAGGTGACTGACTCTGCGCCCAATGCGCCCCGGTGTCAGAAACTGTTTCTTCAAAAGGGGACTGAGGTGTCAGGGCGAGAGCGTTTCGGACAGTGTGTGAAAAATAGTAAGTGGTACGAATGTCGTCACTTTCTTCACCTTGACTCCAGTCAGGACCAAAATCCCGAATCCCCGCAATTGGCGGGCCGCGCTCGGAACCCAGCTGACCAACGATCGTGATCCCTCCGACTTCACTCCCAAGGAGTCCTCCACCTCGCTGTGTGCGCTACACAGCGACTCCGAGTATGGAGTGGGAGGGGCGATTCCGCCGAAAGATGGACGAGTGTTCGGGGGCCAACGCACCGGCAGTCGTGTCGACGCCCTCGCAACACGCCACCCGGATTGGTTTCCCGTAGTCTGTGCCGTCCTAGCCATCATCGTGGAGGTATAAGTCTCATTCCGCCGAGGGTGGCTAGGACAGTACACCAATCAACAAGGAGTGCTTGGACAGCAGGCTCTTGTCATACCCAGCCCCCACGTTCGCGAGAGTGTTTTTCCATATCGTCAAAAATGATGGTGCGAAAGAAGGGCTGAACGACCTCGATGCTCTAGCTCCGTGGCTGGGCTCGCTGCCGTTCTACTCGTATCCGTGCCAAGGTCTTCACGCAGAAGCACACGATATTCATCGGTTTTTTATGGGCCAAACTCGGTTCTTATCTCACGGCCGGTGCCTAGCTAAGGCCTGGGGCCTACCTCTACCCAGACCAATTCCTCGCTGGGCTCGGGGTTAGAATTCTGTTGGCTGCAGGTGCAGGTTATGAGGTGCCTCTTTTTCCTACTGTTTTCCATTTCATTGTACATGTCTAACTGTCTCGTTCGGTATTGATTCAAGTAAGCAAGTGCCTATACCGTCAAAGCATGGTTCTCGAGTCAACGTTTCAACAGTCAACTATTACGCCCCTATCTTCTTTCGGCACCTTGGCGTGATGAACAGCACAGCCCCTTTGCTGGCCACGGGCGTCGATCCAGCTACCATTGATGATGATCGAGAAGTCGGTTCGGAAACCGTTGCTGGTCTCAGAGTCGATATTGATGTTCTCGTGCCAACTCCTCATTGGCATTATCGTGGTGGAGTGCGAATAGAACTGAGACGAATATGCATCGACGGCCTTGGCTGCTGCGTGCATAATCTGGATTCGTATTGCCGGGTTGCCCTTCAGCTGTGGACCAGCATCTTAGACGTTGCTGGTGTATTGCCGATCTCCGTTGGCGCCGGTTCCAATAGGTTGAAGAGGTATATTATCGCCCTCTTAATCCGACTCTCGTCGTCAAGAATCTCGTGGGGTATATGCATCTGCATCGCGGCCCGGCTCTTCGTCGGAATTCATTGCGTCTACTCTATACTCCCTGGGACAAAGAAAAAACGTTAGCACAGGTGATCAAGAAGGGCTTGGAACATATTCTTTCTTTTCATGTGTTGTGAAACATCAAGTGGATCTTGACTTCTGTGACTGATCGCACAATTGCCAAGGATGAGGGGGTGCAGTACCACCCAGGTATGTATGGCTGACTGCGAGCAGTGCGGAACAGCAGATTATATGATTGCCCGGCTATACGCGTTGTCGTGTCTAAACCACCGAGTCGTCGATCGGTAGGGTCCGTTGTACAACTCATTCTTGCGGCAGCCTGTACTGGGATAGTTTCGTGACATAATCCGCGGTATACGAAGTCCGTTGCGGTGAGCCTCTCATTAAAGGCGCGGAGTGAGTGATCAGGGGCAGGATGTGCCACACAAAGGAAACCCATACCGGCTTGCTTCGTTTGATCAAGTCATCTCGATCTCCAAATGATTTGAAGCTTGATCGGTTGTCGACAGTTGCTTAAAAAAGAGTAAAATAGAGTACGGGACGGGGACGGGCGGCTGGGGAGAAGTTCAGGAGGAATGAAAGAAGGAAAGAAGGAGGGAGGCAGAGGTGGTGATGGTGATGGTTCAAGAGATTGGAACGACGGGAGCGAACGCACAACAGAAAATCAAAAATACAGAAGAGACACAAAAATGAATTAATTGGTCGGGCTGAGAATCGAACCCAGGTTTCCTTAACGACTCAGGCCGGTGCCTCCCATTTTTCCTCCTCTTGCCCCTAAGGGCGAGCCGAGGTGGGACACCCTTGAGCGAAGGCGTCCTAACCACTGGACTACCCAACCGTTAGTCCTTTACTTGATGAAGGGTCGGCGAGCTATTGGCATACATAACCCCCTCGACAACGAAGGCGGACCGGCTGGCTAATTTGGGGGCGTTGCTTGGGACACAGGCTTGGAGTAGGATGGGGACAATGCCCCTTAACAGTTTACCCGCGGTGGGTGACATTGCCGTGAGCTTGGGCCTGCTACAGTAGGCCTTGCGGTGGCAGCGCTGTACTTATCAATGCCGGGGAGTAGACTGAAGCCTACTGCGGTACCTTCAGTGGACCAGAGGCTTTGTTGTCAGGGGCTGATCATCACAGCACAGTGTCTCGTGGTTCGTTGATTCACTCAACTCGTCGCAGCAAGTCTACCAGTTCCCATGGTGTGGTATGGTCGTCTTTCAGTTAATTGTTCACCACCTTCGTCGCTCCCCTCGTTCAGTTCTCCATTCAATACGACCGTGCAAAGCAGCATTTGAGACTTCAGGGGTTTTCACATCCATGCCTGGTACAACCCTCTTTGTCGAGCCAAGCTCAGTTAACACGTCTTTGTCGAGCCAAGCTCAATTAACACGTATCAATGCGTTCCTATTAGCATACCTGGTTAACTTTATTTGCCACGATTGCTGCTTTTGAATAACCTCTATCTCAAATACAGCTTCACGAAGTAAGGAGGCATCCCAAAGGCTACGGCTGCAAGGGGATAATGACAGTGCAGCATAATCAGAGCAAGTTGCGGTCATAAGGTAAATAAAGAAATTCTACTCTATTGATTATTGAAACTTCTCCTTGACAAGATCGTTGATCAAGCTCTTTCGTTCTAGGTTCTCCTGACCCCTTTCCCCCCTCACGGCCTTCCCCTGGCAGTCATGGCCATAGATAGCATGGATCTATACTGTGCAACATAGAATCGTCTCCCACTGGGCTCGTCGCTCAAATTTATATTATCCTGTAGCCAGTCCAAGGTGTGGAGGAGGTCAAAGCTGAAATTCCAAATGGGTCGAGACGTCCCATTCAGGGAGAGCTCCCGCGGAGTCGCCTCCACCCGGAGCGCCATTCAGAGACCGACCAAGGATATAACTTCTGGATGATCTGTTTGCATTGACAGATGCTGACGGGTCAATCCAGTCGAGAAAGCCAATAAGGAGTCTCAACTTCCGAACGATACTTGGCCGACTCATCTTGCGGTCCTTCAACCGGGTAGTCCTTTGGCCTGTGTACAGATGGATCCCGCCTGCAGGCCCTGCGTATCGCGTTTACCTGTGCTATCGGTCAAGCCACCAATGTCAAACAGACACTTAGTGCATTACTCATAATTGATTCCATGTCGAGCCATACAGCTGTAAGCCAAGTCGCGTGCAACGGATTGAATCCCACGATAGGGGTCAGTATCTCGAAGCTCAGTGCAAGCAGGTCTCCTTGATCTTCGTTGCCATGCTGAATCAGGAGCTTCTCGTACTAATACAGCCAGCATTAAAGGAAGGTTGGCACAGAAAGCCTCGGGGCTGGTCCCATGGAGCTGGTGGGCGATGACCTGGGAAGTGGGAAGTACCATATATATGCCGATGTCAATGAATCGCTGTCTTGGGCAGCATTGGCAGATGCGACCCCTTTTGCTCGGTCTCTATGGTCAGTCTGCTTGGCACTCCGAGCATCGTTTGGGCAGTACTGATATAAAAGAATTCCTATCAAATTCCCCCTTTCTCGTATTGTACCATTACATGGGTGAAGTTCAGTCAGACCTCTCGCAATCCGCCCAGCCGGAGCATCGCATTGTGTTTGATATGTCCAGTGTCCACCTTCGACCTTGTTACGGGTAGAGACACTTCGTACCCCTTTTTGACTGTTCTCTCAGCATATCATTTGGATTCAGCGCACCAAGACCCGGCAAGCCGTCGACGACACATCTTGTGATCCACAGAGATATGTTCCGACGTTGCAGCAGGCGGCAAATAATGAAAACTACCTACCCAGGTAGGTACATTCGGGCAGTGATGCCGTTGGGCAATTGCTTTGACGTGAGGGAGTGTATGTATGTAAACGCTGCCTTGCGCTTTCGTTATGGCATAGCATAAGGTACCCCAAATGTTCTTCAGAATCGTGGCTGCCCAACCGGCGCGGTATCTTCAGCCCACAAGCCTTGCGACTTCTTATATCGCTCACTCCCAGATGTTCGTGGTTTCTCCATCGTGTGTCACTTCCTGTAGAGATGATCTTATTTCAATCCGACTCGAGCTGCTCGACCTCCATCCTCCATTGATACGCTCAGAGAGAGCTCAGAGCAACCTATTAACACCTCTTCTAGCAATACTACTATATCACCACCACACATTACGCAATAGCATAGCGCCTTTTATCGTAAACTATGTCGTCCCATTGCAGCGTCGAGAAACTGTTCGAAGGACTGACCATCGACGATACCCCCGAGAAACACTCCGAAGGGATGTCAATCGACGATGCCCCAAGCCAACCCAATGTCACCACTGAGGAACAATTCGAAAGGGGTGACCACCGACAATGCCCCAAGCCAACCCAATTCCTCGTCGAGCGCCGACTCCCTGGACAACATGGTGCGGTGTTGGACTCTCGATGACGGGGACTACGAAATCGGAGCTTCCGAAACTGCAGAATCAGTCAACCAATTCGTGATCTTGGTGCCGCCCTCAGTGGAGAACATGGCAACGTCAACAACACCACCACTGAAATGTGTGCAATTTGCCAGGATAAAGACGACCAGTCAGCCCATGTCACCTTGCCCTGCCGCCATTCCTTTCATCCCAGGTGCATAGTCATATGGGCGTTGGGATACAACAGCAAGACAGACGACCTTAACGTTCACTGCCCATATTGTCGCGCCAGCCTCAGGCACTCATGCGGACACGTGGTGAGCCTCCGGCTGTTCCGATCGGGCAACTTTATAGACGCGGCTGTGTTGAGCAGGGAATGCGCCTGCTGTTGCTGCGAGGTCAAGACCGATTCGGAAAAGATGGTAGGCCTCGGCCTGCGCATCATAACTTACTTGATCATGCTTTACTTGTGCAACCCTCGCATGGATCGCCGGTCGCTCGATTTCAAGTCAGATCCCTGCGGCGGCGGGTGGCAACCGAGCACCTCGTCGACGACTGCATCGAGATGCGGAAGCTGCTTACGAAGGCCACCACCGTGGATCGCGCGCAATGGCAAGCGTATATATGTGACACATACGTTTACAACAAGTTGTATTACCATGAGAGAGACTGCGGCTTCCGTAGCCGTTCGCTTGATAAGCTTCTGGCACTCTTCGAGAAACACTTCCCGCCCGATCGAGATCCTGTCGGCATGACCACCTCGCCTGTAGAGAGGGCGATCCGCGGCAATTGGACGGATCCGATGAGCATTGCAAACGACTTGGGGAACCTCCATCTTATGTTGATAAACCTTACGATTTTTCTCGGCAATTTCGTCGAGGAGGAGAAACTCTGGTATAAGATGGTACGCCGCAATCCCAGGTTCAAGGTCCGTCAGATAGAGTTCGAACTTGATGTAGCTATTTCCCATCGCTGGGAGGATAGCTTAGACAGAAGCCAAAGCTCAGACAGCAGCCAAACTGTCCAGAGTAGCGAGGACGAAGTCAACCGGCATCAAGGGCCAGCATCGTGACGCTTGGCTACAATGAAGCGTTGGATCGAGGGTTGGAAGCGGTGTGTTTTGCGCATAGGTCAGTCTGATTGTCTGTTGGGATCTCTCGTTCATCTGGTTAAGGGGATGAGGGTGTCCATATGTCATCCGTCTTGTCACAGCGAAACTACAAGCTACTTGTCATGCTTATGTTCTGTCGACCATATTGGGCTTTCAGGCCCAGGTTGTCACAGCGAACTCATTCTACGAAATTACGAATTACTATTAATAATACATACCATCACAGAGCGCATGTGTGACCCCCGCAGAAAAGTCCATCTCGCAGATAGCAAGCTGACGGGCACAATTGACTTCCTTCGACAGCAGAGTTCTTTGTTTTCCGTCGCTATACGAAGCTTTGGACTGAGCCTTGTCTCCCTATGGTTGTACTTTAGACGAGCCGGGAAGATACAGTCAAAAGGTGTTGCCTGGTGTAAACCTCTCCCCGTTTTCTTTCCATTAATAAGTCCAGGTCGAATCGTACTGCCCACCCGAACGTCAGACTCGATATTTTGTGCTCTCCTTCACTGACGCTTCACCGCTTCACCGCTTCTCCTGTCTTGCCGTCGTAAAGCCATATCCGTCTATCGCTCCCCCACACTAACGAGCTAGCTCCCGTCTGGAGAGAACTGCGTGCCGTAAATGAACCTCGCGTGCTTCCCTTTAATGTCCAAATCACTCTGCTATGCATACCCGTGGGCCACCCCCTATGATCATAATGGTGGATCCCGGGCCTAAGGGTGATTCGGGACATCGCCGTGCCGGTCCCACACGCAGATGCACGTGGCTGTGCATGAACTAGAACAGCATCGAGCTGCCAAGTTGACTATTCTCAGTTCTGCGAACCAAAACCCTCTTTCTTTTTTTGCGCGACTCCTTCATTTTCGCCCTGGTTACCTCCCTTCCATCTCTTCGGTATGGCAAAAGACGGCCTGGCCAACGGCGCCGAGGCGTCAAGCAACGGCACAAGTTCAGCGTATTCGGTCCCCAACGAGACTCGCGCTGTGTTCGAAAAAGGCATTCTACGCAATCCTCTGGTCTCCAAACACCTTCTCAATGGCATCGAGAAGTTTGCCGCTCCGGTCGAGTTCACAGGCGCCGACTACCCAAGCATTCCGATCAATTGGCGCTTCGCCGAAAGCATTGCTTCGTTGAAAGGGCTCGAGGCCGCCTACGTCAACGCCCTGGTCCACAAGAAGTCCGGTCTGCCTCCGCAGAAAGTCGTCGTGGATACCGACCATGCGCAGCTCTTCATCATGAGTACATTGCTCTGGAAGATCGACCCCATGGGCCAATCACCCCTGACATTGGCCTCATTCGCCGATCCGAAAGCGGTGAAACGCTTCAATACCATGTTCAAGTCTACGGACATCCACGGCTGGCAGACGGGACTCCATCGCACCAACGCCACCAACATATATCGGACCAAGGACCACCGCTTCTTCCACACGCACGGCTCGCTCAACCCCGAGCCCACGCTGGACATGTTGGGACTGCCGCACCGAACCGAGGAGGAGCCCCAATCTTGGGATGAGGCAATAAAGCCATTTGTCGCAAAGGTCGGTTCGATGGATAGCGCCGAGCTGCAGTCTCTAGCTGCCGACAAGTACCGGCAGGCAGGCACCATCTGCTGGACCCCGGAGGAGTACCGGCAAAGCGAGCACGGCAAGGCCAACGCAGACGTCGGCCTCTGGGAGACCGAGCGTGCCGGAGACGCGCCCGCGAGCTGGTGGCCCGAGCCGAGCCAGAGCGAGCTGACGGGCCCGGCCCGCCCGCTCGGCGGCTTGAAGGTCGTCGACATGACGCGCATCATCGCCGCCCCGGCCATCACAAGAGGTCTAGCCGAGCTCGGAGCCAGCGTCATGCGCGTGGCCGCGCCCCATCTCCCAGACGCGAGTCCTCTGCACCTCGACTTGAACTTTGGTAAATGGAATACCGAACTGGATTTCCGCAAGGAGGAGGACCGGCAAGCTATGTGGGATCTCATCCTCGATGCCGATGTCTTCGTCCAGGGCTATCGCCCGGGCGTGGTGGAGAAATGGGGGTTCGGAGCTGATGAGGTTATCGAACGATGCAAGGGACGCGGCAGAGGCATTGTCGTCGTCCGCGAGAACTGCTACGGATGGCATGGGCCCTGGAAGGACCGGAGCGGCTGGCAGCAGATCTCGGACGCATGTTGTGGTGTGTCGATGGAATTCGGCCGAGCCATGGGCAATGATGAGCCTGTCACGCCAGTATTCCCCAACAGCGACTACTGCACGGGCGTAACTGGTGTCTGCGCTGTCCTCGACGCCCTGATTCGACGGTCGGAAGCCGGAGGCTCATACAAAGTAGATGTACGTCTGGCCGCTGACGACAATGATTGACAGAGCTCGGCCCGATTGCTGACTCCAGCAAACAGGTTGCTCTGAATTACTACTCGCGCTGGCTCGTCGACACGGTCGGCGCCTACCCTCCTGACGTATGGGACGCTCTATGGACCAAGGACGGCCGGAGAGTCTTCAGACACTACCACGGCATGACGCACATGCTGCCGCAGTACATGCAGATGCTCATGGCCAACAATGCCGCCACCCTCTTCAAACCCAGCTACTTCGAGGTCAGGCCTTGCGAGAATCTGGGCACGAGCATCAGCACCGTTGCGCCGGTACTGAAGTTTCCCGAGGGCAACGTGAAGCCGGGGTTTCATGTTGGCACGAGAGGGAACGGGGTAGACCGTGCTGTGTGGCCTCAGGACTTGCTTACTCCGATAGTCCGCTAGATCTTGAGTGGATGGTTCGATCAACGAACGGCTTTCCCAGCTCATCGCCGCCTGGCACAAAACGGATGGCACACACGGACTGTGTGCTTGTAAGCATTCGTCTCACAGACATGTGTCGGACATGCCGGAGATGACTGGGATACGGCGGCGGCGAACGCGAACACCACGCAGAAGCAGCAGATGGCTCCGCTGGTCCTCCATGCCACGGAGTTGGATGGTAATATACGGAACGTAGGCGCGTGGCTGAGACGTCGTCTCCGGCGTCCGACCAAATATGACCACGCAAAGGAGACTGCAATCCGGTTGGCCTTTGGTATTATTAGCATGGTCTTTTGGTTTTGCAGGTTCATCCCTACATCCATATGCGTCCGCAGCCGGTGCTCTGGCTTTCGCAGTGAGAAGCTCGCGGTCAATGTGTTCCCAGTGTGTTTTCACCCATGTCTTTAGGTCTAGTCTAATAGGTAATCATTGTGTATCGATTTGCTTCATTGCGGAACCCCAATGCTGTAATGTAAAATGCGTCGCGCCACCATCCTCGACACCTTCCTTCCGATGCTCTGTATGCTCCAGTCCGTATGCTCTCTATGCCCCAAAGGCCCTGTCATAGTCCGTCATGGTAAATCGGTACCGTACATCATTCTTGCGTAGCCTCTTCATCGTCGCGGACAGGTTCTCGGCGCTGATCGGCACAGTCTCGACCCATGATTTGATTCCCTTTTCGGCCGCCAGCTTGTACATATCCAACATCTCCTTGCGGCTGCCGAGGTGCGAGGAGCCGATCAGGCAGCCGTTGGGGTTCAGGTCCTGCGGGCGGATGTTGAGGGTGGCCTCCTCGGGCATGCCGACCGACACCCACTTGCCGTGGACGTCGAGCAGGGCCAGGTAGGCGCCCAGGTCGAAGCCCTCGCCGAAGTTGTTGGCCGTGCTGATGATCAGGTCGAACGTCATGGCGTGCTCCTTGTTCCAGTCCGGGTCCTGCGATGCCAGGTACCCGTCCGCGCCCATCTTCCTGGCGTCGGCCTCCTTGCTGTGCGAGCGCGAGATCACCCACGTCTCGGCCCCCAGCGCCTTGGCGAACAGCACGCCGAAATGGCCGAGGCCGCCCAGACCGACGATGCCGACCTTCTTCCCCGGGCCGGCACCGTTTCTCTGCTTGTATGTTAACATCTTGTCTTTAAACCCGTACAGCCAGCTTCTAGATGAAGAAGGAAAGGGAAGAACAAAGCTTGTTCTCGAATCCAAGGCCCAGGGTCTTGTGACGGGATGTTTCTATACGTACCACCAGTGGGCTGTAGCTTGTAATGCCAGCACATAGCATTGGTGCTGCGAGATGACTCGGTATTGCGTCAGGGATGGGGAAGACCCTGTAGGGCCCAGTCAGTCACGATGGGTTCCAATTGCTCATGGTGAAGGCTATGATGCTCACCAGTGCTCGTGGGCCCTCACGTGCGAGGAGTAGCCGCCCTGCGTCACGATGCCCGTATCGGGCCACGCCTGGCCGTAGGTGTCGACCTGCTGGGTGCAGTACGTCTCGTTGTCGTTCTTGCACTGGCGGCACTCGAGGCAGGACCAGCACTGGGCGCCGAGGCCGACGCGCTCGCCTTCCTTGACAAGGGTGACCTTGGGCCCGACGCGCAGCGCCTTGCCGACGATCTCGTGGCCGACGGCCAGCGGGAATTTCTGCTCGCCCCAGCCGCCGTTGATGGTGTGGATGTCGCTCGAGCAGACGCCGCAGCACTCGATTTTGATCTCGACGTCGTGATCGCCAAACGGCTTCACGTCAAACTTGTTCTTGTGGAACTCGGTCCAGGTCTCGGGCGACTCGACCTGGAAGCCTTCGTATTGGTCGTATTTGGACATCTTGGGCGGGATTGTCTTGGGGAGCGTATCGAAGTGACAGATACGATTCCGATGAAATGAGGAAGGAAACAGTGACACGGGTACGAGCTTCGTGTCATCCGAAGGCCATGGAGGGGCTAGGCAGATAATATACCGAGGTAGTCATCGCATCGCAACCCGTCATACAAACCCCTACCTCTCCTACCTTTACCCCCCACCTCGCCCGCTGCAGAATCCTGCCGCTTGGAGGGGTTGCGCTGTTCCTAATTCTCACGATTTTATCCTTAGGGCGTCAACAAGGCGAATCAGGCGAGCGCCCGCCACCGGCGAGATCCTCACGTCACCGTGCCGTAGATGATCGGTCCCACCGTCGCCGCAACGTAGCGAGGAATGTTCGGCTTATGCGAGGGCCCGACATTGGTCAGGATAGCGGAGTGAGTCGTGGTTATCCGATGGGCCGCGCCGAAAATTCCACCAGTCAAGTAGCGGCTTGGGCAGGAGACGCCGACATGGTCATGCCAATGTTCCCAATCAAAGGATTGAGCTCGGATTGGGCTCGGCTTGTGTCGCTCATGGGATTGCTAGAAGCTGATATGCATTTGCGAGTGCCTTGAACATGCTATACGTATGCTTCGGTTCCTTCGTGCTAGCCACCTACAAACGCTTCGTATTTCATCCCATCATCCTCCTATGCTTCTTATATCACTTGCGCCGGCGCCAAGCCTCCTAGAACGTGTGCTGTCGCATCGGCTCACTAATTACCTTGCGGTGGAGCTTGTCTCGTCTCTTCGGCCCATATGTCGCCGTGCCTTGGTAGAAGCATCGCTGATGGGATCTCAAGCTGTGAGCGGCCTCCCTAGTGAAAGCTTCATAGGCCACCCGGTGAGTCGTGACCACCGGCTGACCGGCAGTTATAGATCTTGACGCACGGTATCCGGGAGCTACGGTAACCTGCGTGCTACCACGGGTTGTACGGGTTGATCAAGCCGCCTTCCGCGTCTTGGTATTATTAGCCTGTCCTTGTCCTCCCAGGCCAACTCCACAGAGGAAGGCGATCCTCATCGAGGCGCCCAGATACACGAACGGCACATTGCCCCAATCGATGGCATTCCATCGCGTGGCGTCGTAGTAGACCCAGGCACCGAGGCTGCTGACCGAATACACGTGTCCGACGTCAGCGATGAGCAGCCCGAAAAGTACAGTCTTCCAGATCGTGAGGTCGCCGGTGCAGCGCAGAACCAAGGCTTCGTTCAGCGCGAAGAGCAGGTACAGATTCGCCAACTGGGACATGATGATTGAGGTGGCCGGCGATGGGACGACTGCCGCGGCGTGTGTGGTCATGCTCAGGTACGCATCTTGCTGGAAGTGGGCGTAGTAGGCGCCGACGAGGGCCGAGATGGGCTCGATGATGAGGAAGAAGAGCCGGTAGGCGAGCGGGAGGACGGTCTGCCGCGGGGCCATCGTGCAGGTGTCTCCGAGTCTCTCCGACGGGACTGTCTCCGATCGTTTCCGTGATTTCAGGTTCAGTCCTTGCGCTGCGACGGAAGCTGCAATGGAAGCTGCAACGGAAGCTGCGGCGGGTGTTGTTCGAGAGGAAGGTGAGCCTCGATCAGGTCGGCCAGGGATTGTCAATTGGTCATTGTCACGGGTGCACCCAACCTGCACGCGGAATGGAAACCGGTCAACGGGCAACCTTACGGGCAACGACCACCTGCATCGGGGCTTGGAATAACCTTGTTCCCTCCCTCAGCGGTGTTTCCACGGTTCCAGGGCAACGGCCCGGGCTCCCACCATTGGGAAAGGCATATTCCACGACAGTCCAGACCCGACCCGAGCGATCCGGCAAACGCGCGCGCGATATTGCGCATGCATTGATTGATGCAGACATGTGTGACATGGTGTGTCTGGGGCTCGCCACCACATGCATGGCCAGCCGCCGTTTGTCGAGACTGTGACTGGATCACTGCCGCAGCCATTCTGGAATGGTTCTGTAGCATCCCGACTTTTGTTGTCGCCTACATCAGCTACTTTGAGCTGTTCCTCCATTTGGAGTCAATGGTCATGGATCATAACCGGCAGGCAGGAATCCCTTCCCGGCCGGTTGAGTCGTTGGCAGGAATCCCTTGAACCTTCCCGACCGATTGACAGGCTGGCTTGGCTCATTGGCGATCCCTGGGGTCGGTCATACGACACTTTTCCCACACGGCCACGAGAGCCGCCTACAGAGTCGAGGGGTGTTCATCCTGACGGCCTTGAGCCGGCTTTCCCTCTCCTGGCAGACATCATCTCCATCGGGGGTTGCGTTGCGAGATCGACCATTGATGACCTTGCGTCTGTTGCAGCCAACACGGGTGTTGGACGAGCAGCTCGCTTCCGCCCCAATCCCGTCTCACGTCAGTGTCTACCAACTACCTACTGTGTACCTACCGAGAAACAGGTTCGCGCCGTTGGGCCTCTCTATACCAACCGGCAAGCAACCGGGCGGTCGCTATGGTGCCATGGCGCGGACGCAGCCGGTTGATACTACATTACCAGGAGGTGCCTCGAGTTTTCCTTGACAATCAGATTCGATCAGTTGTCGCGCGTCCGTTGTTCAGATCCAATGAGACAGCCAGTCAGTCAATATGCTCGAGCCCTGCGCGTCGCGGTCGGCGTCAGCTACGCAATTGGCTCGCTCCAGACTCCTTCCACAGGGATTCGAAGGCTGCGATCCCCAGCTGCCGTATCTCGTGGCTTACTGCAGGTTGGGTATAGCAATTTGCATGGGTACCGTGTTTGTTGAAGCCTCGGGGGCAGTTGATATCGCTTCGAGTACTCCTAATTTTACAGGGTCCAAGGGCTGGTATCTGACATCTGCACGGTGCATGCCATGTGATGGGCGAAGCTTCCTGTTGCACCGTTGACCGTGAAATATGAGTTAATTACGAGAACACCATGAGGAAGCGCCACACGGTCCGGGAATCTGTGAAGGATCGTGCGCGCCGATCAAGGATCCGAGTCGGCTTACCGCAGCACGCTACTCTGCAAGACTGGCAAAGCCCGAGTTCCTTTGTCGAGGTGTTGGCTGAGGTCTCCTTCTCGCATTGTTAACAATTTCTTCTCGGCCATCCAGCCCCTGGCCGTCACCACACTGGACGTAGGTACGAACAAACTTCGCGGCTGAACTGCGCATGGCGTCGAACTATTCGAAACCGGCCTATATGTTGCAGACGTTCCGGAGGCTCTGATAGGCCGGACAGGTCTTGAGCCTCACCCAACTACTTTCCAACATGTGCTACGATGTTGGGCCGCATAGGTCGTGTAATTCGCCGTCCCCAGTTGTCTGACCACCAACAGCCAGCCAGAGTCACAATGTGGTTCGCCTTAAGATGACCACGCGTGCATCGGCTGTGCCGTATGATGACGAATTGTGCAAATGTCGGTCTGCTATGGAAAGGTCGACTCTTGATGGTATCTGCTCTTCTCCAGGGGTGCCAGCCACATACCCACCACTACCTGTTCTCACAAAGCCGCCAATGCGCTACCTATACTAGCTGGACGTCGGCCATCAGTCTGGAGACTACTTACTGGCATTTGCAGGGCCTCCCGGCCGCTCTTCTTGACCGATCTCAATCCCACGACTGCGGCAAACGCAGCTCCCGCCACGGTTAGATGCATTCACTTGGATATCTGGCCGAGGATGTTGGTCGTATTCGTCGGGCGGCCTACAAGGGACTATTTGATTTAAATGCGATGGCGAGCCTGGCTCTGGAGCCGGGTATCTCTCCTAGAACAACACGCAGCAACACAAACTGACGACCTGCTCTTGACATTTCGTACATTTCTTATCAATATGGCAATTGGACAATCAGACGCTGTGGACCAAGCGCCTAAAGAGTCCTTTCGCGGCAAGGCAACCTTCGGGTTTGAGCTCGAATTCCTTGCTCTCTTCAAGGAATTCGGCACCAAGACCCCCTGGGAGGGAGGAGACGGCACTCAATGTACGCAGCCAATCCTCGAAGAGCCCCCAGACATAAACAAGACCGGGTCGGATCACGAACTCCATATGAGGAGACTGCACCACTTCGGTGGCATCATTGCCCAGAAGCTGACCGAAGCCGGGATGTATGCAGAGTACCGCGAGAAGGGCCACCCAAGCGCCGACGAGGTGGAAGGCCAGCCGGCCGACGACGTCAAGCTAGGCCCCTTCCGGGGTTATCGCTATACGGTACGTATATAAACATCCCATCCCAAGACCCTGGCCAGGCCTTGTATTCGAGAACAAGCTTTGTTGTTCCCTTTCCTCCTTCATATAGAGATTGTCTGTACAGGGTTAAGAACACGATGTCAACCTACACGATGTCAACCTACACGATGTTAACGTACACGCAGGCATACGAAAACACGACAGTCATCCCAGAGGAGACAATGATCTGGACAGATCCTCTGGTCGACGGACGTCGTATGTTGGTTCGACCAGCAGCACAGGAGGGTTATTTCTGGCTCGGCTTCGAGGTAGTCAGCAAAGCCTACCTGTGGCAAGAAAGACAACGCGCCGAGGCGCATCTCGAACGTACCTGCCGCGTTCTCCGTGCCAATTATAGGCTTAGCGTTAACACGGGGATTACCTCCGTCAAGGACTCCAGCCGGTGCTCTGTCCACATCTATTGGGGGATCCGCGGGCTGCCTCTGCCACTGCACAATCTCAAGCGCCTGCTCACGCTGCTGTGGGTGGCAGAGGCGAAGCTTCTCGATCTCCATGCAACATGGAAGCAGGAAGCTATCAAGTACGCAGCGCCACTGCAGAAGCGCACAAACATGGCAATGGACAAGACAGACATGCTACCAAGTTGGGTCGACGAGGATGACGCCCACGCAGCGCCATGGAGGGACGAAATGGAGCGCAATGTGCCGCCATTCGTTTCACAGGCTCTTCACAACGGCAAAGCGAAGGTGCCATGGCTCTGGCGCGCAGAGACAGTCGAGGACCTTGCCAAGCTCGTGGGTGAGAGCGACCGGTCGCGCAAGGCGGCCATCGCTGTGACGGAGCATTTGCCGCCGCAATCAGAGTTTTGGGGAAAGGTTCGCAAGAGCCAGCTCAACACAGTCGAATTCCGGCATATGCAAGGGTCGCTCGAGCCAGAGCTCGTCGCCGCTTGGATTCACGTCACGGCAAGGATCACCGAGGTGTGTGTCGATTTCGACGCGGACGAGTTTCATGACCTTTTAGGCAAAGTCGCGAACTGTGTGGACCACGGGGGGCCAACTGCTGTATATAAGCTCTTGGACGTCCTCGGTGTTCAGCGTGCAGTGAGCCAGGTCTTCGAGTCCCATAATCAGGACAAGCTGGACGAGGAAGCTAAACCAGAGAAGGCAATGTTCTTGCACCCTATGGAAGCTGCACACGCCAAACCATCTTCACGGTCAAGTTGTGTAATTGGGTGACTGGGCAGCCGACTCACGGTCAACGGCTGTAAGAAATAATGTAGTATCAGTTGGACGATGTAATGAGACAATCTCCCCTCACTGAGGAAAGCATAATCGAAATCATATAACTAAGATCCAACCCACAAGGATGAGCTTGATACAGTCTGATGCTTGAAGCTTTGACGAAACACAGTCGACAAAGTACCAACGTGAAGTTTCCCAGATCAAAGCTTTGCGACCGAGCGAGTGAGAGAACTCGGGAGTCTAGGCCACGGCGAGATCGGAAAGCTGATATGGCTGCCGTCGGAAGCAGGCCGAGGGGCCGGAGGACGCCGATCACAAAGGCGGACCGCGAACCTCGTGCCTCGACCACTCCTGCCACCGGCGCCGTTGCTATATACTCGTCGTCATATGATCCAAACAACCGAGCTCGTAGGTTCGTCTACCTCAATAACGACCTAGATAGAAATCCCCAAGATCTGGAAGCGACAGAAAGGTCTTCTGCTGACACATTACCCAAGGGAAACAGAGCACCTCAGCATGGGGTGTCACGAAAGACGACCTGTTCCATGTCGCCGGGCGATCGGCTATACTGTCTCGGAGCAAGATGTCGACGAGTATGCGACGCTACTAGACAGGGCGAGGTAGGCTTGTGGAGCGGTGGGAGCTATGGATGGCAAGTTCATAGTTTCCCTTCAGTTTTTCGGACTTACATAACGGGGACTTTGGCACTCATTCAGGGGACTGACTTGTGGTACTGCCGTTCTCAATCAGAGTGTCAGTGGCCCACCTTGAATCGCTGTGTACTCCATAGACTTTTTGACTTGGTTGACGAAGGCGACAAAAGTACGTTTTCTACGGTCGCGCTTCTATTCTTACGTCGCACATGTTATTTCATACCATCTCTATATAGCCTTAGCTTTTAGCTATTTAAAGATGGTATGGAATGATATGCACGACGTTGTGCCTTTGTAGTAGCGGAACCAGAACATAGATCTATCACAAGTTTCGGTTGGGATGATCTGTATTCTGGTTGGTGCTTGGTTACGTTCGGATGGGAAGGGATCCCATCCGAGAAGTATATAAATACCTAAATTACAGTGGGTTGGTTCCTGTCACCTGGGGCAGCCATCCCAGGTAACCTTATCGTAGAACGCCCTGGATGACAGGAGATCCGATAAGGTACTGGTGGCTGGATCCTGTTAGATTTGAGCCAATCGTGAGGTTGAAGTGTATGTGTGTATTCTGTGTCCTTGAAGTGTCCCTGTGCGACTGTGGCAGCTTTTTGCCAGAGGGGGCTGGATCGGGACGGAACAACTAGGTTCCGTTGTCTAACTGTTAAGGTGCCCTCTAGGCGTACCTTTAATCCAGCAGATCCAGTGGCTGGGATCCACAACGTTGGGATGGTAGTTGCAACTTTAAATACCGTATTTTTATCGGATTAAATTTAAATGCCGAGGTAAGAAGGTAATAAAGCGGTAATAAAGGGGTAAAATTACCGCAATAAGAATAAGAATTAATAAATTAGCCAATATAGGCCATGTTCGTAAATTAGAATATGAGATAAGTCCGGTTGTTGAAACGGGTTAAAAATAAAAATAAAAAATAATTTTATACTTAGTTTAAGCTATTGTAGTTTTAAAATAAGATTATAAAAACATATATATATATATATGAGATTTTAGAAGGGTCACAAGCCTTGAGGGTGTAAGCGGTCGCTGCAAGTGTTGTTGTCATTCTTAAGTATACTCGGCAGGGCTAATCTACAGCTAAATACCATACTGCACTATGCCAGGATGGATCCACTGTTCCCTTGACAGCCCCTAGTGGGTACTGCACCTAAGGGCACCATATCTGGGATCCAACATTTGACAATATATATTTAATAACCTAGTTACAATACTTATATAATTTATTATGTTATTTTTACCGAAGTCTTTTTTGAAAATCATTTGTTTTATATATATTAACTTTTTATATCTCTTAAAATGGCTATAATACGGCTTGTTATCTTAAAAAGCCCGTTTCAAAAGTCTGTGGTGTGCACAGCGATTCAAGGTGGGCCACTGACACTCTGATTGAGAACGGCAGTAGGTTCCTGCGGCTAGTACTAGCCAATCACTCGGCCATTAGCAAGCCAGACTGGGACGACGAACCCGACAGTATCAGCACGCTGGAGCCGTACCATCCAGATGCTCGAATAGGACGAGGGGCGTCTGATGACGCTGTGCGACATCTCGGACAGGAGTCAAGTGTGGAGGAGAGGCAGTGGCGCAAGGGAGTCATCGTCGAATGCACAAATAGGAACATGCCTTCGAGGCTATCGACAGAATCTTCCTCAGGAAGTCTCACTTTGAATTGGTCTTCCCCTTTTGTCTCACTGCGTAGCCTCGTCGACTACCATCTTAGGCGAGCTCGCTCAACCACAGGGCCCCAGTAGAAAACCTGCCCAATCAATTCGGTGCCTCCTGCCCTGCGTAATGGCAGCCTCCAAAGAGCACGCAGCATCCTCGTCGCTGTCACGCCCGGCTAGTCCTTTGTTGCGTATGGGGTGAAGATAGTGAGACCATGGCTGGGTTGCCGTCCAAGATAGGTACCATTGGCATTGGCATCCCGTGATCTGGCAATTCGACACGGCTCAACTCCATCTCCATTTGGTAAAGGCGATGCTGACAGATAGATGAAATGACGCTACGATTTGGATGAAGTGCCTCAATGGAAGTGAACAACGTGATGATGTGAGGCAGATTGGAATGCACTCTGCCTCAAGTGCTGGCGATGGGACGGGACGGGAACTTACGGTGAGGGTGAGCTCGTGATTCCTGACGATCCGCATCGTCGAAAATGGGATCAGTGGGATGGCTGTCGCAATAACTATGTCGTGCAGGGTGTGCGTTCTAATTCGGAAGCAAGCGAAGAGACAAGATGAACTGGGATAATCCTCCCTCGCCGGCCCGTGTCAACTTTCAACAGTATCGACAAGGCTCGGGATTCGACAGTCGCCGTGACCCCGAGACGTGAACCTGGTGCAGGCAGCCGTACTTCCGACGCGAGTCATTGGTCGGTGACAAGAGGGAGGCATGGGAGGCCACTTCGGAAGCTGAAATCCAAACTTGGAGTGCGCATACTACTGTCCCTATGCTGGCTGGCTGGGTCTGGAGTGGCACTGACATAGTATACAGTAGGGTAGGGAACCATGAATAGCAGCATCCAACGGTATCCTTGTTTGTGAACTGTGGACTACTTTGATAAACCGAACGGACAACCGACTGTCCGGATGCGGACCTCGGTTGAGAGATGCGGACCCATTCTGCCATCCATCATCGGGATGATCTCGCTGGCAAGGGCCTGCATTATTTTAGTGTGACAGTCCTGCGGGTGAACTAGACTGGCAGAGTCTAGATGGCGAACTTAAACTAGCAGAGCAGCCATCTCGGGGTCTTTTCTGTGCAGCCCGTCAATGTTAAATGTCACTGTATCAGAGACACCGATCTTTCCACTGATGAGACAATATAGGTAGTCAGACTCTATTCTGGCTCGCAACTTGCAACAAGCGCCTGTGGCCCTGTCTCGTCGATGCTGGTGCTTCCTGCAAGTCAGACGAATTGCATTATTGTACGGCTGGGACACACAGGGTATGAGTCCCGAAGTACGGGGATGCCCGATCTCCAGCTACCACTGCATGTATGTATGTGTATGTAAGCCAGCCAGCATTGAAGCCAAGCCTCTAAAATTGAATGTGGCTGGCTCGAGGTCCCTTCGACCCCTAATCTTGCCAGTCGGGGCGCACGAGTCATTGGACAAAGCCTCATCGTGAATAGACCGAACAGCAAAAAGGGGGGTTCTTTTAGGGGACCACGCTGCATGTGCCACGTCAGGCTTTAGCAGTGTTAGCACTTGAGGCTAACGTAGGAGGGTCCACTGTGGCCGTGGCTCTGGGTTGCCAGGGTTGGTCCTTGGTTTCACACCGTCCTGGTTTGGCACCGTCCACCGTCCAGCTGAAGCCTCGTTTCGGCCATCCCTTCCACTTTCCCTCCGCCTCTCCTCCGCTCTGCTCCATATCCGCCTGACTCAAGGCAAGTCAACAAGGACGGGAAGTCAGGAGGAAACGAGGCTGCCGACTGCAAGGCACGCTCGCTGCATACCTTAATAAGTCATATGTGCTCGCCTTTTTGACTTTCGAACGACAGGGAGAGGCTGGCTCTGCTGACACGCCCCCATACCTTCACTACCTTCAAGGTTATGACTGACTGACTGATTGACTGACTGACTGACTGACTGCCTGCCAGTCACTATCACACATTCTGCATTCTGCATTCTGATTCTGATTCTGCACTTTATAACATTCCCTTCTTCTCGCGCGCTCTTTGTCCGTCGCCCCGCTGCTCGCATGCGATAACGAGCACAAGGAAAGGTTGTCCCGTTGCCATCGTTACTAGGCCGTTGCCCTGTGTCCAACACTTCCGCATTTGCTACGTTACTTGCTACATTGCCCATTGCCCATTACAATACCTCGCACGCGCGCAGCCAAGTCCAACCTTCGTGGAACCAACCATATCATAACAAACCCAGAACGCCGTTGCAATGGTCACTTCAACCGCTGAAGGGCCTCTGCGCACCCTGCCCGTACCCATACCCATAGCCGACATTTACCATGGGCCGTCGACCTCGAGTGCTAGCTCCTACTCGCACGACACTGGCATGGAAGCCAGTGACCAACACCACCAACACGAACACCCCAGACCAACAACCGCAAACCCATTCCGGCGAGACCGCAGCGCGAGCACCTCTCTACCATGGAAGCGCCGACCGAAATCCCTCGTCCTGGGCGACGGCGACATTCTTGACGGCCTGGGCGAGCTGGCCATCGAAGAGAGCCACGATGTAAACAATCATGAGCCTAGGCCGTCCACATCGTTCAAGGGCAAGTTCCGCCGCGCCTCCGTGAGTTTGATGAAAGGCATCGTGGGCCGTGATCGCCGTAGCTCAGAGCCCGCCGTCGACTACCACGAATACCGACCGACCACTGCCCATTCGGCATGGAACAGATTGCGACAGGCTACCAGTTTCCGACACTCGAGAAGCTCGTACGGAGACCGCAGCGGCCTGGAAACCATCTACTCCCCCCACGAGTCCGAGTTTCCCGATCTTCCTGTGCCCGGCCACGGTCTGGCACCTCCCATCATCCCCCACCACACGGGCGGTGCCGCCAAAGCTGCCGCCGCCATGCAGAACGAATATTTCGCCTTTGCGCGGCAGCAGCAGGAGTGGCTATCGACCGACGAGTTGAATGATCGTGAGAGCGGTATCGGTATCGCCCTCACGGCCACCGAGTCTCAAAGCGGCTTTCAGGAGGAGCAAGACCCTTCCATCGTCAGAACAGATTTCATAGCCCACCTACCTTCGGAGCTTTCTGTGCAGATTCTCGCACATCTGGATGCCGCCCAGCTCAGGGCGGCAGGCCAGGTATCTCGGCTATGGTATCAGGTTGTACAGGACCAGCACATCTGGCGTCGATCTTTCCTGAGGGAGAAGACCAGCACGTATGCCACGAGCCTCCCTGTCCAGCCGGGCACGGGGTGCGGTGTACCCACAATCCGACCTGGTATGGACTGGCAGAAGATATATCAAGCACGTGACGAGCTCGACAGGCGCTGGCAGATTGGGCCGCAAGCGCGTGCAACCTACTTGAACGGTCATCTCGACAGCATTTACTGCTTGCAGTTTGATGAGTATGCCAATAACCCCTTGGATGTACTTCCGTGGCAGCTACTAATCTGGACCATAGAAACAAGATCATCACTGGCTCTCGAGATAAGACTATTCGAATTTGGGACATGCGTACCTTGCAGTGCCGCCTTGTCATTGGGCCCCCCGAAGTCGTCAACGAGACCTCGATCCTGTTCGACCCGAATGGCAAGCCCATACACTATGCGTCGTCCACCACCAACGAGCGGACCAATCCATCCGTGCCCGTCACTGTCTCCTTCCCGACTCACCACAAGGCCTCCATCCTGTGTCTCCAGTATGATGACGACATACTCGTGACCGGCTCTTCGGACTCAACCTGCATTGTGTATAATGTACGCTCAGGGTACAGGCCCGTTCGACGCCTTCAGCACCACACGGCAGCTGTCCTGGATTTGGCGTTCGATGGCAAGCACATCGTGACGTGCTCCAAAGATGTCACTATCTGCGTCTGGGATCGCGAAACAGGCGCTCTTCTGAAGCAGCTGCGAGGCCACAGTGGGCCCGTCAACGCGGTGCAGCTGCGTGGAAACACCATCGTCTCTTGCTCTGGTGACTTCCGAGTGAAGCTCTGGAACATCGACAGCGGCAAGACAATTCGCGAATTCGCAGGTCATACTAAGGGTCTCGCCTGCAGCCAATTCTCCGAAGATGGTCGATATATCGCATCTGCCGGTAGCGACAAGATGATTCGCATCTGGGACGCCAACACGGGCGAGTGCATTCGCGAGATTCAGGCTCACGACATGCTCGTGCGCAGCTTACATATCGATAGCGTCAGTGGACGCCTTATCAGCGGCAGCTACGACACTGACATCAAGGTCTTCGACATGGAGACGGGAGAGCAGCGACTAGACTTCCCTCGATGGCACGCTAGCTGGGTCCTCAGTGCCAAGAGCGATTATAGACGCATCATCAGCACCGGGCAAGATCCCAAGATCCTCATCTTGGATTTCGGCGCCGACGTCAACAACATTGGAATGCTTGAGAGCGCTCGAAAGTACGAGGTAGCTTGCGAGGCAGGCTTCATATAAGTTAGGCATAGCACTGGGTGCCATGATATGGTGGGCATAATATCTAATGGCGGCGAACAATGTCGAGTTTCAGTTTCCGGCAGACTGTCTTCGATAACAACATGGATTCCCGACTTACAGACCAAACCGGTCTCTCACGGGTCTCTGACGAATTCCCTTGACTACGATCATCTTCGACTACAGGTAGAGGGAGAGCTCTTCTGTGAATTCTTGCCCATCTGCGGAAAGAGGATACAGGGCAGGTCAAAGGTTAATCTGCAATTCCATCGCATATTCCGGCACTTGAAGACCCTCCTCAGGGCAGCAGGCGATGGCCTGGTTTAGGAGTTATCAGACATGGCGATTCAGCATCTACTGCATTGGGAGCGTTTTGGGTTTTGGTCGATTCCCTTCTTCTATTCATCTGCGAGCCCACTTGCATAAGAATAGACCTGCTGCGCCGCTACGTGGGTAGATAGATATATAAACTAGATTTGTGTCTACACCCTATGTTCAATATTTGCCGTGTTATGTGACTTAAAACTTCATCTACACATAGATACGTGAAGGCTGGACGCGTACTGCCGTACCAATACGTGGTATAGACCTACTACCCTGAGGTGCCTCCCATTTATCGTGGAGATGGAAAGGGGTCACGAGGCAACAGCCGCTCAAGTTCGGTGGGTGATAGAAGATATCCTGAGCCCCGATCGTATGAGCCACCCGAATGCCATCATCACCTAGTAGATAGTCGTTTCATGGCAACAGTACTTCTTAATAAGCACCACCGCCTCAGCATCCATATCTTTCACCAGCACCATTGACCTGAAAGCTCTGAGGGTTTGTCGCGATCCATTTTGCACGCCATCCATCCTACAAGTCCGCACTTTCTACCGCCAAGGTAATGAGACATCGCCACACCCTGGGAATGCATCGCTTGTGACTACGAAGATCATGGAGACTGCCGGTGATGCCGCCAAGGATGCCGTCGCTGGTCCCGCCGTTGCTGATGTCACTGATGCTGTCGTTGATGCCATCGAGCCTTCAGCTGCCCGAGCACTCGAGCGAACGCCCTACGAGATTTGGCTCCACGTGTTCAAGCAGCTCGACGAGACCTACTCCATCCGCTCGCTGAGTCTGAGCTGCCGACTCTTCAAGAAGATCCACGACGACAACCCCCAAGCTATCTACGGGCCCCTCGCCCTCCGCCTCACAGAAGAAACCACTGGAATCGCCTCCCTGGGCCTGGCTAACGCGGCAATGAGGGTTATGGCGGCCCGTATGGTGGTGGAGCCCAGGCACTCACGCGGTTGGCGCTACCGCTCGACCGCGTACCATCAAAGCGAATTCGCAGCTGGTAGCGAATGGGGTGGCGATTGGGTGCCTTGCGTGTCGCAGTTCCGGCTGATGGGTGACACCTTGCTGCCCATAATCATTCACAACGCCCAACAAGCCATTCGTTTGCTGAGGAATTCTGGTCTCGTCGACTGCCATCCGACCGCGTGGGCTACAGGCTGTTGGACCACCGCGCAGAGAAGAGCTGCAGTCACTCTGGACGATTACCATGCGATTCTGGCTGGCTGTTCAAACCTGGTGCCTTCTTACCGAGTCCAGAGAGGACCTTGTGATGAGCAGAGAGGACTTCCTCGGCATGATGAAGCCGCAGCTGATACCGAGAATCCAATAGCTCGCCGGGGCAGTTGCATCAGGTATTCCCTCCCATCTGATCCATACTCGTCTGGCCAAGCTAATCCTTGGTCGCCGCAGCTTACCACAGCTACAGCCACAAATCTGCGAGGTTCCTCAACCACAATTTTTTTGTTGTCCCTCCGTGGACTTTTTACCTTTCACAATGGCGACTGAGTGAAGCGCCTTTTGGATCTTCAGGCTGCCGAGGCCGACCAGGGCGATCACCGCCTCCACTAGGTGCGAACAACACCACGAAACCGACGCTTCGGATTGGCCATCACCCTCAAAACCGCGACAGCACGTATAAACCCACGCCGTCCAGTGGTAAAATCCCCACGACTCTCCCACTCCAAAATAAGGAGGCGTGATGGGAAGGAGGGCGATATTACGCTCTAAAAGACCAACCAGCGAGTTCCCCTCCGGTCTAGTCGCCAACTGAACGAAGGCAGTCATGGCTAACCAGGAGCAGATATTCGTTTGATAGTCCCAGCAAGGACCAGAATGACCTATCCCGTTGGGGGAGGATCGACTTTGGGTCCATACCAATGCATGGGCAGGTAGGTACATGGCTTCTGGCACGCGTTCGTTTAGCATGGGCGCTTTTCACTTTCACTTCGCACTCCAGCTCCGGTAGCGTATCGCCAGCGTCGACGGCGAAGAACCACTATTTCCTACCGAAAGTTGATGCGCAACGGACGCCCACCCGCAGACCCTTCTTAGTTGTCGCGTACGATGGTGCGCACTTGCCGTCCTTCGCCACCTCAGCAGCAGGTTAAGACCATCATTTGTCTCCTCCTGGAGGACTTCGAGGGGTTTGGGTCGGATGTGTGTTTGTATTGTATTAGCGATGGAGAGATGCTTGGACCACCTCTCCTTGATCATCCCTTTCACCCTCATCGACAATTGAACGCGGCATTGTTCCACCCAGGAATATGCGTTGACGTCCTCTTGATCCAGCTATTCATCACATTGCGACGGGCTGCTAACTCCGGTGGGATGGCAACGGGAGACGGATATAGGGCTATTAAACCACTTCGCAAGGCGAGAAGACGTGAGAGTGGGCAGATGGGGATCATAAAAGGGGCCATCATAGCTTTCACTGGCCTGTCATCGCCGATTTTGGTGTGTTCATGAAGGGTGCCCAATACCTATATTCAACGTGCTACCTGCCCAAAAGAAACCATGCCGCCGTCTTGAGAACGCCTCCCAATGCGGCTTTTGTAATACAACTTCTCTCATAACCGACCCACCGCCTCCCTTGCTTATTGTACGAATGCCCTCGCGCATCAACCCAGATCCCTCCCCCCCACGCAGGCAATGCGAAAATCCGTACAGATCTAAAACATGACATACGACACATGGCATACACTAATACTGCCCGTCAAAGAGGTATCTCTCATCGGTAAAAGAGAGTAGGAACCGAGCCAGCAGACGGCCGGTGTAATCCATAGTCACATCCCGCGGGTACGGGTGCGTCTCCTGAGCCGTCAGAATCGGGTCTGCGACAAGGAATTCCAGCTCGTGCCCTGTTGATCTCGTTAGCAACATACTCCAAACACACACACGCACGCGCCTGCGTCACCTGCGGCGAGGATAACTCACAGCCGTCGCCATCCATCAGCTGCTTCAGCCCGTGCACCATCTCCATGGCCGGCGCATCCAGCTCGCCCTGCAGCGCAAAGCTGTCGTCCAGTAGGGGGTTGAAGGGGCGCGTGGCGGCGTCGCGCGAGTGCGTCTGGTAGATCTGGTGGAACTGGTACGCGAACTGCTTGAAGGGCATGTTGTCGATCTCACGGCACAGGCCCAGCGCGAAGTCGCGGCTATACTCGGGCGCCGAGTGGTTGCGGATGGCGATCTCGTTCTGCGACACGACAAAGGTGTCGGCGGCGGTCTCGACGGCCTCCATGAAGAGGCACAGGACCAGGAACGCGGCCAGGCATGGCGCCCACTCGCGCTTCGACTTGGGCTTGAGCGACTTGGAGAAGGTGTCGAAGAGCGCCTGCATTTCCTTGAGCAGCATCTCGTCGAGCATCGACTTGACCTGGCGGTTGAGCACGCGCGTCGTAACCCACGGGTTGTTCTGAGGTACCATGTTGGTGTGCTGCAGGCTGATGATGGTATTGTGGGTGAGGCAGAGCTGACGCGTGAGCACGTAGTGCATCACGTAGATGGATAGTGCCCGCTTCACCATCATCGACTGCGTTACATGAGTCAGCGTTCGCAATCCAGCATCGGGCCTTGCGCCTCGTACTCACATCGGTACGCTGTGCGTAATTCTGCACTATCGTCAGGACCTTGCGCGGCAATTGTGTTGACCTGACGGAGTCGGTGACCTGCTCGGCGTAAAGCGGTTCGTGTGTGAGGTTCTGGATATACTCCCGCGCCCTCCTCTTCAGCTCGTCCCGCTGGCCCGAGTTGTTGGGATCGATGCCTATGGGCGCGGCACCTCTCGACTGCAGGTCCATCTGGTTGACGCCCGTGTTCATGTGCCAGTGCTGCAGGATCTCGGCCGTCTTGGGCGTGAAGAAGCTCGCCGGGATGGTGAGCGTTGAGTTGAACCGCATGCCCGAGAACAGCTCGATCGGGAAGCCCTGCTCCACGCCGTCGACGCCGAAGCTCTCGACGTTCTCGCCGATGAAGCTGGCGACCTGGTCCTTCTTGAAGTGACCGCGGATGAAGTCGGGAAACAACGCCGGCAGGAAGTCTCCGAACTGCCAACACATGATTTGTGGGATCTGTGCGGTGAGCTTCTTGCAGTTCTTGCATGGTCGCTCCTTGTCGCATTTGACCTTGCGACTGTGGCGATGGATGTCAGCTCTCTGTCACATGAGGGCCGCTAAAGCGATGAGATCAGGGAAACGAACCTATGGCAACAGAAACAGGCTCCCAACCTCCTGACCTGCAAGGCACTCTCTTTGATTTCATTTGCCAGCGGCCCCTTTCTCCCTCGCTGTGTTGTCCGCAGGGCCTCGAAGCACTCGAAGGGGTTGGGCTTGCCCGACTGCTGGTTAATGAGGTTTGGCGTCATAATCACAAACTTGCTTGGCGACTCCGATTTCCGCTTCTCGACCTTAACGCTA
This sequence comes from Anthostomella pinea, assembly GCA_963556695.1. Lineage (NCBI taxonomy): Eukaryota > Fungi > Ascomycota > Sordariomycetes > Xylariales > Xylariaceae > Anthostomella > Anthostomella pinea. The sequence continues at coordinate 790,168 of CAUWAG010000008.1, read as the reverse complement.
CCCCTGACCTTCCTGATGGGGCTGCCACTCTTGCTCGGCTCCAGCTTGACATGAGGCGATGTAGGGCTCGAGTAGTGGGAGCTCTGTGTCGGCGATAGCTGTGTGGGCGACTGGGACATGTGGCCATTCACGTCGTTCATCATGATGGGCGTCATGTCATCGTTTTCCGCGTGAGGCGCCCACGGAGGAACATCGCCATCGTTGCGGTACTGCTGCGGAATGCCTAGGTCTCCCAGGTGAAGGGGTTCTAATCCGCTCATGTCCGCCATGTCGCCCGGGAACGAAGAGTAATAGGACGACATATCAACAGCATCTGGTTCTGATCAGCGGCTGTGCTAGCATAACGCCGAGTGCAGGTAGATCAGACTTACGGTTGAGCGGGTCCCCGAACATCATTTCCTGGCTGCTCATGAGGCGTTGCTCGTGGAAGGGGGACATCAGTTGGCCGTCAACACCAGTGCTCGGCATCATGGGGGTGCTGGTATGGTCCGGGTACGAAGTCGGTGGAGGAGGTAGTCCATGGTGCTGGTCGTGGTCCAGGTGTAGCGGCGACATGGCAGTGGGAGAGCCGCGGAGCTGGTTTGCGTAGCCCACGATCCCCCAGCTGTTCATACTTGAGCTGGCTGGGCTGGGAACGAAGCCAACAGATGACGGATTTGACTCTACATACTGCCAGGAGTCCGAGTCATCGGCTGATTCTGAGCGGTGAAAGCTGGGCCTTGATGTAGGCGAAGCAGACGCGACCGAGGCCATGGCTGGTGGTGGTTTGTGCAGCAACGACTTGAGATGAGATGAGAGATGTAGATATGAGGTGGATTAGGCAAGAGTGCTCTGTCAATAGGGAAATCGAGCTTTCCACTTGAGTTCCGTCCCACGGTACGCTATCTGCTATATCCAGCGGGTGTCGCAGGGTCGTAGCGAAGTCTGGCAGGCCGTCGTGTCCAGGTCATTTGAACGACGGTTCGCCTCGTCGAGAACTTGACAGAATGACGTTAATCACAACGGAGAAGATTCTGCGCGACATCGACGAGATCCAACAGGAGCAAGGCTATTCATCGTCAGAAGGGATCTGAGGGTCCCCATCTTGTAGCTATAAAGGGCAAAAAGGTGCATCCCCAGACCTGGCAGCCCCGCCACTGGAGGGGCTACGCTCGATGGGATGACCGACAGTGGCTGCAGTGATAAGGGTACGACAGGGGCTATACCCCTTCAGGCGTCGGTGTTGATCCTTCAGCCGCCTTCAGAAGTTCTGTCAGATCAGGGCGATGTGGGTGGGAATCCTTCCATGTTCCATGTTCCATGTTCCAATCTGCTGCCTGCAGAGGAAGGCGGTGGCGCGAAGAACACGGTATTCCAGGTGTATCGAATAGCCAGTCTGCCATGTGCCAGTGTCGGGCTTTCTGGACCCTGATCGGGATTCGGTAGATGTCTCAGGGGCCATGGCGGCTCTGGTATCCCAACCGAATCACCCTCACTCATCTGCCTCATCTGACAGCCACCATCAGTGCCCATCGTTGAGTTGCCATATGTATGTCGTCAGTCTTCAAAGGAGACATCTCAAGTTCTAGTATCCTGGGCGTATGATGACTGTCGAGTGCCAGTACTTAAGGCAGGTAGGTATTTTTGCTCAATGATGTCAAGGGTTACATTCTGGTCCATCAGAATTGATCCATACAGGTCATGATTGCGAGATGGGACGCCACAACCGCAACCACTTGGCACGTGCCACAGAGTCACAGATAAGACCCCAGCCACCCCCACAGTACATACCTAGGTAGTAGGTACTGACCCGTGCCTCCTAATCCCCGCATTTTTCTATCCATCGTTCGGTACACAAATACACAGACGCCCACTGACAAAAGCCAGGTCAAGTTCCAGATCGAAGCATCGTAGGACGCCGGTAGAGATTGGGACACTCACGTGTTTCTAGACATCGCTCGCGTTGCGGTTCTATCCCATCTTCCGTACTACCGACCCGCCACCATGGCCCCAAGGATTCTGTTCCGCGACGATTTGAAGCTGGAGGGGCTCGGGGACCCTGAATGCATTGGACACGCGATCAGATGCCCGTTTCTCAGCGTCCCGAAGAATGGTTGCTTAAATCTCATGACGCGCTCTGGGGCATTGTCCATGGTGATAGTATGCCCGATACTATACCGGTAGTCAAGGGGCAATGGCATCATCTGCCGAGACGAGGCTCGGCCTGTGGCCGCTTGAACATCTCGCGGCTCCAGCCCTGGGTCTGCTTGTGTGCTTCTTGGTGTCAGATGTTCTGGCTCTAGGTATCGAATGGCCATCCCACGCGACGTGAGCGTTTTCGGAAATCTAGCAGACACTGGAGCCCAACGGGAGGCTGTCGGCGGGCATACAGCCCTTGAGGACGAGCGCGAGAGACGGGATCTGGGTTTCAGGCAATGGGAGGAAACTTGAAAGCCTGGCACAGGTAGCAACGGGCACTGCATAAGTCATCTAAACATAGGTGTTGTTGAGTTCTTATAGACGATGGAGGAACCGTGGCGAACCATGCCCGTCGAAGGCCGGCCAGCTTGACACAGCGATGTCTGCAAAGCCACCAAGCTCAAGTCGGGACATCGTCTACTATCGCAACTTGTCCTCTAGAGGAAGTCCATACAGACTAGCTGCTCACATCGAGCCAAGGTATGGAGCAAGACATGAGGCACCATGTGACCGAGCCGGGCGCTACCTAGGTACTCACACATATGAGGGCTTCCATGACGCCCTCACTCCCGCCACAGGCTATAGTGACGTGTCACAGCGAGCCGCCGGTCTCTTGTTCTACCTACACTTCCGACCAAAGGTAAAGGAGCTGAAAGCAACAATAAGTATAGTTAGAGCCCTTGCTTGCATCGCTCTTCTAACCTTTACGTAGATCTTAGACATCCAGTGACATACAATCAAAACCCGCCCCGTTCAACCAAGGCCCTCGCAACCACACAACCCCATACAGCACCCATGTATACGCCCACGCAGCAGACATCTGTACGCGTACCTCACCAAGGACGCCGCCGGCAGACACAGGAAGCTGCTGCCCTCACAATTTCCCCAGATGAGCCAACCTATGGGAAGCAATAGACGAAGCACGAGAAGCCCCTGCACGCATCATATGCAAGTAGACCGACTGTTGTAATAGGAGAGGGGAGTTCCGTCCGGGCTATATGTACACTATAGCTACCGGTATATGCAGGGCATAGGTATGTATATGATACATCAGATGAGAAAGCAGCTGATAGCTCATACGTGCGCACATGCAGCAGCAACATTACAGATCTAGTCCACCAAGCCTCGACCGGCCTCTTTCTGTCAGAGTGGCCGGTCGATTTCGTGCCCAACATGCCTAAGTAGGTAAGCAGTGTGCCCAATTCTGCATGAGGTATGTCTGCCCATCACGAAACCAACCCAATGCCCAACCTCCGTCGAGCCCAATTCCGTATCTAAGCCGATCGGACAAGCAGACATCCGATCGGAAGAAATGACGTCCGAGGTGACTGGTTGCTACCTATGCACAAGGAGCGAGATAAACACTTGAGGAAATACGTAACAGTACATCAATGCCATTTCGCTGGCCTGGGGCTGAAAATGAGGACTCGCTTGCCTCCACCATATGAACTCCGGATATCGCCTGACGGATGAACAGAAAAAAAAAGAAGAGATGTTATCGCCCAAAAACACCGAAGGCACTCTTCTTCTCCATCCCTTGGCCTTTCATGTCTTGTATGGAAAATGTACGAGACATAAAGAACCTCGTAAATCGTTCCTAACCCCGCGTGGCAGCACTCTCATACACCATCCTCGTCAGCCGAAATTAGCTGGATGAGCGTAAGGCATCGCTCATTGTTTGCTCCCTGACAGGGCAAACCTCCGCCTTGCTCATACCCCGGTCCGGAAGGAAACGAGCAAAAAGGGAAAAAACGTGGGTGTCATCGGGTATCCCAATGGTATGCATCACTCAGCGGAACCGCACCGACGCCGCGGCCGTCCGGTCCTGAATCCGCTGTTCCGTTGAAACGTATAATCTGTCCAGATAATCCATAGCTTGGGCGTCCTTGAGGATCTTCGCAACTTGGATACCAGCACTGATGAGCTGCAAGATGTTGCGATCATCCTTCAGGGGGCGCGACTGATGCTTCGCTGCATGTCGCATCTCGAGCGAATTCTCTAGTATGGTGACGAACTGCTTGATCTGTCCGTTGTAGAGAACCCGTGCCGGTATTCGCCTTTTGGTCGCGAGGCGCTTCAGTAAGTACACCCACTCTGTCCATTCGCGATCCTGAGGCCGCTCAACAGGCCGCATGCTGTTAACATAGGGTTAGTGATGGATTCACCTGGATCTCAATCGAGTACATGAAAGCCACCTGTCTGGTGTCGGGGGTCTTCGGTCCAAAATAAGCCCAGGTCGAGTGCCCCGACTCCGGATGGGGACTGATACGGGAAAGAAAGAGAATCCTGAATACGTACTCCTGCGTGAGCGGTATGGGGAACTGGTATTTTGCGACAAAGTCAAAGGCACACTGTGACAGTCGATCGTTCACCCGGCTTAGGACACTATCCTGTTCCTGCACAAGGAGATTCGTTGGGAGATGGGGTAGCTCCCTCTCCTGATATTCCGTGGGTGGTCTGGCCAGAAACTGGTGCGGCCCGTCAAATTCATCCCTATTGGAGGGCCGCCGCTGGGGACGACCTGTGCTCGAGCTCTTGGATTTCCCAGAAGACGTGGTGCCTGCACCGTTGTCCAAGGCGTAATCCGATAGGCTCGGAGAAGCAATGATATCATCCAGGGAATCCGAAGGCGAATATCTACCATGGGCTTCCCAACCTTGGGAGCCCGTGCTCTTGTGCGATCCATATGTAGCTGCGGCTCCTGAAGTACCATATGATAAGGAGGGCGGTCTCGAAGAGTATACCGGCGTGCCAGAGTAGGAAACATCGGGCCGCGCGACTGGACCACTTGTCTCCAGCAGCGGCGCGGTGGCCGTCATGCCATATGCAGCGGTCCCGGACGAGTATGTCACACTTTGAAAGCCAGTGTTATTGATAATCCAAGAGACGGGGGTTTCTGGCAGTCAACCCTTACCTTGACCGGTGGTAGCTGCTGTCGTTCGCGTCACCTAGATACGAGTTGTCATTGTACATGACACTGAAGGAAGTCAGCCTACTCGACTATCAGGTACCAAATTGGCGTTGAGCCGCACCTGCGCGAGTTCCAAGGTCCGTTCGACATGATGGAAGTTCGGTATACAAGTTCCTGCAGGGGCATATCCTTCCCGATAGACAGGAATCCGCTGATATGAAGCTGGAAGATGGTAATCGGACGGAAGATGTCCTAACTCTCGGCGTAGAGTTGTCCTGATGCCCACTTGGCTTTCCGATACGGGATCCCACAAGCTCCGAGTCGGGAAACTAGACAGTTTCCTTAATCCCCGCGGTTCGCGAATGGTCCTATCCGTGGTGCACTGGCCTCGCCTTGGAGTGTTGGGAATGAAGTGTGCCGAGCGGCTTCCTGGGAAGAAGACGAGAAGGGTGCCTCGGTGCGTTGGGCAAACAACCTGTGGAAAACAGATGCAGCTCCGGATGTAAATAGTTATATCATCTCTAAGATGTGTGAGGCCCGCCGGTACGGACGTTTCTTCTTCTTCACTCAATTCAGGAAGAGACCGAGCTGGGTACTGGGGAGTAGTAGCTCTGGCCATCTCCCATATCCCAGGAACCAGGTCCGAGATGGGTCACTTTATGTCCTGATGTCTCCCATGGAGAATTTGCCACCGTGATGCGTTCGAGATTTGAAGAGGCTCCTCTTAGCAACAAGGACCTTCCCTGGAGGGTGCTCGCCCCAGCGCTTCTCGATGTCTGGGGCGGCAGTGATGTTCCCAGGTGGTTTTCCAGGTGGTGCGCGAGGAGGTAGGGCGATGTGAAAATGTCGGTATGGAGGGGTACGGGTGCCGGCTCGGGCGTCGCTCAGCTATTCGCAAGGGGGAACGGACGGGTCTCCGGGCTTGGATTGCTTCAAATTAGGTGAAGATCAACCGAGGAAGAACTCGCTGGCCGGGCATGATCTCGCAGGACAGCAGCCAAGTCAGAGAAGGTTTTACTGTTCGCAAGGTATCCCTGGCGAGAATGCGGACCTGTACTGGAAACGATCCTCTCTGCAGTCATGGCGATATGCCTCAACCGGAAGTACGGAGAGAGCTGGATGCGTTGCAATTGGATGCTCTGGACGCGGCTTCATGGTAGGGCACCATTGGGCAGTCAGGACCCGAAATGCTTACATTCCCTCCCGCTTTCTGTCGTCCAAGGCAAGTCAAGGCAAGCGACGACGAAGGCTCTGCTCTGCTGGTTGGTCCGGCCTTGGCAGGAACTGGCAGGGAACTGGCTGGTGGACGAATGGCGGTGTCGCGTCGCTTCGCTGCCGAGTGTGACGGCAGGATGGGCGGGATTCGGCAGGAAGAAGCCCAACGGTGTGCGTTGCTGCCCAGTGCCAGTGCCAGTGCCAGGCAGCCCCGGCGTGTCCGGCTACTGTGAGCCAACCCGCTCTCTCTCTCTCTGACGAGACTCTAGGGCTTCTGATATTTCCGCAGTGTCTGATGCTTTGATTGGTTTCATTCGTCTCGAAAGAGCAGGGCGGGTTTGCAAGAACGTTGGAATGATCCCATTGCCCAAAGCGCGCGTGACGGTGCGATAAGCTCCTGATCTTATCCTGCGTCGCCTCATCATTGTGGGCAAGAAACCTCATTCAGGTCGACGTCGCTTCCCACCGGCGGGAAAACATCGGGGCAGAAGTAAAAGCAAGTAAGATGATGAGAAATGGTGTCTTCAGGTTCTCGCGGTATTGCAACACAACCTCCACTCGGCGGCTTGTTGCAACCGACCCGTGAGTGTACTCATGGTTCGATACACGCGACCATCAACCATCGCTGCTTGAAGATGGTGGTGGTTGATTCCATCTTGTCCGGATAGCATTTTGGGCTAGGTAGAAGTCAACCAGACATTCTGCGAGTTCTGGATGTACGGAAAGAGTGGTGGTGCTCAATAGCTGGGTGCACCTACCTACCTACCTAGGTCCGACTCGGAGTATACCTACTGTAGCCACAACGATCCCGGGACATTGAATCTATCACACTCTTCGCATCAACAGATGTTTCCTCCTTCCATTGTGATTGCAAGATATCATACCTTACCTTACCATACCGTGGGTGTTGGAAGTGGGAAGAGGGTAACGTCAGTCAGCCCTACCTACATGTAGGCGCAGATCCCAAAGGTCCGGCTCTGCGTTAAAGGTTTCACAGCATATCGAGGACACCGCTCCCAACGCCTCCGACAACTGCCCTCAAGCCGCCCGACAACGTCGGGAAGTGTGGGCAAAAGGCGGTAGGACATGCACGGCGCTGACTGAGGTGTGAACCCTGCCTAAGGTACACTGGAGGCACATGCAGACTCAGAAGTTCAGAACTTCAAGGCTCAGTTGATCGGACGCTCTGCCGTGGGCTGGGCTGGGGCAGATTCAAGGGAACATTTTCCGCGCAAAGGTCTGCAGGTGCGCAAAGTCCGCAGGATGACCCGAGCGGACTGCAGGGTACTTTCATTGATTATACAGATGAGCATTGGAGACCCTTTTGGCGAGCCTTCCGAAGTTCCTCACACCTGTTTGGACTGCCGGTACGACGGCCCCAGGGGATTATTATTAACGATGCGGCAGACAAGGACCGTACCCGACATTGCGTTTCCCAGCTCCCCGTTTGCCAACCTATGATCATTGATTAGGTAGGTAGGAGGGATCTTGATTGGAGGGATCTTGATCAATGATCAGATTACCTGACGGTGTGACGGTTGTGCAACTCCTCAGCCCTATTGCACAGCATTATTACCTTACCTACCACATGGTTCGTGATCAACATAGGTACCTAATCACCGTGATAATCACTGTCGTCAATCGCAGTTACAACTGTCAGCCACTCTCTTCACCCTGCGCAACTTCGCCCCTGAACTCACCATACACAGGTCATGCTGCGTACCTCCCCCCCCCCCCCCTTTTCCACAGCATATCACCTTGTGTTCCATGCACGGTATTGGTACCTTATTGCACACATAAGCAGCCCACCCCCTTACCCCCAAGCAGTCTGGTTCTTGGGTGCGCCGCCGATGACCACATCCAGCCCTATTTGTGGCCATAACAGGGGACAAAAGTGTCTGCCTATTTGCTCAATGCTACCACCCCCGCTACCCCCAAAACGAAGTGAAAGATGGACTGATGAGCAAGATCGGTCCCGAAGATTCCACCTCTACCTACTCCAGCCCAGTTTCTGCGGTCCTTGGGATTACACAACCATTTGCTGGCGACAACCCCCTTGTTCCTGTAGCAAGTGCGATAAAGTGGGGGCACGGATGAGCCATCGTACATAGTTTAGTAGTAGATGGTCATTTTACAGCAATAGTATAGGTAGGTACTTCATAAGCACTACGGTACGCACTATGATACAGCACCGCAGCAACACAATTGCGTACGTTGAAGATACCAGATATCATCAACGAATCTAGAAACGTCCGGCTGGCGTCCGATGGCGGCCGACCCTGGTCCATGACTCCATTAATCGGTAGGCTCATCCAAGACGAGCCCTACCACTGAAAAGCCTGCAAGAGGCCCATCTCACAACCCAGGCAGCCGTTTAAACTATCTCGTGGCAAGCCGTTGGGTCAGCGATCACTGCTATCAAGCTAGGTATAGCGGCTGTGCCCCATGGACCGCAGGATCCATTCTCAGCTCTTGGTACAGATGAAATCATACCCTCAATGCATGGGCCGAACAGGGTCCCCAGTTCAGCTGCTTGGCTGAGGGACCAAAGAATTCGTCTGCCTAATTCAACAGGCCATTTGTCATATAGTCGTGTTGAGTAGCATCATGGAGGAGGCAGATGGAGAGAGAGAAATAGAGAGAGAGAGAGAGAGAGAGAGGAATCACCGACCCGTGTATTGCCATCTCTTCCATGCCCAAGCTAGCTGAGAGTCGAGACCGTCACGGACAACGAATATGACGACCGAGGCGCTCACCCTGATGCAGCGCCAGCGCCAGCGCAAGTTCCACCGTAGGTCGCGCAACGGCTGTGGGACCTGCAAGACGAAACATATACGCTGCGATGAGAGGAAGCCGCTCTGGTAAGTCGACCAACATCTTACCAGACCCAGTCCCCAGCATCGTGGTATCAGGTCCCCGAGTTGCCAATCCCAACCCGGCCGCGGCGCGCATAACATAGCAACCAACACGCGTCGCGCCCCTGTCCCCGCAAGCCCTCCCCCCGCATTCTGGCGCCGGCCGTGTGTCGACCACGCCGTCACCGTCCATCCACCCGTACACCCGGCGCAGGCTAGGTCCCGTCGTGGCATACCTACTACATACGGTGGGCTAACGAGAATCTGCAGCACACACTGCCTTCGACACGGCGGAGAGTGCGGCTACCCGCCGGACAACAGCGATGCCGTCTCCACCACCACCGACACCGAGCGCAGGTCCGTGTCTACGTCGGTAGAGCCCCAGGAGCAGTCCGGCGCTGCGACGGAACAGAGCGTGATGAGCCTGCTCGACTCGACGCCAAACGATCCGTTCCTCGGCACGTCGTTTGACATGCCGCACAACTCACGGTCTCTCTTCCAACTCTGTAAGTGAATGCCTGTCGGGCGGGCGATGATGAGATGTCGACTGCAGGCAGATGAGGGGCGGGCGGGCGCTGACATGTATATGCCGGTGTACAGTCACGAATTCCCGAGTATTATACACAACGCGCGTCGAAAGGACCAGCGACTCCTTTATGTGAGTGAACTACTGGTGGTCCCCGAGCTCGCGGGTGAGGCAAAGCAACCTTGGCCACTTGGTACTAATGACCGTGCCGCCGCGCAGCGTACACAAGGCCTTGTCCCACCCCGGGTTCCTCCACGCGGCCATGTTGATGACAACCCTGCACTGGGCATGGTGCACCGGCGACGTGGAGCAGTTCAGAGTGCCTTACCTATACCACAAGCTGCAGGCGATCCGGTTCGTCAACGAGCAGCTGAAGCACCCCGAGACGGCCGTCAACGACGGCACCATCGCCGCCGTGGCGAGCCTGGCGCTCGTCGAGGTAACTACGTGCCGCCCACAACGCCGCACTGCAAGCAATCTCATTCTAATAACGACTTTCCAGAATTCTCTGGGGTCTACCGAGGCCGTGTCGTCACATTTGCGGGGTCTTGCGAGGATAAAAGAACTACAGGGCGAAGAGCGGCGGCCCAAGAAGATGGGCCTGCTCCAGCGGATGATACTCATGTACGTACGCCTGCTGCTCCTACACTGGGATGACCACGACTGACGTTATCTACTGAGCGACAGGGCGGCACGCAGCGTGTCCAGCCGACCCGTGTGGGACATACTGGACATCAGCCGCACCGACGACGTGCACCAATCGATGATCATATCGCTGCTCCGCGTGGCGCTGCGGCCCATCTACAGCGTGTTCACCCTGAGCGGCGAGGACGGCGACTCGGCGGGTCCGCTGTCGGAGGTCATGGCGCAGAAGACGCCCCCGCCGGCGCACACCCCGTCGTCCTCGCAGGCCGTCGACAGCAACGGCGTGCTGGCGCCGCTGCGGTCGGTGGACTGCAGCCGCGTCGGGTTCATCGCGTGCTACTTCTACCTGTACGTGATCCTGCGCGAGGCGACGGTCGATCCGTTCATCCTCAACTGGTTCATCGAGCAGCTGCTGGCCGACGTGTGCCACACCGAGCCGCTCATGTATAGGGGCGAGTACAGCCAGTCGCTATGGCTGTGGACCGTCATGTTCGGCGCCTGCGTCACCACGGCCGCGCGCGCCGGCTCCGCCATGGAGGCCGAACAGATGCGCCTCGTGCACGATATCTATTTGGACAAGATCAACCTCGTCAGCCAGGTGCTGCGCATCGAGACGTGGGAGGACGCCAAGGGGGCGATGCGCCTGTTCGCGTGGGAGGACGACTTTGACGGCGAGCTGGAGCTCAAGGCGCTGTGGGAGGAGGCCGTGTGGCAGGACGACGGCAAGCGCCCCAAGACGCAGTGCTTTGACTCTGTGCACGCGCGTGGGGGACAGGACATAATAGGTGGAGTGGGCATGGCTCAGGCGTGCTGGTAATGGTAATGCTTCACCTGTGGTGGTTACGGTGTTATGACTGATCTGTGGTAACATGTACATATTGATTATGAGCAGGCAGAATTGATATCCTGGACGGAGTTGTGTGTGCCCCGGTATTGGGCGTCGGTTCCTGCGGATTCGGGACGGCAGAAACGGTAGTCGTCTCGTCTTTCAAGAAGCATCACCGCCCTAGCATAGAGTAATGGCGACCTGACTTCAGGCGCTTTAGGATACAGTACTTCAAGCAATACAGTTTCTCATAATGACGATGGATTGGTCTCTCTCTGTAATTGAAGTGTATTGAGTGACTCGACTTGCTGAATCTTCCTGCAGTGAGGAGGAGTAGCAGAATATTGTTGCAGAGCCAGATTCAGTTGAAACTTCTTCCGCATCGAAACTGCTGCCAGCTATCTCCATTCAGGAGTTTACGGCCACAACACTGCAATGGGCAAGACAAGGAGTATGAAACAGGGGAAGACCAGACCAGCCTCCGGCTTCCGATGTGGCACGTCTGTGTGATGTATTCCAAGGCAGCGAGCAGGACGACAGCTGTCAGTATGGACGGCAATACTCTCTGATGAGGATCAATTGTTGTGACGTCTGCGTGGGGTGTCACACGGCCAACTCTGATGCAGGAGTGCGTTGGAGCTCGCCCGGCCTGTATAGCGAGCACTACTCCAGCACACACGCGCACATATCTAGGTGATAGTGATAGATAGGGGGGTAAATCGACGATTCGGCCTCTTTTGACGGTCCTCGTCATTGGCGGACGGTAGCCTCCGGCCGTCAGACGAGACGGGGTGACAACTGTCACATCGTATCTGACACGCCGAGACTTTCCACGTCTGCCAAATCCTCACCGACTCAACCGATTGCAATCAGGTGTTGATGGCTAGTGACAGATAGACTTGGTCTGCCAGCGAGCCAGTACACCGACACTTCAAGCGATTTGCTGCATACGAAGAACCAGAGAGCGCGCGAAGCAGTCCGGTCGAAAAACGGTTGGCAAATCTGGCCTTTTGAGAGAGAACGAGAGTGAAATTCCCGCGAGTTCCGCGAGGAAGAACGGCAGGACGGCTGGTCGAATTCGAAGAAGTCGATGCCCAGGTCCATGCTATTTGGAGCTGCATGAAGTGGTGCGTTGTCGCTGCAGTCATGCTCCATGATCCCTTCGTCACATGGCGGCACATTGCATGACCGGCTTCGATAGGCTGGCGGCGACGCTCAGCTCCCCCACATGGGCTGCTTCGAAACAAGGCACTCGATCAGCCATCTGGCCATCATGGGGGGCATCGGCCCATCGCGATGCAGGAGAGGGGAAAGGCCAGCGCACTCTTTGCTCACCGCAGACAGCGAGATGGGAAAAAGCTTGGAACAGAAGCAAAGATGGGCGGTGATGAGAGAATAACCTCACGATAATACCTAGGTACATGGAAAGGAGAGGGGAAAGCTGGCTGCGATTGGCTGCACGGGCTGGTAGCGGGCTTGGAGGAGGGGCGGCGATAGCGAATCAACGGCTCCGGCAGGGCGCGGACAGGCCTGCTGCGATACGGGGTCAGTGACAGCACGCAGCACACTGCCAGCACTGTAGGGTGCCGCCAGGGTGTCCCTTACTGGGCTGCTACAGGCTAAGGCCCAGGTAGGCAGGCCGCAGGCAACAGGCAGGGCCACGACAGCAGCATGCGCCAGGGAAGGCCCGTCACACGTCTCTTCATTTCGCGTCAACCCAACCTCCAACCCCGTTCGTCGAGCCGGAACCGATGGAACACAGCAATAAAACCCCAGCGTCCCCTCTGCGTGCCCAACGGCGCTCCATCTCTCCTTCTTTTCAGCCCAAACCCAAACCCGAGACCACAATTCTTGCCCAACAATCCTCTTGGTTGATCGTTGATCGTTGACCCGCCTGCCTGTCGCCTGTCTCAGTCACAGCTTTCTGCCTCTGTCTACCACACAACACAATTACACAGCAGCTCACGCCCCAGCATATACCCTACAGGTGTCTTGCAGCTCCCAGGATCGCCACTGTACTACACCTTGTCGACCACAGTTCATCTTCCATCTTCCATCTTGCCCACAAGATCTTCACCAGCGTCTGCCATCACCTATTGAGAAGCCAGTCTCACTCTTCCGCAAGGAAAGCATTGCCCAAGGATTCTCAAGGACCATTCTCCGTGCCACGGAGAGGATCAATGACTGCCATGGTTGCTTCGCGCCAGGACAACATGGCAGCTTTCAACACTCTAGATATGGACGGCGTCCACACACCCGCGAGGTATTTTGCTTTGATTCCTATTTCCCGCCGGAGTTCTGAGTGATTTGTTCTTTTCGGGCTTCGACCACCACAATCATGTTGCCGTCTGTCATGTATGCTTTTCTTTCTGTTTCCAGGAACCCTCGCAAGTGCTATGGGTCGGTTTGCTTTGCTCTGAACGCATTTTTTTATCCGGAACTTCATTTTCAGGACACAGGACATGAACAGGACAAACCAGGATATGCAGCCCAGGAAATACCCATATGGACAGGACATCATGACATCAGGACAATCCAAAGGACTCAATTCTTCCCGGCTCAATTTCTGAGGCTCGTCTCTTAGTAGCGAGCGACTCGGCTTCACGGCCTTGTTGACAAACCCACCTCAGATGGATTCACAGATGAAATTTCAGAATTGCGCCTTGCAATATGTGGTGAGTATCGCCCGCAACAAACCGTGACAACAGAACTCGAGGAGAGAGGAATGAACCCAGGAATTTCCAGAGGACAATTGCTTTCGCGGATTTCAAGCTCGGCTTGCCATGGGCCCTAGGATTTGCTTTCTATCGCACCTTCACATGGACTACCGGATTTCTTTATTTCAGCGACGCGCGGATTTTTCTTGTCACAGGCAGTAGCCCGTTACACTACATCAACACCTCCGGAATGCCATGAGTGGTGTTTCCCACCTCGCCGCTGTATTTGCTTTTGCATAGCTTTCACGGTTGTTGTGGGGTAACCCTTCAGCATGTGAGACCAACAGGATCCAGACCTCTTGCGTGCGTCCGCACTTGGGAAGAACGACGACAAATCGTCAGTGACTAGCAGCTTTTTTCCGTGGACATTGCTTTACACTTTCTGGACATTCGGAACTGACGAAGCGTTTCTGTTCACTGCTCCCTGAATCAATTAGCTACATCCCAATGGACGGACCTCTCAGTTGACCCAGATATGCTCACGACAATCGCGTTTCTTGGCCTCAGAACGCACGCGGCTTACACCGAGATCATTCGCCTTGGTGTTTATTTTCTCGCTCGGTGCCTGATGACCACCGATGTAGGGCTCCCGCAGTCATGGTTTCCTGGACAGACCCAGGCTTCTACACCAGGATATTTCCTTTGTCCTCGTACTCGGCCCAAGCCCTGGGATGTACATGTGGTCATACGGTCCATTGATCAGCTTGGATGCTGTCTCGTTGGACTGTTTTTGGACACCTATGTTCCAACGGGTGTCGCAAAATATGCTTCAGTTCGGTTTGTGCTCATCAGCCCCCTCGTACACCTGATAGATGAACCGTGGACTAACAAGACTTTTGATCAATAGGAACAAAGTTGTACCACACTGGAGCGATTTCCTTTGTACCTGATTTCTTCGGCGTATCACTTTTACCCACTGGGTAGTGGAAAACAGTACACTAACCTCAACCCCAGTGAATACAGCACATATTCCCAGGGAAACATGATTGCCAATGCCAGCGGACCTTTTCTTTATTCTCAAACAGCACATGCGGACCTGAATGGTTCAGTATGGGACACATCAGCAGAAGGTGCACAGAACTTCCATGGAGAGGATGACTTCGGTTTTTCTTATGGCCAGATCACACCCACAGGACAGGACCAGAATGATGCCATGGATGAGATGACCAGCAAATGGATTGCCACCGAGCATGGACTGCCATCCGCGGCAGAGCCCATGCGTCGCGCCAGCTCGCGAAGCTCTGCAGGAAGCCACAGGAACAGATCTGTCAAGACCTCGTCACAGAAGAGCCGTCCTCGGATGATGCCTTCTGTGTCGCAGGGCTCTCACATGTCCCATTTTGACATGGCAGGTAACCCACAGATGGACGCATATCTACTTCCGGATTCTTCTGATGTCCACTCCGTGTCATCTAAGATGTACTATCCCGCACTCCCCATGAGTGTCGGACTGCCCACGGACGGAATCTCATACTCTCCCGCTGTTCTTGCGCCAGGCATGACGCACCAGCATGTTGACCCTGCACAAATGCAGCTAAGCTTCGAAGCGAACATGGCAGGTAATTCACCCACTACCTCATGGGGCTCGCTCAGCCCGGTTGAATCCAGGATGTCGTCTCCTGGCGTCCACGATGATGCATGGTCGCTTGCTGCTGTCCCCATGGATGCGTCGCCTACACACACTAATGACTCGTCCCCAGTCATGAACGGGATGTCACCAAGGTATGTAACGACTGAAATCTGCCATATCCTCGAGCCTCCTTCTGACGTAGGCGAACCTATCAGCCGCAAGATGGAAATGATGAGCGCAGAGGACCACAACGGACTCGTCCTCTCAGATGACATGTTTGCCCTGCCTCCATCCTTCACGCGACGCCCCGGTGGCGACAACGAGTCCACTGCCCGGGACCACCCGCTGTACAAGAACGCGTATCCCAAGACCGATGGGTTGTTCCACTGCCCGTGGGAGGGCGATTCCAGCTGCAACCACAAGCCCGAGAAGCTCAAGTGCAACTACGAGTAAGTGAAACGCAGGTCTTCACTGTCGTCTCCATCTAACCAGCGTACCACAGCAAATTTGTGGACTCGCACCTGAAGCCATACCGGTGCAAGGCCGAGGCTTGTGAGAATGCTCGCTTTTCCTCTACTGCCTGCCTCCTCCGACACGAGCGGGAGGCCCATGCAATGCACGGCCACGGAGACAAGCCATACCTCTGCACCTACGAGGGATGTGATCGTGCCGTCATGGGAAATGGATTCCCACGACAATGGAACCTGAGGGATCATATGCGCCGTGTCCACAACGACAATGGAAGTTCTCTCCATGGATCCTCCCCATCCGCTCATGGATCTTCCCACTCGACCAAGGGTCGAAAGCGGAAGAACAAGGACGCAGACAGCTCCTCGAGCGCCCGCAAGCATGCTTCTCGGTCTGCCCAGGCAGCTGAGGCCGCTGCTGCCGCTGCCAGGGCAGCAGAGCAGCCCATGATCGATGAATGGTACCAACACCAAAAGGCGCTTCAGTCCTACCTCCAGGACTACAATACCCCCGACGCCTTTGACTATCTCCAGACCATGACCGAGGCCAGGGATCACATGGAGGCCATGGGGAAGATCTCGAAGAAGCTGCTTCTGACCAAGAAGCCAGCCCTTGCCCAGGAGGCTTATGGGCGTTCGCACCGACATTACTCTGGCTAAATGAAGAGCGTGAGTTACAACTCCCCATGAAGCAACTTGCTCCTTTTGAAGCCCAACTGACTCCGACTTGCTTAGTAGAGCCAGACCTGCAGCCGGAAGATACTTCTAATGGCCCAGGATTTTGCAAGTGCATACCTACTTCTACTTCCGCCAGTCAGGAGACTGCGTCGGAGGTGTCGGCCAGGTTTCGTGAGGACAAGTCGAAGACAATCCCACAATACTCAGAGCCGAGTCAGGCATTGGACCCAGGAACACCGGAACTGTTGTTTACAATGTAGAACATCCCGGATTTGAAACCTACGGACCATGCCAACGATGTGGGACGAGGAAGCTTACAGTATGCGACTTCCCGCCCCTCGACGACGAGGACCAGATGGATATACGCGTGGCACAGTCCTGTGCCACAGGGGAAGACGCGAGATGTTGAGGCGGCGAATGTATCACAGCCCTGTCTGTGCCCCAGCGGCCAGCCAGCCGGTTGATGACTCCGTGACTGTGACGTGCGTGTTTGTGTGGAGGATTACGCATGGCGACGTCGTCGTCGGTGCCGGTGCTTATGGTGAACTATAGTCTGCATATATCATGTGATGCTTTATCGTATGCTGTCACTTTTGAGATTTTGGATTTGAGAGGAAAGAAACAGATATCTAGGTACTTTAGCATAGCTAGGGTTTTGAAGTTTGTTTAAATGCTTCACGGAGCGCGAACGCCGCGATCTTTTCGTCCCCCTTGTTGCCTCCCTGCCTCCCTGTCTCCCTGCCTCTGCCGCTTTACCTACTGCCTTGTCTACCACCTGCTTGTAATGGGATTGCCACCCATACACTCGACTGCCATTTCCCATCTCACGGAGCACAGCCGTCAAGATGATCATTTTTAGCTCCGGCTGCTTTACGCTCGTGCTGTAGTGTATCCTTCATACTCAGGGACGGTAATCCGCATATTCTGGACACGGAACGCACACACTCCCCGTTGCTGCGGCTTGGACTAAACATCAGCCATCGCTCGTGATGCTGCGTTTTCTCTGCCCACACTTCATGGAGAAGCCATTTATATCCTCATCAAGCTCTTGTCCCCGGCATGAGTAGGTACCAAACGAGATTGAAAATTGCCGGACGGTACCAGCTTGCTCAGGCAATACATGACGAAATGCATGTGATTCAATGCGGTAAGTTCCCGCTCACTCGATACCGTGATATCCCAACGGGCTGCCTAGGAACTTGATGGTTGGAAGGCATCGCCCATGAGTCCGTTACCTACCGTTAGGTCAACGAACAAGGACCAAGCAACCTTACGTATACGTGCGTCTACGCAAGTCAGGATACATAGCTGGTAATTCACTTCATATATATATAAATATAGATATATGCATATATGTGTTTCCCATCAATCGCAAGTTAAAGATGCATGCGCCGACGCTATCCAAAGGCATGGATTCGCCTCTTTGCGTTGCAATGTGGTCCTGTGGTTTATCAGTTGAGTTGATGGCCCAGCCTGCGAAGCAATTCAGCTGCTGGCTCCACGGCGCCGGCTGGCTGGCTGTTTGTCCGTCTGTATGACCTGTATATACCAGCCAGGTGGACCTGTTGTATCTATTCTGCCAAAACCCATGCCCTTTGATGACAGCGTTCACACTTTATACCGGTCCCTAGGAGCGCGCGAGTAAGGGCGACAAGCTGTACATGTACAGTGAGAATTTGATTGATAGAGTATCTAATGAAAGAGGTATCGCAGGGAGGGTAGAACAGGTTCGTGACACAGCCCGAATATAGGAGACGGTCCTAGAGAAAATACACTGGTATGTTCGTGAAAGACAGGCTGTGTACGTATGATTCAAGACTTCTATCTACAGTCCTGCACCTTTCATGCCCTGGAATCTGTTTGTTAAATGACCATGTGGCTGTGTGCCGTGAAGTGTAAAAAGAAAGCCGAAGTGGTGATATAGAGAATGAATTCAAACACGCCACGAAACACACGCCGAAACTTGCTCTAAAATGTGCTGCAATTGGAGTCATCTCGCTGGTACTTGACGAACAATGTCGTGGTGCGGTTGCAAGGTGGCGGCAGAGATCCGCTTGGCCTCATAGGGCCCTTTGACTGAGCATCATTGGACCGAACGCCGGTGAGACTGGTCTGGCGAGACGCCCGGCTATCTCCAGCATAGCTCCAGATGAATCTTGGCTCTTCTTCTATGCTCATCGCCGCTGCGTAGTCTCTGGATGTAACGGTCAGCGAAGAGAAATGCTTCCTGGCCGGAGGCAGAGGCTTGTCCAGATGCGCGATCTCCTGTCGGCGAGTCGATGATGAGCTTGAGGTTGATGCCGGTTCGCCATGGATAGAGAAGGTATTGCGGGGAATTGGAAGCTCGTTCGGCGGTTTGTCATCCCAAGGGATCATGGCCAGCGAGTTGCGCGATCTGAGCGTGGTACCGACAATGCCCGGCAGGAAGCAGGTGAAGAAGGGCTTGGTGGCCGGAATAGAGCAACATAGCTAATAAACCGTAGTCAGCCAGCAGGCCTGCTTCGAACCGAAATCATCGCCTGCTCTTCAGAGCACTCACTATGCCGAGGTATAGCTCGATGGAGCTGGTGAGCCATACCACCCAGGTATCCCAGGTCGTGTCGTAATCGGCTGAGTGAAAGAGGTGCCAACAGAAGAATGTCCTGCCGATTCCTGCGCAGCTAGCGACCAGCCCGATACCAAACAAACCAATCACAATGATGCGTTGCTTGATTGGCAGCTCCAGGTTTGTGACTATCTTCATTGGGAGCAAGACCACGACAAAATCCGACAACGTATTGACGATGTTGGCTACGGCCATATGAGAACCCTCATCAATACAGTAATGTGGTTCCGCCGAGGCTGTCCAATATTCTGACACAGGCCTAGCAAATAATCAACCTAGGTCTCCTGGAGCGGTGGCTGAGTGGTGCGTACCTGCATTGAAATACCTCGACGACGATGAAGACTAAGCTGTTAATACTAATGATGGAGCTAATTATCGAAACAGCCCTCTTCATCTTCTTATCCTTGGAGGCGGCCGCGAGGCGGTACACCATAGCGAGCATGGATAGCTTGGTCAAGCACGTCGCCAAGTCGAAGAGTATGGCAGTCACAAGCCTATGCTTTCATGAGTAAGTTCACACAGCGAAGAGAAGTGGTGGAATGCTCATACCCTATTTGTAAGTTGGAGCTGAAGAACTTGAACTCCACATCCCATATGTGACGGTTCCATTGGAATTGACCCTCCGCGAAGATGCCAGTGATGGCAAAAGCGGTGGCTGGAACCTGGTCGGCCTGATTAGCACGCGGAAGCTCTTGGTTGGTAGGTGGTAGCATACATAAGCTAATGATACGAGGGTATCGTCAAGCCCGAACCCTCGTGTTAGCCGTGTTCGCGCGTAGAACCGGATGACTAGAATAGCCGTGACAATCGTGGCCAGCACCAATACAATCACTCTGCCCGTCGGCCCTCTTGTTACTGGATCGGTATAGTTGGGCTTCGGCCAAGTGGCGAGCACTTCGGCCGGAGGTAGACGCATGCTTTGCCGGATCGGCTGTCGTAAGTTGAGAAACTCGAGATATAGAGGTCACCAAGGAGTTTGAAATTTGAAGGCGAGGCCAGAGCACGCCCGAGGAAGACAGCAATCGAAGATAATGACGGGACGTGATTTAAAGGGTGCACAGCCGGGAACATGAGGTCCTCTTTTGGTTTTTAACCACCATCCTGGGCGTCCGCAGCGGTGGCGAGATTTCGAAGTGGGATACCCAACAGCAGCATCTCCCTCATTTAGACAGGTTCGAACACGGTTTGCAACCCAGGAATAATATGTGACGGCGAATAAAGCGTGTGTTTGAGGCTGGGTAGACTATGCATCCCCGCAAAGGATGGCGACAGAGTAGGAGATATAAGATGCCGGCCTAGTATCGAAGCTTGGTACACGGGGAAGCTCCTCGGAGATGACTGACGATCTGCACGGGTAGACTGCCGGGAAGATCAAGAACGCACATGAAACCCCAGAAACACAAGCAGCGAATACCGGCACCTCGACCACTGGTTTGTTGGGCTGTCACGGATGTGGCTGAGTGTCTATGATGACATAGAGCTCACTGAGCAAATGTCAGCTTGGTAAGGTCGCTAGACTTGTAGGAGATGCAATGGAGCGAAGCAGGCCACGTCCTAGGGCCCAAGCGAGTGATTGGAAAGCTTGGTGCTACATCCAGTCAGCCGCTATCCTCATCACCGTGTCTGAAGCTGGTTCCTGGCTCTTGAGCTGGTCTGCATCTTGTCAGGGCCGTAAGAGACTCCTTTCGCTTTGATCCAGTGGCGATAGGGGGCTTCAGAGACCAGGGCCTTGCCATGCTCCGCGGTACTCTTCGATATCGCCGGTGTGGACAAAGAAATTCCCTTCGAATGCATGTGATCACGCTGTAGTAGCCCATATTTGGTCGGCATATTGCTGTCAACACCTGTCGTAACATTGTGGGAGACCATTCCGGGCATATTGGCGATGACACGACTGTAACCCCATGGGCGATGGCAGACCACCTGTACGACGAGTGCTGTGATTAGGGAATGCTTAGTCTTTTCAAAGAAGCAAGTGGCAGTCAGTATTCCGGTCACGGAGCTTGTTCTTAGACGGGTGTCACGGCGGCGTTTCGAGGCGGTCTCCCTGGTGAAGATGCGATTGGCTGTTCATTGATTGCGTCAGAGCTGCAGCATCTGAGGTAGAGGCTATACCAGAGTCGAGAACCCCAATCGTGGCTTTACGATGGGACTGCGGGCCAGCCTGGCTGAGGATGATGTGACTGCAAGGACGTCTGTGAGGTGGCATCTGGACGGGAGCTACGAGTTTCATCATCCGGAACTCGGAGGTGGCTGGTGTCCATGACTCAGCCATAGATGTGGCTGGTACCTAGGTAGGTGTTGCAGGTGTCGTGGCTCAGTAGACCCACTCCACAATTTTGCTCGGTTATTGCCACAAAAATGCCCCTCCTGGTTTATCTGACCGCATCAAAATCCGCTCCCTCCTCTTCCTCTCTTCTCCCCCATCGGCAACGAAAAACGCAAGAATCCTCACCATTAGATTGCTATCTACTGGAAGACTGTCATCATGTCGAAGATCACGGTCGCCGGAGTGCGTAACAACGTCGGAGAGCTTCTCGACTACTCCCTCAACACTAAGAAGCGAAACTTCCTCGAGACCGTCGAGCTCCAGATCGGCCTGAAGAACTATGACCCGTATGGCTTCCGCCTTGCGTTGCACGCGTTCCCCTGAGGCACGGATAGAAATGCTGACAATGTACCTAACAGTCAGCGTGACAAGCGTTTCTCGGGCACCATCAAGCTCCCCTCGGTTCCCCGCCCCAACATGAGCGTCTGCATTCTGGGTGACCAGCACGATATCGACCGAGCCAAGCACGGTGGCGTCGATGCCATGTCCGTCGACGACTTGAAGAAGCTGAACAAGAACAAGAAGCTCATCAAGAAGCTTGCTCGCAAGTACGACGCCTTCGTCGCTTCCGAGACTCTGATCAAGCAGATTCCTCGTCTCCTCGGTCCCGGTCTGTCCAAGGCCGGCAAGTTCCCCACGCCCGTCTCCCACGCCGACGACCTCACTGGCAGACTCAACGAGGTCAAGTCCACCATCAAGTTCCAGCTGAAGAAGGTTCTCTGCATGGGTGTTGTAAGTATCCCTCGTACCCTTTCCGCGGGTCGCGTCTTGTCTCTACGGCTCTGGCTTTTGGGAGTGACGGCGAGCTCCGACTTGGCCAGAAGCACTGGTTGCTAACATGGACTGCTAGGCTGTTGGCAACGTCGGCATGACCACGGAGGAGCTTGTTGGTAACATCATGTTGGCCATCAACTACCTCGTCTCGCTGCTGAAGAAGGGCTGGCAAAACGTTGGCAGCTTGACCATCAAGGCTTCCATGAGCCCTCCCAAGCGCCTCTACTAGACGGGTACTTCCAGGTTGCCCGAGTCTCGCACCCATAGGTCACGCTGCACACAGGTCATTGGAGGATGTAGAGCTGGTGATGTTGGCAGATAGATCGCACGCCACAGCAACCAGATAGTCAATTCCACTGAACCTCCCGTGAACAAGTTCTGCTCATTCTCCGAAGTATGTGTTAACGATCAGTCTCGTGTGCAATATACAATAGATATGAATTCCAAACATCGTGCACGACGGCTGCTACTATGGATTTGCCTCGGTCTCGCAAAAGCCCACATGGACAAGTGAAGCAGTGAGCACCAATATTCAGAAAAAGCACATGGTCAAATGAACGCTACTTTCGAGGCTGAAATTTTTTCGCATAATTGGTTCCATCCCGTAGACGATGGCGACGTACCTGCGTACGCGACGACGGTTCTCGCAGGTTGCCAGTCCTGAAAGCATAATAGCAGATCTCGTACATGAAATTACCAGTCGCATTGTTGTCAGAGCGAGCGCCACACGTCACGTCGATGACGGTACTGGTAACGAGAAGGGAAACGCAGCACTCATTCAGCGAGCCGCGTCCCCAGTCGACCGCGTTCACTTGCAATGCCAACTACGAGGGATATGAAGATTGAATCTACTACAGGAAGAATACAAACAGGTGTTAGTGATGTAGGAGACACCCCACAGTCGCGAACCAGGAGGAGCTGGCGTCGGCGGCTGATATGGAAAGGTGCCTTCTTGGGGTTTGATGGAGGAGGCCGGGAACGGAAGGAAACCCATCATTCTGCCGAGACAGAAGGATGACCCTCAGCAAGCCGCCGTAGCGGAGCCTCCATTGGTAAGTTATAAATGAACATTTGACGATGTAGATTTACTCCTAACTGATGATGAAGAAGAAAGGAAAAAGAAAAGTCCAAAGCGAAACGCGAGGTGCGCGCAAATTTATGTGTGCAGCGCTGGTGGGGCGGCGGTGGCTGGGGCGGGCTGATTGTGCGAGTGGAGTCCACTGTGGCTGGGCTCAGTCGCTGCGCTGGCAGCTGGCACTGGGTGGGCTGGTTATTCCCGTCTGCGTCTCCTACTGCTGATGGCAAAAACGTCCCTCTTTCAACCAACCCAACGGCTGTCGAATCGCAGAAGGTCGTTGCTTTTCAATCCCACCAGCCTGTGGCAGCGATTACATGCGCATGAACCGATGAGACGGGACTGATATGCTCTGAGTCTTAGGTACTGGGCTCGAGGGTCACGCCGACAAGATATCTGTATGTCACGGTTCCATCTGCCGTGGCACATATAAGTGGATGGAGACGGTCAAGTGCTCGACTTGACAACGTTCTACTTTTGTAGTGTAGTGGTATAGTGCTCCATCTCTGTGCCGTCACACTATACCACTGTCGCTGCCCAGTCCGGTGAGACGTCAACTGACAAGCGTTGAAAAGAAAATAAAGTCTTGACTCTGTTCGTACAGGGACTTGGCTACAGGTGTCGAATATTGTGATAATGACAAGCTAACAGGTCCAGGTAGAGCCCGCTGGTCGGCAGAAAAGAGAGGTGATAATACCGCACTAGCTCTTGGAGACGACGGACCAATTCCGGTATCGACGGAATCTGGCCTCGTAACAGCAGTGCCGAACGACGTGCTCACCAGAAAGGCGAGCTGCTGGATAGTCTGCGATCGTGGAATCTCGTCCTGCGTCCTGCGTCCTGGGAAGCCGAAATGAGTATTAAGCTACTAAGGTAGCACCCCATCCACCTGATGCCCCCTCCCCCCGCCCCTGTGCCCCCATCCAGGCGGTCCGCGATCACATTTAATCTCCCAGCCACATACTTCAGCACATAAGGTAGCACTCCATCCAGGCGGTTCGCAATCACATGTAACCTCCCAGTCATACACTCCAGCACAAACCCCACCAAGAACGGCAGCGCCGCAATGACAATATCTTTGCCATCCGGAAAGCCGCGGGATGCCACAGGTACTGCGTGTATGTTAACATCTTGTCTTTGGACCCGTACTGCCATTTCAGATGAAGACGGAAAGGGAACAACGAAGCTTGTTCCTGAACACAAGGCTCAGGGTCTTGGGACGGGGATGTTTCTATACGTACCGAAGTACGCAAGCGACGCGACGCTGCCGCCGAGGAACGGCAGTGACCGCCGCGGCTTCATGCGGTCGACCACGATGCAGCAGGGCACGCTGGCGAGCAGCGCCGTGTGCAGGGCCGCGACGTTCAGGGCGGCGAAGATGACGTGGTGGTGGCTGGCGCGGATCATGGGCGAATACAGGTCCGAGTAGAGGCCCTGGAGCGTGTAGAGGAGGACGCCGCTGGAGACCAGGAGGTATGCGGCGAAGGAGAGGATTTCGCGTTTTTGGGTGTCGGGCGCCATCGTGTGTGGGGTAGGTGTTCGATGTGTCGTGGCTCTTGAGTCGTTCTCAGGGGATGTATGGTCGAGATTCTGTAAGTCGCTTCCAAGATGGAGGGGAGGCTGTTGGAGGGGAAGGAGAACAGAACAGGTAATTAGAAGTCGAGGGGCTGGCACGTTGAGGTATTGGGCTCTGACGACTGCAACTCATAACATGCCGGCACTTGGATGGTCTTCCCATTCAATCGAACTGGTGTCGAAAAACGTGCTCAGTGGCGTATTATGAGTAAGTAGTACGTTGGTCATCCTATGGGATCACATGTTAGCTGTCGGCACTCCTACTGCTACTAGGAGTGCGCCACCTTATCGGACAGCGTTATCCTTCGATGCTAGGAGCATATCGTATCCAGCAATCGCTATCAAACAGCACGATGTCATGATAGATTCACATGCTCTGATGTGGATGGACAGGAAAGCCATTGCCAGCACGAAGAAGAACGCCGCAATTTTCGGTGGGACCGTGAATAGTTGCGTCGTTGTCTACTTGTATCCCAAACCACTGACAATTGGTTAGCAGGAAAACTGGAAAAGCTCTATATATCTAACATGGTCAGTCTTCTAGTGCCTCCCTCCCTCCGGAGCTACAACTCAATAAAGGGGGGTCAGAAGGAAGAACCAAGCGACGCAGCAAAACCATATCTGTGGTGCATAGAGAGCCATTCGAACCCAGTGCCAGTCGAACCTCTCTTCGTTCACGTCACCGGTTGGGGTTGCGCCGTGACTGTCCGTGCTGCCCGGCTCTATGATAGTAGCAAAAAGGGCAAGTCTATCTGGCAGGACGCTATGGGGGTGGCTGTTACCATAAGCGCAGTCGAACGTCTAGTTGAGGGAGTGCCTTGTGCCTCGATCGCACCGGTGTATCGGGAGATGGTCATGAATTACATCAGTGAGAAGGTGCTTCAGTTACCACGGAGCTATTAGACGTCAAAGAGGTGTAATATTACTATCAAATGTACGAGTGTAAACCTCTCGATCCTCCGCGGTGGATCACAGAACATGATAGTCTCCTCCGAAGTCCGGGGTCGCTCCCAATCCAACAAATACTCTAGCCAGGTCTCGTGCGCCATCTGCTACCGCTGGACACAGAGATCAAATCTCCGCAAGTCATCCTCTTTTGGCGCTGATGGGTGCCAGTTGGCGGGCTCTCCCATGTCAGTCCGAAACGAGCGGTGAAGTATCAAAGGGAGTACGTCGTATCTCCTGGGGACTCTGTAGTACCAATATACCCAGTCGGTGCCGCGATATCTGTGGCGGCATTCCACCCCACCGTGAGCTGCTCGGTCGGAGGGGCGTCCGAGGTCCTGGTAGGTATCGAAGACAATCTCGACTCCTGATTTCCCATGACTGTGCATAGTGAAGCCGTAGTTGGTGGCGCACTCAGGGCATTTGCCTTGAATCCACCACGTGTGGCCGAATTGCGCCCAGTGCTTTCCTTCTCTCTGTCCCGAAGACACTCCTGTGGTTTCGGATGGATACTCCAGAGCAGGCCGCGAGTAGAAGGTTGATAAATCGGCAACATGAGCACATGGCCTGAAATGATGCTTGAATCTGAAGCGGAGACTGCCGTTGGAAAAAGAGTCCGTAACAGCGTGCTGCGGAACCCACATCCTTCGCGTCCTGTGGAGGATAAGATGTCCGAGGTCGACGACAGCGTTGGTGTCTGACTTGATGTATGCGCGGACGCGAACGGAAGGCATGGTGGCATGTCCAAGCTCGGTGTATTCCCACTTGCTCGAGCGATTCAGGTCTTCGATGGGGAGGGAACGCGGCGACTGTTTGAAGCCGTGGAGTATGAGGTCTTTTGCATGCTGGAAGTCGGAGCAAGGGTCATTTACGACATCTCCCATGACTGCTTGGTCGCCATCTCTGACCATGACAGCGTTGATGGCAAGCTGGTCGGCGGCGTCGATAGATTGCTGTGTGTGGAATCTGCAACAGGCCGTGCAGACAAAACCTGGGAGGCGGTTGGCCGACTGCCAAAGGAACTTCCAGTAGATTAGAATTCTGCGTTCCTGAAGATCACGCCAATAGCTTAGGTAGAGCTTGTGGTAGTCCAGCACGCTTTGGCGTAAGTCTTTGCACGTCAATGTGAGCACGACACAATCTCGCCAATCCAAGTGAGAAGACACGAGGATAAGTATTGCCTCCTGGGGTATTTTCCCCAGCACCGATGAGATGGATGCTGCGGCGGGTCTTAGGGGTATTGCTGACATGGTGGGCAGGAGTTGGCAACATGATTTCTTCCAAGAGCGTAGGAAGAGGCAGTAACCAACTCGCCATCGTGTTAATTTCATGTTCCCAACCCAGCAGATTGGGAGATGACATCAATCTTTAAACCAATTCAGGCTCTGCCGCAACCTTGAGCAAATCGACGATTATTATTAATTTGGTGGCTCATGGCTGAACCCTATCAATCTTCTCCCTCAACCATGTCGTTGAATGGAGCATGTTTCAAAGGGTGGAGATGTAGACAAGTGAGGCTTCGGGATCCCTAGTCTACTGACTTTTGCTGTCAGCCATGGCTATGTTGAACGTTGATGAACTGCGCTCTCAACTTTTGGACAACCAGGTACGCAAGCCCATGCCATATGCAGGTTATTCAACCCCATATTTAGGTGACAGACTTATACTCGGTCTGCGATGTTATGATTAGATTTTGAAGGTCCATACATCCTTCTACAGTCCTTACTCATGGTGGCGTAAGAACGCGACTGTTGGCTGAAATGTCGTTCGATAGGAAGGGTACGTACGGTATGCATCCCTCAGATCAACCGTTCTGTGCGTTAATTGTGTATTAATTCATTTAAGCTTCCGGTGTGTAGGTGGCGTTTCAATGTGTCAGTGATAAGTATCTACATCATAATAAAGCTACTACCTAGCGTCCTGTAAAACCGCCCCCCTATCTGCATGTAACTAAACCCCTGAACTTAGGGAGCTTGGGCCATCCTCACCCCAAGCGCGTTTAAGCGTGTGTCAGCCATCATGCCAAGAGGCTAATAGGTAAGTAGTAGGAGGCGCTAAGAAGCGGGCCTAAAAGCAGGTCCCGAAAGCTGGCCAGAACTTCACCGTGGTCCGTGGATTATCGGACTTACGTCAGGCGCCATTATACATAGGTAGGTATCCGACAACCAGGGCAACTTTCGTGTCCATACCATCTACCAATTCCACTTCCTCTTCTGGTGACAGGAAACGTACACCCGTCAGACGCTGAACGAACTTGACGGGGTGGAAAGGGGCCCTTGAGGACATGGATCGTTTCTTCGTTGCCCGGCATCTTCACCGCACTCACCATGTGGCCCACACTGGCAACACGTGCACCAGTATTCACATTAGCCTCGCTCGTACTATTGCTATTGCTATCAGCCGATGCGACGACTACACAGGGTGATTCGCACACCTCCGCTACCCACGATGCCTCGAGACCCGCCTCGAACACACTCACCGCCGAACCGACGTGCGAGTCGAGAACCGTAAACTACATTACCCACACCTTGCCGCAACAATGCCTTACCTCGAGTCCGTCGCCTCCCGTGCCCAACTCCGTCAGTGTCAGCGTCACGGTCACGGTCACGCCCACCGCTGCCACAGCGACCAGCGTCGAATTTACACCCGAGGCTAGTACTGCCGGCAGTACGGCTGCCCAGGAAGAGCTAGACGCCGACGGAAATGACCTCAGTACCGGCGCATTCATGTCGTTTGAGGAATGGAAGGCAATGATGCTCGCCAAATCCCCCGATGTGCTCGAGCCAAAGCAGCGCAAGCCTAAAGACGGCCGTGGCGACGCCTATACCGGGGAAGGCTTTGACAGTCTTGGCGACGAGGGCGAAATCTCCCTCGACTTCGAAGCCTACTCGGACAAGATCTCAGAGATCACCTCGTCGACGAAACCTTCCGAACGAGAGAAAGAGAGGGCAGACCAGGTCGAGAAGGTGACACATGGTGACGAAGGCCTGACCCATTACCGGAGTAAGGATGCTGGCAAGACCTGCAAGGAGCGCTTCTCATACTCGTCGTTTGATGGCGGCGCCACTGTTCTGAAGGCGAGCCCGGCCGCTAAGAACCCAACGGCTATCCTGGTTGAGAACAAGGACTCGTACATGTTGCTGGAGTGCGGTATGGAGAACAAGTTCTTTATTGTAGAACTGAGCGACGTTATCCTGGTCGACACGGTCGTTCTGGCCAACTTCGAGTTCTTCTCCAGTATGGTCCGCCACTTCAGAGTCAGTATCAGCGACCGCTATCCCGTCAAGTTGGAGAAGTGGAAGGAGCTCGGCAACTTCGAAGCTCGCAACTCGAGAGACATACAGGCTTTCCTGGTCGAGAACCCCCAGGATTGGGCTAGGTATCTGCGCGTCGAGATCCTTAGCCACTACGGCAACGAATATTATTGCCCAGTATCGCTCTTACGTGTCCACGGAATGCGCATGCTGGACTCATGGAAACTAGCTGATGCAGCTGATCTTGACAGCGAAGAAGAGAGCAGCAAGGCCATGTCTGAATTGATCGAGGAGACAATCGAAGTTGTCGAAGAGCCTCCGGAAGAGACGGCGGTGGCCGAGCCTATTCAAGTTGAGAATAAAACCGTGATGGTGGTAGAACAGCGTGTCTGCATGCCGTATTGGGATAAGTCATACTTCCAGCGCGCTTTCGCGCCTCAGATGACTTGTGCAGCATCAGTTACAGCACATCCCACATCACAGAGTCATGAAGAAGAAGAGCGAGAGGCTGCTCCAACAAGGTCCCAACCTGCAGGTACTGCTGAGCAGACAAGCGCCGTGACGGCGAATAGCTCTTCCGCAGAGATCACGACGGCGCAAACTACTGAGCCATCAAGCGAGGTCTCTAATGACCGACCTTCTGCTTCCTCGGAAAAACAAGCTAGTTCGACTACGCACACCACAGATGTGGCGCCTACGTCAATGCCGTCCGCTGAACCCAGCGCGGCAAATATCTCGACTTCTACATCCAGCACTGCTTCGTCGCAAGTGTCTGTCGAGACATCGACTGGTCAGAGTGGTCCAAGGAACAGAACCACTGCTCCGACCTCTATAAGGCCACCGTCCTCAAGGTCGTCCGTCAAGGCCACTCCCAGCTCACCGACCACACCACGCAACAAGACGAGTACTACAACCTCCTCAGGGGCGGCGACTCCCACCGTCCAAGACTCGTTCTTCAAGGCGCTGACCAAGCGTCTGCAAACCCTCGAGTCCAACACAACCTTGTCCATGCAATATATCGAATCTCAATCCAAGTTCCTCCAAGAGGCGCTCGCCAGGCTGGAGAAGCGGCAAGTCGCCAAAGTAGACCGGTTCCTCGACACACTCAACAAGACAGTCTTGGGCGAGCTCCGAGAGGCCAGGACCCAATATGACCAGATCTGGCAGTCAACTGTCATCGCGCTTGAGACGCAACGCGAACAATCCCAGCGTGAGATTGTGGCTCTGAGCTCACGCCTCGGTATGCTGGCGGACGAGGTCGTGTTCCAGAAGCGGATGGCAATCCTACAGAGCGTGCTGCTGCTTGGCTGCCTCGTCTTGGTCATCTTTTCGCGCGGCGGCTTGGCCGGAGCGAGCGTCGAGTCGTATTATCCCAACCAATTTATCGGCTCGTCCTCCAGGCTCGCGTCTCCCATATACCCGTCCACGCCCAAGGTGCCGCACCACAAGAACAGCCTTAACAATGCTGGTCATCTCACTGCTGTAGAGCCCCACTCCACTAACGGCTCGCCAGTGAGCAACGGGAGCCTGCGCAACTCGGCACAACCAGGCATGCGATTCGAGGACAGCCGCAGCCGCAGCCCAAGCCAGTCCCCTGAGATTCAGCGCAGACCAAACTCGCGCGGGACAGGTTTCCACTCCAGTCAGCGGCCCGTATCGCCCAATAGAGCGTTTACCGATCCACAGTGCATGGAATACTTTCAGCCAGCCACGCCTGCTAGCGTCGATATAGGATACGATTCAGAGCCAGCGCTGACGCCCAACGGTGATTACTTCTCAGCAGCAGGGAGCGTAAATGGCGAGCACGGCACTCCTGCCGGAGGGGGTTCTTCCAGCTACCCAGACCTGCTCGCGAGGCAGTCGGAGAGGCAGCTGACACCCACGTCCGAGGTTGACATCGCCGAGTACGGAACTCGATCTGGCAGGCCCATGATACCGCATGCTGGTCCGGCTCAAAAACCCTTGCCTACTCTACCGGAGGATCCTGATTGATGGCCTGGTTGGTTGGTTGATTGATTCAGTTTAGATACCTCCTAGATACGAGTTTATGAATATGATGATGAGACGATGAATCGTTGGACTTGCTGCTGTGTGATCAAATGCAACTTGTAGCTCAGTAAACGCACATTAGAGGAGGGTTAGTTTGTCTATGGGTGGTTGTCCTGAAGCAGTACACTGTCACCAGCCCCTATTTCCTTACGCAATTCAAGTAGAAGTGTATTCCTTGCCACTTAACCTCTTCAGTGGCCGTCGTAGCAGCCGGGTGTCCCGCTGCGGGTTGATGTAACGGGTAGTTCTGCACCTTCAACGTCACACAAAACCAAGCCAGCGAAGATGTTTTACACAGAGATATGATTGTCTACCTAAGAACCCGGGAATATGCTCTGTAATCCAACACCCTGCCTCCATCCATACCCTTCCAGTCAGTTCCTTACCCAGCAAGCCGCAGCCAATTTCGTCGTTTGGCTTGCCGTGGTGTGTACGCAGTCAGCCTGACACTAAGCCTTTCTGGCAGGTCTTTCACCTGCATAGACGAATTCGCCGTGAGAGAGTCCGGGTCGGGCTGGTGGTAGGGTCTCTCCTGAGGAGAAGACGGTTGAGATGAAAGTCGCGAGAATAAAAAGAAATAAGAAAAGTAAAGAACAAGGGGGTGGTGAAACCAGGTTCCGATGGCTCAATGGGCGCCTTGTAAAGTTATTGAGCACTTTTGTCCCCTGACCGACCACCTGGAGATCACTGGTGGCCGTCCTGTGGGGAATAAACCAGGCTGTGTTTGTCTTTACCTGAATTGGGCCGTGATGAAGGGCAAAACTAGCCGTCACCGTCAGTTAGTTGCGCTTCCCCAACACAGAGGCTCGTTGCTACGGTAATACTGACGTAGGGGGGTCCCACTGTCATATCGTTGCAGAGAATGAGGCTGCAGCTGGGTTGGCTCGCTAGCCTGCAACTGAAACCTTCAGGATATGGTTGCCATGAGGCTTCACGAATTGTGCGTGGCTATCGGCGACACTCTGGGAGCTTCACTGGAGACTCCCTGCATTCATGAGAATCACAAGTAATTTGCTTGCCTGATCTGGAGGTTCGTTGGCCTTTATTGTTTAGGTCTCCTGAAGACCTGATAAGCTGGGCAGGGGCACATAGGCCCCCGAAGCAGAATACCAAAGTGGATGCGCGTGTGCGAGCGGCCTGCGGATGAGTCCAGTATGAAAGGACACCAGTCTATCGCGTCTCAATCGGTTTGATCCTTGCACATCATGTCGAATGATACGCCCATGCCAGTCAATCTTCCAACTGAGTTCGACTACCGCGTTGCAGACACCGCCTATTGACGGTTGGCCAGCGCTGGTCGAAAAAGGCGTGTAAGAAGGCGGGCCCCTTGAAGAAGGCCAGATTGAAGGTCTTGCAAAGGTTGAATCAGTTTCAAGCGGTCGACCCATGAATCGAGCTGCGTCCGTGTTGTCCCCAGTCGGTCATTGGCCAAAAGAACCAACCCTATGCGGATGAGCACAGCATTGCACCGTCAGTAGCTGTCCTCGATATCTCCAGAGCTCCATAGACGGCCTTGTTCGCACCCTATCCCGACATGGCTGCTGGCAACTTGACATCTTGAGCATCGTCGCCAGTCAGCAGGAAACACGAGCACTTGCGCTCATGAACGTCCTCAAGATGACATCGTCTTGAGGCTCTGTACCAAGCCACATCAGCTTCATGTTTGTATCGTTGTTTGCGACTCCGCTGGCTGGTTTTGGTAACACCGGTTCCCTCTTCGACTACCTCGGCTTTGGGGTCTGCTCAGTGACGGGCCGGATGAAAGATGAGGATTCTGGCAGCAGTCTTAATGTCCATATGGTACGCTGCAACCGCCTCCCGCGTTTACTCTGGAGGAAGCTTTTGCGAACACATCGAAGGTGAGAGGCAGTTGATGTATGTGGTTGTTGACCGAAGGACCTGAAAGATCAGGAGGGTGTCGCGCCGGCGTCAACACCACGTATGCTGCGGGCTGCTATCTGGTCGAGGGTAAGTTGGTCACCTAGCTCCCTAGACACGCGTCTGTTGCGGGTGGCAGACACCGACAGCGTGATCGAGTCCGCTGCAGCAGCCTTTGCGACCGCGAGAAGATGGCAGATTGATGGCGCAATACCTGCCTATGCTTCCAACGGTGGACTCGGTGCCGTTGGGCAGATACTCTTCGGGGAGGTGACCTTACAAGCAAGAAGAAGGGTCGGCTGCGTATCCACCCTCATCGTTCTCAATTCGGGGAAGTCGATGTCGAATGCTAGGGTATCTAGACAGCCATTGAGTCACAAGTCACCCGGATGCTGTTAGAATCTAGTGTGTCTGATATCGAATTCACTGCATCTTTGATGGACCCGAATGCCCATAACGACGAAGATAACGGTGTTGTGGATGGCAGGTGGGTGTGTCTGGCCCATGCCGTCGACGAGTCTGCCCCAGCCGGTTCTTCCCCAGCTGGGCAATTAACTTGGATCCGAGTTGAAATGATGGAAGAGGATTGGGGGACTAAACGGTCTCCTCCCTTGTTATGCAAGCTCGTCTGCAGATCTTGGCACCGGATTACTCGGGCTATGGGACTACCAGGAACGGGGCCGAACCATCGACAGAGATCTTTCTTGTTCGGTGCGAGAAAGTCTGCAGACAGTCATCGCGACGTGTCCTGATGCCCCATAGTGGTGAGTGTATTGGGCGCTCACCCTCTACTCATCTAGGTTATGCTCGGCGTGTGCCGCTCGAAGTGCAGCAGGATGATCTGCCACTTCATCCTAGAGACTAAAACCATCTAGCAGATCATGTAAGAGATCCTTGACCGTCACTCTCGGAACTGAGTTCCAAGATGGAACTGTAATGAGTGCGGAAACTGATCTGAATATCAGGAGTATGAATGTTTAATTACATAGGGGTGTTCAACCCTCAAGCGCTTCTGATCTTCCAGATTTCTTGTCGAGAAAGGAACTCAGGACTCTGGGTCAAGTTGACTAATCCCCGTCAATATCATCTCTCATGGTCAAATGATGGCTGGCCAAAATGAGAAGCAGATACTCGTTTTGTGGTTGTTTTTGGTCGAACGACGACGGAATGTCGAACGTCATTGATAGCAGACGGAACCGAAACCAAAGCCTGAATATCGCCCGCAAAGACAACCGGCCGAAATAGCGTGCGCGTCAACCGCAAACGTGTTCAGTCCCATGATGAATGGACTCCAGTGTTGCCGAGAGGCATGTCGCTTGACGTCGAGTCGTAGCAGAAAATATGAATGAGAAGAGCTGGTTTGTCTCACTGGTGGTGAACGGTGTGCCCATCGCCAGTGGTTGTTATGGCTGGATTTCAGCCGAATAGTTCGTTAGGTAGAGGATAGGAATGAATCGTAGCCAGGGAGAGCATCACGCCCGCCGGCTCCGAGGTTAACGTTGTCACCGGCGTGGCCGATCTGCGGAGCCCTCGCATATCGTGATAGTCGCTCGTCCTCCCGCCGAATGTCCCAACAAAGGATAGGTATGAGGAGGTTAAAGCATGCGCTGGAATGAATAATGTACAAAGAGACACCATGTGTAAGTGGTATGTTGAGGAACCCTCGGGCATGCTGCCTTCAGGCTGGTATCATCTACCTCAACACCAATTCCCCGTAGGGAATTACTGCGGGGAGTACCGACTTTGATGCGAGGATGCATCATAGTCGAATTCCTCGAGTGCTGCTAGTCGAGTTCCACGGTCAAACTGAGAGCGGCGTCGACGTTGCTCATCCCGGAAGTGCTGTCCAGCGTTGGGTGTAAAGAGACCTGTCCGGGACCCGTCAGTAACCCCAATCACAATCCAAATGACAGAGGCTAGAATCACTTACCAACGTGCTCCGCGTTCTCGCAGCTTCTCTTCATCTTTGACTGATTGTCTGGCTCGGGGAAGGCCTCCTCATTCCCAGAGAGTTCGGGGCATGGGCCGTTCAAGGTGTAGTAGAGCTGGAACGGTTAGCTACAGGTTGGAAACCGCCGTCGTGTGAATAGACTCACCTTGGGTCGATAATGGGGAGCTTCAAGCATGACAGAGCTGTTGCGGAACTTCTGGACAAGGCAGTCTTTGCCTTGGATAGCTATTGTTCGTGTCAGCAGGTGATAACCTACGCGCGCACACGACACGCTTGGAGTTCCCTATATGGACTTACTGGCATACGAGATCTCGGCGACCTTGTCACTCTTGAAGCAATTCCAGCGTTGATTGCCTCGAGCATTCACGAACTGAGGACGAGTCAGAGGGGACCACACCCATCGTATATATATATGCGGACTTACATCGATGATGTCCAAGGGCTAAAGGCAAGTTAGTCGAATACAGATACTTGGGGTGTTTGAAATACTCACATCCACGAAGTTGATGAACGCGTAACCGACACTGGCATAATCATGTCAATAACGTCCCATTCTGGGGAGCCGAAGATAGCTTACTTGCAATCGTTGGCGAAGTCGATGCGAAGGTACATGAAGTCGTATTTTCCCCAGCTGGACTCGTCAACGATTCTCTTCAACATCGCCTGGTCAACCTTGTTGGGTATGTTTCGCAACATAATCTGTCCTTGGTGAGCTCACGTTCGATGTTCCAGTGGGAAGGCGACTTACAGTTGTGCGAACATCGGTGCCCTCCCGAATTCGGTTGACGTCGACATGGTTATGGTGATTGGACTGCTGGTAGTAAGGGGATCTAGCCACTCGCATGGCATTCTGTCGTCGACCGTATGTCTGCTGCAAATGACGCGGGGTCATAAGTTCATGTGATGTGTAGGGAGTAGTTGGAGCCATCATTGGGAAGGGATAGCCGCTGGACGACATCGCAGCACTCTGGCAACGCGAGGGAACCTGGTCGAATACGTAGGGTGGGCTGACGGGAACTTGGTACACAACGGGTACCATTCCGTAAGATGGCTGGAAGTGGAATCCAGGGGATCGAGCCGGAGTGTTGAATGGAGTATTGCGCATGGACTGCATGACCGACTGCGGCCCTGAAGACATAGACATCCGGGTAAAGCCTCCCACCAAGTCCGATGCGTCAGCTGTAGTTCGAGCAGGGCTGACGATACTGCCTTGCATTGCATTGACGAACGAAGGAATGTCGGGTCGGAACAGCACCATGCAGACCTGGAATCCGCCCTGCGTAAACTATTAGCCATGACTTGTATCTATACCATAATGGATACCTCAAACTCACCTCGACTATGAAATTGTTGAATCTCGAGATGGCACGGAGGGACACATCATTGTCACAGTACTCCGCAACGGCACTGTAGATGCTGCCCTCTGCTCCGGACGTCGGCTGGGCCTTGTAAGCAAAGAGATCACCCTCTTCCTGTAGGATGGTCTTGAGGGTGGCCTCCAATTGCTGCATGTCCGCGTGCAAGGATGCAGGGGTGGCAAAGACGTTCAGGTAGAGCTGTGCTTCGTGAGCTGTGACAAGGCCGGATGCGGGCTCCACGATCTATGCACATTGTTAGACATGCCCTGGCTTCTTGTACAAGTGACCAAATACCTGAGAGAATTCGCGCGGGGCAATGTAATTGGCAGACCAATTCCGGTTGAATCCAAGGGTGATGTTTGAGAACACAGCGCAAGCATCGCGGATATTGGCGAAACGAACAAACACCCGGTCTCCACCGTCACAGATCTGTCTGCCTCCCTCGAATTGAGTACCTGTCGAATCTAGGTCCTGTCATTGGTGAGCTCATGCAAACAGATTAGTGTCAATGCGGGAGTATTACCGATAAATAGTGTCCGACCTCGACAGCACCAAGTCTATCTCCGGAAATGGAGAGAACTAGGCATCTCGAAATGCCGAGATCCGTGCTCAGGCTGGTGTGGACAAACTTGACCTGCTGGGCATTGTCTGTAGATGACTGGACTTGGACCTGGCCACGATCTCTCGAGCCCGGTCTCGGGGCACCGATCGGCTCTGAGGCTGAACCGCGAGTAATGGTGGGCGTGGGGAAAGGTGAGAAAACCGACGCCGTTGGCGATAGCTTCTGCGCCGATCTGGCTACATCGGTGGCCGAAGACGACACGAACGGGTCCTTCTCGAGCTGCAGATTGTTGCGGTAGAATGAGCTCGGAAGCTCTCGCGAACGCAGAAGCTCTCGCGAACGCAGAAGCTCACGCGAGCGCGGAGAGGAGACCGCGAAACGAATGGGACCATTGTCTCGGTTGCCGAAGTTCAGAGACTGCAATGCCCGGGAGGACTTGGAGGAGCCGTCGTCAGGAGAGAAGGCTGTGAGTCGCGTGTCCGGGGTGCCTTTGAAAGAATCGGCTGCACCACTGGACGAATGAGGCGACGCAGGGTTGTAGTGCGCCTCTCGATTCTGAGGTAGGTTGCTCATGTTGCTTGCTGAACTAGCAGGCACCTCAGAGAATCGATGCATGCTATACATTCGGAGGAAATCTTGCGAGAATCGGAGTCGTCTGGTTATGGAGGTTGGGAAGATGAGTCCTGGGACTGAAAATTGGAACTGGTACCGTACTGTTGGAAGTAAAGTTAGCAAAGTCCATGAATGAAAAGGCCCAAAATCCGCTGTCGGGCAATGCATTCACATGATCCGATTTGGTAGTGATGACCATTGATAGGGGTTCGGATCAAACTCACATTGCGTGCCTCAGATCGGGCAAAAGACTATGTAAGTACCTTGCTATGATCTCGTGGGGTAATGGAGAAGATGGAAATGGCCTCAGGTTTTTACCAGGATGGCAAAATATCGACGGTCCGGAGAATCGAGGTCGATTGAAATTCACGTCTCGCTGGTTGGAACTGATGGTTCTGTCAGGAGGGTCTGGTGGTTGGGACTGATGGTTCTGTCAGGAGGGTCAGTTGGATGATCAAGGAACTGGTCCAGAGATGATGGGCTGAGGAAGTAGGTGTAGATGGTGGGGATGCGGCGCTGGGCAGGAGCGCGGATGTGGGTAAATGGACACTGACAATGGGTTGGCTGGGGGCTGAGTAGATCGCTATCCTTCAGATGGTCTGATCTATCTGAAGAGATCAATGGAAAGAAGGTATCAATGATCACTACGTGAAGAGTTCAGTCAAAACTGCAAAAGTGAATGGGCCGGGACATTGCCTACCCAACTATTTCACAGAAGTGAATATAACGAACGACTGGTGTGCTACTGGGAATCGCGGCGTATGCGTATGCTGTTGTAAGTGATCCGACGTCTTGGACGATAGGGTGCGGGGTTGGATCCAGCACAGAGGTTGCCGTCTTGTTGCTCTCCTGAGAATCGCTGTCCGAGTGCAGAAAGCGAGGTATGGAATCTGATATACTAGGTGGTCAGTAAGGAGGCAAGCATTGTGCGGAACCGGAGGTTTGTGGGATGGAAAGGTGAAGCATATATGTTGAGCTATCCGTGTCAGGGTGGCGGAAGGTTTCGCGGGGAGGATAATTGAAGCAGACGACCGCAGGTAAGGGGTCAAGATACGAACCTTGCTACGTGCGCTGTGATGTCGCCGAGTGTTATAGACCTGGTGTTTTGTCTTCCACGGGCTGCGGTACGTGGCAGTACGATCAAGATAGATTGATGGTATGAGAAGAAGATCAGGATCAAGCCTCGACTGTATTCTGTCAGAGTTAGCTATAGCTCCGTAGCGGTATCGTTTGAAGAAGGCAAATGCTAATGACGGTTCAGAGGGTTGTCCTTCAGGTTCTTGTATCTCTGGTCAAGTCGTGCAATCTGGAGAGCGGAATATCACGATGCTCTGGAGATGCCACCAAATTGAAGCAACTACAAAGGGTTGTATTGCCCAGTCACACTGTGTATGAAGGCTTGAAGGATCAAGGTGCAATACCCGTTTGGGAAAAGTCGAGGTTATTGAAGATTTGGGTGGTAGTAGGGGGTCAAGTACGGGAGGTGGGGAGCAGACGGGCAGTCAGATAGGAGATGCAAGCCACGGTGTGGGGCTACTCTTTGGGGATAGCGAGTAAAGAGATGGAGAGGTGCTTGCGAAACTCAGATGAAGGTAAGGTGGTGATGGAAATCGAGAGACGAAAGCCGGGACAGTACGAGGCTTCAACTTACTGGAACGAGAATATGGACGTGTGGTCCAAGTCACTGACGCTTTGGGTGGTTGTTCTGCTGTTGCAGCTTGGGCAGTAGGGGTGACTAGGGGTGGAGACGGTTCTCCAGGAGAATCAAGATATAGTCTGTAAAGGTGGCGTCGATTAGGGTGGAGATTTGGCGTCAGAGCCGTGCGGTATCTTGAGGAAGGTGTGGCGAACAGAGATGTGAATATCTGGTCAAGGTTTTGCTTCGACTATGACAGCAACTTGTCAGCAATTGGACAGAAGATCATCGACAACGTTGAACCTACAGGGAAACGGTATGGAAGATGACGGGAGTCTGCTCATCTGGTTCGTCGATGTGGGTTTAAGTAATCGCCGATTCCAAGGGTGTGGCAGAACCTCGAGATCGTTCAGCGACAATGGAATACCACTGACAATGCGGTTGTATGGGAAGCTGTGAATGGGCAGGTAGGTATTATGCGATCACGGAGCACCAAAGGGTCTTTGCAGTGTGGTCCATGCAGTGGAAGTGCTGCGAGAGTGGCCACGGGGTCCTGAGGGGATGCTTGACGATCGTGTGTCCTCGTGGATGTTGTCTGCACAGGCCAACGGATTGCTGAGGTGGGTGTCGATGCAGTCCCGGGTCCAAGCGGTGCCCTTGGGGATATCTGAATGGATCAAGAACCAATTCAACAATGGGCGGACTCAAAGCCGTACCAAGGCAATACCAAGTTCTAGGGGCGGAGGGATGACAGGTGCTAGAGATGACTCGAGGCTGAGTGAGAGAGTTGGAGTGTTGAGAGGAAGACAGGGAGGAGGGTGAAGGAGAGGATTCCAGTTAGTCTGGATGGGCATGGGACTCAGCTTGAAATCATGTGTGTCAGAGATTTCAGTGACTGCTGGTAAATGCGAGGAAGGCGCCAGCCAGACAGACTGGGCATTACTGGTGGGAAGGAACTCGTTTCAGACGCAAATGGCGTAACTGCCTTCCATTACAACTCACACGCAGCAAGCTTACCCAGAAGGGGCATGGCTCCGCAATCAATGATTAAGGTTGCAGGTGGAATTGATTGTGTCTTTTGGACTCTGGACTCCATGTATTTGGGTATTGGTACTCCTGCATTCAGAGTATGGTAAGTTACATGGTTCATTCTTAGGTAGACGTGCACTGAATATTCGTTGCATTTCCAGCTGAATTGCAATACCTTCTGGCTCGTCGAGTGTGTGATAAAAAAAGGCAATGCGCGGACCACTTACAGTTTTGCCAGCCAGGTTGATTCATGCTCTACATGTATCTCTCTCTCCTTGTCGACACCCCAATGAAAAGCACCAAACAGATCCATCCACGGATGTGTCCACTCCGGCTGAACCTCTCTGCTTCTCCGCCATTTTGGGATCACATTAGCAAACAAGCCCATTTTTGATCGGACCTTTATCAGCCAATAGACCAAGAGGGTGATTCAAAGGTGACAACCACCTGGGCCGTGATCAAGGGCCGATCACTATCTGACTGTCAGCAATGACACGAGTGCACACGTGGGTAGCCGGGGTCCTACACCGGTGACATTTGCAACTCTGTGGTTTGCCTAGTCTTAGCCCCTTTCTGACTTGAGCACCTTATTTCGATCCAGGTCCTTGCATGCCATTCAATCTCCTGATGCACTGGGAAGTCCTAGGAGAACTACGCGAGTAGATGGTTGTCGTCTTCCCCAGAGGCGGTTGTTGAAACCATTGAGTGCTTCGGCATATTGACTTTCGTCTTCCTAACCCAGCAGATTGAGGCGGTATCGATGATGTGGAATCAATCCAGGCTCTGCTGTAACCTTGAGTAAATTACCGATTTTTTTGGTGGCTCATGGCTGAACTCTGTTCGTCTTTTCCCTCGACCTCGAAGCTTCGGCATATTGAAGCCGCCTGGGCTCTGAACAGTCATCTCCTCTTTGTGCTGTGTCGAAGCATGGAGACTTCCGTCTTGGAATGTCCTTAGCCGAGCAATATCGATCAGATGCCGCGTATCAGACAAGTGAGATTGATAAGCTAGGTAGACATGTAGAAAGGCATCACACCATCTGAAGTCATGTCACGTAGCTGAATAAAGACCCGGCATGGGATCATTTGTCTGGAGGTCATCAACCCAACCAACCATGAGGCGTGCGCCAATCATCAAAGAAGGGCGCTGCAAGTGAGTAGCTTGTCTGATAGACCACGTGTAGTCTTCCAGTACATGGAAGCGTAGGACTCTGTTTACGTACAGGTCTAGCCCACATAGCGAATCAGGGTTGCAGGATTTCCCTCCCGGGTTCTGAAATGGCAGTTCGCCAACCACGATGGAGTAGATTATTTGGGGTGAGCTGGAGAAAGCAGCGTCAAGCGAAGACCACGGTTTAGATGGCGAAATTTGAAATTAGGGATACAGACGGAGTCTCCGGCAAGAGCTGCTATCTGGTGTCTAGGCCTGATGGCACACGTTCATGCTCGTGGTTCGCAGAATATGATGATTCTAGTAGTAGTTTTGGGATGAAGTTATGCGCCACAGTCTTAGATGTGCACCAGCCACAGGCAGTATGGGGCTGGACTTGTTCTCAAGACTGGGGAACATCTGGCAATGCGGCTCCCCCAGCTTCCCGAATCCCTGCCTGCTGCACCTGCAAGTTCTTAAGAAACACCGGGGCACCTGGATCCGAACGGCGAATACATCCATACTCAGCGGCTCTGTGTGTCGACAAGACTCTGCGATTCTGCTAACCATCCCGCCGCCCAGCCATTTCGGAATGTGGTCCTGGTTAACGACACAATACTCAAATAGCCATTTGTTGTGGCCCAAACCATAAGATTCCATACCCTCCCTACGTACTTCTCATTCGGATCCGGAGTCGCACCCCCTTGTTGTACCAGCTGCTCGGCAGTGGCTGTCAATATGGTGCGAAGGGTACAGAACTACGACGACTACGGCTCAGCCGTCCAGCAGATCATACTGTCTACCTCTGACGGCGAGTTCCTCGACCAGCTCATCCCCGTCCTCAAAGATGCGACCATCACCAGCCGCTCGAGCGCCCTCACCCAAACCCTTTCGCAGTACGCCGACGACCGGGAATCCGAGATCGAGAGGATAGGCTTGACGAAGCATGAAGAGTTCCTCGGCTCTGTCAATCAGCTCCAGAACGTTCGCGAACGAACCGTCACTCTGACGGCCGATATCCTCGAGCTGAACCAGTCCATACAAGCTAGCACCGAAAAGTTGGCAGAGCAAAAGCAAGCGCTGGTCAACACACGCGCTGTCCGGGAGAATATATCCGACGTGTCCGATGCGCTGAAGGAGTCTCTGAAGATACTGCACGCTGTCAACAACGCGCATGAATTGATCCGGAAGAAGAAATACTATGGCGCGCTCAAGTCTCTCGACGACCTCCAGAACGAATTCCTTATTCCCACCATACAGAACAAGTATGCTACTCAGCATCGGCTGGCCGATCTGATCCAAAAGTCCATTCCAGCTTCGCAAAAGACTATTTCCGAAGCAGTCATGACAGATCTCAACACATGGCTATATCGTATAAGGGAGACTTCGCAGTTCCTTGGAGAGGTTGCATTTTACCATACAGAGATGCGTCGGTCTCGCCAACGAGAACGAGTCGAGAATGACGATTTTTTGAACAATTTCAAACTAAACTCGGCCATTGAACTAGTTTTCGACGAAAGTGAGGAGTTCGACGTGCTCGATAACGAGGAGTTGCAGGTAAGGACGTTCTGAATTCCATAACCTTACGGTACGGTGCGGCTAATTCCAGCCAGGTCGACTTCACCCCCCTTTTCGAGGCTCTGCATATCCATGAGGCCCTTGGGCAAAGCGATAAGTTTCGGTCCGAGTACGCTGCTACAAGAAGACGACAAAAAGAGCTACTTCTACCAAGCTCTGTAAGCCTTACAACAGACGACGAGCAGTCTCTAAGTAGTCTGTTGGA
Organism: Anthostomella pinea; assembly: GCA_963556695.1. NCBI lineage: Eukaryota > Fungi > Ascomycota > Sordariomycetes > Xylariales > Xylariaceae > Anthostomella > Anthostomella pinea. The sequence continues at coordinate 747,016 of CAUWAG010000008.1, read as the reverse complement.
GGGCATTGCCGGGTTTGCCATTATTGAAAAAGCAACGATGCGAAGGGCGCCGCAACTTCGTACGGCCATCGATGTATGCATATCTCCAGTTACTATTCCGTGTATGCCGCTAACACACGCAGGTTGAGGAATTGTGGGATTCAATGTGCTCTACTGCAATATCGTTGACCTCGAAAGCCTTAGGTGACGTCGGTAACGCCGAAGTTCTCTTGAAGCTGAAGGGGGTAATCGCTCTGTTCATCCAGACCATGGAGGTAGGGGACTTGACTCTCCCGAGTGAAGCAGTGCTAACTCGCAGGCACAGGGATGGGGCTACTCAGTTGTGAGACTTGACGACTTTCTAGTCACACTATTCGACAAATACGCAGAGTTACTCAAGAGAAGATTCAGCGAGGATTTTCAAGAGGTGCGGTCATCTTTTTCTGCTGCTGCGGGAACCAGGCTAACCTCTCAAAGATCGTGTCAACTGATGACTACATGCCAATGGCTATCAACTCCAGAGAGGAGTACGATAAGGTCGTCAATGTTAGCTGGTTTAATCAAGACAAACCGATCGAAGAGTTGACGTAAGCGAACTACCCTGATGCCCATCACGAAACGCGTCTAACCATCACAGGTTCCCCTGTGTTCTGCCCTTCTCGCAGATGTACCCACTGTGTTGTATCGACATTAGGAATTTCCTCAACCAGTTCTATTTCTTCTCGGACGATCACTTCCAGCATCCGAACAAGATTGACGATACTCTGCGCAAAGTAAGGCCTCCCTCCCTAATAACACTTGCTAGGGTATTTCTCTGACCGCGGAACAGTCCCTTGACGAGCTCCTCACAGAAAAGGTGTGCCAGTCTCTTGTCGAAAGACTGAGCTCGCAGTATCTGGGTCAAATAGTACAGATCTTGATCAACTTGGAACACTTCGAGACTGCGTGCCAGGAGCTAGAGCAGCTTCTTATCCGGGCACGCTCGTCCGCATCCGCAGGTGGGCCGTTGACCCTCGGGGCCACTGAACAGTTCAGAGAGAACAAGAAGACGGCGGAGAAGCGCATCTTCGAGTTGGTCAATTCGAAGATCGATGACCTTGTGGACACAGCGGAGTACGACTGGACGGGATACAACCAGCCCTCGGAGCCAAGCAGCTACATGCAGACTCTGACCGTATATCTCTCCGATATCATGAACTCGACACTGCTGGGACTACCGAGAGAGATCAAGGAGCTCATCTACTTCGACGCCCTCAGTCACGCAGCCAATAAGATCCTCGTCAGTGTCCCCCTTCTCCCATCCAACCACTCTCCAGTATGCGTCAACGCTGACCCCCTAGCACATCAGGCCCTGCCCCTCTCTCCAGACGTCAAGAAGATCAACCCGAACGGCGTGATGGCGCTCTCGAAGGATGTTCAGCACCTTACAGACTTCGTCGACAGCCTCGAAAACGGGTTCATGCTGCGCTCGAATCTCGACGAATTGGAGCAGACTATTCAGCTGCTGCGGTCAGAGAACACGGACGAGTTCTTCGACGTCTCGACGCGCAACAAGAAGTACGGCCGAGTGGATGCTATGAACGGCCCGCTGCTGCTGGAAAAGTACGTTATGCCATCTGCAATCATCTTGAATTATTACTCGCGCGGAGCAGGCGGCTAACACAACTCACAGGCTCACCAACCAGATATCCAGTCCTGGCCAAGCGTCGCAACGTTTCGCCAACTTCTCGTCGAACCTGTCGTCTCGGTTTGGTACCAAATGAGCTGCCAATCATCTCACGCATTTAGTCAAGCCCGGTGGATAATGTGTAAAAGTATCAATTTGCATTCTTTGCACTGCGAATTCGCAGCAGTAGCAGACACGATGCTCATCGATGGAGTATTTCTTTGCCCCTGAACCCTAGTCCCCTACGCCATACCGAAACGAATTAAGTATGAAGGAAAGCAAGGAAAAGGAGACTTATGCCGCCTGGATGATATTCACGAAGACCCCTTTGTACCATGGGCGACCCCTACTGTTTTCGCGCATCTCCATTCGCACCCTCAGGCTTTCGCAACGCAGGGCCAAGAAAGTCGAAATCGGGGTCGAGAAGGTCGAGAAAGTCGAAATCGTCAAGCGTTCGGCGCATTTCCTCACTCTTTGGCGTAGTAAGAAAAGGTGCCGACTCTGCACGCTTAGCCGCCTCCTAAGACCCATGGATGTGAGCACGCGACGAATTTGCACGTTCAGCCGCTTTCTGAGACCCATAGATGTGAGCACCCGAGGGCACTGGTGCCTCTTCTGTCTGCATCTCCTTACCATGCTCGACTGAAGGTAGAACACTTCCCACGACTCTCTCAAACCCCTCCTCAAACGTGCCCTGAGCATCATCCTGCTGCTGCTGTACCCCCTGATTTCCACGGTTATCCGGCGTGCCTTGAGCATTCTACTGCTGCTGAGGCATCCCCGGATACCCGTACATACCTTCCATGTCACCATACATGGCTTGTGGCGGCTGCTGGCCATACGGCGCTCCTGGTCCAGCCTGGACTGGGTTGGCATACATGGGCGGCGGTTCACGATACTGCTGGTCGGGCGCAATCGCGTGCTCTCCCATGTAACCGGCAGGTGCCATATGGTTTGCAGCGCCAGGCATTCCGTGCTGACCAGGCATTTGCTGGCCAGGTGCTGCCGACGGTGCGCCTTGGCCAGACTGCGATTGACCGGTTGGATTCGGACGCTTGGTGGACTCTTCACGGGGAACAATGTCAATCAGAAAGTCGAACATGTCGCTTTTGGCTAATGCAGACGCGATGTCTGAGCGCTGCAGGGTGCGACGCTTGTTCTCTTCGGCGTGGATCCATGCTCGCATTGTAAGCTCTGTGATGAAGATGTCGCAGCCCTTGGCGAAGAGGATAGGGGCTTCGGCGGAGATCATCTTGACTTCCGGGTCGGCCTTCATGACCTTCTTGATGCGGGCCAACGGCAGCTGGTGAAGCTTGTAGTCATGCTGGTCGGACTCGAGGTGGTTGATGGTTTGCTGCCAGTACGTGGTCAGGATATCCTTGTATTGGCCATGCAGACCCTGATGCACGTTGGCCCAGGGTCCTGTGTAGAGCTCGGCTGGCGCGAAGCCTGAATTCGCAAGCTACATTAGGTTGTTTCGGTCAGTCCAACGTGTCGGAAAAGGAAGGAGATTGGGAACGCAATGTTTGTTTGGAGAGGGGGGGATGGGATGCGCGGTGGGACTCACTGCTGCACTGGCACCTAGAAGTAGAGATGATTAGCGAAGTCGCACGAGCAAAGGCAACTCGCAACAAAACCGATGCACATACCATAATGACCTCCGTGTGTTGTGTCATATACAGCGGGCGCGCCTCCTGCGGCTCCTCCTCCTCCTCCTCCACCTCCGCGCGACGACTGCGGGTGACTCGACGAGGATTGATCCATGGTGGTGGAATAATCAATCAGTCTTACAGGTTGCGTTATTGCAGTCGAGCAGCAGAACTCGGGACTGGCTTCAATCGGGCGCAAACAACACAAGATAGGACCCGACGACTGGCGACACAGGCAAACGAGACTCGGCGTCGGCTTTTTGACCTGTTTCTTTCTCTGCGCGGGCGCTCGCGACACACACACACAAGCACACAACTACGCCCGACGCAGGTTGGGTCAGGGCAGTTGAGGTAGCAGCAGCAGCGGCGGGGAGTTCCCTCGAGGCGTTGGTTGCGTTGCGCACGCGACGAAACACCAAAGGGCACTTATTCCCGTCTCTTCGTTTTCTTCCCGAAAGGTAACCCGCACAGGTATCACCCAAAGCCACAGAGGTCCGAGGAGCGCGCCGACACAACAAATGACGGGGGAGTATCGGACGAGCTGTGGAATCGGGTTTCTCTCGTTTGGTTCGGTTCGGCTCTGCTGCGTATCGTATTGTGTCGCGTGTATTTGTTTACAACGGCGACGGTGACGGTGGCGGCGACAAACGAACTGCTGCTGGCTAGCAACGACTAATAGTCTGATAGGTGATGTAACAAATGAGCTTCCTGGCTTCGGGCCTCGAGAGGATTGGCGAGATTGATTGGTCGCGGGGTTGAACCACTGAGGATGGCTTGTGTGATGATGGTGGGTTTGGTTCGGGGTTTGTCGAGGTTCTGCTTGGTCGAGGGCTTTTTCCGATTTTAATAACTCTCTTTTTCTCTTTTTCTGACTTGCGCGCAGACTTGGACTTGAGCGGAAGGCGGGGTTCGGCGGGCAAGCGGGCAGTCGGTTCGTTGGTTCGTTGGTTCGTCTAGGTTGGTCCAAAAGCACAGGTCAAGAAAGTTTGCTCAGGTACCGTTGCATGTACCTTTAACGATGTTGAAGTCAAGTCCAAGTCCAAGTCTCATTCAACAAAATTTGCCCAATAGTTCACTTCCAATGTTGCCAATGAAGTGGTTGATAGAGGCGGTAATAACACGGGACCCACGACTGGAGGAACAGAGGTCGACCAATCGCTTCCTTATGTAGGTGAGAGAATCTGTTCGTTCGCGACTGACGATGACGTGAATGGTCTTATTTTAAGATATGGGACGAGGAAAGAGAGACGGGATCTTTGATGTGCTTTTCACGGTGTAAAGCTGGCATGCTGCGCGAAAGTTACAAAACCGGGCAGGGCAGCCTGACGACTGGGAATCGACCTTATGCGCTGGCAATGTGGTTGGGCTGGAACGCATCTGTGAGCTGGTGATAGATGACCTGACGCAGCTTCACATAGAAGTGAGATACGGTACAATCAAAGAGAGTACTTGTGTTAGTGATCGCATCTCAATGCTTGTGATATCTTCAGCTTCCCGAGGTCACGTTGGTGTCGAGAAACAACCTTGGCTAACATCAGATACCCGCTGGAGAGTACTGGCGGTATGACTGCATGACCACCGGCCGTACCTGTTGTTCATTCATCAAGGTGGCACGCCGGTGACGGGATGCTGAACTTGAGGCTGCTAGAGTCACTTTGAGAAGACAACTGTCATCGCATTGGACATTGACTATGAAATGATGGAACGTGTTCGCTTCAAGATGCTTCATCGTGTTGTGTCTACAGTATCTCAACGGCTGTCTCTCGAATGTCTTGGGGGCAGACCGTCGGTGGATGTGACCAACCAACCCCGCAGTGTCCAGCCAAGCTGCCAAGCTTCATTACATGCACTCTGCTCCAGCCACACACCGCCATTGTCATTATCTGTGCATTTAGCCCCACCTCCCGGATCAAGCCACAATCAAGGGTCCCTCAAAATATTTTGCGACTGGATGGGGCTCAAACAGATTTTCTTTAGAGCTCCAAATGTTTATCATGACCACAACCAGCCCAGTCCAACTGCCAACCGCCATGGCAGAGACCACGACCGCAACTGCGGCTAGTCTGTCTGACGAAGAGATCAACCAGCTTCTGAACGAAGCTGAGGCGAGATTAGCTGCAAAGCAGCAAGAACAGAATGGCAAAAGCCTTGCCATGCCGTCCAGCTCCGAGCTCACGACCATCACCAAGGGCATGACCAGTGTCCCGAAACCCACAACCTTGACTATGTCGCCGTCAATACCCAAGGGCCAGGAGCTTTCCGTCAGAGTTCCCGAAGTCCGGAAATCCAAGAAGGAAATGGTATGTGCCCCAAGCAATGCTCTCCCACATCCCCAACAACACGCTTCCCTGATGAAAGTAATATCCCAATTTAATTGAAGCAGTAATTGATCCCGTGATGGGAAAGGTTACTGCGCCAGAATGATAGACTATATCATAGTTACTCTGACTTACTGCCGTACAACAACAATCTTGATTCATGACAACCTTCTGTTATGCTCAATACTGACGACAACTTGCTAGGCAACCAAAGTTGATGCTGGCTCCAAGTGGTACAACCTTCCGAAGACGAATCTCACTCCAGAGTTGAAGAGGGACCTCCAACTGCTCCGAATGCGAGACGTGCTCGACCCCAAGAGACAGTACGTATAACCTAATGGACCGTTGTGGGCTGGACGTGTGTCATGACACCAGGCGGAATTTGTCTGCACACAGCCCGGCAGAAGCACTCGCTAAGCCGTATCACTAGTTACAAGAAGGACACTTCAAGGGCGCTGCCTGAATTCTCGCAGGTGGGGACTATCGTCGAGGGACCGACCGACTTCTACAATTCCAGGATGACCAAGAAAGAACGCAAGCGCACCATGTTGGAAGAGGTTCTCGACACCGAAGATACCACCAGAAGGTTCAAGAGCAAGTATGGCGAGATCCAGTCGGCCAAGACGAGCGGAAAGAAGGGCCACTACAAGAAGATGATGCAGAAGAAATACGGCAAGAGCTACCGCCAAGGATGAACGGCTCTATTGAGATCAAGTAGGTCCACGATCTTCGCTGTTCATGGCCACATGCAAAACGCCCGACGCTCATTTCGCCCGGCGAGGGCGTGCACTGTTCTCTGTTCGGGAGACGGTGCGCCACGGCGTTACCCATTTCGGAGTCCCTCGCTTAGGTACGATCAAGTTCAGTAAACTATACTCACACCGATGAGGTCGGCTTGAGAGGCACAGCTCGGATGGCTGCCGAAGTTGCAGCATCAGTGCCTTGCTGGTGCCACGAGCATATCCAGTACCGCAAAACGCTAGTCTTGCCTATGAGATCATACAGCGAGACGCTCTGAGCTCTGGTTTTCCCTGTTGGGTATGCCCTCCCGACCTGAGAAGGCGGTGAAGTCAGCCAGTTGGCGGCAGGATGAGGTTTGATGAAATAGCCTCAACGTGGTAACGGCATGCAGGTCGTACCACTCGCACCAGAACACAGATAGTCGATAACCAATTGATCATTGTGTTTAAACATGCTCTGCTACCTAGTCTAGTCCATCTTGATCACGACTTTTGCAAAGTGCTTCTGATCCTTAAGCCTTCGATACGCATCCTTCGCATCCTCGAGTCTAAACTCCACATCATCAACAGCAATCTGCACCTGTTTCTCATCGATAAAATCGACCATATCCATCATCATCTTGCGCGACCCCAACAAGACACCCCTCACAGCACAAATGTGCCACAGAGCATTCATCAACTCCACCGGCACCACCTCGTCCAAGCCGCCGACGATCCCCGACACCGTGACCAGGCCATCCCGCCGCACCGCGTCCAGCGCCCCCGGCAGCGTCCGCGGCCCGCCGACATCGACCACATGGTCGACGCCCCTGCCGTCCGGCGTCAGTTTCTTGGCCCTCGCGCCCCAGTCCGGCTGGGTCCTGTAGTTCAGGACGTGCGCGGCTCCGAGGGCGCGCAGCCGGTCCGCCTTGGCGTCGGAGCTCGTCGTCGCGACCACGGTGGCGCCGGCCGCGACGGCGATCTGCAGAGCAGCGATGCTGACGCCGCCGGTGCCCTGCGTCAGGACCCAGTCGCCTGCCTTCACCCTGCGGCCCTCGAGACCCATCAGTGCGTTCCACGCCGTCAGCGCGGAGCAGCCGAGCGTCGCGCCCTGCGCGTAGTTTAGGGTGGCGGGCTTGCGGACGAGGGTGCTGTGGTGGAAGATCCCGCGGCGGCGCAGCGTGCCGTGCGTGCGCTGCCCGAGCCCGGCGGCGATGTCGTCGTAGCCGGGGAGGGCGGCGTCGGGGAGGTGCGGCACCATGTGCGTTACTACGTCGGTGCCGGGCTGGAGGGACGGGCGGAGGGATGGGATGGCGGTGCCGATGGCGAGGATAAGGCCGGCGCCGTCGGAGCCGGGGACTAGGTTTGGGATTGTGGTGAGTGGGATTGGGCCGCTTTTTACGATCTGGGAGGGGGTTTAGTAAGTGCTCGTGTCGTGTAAATAGAGGAGGTGGTGGTGGTGGTATGTGGGCCCTTACATTGGCGATGGCTAGGTCCCGGTAGTTCAGGGACGCGGCGTGCATGTCAACCAGGACCTCCTCGGGGCCGAGTTCTTGTGTTGTCGCCGGTGTTGATGCCGGGTCGTACTGCAGGGATTCGTACCCATTCTGAGATGGGAGGGACCAGCCGCCGGTTGCTGACGCTTTGGTTCGTGTCTCGGCCATGATGAAGATCTGATACACTTAGAATGAGAATACTAGCTAAACTCGCCTGAAAGTTCAGGATTTCGATGTGTTATCCAGTACCTCAAGAACTTATATATACCGGATGGTGTCTGCCAGTCCCATCTCCCTCCTCCACTCGCTGACTAATTCGGGCCCCCGTTACGCCGATTGTAAGGGATGCTGGCTAAGATGATTCATCGTGGGTCGCTGCATGCTCCGAATTCTGATATCTTAGCTGCCAATGCCACATATACGGCTCTTGCATGGCTGCGGGACACCTGTCAAGCTACCTAATTATCCATGCAAACATGAGTTGTTCGTGACGGTGAAGGAGAACACCCAGCGATACCACGACCACGGACATGTCACCTACTTAGCCTCATGATTTGGCTTAATTTTGCAGCTGGCTTGCCGGCTAGGCTCACCAAGAAGAGACGGAGGAGGTATCGCAGTGGTTGGGAACACTACCTTAAGTAGTCCATGACGATACAGACACCCTAGTCCGTCTAATAGGGCTTGTCAAATTTGAGCTTCAGTTCACTTGGACACAGAGAAAGGGAGCCATGATAGCCTTAAGTGCCATGTTTGCATAAACTCCAGGTGGTGGGTAGTAAGACGACGGCTGCCACTGACAATCACTTTGTCTACCTACTGAGGTCCAAAGCAGTGATGGTGATTTATCTTGCTGGCCATGCATCGCAATCGTTAAGAGGGAACCAAGATGATGATGAATTGGAAGATCGTTCGTAATCATTATTCGCTGGAACATTGAGGCTCCATCTCACTTTAAAGATTAAATCGACCTCGATATTCAGGGCCGTGACGTTCTTTCCTGGCGGTGAGTCGTTGGCGTTGGCGGGGACGTGCGGATGACATAATCAGCCGACGAGCACCTGATGCGGCTAGCTCCCTCCTTTGCTGGGATCCGTTAGCCTTATCCACCACACCTACAGGCTACAGCTCATCCCAAGGTGCATCTAACAACAACACGAGTGCGGTCACACGCTTCTTTCTCTCCACCTGCGCATAATGCTTCCATCATGATGAAGTGAGGCGACGATGCAGGCAACGAAAGCGAACCCGACTGCAGACTGGGAGCAACTCGGGGTGAAGTTCTACCGCAAGACTCAGCTCTATACCGCCATATTCGACCAGGATGTGGACCTGGACACCTATTTCGTCGCCGGGGCCCCATATGGCGGAGCTATAGGTGAGCAACTCCTCTCCTTACTCCCAGAGGGTCGTCAGACCTTTGAACGTTTCCCACCGCTATTATGGTGTACAAGGCCTTTGCTGACGTCACATAGCAATATGTCGGGATGAGACCAAGCTCATGGCCTATCGGGCCGCCAAGACCACAAAACCCAGCATCGACATTTACAGCTGTGCCGGAAAGCTGCTGAAAAGCATAGCCTGGGACAAGGGCTCCATCAAGGGTCTGGGCTGGTCTGAGGACGAGAAGTTGCTGGTCGTGAGCCGTGACGGCACCGTACGCTGTTACTATGACCTTCAGGGGGACTTCACCCAGTTCTCTCTTGGTCGCGAGGCTGAGGACTTCGGCGTGCATTCGTGCCGCTTCTATGACCATGGAATGGTTGCCCTACTCGGCAACAATGTCCTCATATCTGTCTCCTCGTATGACGAACCGCGCCCGAAGGCACTAGCCACAGCACCAGAAGGAGAAGTCCATGCCTGGACCATTGTTGCGCCCAGCTTTACCCTCTCACGCTCCGTAGAGGTGCTTCTGAGTATAGGCAGGACGATATATGTAGTGGATGCGACCGACTGCGAAGATCGCTTTCTCGATATCGGTCCATTTACCTACATCAGCATGTCGCCCAACGGCAAGTTTACCGCACTTTATACAGCAGATGGCAAAGCCCATGTCATCACTGCCGACTTCCAGAACAGGCTGAGCGAATACAATTCACGATCTCAGATCAAGCCTCAGTATCTTCAATGGTGTGGCAATGATGCCGTCGTTGTCGCCTGGGAAGATGAAGTCAACGTTGTTGGTCCGAAAAATGCCGTGGCCACTTACGTGTACGAAGGGCGGGTACACGTCATCGCCGGTAAGATCAGACACTGTTGCTGTTGTACTGATGCTAACATGGGAAGATCACGACGGCGTCCGGCTCATCAGCAACGATGTTTGTGATTTCATACAAAAAGTACCTGATGTCACCGATGAAGTTTTCCGATACGGGACTGAATCACCGGCTTCCGTTCTACTGGACGCGGTGGACCAACTTGACAACCAGTCTCCCAAAGCAGACGATAATATCCAGCTTATCCGGCCGAACCTCGTTGAAGCGATCGACACATGCGTAGCTGCTGCTGGCCAAGAGTTTAATGTCCATTGGCAGAAGCAGCTACTCAAAGCAGCCTCCTTTGGCAAGTCGGTGCTGGATATCTATAACAGTGACGACTTCGTTGATATGTGCGAGACACTGCGCGTCATCAACGCGGTCCGCTATTACGAGATAGGCATGCCCCTATCTTACGAGCAGTATCAACGATTGACACCTGAGGGTTTGATACAGAGACTCATCAACCGCCATGAGTATTTGTTGGCCCTCCGTATTGCTGGATATCTACGTCTGCCGACAGACCGGATATACGTGCACTGGGCGTCTGCCAAGGTTCGTGTCGGTGCCGAGGACGATGATTCCATCTGCCGAATGGTTGTACAGAAGCTCGCAGGCAAACCAGGCATCTCATTCGAGGCCATAGCTCGCGCTGCCTATGACGAAGGCCGTGGCCGACTCGCTACCGAACTCTTAAATCATGAACCGCGAGCTGGCCGACAAGTACCCCTTCTTCTCAGCATGGAGGAAGATGAGATTGCACTGGATAAGGCCATCGAAAGCGGAGACTCGGATCTAATGCTATTCGTGCTCCTTCAGCTCAAGAAGAAGCTTCCTCTCGCCTCCTTCTTCCGTGTCATCAACGCACGGCCCGCTGCCACTGCATTCGTGGAGGCTTCCGCGGCCTTAGAGGACGACAATGCTCTCCTCAAAGACCTCTACTACCAAGATGATCGCCGGGTTGATGGTGCTGGGGTGTTCATCCGCGAGGCTATCCAGCAGCCAGATGCTCGCACAACTGGCGACAAGCTGGCGCTCGCAGCTAAGCTGCTCTCCGACTCGAAGGAGCACAACCTCGAGCTTACAGCACTGAAGGAAGCCGCAACGCTTGTGCGGATGCAAGAGGCTCTGGATAGGGACCTAACAGATACCTTCACGGGCTTGAGTGTCAATGAGACTCTATTCAAACTGATCCGACTAGGCTATCAGAACAAAGCCAAGAAGGTCCAGAGCGAATTCAAGGTGCCGGAGATGGTAGCATGGTGGATACGGTAACAATACCTAATATGTAGCGAATACGGAGATCGTACTGACGATGCACAATAGTTTGAGAGCACTCGTCGCCAAGCGGGACTGGAACGAGATCGAAGATATTGCCAAAGTCAAGAAAAGTCCCATTGGCTGGGAGGTGAGCACACATAACCATCAAACCAAATCTCCTCTGCCCCTCTGTATACTGATTCGACTTGCCACAGCCGTTCTACAACCAGATCCTACAAGCAGGCAACGCGCGCCTTGCCGCGGTCTTCATCCCGAAATGCACGAATCTGGAACCAGGCGCCGCCATTACCATGTACGAGAAGTGCGGGCTGCGCATCAAGGCCGCTGAGGAGGCCGTCAGAGCCAAGGATGCCGAGTCGTGGGCTCGTCTGCTCGAGGCCGCTGGCAGGACCACTCCGGAAGGGAGAGATATTGAGCGATTGGGAGCGCAGGTATTCAAGAGGTAGTAAATTAGCATAGATTGTGGGTGTGTAATACGGGATTGTTTTGCTTGACCCATGAAAGGGGTAGGCAGGAGGTGTCCGTTGTACTGCGTATCAATTCACTTCGCACGCATAGATCATGTATATCACGCGGATATCACGCACATTTTAGTCATCATCCCCTAGGACCGTCATTTTCGTAAACACGGTTTATATTCCCCATAACGACGTATAATACCCATACATGCTTGCTTGCTTTACTCTATTGCGCTCTGCCGTGGTCTGCTCTTCCATGCACTGCCTGCCTGCTCGACTACGTTCGACCGAGACCGACCAACCAATACAACAACACAAGACTGCAACGCTCACCGAGACAAATAAGGACTGAATGATCCAAACGACTCTGAACCGTGAGGGTACCAGCAGCACCAATCATCATCACAGCAGAGAAATGGAAAGAGAGGGCAATCGTCGATCCGTCCAACTCCAAACTGCGACTTTTCATTGGACCGACACGGGAAAGAGACGAAGCACAGAATTCATGGAGTATATGCTGGTCGATAAGGCGATGCGATGCGATGCTTCAAATCGTTCAGTCCGATCTCGTCTACATCGTAGCGTTGTTTTGCGTGCCGTTAAATCCGACCGTCGATTCAAAACTTGAATAGATCCCGTCTTTCGCCAAATCTTACGGGGGGAGGTAAGAATGCGGAAAAGCGAACACCGGCATAGGAGACAAAGAGCCCATCAATTCATGTGTATGTTGCGAAATGGGCATTCGTTGCGGTACAGAGTTGACGGAACGTCTTCGTTCAGTGAAGGAAAGTTGAGAGAAACACCCGAAATATGCTTGGGGCAATGAAGTGCAGTGCGTTCTGCAATTCACCGGAGTCCGAGAGGTTGAGCGCAGAAATCAGACCGGTCTGGAGGGCCCCAGGACATCGTCATATCATGACCGGCGAGCTAGTCATCACGGAGGAAGGGACCTTGAGAAATCAGAGAGAAGTTTCGCATTGAGTATCCGATATTATGGTTCAGTAAAGCCCCTTCCTAGCGAGCCTGAGCCGGAGATATTTGTTCGTACAGCAATGGCGCCACGCCTAAGCGCGGCCACCCCGCCGGCCTTTGGGCGGCACAGTAGTCCAACCATCGGGCTCCTTGGGAGCTTCCTCAGCATCGGGGCCAGGTGATGTAGCAGAGGTAGCAGATGCGGGCGCTGCTGGTTGCTGCGGCGCAGACGCAGTACCCGTAGCCGTAGTGGAAACAGGGGAACTGCCATTTGCCCGGGGAGGTCTGCCTTCCATGTTACCCCGTGGACCCCGTGGAGCACCGCGTCCTCGAGCATCGCCACGGCCGCGTGGGGCGTTGACATACCCACCACGTCCTTGACGCTGTTCTCCCGATGCTGTTCTCCAGTTTCCACTGTCGTTTGCTCTGGATTTGGGGTTCTCGACACCTTGCTTAGGTCTGGCTGGCATTTTCTGCTCTTTTGCGCCAGGTTCTTCTGCGCTGGTCTCCTTTGGTTCTTCCTTCACCTCTGCAGGGACCTCGGTTTTTTCCTTCAATGCGTCGGCCTTTGCCTTCTCAGCGTCGGCAGCTTCCTTCTCTGCAGCCTCCTTTGCTGCAGCTTCCTTGGCTAGGCGTCGCTCTTCTTTCGCCTGGTCATCAGCTTCCTTCTTCTCCTTCACAGCCTGGTCTCGCTTATCTGCGATTTCACGCTCCTTTGCTGCCGTATCAATAGGACGGGCAGCGCCGAAGGGGCTCGCTTTAGCATCACCACCTGCAGATGACAGGCCAGGGGATGTAACGTCGGGCGCCTCGGACACAGTTCGCTTGATAAGGTTGAGCCTTGGGCGGCCCACAGGAGCAGCAGGAGCGGCAGGGCCCGAACCAGCCGGTGAGGGTGGTGCCTCGCTACCGTCACGGGACTGCTCGGGGGACTTGGCGGCGCGGTCAGGTCGCATGTTGCTACGCCACTGGTTATCCTTCTCGGCAGCAGTTGGAGCACGCTCGGGGCGGTCTGGCCGGTCAGGGCGCTCTGAACGCTCTGGTCGATCTCTGAATTCTCTGGGAGGTCGGGATCCTTCCTGTCGGCCTTCACCCCAGGTGGCGGGAGAAGGCTTCCGGTCGGTTCGGAAAGAGTCGGCTCGGTTGCCGTCGTTGGTTCGCGGTCGGCCGCCTTCTCGTGATGCTGAGCGTTCGGGCTGGGCAACAGGTGACAGCGGGCCTTTGCGCTCCCAATTTCCAAAGTCTCGGACCTTGCCATCATCAACGGGCCCATCTCGAGGCGGTCCACGACGCTCACCACCAAACTCAGTAGGACGACGATCGTTACTGCGGGAAGGCATGTCCATCAGGGGGCCCTTGCGCTCCCAGCTGCTGAGATCACGGGCAGAATCACCACTGCGGCCGTCGCGATCCTTGGCTGTAGGTCATCAGTAAGTCTTCTTTCAATGGTCGAGGAATGTTACATGAACGTACGCGGATCAGCAATTCGGACCTTGATGGTTCGTCCATCGAAGCTTGTCCCATCGAGGGTCAAGGCCTTCTTGAGGCCATCGAGGCTGGCGAATTCGGCATATGCGAAGCCTTTCGGTCGTTGCTCGATTCTGTCTTCGATGATTCGCACGCTAGTGATCTCGCAATCGGCAAAGAAGTCGGTGACGCTCTCGCTGTTCGCTTCATAGGATAGGTTGCCCAAGTGGGCGGTGTAGGGCGGCCGGGTAGGGAGTTGAGTAGGGTATTCGCGAGTAGAGTACATGGCTAAAATCAACACAGGTTAGTACGGCAGCTCAGAAGGACTAGGCTTGTACAGATCTTGATGGGTATTGAAAATACATACGTCGATCAGCGCTGCTTGATCCGTAGGTGGAATATCCAGTACGTGCTCCGGACGATGGCAGAGGCTGGGATCCTAGAAGGACTTGTTAATAAACAGGCCGTGCCTGGGGACATGTGATGGACCAAACATACCAATGGTGTCCTCGACCTCGTCGGCCCACGATCCACCGAAGTCTGCGTGATGTTAACGTATGTCCTTTCCTCGACGCCGCAGCAAGCGGGTGGGTGGCAGCGTGGGAGGTGAACTCACTCTCATCATGCAAGAAGGCCCCGAGGGACATCGTCTGCTTCGCTTCCTTCTTCTTGGGAGCTGTAGGACAGAAAGGTCAGTACGAGCAGAAGATGGGGAGAAGGCGCGGCTGGCGACGCCGACATACCCATGATTGCGGTGTTGAGGCTGCGCGCAACGATGCAGGGTCGGCGCGCGTAGTCAGGTAATGAATTGCCGAAGAGACTCGAGATGGTCCTTCGGTGGCAGATGGGTTTATCGGGTTTCGCAAGGTGATTGATGCAGGTGGGAAAAACTGGTATCAGTGCCGACCAGCGAGAAAGGGTCGGTCGATAAGTAGAAGACCAAGTGTGATCTCGAAAGGCTGGGTGCAAGGGGAGAGACTTGCTGATCAGAAGAAAAATTTAATCGCAAGGAGAGCAATTTTGGCTACTGGACAATGGGAGGTCGTGGTAGGGGGGCTATCGAGCGCCACTAGGCCGGTTAGGCTCTGGGGCGAGCTTGGACCCCTCTGAATGTGCCCTGCCACCATTTGAGGTACGGGTACCTGATACCTGAGGTGCGAGCGGTGCAAGGCAGCCGCCCACAACATTGAACACACCTCATGTGCACAGAAACCACCTCCTAAGTTGTACTCATCGAATAACGTCAAGCTGATCAGACTGGTTGGGTGCATGTGCTTTTCTCCATGTCGAGACAATATCGATTCCAAATCATCTTCCTGTGTTACCCGATGTCCGTCTGCTGCCAGTCTGCGGGCTCTCTGCTGTGCATCGGTACATGTACATGGTCGTCCTTAGCCGGCTCAGTTAGGAGGTCAGCTCCAGGGCTCCCAGCTCCCAAAATAAAAAGAGGGGTCGATCAGTGAACGCACCGACCACCGTCTCCAAGTTCAAACTTCAAAGGGTTCAATCTGCTGCATCAGACGGCTACCTATTTTCAATACTCATCCCCTGATCCATTTTCTATCCTGACCTTCAAAATCCCCTTGAAAACTCGGGCTATGACTTGTAGCATCACATCATAAATCGTTGATATCTTCCCAGTATATCTTCGATTCTTTGGCAAGCAAATGCTTTCGTTTCGTTTCTTGCTGTACTGAGTAACCAGCAGAAAGCTTGAGGGACAGTCGTTGTCATCTCAGGATACCTAATAGCTGGAGGGGCTTGCTTTCACAGAACCAAGACACCGCAGCTTTCAAGGCTGACCAGTGGCAAATATGGCTCCTCAATCTCAGCCTGCTACATCTCCCCCTCCCCCCTCTGGACCAAACAGGACCAATACCACTCAAGCTCCCACCCGGAATATGGCGGATGCCCACGATAAAGATGAGATGCCATCTGCCGCCGAACTATGGACGATTGGAACCAAGTCACTCCAGACTGGTGCTGTCACCGGTGGGTCCTCAACCCAAGCCTCCCACGGCCGTTGCTAATCTTCCTAGGCGGTATCGGTCTACTTGTTGGAGCCGGCTCTGGTATCATGCGGTCGGCACCACCTACTCTGTTCGCCCTGGTTGCTGGCCTTCAGTGGTTTGCTCTCGGATCCAGCTACATGGGTAAGAGCTCCAATGGTTGAGCCAAGATGGATATTGTCACTAACTGCGGCTTAGCTTCGAGAAGCCTTCTGTGGCATGCGTGGGGTGGCGAAGATAACATGAGCACATCTGATCTAGTTAAAGCAAGCGGAGTTTCTGGCGGTGTATCTGGAATGGTCGGTGGCATGTTTCGTAAGCTACAATTCCTTTCCACGCTGTAGCAGATGTATGATGTTGACGATTATCTTGTACTACAGGCGGACCCAGGAACATCATACCGGGCATAATGTTCTTCGGCACTCTCGGAGCCGGTAGCTCATACGTGTCACAGCGATATAAGAGTAGCGAGCCAAACCCCAAAACCAGCTGGTTCGACTCCAAATGGAGTCCCATGCAACGACTGTCCGACGAGGACTATGAGGAGAAGCTATCAGAGAAACTCCTCCGACTGAGGGCTGAGATCGCCATCATTGATGACAACATCGAGGCTCTGAAAGCCGCCAAGCAGTCGCCGACCTCGCCAAAGGCCGAAGCCAGGACAGACGCGAAGAAATGATTGTGCTCCAGCACCACCGACTCTTGCCCAGGATATCCATTTGACGAAGCCTGCACCCGTCTCACACAAGCGAAGATACTTACTTTCAGCTAGGGTGATCAATAAGCTACTACGAGCTTCGCATCTGTGTGCCAGATTGCTTCTTGGGAAGGCTATTTGCGGACAAATTAAGTGCAACCAACCAACCAACCAACAGACCTAAATCACACCAATGTCACCATATCTACTGAATACACGAAGCTTCAGAGTTGTCTTCGCGACTGTCCAACATCAAATTGTGTGCTCCGAGGCGGGTCAACTTATCAAGCGGGCTATTGGGTGTCCATATAGAGGTTCCTGTTCTCCGAACTCCACGACTGCAGGACACTTTCCTCTCTGCTGCCGAATGGCTCCCATCAATGAGTCATCGATGTTGTCAACTGAACCTATGATGTCATCAACCTCGGCGTCAGCCGCTCAGCTACTCAGCTTTGGTATACCGGTACCATGGGCGTCGTTCGAGGTCTCATCCTCGTGTCGTCGAAGGCTCAATCCAATATAAGGGGTTGGGTCACCACTCGACGCAGAAGAATGCATGTGAATCATTCCTAGGTTGATCAAACTAACTAGGAAGTTTTGGCTATATTGCCGTGAGACCAAGCTCAGAGTCCCTGCAATATGTTGTTAATTCCTCACATCCGGTGACCCGTCGGTTGGTCAGGACAGTCGGCCGGCGTTTGGAAGCATACTCCTTTATGTCATACTGCTCAGAATGATCATTTTGTCCGGAACGAGTAGCAAATAAAGTCTCAAGCTGCTGCTGGTGATAACTTTTAGGCTATGTTATCTGGTTTTGTTCTTGCGTTGGTACAGAGACTCCCACTACTCGGCCATCTTGCCCACACTCCGAGAGAGCACCAAGAGTCCCCCGATCCATACAACAAGATCCGCCATCTTCTATGGGCTGAGTCGTACGTTGCGTGTAGTGGTGTGACTTTTCCGCCCTCGCCGGAGCTCGAACTCGATCCTGGGGGAGCCATCCGCGTGGGTTCGAATCCTCTTGTCACCATGATAACTTTTGGGCGGTACTGTTGTATAATTGATCTTATCTGGTTCTGTTCTTTAGTACATAGACCCCCACCACTGGCTTGTGTGCTTAGGTAGTACATGTATGTATTCCAGACATCACGATCACCCCTGAGTGTTGTGCACGAAGCAAGCCGGCGAATCATCAGTTGGTGGCTTCTGACCAATGATTAGGTAGTGTCTAGTGTTACCGCCCCCCAGTCACCCTGCATACGTCATTGGTCTTCCCCACACATAACGATGCAGGTGCTAAACCCTTACCTCCGAAAAAAGCAGAGCCCTCTTTCCAAGACGCCCCTGCGGGGCGTCAGTTTCCGTGCCCCTCGTGTTGAATACACGGATGTTGATTGATTCTATCAATGGTTTTTGCTCTGCGTGCAGAGATTGATCATCTGTCTTCTTGGTGGGTCAGATGCCCTGTGAGTCTCTTCCCCACTGGAGATCTTCAGGTGTCTATCTCCGGCTCCCATTCAACATAAACCTTCTTTTTATCGGTCGCGTTAAAATACCTATAATACGAACTTTTAGTAAGGATCGGTACTTAAAGTATAGCGCGTAGATCGCGTGCCCGAGGTGTTAGATACTAGCACGAATGTGTTGAATGGGAGCCGGAGATAGACACCTGAAGATCTCCAGTGGGGAAGAGACTCACAGGGCATCTGACCCACCAAGAAGACAGATGATCAATCTCTGCACGCAAAGCAGAATAATCAATAGAATCAATCAACATCCGTGTATTCAACAGTTTACGAACTTTTTTATTTAAAAGTGCTTTATTATATATTTGTTAGATCCATGCGATTCCACATTCAAACCATCCATACCAAACCCACATATATGATTAGATAAGAGATTAGGTACCGGATTGTAAGGTCACTTAGCCAGACCTGCGAGTCTAGCTAGACCTCCCAATCCAACCATCAGCAACATCATGACCTTGACCCAATACTTTAGTATTATGATTAATCGTTCAAGTCTGTTCCAATAATATAAGTATATATTAATATATAAGTACAAGTAAAAAATCTTAAATCAAAAAGGCTAAAATAATATATACTTATAGTCTTATACGGCTTTATTAGCCCTTTATTTAATTTATTTAATTTATTTAATTTATTTAATTATTATAATAAGTCTTTTATTACTATGATGGCTCCACCATCTATCAGGTCTAGCGATTGTCCCCATGGTCCCCGGGTCACTTGACTAAGCACGTGACTGATCGGACGATAGGTTGATTCATGCCCTAGTGGGTCTGGTGGGTGACGACTGCCCACATCTAGCTGCCCACCAATTTGGTTGTATCTCCAAATTTCTCTTTTCTTTCAACCAGAGTTTGTTATACGTCAATAGTTAATAAAGGTCCCTGTATCCTTACAATACATTTATAGAACCGTGATAATTACTATCTTTTAATAACACGTATTGAAAATAAAATTTACGTAACGTAGCTGACAAGCGAGTTGACATTACAAGCGAGTTGGCACTCGTCATGAACTTTCCAACCAATACGATTCAAACCATCATATCTCCACCAACAACAATGGCACCGCGTTATAACGAATCAGACTTGCAGCTAGCTGTTCAAGCTAAACGACGTGACCCTCATATTCCTATATTTCAGCTTGCGAAACTCTTCAACGTCCCTCGTTCCACTTTGAGCAATAGAGTCAAAGAAATGCCATCACGACGCGACAGCATGCCCAATACTTTGAAACTTATGGTTTCCAAAGAGAATGCCATTTGTTCCTTCATTCTCGACCTGGATGCGCGAGCATTTCCGCCCCGGTACAGTTATGTTGAAGATATGACGAATCAATTGTTGGCGGCGCGTGGGGCTGGACGCGTTGGAAAGAACTGGACGCGGAACTTCATCAAACGTACACCAGGCCTCCGGACGCGTTTTCATTGGAAGATAGACTACCAGAGGGTCTTGAACGAGGATCCAGACGCGTATTGCGCGTGGTTTCGCCAAGTTGCAGCGGCAGTCGCGAAACATGGTATCCAAGACGCAGATATTTACAACTTCGACGAGACTGGGTTTATGATAGGCATTATTGGGTCCGGCATGGTCGTTACAAGCGCTGAAAGACGTGGCAGGCCTAGACAAGCTCAGCAAGGCAACAGGGAATGGTCTACAGCAATCTCTGCTGTTAATGCTGATGGTTGGGTGGTCCCGCCGTTCATCATTCTACAGGGCAAAACCCACCTCGTGTCATAGTATCGCGACACGATATTACCACGCGATTGGAAGGTGGCCGTGTCCGACAACGGGTGGACCACAAATGAGATTGGTTTGGAATGGATTCAGCATTTCGACAAGTATACCAGACCGCGTATGACTGCTGGTAAACGCCTCCTCATCTTAGATGGTCACGAAAGCCACCATTCCCAGGTCTTTGAGGATTATTGTCAGAACAACGGCATTATCACCCTTTGTATGCCTGCCCACTCGTCACACAGGCTCCAGCCTCTAGATGTCGGCTGTTTTAGCCCGCTCAAACGAGCTTACAGTCGCATGATTGAGGATCTCATCCGGTGTCATATAACCCACGTTTCAAAGGAGGACTTCCTTGCAGCGTTTTATGAAGCACACAACGCTGCTATGACGCCAGGAAACATTCGAGCAGGTTTCAGTGCCACTGGGCTTGTTCCTTTTGACCCAGAAAGTGTCATTTCAAAGCTGGATGCTGTCGCTGTCATACGAACACCGTCGCCAGACCCCAATCTGCCACCCACTACTTGGACTTCGAAGACGCCTACCACCATTAACAAAGCGGTAAACCAATCGGTTTATATCCGAAACCGAGTCAGAAACCACCAGGGAAGCTCACCTACATCAATAATTAATGCGTTGAGCTCGTTTTCGAAGGCTACATACGGTCTTATGCATAAGGTCGCTTTGGTTGATTCCCGGGTCCGCGAACTAGAAGAGGCCAATCACCTACTAAGTAAACGCCGGAGAACAAAAAACAAATGTCTAGTGAAAAGAGGAGTACTTTCCGTTGAAGATGCAGTAGATCTTCAGGCTGCAAAGGATAGTGCTGAGCTGGCAAAACAGGAAATGGGTGAAGGTAGTCGTCGTCCGAGGCGGGCGGCAGCGCGTGGGCGACGGTGTGGCGTTTGCGGCAATACTGGCCATAATGCGCGAACTTGTACAATAGAGATAGAAACCTCTGAGGAAGAAGAATCCGATTGATTGAATTGAACTGAATGCGTTGTGGTGAAGTTATTTGACATGGCAGTTGGAGAGTTCATGACGAGTGCCAACTCGCTTGTAATGTCAACTCGCTTGTCAGCTACGTTATGTTATATAATTGTTAACATTATTATGATTACAATAAATTAATGCAATAAATGTTTTTTATATTAAAATAACGTTTTTTTATTTAAAAAAATAAACGATCGTTTTAATTTTAAAATACAATGTATGGAAAAGATCGGTTCAGTGGTTCAGGTCATCATGTTGCTTACATTCTGGGTGCGGATCTACCCTTGGGTCTTGGGACCTGTTCAGGTACTAAATACACATACCAACTTCAAAGCAATGCCCAGCCTTTGATCCGGAGGGTAAAGATCCCTTGTCCCAGATACACTAAGGCTCAAAGCCCGCTTCCAGGCTGTTCCTTCCTTTCAGTGCTGCTGTCAGCCTTGTCAGCCTTGTCACCCCTAGAAGCGTGCTACAGCACACCTGTGAGCCACCCGACTGCTTACACAATGTATTTTTTAATTTATAATATGTTAAAAACTGATTTATATACGTTTAAATGAATAATAAACAATAATCATACTTTTAGTTCAAAATCGACCGTTAAACGTCACTTAATATAAATTATATTAAGGTACGTTCGTTACTTAATTATTAATTAAATACGAGGTCGTTTTTTTTATATTTATAAAGGGTTATTATTATACGTTTTAATATAATAGCCTTAATATATTTTAACGTTATAAGTTAACTTACTATTTAACTGTATAATTAAAAAAGATTTAACGGTATTAACAGTAGCTTTAATTTGTATTAAACGATAAATACTAACAAATTTTTAACTAGTTGCGTTTTTAAGTTTTTTAAAAACTAAAAACGTTTATGTGAGCATTGTGGTGCTGTCAGGTATGGGCTGCAGCTGTCCGCCAGGTGAAAGGGATGAAAGGGGTCCAAAGGGGGTGAAAGGTCCATTATAGTGACCAGTGGCAGGTTTGTTGTTCGCTGTCAGGCAGCAGGGCATCAAAGGGCTGTCACACCTGTATTTAGGTGGGAATCTCCCCCATGGATCCATAGTCAAGACACAGACCATTATCCATCCCATTCTGACCCCTGGATTTCCACAGTTTATTTAATTATAAGGCCGACATCTTACAACCCTTAGCAGTACACTTAGTACCCAGTCTGCTAGGCGGCCTTTTGTTACTTGATTATCTGATTGGTCCATTTTTCGAGAAAAGTAGGTCCATTTTCCGGTACATCCTAATACCTGAGGCCGCCTGGCAGACTGGGCTTTTCTGAGGTAACTAAACCCGGGAACTACCTTGATACGAGCTAGAGCAGTACCTACTTTCAACTTCAACATCTGATTCTACCTGAAGTTCATACAAAACCGACATAGTCACTGCTCGCACTTACCATTGCACGACATACTGAGCTTACAGCACACCTCATACCCGGTTCAGAATCACGCAGCCTATCACAGACCAACGCAATCAAGATGACCGACTCAAACAGCGGCCACTCCTCGACCATCGAGCAAACGCCTCTCGACTCCAACCAGAACGGACCGGCGCAGTAAGGCCCTCTCCTCCAACCTCGATCTCCAGTTTCCCCTCCCTCCCCAGACCTCGGTCAGTCCCGCTCCTCGTAACCTCTCGTCGAGTACCATCCGCTGACGCCACGTCCCCTTCCAACAGGAACATCATCGACGAGCAGAAGTCCAACTACGGCACCACGACACAGGCGGATCTGGGCTCGTCCATGGAGGGCCACGGCGAGGCCGTCAAGGACCAGGTCGACGGCGCGCTCGCCAAGGGGCCCAAGAAGGCGGACGCGGACTCGGGCGGCCGGGTCATGGTCGCTGAGACGGGCGATCTGCATGACTTGGCTGCGAAGCGGCAGCCGTAGACTAGAACAGCCTTGGGTTCGCGTGGGCGTCGGGGTGTACGATAGTGTATTGGTTGGGTGCTACTTGGTTTGAATACTGGGTCTTGGGCGATGGAACGGCTAGGGGGGTTCTGGGAGAGGACTGGTCGGGTGGTACTGGACGGTATGGCCCCGAGGGGTCCTACATGGTTTCCGTAGCTGAAATGAAGTTATGAACCTATAATTTACCTACAGGTCTTCCCATGCTGTTCAGTTGCCTGTAAACTGGTGTCTTCTCTCTAGTGGTCTCGATGTCTTCACGCGACTCTGAAAATATGGACTTGCAAACGCAACACCAGGGGAGACAACTGCCACCCAGCATGGGAGTCTAGGAACGAAGAGGGTTGTATGAAGTAATAGGACCTCATTGCATCGAGCTCTCGACACAGTTCAAGTTACAGCTGCCACAGTCCCGGATGAATTCACCGTACTGCCGTGTCGCCGGGTCGTAGACATGTAGGTAGAACCCAACAGAGAACAGCATTGGCTATCTACAGCATTGCATACCATGAGGGAAGCGAAACAGGATTGACAGCCACATCGTGTATCGCCCAGTGGCATGAACCGGCATCCTGGTTCCCTGCCGGTCTGTTGGCGGTGTCTGTCACACTCGGTAGGTAGGGCTAGACCAAGCAGCGTAACTGTCGCAGTTATAATTCGTGGATGAAATATGACACGATTAAAACTTTCATGCCAGGGGAATAAAAAAAATTAAACCCCATAGAACAACGCCGTGGTGATTTTGAGAATTCTTACTTACCTCGCTTTCGGATCACCTGTAGACCCTTGATCTCTCCATACTGTCCCGCAGCGGCCTCAATGATCTCATCGAGGTTCGTGACGTTGAAGGGTAGGCCGCCAACGTAGATTGAACGGCTGTCAATCTCGTATCTCTTGAGATACTGCTCGGCTGCATTAACGGGTGGACTAGACATTAGTGTGGTAATAAGATAATAAGATGATAATATAGTAATAATAAATAAGTAAACATATTGTTAGTATTGGCTATTAGATTATTGTCGGGTGATAAATAGCTGACGGTTCAGCGGGCGTGTCTGGAATCCATTAGCTTGCGTTTATGGAAGTGAGATGCCCAACCCAATCGGCCACAGCGTTGTTCTTCTGGATGGAAATATTTCTTTCGTTCGTCATTGTATCGCCGCGACGGCCGTTGCCAACACGACCTCCATTACCGCTGCTGTCACGGCCGAGCTTTACCCTTTGACTCTTAGTGGTCAGCTCAAGGCTGGAATTCCTTCACCGGAAATTCCTTTCATTTGCTTTTGTTGCAAGCGGTAGATGCCTCGCGCTGGCTCCACCCTCCACCCACCCACAAGATCTCTGTCCAGTAAACAACGAATAAATATCAAATCGGAATAAGCACCATGGAATAAACACTGGTGGTGGTGTATCAATCCAGAGCCGCTTATTCCTGTATGCTTATTCCAGTAATTCGGTTTTTCCACGGGGTGGTCTGGATCGTCTCAGCACTGCTCCAAGTAATTCTCCGTCACGAAGCCTACAACACGAGAAGCATTCTCATCCTCTGGCGAATCAGCTAACATGGTGTCATACGTACCTGTAGAACGTCAAGAAATCAGCAACAGCTATGCCTGCCTCGATATCTGCTATCCTAGTCATGGCCTACGCAAATACGACTTATTCTTTCAACCAGTCCAAGGGTTTACACACAGCGGCCGCGGGATGCTGAGCAAAGCTTGAGGTGTCATCATCCTAGATGACAATGGGGTGTTTCCTACCACCGGCTAGCTTGCTGCAACATTCGACACTCGATCACTCGAACGTATCCTTCTACGAAACACTCTCGCCATGCAGAAGGGAGATGGCCTGCACGTGCAAGCTACCTACCTAGGTATTGTCCGAGTGCAACCACGACGAAGCCAAGCTAACATCGATTGTTAGATGTTATACTTTGGTCTCGCCCTCATCTGAACCCATATCCTCCGATCCGAACCACTAGTTACGTTTCTCGTCGCAATCAGCTTGCGGAATGAACTCCTGATCCCTAGAGATGGTGCCTGGCCTCAGTGCTGCTGCTACATAAGATCATCAACATTCTGGAGCAGTTTGCAGGTGACAAGCCGGAGCACCAAGCCTGCGCCTCTAACTTCAGTGCCGGATCCTCGACTGCCTCTGTCAGGAAGCATCCTGGGAACAAAGGAATCATACGTGTACATATACATGGCCTTCGCGCCTGATTAGTACTGCACCTCTCTGCAGAACAACATACTATTTACCCCCCCCATATGGTTGGCCTTCTGACAGCCTCCTCCCCGGGCCTGGTACAGATCTTCCAGAGCGCGACACAGAACCCACACTTCCACGACGCCAGCAAGGTGGAGGAGCGATTTATTTTATCATTAAGCTCTTCGACCGCAAGGGAAGAGCCACGTCCTCAAGATGCAAATGCAAAGACTAAACGCGCTCTACCACATTCCGCTAATCACGGAGCCCCTGCGCGCCGAGCTGCGTAAGCGCATGGTTGAGCAGGCAAAGCTGGAGAATGGCGACGAGCAATCAACCCAATAAGCCTCCGTCCGGGATGTCTCTACCGATTCTTGGGTATCGATACTATATTCCTTTGATTGGAATAAGCACCATGGAACAAGGAGACGGAGGGCACGAACAAGCCGCCATTACAACGAGACCAAGGCTCTATGGGAGGATATAGAAAATGTGGATATGGGTTTGGTGGGCACATTCAGGGGTAGCGCTCATGATCAAAGTAGAAGAGCATCTAAATGATTCGAAAACATGTGATCAATATTATACCAACTATGCTCAGTTACCAGCTACTTACCTATACGAGTCAGAACAGTGCTTGTATCAATTGTTCCCATGTCGCGACAGCACTTGTGACGATCGATCAACGGGCCTGACGCTACTTGCAAAGGGCACATGTAAAAGCTCCTCACCACGGAGCACCAATGTCAAGAAAGATGCATATATGGCAGAACTGACTCCCAAGTGATGGCCCTTGCGTGCCAAAATCTCTTGACCATACGTAGTGGATATCAGTGTCTGCCCTCCTGACAAGATGGTAATTCAGGCAACACGCTTAACTACCGGGCCGACACAACCACCGCCCCAAATAATTACCCGTAGCTGCGGACCTCTTGTAGTGGAATCACAGCACAATTTTCCAACAAGGAACAACAGAGCAACGCCGTGGCTGATTTGAAAACGCACAGCACCCATTTCTTAGACTTACGCTAACCCATATCCTAGAAAAAAAACCTCCACCTCGCGCCTCCCCTGGGTACTCACCCTCTCTCCTACTCACCCTCTCTCCAACCGTTATAGAGCCGGCCATCCTCCTCAGACTCGGTTGAACAACGGCACTGGTGCCACAGTTATTAGCAGCAAAAAACAACAACAACAATAAGTTGAAAACTCTCCCTTTCCAAAAAAAAATCAAACACGGCGTTTTCAGTTCTCCTATTTTTATCATTATTGTTTTGTCGCATGTAGACCTTGTCTGCATGTCGGCAGCGACATCGGGTATGGTGGGTCTCGAGCTCGGGAATAATGCGGCTTGGCTCGGAGTTGGCTGTTGAAGAAAACGGCGGGCAGGACTTGAACCTGCAGCACTCCCTTCTTTTCCTTGGAGGAATTGCTTTAAATAAGACCAGTCTAACTTTCGCGACTGTCTGCTAGGCCCGCTTAGAAAGCCATGCACAGGAACAGTCATCACTTTGGAGCCCCTCCTCGTCACAGATCAGCGACGGCGAACAAGTAATAATGGACGAGTCATCAGATAACGCCGACCACTCGGGAACTAGAGAACCCCCCAAAGCCGTTCGCATCGCCAAAAGAACCCTGAGTTTCCTCTGGGCGAATTGGTTGACCATTGGTTTTGGCCTCGCTTGTCTCCTGGGATATTTCTTCCCCCGTACGTCACTTACCCACCAACCTCCCTTGCTTGTTTGATGAGCCTACGCTGACGTCGTCCCACAGATGTTGCAGCTCGTGGCGGGACCATAAGATCAGAGTATTCTATCTTGTACGGGGGAATTGGCTTGATCTTCCTGATCAACGGCATGCAATTGAGCCCCGAGAAGCTCAAGGAGCATGTGGCGAACTGGCGATTGCACATCATTGTGCAAGGTATCAGCCTGATTCTGATACCAATCATACAGCTAAGTTCGCATCCCAACTTGGGCGTCTGCTGAAGGGTATCTGATTGGCGATTTGACGATATTTACAGTACTAATCCGCATCATAATCGCTGCTGGCGGAGTCATTTCAGGCAACATCGAACCCAGCATCCTCATCGGCATGGTCGTCGTCAGCTGCATACCGACCACCATCGCCTCCAATGATGACCCCAAGGTCATACCGCCGCAACAACGGGGATGGGCCCGTGAGCGGGACTGACTGTACTTATTATCTTGAGACCTCCACAACCCTGCGATACAGAGGCTCTGGGAGGCGTGGTTTGCACTACTGAGGAGCTACCCACCACGTTAAATACAAAACAAACAAACAAACAAACAAACATCGCCTCCAATGTGGTGATGACGAGAAACGCGGGAAGCGATGAAGCTGCTGTATTATTGAAGTGGTCATCGGCAATGTAGCTGGCTCGTTTCTGGCCCCCTGGCTGATCTACGGCTTCCAGCCTGACGATCGCGAGTTCGACTCACTTCGACCTGCGGACCCGAGCACGCTGGGACCCATGTACGCCAGTGTCATGCAGCAACTGGGTCTTAGTGTGTTGCTACCGCTGGCGGTAGGTCAGGGCCTGCGATGGTTATTTCCGAAGCAGGTCACTTGGACGTTGAAGACGTTCTATCTTGCGCAGTTTTGCTCGGTGATGCTGATACTGGTGGCCTGGTACGTGTATACCTCCGAGATTTGCAGATAGATTCAGCCGCTGATCCAGACAACAGGTCCACGTTCTCAGGAGCCTTCGAGACCGGAGCATTGACACAGCTACCCAAATCCTCCATCATCTTCAACGTCTTCATGAACATAGCCGAGTACCTCTTGTTCACCGCGATCTGCTTCTGTCTAGCATACCCTCCAAAGCGGCTGGCCGCCCTGGTCAATGCGCACATCGCAAATTCCAGCCTGGGGTCGCGTCTTCCCGTATCGATGCGGCGGGCTGTGACGGTCAGGCGGATGCCCCGGATACATGTCGTAGCCGTCTGCTTCTGCGGCGCTGCGAAGACGGCAACTGTCGGGATCCCCTTGGCCGCGGCCATGTGGTCGCAGCTTGACAACTTCACCATATCGTCGATCCAGGTGCCCGTGCTTCTTTACATCGTGGAGCAGGTGTTCGTGGCGCAGTTCTTGACGATATTCTTCAAGTGGTGGCTGCAACCGGCCGGGAAAGGGGCGTCGGATGCTGAGTCCACGACTGTGGATGGGCAGCGGGCAGTTGGTCATCAGCGAGTGACGACTGCCTGTGTCGATGAGGGTGTGAGGATTGAGAGGATCATTGCGCCCGTGATGGACGAGAAAGACCTGCGCTAAGGGAATACGTCTGATATATTGGGCAACTTCGTCGCTACTCCACGATGCTCGAACTAGAGATTCAGGGGTAAAGACTAATCTGCACCCCATCAAGCCGAAGACCTCTAGGTAATCATGAAAAGAACACGTTCAAACCCACGGGAATCTGTCTGTTGTCAATTTGGGTGCTCAAATGTAGATGCGCCATTCTTAATGATGGGCTGTTTCAACCCATGCTGTTGTGAGATGAGGCCATCCGATTCAACATTGAGATCCCAAGGGGCGGGTACAGCGGCCACTATTGAAGTTGAACAATGAACAGTAAGGTAGCGTGTCCCGCCATGCCACTTGCGGGTTTAACTGTCACTAGCACCTCAGCTTTATGGGGTTTAATAAGCACCAGTAAAGCTTATATTGACTTCTTCCTCTCTTAATATTGTCATGGTCGAGCAGTCTCCCTCTCCGAAAGACTTGACAGGACGGAGGGGAACTGAGGTGTAAATGATGCATGCATGACGGAACCCCCCACCCATCAAGAATGGGAAAACACCATGAGTTGATTCAGATCATTGCATCACCGGAATAAATATGCGATAACCAGTGCCAGTGCGTGCCACGGGGCAAACATAGGTATTCGAATACATTCAGGTTCTTTTTATGTGCCCACAGCAAGACAACCTCAAACATTGATTGCACCTTCCAAAGTCGGTGATTGCCTCTAGTCACAACCTGTGGAGGGGCAGTTCGACATTGGAAGACACCTGCATCTGGAGCAGCTCAGCCCACTATGACGCCGCCCGCGTAGGCTACAGCCAGACAGCTACCGCTACCTACCGCTACCCCAACTTCACTCTGCAGCCCCAAAAATTCTGGAACCAGGAACTGACGTTCCGAACCAAATCGAAAGCTCTCCCATCTTCACCTAGCATCCACGATTCCACGACTCCACGACTCCACGCCACCACGCCTCCACGCCTTCACGATTCTACTCCTACCCGCTTCTGCCAACGCCTGCGACGTGACAGTCAATTGCCATCCTGGTCCCTCTGGGTAAAGTAGCCAAGTTCTTGCAGACATAAACACAAGATCACCCGGCCACCCGACCACCCGACCACCCACCTTGAAACCCCCGACGTACCCAGTGGACCCATCACCGAATAGCACATGAAATCCTTCACCATGAGCTTGCAGCGCGCTCTGAGGGGCAGCTGCCACTGCGGTCGAAACCAATACATCATCGAGGTCCCCAACGGCGCTTCCGACGTTGCTCAGATCCTCTTCGACTCCAACGCCGGCCACAGTAAGTTTTTGGCTCTGTACTACGTCCTTCTGTAGCCTGTGGGCAGCTACGCTAAACACCAGTACCACCAGGAGTCTCCTCCGCGACACCACTCTCTGCCTTCCTCCGTGTACCACTGTCGTGGTACCGCAGCCAGACCTTCCCATTCTTTTCAGACGAGTCTCGATCAAACATCCGACGCGTCTACTCTCACCCCGACGAGCAACACACCAGAAGGAACTTTTGCGGATTTTGTGGCACGCCGCTCTCCTACTGGTCCGAGGAGCCGAGAGGCGAGGCTGAATACATTCAATTGACTCTGGGAAGTCTATTAACCGAGGACTTACACGACTTGGAAGAACTGGGCCTGATTCCCGACGACTCCGAACAAGACGAGATGGACATCGTACCCGCTCCCGTGCATAATCAGGGTAGACAACTGATCGGCCGCGATTCAAACAGCATCCCGTGGTTCGAGAGCATGCTTGCCGGCAGCCGCTTGGGCAACATGCAGACGACGCGAGGTGTTCGACAAAGCCACGATGGTCGGGTTCGGGTTGAATTCGAGATCACCGAGTGGACCGCCGGCGATGAGGCCGAAACCGAGATGGACGAGGCGGCAGACGCAGAGGGAGACGCGTCAGAGACATCATCAGCAACGGGCAAAAGGAAACGCCGCGACGTAGATGATGGTGCCGGCGCCACTCCTGCCTGAACCGCCGTCCGACCTTGTCGCCAATTACACGTCGGTGAGCCTGTGGATGGGGACACTCACCTGTGGCGGGATGATGCCAGGACGACAGCGTTGGTTGCGTTGAAGAGTATGCTAAACAGTCTCGACCGTTGCATTTCCTCGGTCATATCCATACGTCTTCGGCGCTGCTATCCAGCAGCGACTTGTTGCTTCTTACTATGCCTACCCAGCAGCTGCAGCCTCTCGTCGTTCCCGTCCCTCATCTCGGTCTGGTAAAGTTAGTTAGGGCGATCGTGGATCTCAGATCCGAGCTTCCGGACATGGAAAATAATTTGCATCGAATGGGGAGTTGAGGTGGTTGGGAAAACTGGGTAGGCTTAATTCGTCGGCCATGAACGTCCAAGTGGCTTTCGCAATAGATCTCGAGCAGCCGGGCATGGCCTGTTGTGTAATGGATGTAGGAAGCAGATTCCGCAGAATCGATGCATAAAACGACTTGTTATGATGGAATCTGGATAGTGTTGCCTTCGCTTCGGTGAGTTGACGTGCATCAGCCGTTACTCCAACTCCCAGGGTCGGGGAACTTGTCTGGTTAGCTCAAGGAGTCAGGGTTCAACTCGTCGACACTGCTGCTGTCCCCAGCGATTCCGAGGCCGTCTCCAATGCGGCCACCCCAGGCAAGCCAGGGCAGCCAGGGCAGTCGGGCAGGGGAACAAAGGCGCCGCATCACCCACGTTACGTGGACTTCACTACTGTAACGGCGTCTCAACGGCGTACCAGCAGGAGCCTCACGCCACCACTCATCAATCCGTTACCATCCCGATTCCAGGGAACGGCGATCCCCCAATGGCACTATCGACCCCTGGCCACCGGCTTTTTGGCCGAGGATTCGACGACCCCTGGCCGCATAAAGATCCATAGAGCTCGTATGCAGACTCACATGCTCCTGACTCGTCCGGAGTCACGGGCCGTCGCTGGCATCTGGGCAAGTTGCCGCAACGGAGGATTTGACTGGCGCCCAGCGGCCCTGTCGCCCTGTCGCCCAACGGCCCAGTGGCCCTGCGTGTGGGGGTGTTTCTGGATCGAAGGCCACGCCATGCTGAGATTGGGATGATTGGGATGACCATTGCCTTCGTGCAGCTCCAATTACCCCGCGGCGGAGATCGTTGGATGGGCTTGGAGAACAGCCATCATCGTACAAGCCTGTTGTTCTCGGTCGTCACGGTCCGGTATGGGAGAATCGGGAAAGTACACGTTCACCACGTATGGGTCCAAGGTCCGCCTGCTGAGCACAGATTCACTGAGCGCCCATCGTCGCCAGGATATATAAGAAGATGACGGCTTCCGGCTTCCCGTCTTTGTCTTCTGTCGCCTACAGCCAGAGTCCTGCTGCTGCTGTTCCTAGACACCTCGCCTTCGCCTCCGCCTCCCGTCTCTGCTGCACTGCCTTGCCCGAAAGCCGTCTGCAAGTCTTGGCCAGCGTCCAGCTCAAATATCCATTCTTCCAGACGAGATCGAGACGCTAGCGTGGGCCTCCGAATAGCCTAGATATTGCACTCTGCTCTCCTCTTCTCGCTCCTCTCGCCTGCACCAGGCCAGACACCTCAATATGTCGTTGCCCAAAGACTTCCAATGGGGCTTTGCTACCGCTGCGTGAGTTCAGCCATATGCACGCGCCGGTTGTTGCCGGAGTAGGCCCTCTGTGGTACACTGTGAAACTGACCTGCCGCATTCAGCTACCAAGTCGAGGGTGCTACCGAGAAAGACGGCCGTGGCCCGACCATTTGGGACAAGTTCTGCGCCGTTGAAGGGAAGATTGCCGACAAGAGCGACGGGTCCGTTGCGTGTGACTCGTACAACCGAACCGCCGAAGATATCGCACTTCTGAAGGAGCTTGGTGCCACCTGCTACCGTTTCTCGCTCTCATGGGCGCGGATCATCCCTCTTGGCGGCCGGAACGACCCGATCAACCAGGCCGGCATTGACCACTATGTCAAGTTTGTCGACGACCTGCTCGAGGCCGGTATTACGCCTTTCATCACCCTCCTCCACTGGGATGTCCCCGATGGGATCCACCAGCGATATGGGGGCCTCCTGAACCGGGAAGAGTTCCCGCTCGATTTCGAGCACTACTCTCGTGTCGTTTACAAGGCGCTGCCCAAGTGCAAGAACTGGATCACATTCAACGAGCCCTTTTGCAGCTCCATTCTGGGCTACAGCTTGGGCTACTTCGCCCCTGGCCACACCTCTGACCGGAAGAAGTCACCCGTTGGCGACTCAAGTCGCGAGCCGTGGATCGTCGGTCACAACCTGCTCGTTGCCCACGGCCGAGCTGTAAAGGTGTACCGCGAAGAATTCAAGCCAACTGACAAGGGTCAGGTTGGCATTACCCTAAACGGAGACTATGCCTACCCGTGGGACCCTGAGGACCCGGAGGACGTTGCCGCCGCGAACCGAAAGATCGAGTTCGCCATCTCGTGGTTTGCGGATCCCGTCTATTTCGGCAAGTACCCGGACTCGATGCGCAAGCAGCTTGGCGACCGGCTGCCCGAGTTCACGCCCGAGGAAGAGGCACTGGTCAAGGGCTCCAACGACTTCTACGGCATGAACCACTACACAGCAGACTACGTCAAGCACGGAACCGGCGAGGCCGCGCCGGAGGACTACCTCGGCAACCTGACGACGCACTCGACCAACAAGAACGGCGACTCCATCGGGCCGGAGACGCAGTCGTTCTGGCTGCGGCCGAACCCCGAGGGCTTCCGGCTGCTGATCAACTGGCTCAGCAAGCGCTACGGCTACCCGGCCATCTACGTGACGGAGAACGGCACGAGCATCAAGGGCGAGAACGACCTGTCGTTCGAGCAGATTCTCGACGACCAGTTCCGCGTCGACTACTTCCGCACCTACGTGCACGCCATGGCCAAGGCGGTCAGCGAGGACGGCTGCAACGTGCGCGGCTACATGGCCTGGTCGCTGATGGACAACTTCGAGTGGGCCGAGGGCTACGAGACCCGCTTCGGCGTCACGTACGTCGCCTACAACGACGGCCAGAAGAGGACGCCCAAGGCGAGCGCCAAGGAGATGCAGAAGATCTTCAAGGAGGTCATGTAGGGACTGGCGTGCAGCACATCTGTCTGTCTTTCTGTCTATCTGGATATGAGACGCGAGTCCTGCCATCGCTGTTCTTGAGGAGGCCGCCGGCGTTTGCTGTGCCTGTGTGTATATGAAATTGATATCTATGATTAAGAACGTAATACGTCACGATCTAAATACTCAGCATATGATCACTTCCTTTGTGTGGACAGGTGGAAGTTGAACAGGAATCGGCCCCTCGGGCACAATACAGCTGCTCGACGATGGCTCCTTGCATTTATCCGCATCCTGCTCTCTCTACTGGTGTCCACGTTGGTCATTCTCCTGAACTCTGACTTTACCAGGAGTGTCGAGCCACAACCATCTCCGCATGGATGGTGAATGTACCAAACCCTCTTTATTTCTAATCTAAACCTATGTACGTCCACTTCGTTTCCGTAAACAACGACCCAGACACGCTACCTATCCCCTACACAACCGCCCATCTACACGCTGCTCCCACCGATTGCTGCCAACCGCCGTCCCGGCATAAAGGACATCATCACCATCACATTTCTTCTTCACAGCCAACAGCCTCGCATAATGCACACCATGAAAGCTTTCTTTGAAATCAGGTGCCTGGACGTCCGCCTCGTTCAAATACAAGCTACCGTCCGGTGTGAGTGCCTGCAGGCGCCGGCAGTAATTCGTACGTCAGTTTATCCTGGGCTGCCTTGGTAGCGGCCCAGTCCGTGTAGTTAATCGGCGTGCTCATGACGGCACTGAACAGCGTCTTGTGGAAGTAAGGGTTGACAGCGACGTCGTCGCGCGCGCCCGCGACGTTGAAAGCCGCGCCCGACATGACGGTCTGAGAGCCGATAAGCCGGATGGCAGTGACCAGGGCCGCGAGGCTGTCAGCATCCTGCACCAGCTCGCGCGGGATGAGGCGGCCGCCTATGTTGGCCTTCGCCACCGGCCAGCTCGCGGTCGTGGAGGCGTGGTAGCCTGCGAGGAAGTCTGGGTATTCGGCCGAGGAGTACTCGTACCGGAGGCCCAGGGAATCCAGGGCGTCCAGTGTGGGCTGGAACAGGGCGTCGAGCTCCGCAGGGTGCAGGTCGCTGGCCATGGCGGGCGTTACCAGGAATCCGCCCGGGTGGGCAACCCATACGAGCCAGACGCCGGCGTCCACGAGGGCGGGGAGCGACTGCAGGAACGTGCCTACGGCCGCGTATATGGCGTCTTCGGTGTTGCTGGCGTTCGCATCGGCGAGGACGGTCAGGTAGGCGAGGGAAATGAAGGTATCGGGGTACGCTTTCACGGTCATGGAGACCACGATGCCGTAGGTCCCACCGCCGCCTCCGCGCAAGGCCCAGAATAAGTCCGCGTTGCTCGTGGGACTCGTCGTGACGAGCTCCCCCGCGGCGGTGACGACTTCCCTCGCGAGCACCTGGTCCGCCGCGAGGCCGAATCGCGACGACAGGATCCCGATGCCGCCGCCCTGCGTGAAACCGCCCGCTAGATCGACGTTTGGGCCGTTGCTGGCGACTACCATGAGGCCGTGGGCGTGGGCGAAGGTAGAGGCCTCTAGGCCTTCGACGCCGGCTCCCATCTTGATGGCGGGGCCGTCATACGTGTTGTCGTGGTCGTCGTATCTGTCGATGAGCTCAAACGACTTCATGTGATGGGTTCATACCGCCAGTGCGTGTGCCCCGGTTGATTTTCCTAGGTAGTCGTGGCCCGTGTTGCGGGTCACGAGCCGGATGTTGTGGTGCTTGACGACCTGGACGGCGGCTTTGAGATGGGCGGATGTGGTGGCGTTGATGGTGTATGCTGGTAGATATCCCAGTGAGCAGGGGGAGCCCGGGCTCGTAAAGGGGTTGCAGCTGTTGTTGGTGAACTGGTATGTCATGGGGGACGAGGGATGCCGCAGGTGTGTCGTTGGGGAGAACCAGGCGTCTCGTAGAGCTTCGCAGGCTTCTTGGTCGAAGAGAGCATTTGAGGACGAGTTGTGACATGGCGTGGCGATGGGGGTGGTGGCTATCAGATTCCCGCCGACTGTCTGGTTGAGCTCGTCCCAGTGGCTTTTGCTTGGCCAGGTGGGATCGCCGGGGATTAAGCGGCAGTAGCTCTTGGCTTCGCGGCTGATGTATCGTATTGCTATTGCGGCTGCGAGTATAATGCATGAGCCGAGGATGGCGAGCCGGCGGACGGTCATTGTTGCAAGTAGTTGTCGACAGAGAAGGCTGGAGGGCCGTGAGCAGAACTTGGACACGGCGACGTTCTTTACCGCTGAAGATAGGAGTTAGACAGCAGTGGTATATCCCCAGATCTCGTCGTATAGAATCCGAGGCGCTAATTCTAAGACTCGTGGCGGTAAGCTGGTTCTGTCTATCTCGCTGACCTTGTTTCGTGAGTGCTGGTAGGTTGTAAGTGTATGGATATTATGTATGCAAGACACATGCCTGTTCGCTCCCTTTCTCACGCGGCTGTCACTTTCACAACACTGTCCCAGCCAGGACACAGCGTATGAAGAGACTTTCCAGTAACGGAAGGACCGGCTATTGCAAGATGGCAGGCATATGTAGTTGGGTCTCGGAACCAATTATCATGCCTGACCACTACTGCCCCTTGCATGGTTCGTCACGAGCTCATGGCTTCTCGATCATGGACGATCCGTGGTGGCTGCGAGATGCATGCTTGGCGTATGCACTGTACCATGCAAGCAACCAACAAGTAAGCTGTGACCCCTGTTCTCTGATGGAGCGTTGCTCTCCAACGTGATCGATCGAACCCGCAGCCGTCGACACCCTACCGGGTGGGCATGTGCGAAAAGTAAGGCGCTGCTGCATTAGGTGGTGGCTTAATTCAATACGAAAAGAAATAGGGGAGAGAGAGTCTGGTGGGAAGGGCCAACAGGAAGAAAAAAAGAAGACATTTCAGCCGCTAGGGGAATCGAACCGCTGTGCCTAAGGATATAGAATAAGAATACTCCGCTATTCGCTAGGCCGTACCAACCCGGCTACCAGAAGAACCTGATGAACTCGTATATATATACTGTACCGTTGTGGGTAGAATAGGGGGCTGGGCTATAAGCTTCGCAGTGTGGCTTCTGGCAAAACTTTATTCGGAGTGAGTCTTCCCGTGTGAGTTAATCGGAAAATTCAAGAATGAGCCGATGTTGAATGCTACTTTTCATTTCCCCTTCTTAGTATGCCCTACCATTCAACCTCACGCAGAAGAGAGACTCTTGAGACATATATGTTGAGAGGCAGCTACAAAACATAGCTACACTAGTACTGTGAGACCGTTTAGACAAGCACTATATCGACATCTTCTTCCAAGCCCTCATGCTCTACAGGCCAACCTGCCAAGTAGTCTTTCCAAACCTTGTGCTTGAAGTCGAAGGCAACACCGACACCAACCCTGGCATATTGTCCTTCTAGACCAGTTCTCACACAAGCTAGGATAGGTATCGCACTCTCACTTGCTCTAGAGAATACACGAGCATACTGCCCACGCAGCATCTCCTGGTGCTGTTGTTCTTGCTCGGCAGTTTGCTCGGCAGTCTGCGCGGGATCCTCTGTGTCTCCGCCTGCCTCGCTTCTACTCTCGTCGTCGTGGTCAATACTGCTAGCATCCTGTTCACCATTGCTGCTTAGATCATCATTTCCACTTCTGTCCGAAGACTGCTCGGCGCCATTCTCCAAAAGCACAAAAGAAACGTTCTCGGGGATGTGGTCGGGCCGGTCAAAGTCCACGAGACCCATAGAACCCATCCAATCTTCGTGATATAACCATCTGTGTCGGCAAGCTGCGTTAGCACAACAAGGCTTGAGACGACTCGAGAATACGTTAGTGAACAGGGCATGCCATAGTGCTTGCTGCTTGTACAAAACCAGCTTGTCATCATCGAAGTCCTCCGTAGGTGTCCCGAGCTGGTCCACCGGGGCGAAATAGATTCGATCTCGCTGTTCGAAATCATCCTTGGATGCGCATGATCCGTCTACGTGGAGGTGTCCGGCGGTGCATTCCAGGTAGCTGCCAGCCTGCAAACATCGCACGAGATTCTTATGACCAGCGTGGAACATGTTGGGGTGTTTCGAGCCCGGGTCCCCACACTTGATGCAATACGCAAGCCCATTGCCGCTCCGTAGGTCGTCGTATCTGAGCATGTGTTCGACAGGCCACTTGCAGTCTTTGCATTCCACGAAAGGGAACGTGATAGGGATGCTGCTCACTGCAACGTCGTTCCATATAGTCGTGGTCAAGGCGAGCTCTGTCGATGCTGTCGTTGGAATGAAGCCACGTTTCAGCGTAGTAGCGTACCCAAAGTCTAGTGACATAAACTCTATTGCGCCATCCCAAGCGGCCCAGCTCCAGGTCGGCACTAAACTGTCAGCAACATGTAGCTCGGGGAGCGCGGCATTGGTAAAGGTGTGCATTACCAAGTCAACGTACCTTGATCGAGAGGTAACTTCGCGAGTGCGGACTTTCCGTGCCACAAGAGTCCCAATTCCACAGTCTCAAGCCAAAGTCCTTGGTAATACGTTGCCTTGGCGGCTTTGCAGAGTGTCTGTGCAATACCGTCGATTGCAAGCAGTTTGTCCTCCGAATGTGACAGCTGGCACAGGCTGTAGTTCTCTACCAGTCTGGTCCAAGTGCGGAACGCGCCCTGAAATTCTATCAAGTCGGTAGTTGCTCGGGTCTTAGCCTGTGCTTGCTTCAAGGGCGTGGTCGGCAGTGCAAATCTCTTCACATATTTCTTCCTGAAGAGCCGAGACATCGTGATCGTCTCTAGTGCATTGTAGGAAATGTGGAAAACATCCTTGCGAGTCCCAAGTTCCTGGTTCTCGGGATCATTCTGTAAGGCATCAGGTGTATTGTAGAGACTGTGCCGCGATGGGATATCCCCATCTTCCGACAGCATTGTCCTTCTACAGTCCCAATAGACCTGGTGACGACCAAAATAGACAATCCTGCGAGCGAGAGTGAGCTCTTGAACGACCCAGCCGCGCGTATACCAAAGACTTTGCTGTTTCTCATGGTCGAAATCGTATGTCTGTTCAGTCTGATGAGGAAGGCGAACGGTGATGTTGCCAAGTTGACGACCATTCAAGGCGTACGGTAGCTAAATTGCGGGCCTGAAAGCACTGTGCTTCTCCTGGTTTCTAAGGAGATTAGTCGTACCGCCTGAGATGAAGAGGCCTTGTTCGCTATTGTCAGAAGCAAGCGCTGCGATGACCAACAGAGCATTCCCGTAGTACTTTCCCATCTTGCGGGCCTCATGAGATCAATCTCCACCTTCTTCCTTGTCCTGAATGATGCATAGCGAATCGACCCAAAGGTATCGATGGCCCAAGGCTCTGACAAGTAAGATCGCGTCTTTGATGGTCTTTGGGATCGGCTCCCAGGGTATTGATACATGGAAAGCTGCTATGTTGGACTTCAATAACTGTAGGGGCGTCCCCTTGCCCCAACAGTAGCTCAGGGCAGTATACTGCCCTTGTTGATGGACTCTTGTTGTTGTCAACCTTGGGCCCGTTAGGTCGAGGCCAACGTCGATCAGACGTGTGGGAAGCGGCACATGACCAGCCTTATCCTCAACGGGTTCCTGCACCAGATTTCTGCAACATGCCGGGTGCTGACTTGAACAAGTTGCTAGCCAGTCCTTGATAGACCGGGAAGTCTCGGCGAAGCCTGCCGGGAGTGTCGCTCTACCGGCGACAAGCCGTCGTAAGCCTGGCGTGTGGTCTGATTATTCATCAGCTCTTATCGCTGCACAAGCGTCAGTCGGTACACACCTGGATCACAATAGGCCTTCAGGTACGCCGTGCGGACCTTGAAAGGCTTCTTCACTCTACTTGCCGTCTGAGTCGGATGGTTTTGCGTCTGTTTCAAGATCTTGAATGTGACGGTTATCCGGCTGATTGGATCATATCTTTGGAAAAGCGGGCTGAGAGGTGCCAGTCCAGATGAATTACGCGTAAGATGCGCCGCAGACGCCCTTAGACCTACACGGACAAGAGTAGATGAGGCGTGTAGAGTATCCAATTCTAAGATATACTTGGGCAGGATGCGGTTGCTACCATAAGGCTCCCCACACAGATACACACAGTCTAGATGAGCCAAGTCCGAGACATCACAGAGTGATGCTATCAGTCTGCAGAACGTGCACCGAACGTCAAGAGAATCGAGTTCAATCGCCTGAAATGCGAGCGGTCACTGATCAAATGTTTGATCAGCTCGTTTATGTCACCGATGGAAGACTCTGAGTCGGTATCAGTGTCCACGTCCTCGTCCTCGTCGAGTTCTTCAGTAGGCTGCGTCTGGGCAACGCCCAGCGCGGTTCTAAGCGGACAGAGCTGCTCAACACTCAGGTTGCAGCATCTACTGCATATACCCTCGGATCCAGGCCGTGGCTGACGGGCTTGCCTTGCTGGTTGTTTGGAATCGTTCCCTGGTTCGATTTTCCGGAGCGCCGAAAGCATCTCTAGCGTTCTGCCGGCCAGTTACACGTTGCCTCGATGATGTAGTCAAATCTGAACACGCATATATGAGCGGAATATGGGTATGTTAATGAGTAGCAGAATATTAATCGACGGGGATTGGTAGGAGCGGGGCATCGTTGGCTTTAGTAGGTAGGGAGCTGTGAGCATGCAGCCTCTTGCCGAGGTCTTGGTGGCTGTTCGCTTGGGCAGCTGACGCAGGCGGGTCTTCAGCTCTTCAGGTGGTGCCCTGGGGATATGAAACCGATGGCAAAGGGAAGCCCTCCAGGACACGAAAAAGGGGTAAGAACTATATCGGGGTATGGCTCACTGTGACTGCCACTCGCCGGGTCTGGCACATGGTCGCTGATGTCGCAGACGCTGCGTAGATATTCCGGCGTGATGAGCCGTTGGCAGTCATCCGCCGCCTCCGCTTCTGTGAGATCTATGCTCGCTCTATCGAGGACCATGTGCAGAGACTTCGTCTGGCCGAAGAACGTCGTCGGGGGGACCAGGTAGACGAAGTCCGCCACGTCATCCGGCAGCAAGTACACAGCCATGAGTTACTTTAGCACTTTCTTTACATCATACCTAGTACCCAAACAAAGCGTTAAGCAGCGCGTTAACTGTCTCCGCGGACGCCACCATTAATAGTTCAATGGTGCGTCGTGAGAAGCAGAGAAGTAGGGGGGTCGAGATCAAAGTACCTAATGATTGCGGGATTCTAGCCGACAGATGTACCTACGGCAATATGTGTTCGAGCTATAACACGCAACACTTTAAGGCTGTCCATTCGGTCCAAGATGAAATGTGATCAATTAAAATGAGGATAGATCACTAGACTAGCATCCAGTTGGCTCATCAATGAGTGTAAAGCAAAGATCATCGCCTTGCAGACCAAAACATGTCGTCTCTAGACGGCCGTCCATGAACGACTACTCTTCTAGCCTTGGACACCAAGACGCCTTCCAAGATGCAAATGAGTGTGAAATTGGTGTATGCCCTAGTCCATAGTCTTTCCGGTTTTTACACCATGTCGACATATCCGATGCCGAGTTAATCAGATAGTAACACCGATGATCTTCGCCTTGATGGCGTCGGGCGTGAAGTAGATGAGAGAGGTGTCAGATACTTCTTGGCTTACCAACGTGAGGTTGGTTTGCCCAAACAGATTGGCAACTGTTGGACTGGGGAAGTCTCTGGGTACCACGTATCAATTCGGATGTCTCTTCGATCTGGTTAGGGGTCAGACATACTTGGAGTCTCTGAAGATGTGCGACAGCATGAGAGTAAACGCTCCTAAGTCGGTCATCGTCACGAACTTGAACTGGAACGTCTCGGCAATCTCCGACTTGCAGACGAAGTAGTCCGTGTTGTAGGTGTTGTTCGGGCCGTTCTCCTTGGTGACCCCATCCCACTGCCAGTCCTTCTCGCAATGACATGTATGGTTGACATTGGGGTCCATCCAGTCAACTGCAAGCGGAAGTTAGTCAAAAGCAGTGAGTCACTGTTACTTCGGATGAGTAGCTTACACTTG
The DNA here is from genome assembly GCA_963556695.1 of Anthostomella pinea. Taxonomy (NCBI): domain Eukaryota; kingdom Fungi; phylum Ascomycota; class Sordariomycetes; order Xylariales; family Xylariaceae; genus Anthostomella; species Anthostomella pinea. The sequence goes on along the minus strand of CAUWAG010000008.1, from coordinate 705,321 downwards.
AGCAGGCAGTCGAACATGGGATCAGAAGCTTCGCCCTTGTTACACTCGACGCACAGGTTGGTCAGGCCATAGTCTTCAAAGTGGAACTGGGCGAGTTCGAGCCAAGTCAGGCTTCCGTGTCGCGGCCTGCTTGCACGCGTGGCTCGCGTAATGGGCCACGGGAGACTCGCTACTACTTGCAGAAGCAGACTGGCAACGAGGAGGAACTGCATTGTGGGGTCTGTTGGGAGTCCAATCGGTGAAGGAGGCGAGAAAGGCTGTCTGCAGTCTAAGGCGAGGAGGCTGTTTGCAGTTGAGGTCAGGAGGTCGTTGGATTTGGAGTTGTAGGTGCAGTGGAGGAAGTATTGGGTGTTTGTTCAGTATCGAGCGAAGACTCCTTCATACTACCAGATTGGCGGGCAAACATTGCCATCTTATAAGGAAGGTGCAGGCGCACTGCCATGTGACTCAACCCAGCAATCGGCATGCAGATGGCCCTGTGACTGTTTGTCAACAGTCAGGTGGACATACTTTTGTTGGCTACCTCCAGTTCCTGCCTCTTTCTTACACCGCTCCGTATAAATGATATGGCTTTTCCGCAGCGAAGACGTCAACTGTGCACAAGGCGTTGGCTACCTCACTGAGCTAGCAACCAGCTCACCTTGAACAAAGGTCTAGGTCACAGCAACCCACGAGTTGTCTATGCGGCTATCCGAGGGCTGCAGCCAGGAGCCCTCTCTCTCTCTATCCGCGATGCTTGAAGATTATGGCAGATGAGCCTCCCGTTCGAGGAGAGCGGACATCCAGATGAGTTTATGAAGGTGTCACATACCCAGGTAGACAGCAATCGAGGTGCGAAATTGTGACATCACAGGGAAGAGTCGGAAGAGATAGTTCACAGCCGCATCCGAAGCGAGCAAAACCCGCCAATCTGGATCAAATGGGTCAGACGGCAAGGCAACCGTGAGGAGGACGGCTCGCCCCTTACAAGTTATAACCAAGTCTGGGCTGTTCTTGCCCGACGGGCACAGCACTACTTACTCTACCGCTGTGGTATCTACGTACCTACCTAAGTCAGGATATCCTACCAACAACAGACGGGAGTCTGTGAATCAGGGTTCCCTGCCAACTTCCAGCGTTCTAGAAAATCTAACGTCCCAGACAGCGTGGAACTCGAGCGCCAGACAGATTCTGATAAGGAGCACAGATAGATACGTGTGTGCAGCAATTGCTGGACCTCGAGCGAGGGAATCCATAGCTATCAAGTTGTTCGCCACGTTATGGAAGCGAAGTCTCCAATCGTGTTCTGCCATCAATTCGAACAAACTTCTGCAAGCGTTTGGCTGTGTTTCGCTTCAAGGAGGCCACGGCCATCTCTTCGTACAGGCTCCAAGCATTACCCCTTTTTCTTGGCGGTGTGCAACCGGGGTCCGGATAAGACGACGAACACGAACTGGAACACGACAACTGGGCTTGCTCATCCTCGGGTGACAACCGAACTGTGAGGTATTAGGAAACTTCCGAGATTACACAGGATAGCTTTTGGGTGCGCCTCGAAGCCACCAACCTGTCAGTCCGAGTCAGTGTATTTCGTTTGCGGATAGAGGCTACACAAACCCTCGGCAAGCGGCCGCTGAAGATTGCCTGCAACTACCCACATGCCGATGTTTGCCATTTCCTTCCTCGCCGCTCTCTTCCACATACGTATTCGGCAATAACGCAAGCCACCCGCCGTCTCCCGATCCCGTTCGGGCCTGGGGAGTCACGAATGGGTCATGCGGGATCAACATTGAATGCAGGCAACCTCTCGATTATGCTGCTATGTAGCTGCCTGCTTTTCATGTGACTTCATGTCTTTAATCAGACATACTGAATCTTGCCGGCCCCTGAGACTGTATGGTTGGGCTCTCTGTCAATTGCCGCGTTCCGACGATAAGGTGGTCTTCACCTCCTTTTCGGTTGATGCCACACAATGAAATGAACCACATGCTATAAAAAGCAGCATCGACCGTTCCTCACCGCTGAAACATGAACTGACCGAGTCATGTCCAAACAGAGCCGTAGCACGAGTACCGACACAACTGGCAGGGTAGCATCTTCTCTTGGTGACTGACTATCTGAAGGCGCACTCCGACCTTCGTCTGTTCACAACATGTTCTATCTTACGACCTGTAGACTCCTTGGGAGGTAGATACTCAGAAAAGTGAGCACAAGATGACACGCGAGGATTCTGATGCATTTTCGAGACACGTGGCTGCGCTTGACAGCAAGGCGGCGGTCAAGATTCCCATCGGAGCTGTGCAGTATCAGCATCGACAGAAACTAGCTGAGCACGTAGCACGGTTCGAATACGGGAATAGGAAGTGTTGGCAGTAATGGAAGTGTCATGTTATACACCCTTTCGTACGATGGTAGGATACGCGATAGGGTCGAGTGTCGAAGCCACAGAGGCCTGGGAATCCCCCCGCTCATCGCTCATGAAGCTACACATGGCCTCCTATTTTCACCGCCAGACACACTGATTCGATAGGGACAGGTCCAGCAATCCTTCATCTGGACCGTGTCTGGTCAAGAACATTACAAACGGCAGTGGCATCGACGGTCCCCCGCGCCACGTACACTTGGGGGAGAGAAGCCCGCGATCAGGACCTCGCGAACATATGGAACGACCCTGTATAACCACCTCACCTTCTCGCTTATTCTACATCCCAAGAAAGCAGGCGACCAGGTCTTGATCTTCTCACAGTAGGAATGCGCGGGAACAGAATAGCTAGCTACTGCCATGCTCGACTCTTATCATAAGTTATAAACACAGAAGAACGTACAACACCCAATAGTGCCACACTGATAAAATTCCGAGCCACTGAATATGGTATACGCAACCAAGGACCCAGTGCTGACAGCTTCGACCTCTACGATCGCCTCGCCAGATCCGAAATCAGTAGTCACCCTCCCCCGGCATCATAGACATGTCGCTTTCGGCCGCAATGGCAACGTCTCTCTTGCTGTTGTGCGAGATCTCGTAGATCATGCACTCAATCCACCGGTGGCCATCGAAGTAGAAGGTCTGGATGGCCCCCTTGCCGAACACGCAGACGACGAGCCCGCGGTTGGTCCCCAGCTCCGCCCGTCGCGCCTCAAAATCGTCCATCAGGCGGTGCTCGACGCCCGGTTTCAATCCGTCATCAACCCGGCCGCCGGCCCCCTCACGGTCCCGGTCATCGACGCGGACGAAGGCCTGGTACACCACGAACCGCTTTTCCGGGTCGTAGGAATCCGGCACGGAGAAGATCTGCGCCTCGGGGCTGTCGGCCGACTCCGGCAGGGGGACGGAGCCGTGCTCCGCGACCTCGCTGCCGGCGGCGAAGAAGTCGCCGAGCACGGCGCGGCCGACGGCCCAGAAGGTGGACAGCGTCTCGGCGGTCTCGTCGCGGACCAGCATGCCGACGGTCTCGAAGATGACGTTGACCATCTCGACGCCGTGCTGCGTCTCGGCATCCAGGTCTTTGATGTCGGACCCGGGCTTCCTCCCCAACCTCTCGCCGGCTTTCTTGATGTCGACGAAGAGCGTCACCAGGATGACGATGATGGTGGCGGTCGCCCTGCTGGCCAGCATATTGTTGTTGTTCTTCGATCCGTCTTGACGGGGTCCAGGGCCCGGCACGAGGCTTGCATGTGGCGCCCTTGCATTGTTGCGATGGGGTCTGGGGCGTAGCTGCGAGAAGAACTGGTGGCTATTGGTATTTCCTCGGCCGCGCGCAATTGGCGGCACTACCCTTATCCCGGCAGCTCTCGAGACTGAGCTTCGGAGGCTCGATGTCGCTTGCCGAAACATGTTCACGTGAGGGATGCTTTTGTGGTGTCGGCTGGCAGGCACGCGAGGACTCTGAAATTAAGGCGCTGGGACCTGCCAGCCGCCACAGGTGATGTTGGTTGTATCTGGTTTGCGCGTGTCGACTCGGAAGCGGCACTGTGCAGTGGTAATCACCACTCGCACCTAGGTAGACACTCATACTCAACAAGACGATAGATTGTTTGCTTCTTCATAGTCACTTTCTTCCTACAGACGGACGGGAGTATTCCCGCGCCTTCGAACTGACCAGTTGTTTGTTGTGCCCCATGGTCATCTAACGTCGGACCCGGATGCAGCCCCGGAGCCACAGTGTGGCTCGAATCGGGTGGTCGTACTCAAGTTGAGCTCACCAATCTACGTCACAAGCCACTGTGATCTCCTAATCACAGTGATGGGATGAGTGAAGAGACCGCAGGCAAAGCTTTTCGGCCTACATGGGAACTCACTTTCTTGCTCGAAGTCGCTAGACTCGCTGTTCAGCGATGCCACCTGGGCTGCCTGGCCCCCAATTTTCCTTTGAGCCGACTGCACTGCGGTCTATCAACGTTCGTCGATGAAATACTTCAATATTCTTACTCGGCCTCGATGAGATGCGGCTTTCTGTCCGTTCGACCGTAGGGCTTAGTGAGTCCCACATGTTGGGAAGGCTATCGTTGACATTTCAGGCTGACCATGGGTTCAAGGTGCGCAGTGCAACCGCCATGCATATATTACAGTTGTATTGAAGATTTGAAACTCCCCGTGGGCTCTCACTCATCAGCGGTGAGCCTGCATGAGGTAGTTATCCTGCAGCACGTCTCAACCGGACGAAGCTGACGATGTCCAATCTCCCTCATCACGCATTGCAACTCTGCCTCCTGCTCTAGCCAGCTGCTCGCGGAAATGATCAGCGGCGCGCTCTTGCAGCCGCAACTGCAGCTGGGGAATAACTGTTTGGAAGTGCCGCCGTTATAGGAGGCTGCCGGGTGCCTGCGGCTCTCAATATATCATAGGTACTATTATTACCTACCTTATGTTACCTGTTTCCTTGCAGTCACCCAGCTGCATTCTCAGCCTTCAGGCAACTTCACAAACCTGGATCGGGACACCCCAAGTGTGCGCTGTCTGTGTACAGGCTGACAGGTTAGAAGCTGAACATTTGAAGGCCGAAACGGGCAAGACATGACTGTAGACGCCATCAACGTTATTGTATACCAGCAACAGCCGACTCGGAGGGTGAGGTTTGGTTGCAGTGAGGTGGGCAGTCTGATGAAGATGACGTCTGCGTCTTTTACATGCGTGCAGAGATATTGCGTTCTTTTTTTGTGAGAAGCAGGGCTGGTGAGGACTGAGGTCTTCACAAAAGATCGGATTCATCCCGCACCGGAATCTATTTATAGGAAGCTGCAGGAAGCGAGTGCCAACAGCTCCACCTACTTGCTTAGCTAGCGCCATAGCGCAGGGCCTCCCCCGCTGGCAAACCCGCAATCTATCCATCGAATCCGCTTTGGAATTTGGGGCCTCGGTATTCGGTGGACATTTGCCGTCGATTTGTGTTATGCAGTTGGTGTTGAGTACGGCATGTCCATCCACACGTTGCAGATATAGTGCTATGCAGCGACATGTCGAGATTTGTATGTCCTTTAATCAAGGCCGAGTTGAGCCTCGTTGGAGGTGTTCAAGAAATTGTTATTAGTCCCGAAGCCGAAGCCCGAGAAGCATGATTTTATACTACATGGCCTAGTACGATAGCCACCCGCCTCCCCGCCTAATAATGTTTCAGATCTCTCAGAAAGAGTCTGGGGTCCATCTCTTTTATTATTACAGTTACTTGTATGTGGGAAGCTAGGGGAGTTCCCCGTAGGTACATGTAGTCGAGAGAACAGCAACCCGGTGAGGAAGAGACTGGACGGCACTTGAGATGTTACGGTGGTCAGGTTGATTTGATCATTTGACGAGGCCCGACTTCGAGTCGAGCCCAGTAGGAAATCCTCCCAACTGGCAACTAGCTGACGTACAAACAATTCGGCTCTTCCCACCTACAACTCACCTCCCCCGGTCCCCTGTGCGTCACCAGGATCCTTCGTCAAAAAATTGTTGACCTGAGCGTCGGCGCTTTGAACTTGAAGACGACCGAAGACGACCTCGTTCGTTCCGCCAAGCGCTGCCAATCTGACCTTGTCTCTTTTCTCTTTGTTGCCCTTGGTTGCCCTTGCTGTCGCCTCTGTTGAATGCGTATCACCCGTGTCCGCCGCGCTGATACCAAGACTTGGAACTTTCCTTTGACAGCCCATGGAATCGCCATAGCGGGATATCCATATCCAGCTCCATCGTTCGCGCCGCCCCAGAAAAAGGCAAGACAATAGGAGCGCTATCGACGACCGTCTTGGATAGCTAAGATTGAACCCAAGCCATTCCGCCATTCCGCCCATTCCTTGACAAGTTGAAATCCACCGACCTACATGTAGGGCAGGTAGACAGACATTTGGCGCCACCAGTTCTTGAAGACAGCGGCCATTTTGTCGAATCACACACGGCAGACCCAACCGACATCGCTCGCGACAAGTAAGCTGGTAATACCTAACTCGTTCGCGCAGGCCCATTTGGAAAGGCGACGAAACCCATGTAAAAGGGGGATGCAGCAGAGCTCGCAGGAATTACCCTCACGGCCAGGCGAATCAGGAGCCAGGAATAAGCCAGATCGTTCAATCCCGTGCGACTTATCTAATAATCCGTCCTCCTGGACTCTGCACTCTGAACTCTGGAACACTGGAACACTGGAACACTGGATACTGCACTGCTGCAATTGAAGTTCGCTTTGTTTGCGCACCGAACCGCGCGCGCGCTCTCTTTTTCCGCCACTGCCCAAAGATAGGGAGCGACTTGCATTATGCCCTCCTTCGGCCGTCTAACCAAACACACGAACAGATCGCAGCATCATCTGGTCAATGAGCAGCAGCAGCAGCAGCAATTGCAGCTGGAACAGCAGCTCCAGCAGCAGCAGGCCCAGCAGCAGCACCAGGCGCAGACGGCGGGCAGCGCTGGAGGTGCAGCACCGCCCCCTTCGTCGCAAGCTGCTTCTTCTCCCTCGTCGTCTGCTGCAGCCTCTGCCTCTCAACAAGCCCAGGCTGGTCGTCGTGTCTCTGCCGCCACCGGTGACTCTAATAAGACTCCCCCTTCAGCGTCGTCCGGACCACCACCGGGCCAAAACCCAGGCGACTCCTTTCATCGTACGCAATCACAGCAATCACAGCAGCAGCAGCCCCCACTGCCGCAACAACAACAACAACAACAACAACAACAACAACAACAACAAACTCAACACAATAAAGGTCGGTCGCATGTCTTCCATAAGTACTGAGAACAAAAGAAAAAAAAGAAAGCAATAAGAAAGAAACCCGGTGGTTGCGACAAGCGTGCACTTGCCGCCTGGGTAAACAAACAGGTTCTAAAAATGGTTCAAGTTGTTCCATTGTGGTAAAGCCAACGCTAACCTGAACCGCCCTCCCCTCCAGACAACAACACCATCGGCTCGCTGCAACCACCGCAACAGCAACATCAGCAACAGCATCAACACCAGCGCCTGCCGCAGCACACTTCGAATAACCAATCGGGTCAGCAGAATTCGGACGCTTTTGGCACTGCTAATAACCTCACCATCTCGCCCAACCTGAGCAACCTGAACCCCGCTGCGCGGACCCAGAGCCAGAGCTCGATACCCCTCAGCCAAGCCCAAGCCCAAGCCAACACTGCTGCTGCTTCTTCACCGGCTTCTACCTACACCGCACGACAAGGGCCTCACGACAACTTCGCCGAATTGGTCTCGCGCTCCCAGTCGTCGCGCTACTCGCAGCAGATTCCTCCTCTGCAGACCCAGCCTCCCTACGGCGTCGCCTCCAACTCGGAGGACGACCTGTCCCAGACCGCACTCGTGGCCTCGCCGATTGTCCCCCCGGGTCCACCAAATACCCAAACGGCCCCCACCGAATCAAAGCGGTCGACCCGCAAGCTGCTCAAGAACATCCTCTCCGGCTCGAGCAGCAGGCCGCCTTCCGACCATTACGCCCAAGAAGCCGCCCACGACGGTCCTCCTGGCCTTGTTCGCCGCCCTTCGAAGCGAGGTAACACGCCATCCTCGAGAGGCGTGCCTTTGTTGTCGCGATCCATAGACCACCCTGACTGGGTTCCGCCTCCAAGCTCTAGCTCACGGCACCACCAGCAACACCCGTCGCAAAGTCACCCGTCACCAAGTCGAGGCCTAGGCGAAATCGCAAACGACCCCTACCTTGCCGCGGCTCAGTCTAACCCAGGACTACTTCTACATAACTCTCAAGAAACGCTGCAGAACACCATCAGGCACATCCCTCCCGAGGCCGCCAACTCTCCCTACAATCACGGAGACCTTGCCTACCACCAACAGCAGGCAATCGCCCACCACCAGGCCCAGCTGCTACAGGCCCAGCACCAAGCTCAGGCCCAAGCACACACCCAAGGGGGACAGCCACAGCTGTACGGACAGATTCTCCTCGATCCTGCTCATAACCAGTATCAATACGCACACCCGCACGAGCAATACCAGGCCGATAGTCGACCGTCCCTATACGCTGGTCATCTCAGTACTGAGAGCTCACAACCGCCCAATCCCGAGACCATCTCGCAGCTGTCGCATGAATCGCCCACCAGTGATTCAGAGCAAACACCCGCCCACTCACAATCTGCACAGGACTCCCCCGCAACCAGCCAAGCGCCGCAAGAATCCCAATCTCCCCTGAACCAGCAACAGGTTTCACCGCAGCCACCAGCAGCTCAAGTCGAGAATATGGCCCCGCCCGGAGGACCTGGTCAGAACCGCAGATCTGGAGACAATGACAAGTCGATGCGATCTGTCGAGCCCCCTCCCGGACCCCCGCCTGGTTATAGACACAGTCAAGGACCAATGCCATCGCTAAACCCTCTGCCGCCGACCCCTGGTGTTTCTGGTGCCCCGCCCAACTTCCGTGCTAGCGGTATCGGAGATAGACAGCAGTTCGACGGGGCCGGCGCGGACGACCGCGGTCGAAACAGTCCTCAACCGTCCACCGGAGACCGTGATGCGGATCCAGAAAAGCAGTTCAAGGATCTATGTAAGAATTACCTGGAATCCACCGCTGACAAAATGCTTACCTGGGGCCCAGTAACGAAATACAAGAATGTGAAGAGACTCTACTTTGACGGCAAGACACAGATTGAGCAGCTTGGCTCCCAAGTGGAAACGCTACAGAACGCTGTGGCCAAGCAGCGCATGTCGCAATCGCGGACTGCGCTCGACGACAGTGAGTACGCGACACGATTCAACCGGCTGAACGGTGCCATCAACAACTTGTCATTCAACATACGGAAAGACTGGCGATCACTGCCAGGTTGGATTGAAAAGTATGTCAGTCCGGACGCGCTCAAGACTGGCAAGCAAGAAATGACTGCTGTCGGCCGGGCTATCATCGTTCGGTGGATTGTGGACGAGATCTTCAACAAGTGCTTCCACCCGAGTCTCGACGTCGACCTGAGTTGTCACCTGAAAGAAATCGAGCACAACATCCGCCGATTCTCGTACACCATGAATAGCCAAGAAGAGTTCGAAGCGCTCACAACAAAGGTGGTCCAATGGCGGATGGCGACGTTGGAGGGTCTTCAACACATGTTGAACTCGCCCGAGAGTGCCGAGTATCGGACGGACTTTACTAAAATGACTACCAGTAATCTGACGGCAACGCTCTTCCAATACTTGTCGGATCCACCGCCGGCGGGCGTGGACGGCAGTGCGTCAATGATTGTGGAACTGGCCGTGGGAATCGCAGCCAACCTGCCTCTGGAGAGTCGTGATGTTGCTTTGACGTATCCCATGCCAGGCGACCCGATACGACCGGACATTATGGAGCCTGAGAAGTCGGGACTGCCCCCGCTACCCGAGCCAGCGGACGACGCCGAGGAGCCCACAAAGGACGGCGACAAGGCCAGCAAACGAGACAAGACAAAAAGTGGTATGTTGAACATGCTTGGCGGCACAGCGCATCCGGCGAGCAGAAAGAACAGTACGGCCTCCAATCTTACTGACACGGCGACACCACCAGCAGCAGCCTCAGCTCCACCGCCCAAAGATCCGTCCAGAATCCGGTTCGCAGGCTTCATTGCGGTCGAGGTTAGAGGGCGACAGGTTCTAATGAAGGCTCCGGTGTGGCCCATGGTTTAAAAGTCGCAATCCCGTCTTAGGGAAACACGGGTATTAGAGGAGAAGAACGTCTCAATTTTCAAAGCCAGTTTGCGTCGATGGATTCCCCTGGTCGGTCAGATGGTATGGTATGAATTGACCTGTTGGGTCCCCTTATGGGGTGGGTCATGGCGGATGGATGGGGCAGGAATTGCAGGACAGACGGGTGAAAAGGGGAACGAAACTCAGATTAGGGGTGACGATGAAAACTTCTGTTCTTCCTGACAGCAGGACACATTCGACCGTTTGAACGCGATGAGATATGAAGGAGTTCGGATCTGGGCGAGACTTCATACCCTTTGCGAATGGGAACTCTTCGTATTGTTATATTTACCCTTGACACCAGAAAGATGTCGTCGCGTCTTGTGCTGTGACTAATGTAGCTGTCGACCCTTTAAAGTGTGGAGTACACCGCCTGCCCAACCCGGTTTTTGCCGTCGTACTACCCCTACTACCCCTACTGCCCCTACTGCCCCTACTGCCCCTCCACCTGCGCGAGCTGTTGAAGCTACCAGTTATGTACGTTCTGCATGACGAGGCGTACCGCTATGCCGATCGGACAGACGAAGAAGTGTCGCGGGAGTCTCATACATATATACTCATGAGCGCTGGTTGACGCGAAGCCAACTTCAACGTAAGCTTTGCACAAGAGCAACTGGAGACAGGGACCGAGACCACCACCACCACCACCACCACCACCACAATGTCCAAGCCCACGCCCCTCGCGCCGTCCAAGCTGGGCACGAAAGAATAGTACGTAGTGGACATACCCAACTCCGGCTGGCACCTCTACCATCCAACATTCGAACCGTCCAGCTGACCTTCGCCCAACCACCACAGCTGGGACGCCCTGTACGCCCACGAGCTCACGAACCACGCGCACGACCCCTCGGACACGGGCACGGTCTGGTTCGACGACTCGGACGCCGAGGCGCGCATCATCGACTTCCTGTCCGATTTATGTTCGGACCGGCAGTCCGAATTTGGCATTGACGAAGCCACGACATCCTTCCTCGACCTCGGCACGGGCAACGGCTCGCTGCTCTTCGGGCTGCGCGACGCAGGGTGGCAAGGCCGCATGCTGGGTGTTGATTACAGCGCTACGAGCGTGGACTTTGCGCGGCGGATCGCGGAGGAGCGGCGGCGGCAGGCGCACGGGGGAGAGGACAATGGTAATAGGCTGGCATGGGGAGAGGAAGGAACAGCAGAAGACACAGACACAGGAAAGAAAGGAGGAGAGACAGATACGAAAACAGGACAAGACGTAACCGAAGACCAAGAAACCCCCCAGCCCACCTTCGCCGAACACGACATCCTCCACACCCCACCCACCGCCCTGACAACAGCCCCCGGCCCACCACTACCACCACCCGGCGCCTGGGACGTGGTCCTTGACAAGGGCACCTTCGACGCCATCTCGCTGTCGTCCGAGACGGACGCCGCGACGGGCCGGCGCGCCGGCGAGGGCTACCGCGACCGCATCCTGCCGCTCGTGCGCGAGGGCGGCCTGTTCCTCGTCACGAGCTGCAACTGGACCGAAGACGAGCTGCGGAGTTGGTTCGTCGTTGGAGATGGCAATGACAACAATAACGACAACAATAACGGTTCTTCTGAGAGCAGGCTGGATGGCCAGGAACAGGACCAGGGGAATGGGGATGGGGAGGATATGTGGGGGTTCGAGGTCGTGGGTAGGGTCGAGTACCGCAGCTTCAGCTTCGGAGGGATGAAGGGCCAGACGATTAGCAGTCTATGTTTCAGGAAGGTGGGGATAGCTGGAAATGGTCGTGGTAGCTGACACGCGGTCGCATGAATAGATCTGGTCGAACTATAATCTGGAGAGATACCCCTGGACGGTGCGCAACAACATGAGTTCACAAGATGGCAGTCTAGTTTTAAAAACTCTATTGGACTCATCACATTTCTTCATGACGATTTTGCTTTACTTATTCTTACAGGCCTGGCAGTCGTCAGCATACCCATCCGAGCCCCATGCTCGATAATCGTCTTGGGATAATCACCCGTAACTCTCGATGCTTCGACAAGGCGTCAAGTGCCCATCGAAATAGCACAAGAATCCTTCAAGAACACCAATCATCGCATGTCATGCCCTGCCCTACTCCTAGTCCCCTGCGTCTCTATTCTCTAAGCCCGTTGGAGACGGGGGTTCATGGATGATCTTGTATGAACAGACGCCAATCTGAGTGTATAGGTTGACTGTTTCGCGAAAGATGCAATCGAAAACGTTACAATTCATGACCTCTAGCTGGAAGAGGGTTTTCTTGAAGGCCTCTACGGGGACGTGTTCATCGGCTCTCCACCACCCGTTCCGGGAAATTTCGCAGCAGACGTTGTGGCGAAGTACCGCACATCTACGTCGTCGTCCTTCTGCAGCTTCTCTAGGCACGGGAGAACGCGTTGCTGGATCAGCTCGGTCGCCTGAGGTGACGGTGTCGTATCTGTCTTTCCAGCCTTCTCCAAGCTGTAAATTGTGCCCTCCTCTGGGAGTCGCTTCAGAACATCGACAAGCTCTCCGTATGTCTTTGCAACGTTGAAGCGGATGTTAGGGATGTCATCCTCAACCAGCTTGTCCAGCATGGGGAGGATGGATTTTCCAATGACATCTAGGCTGACAACGGTAGACAGGGTCTAAAATTGTTAGAACGGCGGGTGACATGTAAGGAGTGGAGACTTACCGAGATCGCGAAACAAGTCGTCATCCGGTACAAGTAATTCGGGTGAGAGCCCATAGCCATGACTTTGGGGATAATTGCCTCACTAGCCCACTCAACACCAAATACCTCCGTAAGCTTCTTGAGGTTGTGGGTTGCGGCCTCCCTGATAGAGAAGACGGTGTCCCCCAACCATCCCATGCAAAGTCCGCTCAGCTTCTCATCAAAGAACTTCACGCCGAGCTGACTCGCAAGGAGTGGGATATACTCGATGATAGCAAGCCTCACTCTCCATTGCTTGTCCTCCGCCAGCTGTACGATAGCAGGGAGAAGCGATTGGGAGAGCAAGTCGATACCGATGACTAACACTGTTAGAATCGCCGCGGTAGATAGATCAAAAGGTCTGACAAACCTTGGTTCACAAGTTCAAGTTTCGAGATGATGTGCAGGCGGACTTCGGGGAACTCATCCTTTAGCATCTGCAAGAACATGGGAAGAAGATGGTCGATAGTCCTATTAACAAATGAGTCAGTATACGTCACATCTAGAAAAACAACGATTACCGTACTCTTGTTTACCCAGGATGGGTGCTAGGCCACTGATTTGCGTGCCAAGAGCAGAGCGAACGTGCTGGGATGGATCAGAAACCAAGTCCTCGATAGAACTCATGATGTCATTCAGAAGCGTAGTCCGGTCAAGCAGGTTGCAGAAGCCGGGTATCTGGCCAGCAATGGCGGTCCGAACTTCTGCTTCGTTGTCCTTCAACAGCTTGACGAATGACGGAACTAGATCTCGGGAAACCACCTCCTCGTCCACTGCCTTCGCGATCTGTTCCATGCGTCAGTCTGGTAAGTATGGGGAACGTGCCGCTCCGTCCATACCTTCTCAAATCTATCGGCAATCATGTAACGGACTCTCCAACTCTTGTCCTCGATCAGGTTTCGTAAGGAGGTGAGCAATACACCATGGCTACCCTGTTGTTCCTTGGGAACAACTTCCGCAATAGCAATAAGGATCTCTACGGTGAGTAGTCGCACACTGTCCTGGTCGTCCTGCGCAAGATGTTGGAAAAGCGGTATCATCTCTTCGACAACTATGGCCGCGGGCATCTCCTTGACAAACTTGGATAGATTCGTGGCTGATTGTCTTCGAACCATTGGCGTCTCATCGTGAACCAGCAGGCCAAACTGTTGGCGAAGTTGCTCCTGGACGGGAGGGGAGACCTTGCTGTAAGGAGTGGTGTACAGACCACAGCCCGAGACTTTGGAGGTAAACCAATCGGCCTTGGAAAGTCGGATGGTGAGCGGGATAAAGTACTCCTCGACCTGTTGGGCGGAAAGGTCGCTGCAGATCTTGTTCAGGGATTCGACAGCCTGCAACAGTGAATAAGTCAGGGCATGTCATGGTAGGTTCAGAGCACTAGTGGGACAGACCTTGTCACGGACGACGGGCTCTTCGATGGCAGCGAGGTTCTCGAGGGGCGAGAGGAGGACATGGCCGAAGGGGGGGCCGCCGACGTATTCGATGAAGCTGCCGAGTTCTTCGCTCAGAGCGACGAGGACTTCGTCCTCATCTTCGACCGACTCTGTGTCCGGTATTAGTTTGCGGTCGAGCATAGAGGGCAAAGGACAAAAGGCGCTGTCTGACCATCAAGAAACGGAATGAGTTCCTCCCGAGTGCGCTCGGCACCTAGCGCAAGCGCAATCGTCGACAGACGGTGAATAGCATTCAGTCGGAGGAGGACATCGTCGTGCTGCATGGCATGTTAGGACGGGGACGGACTCGTGTGTGGGTCACCGCCATACCTTGAGTTCATCTATGAGCACGGCGATGGGGTAGAGCTCATCCGCACTCGGCGCGTCAGCCATGGCGAGTCACAGGTAATATGGCTGGGTTCGAGGGGATTCGCAGGTTCGGGGTCGGGGTCGGTGGGTGTGGTAGTTGGAGTTTGCGGGTTGCGGGTTGTGGTGGGTGCTGATCGCGAGGGCGGAGTGGGAGTGATGCAATAAAGCCTGGCAGGTTTAGGTCGATGTCGGGCCACCAGAGGACAACCTAAAGGCCGCTGCTGCTCTACTGGAAGGGACACAGGCGACACAGGGCTGGAGGTGTCGCAATGTACGTCGTCGCCTGAGGTCGTAGTGCAAATCAGATCGTCGAGGGGGGTATCAAGAATGAAGGGTCGTCCATCAGTTAGCGGGTTGTTGTGATTGAGAAAGAAGGCTTTTGGTGCAGGTGGTGAGGTGAATGCGGGCTTGGGCTGGCGGCCTGGCTCTGGCCTTGGATTGGACTCTGGAGCTGTCGAGGTTGATTGCAGGGCCTGGCAGGGGGTGCACAAGGAGTTTGTGGCTTGGATTACTAGTGTGGCTGACCGCCGGTCTGTGGCTTGAACGACGATTCAACATCAGGGCCCCACGCTTCAATTGATGCAACTTCGACATTCCCATAACAGAAACCCCTTTTTCTACCATCAGCCTCCCAATCGGCCATTAGGTGTGAAGTGCACCATTACTTATTCCCGGTTATCTTCCAGCACTATTCCCAGACCATCCTTTTATGCATTAAAGATGGTCTCATACCGCAACGCATGCAACCAGTCAGGCTATGCCGCTGTCACTATAACTACCCTAACTAGATGAAGCTGTTAATGTCACCGACGCCAAAGCTGTCTGCCTACTTGAGACGCTATCTGCGTTTTTCTATGGTGGTGGTAAGTGTTACATTCCGTTCTTAGGTCTTGTGTCTCCAAGCCTGGTGTCTTTCATTCATCATAGACTGAGAGCATTATCCGTGAACCGATGAGTGCAGTATGAGCGTGACAGCGTTGTCGTATTTAAGAAAAGGTCTATTAACTGTTTATTGGTAGTAAAATACACTTAAGTCCCCTGTAGGTCCCTATACGACCCGACAGCGTGGCTGATCCTCACATACCGCTTATATAGACAGATGGATATTGCTTACACGCCTTCTTCCAGCTGCAACTAGAGGCTATATGTAGCTAGTTATCTCTTAAATTAGACTAATAGATTGAAAAACCTGTTTCTTTTTGTTCTTGTTACCTTGTTAACTGGTAAAAAGTGTTAAAGCATATTAATTTAGTTAGAACAGGCTTGACCGATCAACCATAATATTCGAGTATGAGTCAAAGTCATGATGTTGCTGATGGGTTTTTGGATTGAGAGGTCTAGCTGGACTCGTAGGTCTGGCTAAGTGATCTTACAATCCGGTATCTAATCTCTTATCTAATCATACATGTGGGTTTGGTATGTATGGTTTGAATATAGAATCGCATGGATCCAACAAATTTAATATATAATTATATTTTTAAATCGGGGTAAGGCGTGTTATAATATTTTAAGCGTGTATAATTATACGTCTTTTAAGTTAACTGCCTTTAAAAATCCTTCATTTAAAAGAAAGTAATAAACTGTTTGAACTTAAGGTTATTAAATAGTTTTATAAAGCCATTAGCTAGGTTCTTTTTACTTTTAACATGTTTTAATTGAATTATTTTTATTAACTTTTTAACGGATATAGTTATATATTAAGCGAACGTAATACCGTTTGTTCATTATTTTAAAGTTTTTTGTTTACGAATTAACGCTAATGAAGTCTTATATAAACATAATACCTTCTTTTAATATTAATTTCAACTTTATAAAAAAGTTGAGAATATAAGTAGCATTTTTTATAATTTCGTTAAATGCTACGTGTTTTAATTTAATTAATCCTTTAGTTATAACCTTTTAAACTATTGTTTCTTTAAAGTATTAATGCTTTTATTATAAAGTATATATAATTAATAATCGATTTAATATCATTTTAATTATTAGTGTCACGGCGAACGTACTGAGGAGCTGGGACATGGCCGGCAACAAGCAGCTATTACTCTATTGACGAGAATATCAAGACTAGAGAGGAAAGGAAGAGAGAGAGAGATAGGTACAGCGGGAGGTTGCCCCTTTAAGGGGATCCTCTGGTCAGATCCTTCCCGTATTGGGAAGTATCGGTTTGTTATGTAGGAAGGTCCGTGCAGGCCGTCACAATTAGTAAGGCTAATATCATACGTACTAAACAGCTTAAACTTATCGTATTTATAATAAAGATGTTACGTATTAAGCTTATAATATCGAATGTTACGATGAATAATGCTTTTTATATATTTAACTATTTGTTTAAATGCTTTTATATATGTAAAGGTTCAATTATTTATAAACCGAGCTTAAGTTAACGTTATAAAGGAAAGATTAATTTTTAAAACATACGTTAAAAAGGTGAACTTGTTAAAATTTTAGAAATATTTAAACGATTTTTCGTTAATTGCTTGACCTTTGAGATTATAAAAAATAACGTATTTAAAAATAGTAAGCTTAAAAGGTAACGGAAAAATGCAAGCTTTTTTGTATTTGATAGATTTAAATGCATGTATGACATATTAAAATAAATTAAGCTTTACGTTTTTATTATTACCGTTTTTAACGATTTTAACGTTGAAAAACTAATTGGCTCTTTTTATATCTTTAATTAAATTCTTTTTTTACCACTAGTAAAAGTTTTTATTAAAGGTTATGTTTAATAGTAAGAAATTATTAACGTATGAAGCGATATTATCCCTTATAAAACAGTTAATATAAATAGTATTATTAAATATAAAAGGCTTGAACTTTTATGCTTTAAAGAATTTTTAGGGTTTTTTATAATATTTTTTTGCTTATTTAAGTTTATGTAAGAGGTTATAAAGTTTAATAATTATATTCTTATTATTAGCGAGCTTTTTTTAAGTACATATCAAAGTAAATTTTTAATTAAAGAAATATCTTAAAAAAAAAAAATTTTTGCTATTAAAATATGCAGCGACGAAATTTACTTAGATAATATGTTATTTTATTAAAGCAGTAAACGTTATTAAGAGTTATTAAGATGTTATTTTTTTATTAAAGCATCCGGTTTATTATAGTACATGTTTTTACGTTTTATAATGATAAAATGATGTTTATTTAACGTCGATGAAATAACTTTAAATGATATCGTTAAAAGCTTTTAAATTTAAACGTACTTTTTAAAAGGCTTTATTTTTATTTTTATTAAAATAGTTTGATTTATAACTTATGCTCGGGGTTATTTATAGCTTTTATAAAGGCAAGATCGTTTGTGTTTGTAACAAAAAAAGCGTATATATCGGTTAATCAAATGTAATATTCGGTTTTAAAAAGCTCGTTAAAGATTTTAAATCGTTTTATACCGAATAGTTTTTATATAATCTCGCGGTCAAGTTTTATATTGCTACATAAACTTTGTTTTAACGTAAATGTGACGGAGCGCTCACTAAAACTACCATGCCACGGCTGTTTCTTCCAAAAGGATGTCGAATATCAAGCATGGCAGCTTGACATTCAATGGTGGTACATATACTCATGTCCGGGTTCCGGGACTCACCATATGGGCTACCTGTACTAGACCATGACAATATTTATAAAAATCGACATATAATATTTGAGGGAATTTACTTTTTTAATTAATTATGTAGAATAATTATAAGTTTTCTCATTGTTAAAAAAATTTTAATTCCCGCTTTTATTTTTCCAAGTTAATTTAATAATTTTTACGTGATTAAAATCTACCGTATATTCTTTTTAAAGCTCAAACGCGTTTTAAAACATTTAATATAACATTTTATTAGTTATTAACTAACGCGTTTAATTAATGATATATGACGTAATAACGTATATATAGTTTTAAACATACGTAAAGATTTACATTTAAATATACGTTGCTTTTGTTTCTATGATAGTTGCTACATCGCTACTATTGGTGATGGTCCTGGGATCACGTGTTGAATACACGGATGTTAATTGATTCTATTGATTGTTCTGCTCTGCGTGCAGAGATTGATCATCTGTTTTCTTAGTAGGTCAGATGCCCTGTATGTCTCTGCCCCACTGGAGATCTTCCGGTGTTTATCTCCGGCTCCCATTCAACATCACGTGACAGCACGTGACCTACTGGACGACTGGTTGTCCCAGACCCACTATGGCTCTGAATTGTGGGGCGGACACACTTATCTACTTGCCCATCAGATTTGGCTGTGCCTCTCAATCTTCTTTTTCCTCTTCAGACAGAGATAGTTATATATAAATATCAAACAAGGGCTTTTATGTCCTATTCACATATACGGAACGTCACAGTTTCGTTTTAAAAGAATTAAATGCCGCATTTTAATATACTACTTTAATATTAATTATATAATATTAGAACGATTAAAAGAATAGTTTTGTTATTATAAAGATTTTCAATAGTTAATATATCAAACCTACGCTTTTATTTATATATAAAGTCTTTATACATAGTTTAAAGTTATTTTTTTAATAATAATACTATTAAGCAGTTTTGAACTTAGATTATATATTTAATTAAAGCGTTTAATATAAGGGGTTTTATTTTATACGTTTGAAAGTTTTGGTATAAAAAAAAATTTTTTATAAAGAGATTTTTTATATAAAAACGAGCTAAATCTTACTTATATCGTATTAAATAATCTCGTTAATATATGTTAAGCGTGTTTACGAGTTTTCGATAGGTTTTTCGTAATTTTAGCTTAATTGTATGTCATATAAAAGATTTAAACCACTTTAAATGGGTTTAAATCGATTTTTATTGTTATTTAATCGTTTAGATTACCGTTTTAATACTAGGGTAATAAAAGCGCTAATGTTACGGTGTACAGCCGTATCTACCTGGATAGATGTATCCACCCAGATAGATAAATGCTTAGTCATCAGGTCACGTGTAAATTAGATAAGAAAGGATACCACCATATGTGCTGCAGCCATTCGTGTGCACGCACACCTGGATTCCTTCCCTTCCTTACCTTGTTATTTTGGTAATACAACACCGAATTCCACCATAACGCCGCAGGCATTGTGACAGCTAATATTAAAATACGAGCTTACTTCCAAGCTTATTTAAAATCGTAAAAACGCCTATGATAAAGCTTTTAAACAATAACTTTTTTAATTCGTTAAATTTATCGTTAAAATTTTTATTTTTCCATATTAGTTGTTTCTTGAAAATTAAAATTATGTAATAAGTTTTGATTTACTGAATTTTTATATTGAAAAGCCTGGTTTAAAAACATTAAAAACCCTTAAAATCGTTGTATTAAGGTTTATAAAGTAGTTATTAGAAAAATAGCTTTTTATATAATAATAAGTCTCTTTTAAAACTGTTTTAAACGAGAAACCTTATAATATAAGTTATAGTTAAACTTTTACGGTGTTATTTTCGTTATTGAAGTCGATAAAATCTCATTTAATAACTTTCATCTTATTTATACATATTTAACTGATATTTATAACGGTATTAAGAATTATATCGATTTTATTATTCATAATCGTTATATATAAACTTATGTTATAAAGAATTAAAATTTTCATTAAGTTAAGATTTATTTTAGATTAAATAAAGGCTTTAATTATAAATATTTTGGCGTTAAAAAGATTAAAGGCTTCAAATGAAATTAAGCATATTGTTAGAACAGGCTTGAACGATCAATCATAATACTTGAGTATGGGGTCAAGGTCATGATGTTGCTGATGGTTGGATTGAAAGGAATCTAGCTGGACTCGAAGGTCTGGCCAAGTGCCCTCTCAATCCACTATCTTATCTTATCTAATCATACATGTGGGTCCTGGTATAGATGGTTTGCAGTCTGGAATCGCATGGATCCAACACATATTATGATATTTTAACTAGTATGTAATTATATATTTGACTTTAAAGTATCGTTTTTTAATATTATCGCTTTTTAAGCCTTTTTCAATTGAATTATTTGATTTAAATGTTATTTCGTCGTTATAAATAAAAAAAGGATTAAAAAGCGGTTAAATTTTATTTAAACGACATATATAGCACTTTAAGTGTTAATAATACGAGTAGTTATTATATCATCTGTTACGAACCAACGAACAGTGCGGCCTGATAGCAGACCTAAAAGGGACGATTGGAAACAGATTGACAGAGAATGGGGTGCTGATCAGTGGAGAGATCGGAGCAACGGAGCAACGGTACACAGATCATGCGACCAGCTGAGCCTGGGTCACGTGACTAAGAATTTGGATCACTGGATCACCATGGTGATTCAGGGTGAGCCACCTAATCAGTGAGGGAGAGATTGGATATATAAGGACAGACATTTCCCAACCAGATAGATAGACAGTCTCTACCTCAGTGATCAATCTAAGCATCTTAGCCAACCCTAAGGTGGGAGAAATCTCCTGACGACTCGACTACACAGTGAACCCAGTTCAGACCAAGCCCCAGCATCTGAGTGTATTCTAGTTGACAGAAGCCTCTGTCGTCCTTTGTGTTAACTTACCTCAGAACATAAACCCTATAGAACCCTTTAGCCTTATAGGTTAGACGGCTCGTCACATCATCGTAATATTTAAAAAGTTCAAAAAGCCTTTTATGGTTTTTATAAGTAATAAAAGTAGTTTTGTTTTTAACGCCCGTATTTTTGATAAATTTTAATTTAAATAAGATTTAATTCCTAAATTTTATTTTATTATTTTTATTATTTTTAATATTTTTATTTTTATTAATTTTA
Organism: Anthostomella pinea; assembly: GCA_963556695.1. Taxonomy (NCBI): domain Eukaryota; kingdom Fungi; phylum Ascomycota; class Sordariomycetes; order Xylariales; family Xylariaceae; genus Anthostomella; species Anthostomella pinea. The sequence goes on along the minus strand of CAUWAG010000008.1, from coordinate 683,995 downwards.
TTTTATTTTTATTTTTATTTTTATTATCTTTATTATTATTATTATTATTATTATTATTATTATTATTATTATTATTATTATTATTATTATTATTATTATTATTATTATTATTATTATTATTATTATTATTATGATTATTATTATTATTATTATTATTATTATTATTATTATTATTATTATTATTATTATTATTATTATTATTATTATTATTATTTTTATTATTATTATTATTTTTATTTTTATTTTTATTTTTATTTTTATTATTTTTATTTTTATTTTTATTATTATTATTATTATTATTATTATTATTATTATTATTATTATTATTATTATTATTATTATTATTATTATTATTATTATTATTATTATTATTATTATTATTATTATTATTATTATTATTATTATTATTATTATTATTATTATTATTATTATTATTATTATTATTTTTTTTTTATTATTATTATTTTATGCAATTATTTTTTCGTGTTTATCTTGTTTTTAAATTCACTAATAGAATCGCTTCTTAAAAATTAAGCTTTAAACCTTTTAATTTTATACACCGAATTTTTAGTCTAGTTCCATTTTAATATATAGCGTTTTCTTATATTTGTTATAAACATTACAATTGGCTATTTAAAGCTTAGTTAAAGCTTAACTCTTCAATTTAACGAGTAATATAAACGAAAGTAGCAATACATTTTGTAAGATCTTTATTCTTACACAATAAATTTGAATGATTTTTTTGAGTATCTTTTTAATACATAATCCTTGTATTTTTTCGTTTTTATTAGACGTTTTTAATATTTTTAAGTCATTTTGAAAGTTAAGTTTTAGTTTTATTTATTTAAGCTATTACGTTTTATAAGCTTTATTATATATATTTCTAATTAATATCGTATAAGCTGAAAAAGAGTGCTTTATTATAAAGATTTTAATTAAAAGGATTTTTACAGTAGCGGATCAAAATAAGATTTAAAGTTAAATCAAGTTTTTTAAGTTTAGAAAAAAAAAATTATTTTCCAAAAAATTTAACGTGATAACTTACACTTTTTTTAACGGTAAAAAACCTAAAAGGTTTATATCGATCTTGTTTAATAATAACGAAAAGTAAAAAATAAAAATTTTAACGGTAAAAAATTATTTAAAAGTTTAATTATAGTTTAATTTTTTTCCCGAATAAGGGTCTTAAATTAAAGTGGTTTCAATTTACGCTTTTCCGGTAATAAACCATTGTTTTTTAAACTCTTAATTTTTTCTTAACGTTTTTTTTTACCACGGCGCGTATAACGTTAACAACCGCTTTACTTTTAATTTTTTATTATTGTCAGATGTTGGATGCCAGATATGGTGCCCTTAGGCACAGTACCCACTAGGGGGCTGTTAAAGGAACAGTGGATCTACCCTGGCATAGTGCAGTATGGTATTTAGCTGTAGATTAGCCCTGCCGAGCATACTTGATAATGACAACAACATTTGCAGCAACCGCTCACACCACCAAAGCTTGTGACCCTTCTAGAATCTCACATTTACGATTTAAATACGATTTATTGATATTAAAAAGGGTTATATCGTTCGATTAATAGTTAGTCAAAGAGTGCTTTTATCGAATATTACTATCTAAATTAAGAAGATGTTATTATAAAAGCATTATTTATAAACCGATAAGTATAATATAAGCGTACTAATAACATTATGTTTTTAAAAAGGTTTATCAACTGTTTATTTGTAATAAAATATATTTAAGTCTTTTATAGGTCCTTATACGACCTGATAGCGTGGCTAATCCCTATATTCCGCTTACAAAGACAGATGGATACTGCTTACATAGATATATTAAACACATGTTGGTCCCAGGGGGAAAGCTGCGTAATATTGTGGATCCAGTGCATGGACCCATATGGAGTATTCTGGTAACCCCACCAGATATGTTGGAGGTTACCTGATGAAGGCTGCCTGGTAACCCTTTGTTGCCCCAGGTACCTCACCACTGTAATTTAGGTATTTAGATACATCTCGGACGGAATCCTTTCCATCCGACCTTTTAATAAAGCACCACCCAGACCACTGATAGATTACAACAAGACTTGTGATTTGTCAGCATCTGGGAAAGCTACCAAAAGGCACAATATCGCCTATCTATGGCTGAATGTTAGCGACCCCTATTGATATTGCCACCAACAAGATTTCGTGAGCCGTCAGGCAACCTGAAGTCCAATTCATTTGCCCAACCGTGGCATTTCGTGTTCAACTTGAGCTCAATGGCCAACATGGGAGGCGCGCGTGCACGAGAGCCAACTCCTTCTTGTCCGTAATGGCGGATGTCGCATTGATGGTCTTTTGTGGTGCAAGGTGGAGAAAATCGCCTTCTGTGATACAGTACTCTCATGTGGCTTCCTCCAACCAAGCTCGAACGGCAGGCGTTCATTCTCTGGAGAGCCCAGTAGCTCAAGTTCGCCCCTGACAGCACAGGCGCAGCTCACAAACTCACCAAAGAAGTACTCTATACAGGACTTGGTGGCCGTACTGGATACCTTGTCGCCTAGAAAAACGAGGTATGCAGCGTCGGGTTGGTCGTTTACAGGTGTCACGCGAGCTTGACAGGCGTTGGTCGCCATTGGACATCAATGACATCGACCAGTGAAAGACTGAGTGTTCCCAAAGTAGAAGTCTACACGGCTGCAGAGTGCCAGGTTAACATCTTCTGTTTTCTCACATAGCGGTCGAGGCGGAACCCAAGTATTGCTACTGCGTGCTCGAGGCGAGATGGCAAAGTACTGTCAGCTGGATTGGCATCAACTACCAACAATAATAGATCAGAGACAATATTAACACCAAGCTTGCATCGTGCTCCAAGATGTTGTATTTGTTCAAATCACGGAGGGAGAAGGTCGTGCCGTTCGGCGTGGGGTCGGTGGTGATAGCCAGGTCGTACAAGGACTTTCCAATGGAAGGGCGATATTTGAATGTTTCGTACTATGGTATAAGAAAAGCGTGACTACCTCGTCTTCTCCATCGTCGCCCTCGCGAATATGCTATAAGCCTCGAAAAAACTAATGCAATCACTCAGCAGCACCTCGACCGTGGGCCCACATCTAGACGCAACCTCTCATTACAGCCCCTCCCCTATAAGTCTCCGTCCGCGCGCTCGAGAATTTCTTAACTATCAGGATACATGCAATAAGATTAGCACCCTATAATAAGCAGTTATATACTCACAAAGCAGCTCATTGCTTATTCCAGAGTTCTTCTACTAGAAAAATATCCTGAATATTCAAGTCCTTGATTGCGAGGTGTACGGGGACTTCTGGGGGTTCAGAATACTCAACATGAGGGGCCATCAGTTCCAGCACTGAGCCAAGACTCAAGGGCACCATTATTGGAAAACCGAAGTCCTGCACCAACTGTTGCCAGGCGAAGTTGGCCTGCGATGCTCAAGAAGAACTCCCTACCTGCGCGCAGGGTGTCATGCCAGGAAAGCGAGTACCGCTTTGACAGCAATTCCAAGGATATACCCAAACGGCGGCATATGGCAACCAGCTTCCTGACCCTTCTGTATACTAAAACGCTCATGTCGCCTATCTCGTGTCGCGCAGAGCTTGGCCAACGAGTTCTATCCCGTCACAACTTGGCAGAATGCCCCTAGAGCCACCTCATAGCATGCCCCTGACGCGAGTACGTGGTCAAGATTAATAGACAGCCAGTCAGTCGTTGGCACCAGAGGAAGAAGAGCCTTTCTTCCAAGTCGTTGAGACCGATGAACCTTCAGAGCTCCTCCTCTTGGATGGTCTGAGCGTTCCTATACAAATCCTCGATGAACTGTCTGAGCAGTATGACCCACAAAGACCATGCCGTACATATCTGTTTCAGTTACCGTCTGAACTCGAATCCTTCCTTAAACATGCAAGTTGGACATATATGCCATGGGTCTCATGCTGGATTTGAATACGAGCACAGTCCCAACCCACATCGTCAAGCTGCAAGAACTTCTCCTTCTTGGGCTGAGTTCTGCGATCAGCCACGTAACCCACACGAAGAAGGAGAGCCTGTTACCAACCGTAGGGGAAGAAGCAGGGCCGCCTAGCCTGGGGCAGATCGCTTTCTACCGTACCAAATTTTCATCAACTCCTATTCGCTGCCGCATTTCTATTTGGGATGTCTCCCAGGACGAATATGACGACCAAGGACCAGAGACACCTCGACTGGCAGGGCATGGGGAGGCAAGTGAGATATATCAAGTCTATCCATAACAACATGATCTCGCCAAAGGCTGCGCGCACGTTGAGAGGCTCATCAACATGGCCCGCCCGGGCAAGACCGGGCATGATACAGCGTCATTCCAAGAGCTCGCCATCACGAATCGCTTGGGGGCATCACTCATATGGGATACTGTCCTCCGCGCGCGAGGTCGGGGGTCAAAGGGCAAGCACGCCAATCAAATGGAGCAGGCTCAGCAGCACACCTCTGGAGCCGAGGACGGCGCGATGAACAGTTTCCTGTCAGCACCTGACGCGACATCCCTGGCTTCACATCTGGATCAGATGTCGCTTGAGATTCCACCTTCACAAGATCTCATGGGTGCAATTTGGACTATGTGGGATGGAGGCATCGACAGTCTGGGATACGACATCAATCGAAGCAGGCAATTTGGTACGGTAGCGCTACCGGTACTTAACCCCAAGCTATGGATAGAGCAGGCACGAGAATGACGATAAATCCATGACTTGCTGTGCGATATACACGGTTTGAATATAGCAAATTAGTAACCTCAGAACACAGTAGGAAAAAGACGGGGTTCAATTTTATCACATATGAGCTGTGATAGAGGTCTACCCCTTAACCCCTTTGTTACTCGGGGCTTAAGCTCTAATAGCGCATAAATCGGATTAGCGCATGAAAAGCCAAGGCTTTGGTGGGGGTGGGAAAGACGCGGCCAGAGATCCCCCTCCAAATAATTTCTGTGACTCAAGTTGACCTATCGCTCCGTGACGACGGATTGCGCAGCACACTCGAGAACCCATTCTGAACCTGACCCTCTGGAGGATTTAACGCCAACATGCCTACCATATCATGCGACAAATATGACCTCTTCGAGGCGCTGGGGCAGAAGTGCGTCCATGCCCCTCCATCGAGCCGAGCCCGGTGTCCCACCCGCTGACCGCGAATGCAGATACACCACAGCCGAGTTCGAGGACCTCTGCTTCGACTTCGGCATCGAGCTGGATGAGGACACGGAGAACGACGACAGACCGACGGTCAATGGCGTACAAGAGCCTCCCCAACTCAAGATCGAGATCCCCGCCAACCGATATGACATGCTATGTTTCGAGGGCATCGCCCTCATGTTAAACATCTTCCGCGAGAAGCAGTCCGTCCCGAACTTCAGACTGATACAACCGGCGGCCGGCGACCTAACGACGATCACGGTGCTGGAGGACACTACGAAGGTTCGGCCGCTGGTTGCGGGTGCCATCTTGCGCAATGTCAAGTTCACCCAGAAGAGCTATGACTCCTTCATCGGACTACAAGACAAGCTGCACCAGAACCTTGCCCGAGGCCGCTCCCTAGTCGCCATTGGTACCCACGATCTGGATACGGTGCAAGGTCCTTTCACGTACGAGGCGCGACCACCGAAGGATATCAGCTTCACGCCCCTAAACCAGACGAAGAAGATGACAGGAGAGGAGATGATGGCTTTCTACGAGAAGGACAAGCACCTGGGGAGATATCTACACATCATTCGGGACAAGCCAGTCTACCCAGTTATCTACGACGCCAACAGAGAAGTCTGCTCGATGCCGCCGATTATCAACGGCGACCGCTCCAAGATCACACTCAACAGCAAAAACGTCTTCATAGAATGCACAGCAACCGACGCGACGAAGCTGGACATCGTCGTCAACATGATGGTAGCCATGTTCTCGTGCTACTGCGCGGAGGAGTTCACCGTCGAGCCCGTCAAGATCATCTCGGACCACAACGGCCAGACAAGGATAACGCCGAACCTCAACCACCGGTCGCAGATGGTCGAGATCGACTACCTGAACGACTGCCTCGGGCTCTCCGAATCGCCCGAGGTGATGTGCAAGCTGCTTTCCAAGATGGCGCTCGACGCCAAGCCGTCCGGCAGCGACAAGAACCTGATCGAGGTGTCGATACCGCCGACGCGCGCGGACATCCTGCAGCGGTGCGACATCATGGAGGACCTGGGTATCGCGTACGGGTTCAACAAGCTGCCGCGCATGACGGTGAACAAGAACGTGGGCGCGCCGCTGACGCTCAACAAGCTGAGCGACATCGTGCGAACCGAGTGCGGCATGGCGGGCTGGTCCGAGGTGATGCCGCTGATCCTGTGCAGCCACGCCGAGAACTTCGCGTGGCTCAACCGCGCCGACGACGGCACCTCGGCCGTGCGCCTCGCCAACCCCAAGACGGCCGAGTACCAGATCGTGCGCACGTCGCTGCTGCCGGGCCTGCTCAAGACCATCCGCGAGAACAACCACCACCGCGTGCCCATCAAGGTCTTCGAGACGGCCGACGTGGCCTTCAAGGACGACACCGTCGAGCGCCGCGCCCGCAACGAGCGCCACTTCTCGGCCGCCTGGTACGGCCGCAGCAGCGGCTTCGAGGAGGTTCACGGCCTGCTCGACCGCGTCATGCTGACGCTGAAACAGGCCTTCGTGTCGCGCGAGGAGGGCCTCCCCGCCAGCGGCGCCAAGAACATGGACTTCGAGGTCCGCCAGGACCATACCAAGCGCGACGGCTACTGGCTCGAGCCTATCGACGAGGCGACCTTCTTCGGCGGCCGCGCCGCCGCCATCTACCTCCGTCTCGGTGGCAAGGAGGTCCGCATCGGCGAGCTCGGCATCCTGCACCCCACCGTTCTTGAGAAGTTCGACATCAAATACCCCGTCAGCACCCTCGAGGTGAATATAGAGGCTCTGTTATAAAATGGCGATGGTGATAAAGATGCGCATGTCACGTCAATAGGCGGCTACGGACCGAAGATGGAGGAATGAAATGAGTAAAAACCGTGGTGGGTATCTACGCAAGCTACTTGGCTACCAGATAGATGCAAATTCACGGCACGAGCTCGACAGGTCTCCACGTCATATCCATGGTTCCACGAAGTTCAAATAGAACGAGAGATCATCGTAATCATAGAGCGCTACTCAGTACGCAAGTGAGGTCTTCTTCGTCCCAGGTATTTTATGGTGGCTGTGCTAGTAGTACAGGATTGTTCTGTCCGTTTCTCTAGGTGTTCTCCAAAGAATACCGCCCACGCCTGTATCGATGCTATGCCATCCATGCCCACCCAAAGTCTTCAAGTTCCACCAGCGTGATACTTGACTCCTTCCAACCCGTTCATCATCCCAGTAACTTCACCATCTTCATACAGAATGGCTCAGGAGTTAAATCATCAGCTCATCTCCAGACTGCCCTTGGGCATATCCGAAAGTTCCTGCCCCCCTTTTTTTGGCGTGTTCTTTCCGCTGGCAGACGAGCTCCCATCGCCGCCTGAACCCCCAAATAGTCCGCGTCCAATATCTAGACCAGCAACCCCCTCCCTCAGCTTGGTAAGGTTCGTTGAGAAAGCACCCGGCGTATCAGCGCTGGCGCTATGCTTGAGACTGGCTTTCGACGTGTGGTTGGGCGTGAGGGCCTCATAAGCCGACTCCACGCCGGTCAGCACGCTCTTGCTCATAGGCATGCCAGGCGGCTTGGGGCTGGATGGCGGTTGGGGAGATCTGCTGCCATTGCTCGGCGATCCTGTAAACGAGCCCGACGACATGGCGTAGCTGCCGATCTTCTCTTCTCGTGCGGCAGCCAAATCCAAGTGTTCATTCATCTCCTCGTCGGTTCGTCCGAAGCATTGCGCCCACCACCGCACCTCTGAAAGCTTGGGGAAAATCAACCTCTCGCGACCGCTTTGGCGATCATCGACTGTGGGATCGTATGCCGGGTTGATAAACTGTTGCTTGCGGGACAAGAAATAGTCCCAAACTGACCTCGTCCTCTCGCGCGCGTGCGCGTCCATGCGAGCTTTCTCATTATTCCAGAGGAAACTGCCGTATTGCCCAGCATAGAGGTGATAGAGAAGACGCCGCAAAAACCGCTCACCATACTCAAATCGATTGGGGTGCTGTCGCAAAAGCTGGTAGGTAGCATCAAGAAACTGGTGGAAGACCGGCGAGATCTCGTTCGGCCGGGTAGCTTCACTAGCTTCTGGCGTCCCAGAGGTAGATTTTCTACCATGAGCTTGGTCATCTGGCGAGGCAAGACTATCAGCCTCCGAGTCGACACTTCCATCTGGACTACGGTTCTTGTTGAAGAAGCGTTTGGCGCTGGCAATCGCATTCTCGAAAGCTTCGCCTGCTCGACCATCGGACTCTCCAGGCTGCATAGTCGAACCAGCCAAAGCATCCCGCTCAGTGACAAACCACTTCTCATGACTTAGCGGGCCAGCACGTGTCTGAAACATATGCCCAAAAGACATCCAGTCCTTCTCAACCAGCACAACGAATCCGTCTATAGTGCGGTAGTAGGGATCTAGCATCAGTTGAGAAAGGGCCGATAGCTGACTTGTGCGGTCCCAGCCATCAGAGCAATGAATTAGGACATGCGAGTGCCTTATGCCGACCTGCCGTGCAATCAAGGCTGAGCCGTCAAGGACGCCAGTGATATGTTTTAGCCAACCACTTTTGGCGAGGATCTCGCGGTTGGGAGGTAGGCTGGAGATATCGCCATCTCTGATGGCGTCTATGACCGTGTTGAGGGATTCTCTCATGACGTGGATGTTCTCGATGTTTAGATATGCCTTCTTGGCGAATTTGTAGTTTTCCATGTTCTCAGAGCCCTTGCCAATCGCCTGCATCGCAATCGCGTTGATAGTGGGTCTTGCATCGACGATGAGATTGCTCTGTTGCGCGCCATATATCAGCCGTTTACCGGTTTTGGTGTCGATATTAGCGTCACCGCCGGCTATGAGCTCGTCCTCGAGGCGCTCCGTGTCCGTGGTCTCAGCATCTAGACTAGCTGCGCGTAAGTCGGCCTGGCTGGAAGATGGACTGGGTTCAGCCATGCCCTGTGAGTGCGCTTCGAGCGTATTAAACTCGACTGTGGCCGACGCAGAGAAACAGGCGCTGACAAGTTTCTCATCTTGAATACTGCGGTTTCCCCTGAAGCCAACCAAGGGCTGAGAGCTGCGAGTTATCGAGCAATTATTAAGGGAATGAAGATAGGTCAAGGCGGGTATCCGCTGCCTAGACCTATATGATCCGGCATACTTGATGACATTGTCGGAAATCTTGGAGGGGACGACCAGCAGCCCGGGGTAGGTTGGGGAGAAAGCGTAGTCCTTGTTTATCAGGGAGATCCTCCAGCCCCTATCCACCGACTTGGTGCTGATGCCTTGCCGCCGAAACTCAGCTCTCGGGTCATAGAAGTCCCACCCATTCAGCTGTTTCTCCCCTTGCAAGGGCTGGTAGCAGAAAGCGTATAATTTTTCGATCGTACCAAGGCGGCATGTTCGGTTGCGAATGAACTCAAAAGCTTCTCGCGCACCAACCTCATCCTTGAAGGCGAGGTTTATGAAGGTAAAGTCACGACCACGTAGCCGTATCGAAGAGGGGCGCCCCGTCACGCTCGGGCATGGTCGGAAGGTGCAGTGAGCTATGATGGGGTACGCGATGTAGGACTCGCGGGTCTTCGGCGCATTCGGCGGCGGCGTTACCCCATCAGGAAACACGTTCGGAGATGAGAATATGATGTGGTGATCGGTCAGACGAAGTTCGCCCGAGTGCTTCTCGCCATGTCGGATAGCATCGACGTTGGGTATCTGGATTATCGGCCTGGATCAGCACGGCTCTTCGGAAGGATACGCGTCGACTGGCTCTACGCGGAACCGACCAAGGGACTCTCCGTACATGCTTGGGCTGCATCTTGATTTCTCTGTGTACTGCAGGCAGAGAAGTACTCAAGGGAACTCAAGGGGGTTGATGGCGTGGCCGTTTGGGCTGGCGGCGCATTTGATCAGCGCAGCTTGGGTTGCCCGAAGGCTCACTGCAAATAGGTCTGTAGGTAGGTACAGCGAACGCGTGGAGGAGGTGTGACCGCTCGGCGGCTTCTAAGGGTTGAGCCTTGGAGTGTCGTGCATGGCGGTCGACATTCAAAGCAAAGAAGAGGACCGGTTGTGCCTGTTCTCTTGGTCGGCGGCCCCTATGATCATGGCAACACGTTCGAAGTGGGCGGGCACTTGTGACCGGCCGCAACGTCAGGTCAGACCAGCCGGCTCAGCTGATGCTTAATACGATATATGCTAATATCCCCCCATGACTAGGAACAATACCATACTTTGCGGTGACCACGAAGAATAGTCCCAAGAATACTCAGTCTAGACTGAAGAGGTTTGGGAACGGAGAGGTACATCCACTGAATATATTCCTGTATATGTTAATTCTTTCTAGTAGGCGTCGTTGTTCTTGTCTCTCCAGTACCTTGGTACCTCATGATACATGGTATATAAGCATATTAGACCCCCTGCAGACTGCAAGGCTGACAGGTCGGAGAAGACATGACCGACGTCACACTAGCCACAGCCCCCTGTCTCGTCAAGGACATCTGCAGCCCGCCAATCTTATCGTTCATGATAAGATAGTGGACGGTCTCAGCTGCCGGACCACACAAACCCTAAGCCAGCACAATTGCGCCCAAAATTCAAACAGTGTATTACCACTGTCAGCGCAACCTCCACCAAAGTCGGCCTGCTCTTCGATTTTTCGTGAGAAGTGCATCGCCCATCCCGCAGCTCGACCGACCGACCGACCACCATCAACCTCCTCCACCCCACCACATTTCGAGCAGTCATCAACCAAGAGGAAAATCAGTCAAGATGGCCACTCCCGGTGCTCAGATGTAAGTTGGCATCTCTCTTTCAGCAGACAGCGATGCATTTGCCAATTTCACCCGAACCGCCTGCCCCTCCATTCTCGAGATTGGAGGGTTCAAGTCGGACCTCACACAACGACCGACCCTGATCAACAGGCTGACATGTCGTCTCCCACAGTTCCAAGCGCAGAAAGTTCGTAGCTGACGGTGTCTTCTACGCCGAGCTGAACGAGTTCTTCCAGCGCGAGCTGGCCGAGGAAGGCTACTCCGGCGTCGAGGTCCGCGTCACGCCCACCGTCACCGACATCATCATTCGCGCCACGCACACGCAGGAGGTCCTCGGTGAGCAGGGCCGCCGCATCCGCGAGCTCACCTCCCTCATCCAGAAGCGCTTCAAGTTCCCCGAGAACAGCGTCTCCCTCTATGCCGCCAAGGTCCAGAACCGCGGTCTGTCCGCCGTCGCCCAGTGCGAGTCGCTGCGCTACAAGCTGCTGAACGGTCTGGCCGTCCGCCGCGCCTGCTACGGTGTCCTGCGCTTCATCATGGAGAGCGGCGCCAAGGGTTGCGAGGTCGTCGTCTCGGGTAAGCTGCGTGCCGCCCGCGCCAAGAGCATGAAGTTCACCGACGGCTTCATGATCCACTCCGGTCAGCCCGCCCGCGACTTCATCGACCACGCCACTCGTCACGTCCTGCTGCGACAAGGTGTGCTGGGTATCAAGGTCAAGATCATGCGCGGCTCCGACCCCGAAGGCAAGGCCGGCCCGTCCAAGTCCCTGCCCGACGCCGTCACCATCATCGAGCCCAAGGAGGAGTCGAGCATCGTCACCCCCATGAGCCAGGACTACGGTGCCAAGGCTGCACAGGTCCAGGCCCAGGCCGAGGCCGCCCGCGCTGCCGAGGAGGGTGGTGAAGAGGAGGCCGCTCCGGCCGAAGAATAGGCTTGAGGCGGTCGGTGCTGGACTCCTCAACCCGCGACAGGGGCAGTGGTAGTGGACTGAATGCGAAGAAATGGAGTTGGTTCTTCACGGGCAACTTTTCGGCGTCTTGATGATCATTTGCATTGCACGGAGGGAATATGAACAGACAAAAACGGATTCCCATGGTCGATTCTGGGCTGTAACGGTATCTACCCGCTGAGGAGAGCCGTAGACTGCGATATAGCAATCGTCACGAGTGAACACATACCAACGGTCTTGAGTTTGATAACTAGTGATGATAATGTGATATTCGACTATTCAGCTAGTATGACTCCCAAATACTGGTTACGTCGGTATTCTCCTCATGGTCGCCAAATTACAAGCTTGACTCGATCCTGGTACAATTAATGCGCTTTTTATACCTTTGTTCCACGATATGCATTTCCTTCAGTCAAGTCGATCTTGCTTCAGAAGGCAGGTATTTTCAACAACCATTGAAACAACACCGCCGCCGTCCGTATGACCTCATGCTATTAGCGTTTCAGCAGCTGCATTAGATTAGATATACTGTCATTGGCAGAGGTGGAATCCAACCATTCCCTGATGTGTTACTCGGAATGCCGTTCTCGCTACATGTCTCTGATTAAGAATACCTACTCACCCGACTTCATTGATCGTTCAATCCAAACCAGAGACGACTAGCACCACCACCTGTCACCGCGTCTTGCGGGCATTGAGCTTGAATTGCGTGCATACGACATCACGCCCACTCAATGTAGCCGTTCTAACTGCTGTCATCTTGCCCATGGATAGTTTTTGACAGCTTTCATACATCTAAAATGTATGTCGTCCAGTCTCCAGTGTGAAGACATACCCTTGCTCTCGTCTCGCATCACAAGACGTGTTTATCTCCCGTTGCTTTCCCATACAATACTCATACAGCAAGATATCAGGTAGACAGATAGATAAGACGATGATAAGAGGTAGACGAAAGCACACACCCAGGCAGCTTGCTGCTGGTCCACTTCCATCAACATTCACATGTCTTCCACACAACGCCGTTCCAGTGCCCACCAGGGCGGCGGCCCTTCCTATAAATGCGCCCCCAAAACAGATCAATGCTTCCCGGAACGCCCGTCATTTGCTTCCCATGGTTCCCTTTCCCTCCTCTTGAGGGAGATACGTAACTCCAATGTAAGAATGCCGGATTCCCTGTCGTCCAAGGGGTTCGTGTGACCCATTCAAATCTAGATTCCAACAAGAAGCCGTGACTGTAGATCGTTTTCCACCCCATGGAAACATTGCGCGTAATATGTCTAGCCTCGTGATGTGAAATGGATTCGCCGGTAAGAGAGAAATATACAGATGCGGTCGTGGGTATGTTGTTAAGGTCATGCATGAGTGATAGAGTGCTAATTCGCCTCTAAAACGAGTCTGGTACAGTAGCATCATCGCTCTGACGATTTGCGGTTGTCCATCTCGATGGATTCGTATTCCTTCCGTTGGTGTCCATTGGCGCGTGGCCGTCTTGATGACTCGTCATCGCTGTCTTCCGCGAGGTCGGTCAATCCAAACCCACCCGACGCTTGTTCTTCATCGTATGCACGCATCAATCCGTCTCTATCGGTGTGGCCCCTACTTCCCTCGCTTAACCGGCGATCCGTGCTTCTCCGAGCTTGCATACTGAGTCGCGTCTGAATGCTCGAGATCATGTCCGTCCCTCCGACATCGGTAGCCTGTCCAGCCAGCATCTTGGTTCCATGAGGATCCCGTCGTGAAAGGTTTAGCAGGTAGACACCGGTGAACGTCACAAGGAAGCCGCACAACAGCGAAAGGGTGTTGGTCACATCTGTAGTGTTGAATCCGGAGAAGAGGATGAACGAGGCGCAGAGCGTAGCTGTGGTAAAGGTAACGTAGTAGAGGGGGTTCACACTAATTCAACGTCAGTTTCACTCCAATACCGTCGCCTACTTCAGGGGTAACCATACATTTGCGTGCTGAATTGACTCAATGCCTTATTGAAGTAGTTCATCTGGGTTAGAATGCAGACCGCCGTCGTGATCATGAAGACGTAGGTCGAAGGGTGAGTGAACTGGTTGTTGCCGTTGAAGGTGAGTTTCAACGCAATGCCGAACGCCTTGACAGACATGACCGACACGGAGCCGACGGTCGAGCAGATCGAGAGATAGATCAAAGGGTTCTTCTTCCCGTGCACTGGAGCGATCCTGTAGATCATGACGCTCGCGAACACTGCTACGGCCGCGCAGTAGAACAGGAAGCCTTAAAACGGCATTAGTAATTACGTTTGCAACCACTCGTAACACTGCTGCTCTCTACTCACCTGGTTGGATGGCATAATGCAAGATCTGGTCGAGATTCGTGATGTCCTCATCTGGGGGGGCATGAAGCACGATAATGATGGCTCCCAACAAGCAGATGGCGCAGCCCAGTCTCCCCAATGTCCCTAGCTCTTCTTTCAAGAAGTACGAGCCCAAAACAGCCCCTATCAGGACTGAAAGGGCGCCTAATGGCGTTACCAGAATGGCTGGGGCGAAGGCATATGCTGCGAAGTTGCAAATCTCTCCCACAATCACTAAAACACCGGCCGTAAGCCTCGCTGCCAATCGTATCGTCTGGGGAAAGATGCTTACTGGTCACGATTCCTGCCCACCATATTGGGTTCTTCAGGTATACGAAACCATCGCCAGAGAAACCATGTTTCTCCTCTGATTGTATTAAACCCTGGGATGTATCAGTTCCGATTCGTCATGGTAGGTAGAGTATGTCGGCTGGAGGAGGTCCGGCCATGATTAGCTCGTGGTGGTCTGGGTTGGCGTACCTTTTTTGTGATGACAAAACTCGTGCCTGCGGGACAAAGACAGTTAGATAGATGTGTGCGATGCGAGTGGCAGGCTCCTTCTCAGGTGAATTCGGACTTACCAATGGCCAAACTTGACGATATGGCCAACGCCAATCCGATATACCTGTATGAAGGTCCATGTCAGCCCAGGATCGTAAAGGGCTACGACATTGTCGCATTGTCCGGGAGGCATGGCAGATGGGTCGAGGTGCCCAGGCGGGAGAAAGGGCAATCGTACTTCTCGTCTAACATCATCTTGCAAAGAATGCGCTGGCAGCGACCCTGAACGCAGCCAAAGCGGGTGTGATGTGGTCGGCGGTCAAAACGCGGTCGCCGACGATGATGATGGTGATTACTACCAAGGGTCGCGATCTCGCGCCGGGCGAGGGCTGTCGGTGATGGGGTTCAGGTGTGCGTTTGCGCGTGGCACCCTGGATCAGCAGATGCCACGATGGCCCAAAATAGCGGCGGAGTCGGCTGCGCCAGTCAGGGAAAGGCCGACGGCAGACAGTAGACGGGACAGTAGACGGTCGTACAGTCGTCGGTGCAGGCGTTGACACGGGACAGTTTGTCGTGACCTATTCGAGTCGGGTCATGCAGGGCATCGGCAATTGCAAATCGCCAGATGGTGGGCCGAGCGGCGAGGCGTCAAGGCGTCGAAGAGCCAAGGGATAAGAGATGCTTTGCGACAGTCGGTTAGGTTGGGCGGGGAGGTCCGAGGTCAAAGGTCAAAGGCCAGACAGGTTGGTTGAATGGAGGTTGCCGACTGGAGAGAGTGTTGCTTCGTGGTCTCTTTGCGCAGGCCGAGGTGCAGTGGTGCGAAATGCAAAAGGTTGCGAACAAGTGAACAGTGAACAGCACTTGAAGATTGAAGACCGGACTGAAGAGTGGTGGCAGAGTTTCAGAGGCCCACCACTTGGTTAGAGTCACGTACCCCTGGTGCGCCCTGGCTTGCAACGGATGTCTCTTCGGCGGGTAAACCTGCTGAAGCCTGTGACTGTAGCGGGTGCTGGAGCCAGGAACATCCAGTCAGCCACCCAGTCAATTGAAGGCAGGGACCGGGAAACAATGGGGATCGGGGGGACCTGGACCACTGGGGTTACGGGTACCGGTCTTTTACTCAACCTTGGAGGTTAGGTCTACTTCTGCCAGGTACAGTAATGTGCCCACTGATTCAGTGATTGGAACATTTGATCGGATTACTGTCTTCAAAGAGCCAGAAGAACAGGGATGCATGCAACCCTGGAAAATAGATAATGAACAATGCAAATCCAGATGAATGACGAGGGCCGCGCCGGGCAACTCGTATCTTACCTACCAAGTATGTACTTCCTCAATCAAACAAACACAGATGCCACCACTGCCGACGTGAAACATTGGCGGAGAGGCGCCAATGTTTTTAGCTGGAAGCTTGAGAAAATCGCCTGCCCACATCTGGCACATCATCGTGTCCCAGGCCCACAATGAGCTCGGTGTCCAGTTTGCGTGTCAGGCACAGCCTCATCGAGCATACGCAGTCGTGGCGCCAGGGGTCGGTCACATTGCACCTATCTTCCGTCTCTTGCATCTCTGCCGAGGGCTCTCATCCTATCCGTACCTTGCAGGCTTGCATGCAGCCTCGGGCGGGCGTTTATTACTCGTGGCCCGTGAGCCGTGATAGTTAGAACTTAGAACAGGGTGCAGGGGGCCAATCTTCAAACACGCGGAACACGCGGAACACGCCATTGAAGTGACGTTTCCTTGTCGGTGTTTCCTATCCCCAACGGCCGATCATTCATTGTCAAGCCAACAGCATGTAGTTGGCCCTTCATTTGTTCACTCGGTACACTCATATATGTTCTGCTTGCGACATAGGCCTCGTATTGGCCACCTAATTTCTGACTCGTATCGTCAATGCTGTTGACGGCAGAGGCAAGAGGCGGAGCAAATCTGTCTCCACTGTATAGATCGATATTGTCAACCTCATGACACAGTCTTCCGGTCATCCGGCTACCTAGGTGACACACTTCAAACTTTTATAGCTTTGGAAGTTCATTGCACGCGAATTCGAACATCAACATTGTTATACACCAAATCGCATGGACTTGTAGTTGTGTATTCATCCGCACTGCCACCTGATCTATCCACACAGATGACCAACAATTGCTGCCACGCCATCTTCAGCATCCTTCATGTGCTCCATACACGTACTGAGATACAAGTTGACACCCCTCTGAGAGCCATGATACTCCTACAATTCTGTTTGCGAACGCCTTACGTGAGAAGCCACCACCGTAGCACCACAAAAGGCCTGGGTGTTTTCCCGGAACTCCTGAACAGCCTAGATCCGCCTGACCAGCTGATGGATATCCTGGGTATAAGATATGACGAGACATGTGAAAGCAGAAAATCAGAAGCGACGCAAGATGCAAGCCGTAGCGCCCTACTTTCCCGGTCCAGGTCGGCGATTCTCTCACTCGCCATCATTTGTCGTTATGACTTACCGTTTTGGAAATTCTGGAGTCGGTGACCATTTTCCGAACCTGCTTTTGTTAGTAATCGAAACAGACTCTATGACCGGCACTTTGACGAAGAGCTCGAACTTGAGTGACCGCAGGCGCTGCAAGTTCGACATCAGCGAAATACGGGTGTAACGACTTGCGCTGCAAGTCTTTGGGGGAAGGCTGGGAGGTTGAGAGGAATTGGGGGTTGATGGCCAGGTCGCAAGGATCAAGACCGACGACGCTTGTTATCTGGACCAAAGTTAGTAAGGAAGCTACCAAACATACAGGGGGGTGAGGACATACCGTTCTCTTCACCTGCGCCATCCGACCCGTCCGCATCGTCCCGGGTCCGCTTGCCAAACGTTGCAGATGAGGGTGACACTTGTACCGTCTGCTTGGAAGTGGTCATGCTTTCCTTCTTAGCGTCCTCGTTTTCGGACTCCCAAGTGATCTCATCATCAACGGGCAACTTCAAGGATCCAGAAGCGCCAGAGCCGTGCTTCGATGGACTGGCGTCGTTCGTACCGCCATTTGCCTCATCGTCGTCTGAGTAGTCAATTTCGTCCTGGTCGTCGCCATTCAGTGTGGCCGTGGCGCTGGTGTTGTCTGAGTTGAGAAAGTCGCCAGCTACCGTGCCTGCCATGGCCGGGGGTGCCTGTTGGTTCATGTTACAAGCCTCGGTAGTGTCAGGCCCATTTTGCGGTTCCTGAACAGTGAGGGCGTGGTTTTGCAACGACTCGTTGGCCGGTTGATCTTGAAGAACATGAGTGTTAGTGTATGCACTTGTGGTTTCAAGGTGTTGGGGACCCGATGCGATATGGCGGGTAGGAAGTATGATGCGAGCGCCTGTCCTTAATGCGTCGAGATGTGGGGGAGTTTCTGTCCGGAAGTTGACTTGGTGAGACAGATGGGTCTCGACAGCACCATCGGACAAGTCTGGTCTTTCACTACTCCTTTGCCAACTTCCATCAACCAGCTCGAGCATAGTCTCAAAACAGTCTTCGCATTGACAGCCGCTCTCCCAGTCGCGAACAAAAGGGGGTACGGACACAAATGAGAAGGGAGAGTTACCCTGTGTGGATGAAGGTATATCGAGTTCTTCATCAGAAAAGTCAATCAGGTCATCCGCATGTGGGTTATCTCCGCCACCCTTGGTGTTCCCGTCTAGTTGTGCGGCTTCACCTTGGAATGTGTCTGCATCCGCTGGAGCATCCTCTACCGAAGTGTGCGATCGGTGATGATCTGTTCCTGCAGTGTTGTTGGCCCCCGTGGTCGTGTCGAATGCATCGGCATTCTCAGCGGCATTCTCATCGGCTTCCTCATCGGCTTCCTCACCGGCTTCCTCGTCGGCTTCCTCGTCGGCTCCTTCGTCAACACCTTCTAGGAGATGATATACTTCATCAACACCTTCACCATTTAGTGAAATGTCTGGATGCTGACTCGCTGATTCGCTTTCAAGCTCGTCCTCAAGCTCGTCCTCAAAGGGCGTCGATTCTCGATAAACAGCAATCTCAGAAAGACCTCTACCTGCGTTTGCGCTATCCAAAAGCGCCACGAGGCGCTGATTGCAGTTGGGTTTCACCATCAGAAAGGTGTACAGGTCTGGAGAAGATTCGGCTGCATCATTTTTGACAAGTCTTTCATAAAGACGAAGCACATCCCCGAAAGTGTACTTGGTGAGGAAATCATTTGCAGTAGACTGTAGCACAGTTAGTTGGATCTGTTCACCTACTGAGCGGGAATTTGTCCTTACCTCTGAGAACTCTAGACCAAGCCCGTCTACATGCAACACCAATTCATCCAGAGGAGAGATTTCCTCAGAGACGACATCCCGCAAGCTCGACATGAACTGCGAAAGGGGCAGATCAAGTGCTGACATGTCACTCAAGAAATACTGATTGGTATCATCATCTTCGGACTTAGCGAAGAGTTTGTAATCCGTTTGGCCATATGAAATATACATCTCATGCCGAATCGCGATCGAAGTTGCAGCTTCTACGGGGGAGTTGCCAGCAGCGGAGCCTGCACCCTGTTGTCCGGCTGGTGGTGAAGGATGTAAGTCCTCAACCTCGGGCTCTAAGCGAGCTGCCGGGCTTCCAGGGGCTTTGGCATCGCGCAGTTGGTCCGTGGAGGAACTTTCATCTAGGGGGGTTTGGTCATTGGTGAGCTCGGGGTATGAGGCCCCAGCTGAATCTTCCGGAGCATTATAATCGGTCGTAGCTCCGTCCTGTCCATCGTGCTCTTGTGGCTCAGCATCTTCTCCGTCTACCAGATCTTGCTCCAAAGGCACGGTGGGGTCCAATTCTTCCGCTTTTGCAGTAGCAATGTCACCATCAGTATCGTCATACTCAGTCTCGCCAACTTCATCGTGATGGTGGACGGCTTGTTCTTCTGCCTGGTTCCCAGATTTGGGCATTTCATGGGTAGGACTGGTGTCTCTGATGGAGGGCAGCTCGTCGGTGCCTTTGGCTTGATGGCTGTCAGGACTTCCGCTTTCTGGGATTTCCGCAGTACCTTCAGCTGTTTGGCCTAGCTGTTCCTGCTGCCCGGACGACGCGCTGGCTTCTGTGCCAATAATGCCAGAGGCCTCGGCTGCATCCTCGCCATGTTGGGATACCCCAAAGTCTTGAGATCCATCTCCTCGAGCAACATCTGTACTTGCTAAAGGCAGTAGGCCACCGTTGGCCACATTTGTTGCATTAGGATCTTGGTACACTGACTCATCCTGAACTTGAGCAACTGAATCTGCGAGGAGGTTCATTGATGACTCCTGCCAGTTGCTGTCACCTGGCGCGAGAGCCTCGGTGTTCATGTTGTCCGCGCCAGTGTCTGCGTCCTCAGCGTAGTCAATCTCAGAAGTATTGCGAAAGGCCTCGTCACGAGTAGAGTCGTGCTGCCAGAGATTCTCATCGGTGTCCCCAATGTCAATCCCGATATCGTTGGCCGCCGCGGCTGCCTCGTTGTGGTCGATATCATCGGCATCAATCATGCCGTACGAGGCATCGTCGCCTTCGGCCATCAACTCATCGCGAGTATCCGTGTTGAAGTTCGGGATGTCCTGCGCTTGGTCATAATCGCCAAGCTCCATGTCCTCGTCAGGCTGTGCAATGGGGAAATCGATATCTATGTCGATATCCTCACCAAAGCCGTGAGGACCAAGGTCGGTTGTAATCTCCATATCTTCGTCCGGCATCGTCGCGGTGGTTCCAAAGTTCAGTCGATAGTCCGATGATCCTTGGCTGTCAACAGAAGATAATCCTGTGATCTCTAGAAGGAAATGCAGTACTTGACTGGCTAGTAATCATCAAGATATGTTCCTCGATCGGTGCGCAACGGAGAGATATCACTGTGTGCTTTCAAGGTATGAAAGGGAGGCAAATGTCAAGGTGGGTCACGGAAAGAGTGAAAATGACGACTAGGTGGTGGCCAACACAAAGAGTCCCGCCAAATATGCTTATCACGAAGCTGAAGGAGGACCCCGAAGGTACTGTCAAAGGTACATTCGGAGATAGGAACGTGCCTATGTCTGATCTTGCTTTGCACAGGTGGTGAGGACACTGGCAATGATGCAACTTCAATCCAATGCGAACCAAGCGAAGTTGCTCAGTGTCGAGTATCGTGAAGAACCTTGTGCTTCGGCTGCGAGGACTTGGTATATCTGCGGAGGCAGGAAGTCGGGGCCGTGTTCGCTGTGAGGGTTGTGTTCTAGGAGAAGGCGCACGACGATTGCTTAGAGAAAGACGTGGGTCGACTGCCCAAGTGTACGGAATCGAGGACAGGGAGGTTTGGCTCGTCCGGCTGCCAGAAGAATGAGGTATTCAGTTCGGATCGTGGTTCAAAGATGGTGGGAATCGTTGGCAGGTGGGTAGAACCTGTTTGCGGACGGATTCACAGTGTAGGTAGTAGAGACTCCAGTCCGCGATGACGAGGAGACGCGAACGGCGGATGTAGAGCAGCCCTTTGTCGCGATGATGCGACAAAACGAGACCTGGACAGCTTTTTAGGACGTAGCTCGGCAAGCGCTACGAGGTAGTGACGGTGGGTCAACGAACTGCGCATTCCAACGACTCTGGATTCAACAGTTGTTGCGCTGAATGGCAGATATCAAAGTCAAGATACGATGGACATGGAATGGGACGAGGATGGGGATGGGGAGAGATGAAGGAAAGAGAGCCTCAGGTGGGTGACGGAGGTCCGTTCATGTGAAATTGGAAGGCTGTTGCTCCATTCGCCTTGCCGCATTCCACCCCAGCTGCCCAGTTCCCTTGCAGCTGCTCACAATTGAATCTGCACGGGTTCGATAAATGTGGCGCTAAGGATACAGTTCATTGTGGCTTGACCCGTCTAACTTCATGTGGCTTGGGGCACCACCTTTTTAGCTGTTACTCACTGCATGTCTGGTGTGTGTGGCCTCTGTCGATCTGTCTGCCACTGTCTGCCAGCGCCATCAGCGACGACCCCTTTGGTGGAACTGCCCTCGACTTAGAACACAACGCCAACCTTCTCCCACCCGTCTACTTCTCGGCGCTCGTACAGGTTCTCTATATTCAAGATGGTAGGCATAGCTTCTATTCGAATTGGCCCCTCACCGTACTGACTACGTTGCTTTCCTCCAGGTCGTCCTAGCCGCATCCATATGCACCCGTGGAGGGAAAGCTGTCCTCTCGAGACAGTTTCGCGAGATGCCCAGATCGCGAATCGAAGCCCTACTCGCCTCCTTCCCGAAGCTCGCCGATTCTAGCACCCAGCACACCACAGTCGAGCAGGACAACGTCCGCTTCGTCTACCAGCCCCTCGACGAGCTCTACATGGTCCTGATCACCAACCGTCAGTCCAACATCCTACAGGACATCGACTCCCTCCACCTGTTCGCCCAAGTCGTCTCGAGTACGTGCAGGACATTGGACGAGCGAGAGATCGTGAAGAATGCGTACGAACTGCTCAGCGCTTTTGACGAGCTGGTTACGCTCGGCTACCGAGAGAACTTGACCCTCAGCCAGATCAAGACTTTCTTGGAGATGGAAAGTCATGAGGAGCGGATTCAAGAGATCATTGCACGAGTACGCTGCCTGGCACTATCACATTTGGTCAACATACTGACACCTGCGCAGAACAAAGAGTTGGAGGCCACCGAGGAACGTAAGAGGAAGGCCAAGCAGCTCGAGATGCAGCGCAAGGAATCCGCACGAAACGTTCGCCCCGGCGCTCCACGGACGCCCGTATATCCTACATACACGCCGCCTAGCCGCCGGACTCCTGTGGAAAGCTATGACTCCTACGAAGCCGAAAAGAACAAGTCTTACAAGTATGATCAAGGGTTGGTATCACGACGCCTGGTGCTAACAAGCATATAGGCCTACAGCGATGAAGGGCAAGGGAATGCAGCTAGGCAAGAAGTCCAAAACTACGGACATGTTCGAGCGTGTGCGGGGAGACATGGGTGCTGAAGTCGACGATTCGCCTCTCGTGCCAGCCGCTCCTGCACCTGTTGCTGAAACCGCAGCGCCGCGGATGTCATCTACTTTGGATCGCGATGCGATACATATTACTGTCAATGAGTCGATTGGAGCGAAGTTGTCCCGGGAAGGCACAATGAACTCTCTGACCGTCAGCGGTGATCTCAGCCTACGGATCTCGGACCCGAGTTTGACCAAGATCAAACTTGATCTCTCGGCAAATGCGTCGCACGGTTGCCAGTTCCGCACTCACCCGAACGTTGACCGTGGGCTCTTCACCAGCTCCAAGACCATCCAGATGAGCAATGCTGCTCGCGGGTTCCCTGTCAACAACTCTGTCGGTGTGTTGAGATGGCGAGCCACCCCAAAGGCGGATGATACCAGTGCTCTACCCATCAGTTTCACTGTTTGGGTGAACAAGGGCTCCGGCAACAATTACACAATGACGGTTGAATACGAGCTTACAGGAGGTGACGTGCTCAAGGATGTGTCTGTTGTGATCCCCTACGCCACAAGCGAGCCCTCGGTTTCCAGCTTTGACGCTACCTATGAAGTATCAGGGGATAGTCTCGAGTGGGCGATTGGAACTGTCAGCGACGACAACGCGAATGGCTCATTCGAATTCGATGCCCAGGCAGATGACGAAAACGAGTTCTTCCCTATGCAAGTGCGATTCTCCAAATCGTCGCCATTCATCGATGTTGATGTAAGTTCTCCTAGCTCAACTTTGTGGGTGACATCCTTACTGATTATAATGCAGGTCACATCGGTCTCACTGTTAGAAGAGAACGAAGAAGTCACATTCTCAAAGGACATCAAGTCAGTGGCTGATAACTATATTGTCGAGTAGACGCGATCTAGCGTGGAGTAAGGGTGTCCCAGAAGGGTGCAAAACGCGGAGACGTGGCTACGATAGATTATAGAGTCGGTCGTAGGGGGCAGATCATGTGAATCAACTATGTGATAGTTCCATTTCCCACGGACAACCTCGGGCGTGCTTTATCTGCTGTGATGTGTACATTATAGAGTGGATGATTAATAAGGCAGTATCGCCTGGAGCCCCCGAAAGTCTATAGCAGTATGTCTGGAAGCAGGCTCTGTGCTTGTGTCTCGACTGCACACACTTATCACAGTCCCCATCTGCCCCGGTAACACTGTACGCGAGACTGTACATTAGCTCCAAATTGCTAGAGCGGGTCTCTGTTCTGCACTGTGCTTCTACTTTCGACAAGACAGCAGGCGCGTCGGACACCCAATTCAAGACACATACGGCGTCGCTTTCCTTTGGACTTGTACTGACAGCTGCGCAGAATCTGGGGGCCTCTGTACCATGTCCGACAACTATCGGCTTCTCCGCATGTCCCTGCTGCACGGGCAAAACCATGACTGAACCCATCCAGCTCAAGCTCGCCAGCGAGTCGCGACTGGACCCCAAGCCTCACGGTGGACTGCTGACCTACAATCCCAGCATTGAGCTTTTCGCCGGGGCCGCTGGACCCAACACTTTGCAGGTATGGCGATCGAACGGCCAAGTCGTCATCAAGAGCAGCCAACGTGGCGAACGCGAGGTGGTTGAGGCTGTTCGCTGGAAATCCGACGGTAGGGCAACCTCATCCAATGAGGCAGTTCATGGACTAATGCGGGATAGGCCAGTTCCTCGCCGTTGGATGGAGTGATGGCGTCGTGAGATTGATGGGCCTGGAAACCAGCAAGGCTGTGCATCAGATGACAGTACGCAAGGCTGGCCAATCCAAGATCACCTGCATAGGTTGGACGAAGAACAACGCTGGCAGGCGTCCGAATCCGGCAACCAAGTCTTCCGTCACCACCTGGGAGAGACTAGCATCGCAGGGACTCGATGCACACGGCAAGAAAGCGGCAGTGGATTTGCCGCGAGAACTCACATTTCTCGAGATCGAGACTGCTCTGCCAAAACTCAGCCCTCTGCCGGCATCGGGGGGTTCTGGGTACGTCTCCAGATAAATCTAGTCGGGCGCTTCGCTGACCATCAGCTAGAGATGACATGTTCGTCTTCACAACGCGAGCATCGCTGGAATCTCTATTTCCGCCCTTCTCCCCCGAGGAAAGCGACAAAGTCGACGTCATGATCGTCGGTACGGATGATGGCCGCATACATATCAGCATATACGACTCCTTCATCATCGGGAGCTTCAACTACACGCTGCCTCAACCCTCCGGCAAGCCCAGCTCGTTGCAGCTTTGCCATCATGCATCTCACCCTGACCTATCGACACACATGCTTGTCTTCAAACCATCCGGAGAAGACAAAACAAGAGCTATCTACCTTGTGCCAATGGATTTGACGTTCATCCACTCGTCACCCGAGAACTTGTCCCTGCTAGCATCCAAGACCACCACTCTACAGAAGTTACTGAGGTATGTCAAGCAGGTGCAAATGCACATGATACACGAGTGGCAGTCGACTCGAGAATTGCCCAATCGTTTCGTGAATAGTATCAACGAAACATTGCGTGAAACCGGGAATTACGGTGAGATGAACATTGGTCAAGCATTGTATCATTCGGTCGTCACAGGTCATACATTTCCTGAAGTCAAGGAATGGCTAGTGGACCAACTGGCTGAACGTGTATGTCCCCTCCCAGGAAGATAGCAACTGCGTATCACTGACAATCAGTTGCAGGGCCACAAGCGATGGGACAAGGCTGTTATCTCTGGCTTGCAAACACTCCGTGCTCTGGTTCATGAGAACTTTTTGCCCGCGCTCGAACGTATAGGAATAATCCTCAGTCGTCTGCTCGGCATCGCACGATTCCACGAATTGAAAGCCGAGATCGGCTTCACCAGTGCGCAGATAACGAAGGTTATGGACATCGTTTCTTGCTTGATGCTGGTGGGCAACAAGATTATGCTGCTTGCCATGGAGGAGCTAGAGCTGTTCCAAGCTTTTTCGACATGGCTCCGCCACGAGATCGACCGCCTGGCATCTTCTTCGATAACAGAAGAGCTCTCCGAGAAAGAAGCTACCATGGAGCACGGGAAGGTTCTGGCTTATATCCAACAATACCTGCCAGCGAGCCCACTCCGCCATTACCTCAGTAGTGCGCCTGCGGATGACGCAGAGCGCGACCGCAAGCAAGCTGAGGGTGGTACTTCTCTTTTAGACTTGCTAGAGAGACAACTCAAGAAACAAGAGGCAGGACAGCTCGACACCGGCACATTTCCGCAGGTTGAGTTCCTCTGCAAATATTTAGACAGCAAGAGCAGCAGCGTTTTTGAAGGGATCGCAGAGGCAGAAAAGCGGAGTGTACGATTCGGTTCACTCGCTATGATCGAGCTGGATCATGCCGTCTCTAGGTTTGACGTGAGACTGTCTGCAGTACAAGCAGCAGTAAGTACAACCATGTCAGTATCGCAGTCTCGGCACTAACACGCGGTACAGGACTCCTCAGAGGGTTTGACGTTTACAGCCGTTGCTACCGAGGTGGAAGAGAACCTTGGTAAGAATACTACACCCTTGCTAGCGATTCACTCCGATCAGTTAACATCTCTCTCAGTGTACATATTCCGCACCGCTACGACTATAACCAACGGTATCAGCGGCTCTGTCACGAAAAGTGTCACGTGCATAGTTCTCGGTAACGGCAAGGTGTTGGACCTCAAGTTCCTCTACGACGACTGTCTGCTCGTGCTATGGGCCTCCAAGGGTAAGTACATAGTTTCCTCCAATCAAAGCCCATAAAGCAATGGTATACTGACCCCTGAACAGGGGAGCCTCTGCGCCTCATCTACATACCGCACAGGTCCCAGGAACTGGGTTACCAAGCCTACACTTCAGCACGTAATATCACACCCCACGTACTCAGTAACGAGCAGGTCACTAGCTTGTTCTTGAACATGACCATGCCCTGCGAGCCGGCATTTGTGCCGGCGCAGATGGAGGTCAAGGAGGCCAGCTTTAACCGAGGCAAGCTGCCGCCCCGGGTCTGTCTGCTGGGCAGCGATATGCAGACGTACAAGATCTTTGCGCTGCCGGAAGATCCATTCCGAGTACCTGCTGCGGGAGGTGCATGAAGGATGTCAAGGGCAATGAGTGTCTCTACATGTCTATTCATATGACGAAACCAGCCGCGGTGCCAGCCGACATGATGCTATATGACAATCCGAATATTGAGCCAAAAACACTTGTCTGTGCCTTGTGGAGTTGTGATTCAGAAGCAAAGCTATCAGCTTGTCTGTTGTACACTCATTTTCGTAGATACCACGCAGCACATCCATCGTGGAACACCCGCTTCCACGACATGTCAACACATCCTTCACTCTTCCACGCACACCGACTCCCATTCATCCTCTCTTCCCCTTCTTGGACCACTCCCGCAGCACGTTCTTCTGTATCTTGCCCGTGCTCGTTTTGGGCAGCTCGGCGAGGACTTCCACCTCCCGCGGCACCATGTACCGGCTGATCGAGCCCTGGCTCCTCACCCACTCGAGCATGGCTGCCGGGTCCAGCGTCTTGCCCTCGCGCAAGGTTAGGTACGCCTTGGGCCGCTCGCCCCAGTGCGAGTCCGGCACGGCGACGACGCCGGCTTCCAGCACGTCCGGGTGCTGCACCAGCGCGCTTTCGAGCGCGACGGAGCTGATGTTCTCGCCGCCTGTGGGATTTGGCATCGTCAGTAGAAGCCTGCGTAACGGACTACCTATACCCTACGCCAATCCGTATCCAACCAAAACATGTCGGGGTGTTCACTCACCGCTAATAATAATATCCTTAGCCCGGTCCTGGATCTGCGCGCTTCCATCCGGATGCCACACGGCCAGGTCGCCCGAGTGCAGGCCGCCGCCGGCGAACAGCTTCCGCGTCGCCTCCGGGTCGCGGTAGTAGCCCTTGGCGCAGATATTTCCAAAGAAGACAATCTCGCCGATCTCATTGCCGTCGCGCGTGACGTCTATCAAGACGCCGTCTTCCGCGTCCGCCGGCTTGACGACACGGATCGGCAGGCTGGTCAGGAATCCGTGGCCCTGGCGCGCCATTTTGGCGTACTTCTCGTGCGGGGGCAGCGCGTCCCAGGACGGCATTGGGTAGCCCTTGGTGATGGGGCCGTAGGTCTCGGTCATGCCGTAGACGTGGACGGGACGGAGGTTGAGGTTTGTCTTGGGGCTTGGTTAGTTTAGATCGGATGAGGTAAGGCGAAGGGTGAAGAAGTTGGGAAAGGGGAAGGGGGAAGGGGGAAGGGGGAAGAAGTCTGTCATGTGCGTACCATCTGCTCGAAGAGATGCCCCGTTGGCGGACTAGCTGCCACCGTGACTCGCACCGGCTCGGGTAACCTGACTGCTTCTTTCGACGCGCAGAGCAGGGTTAGGACTGTCGGTGCGGCATTGAAGTGCGTGATGCCCTCCTCCTTGAGAAGTCTCCATATTAAGGGGTAGTCGATTTTCCTCAAGCAGTAGTGCGTGCCCCTGACAGCTGTGACGGCCCATGGAAACGTCCATCCCATTGCATGGAACCTGGTGATAGTCAGCACTAGGTAGTCCTTCCACCCCTATCATAGGACGCCTTTTCATACATTGGTAGTGTCCACAGGTATTTGCAGCTCCCATAATCGTAGTTCAGTCCCGACTCCACCACGTTCGCCAGTGCCGCGAGAAAGGCGCCTCTATGTGTGTACACGCAGCCTTTCGGTCGTGATGTGGTCCCCGACGTGAATGGGATAGCCAGCATATCGTCCTCATTAGCACATTGTGATTGCAAGCCAGCCCAGCCTTTGCCGCCCTGCGCTCGGTCGTACTGCAGACCTTCTAACACGGCCTCATCGAAGGGACCAGAGAGTTCTCCCTCGGTTGCATCGGTATCCTTTGCAAAGTTAGTCGGCACAAATCTGGAGTAACCAACATCTATCACGGTGAGAGTATATGCTTACCAGGTCAATTATGAACGGCACGTTCGGATGGCTCTTCTTGAACTCATCCAACAGCGGCGCGTACTCTTGATCGACTATTATCGAGTCGACCTCGGCAAAGTCAAAGATGTACGTGATGTCATCCGGCTTCAGCCTACACCGGTCAGTCAACAACTCCAAGACTTCAAAATCTTCCTCGAACCCCTCATCGACACTTACCGATAGTTCACAGGCACGATAACACCCCCCGCAACTACAACCCCGAAAATCGACTCCAAGAACGCCGGCGTATTCGTAGCCAGCACGCCCACTCGTTTGTATCCCCTCTTCAGCAGGAAATAAGCCAGGCCGCGGGCCCGGTCCGCAAACTCGGCGTACGACCGGCGAAGTACCTTGTCGTTGGCTGTGACGTGGTAGATGGCCGTGGCGTCCGGCTCGATGGCGGCCGCCCGCTCCAGGAAGTAGGTCGGCGAGAGCTGGTGGATATGGTGGCTGTGGTCGTAGCCGACGGGCGACTTGGACTCCGGGGAGCCGCCCAGGTGGCCCAGCAGGCTCCGAAGGCGCGACGTGGCGCCCGACATGGCTGGTGTATTCAACGGTTTGGTGAGACTGGTGTATCCCTCACGTGAGATGCCCTACGTCCCTCTGTGAGTCTATCGTCCTCTTTCAGTTCCCAGTATGTCACCGCTTGTGGTGTTCGTGCTTGTGCTGGGAAGCAGGTGAATCAGCTGCAGTGATATTGTTTGAATCAATAACGCGAACCTTGAGTTCAACTAGACGCCAATATGTATGTAGATGGGAGCCCCTGTCTGAGGAGACCCGATGAGATGCGGGCTCGAGGCGGGGGTTGGGGTCATTTGTCATTCCCAAAATCCGGGGCATTCTCCACCCCCTAACGCTTCCCCGCGGCGTCATTTTTAGTTGCCGTCTGGGGTCGGTCCAGTGGAGCCGTGTTTGTTGAGTGCCAGATGATCAATCTACTGTTTGCCATGATTACTTGACTGGTATTGAGTCATTCGAAAGGACCGAAGGATTTTGCAATCGAACCTTGAGGTTGATGGACTACCGCCGTCTCTGTTGTTGGATGAATAGGGCCATACACGACGCAGGATGCACCCCGTGGCACACGAACACGAGCTTGGGAGTTGGGAATAAGGTGAGGATCTTTGTTATATTCGATTCTATCTAAATCCGCTCATGATAGTGATACCCAGAGCCATGGAGCTCCGCTATACGGTAAAGCACACCGTTGCCAGATACGCAAGTGCTTACTTTGAAGATACTACTAAGCTTGGTCAGTGTGAGTGAAGCGAATTGGTGGATATGGATGTGAATAAGGAGGATGAGGATTGAAATGAGGACGAGGATGAAGATGGCAATAGGGATGAATAAGGATGGCAATGACGACGGTGATGGTGGTGATCATCCTCGACATCCAGACTCGATGCTAAAGACCGGAGGGTGGGGGGGGGGAGGGCTTGGGGGGCTTGGGGGGTGAAGATGAAGCGGGTGGGTAGTTGTCTGCATACCATCAGATGACAGTGGAACCTGTACGCTGCCATGGACTGATATCCAACCACGGCGTGCCATGAGCCCTATTTGCCACAAGTCCTTCTCTCCGACCAGTCCGTCTCTTCAGCCAATCCAACTTGGACCCCTGACCACTACTACTGCCCTAGAGATAGTATGCTCTCTTGACTTAAACGACCAACACCTGGTCTGTTTACGGTGCTCGCCCCTTCCCAGCTGTGCCGGCCGTGCGGTCAAAGTGACTGTGTGATCCGAAGTCACGAAACCGCAGAGTTTGCCGGGCCGGTCGCTGGATTGGCCGGCCGCCAGCGGTACATAGTGCCGTAGTAGGTTCTGCGGCAAGGGAAGTAAGAAGGAGTCGGCCGCGGCATCACGGATTGCATCCCATATTCGTCGAGCATCCCATATTCGTCGAGCAGCCCTTGCCAATGATCTCTTAGGAGCCGGTTTCCGTGAAGAGGGGCATCGGGTTCGTCGCCCTTCTCCATCATCTGCCTCATCCTGACCGCAAGGTCGAAGGCCGCGCGGTTGATCCCCCACCTCGTGCTGTCTTCCATGCCCCGTTCCTCATCGTCTGAAAGGTTCACGTCGTCCGCCGCAATCTTGAGCCATGTTGCCATGTCCCAGAACACCCAGGCCTTGCACACGAGCTTGTTGTGATGAGGGATGCAATACTTCTTGTCGTATGGGAAGAAGGACTGTCCGACCACATCATCCGGGTCGTCCAGATCATCCGGGTCGTCCAGATCATCCGGGCCGTCCAGCCAGCTGATCTTGTTGTAGAAGAACCAGGGCTCGTCACCTGAGACGGCCGGATCTCGCCGAAATAGGAGCGATTTCGTGAGTCCCGCATTGGCCATCAGTCTCGGATTGCATACCAATTTGAGGAAATGCAGCTTCAGTGGGCGGATTATGTAGTTATAAAAAATGCCCATGTCCTTGATGAACCCCGCGCGTTTGGAGCGTCCCCTCGAGCAGCTGTCCACCAGGAAGTCAAGGCTGAGAGATGCGAGCGCATATGCGAAGTTACTTGAATTTTGTGCTTGGAATCTCCGGTCACCCATCCGCAGATGCACCAGGCTGGGATGCCACAGCGGATCTTCCGAATACGAGTCGGCCCAATCCCCTCGGTCATGGGCCATTCGGGCCAAATGAGACTTATCCCAGTATGCTGTGTTGAGATCAGCTCGTAGGTCTTGCAGAGTGCTATAGTGTGTCATGAACACGTAGTTGGCGACACATGACACTTCCTCAATTTGCCACGGAGGTAACCCCCGAAAGATATACTCATAATGAGACTCCGCTGACCCGTTTGGGTGGTTTGGCCGCTGATAGAAGGTCCGGCAAAGGAGTTCGAACATCAGGAAAGCCCGCCTGAACCGTATAAGCTCGGTGTCAGAGGCCCACGGATGTGATGTTCCCCGGAAATTTCTTGTGGTAGTCTGTCCCCATGCTCCGCTCACTCGGAAGATGTCCTTCGGTCGACTGTATCCTGTTGGTGTATGTATCCTGGTGATCCAGTCGTCGATACAAAGATCCACCTTCGACATCAACTCCCAAAATTGACCGTATTCGCGTATGGTTCCGGGGCAAAGATGCGATATCTCACACTCTTTCTGGCATCGCAGCAATTCGCACACCTGATTTGCCTCACGTCGCTGATCGAAAGACTCCGGTGATTCGCCGTTGCGCCAGAGCGGAATAGAGAAGCACTTGATTGAAGGCACTATGCATCCTGGTGCCAGACGATGGCAGAGCCCGGATATAATGCCCTCCTTGTTGGATCCATGTGATTCCACAGTCAAACCATCCATACAGAACCCACATGTATGATTAGATAAGAGATTAGATACCAGATTGTGAGGTCACTTAGCCAGACCTGCAGGTCCAGCTAGACTTCCCAATCCAACCATCAGCAACATCATGACCTTGACCCCATACTCGAGTATTATGATTGATCGTTCAAGCCTGTTCCCACACTCCTCGCGTTTCTTAAAGGCGCGGTGGAACTCTTTCCGGGACGATGTGAAGGCCTCAAGATCGTCCGCGTGGGTAAGTAAATCTGCGATCTCGAAGATAATATCGGGCGGAAGGCTGATAATGTTGACCATTTTGTCTCTGGTGTGATTTTTCTCCTTGCCAGTGTCGTAGTAGTGTCAACTAGTATTGAAAGTTCTTCTGTCGGGGGATGAATCGCATGATTGGGTATTGTTTTGTTGTAACCGATGCAGCTCGTTGGGAGTTGCTCTGCGATCTATAGCTGAGAATGAACACGATCTGGTAAATAAATGGCAGTGGTGCAGCAGAGGACCTTTCGCAGGGTTTTGTATGATTGTCTTTTCCTTTCGGAGATATCTTCTGCGCGAGTTTAGAAGCCACCGCGCCAGTTTAGAAGCCACCTAAAGTCAAAATAGGGGGAGTATAGTCCGACTATACGCCCAGTCAATCCCACCCCATGTTAAGGTTTTGGTGACTCACTCGAGCCTCGCCCATAGAATCCAAGTGTGGACAAGCAGCATCTGATCCTTTGTCTCTTCACGCACTACCAAGATTCGAGACCCGGGACAAGGCGTATGGCATCGACTCGAGGCCCCTGAAACAATCTCGTAGCCTGGCGCGATGCTCTCGACGCTGTCCCACAGTGAAAGGTTTTGGGGTATCGTAAGTTCTAGTGAAGGGCCAACATCATTCAGTGTAGCTCCAAACCACCGCTCGTAGACAAACCCTTTCAGCCATAGTTCTCAAATGCATCATTAAGATAGCCCACGAAGCTTTTCCGTATCCTCCCGGGGCCTAGGTTCCCAACGTTCTCGAGGCCAATGCCGCCTCGATTCAGTCCCATGAAGGCTCTCCGTAGCCGTTGTAGCTGAGGCAGGCCGATTTTCTTCCCAGCCGGGAGCTCCACCACCAGTTCCTCGTTACCATTCGCGCCAGATTGCGGGATCTTGACATCGTTGCCGCCTTCGTCTCCTTGCTGGTCTAGTATGCGCTTGACAATCTCCTGGGTTTCGCGGTCGAGGACATACAGGTAATCCCCGCCCGCATCTCGGCCCCTCTGCACCGTCGCCTGATTGGGCTTGACGACCTTCCTCGTGTCGCCTGCGATCGCATCCCACAGGCTATCAAAAACTTGCTTGGCCTGCTCCTCGCCGTCCTCCCATATGAGCGTGAACAGCGGGCTATCCCACCGCGTCATTGCATTCGGCTCTTCGTACCGGAACACCAAGTTCTCCCAGTTCGCAGGCTCGTACGCTCCCTCCTCGTTGCCACCATCGCCGTCCCCATCGACATCATTCCCTTCCCTGCGCGCCTCCCCCGCGCCCTCGACAGCAGCCTCCCTCGCCAGCCGCGCCTCGTTGAGCAGGCGCGACCGCTCCCGCGAGCACCCGACCTGCAGCACGCAGCTGGGCGTGCGCACGGCCTTGGCCTCGCAGAAGAGCTGGTACCGCCATCCCTTGATGTAGTTCAGGCCGTCGAGAATGACGATGTCGCGGTCGCTGAGCGCGCGCTTGACGGCGCCGTACAGGCTGGCGCGCGCGTCCTTCTCCGAGGCGTTGGCAGACCGCGTGTGCGCCGGCAGCGCCGACAGGTCGTACACGGACCGCGAGATTGAGAGCGTTTGGTCTGATATCAGGTGCAGGCGGTACTTGGGCGCGCTGCCGCTGGGCGGTGCCGTCTGGATGCGTTCTGTTAGGTAGGTGTGCAGCTGTTTCGCGCGCGTTGTCTTGCCGGATGTGGGGAACCCGGTTACTATGATGAGCTATGAGAATGTCAGTCAGGGTTCTACTCCAAATGAATGTCCTCGGGAAACATACTGGCATGGCCGGAGGGAATCTAGGAGCTATAGAACGGGCTATGTCGAAGATAAAAGACGCATGAAGTTCTCGAAATCTTTTGACGTTCACATTAGACCCCGCGGTATCCCCACTGTATAAGCTACACCCCACCGCGCATCGCCAAGGGGCTAGACTGCAACTGTCCTGAGCCCAATTTCTACCCCGGCCGTCACCACCACCCTTTTAACGGGATGGCCAGGGATGTCCCGAGGTGTGTGTGGTCTTGAACCTGACTTCATCGCTATCACTTATGTCATTTGTTCACCAAAAAAGCTACTCCCAATATTATATAGGAGACGGATACCCATGTCACCGACGGAGGGTTCCCTTCTGCTACGTACGATCAGCGTTCTCAGTGCTGATTAATATCATATTCTAATGTACAGATCATTCATGGCCATGTCTCAGTCGGTACATACCCCAGACCTCCTACCTCTGTCATATGTGTCTTTGAGCTCTTGAACATACCTTACTGGACAGTACCTATGCCAGTTCTTGCACATACAACACCATTGAGCAGGATATCATCGGTACCTCTTCGTCCGAACCCTCCCAAGGCATTACAGAATAAACTGTCCTGAACAGAAGTGATGGGATGGAGAACGGCTTTCTTGCAATTCAGAACAGAGGTAATAGAAACACCACTGTATCAAGGCAGGGCTCATTGAGCGAGACGTGTCGCCCACCTCCGTTTGAGAGAAAGTATCATCGTTCAAACAGAGTGGCGGGGTGATAAACACTCCCCAATACTTTTGAGAGCTTAGGTGAAATGTCTGGGATGATATGGCATTACCGTTATGGGATTCCAGAGAATTCCGTGCGACGACATTCGAGTCTCTTGAGACGCTGGGGTTGGCCAAGGTACGTCAGATAGAAGTCAGCATGCTGACTCGCTGTGGCGTTTTTAGACCACGAAGTCAGATGCAACAACCTGTCAGCCAAGTCGGGATTTGTCATGCAGGGAGAGCCAACACGGACAATACGCAGCACATGGATCCACGCTTACCTACCAAGGTACTCAGGTAGTGTGGAAGTGCGCTCGTTATGCACCGGCGGGTTATATCGCCGAGCGGACACTGAAACAACCGTATCAGCCGATAACACAGAACCAGGGGTGCTTTTGAGTTGACGAATTTGTATTATCTAAAGAGCTCACAGCGACAAACATCAGGGGTAATAACCAAACCCTGCCTCCCAAGCTCCGGTCCCGAGATCTGGATATCATGAAACGGACATGCCAAGGAAACTCTTTCCTCATGAAACTCTATACAAGCAATGCGTGTCATCAACGTGCTGCTCTTCTCCCCTGCAACATCTCTATCTGATCATACATTGGACGACACGTAACCCTGATGCGCGTGGCGCTCCCGACGGCGCTCCCGACGTCCCTGGGAGTGGGCCCAGAGTGTCTTTGACGGGAGTTCTTCCTTGGGGCGGACGCTGAATGTGAGACCGAAGCCCTCGACGATGGCGATGACAATCATCTCCATGAGGACGGCCGTGCCGAGCAGGATATTGGGGTCGCCGCCGAACTGGCTGAAGCGCGAGTCGTGGCCGAAGACGGACTCGGCCGAGTAGATGATGCGCACGAGGATGAAGGGCAGGCAGATGGCGACGGCGAGAAGGACGCGCTTCTCGCCGGGCTCGGCGTGGGCCAGCCGCGTTGCCGTGATGACGGTCGCGGCCACAATCAGGATGTAACCGACGATCATGAGCGCGATACCGGCCTTCGACTTCGTCGAGACCTCGTAGACGCCAGTCTTGCCATAATTGCTGCCGGCGTCGCTTCCGCCAACGGCGCCAAGGATCAAGCCGACAAGCACGATGATCTGGATGATGCGCAGGGAGTTGGGGTTGAGCCAGCCGGCCCGTGCCTTCTCGACGCTCTGCAGCACGCGGTTGACGAGGCCCAGCTGCGTGAGGATCAGCGGCGACAGCCCAATGCTCTGAAGCGTTATGTAGCCGATGTACAAGCTCGTATTTTTCGGATCGTTGATAGTCGCCAGCTCCAGCGAGGCGCCGATGATGCGGACCAGCGAGAAGACTACGACGTAGGTCCAGCCCACGCTGCGGCGGAAGCCATGGCGCACCGAGAGGAGGATGGCGACGAAGAGGGCCGGCAAGTATACGGCTATCTCCGCGATGGATATGTTGTTGAGCTCTGACAAAGCCATGATTGTGTTTTGGAAAGGGGGTTAGATGTGTGAACTGCCAAGACGCAGTAAGGGTTGACGGTCGAGGTCAGGTCGAATCTTATAGACAATGTGTCTAGGCGATACTAACTGCAACTTGCAAGGAGGACGACGGGCGAAAGGCAGATCTCGAGAATGGTGCGGATGAGATGACGATGCTGTTGACGATGCTGTTGCTGACGATGCTGCTGCTGCTGATAATGATGGTGCTGACAGGATCGGGAATGCTCAGCTATACCAACATACCTACCTGGGCTCTTGTTATATATACCTCGCATGGCTGCTGTGCCGTACCATGACATGGCGGTGATGACTGAAAAAGAGGCTTCCATGTGGTTGGTCCACATGGAGGCATTCCATGCCTCGCACTCGCAATCCCAATTGGGAAGTGTGGAAGTGGTGGAGAATGACGGTGAGGCTGTTCCTTTCAGATGTCAGCCCTCGAGAGCGCGCACATGATCCACATGGCAAGACTGGCGAAAGCGATTGCGAATAGGCAGCGAATAGGAAGCGGCTATCGGTGCCCTGAAATACTGCCACGGCATCTGATTGGCCTGTTTGGTTCAGCAGCTCGAGCTAGTCAGCCAAGCCACAGCAAGCTTCGCTAAGATAGTGGGGCACAGACAGGGGCATCTTGACTGGCGTGCGTCTCCACTAGCTGACCCCCATAGGGCCACATCCTCAAAGCCCCATTACGTAGGTAACCACCTACACCTCGTTGCAGTTCTCGTTCTCCATGTCGCTCCCAGTGGACTGCAGCTTCTTTCTGCACCTGCGGCAGGGCTGTGTCTTCGCCATGCGAGGTTGGACTCCGCAGCGTCAGATCCATTCTCTTCTCATCCATGTAGATGTGTTGCTTGTTCCGTCAAGCCGCGCTCAACTCTTATTGATATGGCCCTTTCTATATGGCTGGCATTCCTCCCGTCTGCGAGTCGTTTCCGCGTTTGGCATTCTGTGGCGATGCCACGCTTGAACAACACACAGCTACTACGATGTAGGTCCATCTATATCTTAAGTGCACCATCTTCAACATCAAAACAGTATGTCGACTGAAGAGTCCATACCCAAAGCCTTCGGCATAGCCAGGTCATAATAGTCTCATTGCTTACGACGACACTGACACCCACTCAAACTGAGTACCGCTGATAGGCTGACTAACGACGACATCCATGAATTGACCCCAAACTCCTGCCAAGAGTGGACGTACTAGTCAAGTATACCATGCTGACATGCCAGTCTGACTCTGCTGTGCCGCTCGCCCTCCCCCCTTCACAGGCCGCCGCTGCTGGTCCTCGGACTCACGCCCCATGTTGGCACTTTTAGTAAGGGGAACGGAAAGAGCGAGATAGTCCTACGCGGCACAGCAGCGCCAGGTAGGGACCCATAGGCTCTTCTGTTTTTGGAGAAGAGGCAGCGGGGTGCACAATTTCGATATGTTTCGGGAAGATGCTGGCCTGCACACAAGTCGCACCATACCAGTCCAGTTTTGAGCCCTACTAACCAAGACATGCGTAGGACTCAGGTGCTCTCGGCATATTTGGGGCATGGTCGATGTTACTATTCGTCCGCTGACAGTGGAAGTCCACCGACAACCCCTGAGTTGCTCGATGTGCGGCTCATGCCGACCACAGCTTTGAGCACCTAAAATTTCTTCTTCAGATGCAGCTGGTGACGACCTTGATGGTTATTATGATAAAAGGCTAACGCTCGTGTCCCTTTGGGAAACAGGGAGACAACTGGTGAAAGCGTTTCCCAGCTGGACTACCAGCGCCTCCGACAGACTGGGAGCGGAATTTCTTCCTTATACGCCGCAGGGTGCTGTCGCTACTAACGGGTCCCGCATCTCCCGCCGGATCTTGTCCGCCGGTAAAGGCATCCTTGTCGAACGTGGATTCTAACTCCCTTCCTCCTCCTCTCTTTCGTGTGCTATCCGCAGAGCCGCGTGCCGCTTCTTCTTGGTGAAGGCGTTCACGTAAACCTGGAGAAATAACAGCCCCACGTTGAAGAAAGCATCCCACAAGAGCGAATGCAGGTTGCAGTGGGCGAATAGCAGGGCACCGGGGGTCGCAATGTACTGTACCACCAGAAGCGGCAAGATTCCATCTCGCACCGTCGCTAACACTTGCTGCTTTTTTTGGGCGCCGGCGATGATTGCCATAGCGGCGAGGTCAACGGCGTTCTGAAGGGGCACGATCTGGGGATTTTTGGAGACATCCGGTTAGTCACAGGGCCGTGCTGTTTGAACCTTTCTCCTTCCCTCTCATGGTGGCAGGGGGCAGGGGGCTCGTACGTACCATCAAATTGCTCACAATGATCTGGACTATTCGCATCCCAAGGCTTGGATAGCCCCCAAAGATGTTGTACACGACCCATCCCAGAATCCGGCCGACGGACACGCCTATGAAGGCAGCGTAGACCGCCGTCTTGGGGACGCGGGAGGTGAAGTAGGAACCATTCCCGCTGCAATCCTTGGCTACCCATGACGCAACCAGCTCCTGCATCGCGCCGATCATTGCGGCGATCAGTCTACTTCTCGTGGCCCAGGGCAGTCCGTATGATGCGAAATCCAGGATATCTGGGGCGGTCGCGACCGGGGCCACACTAGCGGTGGTGGTGTCGTTTGCTTGAGGCACGATTGGTGCTGGTTGCTCGAGGCTGAGCGGACGAGTAGGGAGATGTACTCCTGGAGTTCGGACTTGGACGCGATCAGCATGCCCGCATGGAAGGATGACGAAGAAAGGTGCACGCACCCGACTGCAAGGCATGGTTGAATGCCTGGAGGAGGACCCTCAAGAAGATTTGGAAGTTTGGGTCGTCGCTGGAGTAGAACTTGTTGAGCCCACGGTGGTCAGTGTCAAGCGTGACGACCCGGCCGTGACGCAGCAAACCGTGCTTCGGCCTGACAATCTGGAGCTGGGATTGAGCAAACGGGGTTTCCAGAAATCCAAACCCTCCTGGGTACGGACGGAATAATTTAACTAACCGATGTGATGGCCAGCTTGCCCATTTTCTCGGGGCGCATTTCTAGCACGTCAAATATGTAGGGCGGTCGGTCCTCGGGGTGGTTCTGGAGCACGTAGGCGTCGTAGAATTCGGACTCGAGGTCGAGGATGCCCGGACCGTCGACGGCCATGAACTCGAGCAGATTGGTAGAGGAACCCCGGAAGAAGGCCATGCAGGACAGGCAGGATGCTGCAAACGCCGCGCTCGTGCCCCTATGCGGCGCGCCGAGGAAGATGATGCCCTGGGTCATGGCGGCGACGTCCTTGGAGCGGGATTTTGCTAGCAGTAGGGCCTGATCAGTCACCCCCATTAGCCCGGTCATAGTCCCAATCGTTGTTCGGTTCAATTCGGGTCGTGTCTTGCCTTTTTCAAGAGCAGCCCGCCCCAACTGTGCGCGATGAAGATGATGGGGCGGTCCGGGTTGGCCTAAACGACATCGTGTCAGTGCCCCTGAGATGCAGCTCGGGCTGGCAGTGCTAGTTACTGCTAACCTTGTGTAGGCTCTCTATGTTCTCGAGCAGGTCAGACGCATAGTCATTCAGCTCCATGTAGGCTGTATTCGCGTCCCAACGAGTCTGATGGTTGATCATGGCAATCCTGACGTCCCGGAAGCCCTCGGTCTGAGGCAAGAGCTCCGAGAGCCAGCGGACTCTTGTCGCGTTCGATTTGTACGTCCACGCACTGTCCGGTCCCGAGGCCAGGCCATGAATCGCGAAAATACTGGCAAGATGTCAGGTCTGCCATTTTTTGTTGGACTAGCTCAGGTAGCCGCTGCCACCGCCAACCTACTCGACGGCCGCCTTGGATCCCGCATCGTACACAATCTCCGTCATACGCATGGGGTCGTGCTCAACATATGGCGTCCAGTAGTCTATGAGTGTCGGTACGAAGATGTGGACTGGCGTGAGGGACAGGCACCACGCGAGCAGCAGTGCGAGCCCCGCGAGGTGCAAAGCCGTCTTGGCCGCAAATCTGGCCATCTGGACGCTGAAGAAACGACATCTCTTGGGCGGTCGAAACTGGGCAACGATGAAAATGAGGTAATAGTACAAAGATATAAAGCTAACGAAGATCATCCTCCAGCAGAAGCCGACAGATGGCGACAGAATGATGACGGCGACGACCGCTACGCCTTTCAGGAGCCCCTTCTTGGGGTTGAACTCGTCGATAGCAAGGGGTTCATCTGGGGATAGGGGATCTTGCGACGTACGGTTTTCTGTCTTGGACTCCAAGGCTGGGTGTCCACGGCAGTGAGGTTCCCGGACCTCTGGCATAGTGTGTCTCTGCGTAGTTTGCAGCAATACCTAGTCCTGGTATACTGCGAGAGCCTCTAAGTCGATAGGGGGATCGGCGCGTCGGTACGCTCAAGGAGGCTGCGGCGGTGGGGGTAGAGTATAATAGGCTGCTCCTGTAGTACATACACTCACTCACACACACTCACACACACACACACACACACACACACACACAGACAGACACACACACACACACGACGACGCGCCATTGCTATTGAGAAGCTGTCAGACCAACCCGCAAACCAGAGCGGCATTGAGATATACCTAGCGATTATCGGCGGTAACCCCTTTCCTTGACTTGGCGCTTGAGCTGCTCGGCCATCTCTCCTTTCTCGCACCGCTGTCCAATCCATGCCGACTTGTCCTACTGTAGTGGCAGCTCATATGGAATGCGACGCACGTGTCACCCATGAGGTAGTGTTCATCACATTCTTTGCGCCGGAGTCGGCAAGTACAATAGCCGTTAGCGCTCCTCGCTGTGCTGCTGTGAGGAGGATCGTGATGGAAATCCACATCCATTGGCACCCACTTATTAGCTGGAGCCGTTTCCTCGTAAACTTTCGACTGGATCCCATATAGAATAATCCAGAGAGCGAGGAGTCTCCAGAATCGTGGGAGGTTATTGGTCTGATCCAGTAGCATCTCTGGAGAAGCAAAAAGTCCAGATGCGAGCGAAACACTTGCAGGGGCACACCCATAATTACCTGATTATATGAGCAGAATATAATCGAGTCGTCTCGATTCATCAGGTCTATTCGTGTTTGTCATCCAGTATACACGCCAACAGAGCTCCTGACCCTGTAGCCTTATATGGGCTAACTTTCTCGGGGGTTATCGCCAAACGCCGTGCAATGCTTGTTTTACCAGTTGTCAAAGTTCCCAAACCCACTCATCTTCGGCTTTTTCTTCACCGGCTCTTCCCAAGTGTCCATATCCTCTTCGATGATCTCGTCTTCGGCAGGTTGCTTATGCTTTGCGGCCTTGAGGTACTTGCCGACATTGGCATCGCCGCCGCCCTGGTCTACGGTGCCATCTTGCCTGATGCGTTTACCGGTCCACGTTATCCGGTCGTCCTCAGTCCCGCCTGTTCTTTCGACCAGGGCCTTTGCTTCCGCAGCTCTGTCGCGTTCGTACTTTTGCTTCTGGAATTCCTCGAACGGGTCCAGGTAGACGATGATGTCCTTGATGAATATCTTGTTCAGGGGCCGGTCTGAGCCATCTGTGTCGACCGCCTCCATCTTGCTCAGGACATCCATCCCTCCCACCACTTTGCCGAATATGGTATGTTTATTGTCAAGGTGCTTGACTGGCCGGTACGTGACGAAGAATTGACTGGAGTTGGTGTTCTTCCCCTTGTTAGCCATACTGAGGACGCCGCGCGAATCATGAGTCATTGGACCGTCAAACTCGTCTTGAAAGTTCTTGCCCCATACACTCGTCCCTCCCCGTCCAGTTCCTGAAGGGTCGCCGCCTTGGATCATAAAGTTCTTTATGTTGCGATGGAACGCAACACCCTTGTAATATCCTTTTTGCGCCAGCCTTGTAAAGTTCCACAC
This sequence comes from Anthostomella pinea, assembly GCA_963556695.1. Lineage (NCBI taxonomy): Eukaryota > Fungi > Ascomycota > Sordariomycetes > Xylariales > Xylariaceae > Anthostomella > Anthostomella pinea. The sequence goes on along the minus strand of CAUWAG010000008.1, from coordinate 642,107 downwards.
TGCCCTGGGCGCATACTCGGTATGTAATTCGATATTCAGATCGCCCAGGTTTGTCTCCATGCGAGCGTAGCCTTTGATCTTGACCCGCTTGGGCTTCAGCATGTATTCCTCGTCTGTCAGAGTGGCCCGTTCGCCACTTGTCTCGGGTGTCAAGCCCGTACTCGTGAAACTCGCTGCGGCCCTGCCTGTTGTGTAGGCTGCTGCATTGTGGGCGAGCTTCTTGTCTTGAATCGTGGATGGCCTCATGCCATTATTTGTGGATGCTTTGGCAATGGCTTTCGACCGATTGACGTCCCCGCCGGCCTCCCGTTCTCTCCGCGCCCTCTCAACGGCTTCCTTCGCTCTTAGGACCTTGTCGCCAACTCTCCCGAGAGCATTGATGTTCACATTGCCTTCTTTGCGCTCCTCCTCTTGATCTTTGGTCAAAAGTGCGTCCTCGCCGTCCTTCAGATACTTGAACTGGCTCAGATCCCTGCTGGCAGCATTCTGTGGATCTTGGAGTGTGATGATGTCCGACCGGCCAAACTCGACATCGTCCATGAGATCCCGCCACATTTTTGCCTTGATGTTCATGCGTTCTACCGTGTCCCAAGCGAAAACATTGGCATAGGTTCCGTGTCGGATCGCAACGATATGCGTGTTGTCGGTAAAGACTTTGAACGTGACAGGGTCAATGAGTTCGCCTTTGCCATCGCTGGCCGACCCGTCGGCGCCCTTGCGATCCACGTCGGCATTGTGGGCGAAGTTTAGCTTTATGAGGTCGCGTGCTGCCAGCGGTTCCCCTTTCACAGGGTCGGTCTTGTGGTTTTCTAGCCACTTTGAAATGACCTCGACATCATATATGGTTCCGTCGGCGGTACAGACGGGATTTCGGAAGGGTTGGAGGCTCGCGGCGCAGAAGTTGAAGGGAAGTCGTCGAAAAGATGCGCCGCTCAAATGCGATCGGGAGCCGGTGTTGGCACCGTACGCGTCCGACGAGGACCACTCTGAGTGTGTGATATAGAGCTTGTCGGTATTTTTACCCATGGCCGAAGAAAACAGGCAAAGGGGCCTGCAGCAGAGAAGTACCAATTGTCGCAGCAATAATGACTGTGACGAAGTGGGAGAAGCTCAAAGTGCAAAGTCGCGGTCGCAAAGATGTGAAACTGGAAGACACTTGCTGTACCCATGTCATTATGGCGCTACCTATGTTGTTATCTTATCGCCGCCCCATAACTAAACACCGACTAGGTACCTAAGCCGTGACGGCGGGAAGGCCGGGGCGTGACGCAGGGTCTTGGCGGGCTAGGGGGCAGTTCTGGCAGTCTGGCAGTCTGGCCCGCTCAGCTCGTCGGGCGTGGTTGCTTGCGCAATCCATGGTGAATGGTCAGTGCTGAAGAGGGCCCCTGTATTTCTGAACCGCAAGGTAGCCAAGCTCCCAAATACTACAGACCTCATTTTGTTCCGCGGCGACCTGTCAACTAGGTGTTCCAACAAGGCTTGCCACTATTTCCATGCCTGGCAGATGCCTCAATAACTTCCAGAGTCGTTTCATCAGTCTTACCTCGCACCCGCATGGTTAAGCCCTCGAAGCTCACATCCACCCGAAACGTTGCGGACACATCGACCGCCGAGGCTGCCTTGCGCCGCGATCCCACGAACCCAAGACACCATGAAGGCGTGGCTGTCGGCGTTGGTGCTGCTGGGTCTGTCTCTTTGGACGTCCCAGGCTTTGGAGGTCCAAATAGTATGTTGCCAGTTCGCAGTCACTATCTCTCGCTGACCAAATTCCGTAGGACAACACGGAGGAGAACAGGCAAAAATGCGCTGGTATGATCATGTCCCTTACATCCAGCAGACTATCTATAGGCACTAACCTGGCAGCTAGGCATGTACAGCAAGTCAGATTGGGGCGGTCCTGAAGACCCCGTTATCCTTACCGTCTTCCCGAACGTAACTGTCGAAGGCGATGACGACCCGATCGTCAGTCTGGTGATATTCGAGTGGAAGGACGAAGACCTTATCGGTGTTTACCCTGACCCGGATGCATATCAAGTACGGGGCGATCGAATACATATAAATTGGAACAAAATGCTGACGAACGGAGTAGAAAGGGCTGATCTGCGACCCCGATAACGTGGCCAGTGGCCTTTGCGACGAGTCGAACCTTGGCGAATGGATCTTAGCAGCGAATGCTACTGGGAAGTCAACAAACCTGATCCTGACTCAAGCCATGCACCTCAAGTCTTCGTTGCCGATCAACTATCCCATCAAGAAGACCGGCTATTACTGCGTCGCAGCTTTTGGCTACAATACCGATGAATTCATGGGCGTTGTTGAGTTCCGGGAGGCTTACGGCGAGCTCCCCGCGACCCAAATTCCGAAGCTACCGTTCTACGGAGGAATCACAATCCTCTATGCGGTAGTCGTGGTGTATGTTATCGTACCATCGTTGCAAACTTGTGCCATTGCTAACTGGACTTAGCTTCTGGGGTTTCCTTTACTACCAGCACAGATACGACATCTGTAAGCAGCTCTTTGGATACAATCTTTGGGTGCCCAACTGACTTTCAATCAGTGCCTGTGCAGAATTACATCACTGCAATTCTCGTCTTCCTCGTAGTCGAGATGTTGATGACTTGGGGCTTCTACGGTAGGTCACCAATGCATTGGCTGCCTTCAATTGTACCGGCGACTAACTGTGGCAGACTATCTAAACAGGAACGGATCCAATGTTGGAGCCAAGGTGCTCCTCGTTGTGGTGGCCGTCTTGAATGCTTTCCGCAACTCATTCTCGTTCTTTCTGCTACTTATCGTGTGCATGGGCTACGGTGTTGTGAAGCCGTCTCTAGGCAAGACAATGGTATATGTGAGATGGCTGGCTATCGCCCACTTTGTGTTTGGTCTAGTCTACGCCATCACAAGTCTCCTGATCTCACCAGATACTGCTGGTATGTCCCGACCTCACACGAAAACTCAAGCTCGTACGGACTGACACTGCTTCCAGGACCATTCGTTCTTCTCATCGTGCTTCCATTGGCAGGCACCTTGACTGCCTTCTACGTATGGACGCTCAACTCGCTGAACTTCACACTCAAGGACCTACGCGAGCGTAAGCAGACCGTCAAAGAAGCCATGTACAAGAAGCTGTGGTGGTGCATTTTGACCAGCATTCTTGTAATCTTCGGCTTCTTCTTCTTCAACTCGTTCTCGTTTGCTTCAGCATCCGACCCCGACTACGTCCCCTTCCACTGGAAGTCGAGGTGGTTTATACTTGACGGTTGGTTGAACTTGGTTTATTTCGCCGATGTGGCTTGGGTCGCGTATGTTTGGCGACCCACGGCCAACAACCGACGGTTCGCAATGAGTGACGAGATTGCTCAGGACGAGGATGGTGGATTCGAGTTTGCGGACGTGGGAGCGCCAGACGACTCAGACGATGATGAGGAGGCGAACATCGGCAAAACAGACCCAAACCCGTACTTCGCGGCAGCAAACACGAGCCATGCGGCTTCACAGGGCTCGCAGAACAGAGCGCCGGCGAAACTTGAGTCACCGCGGGATTCGTTCGATGGGGAGACAATTTTCGCCGTCGGCGAGGACGGTGACAAATTCAGCGATGATGAGGAAGACGGGCATGGGGAGGGATCAAATCTTGTCGGAGCCAGGAAATAAGCTTTCATACCCCTTTACGGACAAAAGGAGCTGCTGGGTTTGAATCGACAGCTCTCTCCTAGGTGTGTGTTTCCATCATTGTAATATCACAAGATATTTCTCTGTACCTGGCGTTGGATGCCATTGCTTCCGGGTGCATGACCACTGGAAGTACGGAGCATCCTGGTATTCAATTGTCTCTTCCTAGACAGTAAGGATGCGAATGTGATGGGGGGCAGGACATTGTACGAACGCTCACATACCCGCGATGACTTGTTTTCGCTTGCGCACTTATAGCAAGGAGACATTGTGCAGTATTGTATATAATAAGAGTAAATTACGACTGCATTTCAGGTTACAAACGATATTGGACGATATTGGACGATATGGACGCATTCTTATACGTTCTAGGACAACCCAGATTGGCTTCGCTCATATGAACTCGAGGCATTATACACAGCAAAGGCTTGATGGATATACACGTAGACGAGACAAGAACCTCATACAACCAACCCTCCTCCCCTATCTGCTGGACTTCAGTTATCCCTCAAGCACCAACATCACCCCCAAACCCCACAGGCCTCCTCTTCCCGCCGTTCTCGGGCAGGATAGCCAGGGCCTTGTAGATCTTGCCCATGCCGCCCGGGGTGCGGTCCACGAGCCGCCTCCACGCGCTCTCGATCTCGTCCTTCTTCTTGTCGTTTTGGAGACCATCGGCCGCGGCCGCCGCTTTCTTCACTAGCATCTCGGCGCGCTGCGCGATGCCCATGGCGCCCAGGAAGGCGGCCTGCTCGACGGGGCCGTGGCACTCGACGCCGTCGCTCGCGCGCGTGGCGGCCTCGACGAGGGCGACGAAGTCGACGTCGGCGCTCAGGTCGACGCGGCCCGGGTCCGCGAACGGGCCGACGCGCTGGTGCGCGCGGATGCCGCGCAGCGAGTTCGTCGGGATCGTGTCGGCGGGGCCGTAGTCGAGGATCAGGGCGGCGCCCGAGGGGTGCGGTTTGGGGTGCTGCGGCGACCCGCCGATGCGCGCCGCGAAGTCCGAGGCGTAGAGCGCGGCGTCGGGACACACCTCGATGAGGGCATCGGGCACGGCCTTGAGGGCGCGGTAGCGCGGGGACGACTCGGGCAGGTAGAGCGCGTGGCGCGTTGGGGAGGGGCTGAGGGTTAGTTGGAACTCGGGCACTGCGGCGCCGTGCTGCTCTGATTTCGGCGTGCCGAGGTCGGCGTGCGTTGCGCCCTCGGGCGTGGGCGAGACGACCATTTCACGCCATTGGCGGGTGGCGGAGGTCGTGTTGGAGGAGGCGGAGCGGGGGCTGCCGCTCGTAGTGGGTGGTTGTTGCGTCGGCGGCACGTCGACTACCTGGAAGGCGTGGATGGGGAGGGCGTCGAAGAACTCGTGGGCTACGATGAAGGGCGTTTTGCTGGGGTCTTGCGGTATGGCCTTGATGGAGTCGGTCCAGACGATGGGCAGGTCCGAGTACTTGCACGTGCTATGCCAGCCGACTTTGGACTCTCGCATCGCGGCGTCTTCGCCGCAGAGAAGGTTCTTCTGCGCGACGCGGAGCTCGTTGCTTGCCTCGACCATGTAGACGGCGTCGATGCTAGATGCAATGTCTTTGAAGTTTCTGATGGTCTTCCAAAGCGTCAGGGCAATGTCAATATAGGGGAAAGGTATGAGGAGTACTCACTCGCAATACATCATCCATCAGAGTACCTCGACCAGGCCCAACTTCGATGAGCTCAACGCCTCGCCGTGGCCGTCCTTGGGACATCCATTCCGCGACGAACCAGATCCCGATCAGCTCACCGAAGACTTGTGATATCTCCGGGGAGGTGATGAAGTCGCCCTTCTGGCCGAACTGATCACGGCCTGCTTCCAGAGCTCCGGTATAGTAGCCGCCAATGTCTGCTGTAAGACACATGCGCATGTAGCTCGCCAGGGGTATTGGGCCAGTTGTCTAGAAGCATAATCAGCATTAGGCTTTCCCGAAATGAGAATTGCCAAATACATTGATGGCCTCGGTCAATTGCTTGGCCAAGGGCGTCGACCACTTTCGCTCCTCATCTCTCCTTATAGGCGTGGCCGATAAGCTGCGTGCAGATGAGCTCGGATAAGTGAGCTTCGGGGCGTGAGCTACAGGTCGCCTGGATGCGCATCTCAGCCCAGCCTGGGCTGAACGCACGATGCTGGACCGCATTGTTGGTCAAATTGGAAGAAATCATATGCCCATCGTGACGTGTTTCATGGAATCTGACGCTCATAAGATGGCGTTGAAGTGGCCGTTTTGTGAGTGACGCAGGTGCAGGAAAGCTCGAGCTCGGAGCTCCTTTCCATATTGAGACCTGGGAGAGCTTCAAAGATGCTTAAGTTTTGGGCCGAGTATTCTCCGGCCGTCGCATCGCAACCCTTTGGGCTTCTAATATCACAACGCCTACTTTCCACACTCGACAGCAACGGGCTACGAACTACAAAGTCTCCTTCTTTTACATATAACAGCTAGGACCTCCTCACATCGACCATGTCCGGCTGAAGAGTCCTCCCCCATAAACACACGATCAACCCCACTATCCGCACCCATCACAGAACCTCAACCATGGCCAGCAAATCCCGCTGGGCCGACACAGCAGATGATGCCGCGGTCGAGGCGAAGCTCAAGCGGGAGAAGGAAGAGAAGAAGCGCATAAAAGCCGAAAAGGCACGGAAAGCAGCAGAGGAGGAAGCCAAACGGAAAGCACAAGCCGAAGCCCAACAACGAGCCGCACAAGCCCAAGCAGAGAACGAAGCAGCGAACGACGACAACGCCAACAGACCATCCGCGAAGCGACGGAAACTCACACCCGAGCCAGGAGCTAACGAAGGCGAAGCAGCAGCCAAGACAACAACAGATGGCGAGAGCGCGAAGCTGCTGCGCTTCGAGGCTCCCGGCACGGGCACCTGGGGCCCCTCACGCAGCGTCGAGAACTACGACAAACTGAACGACATCGAGGAGGGGGCCTACGGGTGGGTGGCACGGGCACGCGAGATCAGCACCGGCAAAGTAGTCGCGCTGAAGCGGCTCAAGCTCGACAGCAGCGGCCGCGCAGGCCTACCAGAAACAGGACTGCGGGAGATCCAGATCCTGAAGGACTGCGCGCACCGCAACGTCGTGTCGCTACAAGAAGTGGTGGTGGGCGACGACACGACGCTGGGGCGGATCGAGAACATCTTCCTCGTGCTCGAGTTCCTGGAGCACGACCTCAAGAGCGTGCTGGAGGACATGCCGGAGCCGTTCCTGGCGTCCGAGGTCAAGACGCTGCTGCGGCAGCTCGCGTCGGGCGTCGCCTACCTGCACGACCACTGGGTGCTGCACCGCGACCTCAAGACCTCGAACCTGCTGCTCAACAACCGCGGCACGCTCAAGATCGCCGACTTCGGCATGGCGCGCTACGTCGGCGACCCGCCGCCGCCGAAACTGACGCAGCTCGTCGTCACGCTCTGGTACCGCGCGCCCGAGCTGCTGCTGGGTATCAAGACCTACGGCACCGCCGTCGACATGTGGAGCGTGGGCTGCGTCTTCGGCGAGCTGCTGACGCGCGAGCCGCTCCTGCAGGGCGCCAACGAGGTCGACGAGCTGACCCGCATCTTCGAGCTCTGCGGCATCCCGACCGAGGACTCCTGGCCTGGCTTCCGCCGCCTGCCGCACGCCCGCTCGCTCCGCCTGCCCTCGTCCTCCAAGCAGAACGCCGCCGCCACCGGCTCCGTCATTCGCGCCAGGTTCCCGCTGCTCACGACCGCGGGCAGCGCCCTGCTCAGCGCGCTGCTGTCCCTGAATCCGGACGCCCGGCCCTCGGCGAGGGACATGCTGCTGCACGAGTACTTCCGCCAGGACCCCAAACCCAAGCACGAGGCGCTGTTCCCGACGTTCCCGAGCAAGGCCGGCCAGGAGCGGCGGCGGAGGCGGGAGACGCCCAACGCGCCGGGGAGAGGCCAGCCTGCGGAGCTGGGGTCCGTCGACTTCAGTGGTATCTTTGCAAATAGGGAGAAGGAGGAGAGGGGCGGTGGCTTCGCCTTGAGGATGGTTTGATACCCTGCAAGCACGAACCAGCGTGGGCGCTCACGGATTGCACATGTTCGCTACTTGGGCTTATTTAGCAGCAGGTGACGATGTTGGAGATATGTGGTTCATTAAGTGCGATATGGTGACCTCGTAAAGTTCCCGATGCCAAATACATGTGTAGGCTGGTAACAAATCCCCCAATAGATTTGGACCCCATGCGAGAAGGTCAGACCCTGTCTTTGGTAGACCGATAAGGACCGACTATACAAGTATCAAGAACGCCCATACATGGTGTTTCCCGTCCCCAAATTACCGGTGTCGATGGATACCAAAATTCGACTGTCTTTCCAAGAGTATGTGCATGCAATCAATTTCTATCCGTGAATGCATATTTTCCCCATACCACCAACTCCCGATGTGAAAGGGGTGCACTACAGCAGTGCAGCGAATCCCATCACGTACCACGTGAAACTGAGTACAGTAATGATGCTCATCGAGACGGCGAAGCCTACTGCCTTACGGTCGAGGTCTCCGTTTGCCGCACTGCAAGTTGCACACTTCCACTCGCCCAGGTCTTCGTATGGCCTGCTCGTGTACAGGCCGAACTGGAAGCCACTGTAAGGTGCCAGATATCCGGCTTCGGCAGTGGCACTCACGGACGAGTCAGAGTCGATGATCAGGAGGGTGTACTGCGCTACTACCAAGGGACTCGCCACCGCGCTTTCCTGGTATTTGGCAGAATCCCACTTGTATGTTGCAGTAGGCTCAAACGTCATGTTCTGGGTGAGGGTCCAGGTGGCGCTGGCCACAGAACATGATACCATCACATCGATAGCAGTAGGAGTGCCCTGCAGAGAGGTGTAGTTCCAGACCCAGGTGATCGGATCGGGGTTGTCAATTCGGTAGAGTGTAGTGCCTGCCGTCGTGGCGGGCGTGATCATAGCAACACCACCAGCAGGATCCTCGGCGTCGAAGGTAGTGGATTTAGCATCACTGGAGCCGCTCTTGGTTTTGGAACCAGTCTGTGTTTTCGTCCCCGTCCCGCTTGATGTTATGCCACCAGTGTTAAGATTTGTCGTCTGGGGTTCATGGCTGTCGGCGGTGGTCGTCGAGTCCGAGTCCTTGGTTCCCGTTGACTCTGCACTTGTTCCTGTGGACGTTGGCTCGTCGGTTGTCGTCGCTGTGGCTTTTGTGTCGGCTGCTTGAAGCTTGTTAGTACCAAACGCACCATCATGATATATACCGTTTGTTTTGCTTGCACATACCAGTTGTTGTGGAATCGGAGTCATCCTGGCGAACAACGAGCGAGTCTATTTCAGGGAGCCAGCCGGGCCATGCTGATGCCAGTGGTGCTACAGCGAGGGCGACAGTCAAGAGTCGTCCGAGGCTTTGTGGGCGCTTCATCTTGTCTCAATTGATGGAATGCGGGAAGGAAACGGGAGGGAAATGGCGATATTGAGACGGGGTGCTAGACTAATCCCCAACGCTCCCACAAACGATGAATTCTCGATGACCGACGGAAGGACGATATTGTTGTTGCTGTCGTTTCCACGTCGCACGTTGGCTGGTAGGTCGGTAATTGGGGGCCCCTTTTCCGAGCTGAAGCGATGGTTGCACGACGCCGGGGGCAATAACAAATATCAGATGCACGATTAAAAAGACAAGCTGGACTCCTCCAACTAGTGGAAAGGCTGTTTCAGAAGAAAGCGAGTGTAGTAGATAGAAACTGAAGCGAAGGACGGCAGAGTAGCAGCAGAAGAAGAAGCTATCGCCAGTGATTATGATGAGAAGTATCAATAAGTTGATCAGCGAAGGGACGGAGAGATGGAGGGAGAAAGAGAAGGGCCAGGCTTGATTGATGATGACTGCCAGCCGGAGGAGCCAACCAGCTGCGCCAGCTCAGGGCACTGGCAGACTGGGCACCCGCTGGTGTGGGAGGCTCCAGTGCTGCAGGTGGCCGAGATCCCATTGGATCAATCGGCGGGCTCCTGGTGTAGCGCCTGACGAACACGAGCGTTGGCCCACGGCATTGGCGGGTGCTGGAAATGCTAATAACCGATCTGTCATGCACCGAAGATCTTCGGCGGCGGCGGAGACATCGCCAAGTGCCAGGGTGTCACCAGAAATAGGACATCCCCGGCCCGAGCGAGCAATGCACCTATTCAGAGCAGCAAGGCGGGAAGTCATGTAATATTCCAAAGAATAACAATGCCGCAATCACTACGCATCTGTCCCACTCGGGTCGGTGCGATACACTGGTATCGATGGCACTCTTCCAGGCAAGTTGTGCAGTAAATTGTTGCTGGAAAGTTTTTGAGATGCGTCGACCCGCAGATCGTATTCGAGGCTCGTGTTGGGCCCACAATTGAGGTGGCTGCATTGGAGTCTAGGGTATTTACTGTTAACCCCCATAGAAGGATAGGGTATGGCAGGATATATTCAACCCGCGAAACTCCAAAGCTGTCTGGGATTTTCAATGTTTTCATATCCGTTGACATGAATGATGATTGACCCTCATAAACATGCGTGCTGAAACTCTTTTGGATCTAGTCATTCTATCTATATACGGTGTACAAAAGCACTACCTTAAGCACCAAAGACATCATCAACTTCCGCCTCGCCCAAGAACCTACCTAAATATAGACATCCCAGCGAGTCTTACTCTAAACATTTCTATACATCAACGGAAAGCATATACGGACGGAAAACCGATGGCGTCATCCACATTCTTGAGGTCGTTTTTTGTTTCAGACCATGTTTTCCTCAAAGAGCTTACCTGTCTCAGGATCGAAGGTCTCCAAGATGTCGATGACGACGAACTGAACCTTCGTCAAACCACCGAAACCTAACACGGCCACCGTAGAAATTCGACCGACGGAGACCATTCAGCCTACTCGAGACATGACCAGACATCAGTATTCGACGTGTTGGACCGCATTGGGAAGCGTAGCCTTGGACTTGAGAATCCCAAGTTGAGATTCAACCCATATGGTGATCTGGCCTTCGCTTTATGGCTGTTTGCAACCCCGAAGAACAGAACTTGCAAGTCTGTTACTCTGGCCAGTGTGCTAGACCCTACGCTCGAAGCCAGCTTCGTGTGCCTACCTAGGTCCCTGCATATGTAGTAGACAACCGCTGTCTCATCCGCACCAGCCTTGCTCGTTGGGCTCAACTTCATCGAGCCTCCACGCTGCTCAACCATATTCAACAGTCTATAGAGAAAGTTTTATCTGACTAAGCCACTCTACACGAAGATTGAATCGCAAGTCACACGGGAGCTTTTCACCAATGGAAAGGCTGTATAAACAGATCCATTTGTCTGATACACTCAGGTATGCGAAGTATGACTGGCCCCTCTCCTGGTTCTATCTACATGCAGTTTGGGTGAAAGACATCCTTACCAACCCACCTGTACCGAGCTCACCTTCACGGACTGACGACTACTCACTTGAAGGACATGTTCCGAATCTTCTGTGATCATGGTATCGAAACCTACAACGACAGACGATGCTCTCTCCTGGAGTCATTGTATGGGAGCTTTCCATGCCTCATCAACGGGACTATATGGCTACCGGGTTTGCTTGAGGATTTTCCAAATGGTGGTCGAACTCATCGAACTAGGACATGAGAAGGGCTTCAAGCTATTAGCAGACGAAGAACAAGACTCAGCCATGCTGCCAAGCCCCGAAGAACAGGCTGCCAGCCTTGATAGCATCATCGGTCCGCTTGGATGCCTCACCAACGTCTAGTGACATGCTAACCATTAACGTGCTCGAAAAGCACATCATGTACTTACCTCAAAGCCTTTGCACAAGTCGGCGGCCTCGGGAGCACCTTCGTAGTGGCGGGGGTTACCAAGGCTATGCGGTTCGGCCTAGTTGTTTACCTATTTGCTGGCTGGAGCACATTGAAATCGGGGTTCTCACTGGCGTCTTACTTGGTATCCCATTCGTTGGCGCTGCTCCTAAACACCTCGGTACGAGCTCGACATAGGATTTGTGCCCGTTCGGAACACGCCGTCTCTCAGATGGGAAGTCGAAGTAAAGAGCATTGTGCTTAGAAACTCAACATTCTATTAAGTATCAGTAGGGTAAGCCACTTAAAATCAAAACAATTGCCGCTGAGGTGGTCATGAAGTCGTTGTGTCAACTGCCTGCATGATTGTATGTTGGTAGTGTCGAGGAACTATCGCGGGCTGGCACGAGCGTATCATGGGGCCAGTATCACGTTGCTAAGCCTCGGTCCAAGTTAACATGACATACCGAGCCTCCCGTGGTGCATCACGTGTGGTTTGGTTGGAAGCCTCTCGTGGGGGCGACGTTTTCTCGGCTCCTGTTGTTCATGTTAACAAATAGTCTTACTCTTGGCATCTGGCTTATCCAAAAGGACCTGGTGAGCTGTAATGGGCTCTAACGACAGTTGTTTCCTTGGATGGCAGATGGATCTCTCCAAACCCTGCTACCACCCATAGTCCAAGCAATGAGCTTTCTACCCCATACGCGGGCATTCTTTCTCCACGGTATCTGGATGGTGGGCAGTTGGGGCTCCCCGGTTATTTTTAGGGATGGGAAGGTCCTTCAATGTCGAGGGAGTGTTTGTTGGTTTGGCGAAATTGTAGACCCCTTGTATGGGAAGCGGTGTGCCAAGTTCCAGCGCTTAGGATGTACATACGTGACAGGTGCCGAATATTAAAACAGAGGCTGAGATGGAGCAGGGAGGTCCTTCGCCAGATACAAGAGTTCAGCAGAAAAGCAAGCCATAGGTAGAGTTCTATTGGGGCTTGGTGGTTTAGTGACTTAGGTACCTGCAGTGACCTAGGTGAATCTCACGAGATGGATGTTTTGAATGCGGATGGCAGCCTTGGCAGCCTTCCATGTGCCAGAAGAACCAACTGGTCACTGGTCAGGCTGGTCTGGGCCCTGTCAAGACGGGATGGACCTGATGCTGTTGGAACTTGGGAAGCTGGGGTATTGGCCCACTCTACCGCGGGTGCTCACCGTGCTTCCCCAATTGACTCCACACCTGCACCTGCAGCAGGCCAATGTGCGCTGTATCTACAGCGATTGTGCACGGGACAGTGATCCACTGGCCACCTGCAGCGATACCTTAGTGATCGCTGCAGGCCGGCTTGCGCGGGCAGGTTCGAACACCAAACGACGAATTTGATTTATCGGATTTCTTCTGCCACTGATCTGGCGCCCGCACCTCTTCCTGCTCAACTCTTCCCACCTGGAAAGCCGAGAGGTCGAGCATGCGAAATGGCCGCTCCGGGATCCAGCGCCGTCACAATTGATCGCACCTATTTCGAGACATTGTTGCGAAGGTGAGTCGCATCCAAAACTTATCTTATCGCCTCCTGTCCCGAAGCTCCCCTCGTGTGACGATGTCGCAGAGGCTGACCTGTCTTGACCTCCAGGGCCGAACATGTATGTTATATCCATGCCTTAGGACTTCAATGGCTTTGCAGGCCTTCTCACTAGATGGTCTAGAACCAGAACGATGGCCTCGCCGAGAACGCGTTTTCGGCCGCGTTGGACTCGTTCGTACCCGTGTCTAGAGAGGAGTATGACAACCTTCTGCTCGTTGCCCGTCAATATGGTGTGCAATTCTCCAAACCCTACACCTGCATGCAAGCCAGTCTTTCTGACAAGTACAAGCAAACCTGAAGCGGAGCCTCATGGGTGCTGGTGTCACTGAAGACCATATCACGGTAAGTACCAATTCTGTGGCTGCAACACGACTCCACGGCCTTATGGTTGCGCGTCTAATCCACGCGTGGAGTTACCTCAAAGGACAAGCTGACATCTGCTAGACCCTGATCCAGGATAACGACTACGTTCCGCCTGCTGGTGCATACGCGGCCTCTAGGCCCTCGTACAAGCGTGACGACACCGAAGACGGAGGAGCTCGCCTGAAGCCCATGTCACAAGCGCACTCGAACTTCCGACCATCCTCCAACGTCTCCTCGTATAGTCCGTTCCTCCAAGGCGATGGTGCGAACCACTACAACGGGTTCGGGTCTAGACAGGCCGGGAAGCACGACTGGGCTGAGCAGGAGCCACATGGCGATGAAGACACCCCTTCTTATTCGGCTGAAGGTCCAACATCCGATCTGAATAATGAGCGCACGTTTATGCCCTTCGGCCAGGCTGAGAACGCCCCGCAACGACCGCATTATGCTCGAATGTGCAAGAGAACACTAATGCTGGGTGGCCTGCCAGACCGAACCACTCATTGGGATGTGACGAGTGTCGTTCGTGGTGGACTGCTCCTAGATATCTTTCTCCGAGCTGCTGACCACATGTGCCTTGTTTCCTTCTTACACGAGGAAGATGCTGTGCGATTCTACGATCACGCAAGGAAGAATGATATCTACATCAACAACAAGAGGGTTGGCACCCTTCACGATTATTCCTGCTTGACCTGGCTAATGAGATACTATTAGGTCTTCATTCGATGGGCAGACCGTCATTTCCATCTTGCTGGACATGTCGCCAGCAAGATTGGTACTGGTGCAACCCGCAACATGATTATTCGACGATGTGACCCCAAGCATACTGAAGACACCATTCGCGATGACTTGGAGCACATCCACAATCTTGTCGTCATCAAGGTCGAGTTCATTGGGGGCAGTTGTTACATCAAGACCAACTCTGTGCACAATGCCATGTTCGCGCGAACGTGCATGATGAGCCGAGCGTAAGCAATGCTGTCAGCCAAGTCTTTCGAAGTCTCTAACCGCATTTGTTGCAGGACGTACAAAGGCTCCAAGATCGAGTGGGACGTGGACGAGTGCGAGCAGCCGATTGAGGTCATTCAGAAGATGCCACCGCAGCCCGTGCCGCAGCGAGCTCCCCCCAACAAAGCAGCTCCAGGGTTCCGAAATCGGTTTGACATGCTGCGCCTGGATGACGAGGACAACGATGAGACTGACGATAAGTTCGATACCTCATCCGAGATGCCTGGAACTGTGGACGTCACAGCATGACGAGTTAAAAAACGGTTGTCTGTGCAACACGGATGATGACTGGCGCGCGTGTATTGCCTTACTTGATTATGTTTTAAGCTGGTTGATGCTGGCCTGTCTGGGAGAGACCACTTCGCAAGAAGAAATGGAGACTGTGTGGTCCCAAGGATCGGTATGAAATTTGCAATGGGGAAACACTCCGAGTAGGGGTGACGGAGTTAGGGATACCCAGGTCTGTGATTCGTCATCAGGGAAAATAATGCTCCCATCCTGTAGGATGATCCGGAGCACAACTGAACAGCTTCAATTGACTCTACCTCTGCAGAACGGTTGGCAATGAGGCCAGCCACCCAGCCGCCTGCGAATAGCATTACTATTCACTCATAAAAGGTTCTATTACTTGCAAGTGTGTGTGTCTACATCTCCTATGCATGCTGGGAGACACGGACTAGAAAAGCTGATCTGGATGTGCAACCGGAGCATCTTTGGTTGCCGTTTGGCTGGTGAGATTGGCCTGTGATACATACCACGAGGAGAAACGCATATGAAAGCCCAACAGCCTCTCGGGCCTCGACCCCTCTGGAAGTTGGAAATCTGGTCGAGGAGACCCCCCAGGGCCCTTGGCCTTGTCCCGTCTGCCCCTCTTTGGATCCGACTCCGCGGCACCGGATCTATCCTGATGCTAAATTTAGTAATGTGGGTCGATATACCGTTCCTGGTGTTGCTCCACTAGCGGCCGTTCACACGCACCGGAAGGACGACAGAGACGACCAACATGAGTATTCCTACCTAGCCCATCTATATCACAGTTGTAACTGTTGGATATGTGACGCCTTGAGCTCTTCATTGACTGGGGAAAACGATACCCGTGCCCCGCACCACTTTACGTGGTGAGCCCTAGCGAGGTGGAAAGTGGTGCGGGGCACGAGTATGAGGGGCTCGCTGCACTTGGCCTTCAAGACATGGGGTGGAATTGTCAGGGTAGGGGGGACTCGTTGATTTGGTGGTTTAGTGCATGCTGGGAGTTATACTTGCAGTCTTTTGCTGGTAGGGGTGTTGGTGAATTAATAAGTAAACGTCTGGTGGGGGTA
Source organism: Anthostomella pinea (assembly GCA_963556695.1). Lineage (NCBI taxonomy): Eukaryota > Fungi > Ascomycota > Sordariomycetes > Xylariales > Xylariaceae > Anthostomella > Anthostomella pinea. The sequence goes on along the minus strand of CAUWAG010000008.1, from coordinate 626,376 downwards.
GCTGTGTTTCCTTGATGAGTGTGCACTGTGTTTAGAAAGCGAAGGCTTGGGCATGGTGATAACTGGCTTAGAAACTCTGTGCATGACCTACATATAACTATTGGGAAATAGAGATCCTAGCATGGGAAGAATATATCGTTCCCCTACCGTTGAACTGAAGACATTGAAGTGAAGAAGGGCCTGGATAAGCTCTGGTCGTTGAGTATCTTGATACCTCCCCGTCCGCAATGATCAGGAGCACGGATGTGTAGGGCATAGTCAAGCAAGCGTCTGCTTCGAAATGCAACCTCCACATATATCGTTGAAGTTACGTGATCTGGCACACGATACAGTTGAATGGTGACATATGTTATGTTGACGGGCATACCGGCTCGATATGGTAGCTGGGAATACTTTAACATCACCACTTGGCTAATCACGTTGACGGATAGGAACTTGTCTGGTGAGGTAGTCGGTGTGCTTGCTGAAGGCTCGGGCCAAGTTAGACAGAGATTGGCCGTCCGTCAGAGATTGGCCGTCCGTCAGAGATTGACCGTCCGTTGGTATACATGCCTAAATAATCAACCAGAACTGGCGGCAGAAATTGGGATCGTGTATCGAAGCCTCGACCTACCTCATATGTACGGTACTTCTCTCATTCAACTTGAAGTTGGCTCGTGCTGACTTTACATCCACTAGCCACATCTAACTAGTTCCTCCGCCACTCTGACTGTGCCACAATCTGGAGCTCCCCTCGGCCAGAACTGACACGACGTCGTGCGTTGGGCACTTGGGCCAGCAGTGATCCCCATTCATCAACCTGAACCTTCAACCCATCTGCCATTCATCGAGATCTCTCTCGTCAACAATAGCATTATTCGCATTCATCCCGAACCCTAAAGTCTATCGCAATAAACAAACATCAGTTATAACTGAGCGCAGCAGCGCTACACTTATGAGAGAGCTCCATATCCGGACACACTCTCACTGCAAAACGCACAACATCTCCGGTACCTTAATCAGCGCCTCGTCTGCGCCAGTTGGTAGCTTGTTCCGAGCGTTGTTCACAACAACTGCCCACAACCCCGCCCATATCTTGCGCACGCGCTCGTTACCTTCTGGCACCTCTGCTGCCTTGACGAGCTCGTCTCCCACCATCACTTCAACCAGTCGCCGTAGCTGCGGTCATGCCAGTACGCGGACGTCAACATGGCTCAAGAAAAGATGACACTAGAAGATTGTACGTAGCGCCAGCCTTCTGACAACATACTTATTATCCTTCATGGGGATGGACTCGCAGGGAACCACCAGCTGGTTGGATGCGCGATGTGCTGACACATATTTACAGGGCTGGACGACCTCTGCGTCCGATTCATCATAAACCTCCCGCGAGCAGATCTTTCGTCGGTAGCACGTATATGCTTCCAAATTGAAGAAGCACAATGGTTCTACGAAGATTTCATTCGGCCCCTGGACCCGACCCTCCCGTCCATGTCCCTCCGAAGCTTCAGCCTGAAGATGTTCACGCATTGCCCCCTCCTCGCCTCCTTCTCCGCCGATAGCCATCTCAAAGCCTTTGAAGAATTCATGCAGTACAAGACACGAGTTCCAGTCAGAGGAGCCATCATGCTTAATGAAGCGATGGATGCCGCAGTGCTCGTACGAGGTTGGAAGAAAGGCGCAAGCTGGAGCTTCCCTCGAGGCAAAATCAACTATGACGAACCCGACCTTGATTGCGCCGTTCGGGAAGTCTACGAGGAGACGGGATACGACCTCCGGAAAGCTGGGATAGTCGAAAGGAACGAACCGGTACACCCTCTCGAGGCCACCATGCATGACCAGCAGGTGCGACTCTACGTTTTTCGCGGCATACCAGAGGACACCGTCTTTGCGACGAAAACAAGGAAGGAGATTGGTGACATCAGGTGGTACAACGTTTCGGAGCTGCCTGCCTTTCGCAAGAAAAAGGGCGCGGGTAAGAATCAAGGAGCTACATCCCAGGACAAGTTCTACATGGTTGCGCCCTTCATGGTGCCACTGAGGCAATGGGTCATGAAACAGAAGAAGAACAATGCGCACAACGCTCCAGCCCCCAACGACCAGAACCCCTTAACCTTGCCAGAAGAGACCTTGACAGACGATAACGTTCTCGACGAACCGATGGAACCGCCTCTTTCCGGCACACACCCCGAATTTATCGACGGTGCAACGAGAGAGCTGCAGCGGCTACTTCAAGTCAAACCACCTACGCAAGGCTTGCAGTTACCATCTCCAACAACCAACCAACAGGCAGGACAGACCCTCATGTCACTCTTGCAACCCAAGATGGCTAGCAATGGACGTGCACCTGGACACAACCAAGAAATGCCTCGCACTCCGCTCGGTCAGGAACTGGCAGGAGCTCCTGAGCCCCAGACGCCCCAGTATCACCATGTGGCACACAAGTTACCTCAACCAAACTATGCAGCACCACCCGCATTTCCGATCGAGCCCAACGCCCATGCTAGCTACTTGCAGCACCAACATCAACAGCACCGAGCCCGGCCGCATGTGTATGTCACGAATGAGATCAACATTCCGCAACCTTTGCCGAACCCGCCACGGCCTTTACCAAACCCACCCGTCCAGCTGGTCCATCCTCAGCCGCTGCCATTGCAGGCACAAATCTTGCGTGGCATGGCCCCCTCACCTGCAGTCAAGGCCCCTGGCGCACAAGCAACACCTAATACAGGACACCTTCAGGGTGGCCAATACGCAGGCCCCGGTCCTCAGTATCAACCCCATGCTCATGGTGTCCACGGCATCCAACCTGAAATGAAGCAGCCTCAGCTGCCTGCGCACACAGCAGGCCTTCTGAGTGTTTTGAAGGGCCATAACCCCCAGCCGAACTCAGGCCCGCAATCTGCGCAACAGCCGTCACCTTTACACGGGACCATGAATATCTCCATGCAACAACAGCACCCGCAGACTGCGCAACAGCCGTCACCTCTTCACAGGACCATGAATATCTCCATGGAACACCAGCACCCGCAACGGCCATCTCCTGCGTCCAACGGTGGCTATGCTGGTCAATATGGCCAAACAAGCATGCCTCCTACCACTGTTGCTCAGGCGTCTTTCTCGGCCGCCAACGTACGTCTCCTGGCACCAACGGACAAGCATCGTGCTGGTTTGCTCGGCATGTTCAAGCCGGCGGAATCCACCTCATCGCAAGGCCATGCTGGTAGCGAGGACAAGGCTCTACTTCAACCGCAACCTGCGACTGCCCCCACTGTTCGTCAACCAGCTCAAACAGAGCAGTTGAAGCAACAACGAGTGAACCAAGGTCCCATTCTTGCGGATACTCTAAGAACCGCAGCTCAGGAGAATGGTCGACCGATGCAGATGAACCCCGAGACCAACCTACCTTTCGGAGCGCACGCGATACTGGCGCGCCCTCAGGCGGGCCAGGCATCGGCTGCCGGACCAAAGATACCAGGAAGAAACCTGAATGAGCCTACCCGAAGCCTACCGCTGCGTTCTCAGGCTAGTTCTACATCATCGACGAACAAGTTGACGCCCCAACCGGCTCAGGTCATGATGAAAGTGCAACACGTCGGACAAGCCTCGCCACCCGCTGCTCAGCCCCTGTCAGCGCAGTCTTACCCGTATGGTAGCACTGAAGGTCTTGCGCCCAACCCATTGGCGCTGTTCCCCAATCCTCCGGCTGCTTCGTCGCTTCCAATGCCAGGCACCGGCTTCAAGGCTCGACAAGGCTCAACAGTTGAGCAGAGGAGTACGCTGTTGTCTCTGTTTGGGAAGTCGAACTCGGGCGTCGAGCAAGACAAAGGAAAGGAAGCTATGACTCGCGAGCAATTCGGGGGCGGTGCTGCCCCGCGAACGCGGCTGGCGTCGTTCGCTTCTAGTGTAGGCGATGGCGCAGTGGATAGCAATGGGCCTCGGCGTGACAGTCCGTCGGCGCTCTCACCGGCGGATAGAAACTTCCTGCTAGGATTTCTGGAGAATGCATCTAACAATGCCGGCAAGCGTTGAACAGGGTTTCAAGGATAATCGGAATGGGCAGACTTGGGTTTCGGGTCTAGGAATGGTTATGCCCGTGGTCCGGGTGGTTCGGGCGATTCATCAGCGATCCTTGAGTACATAACATAGTAGTATACCCTGTTGTTTGACTCAGGCTTACATAGCATAACATTGATTTCTAGCACCTCCCAGGTCTTTTGCCGCTCCCCGTGACAAGATAGGTAACGAGACACACATATATCAACAGCGTAGAGTGAGTGGATACCATGTAAGGCGTCAAAGACTCAAAACACGGGCGCTAAGTAAATAGACGGAGCAGCGAGCGGGTGCCCCACCAACGGAAACGGGGCTGACGGGGTATTGTACATATGATGTAACCTGCAACAGACGCGTGCTCCGTGTTCATTCTTCAGCAACTTTATTCATAAAATCTAGCTTCATGCTACATGTACGACAACGCCACATTCAGCGCAAGCACTGTGATCTTCGTTACGTTACCTGGCCTTTGAACAGCCTACTTACGAAGCCCCCTACTCGAACTCGCACGCGCCATAGCTCTTGACACGAAGGCAGTCTCCAAACATACAGCTCTCTGGGGTCCGGCGATCATGGCGCGACTGACACATGAGCCCATAACGCCGCGGCGGAGCGTGTCCAACCCAAACTCGCTGACGGACCTCAACCGACTATTGGCCCGTCTACAACAGAGCATTCTGCACGCCGACGCCGAGCGCGAGCGCAGACTGCGGTCGAGCCAGTACGAACGCAATAGGGTCGGGACAGTACGTGCTAGCCTTGCCTACCCGTCAAACCCCCAGCCTGGCGCTGGCACTGTTCGCACGAACCAACAGCTCCCTCTGTTCTTCCTTCTGCCCACCCGTTCTAGCTCACTACTTGTACGTGCATATGTGTGTTGATCTAGCTGGCTAACACGGGGCTTGTGCCCATCGCGCAACAGAACCTCGAATACGCCCGAACCCTCCTCACGAAGCTGGAACAGGATGCCCTGGGCGTCAAGGTGCACGCGCGGCGGAAGGACATGCAGGCGGACCTGGACCGCAAGCGCGACGTCTTCGAGCGCGTGAGTGAGCGGCTGCGCGAGCTCGAGGACGCCGCCATCGATAGCGACGACGACAGCTCCGACGGCGAGGACCTGCTGGGCGCTGTCGCCACGCCGAGCCAGAGCCAGAGCTCCGACTCGAATCACCAGCGGGATGACTTTGGGAGTATAGCGGAAGAGGAGGGGGAAGAGGAGGAGGATGCAGATCAGACGGTCTTGCCCGAGCCGAGAAGGCAGAGCACTACTGCGCCTACGTATAACAGTAGCGAGGCCCCTCGCGCTTCGGGTACGGATTTGGATAGATATACGACTACTACAACATCACAAACCCTGCGCACTCGAAATACGTCCACCAGCTCCCAACCCATCGCCGACACTGCCTCCAGCAGCGCGCTGCGCAACGAACTCTTCGCCGGCGCCCGTCCCAAAGCCACCACCACCACCGCATCTACAACCGACCTCGCCACCACCACCACAACCACGGCCGAGGCGGTCCTGGACCTCCAGCGCGCGGAGCAGGACCGGCTGACGGAGTCGATGGTGGGCATGGCGCGCGCGCTCAAGGAGTCTACGCACCGGTTCTCGTCGGCGCTGGCCGAGGACGACGAGGTGCTGGCGGCGGCGGGACAGGGCCTCGACGCCAGCGAGAGGGGTATGGTCACCGTGTCGGGCCGCCTGGGCTCCCTGCGCCGCCTGACCGAGGGCGAGGGCTGGTGGGGCCGCATGCTGCTGTACTTGTGGATCGCGGGGCTGGCGGTCGTGGCGCTGGTGCTGGTTTTTGTTTTGCCGAAGTTGAGGTTCTGATCTTCGAGACGGGGAAAGGGAGTGGGTGGTTGCCCCTGAGTGTGAGGATGATAATCACTGTAGCGCACTATTACCACTGGAGGCCTTGCTTGACCATGCTGTTGCAAGGTCGCGAGCTGACCATGAGCTTGGCCATGAGTACCAGACTGTTGGCGACACCATTGGCCTGTCGGCCAAGATGGTGGTGGTCGAGGACAGAATCGTCAAGTTTGTGAGGTGTACTGAACGAGTTATGAAATCACGATATCTAAGAATATACGAGCATACCTTTACACAGATTGGCGAACTGTATTTTATGTGAGCTATGCAAACTGTCTTAAGAAGAAAAACGATAGTATTATCCAGTAAAGTTGTTGACTAAAAGGGGCCCGATTCAGTAATTACGGTGTAAACAAAGTTTTGTCAATATTGTGTAATTGGTAAAGCTGGGATTGACAGGTGGCGGTGGAGTGGTTCATACTGCGTGTGATGGTTTACGACAAGAAGATCTGTACTCCGGTTGAACGGCCACAAGGAGTAAGCTGCAGATGGAAAGATGATATGAAGTAGTAGTCATGAGCAATCGCATACTATATCGGTGTCTGTTTAACTAACCACAGCGAAAATTCCATCCACCAGTGTGAAGTGTGGAAAGCCGAACTTCACACTCGAACTCCACGTAAACCGTATGAAGGTAAAATAGATAGGTAAGGACCTTAACTTTAAACCCACCGACCGCAATATATGCGCAGACATGTCCGCCCACCAATATGAACTCTGATAGATGCCAGTGATTGCCGGAAAGCGGAAGATAATGCAATGCGGTAAAACCCTCACTTCAGCCCACCTGAACAAGTTGGGCACTTGTGGGATTGGGAGAGGGAGGAGGATCTTACTCCTCCTCCGAAGCCTCGGACTCATCATCCTCAGGATCCTCGGCCTCGGCGTCCTGGGCATCACCGACCCCAGCTACGACGCCCTGAGCCAGCACCAGCAAGCTGTTGGAGGCAAGCTCGGCCATCTCCTCGGCCTGGATGCCTGCAATGAGGGCCTTGCCAATCTCAGCCATCTCCTCATCCACGAACTCCTGTTCTTCTGCTTGAGCCTGCTCAGGCTGCATGCCGCCGTCGTCCGCATCCAGCATGATGTCGTCGGCCTGGTCCTGATCCTCGCCTTCGTCGTCGTTGCTGGTGCTGGGAGGGGTAAGCGTTTTGGAAGACTGCTTCTTCGGGGCTCCCGAATTCTTCTTCGTCTTCTTCTTCTTTGGCTGACCATGGTCATGGTCCTTGCCCATCTCATCCTCAGCTCCCGACTTTCTCTTCGTTTTCTTCATTGGCTGGCCACGGCCATGGTCCTCGCCCATCGCATCCTTGGACCCGCTACCGTCGACGTCCTCGCGGGCGTCGTCTTGTTTCGCGGCCTCCTTCAGTCGCAGGGGTAGTTGGGCCCTGACATTGCCGTCGCCGAAGAGCGAGGGGGTGCGGCCGTTGACCAGGCCCACGGGCTTGCCGCCAGTCTACAAGGAGAAAGCTAATCAGTTATTGAACACCTCACAGAAAAGGCATCGGACTTACGGGTGGCTCGTATTGGAACTTTTCGGCCGGCATGGTGCCAGCCTTGGCAATGCGGTCATCCCACAGCAGGCCCGTCTTCTTCTCGAAGAAGGTCTTGAAGTCCTCAAAGGCCACGTCGAACTTCCGCGGGGTCTCCTTGGTTCGGAGCACTGCCGGCTTGTTGTCGCGGTGCTTCTTCCAGAACTTGGCCGTGGTCTGGTAGAGGTGCGGCTTGGCGTTGGACTCCCAGAGCTGGATAACGTAGGTAGGGGGTTAGGACTCATGTTGTTGGTGGACGAGGGTGCGGTTGGGGGCAGGCTTACCGTCAAAACGTATTTCTGGCCGACGTCCTCGTTCTTCTCGTCGTCTCGGGTGAGCTTCACCTGGTACTCGAAGAACATGCTGTCTCGGTAAATGTGGTAGAGGTCTGTTGCACCCGTCAGTATGTATATCCACTTGCACCAGGTACCCAGCGCGCATGTAGTTTCAAAAAGGTAACTCACTGGGATCAATGTACTTAACCGAGAGGTCGAGGCCCTTCTGTACCTGCTGCTTGCGTCGCATCTTGGCATTGGACTCCTTCTGCTTCTCCTTGAGGGAGAACTTCTTTTCCAGAAGTCGCTTCTTCGCGTAAATTGAGTCCTCCAGCCAGTTAAGCAGGACGATGTGTGTGTGCTTGTTCTTCAGCGCCACCTTGACCTCGGGGATTTTTTTCTTGAAAGAGGCGTGGGTGCACAGCAGGTGCGTGACGCTGTTGTCCATCTTGTAGTTGAAGGTGCCGCCCCAGCTAGTCGTCCATTTGGCGACTTTAGAGGCGTCTTGCCATTGGGGGTCTACGAGGTCGCCACCGATCGCTACGGTGCAGTCCTTGAAGATTTTCTTGGTCTTCGTCTGCTTTTGTTTCCTGGGGGCCATTTCTTGATGGAGCCGTTTGCGGTAGGTCAACCGGGTAGCGGAGAGTGGTAGGAGAAAGTAAGGTCTAGATGGAGTAGGTTAGGATAAGAAGCAAATAAAATGCCAATTAAGTAGGTGTGTGTGGCGACGGAGGGAAGGAAGGAAGGTAGAAGTTAAGTTAAGTTAAGTCTTCAGATGATGCTGGTGTACGAAGTGTAGTAGGTGCCACTTGCCTAATTAGAAGTATCTGCCGGGGTGCGTGTGCAAGGGAAAGCGAGCAATGTGTATGCGCATGGGAGAGTGTGATGTGGGAGTGCGTAGATAGATAAAGGGGAGTAAAGGGGGGGCAAAGGTACTTACATGGAAGTGACGATAAGGTCGCAGCTTCGAGTATCGTGGACGACGCTATGGCCAATCTTGTATGGTGTTAAATTCGGATAACCTCGATCAAACCTATCGGGATTCCGATCGAACGGAGGAGATTGACGCTGGTGCTTGGGAGCTTCAGGCATATCAACCAACCAGTAGTGATGCAACTACTAGGTCCACGATATAGGGTTCAGTCATACCTGCCTGGGAGCCGCCTCAAAGGAGCATATGGTGATGATCTAGATGTTAGGAAAAAGGGAGTCTGTTCGGGTGAAGTTAAAGTAAGCTGGTATGTAAAGGCCTTCCTTCCTTACGTATCAGGGGGGGAAGGGGTATCAGCATAAACGTGCAACCTGAGGGCAAATTGAATTGAGAAGTTTCGGGGGCATGTGCAGCACGAAAGTTTGAATCCGTTCAGAGATCGTCCCTTGATGATATTGCCCAAGAAAGAGCAATTAAAAGATCATCGAAACATGGAGATGTGGGGAAGAGAGTAACTGATGAGCCCGTGCAAAGGAAGAGAGCAGACCATGGAAGCTGGGTACCCCTAGGTAGTTAGAAGAATCCAAGCATACCCGAGTAGAGTGGACGGGAAGTCACTTACCACCAACGAAGACACCATTGCCGCCGAGGTTACCGTTGCCGACGAAGACATTAACTGCGGAGTGGGACATGAGTCTAGGCCGCCGAGTACAACTGGATTCTATCCTCTAGGTCTCAAATCAGAGATCTAGTAGCAGGCTGGGAGAAACCCCCTTTCACCTATAACTCAAGTCTGAGGTCAACAGTGTCACGTGGCGGACGCGGGAACACGTGGAAGGGGTAAACTTCTCAGGGGTATCAATCATAAAATCATTGCCTATGCAGTATGCCATGCCCAAACAACTATATCGCTAAATGCCATCATGATACGACCAATGCCGCGCCTCCTCAAGGAAGATGCTTGTCCCTGAGGTTTTGGTCTGAACCCCTTTGCCATGCCTGCCTCTTAGAAGAAGGTGCTCTTTTTCTTAGAGATCTTCCCTTCTCCGCTTCCACCTCTCCTACGGCCAGGCTGGGGCTGGGGCTGTGGTTGAAGTTGAGGTTGCGGTGGTGAAAACCAGTTGCTAAAAGCACCCGGCCGCGGTCCAGCGCTAGAAGGCCGTGGTGCTTGCTGCGGAGCTTGCAAGTTCGGGCGACCCGGACCAGCCTGGTTACTCGGTGTCCCCGTCGTCCGCGTGGGGAGGCTTGGTGTTGGCCCAAAGTCCTGCCCTTCGAGTCCAAACTCCCTCTTCAGCCTCTCTGTCTCTCTGGCTACTTCTTCGTCGCGTTGCTTTCTCTCCCTTTCTTCATCGTCAAGCATCTTCTTGATGCGCTCCTCCTCCTCCTTCTCCTGCCTCTCCCGCTCACGCTCCTCCTGCTGTACGATGGCCTGCAGTCGTTTCGTTTCAGCATCGACCCTAGCATCCTGAGGCGGAGTCGGTTGTTGAGTGAGCGGCGACTGAGCCTTCGCGGGTGCCATGTTGCCCCCCGCGCCGCTCATTGCATAAGAATCTGATCTTGGCGACCCTGACCGTCCCGCCACAGGCCGTGAGTTCTTGCGCCTGTTCGGCGGGGCGCCGTTGAGGTTGAAAGAGTCGCGACTGGGGAAAAGATAGATTTCGCGGATGACCTCGGCGCCAAGTAGCAGGACAACCTCGAGGCCCTTGCGATCCTCTACCTCCACCCTCTGTAGGTTCGGCTCGTAGATGGTGACGCTCTGTTGCCTCCCGTGCCTGTACATAGCTATGGTAATATCCGGCTCCTTGCTTTTCTTGCCGCCGATGGACACGCCCGTCATGTAACATGTCATGTCCTTGGAGAACTTGCTGTCGCGTTTCCATTTGAAAATGATCTTGGGCGTCAGGCTGCTTGCCATGGGGTCGCTTTGTTGCCGGTCGAGTTTCGACGAGGAGGGCAGACGGAAGCTCTGCTGCGGCATCTCGAAGTCGAACGACTCCTTGCCTGTCCAGGTACTCTTCTCTCCCCTTATAGACACCTGCTGGTCCGGGTTGTATAGCTGTATGGTGAAGCCGTCGGGTATGATGGGCACGGGAGAGGGCGGGATGCCGTTCTGGGCGCGTATCTCGGCTGCTGAGAGGGTGGGTTGTTGGAACTCGGGCTCGATCAGGACCTCGGCAAAGATGACGCCCTGGGCTGCGGCGTCCCCAATGGCCACGGCATACTTGTTCTTGGCCTGCGGGAGAGCTGGGTCAAACTTCTGGATCGAGTATTCGGCGCCCAGTTCGGAACCGTTCTGGGAGAAGTATAGGAAGGTCGCGAGCGGGTTGTCAGACGATTGCCTGAAATAGAAGGTTGGGAGGTTCTCGTCGAGCATGTTGACGACGGTTATCTATTTGATCTAGGGCACCTGACAGAGACTCACGTGTTGATTCTCGGGGTGGATTTCATGTACAGAAGGCAGGATTTGTAAACTGAAACGTGTATCTTCGAAGTTCAAGTCGCAAAATGAAGGTAGGTGGGATAGTGACTAAGTATATATGACTATTAGGTATGCGCTGAGGAATGCACGAGGTCGCGGCGAGCGCGGCTTCCAGCTGAAGGGGCCGAGGGGGTGGTGGGCAGGGTGACGAAAGCAAGCTAGGCGTGAGTAACTAACCCACTATAATGAGGCTGATGAGACCGAAAATAGAAAGAGCCACTCTAAAAACTAGCAGTAAAACTGATTATAATAAGTTAGTACAAAGACCAAACGACCGTTGATGCAGAATACGCAGTCACAATGCGAAGCACGAAGCCGAGATATGCGGGTGAGGAAGGCGGGCATTCGCACTCCGTCCCACGCAAGAAAGCTGCGCCACGTTCTCCGTGCCTATCAAGTCGGGGCGGTGCAATATCTGCTCCCGTCAATATCCCCACTGGAGAACTCGGAAGTTCTGCCTCTCACCCTGTCTCCCAGGACTCTGAGCGACAGCCAAGAACAATCTTCATAAGCCAACGCGCGTTCGAACGCGAAACAGAAGACTTGACTCGAGCCGCCTGCCTGCCTCTTTCCTTTGGATATGTGAGGATCTTTTCATAAGGCAGTTTTCGTTTCCTGAAGTACTACTTGCTTGATAGATCCTTAAGAAGCCACTCCAGTCACAGCGAACACCACGCGTGATTGAGTTGTTGGCGTTGTGGACCATTCAGGTAGAAAAGGGGGAGGTCGCCGTGATGCTTAAAGCGACACCGGGGATCACAGCTGTCTCATCACTCGAATGGCCGATCGTACGTTGTGATTTCCCCGCGTACCTATGCCCAAGCCCATGCACACATTCCCCAACTCAATCAACCCATGATGGCGGTTTGCTTCATATGCTCGCGCAGTCCAGCAACCAGGAAGGAAGGTAGGCCGCGCTCGCCCAACACCTGCTCGACCGTCCGCGAGTAGTTCGCCATTTCTCCCGATGCGCGCCCGTCCTTCGCAGGGGCGCTATAAGATGCGGTGCAGGTTATGCGAGACCCGGACGACGCAGCCTTCGATCACCGGGCCTTACCTGCCGCGCCTCTCGGCCCAGTAGTAGGGCAGCCTGGCGTCCGTACGGTGACAGTCCCGGCAACATGCGGTACCGCAGCTAGCATCTGAACACATGTCGCAAGTCCGGGTCCGAGGGCGAGTACAGCTCCGGCAGCCGCTTCACTTTGTAGCTGCCGGTCGTTGAGCTGGGGTCGGTTCATGCTGTGCATGTGGTTCTTGACGTTGAGCCACTATGCTCGCTCTCTGGGGCGTGTCGGCCGGCGGCCCCAGTCTGTTGTTCATTTCGCATAAGATGGCCCGTGGCTCTGCCAGTCTACGGGCGGCGATGGTTCTCTGTTGGCTTGCAATTTGCAGTCTCAGCTTTCCAGCTGACGCCCTTCGCCAATACGTAGCGCCTCATGGTAGTGCTGGGTTGTTCATGGAGTTAATGGTGACGCTGTGTCCCCTTGATCCTGCAATATGTCCCAGGCCTAAGCCCCCTCTGAAGCGAGCCAGACCACAACAAATTACCTGATATTGTACTTCGGTGTAAGGTAGTTGTAATCTGTATGCGCAAGCCATGGGAACTCAGGCCCTTGTACAGAAATACACGAGACAAACCTCGACTGGTGAATTCCATGTCTGGAAGACAACCCCAGCCTCCAGAAGCAATTGGACCATCAACTCGACAGAATCAGACCAGATCTGATCATCGAATCGAGTCAAATCTTCAGGGGCCGAAAACCCCCTGGTCGCGACCGTTGACTCGTCTCATTCCGCCGCCCCAACCATCTCGGAAGCGTATCCGAGCTGGTTTCAGCCCCTGGGCATGCCAGACGCATCAACAGCCGCCACGAGCATTGTCCTTGAGTCCTTCACCCTGAGCTGCGGTTAGACACAGCCCTCGTTCAGACAGCAATCACAGCACAGAGAAGTCGGGGTTGAGCAAGGACCTGAACGGCCGATATAGTACTGACGATGTGAGGCCATCAAGCACTGCAGGTTCGCTTTTCCATCAGTGTAAAGGTAAGCTTTGATTAATTTGATTGTCTACCTACTTCCAGCGGCACCTCCCGACCTCCTAATGCATGGTATAGCGGATATGCTACGAGAGTTTGCCCTCAGCGCCGGGGAAGGAGTGAACGACTGGTCCTACAAGTCGGCTGACAGGCGCCAGGCCCATGCTGACCAACGCTCCCAAAAGGTTCTTGACTAAGGGTAGGTGGATGTGTTATATACAGATAAACGAAACGGCCTTGCATTTTGCCATATCGTGTTCCTCCCACGACACAGTCTGTAACTGGACCGCGCGGCTGGATGTCTTCGCAGAGGAATGTGCAAGGCTACCAGGCGCATTGGCCCTAAAGCAAGGCAGGAGAAGCCATGGCGGCTCATCACCTATAGGCGGTTTGCTGCGTCGCGCTGATTTGCCCTGGTATCGCCGGCATCACTGGTACCTCTCCGCGGTTCAGCGCCCTTGAATGCGCCCTCTTGACACGCCCTGTCTGCTGTTCTACCCAGCTTGTGACAGTACGGAACCGAGCCGGACGATCTTCGCTGCTCGTCGTGTAGACCGTATCTCTCCTTTCGTCGCTTCTATCACTCCTGGTCATCCAGGAGAAACGTGACACGGGGTGATTAGTAGTCTGTGCCGCCGGCGGTGGAGGCGTTGGGTTGTTGACGGCAAGCGGCGGGGGCACGATGATTTCGCCATCCCCAAATCCTGACGATATCGACGATAGTTCGCTAGCCCGGTATACCTGTCGCTGGCCGGGATTGTAAGCATCTGAAGGTTGACGGGCAAGCTCGGACTGGTTGTAAAACGGGTCCGGCATCCGTGACCTCAACGTTAGATTCGCGTCGCTGCTCTCCAGTGTCGCTCCATTGTCCGCCGGGTATTGATTTAATACGCTTGGCAGAGTCGATTCGCCCTGTTGTGGCTGTCGCATCACGCTCCTTTGAGAACTGCCCGTCGCCGAACGAGCCAGGCTGCCTGGTCCCGGGGAATATATCTTCTCGGCGCTATAGAAGCCCTCGGCTTGCATATCATTCAGCTCGCCCTTGTCGTATACCGGTGGTGGCTCGTTGGGCGGGTACACGCTGCTGTTAGGACCAGCAGCACCCATTGCATCCTTCCGCCTCCATGGAAACCTGGCACCCCTTGGCTTCTTCATTGTTCGATAGGCAACCCAGCCGATGAAACAAAATAGGATAAAGGCCCCTATCGCCCCTGCGGCAATGAGAAGGTGCTCTGCCAACGGGTCCAAACCAGGAGGCCTCCTATCCCTGTGATTTCCATGACGATCACCATTGTCGTTGTTATCTTGCTCTGCGCTCGAGTCACGCTCTGGCACAGCCTTTGTGGTGATCGGGATGCCAAAACTGGTGCCCGTCACCGTAGGTGACGCAGTCGCAAAAATTGGAAACGCAGTTATTGTGTCGGAGGACATAGTAGGCTCAGCAATCCCCTTCTGAGGCTGGAAGGTGTTTACTTGATCCAACGGCGTCGTGGTTAGGGTGGTCAGAATAGATGAAGTGATCGAGAAGGTAGACTCCTTCGGACTATTAGTTGCTTGGTCAACTCCAATGGGGGTAAAAGTTACCACCACTGGGGTGAGTGTGGAGATTGGTGTAGTCACAGAGCTTGCCGGGGTTTGCGATGCCGTTGTGCTGACCAAGGTTTCCGAGCTAATAGAAGTCACCGGTGCGGCAGTGGTAGTAGTGAGGGCATCCGTTGTAGTTATGGCAATGGGTGCATCGATAGCGGAGGTAGGCGTGATGATCGGCGTTGGTGGTGGAGAATTGTCGTTGCTGCCCTCATCGTCGTCACTTTCATCGCCATTATCTCGATCGCTACCCTTGTGGTCGGGGTCGGAATCCAAGTCACCGTCACCATCGCCTTTGCCTCCGTCATGATTGCCAGCACCTCCCGTCTCTTCTGAAGCGCTGAACTTGAGTCCGGGACCTCTATCCCCGTCCCTGCCGCCACCTCTTCCATTATGATCGCCATCTTCCCCATCACTACCGCCGTCCCCGCCACTGTCTCGTTTCGTCTCCAGAGTGAAGCGAAGCTCTGACCTCTCTGTGGCAGGTGAGGCGTTCTCATCGCTCTCATCGCCAGAGCCGTCGCGGATGGACAGCGCCGGCCGAGTGGCCATCCTCGCGGTCCTCTTCCAGCGTCGAATGTCTTCCGACCATCGTTTCTCATTCATAGGCGGCATGTTTTCGTCCACGTCTGCTCGACTTCCCTGAATCGCGCCACAATGCTCTGCATGTACGCCCCACTTCGCTTTATAACATGGCAGATGGGAAGGAGTCCGTAAACGAGAGGCTGGTGTCGTGTGGGATTACCAATAGGTAGCGGCGAATTTTCCAGGAACGACAGTAAAGAGAGTGACTCGAAATTATTGAAAACCCGAGCCTGGGGATTATGAGAAATGAATACAAAAGGCCCGCCTTGGAGAGAAGAAAGGAAGAGAAAAGGCCTGGAAGGTACAGAATGAGAGAATTTGATGTGGGAGGGTGTATCAGATCTATGAGGGTTTCTGCTGCTTGGGAGATCCGTGCCCAGTCGCTGCAACATCCCCTGGAGATTGAATGGGGCACTGCTTGAACAACCTGGAGCACATAGACAGCAGTTCCGTCGCGGATCCGGGTGTGCAACGTCTTCTTCCGCTACATTGTACAATATACGCACTGAACGCCACACATGGTCGAGCTGGCTCGAGTCACCTCAACGGGACCAACCGACGCTCGTGGAGCAGGCCTACCAAGCCGCCAATGTACCAAGCGTATGCACGGCAGCCGAGACGGCAAGAAGTGAGACAGCGCCACTGTCTAGGGTCCGTGTATGGACCCGGTACTCAAGTTCAAACTGTAGCAGCAGTTGTTCGGTGGAGTGTAGCTCCAGCAATCATGGCACCGACTTGTTCGAGTGATCACTCGCCATGGCGCGAGAAGCCCGGGGGATGCGTAAGGGGAGTCTCAGCGCGTGGTGTGGCCCGAACATGTCTGGGCAACTCGCTTCAGTGGCCCCCAAATGGGGGTTGTTAGGGGTTGGCTCCGTCGGTTTGAGACCCGAGGATAAAGAGACACACGATTCTCAATATTGGGCGTATTGCATTGACTTGAGGTTGGAGTTGTGACAGGGAGCCTGAGGGAGGTCAGGGGCATGTCGTCTCAGCAGGGGTGAATGTGGGCGGGTCCAGGGTTTCAACCAGGGTCCAGACCAGGGGCATCAACTTGCAACAGATCTGCGGGCGGGCGGCAGGTCGGGATTTGGCCATGTTGGGCCGCTTGGCTGGCCCTGATTGTGTGTGGCTGTATGAAATATCTGGGGTACGGGAAATCTATCGATTTTCCCTTGACTCCGTATGCCTGATCTCCCGGGACGGCGGTACCTAGGCGATGGAGGTAACGGCGATGCAGGTAACGGCGATGAGTTCCGAGCCTGAAGGCAAGGGTGCAGGGGTGCGTTCCCCAGGAAGATACTTGTCTCCTGTCGTCAGAATGCCAGTCATCAAGCTGCCGACGGCAACGAGAAAGGTATGCCGGTCCTCTCTCCCGCCTAGCCTAGGTAGTGTTCCACCATGGAAAAAATGATGATTCCAAGACGCACATCTTTTGGCAAGACCTGAGCACTGTACTCATGACGATCCGGTAAGCATTCAACTGTTGAAGGAAAGACACCCGGTGCTAGCTTCATAGCTTCGTAGCTTCAATCTGGACTGGTTGCGTGTTGCGATAATCATCGTTTACTCGAACAAATGGTGCAGAGTCTTTGTGATACATCGTGATCGGATACTGCTGCTGAGTTCACAGAGCAGCTGCCGCCCAGATGGCAGGTGCTGTGTGCCAGGCGGCACAAGAACCTACCTAATGTAGGATACCGATAAGCCCACTAGCATCTGACATGGCGTCTCCCCGAAATGGCCCTTGGTCACACAGTTCATCTACACCCTTCACAGCTGGTCGGAAGCTAAGGTAGCTCTTCGGGGATCCCAGATGCTTCATAGCATAGCAGGACTTCGCAGGCTGCACATCCAACTCGAGGGTCGACCAACAATGTAGGACGAAGTCGTGCAGTTGCCCGGGCTGAGGATCCTCGGCGAGCTCAGAGGCCTCGAGGAAGTGACGTTCCAAGGATTCTGATGCTGTGGAGCAGATGTTGAGAGCGAATATGCTCAGGCCGAAGGCGGCCGAGCAAGCAACTGGAGGCGGCGGCGGACAGCGGAACGCAGGCGACGACGCGGAGAAGAAAACGGCGCAGAACGGTTGGGGGTGGAAGACCGTGAAGGCATCTCGAGGGTGATAAGGCAAGCTTTGCGATTGGAGTCGTGCTAAGAGCTTCATTGTCACGATTGTGGGAAGGAAAATTGTACTGTATAGCATGGAGAACTCTCGATAGCACCTTTGCCGTTGGGACGGTCACCGGGTCTATACCAGCCCGGGCTTCACATCCCATCTGATCTCGTCTACACGATAGTGATGACTCTGCTCGGTATAGCCTCATCGCCTGGAGCATATGCACGGCCCAGACACCATTGAGGGAAGAGCTGGTGGACTCGCCATTCTTCTTCGGCTGCTCCGGCTGCATCTCGCTCAGGTTCCTCTTCTTCGTCGCTGACTTCAAATTCGCGAGGACACTCTACTTTTTCGTTGCCTTCCAAGGCTCGCACGGGTGTCGCGGCTCGCTCGGGGGCGACTTTCTTGCTGGATTCTTCGAGTATTGGAGAGACGTCGTGGACCGAGTTTATTCTTTCAGCAGAGCTTTCAGACCCTAGCGGCAACCCCAGTGATTTGGGCGACGCGGTCTTGATGCGCTGTTTCCTCGAAGCTGGCAGAGGATCGTACACAGTGGCGAGAAGTTGCCGTCTAGCATCATTGGGACAACTAAAGCGGCCAATGCGCACGTATTGACCAGTTGCCCCTTCGCATCGCATCAGGACTAGCCCAAACATCCCACTCTGTCGGCTGATGGCCGATTCCTTCTCTGCGATTCCTTCTTTCCACAAAGTTATTGGCAGCGTGAAAATCGCCGACAGTAGCATTTGCCTTGTAGGCAGGTAATCCAAATTAGTGGATATATAGCTGTCGTCTCTGCTTTCATTTGAGAATTTTGGTTTGAGCGTGCCAGAGGCGTTCTGATATCTTCGCCAGTCTTCTACTCCAAATCGCGTCTGCATGCACCAATTGCACCGCTTCAGCTTTCCACGTACCAAGAGTGAGGCGGACTTGACTGGTCCCATTGGCTGGGCTGTGTTCTCTAATATCACATCCACATGCAAGATCACTATGAGTAGATTATACTCGTCATGCTTTGCGAAGTTTACTCTCTCATCAACTGCAAGCCATGACCACGAGGGTGCTCGGCACAGCCGTGGGCGTTTGTTTCTTGCAGGCGAGATCCACCATAGGAGCTGATGGCCGAGACTGTTTCTCCAGAGACCAGCTACGTACTGATCGTGTAGGATTTCTTGGATTCTTCTGGCAACACCCGATATCGCAATGAACTTGTCAGTCCATCGGGTCAGTTTTGCTGAGGAAATATGCCTCTGCGGCGATGTACCAAGTCTCCAGAGGATTGTTCTTCTCAGCGCCAAACTTCCTCGGGCGGTGGCTTGTGTCCAATGGTGGCGGTCCTGCCGGAAGAGACTCGCAACGCCGAGCCGTACAACATTCAAAGAACATTTGATTCTCTCCGAATGATAGAACACGTCTAGAAAGAAACCGGTCTTGCACTGCCCAGGCGCGATTCGCAAGTGGAGAGTGCTCAACCTGGTCGGACCACAACCGCGCATCGATGAGGCAATATTGACCGCTGGGCTGGCCTTCCCACTCCAAATGGATACGTGGTACGGTCACTGACGCAGGGTTTCTGTCCCGGAACAGGCCCTGCGTAGAGTCAGAGGAGCTGTCTGCAGCGATCGTCAGCTCGGCAGCCGAATAGATCTCGGTCATAAGGTAGGCCTCATGGGCCCAGTCTTCCGGCGAGTCTTGTCTGATACAAAGAGAGTCAATCCACAAGTACCGGTATCCGAAGCAGTTGCAGACCTCAAATGCATCTCGGAAGGTTGCAGGCAACGTCGAGATAGGGAGGCCTTCGCGCAAGCTGGGCTCGGTATCGCGACATAGAGTGTACATCTAGGAGGCGCCCCAGCAGTGACTCAAGGCGACGTAGGGAACACCACCTGCAGTCTCTAGCTTGGCCCTATCTCTAAGCACAACTCTGCAAGGGTTCGATGAGAAGTCGCATTCCAGTAGGCGGCTAGGAGTTGCGACGGCGCGTGATTGCTCTCGATCGCATTTCCTGTGAAGGTGCTGGCACACGGAAAGCCACCTCTTTGCAACGGCCAGGCTGTTTGGAGAACTATTGTTGTTTGACACGTCGGACGCGGCTGCAGCTAGCTTATATGGTCGTGCTAATAATTTACCCACAACTGTTATCCGATGTCAGCTACAGCAGATTTGAGCACAACAAATAGCTACCGACCACTGAAGGGGAGAAGATAAAAAGAACTATGGGTACTGGTCTCCCCAATATTCTCATAAGAAGGAAACCATGAATCTTTGACAAAGTGTCTGGCACGGTTATCGCGAACGAGTGTTGGCCTTTAACGCCATGCATGTTCCGCCTACTGCAGAAGCCAAAGGCCCAAGCGCAAGACGAGCAGCCCAACAGGGCAGCATCCCGCACTGCACTCAATGACTCGGCATGAACGTGATAGCGGGTGTCGTCGAACCTGCCAAGGATGGTAAGACTCTTCTGACCCTTGAAGAAGGCTTGACACGATGAGCACAGTGGCGTCGGCGTAAACCTGAGAACACGGTCAAGTTAGGAGCGAGCGGACAAACGATAAGAACACATACTCGTATGCAGAGCGGTCCATTGGGGCGTTGCCAGAGCACGGGGACGAAGAAATGGCAACGTTCGTCTCACGGTGCTACCTTCATGTTATGTAGAGGTGAAAGAAATAGGATTCCAGTTCAATTCTGACTGGGCAGGAAGGCATATGCAGGAAGGGCACGCATACTTGGAGTGTGGCGCTGCGGCTGAGTTCATAGAGCACTTGAAAGCAGCTGCCAGTGCCTGCCACCCAGATGTGCAGATGGCGGGGCCAAGGCGACACAGGACCCCGCGACGGGAGTATCTGACATGGCATTTCCCCGAAATGCCCCTTGGTCGCACAGACTACCTACCTGACCGTTACACAACCTGACAACTACCTTACACACCATCTGACTTGGACTGTCGAATACCGGCAGTCAATTAATCATCCGGCAGTCTTCTCCGTCAGGATTTGACAGGATTTGAGAGGTCCAGAACATTGGAGACGTCGTCACGATGCCCGTCCAAGTCTCCCCACTTACCGAAGCAGACATCCCTGGTGCTGTATCTGCCATCCAGTGAGTTGACATGTCTCTGCTTCGCCTCCTATGTTACCGTTGAAATTATAGGCGTGTCGTTTACTTTAGCTTGTGATATTCGGAGTAAGTGTCGCTCATAGCAATGTTTGCTGCAGCTGCTTCGTCCATGGACCATTGAGTTATGATCATTTATGCTAACCTTGGCACACCACCCAAGAGAAGCTTTTGCAGACGATCCATACAACAACTGGGTTTTCGACAAGTCAAGGGTGAGCAGTCAGGCCCTCGTTCCGGTTGTCCAATCTTTACATGATATCTGTCCCGCAGTTCAGCCCGCAGCGCAATGCCGCGTCTCTGGGTCTCCGATGTCAATGGGGCATGCGGAACGGCATCTTCCAGGTCGCCAAAGAAGAAGGGAGCGATGAGGTACTCGGGGTCGCCTGCTGGCTGAGGCATCAGAGCGCAGGCCAGCCGCCTAGCTGGTATGACTGGTTCGAAAGTTGGCGGCTCTGGTTCAACCAAGTAGGCATGAATCTCTACTACGGTCGGGGCGGCCTCAACGTCAAGGTGAGTCGATCACAAGGGTCTACGTGAGAAATTCTTCGCTTCAGACAAGCTTTGATCTACCGGCCTACCGGCAACATTGCTCTCGCATTGGAAACTGAGAGGCTTCGAGAACTACGCTCGTCGACACGAGCTAGTTTGGAGCGATGCTCTCTATGGAGTGCCATCACGCGTGGGACCACTCAGCCGCGTGGCCAGTTTCAAGTGGCCGTGTCAGTACAGCGATCTCAACCAGACTTCAGCCTGGCTTTCTGGTATCGACTCTTTCATGCAAGCGCCCGCTGACTTGATTGATCTACAGCGCTACTACATATGGAAGGAGGCCCAGGCAAAAGCCCAGTCGGCTGTCTGGACCGACCCGCGAGGTTATTATTTCCTCAACATCATGGTCATCCTGCCCAAAGCCCAAAACAAGGGCATAGGAAGACTGATGATGAAGGCCGTCACCGATCAGGCCGATGCAGAGGACATGAACTGCTACCTGGAGTCCAGTCGTGACGTGCCCAACATGCAGATATATGGTCGGTTTGGATTCAAATTTGCCAAGGAGCTCGAGTGCAATGATGACGATACGGCGATCAATCTATTCGCTATGGTCCGAGAACCACACGCCGGGCCTCAGACGAATTGACTTGGTCATGCAATTAAAGAGGTCCTTCTCCATTCCCCCCTGGAATTGATGCACACGTTGGATCTATGTGTACCAATACCGAAGCATACGAAGCCACAGGCAGTAGACGGTCAGAGAAACAGGATGGTGGCGGACAAGCCAGCTTCATCATCATTATTACCAACATCACCATCATCCTCGCCGTCATTGAAATACGCTCATCTCATCTATGAGGCGATCTTGGAAGAACAAGAACACCGAATTCGATACTATGTAACCAAGGCAAACCAGTAGCAGAAAAGCTCAGGACTCGTTGGGCCATATATCCCCTAAAGTGCCACTCAAGCTCAAAGATCCCAGTGAAGTTTGCCTACATGTAGCTCTCTTACCAGTTCAAGATCACTGGCACTTGTCCTACCATCCGATGCGTTAGATCAACGTGCCGCAGCCCAGATGCTTCCCCCACACAGCACGACAAGCCAGCATTCGTTGCTCCATAGCTCGATACGCAACGCCTTTTAATACTTTTTCGGCCCCTTTGATAGTTGAGAAGGAGCAGTAGTCGGTCTTGTCATCAATGGGACATAACCCGTGCTTGAAAGACCGTCGTCTCTTGCACAGGCAGATAGCCCCATGTAACCTTACGCTCTATGTATGTTTCATGACAGGTAGGTTCCATGGGAGCCGCCGTCTGCCCGTGCAATAAAAACGATCACGCCAGCCATCCCAGCCGAGTCGAGTCAGCATGGAAGCGCCCTTGGATGGACATCATGTTCTCTCCGATGAAGACGCTGCGTCTACTGAATTGAGGACGCTGCGCACTATGAATATATATGAGTTCGGCCGTTATTGGTTGACGACGCGGGCTTGACGCCGTGCGGAGATGATCAAGCATATGGTGAAGTCGATATTGATCTTTCCGCCAGGCACCACAGCATATATCTGCAAGTAGACGACCAAATACCCACTAGACATCTGAGAATGTGAAAGGCTGCATTAATAATCATACACCATCCGAGTGCCCGGCCGCCTCGCCTTCTACGACTTGTATCCTGCTCTGATCTATGTTGCCAAGCCGCCCGTCGTCTATAGGTGTACAAGTTTATAGCGAGGAAACCAGTAGCCCCCCACTCTTTTATAACAGTGACTATAAACAACCCCCATAACTCCATGGAAGCCTGACGCGCGCCACGCTCAGAACCCCTGTACGGGGACGAGGAAACATACTTGTCTATCATTACTTGGGGCATCCAGATTCGAAACTCGAACCTGTCAAGGGGTATCTTACTCCCGAGAAACGTCCCGGCCGTAGACCTTGGCTTTGATCCAGTCCATAGCGACGAGAACCCGGTTGCGGGCTGCTAGTTGTTAGTATACATTACTTGCAGGAAAATGGGGGAGGGGCTCACTGCTGAAGCACATGCTCAAGTAGGCGCTGCGCCAAAAAAGGTAGGTGAGCTTGCCGCCACTAGCGAGGTTGCCGTTGAACCAGGCGACATCAGCGACAGCCTTTTCACTGCCGATGTATGCCAAGCTTCCCTGGTGCGAGTAGTGGAAAGGCTTGATATCCTTTTGACGGCGCAGCTGCTTCTCGAGGCTCTCAATCTCGGATGTGATCTCGGCTGCGTTGCCTGGTCTGACGTTCAGGCTGGAGCTGAGCTCCTTCACCTTGGTGTCCAGAGCCTCGGTCTTGGCCATGTTGTTGAACAGCCTTGCCAGGAAAGCACCTTCTTGGGAGGCCACTTGCGCAGTTGGCGCATATCCAGCCACGGCACAGTCACCAACAGCCCAGATGTCGCGTGCACCTTGAACAACAAGGTACTCGTTCACAGCCAGACCTCGCCTCGAGTCTTTCTGAGCAGGGATTTGGGACATGAGATCTTTGACCAAGGGACGGACAGCGTTACCAGTAGCCCAGACCAGGAGACCGTATGGAATGGTAATCAAGGACTTCTTGCCGTCAGGTCCGGTGATCTCGGCCTCGATAGTCTTGTCGGTAACCTTCTTGACCATGGTCTTCGTCTTGATCTCGATGTGCTCCTCCTTGAAAGTGCTTTCTGTGTAGTCGATAAGCTGCTTAGAGAACATGGGCAAGACGTTGGGCAGAGCCTCGACAAGAGTGACTTTGAAACGGGGAGCAATATCGGGAATGAGCTTTTGGATGTCGTGGTCGAAAAAGTCACGCAGTTCGCCGGCAAACTCGACACCAGTAGGACCACCACCGACCACGACCATGTGGAGCAAACGATCGATCTCGGCGGAATCTTGGTCCTTGAAGGCGGCAGTCTCGACACAGTCCATAATTTTGGTTCGGATAGCCTGAGCATCACGTATCTCCTTCAGGAAGCAGCTGTGTTCACGGACACCAGGGATGCCAAAGGTAGCG
Organism: Anthostomella pinea; assembly: GCA_963556695.1. Classification (NCBI taxonomy): domain Eukaryota; kingdom Fungi; phylum Ascomycota; class Sordariomycetes; order Xylariales; family Xylariaceae; genus Anthostomella; species Anthostomella pinea. The sequence continues at coordinate 602,313 of CAUWAG010000008.1, read as the reverse complement.
TTTTCGGCACCTACGCCAACGACGAGCATGTCGTAGGGTACCTCGGTCTCATTGATGGTGCCTTTGACGTCACTGTTATCCGAAATCTTGATGACCTTCCTCTCGTAGTCGATCTTGGTGGCGTCGGCCTCGTAGAACTTGGCAGCAGCCTTCTTGTGACGGAGAATCTGGCGCACGGGCTCCATGATGGAGCGGTGTTCGATGTTGCCGGTGGTACATGACGGGAGCAGAGGGGTGAAGAGAAAGTAGTTGCGCGGAGAGATGACAATAACGTTGTAGTTGGCACAGTCGAGCTTCTTGAGGAGAGCGACTGAACCCCAGCCGGTTCCTTTGAGGGTGCGCGAGTCAGCCAAGCTGCCCCGGGCTAGCAATTGGGCACAAGTTTACATACCAAGAACGACCAATGTCTTCTTCTCGGGATCGGGGATAAATTGCACGTCTGGATAACGATCTAAATAGCCATCGTATATGACAGCTCCCACAAGGCCTAGCAAAGACAAGTAGGTGCCACGCCACATCCACCTGAAGGTGGTACGAATCTTGCCCGATCTCTTCTTGGGAAGCGGCGGCGCATCGGCGTATGACCTCGTGAAGGTGAACTGGCTCGACACGGGTCGCGCCCTCGCGATGATGGGAGAGGCGGAAAGGTCGGGCTTTCGCGCCGATGTGGTGGTCGCGAAGTTGGCATGGGGTCTGGCAAGCTTGGCGACAGCTTCAGGCGCAGACAACTGTCTGGCAGCAGCGCCAAAGCGAGCCAAGGCTCTCGAAGAGGAAGCCATAGAGGCTTTTAGGGGCAGGTTGAAGACCACTGATGCGGTTGCGAGGTGAGAGGTGTAAAGTAGGAAGAGGGAACAAAAAAGATACAGAAAGCCAGAGGTGGAGCGGCAACTTGGCAAGTTTATTTGGAGGGCCGAGCAGCAGCAGAATGACATGGAGCAGCTGCAATGCGCCAGATTTTGCTCTGCCTAGCGCCTCGGCAGGAACTGAGCTGGGAACAGGGTGTACCAGATGACGCACGTGCGTTGACATGTACAGGAGCCACAGGAGCCACACGAGCCACAAGGAGCCGCGGGAGCTAATGATAATAATAAGACCCGGAGATTCGGGTATTGCTCGCTGTTGGTCTTCAGAGTCCCGAGTCTCCCTTTTATGTGGTAATCTGAAGAGCCCGCTATGCTCATGATACTGTACGACGGGATGGAATGAATAGATCTATTCACACCTACCTACATTTGCTCCCTGTCTAGCCAGTTACCCATTGTAGTACTTGTCTTTCTGTTGGAGGCAATGAGAATGAATAGCTCCCCGTCACGAGGCATTTTCATCTCCCCGAGCCGCGCGCCGCTAGTGCTAGGCGCCGCAGCCGGAGGTGACTTTCGTCTTTGTCCACCTGCATCCCTCGATTGACCATCGGGAGATCGGGAAATCGGGAAATCGGGAAATATCTCAGTTGTAATCAAGGCGTATCCCGAACACTATTATTACCCTATTCTTCGTATGACTCAGCCATCCCGTCTCAACCAACATGAATAAACCAACATAGATGATTCCTCTGTTCCTGCCGTTGAGCTGTGCCTCGCATCAAAATAGCCAGACAGATCCTCTGGGATCGAGCGACGACGCCATGCGTAAGCAGGGTCAGCTACACCATTAATTCTTCCACCCACCAGGAAACATTTCCTTACAGGTACTTGAAACAACACACAATTCGCACTGAAAGGAAGACACATATACACATGTGAGGGAAAGCAGTGTCGCAAGAATTCAGTGCTTACCTGTGAAGGTTGTTATGATCTTTCTTGGATGGGGTTCAACAGTCTCATCAACCAGGATGATCCGAGAGGGCAGCGCTGACATACTGCTTGGACCTTCACCGTGCGCCAGCTTACCTGCGAGGGTTTTTGTAGGACAACTCAATCTTCAGGACGTCCGATCCGGACGATTGACTGAAACCATCTCAAGGGTTTCTGTTGGCCCACTTCCAAGCAAGACAGTTGAGGGTACATCGATATAGCGCGGCTTCAGAGACAGACGAGCTGCGAGCTCTCACGATCGAAGAAATGGGGGCAACTCGTTGGTCAATAGCAAGTTTCTACAGTTGCTCCCCTTCATAGGAACTCCCACCTAGAGTAACTTCCCATTATATCTGGGTTGAGAATGAGCCCACCCCGCAACCCCCTTGGCGTATATGCACGCCGCAACTGCCAATGCCACAAGTGTCATCAACCACATACTCGAAACCCATCTTGCGATACAGGTCCCGTGCCCGGGTGTTGTGGGCGACCACCTGCAGCCAGAGCCCGCGGAAGCCCTCCCTGCGCGCCAGGTCGACGACGGCGTCGACGAGACGTCGCCCGATGCCGGCCCCTTGCGCGCTGGGGTCCACGTACACGCGCTACAGACTGGCCCAGTCGGCCTCTTCTTGTGTCCATCCGGAATCGATATCGTCAGTACCGCCATGGGCGCTGCTTCCAGTATCACCACCAGCACCCCGGTTCTCCCCGTCACCAACGGGGCGAAAACTGGGCAGCCGCAGCCCCATGATCAGCTCCCGCCTGACCATCGTCGCCATGCCCACCGGCTTCCCGTTCCCATCGCGCGCAACCAACGTGGCGTTGTTGTCTAGACCTAGCTGGGCCTCGATCACTTCTGTGTTCCAGTTCGCCTTCAGGTAGGCGTCGATCTCGGCCTGCGGGATCGTGGGCGTGGTCAGGTCTGTCGCGGGGGGCAGCGTCATGGGCCATCCCCGGCCCCCTATCTCGGCCAGGACGGCGGCGTCGGCCTTGGTCGCCGCATTGATCGTGATGCCATACTGCTTGGATGTTGGAGGAGGAGGAGGAGAGGATGGGGAGAGGTTCGTGAGACCCTTTGCTGCCATTGTGTCGGTTGTTTTTATTTGAATGTGAGGTATCGTGCTCGGCGCTTTAGAGTCTACCAGGGTTGTCTCGCCTCCATACCCGAGAACTTATACGAGTCTTATGCCCCTCTCATCTTGCCACGCGGTGACAAGGGACCCGTTTCGATACCATCCTGCCGTTCGAACACTGCCATTGTGACCGAGAACTCTGGCTTACGAGTAGCAGCACTACGAGCTGGCACAGGTGTGAGGAACAATGCTCCTGTTTCAAACATCGAACAGCGAGGACAAGCCCCTTGTCCAACCCTGTGTCCGGGCGCTACTCATGGACAAAGAGCCTTTCAGGAAGGCGTGCTGCAATGTTTGCTGAAGGGCAAAGCGAGAAAGAATCGTTCGTACATAGACCAACAAGCTATGGCGCCGAGTCCCGGTCTTTCTGTCTGTCCCATTGGGGAGGTCTCCTCGTGGTAAGAGTAGGGAGTGGTGACACCGGGATCAGGGCTCGGTAGCCTAGGTGTGCCTTTTGTTTCCATACTGACATGGGTAAGGCCTTGCAGTGCTTACCGGCACGATACACGATCCATGACCAAATCAAATACCATCATCTGTAGAGCGATGTGGTGCTTAAAGCGGGCAAGAGAAGAGAGTAGGAGGTAGTAACACATCGTCGAAATATCATGTCGTCCTCAGTCAGTTAAACAATGTCGTTATTCATTCTCCGTATGTATCCAATTGACCCACCCGCGCATATCCAAACTCGTATTTGCATCGCTCATCGAACCCCGCCTTACAAAGAAAGCTATGTACAAGCCCTTCGAACCGTCCGTTTCTTACTTCGACCACGACCGCCCATCACCCCCAAGCTCATGCGCCCCCCGGCTTCCGGCCGTAGACGTACCGCACCTTGATATAGCTGTGGATCTTCTTAGATTTGAGCTCCCTTCGCAAGTGCGCGAGCATCTCCTGGTAGCCGGGCGTGTTCTCGCCGTGGATGGTGTTCCAAGGGACGAGCGTATAGCCTATATAATGAGTGGGTAATGTGTCAATATCATGCTACATCGAGTCTAGAGTGGGTGGCGACAGTAAAGAGATGCGCAGTAACGCGGGATTGGGGGAATCGAATGAGAGGAAGAATATTGGAGGCGCGCGCCCCTGCGTGATGTGTATATAGAGCACTCACCTTCGAGGTCGTTCAGGATCGTAAGCAGTGTGTATTGCCCTACTTCAGCCATTTTGGGGTCGGCTGGCCATCCTCCGAAGGGGAGCTGTGTGAAAAAGCAACGTGTGTGAGTAAAATAAAAAACGTTTAGAGCCGCGATAATATGTCCTCCACGGCGGAACGAGACGACGGGACTTTTGCGCTGCGCTATCCCTATCTCCTCATTCATTTGATGGAGAGCCCCGGATAAACATTACATCCAAGTGGATGAGATCGAAGGGAAAGCACGACTTTGGATGGCTATGAGACAGGAGCTCACCTTGTAATCGACGACCTTGATATCCTCGAAACCCGCCTTCTCAAACCCAATCCTCTGCAGGTCTTCCTTTATGACCTCGAAAGAGTTCCCGATCTTCTTGCCGAAGTTCTTGAACAGCGGGCTGTAGAAAGAGGCCATGGCGCTATCCGGTGTGACAGTGCCGTCGTCACTGAGGAGGTCGACGTCGGCCTCGCAGGACTGCACCCAGCCGCCCGGGGTGCAGACCCGATAAGCCTCGCTGAAGAGCGCGTTCCAGTCATGGATTCCTCCGAACATGTAGCGTATGTGGACAAAGTCGAAGGTGTTGTCAGGCCAGGTCCACTCCTTGGTGCAGTCGTCGATCTCGAACTTGACGTTCGGGGGAACCCATAGGGGCTGGGTGGGTGAGAGGTCAATGCCCACTACCTCGGCGCTGGGGTAGTGGTCGGCGAAGTCACTACAGTAAGTGGTAAGTAAGTATATAATTGAGTTGAGTAAGTTGCCGCTCTGGCAGTAGGGGTGGTGTACATTGCCCATATTCCTGCGGCGGCGTCAGTGATATCTCATATCTCATATAAGAATAAGCCAAGAGAAGACACTCACCTGTGCCGGTCCCAACGTCTAGGGCTTTCTATTTAACGTCAGCCAACAGTTTCATCCATGTCCGTGGCCACAGGGGTGCAGTACGTTGACATTGTCCTTTATGGGCGCAAGAAAAAGCTTGTCGTTGAGCAGTATAGTCAGGTAATGGTGACTAGGCACAGTGTCAGTCTCGGCCCAGTCTCGTCCTCTCACATCTGATACGAAGGGGGGGTTTTTACGTGATGTCTATGGATTCAAGCTGCTGAGCATCGTTCGGCGTGAAATAGTTGGACTCGTGTCTCTCGCTATGGAATGTCCGGCCCTGCAAGGTCCGGTACTCCATGATGCTGTGCGAGAGCGAATTGGTGGAGCTGGCACTGCACACGTCACATTGCCTCAACCGTTACCAGACTGCCCAAACGAAGGGTCCAGGGTCATGACTTACGCATCGTAGCCCAGGGCCGAGTCTGCATCCACATATTCATCTGAGTCGTAGTCCGGCTATAGTCAACCATGGACGGTTAGGGCCCGGCTTTGACAGGTTGTCCCGCATCCATGTGTCTCATACCTCATCAGTCTCGTGGTGCGGCGCTGCCTCCAGCTCAGCTTGGGGCGGAGGCGGGGCGGGCTGGGCGGCCATGACGATATCGGCGTCTGTTAATAAGGTAGGTGATATGTGATAGGTACTTATATATATAGGTAGGCTAGAGCAAAGGCTGTCAACAACAGCGCAACACGACGCAGCTAGCTAGATGATGAAATAGGTACAGCCAAGAATGATGAGAAGCAAAAGGAGGAAAAGGCGGTATCTGATAATAATACTAGAAGATCCACGGGGTGGATGTTGGCAGAGCGAGTCGTGGAAAACCCGGTGTGAGAAATGGGGAATTGTGCGGGTATAGCGGGTATTGCGGGGCCGGTGGGTTACCCGCCACGCCACGCCAGAAATTTGGAGTAGAATGCAGAGAGATGCAGATGCAAACCAACAACATCTCGGGTTACTACGCTATATACAACCCTGACCGACATTACCATACCATAGAACAGCTGGCCGATGTCGAGACTCAGACGGGACGATCCCGGAGCTGCATCACGTACGTTGCGTCGTTGCAACGGTCCCGAGGTCCCCGACGAGCCGACCATGTGGTCAGTGGATCCATCTCGAGTGCTCCGAGTCCCCGCGCTCGGCATCCCTGTTTCGACACACCTGGGAATGTCTCGATCGGGGTTAGAGACGGGAGATGCAATGCCGAATAGGAAGTACCAACCGACCCTCACTCCCAGCCACTCCCAGCCACAGTGTACAGTGTCAAGTGTCAAGATTAGGGGTATGCACTGATCAGTACCTGGATTCTGGAAGAAACAAGTCTATTTACTGGGTGTGCCTCCTTAAACGAGCGGATGAAGATGGTTACGATGGCCGGCAACATGAATACGTACACCTGCCCGGCAAACAACCCACGCCGAGACCGCACACCATCCCTCGAGTAGTCTCCCATCATCGTCGTCCAGTTGGCTCTGGTGCATACCTTATCTAGATGCGTCCTTTCCCATCCGCGTTGCTCTCCGCTCCCTCCTACCCTTCCTTCTCATCGGTATCCGGGTTATAATCCGGATCACCCTCGTCAACCGAGATTACGCAAGTCAGCCTTTCGCGTCCGTGATTGACAAAGACGGGCACATCTTTCTTGCCGTCCGACGTGTAAGTGTATTTTTCCAATGCCTTTCCGCCTCTCTTGAACGCCATCCGCAGTCCCGCACCGCGGAGACCTGAAACATCGACCTTCACGGCGTCGTCGGGGATCGGAATCACCGCGGGAACTTTGGGTCGGTGAAGTCGGATCGTGGCTCTATTATCTGCCAAATGAACTCGTCGTCCTTGTCCAAAAATTTCGCCGTCACTGGGTCCTTTACTGGTCGAGCCGCCAGGTCCTGGCCAACGGCAAGGGCCAGGAGGGCGAGCTTGTCCCATGCGAGATGCATCTGACCCAAACGCAATATCAGTTTCGCAAGTAAGTTTTCCGACGAATCTCACAAGGGGGAAAGCTGCGGCGTACCTTGTGGCGTTTGAACCAAGTGTGCGAAGCGTTGGCGCCGGATGACAAATTGGGTCTGGCGATTGGGATTGATTGAAAGTTGATGGTGTCCTGTGAATGGGTCCTTGGGCGAATTGCTGCGTAGGTATGTAGTTGTGATGTGATACTGAACACCTATCATCTTCCTCTGAATTGCGCGGACAAGCTGCAGTACTTATAGCCAAACCCTGCCTCGGATCTACACCACCTGCTTTGCTTCAAATGGTGGACATCTTCTCCATCTCTTCTCTGTGTTCCCTGACCGAGACGGTCAGCCATAGGAGACATGGAAAATGAGTCGTGGATGCTCATTCACCATACCCCACGCTTCCACCTTTTCGCAGACCAATTCCTTCTCCGCGGGTCCGCCACATCTAGGAATAGGATGTATCTGTGATGGCTGACGCCCATTTGTGGTAAGATAGGGGCTCCACACCTAGGCTACAGCACGGATCTGCCGATGCCCTTGTATGAAGGAATCCAAGCATATACTAGGCATCTCCCCAGATCACAGCCTAAATTAACATAATTGTTGCTAAATATGGAACACACTTTACAGTGTCACTTAACGAGATGCAATGACGTATTGAAAGAACAGCTCATGGGGATCTTTTTGATCATTCAAAGGGAACGTGGCCCCTACTATATATACACCGAACTTCGTGATCATACCGCCGGACTCCTTGTACATGAACGTCATACAAACCAGCAGCGAATCCGACTACCTCTCTGGTGCAGACGCCGGCATCTCTCCGTATCTTCCTCTGTGTCTCGTCGTGTCATAAGCATTGATGACACGCGTTTGGCTTTCATCGGCTTGCGAGAAGGCATAGCCACGTTGCTTCCTCATCCGTTGCACTTGCCGGACCTTTCTGATGGCCTTTTGGAATTGCTCCATCCTGTTTCCTACCCGTTAGCAAATCGGAGCAAGCACCGATGAGGGACAATGGATGGACATACCTCGGCCGGTAATCCTGGATATTGTACTTCTGGATTTCCTGAATGTGGTGATATGTCTCTGGATAATACATCCTCTTGGCATATTTCCACGCAACGTCGCGGAGGAGACACAGGAGAGGCAATGCGATCGTCTGAAGCCAGAAGACCGGGTTCGAAAACAGTTTCGGTACCAACCCGTTATATTCCTCAGAGATCCCGACTTTCGGTGCAACGATTCCGTAGACGGCGATGAAGACGTACCAGATAGCCATGCTACCGGGAATAGCTATAATGTGATACTTGGTCCAGTTGCTTGTCACCAGAGCAGCTTTTCCGAGGACAGTAGCAAGGGTCGCGGCGTAAAGAGCCGTACCCCAGACCCAGTGGCCAGCCATTGTACCGTCGACAAGCTTGAGGTCACCGTACCAAATCAATTCCGAGAAGATGTATAGAATAAGTGAGTGGTAAACAGCATTGGCAATCCAGGCAGCGAACGTGCTGATCTTGAAGAATTGGTTCTGTTGCCCCAGGACGTATAGCTGCGGATATCTATCGAGCAATCGCGCTGATATGAACTGGTCCAGGATACCCAAGACGAGAGGTGGTAGGACCGTATAGAAGACGTTGTAGAATGATAGAGTCCAGGACTCGAAGATAATTGCACCGGAGAAGACGTTTTGAAAGGTGTACTGAACACGGGGTCAGCAAGGCAGAACAGAAAAGAACGAGAGGGAGGGGTAGCATGAAGGAGTCAAGAACGGTTGCTTCGTTTAGCTGTTCAGGATACAAGGTGGATGATAGAAACCCAAGACGAAATCAACAACTTACCCAGAACTGTGTCATATACAGGGCAATGTTCTTATAGAAAGAGAACAGGATGGTCTTGCTGATACGCTGATAACTCCACGCTCCGTGAACAAGAGTGAGTTTACGAAGAAATCGGAATTGACCAATTGAAATATCTGCCGATCGAGCAGCCTGAAGACCCTCCATACCAGAGATACCAACTCCGATATGGGCAGCTTGGATCATGGACACGTCGTTGGCGCCGTCTCCAATAGCGAGGAGTATCTCAGATGAGTGCCTCTTGACCATCTTGACAACCAAGGCCTTTTGTAGTGGCGAGACCCGGCAGCAGATGACAGCTTTGCACATGACAGCCAGGTCGTAGAAGAGCTTCTCCAAGTCGGCTTCGAGGGCATAGGTGAGGGACTTGCCGTCAATGACGAGGGCCAAGGTTTCCATCTCAATGGTCCCTTCAGCGTTGTTCCTGATGGCGTCCAACTTTTTCTGTATATTATCGCGGGTGGCCACAGCATCTTCTTCGTTGATTATGAGGAGCATCATGTCTTCGCTGAGAAGCTTGGAGCTCATACCAATGTTGATGGCTGTCTCTTGTCGATCTCCGGTCAGGACCCATACCTTGATATTCGCCTGTTGCAGAGTGTGGATAGTCTCTGGCACGCCATCCTGAAGACGGTCTTCGATAGCAGTTGCACCAAGGAGATAGAGGTCATGTTCGATGAGCTCGGCCACTTTGTCCAACTCCTCAGCTCGGTTACCACCTACAGTGGTCTGCGCCTTGTCAAACATGGCGTACCATTCCGTGAACTCCTGTTCGGGTATCTCGCGCATCGCTAGACACAGAGTTCGCAGACCCTCGGCAGCGTACTCTTCCAGATGCAGAAGAGTTTGCTCGACGTGAGGATTTTCCTCATGCATGCGCTCAAGGATTACTGTATCTGCACCTTTGCAATACAATCGGACCTTTCCATCGGGACAACGGTATATGGTGGACATTCGCTTTCTCGTGGAGTTGAACTCACACACAGCTAGAAGTGTGTACTCGTACTCCCGACCTTCCACCTCAATCATGACGGACCGGGGTTTGCGAGCGACGAATTTATAGCCCATATCTCTGGCGCCCTCGACCAGGGCCCCTTCATCGGGAGAGGCAGCCTGGTATTTGATCTCGCCACCTTTCTCCTCCTGTCGTTCCGGGATAACGGTATGGCAAGTCGAAAGAAGCGCCAAGAAGTGTTTGATGGCCTCGGAAGACTCATGAGACTTGATGTTCTCGCTGAGTCTCTTGAAGTCGTGAATGCCGACCTCCACGCCATCCTGAACCGTCGCTCTTCGGTCTTCGGGTATGTCAGTGGCATATTGTATGCCACTAATGGAGCACTGCTTGAACTCCATCATGTTACAGGTCAGAGTTCCCGTCTTGTCCGAAAATACGAAGCCGACCATGCCCAGCTCTTCGACCAGACTCGAAGTCCGACAGTTCGCAGGTGTGTCGGTTTGATCATGGTATATATCTAGGTCATCGTTGATCAGAATGCCATGCCAGTACTTTACCAACTCGACCGTGACAAAGAGAGAAATTGGAACCAGAGCCGAGAACAAGACCCAATATGTGACGAGGTCCTTGAAAATAAGTGTGACGATTTGACCACCACCACCAAGAGGATCGAGTCTTAAGTATGGTATCGTGTTTCCCCGTACTGATCGGAAAACAAGTTCACCAACAGTACATATAACACTGAGAACCAGCAGCATGCCCACGAGAGCAAGCACGAGCATATTGAGTTGGCGCTCGACCTTGGTCCGCTTGATCGGGGCTGCCGTGGCGTTGCGCATCAGTTTTGTCTCGTGGCCGGTGAATACGACTATGCCATGAATCCAGGGGGTGTTTCTTAGGGTAGCTCCTCGAAGTAGTAGCTGTTCGGGATTTAGAGGTAACTCTTTCTCCCCGCCACCAGCCTGCATCGTCAATGTCGCTTCGTACGTGTACAAGCTACTGTTGGGCTGCTCGGAACGGACCCTACCGCCTAGCCTACTCAGTTCCGCCGGGCTGACCAGCGCGGCTGTCTCCGGCAACCCTTGCTTAATCTTCAGGTTGGTCTCGCCGTCCAGGTTCGCGGTCTCGATATAACACAGTCCCTCTGGCTCAGAACTGGCGAGCAAACCCAAGTCGGCCGGGAACGGCTCTTCTGACTCGACTCGCACAATATCCCCCACAGCCACGTTGACCCATTTCGTCTCCTCGAAACTCGACCCCCGGAGCACCCTAGCCTTCGAGTTGTTGAGTGCACTGTCCGCTTGCTTCCTCCTATAATCCTCGACAAGCTCCTTGCCGGCAGATATGAGCAGCACAATAATGAGAGGGCCGATGGTAGTATAGCGGTTTGTTGGCGAGAGATTAGGAATTTGTTGTAAGGCGGCTGTGAACAGGAAGAAAATGTTTGCGAATTTGGAGAATTGTTCGATGAGGAATTTGGGGAGAAAAGTGGCAACGTTATATTTGGCGGTAGAGACATGGTTGTTCACGTATTTGTTGACGGCATTCGCGGGAGGATTGTTCAGGTGGATGATTCGAGGTCCAAGAGTCGAAGGGTCGGGCTTGCCGCTCCCAAAGCCAAACCTGAAGTTCTTCAACTCGAACTTCTTATTCTGTTGAGCCTGCGCCGGCTCTTGAACTGTCGAATCCTGTCGTCCTCGGCCCGGCTCTGTCAGAGGGAGATCCATCTCGGAGTAGCCTTTTTGTCCCATACCGAGCATGTTCCTGGCCTTGCCCAAGAAGCCACCGCCTAAGCCGAGCACACTATTGCGATTTCGCGCATTATCACGGCCCATTGGGTCTCCTCCTCCGTTCAGCGCTCCTCCATGTTGGTAGTACGACTGGCTCTCTTCGGGGTAGTCGTCGAAGTCGTCTGCGTAGCTCTGGTAGTTATGCAGATCCGAAGTCTGGCTGTACTGTCTGTCTGCATCGGCCAAGTAGGGCGGTCGGGGATTTGAGAGGCTTGCGCCCGACGGCGGGTTTTTTACGCCTGGGTGCGTTGTCTGACTGCCACCAATGAAGTCATCGTAGGATACCGAGGGTCGAGTAGGAGAGTCGTTGTCGTAGGCGTGGGCAAGTTCGTCATCGTTCACAGGCGGCCTCTGTCCGCCGTACGACGGTTGATCATCGAGGTCCAGAAGAAGGTCATTATGGTAGTTGGAAGCGCCTCCAGGAGGCGCCCTTCCCGCCATGTCGCGAAGGAATGGATGCTATGAAGGGAGAGGCGTTGGAGGCATGTGAGAATCCAGGAGAGGTGGAACGAAGAAGTGAGTCCGTCTGTTGAAGTTCCCCGTGATGCCACCGCAATGGACACCCACGAATAGATATTATTAGGCGACGGTTGAGTCGAAGGTATGTGTTGTCGCGGACCCGCTTGATCGTGTGCTGTGCTGGTCGGCAGGTGAATACGAGATGCGCAGGTTCGCAAGGGTAGGAGAATCGAAGACGAGAATTAAACAGCCTGGATGGGGATTAGGTGGTGCTGGAAAGACGTCGCATACGCAACAGGCTGTAAATGCTGAGATGGGGTGGCAGCAACCACCTGCACGGCAAGCTCGGAATGACAAGGCAGTGCAGTTTCCGGGTTGAAACGTAGGTTGTAGAGGGATAGATTCTCCATCCATCCATCCGTCGATGTGAGCAGTGACAGTGAGCGGGCGAGCACCCGACTGACGAGAAGTGATGGCTTGCTTGAATGAAGAGGACCCGCACCCACAGCCTGGCTAGCCTGGCTCGTGTGCCCGTAGCCCGCCTGTAACTACCTGCTGCACAGCCTCCCGCGTGCTACCACACCCGCTAACCACCTCGAACAAGCCCCAAAGGCAGCTGCAAAGGGGTATTGACGGGGCCGTCTGATTGGGCAAGGCCATGCCTTTGACAAGTGGCTGGTTTTAGGTGGGTACTGTGGGCCTAAGAAATCCTGCACGAACCTCTAGTCCGGCAAACTCCATGCCTGCCTTGTCCTCTTTCAATTCCATGACTTTAATCCAACTCGTCATCTTGCAAAGGATGCAAATGTATTCCGTTTTTAAGGCACACATACTAACAACGGAACGACGACGCAATATGTTGCATTCATCATGCATTTTTCACGGGTGTCAGTTAAATATTGGGAGGAAGAACAGGTCACATTGTACTCTCAAACAAGTGTATAGAAGTAAATGATCATTATTCCCAACCTTTTGTCGTAGAATGCAAAACCTCTGCGTTTCGACGTGGGAGGCAGCGAAAACTTGAGAGCCCCACCCGGAGGACGGTCTCGGTGCCCGGGCCAGCTAAGCAGACCCGGGCTGCCGGGTCCACGGGTAGGCCCACCTCTAGAAGCACATGCATATCTTCCGGGTCTCCGGACGTATAAGTGTGCCAGGGACCGTTCTTCCCTCCTAACGCAACCATGATTTCCCCGCTCGCCAATCCTGTGCGTATACTACAACGTCGCTAGATTCCCGATTTGATAACAAGCGACGTCTGGGCATGACGCCGCTCATTGTCATCTTCTGGGCCAGCTGGCCAACCTACGCAGCACCGGCAACTTGAACGAGGGCTCTCCTTGCGTCTGAGGTATCTAGGGCATTGGAACAGACCCGGGAAGAACCCAAGAAGACGATGACTATACTCGACATACTCGTATGGGTGTGATGGCCACATTAGACCCAGACGAGTAGTCCATCTTATAAAGGCCGAGCACGCCGATTCCACAATTCGCCCAAGCCTGCGGAGATAAGTGCCGTGGGCTAAACCTCGTCCACCCGCCGAAGACTGTAGGATTCGCAGGCTTGGGTTTCATATTGGATGTGGAGGACAGCGTTAGTGCCGATGGTTGGCTTTGAAGGAAGGAAGTCTTCCAATCAAGAGCTCGACGACCATATAGGCAGAATAATGTAGGCGTTCGGATAATGGCCAGGTGCTTTCCCAGCCTCGAGGCAGCGCGTCGTCTTATACAATGCTTACCACGTATAATTTTATTCACCGGTCATGGGAGGTTCCGTGACAGACCGTCGAGTTTAAACCAACCTACGCAGCAGAAAAGGGGGAAAGTGAATATGATACAGAAATACATACACCCCATGCCAGCCTCGATGTCACATCGCACTAGTTGGGGAAACATGATCTCTCAGATATGCAAAATTGGGCCAAGGCGCCCAGCTGTCGCCCAATCTTAGAAACCAGCAGAGTGTTACGGGCAGCAAGGGGTGGAGTCCAGTCAACCTCGAACCATCCGCGTCCCCGACTGCCGACTGACGACAGAGCTCGTATCCCGAGACACGCCTTTTCTGGGATTAGTCATTTCTTGTGACAGGTGGACGACACGAAAGGGGCCTCCAGCCAGCCGGACAGATCACCATGGCACAGCACAATTCTCTTAGCATGACCAGTTTTCGTTTTCCATCTGAGAAATTTACCAGCCAGGGAATCTCCTTGACAGGGTCTTGCAGGGGTTTCAAAACAGTATCTTGTCGCATGGAAGGTACTGGCTATACGGATGTGAAGGCATAGTTGGGTATTGCCAACATCAACTAAGCGAGTCGCACGTGTCTAGGTATTCAGCAGAATACGAACTGATCGCAGAGACGTGCCATTGAGCCCGCAAGACCTCACAAGGACGCCTTGGAGTCACCATCCAAGACACTCTTAACAAACTCCCCAATGAAACTATTGGTATCCTCCGGCTTCTGCACCATAGCCCAGTGCGAAGCCCCCGGAATGACCTCCTTCTTCAGGCCGCCCTCAAAGTACTTCTCCTGGCCGTCCGCCAGCCACGGCGGCAGTGCAGCATCAAGTTCGGCCATAATCAGCATAGCCGGCATCGCGAACCGCTTGAAGCGGTCGTCGCCCGCAATCGGGACCTCGTCGTCGGCGTTGAGCTCACGCGTGCGGTACCAATTACACGGACCATGCAGGCCGTTCCGCGAGTACTCGCGCACGTAGTGCTCGACCATGGCGGCGCCGACCAGCGGGCTCGGCCGGATCTTGTCGAGGTTCTCCTCGATGATGCCAGTGTCGGTGCTGAAGACGCGGCCGCCGTCGGCCGTCGTGCCCCCGTACATGCCGTTGAGGAAGCCGCGCAGCCGCTCGGTCGACTTGTCGATCATCTTCTCGGCCTCGCCGCTGGCGAGGTGCAGCTGGTAGCGGAAGTTGGGCATCTTCTCTGCGAACTGCTCCAGCGAGATTTTCACGGGCGTTGGCGGCATATAGGGTACGCAGATGCTGAAGACGGCCCGGATCAGCTCGGGGTAGTAGTTCGTCATGCGCCTGTGTCATCGTTAGAACATGTACGTGCTCGATTCCACGGCTAGTCGTGCAAGCCAAGGATGTCACCCACCAGATGAAGAAACCGCCCCAATCATGGCCCCCAAGAATGATCGGCTGGTCAGTAACCTCCTTGATAATAGCCGCCATGTGACCCGTCATCTTCTTGAACGTGTACTCCTCCGGGGCGTCCGGCGCAGAAGTCTGTCCGTAACCAAGCATGTCGGGCACCACGACCTGCAGACCCAGGGACAGCAGGAAGGGCACCTGGAAGCGCCATCCCATGGCGAGATCGGGCCTGCGAGCACTTGTCAGCTGCTGAGTTTCGGTCCGGGCGGGAAGAACGAAACATACCAGCCGTGGATGAGGAAGATGGTCGCTGTTGGTGTGCCCTCGGGCTTTGCCAGCATGTAGTGGTACGTGTAACCCCCGACGGAGGCGTACTTGTGCTCGACCCGCGGGTCGTTGGGAGTCAGGGCGTCCACGGCCATTGTCCTTCTCGTAGTCTTGGAGACTTCGATGAAGTATCAAAAGATAATCGGGAAACTGGACCAGGGTATGACGCTCGAGATAGCCTCAGAAACGTCTAAGGTTAGGTACTGAATGTCGACCTCCCTAGCGGGTGATTACGTTGTTATGAGATGCTTCACTCCAACTAGAGAGAGATGTAGTTGTTGATAGCCTATCCGGGATAGGCTATCCCACAATTCCCGCTACGAGAAAGAGGAGATGGGATAAGCTAAGAAGAGGTACGGATAGTCCACGTACGGGAAAGACCCACGCCTCTATATACCGGTATGTCAGAAGCGATGCAACCAATCAGTCAGTTCCGTCGGCCGCGCCAAGGCCCTTTGTGTTAGTATATGCGCCTTGCTGCAAGTGCGCACAGAGACTTCCAAATAATGGGATGGACTATCGTACGTGTCGCACGTTCGGTCGGCCGAGGTATCTCCACGTCTTCTACACTTGCACCAGTGTCTCCAATAAGGCCCCACTGAAGTTACCTTTAGTTAAGCTAAGTTAAGTTAAGCCAAGTAAGCGGATAGCCCTTTTAATTTATCTTAAATAAGTAAAGCCTGAAAAATCTTATAAGCGTAGATAAACATATTAAGGTTGGTGGGACCTATATATATTCCCGATTAGGTAGGTAGATGTGGTAGCGGTGGCTGACTAAGGCTCGGGATGGGGTGGCTCTTGGTGGTGTAGCTGTGGTAGCTAAAGTGTGGCTAGCCGGAAAAATTTCGCGCCTGCAGCGCACTTTTATAAGGCCTTTTAAGTAAGCTAAGCAAGCGAAGCCTTCCGTAAGCAAGCGCTATAGGGCCTTGACTTACCGTAAGTAAGCCCTGGGAGGGCTTAGCTTTAGGGGGTGCTTATTGGACACACTGACTTGCACCACATCGTTGCGGGATTCGTAGCGGTGGGCTTCCGGATGACCCGGTGTTCTCGGCAACTAGCCGAGGGCTAGCATCAGGTCGCCAGAATGCTGGACAGCCCGCTACCGGCGCAGTCGTTCCATGCTCGTGCTGCCTAGCCAGTCAACATTGATAGTTCCATCGTCGGCGCCTTCGACGCTCAATAGCCCTTGCAGCGACAATTCGTACTCAATAGGTATAGGTAGTCACTTAGGTAAGCGAGGCTTGAACGTGGTGAACACAGATGAGACGGCCTGTATAGAACACCAACCATGAACTATATAGTCAACCCTTTACAGCCTCAACTATGAACACTCCAATGTGTCAAGTGGTCATGATCAGTAGGTCACTGGACTATTCCCGAAACCTCGACACTTACAAAGACGCCATTGACCCGGGACCACGTCCGTAGACAAACGCCTATAACACCGCGCCTGAAACCTGAGCCCCCGAGCATACAAACACGAGATGTCCACACCATGGACGAAGAGCTCCTTCAGTAGATAACGGTGTCCTCATCTTCCTCGATCATAACGTCGTCTGCCCTATCCGGCTCTTTCTCAGGACCAACCTTGTTGGTATGATTGGGGGATGGGGATGAGGTGTGATTGTTAGTAGCAGGTTCGGGTTGGGGAATGTCAGTAGGTTGCTCATCATCAGATCTACCCACTGTCTCCTTGGGTTCAGGTGTTGGGGATCTGACTGTGATACCTAGTGCTTTCAGCCTCTCCGATTTACGCTGCTTGAACTCAATGACTTCTTTGTCAACGACGTCCTCTGCTCCCAGGATCTGGTCTTTGATGATGTCTTCTTGCTTCGAGGTGAGCTCCCAAGGTAAGTAGTACTGCCATGGTGGTTAGCCTCCTATGACCATGGCCTAGGGTGTGAAGATAAAACTGACTATTTTGGGTCTGCTTCTGGTCTGTAGATGGTGCGCCATCGCAAGCAAGTTGGAGTGCCGTGTCCGCATCTGCATATCGTATCAGCATGTTGACCACCAGTTAGTTGTCCCCTGCTGTGGGCCAGACTTACCACCTGCTCGTCGAAATTCACTTGCTCCACCTGCCGCACCACCCTGAGCTTCGCGAGCTTCTCTTCTCTGTGCTTGTCGTCTTCGGCTCGCTGCTGATGGGCTTTTGCCTGCTGTCGTCGCTCAATCTCATGTCGCCTCTTCTGCTGAGAGTTGGTAGTGGTTTGACTTAGTGTGCTCAGCAAACCACCGAATAACCGCTTCCCGCGCTTCTTCTCTTCCTGCGCCGCACTTTCTCGACGGTCCGTACTCGGTTCTTTGGGCGCCGGCGACCGTGTGGGAGGCTTGTCGTGGTTCTTGGCTGGGCCGTCATCCAGCTTGGCCCTCTTCGGAGAATTCGCATCCACGTCCTCGTGGGGCGTTGGCGACGAGGCCTTGCGCTTCTGCACAGCGACCTGGTTCGTTTCTTCTTGCGGCTTAGAATCCATGGTCTTCACCTCGAGATCGTGATCCTCCGGAGAGCTGTAGCCCGGTTGCATCGTCAGACACTCAGTCGCAAAGAACCAGTTGTTCGGGAGATCGTGGCCTACTCACGTTTCCATGGTTGACATAGTAGCAAGCTGTCGAGCGAAGAGCGTAGAAGACAGAACAATGCTCGCAGTCGCACACAATGGAGGAGGTCGAAGGTGAATGCCACACAGGGCGATAATCTAACGTAGACGCTATTCCATTCCTCAGGTTGACGACGTAATAGCGGAGACTGCTTTTGCAAGGCTGAAGAGGTTCTCCAAGAAAAGACAAAGTAGGTTGGTTCGAATTGGAACATTCTTGGCACAAGTGGGCCCCCCGCCAGAGCCCCGCCAGAGCTCCAGGGCTATTGTAGCGGCACACCTTGAGGGTCAACCATCAATTGAGCTATGACCACTCACGTACGGCTTCCAGAAAATCTCCAGACATCGGGTGGCAAGCAAGGCTGAGAAATCAGTTCGTCTAGTACGCCGCCTCGAGCCTCGACCCTGCGATTTGCTACAGACTCGGCAATCTTTCACCTCCGCACCCTTTTTCCAACTTACGGTTTGCGGAAATTGGCGATACGATTCACACGATCATAGCGACGACCTATTCCGACTCGATTCCACCTGCACGCCGAAACTCAAGCCCATCCACCTGCGCAAACCCAGCGTTGAACAACAGCAAAGATGTCGCGCCACCACCCGTACGTCCCTTCGCAACGCCCTTTCCACCCTCCCTCCCCTCCCCTCCCCTCCCCCAAAAAGTCCTTCCCTTCCGCAACAGAAACAGCCAACTAACCCTCCCGCAGCGACCTCGTCATGTGCCGCAAGCAGTCCGGCATCGCCATCGGCCGGCTCTGCGACAAGTGTGACGGGAAGTGCCCCGTGTGCGACTCGTACGTGCGCCCCACGACGCTCGTGCGCATCTGCGACGAGTGCAGCTTCGGCAACTACCAGAACAAGTGCGTCGTGTGCGGCGGCGAGGGCATCTCCGACGCCTTCTACTGCTTCGAGTGCACTCGCCTCGAGAAGGACCGCGACGGCTGCCCCAAGATCATAAATCTCGGCAGTTCGCGGACGGATGTGAGTTTTATTCTTTACCCCTGCGCTCTACCTATTTACTTCACTGTTATTGCCATTGAGGCTAACGTAATACTTCTTCTTCCTCAGCTGTTCTATCAAAAGAAAACGAATCGGACGGGGTACTAGCCCATATGTTGCCCGGGTCTGGGCTTCGGATGTTGATGGGATATGGGATTTACGCGCAAGCGAGCGTCTATGGTGCGCCATGTCGGCATAGAAAAATGATCTTGGTATCTGCATACGGGAGGCGTTCTGAAGTTACAACGGTCATATGGTGGGTAGAGTTGATACCCAGCAACTTAGTTGCGAACAATGAATTCATAGTTCAAAAGCACTCTCGTCTGCTTCAATGTGCCAATAATGCGAGCTAACCTGGCCGGGTAATCATAATGCATTTATCGTAATATACAGGATGCTGGTAATATACAGCGTGGTATTATGTACTATCAAACAATCATAAAGCATGCGCACTTCGGCTAAATGTAGCTGACCTTGACTCCCATGCCGGCGGTCGACCTGACCTTACTCCATGCTGTCCCTACAATGCGCTGGATGCGCTCCCTAATATCTCTTCGGCTAAACATGACAACGATACTGATGATGAAAGCAATGAACCTCATCAGAAGCATGGGATTGGCCTTGAACGAAGCACCCATCTGTCCAATGGCATTGCTAAGGTTTGCTAAGATCATGGCTGCCCTGGTCCCAAAACCCGGTGCTGCCACGGCTTTCTTCTTGGGCGTGGTCGACTTGGCTGGTTTTGACACTGCGGAACCGTTTTTGGTAGGCCGGGCTTTGCTGGATCCAGGGCTACTTGGGTTCTGTTCAATGCCATAGTCGACTTCACTCCCTTCTCGTCGTGCTCGCTCCTCGTCTAGGCGTCTTCGTTCACGTGCTTCGTTCTCAGCTCTGAACCTTCTCGCCTCCTCGAGGTCTTTCTTCAACTGGTCCTCTTGTCTCTGTCTCTCTTCGGTTTCCCTCCGCTCGGATTCCTGTTGGTCTTCCTGCAAACTCTGCAGAGCTTGTAGAAATGCATCTCGTCTCTCCTCGTCAAGCACAGAACTGACACTGATGAACTCCCTGGCGTAGTCCCACTCGTTATTCCGCAGCAAGACATGGAGCGTGTAAAGCTCCAGTATCTTGACTCTGGCGTTGAGGTCTCTCGGCGTATCAGCACCACTAGCCGCCCCTTTTGATGGTGATCTGCGACTCCTCGACGAGTACCGGGATGAACGGGTTGCTTCGAGTCGTTTTGAAATATCGAGGTTTGGTGTATTTGATGCGGCTAGATAATTTTCCAACCGCTTCTGGTTCAGTGCTTGTGACCTAGCATGAGCCAGCAGAAGAGTCGCCCTGTAGCATAGAAATTAGCCTCACCGAACGGAACTTGAGTGGTAACCCTGAGAACTGGTGTCATCCATCAACTCAACGGTCAACGGACGCACCACCCAACGACCAACTTGACAACATATCGATTATCCAGCAGCTTGCTTCTGTTGGCCTTCATCACTCGCTCGGGATGAGTCACAGCTTCCAGATCGATTCATCCTACCCGCAATGGTTCCGCTTGGACCATGGGATATGTCTTCCTCATCTGCTCTTGTTCAAGACCCCACCGCCCCGTCTGTACTTGGCTTGGACCATCCCAGATACATGTTCCAATCTCTCATTGTCCGAGTCTGTTTATCCAGGCATAGCCTCTCTCCCGCGCATTCTTGATCCCAGCCTCCACCGCTTGACACCGAAGTCGAGCCAAAACACTGCCTGTCCTGCGCGCAACCAAAGTTCATGCCTGGAGACCACTTACAGGTTGATGACCACGTCAGAGTCGACGTCCCCCTCGACACCGTGGTACCCGAACTGTACGACCTCCTCCCAGACATCACCGTCCCGGACCTTATTACACAACGCCCGCCACTCCTGGGTGCCAAAGGCGTCTTTGCCCTCGTCGGGATCCAGCTCGAGGATGGCATTCAGGATCGTGAGGTACAAGCTCCACACCTTTGTCCGCGTCGACCTCGAAGCTCGGACAATGGGCGCGGATTCCGTCAGCCCGCTCGCATCGGCACCTTCGGTCGACGGTGTGATCAGTGGCAGGACTGTCGATAGGGCTTCGGGCAGGCGGCGCGTCAGGAACAGTTGCGAGGCCTGGCGGTACGCCTTGGATATATGCGACGGCGAGTGACGCGAGCTTGTCGATGATCCTAGTGACGATATCGAATTCGACAATATGTGCGACGACCCGAAGCTGTCGGAGACGGTAGGACTCAATGTCGCTGAGTAGGATCCGTCGAACGCCATGGTTGGTAGGGATGGAAGAAGTTCAAATGCGAATGGGCACCGGCATTGGCATGGACGCGACAAGACGAGCGATGTGCCTTATTAAACGAAGTGGGCAACTACTAGTAATAAAGAAGAGGGGACGGACGTCGAGTGTTGGACGTGACGACAGTCAATTCAAATTCCAGAGCCACATGGACATTGCTCAACGAGGGAGGCTTGCACTTGCACATACACACCTCGCCTGTTGACGTGCGGATGGTGGGCTGTTGTCTGGCATGTGGGACTTGCTCGGCGAAAGTTGTGGTGAAGTCGCAAGCTTGGTCGAGGTGAATGTTTTGCCTCGGCTCATCTGGGCAGGCGGGCAGGCGGACAGGGTCCACCAGGACTGACCGATGGGCTAAAAAAGGAGTTGCCCGATTGATGCAGGCGCCCGGCGCTAATCCTAGCTGCCTCCAGGGCTGGCTGCTCCCCAGCTCCCCAGCTCCCTGGGGCCCGGTGTTGAATACACGGATGCAAGCGAGTTCAGATTATTTAGGTTGACCAGTGTCTTCTGTTGTTGTTGTTCAGCGTACAGAGATTGATCATCTGTCTTTCTGGTGGGTCAGATGCCCTGTGCGTCTCTGCCCCACTGGAGATATTCCGGTGTCTATTTCCGGCTCCCATTCAACACCCGGGGCCTCTCATGGTCCACACCACATGGAATGTCAACGACATCCAATATCCAGCTTCAGGTGTTGCACTTGCTGTTAATGCAATTGGAACGGGGACTACTTCTGTTGTACATCACCCAGAATCAACCTGGTGAAGAGCCATATTTTCTGATTCCAAAGCCACATATGAACAGATGATCACCGCCGTGCCTGCTTCACGATGTATATCGATGTCATCTCTGTTGTTGGCAGTACCTACAGACCAATGACTCCCATGCCTGTCACCACAGTTTGAACTCATAAAAGACACACTTGATGGCAAGAAGACATGCCAGCTGCTACCCTTATCTCTCTTTCCGCAAAGAAATTGATGCTATCGACAGCATGATGGCCAATACAAGCCCGTAGGACAACGTACCATTCAGGTAACGTTCTGTATTGGCAAGACGCGGATGTTCTGCTGCACCTCACCAAGCTGCTGGTATATCTGGATCGATATGCTAACGTTGTACAATCCAAGGCGAAGCACAAGGACGACAAGAAGGGTGGGTGCCTGTGTTCCCGGGCGAGCTGCGTTAGCGATCAACCATCGCTCATGCTGAACTGAGCTACGGGCGTATACAGCAGTCATCAGAGGAAGCCCTGCTGTTTAGGGGCAGCACGAAGTCTTCTTCCTTCTCTGGTGCCCACGGAGAAATGACATCTCTGTAACCTCTTGGGGACGAGACCAGATTAATCCCCTGCTTGGGCGACAACAAGCCACTCCATCAGCAGAGTTGAACTCCCTCTTCGGGACAGCAGAAGATAGAGGCTATACCAATAGGTTGAAATCACCCTGCTTGGGTAGGAAGCAAAGCAATCAGACCTAACAGCCGCACCCCTTCCAGGGGTAAGCGAAAGCAGCTGCTAGACCGATGCAGCGATTCGATATGTCCATCCGCAATACGTGGCAATGGCTGACCCAGCTAAGACTTTGTGGAGTGACTTCATGCCCATATCCGCCTGGGACTTGTCTTCCAACTTCGTCAAGATGTTTTGCGTTTGTGGGCACCTACTGCGCTTGCAGATTGTTACCAAGGTTGTCAGAGGAAGGTACTACCTCTCCAAATCAGCGCTTGCTGAGGCAGCAAACTGCCAACATTGAATGGTTGATGTTCTGGCAGCTGGCACTGGCGGCTTTGGGGTGGAAACAGTTGTTGCTTAGCACCAGCAGATTGTCGAACATAAGTGAGTAGCAGGCAGGCACGCTTCCATCCCTCTGCAACGCCTTTTCACATTTCCACCATTCTTGAATAATACACTCATTTCCTTGCTGACTTAATGCAGACCGCCGACCTTCTTTGATCGAAAACCTCGCACCGAACAACTGCCTTGACTTGCAATATCCTCATGACGCCGGGGTAGTTCAAGACTAACCCCTGTTGGCCTGGGGAGTCTGCACTTCCATGCACCCACCATGGACATCAACTCGGGGAATTTCTGGCCTATGTTGCCCTCTATTCTCGAAGCAGCGCGTACGGCTCGCTATGTTGCGATGGATCTCGAGATGACGGGAATATCAACCACTTCTGAGCCATTTCCTCCGAACATCTCCGTACAAGATGCATATACTCGGGTCAAAACTGCCGCTGAATCTTTCCAAGTCCTCCAGGTCGGACTCACATTCTACAAGTACAACGTGGTAACGGGCAAGTCCTCTATATTTGCGAGAATCTGAACACATGCTGACAAAAATTACCCTCAGCCGAATATCATACTCAGACGTTCAACTTCTCCCTTTCTCCGATGTTCCCTAAGAGTTCTAGCTCACGGCCGTTGACTCAATGCCTCTATCGGAAGTTTGCTATCTCAACATCCAGTTATGAGTTCCTCGTGGATCACAAGTTCGACCTTGCCAATGCTCTCGATCTTGGTGTACCCTACTTAAGCAGGGACGAGGAACAACGCGCGAAGCACTATCTCTCTACGACTCGTCAGGTTGATGCAGATGTCAATGTTGCGGCGCTGGATGGTGCTTCACAGGAGTTCTACAAGTCGTGCCGCGAGCAGCTCCGTTCTCTTGTGAATCGAGCCGTCAATGGCGAAGTTGCGATTCAGTGGGGAAATTTTTACAACACGAGTAACCTACAGATCCTAATGGTCCGGCAGCTCGTGCGTGATGAGTTCCCCCATTGTATGGTTAGAAAGTACCGTTTCCAGGATGTACATCATTGTCTTGTCCGTGTAGCAGACGATAATGACAGAGCCAAGGTTAGTCAGGCTTCTCAACCACGACTGCCTACGACTGCTAACCGTCAGAACAGGAAAAGGAAAAGGAACATGCGAGCATCCAGAGGAGCTTGGTCGAAGTAGACAAGTGCTCGGGATTGCGCCTCGTCTTCGAAGCGATCAGTGGCGGGGAGTTTGCCTTCAAAATCCAGCGCGAATGGATCAAGCACGAGGGTGTTCTCCAGGCGTTCAATGGGCATTACGACTTGCACCGCTGCGAGGAGCAACTCCAGCGCGAACGGCCAGTCTTGGTTGGGCACAATCTGTTTCACGACTTGGTATTCATATACCATACGTTATTCGGGAAGCCCCCAGACAGCGTCGACCATTTCCTGAATCGCATCCATGAGCTATTCCCACGAATCGTCGACACCAAGTACCTCTTCACGCGTACGCGAACCCAGATGGATGCAGATCGTCCCTTGGATCAGGTGTACAGCGCTGCGAGGGTGCATCAATTCCCTACGGTCAAGGAGATCGAAGGATATGGGTACAACGAGGCCAAGTCTCACCAGGCGGGTTACGACAGTAAGTTAATTTTATTGTATGCGTCATATCGGAGCCCATAGCTAACTGATTGAGGCTTCATGACCGCCAATGTCCACATCAAGCTCTGCTACCTCCTGTATAGCAGACACGAGCATCTAAAGCTGAAAGAGGAGGTCACCTACCAGCCGGGTCCCGACAGAAACGCCAAGGGGAAAGCAGCTTCGAAGCGGGACACAAGGTATTCAATCAAAGGGAACCAGTATTAACCACACATGCACTGACTAGACATACAGTGCAGGTAGGGGCTACGACCCCAACCGCAGCCTCCTCGACGACGACGCCCGACCTCTCACGGAAGCTACTGACAGGGATCCCCTATGGTATCTGCCGCCGCTCATTCCATCCCGTAGAGCGGATACGAAGAAGCCAGACCCGGAAGCTGCGTCAGCTAGGCCTTCTGCGAAGTTGCCCGTCGAGGCAAATGTCAGCCTGAACGAGGTCCACCTCCTGCCTCTGTGGACCGATCCCTTCTGGAGTGTGTATGGCAACAAGACTCGCTTGGCGGGTACTGTTGTCTCGTTCGTGTAGCGCTGGGTTGGGAGGAGATTGTGTTGTTCGTTCGATCGTTGGATGCATTTTTGCGTTCGTGCGTGAGGGCCTCACGAGACCCTTGGCAGTAGTATTAGATGGACGGCTATGCATGGCCATGCGTCCTACTTTCCGGCCACGTGACAGCCATTTCACATACAAATAGTCCATCCAGCTAGACACTAGAACATGATCAATACATGCCATCTTCCACCTTGCCACACTCATATGTATTGTAGTACCAGCGTTCTCTCTTCTGTAG
Organism: Anthostomella pinea; assembly: GCA_963556695.1. Taxonomy (NCBI): domain Eukaryota; kingdom Fungi; phylum Ascomycota; class Sordariomycetes; order Xylariales; family Xylariaceae; genus Anthostomella; species Anthostomella pinea. Next base: position 576,796 of record CAUWAG010000008.1, on the reverse strand, counting down.
CCAAGTATTGTATTTTCCGCGGAGTGGTCTTTGGATCAGCAGCGAGGTGCTTGAGGATAACCTTACAAAAGTTCTGATGACTGGAATGGTTTCCCATTGACTGACTGACTGATTGCTCTTATAACGTGTTCGCTACGCGTGTGAGGTTGCGCATGTAAGATGGGCACCGAGTAGACGGCTTGCGAGGTGTTTATGTCAGCATTGGTTTGTAGCCCTGCTCTAGAAGACCCAACCCCTATCTGCGTACGACTTTGTATCTCTCGGGGATTGGCTTCCACAGCTGGAACGTCAGAGGCGACTAACACTGAACACGAAGTCTATTATAAGCTTCGAAAGTTCGTACTACACATCTGAGATTGAGTATACGAGGAAATCACGCTCGTTTGGGGATCTGTGCTGAACGTCCAACTGAAACTCTCGACGAAGTACGTCACGATCCCCGTTGAAGTTAATATTGAGGCTGATATCGAAGCTCCTGATGATTCCCTACAATCTCGTGTCCATCCAGTTCGATCAATATTTCTAGCCACGGCTGTGTGCTTGAGGCCTCATTCATTACCGACGGGGGATGACGGAGGGTATATTGGCAACGTCGAGAAACAGTGCAGATGATATGAACGTGTTGCTCTCAGTGAAATACCATCATGCTCATCAACGAGCCGGTTTCGCTTGTGTATAGTCAGCTTGTCAAGAGCAGAAAGTAGTTGGGTGTACTGAAAGCATTGAGTCTGGCGTCTCTCGCAGCGAAATAGTCTTCGTACAGATGATTTACATTGTCTAGATACAACGGTTGGGTGTAAATTACAAGCGGCTTTGACACCGCGGGGCCTGGCACTTATCGGTCTGCCATCATGTTTCTTACAGCGTGGAAGTATCGTCCTCCCAACTTTTCCTTGACCTCCTCCTTGGTCAGCCAGTTGAAGTCGTCGAGTCCCAACTTGTTGCCCTTCAGGTCGGCTTGGCCGGCCATGATCCTTCCCTTCAAGAAGAATACTTTCTCGCCTTGCTGCTTCATCGATGTGTCCTCGTTGAATTTGGGGGGAGTGACAAGGTGAGCGACTGGCACGCGACCGACCATCCAGGTGTTCATATTGACACCTGCCGCGGACTCCAGAGCCCTCGATGCTGTCTGTGTTCTCGTTAGAAGACTTTATTTGGAGGCTGGGTTGAAAGTATTCACTCGCCTCATGTAGATGCTCATTTGTCGGCACATCCTCGCTGGGAAATTGCCATTTTCCATCACTCCTTCGTACAACCAGGTAGAGGGTCCTGTCAAGCTTGCGATCTAGCCGCCGAACGTCGTTCGTCTTGTCCGCCTCTGTGATCCTGTCCATCGGGCTTTCGACGGGCACGATCTCGTCCGGCTGTGCTTCCTCGCCATCTTCGGTCACTCGGTTCTCGGCATCCTTCAGCAGGATCTCCCTCACCCTGTCCTCGCTACTCAACGTACTTCCGACCAGCAATTCGTCGTTCCACGCATTGCGTCCCTGGGCATAGTATCTGCCAAGCTCCTTGGCTGCAATCTTGCCTCGCTCCTCGAACTTGATTCTCCAGTCGAGATCGGATGCTGTGTCTTTCTTGTAGTAGAACGTGTGTCGGAAGGGAAGGACCAGTCGTTCGTTTAAGCGTTTCTGGTAGAAGAAGAAGGCGTTTTCGAAGGGGGTAAGGGCTCGGGTGATCAATGGCGCGCGGGTGAGGATGATGCCACTCTTTATGCGGTATTCGGCCCTTCGGGATGCTGTGAAAGGGGGGTGCGGTTGCGATTCGGTCGGTTTGAGATGATGGGCTTCAGCTGTCGCTGTCGCGGACGCAGCGCCTGCGGAATAGGAGCGGAACTGGGAATATCTGCAGCTGACGCAGATGGTGTTAGGCTGTCCTGCGGGAGGTTAGCATGGAATCTCCTTGTGTTTGTGAACAAGCTGGGTGCAGACGTACTCCGCAATAAAGTAGCGGCAACATTGCCACCTCTACTGGAGGCCGTCATGCTCTGTAGATGATACTGCGCTTCTTCCCAGATGGCTGGGGAGAACTGCGGCAATGATAATGGTGCGACCTTCTGGATTTCACGGGTCCAGATCGCGCGCAGGAGACATTGAACTTTTTCGGAAGCTCCCCTGGCTGGCGTGCGTGGCGCGCGGCTGATACACCAGCCACAATCTCTGGTAAGCCACAGGAGAGCACAGTGTGGCGTGGTAATACTTTAACTGCCATCAAGGTTAGCTCCAGTCATTAGCCTAAACAGGTGGGCCTGATCTGGTCGAGTCTCGAGACGTCATTTCTCTGCTACTCGATTTTTGGGGTCGTTTCAAGTTCACCTCTTCGCCTGTTAACCGCGACCTAGTATGCCACCTGTATCACTACAACCTACAGATGCCTTCGTTATTGCTCCCGCATAGGAAGGGATACGCCTTTGACCCAACTGGATGAAGCTTCTTCGCAGCAGCCCTCGTCCGCCAGCGGCCATCTCGACCTAACCATTACTGCATTCCCGTCTCAATGCAAGCCTCCGATTGCGCCGACGACCTGTGTACGGCGCCGGGCTTGGCCGGTCCATCGGCGCTGTCAACAACGGTGTCCCTGGCCCCGTTCATCGTCACCTTCTTCGCCGTTTCGACCCTCGTCCTAAGAAAGATATTCCCTCATCTGGCGCGCATCCAAGGCTCTCGCGATGGCGAAGACCACTTCCTGCCCTCGGATGCCCCGCCAGCTCTTCAGCAGGCTCACACCGAGCATGGGGCCAAATCATTACGAAGGCAAATCGCAGCCGGCACCTTCTCAGCCACTGTGGGATTAGCGACTGTCCTGGCCGAGTTGATTCTATGTGAAATATCCGAATTAGTCGACCCCCGCGCCCGAGCGACTGCGTTACGAATCACGGTCCCCACTCTTCTCTTCCTCCTCATCGTCCTGATACCCTTCCTCGAACTCCAGTCGTTGGTCGCCGGTTCCGGTTGGTCCTTCCAACGGACCTCTAAGGGTCGGCTTCCTCGCATTGCCTGGATCCTGCAACTGGCCATGTTTGGCATCTGGATATTCCTATTCTGGTCGCTTGGAAACCTGGTTCCTGGGAGAGGCGATGCGCTGCGGCATCCAGGCACGCACATGGAAAGTTTCGCAACAGAGGTTCCTTCGAATAGCTTGGCACGCGCCTGTCTTGAGCGTATCGGGGTCATTGGCATTTCGCTCATGGCACTCCTTTCCGGGTTCGCCTCTGTCTCATCGCCATGGCATACCTTTGGAGGTCGAGCATCGCGCCGCCCAGTGACAGACTCTGATATTGCCCGCAAACAAGCAGGCCTGGATGCTACCAACGAGATGCTTCTGACAAAGCGTCATCGTCTGCAGGCATTGCAGCGAAAGATTGCCGAGAACTCTACCTCCGAGAAGCCTGGATTTGTCACCAAGGTTATCGGTAGTATCCGCGGAGGAGGCGACGCCTCCGAAATACGCGGTCTTCGCCTGGAAATCTCCGGACTGGAAGCGATGGAAGCGAATCTATCTTCTTCTTTGAATGTGCTCCGCTCCCGGCAGGCTCAATCTACACGAGGGGCAACAGCATTGGGGAAGCTTATGCTGGCTCCGACGTATGTATTCAGTGTCTATTGTGTCTATCGGATTCTAGCGACGACTCTGTCGACCCTTCGTCGTTTGTATCATCCTGCCGCCTCATTCTCTTCTTCGGATCCCATCAATCGTCTTCTTGGCCTCTTAGCAAAACATTGGGATCCGAAGCTCGACCAAATTGCCTGGGCGAGGCAAATATCATTCCTCTTATCCGGTGTCATTCTTGCGGCGAGTGCAAACAGTGCCTTGCAAACCTTTCACCTCTTTGCCAAATGGACGCCAGGACTCCTATATCAAGCACAGGCAAACTTGGCCCTTCTGATCGGGCAGATCAGCGCTATATATGTAATCTCCGCAGCACTACTCTTACGAAGCAACCTTCCAAAGGAGGTCGGCAGTGCCGTCGGTGACGCACTCGAGAGTGCGCTTGAGCCCGGATTTGTGGACAGGTGGTTCGAGGGCTGGTTTTTGTTGGCGAGCGTAGTCACAGCTGGTGGTATCTGGTTGGGCGGTAAGATTGGTGAATGGGGCGAGGACTGGGACGACATAGGAATGGAAGAGATGGGCCAGAAACGGTCATGAGGATAATGAAGCCAACCAAGTTTGGATCGACTCATGGCCTTCTCTATTTTTCTAGTGACGCTCTTCTCACTGTCTCAGGCATTGCGTGAGGTAGGCACTGTACACTCGGTTGGACCCACGCGTCATACTACAGTCACATTCATGTGGTTGCTCGGTTGCATAGGAATCATTCATTTCTCTGCAACGTCGCTACTCAGGTTAGACGTTGTGCCGGGCTTGGGCTTCGCCGGTTCTGCCCTGTATCATCGGCATACATTCTGCATACAAAGAAGTTGATCGGAATGGACAGAGCCCGAAACACAAGTCTTCCCCGTGGTCAACTTCGCCTGAGTCAATACCAAATTGGCATCAAGTCTTGGAAGTCTTTATCCATCCCACACCACTTCTCGGTTCTTCACATATCCTCCGCCATTATCCAGAGAGAGCAAAAAATGGTTCACCCTCCGGGACGGGTGTCGTCTCAAGGCGATCGGACGATGTAAGGAGCTTGCAACGTGCCCTGTGGCTCACGTGCACCTGGCTCGCGTGTGTTTCATCTTCCACACCCTCGCCTCCTTGCCATGCCGGTCTGATGGTGCGACAAATCTTGAGTGGATGTTGACGATGCCACAGTTCGTTGTTTCCGTAGGGAAGGTCACCATTAGGGTCACCTGTCACGTTAGCATCGCGGCCCTCGCAGAGAAGACTCTGCACCCAACCTTCCTCAAGATGGTGGACGACGTCTTGAAGTGGGGTGAACCGATAGCCTGGCGGATTCGGATCGGCTCCCTGCTCCAGTAGCAGCTTCAGGAGTTTGCCCGTCACAGTTCCGTCGTCATCGCGTTCCTCTCTGTTCTCTTCTTTATGTGGGCTATAGGGGTTTTCCTCTTTGCCCACAGTATAGGGGTCCTCGAGCGCAGTGAAGATGATGTCAGGCTCTTTGTGGAAGGTTGCGCCCGCCTTGATGAACATCTCGAGGAAGCCGACCCGTTTCCTTGCCACGCAGAGTCTCAACAGGGTCTCCGGGCGCGAGTTTCCCTTCAGGGTAAACTTGTCGGTCCATACCGCCCTCTTCTTGTTGACGCTCAAATCCTTGAAAAGCTGCTCATCATTCAAGAACTTCTGCGCAAGCTCCGGCCATCTCAACAGAACGAGGCTCACGAGGATGCGTGTCTCCGGCTCGACCAGTTTTCTGTGATCTGGCTCTGTCTCCTCATACTCTTCGAAATCGCCGAGTATCGCCCATCTTGGGAACGCCGCTCTCTGGCCTGCGTTCCGCAAGTCGGTCAAATGCATGCTTCCAGGTCCGAGGCATGGTATCAACGCTTTCCAAACGCTTTCTTCCTTGACTATGAAGGTGCGCTTATCCCTAAGCGCTCGGTCACCCGTACTCAGGCAATACTCCTCAAATCGGGTTGGGATCCCTTTCCGCCTGTTGACTTCAAACTGCTGGAGACTGTTGAAGACAACTTGCATCTCTAGCTTCCGAATAAGACCAGAACTCAGGGCGAACTCCTTCGCTCGCCCCTTGGCCGTGCTGGATGCAAAAAGGTACTCCTTCACAGTGTAGTGGGCAACATCAACCCTCTTGGAGACCGATTCCTCGTCATGGCGCTTATACAAAGTGGCTGGCTTTCGCTTCATGTCCGTCACCTTGATCAGACAGCCGAGAATCCTTCGCAGGTTTTCGATTCCATATCGATGCACCTCCCCTCTCAAGACATTGTGAAGCGAAGCTTGCACAAGCACTTCAGCACTGGGGATCCTCGAGGGAGGGCTGCAGATGAGCGCCAGAGCCGTCCGGGCGAAGCCGCGATTCTGTGGTGGTATCTTCAGGAGCACCTTTTCGTACGTCTCGAAATGAGTTTCTGGAAGGTCTGCGAGAACTTCGCGTACCTGTGCCTTGTCCATGTAGAGGCGCTTCAGGATGTCAATTTGACACGCGACCCATCTGAACCTGGTGGCGATGTCGTTAGTTATGGGCAACACAACACGAAGGCAGGAAAATTCGTCACTTACATTCCTCGAGCACCTCTGGAGAGCAATTCCTCAACTTCCGCTCGGAATCCCGGCGTCCAGCTCTGGAACAGCTCGCCTGCCCCTACTTGCTTTTTGACGTATATGCGGATCGCCTCCATGACCCAATTATTTTCCATCGACAATTCCGTATAAGGCTTCACAGCGGCCAGTTCTGACTGTACGTCCAAGTCCATCAACTGGCTTTTCCGCATGGCCTGCGTGGCCACGATAGCATCGCGGATGTCCTTCTCGTCGCGACTGGTGATCAGGAGCGAAACATGGTCATATTTTGGGCTCGTGCCAGTCTCGGTCAAGACACGAAGCAGCTTGGTTCTCGGTTCCTTGCTTTCATCCATCGCGTCTACGATAATGAAGACCCGCCTGAACTGTTTCGATATCGCGTGGAAACAATGCAGGAGTCCTTCAACAGACAGATCGCCGTTCCGCCAGAGATTCTCCAACTCCTGCGAGATGAATCGGTTGGAGCTCTGTGTGGTCAAGTCTCTGATAATCTATCGCAGTAGAGAGCTGGTTTCGTCTTGGTTCCGGCCGTTGAAGCAGTAGTAGTAAGAGAAACCCGTAGACTGGCAAGCCAATGCAACAGCGTCGATCAGAAACGACACGAGTACGGTCTTTCCAGCGCCGGGAAGGCCAGAAATCCACACAAACCGCCGATTAGCATCCGGATCGGGGTCTGTTGAACCCCCAGCAAGCCAGTCGCTCCACAGCTCAGATTTGACTATCCAGTCACACGTTTCATCCTCCTGCTTGTCGCGCTGCTCTGCGTGGTACTCGTGCAGGTCGATGTTGGGTTTGAGCCATGCAAAGGCAAGCGCGCTTATCCTTGTCTACCGGGAACGTTAGCGACACATATATACAGCATTGTGCTGGACATGCGGTGAGCTCTCACCGTCCAACGTTGCTTCGACCGCTTGGATCTCCTTCCTCATTTCGCCGAGGTTGAGTCTGTACTCCGGTCAATCATGGCTCATCAGGTCGCTACTGGCCTGATTTACGGGTTGTCGGTTCCCAGCCACAAGGCGAGTTGGTCCTTTTGTGTCTTTAGTTGCCTGAGCAACTTGTCTGCTTTCGATTGGTCGAGCAGCGGCCACTTCCACCTCTCCGTGCGCGAGACCATGCGCTTCTGCTTGCCCGGTGATTGTCCCGGCATCAGAGGGGACTTCTCGTCATGGGCCCTGTAGTGGGGGGATGTCAAGCTAGTAGGGCTGCTTGCCTGAGGAGAGGAGGGACGATGGGTAGTCTCATCTTCTGATCGACAACTCGCCCGGCCGAACACATAGTGGCGGGATTTTGTAGGCGATCTATTGCGCTCATCTGTTTCCATCGGGTAGCCAAAAGACAGGTATTTGCGCTTGAAAGACGGTGATGTGGTCGAGAACGCGTCGTCCTGTATGATTTCCGAGGGCTCCACGAGCTGTTCAAGAGAAAGAAGGATTTCCTGGCATCTGATGAGAGCGTCTAGTAGTCCATGCTTGCTTTCCTGGCTGGTGTCGGTCAAGATGAACGCTTGGAGAGGCTGTAGGATGCGTTGAACATCTAGAATCTCGTCCTTGATGCTCAAGATCACCTTGGGGGCATCTATCACGTCGGCGACGTATTGCCAGCAGTGCTGGCCGACCTTGAAAGCCGAGCTGAGTGCTTTGGCTGCAGCAGCGAGTTCTGGAGTCATCTTCCTGGCTGATATCCCTGTGATGGGGCTGATGAAGCAGAAGAATGAATGATGTAGGAGGGTTGGTGTTGAGGAGCATGAAACCGCTTCAAATTTGTGGAAGGACACGCTCGCAAGTTGCCGGGGGATCAGGGGAATGTTCCTCGGGAGACAGGGGCCAGGTAACACGGAACTTGCCAGGCAACTGCCACTTCGCGAGATCCGGACGCGTCGGCCCTCGATCCAGAGTTGATGCCTGTGAAAAGGGGTTAACTCTCACTCACGAGACAGGGGTTGACTAGATACTTACTTGCCAATTGATTGTGTAACACAAGTCACCAGTCTTCAAGCCGGTGCGAGTTGCTGATGTGTCCACGAGCCCATCAATTTATGCCATGTATCACAGCAATACTGTATGAATATAGGCAGAATGGACGTCAGGTATGGGCCACCTGCCAACCTAGGGTGGGAAGCCCGCCCATTTTATGGTACACGTGCAGGCCTCTAACAAAGCACATATGCAGTCATCTCAAGCCCCTTCTTCATGGCTGTTCAAAGCCTTGCATGTATGCCATGCAGCTGCTTGGCCACATATGCAGGCCACTTTCTGCTCATGACAAGCGTTGAATGCCAAGTATCTGGTTTCTATAGACGGCATTGTCCGCTGGCCTTACCATCATAAGACAAAAGTAGCCAAGTAGCCGCCTTTATCACTACCTAGGCACGAATGCAAGATACCCAGGGTATCGTTAAGCAATGCCACCTACTTGCGTTCCTAGATCCCGTACCAGTAGCAGGCAGCTTCAACGTGACGTCGGCTCAAAAAGACACAAACAGCCAAATGACGTTTCAGACATTGCATGCAAAGGTCCGATGACATAAAGCAGTAAGGTGGAGATGGTTCCTGGTGGTTTGTCGAATTAGTCGTTTTATACAATGGAGCTTTTTGACAGATGTCAAAGGCTACAACGAAATCACCCGAAACGCATCCAAGTGAAGTGTGTTTGCAATTAGCGGCACATCGCCCTTGTAAGGTACTTGCTCTTGCTTCAAAGTGTTACGAACCAACGAGGCGTACAGGGAATGAGGCCCGCTGGCAGGCCCAACAAGATGGACAGTAACTGGAAGAACCCGGGAGAACGCACGGGCTAGGAAACGTCTAGGTCACGTGATCAAGACATCACGTGATGGATAGCTTGGATAGCGAGGTTATCCAACATATCCAGAATAGCTTGGATAGCAAGGTTATCCAATATATCCACCCCATCAGTGAGGGAGAGATTGGATATATAAGGATGGACATTTCTTAGCTAGACAGATAGACAGTCTCTATCTCAGTGATCAATCTAAGCATTTTAGCCAACCCTTAGGTGAGAGAAATCTCCTGATGACTCGACTATTCAGTGAACCCAGTTCAGACCAAGCCCCAGTATCTGAGTGTCTTCTAGTTGACAGAAACCTCTATCGTCCTTTGTGTTGACTTACCTCAGAACATAAACCCTATAGAACCCTTTAGCCTCATAGGTTAGACGGCTCGTCACACCTCATGGTGCTCGGGTTCCAGCCTCTCATACTGCATATATCTCTGTCTCGCTCGGACTCGTAGCAGCCACACTAGTGAGGCAGGTAAGTAAGTCATGGACCAAGTCTGAAGTTGTCTGTGGAAGTTGAGAGTCTGGCATATGATGTAGCTCTTTCACCAATGATATCAGCGACCATAGTCGTCGAAAGAATCTGCCTTTGTGTGACGAGCCGTCTAACCTATGAGGCTAAAGGGTTCTATAGGGTTTATGTTCTGAGGTAAGTCAACACAAAGGACGATAGAGGTTTCTGTCAACTAGAAGACACTCAAATACTGGGGCTTGGTCTGAACTGGGTTCACTGAATAGTCGAGTCATCAGGAGATTTCTCTCACCTTAGGGTTAGCTAAAATGCTTAGATTGATCACTGAGGTAGAGACTGTCTATCTGTCTAGCTAGGAAATATCCATCCTTATATATCCAATCTCTCCTTCACTGATGAGGTGGATATGCTGGATATGCTCCTGATCCATCATATCCATCACGTGATGCTTCTGATCCCGTGATCCGTCCCCTTCGTATGGTCCGTGCGTTCTTACGGCTTCTTCCTATTCCCGTTCTGTCCTGTTGGGCCTGTCAATGGGCCTCGTCCTTTGTCCTTCTTGTTGGTTCGTAACATGAGGCTTCATTGGAATTACTTCCTGGCTTCGCATCTTGGTGTGGGCTCTTCATGCGCTCTCCCGCCACTTGACTCCTATATCTTGAATTATGAGTATTCCAAAAGTCCAGCTAAGAGCCTGCGATGTAGTCCATGTACGACCTGACTACCATAACGGCGGGGGCATGCAGATGGGACAGCCCCCCAGATGGGACAGTTCCCCCACCAAAACACAACATTTGCACCCACACACATCTCTATCGGGATTGAAGCTGTAGATATCGTAAATATATCGTCTGAATCGTCTTTTCTTGGTGTTACTTCCAATGTGGAATTTATTAGGTGTCCTATAGCGGGATGTCCCGTGGCGGGGGTCGGAAGTTAGCACGTCCGGCCCTAATCTGAGGGGTAATGGCCGCGCCCCCTATCCCCTCTAACCAGGCAGAAGTTCTGCGGTTCTTTTTTTCCTTTTTTTCTGTAAGCATTATAGGCTTCAATATATCAAAATGGCGCCTTTATATACCGAAGAAGACCTTACTGAGGCGATAGCCACCGTAAACAGTGACGATCTGTCCCTTTGAAAGGCTGCCCAGCGCTATAGAGTACCAAAAACCACCTTTTCTCACAAAGTTAAAGACTCCACAATGCCTATAACTGGCACTCAGTATAAAGGACATACTCATAGACAGAAGATAAGCCTTGTTCAAGAAAAAAAGGTGGTTTTATGGATTCTGTACCAAGAAAAGGCCGGCTATGCCCCTACTTATGCCAATGTGAGGTACATCATCCAGAAGATCCTACAATCCCAGGGAAAACCGCCTCATCTTGAGGGCCATTACATGCAAAATTTCATCTGCCAGAACCCAGAGATAAAGACCAAAATAGGCAGAAAACTTGACTACAAGCGTATCAATGCTGCCATTCTCGACAACATCCATGGCTATCATGACTGCTACACAGATTTCGACTTCATTAAGCCCAAGAACCGCACAAATATTGATAAGTACGGCATCATACAGGGCCGGCAGTACGTATGTCTAATCCAAGCGTTTTTCAGACGGCTAACCAGGAGGTTATAGGTCTGATAGCCTTGTAATAGGCAGTTCTAGCTCAAAAGGGGCCAATATCAAGTCTAACGATGACCGCACGTGGACTACCGTGGTAGAATCGATCACCGCTACTGGGAAAAAGCTCCGGTCGCTGGTTATCTTCAAGGCGAAGTCGATACAGACGTAGTGGTTCAAAGAGCAGCTTATTCTCGAGCATCCCGGGGTGGCAGACTGGATAGTGACTTACTCTGTTAATGGCTGGTCCTTGAACGCGATTGCGCTCAAATGGCTTAAAAAGGTTATTTTTTTCTTACTTCTTAATGTTAACTATATACTAAATAATCCCCTAAATCTATCTGCCAGATACTGCCCCTAAAGACCCGGATGAGTTCCGCCTGTTGGTGCTCGATGGCCATAGCAGCCACTGCTCAGATGATTTTATGTATCTGTGCTATATAAACAACGTCTATCTGAGCTTTTTTCCTGCCTATACGGTAGGTTATATCTTTAATTAGTAATTATTCCGCTAATAGGGGTAGTCTCATATCTTCCAGCCCCTAGATTTGACCGTTTTCTCTGTGGTGAAGGCCGCCTATCGCCGCCTCATCAACCAGCTCGGTCAGTTAAACGATTCGGCCCCTATTGGCAAGATTAAGTTCCTTTCTTGCCTGGCGAAAGCCTGTGACGAAGCTACTCCTGCTATCATGCGTTCGGGATGGCGTGCTGCTGGCCTTTGGCCCGTAAATAGGAACAAGACACTGGCCAACGAGCATGTGGTAAAGGCAGCAGAGATACAAGCAACAGCTGCTACTATAATGAACCCTGAAACCACCCCTGATGCCCTGGAAGCCCCTATATCAGGGCAGGATATAGCCCTGATGTTGTTAACAGTCGTGGAGACCCCTGAGCAACGAGCAGCAGTACGCGTGGTCGCAAAGTTATATAATGAGATGGTGATTGAGTTAGCCATCTTGAAGCTGCAAAATGAGGCAAAAGACAACGAGATCGAGCGTCTACAGTCTAAAAAGCGCCATAAGGCCCTCTAGGAAGAGCCTGATCAATGGCTATGGAGGATAGGAGACGTTATTCAGGAACAGATCGAGCATACGGAGGCCGCACAAGTGCTGATTGACCAGCGGGCGGAGAGACAACGACTTTTGCGCGAAGTGCAGAACCTGGAGACCAAAGAATCAGAGGAATCGCCTTCTGAGGACTCCCTCTCCTCTGATTCAACAGATTTAGAAGATCTAAACGAAGGGGTGATTGTTGACAAAGAGGGTGAGGGGATGTCTGACGAGCCGGATGATGAAGAGGAAGAGCCCATTGTGATGCGATCTCAGCGCCGAGAAATCCGCCAACCCGCGCTACCGCTAAAAGCACTGGTATTACTAAAAACACCAAGAAGAGGCGATTCTTTTGATATATATACATTATCTATAGCCTCCATACCAATGGGGTTATATGTGGGTGCAAATGTTGTGTTTTGGTGGGGGAACTGTCCCATCTGGGGGGCTGTCCCATCTGCATGCCCCCGCCGTTAGTCCTTCTCCACCGTAGCTTGTCGAAGTCTTTAGACATATACCTGCAGAAGACAGAACGAGGTGGTACGCTTCTTTGACCTTATCATCACAGCCCGCTGTTGCTTCCCGCCAACACGTCAATCAGCAAGCGTTCGATGAATCTCGAGATCAAGAAGAACAGGATATTGCGCTCAACCGGGAGTTTCTCGAGTTAGTAAATTTATGGGATAACACATCACCCAGACAATGATAGGGGAAGCAAGATAACCTCTTGAACAGAACACATATTAGGGCCATCATAGGACAGCTTGGTCCGAGTCCCTGAATATACTGTGAATCGTATCGCAAATCCATAGCATCTGTCTCTCGTGATATGTTATTGGCCGCATGTGACATTGCCGCAGCTCCCTGGACAGGCCTATGATGCACGCGCGCATGTTCCGGTGCGGCACAATGATGATCCCCTGCTCGTGACTCACCCAGCCTCAGCGCCCCAACCTCACTACACCGTATCTCCTTGACATAGCTCATCCATTCATTCATCCACCAGGCGAAGCCCATCAGGTTTGCTGCGAAGGACGGCTGGGTCAAGCCAACAGAAGACAAGCAAACCTCCCGTTGCGCCCTATCTGTCGACGGGGGGCTCCGGCCTTCTCACGCCATGACCCTCTCATGAGCATATCGCCCATTTCGCTAGACCGCCTGAATTGTCTATCCCAGCAGAGCCCAGCTGCCATGCTCGGTTCTCTTCGTATTGCCTAGCATGTACCGTGTGACTATGCAGGCAGGCAAAGACAATTGCGACCTGCTAAGCTTGGATATATTCACTCATAATTCTGTTTCGATTTGCTGTAACCGTCGTAGCATCATCGACACCATGCGGCACAAGAATTTACTAATTTATAATTACGAGCAATTGAAGGAGAAAGCGTCGTGCAACTTTGTTCTTGAATATATAGATTTTAAGGTTAGGGTTAGGGTTAGACGAGTAGTTGTAGAAGGCCATCCCAGGGTTGCTTAGAAAATCAATTCTCGCTCTAGCGGCTACGAGGGGCAACATCACAGCACGACGGAGCGAACATGGGAGAGACCTCTTTGAGTCCCCTCCCAGGCTCGAGCATACCTTCATGGGATGTTAGATGGGACGGTGGGGTACGAGTATGGGCACCAGCTGAAGGGAGCAATCTGGAAGCATCGTTCTCACTGTCAGGGGTAAACCGCCGTTACATGGCCACGACAGTCCAGCTATTGGATCAGATCTCATTCAAGACACATCAGAGTGCCACTCGGACATGGGATCATCTATTGCGTTCTTGATCACATTGCACCTTTGCATCTGAATGGGCTTCATCCGGTCGGTACCCCCTGTGTGGTGCCAGCCGTGCACAGTGGCATGAGTGATTGTAGCACACAATGACAATGTACCAAGTATCAGCCCTTCCAATCAGTAGAGCGAATTGCGCCATTGAGAAACATTGCAGTGAAAATAAATCTGTCGACAATGCCTTAGGCACTTAGCCCAGCCCCCTCCCCTTTTGAGAGCAAACACCATTGTGATTCACCTATTCTTAGGTTTACCTCGTAACCTACAAATAACTGGCTGTAACACCACGGAAAGCAACACCTTCTTTCCTTTTTCCAACCATCTTCCCAACGCGACATCAATTGCAGACTATCACCGCTCTTCCGTTGCTTCTAACATAACGACTGGCTAGGTACCTTGCTGCAACGACCCTCCTCTTTACCACGCCCACGCCATCAGGCAGCTACTGTTCTGCCATCTTTCGACTTCACGACTGGCTGGCTCCTTGCTGCAAACATACTGCCTTCTCTTCGACTCAGCTCAGCTTAGCTTCTCTGTACCTGCGTAAGTCCTCATCGCCTTACGAGTTCTCTTCGATCTCTGGTCGTGTTTCGGCATATATCCTCTCCCTATGCACCACGCACGACTCTGCTCCTGTCGACTTTCCTACCATATATCAGCACCTTCTGACACAAGCTGACCAAAGTTACCAGCAAACAGTAACTTGCCTTTCCGCTCAACATGTATTCCCCAAGCAGCTCTTCGGTAAGCCAATCTACCCTCAGCTCCTCAATCACGAGTGTCCACTGACTCCCCCGTCCGCAGGAGGACAACTGGTCCAACACCCAAGGCTCCGACGAGCAGTACAAATACGCTGATATCGTAGCAATGCGCAGAAGCCTACTTGCAGATTCTCTACCTCTGCCTTGGACTACAGCCCGCCGTTCCCTGCCATCGCCCATCGGCAGTGAGCGAGGCACTTCTCCACATCTCACCCACCAGGACCATATCAACAATGTCACCAGCTTTCCAGTCTCCGAGGAGCCTGTGCAACAACGTCGAGTGGATCTTCCGTGGCGGCCGCGCCGTCAGCCGCAAGCTGTCATGCCCCCTATTCGACAACTCCCGACTCCCCCACCCGGAAGCCCCACGAACTACAAGGGCGACCTGAGCTTGCCGTCGAACCAGTCTGCAGACATACCCGACTCTCAGAACGTATCGGTATACATCGTCAACCTTCCCCCGTATTGTAACGAGCACATCCTCCTAGGAGCTATCCGCGGGATCGGCAAAATCTTCGCCTGCAACGTCAACTCACCCGATGAGACTCACTCGACAGCCGCGGGCAAGGTCGTCTTCTGGGACCGTGCCGCCACCGACCGTTTCCTCGACAAGGCCGCGCGGGGCCAATTCCAGATCGGCAACTACCTTCCGGAGGTGAAGATGAACCGGATCCGCGTCGCTGCACAGACGCCCAGTAACAAATCGCGAGTCCTACAAATCGACGGACCGCGCGCCATTGCCAACCAGGCCTATCTCGAGCGACTGTTTCGTGCCCACTTCAAGTACGACCTCGACGAGGTCGTCACGGTGTCGCAGAACAGAGATAACGGACGCACCTGCCTGCGAATTTACTTCGCGTCCTTTCGCTGCCAGGCTGCGGCGGGATTCAAGGTGTGCTCGCAGGCCCGCATGGGTAGCTTTGATTACACGGCTGGTATGGACGAGCACGAGGGGGACATGTGGCGCAACACGCAGGTGCACTGGGGCCCGGATCCGTGCGCGATCGATGTTCCCGATATCGAGGCGCGCCCGAAGTCTGCTTCATCGAACTGGAGAGCTCGTCGGGCCTAGGGGTCCTACATCCACTCTATGTGATGTAAGGGGGGTACACATCCAACCGGATTTCTGATTTCCTTGTACACTGACCCAGCAGGATTCACGGAGTAGCGTTGTGGCATAGCGAGGGAAGAGGTGACGGGATTGAGATATATGTAACATTAAACCCAGCGATAATTAACTTAGATGATAATGGTAATGGTATATATTTGGAGGACCTTTCCTGCTTCTGGTTACATCAAGTGACTACCTTGATCACGCAGCGCTGGCGCTGGTGGGAAAAGCTCTGGCTCACGCGAAGGCATGTCAAGTCGCGCCGAGGGCCCGACACGCTGCCAACGACACGCATCGGATCATCCAATTTATTCGAACGGATTCCTTTCGGTTTGACTTACAGTAGTCATTCAGCGACTTGGCCCTTCCTTTCACTTCTCCCTCCCCCATCCCCCTTTCCCCCAACTCGTTGCCGTGACTCAAAATTTTCCTGCGGCATATAAAGCTCCAGTTGCGACAGAGGTGGTCCTCTCGTATCAGAACAAAAAGGGTATCAGTAAGGTGGCCAGAATCTTAAGCGCTCGATAACTAAATGCACAAGGTCAAGACAACGGTTCCCTCAATCCTCCCCGAAAGGTCAAGTTTCTAGGCTCAGGCTACCCCTCAAGGTTCTGAAAGCAGTTTGGATTGAGATCGGGAGCTGATGTGTTTGACGAGGCGCACAACATGGCCTTTTCGAGGTGAAGCATTCTAGCTGGAGCCGTCTTTGGGATATCCTATGTCTACAGTACGGGAAACTATTCAGGGTCAGTGTTAGGGCTGGGGTTGCTAACCCTAACCATATCCAGCTATGCTTTGCGTACATATGCTAGCAATCCTTCCCCTGCTCCCACCTTCTGCAGAACAAAATCGATCTCTCGCTCAGAGGTCGTGGACGAGGAGCCCAGTGCGATAGTAAGAGTATGTCGGTGCGCTGACGGACTCGCTGGCCGAGGCTAATGACAGGGTGGTATTGGCTGCTGTCACTGGTTTTCGCAGTACGCCTCCAGCCAGGCTGATGTGTCCTGGTATATCTGGTACGGTGACACCTTTTTCAGGTGGAACTGAAAGACTTCAGGCTGCCGTCACCGGGTGGGTTGCGGATGTGGGCGTGGAAGGGGGCACTGAACTGAAGAGGACACGGAAGATAGCGCGGAGAGGGCGCCGGCGAAGATGCTGCTTCAGTGGCCCCTTCCACGTGTTCCGCGAAGAGCAATGAGAGACCCGAAAGATAATATGCCGACCTCTTTGGTTGGGTATGAGTATAGTAGTAGTGAGTCACTGGCTGGGTTATGATACAGTGAGATCGTGGCTGCTGTTGTAGCCAAACCGAAAAGGAGAAGGGGTCTATGGTGGGATAGTATGACCAGCTACGTATAGAAACGGGCAAGCGATAAATATGCTCGTAGCTGTGGTTATAGATTGGCTCAATTGTCAAGATTGACGTCGGACTGTCTATGAGACGGGAATTTCACCGATGAATCTGTATCAGATGTTACGCTGCGGCTTCATGGGTTTTGCTACACAGGAAATGTAGGTGGAACATTGACAGGTACGGAAGATCCTCGGCGCGTATGACTAGAGCCGCGTGGATGGAAAGTCAAGGCATATCCATTCGGGGTGGACAATGCATTGCTCCAATTGCAATTCACTACAAGCTCTGGCAGACAAACGGGGACATGTTTGGCGAGTTGGGCAAGCAGTGCGCGTTCAATTTGAACCATAAGACGACACAGTTTACGGGCCTCTGACGTATGCTCAATCAAGTATATTCATACTACCATCAATCTACCTAGGGATGGTACCATCAATCTACCTAAGTGGGAAGCAATGTCGACAGTCATCTCGTGGCGGAAACCTCTATAACGAGGAACGAACTCCCTGCGCTTCCCAACTGAAAGGTCAGGGGTAACGGAACATATCCCACGACGCCTTTTGGGTGGACGGCTCCTCTCTAAGGAACCTACATGTTGTAATCCTCAGTCTCATAATCGTTTCTCCAGGTCCGGGGACTCGCCACCTGCGTAGCCATCGAGCTCGTGCTGGGGCTCTCCTGGGCAGGTGTCTCGTCGACGTCATCAATCAGGTCAACGACCATCTTGTCAACAACAGACTGGTCGTTCTCTTCCTCTACTTCGGCAGCATCCCTGGCTCCATACCGCTTCAGAAGCTTCTCGATGTCACGTCTGGTAATATTCACCAGGTCACCTCCGTCACCCCAAGGAGGGACAGTTGTGGCGCATATCTCCAGGGGCGTCAGCAGGCTCATTTTGCGGAGTTTTGGGAGGTCTTTCTCAGGTTTTGCGTCTTCATCCCAACCAGAAGGTAACGCCCCCTTCGGCATGCCCGTTCCATTAGCGTCTGCACCTTCTTCTAGAAGGGTCTCAACCCAGTCCTCCTCAAGGTTGCTGACGGCAATCTGCAGCGGCGTGAAGCCAAACCCAGTGATACCACCTCGGGACTTCTCAGGAGGTGATGGTCGTCCATTGACCGTGCGTGGCTTGGGGTTGGGGTTGGCGCAGGCCCCGAGTAGATCCTTCAGGAGCTGGTGAGTCCTGCTTCCGTTGGTATCGTTTTCGTAGAGCATGTGCATTGCAAGGTGTAGAATCTCGTTCTCACGGTTGAAGGTGGCTCCACCACGAATGAAGAGCTGCAGAGACTTTTGCTGTCGTCGACGCACGCAGAAACCTAGAAGAGTCTCCGCATTTTTGCCCTTCAGCTTGAAATCCTGTGTCCAGATTCTGGTCGTCTCGGTCCGTCGCAGCTCCTTGAATGCAGAAGTCTCAGTATACTTCTCTGCCAGACCAAGCCGGTTCAGAAGAGCAAGATTGGCCAGGACGCCAGTCTCCTTTGATTTCGGCAAGAATTACCACGAAAGGAGCTTGTTCCACTGCGGAAATTTGTTCTTCAAGGCCGTTGTGATTCCCCTCTGCTGCTGTCGCAGATGGGCCAGGTGCGGGGAGTCAGGAGCCAATGACTTCAGAACCACCTTGCGCAGTTCCTCGTTGCGAATAATATGAGTACGTCGGGTCATCACTGCATTCTCCGTCATCTTCAAGCAGTACTCTCCGTAGCGGCTGACTAGGCACTTGCCACCGTCCCGGCGGAACAGTTCCAAGTGACCGAGGCCGTTGAAGATGACCGTCAAGTCAATGTTGCGGACAATGTCCTGTGACAAGGCAAAGAATTTAGCCGGCCCCTGGGCCGTAGTGGGATCGAATAGATATTCCTTCACTGTGTAATGAGCCAATTTGACTTGGTGGAATCTGGTCTCGTGGTCGCGAGTGAAGCATGACGGGTGTGCGTTTCGTCGCTCCGACAGCGTGATCAAGCAACCGCATATATCTCGAAGCGTCTCGACAGTGTAGGCAGATATGTCACCATAAGGGACATTGTAGAGCCCTGATGACACGAGGATTTCCGCAGTATTGCTACAGATCAATGCTAACGCCGTTCGAGCGAACTCTTGGTCTCTTTCGGGAATGTCGGTCAGGATACGCTCGTAAGTAGCGAAAATGTCCGGCGGCAGAGATTTGAGAGCTGTCCGAATGTTCTCGTTCTCTCTAATGCGTTTGAGGACATCGAGTTGGCACACAATAGGTAGACGATGTTGTCTGAGCACTTACATGCCGCGCGCCTCTTGTACAAGCTTGTCCTCCACCTCGGCGAGAAAATCGGCGTCCTTGTTCTGCCACATCCGGACCCTGCTGATCTCACCGTGCACGAAAGACTTGATGTCCTCCCGAACACTCTTGTTCGACATGGATATCTGTTCACACGAGTTCCCGACCCCGCGAATGGCTGCCGCGATGTCATTTTCATGACGGCTGGTGAAGAGCAACGATACGTTGCAGAAGGCCGTATGGCGCAATGGTCAAATGCGCCTGGTTGTGTTCTCGTTTGTGCGGTGGGCGACGAGAACAAGTGGGTTCGAATCCTGCTATGGCCCCCTTTCTGACCCGGCTTGTGCGAGTCGACAACCAGCACATGACAGTGGAGAGGCCCCATTATCGCAGAGCCTGATAGCCAAGCAGCTTGTCTCCATAATACCCACTCCTGCGAGGTTTTCCCCCTTGTGGTTTCCCTCGCCAGCAGATAACAAACACCTACTCCTCCACCCACCAATGCGACATATATCGAACGGCTACTGGAACGATATGTACACCAGAGAACTGAGGTTCACTGGGTCGCTTTGTCACTAGGCAGGAGGTTTTTCTGACGGAATCGTGCTTGGATATTGACTAAAACCATCTGAACACTCCAGATTGGTACCGCTACAGCGAGGATAGGCTCGTGCGCGGATCTGAATGTATCTAATTTGACACCTCTACAACCTTGCGATGCAATGGCTCTGGGAGGCGTGGTTTGCACTACTGAGGAGCTACCCCCCACGTTAAATACAAAACAAACAAACAAACAGATACGTTGCAGAAGCGTTCGGCAGTTCCGAGATCACACAGAACCTTGATCAAAGAGTCTCGGGGCTTGCTCTCATCAACGGCATCGACAATGATGTAGACGCGAGTGAACTGGTGTGAGATTTATTCCAAGCAGTCGAGGAGGTCTTTGACCGAAAGCGCGCGATCTGATTGGTACGCCTCATGAAGTTTTGTAGGTACGAGACGGCCTGCTTGCTTGCATAGCTGGCTCACGGTCCACTTGAGGAACGGGACAGTCTCATCTCACACTCTGGAGTGGAGGCAATAATAGTAAGCAAAGCCACAGGATGCGCAGTGTTCGGCAGTGCTTTCGATCAGATACGAGGCCAAGACGGTTTTCCCAGCGCCAGGGATTCCAAAGACCCAGATAAACCTTCCGAGGCCGCCAGGGATGCCGCTTGGGTCAAGCCATGTTAGCCAAACCCGAAAGCGGGTTATCCACTGCAAAGTACTGAGTTAGTATTCGCATTTCAAGGGTACAGTGGCAAATATTGGGGACTTCAAGCCGTCTCGAGGTCGTATAACTCCCATTGACGAAAAGACAAAATCCCTGGATAGGAGAAAAGGGGTGGGAAATAACTCAAGATATTGCATACCTGGCATGTGCTCGGCTCCTGGAGGGCTTTCTTCTCGGCATGTAGATCTCGCATGCCGTCGCCCGAAGGACATAGGAATTTCAAGATGGCCCGCTGGTCCATACCTACACTACGTCAGTAATTGGCTACCGTGCTCGTGGAGTGATACTAGTCAAGCGCTGCATTAACAGCCTGCATTCCTGCCTGGAGGTCGCGCACGCCGACCTTTACCACCTGGATATCTCTCCTAGAGCCAAGTTAGTACTAGTACGGGACAAAAGATAGAGGGAATGTTGGGGTTCTGTGACATACGCAAGCCCGTTGGTCAATGCCAGAGTGGTGGTGTTCTTGAATGACTCCAAGTCGGAAAGGATCTTTCTGACTTTGCGTTCCTTTCTTGGCCAGTTCAAGTCGTCCAGAGTGAGTCGGGACATTGTGGCCCGTAGACCTCGAGGCGACGCGCTCGACTCTACAGCAGTCATTCTTGGACCGAGGAGACTCATCAGTTCCTCGATGGTGCTGCGTGATTCAATGAGGACCCCATCTGGCTTCGCCAAAGTCTGAATGGTATCGGTGTCCTCAGGATGGGTTGTGATGTAGCACTCCAGTGATTGTACTTCAGTCAGGAAGACTGAGACTTGGTTCCCGATACGACGGAGATCAGCTGGCGCGTCGCGCACAGAACCGATGTATTTGTAGCACAGCAGGACAAGTTCTTTGGTCACCTTCACCGGTGAAACTATGCCGCTGATGACGCCGATGACATCCGCCATCTTTGGGTATGGTAGTGAAGGAAGTGAAGGGGTGGGATGAGTAGGTATCGTGAACAAACCAGTCAAGCCACAGAACGTGTGTTGAGTTGGTTGTGTGGAGACAGTGGTCAGTCCAGCACAGGATGTGAGTATTAGAAGAGAAGGAGAAGTGTCCAGAGGCTCCTGATCCAAACGCGTTTAAAAGAGCGAGCGGACGCGTTACTTAGGGTATTTGTGAGGCTGCCATCCGCGACTGTCGTCTGGGGTGAGCAGTCTCGAGCGTGTCCCTAGGTGATCAGGGCGAGGCCCCAGTGCCCAACTGAACTCATGATCCACGGGGAGGTATGAGGACCAGCCATGGTTGCCCAGTTCCGCCTCGTGAGTTATTCCTACCACCATTCTGCCATTCTCAGGGGGGAACATGCGCAAGGCACAGTGACCATGGCTGTTCCTGGGGTTCAACCCGCTGCCCAAGGAAAGTTGCGACGGCAACCTGAATGATCCTAGCGTAAAATGTTCTCAAAGCCACCAGATACGCAGGTGTCCAGGCATCGGCTCTAGGAAGCACGTTTAGGTCTCTATGTCACAGATTATCAAAGAACTTAGCTCTTGGGACTGATCTCCCAGCCATAGCTAAATCCGCTGGGCTCTAGGCGACTTTATTAATGGGTGATAGAAACACCGTTTTAGTGCCTGAATCCGTGTGTACTCGGGACGCAGGACCATAATAATCTGCAGACGTCTCCTCTGATTTCGGTGTGGAGATGGTGAGAGAGAGGGAAGGATGCTAGAGCGAGAGGTTGAGTAGAAGAGGGAAGCGGACGAAAGAGGCAAGCGGTGAGTGAGATATTGCCGGTCCCGCATTCTACCGCCCGCCGCCCTCCACCACCTCCTCCGAACCGGAGTGCCGAGGTACAAGTGCCTGATTAGGTACTTACCCAACGACACGTTGAAGCCGATCGCAAATTGCTTTTAGGCGGCCGTTATTGACATTTGCCTATCATAGGCAGTCCATACCTGTTAATTCAATGATACATTCAACTTCCCCAGCTTCGCACTGCTTTTCGATACATTGATATACCCTCTCTGTTCTTCGTTGTCGCGCCTCTCCGATGAAATAGAGCTAGATCCATTACATTTGGACAATTGCGAGCACCATCATAGCGTCCTAGCCTGTTGCTTCCATTATAGCTAGATCGAAGGAAAGAATCATGTCTTCGACCGAAATCTCGACTACGGACCTCCCGACCGGCGACCCGGTCCCGTCCTCGGCCGCGCCGCCAGCCCCGAAGCCCAAGCCGTTTCCCCTCCGAGAACTCATCGCCGCCACGCCGTCCAACCTCGATGCCTTCCTCGCACACGTGCAGCGCTGTCTGCAGACACCCTCGGGCATCGACACCTGCCTTCTCTTCCTCTGCTACACCTCGCGCCTCGGTGCCTCCGTGCTCGCCTCGGTAACCCAGCCCGCCATCCAGCGCAGTGCCGAGAAGCTGCTCGCACTAGCGAACTCCCTCCCGCCGTCAGCGACGCTGGTCCTCAACGCCAAGGTGTTCCCCTCGCCCAGCGTGGCTATCATACTGGAGCTGTCGAAGCGCCTCAAGGCTTTCAGCGCCCTGCTGAGCGAGACGCGCACGTTCTTGCGGCTGTGGGGTCTCCTGGGCATGTACTTCTGGGCACGTCGCCTGATTCTCCAGTGGCGACATTTGGCGACGAGCAGCGAGAAGGGCCAACAGAGCTCTTCTGACAGGGTCGAGACCAGCATAGCGTGGACTCAGTTGATCGCCTGTGTCGTCTTCCAGGCCCTGGAGAACGGCGCATACTTATCATCCAAGAACGTACTGGGTTGGGCACCCGCGACACAGGGCAAGGCGGCCCGTTGGAGTGCACGGTTCTGGGGGACCTTTGTCGGTATCGAGATCGGGAGACTGTTCTACGAATCGCACAAGCGCAGCCAGCGCACCCGCGCCGAGAAGTTCGGCGATAAGAGCGTCGCGGTCGTCGTGAGGGAGGAGAACGAGTGGACTGACACGTGGCGCAAGAATGTCATCAGGAACATGGCGTGGGCACCGCTCACTGTTCACTGGAGTCTTGAGCAGGGTCTCGTCAGCGAGATGGCTGTCGGTGCTCTCGCCAGCATTCCTGGCTTCCTGCAGATGAGGGACCTCTGGAGGAAGACTGCGGAATAGGAAGGGTCTGCTCTTCAACCTTGATGAGAGAGAGCGAGAGAGAGAAAGAGAAAGGAAAGGCGCTGACTGAGGCGATTATGTGGGCATTGGGAGACTGAACTACTTGCCGCAACATGCATTGCTTCATGTGTGCCAAAATAGCACGCAAGTACATATGTATGATGATGAATGATCAGAGATATCCTCGCATGAGCCTGAAAGTAGATATACTCAACCACTTATGAATAGATGTCTGGAGACTTATAATATGGAGCGAACACTATACGTTCTAGCTGAGCCTTTCATCCTTGTCTCGGACCGCCAGTGGGAAGCGAAAACAAGATGTTTCAATACTCTAACCCCTCTAGAGTCGTGCTCTCTCATAAGAGTTCATGTTCGACCTCAACGTCGTCTACCAGAACCTCTACAGTCGCTCGGGAAGACTCGAGATGTTAGCAACCAATCCGGCTTCCACCGAAGTCTCAAGGCAACTTTTCAACCCCTATTGGTACAGTGCCAAGTCGCAAGAAGCACTCAGGTCTCCCAACGCGGACTCCTAGCTAATTTCACAAAGTCCAACCTACTTTAAACCCTTCAAGCTCTGTCACGCCACTCTTGACTACACCGAGCTGAAAAATCGTCGTTGACCGGTGACTGCATTCGTGGAAGCGGTCCTGTCATGCCTGACTTGAGATTCCAAAGGAGTAGAGCGCTCCTTGAAGGACACACATCCCTTGTGTGAAGAATATCTCTTTTTAGACCATATCTGATGACGTGAGATAGAACGTGAGATATAAAATGCGAATACAAGCTGATTGACTGCCATCTACATAGCGTTGTTGCCTTGCTAGTCCGCTGCCATTCATCAGCTCGTTAAATCATCTGACAACCACACCCATCCTATTCACCAGGCCTAGCTCCCTCAACATGCAAACCCGCGCACTCATCCTCCTTGCTCTCACCATGGCTCTTGTCTACGCCAGACTCTGGAGAGGCGTAAGAGACCCTGCCTTCCCGCCCCTTGGCGCACAAAAGACAGAGACATCATCCCACCAACTTCACTCCAGTACTGCTCGGACACCAGGCAGACCTGCACTTTATCAATCAAGGACAAGGACGGCCAGACCACCGAGGTGGTGAAGGACTGCTTTTCTGGGAATATAAGGTAAGCAGCCCTTGGCCTCCCTCTACGCTGTCCCGTTTCATTAACCAGGTTTTCGTAGTGCAAGTTGGCCGGCAATGTGTGCACTTGGACTGATGTGCTCTCTGCAGGCAAGGAAGCGGAGGCTATTTGCAACATCGTATGGTCAGTCGTGTAGTGCAAGCAGGGGAATGCACTTGCGCCGGCTGCAACGAGCATTTTCAGTTGCAAGTAAACCAAGTGACCGGCACGTGCACAGGCAATCCGACTGGGGAGCAAGGGAAAGAGGAAATAAATTCATTGAAAAAATAATAAGAAGAATACCACTGGATATTAATTGCCTTGAACCCCGTTCTCCCGGGGAACAAGTTCTAGGCTCTGGACCCCATGCACCTAGATAACCAGGGCCTCTGGACATTCTTTTCAGGAAGAACTGCCGAAACAGAAAACCCCTAGGCCAACCAGGCTGACGGAAAAAGTTGCTTTCCTTTTGCATTATATGCCTTGCTCCCCCCGTTACTAGGCCCACCTATCCCAGGCATTAATGCTGCCCTAAACCTTCCAGCCACCTTTAGTTCTACAGTGACCGGTATCTAGTATAGAGAGAACAAAAAGAAGTAAATAAAGAAGCGGAAGCGGTTTCGTTGGCTTTAAACATCATCAAGTCCACGTTCAATCATGCAAGTCGAGTAGACCTTGGAAGAACGGAATGAGCCCTGACAAACACCACTGATGTACCTCGCCTGGCGGGAGGGACGACGAGAAGGACAAGATCATGAAGGTCGACATGTATGATGGGAGATGGACAAGTCCTGTTCTCTAGTTCCGACCCATTCAATTCCCTACCTGAGCCCCCCTATTGACAATATGATCGGCATCACAGTCGCATCTAGGACAGCTCTATCAACGACCTGCAACGCAAACCACACGCCAAACTCCAGGAGTATTGTCCGATGGCTTTCAGATGTCAAACTGCCAAAAAAAGCACGTCGACAGTGGTCGCATCCGTCCCCAAGCCATTCTGTCGACCTTCCCGACGGGGAATTGAACTGCAAGGGTCTGCATTCTCGCTTTGAGGAAACGCCTCTCCCTTCCGTGCCGCCGTTACCGGATCCGAAATCTTTGGCTTGCTGTGACCTGTCAGACAACTTTGACAGTTATGACTACCCAAGCCGGCGTCCATCGCGGCGCAAGTCCCCCATGCTGCCTTATAACTATGTTCTTTACTCCGCCGTTCTGCTTTACTCCTTCCCATTTCTGCGGTTTTGACGACCATGGACTTCCGTCTACTTGTGCCGATTAGCGTGCCCTATGCCACCATCTACAATACTCGCACTCTCACGGCGCATGTCGCTTGTGTGCTCTAGCCTCGCTAGACCGCAAGCGACGTCGAGCAAGTGACTCATGCATGCTCTGACTGGGCATCCCAGATGCCTCTCTCGCTTCGTGCAGCTGCATGCTTGCCGAAAGATGTTCAACTGCTCCATGCCGAAGCTCACTGCCGCGAACCATACTTTAAGGTCCCAAGGACTCGGGATGCATACCGTTGGCCACGGTCTTTAAGTAACGACGACTACATGTATCCCGGGCTACATCCCACAATAGTGACACCGGAGATGGATGTCGAGGACCATCACCGGTGCGCTTGAGACTTCTCCTAAGAACACGACCCAAGATGCGCACTTCCACTCTGGCACTCGTCTTCGCGGGCGCGGCCAGCACTTTCAAGGCCACGTCGATCTCGGCAAACTGGGCATATCCATCGTCCTGACGCCCGACACCATCGGCGCCAACCCAGCCATGATCCTGGGCCTACGCGTGACCTTCTACTTTTCCCAGTCGAATAGCATGACCGTACACGGGAAGCACTGAAATAATGTACCCTGGGCCGGGTCAATGACAGCGCATTAGCATCGTATCTCTCGACACAATAGGATACTCTGACTTTCTATTCCAATAAAGAAGAAATCCGAATGCACGGGGAGGGGGGGGAGGGTGAGTCCTTATGTACTCGTACTTGGCAGGGCTCCCTGTGGAGACCGGCCTCACGGTGCATTAGTTCAGGGGTAGACCACAAGCATGGCTGCCATTGTAGTATCCCAATACACGTAGGAAACGTCGTGGTTACTTGCAGGTAAACATTCAATTTTCGGAGGTATCTTATTGTTGTTTATTTCACGAGGGATCAAGAATCAACGGGTGTGTAATGTTCCTTGTCCTCCCCTGTGGTAACGTGTATGGATCGCAGTTGACGTAGTCATGGTTATCCAGAACATGCCACACGACCGTATCTAATGCCACTTCTCCAGTATCCCAAAATCCATCGTTTCTTCTTGCTGTAATACAACACAACGGTGCCCCATGATATTCCAAAACCGAACGCCTTGCAATGCGGATATCAACCCAACTGCCAGCCAAGCACCTCCCCCCTTTCAAAACATTATGATACACTCATTACTGCTTCGTCGTTGTCGTCGGTGTATGCGCGAAGGCAAAGCTTGATCGCTACCGCATCAGGAAGGCGGCGACCAGTAGCATAGCGACTAGAGCGGCTGTGTCGTGATTTGACCTCATCGATACCCCCAAGCTTCCGACAATTACTGTATCGAATGGACTACCACCTCCCGAGCTTCCCCTGCCCGACCCTCCATCATCTGAGTCGTCCGGGTCGCTAGAGGGTGCAGATTGCGTGGTACTGGGTGCTTCTGTTGAGGATGTAGTGGTCTGGGTAGCGTCGCTCGTGGTTTCGCTTGTGACTGGTGTTGGTGTTGTTTGCAGAGTGGTGCTTGTGGTTGTGGGTGTCTGTTCACTTGTCGATCGTTCGATTGTTGATTGGTCGACTGTTGATTGTTTAGTCGTTGATTTGGTTGTTGGTTGTGCAGTCATTGATTGTACAGTCGTTGGTTGTACCGTCGTTGGTTGTACAGTCGGTGATTGGTCGGTTGTTGATTGTGCAGTCGTTGTTTGTTTAGTCATCGAGGTCTCATCCTTCGAGGTCGTCGTCGACGAGGCGGTTGTTGTAGGCGTTGGACTTGGCGTGGTAAAACCACCTCCTGTTGTCGACGGCTCTACGGTCAAAGTGACAGTGGTAGCAAGTCCAGGACACAAGACATCGACCAATTGGCCAAGCAATGTCAATCCGAGCAGGGATCTCGGGTTGACGTCGACATCCTCGCAGGCAGCATTGATGCGGTCTGATTCTATTTGTAGCCCCTTCGCGCAATTGGACGAGCATTGATTTCCATTTGTAAAGTCACTCTCGGAACATCCGGCTATGTCTCTACCGTAGGCTGCTATGCAAGAGAAGGTAACTTGATTCGATGTGATGAGCTGGAAGTTCTCTAGTGAGAGGGCCGATGTTAAAGAGGCCATGGCCAGGAGTCGTGCCAGTTGTAATACTCGCCGTCGCGATCGTCGATATTGCGTCATGGTTGAAGTAAGCTATCGTGGGCGTCTGTCTTGGAACGGGACTCCCGTCGAAACTGGTATCGTGAAGATGGTAGAATCCTATCTCGATGGCTGCGTGGCGGATGCTGGTACGAGGAACCAGAGTTCTGGAATTGTTCGAGAAGAGCCTGAGTGAAAATCTGAAAGTCCTGCCAGACAGCTATCATAGAACAATATGCAATGTCCGGCCGAGTCAATGGTCGAAGGCGCAGATCTGGGCCCGTGAGTGCGCCGAAACTCAGGTTGTATCAGAAAGCTGCAAATGACGGGATAGTGATGGCCTTGTCCAATGACGGGTGACTGTGAGGCCTGGGGAGTAAAATAGCCCGAGTCAATGCGGCTGTCGAGTGATGTACCGTCCTATGCTTTGATCTCTTGGCCTGATCGTCTGAAGTCGAATGGCAGGTTCGCGGTGCCTTGGTTATGTTGGAGATCCTTCATGCTGGGGCTCACTTGAGCGAGTACGGCATAGATAAGCGAAGAGTACAACAACCCTTGGTCAGGCCAAAACACGCGTCAACGTCGCCAGAAGCTCGCCAGCCTAGGGCAAAAGATGCTCGGATCTTGAGATGGGAAAGGAAGTCGTTGTGATAGAGTGAAGCTGGCCCGCAGCCGAGTTGGGTACCGGCTACCAGACGAGATGCGGCGGAAAGGCCTCGAATGGGAGAGCGGCAGTGACGAACAGTCACAGGCACTGATCCTGCCTACTCGAAAGCCACTCGATATGATGATAAGAAGACGCGACTGAGTTGGAATGACGAGTTGAAGGGTTTGCATATGGCAAGTCGAAGGAAGGTACAACGCTTCCGTATTGTGTTTGTTGTCAGTTGCACAGATGATCATCCAACAGACAGACGTAGCAGCAATGGTGTAAACGGCCACGGGCCACGCGAGAATGAGAGGAGGAAGCAGGGAAAGAAGTCCATACGAGAAAGAGAAACACCCATGAGAAACATACCTCCTACCTCTTACATTTTACCTCCTTCCCGCGCGGTGGTCAGGAGTTGGTGAGTTTGCCTGTCAGCTTGTTTGGGGGTCCGTCTTACCAAATCTCCAGCTCCAGCCCACCCCGGACTCGTTGGCCGGCCCAGATGGCCCTCGCCAGCCAACGCAGGCAGCTTCGCTCGTGGCTTTTGTCTCAGCATCTGCAAGAGACTTTCCAAAACGTCCAAACAGACTTTGGGACGACTGTCCCTTAAAGGGCCATGTGCGCGAGATGGGCCAATGACCGAGACATAAAAGATGTCGAACGGAGGAAACGAAACGTCGTGGCGTTTGAGGTGCCGGCCGAGGTAACTCGTGCATCGCAGCTGATTGGTGCGCAGCAGCTGCCAGGCCTGCAGGGTGCTGCGCTGACCTCATGGCGGCTGGACCGAGCAAAGTGTTGAGCCACAACTGGAACCCGATACAGTTGTGGCTTTGTCGTCTACCCAGCCTCGACCGGCGTTAGCAGTGCATTCATGTTCAATGTCAGAGACGAGAATGCCCTCATGTTGGGATGCCCATAGACTCCAAGGTGAAAACCTTCGTCATTGGACTATGTTATCCCGACAATCTGTAGGAACGTCTCAGCCTGGATGAACTCATTCTGAGCCATGCGTACGAGCAACCAATGATCCGTCGTTTTCGGCTGCAATGATGAGATACGAGTGAGTCATTGGCCGACCGTCCTACCAACCATCCTCCATGCGCGGCTTCATCGAACCGGTGTCATTGTCGAGGCTGGATTCCCTCAAGGGTAGATAATTAAGAGCAGCTGCTCAGGAACGCAGACATGTCATTCAGTGCGCTCCTTCAGTTCCACAGCACACCAACTCTCGAGTCACCAACATTTCGAGAGAGAGAACAATCGCTTCATTGAATGTCAAGCGTCTTCAGCTATTCCGGGAGTATCCAGCCACATCACAGATTACAGGTTTAATAGCCATGGACTCTGCGAGTCGCGATAGGATTACCTCCAAGGTCCTCAAAGACCTGGAAGACACTCGTTTCGCGGCATCGGCTCTGAAGGCGTTGTCGGGCGGTTCCGCCAACTTCATCTACCGCGCAGATCTTAGGACAGCTCTGGATGACGGCACGAGAGAGGTGCTCATAAAGCATAGCGAAGGCTACGTTGCCAACCACCCAGACTTCAAGCTCACCGTAGCTCGCTGTGTGAGTTTGACCGAAGGATTCTTGATTGTCGCAATGTGCTGATCAATTGGAAGCGTATTGAGGAAGAGTGTCTGAAAGCACTATCAAAGTTGCCAATAGTAGGCCGCGAAAGCTCAGGCGGCTTCAATTTCATCGCACGGACGCCCAGGTTCTACCACTTCGACGAGCAGAACAACACACAAGTCCAGGAGTACTTGCCAAACAGCAAAGATCTGAAGACATACGCTTTGAAGGCATACTCAGACACCACTCCAGAGACAGAAAAGACGCAATGCGTCCAACTCGGCAGAGCCCTGGGCAAGTGGCTGAGGAACTTCCACACTTGGGCAGCGTCACAGCCCGAGTTGCGAAAGACAGTCGCTGTAAATAGGGAGATGCAGCAGCTGAAGAACAGGATCAACTTTTCGTGGCTGCTAGACCGAGTCACACAGTTCCCATCCGTTCTGAGCGATGCGCAGGAGATCTTCGAGGAGGTCAAGAAGATGGCTGCTGCGGAATTGGAGGATGAGAGCAGACTGCAAGTCATCCACGGAGATTTCTGGACTGGGAAGTAAGTTACTGCGCAGTATACCACGCTAAACTTCGGTCCTGAGCTGATGACTACTCAAGTATCCTGCTACCGGACTCCCCGATAAAAGAGGGTGTCGACATCCCCATGTTCGTCATCGACTGGGAGATGTCGCAGATAGGAGTGCCGGGCCTGGACGTCGGACAGATGATCGCCGAGCTGTACGAGTTGAAGCTCTACAGGAGTATCGAAGCTGGTCTCTGGATGGTCCAAGGATTCGTGGAAGGGTACGGGATTGTGAGCGAAGACTTCGCGTTCCGCACGGCAATACAGGTTGGAGCGCACCTGGTGTGCTTTGGGACGTCTGTTCAGGGCTGGGGTCCGCCTGTACAGGTCGAGGTTGTTGCTCGCACTGGAAAGGAAATCATTGTACATGCCTGGAGGAAAGATCGCAAGTGGTTCGAAGGTGGTGATCTTGCGTGCCTGTTCAGTAAGACTGAGTAGCACGGCGGCGAGGAGGACACGCGGAGAACATGAATTTAGAAAATGGGTGTATGCGGTCTACTTTCTACAGGCTCAATTATCATTATAATTTCCATGGACGTCAGAATTTCTAAGTGCAGGCGAAGCCCTTATTTGTGGCCTAGGAAAGCCTCTCTCGCCCACATGCTCAGGGGCGAATAGCCAGCTTCAATCGGTGAAAATTTCCCCACTTGCGCAAACCCGAAAATGAGTCAAGTGAGTGCCACCACCAAAAATATCAACCTCCACCATCTCAACATTCTAATATCTACAAGGTATGTCAATCGAATAAGCTTTTGAAACTATAAAACGAGGTTTTGGGAGTTCAAACGACTGCACGATGGCGACCGAAGCGGCGTCGCCGCAGCCCTGCAACCGGTGCAAAGAGCAGCCGGCCACGCAGGAGCTCCGGACGGAGCAAGTGTGCAAGTACATAACGCCGCTTCCTACCCCTTTTGCCCACCACTCATATGTGCCCCTTTTCCCTTTCCCCTATATTACATTACACTTGGACAAACCACAACACTAACCTCACACGCAGGACCTGCTTCGCGACCTTCGTCGCCACAAAGGCCGTCAAGCGCCTCGAGGTGCAGCAGCGCGAGACGCGGGGCACGCGCCCGCCCACAACACAGTCGCAAACACAGCCTTCTCACCCTCATCCGCAGCGCTACCTCCTCGCGCTCTCAGGCGGCCCGTCCTCAGCCGCGCTCCTGCACATCGTGTGCTCCAACGCGCGACGGCAGCAACAGCAACGGCATGAGCGCAAGGGCAAGCAGAAGCCGAAGCCGCGGTTCGAGATCGTCGTCGTGCACGTCGACGTCTCCCTCTCCCCCTTTCCCCAGTCGCAAGAGGTAGACTCAAACCCGCTACTTGACGGATTCCGCGCCGCGTTCCCAGACGCGGTATTCCACAGCATTCCCCTTGCAAAAATCCTGGAATCCCGGTCTATCGACTGGAGTTCGCTACCTCCCCTGCCCCCTGACAACAACGACTCCCTCACGCCCTCGCACCGCCTAGCATCCCTCCTCAACCGCCTGCCCTCCCCCTCGTCCCGGTCCGACGTCCAGCGCTTATTCGTCCGCCACCTGCTGCTCAACGCGGCCGTCGAGCACGCCTGCGACGTTTTGTTACTAGGCTACAGCACGACAGCGCTAGCAGAACTAACACTAGCCGAGACGGCCAAGGGCCGCGGGTTCGCGCTGCCGTGGATGGTGAACGACGGGGTGTTCCCGGTGCCGCGCAGTCTCACCCACCCCAGCACCATCACCATCACCATCCCCATCCCCGACACAAAGACACAGACACAGGAGAGGACAGAGACGATAGAAATCCCCGTCTACTCCCCCCTCCGCGAGCTCTTCCGCAAAGAACTCCGCGCCTACCTCTCGAACGAAAACCCCGAGCTCGCCGCTGTCGCCGAGCGCCACACAGAGGCAACAGCGTCAGCCTCCGGAAGTGGCGGTGGTAGCGGTGCCGTGGTCTCGCACCGCGACCTCAGCATCGACGACGTCATGGCGCGGTACTTCGCCGAGGTCGAGACGGCGTACCCGTCCGTGGTGGCGAACGTTGTGCGCACGACGGGGAAGCTGGCGCGTGGGTCTGTGGCGGGTGGACAGTCTCGGGCAGGGTCGGGAGGTGAAGATGAAGACGAAGAAGGAGATGAAGGAGATGAAGAAAAGGAGACGCGGTGCGGACTGTGTAACGTGCCCCTGGATGCGGCGGGCGATGAGCGGTGGAGGGGCGAGATAGGAGATGACGAGATGCCGGCAACGACGGCGACGACAGCGGCGTCCGGGACTACGGGGACGAGGCCGCGGGCGAAGTTGTGTTATGGGTGTGAGAGGTCGGTACGTGGGTAGCATACCGGGTAGCTAATCTTCCGTCTGAGTCAACAAGCACCTCGCTCAGCAGCAGCATGTAGTGAATTTGCCGTTCGTTGGTGCTATGTGGACCGGTTGGACGAGTGCTCTCATCGCGATGTGGTGGGAGTCAGTGAGTCTCATCAGAGCTTGGCTGGGCTAGCTAGATGTTGTGCAAAGAGGGTGACTGAAAAGTAAGGCCCTAGTTAGTAAACACTAGATAGGACGAAATATGTATACCTAGTTAAAGGATAATAACGGATGTCCTCGGGCCCTACTGGGGAAAGCTTCCAGATTCATCATCACAACCCCATATTCATGAAATCCCGAGGTGTGCCCCTGCACAGTTGTGTTCAAAAGTATCAAGCCCCTATCCCCCAAAGGAAGAGATAAACCAAGCAGGGCCAGAAAGCCACGAATAGTGGGTTTTGTTTATGTTATGTCTTAATACGCACTTTTGGATCCCGTCAGGCCCGAGTACATAACGTGAGTGAAGGTCCTGTATACACGTATTTACTACACCTGCAACAATAGTCTAGCAGGCGTGAGACCGCGTAATCAGCAGTGGAACCAGCAGCAACTTGTCGGTAGATCCACTGAAGAGCGTCTGGATGTCTCAGGTGGTTATACAGATTACAGGTTGTCTCAACTGCTTGCTTCAGTACCGCACTATCTGCTGCGCGCATTCCTGTAGTCTACATTTGTGGCCATCAGACCAGAACATCCAGAACAGGCCGACACCTGTCTATTTCACGAGTTCTTCCTTCTTCTCTATAAGCAGCAAGACAGGTCGCACCCTCCACCAGTATGAGAGTCATACAACATATCTTTGCAGATGCGGCGCTACGCGGGCCAGTCTATCTTCCACAAGCGCGATGATACAAGCTCCATGGCTACCTTGCCCTGCTCCTCTCTGTCATCGTCCTACCTTGACTTTCAAGCCTTCCCCAGCGCCGGATCAGGTAGTAACCTCTTCTCGACTTTGCGTAGGAGCTTATTGGTCTGCTCTGCCAGGCTAAGCGTCAGGATGGTGTGCGGTAGGATGCGGGCCAGGTGAGGCAGGAAGCCCTTGTAGAGGGCGAGGAAACCCTCGGTGCGAATCGTCTTGCCCAGGCAGTCGAAGACACCCTTGTACAGATTGCCGTTCTGGTTGTAGAGACGCGACATGACCGTGTCTGTTTCTGTTGTGTCAGTACATCGTTCTCCTAAGTTCCGAGTTTTTGGGGTGGCTGTTGATGAGCATAGCCAAGGGGAAAGGGGGAAGGGTAGGAAGTCGGCGAATGCAGAGACAACGTACCAGGTGGGTGCATGAAGCAGCACACCACAAACCCCGAAATGGTACTACTCGCGAGGTGCAGCGGCGCGCCCTCCTGCATGCCGAGATGCTTCATCAACCTGCGCTTCGCAAAGAAGTACGTTGGCAGCTGGACAGAGCTCCCAAAGCCCGTCCGTATCATGGCGGCGCCCACACCCCTATACAGCCCCCTCACACCCTCGGCCTTGTAGATCTGACGCATGCCGTCGATGGCGTTCTTGTAGCGGTGCTGTGTGCCCACAGGCCGGAATGGCGAGAAGCTCTGCAGGCGCGTTTTGACCAGGAAGAAAGGGGAGCCCGCTGCCGCCCCGATGATGCCCGACGATGCGCCGCAGAACATGTTGATGGCCAGGTTCTGCTTGGCCCCATCGCTCAGCACCAGCGATGCCAGTCCGTGGCGCATCGGCTCGTAGAATCCCAACCGGCACCCGTTCAGCAGTATTTGGTACACGTATGCACAGCCCAGTCCACGGTATATACCTCGAACACCTTCGTTCCGCACGATGACGCTCACGCCATGGAAGGGTCCCTTGTAGTGGTGCGGCTGGTGGCCTTTCGTCTGGAGCTCGCCCTGGAGCTGCATCCTGTGTTCCAAGTTTCCTTATCAGCGCTACTCTTTCTCTTTTGTCGCAACTTGATCCGCAGATGTGCACATTTTCCCGACGCGTTATAGGGCATTGGGGGCGCAGCTGTCTGGAAGGGCACAACAGAGAGATGTCGGGAGTGCATACCGGATCTTGACCGTCTCGAAAGGATGTGTGGCCGTGACGGCACCACAGGCGGCTATACCGCCTGCTATGAAGGCTCTACAGATGCGAGTTAGCCCGCAAAGATTTCGCCGTGGTGTTTCCATATGCCATACCCAGCAGTAGTCGACATGGCGTCGTTCCGAGACTCCCAGTCACAGGCCGATAGCTTTGTCGGGCGGCCCCGGGGCGATGGTGGTGGTCAAGGGGGTCGGAAAGCTCTGAACGAGTCGGCGCGCTCTGGGTCACCGCATTGATGGTAGGAGCTTGTTGGTGCTGGTGTAGGGACAATGGAGGAGTTATGATAGAATCCAGAAAGCAGGAAATCACAAAGTCATTGGAGACTCTGACAGTACCGAGAACGAGACTCTGACGGTAACGAGAGCGAGACGCTGACTGTACCGAGAG
Source organism: Anthostomella pinea (assembly GCA_963556695.1). Taxonomy (NCBI): domain Eukaryota; kingdom Fungi; phylum Ascomycota; class Sordariomycetes; order Xylariales; family Xylariaceae; genus Anthostomella; species Anthostomella pinea. The sequence goes on along the minus strand of CAUWAG010000008.1, from coordinate 541,027 downwards.
CACAGATATCGTGGAGGAAAAACTACCAACGAGGACTGAATCGTGGTGAGGTGTGGCGTCAGCGCGAGCTGCTGTTGGTGATCACCTAGCGAAATTCCCTTCTCTGGGCGCATCCGAAATCGCAGCAGCTGGGGCCCACTAATTTTACCAACTAGGTACACCGTACCAGGTAATGTTTAGCTGCCGTTGAGTGAGCACAGACCAAGGGGCTCGCTCGCCTGGCAGCCCCTGGCATACCTAAGACCTGGCTGCCTCGGAAGGAATGGCGTCACTCCTTTCCATTGACTGGACCTAATCACTGGACCTGTAGGCTGTGACTCGTGAGGAGGGGCTGGAGTCAAGCTGGATGAGTTCAATTTGTACATACCCGCTTTTGCTTCAACAGACCAATCTCAACATACATATGAGCTGCCCGCCTTTGGAAAGGGGTCAGTGTACCATGAGCACGGCTTCCAGTTCTATTTGTGTATGGACACACTCTTATTAAGATGTCTCAACAGTGCTATTGTGCCTACTCAAGTACCTACGGTAATCAGCGGAGAGCGGGGGCAAATGGGCTCTCCGGAACCATGGGAGTACATGTGCAATCATGAATTTCTTCTCTTGAAGACTTGGCCATTCTACCTCGTAAAATCTCCCTATGTCCACAACTTCGGTCCGGGGACCCCGAGTAGCATCGCCATCGAGACCCGTGCATCGGGGGTCTGAGTCGGCTTCAACCCAGAATTAGGCATATGAAACAGTATATACGATTTCCACGGATGCACCTCGCTGAAAGACAAGATGCCATCTGTCCTTAGTAACAATCCCATACCTGGTATTTCCCGAGACACCTTGAATCTCATGACCTTGGAACACCTCTCTGTGGGTTGTCGCGGCACATAAGCCGCTCCATTACAAACGTTCCCTAACGCCGGCATGTTGACTCTTCGCCGTAGATGCAGGGTTTTGCAGTATGATCGTGTCAATCCGATCTCTTGTTCTCGACACCTCTCCAGTCCGTAAACTCGAGATGCACTCTTTTCCGAGACGACAAGGCTCCTTTGAAGCTTCCAAGCGCAATATTGCACTCGCCTCAGCTCCTAAAAGGGTTGATGCAGTAGAGGAGTCGACCTAGGCCCTATGCTAGTTTGGCTCCTGCTTGCGCTGCCGCGTCCAAGCTACTCATCCCATTCCTCCTCGTGCTCTCGTGGCTCACCCGCGCGGGATTTCCATCAAACACCCACGGGCCCGCGTCGTTCCGCGGCGTGATCGGCCCTTCTCTGCTGTTCACGAGAGGGTCAATACTCGGCGACGGTGTTCGCCTCTCACTAGTGCTCGCACGCGGTGTCGCATTCGGTATAGGGACGGGTTCGGTCGCGGCATGTCTCAATGGACCCGGCGACGCCGCCATCGTTCCGTGGTCCATTTGAACGGTCATGTCGCCCATATCGCAGGGGACTGGTGATTGCGGTTCTCCATCCCCATTAAGCTGTGACACTGGTGACGCAGGGCCTTTGGTGGCTTGGGTGACCGCCTCTTCGGACTTGTCCTCCTGAATATCGTCCACACCCGAGTCCAGCTGCTGCCAGTCATCGGAAGGCTCGTCGACTTCAGCGTCAAGATCCGCAGTAGCTCGACAGTTTGGACACATGAATATAGGCCATGAAGGGCCGTGTAACATCTCGCGGATACACTTGAAATGCCAAGTATGGGAGCATGGTGCCACAAACAGGGATTGACAAGGCTGCGAGGATATAGGTTAGCATTCAACAGTGCAGACATTTCCGAGCACTTTGACAAAAACGTACTGCAATCGCATTTAAACAGATAGAACAGTCTTGCGCGTGTGCTGAAGAGGATGCCGACGTCAGATCCCGCAAGCGTTTGTGGGTTGTCATACTATCAGCCGGTCAGTATTTCGCTGCAAAGTAAACCCATAAAGGTAGTCGCGAAAATCGACGGTAGCCTGAGTGCCATATGATACTCGTTGGCCGGCTTCCAGGACACCAGGACCAGAATAACGGGATACCTACTTGAAGGTGTTCGGCTTCGTCTGCCAGCCCCGGTTCAGCTCAATGCGCATCTTTACGCATCGATAGATCATCTCTTCGCCACCCTTGAAGTCGATTCCTAGTTGCACGATATCGCCGTCGTTAATAGGGTACGGTTTCGACTCGGTGGTGGGCGCGCTCAATCGGATATGGTTGAGAAATGTGCCCGAGGAACTCTTGACATCTTTGATATACCACTTGCCCTTCTCGCACCAGAACTCGCAATGCCGACGGCTGACGACCTTGCTCTTAAAGCCTACCGGAGCCGCAGACGGCGTGTTGGTGGGCACGGGGGCATGGTTCTCGCGCTCGGAGTAGCGACCAACCTTGATGGTCTCCTTGCCTGTAGGTAGCGTGCGTGCGATCGGGCTGAAGGACAGCGAGGGCCGGGTCGACCGTGGATCGTAGAAGGCTGAGAAGCGTATGGCAGGCAGCGAGTCCGGGGACAGGTCGCCCGTCGTGGCTGATCGCGTTCGCGTCATGGCTGGCTCGGTGGGTCTCTCCGTCTCGGTGACTTCGGCGCTGGGGTCTGATCCCGACCTGGAATGTAACAGAGCCTCAGCGGCGGCTTCCGAGTACTTGGTAGTCCGGCGGCGAATGGTGACAAGGCCCGAACTGCTAGATGGCTCAACTGTTGCTATAGAAGATAGTTCCGGTCGTTGAGGCGCGGCGGCATTTGAAGGTACGGGTGTCGCCGTGGAATTCAGTCTGGCGACGATGGTGGAAGGGGCCGAAGCTCCTCGGACGAGAGGTGAGGGTACGGGTGCAGATCGCGAGGTCGGGGAGTCGCGATTGTTGTGGTTCGAGTTGTTCGAGTTGGGGTCGCGTGACGAGGTGTGGTAGCTGCGAAGATGGATCAGGCCTCGCAGTCGGCTCCCTCTGGCAGATGACGTTGTAGTTGTAGCGGGTGAGGATGTCGAAGGAGTGAGAGGCGGGAAGAGGCCCGGCGACGGGGGTGCAGGCTGGGTGAACATTTATTACCTAAGTGAGGTGGGAGGCAGGTATTGAGAGGCTCCAGCTGCTGACTGTCGTTTGAGAGAAGTCCAACAAGGTTGTTCGAGAATAATGGGCTTCAGAGACAACGGGGGTACATGTGAGAATGGCACAATGGCACTGGAGAAGGCTATTGTCTTGTTGTCTTTGGACTCCTGGCAGGCCTGAGGCTGCAAGTCTGGGGAACGTCTTGCAAGTTGGACTCTTGGGTTCTAGGTTCTAGGTGGAGCTGGAGCTGGAGGGTGGGAGGATGAGAGCCTGGAGGGTGAAGAGGGGTCCGGAACCGAGCCAGAGCCCAGATGTGCATGCAGTCGAGTGCGGAGTTGGGTCGAGGCTTGAGTAGATCGGATTATTGGAAGCCGTTGGAGAGACGAAGACCAGTCACCACAGCTAGAGTGCAGTCTACCGTCCGCGTCGTGCAGGTGGGTGGACGAGGTGTGGACGGTGTGCTGGAGGCAGGTGACGGAGGCTGAGCCGTGATGACGGGCAGTCTTCGGGCCAAGGACGGAACGTGTACTAAAAAAGTACCTTAACATGAACGAACGTCGATACAACCCGGGCTGACCAGGTTGAGATTTAAAAGAAAACAGAACCCGGCAGCTGACGACACGGCCCTCGGCTTGGAAGAGGTGAAGAAGGTAATTAAATATCGAGGTACAGGCGTGCAAAGTCAACGGGGCAGCTGCAGGGTTCTCCAGGGTAGTTTAAGGTGGACGGCATAGCGGCATGACCGATGGCTTTTGGGGAAGCCACTGAATCGCCACATGCGCCTCGCCCATCGCCTCCCCATCACCTGCACTACAAACATTGAACGCGAGCACGCGAACTTTTCATTGTTTATCGATGCATGTAGAGCAGACAGGCACTCATCATCAAGTGACCGTTGCATCGCTCATTTTCAGTTTGGTTTCAAGGACGCTTTCTGGATCTACCTACATAGGGCAGGAGGGCAGGCAGGAGGGCAGGGCATCCTGCAGGACCCCTTTTTAGGTCACGTACGACTCAGTTTCCCGAATCATGACATGATCCGGATATGGCGGATTCATCCGTCCGTTCATGCATGCATCGCTCACCGTACATGTGGTCACCGGCCAGTCTGCATCAGGTATGTTCAACCCTTCAACTCGCCCACCATCTACCTGGGTATACTCTCTACGTAGCTGGTCAGGCACATACGATCTTGATACATTTCAAGCTGAGTATTTCTTCATCTGAACCCCTGGCCTCGAGCTGTGCGGTGCAGTGCAGATAACTGCCCGGGTTTATTAGGTTTACCATCACAAAGCAAGTTCTATGCATGGCGTTATGTCCATTTACATCCCAACCGATGCCAACCTCCAGTCATTCAACATCTCCCGCGGCCAGTCTAAAAGGCTCAAATACCGACTATCAGTCTGTTCTAGTCTCTCAGTTATTCTCTCAATGCGGTACGCTCCAAAGTTCCTCACAAACCACAAGTCGTCCAGCAGCAAAGTGCCAACGAGCCAATGCGCCGCGATTGCATAGGCGAGCTCGTCGTGTCCCATCAGCATCTCTTCGAAGCTAGAGGGCATTTCCGTCGTCCAAGAGAAGATGACCCGCAGGCGCCTGGGAACGCAGCATCCGATCACGTAGTCCATGACCTGCTGCAGTTCGTCCACTGCCGCTGTGTACGTTCTGGTGTCTGAGTGAATGGAAGTCTGTCCGGACTCTGCAATAGCGGCCCGGAGTGTGTCGATGGCGTCCCGGTGAGAGCGCTCGATGGAATTCAACAGCAGCGTGGACCGGTCGTCGAGCATTGCCTGGCTGCAACAGGTGTCGTGCATGGGCCGCTTCGGAGATCCATCCTGCGGGAAAGGCATCAGCTGGAGGTGCGGCTGCGCGGTCGCTGTCCAGTTCGATCCGAGAAGCGAATCCCCGAGGGCTCGGAACCCTCGCACATGGAACAGCCACTCGCGCGTAGGGCTGGAGCCGTTACGGGCGAGCATCAGCCCACATGGGATCAAGAGCAGGGAGCACGCCAGCAGTGCGTCAGGGCTGGTCGTGCCCTGCTTCGACATCGACGTCCGCAGGTACTCGAGTGATCTGCAGTAATGAAGCTTGGCTGTGGCCGAGTAATCGAAGGTGCTCTCTCCTAGCTGAGCGCCATGAGAGCTGGCACACCACAGCGCGCTCAGCGCCATCAGCGCATGCGAGGTTGCCGGGTCGTTGTGCGCCACCGAGGGCACGGCGGTCTGCCACATGTCGGCGTAGGCAGGATCGCAGTCGGTACTGGCCATCGTCTTGCTGGCATGGCCAAGGTAGTACTTCCAGAGCAGGCAGTCTGGGACACGGCCAGCTAATCGGCGAAAGGCCGTGGCAAAGCCCGTCTCTTTTGCGGCTGACCCTGCCGCTGCCGGCCAACTGCTGAGCGACCACATGGAGATGGCGTCTTCGGGGCCCAGCGCGGCGGCTCCGGGATATGCGCATGGGAGTCCGCGGATCAAGCAGCGCTTGCAACGGGGCTGCAACTCGTCGCACTGGATACGAGGCCGGTCAGCAACGATATGGTCAAGCTCGGCAGGATGCTCGAGCACTCTCGCGTACCTTGACATGACTCCGCTTGCATCCATGACACCCCTTCCGCGACTTCTTGTGCACCTTCTTCCGGCGGATGCGTGGCTCGCGAGGAGCGGTCTCCCCCTCGGTGGACAAGTCAGCAATCCTGGACATTTCGGGCAACGAAGCGAGAAAACGAAACGATGATATGCGAAGTATGCGAAGCCACGAGCCATGCATGGGCGATATGGGTCATTTTATTTGCGTGCGGATGCGGGAGCGTCGTCGCCGGTCGGTCAGGTCATGTGTCGTTGGCCGCTCACAAGTCCACGTAAGCTTCGCTGCGGCACAGTGGCACGCACTTACAAGTGTTCAGCAGCACGGGAAAGTATGGGCTGCGCCTCATAATATTCTGGTTCTGAACTTCTGAATGCGAGGGTTAAACGACACGTGCATTAGCGCTTACAATTCACCGGTCAGATGGGGGGACGCACGCAGTTCGCAGTATGGGCGAGAGAGTTTACTTTGCCGCTTCACTAACATTCCTGGTAGCAAGTTTGCGCGGAATCTGGTAGTGCAAGATTGCGGCCATGATATACCCCCTCGAGGCTCAAGTTGGCAAGCTTCACGACACAGAGTGTGCCGCTTTGCCGAGCAATGGCTGGACGCAACCACTACAGCCGCCTTTGTAAACCCGTGGCCACACGACATCTGCACCTCCTTTCGAACAGCAATGGTCAGGAATGCCCTACAATTCCCCAGCAGCCTTCGGCCGAACAAGCAGCGTAGGTAGCACAGTCAGTTGGCGAGGACCAGAGTTGGGATGTTGGAGATATGTATTTGCATGACATCTACTGCTCCAGATCACTAACAATCCGCGCCCGTTCTCATCACTCCTGACAGAAGCAGCTCGTACACGAGATCAGTCGGCAGAGAAAAGTTGGTTGGCATGTGGGAGGCATCTTCATCGATTGATCACGCAACGTCTTCTCTTTGATCTGCGCCGTTGGTTCTTCTGCCTGATATCTGCTTTGACAGGTCCCGTACCCATGCGGTCACTCCTGGCCTACGCAATGCTCGTTGGCACGCAACTGTTGGTCGAGACGTGCGAGGCATCTCTAATATTACATCACGGGCTTCTTTTCTCTTTGATGTCACTGCCCCGTTGGTCCTTCTGTCTGAAGTTTTTGCCATGTCCCCGTACGCTTCCGGTCACTGTCAGTCCAAGCAGTGCTCGTCAAGAAGGCTAGTTGGCAGGCAACTTTTGGTTGGGACGTGAGAGACATCTCTAACGATTAATCACGACCTTCTCTTCTCTTTGATGTGTTCCATGCGCCCTGCTGATTCTTCTATCTGAGATCTAGTGCCCAGTTCTCGGGCACTCTCTGGTCACCCTGACCCGAGCAGTGCTCGTCGCGAAGGCTAGTTGGCAGACAAGTGTTGGTTCAGACGTGACAGATACCCTCAACGATCGATCAAGACCTACTCTTCTCTTTGATGCACCCTGGTGGTTCTTCTGTCTGGGATCAGTGCCCGGATACGCGCACAACCTTCCCAATTCCGGACACGATAGCAGTGCTCATGGCCAACTGGTTTGGCAGTGTTTGCAATGATCACGCCCTGCCTCTTCCCTTTGGTGGGTTTCGCAGCTTCGTCCAACTGCCGCACTTCTCCTACTCTTCGGGTCACTCATGGTCCGGGCAGTACCAACTGCAAGGCCGTTGGACGGACGAGTGAGACGATTCTCTTTCTTCTCTTGACAAGCTTCCCTGGATCTCTTGCCTTCTACCTACCGCTTCCGTCGCCAACTGAGGGTGACTGGTATTGCTGGCCAACACACTCCTCTTGCTGCCACTCACAAGACAGACAACATCCAACAGGTAGAACCCAAACCCATGTGCAGCCAACCTCGAAAAGTTCTTTGTGATGTTTCTCTATATCACGATGGCGGTCGGCGGCCTTCGAGTCCTGGTGGTCTTCGCCATGGAGACACCAGAGCTTTTCTCAGATCTTTCGTACTAGCATAAAGGAATTTCTAGGTATCGATCAGAAGGGAAAGGGAAAAGGAAATAGCAGGAAACCGACCGGTCAAGGCCCACCTGACGACTCCGCACCATCTGGGTCAGGCAGCCAAAAGGATCGGCACCCCATATATTACTTCGGTGATATACCACCGGATATTTTCTACGTGGAGGTCGAGTCGGTGACGGTTGAGATCTTACGAGTCTCGAGCTCCAGTGCCGCTTATCACGTCTGGGTCAAACTTAACTTCAAACACGAAGTGTTGATCGGTACCCAACGGTATTGCTCGGCGGCCATCAACGCAGAAGGAGGCCACATGAATCCCCACAACGAAACACTACAAGATGTCCACATGCAGCTTAGAATGCTTCCCAACAGAGGCAGATATCGGAAGGCCACGTTCTCCTTCACCGTCAATAAATTAGGGCCCCACTTCGTTTCAGATTATCTTTGTATACTTGGACATACCGGCATCGATTGCTTCTGGTTTAAACACCGCGATGGGATGATATACGGTTGTGTGGACCAAGTGTAAGTATGCCCCTGCCGAAGAGTATCAAGCTAACGCAGACGTCGTCACATTGTTCAGGAGCTCTACCGGTTCCAGGAAGCTGGATACATATCCAGCGATATCCACACAGAGGAGCACGATGACCGGTATGGTGGCCATCGCGATCGCTTTCGCATCGCTCGGGTTGCCAGATCACTGAGAGGGCAGTCAATAATCAGCGCACTCATGTACGATGCCAACGGCAGACCATTCAAAGCGGTTCGGGGTACGTTTCAGAGTTATGATAGAGTAGATTCGGGCCCAATCATCGGTCCGCTATATGAGCGGGAACCAGCATCAGCCTAGCCAGGGACGTTATTGGGGTGTTGCTGCTTCCGTTCGTTAGATTTCCTTTGTATCTCCTTTCCTATCGGCGCTGGGTGTTTTTGCTGGCGTTTTCTGTTTTACCGTTTGGATTTCTTTGTGGCAAGGACAGGAGTCAAGGGCGTTACTGGTACTTGCGTTGTGTTCATAGTTGTGGGCCTACCGACTGTCTTGCCTTCAATACCATTTCTTATGTCTGCTGTTTCGTTTCGCTCTTGTTCAAGATGTGAGAAATACTGGCGAAGACAGTGCGGAATATAAAACAAGGACGCTGGAGACGTTGACGGTGGGGGTGCGCGGGGGTGGAGGAAGACATCATAACCGAGCTGAGGTCAAGATCCAAAAGGGGTACGTCTGCCCCGTATTGAGACGAACCAGGCCCGCGTGCCGCCAGGCGAGGACAGTATGCGCACAGGCTATTTGGGAGACGAGAACGGCACCGCAATGTTTTTCCACGAGTACCAACCCCTAGACTGATAGGTAGGTATTTCATTATCTGCTTATTATGCTTCCCGGAAGCGCGATACACATAACGTACCCCCTGTGCCGTCCCCCAGGTGCCACCTAGCCAGGACCTACTCACCAGTAAAATCGTTGCTTCTTTACTTTTCAACTACTTGGTAATCTGAACAGGACAGGAAACAAGTGACCAACAAGTAACCACCAAGTGGCTAACAAGCTCACCTTGAACGACGGATACGTCAAGAATAGCACATTCGTGTGCTGACCAGCCTATGCAATGCTTATGCGAGGGCTAAACGACACCGGCATTAGCGCTTATAAATATTACGATATAAATTAAGTGCGCGCAGTATAAGCGAGGCAGGAAAAGGAGTACTTTGTTGTTTAATTAACATTTCTGGTATTAAGTTCGCGGGGAGTCTGGTAATGCAATATTGTGGCTATATACTCCTCGAGGCACAGGTTGACAAGCTTCACGACACCACAGGGAGGCCGGCCGTGATTTGATTATTGAATTGTCACACCGTGTAATACTCAGACCCTGTGACCGATGGATGCTCAATACGATCGCTATGCGATGCCATAGCCTGCAACTGACTGTGTAGGGAAAGCAATGAGTATAAGATGCTTCGACAGTCAACAGGAGATGGACTTCCTATCAGCAACATCATCAGCTCGATCGTATACATCCAGAATCCCAAAGAACCCCAGAACCTCATCAAGACTCTCATCAAGACTCCATCCCAACAGCCGGCCACCATGAAATCATCACTCTCCCTCCCCCTGGTGCTCGCCGCCCTCTCCGCCGCTTCACCAGCCAAGCGCGCAACCAACCAAACCTTTACCCCCAACTGCCACGACCTAATGCTCAACGTCTCCGTCACAGCCACCAACTACAAACTCGACGTCCCTCGCGTCGACAGCAACGCCGACGTGGGCAGGTTAGTCGACGAGTTGGACAGACGCACGGCTCCAAACACCACTCAGCGCATCATTGGCAAGCTCAACATCACCGACACGTTCTCCATATACGCCCAGCTCTGCCTCCCGGAGCCTGCGCAGGATAAACACGTCCTGCAGATCCTCTCACATGGAGGCGCCTTCGATCATAGGTACTGTACGTTGGAAATCGCACAAGCCGGCCGGTTAAGTTCGTGTGCTGACCAGCCTGCGCGATGCTTTGCAGTTGCCGCCGAGATCGATCCAGCGCAATACTCGTACGTCTATGCGGCCGTGATGGCTGGATACACCGTCTTGAACTACGACCGCCTCGGCAACGGGCTGTCGCAGAAACCGGACGCGTACGACATCGGTACGTATAGAAACGCCCCTTGCCCCTTTTTAAGACCCTAGGTGTTTTTCTCTTGAACGGGCTTTGTTGTACCCCTTTCGCTCTTCTTCTTCTTGTTCTTCTGGAGCCTGGCTGTCATGGTTCCAAGACGAGATGCTGATACACTCGAAGTGCAAGGCGCTGTGTCAATCGAAATCCTCCACAGCCTGACAAAAATGGCTCGAGACGGCACCCTGCTGTCGGCGTCAATAGCAGGATATCCAAGCCTCCCAAGTACGCTGCCTCCTTTGGCGCCCTTTGATAAAGTCGTCCACGTCGGCCACAGCCTGGGTTCGCAGACCACCGCCGCCTTCCTGAAGAGGTACGGCGCCGAGTCCTCGGGCGCAATCCTCACGGGCTTCACCTTCCCCCTGCACTCGGCACTCGGGCCGGCGGGTATCTATAGCTTCGAGTACGCCGCGTCCAACAATCCCGCACTCTACGGCGCCCTGGGCAGCGGCTACATCGTCCCCTCGTCCCCGACGGTCCTGCAGAGCCTCTTCTTCCACCGTAACGGCACTTCCGACCCGACCGGCTTCACGGACGAGGCTCTCGCGTACGGCGAGAGCATCAAGCAGCCCTTTGCCATCGGCGATGCCTTGTCCGCGCGAGGTCTCCTGGATTTCGGATACTCGCCGAGCTTTGCCGGGCCGCTGCAGTTCTTCCTCGGGGAGTTCGACTACCTTGTGTGTGGGGGCGACTGCAAGGGCAATTTCGACCCGGATTATCCCAAGTCCGTCTATCCAAACGCCACGGCCATAGAGACGTATGTACAGCCTGGGGCGGGGCACGGAAACGTGCTGCATCTGAATGCGAATGCTGGGTACGCTGTTTCCCTTAAGTTCTTAGAGGAGAATGGGCTGTAGACCGATGGAGAGGGGAGTCGCAGTCAGGGGCAATCGAGGGTGAATTCACCTGTGATTGCAAATCTGCCGCCAAAGACCAACGGCTGGACTCTGCCCTATTTCTCATGGAGTTCTGGGTCAAATTCCTCCATTGGTATGAAACTTTGAAGTAGCATAAGGGCCAACACACTAGGAACATGAATCAATAGCAGCAACCTGCAGCCCATCACGAACTCTAACTGCTCCATCAAGGGCCTCCCGACACGTCTTTCTTTCTTTCCGTTGCGGAATATGACCCCTCAAAGTCGACAACATTCTCCACCGTGGGCATCGTAGATCCTGTTACCAAAAATATTAGCATATAGATATGGTTATATCGCTTCAGGTAATATACAACGTGACTTACTGCGAGAGACCGGCTCAATGCTGTTACTACTTTCACCAGAAACGTGGCGTGACCAACCCTCCCTTTTCCTGCTAGTATCACGACCTGTTGTGTGGGTTTTGTGGCGGCTGTCTTCAGCGCCAAAACTTCTACCGCGCCCATCTTCATAACGAGTGACGGTGACACTGCTGTTTGGGACGCTGTCGCTGTCTCGTGTAACAACCGGCATGGGTTCCTCGTCGGATCCGATCACAACTTCCTTCTTGCCAGTGTCATCGCCGTTCATCTCCTTTCTTCGGTCCGGATTTTTCTTGTCCGCTGTGGCCTTCGCGTTCGCTTCTTCCAGCCTATTCGCCAGCTGACCTGCAACTTCATGATCTGATGCCGAGTCCGGCTTCGTGTGCCGGATGCGAATCCGTGTTTTGGGATAGGGGTCTCTGGGATAGGGATAGGGATAGGGGTAGACAGACTCGTCTTCACTCCCTTGGACCGAGCTGGGAATGCCGATTCTGCTGTCATGGATGAGTCCCCTGTTCATATCCTGCTGATACTCTTCAGCATTGCGCAGTCTAGAGTCCACGGATTCGTACCGCCTCGTTCCCAAGCGAAAACGTCTGCGTGCCTTCACACCTAGCGCATCATTATGTGTATCTGCCTCATGCTGCTTTTGCTCCAGAGCCAGATTGTGTTCTTCGATCACGACGCGGATCAATGCTGCATCCTCGTAGTCATGATTGGAGGCTGCACGGGCGAGTCTGTCCTGCAACACATGCCTTACTCCATAAGCCTTTGTGATTGGAGAACGGAGAGAATTGGGCGAGGGCTGTGGTATCTCTGAGTACCCATCATTAGTGATTTCCGCGTAGGAATCTGTCCAGTCATCATCCTCTCCTCCCGAACTGTCAGAATCATATTCACTACTGAGTAACGCGCCATGATAAGAACGGGGTGAGGTAGCTTGGGCCGACTGGGCAGCTTGTGCCGCCGGATGGAAATCGGTCGAGGCGGGACCTCGTGTCGCGCCAAGTGCTGCTGTCATCATGTCAGCTTGAATTATTCAGTAGAGAGGCTGCTCGCACGGCTGCGCACCTTGTTATGGCCTCCGCCTTCATGTCTGTCTTCGCTACGATGCAGAGACTTCTGGTGTTTCGCCTTGTCTGGCTCGGCCTGGCTGGATTCTCCTACGCCACTCTGATCCCCCGAGGAATCACGAGCCAATCTGGCTGAGGCTTTGTTGCTTCCCTGAAGGCGAGATACAGATTGACGACCTTGCTTTAGAGGCTTGGGCTCAGCTTTCTGCCGGTTTGTGTGTAGCCTTGTGCGCCTTGCATCCAAAAGTAGCTGGTCCGCCTCGATCTGGTCTTCGGCGTCTATCTGTAGCTGACCAGATGCCGTCATTCGAGTTGTCTCAAATTGTCCATGTGGTCGGCTCTGGTATCTTGCCCGCCAGAAAGGTAAGCTGTCGGAGACCTGATCACGCGCAGGAGGAGGAAGCAAAGGAAATATGTTTACTGCCTGCGAAATGGCCCTTGCTGCGCGATCAGGGTCCGTTTCGAGGCTATGCAGCATCATGTGTGCGGCCCATGCATTCAGGAAAGAGAACGTAATTGTCGAGGAAGTAACTTCCGCAAGTTCGGTTCGTAACTTTCTCCGTGCTTCATCGGTATCGGAGACTAGATAGCTCGAAAGCAAAACCTCCAGATATCCAGCCATGTCGGCTTGGACTGATTTTTTCAGATGACAAAGAGCTTCGAATTCTGACTTCGGATCCGAGGACAGGTTAATCAGCTGCTGCCAGCATAGTGCAGCCATTTTATAGTCGCGGAGTTCCGTCGAACTTCTCAGAGCAAGCTTGATTGGGTTAGTGAGCACAGTGCTGGAAGCCGTCTTTCTCCAACCAGGATTCTCGGTCGCGATGGGTATGTATACGGGCAGGAATGTACTATGCTTGAACGCAGGCAATCTGAATCCATTCGCCGAGAATAGATAGACGGAAGGGTTGAGTACATGTTCATGCTGAGCTGCCGTCCGCGCAGCCTTCAAGAAAATGAACTTGACGTATTGGCGACTTCTTAAATTTTCAAGATCATGTTGGTTGATCGAACGTGCCAGTGAGAGGGCTGAGTCTAGGCAGTACTGGATTGTGGACATTGGGGCGTTGAAGGTGCCTACGAACTCGAGGAATAAATTAATGATCCCTAGTAGAGCAAGGGTTGTTGATTCGTCATACACAGGCGCCTGCCAGTCGTTGATAAGCTGATCTAAACCACGTGCGAAGTCCATTGCACCAAGGAGATCACTTAGGACGGCATTGATGTCTCGTGTGTAAACCATGGCCCCGATAATGTCATGAAGGTCCCATATCCTACCTTGTCGGAGAAGGCTGATGTACAGGCTCGTAAAAAACTGCTGTGGGAAGAGCGTTTTGAATTGCTGGTTGAAGTCAAGACCATCTTGGGTCAGAGGCGTCTCCCTAACCCAGTAGGCGACTAGGGAAAGGATCCTGATCTAGTGGTCTGTTAGAATATCTTACTATACTCTGTGGGTAGACCCATACCTCGGTAGACCCTACGGTCGAACCCTGTAGGTTTAGTGACCGATGGGTAAGTTCAAGAGCTCTGAATATTAGGTTGATTTCTTGGACCGATAGGACTGACTGGTGCGATCTTGCGATCCCTGGATCAGTCTCCAGTAGAGATCCAGAAGTTGGCCTCCATTGGTGTCCAGTAATGAGTTCGTGGATCCACCCATGAGATCACAGTCCAGTTCAAGCAACGTCTTGTAGTCCCCTTGTTCCAGAAGCATCTCTCCGTATTGAATAAGGACGTGTGGGTTCCCAATATGTACTCGTAGGTTCCGCTGGTACAGTGAAATCGCATCACCGAACTTCCCGAGCCGAGAAAAGCGAGCGAGTTCCTCGAGATCCATGTCTAGGTCGATGTCTGCATCCAAGTCTAGATGGACAGTCTGATCTTTACATTGTGCCGAGTCCAGAATGACATCGACATCCCTGATAGCATCCAAGACGGACGCGCTGTCACGGTTGGCAGTGTAGTGGGGTGCTACAGGCCGTTGTTTTGGTCGTCGGCCGCGTTCATGATGTGTAGCATAATAATGTGTAGCATAATCAGGATTCGGGTCAATCCCTTTCTCGCGCTTTGCGATCACATCAAAGGGCGAAGAACCTCGCGTTTCTTCATCGGCGTCGTGATGGAGCCCTGCTATCGCCAGCTCCTTTCCCTTTGCCATGTCCCTGAGCTCGATACCGCGCGCGGGGCTGTATCGACTGGGGAACAGCTTAGACAGACTCCAGGGCTTTTCCTGTAGCCCATCCCGCGTGGGCGTCGTAAGTGTCTTTTTCTCGCGGAAGCTTGGTTGTCTCGGATCGTATTGTCTGTCCATGGCAGAATGCGCGATGACGGTAATGGGGGGGTTGGTGGTGGTGGTGATGGTGGTGGTAACTAGAACGAGTTCCAACACAAAGCAACTCGGCCCGCCGTCCGGTATCTGATGTACCCCGATGCATCCACATGTAGTACCTCGATTGCCTTACCAATTCAGCAGCGACCGGTTGCAAGGCCACTCACGGCTGTATGGCGAACTGGTTCGGCTGGTGCGAAGGAAGGCAACGTGCATACAGATACATGCATCGCATATGGCCCCCAAATTGCCGGCCAGGCCCGCGTACAAGGCACAGCGGTATCTATCGTTTCGAGAGCAAGTACTGTTGTATGCGGCAATTTGCCGGTTGGGGGCTTGTTCAGTACTCGTTCCTTGCACGATCATTACCCCCATACAGTGTACAGGCACTCCGTGTTTCCAGATGAGGGGAGGAGGGGTTTGTCGTGAGCGCCTGTATTTCAGCAACTCAAATCCCCCTGATTGTCAAGGCTACAAGATAACGACTGATTCGCGTGGTTAGTTCGCGTAGCCCGACTCTCAAGAATTTCTCATTAATGCCATGGCACATCACCCGGAGCTGAAGAGATTGAAGAGAAAGTACGAGAAATATGATCTCGAGCGATTCGACCACTTTCCCTCCACGCAAGCTTCAGTCGGAGGAGGAACAGTTGGAAAGGTCCAAGTCGACTGTCGATTTCTCTTCAAAAAGTCGCGTTGGGGCGTGCTTGGGGAACCGAGTAGCCCCGCGGGCATCATATACATGGACTTGAACTTCAGTCAGCCAAAAGACTGCCGCCTTAAGAGTGCTACGGTCACAGTGACTCTCAATGATGAGTCGCCCATGCTAGGCCAACACTCAAGAAGGACTCCCCGCGATGTGGCGCCCCCTCCGCCGCCTTCGCCGCCCATGCTAAGCCGACATAGAAAGACTCCCCGCGATGTAGAGCCGCCTTTGTCGCCTTCGCCGCCGGATTTGAGGGAGCTCCAGCACTATCCATGGAAGACAGTCCCGGAAGAGCATCCAGTGCAGCTAACACCATGGTTCGGTCCTCACCATTTAGCCGGGCAGCCTCAGCACATGTCGAAAGTGAAGAGGTACCATCTCAGGCCGCACGTCGAGGTAGGGGGTCTTATGGGATTCGGGGGGATTGGTACAGACTCAGAAAAGACCTTCGCCCAAGAAAGTCGCTGGACGTTTGCTGGGCAGCTGTTACCGGGAAAGAGAACTTGTGCATACAAAGTCCTCGAATGGGAACTCACCGAGAATGTTCTCGAGCAACAGTCCATACGGAGCAATGTCATCCACACGGCTTTCTCATTCCAGCATAGCGGTGAGCCAGTCTACATGCGAGTCGAAGTCAGCGGCAAGCTCGAAAGCTTGAACGACAGATTCAAGCACAAGTTGAGCAGATTCCCGACGAACCGGAACAAAGATGAGCGTTGTGTCACGACGCTCATCAACTTCGGTGACTGCCATCGATTTCGACAGCCGCTGGACGAGTTGGCCCAAGGCCTGGCTCTTGCCATGCAGGAAGAAAACCTGAGAGAAGTGCCTATCGTGGTGCCCAACCCTCAGATAGCATCGTTCAAGGAGGAGAACACGGCAGCCGGAAGGCTCCCAACCGATGCTGCTGGTCGCACCCCACAACATCAACAAGGTGCCATCGATGACCAGAACCAACACCTTCTGGAACAACAATCGTCGATGCTACAATCAATACTGGGTGGTGTTATCGAGGAGGACGTGGCTTCGTCACATAGCGACCCCACAGAGCCTACTGAAGCGAATCTCGCCAACGCTTTGGTCTCCCTTGAAGCCATCTCAGCCTTACGAGGTCGGCCTTTGCCATCGACTGATAGCGGAAGGCACACGAGTGTTACTGGTACGACATTTCGAGCAGCAACGGACGCCCCGGCGCCTTCGAGCACATCCTTGGGGGCATTCTCATCGGCCGAGCATGAACCCGGAGGAAGTGGCCAGATAACATCGAAGCCACCTGCAGATCTCGATGCTATGAGGTTGATGGAAATCTCCGGGCTCCTGAAAGTAATTCAGATGATCGTCGTCGTACTACAGTTCTGTGGTGTAAGACTCACGTCTGAGCCTACAGACGTACGAGCTCAAGGAGCCGACATTCGTGGGAATAACCACAGGCAGTCAAGAGAGCGTGAGGAGGTGGAGAACAAGGGTCGACGTGAAGGTGAAAGACATCGAGTTCAAGATTCGTCCTCTGGGCTTGGCCGGAGCCATGCATGATTTGCCACTGGGCGTTGTAATATTAGAAACAGCTGTTGACATGGCAGAGATGCGTGAAGTGGTGGCTACACATTAAAGATGGCCTGGAGCACAGACCACCTTATGTACTTAAGCGTTGATTAGCGCGGTCTGATAAGAGATCTGATAAGTAAACATTTCAATCGTCATTTGCAAACCTCTCCTGCGCTGCCGAGTAGGTATCTTGGTCATATCTGTTGCAACGCGACTTCTTTCAGTATGTTCCGGGCATGTTCGTCTAGAAGCCTAATCAGGGGCTTCGCCTCTCCAGCGCGATCTTGCGCGAGGAATTCCCGACCGCTCCAGACCCGAACACTAGCCACCGTTAAGGTGCCAGACGCGAAGGTAGCTGCCACTCGTCACTCAGTCCGAGTCGCAGGAACAACAGGTACTGATTTCGTGTAGGAACCGACGGAGCTTGATCAAGTGACGACACTACCAAATGGCGTTCGCGTCGCGTCTGAGGCCCTCCCTGGCTCCTTTTCCGGCGTGGGGGTCTACATAGAGGCCGGGTCAAGATTCGAGAATGCCCATCTGAGTGGTGTGAGCCACATCGTCGACCGCCTCGCCTTCCAGTCGACCACCAACAAGAGCGGTGAAGAACTGCAGGAGACGGTGGAATCTCTCGGGGGTAACATTCAGTGTGTTTCCTCCAGAGAGTCCATGATGTACCAGGCGGCAACCTTCAACTCTGCCATTCCGACCGCAACCGAGCTTCTCGCAAACACGATCCAGAATGCCCAGATCACCGACGAGGAAGTTGCGCAGGAGCTTATCACGGCCGAATACGAGATCAACGAGATATGGAAGAAGCCGGAGTTGATACTGCCCGAGTTGGTGCACATGGCCGCGTTCAAGGACAACACACTGGGCAACCCACTGCTGTGTCCGATGGAGCGCATAACACAGATCGACAAGTCGGTTGTGAGAAGCTATAGAGATGCATTCTACCGTCCAGAGAGGACGGTAGTTGCTTTTGCCGGAGTCGCTCATGCTGACGCTGTGCGGCTGGCGACAGAGTTCTTTGGGGACATGAAAAGCTCAGGACAAGCATTGTTATCAAGATCGGGTTCAGAGACCTCCATTGACTCGCTGTCAAGCGCAAGCGAGTCGTCCTCCTCTTCGGAGTCCTCAACATCCGCATCGATCACCTCGTCCCAGCAATCTCCGAGTCTGTTATCCAAGATACCCCTTTTCAAGAACCTCTCTACTTCGGCAAGCAACAACGCCGCAGTCCTAAGTTCATCTGCTTTACAACCAACATTAGAAGACATGTCTGCCCCGGCACACTACACTGGCGGATTCGTCGCACTCCCTACTCAACCACAATCTCCAAACCCCTTACAACCGAATTTCACCCACATACATCTCGCTTTCGAGGGACTACCCATCGCCTCCGATGACATATATGCCCTCGCCACGCTGAACACTCTGCTTGGTGGCGGTGGTTCCTTCTCTGCGGGTGGCCCTGGCAAGGGTATGTACTCACGGCTATACACCAACGTGCTGAATCAGCACGCATGGGTTGAGTCTTGTATTGCCTTCAACCACTCTTACACAGATTCCGGTCTCTTTGGGATCTCCGGTTTGTGTATACCCGGCCGCACCCAACACATGTTGGATGTCATGTGCCAGGAACTACGGGCACTCACATTAGATACTGGATTTGCAGCGCTCGGCGAAGCAGAGGTACAACGTGCCAAGAACCAGCTGCGATCGAGCTTGCTCATGAACCTGGAGAGCCGAATGGTCGAACTGGAGGACTTAGGAAGGCAAGTCCAGGTACATGGCCGGAAGGTGCCAGTCCACGAGATGTGCCGGAAGATCGAAAACCTGACGGTCAAGGACTTGCGCCGCGTAGCCAAGCAGGTTGTCGGCGGTCTAGTGCAAAACAATGGCAAGGGGAGCGGCGCGCCCACTGTTGTGTTGCAAGAGGCTGACGCACCTGGTGTCTCGGCGAAGCAGATGACCTGGGAGGAGATCCAGGATAGGATATACAGGTGGGGACTTGGCAAACGGTGATGGATACGTGCTGCTCTGTTCGAGGAATGATCAGAAATTCATCCCACCTCCAAAGCTGGAGTTGAGAGCCCCCGGAAGCGACATTTATATTGCGTCTATCCAAGATATGCTCACCAGCTAATGTATAAGATGTGTATTATAGGTGGTGGAAGGTCAGCCTGCTGTACCGCGATTGGAAAATGTACATCAATTCATAGAAGGCAATGTTGCTCTTCTCATCTTCGTTCTCCGCATTGCCGTTGTCGAGTGCCTGTGAAGCTGCCTTGTCGTTGGTCATCTCTGTGTCTTACACGTCTTGTCTTTTCGTTCGTAACTCCACTGAGTCAGGTTCAAAAGAACATCCTCTGAACCGAACCAAATGATTATGGTCAGCGCAGGTATAGTCGATGCTCTTTGTTGACAAACCTGACGATGACATTGCCCAGGAACTCTCTAAAAACTATTAGACCCTGCAATCCATGTCACCACGGACACAGAGCACGGATTTGATATCTCAACTTTCTCCTCCTTTCTACTTTCATGATAGAACCACCTGTTCCAAGTCTCTAAAGAGCATCCTCACCCGCTAGCGTTCTCGGATACCCAACAAGCACCTCCCCTCCTCCTTCCACCGCGAATTCCACAAACCCACCCATGACCTTCCCCTGAACACCAAAACTCCCATCCGCCCACACCACCCCGCCCTCCACATCGCCCTCCGCAGCCGGCAAGCTCACCGTCCCGTTCGTGCCCCCAGGCGCCCGCACCGTCACCACGAACCCCTCCCCATTCGTCCCCCTATCCCAGCGGACCTTCAGCGACCCAAACGGCGTAGGCACCTCGCCCTGGGCCCAGGTCAAACCACCACCCGGTCTAGGCCGGACAGCCCACTCCCGAAACCCAGGCTTCACAGGCTTCACGCCTAGCACGTATGTACTCAACAGCGGCACCACGCCCGTCGACCAGCCATGCGCCAAGCTCGTGAACCCGCCCTCATACTTGCTGCCACCGGCCCCGATGCCCTCCCAGTGCGTGCCGGCCGTCTCGTTCGCCGCCATCCAGCCCCAGGTGCGGCGGATCTGGTCCAGCGCCCCATCCACCCCGTCCACCGCGTTTACTCCCGCCGTCTCAAATCGCGCAGCAATCTCGAAATACGAAATAAAAGGATAAACCCGGTCCGCAAACCCAGCACCCAACGCCTCGCCGGCAGCATCATAGAAGGCGTTCCCATAGAACCGCCCCATGGCGCTGGACATATACGCCAGCGCAGACGCCGCCAGCGTCGCGTTGGCGACGCCGGACAAGATGGCAAGACTATTCCCATCCTGGGCGTGCGCCTCGCAACCAGCAGCAGCACCATCATCGCACTTCCGATCGAAGAAAGCCCCCACAGCCGGATCCCAAAGCCCGTCCACCACCCCCCGCGCCACGCGATCAGCGCGCGCCTTCCACCTCCTCACATCCACATCCCGGCCGCCTCCCACGAACCCCGCGAGATCCGCGGCGCGCCGGAGCGCCAGGACGTACAGCGCGCTGTAATAAGCCGCGGACCCTTCACGCGGCACGAATGCATAATCGCCATACCCATCAGGCCTTACGAGCAACCCCGTCTTATTGTCCATATGCGCCGGATAATACGCATCCAGCACCCCAACCAAAGCCGCGTAATGCGTCTCGATGAACGACACGTTCCCGCTGTACATCACATAATCAGACCCCGCGACCACCCACCAGAGCGGGTAGTCGAAGAGTGGTAGGGCGTAGTCCTGGATGCTGGCCGGTGGGATCCAGCCGTCGGCGGCGCGTTGGTGGGCGGCCAGGTCGTCGAGGACGGTGCGGACTGCGGAGATGGAGGAGGAGATGGTGGTGGGGCTGCCGTGGCTGAGGTAGCTGGTCAGGCCCGCGACGGCGAGGTCGCCGACGTAGGGGTCGCGGTCGCGCTTTGCGCCGTCGTGGACGACCCACTGGTTGAGGAGGGAGGGGCTGGCGGCGCTGCGCGGGTCGGTGTCGTTGGCGCGGAAGACGTCGGTGCACACTTTGGCGTGTTGTGTTAGTGGGCGATGGACTTTTAAGGGGATGAGAGAGGTCTTAGGGTCAAGGGGGATTTTCTTGATTACGGTCATTGCCCAGAAGGATCAAATAGGGGTTGGCTTACTCTCAGTCGTATACACCCCATCAAACCACCAATGCGTCAGCGCCGCATCGGAGCACTCGAACCAGCCGGTATACGAGTCCAGGGTGCCGCGGAAGCCGGACCAGCGCAAGGTGACGGCATTGATACTCACTTCACCCGCAGAGGACGTGTAGGGGGCGTCGGCCGGCAAGGCGTCGAGCGAGATCTTGACGTACCGGAAGCCGTGCAGGCCGTCGGAGCACACCTGGGAGCCGTACTCGCAGCCCCACTGGTTGAGCCAGGTGTAGGGCTCGTTCTTCACGGCGATCTGGGCACGTCAGTTTCGTGAGTGGGTACTGTAGCTTCACCACCTGGAGGCCGGGTTGGCCTCAAGGAAGGAAGGGGGGGGGGGGTGGTTGGACGGTCTCACGAACCTGATCCGTTCCGGAGGGCACCAGCACTGGCGGGTTCTGCAAACTTCATCAGCCCCAATTACTCCCATGTCCATTATCTTCCCCTTATTCCCCGTAATCCCCTATCCTCTCCCATGAACCCCAAAAAACCACAAAGGACAAACTCACCCCAGCCCCTTGACCCGCATTATCCGAGCGCGTGAAATCGCTCCTCTCTCCCAAAAACTCCAGCGCCTCCGAGAATGCCAGCCGCAGTCCCGGAAAGCCGTCCGAGCCGGAGGCCGAGCCGTTGACCGATCCGTTGACCGATCCCGCAAACTCCACCGCCAGCAGCCCGACCACATTCTGGCCAAAGTCAAGCACAAGCGACGCATTTTCCCGGGTGGAGGTTTCGCGCCGGAGGATGGTTGGGCTGCCGCCGCCGTCGTCGTCGTTGCCCGATGCTGCGAGCAGGCCGGTCGGGTTGCGCACGTCGCCGCGCATGAACTGCATCAGCACGGCTTTGGGGCGGACGGTGCTGCTCGCCGGGGCGCGGACGTATTGGTGCCAGCTCGGAGTGGTGGTGGTGCTGTTGTGGTTGTCATCGTCCGTCTGGGCGACGACCAGGGCGTGGATGGTGAGCCAGATGACTGCGGTTGAGAAGGTGGGTGTGAGCATTGTCACGAATAGGCTAGCGGATACGGGCGAATTGCAGACTCTGTGACCGGACTAGACTGGGTTGGCTATAGGGCGAGGAGGAGGGAGTGTAGGAGTAGAAGATTCAGCGAGCAAGCAAGCAAATAACCATGTGGCGTGGGAGAGATGGCAACGTAAGCAGGGACCCAATACGATACGAGATGAGCCACTCCCATAGCACATAAGCGAATGCACTCTACTCCTTCGCAATCTGCTACTCTGACCAAGAATCTCGAGGAGATGAAAGCAAGTCCGTATCGGGCAATATAACCAAAAATAGACGAACATAAAAACTCACAGCAAGTGAGGAGACCAAGCAAGCAAGCAAACAACCCGACTCGGCAGAAAGCAACCCGAACGATTCTCGGCTGCATCTGCATCTGCATCTGCGGCTGACGGTGATCATCATCCTGCAGCCAATTCCCAGAGTCGCATCCGCATGCAGCAGTGGCTGCAGGCCGGGAGCTGGGCCCAACAGCCGAGGACGACGAGGGGAGACGCTTCTCCGCATAGGTGCTGGTCTTATAGGCCGAGTCGGAGGTTGCTGTCTGTCGCCAACAGCCTCTATCCGCGGTGGACTGGTCCAGGGTGGTATAGTCGAGGAAAACACCATTTGTTGCATGTCAGACCCCGAGTCCGAGCCCTCCCTCCGCGATCTTGACTCTGAGGTCGAAGTTGATGTTTGAAGTCCAAGTCTTTCCGGCCGCAAGATTTGTAGGGGTAGACACCTGTATTACCGAAGCACAAGGCACCCGTGGACGTTATTGTGCTACCACATGGTTGCGTATGCAGCTTCGTCGCAACGAGGAGTATTGACAATACCCTCCGCTGAGACATTCTGAACCACCACAGGGAGAGGGCGTCCTCCAGCTAGGAGATTAGTTAAGACCCTCCGGTTACGCGTGGGAATAAGCGGTGTCACTCGGATATGCGACATAGGTGGTCTCAAATGCAGAAGTCATACAGTATTCTTTTCCATCCTAGCGAATGACCTTATAATGATGGGTTCACAGTCAGTGATTGTGCCACCAGGTCCCTTCTATAAACACCCTGTACGCCTTGGCAAAATGAAGCGCTTTTGTGCAAATTACAAAATTCTGTTAATTGTATGATTCCATCGACACGCTGTCAGCATCTTATGCGATTGATGTCACCGCTGCCGCCTACGAAAGACGATGCATAGATAACGCTGTGTGTTAGTATGTACTCTTCTCAAGCTGAGCGGATGAGGAGTCGATCGATCATTGAACTTTGGCCATTCTCTTGGACATGCTGTACCTGATGTTAGCTGGTGTCCCCAGAACTTAAGCGGGTGGATGGTCTGTTAGAAACTTACAAGTCGTAGAAGGCGAACTGGCTTGGGCTACTGCCGAACTCGTATACAAAGCGGGATGCGAGATAGCTTCCGAAGATAGCGCGTAGATATGCGTCTGGTACACGGTCGATGATGGTGTTCAGGCCGACCCTGTCTATAAGCAACTTGGGCAGGGCATCAGCAAGTACCGATACTCGTGTCTTCTCGTCCTTCCACAGGTCGGACCTCTGCAGTTCTTCATCCAAAGTAGTGATGGCCACAGACAGTGTGTCGGACAGCACAGAGCGTGGCGTACCACTTTTCTCATTTTCGCGCCAGATTGCCTCGAACTCAAGACGAGCGTTCTCGCAGATGGTCGCTTGCACCTGTTTGACATATGCCTTGTAGAACTCGGGTGCTTCGCCGTCATCGTTTTGGCACATGTTCTCCACGAAGCTCTGATCATCGAAGCTAAGAGACGCCAGGACTTCAAGCGATGAAGAGGTTACTCCACCCTTGTTAGCGGACGCATCCTTGAAGAGAACACAGCCGGCCTCCTCAAGACGCAGTTTAGCATCCTGGGTGATGAAGAGGTTAGCTCCCTCCACTATGTAGGGAATTGTGGTCTTGCCGTCCTTGATGATTTTGGCGACCGACGAAAGATCAATCGACTCGGGACGTCCGCCACAGGGCACGAAGCAGTCTGTGAATCCAGATTCCCTCAGATGGAAGAAGTTGCGGAAGCCAGTGCCACTGCCGACAAACTCTCCGTTTGGCAACGTGACGTTGGTGTCGTCACAGAGGACTCTGTAACCGTCCTTCGACAGCTTGGAGATGTCGAAGTCGGAGATCATGGCACGCTTCTTTGCGAGGCGGTATAGCTCCTCCTTATCGAGACCCTTGGGATCAACGAGTACTCCAGAGCCATCCACAATCGAGGTGTACTTCTCGTTGCTGAGAAGGATCTCGTTGCTTCCTAGATCGCCATCCGGACCGCCGGTCTGCATCTTTCTTACTGTGGAAGGGTCCAGCTTCAACTTGCGGTAGATGCCCTTGACATATTCGCGCACTGACAGGGTCGTCATGCCGTAGGCGTCGTGTGGAATACCACCTAGCTTCGGCGACTTGCCAGTGAAGAAGGATTTCCACCACGGTGCACCACGCTCGCGCGCATGCATGGTGGCCCAGTTGACAAGGTCGGCCGTATTCTCATCTGGACCCAGGAACAGGATCTCTTGCTTGCGGTAGAGGTCTACGATCGGGTTCTTGATACCAGGGGTCTCGGCAGGGAGGAGGAGATCCAAAATACTGTCGATGTACTTCTCGAATGCCTCCCGCGCTCTGTCTTGCTGCTTGGCATCAAGTAGGATCACACCCTTGGAACCGCCTTCGGGAATATCCTTGTTCTTGCGCTGTTGTGTGCTCGCGAGGCCGTAGTTCTCATCAAAGAGGTTCCTAGCGTTGATACCGTAAGCCTCCTTGCTTCGAGACTTGACGATCCGGATACCACCTCGGGCAACGTCCTTGAAGCGCAGATGGAAACCACGTGCCTCTGCGCTGATTACGAGGAACATGCCATACAACCGCTTCGGATACTCATACTCAGGCAGGAAATCCGGGTTGAGGCGGAAGCTCAGAGCCACCTTGGTGGGGGTGAAGTAATTGGTCTTCAATATGGCGTTGTTGAAGATACGGAAAGCCGTCATGACCATTTCCTCATGCTCGTTGGACACTTCTCGGCTGATCTTCTCCTTCAGTCGAGCATCCGACAAGATTTCCGTGGAAGGGGCAGGTGCGATTATGTGCTCGTCAAAGCCAGGTCCAACGGCCAGATGGACGCTAGCAAATGCAGCATACAACGAGCGCACCAATCCCGGGTACGATGATATGATCTCGAGAATGTAGTCCGGAGTGAACGTTTCGGTTCGGAGACGACGCTTGAGCTTGGAGAGGATCTCGGCATGCGCGGAGCCATTGGCACTCAAGGCTTGCGCGATGGAAGTGTACTCGGGGCCCAGACGGTTGAGGAAGTGCTGCACGAAGACCCACACACAGTGGCCGTAGATGGTCTCTTGGAGACTGAGGGCACCGGATGCGAATAGAGGATGGAGCTTGTTCTGGGGTATGCAGTACAGCAGGGAGATTTCCTTGGTGATCTGGTGAATCGACTGTTCGATCGGCAGCATGGGTTTGTGCTCAAGGTTGGTAGCCGGCTTCAGGTATATACTCATGACCGTGATGCCGTTGGCGAATTGCTCGACGTACTTCCTGGAGCTGGTAACCCCATAGTAGTGGTAGAGATCACTCAAGGCGCTGAAGATTCCCCTGGCAGTACGCGACCGGAAAGCGACAACAAGACGTCTCTCCTCAGAACCTTCGATGTCAAAGACCTCGATGACTGGTCCAGTCCTGTGGACAGCCAGCTTGATGATGTCGCCGTATATCTGTTTGGTATTCTTTGTAGCCTTGGTCAGGAACATCCGGTCGCTGATCACCTCGAGACGGGTCTCATCCGGTTCAGGTTTGGAGTCCACAAACTGGCACTGGTAGACGAAATAGCACCTCAGAGAAGCCTTGGACACGTCGTCGCTAGACACCGCCCCAGGAGAGCGGAAGGTCTCGACACGGAATCGTTTGCTGGTGTCGGCGTGATCGAGGTACTTTCCCTCTAGTCTGTTCTCGTATCGCGGACCTCGCAAGTTGGACTGGCCAGGTACGCTTGTGTCAATGTAGATGGCATGATCGGCAGCTTCCATGTCCAGGCGGATTTCCTGGCGCTTGTCTACGCGAGCATGGGCAGCAATTTTGGCTGCGTACATAGAGGTGATATTGGTAGCGATGACCTCGACGTTTTCCAATTGGAAGTAGACATCGTCGATACCAAGATCATTATAGAACCAAGAGATCTGCTCGTCCACGTGCGAGGCAGGAATCCAGTCCTGCTTCAGGATGATGTCCTTGACTGCAGCTGGTTAGCGGAGAGAAAGGATTTAGCTGGAGACATGACCGGCTTACCAGCTTGCTGTTGCTCTAACTTCCCCTTGAATTCAGGCGCAATGTAGCCGACAGTTGCAGATCGCAGGACCCGGTGTCCATTGCCACCCGAGCCGAGCGGTACGGCGAAGTGGGTGGGCTGGGGTGAAGGATGCCGAGACGGCTGCTCGCTCTGAAGCTTATTCAGCTGCTTGTGAGCTGGGCTCGCGACTGTCCCGTTTGACGCCATGGCTTTGGTCTCAAAGACCTGAAAGGGCTCGAGAGGGTCTGAGTACTCGGGAAATCTGTCAAGCGGCAAGTCAGTAGTCTGAAGGGCCAACATCTTGACTACCATGGCAGGAGATGGTTGAGGGGTATGAGATAGAGGTCTATGACCAAGACAGTTGAAGAGTGAGAATCACAGATGACAGGCAAGTAACTAAAGGGAAGGCCCAACATGAAGAGATAGGAGCAGGCATATATAAAAGTTGGGGAACAGTAAGGATGAACCGTGATGGACAGTGTAGAGGTATACAATACGGTGTGCCATTGGTACAAGTCGGGTGTGGGAGGGGCTCTAGTGAATGATATCAAAATACAAGTAGTGATGTGAGCAACTATGGGAATGTTGGCCCCATCAGGGTGATTGTGTACACGGCATTCAGATTGCCAGGGTGTTCCCGATAGGATCCATTAGACGGCCGCATAGGACAGTAGCGCAGCACGGGAAGGGCCAGCTGAGGGCAATGTGGAATGTGAGAAACCCGCGTGTCGTAAGAAACATCAAAGGGGTGGGGGGTGACAAGCAGTGACAAGCAGTGACATGGAGCGACAAGGAGGATCCCTCACCGTTCGAGCTTTAGGGAGGTAGTGCTGGGAGGTGCTTACGGCGGATCTCCTGATAAGGAAATAAGGAAAGCTGGGCAAACAGGCTGAACAATGAAGAGACGTACCGGTGGTCTAGGTGAGGTATGTAAGGGGTAAGATAGATTTCCCCGAGTCTGGTTCACGGGACGGGCAGGTCCACAATTGACTGGATCAACGGAGGTGTAGATCGACAGGCCAATACTCAAGTAACCGGATACCTGTCTACCGCAAGTCTGGAATGTATGGCAGGATAAGCAACTCGGGAAAGCAACTCGGGAGCGGTGGCGAGGCGGTTGGACGATGCACCGGAAAGGCGGAGTGGTGGCCGAGAAGGGGCTTTAAGTTGCGAGTGGAGGGGTCGAGAATCGAGATGGATGCTGGTGACCCAATAAGCTTCAAGGTTTGGAGTTGGTTGCTGCTGGTCGGGGCGTACAGGAGAGGTACCTGTAGATTTAGGACGAGGGGAGTTTATATTGCAGAAGACGCAGTGGATCGACGCGTGCAGATGTGTATGAGTCGAATCCTAAAGGTCTCAACTATGTGGTGCCAATTCGTGCTGTTGTGCTGTCCCGCTAAGCCTCACGAGACTTCCAGGTTGGGTGGAGGGGGGGCGAAGGAGTGGACAGCTATCTGTCAGCTTCTGAGTCCTGACCTCGCAAGGAATAAGCAACTTGACAAGTGATACACACAGCCCCGTGCGTGTGTGCTGAGACAGTAGAGGCTCAAAAAGAGATGCAATGTTGATCTTCAGACAGCCCGGTGGACAACTAAAAGTAATTAGGCACGGGGTCCAAGGAGTCGGGTAGGCGAGGCCGAGGATCTACCACGTAGTAAAAGATAAGGTAAGGTAAGGTAAGGGGATGATGTGGAAGCGGGAGAGCCGAAAATAGATGCTGCCTACGTCCTCGAGTCCACGACAGGAGGTATAGGTAATTAGTTAATGTACCAGGGGAAGGAGACACTAATTGTGAATGCCGATGTTGATATTCGATGCCGATGACGACCAAGAAGTCGGAAGAAGCGGCCGCCTCGCTACATATATATATACCTTGTACCGGGCACAGTATGCAGCGTCAATTGAGACGATGCATCCCATCGTCAGAGCTACAGTACCTCTGTACCTAGACTCAGCAGACCTAGGTCCTAGGTACGGTGTTGCACCATCGACAGCTATCTACATTAGGTAGGAACAGAGGCCAAACAACCCTGCTGGCCCTGCTGGGGAGTTATTGATGGAGCTTTCTGGTCGTAAAATCCAGCACGTTCGACACACGGACAGAGTCTTCCACGACGGTGTACAAGACAGGCATAGTGCTGCGGCTACAGCTGGAACGGGTGGTGGGCGGTGCTGCAATTGGCCCAGCGGGACGGTACCTGAAATACCTGAAAATCTATGACATCCAATTGGGGGTGGTTTTCACCTCGGGTGACATTGAAGGTGAGAAGTCTTCTTCTTCTCGTCGGGTATCGTATGTGCATTATGCACATGGGCATGTATGTACCTATAACAGGAGGATCATGGCGGCATGGGTGAATCCAGCGACAATACTACTGCCTGGAAGTCTGAACGGAGAACACAGTCCAACCTGCCATCACATGCTGTTGTTTTGGAAGTTGGAAGTTGGCAGTTGGAACTGCATGTGGGCATTTATTATTAGTGGATCACCGCATCTCAATGATTAATCGTGATACTGTACTTAGTACATAGTACATAGTACATCGATGCAGCTCCATTGATTGGCTGTTGCTTTCACAATTAATTGACCTATTGGAGTACATGTATCTATGGCGGTTATTTAAGGCAATTGCAATTGTGAGCAGTTGCGCAATCCATATCCACGATTACCTTTACAGATGCTCGAAGACATCGTTCACTTCCTGCTTTTCGACCTCTCAACAAGGGATCTGCCGCACTGAGCAGTGAGGTGTGTGTCACTTGTGACTTTACCAGGTTGTTCCTCCGTCCTGCTCGTTTCTTATCTTGGTTCTTCAGGTCTGAGGGAGACGTCATCCCGGCTCCTGATGGAACACCGCCAGACGCCCCAAGATAACAGACCTTGACGGACGGCTCGTTGTCGGGCTCGTGCATCGACACTTGGGACTCCCAGGTGACCGCGATTCCCTTACCGCCTCTCCAATGTCCATCCTCCTCGCCCTGGCCCCTGGGATCATAGATACGAGACAGGCCAATGCGACCCGTGACTATCTCGGCACGTGAACCGGCCAGGGGTGGGAAACAGTGAAACACAACAAGCCAGCCAACCACCAAGAGACGGGTTGACGGGTTCACGATGGTCCAGGGAGTTGCAAAACTTGACATATTGTGACGGCACGGAGATGCAGAATGACGGCTACAGATTCCTGGTCCGGCATAGTGAGGCGTCTCAGGGCGTGGCCCGGCTACAATTTGACTGGCGGGTGACTGGCCACTGGGTCCATTGCCCCGCGATCCTAGAGACGTCTTCTCGTCGCCGGACCTTCCTCTAGGTTTGTGGGCTCGTCGGCGCCCAGACTCCGCTACATTGACTAAGACTTATGCAGCTTGTATAAGTTTCCTTACCCCTTTTCTGGTTTCTATTACCCCCAGATTACTCGATCGCGGCGTATATTTGCTCTGTTGTCCCCAATCAAGCCGCAACGAGGTCAGCCGGATGGACGCCAGGCGATCTGAGCCCATCTCGTGATATGTTGTTCTATTATGCCATCTGATGTTGCAGCTCTTGGCTTCCCCGGGTCCCCAACGACTCCCCCAGGTTCCGAGTTCTCATTACATACTCGGTGACTCCACGATACTTTCAGATACTTTCATCTAGTCGCCCGACTTTATGGCGACATATTCGCCGATGACAACGCCACGACGGCCGGCAAATACTTCAGTCCATGATGAATTGGAGACTTATTGCGGAAGCTTACGCAAAATTCTCATCATGTTTGGTGACACCGCAGCATCAATCCCTCGCCAGTGACCGACGTCCAGAATAGGGACTTGATACACGGTCCTCAGCATCGTCGAAAAGCAGATGCCGATATGTTCAAGTGCCGCCCGTCCTGGTCATTCGTCGTACTTCTTACGACGTGATGTTGATGATGAAGTAGATTAGTCTGCACTTCCTTCTCTACAAAGTTACGGGCAGCGGAGGCGGATATCGGCTCGGGAAGAACCATCGGTTTAGCTGGCCCTGCCCAGCACTCTATTTTTACATCGCCGCCCTATCCAGCCCAGCTAGGTCAGCCCGGAAACCTCCAGGCTGTGGCTGTTACGCCTTGATCAATGCTCCGTGATTACGGTGGATACTTGTAGGCGCCGTGGAGCGAGCGAGCTAGGAGGCGATAAGCACAGCCACTCTGGTGGAAGTTAACCTGGCCACAATCATCAACATGTAGACGAGGAAAAGAAGCAGAGAAAAATAAAAAGTGTTACGTCCCAGCCCCCAGAATCGAACCCTCACCCTGTAAAATTGTGGGGGCTTATCCCAATACGACGATTTGGCTCAGCCACGTGGATTGTGGCTGACTGGGAGACGCGCCACACCAAAGCCACAATGACACGAACCACCAAATTCAATACGGCCACCACCTAGAACGCTTTGGAACGAATCTCTCACAATGCAAGCTGTCTCTCTCCATGCAGCAACCACCAAAACAACTTTCTCCATGTCGTCCCACCGCTTGATTGTGAAAACTCTACTACCCGTGACCCCATTCTCGTATGGCATCGAAGGCCACTTTTGATTTGTGGGGATGCCGAGAGATCCGCTCGCATCTTGGGGCTCCAAAATACCACATGGCAACATTGACGATGTTGAAACTGATGACAGCTAATAAGAACCGTCCACTTCTGCCGGATGTGCGCATGTTGCAACCGGATGAGCTGGTTAGCCGTTGTGGAAGGCCACGCACGCAGTTGCATGCATATGTATGTCATATGAGCAGGACATCAACGGACCGCATATATACCACCTCGCCGTGATGTTCTCTCCGTCTGCCTCGGAAGAAGTGCAGACTTGTGGGATCCCGTCCTTGCACTGCAGAGGCGATCCTCTACATTATGTCCGACATGGATACACAGGCAATCTATGCCGATCGTCTTGGGAAAGCTTGACAAAAAGCTTGACACAGAACGGTAGCACATTGCGAGTTTGCAGGTAGGCTTGCTCCGAATACTTGCCTAGCACAGCACCGGGTCCTACCTCAACAGCAGACCAACGGTGTAACAGTGTAACAGTTGCTTGAGATGTCACCCTCGTGATTGTCGATATATGATCGATGAGGTGTTGACATGGAACATCAAGACGATGTTTCGGTCCCGTTGAGCCCCACCTGCACCTCGCGAATTCGAAGCAATTGAGTGGGTGGAGCAGCAGATCGCGGGCGACGCGGGCGACGCGGGCTATGGCGGGGTTCCAACTTTGTCTGAAGCTCCAACTCACTCAGAGCTCTGGAAAGTTGAAACCCGTCCTTCCCCTTTCTCCAACGACACTATCCACCTTTCTTCAACGATACCATCCACCTTACTAAATCCAGTTTGTCTGGTATGAGCTCGTGTGTTAGTGGGCGTCATTCGTGTCATCCGTGTCGTTCTACAAGGTGACCAGGTAGCTAGGGTCACGAAGGTCACGAAGGTCACCATCCATCCTATCAATGAGTTCCCCGTTTGACCCGTCTCGCCACTCGAGCCTCCGTGCTCAGGCTGAAGTCCTTGATGGAGAGGACAGCCTCCGCCACCTGAGGGACGAGTTCCACATCCCCTCCAAAGCTGATATCAAGAGGCAGACGCTCGGACAAGAAGGTGAGAGCTGCCTCTTCCGGCCTGCATCACAATAAGGGACATGTTAACGAACTTCCGTAGATCGTAGCAATGCTAGCCACACCGATGAAACGGCAACATGCACCTACCTGTGCGGGAACTCCCTAGGTCTGCAACCCAAAAGAACGGCAACTCGCATCCAGCAATACCTCGGGACGTGGGCGACGCAGGGAGTTCAAGGGCACTTCAAGCCGCTCAAAGATTCTCCGTTGCCCACATGGCTTGATGCCGACGCGCGAGCTGCCAAATTGATGGCTCCCATCGTCGGCGCCGACGAATCGGAAGTGGCAGTTATGCAGACCCTGACGGCGAACCTGCATCTACTGATGTCAGCGTTCTATCATCCCGATCCGAACGGCCGACACAAGGTCATTCTCGAGCGCACGGCTTTCCCCAGCGATCATGTAAGCAGCATGCGCCCTGTGACAACTCAGATGGTGCATCGGCTGAGTTGATGTCGTAGTTTGCTGTGTTGAGCCAGATCCGACACCACGGGCTTTCTCCCGAGACTTCCATGGTGACGATAGAGTCGCCCTTTGCGGAAGATCCCGTCATCAGTACCTATGACATACAGTCGCTCATCTCAAAGCATGCCGCAGATACGGCACTCATCCTGCTGCCGGGTATCCAGTATTACACAGGTCAGCTATTTGACATCCCTACGATCACAGCATACGCCCACAAGCACGGCATCTTCATCATATGGGATCTGGCTCACGCCGTTGGCAACGTGCCCCTTTCCCTGCATGACTGGGACGTAGATGCTGCCGTCTGGTGCACCTACAAATACCTCAACGGCGGCCCGGGCTGCATAGGAGGCGCGTTCGTCAACTCACGAAATAGCCTGGTGACGACCACACTCACAGATGAACAGCCCGAGCGCGGCTACGGGAACCGCCTCTCAGGCTGGTGGGGGAACGACAAGGGCACGCGTTTCGCAATGGAGACCAGGTTCCATCCCGTAAAAGGCGCTGCGGGTTTCCAACTCAGCAATCCCAGCATCCTTGATATCACAAGTGTCAGCGCCTCGCTGGAGGTCTTCGAGCTCGCCGGGGGCATGGTACCAATACGGGAGAAGTCTAAGAAGATCACCGCTTTTCTGGAGCACTGCCTCTCCACCATGTCGGAGGAGGCCAAGAAGCTGTTCAGGACCATCACGCCGTCCGATCCGGAGCAGCGCGGCGCCCAGCTCAGTCTCATGTTGGCGGATGGCCTGCTGCACCCTACGCGGAAGGCGTTCGAGGACCATGGTATTGTTGTCGATGAGCGGAAGCCCAATGTGATACGGGTCGCTCCTGCGCCGCTGTACAATAGCTTTCAGGACTGCGTGGCGTTTGTCGAGGGGTTCGAGCAGGCGTTGCTGGCTGCTCGGAAGTCTGTGTGATCTTGGCCTGACTGAACGGTGCCATGGGATTGAATGAACTTGAGGTTATTCAGCGCTTTCGGAAGCTAGGTAGATGGCCAGTGGTCGAATAAGATGGATCAGTGCCAAGATAATTTGAAATTATAACGCTGTAGCGAGTATCATGATCTCTCAAAGAAAACGAAGAGTTTCCCTTTCGACTTGATCTCGTACCCTACCTGAGCTGAGTGCGCTTTTGAAAATTCCCAAGTAAATAGCCTTCAAAGCCAGCGAGGCTCACCGGAAAAAGTGATCTGGTCTAAGGGGATTACCTTGCTACTTATATTCGAAGGGTATAGCCTCTCGACCAATATCACGGAGCATGGATCGATGCCCTTGATATTCACCCCACATGTATTTGCGAATCTACCCCTTATCTAGCTGCCGTGAGCTCAGTCCGAGTTTATTTGGAGCGTGTAGGGCCTTCCCCGTCCGAGAACTAAGGGGCTCGCATTATGATAGAAGCTTCTTACTGGTTTAACAAGTCCTGGGTATGATCAACCCTCGTGACTCTGGATTATGACGGGCACGCTGCAAGCGGGCGTCACTGCTGTGTTCTATAAGGTGTTGAGAGGGATAGGTAGTGTCCATCGGACTTGTGAGTGGAGGACTGCTTATCGAATCATCTATAAGCCTGGAGCTAGGCACTAGAATATACCCAAGACCTTGTGGTCTTGTCGCTCAAACTGGTCCTGCAAGGGGTATTCCTAAGGCTGGTATCGAGCTTGATGTTCCCAGCCCAGGAGGTAGCAGCAACATATCAGACGGTTTTTTCATACTTATTAAGGCGCCCAGGCTATAGCTGCTAGCTACCCCTTTCATGGTATTTTCAACGGCTAGACTAGTTCTTGTCGTCCTCTGACATGTCGTGCTGGACAGGCATATCTAGAACACGCCAAGGGTCAACTACTACCGTTAGCAACCTGTTCACAGCTTCTGAAGTCTCTGGGGTTCATCTTATGGACTCAGTACTATACTTGAATAAGGTATACATAACTCAATGAGCGATATGACTGCACAGCCGTGTCACGAAGGGTCCCGATCTGCTGCAAGGGGAGGTGGAGATTCAGATTCAGGTGACTGGAACTGCCGGCGACAATGCAACTAAGATCTTGGCGTCGCTCGCTTATCGCGTGGAA
Source organism: Anthostomella pinea (assembly GCA_963556695.1). NCBI lineage: Eukaryota > Fungi > Ascomycota > Sordariomycetes > Xylariales > Xylariaceae > Anthostomella > Anthostomella pinea. The sequence continues at coordinate 506,205 of CAUWAG010000008.1, read as the reverse complement.
TGGTTCCAGAACACCTCTGGATGTGGCTGATGCTGTGGCGTGCCAAGGGGCCAAGCCAATCAAAGCAAGGAATTCTTCCTCCAGATTGTGGCGGTGTAGATGAGGTATGTGAGCTATGACGTCACTGGTACTCCCGTGAGACGTGCCAGTCCAGCCATTAGGTAGCCATCGACATGTGCCCAGGTGGTGCGAATAGGCGACTTCCAAGGCTATTTGTTGCTACAATCACTTGGCCAACACAATCCATTTAAAGTACGAGAGAACGGGCCTGACCTACACTCCCACAACATCTTTTCCGAGCACCTACGACAGACTGCGATCCAGAACAAACATCTCCATTTGCAGCATCAGGAACATCGTGAGTACCCGCTGCTGCTCTTGCTACTGCGCTGCAGGCTGCAGGCTGCAGGTTTAGTTGACAGGCGACAACGAACTGACCTCTGCATTTCCAAACAACAGTCCGTCGCAAGCAGACGTACCTCCAGACCACATCTTCCCAAACCCAAACAAGAGCAAGCAACGATGCCTTTCTTCTGGTCCAAGGTACGTGTGCCCAGCTGCAGTTCTCTCCGCGACAGGCCTTTGTCCTTCTTTTCGCTACAGTCCCGAAATTGAGCCTCGGATCGGGAACAACATGCTAACGTCTACGCGCAGAATTTCGGCGGCAGACATTTCGGTACCAGTGTTAACGCCAACCGCCAAGGCGTGCACAGGGGACCGTGGCGATTCAGCTTCGGCAAGTTCAACTGCTTCAAGGCGTAGATTTGCTTTGTCGTATGGCGATGGAGGGGTGTGCGATGGTCGACTTGCCGGCTATGCACAGTACCATTCCCACCTCGCAACACGACAAAGCCCACGACATGAATGACTCCTTGCCTGGCCAGGATCACAAGGGACAGGCAGTTCTGGATGGATGGATGTGGATAGGCGTATGGGCGAATGGCGACGGAGACACGCACTTACGAAGACACGATGATATACCTGCCCTCCGAGCGCCCGTTGCTGGCTAGGATGTTGGCACAACCAGTGGAGGGATGGATAGACAGTTGGTCGTCAGGAACCCGATTCACGACAGCATGAGATCTTTCCCGTTTGGTTTGCATTGCGTTTGCATTGAGACAGCAGGCTTGCGGTTCTGGAATGCTTTCGGTTGATTAAATCGAGATTTCTTCTCCCCAACACACTTCACATTGCACATTTGAAATGGTGACTTGATCTGAGAGCCGATCCATTGCCTAGACGAGCCCATTCCTCTTGTCGATGATCAATGTACTCGCCAAACCCTCGACATCCTTTACTGCAACATTCTCTTCTACTATATTTGTCTGTCCAGGCCCCACGAGATTTGAACAAGCTTAGCATTGGAGTTTCTACATCATTGAGCAATCTAATCAGAGCTCGGCCGCGAGATATTCGGGCCAGAGATGTATCTCTGTGAGGGCACAATTTCACTGCACAATTTCTAAGGTGGGTTTTGATACTCACTGCATACATGTAATCCCTAAAGCGGTATGACTCGGGGGCTCAGACCTAAACATATATTCAGTCCACACTCCCAAAGCCTGACCACACTAGGAGGAAGATCAAGACCTCTTTGACTGTTTACTAGCCAGCTACTCTATTGGTAAGGGCATCTTATGATACGTCCCTTGGACGGCGCGAAGTAAGATCTCATAGAAGCGGCCATGGTAAGGTAACCCACCCAAACTGGCATCGAACAGAACGGTACTAACCCACCAACAGTGCTTCGTTGGGGTCAATTCCCACAGGTCCTCCGGGTGCCCCTTGTTTTGCATCGGAGATAGGATTATGGTGGAAGCCACCTTCCCTTGAGCATATCGTGGACAGTGGTAACAGCGCCCCCTTGGGCGTCAATGCACCAGGTCAGGGAGGTCCTTCTGCATCGGAGATAGGTGTATGGTGGAAGCTTCAAGCCACCTTCCCTCGAGCGTATCGTGGACAGTGGTAACAGCGCTCCCTTGGGGGCCAATGCCCCAGGTTATGCGGGTCCTTCTGGATCGGAGATAGGGAAATGTGGAAGTAACCTTTCGTTGAGCGTGGCGTCGACACTGGTAACTTACCTCACCTTCAAACCATGTTGGTCCCAATGAGTCAACCAATGCAGTGGCATTGCCTCCCATCATGGTAGTTGCCCATGTACGACGATAGGAGACTGGAAAGGCCAGCAGAGCGGAGGGTCATGTTGACAGTTGCTCTCGAGGTGCAGGAACTCGATGCCTCCTGACCCCTTGCAGGTCGAAGGCAATACTCACATGTGAGCGAGCATCGTGTAAACAGCCACGAACACCGGGCTGAGCAAGATACAGAGTTTCAACATAGTTATAGAGTTTGATGTGAACAGCTTACCCGAATAAAGACACTCTTTTGGAGCAACCCTTTACTGCAATCGGAAAATTCCCCAATCCTTCTATTTAAAAGTCTGCAACCCGACACTGCTGCAGACTTCTCTCCTTCCCTTCTAAACATCCGCCCCCATTACTCATTCTACCACGATACACCACTTCAACCACCATCCATACCACTACCACTCTATCACCATCCATACCACTGCCACTCTATAACCATCCATACTACTGCCACTTTATCACCATCCACTGCCACTCTATCACCATCCATACCACTCTCACCATCCCCACCCCTACCACCACTACCACAACTGCACTTCGCTGCACGTCCACACTAGACAATACTCACCTTTGTTTCACTCAACAACTGGCCGAGGGTATCAAAACCACTATCCGACACAATAGAACCTCGAGGTCCTATTCACCGGGTTCCGCATCGGAACCAGCCACGCACACAAGATCAGTCAGTGCCCTCAAGGCAAGCCAACGTCCTCGAGCTCCATGAGCATCCCTTCGTGATGGTAGGACAAGCGGCCACACACTGTATGTACATTTTCGAGTCTCTGATTGCCCCATATGGCCATGTCCTGGGCGCGAATTTCCTCTTCTAGCCTGTGTCAAGAGCCTTGCTCCCGAGACAGACACGCATTATGACTCCCTTTTTCTTGGCACAACATCTGAAAGGAGTAATGACTGACTGGCTCTATTTTGCTACCAGGGATGGGCTGCAACGACTGGCTGGGCAACAAAATCGACCTACTCATCCGGACGAACGATATCCACCGCATCACGGACAGCCTGCTCCAGCTTACATCGTGGTCGACGATGGGGGGCAAGGAGAAGAGAGACGCCGATGTGCTCCTGGTACGGGAACATCCAGACTGCGCATGTTTCGCATGTTTCCACATCCTGCGCCTCTGGACCGAAGACAGCTACCACCTGTACATCGACAACGAACGGATGGTTCAGGTATACGCAGAGACCTTCATCCAAAAACCGGAATACCGCAATAGCTGGAGAACCTATCTGGCAACCCAATCGGCAGCCGAATCGACCATTCACCAACCGAACGCAATGCCCAGTGTCCTCGAGCTCTTCGTCACTCTTCTGCCGGATCTCCTGACCGCATGTGTACACCATCAGGTCTTCTCGGACAAACAGAAGCCAAACTCGAGGACGACACTTTCAACATTGCCATGTCGTTGATCGAGTTCAACCAACTGTACGAGGTCAACGACGTCAAGACACTATTGCACTCGACCAGCCATCCTGTGCTGTCGCGCCTAACGACGACGCTGGAGACAGCAAAAGACACCGAATCGGAAGAAGAACGAAGCTCGTCGCCGGATGGGGCTATCAACAAGGGCACGAAGCGCCCACGCCAAGCTCAAGAAGAGTCATCACCGGGTGACATCGCCAACAAGGTCAGGAAGACGGCACCGGCTTCGGTGAAGGATCAAGGTACGCGCAAGCCCAAGCCAGCGCCGATAGCACTACTGACGATGAGACCAGCCAATAGCGATAACCCGGGGCCGCTACCAGCCAACAAAGACAAGACGTGACAATTCGACATATGGTCTGAAGCTCGTGTCGAACTTGCAGACCCAACCCTCAAAGTATTGTAAGCGGTTTTGGAACAAGAATTATGTGCCCTGTGGGCGCTGACGGGAGCCTGTCCTGTCTTATACCACCACCACCACGAGCAACGGCTGAAGCGATTTTGCTCTTCCAGAGACTCATCAAGGTCAACCGCTGTTCCACCGAGTGCAGCAGTCGAACATGCTGGAGAAAGCGAGTTGTGTTTGAAGAGGAGCGAGGAAGGAAAACGTTCAATGTGGGCCAGTGACTGGACTAGCGAGGGAGCTGTATTGTGATGGTTTTTTCCCACTGGGTTTCCCATCCTTCAGCATAAAATGCTGCCAAATGCTACATGCCTCCCACTGTAATGAAAGAAGAACATTGTTAGGCGTTGGTTTAGGTTAGTTCTGGCATGGAATCGAAATGGAAAGAGGACCTAGATAGGATATCGTCCACCGAGGATGGCCCTCACAGACAGACAGACAGACAGACTGCTGAGGTGCTCGAAAGCCAAATGACATAGGGCATGAGCGTAACAAAACACTAATAATGCTATTCGCTCCCAAAACATCACGGACTTTGTGTGATCAGCTTTCGTGATGTGATGGCGTGAGTTCAACTCCCCGGACCCCGGGCCAGCTGTGACGGGAGTGAAGTCGCAAAAAGATGGATGTTGTTCGAGTCGGCGCCGATCGGGAGCCTCATCAACCCGACAGCGGTTACGGCGATCCAAGCGCGCTAACAGGCAGACAGGGCGTAGGGGTCCTTCAGCGGCCACCCCGCACTATCGCATCCGTCGTCCCAACTCTTGTAGATTGATAAGAAACTCCATCACCAAAACATTTTCTCCGTGACGCGCCGAGACCAAAAGATCGTGAACTTTTGTAACGACACCGACTTCCCTCGAGTACATTCTTCCTTTTCCTTGCTACAATCGTAAACATGTGGTAAGTTCGAGCCTAAGTCTAGTATCTCATTGCTGTTTCCAGTAACCCAGCTGACACCAACCTCAAAGCAAGCACATCCTCAACGCCCAGGTGGCGATCCGGTCACCATGCTGTACGTCCGCCCACGCTCCAACCCCACGATCCAGATTCCCAGAATACATATATACAAAAGACGCACCCGACCAACACAAGCGCCCGCGCCTGCCCCAACTCCAAAACCCCACGATCCGAGCAGCAAAACTTCCTTTCGCCCAACAACAAGCCAGCCTCCCTACCTCCCTCCCTCCCACCCACCAACTAACCTCCCTCCCACCACCACAGGCAAAAAATGGTTCGACTGCGCCGAATGCCACCACGAGCAGGAAAAGCACCCCCTACAAGAGTCCCTCGAGATGACGTTCGCGTGCAAGAAGTGCCGCAAGTGCTTCCGCAAGGACGCGCAGGAGTTCGAGGAGGCCGACGAGTACTGCCCGCACTGCGACAACCACTTCGTCTTAGAAGCCGTGACGCCCAAGCCGTCGCTGCGCGTCGAGGGCGAGGACGCGCGCGTCGACAACCGCATGCTGCGCGACGAGCGCGTGGCCCCCACCAAGAAGGGGGGTGCGGGGGGCGGCGGCGAGGGCCCTTTTGCGGGGCGGACGATTTTTGATGTTCAGGCTGAGGCGGATAAGTTGGGTTGAGGGGGGCTGAGGATGGGCTGGGAAAACGACGATAGGTATATGGGAGGAACAGAGGTCTCGCGTGGTGTGTGTGTGTGCGATGCTCGGGATGGACACACACCCTACATGACCGACAGCCAGGCCAGACGGGACATGACATGACAGGACAAGCCGCGAACATCACGAGAGAACAAATGTCGGGCCATGTCATCGACGATGTGGCATTTCAAGCTTAATGGCAGTCACCAGTAGAGTACGGAGAGACTCCTGGCCATGACCTGTTGAGCATCCGCGTACTTTAGCACACCGATTTTGGTCCGCCGCCTTATGTGGTACGATGGGCGTGATAGGACAAGATGGGGAAGCATGGGTCGGGTTGCAGAGCGCTGAAATTCATATGATACCACACTTTTAGACATCAGGAGACCCCAAAAGAACAAAACGGCTACCAAGAAAAGGACCGGAGATCAATGCACGCATTTATCTGCTTCTAGTGTGATATCTAGGTGGTCAATCCGTCAACAGAACATTTGGGATAATCACCATACCTCAGCGATGATCCCAAGCGCAATTCGTGGAATCATCACCGCATCCCTGACTATCCCACTGCAAATCATATTGTACAAGATACCGCGGGCGACGCTTCATGACCCGCGCTCTATCTGCTCAATGACTCTCTCTGGGTCTGAGCGGCAAAGTCGTGCTGGATGGCCCGGACAGCCCGGACTCCTAGTCACTGCCGCCCTCTCGCTCCTTGGGCAAGAGGGCCGCACTACCGGTTCCAGGTGTTCGCCCGGTCTTCTTCTTGGCCGCCTCCTCCTGTTTCTCCTGCTCGATGTTCTTCACGTAGCCCTCGATGTCCTCGACCGGCAGCATCTCGATGGTCTTGCCGGGCGCCATGATGGCGATCTCGATGTTCTTCGCGCCCGTCTGCACCACCTCCAGCAGCGACTTTATGGCCAGCCGGATGGTCGCCTCGCGGTCCATGTCCTCCTTGTAGTTCCGCTCCAGGAACTCCCGGACCGTCTTGCTCGAGCGTCCGATGGCGTTTGCTTTCCTGACCTGGTGTTAGCCGCGTGTGTCCCCGTAGTCAACCCCGGAGACAATGGTGTCCTCCGGCGTATAGAGCGTACCATGCGGAGTAGATGCCACTGGGCTCGGTCTGGTAGAGTCTCGGTACGGTGGTGTTCTTGTCAAACCCAACGACCATGGTGCTGATGCCAAACGGCCGCACACCACCGCTCTGCGTATACCGTTGTTGCACACCGGCGATGTACTTTGTGATATACTCGACCGTGACGGGGTCCTCGACGGTCAGACGGTGCGACTGCGCCTCCATGCGCGCCTTGTCGATCAGGATGCGGGCGTCGGCGTTCAGGCCGGCGAACGCGAGGCATACGTGGGTGTCGACGAGACCGATCTTCGAGGGGGTGATGCGTGTGTCTTGCAGCTTCATCGCCGATCGCTTCTCGCATCCCAGGACGACGATATCGCTGCCCTTTACGCCGACGGCGCAGGTTCCTGGCACAGCATTAGATGGATGGTTCGGAGGGTTGGACGGCGAGTGGTGGGCTGGTACCTCTCTTGACGGCTTCACCGGCATATTCGACTTGGAAAACGTGTCCATCGGGACTATTGATTGTTAGGAAGATGTTATACCCGAGATGCTTGCGCTTGACACGAACCTGAACACTGTAAGCGGGAAGGGTTAGCTAAGCTGCCAGTCAACTTGGATATAGCGTGAGAAACATACCGGAGAGCGCTCTGTCGTATCCTGACGCCATGGTTGGAATATGCTACGGGGAATGGAGGGTCGGTTTAGTGGGTGGTGTCGTGAAGAAGGTTGTTCGTTGATAGCTGAAGCTGAGGACGTCTTGATCTCAATTACGAGGTGCAGGCGGTTCACAAGGCTGCCAAAGTTACGAAGCTCCCAAACAGCAGCCACGCTAGGAGCTCCAGCCATGTCGAGCATGAAGCTCTGGGACTGGGCGGACCCGCTGAAAGCTTCAGCCACATTGTGCACACAAACGCCACACACGCCACAGTTGTTAAATAAGGGGGGTTTGCACCAGACCCGTTCGACAACTCGCCACGACTGTATCATATTTTGGAACGGTAGGATATGAACTAGTGTTCTGAACGGTGTATCATGATTGCGATGTCTTTTGTGGAATGTGGCTTAAGTTGTTGAATTGCTGGGGTGTTGTTTGCAAAGTCTTCCAATGTTTCTAAAGCTGCGGTGTACGATTAAAAGGGAAGACACGATCCTTGCGTGTGAAGGACGGAGCGGGGGTAGTCTGATGATTCGGGTCTCAAAGAGGATAGGAAGTGTGAAACCACAATTCGCTTTGGCCTGTGTTACCAATAACTTGATAGCAACATAGCATTATTCTCCTCGTTGTTTTCTTGCTACCAACAGGGTCTCGCCGGATTCCATGCCAGGCTCTAGTCAAGCAAGAGACTTAGGTTCCAACTCAGCTTCGTTGGTATCAGGCCACGCACCATTAAGAATGCCTTGTCAACTCTAGCCAGGTCTCTGCTAATGAGCAGCAAGAGGGCAGAGTAGTTGATATGAATCACGTAAAAGCCACGTTCGAGTGCATTTGAAGATCGGTATACTCCTCGGAAGTTATTGTATCAAGCTCAAGAGGATATGTATTCCGAGGGACCCCCTTTTCATGATCCTGGGAACCGAGTTCCTCTTAAGGTAGATGTGTCATGCTCAAACAACACTCCAACTCGATGCAAATCTCTCGACTTTTGGTTTAAGAAATTCCCAAGCTTTTATACGTATGCCTACACGCAATCTACTTGTACACAGTACCGTCTATACGCGAAGTTCTACTCCCAAGACCATACCACGTACCAACCCAGCAAGAGACCCTCTACGTCCAGCGTTGTCTCTCCACCCCCTCCTCTCACCCAAACCGCCCAACCTCGTTCCATCGTTTGTCCCTCAACCAAGCATCCATCTCCCGGCCCCTCGCCTCCAACCTCCCCCTAAATCCAGCACACCACAGCCGCTCCATCTCGCCGTCGCCAAACCGCCTCAGCCCATTATAAAAGTTACCGATGACCCACAGCGGCGCGGCCAGGAGGTCCGGCTGCCCCGTCGTGCCTAGCGCGTAGTCAAGGCCGCGACACACGTTGGCGGCGAGCGCCCGCGTCTGCGGGAGTTGGTACTTGCGCGGGTCGATGCCAGATGGCAGGTCCGGTGCTGAAGAAGAAGAAGAGCCCTCTTCGGCGCCGGGCTCGAAGATGACTTCGAGGAGGGCGTAGATGCACTGGTGGAAGCCGATGAGGACCGCCCACTTGTAGATGTGCACGAGACACATCAGGGGCGAGGCGAAGTGCAAGACATCGGCGAACGGTGCGTGGGAGGGAGCATTAGTCATGGAGTCCGCTACCCAGTACAACGAGCCCTGGCCCGAGGACTCGGCTTTTTGTTGCACCACGCTGTACCAGATTTCGCATTGCGCCTCGATGTTGACGCAGTTAGCGAGGAGGTCCTTCGCTCTCAGCCGGCGGGATGGACTCGGCTCTAGTGACGTTATGCGGTCTGCTACTGAGTAGATCGATGGTAACAATACGACTATGTCGAGGAGATCGTCGAGGGGTGTCCGGGGATGGCGTTCCCATGGCACGACCGTCCACTCGGGGTTGCATAGGAAGGTGGGCTGACGGTTGAGCAATGCTGCCCAAATCTAACATCTCACTTAGTGACAGTTCAATGATTGGGCGTGTGTACTCACAGCGCTAGGCCGATAGACCCGGGCAAAGAAATGGTGGGCTGGTAAGTCCTGATAGGCTGCTGGACCTGGTTCACGAATCGCATCTGCCAGCCCGTCTGGGCTTTTCCCCGCCGGCTCGTTGCTGTAAATAGAGGAAGAATTGTGCTGCCATGATCATCAGTGATGAGCGATATAGCGTGGTGCTTTCATCTTACCTCGTACAGGAACAGGAACAGGCCCTCGTCTGAAGTGCTTCCTGCATTATCACTGCCCCGGGGGAGTCTCATCAAGCAATGCGATTTCAAGTTAAAGTCCTCTTGGCCAAAAGTCGGAGTCACATCGAGTGGTCGAGAACCTGTCAGCGACAGGGCCACTTCGCTTTGTTGTGACGCCGAGCTGTTGCTCTGGAAGGCATCTTCGAGGGTGGTATGACGAGCCACTATTCTGATCCAATGAGTCCCAGCAGCAGAGTCCAAAAGGAGAGTGTCGTTCCACGCAGGTTGTCGAGGCTCGGCGGCAGTGAGTTCCAACGTCTCTATCATTTGTGGTTCTTCTTCTTCAGTCTGGTCTCCCCTAGACGCTTGGGCATTGCGCGGTGGGTGGGAGGCGCATCTGCCTTTATCGTCCGGCGTGCCCACAATGAAGACGGTCTCTCGTTCGTATCCGCCACATTCGCGGCCATAATCTGTGCACCTCTTGCAGAACGGGCGAGTGTTGTCACATTTGACTCTTCGGGACCTGCATGTGTTACAGCCTATTGCGGACGTATAGTCGGTTAGAGATAGGTCGGCCGTGCAGGTCATGGCTTTTCGGGCACAGGCTTACCTTTGTACTTCCCGGGCACGCCAACCATCTTGCAATATGTACCCTGAACATCCTGTCAGTGGTAAGACTACGGCTGGTTACATGATCAACATACCAATGTGAAGGAACAGTTCCATCAGTATGGGTCTGCCACTCGATCGATGTTTCACCCTCGGGGCCTGTTTCGGGCGGCGTGTATGTCTTGGAAGGGCAACTCAGAGGCAACGTCGGGTATGATCCAGCCCAATATGTCGGGTACGCTTGCAAGGATGGTTGAGACATCTCGAGACGAGCCGCACTCCATATATCTACCTCCCGGAGCTTGACCTCAAACATTGGGGTTTAGCATCACGAAAATCCGGACACATATGGAGCTGAGCAGAGGATTCCAATACGAGAAGATCAGCTATAGTAAAGCTGAGGCCTTTCACGAGAGCAGCACCGTTCAATGCCCTGCAAGAGCTTCCATACCGGAGGCACGAAGTGATCCTGCCAAGAGTGTCCTGGGTATTTGGCCGACATACCAGGGAGGCACACGAGAAAGTTGTAACCCGGTCCTGTTCGAAGTGCCATGGGCAGTCTGCACCTGGTCAGCGGGCCTGCAGAGCTCACGCGAATCACGGAGCGAATCACGTCTAGCGCCCCTGGAACCAACTCCCGGCGTTCGCAACCGGCACCACATGGGACGAAGGCGATGCGTCCCGGCCGGTAGGGCTGCATGGCATGACATAGGTGGGTGGGTTCCTGCTGCTGGCAGAGGCGTGGGGCTGGGTTTCTATACCGAGGCTTGATTCGACATTGTCGTTCGTGAGGTGTAATTGGCGTTTCGTATTGCGATGGACGAGGCCACGATACGAAAGAGCAGCTGGAGGAGTCTGGAGCGCCCGCCAGGCACGGCTAGCGTCAGCTTCGGACTGCCGCCAACTTGCCAAGTGCCCCGGTCGACGATGGTCACATCGGGTTGTTGGCGCGCCGGGTTGTCGCCGCCCGTAATCGCCTATGGGATCCCATGCGGTTGTAGCTCGTGTGGGGGGTTGAACTTGAAGAAGGGAGGCCGTGTTCGTCGGAACCTTCAGGGGGTCCCTGCATCTGAACCCAGCAATCCGGGTCCAATGGTCCAATCCCACTCCTTATCCCTCCAATGAACGGACTTGGGGGCCACTTTTCGCAGTGAATTCGGCAGCCCGCCCGTGTTCGACCTGTCAATACGGAAAAAAGAGGGACCAACCAACAATGACGTGCGGCTCAAATGCTGCAGCTGCAGGTGCTCTTTCCAAAAATAGCTCGCGTCAACGTCCGACATTGGTTTGGTTTCCCGAACATCAACATTCTCATTCTCGTCGAACCTCTCGAACGGGTTTACAGCATCCATGCTCCAACGCAAAGCAACCAAACAGAGCCTCCGTCACTGCCGAATGATCTACCCCAGCAGGATTGCCTTTTTTGAGTGACGAATAAAGACTGCTGCAGCCAGTGCGCCGAAGCTGACCAAGGATATCAACCTGCCAGCCACACCCTTTCCCAAGTTACATCGCTTTGCCCATGCGATTGCGGTCTGATCCAAGACCACTCCAGTGCGGTGGTATTCAGAAGCAAGCAACTTATGTCCCCGACCAAAAAGCCAAGGCCTGGGTATATAGGATCCTGGGTGAACACAAGTGTGTCTGTCTGCTCAAAGGCCGCCAGACAAACACTGATGGAAAAGGCAAGGTTAAGGAACATACCTACAATAGGAGCCATGCATAGCCGAGCTCGATGTGTTCGTTAGGCCCATTGGCGCGCCATCCCAAGCCGGCGAGCTCCCGACGGTGGAAGCGCCACTGGATTATGTATACGTTTTGCTCGGCATTCACATTGCGGTCCTGTGAACGCGGAGCAGCTACGAAGGGTCGAATCCCGCGAAGTCACTACTCAAGTGTCCGGAAGTCATGCGGAGAGTACCGTAAGCAGCGTCATGTGGACAGCTCACTTCAATTAGATACGCAAACAGCTAAGCTTTTAGAGAGGCCTGATAGGATGCCAGCGCACCTGGACCGGACCCTCACATGGTACGGCTAATTCTCTCCTAGACACAACGTACAGCTCGGCCTCTCCGATGTTGTACAGGTTCCGCAAGATGGATTGCCTGCGTTACCATTGCGATCTGTTGATGTCTCCGGAGACACCGCACTGGCGGCACCGCACCGGCTTCGAATAACTTCTCTTTGTTCGTGGATACCAAATAACGAGGTGGTACGAATAGGTAGCTGACTCCGCCAGCTGCAACTTGTTACACAGTAGGTCACCGTAGGAGACTGAAGCTATCGGTCAAGATGACTCGTTACTCTTTATCCTTGGAAAGCTCATGAGTTGAAGTCACAAGCTGCTAGACAAGGGAAACATATATAACCGCGCCTACTTAGAGCACTTCATCAACTTACTCGAGTCACTTTGCACACATACCGTTTCTCCTCGGAGTACTGGGAGTGCAACCGACTAGGTCATCGCCTGCTTCTACCGTTTCATTCAGCACACGCCCGAGAAGGAATACAGCATCGGAGAGGCTCGGGCGAACTTCTTAATGCAGATCAAGACGCTCACGAGAGAGATGGACGACGGTGGGTCGTGGTTCGTAGACGAGACCTTCGGCCTCGTCGACAACCGTATCGGATGGGGTAACTTACCAGGTATGATCTGGCTCGGTGAACGCTTTCGAAACCCAGCTCGTCACTATGGTGAGCCCCACCATTGGCTGGATTCGAACCTATAGAGATGTGTATGCAGATACGTACCTCTATACAGTACGCGACATGCCTCTATAGAACCACTACACGATATGCATACGGGCCTCTCTCCCTTTCTCACGTATTGGTACATCGATGTCGGATATCGACAGAGCCAGCACGATCGTTCTCCTTACTCACGCGACTTAACGACTCAGACAAGTGGCATCTTACAAGAGCTTGGAAGGGGTTGCATCCGATTCGCTGCTGAGATGGCTGACAGTATGCCGCCTGACCTGTGCACTTTTCGACCACAAAACTGGCGTCACACAGTGAGCCTGCCTCGCGCGACTAAGAAGGCGTTCGCTACGACTACCTATAGCTTACATCTACGTCGTGCCCCGTCTTCCTGTCAAGCACTCGCCAGCGTGTGCTACAGTCAAAGCTAAAGTAGTCGGTGCACCTGTCAGGGTCTCGAGTGCGACATGCCTTGTCCTGTGGTATGCTCGACTCCGCGTGACTTTCTGTATCCAGACGCCGACCATTCTTATCTCCTCCACTGCCACCAAGCCGCGGCCGCCACACCAGCCAGCGGCAAAACACCCATAAGTGCTATCTTGCCGACCATCTTCCCAAAGGCCAGCGTCCACATGATGTGGTGGGCGACGATGAACTGACTGGCATCGTTTACTCGCGGGTACTCTTCACCCGGGACCTCCGCGTCCAGGAAGTCGCAAAGGGGCTGCCAACCCTCCTGCACTCTATACTCCAGCAGCCTCTCTTTCGGCACCACTCGCCTGACCAGGTCGTAATGGTCTGCGAACGCCTGCCGCGCCTGGCTGTCGGGCGATACGAAGTCAGGCGACTGGCCCGGTACGCGAAAAGCAGCAGGCATGACAACTTTCGCGTGATCCCAGAATGGCCGTACCAGACTTGGATCCCACGGTGCCAGCCACTCCCAGTTCCAGGCCAAGATTTTGCCTGCGGTGCTCTGCATGCTCTTCACCCAACCGTCCACATCCCTCGTACTGAGCACGACCTTTGCGTCGGGATACGCAGCTACCAGCTCCTCCACAAAGGCAATACAAGGTACGTCGGCCACTGCGTCGTAGTTTCCCAGGAGTTTGTCGAATTCTTCCTTTCCCCATTTCTTCCCCCTCCCATTGAACTTCGCGTTGAGTCCTTCGGACCAGCAATCCAGGTTCGTTCTGGGACTGCCCATGGCGACGGCCATGTGGTAGGGTGCGTACCCCAGCTTTTGAAGGGCCGTGAAGAGGGACATTGTCCCCGTGCGAGACATTCCTAGGCAGAGGACACGCATCGGTTTCGTGCGCGTCCCGGGGTGGGAGTCTATGAGTCGCCCGGTGAGGGGGTCTGGTTTGAGGTTGTAGAGTTCCTTTGTGAGACGGGCGTGGAATGTATCAAGGGTGGTGGGTTGCTTTGAGGCGGTTGCCAGCTGGGCGATGGTGGTTGGTTCGTCTGCCATGTTGCCGGTCGTTGGGAAGGGTAATAGGTTGAGTGTTGGTCAATAGTTGGAGTTGGAGATGGAGAGGAGGAAGAGTGAGGTGATACAGTGATACTTAAGTTGGTGCCATTAGGGGGCCAGGGGCCGTATACTAGTTATGGTGCGGCTGAGCACGACCCTTGCCCGCTCTAGCTGTAAGAAGGAGTAGCGCTTATGGAGGTACTACTCGTTCCCCGGGTTGCTTGGTCATCATCATCTAGATAAGGCTTACTATTATTAATGTTATCCTGCGTTGGTCGCCGTCTCTCATGGTCACCGTCTCTCATGGTCACCGTCTCTCGTGTTCGCCGTTGTGCCCAATGGCCAGGAAAAGATCAGGAGGTCGCGCCAACCAACAACCCCGGCTATTCCAGCTACGATGTGAGAGGGTCTACCCAAGCAATTCGATTGACACAGACAGCTTTATAATCGGTAAGCCTAGAAAAATATCCTCTTGTACTTTAATTTGGGTGCGTTTCTCACCAAACCAAAGGTATCTTTTCGAAAAGCGACGGGTTAGGAGGGTTAGGATCAGGGTTAGTGGTTAGGGTTAGCCGAGGGTTTAGGGGGCGGTGCAAGCCCCCCATATGGGAATGTGTTCTTGAGCGACGTGGTAGTGGTGATGGTAGTGAAAGTGGTGGTGAGGGTATTTTTCTAGCGTTACTGCTTTATAATTGTGTCGAATGGCTCGGAGTAGGAAGTGACGTAGTGTCTTTGATGCTTCCATGTATAGTAGGTAGTGTCGGCCCGGGGTGTTAGGTTGTCATGGTCGCCGGAAAAGCGGAACATTGTCGATCGTTTCGAGCACATACATGATCCATCCAGCTGCCTCCTGCTCGATGCCTCCATTGCTTTGGTTGAGGAAGATGAGCCTCGGAGTTCGTCCTGGGAACTACTACCCCTTATCGGTACAGTACACCAGTCTCTCCCGGAATGATATCGTCACAACCTCAATCGTCTGTCTCACCGATGCACAACATCGCGGTCAGCAAGAGCGACTCCAGCGGCCCAGCCCAACCCCTGAGCTCCAGCGCAATTGATTCGTCCATATCCATTCGAGGGAGCTCGAACCCTGCCACCACGCCCTCATCCAAGAACAGACGCGCATCCGGTCCTTTCCAGCTGCATACCAAGACCTCGGAATAAGGACCCCGGAGTGTGGACCCCGTTGTAAGGGCCCCGGAGCCCGTGGGCTGCAACACAAGGTCTCCCCGGACCCCAGCCATCGGTCCTCCTTCCTCGCAGGCCAGCAGCTCAAGTGTGCTCATGCTCAACGCCCTCCACTCCAACCACCGCGAGGGACTTGGGCTATTTGCGCTCGCTGGACACCGTGCCGCAACCTCAGCAAGGTCGCCGGCATGCATGCTGATAGCCAGCCGTGACCGGGCAATGTCGCCTCAACGCTGATCACATCCAGCTATCCGCGGTGAATGAGGCGCTTCCTGAAGGTCGCGACGGGCGAGACGAATGGACTACTGTCAGGCATCTTGGATGGCGTTCACCTTTGGCGATGGCGAGGTCCACAGCGATACTCACGGCAATGCCGAGGACTTGAGCTGAGTCTGCCTGAGATGGCCGTACACGGCGTGGCGTTCGTACGAGGCGGTAAATGGCGTACTTGGACACTCGAGGCAGCATCTTGTCTTGGTAAACAAGAGCAGACCAAGACTGTTCGCGGGGTCAGCATACATACATCACACATGCCGCGAACAATATCCGCGAGTGTGTGCAGTGTTCATTGCTTCGTACTAGGTAGCTATGGTAAACTGTAGCGAAGTGCTTCTTATACGTACAGTATGTGCATCCATCTCTCTTGCTCCAGGTTTTTGGGTAGTATCTCAGACATTCAACCTCGACTTTTTTTGTATCCAGCAACGAGACAACAGCCATGTGGGCAGTTGTACAAACCATCAAATTTTCTGAGCATCATTCCTTTTTCAATTGTGCCGCATCTTTCCATCGTCACTGCACCTTATAGCACGTACTCGTTGCAGTCCCCTGCAGAAGTATCATACCCCATTGCTGGCTCCGTTCAATCTGAGCTTTTCCATCATCTCCGACGGAGTGTCTTCCGACCGAGTCTCGTCGACTCGACCCATAAAGGAGAAGTACCAGGAGGGCTGTCCGTGCCGAATTCGACAGCCCTTGTCCCATTGCTGGATCTTGTTATGGCGCCAATAGTCCCAGTCTCCACCACCCTCCTTGAACTTGTGCATACAGTCCAAGCATAGCCCTTGAAATCGGCTGTGTATGTCGGCCACGGTTCGGCTGACCACCAAAGCGAGATTGTATGATGTACTGTCCTGTTCTCCGGTTTCTTTACCCTTGCAATCGCTGCAGATGTGACTGGCGTATCTGGGTCTCTCCTGTGGTGCATTAGGGGTTGGGTCGTTTGATGCCGTGGGTCTGGCTACGACGTGCTCGGTACCACCTTCTCTTTGGTCATCAGCCTCATGCGAGTCCCGGCCACCACCATGCGCAGCTGTACCATTCGCGCTACTGTGAATGCTGGTCGTGTCATACATCGTGGTACCGTCGGTGACCGTACCATCTAGGCTGGTCGTATCGTTCGCGGTGGTCGCACCAATCATGGCCGCACCGTTGGGAGTCCTGATGTTGGGAGTCGTGCCGTTGGGAGTCGTGCCGTTGGGAGTCGTGCCGTTGGGAGTCGTGCCGTTGGGAGTCGTGCCGTTCGTGGCCGTGCCGTTGGGGGTCGTGCTGTTTGCGGTCGTGCCGATCTCAACGACGACAAGGTGAAACTTCTCTGTAGAGCCTCGAGTAACTTGTTGATGGGCTTTTTGCGATTCTCCGATGATCGCGCTGGGAAGCCGCCGCTACTGACCAGAGCTTTGATGAACGAGAATTGAAACACCTTCATGCATTCTTCTTCGTCGCATGTGACGTTCTGCTTTGGGATGCATGTCAGGTTTTCCTGTATTCGCTTCCGCAGGCTACTCTGCGCGGCTTGGATCTGGCCTATTGCGAAAATTAATGAGCTATTGTCCTGTAGATAGAGGACTGTGTAAAGCGAATGTTGCCGGACACGCGAGCGACGGGCTCGAGTATGGGCAATCGAGGTGGTAGTTTTGGGAACAGGGGAAAGCATGATAGCACCTACTCAGGATTGGATACGGAACTCCCTTCATGTAAGCATCGCGAACTTTGGTCGGATTCTTGTTCTCGAGATTAAACACGGTCTTGTATGCCAACATTCTCGTGATTGCGTGGATGATTTCGGGGCAGTCAAACCAATAGGCAGGGGTCAACATCTGTAGCATTTCCTCGTTGGTCATATCATCGGCAGATGACTTGTTGTGTAGAAACCAGTCCTGGACCCATTTCTCGAACCAACTTCGTAGAATGGACATATCTTTCGGAGGTTGGATCTTATACTCGCGGCTCTCTCGGTCCAGTTCGAGACCGGTCTTTCTAGCCTTCAGGTATCTCTGGCCAAAATGAATGACTCTCCACACATCTCGGATATCCAGCTTGGAATCGGCATCGGGCGTGCCGTGATGAAAAACATCCATCCAAAGCTTCACAGCGGCGATGGACTCGTCCCTGATGACAAGAGCATGCGCTTCCGTCTTCGTGTCCGAGGGGTCTTTGTCGATGAACTGTTTCACCTTCTCGAGAGAGATTTGCATCGCTGCGGTTCTTCGGGTTGGTCGTTGCTGATCATGGCGGACTATGACGTCGTAGTCAAGCTCCTTCACAAGAAGCTGATCTTGCCCAGAACTGTCGACGACGAAGTGAGACTCCATGGCTGTGGTATTTGGGGCGGCAGCTATGTTTCCGAGGATCGCAGAGAAATGAGACGAGGAGTGCGAACAGGCCCGCAGGTACACAACGAGGACGAGTATGCTGGTAATGGTCGCACAATAAGTCAACTGAGGCTCTCAAGTGGCGATAAAGATGCAGCGTAGAGTCTCGGGGAAGACGCGTCGAATTGGCTCCAAACATACCCAAGGTGAGATCCCAGCAGACACAGTCGCGATCAGGGCGTATGCACAGCGGCGCGATCTACCAGAAAAATATGATCAGGCACGGTCTTCTCAGGCAGTGCAAGCACTCAAGCATATTGGGGGGTATGTACTCACATCGATGGTACAGGGCTAGCAGAAGACTCCAAATGATGGCACAAGCCTCTGAACCTGAATGCGACGTCTTGTGTTGATGTGACTGTCTCGGAAGTGTTGAAAACAAACTGGTCCGCAACCCGCGTGGTCTTCGAGACAGAGTGGTCGGTAGGATGGGCGGAAAACGAGATGGACCTAAGGTATGCGGTTTTCCGGAGGAAGGTTGGTTGCACTTTCCAAATTACATGTAGGAAAGTAGGTAGGTACATGTAGGTACCTATGCACCTGCACCTATTTAAGCACCTTCCTTCAATGTTCTGATTGCTCCTCCGCAGTGCCATCAGGCTCGGGACCAACCTTGGGAGAAGACAACAAAGAACAGTCTGTTCGATGAAGACCTGGAAATTAGGTAACGATCTGTCGTACGCAGAGCTATCCCCATCGTATGTTCTCACCACACCCCCGTACTGTCTGCCAGACAGCATCGCCACCAGCAACGTAGGTAACACATTAAGACAATATCGCTTGATTGATGCATATGAATCTGGCCCACTGGATTTGCAGTTGTGTATCAATTAGAATGGATATATCGAACAAATTAAGTAGCAGCAGCAGTAGTAGCAGTGGCGGTGGCGGTGACAGACCGAGAACGTGTTGGCTGTGAGAAAACGAGACCCAGAACTTCTGGTCATCTACGCGAAAACCCCAAGAAGCGAGGCCAGCACCCAAGTGACCACCGCCTGTCCGCCTATCCCTAACCACATGTTCCGACTAGATAAATCGCAGACGGCGGGCCCCTGCGAAGGCTATGATAACGAAAGCCACTAGACATCCCACAATGCCAAAAAAGGCAGACAGGCTGGGCTCGTCCATGAACGGCACGTGGACATTCATGCCAAAGAGGCCTGTAACAATGTTGAGCGGAACGATGACAGTGGCGATGAACGTGATCTTGCTGAGCCCCGCATTCGTTTGTGTCCCCTGCGTGATACTATCAATAGTCAACTGAGCCAGGTAATTGCTGTGGGCACGGGACAGGATCTTCTCGAAGTGCGTTAGATTGGTCATCATGGTGACGACGTGATCCTGGATGTCGCCCAGGTACATCCCGATGTCCATGCGTGGCGTGACCTTGTAATTCTCATTACAGCGCTTGGTGAAACCCTTGAGGACGTCCGCCTTGCCACCCAGGACTCGCATAAGTCCAAGGGTGTTCTTGCGAACACCGCCAAGCTTCCGTAGAAACGTGTGCATGTCATCAGAGCGTGCTGTAAACACCGAGTCTTCAATCCCTTCAGTGAGAAGCTCGATGCGATGGATCGCCGGCGCAAACGAGTCGACAATGTTGTCACTGTCCAGGTATATCAGCAAGCAGTACATCACGGAGGTAGAGACTAATCAACTTACATCAAGGCATAGCAGATCCAGTCACTGCTCAGAGACACATACTCCTTCAGGCTGGAGATCCTCTTTCGCACCTGCGAAGCATGTCCATTAGGCTGGAAGCTGAAGCTGAGTGTGCCCTCGCGGAAAACCACGACATAGATATTGTATGGCTCGTAGTCGGGTCCGTCTTCTTCTTGAACGATGTGGAAGGAGCGGAAGCAGGCGAAGTAGTATGAGGGGAAGAGCTCAATCTTCTCTCGAGCCTCCTGGGTGGTGATATCTTCAATTGTCAGGGGATGTACACCAAAGGCCTTGCACAGCGTGCGAGCCTCTTCTTCCGTTGGTCTATTGACATTCAGCCACCAGACTCCGTCGGGCTCGTCGCGAGGGAAAGTGAAAAGACTTCGCACATCCTCTCCAGGTAGGACCAGGTCTCCGAATTCTGCAGCGTGGACTGTGGACTCCCATGCGGAAGAAAAGAGGCTGAATCGGTTGGGGTCTGATTGATCTTTCTCAGTCGAAGCTTGGCCTTGCGCGGGTATCTCGGTCTCGATTTGCGCTGCAGCTTTCTCATCAACATCCAAGGAATGGGATGGGATGTTGAGGATATCGCCGTCGAGCGTCACCATCGGCACGTCATTGTGGCCTTGCGAATCGGGCCGTAGGTTCGGGAACACTCGACCGGCCTCCTGAGCCTCTAGACTCTCCCTGTGTGCGGCATTCTCAGAGGCAATGAAATTCTCCAGATAATCAAAGTCGATATATAACTGATCATGGCGGTGCTCATCTTGCATGGGAAAGCACACGTCGTCTTCCGCAGTCTTGTTGGTCGCCAAGCTAGCAGCATCGTCTGCAACAAATGTGGGAGGCCTGTCATGTCCGGATCGTTGGCTTCGGTGACTGTTTCGACTCTGAGCGGAGAAGGTTCGGTGTAGGCCTTCGCCCTCATCTTGTCTATGACCACGATTTTCTGAGGTCGAGAGCGCTCGTTCGCGACGTCGAGCCTCAGCAAAAGCTTTGACAGAGTTCGGTGGTGAGACGCTACGTTCATTTGTCGAATCGAAGGTTGGTCGTCGGCTCCGGGGAGCAGCGTGTGCTGCGTCACCATCATCCTCGTCTACGATCGCTTCTTCGAAGTCTCGAACCCTGACATCCGACGGAGAATAGGGAGAGTATGGACCATCTGGATCCAGGTGCTGGCGGGAACCGTATAACGTGTCCACGGTGCCACGTCGGGGACGATCCGTTCTCTGCACCGAAGAACTCTGGTGGCGATGATCATCGAGCTCGGGAACAGGGGTGTCATAGCCCCTGCCGGAACTTCCGTCGTGTTCAGACATCTCAACTCTTCTTGTGGTGGTTGTCTATATTGCGCGGAAGAGGGTATTGACGTCGATCGATATCGACAATAGGACACTCTATACAAGGCAATGAAACTGATACTTGAACGAATAGAGAAAAAGCCTTCCGCGTGCTGGTCAGGGGAAGGCGCACATTCTGGGGGCGAGCTCAGTCGAACAGCATTCGCAAGTCGCAGCAGGCGTGGGCAGCACGCCGCCTGCAAGAAAACTCGTTGTTCGACTAGAGCAGTGTGGGCTGAGCACAGCACTCGTAGTGTGATATGAGATGAAGTTGGCAGGGGAGGAGTTGCTGAAAAGCGATTATTGGGACAAAATGGCTGGTGGCGACAATCCAATTAAGGAGGCTTCTTGTTGACGCCGCTGTTGACCCAGCAGAGAGGGCCGAGTAGCGGGCGGGAGAAGGAGAACTTGTCGCTATTGAGGCCCGCCAACTTGGTGGTTTCGGGTGGTATTGCGGGATTACCGCGAGGAAGAGGCGAACTCGGGGTGGAAAATGTCGCAATGTGTAAATGTCGCCAAAGGTGTTTGCCGAGCTTCGTCAGTCTGTGAGAGGCTGGACTGGAGGAAGATGATGTCGGCAATGTGAAGGCGGGTCGACGATGAGATGCACGGCGATGGATTTGTCGGAGATCAAATGCACAACAATTAAGGTACGTGTCGGTTGCGATCGAGCCACCGAGAGATCTGGTGCCAGGTGAGTACAAAGCATGGCCCCAGAATCAGGAAGGGACGGAGAAGGTTACATACCTAGGTTATCACAAGTTTGCAGCACATGTGCGTTGGGGGGAGTACAGATGGATGGATCTTGCAGACAAGAGAAGACCAGAAGACCAGAGTCGAATAGAGTAGAGCGACGGCGTTCTTTGTGGTGCGGCGCGGCGTGTGTACGTGGTGAGAGAAGGTTTGTGCTTAATGAATAAGAAAGGGCTAGATTCGGGAGTCAGGTCAGACGGGTTGCAGTCAGATTCTCATCAGATGGTAGGTAGAGGTGCGGTTTTTCTTTTTTTCTTTGGTTGCGCTGGGAACAGCCAGTCACAGATCTCGCTGTTGATTGATGTGGAAATTCTACCTGTAACGCACGGTCCTTATAAGTTATGGGTGACATGCCGATTCCGTCCAACCTGGAATCAGACATGTGAAAGATAATGCAAACCCCATTATTATTATTCTCAACAGTCAGCATCCAGACATTTATTACTCCGATGCATCACCAGCCTGTTTGCAAAGCCCTATGCCACATCATACATGGTACCTACCTTAGCAGCTTAGGTAGGTAGGTACTTGTAGGGACTGACCTTGTCTGGTGACATCGATCGGGAAACTTCCATTGATGAAGCTGTCTAGCGTGTCCACATTCAAGGTGCACGTTCAACAACAGCTGCGAGCCATACAGCTCTGAGTCTCTGAGAGCTGGACTGATGAGGATCCAACGCAGGAGTAAGACTATAGGAGGATCTGATACCACCAGGTTGACATCCTGAATAGACCGACGTCATTGAGGCTGTCTTTTATTGGGAAATCCTGCTGGACTTCATGCCACATGGGGGTTACTACATATGCACATAATGAAGATAGAAAGAGTTTACGTGGGGCTGACTAGTGTGGCTTGCCGCGTGGGGGACGACTCCACATCAAACGCAGCTGAACTCTTCTGCCATTGGTTGGCCTTGCACTGCTGAAAGGGACCACGTCGCAGCATCTGTAGAGCTCAAGATAATCGGTACCGGTATCGCGAACTCAGTCTCTGGCACACCACCAGCACCATCCTGTTGCGACGACTTCGAAATTACCTTTCTATATCCCCCAAGCTACAATAATACATTGGAGATGGCGGAGCAGCTCCTCGACCAGGTCAGAGATGTGGTTGATGGCCAGATTGTTCGTGCTATTCCCCCCACTCCCAAACCATCTGCAATGGCATCTAACCAGTTGGCGTTCATAGGACTTCGAGGGTCAGAAACTAGCCGAAGTGCTGGCAACAGGCCTCCTCGCAGCTGTCGGAGTATGTCCACCCTTCCCTCGAAGTCTATGGCAATGGTCATTCCTCGGTATTAATCATCACCCACTCGAATAGGCAGTCTCCTTCCTCGTCGGCTTCTTCCTCCAAGACATCGTGCTAGCCCTTAGGATCGGCCTCGCCGGCACAGCACTTACCTTCCTCGTCGTCGTTCCTCCGTGGCCCTTCTTCAAGAGAAACCCAGTACAATGGCTCCCCGTAGGCGGAGGTGAATCAGCGACCACAACTACACAACAGAACTTAGTCATCGATGAGAAGCTGCTCGAAAAGCGATGAATCTCATTTGGTCGGAGTGCAGGCTATGGGACATAGAGAGAGACTCTGAAACCGAGCAGGCGAGATAGTACCAAGCGAATTTACTCGATGCTGATGTGCCTCCGCACGGTTATACCGTAACAGTTCTCAAGTACGCCCCATGCCTGATGGGTTCTTGCAGACCCTCGAATATAGTAACTGCAATATACCCCCCTGGGCAAGCACCCAAGTGCCTGTCTCTCCCCTCGACTTATTATCTCCCTCGCTCCCTAACGACCGTACTTCTGGAATTCCCAGTCGCGATTGTCCAGCGGGCAGACCTGTCGTGCCTTCAACCATCTCGAGATGCAGTGAAAGTGGAAAGCATGCTGGGAGAGAAGGAACGATTAGCCAGGGATCTCGTAGTTACAGAGCGTGGGTGAGTTGTAAATTCACGTTGCAGATGCCCCAGGCCACAGTGCACTCCTCGCTAGTAGCGGAAGCCTGGTTGGCCTGGCACTCGATACACAAGTCCATGATGTGGTTTCGGCAGATGGCGCAGTTGTCGACGACGATGTCCCAGGCCCAAAGGGCGACGGCGTTCCACTGGCGTCTCAGGTCAGCGCGGGCAGCCAAGTAGGTTGGTTAGCTGTCTTTGTCCCCGACTCACCTTCTTCACCTCGAATCGCTTCTTGCCGTCGTATTTGGAATCGGCGTCACCGCCCTTGCGCTTACTGGCAACAACGGAGCTGCTGGGAGCGTCGGTCATGTCGACGTCGGCCATGTCGAATTTGGTTGTTGATGTTGATTTCGGATGCGGGATGTGATGACCGGAGGGCGAAAGCTTGAGGTAGGTAGGTAACTGTCGTTTGTGGATCGTAGGAGGTGGGTTGGTGATGTAGTGACTTGCGACCAAATGTTTCGTGGTTGTATTTTTTGGGTGCAGATGACTGTTATCAACAACGAACTACGCGAAACGCCTCAGCAGATGTAAGTTTCCCAAGGCACGGTGAACGTTGGTGGTATTGCAAGGCTCTTCTCGAATGGGTTGTGTTGCAGGCTTCCTGGCCGTCAAGGTTGTTACAATTCTTGCCGCGCAGACTGGCAGACTGGAGGGAGCACTGAGGTAAGCTCGACCACCTGCAAGTTGCCCCTCATTCAGACGACCTCTCTGCCCCTCGAGAGTCGACCCCCCATTTCCGAATTGCACCACTGCACCACAGGGGTACGAATCGTTGCCTCTACCGCATTCCGTTCCTGACAGCAGTCTTCTGCTAACCTGGTTCTGCAAGTATTCTACTTTCTATTACTCCGAAGCACCAAGTGTATCGTTACCACAGCTGACCATTCAGGTAAGGTGACAGACACCGTTGTTCTATTGGAGCAAGCGATCAGTTTCGGACATGCTACTACTGTGTATTATTGTCTATCGGAATATATGAAGCTAACCTACAATACCCTTGTATAGAGTCAGATAAGGATCGGGTCGCAGGATCAGCATCTTGATAGCACCATCAGCACCAGCAAGCACCCGCTGTCTATTCTGGTTCTGCACCAAGCACCAAGCACCTTGCACCTTCCGACCGCATTCCGACTGCGGCGCCCTGTCCTCTGTATCCAATTCCAGCAGTCAGCACCGAGCACGCACAGGTTTCATCAGCCGTACGTCTCCACGCAACTCCACCCTGGGCGCAGCGGCTTCCTTGACGATTGATCCCACGATCATCGCCCGTCTGCTCAATCCATCCATCAACAACCAACAAATATGTCCAGAAAACACCCACAACCGACACACAAAACAACAACAACACAAAGACATCCCCCTCCATCGTCCGATACGGATCCCTTCATCCTGTCTCTCCATACAGCCGTCGTCCGCCGGCCTCCCAGCTAGGCAGTCAGTCACCGCCACCGCGACAGACCACAACCCTGTGACTGGCACCGCCGCCAGCCTCCCCCTTCTTTGTTCCTTTGCCGTCCGCCATTACCTCGGTCGCATTGATCATCCCCCATCCCCCATCCTCCGAGTGACGACGCCGACCACTCCCATCTTATCAAACCCCAACGGCCACCTCGGGTTTTTCTCATCCTCCCTTTCCTTTCTCTTTCAACGAGTTACATGTTCCCACGAAAGCATGCAGCAGGCACCGAATCAGAAGAACACCCCTAACCGGCGCCGCCCCGTTGCGGGCCGGAGTCGCAGCACTCCCCAGAAGGTGTATGCCTCCGAGAACGACCTCCCCACCTTCAAGCCGGACATCAAGCCGGACAATGCTGCGCGTCCCGCCACTCCCCAGAAGTCGGCCTCGACAAACCAGAAGCAGCGGGATAAGGGCAACAAGAGTCGTAATAAGAATGGAGCTGTATCACCAGGCCACAACCAGCGCGATCGCCAGAGCCCACCATTTCTGCCCCAAGATGCATCGGCTCCTATCTTCGCCGGCTCCACGTTCCACGCATCTCCGGCACCCTCGTCGCTACCCATTCCAAGTTTCCATGGAGTAGAAGCTGAAGGCTCTCCCGCAATCAGGGCCAATCGGAGTCCGGGTCAAGAGCCTTCCCCTCCAACCACCGATTCCGACGAGGCGAGCCCTTCCGCTGAACCGGTGCCACGAAACGTGGACTCTCCTTTAGAGTTCTTCTTCCGCGCCCAGCGAGCTGAGAAGGCGAAGCTTCGTCGGGCTAGTTCCGCCAATGCCGGTGCTATCGCTCCTGCGCCGTTCTCTCCACCCCACGACCTGCCCGAGGAATGCAATACGCTTCCCAAGGCATCAGTGGCCAATCCTCTTCGGCGCCCGAGTTATCCCCAGTATCTCTCCTCGCCTGGCATCTCGACGAATGAACTGGGCGGCACTCCCGGCCAGCCCGTTGGACCGGCATTCTCAACTCCTTATTCGGAGCGCATTCGAGCAGCTCGCTCGAACCAGAGTTCTGCACAAGCCACGCCCTCGGCACCTCGAGAACTTGATGCGAACTCGGAAGCATTGAAGCGGTATCTATTCACCGGTAAACTTGGCTCCGTTGGGCAACCGCAACCGAAGCCGAAGCAGCAAGCACCTGTCCCACAACCTCAGCAACATGCCCAGTATCCGCCTGCTCACCAGGTTGCTCAACAACACCGGATTCCTCAGCAATTCCATCAATACGGAGCCCGCCAGCAACCGGCCGGACAACAGATGCCCCAGCACCACTCATCGGAGCCTCGGTTGCCTCGTGGCATGTTCCCTGCGTCGGTGTTGACTGGCCACTCGCCGAATGTTAAGCCCACTGCAGCCTCGCAGATGAACGCTGGCCCGGACCGGTCTGAACAGATACTTGCAATGGAGGGTGACCTGCGACGAATGCTTAAGCTGGATTCGTCGAGTTAGACCCTACCATCACATCACATCTCGACAGTTTTCCTTTGTTGGTCGAGCATTCGGCATGGCGTTACAGGCGTTCGCTTGGTTAGTCCGAAGTCATCAATATTTGATAACTTTGGCTATCGCCATTAGCAAGTCTTATGCTCAATACTCTATTTCATTCTCTCTTCCAAAGCTCCGGGGGGGTTCCAACCACCTATACTTCTGAAGAACGGAGTTCGTTTGGGTTACGCGCTCATGACTGGTCAATGGTCGTGCATTTCGGACATCTACCCTTGTATATGGGGAGAGACATTCTAGGGGTTGCATTATTGTTTCTACTTGCACTCGGCTAATGTATTACGGCGTATGAGGTTGCTGCCTCGTTCGGTGTTGAGCGTCGCATCACGGCTGGCAGATTCGTCTCATGAGCATTCGACTTTCTCGAGTAAATACTTATGATTGGGCGGGTATTTGCTGGAACTTGCTACGGCACTTTCGCAGATCATCGGATTCGGAACCGGGTCAGGGTTCTGGAATCCACGACGGAACGGAAGCATCAGATACGGTGTTCAGGGCGACCTGGGAATAGCTTGGTACGACGGATGACTCGGCATTATGACATTCACGGCTCGTATGATTTGCGGGCTGTGAGTCGAACGTCTTGTGAGATTCCCTGGAAGAGCGACGGTGAATGATCACTGCTGTGATGATGGCGATGTTTGGGCATCTATGCGATGCGCCGACAGACAAACAGAAAAGGTGATGAAATTTTCTGGTGATATATCACAGCACTTTGGTCCACGCTTTACTACAGACCTTATGCTATCAATACCACAGGCCTTATGGTCTCATATATCATCAACTCTATGTTCCAGTCTAACGTGAACGATGATGTGCGTACAGATGATTGTGGCGCCAGATCGTGGATGATCGGATATGGTATGTTATGGTCGGCATCAGTTCGCCCGAGGTATGAAATCCTGGTGCTCGCGTAGCTATAGACGTATCCCGGATAATTGACTACAATCTTCCGTCGAGGCTAAGAAGCTCGTTGACGGAGAATTATTGCGATCGTCCGGAGCCTGCAGCTGGAGCCATCTCATCAAAGGCACGATATGTAGTAGGTCGGCGGCTCACACACATGTTTTGACATCAATCTTGCCTGCAGTTGTTTGCCCACCATGAAGCTTCTCTCTGGCTTTCTGTTCTTCCTCGCCACAGTGTGGACGGTGTCTGCCACCAGCGATAATCTGACTAGAGCAGTGACTTGGGACGAGTACAGCTTGATGGTTAATGGCGAACGGGTTTTCATATTTGCTGGCGAGTTGTACGGGATGTTATCGCACGTCTGGCGTTCACAGCTGATCGCATGCCAGCCACTACGAGCGCTTGCCGAACCCGGCACTCTGGCTGGATGTTCTTGAGAAGTACAAGGCCAACGGCTTGAATGCGGTATGTTGATGCCCGTACATAATAGAGCAGTTTTTGAAATAGCCTTATGACCAACGTGCGACAACAGGTATCAATATACTTCTTCTGGTCTTACCACTCAGCCCGGAGAGGCGTCTTCGACTTCACCAGCCCCGGCAAGGACGTGCAGCAACTGCTAGACATTGCAAAGGAAGTCGGCTTGTATGTTATAGCCAGACCAGGACCCTATTGCAACGCGGAGACGAACGGTGGTGGGCTCGCTCTCTGGGGTTCGGACGGCAGCCTTGGTGAAGTTAGGACATCCGATGATACCTACTATCAAGCATGGCTGCCCTGGATCACAGCGATAGGCACCATTCTAGCCAAGAACCAGGTCACGCAAGGTGGAAACGTTATCCTGGATCAGATTGAAAATGAGTTGCAAGAGAACAGTCACACTGCCACCAATACCCTCGTCGTCTACATGGAGCAGCTCGAGAATGCGACTAGGAATGCTGGTATTGTCGTGCCATCTTCCCACAACGAGAAAGGAATGCGTTCAATGAGCTGGTCTACGGACTACGAGAACGTTGGTGGTGCAGTCAATGTCTACGGTCTGGACTCCTACCCTGGCGGGCTCAGCTGCACCAACACCGAGTCTGGATTCAAGGTCGTCCGAGATTACTACCAGTGGTTTCAAAACTACTCGTACACGCAACCAGAGTACTTGCCAGAGTTTGAGGCAGGGTATCTGTTAGGCTGGGGTACATACTTCTACGATCATTGCCTTGAGGAAAACGATCCAGCGTTCGCGGACGGTAGGCCACTCATTACGTGTGCGTGCTGAGGTGAAACGAAGGTTGACGTGGGCGATAGTCTACTACAAGAATAACATCGGCCAAAGAACGACGCTGATGTCCCTGTACATGGCCTTCGGCGGGACGAACTGGGGCAATATAGCAGCTCCGGTGGTGTACGTGTCCAGCAACGACAGAACTGCAGCAACGAAAGGGCTGACTGTGGTCTAGGTATACCTCGTACGATTATTCGGCGCCCTTGAGAGAGACCAGAGAAGTCCGGCCTAAGTTCATGCAGACGAAGCTGATCGGCTTGTTCACGAGGGTCTCTCAGGATCTACTCAAGACTGAGATGGTAGGCAACGGCACTGGCTACAGCGTCAGCTCTGCTGGTGTCTACTCGTGGGTGCTACGGAATCCCGATACCCGTACGTCCAAAGTTGAATGCTGCTGTCTTCCATATTCCACATAAGGGCGCGCCTAGTCCTTTTCAAGTGCCGCTCGACGCCTACTGACATCTCTATGTAGGTGCCGGCTTCTATACTCTGCAGCAAGCGAGCACTCCTTCTAGAGCAGTAGTGACCTTCTCTGTCTACCTGAATACAAGCATCGGCGTTATCACAGTCCCGTCAGTCTCGCTCGATGGCCGGCAGAGCAAGATCCTCACCACCGACTACCGCTTTGGGAACCACACATTGCTATACAGTAGCTCAGACGTACTGACTTACGGACTGTTTGGCAATGTCGCCGTTTTGGTCTTGTATGTCGAGGTCGGTCAAACAGGAGAGTTTGCCTTCAAAGACGCAGCACGGAACCTATCGTTCAAAGCTTATGGATCCACGAACGTCTCGAGCTCTGCAGGATACCCAGGTACGAACACTACTGCTACTGGCCACTCAGCATCGTATACCAAATACACATACACGCAGACAGCAGGCTCGACAGTAGTGCGGTTCTCAAACGGTGTCCTTCTCTACCTGCTGGACACACAGACTGCATGGACCTTCTTCGCTCCTCCCGCGACTTCTGACCCGCACGTTGCGCCAAGCGAGCAAGTCTTTGTGCTTGGACCGTACAATGTGCGGAGCGTTTCTCTGTCAGGGAGCACGGTCTCTTTGGTCGGCGACAATGCGAACACGACTGGGTTGGAAGTCTATGCTGGCGCAAGCGCGAGACGGATTGTCTGGAACGGCATGGAACTGGCTACTAGACGTACTGACTATGGCTCACTGATTGCCACAGCGTCTGGTGCGAACGATAGGTCCACCGAGCTGCCAACCCTGTCTTGGGTAGTAGCGGATGCCCTACCGGAGGCCCGACGAGACTACGACGACTCGAGATGGGTTGTGTGCAACAAGACTACCACGCTGAGCCCTACCGCGCCGCTCACGCTTCCCGTGCTCTTTAGCTCCGACTATGGCTACTACGCTGGTATCAAGATCTATCGAGGCTATTTCGATGGCACCACAGCAACTTCGGCCAACATCACTAACCAGGGAGGAGCAGCAGCTGGCTGGAGCGCTTGGCTGAATGGCAAATTCGTCGGTAAGTCTGGTGTTTGCGGGAACAACGTTCGTGAGAGCTTCAGCTACTGACATAGCTCTCACCCGCAGGTGGCAATACGGGCAACGCGACTTTATGGGCAACATCGGGGCTTCTGGGCTTTCACGGCGCTGCTCTGTACAATAAGAGGAACGTCCTCACCATTGTCTCTGATTACACCGGCCACGATGAGACGTCGACCGGCCCTGGGGGTGTTACGAACCCTCGTGGTCTCCTAGGTGCAGTACTGTACGGCGGCAACAGCACCCTCAACTTCACGCAATGGAAGATCCAAGGTAATGCAGGCGGCAACTTGAATATCGATCCAGTAAGAGGTCCTCTCAACGAAGATGGCCTCCATGGCACACGGCTTGGCTGGCACCTCCCTGGATTTAATCCAACTGGCCCAGCCTGGACAGCAGGGTCTCCGTATTCAGGCCGAAATGCGAGCGGAATCCGCTGGTACATCTCCAAGTTCAACCTGTCAATCGATGCGGATTTGGATGTGCCTCTCGGTATCGAGCTCAATGCTCCGTCCGGCACTTACGCCTCTGTTCAGCTCTACGTCAACGGCTACCAATGTAAGCTCTGGCAAGCCAAGCCCTAACGTTGATAAAGCTGCTAACGCGTGCTGCCAGATGGCAAGTTTATTCCACAAATCGGACCGCAGACACGATTCCCATTTCCACCCGGCGGTAAGTGCATCTCACCCAAGCATGGGCATGTCCGCAAGCTGCTGACTCACCTCCTCCCTTCGACAGTGATTAACAATCGCGGCGAGAACACGATCTCCCTTGCCTTGTGGGCACAGACTGATGCACCAACTCGGCTCAGCAACTGCACACTCTTCGCTTACGGCGCGTACCAGACCGGTTTCGACTTCTCTCGGGATTGGAGCGATCTACAGCCTGGATGGACAGAAGACCGTTTGCAGTATGTATAGGAGTAAGGAAGCATGACCGTATCGTACTGGAGTGAGCCGAGCAGGACAGACACTCACTACCGTAACGTGGGTAAGTAGATAGAGGATATGGCGATATGGGTAGAGACTGTTGCGGACCTATCAATGTCACTCGCAGCAGATCCATCGGTGCCATGTTCTACTCAATCACTCTCCCACCAAGTGAAGTGTTCCACTACCAGCTATGATCAGACCTCATCCCCAAACCGCGCATCAAACTGCGACTCTGCCGCTGGGATTTCAAAGTTCAAGCGCCCCTCAAAGTATCGCCTTTTCCAAATTATTCGCGAAATTTGCATCCTTGAACGGCACGTTCGCGGACCCAAAATCCGTATTCTCAAGCGCCGTTCTCGCCGCATCGGTCAGCGACTCCCACGCAATCAGCGGCTGCTGCCCGCCCACCGTCGACGTAAAGCCCAGCGAATGATCCAACGGCCACTCGCTTTGATAACGAATCAGAGGCCCACTGCCACTGATTGCTGGGTCCGTTTCCGTGCTGAAGTCGCCGTGAGCCGAGGCCGCGACGCCAAGCAGCGTCGCTGAGGTTGAATTGGAGGAGAGCCAGACGACGATGCCTTCCCAGTCATGACGGTGACCGATGCCATCTGAAGGCTCGTCTTTGGGCCAGTACCAGGCGTACATGACCGCCTGAAAAGGAGTTTAGGGATCAGCTGGTGTTCTACCTTGATTTGCCGAAGGACCGGGGGATATACATAAGCGTCATTATACGCGGCAGCGCGTGAATAGACCTGCCCGGTGCTGCTGCTACAATCGCCATCCGAGGCGCCCGTCGGCGCCAAGCCTCCGCTACAAGACGAAATCAGCCATTTATAATTCGGTTTGATAGGTGCATGGCAAATACTTCGTATTTCCCTCCGCATCAACAGCGGGGAACGGAACGCAACCGTTGACAACGTAGAGATACGGCTTGTACTTGAGATACAACGTTCCGAGCAGGCCATCTGGAACCGTCTGTGCAAAGCCTACGACGGCATCGGAAGAGATGACTGCACGGCGCTGGATAACTGCGCTAGAAAGACAGCTGGTGGCAACGAGGAGCCAAAAAGCAAGTTGGACTGGCAAAGAAGACATAGTGAGGATTTTCAGCTTGAGCAAAAACGTGAACCCTTAGAAGCAATGGAAGGGACTGTCCTGCTGCCTCGAAGTCTATATATACGTGCGGAGCTACTTACCCCCTTTGGAAATTGACGCCCATTTCGGCACCTGGTAGATTCGGATCCAATTGTACCCCATGTTCTATAACATTGATTGGGTGTATATACCTTGCAGGCCCACTGGTGCCGAAATGGGCGTCAATGGAAAGGGATGCAACGTGAACGACCTCGGGTGTTTTACGAGTGCCCTTTGCCGAGACCATTTCTCACGTGACCTCGCGTCTCCAACGTGCAACCCCCGGACCCCCCCCCCCCCCCCCCCCCCCCCCCCAAGGTGAACCGCGACCATACCCCGGACCTTCCTCACCTTGACTTTCAACCTGAGGTACTCCCTCAGTCACCTTCTGCACCTTGATATTCTAGCTCTCACCGCTTGTTTTCACCTGGCCTGATTGCTGCATAATCATCCTGCCTCATTCAAACGCAAGCTGCCTATCTTCCTAAACCTAGTCTTCATAGTTTGCCTTACGGTACTCACAGGGATTCTTGGCACCAAAGACGGAACTCCGGACAAACGCACCGAACTTCAATCATGGATGACTACGACCCATTCGACGGCGACGAGGATGCTGCGCTGCGCCACGCAATCGCCTTGTCCCTCCAGGAGGCGGACGAGCCCGGGAAGCCCGTCGAGCTGAGCTCCGACGACGATGAGGATGATCTGGAGCGGGGTCCTGCGTACCCGCCCACCCCGAAAAGGGCTGCGAAGGAGGTCGAAGAGAGCGCCCCCGCAACAGGTACTACTAAACCCTCGTCATCTTCTTCTTCTCAGATGACCCCGTCGGCGCAACAGCCGGCAGCTCCTGCGGGTGGTGGCAGTGGCGGCCTCTCAGCATTCGGCCTCGACAGGAAGAAGATGGAGGAAGAGCGGCTTGCGAGGGCTGCGAAGCGGAAGATGCCCCATGGTCCGGACGAATTGGATGGTCAAGAGGACCGTCGGAGGCGCGTGAAGCTTGATGCGGCACCTGGTGCTGCTACTGCTACGCCCGTTGTGCCTGCTGTGCCCGCATATTCTGGACCTGGGCAGAAGGGCGCTGCTCAGGGAAACGTCAGGGGTCTACCATATCCCAAAGGTGTCGTCAAGAAGACTTGGGCGCGCGGGTATCCACGCAAGGACGATATCAATATCGAAGAGGTCAGTATCTGGTTATTACCAAAGCCCGTACATCCGATTCAGGCTACATCAGTGGAGGCTTATCCTGCCCTCTTTCATTCGTCCACCACCAAACTGAAGTCTGTTAAGAGTCATGTGTCGCTCACCGACTACTCGAAATATCGTCATTAACCCGTATGCTAACTCCTGAACGCCACCCAGGTGCTACAGAAAGATGAGCTGGAGCTGGCGATGATCAGTTCATTCCAGTGGGACGAGGAATGGATGTTGTCCAAGATCGATATCAAGAAAACGAAGATGGTGCTTGTTGCTTTCGCATCGGGCGAAGCCCAGGTGAGCCGTGAAACCAGTGATGTTGATTTGGGTTGGGAAACTGATCGTGATGATGGATAGCAAGAAGAGATGAGAAATAATGTCCCAAAAGGTCGCATCAGGTCAGTCTAAGGGCTTCTTTTCACCCGATACCCCATGGTCCCGGGGTTTGTCTGAGCTTACGGCCGGCCATGATGATCACTCACTGACCTTCCCATTGTGAGGCAGATTTTGCTTTCCCCCAATGATGCCAACTGGCAGCATGCACTCGAAACTACAACTCCTGAAGTACCCAATGTATCTGCGAATCGTTATTCCGAGCGGAAATATGGTACCGTATGACGTAAGTCATTCTACTCCAGTCATGCGGTCTTCTCACAATCTGGTAAAAAGGGGTGACTCCTATTCGAGTACATCTTGTCGGTACCAGGAATTGCAGCGCTTCGATTCTAAGAGCATTCATGTCACAAATATGTTGATATACTGGCAGCTAACAATCATGCAGTGGGGCGAAACAGGAGTCATGGAAAATGTCGTCTTCTTGATTGACCTTCCTCTCATTGAGGATGAATCACGCTGGTCGTCCAACACTCTGACCAACTTTGGCGAGGAACTTCGCTACTTCCTACAAGCTCAAGGTTTGGACGGCAGCTTGGTAAATAGCCTCAGAAAGTATGATTTCTCGGAAACAGACCGTTACAGACTCGTTCACACGATGTGGGTCCACCAAACTCTTCTTTACCGTTTCGTCGTCTTACTTCGACTAACGCGAGAGTAGCGGTCAAACACACGTGGGCGAAAGTTGGCAGCGGACGGGTAAACCTTCATTCAATATTTGACTTAACCGCAACTGCTTATGATCTCAATAGGTTATTGTGGTCTCGGCCGCGCTGTAACGTCGCTCGGGCTTGGAACTTCATCGGATATCGATGTCGATTTCGTGGTTGCATCGCTCGGGTCGGTAAACGCCGACTTGTTGGGATCAATCTATAACGCTGCACAAGGTGAGTTTCATGGGTTCATCCGTCCACTACTCGGTCAGCTCATGTGACGACAGGTGACAATGGAATGAAAGAATATGAGGAGAGGAAGCAGAGAGTCGGCAAGAAGAAGAAGACTTCAGCGGAGAATATGCCAGCGCTCGCCACCAGGTTCCGCATATACTTCCCATCCCAGGATACTGTGGTCCAGAGCCGCGGCGGAAAGAATGTCAGTCAAAAGAATCCGGTCTGGACAGATTATCAGAACAGTCAGAACAACTGACAACCGTTTCAGGCTGGCGGCACAATCTGTGTCCAAAGCAAGTGGTGGGATTCCCCCAGCTTCCCTAGAGAACTGATCCGTGATTGCAAGAGCGTCAGGCCGGGTCTCTTGATGCACAGCAAGATCATGTTCGTGCGCCATGTTCAGTCTGGGGAGTCGAAGGCTGCTTGGGCGTACGTCGGAAGCGCGAATCTCTCCGAAAGCGCGTGGTAAGAGCATCCTATCCCTCCCTGCGCTTTTTGACTTCGGACTAATCCGGGCCTGGGGAATCAGGGGTCGTCTGGTCAAGGACAAAGCGACCGGCCAACCCAAGCTCAACTGTCGCAACTGGGAATGCGGAGTGGTGATCCCTGTACCCGCCGAGGCCACGGCAGGGGGCTCGTCTCACACAGACCTAACCGCCTTCGAGAACAGCATCCCGGTGCCTATGACGGTGCCCGGCGATGCCTATGGTGCTAGCGCATCGAAGCGGCCCTGGCTTTTCCTCGAGAATTGAAGTCTTGTCAAGATGAAAGACAGGCCTAGTCGCCATTGGGACCAGTCGATCTTATAACATTGGCAATTTGGGGCAAGGGTTCCCCTAACTCGGCGGTACTACTATACACGGTCCTGCAACCCAGAATAGTCCCGCACGATCAATGGACAGAATTGACTGCATACATAGGTAGGCACCAATCCCGATGATCTTCTTACGAAGGTGGATCTTCAATCACGACTTCAAGTATGCTTGTCGCGTCGTAATGATCGATCTGAGAGAGCGTTTACCAGGACGATACTACGACAATGGCCCGGATCGCTGCTTCCAAGACATCGGTGTAGATTTTTAATCATGTACAGCGGTCGCTGAGGACACTAATGACTTGTGCCGGTCCCTAAGGCTCTACTATCGGATGCAGCCTCGGGCCGTGCGATGCGCAGTTGTTACCCCTCAATCCACGTCGTTTACGGAGTACATCGTGAGATCTTCCTAGTGCGTGGGGGGGGCACCTCTCGATTGACCGAATAACTGGAACTAGGACCGGAACTGGACATCTGGCAGAGAAACATGTGCGTGGCGAGGGTGAATAGATGCCTGTCGAGCATATCGAGATTGCCCGATGCACATGTGGTACGATGGTCGAGTACTGCTCTCGTCACTCACTCACATGCAAGACGGAAGCAAGACGGAAGCAAGACACCACATGCATGTCGCGCCGGGGATCCCTACTACGCGAGCAAATAAGGTTTGTGAAATGACCTGCATGGCTGCTGGCGGTCGGTACATTCCGGTGACTCCGCATGAGCTACACATCATGTGATTAGCGCCATCGTCGTCGTCGTTGGGTCGTTGGGTCGTTGGGTCGTTGGGTCGCTGGGTCGGCGGTTCTCGGGGCTAACTAATGGGCTCAAAGCCGACGCGTGCCTATGCCAAGAAGCCGTCGAGCAGGCTAGGCGATATGTCACGGCCGCATACTATGATACAGCAAGGGCTGTGAGGTAAGGGAAGAGGGAAGGATGCACGCGAAGCCACCAGGGCCCAGGCACCACGCGTTGCCTGACAACCAGGACATGGCACATGCAGCCATGGCACCTTGGCTGTCGGCATCAAAGCAATTCGCCTCTCGTCACCAGCTACAACGCTGCTGCTGCGGTGGGACTGCCGAGCTCTCGCCGCCGAGTGTTGCGATTCTGCTCACGCGTCTCCCGCAGTTCGATGTCTCTTCGCGTAGCGGTGAGTCGTGACACTCTCGCGCACGCCTCTGGTGGTCAGTGGTCACCACGTCTATGCGCCATACCGGGTACGTAAGAACGATAACAACCTCAAGCTTGCCTCTTCAATCTTGTGCTCACGTCTACACGCCAGACTGGGTCCGCCTGTTCAAGGACGCTAGCATACCATCCATCTATTAGGAGCCTTGACAGCTCGAGCCGAGCTTCCTAGTTTATGGCCGTCGTCGGCTGGCAATAGCTCGCTCGGTATGACGACCGTAGTGCGCGCTATAGATGCTGGACGAGTTGCTAGTCTCGTCTAGTAGAGGAGGGGACTTTTGAAGCTCCCCAAGTGCCGATATTCTACATCTGAGCGCTCCCCTACACCCTACTTCAGTGATGAGGGCACCTACGTCACCGCGGAACCGCAGGCAGCTCGTGCGACGGAACGGAACCACCGCCCGTGTTGTTCTGGCATGTGCTTTTTCTCTCCACGGCCGAACTCCTACACTGGGTGGTGCGACATAGTGACACCCCACGCAGGAACAGCGAGACTATTGATAGCAGCTGTCCTGGTCATATCGCACTACTAAGCGACCATACTCAACATGGCCAATTCGGCCCTATCTCCAATTCGACATCCTCCCGTTAATCTGCTCGAAACATTCACAATGCCCGTTGTCGGCCCCAGTCTACAATCGATATCTCCTAGTGGAGAGGAGGGAAGGGATGGCTTATTGCGATGGCCTGGTCTCCCCCAATGACGGTATTTGCCCGGAGCAAGTTGTGAAGTCGCCGCGGAAGGGCTCGTGAGAAACTGCCTTACGGTTCGTTAAGGTTTACTCCGCAGTCATCGACTGGCAGGGTCCCCCGCGCAAGATCCTTCGACCGGAATCTGCTTTCGGGTTACCGATCTACTGTCGTCAGATTCACAAGCTGGCACATGCGAGCTGTGATGCCGACCAAGACCTCCTGTTCGAATGACGATGGGATTTCCAATCGTGATCGACCAACATGAAACATCATCTACGCCTCCTAGGCCTTGGTCTCCCACTGAGTATCGCAACTGCAGTGCAGTCAGCCAGACGGCGTGAACCTCGAAACCAGCCAAAACATTTTGAATTTGATCGTTCATCGGCTGCTAGGCACGCCTCTAGGCCCAGGGGTAACCTGAAGGTTCGCAACTGTAACGGTTTCGATATTTCCGATATACCAGCTGGGGACTGTCACGAACTCAATTCTTGTAAACTTTCACTGTCTACCGACTGACGGATGAGCCCTACAAACTTAACCCCCTGAGGCTGAGAATAGATCCGCTTCTCATCTAAGCAGAGCCGCAATTTTGTCTCGCGTGGAGTAGTAGGCAAGAAACGAAGATCCTGCAATAGAACTGTCGCGATGTTCGCTCCTGTATCGGCCAGGTGAACTCCAGACTTTACTGGTATGACCTGCCCACAATACGTACTTTTGATCTGGAGCTGGTCAAGCGCCATGTCGATCAAGTACCGTGTGCTATTAGAAGAGGTTGAGGTGATGAACCCAGCAATTGCAGATATTCGCGACGTGGCATGGTCACGAAGAAGTCTCCGGTGACGGACAAACGGTATCAGATCTCTCACCGAAAATACAGGGGCCGCGAGTGCTGCGTATTACGTAAATTTCCCTTCGTCTACGAGGGCCTTCGGATTGGGCAACACTGGCGAGAGTGATCTCGTGCAAGGCTGAGGTAGCCCCTTGGGACGGCCGCATAAGGGGTCTCTGCTGTACCGCACAGCCAGGATGGCTTAGAACCCATCTACACATGAAGAGAACTCAATGGCTTTTGGTACACATGTCCAGAATCAGTTGATACCCACAAATGTACAAGTTGGTGTTCTGCAGGCTGTTGAGTCATCCGCGCTGCGCCCTTGAGCGCGTATTTTCCAATATTTGTTGAGTATTTCCAATGGAGTCCGTGGGGGGCCACTCCTCATCGGGGTCATGCCATCAGATGCAACTTGGCCACTGTCTGTCTGTCGTCCTATATCGCGAGTACGGAATCAACAACACCGGCGTCATTGTCAGTCCATGTGGCCTAGGCAAGTGCCGGTTGCCTTGCATGTCGGTTCAGGCTCCTATAGCGATATTCCTCTGTCACGAGCGCCGCTGCGGCACCATTGCAGTTGTGAGTCGCTGTAAACAGTTGACAACAACGTCGACGCCAAGACCAGGCAGAAACCTGCTCAGTAACAACCGAAATAATTCACAAGGACGCAGCGCGTCAAGGAATTGCGCCTCTATCTACAAACAGTGCCGGTTTCGAGCAGTAATAATTTCCGTGAAGGACATGGCAGCAGGTGCTCTCATTGATACCGAGAGGGCGGCCAGGATACCTGTCTGACCAAACCCCCTTTCCCGGCCGGCGAACCCCTGAGACGTCTGGTCATGTCTGGGGCAATACATAGACACATAAGTAGCTATCCCAGCTGCCGATCTGCAAGTTCGATCGGCGGGCACTGTTATTATTGTAGATGAGTAGGTGGGGTGTGGGCTGGCAGGTAACGCCTGCCGGCCACTGGTTCGCGTTCGAGGTCACCGACATAAGCAAGACATAAGCTTTGAAACGAGGACGGGGGCTTGCCGGTGCTGGTTTCGTGGCATTTAGTGCTGATGCTTGTTCCGAGGTACCGAGAGGGTAGCTTGCCCAAAAGAGGAATACCTCTGCTGTTAGTCTGCGGTTTCCGTCTACCTAGATCTATCACCTGTGCCTCCAGGTGTCCAAGCCAGTCAACCCCAGTGGTCGTTGAGCTTCGGCATAGGTACAGACATGAAAGTAACAGTCAGAATGTGCGCAGATATGTAGGATATGGGAGTGCATTATCTTGCGTACTGCAACATCATAACAACCTTGTAGGAGGTACTTCGATGGGAACATCAATGATTGAACTGGGGGAGGTAGAGCTACCGAGGTCGATAACCCCCAGGATAGTGGCTCCTGCTAGCGGCTGGAACTGGCTCATGTTCACCTGTTCACCTACCTTAAGGTAGGTAGTACTGTAGAGGTGGTCTTGGGGGACTAATGGGCTAATGTACGAGGGCGGTAGCTTCCTTCCTCGCTCGCATCGCAAGCACCATCGCAACCACCCGTGGACGATGAATTACTAGTAACTGCTCGGCCCATCTCCCCGTCTCAGTCTCAGTCTCCATACATCTCGAATGATAATAGTCCTATTCCATCGTCACCTCCCTCTCCACATCACAAGCCAAGCTCCACCTCCGCCTCCTCCACATTCCCGTCATCTACGCCCAAGTGTACCTGCCCGTGGAGGTACTTTACCGGGGCTTTAGCTACCTGTCTTGTCTTGCTTGCATTTTGTCCATCTCCATGGGTTCTGTCCACATACCTACATCAAGTAGTAACTCAAATCCAGGCGGACACCCTCGCACCTCGAGCTTACATCTACACTTTCGCGAATCTCACATCGCAGCTCCCCCAACAACCAACAGTTAGCACTTAGCACAGAGCACAGAGCACAGAGCACAGAGCACAGAGCAATCGCCTCGCTCCTCCTCGTTTCAGCCAGGCTTCTCCTCCAGCGAGTGCCGTGATTACCAGGCACTGCACTCTCCTGTCACCACGCGGCGGAAGGCAGAGGACAGCAACCACAGCTGCCCTTTTCAAAACACTGCCCCCCACGGTGAGGTACCCAGAATACAGTCGCGGCGTATCAGCCACCGAAGATACCGCTCTCTACGAGTGCTTTTTCGAACTCTAACCCCCTTCACCTCTTCTAGCCATACTTGTAGTAGGAAAGTCAAAATCAGCCACACTACCAGAGACGGTCCATACGAAGCACTCGACCTGCCTGTACCCACGTCCGCCGGTCTGCGTCTCCTCCCAGACCCTGAGCACTGATCCCGCCTGGGCTTAAACTGTCATTGTTCCCCAATAAAAGGCTGCTGGGCACCGGCAAACTTGACTTTGACCGCTGCACTTTCTTTATTCTTCAAGCTTTCCACCAAAAGATATACTTCATCGGCCACTACCCACCCATCTCTGTCTTGTCGTCCTTCTGAGGAAGGCTATCGACACCTTCGCCTGCTGTCTTGCTTTGGTCTGGAAGCCATCGCGTCCTGAGCTCCTGAGCTCGACGACGCCAGACCAGGGCCGCCGGCTCCTCACAGAGCTATCATGGCCGAACGCATGGCCCAACCCCTTCAGCCGACGTTTACCGGCTACATTCACACGACTTTGGATGCCTTGATCCTCTTCGAGGCCTGCCTCGTTGGCCACCTACAACATGTGCCCCGAAGACCACACGACAGAGAACGGAACGACCTCATCAGGAGCGGCCACGTCTTCATCTACGAAGAGCACTCCTCCGGCATAAAGCGGTGGACCGACGGCGTCACATGGAGCCCCAGTCGCATCCTGGGCAACTTCCTCATCTATCGAGAACTGGACAAGCCCTTCGAGCCTGGAGAAAAGAAACGTGCCAACAAGAAGGCCACGGCCGAAGGCGGCGTCGCGAAGGCTACTAACCACTCAAGATCCAGCTCCGTTGGCGAGATCGTCGGCGCTTTTTCGACCCAGACGCAGTACACCGACTCGTACGGCCACCCCCTCAGCGATGATACAATCAGAGATCTTGTAGGCTCCCTTGTCGATTCGTACGCATTCAAGAGCATGGGCCTGGTGAAGAAGACCATCTCTGTCACGTATAAGCAAGTGCAGCACCACTTGGTCTCCTACTACACCATGGCAGACGTTGTCGATGGTCACTTGACGCGTCCATCTGAAAGCCCGACGCTTCAAAACATGTACCCTCGACACGACCTCATAGCTTGCAGCTCGTTTCGATCCCCTGTTCAAGAGTTTCCCCCTTGGGACGGTGTCAGCACCATCCAGTTTCGAGACTACGCGAACTCACTCCCACCTCCTCCCGAGTATCCGATGCCTGCGCCCCGATCAATGTCAGTCGTTTCGGCAACGTTCCCGCAGACCGTGTCTAGCTGGGGAAACACCACGGCCATGGATAACACATGGGGCGCCGTGTCCTCGGTGCGATTGCCGTCCCTGCCGTCCCTGCCGTCCAACATGACCTCCCCTGCGAGCAACCATTCTTTTTCCCACTCCAACGGCACCAACGCCATGCTGCATGGAACGTCGTCTTATTACCAGCTATCGCCGGATTATCATAGAGACCAGGGCGTATCGGATTTTGGTGTCAATCGACGACACTCGTTTGCTCCCGGAACAAGCACATTAGCCCTCAGGTTGTCCAACTCTAATGGTGTCCAAGGGGGTACTGGCTTGTCAAGTACTGGCTTGTCAAGT
Organism: Anthostomella pinea; assembly: GCA_963556695.1. Classification (NCBI taxonomy): domain Eukaryota; kingdom Fungi; phylum Ascomycota; class Sordariomycetes; order Xylariales; family Xylariaceae; genus Anthostomella; species Anthostomella pinea. The sequence goes on along the minus strand of CAUWAG010000008.1, from coordinate 463,913 downwards.
CATGGCTTGCCCGGCCCGTCGTCGTACGGTTCTGGCGCCGCGTTCAACGCGGCAGCTCTGGCGGCCACGTCGGGTCCGACCACAAATGGCTTCCAATCGCACAGCTCCAGCCAGCGCAAGGACGAGTACGACGAGTACGACATGAACGCGGCGGCTGGTCAGAGCAACGGAGGATTCAATGGTGGAGGCTCGACACTTGGCTCGCAAGCCTACGCATCGAACGCGGCGGCCGGTCACAGCAACGGACGGTTTGATGCTGAAGATTGGGCACATGATTCGCAAACTCATGCACTGAAAGCGGCGGCTGAGGAGAGCGATGAAGAGTTTCCTGGCCCAGGACATGTTCATGTTGGGCCGGCGGACGCACCGACCGCGGCTAGTCATCAGAGCCACGTAGGATACACCCATGCCTCAATAAGTGCGCCTTATTACAGCAGCACTTACTAGGAGGCGCAATGATGCATGTTTTTGATGCTTTTGATGCTTTGATGCTTTGGATGCTTTTGATGCTCTTGATGCTCTTGATGCTCTTGGGGGTCTTGGGGTTCTTGGGTTCGTATTCTCTCTGTCAATAGAATAGGAAATACCCATACCAAATATTGACTTTTGTTCCCTACCACGATGAATGAACATAATAAACAGTAGGATCGTGATGATGACCGCCCCCGTCAGCGAGCGACGTGGGGTGATCAATAAGCGCGCGGTAACTGGGATGCACCCTGTCGTCTCTCCCTGTCTCTCTCTGTCTCTCTCGGCTCGTCGTCGGGGACAGTGCTACATAGAAAGAAGCTGTCGCTATAGTGAAGAGTTGATGATGAAGCGCACTGTGACACTGCACTATAGCTGCTGCCCGAGTGGGCGAGCGCGGCGCTAGCGCTGCTCGCTGTCAGTTCCGATGTCCATGATTGGTCCATCTTAGCGAGCACGGTGCGCAGAGAGCTTCTAGCAACTGTGATCGGTCACCACCACCATGCCCTGCACGTCTGTTTTCTCCTGGCTTAGCTCCGACTGCCTCACACCCTCACCTGCGTTACGAACCGCAAAAGGAGGTACACTGGATCCGGAACTCGCACGCGCTGCGGTTGTTGCTGGCTGGGTGTTCACCTATTATTACTTGTACTGACACTCGCTCAACCTTGTCTCCTCCCGGTGCTGTCTTCGCGAGGGCTCGCCCAGCATCGCATTGACCCAGACCTGCCTCCTCGGCCGGGTCGGTATTCTCCCCGACGAGGAACCAGGTTTGAAGGCTCACCCGCCTTGTTGGTAGATCGTCTCAGCGCAGCCCTGACCGGCTCAGCTGGTCAATCAGGGCCAGGCCATCATTCGAATTGGACTCGACAGAGCCTCCTTCAGCAGCGAGTGGTGTATGGTGCTTTGGTACATGGTGCACGGTATCTGGGCCTTCTGCTAGGTGGTTCGCAGACAGCAAGGCGGGAATCAGATTTGGGAATGATAGGAAACGCCCGGTACTACCACTACAAATACCACCACCACCACAACCATGACCTCAAGGGCTACCACCGCTATACTGCGCGGTGGCGGCGCCCGTGCTGCTTTGGCTTCCGCTTCCCGCAACTCTGCGGCGCTGCACCACCTGGGTCCGAGATTGGGTCTGAGCTTGAGTCCGAGCCTGAGCTCGTCCGACGCCGCGGTTTCGGCTGGGTCTCGTGCCTCCTTTTCGACGTCGTCGCTGTCGTCTTCTGTTGGCACGGCGGGTCCGGGGAGGGTTGGAGCGGGAGCCGGAAGGAGAGGGCTGTCAGGCTGGAGGTCGACGCATACGGCGTGTGCTGCTCCCTTGCGGTGGCAGAGTGCGGCTGCTGTGAATGCGCCGAGGCCGGGGATCGTGGGGGCGCGCGTTGGCGAGCTTATGGGTGCGAAGACCGGCACGGCTTCGATGTGCGCGCATGGGGCTGGGGCTTGGATGGCATGCGGCTCAAGGAGGGCCTTTTCGGTTACTGCTCGATACTGCCGGGAGAAGAAGCCAGATCAGGATAAGTAAGTTCTTTCATCTCATTCAGGAAGGGTCTGACCCTGGACGTCACAGGGGAATGACATGAGCTCTAGCTTTCGTCGACGTCGGCTCCCCTTTTTCTGGGCGTGGTCACGCTATCACTGTTGTAGTCTATGAATTGGGCTGACAAAATGCCACCAGAACGCCATCTTCATCATCAGCACCATCAACTGCACCCCAACAACCTGAGCTCGAGCTCAAGGGGATCCGCAAGGTGTTACCGAAACTGCCCTCGCTGGCCTCGGCGACGGCCCACGAGAACATCTACACGGTGCCGAACCTGCTGACGTTCTCGCGGCTCGCCCTGGCGCCCTTCATCGGCTATGCGATCCTTCGCGACGCGCACACGTGGGCGCTGGGCATGTTCGTGTACGCTGGCGTCTCGGACTTGCTCGACGGCTGGATCGCGCGTCGCTGGAAGCTACAGACCGTTGTTGGCAGCGTTGTTGACCCCATGGCTGACAAGATTCTGATGACGGTTTTGACGGTTTGCTTGGCTACCCAGGGGGCACTTCCCGGTAAGTTACTCTTTTTTTTTAGCTGCCATTTGAGTTTCCTCCCGCTGTGCCATAACTTTCTCGGTTATCGCCACGCCTTCTTAAAAATACAGGCTCAGGGCTCCAACGGTTTCCGTACATCTCTGGAGTTTGCTTACCAACCTGACGGATGTTGCTATTTAGTGTGGCTGGCGGTCATCATTCTTGGGCGCGACGTTGGCCTTGGCATCGCCGCCATCTACTACCGCTGGATCTCACTCCCGCCTCCGAAGACGTTCACGCGATACTGGGACTTCTCATTGCCATCCGCGGAGGTGAGGCCCACGACAATCAGCAAGTACAACACGTTCTTGCAACTGGGATTGATGGGCGCGACGATGGTAGCGCCAGTTATCACCGCAGACGTTGGTGTTGCCATGACGGGTTTCCAGTAAGTAAATTCCGCCTCCCTTGTGTTTGGAGCTTGCTGCAGTATTTGTTGTTTTGTTCCATTTCATAATTACGACTATCAGTGGCAAAGCTAATACCTGGGACAGATACCTCGTCGCGACTACTACGGTTTGGAGTGGTTTGAGCTATGTCTACACCAAGGACGCGGTCAAAATCCTGTCTGAAAACAAAGAGAAGTCTAAGGACACATAGGCACTCCTCCGGCTCTTCAGAGCGAACAGTCTATGTTTTCGGCTGCCTGTATATTAAGGGGTATCATTGCATAAAGCGGTCTGTCATATACGCAAGGCTATGCGGGTCGATATTCAATATGGCCGTCAGGCATGGCAACCAGCCAGCAATTCATTCTGTTTGGTCCATTGGCTTGCCTTGTCACTCCCTCCTATGCAGTTTGGGGTAGGGGAGCCACTTCGTGAGCAGTGTTTGGTAATCTAGGATTGCTTCAGTCCTTCATCGGGGTGTATGAGTCCAGAGTTTGCTACAGGTTTGTCGAACAGCGGGCAAGTTCTTTGGACGCGACATGACTATATTTGCTTGCTGCAGCCACTCTGTTGTCTACTAACAAGCCATCTCGTATTTGCGAGACGGATGCCAATCTCTGGCGAATCGATCAAACCATGAAGTTGAGCCTGCCACCCACCCAGGGCGGGTTGTGTATAAGACCGAAGATCCGGCAGCTTGTGGTTGTAAGTCGTTTCTGTACTGCTATCATCACCTTTCATTCACACTCTAGTAGTCTAATGACATTATATAAAACTACGAGTTCGGGCTCGTATCGCCATAGTCAATTTCTCAATTTCTCAATCTTTCAATGTCTTCTTCTCCATCGACGACCAGCGGGAACTATGTACACTGTAAAACAGCGAGACTCCTGAGAGAACGGCGACGTCACGTCTTTCGAACGTACCCCCCTATCAAGCTCGACCATGGGACCTTTACTTTTGCTCCCCCTTTCCTAGTCAATTAGACCATGCCGCTACTAAGCTGTGCACAGCGAAGGATGACCTTCAAAGACTGCCTTCCGGGCTGAGGAGTTACGGGAGGTCAACACATCCTGGGTTTCATCCGTTTCCGCAATGGAGTACCAGTTCATCGTCGAGGGAGGATAACGGACCCCTGCTCTGTGGATTCGCATAACACGCTACAACGACGAAGGCAGGCCACACGTGTTTGTGTACTTTGGTCAGCCTCGGAGGGTCCGTGGCCAAGGCCGATTGCCTAGAGAAGGTCGCCGCAGGAAAGGAGCATTGTGTTGGAGAATCCTTCCACCCTAGCTACTCTGCCACGACCAGGGACGACCACAGTCAATCTTCAATTCGACGCAGTGGATTCTCATCTCCCCTCCCTTCCCAAGCGGCACCTCACGGTAGAGCAAGAACAAGACTCTCACTGAAAATCGGTTTGGACCTGATCCAGACAGCCGCAGACGACTCATCGTTCGACGCAAACACGGTTGTGTCGGTTTTTCCCCAGGTTCGCCCCGTAAACTCGAGTTTATGTCATCGAACGAAGACCTGAACAACAAAGGTACGTACGATCCTTCCCGCCACATACCGTTCCACCAAGCTTCGGAGAGGATCTGTGAGCCGGGCTCTCTGGAGGCCTCGACGATAGGTGACTAACGAGCTAGACAGACATCAGAGTCACACCCAAGCGCATCTACCTATGCTCCCCTTGCCAAAACCCTCCCTTGCTCCTTTCAATTGCCTACATACCATGGCCGACCATCATTTCACTCGTCATGCTTACTAATTCTCGTACGTCTCAGTACTTTCTACAATTTGCCCCCTATATATATCATACAAAGCCTATTAACCAAAGTAAAGCAGCATTAAGGTTGACGACGCCTCGCCGAGATGTGCCACAATTCCGCTGGCCCTCTGGGTCATTCGTGCCGCCCTTGCAATACCCCTTGCAACTGCAACAGTGCTGCCGTAAACCCCGACAACACTGAAGATAAGGCAGCCGAGCCGATTCCTGAGCTCGTAGTCGAGTCTGCTGGCGGCGACTCAGCTGACGCCAACCACATGAACACGTCGACGTCAGGTGGCGAGCACGAGACGTCTTCATCGTCCTCGAGCAACATTGATGGTGCGCAGCAGACGCCCGACTATCACGACGAGAACAAGATTGCCCATGAACGGCACCACCATTCTCAACCTACTGGGCGTGCGAGATTGTAGACGCCTACCTGACACGCCACGGCAGCTGCGCCAGCGACCTCAGCTTCTCCCGGAGTCAGCAACGTCAATCCGAGCCTTACATACCCAATGCTCAACGGAGTCGCGTACGTATCATCAAGATACCATCATGACCGACGCTGGCGGCACTTCTTCTGAACCGGGACAAGTAAGCCAATTGACTACGGAGTTTGAAAACTTCTTGCACATCACTTTCCTTCACATTTACACGCAATCCGAGAACGAAGAAGAACACATCCCCAAACGACCGCTCAGCCCGTGGCAGCTTTGGCTAATCCAAGAGCGCCGGAAAGTCTACAGCCTTCCCAAGCACGAGCGGCGCTGCCATCGTCAAGCGCTGCTCATTGGAGGCCTGGACATGGCGATGCGGAGGCAGGGGTGGGAAGGTCATGTTGGGGTGTGCGAGGGGGGCGCCAGGGCTGAAGCAGGACGCATTATGCAGAATATCAACTATTTAGTGATTATCTACCTACACACGAATCTGTGAACTTGTTCTGCCCGTGTTTGAAGCTCATCCTCTAGTCTTGAGTCTCGCAGACGGATGCGAATCTCGTCACGTCCAACTATGCAGCGCCATCAACCAGCCAGCATAGGTGAGGTAGGCGCGCTTCGGCCAGTGCAACGCGTCTGGCTCGGCCATCACGCTACTCTAAGGCACCTCGGTCTTGATCACAACAGGCGTCCTCTTGAGACCCTGTTTTGAGGGGGGTTTGTTGAGGGAGACGGGCTTGACTGCGTTGCTTGACTGACTTGACCTTCCTGGACCGAGCCAGGTCCGGCAGTGTAGAGACAGCCCGCGCAGCCCTAAATTCCCTGGTTTCGGAGCAGCTCCGAAATCATCAAAGGTGTAGGCACGAGATGCAGAAATTGTTGAGGGACAGGTGGTAGTCTGGCTTGGGGTTGCTGGGGCATCTCCTCAGAGGGGTCATACGGGGTCGGATCTGCTGCGCTTGTTCCTTTCCGCATGCGGGCTTCACTAACTGGGCGAATGTTCAAAACAAACCCTGATCACGTCGCTCGATCGCAGATCTTAGCACCGGCGCCTCTGTCACCTCTGGGCAGCAACGCCAGTAAATACCCCGAGCCTGTGTTATTGAAAATCCGCCTCATGTGACTCACCTCGTCCAGATTAGGCTGAGGGTGTGCAGATATCAGGAGGCCATCCCGTTAAGCTTTCGTCCGCTCCCGCCCCAACGATGGTGGCTTGCCGGCACGTAAGGTTCTGGCCGTCTAGGTTTGAGATCTGGACGGTACAGTAGCACCAAAACTGTTGAATCTCAAGTTCCTGGCCAATGACAATCCACTCTTCGACGGTCGCACATGCTTCCCAACGTTGCTGATCCAACTGACCTGGCGCAACGTCAAGCCCTGAAGATGGCCGAGGTTAATCGACAGCGCCACCAGGTCAGAAGAACGCCCTCACCGAGACAAGAGGATCTAATCGCGCCCCTAGCTCTCCCCCGAGTGTGAATAGGCGCCACGCTTGAGCAAGATGCTTCCCAAGTACCGTGACATTCAGCCGTAAGTACCTTCGCTTTGTGACCAGTACTTCATGTCATCGAGTGGGGGTCACGTCTTGCAGTGAGGAGTTTCCGCGGTGGTCACATGCTCGTCTGCTGCCGCGCCCGATGGAACCGGTTGCCTTGAATCTTCTTTTCAAACACATATGATGTGATGGTCGACTGAGACGTGGGCGCGAACATGTGTCATGGTGCGCGGCCCCAGTTGTAGACTCACTGCCAGACTGGAGTTGGGCGACGGAACGAAGATGTTGTTGCGCTATATTGCGTTGAGGGTGGCCACTGCGGTCTCCATGGAGGAGTGTAAAGAGGGTCATCGCTATATGTGTGGTTGTATTTACTCGAGATAATTAATCCGGCAGAATTGACACCACCTGGCTTAGCTTCATACGCTAGTGCTGCCGCCTACCGCTTGAAGTGCCGTGTATCGTTATCGCAATGCTTATCGCCGAAATCTTTAGATCCCGAAATGCGACAGCGACGGCGACGGCGAAGCGAAAACCCTTTGCGCCGACGTGAACCAATGCGCATCTTTCAGTAGCATTCCGATCATGAGGAAAGCATGGCTGCCGCGAGGGTTGAGTTGGCCTTCTACCATGGTGCGGCGGCAACGACGCTTTTCACCATGTCTCCGTAACACTTTCGCCACCGTCACTGAAGGTTCAAGGTTAGCTCTAACCCGCCCAGCCGTGTCAACGTCCGTCCGAGAGCTAATCGCAACGGCAGACCTTTCGATGTGGTCGTCGTAGGTGGCGGACACGCAGGAACCGAAGCCTGCGCGGCAGCCGCACGATCAGGCGCGAGAACGGCGTTAGTGACCCCGAAGATCGACAACCTCGGAGTATGCTCCTGCAACCCAAGTTTCGGCGGGATAGGGAAGGGGACGATATTACGCGAGATCGATGCCTTGGACGGAGTTTGTGGGAGGGTAATAGACAAGGCCGGTGTCCAGTTCAAGATCTTGAACCGGAGGAAGGGCCCCGCGGTATGGGGACCACGAGCCCAGATCGATCGGAAGCTATACAACAAACACATGACGGAGGAGTTGCAAACATATCCGAACCTATCTATCATCACCGGCAGTGTGTCCGACATCGTGACAGACAGCAGCACGGACCCGAATAACACGACGAAGGGTAGGATAACGGGTGTGCGGCTTGAATCGGGCGAGATATTACCAACAAGCCAGGTCATTATTACAACTGGAACTTTTCTAAGCGCAGAGATACATATCGGGCTGGAGACGTTTCCCGCTGGTCGCATGGGAGAAGATGCGACCTTTGGGCTGAGCAAGTCGCTGAAAGAAGCCGGGTTCAAGCTCGGAAGGCTTAAGACTGGCACGCCCCCTCGGATAGCCAAAGGAAGCATCGACTACAAGGCTCTCGAAGTTCAGAAGGGAGACGACCCGCCAGAACCTTTCAGCTATCTACACGACAAGGTGGCGGTGGAGGATCAGCTCCTCTGTTGGGCGACGTACACGAATGATGCAACCCACGATGTTGTACGAGCCAATCTGGAAAATACTATACATATACGGGAGACGGTGAAAGGACCACGATATTGTCCCTCGCTCGAGTCCAAGATCATCAAGTTTGTCGAGAAGGAGCGGCACATCGTCTGGCTTGAGCCGGAGGGCTTCGACAGCGATGTCATCTACCCCAATGGACTCTCCATGACAATACCAGCTGAGGCCCAAGAGCAACTGTTACGCACCATTCGCGGGTTAGAGAATGTACAAATGACACAGGCTGGGTACGGCGTGGAATACGACTATGTCGACCCACGCAGTCTCAAGGCCACGCTGGAGACAAAGGCTATATCGGGTTTGTTCCTGGCTGGCCAGATAAATGGCACCACAGGCTACGAAGAAGCCGCCGGACAAGGTATTGTGGCGGGCATCAATGCAGGTCGTGCGGCTCAAGGGCTGTCGCCAGTCACGATCACACGCGCAGACGGTTATATCGGCATCATGATTGACGACCTTGTCACCAGGGGTGTCTCGGAGCCCTACCGTATGTTCACTTCTCGCAGCGAGTATCGCATGTCCACGCGCGCCGACAACGCAGACCTGCGGCTCACAGCCAAGGGTCGTGAATGGGGCGTCGTCTCGGACAAGCGCTGGACTCGCCACACCGACGAAAAGCAACAGATGGACACGCTCAGCGGACTTCTGAGCGCACACTCCCTCAGCGCACCGGCATGGATCAAGCATGGCTACAAGGTCCGGGAAGACGCCAAGTACCGCAGCGGACTCGACATCCTGCGTCTGCCCAACATCGGAGTGAAGGACCTCGTCGAGCAGGTCCCGCTCATCAGCTCTTACGCCGCGCGCATCCAGGAGCGCGTCACCATCGAGGCGCGCTACGCGCCGTACGTGACCATGCAGCGCGCCGAGCAGGCCCTGTTCCTCAAGGACGAGGGCCTGCGGCTGCCGACGGACCTGGACTACGACACCGTCTTCGGGCTCAGCTTCGCCGAGAAGACCGCCCTGAACGCGACGAAACCCGAGAGCCTCGGCCAGGCACGCCGCATCGAGGGCGTCACGCCCGCCGGCTGCGTGCGCCTGCTGAGCTTCGTGCAGAGGCAGGACCGCGCGAGGCAGTTCGACGCCCTCGCCGAGATGGCGCCGCTGGGGAGCGAGGTCGATACGCTGGACGCGGAGGCCAGGACGAGGGAGCTATGAGTGCTTGTGTATATAACTGACTGTGTGCACGATGGGCTAGAATGTACTTTACTGTATAATGTTAGTTGTTACTAGGACCCGTACTTGGATTCACGCACGTTATAGCGGAATCAGACGAACGCCAACGTACCGCAACGTTACGGCAATACCTCATTCCATTGCAGCTAGTCAGCAGCCAGCAGCCCTTAAAGGAGCTCCCGTCTCGCTGCCAATCATCCATTGCTTTACCCAACATCCATCCATCCATTCATTTATCTGTGCCATGTGTGTGCTACGTAAGGTAGATTGCCTGTTTCATGAATTCTCGTACGTACCAGCCCTCCTGCACTCCAACACTGTCCCACATTGTCCCATCACCACCTGGATACGCACCGAAACTCGCTTACCCTAGACAGACCTGTAAGACATGTACTGAAAAGGTGTGTTTCGAGGCAGCGGTAATGGGACATATATGGGTTCCGGGTTCGGTTTTGTACGAGATATGCTTTAGACCTGACGAGCCGTGCCGCCAGTCTTCCCTTCGCGGGAATGGGTATAAAGTGACCTCTTCCCAACCCGACCACCGTTGTCATAAACCGAGTCCCTTCCGCATCTACATTTAATCCTCTGCCATTTAACCCTACCACAACTATCCACAGTCCCAAGATGCGGACCGCTGCACATTTCACCATCCTCTTGGCCACCGCGCTCGGACACGCTCATGTGGCATTGGCCGAGAAGGCATACGACGTGTCCGAGGGTGAGAATTCACCGCAGCGGCCAAGCTCCTCGTTGCAACGCAGGCCCCTCTATTTCCAACTATCCTAAGGATGGCGAGTGCGTTGTCATGCAATGGCCTGGGTGCAACAGTGACAAGGGTCCCGACTCCGTCGAACTGAGGAGGACGACGGTCAATCCGGACAGGCTATTGCCAGATGACTCGCTGCGGTCGGCCTCTCTCTGCGAAAGAAGTACGTGGCTTTTCCGAGGTTGGAGGATCGCGATGACAGCAACCTGTCGCAGTTGAATTCTACCCGAGAGACGATTGCTTGGGCCATCAGGGGTTTTACAAATTTCTTCCGCCGAAGTCGTACTGTGCGAGGCTCGAGGGAGGCTTCAAGTCTTACAAAGCCTTTGGCTGTGTCCGTACAGGGCCGCAGGGTTGATGTTGTTTTGCAATGGCAGCCTCCGGTACTGGCCCCAGATGGCAAGGGGTACGCAGGGGCCATGAAGGAATCAAGCCAATATGGGGAGGGCTCTTTCAGTTATCTATCTACTCGTGACGAACACTACGGAAAATTGCAAATCTTGCTAAGTTCATATAATCCTAATCTTGCTGCTATACCCCCTGGACTCTTCAAGGGCATCAGATGTGCTTGGGATGAGTAATCGGTCCGTAGGCGAATGAGGGTTGTCGTTCAACTTGGGTACATACCTACCCATGCCACCCTTAGACCGGCACGATCGTCATTCCGGAATGACCTGCGGATGTCGGACGACAGTTTAATGTTTAATGATGATGATGACACAGACCCGCATGTCTCTAATCTCGGTACTAGGTAGTGACACCCAGACCGTGGCTTTCGTTGTGATACCCGGCTTCCCTACTCAGCTTTGTCTCCGGCGACCTGGTTGCCGTGAGCGGCTTCTAGGTAACGTAACTCGCCTACGAGATGGCGTGCGGCTGTCAAGTGGCCGCAAGTACTAGCCATTACTTCACCGCTGCCTCTGGGCCGGCAAAAGTCCACCTCTGCATGGCATAACAGCCCCATGTTTTATCTCATGAGCCATCTCGAAGATGAGCCTCAGCAGCTCAAACCCTTCCACTTGATTTTCCAAGGAGTCCAATGACAACTAACTACCCGTGGAAGAAGCCATGCCCTAAAAGAACAGTTTTCCGCAAGGGAGTAAACGCTGGTGGACGCGTGTGATTAAGAGCGTCTGTCCATAGGGGTTGGAGAGGGGCCTTGACGACAACGCCCGAACCGAATAGTAGAGGGATCGAAAAACAGTAAAGAAATTAAAACTCGGCTGCAAAATCCTATGGAGGTGCCGCAAGTCGCTGAAGCAACGTGTTTCTCTAGCCCGTCCTCAGACTACAGGAAGAAAGCGATGCTACGCGAGTCTAGTCTACACTATACTATGTTCAAGATGCTTCCAAATGGCTTATGATCTATTCACTCCCCATGTCCTGTGGCCATGTCCTGTGGCCCTTTAAGCCCTTACATATAGGTTAACTCGCTACCCCCTAAAGTCGAACATTTCCCTGATATCTCAGGCGCGGGCTCGTTTATGGCTGTAATTCTGACCGAGTAATTTCCCTGGGTTATCTGATATCTTGCCATTGGCAATGGAAATTAGATACCTAGCCTGCTCGCCCCGAGGCTGTCAGTCTCCAGCGTCTTCCTGGAAATGGCCGCGCTACCCCATTTCTATGCAATCATGCATCTTTTGACCCGATGTAGATACCACGAGCGAATGGTCTGTTGTGCATAATATCTATTCTCGGGAGACCAGTATAGCCCCTGGGTCCCTCTATGTCATGAATGACAAGTCGGCGTTAAGCTCCTCTACGTCGCTCTCTGGCTTGGCGAACAGGTGGTAACTTAGGTGCACGCAGTAGAGAATTTGCCCAATAAAGGCGGTATTCCATCAAGTCCTCATTCTCCACAGTCCGTGGCATTGAACATCGGATGGGCGGTAGATCGTACGCAGTGAATACAAGGGTCGTCTAGGGGTTCATTAATGCTCTCGCCTACTGTGTATCATGGATGCCTGTGAACGACGCGACACCGATACGAAATTGCCAGTCGGCGGCAGCGAAAGCTAGGGCGACTCCAATGAATTGTGTAAGTCTGGTCAACAGGGGCAACTCATCGCCCAGTAGCGTGACGCCTCCTGACCTTTGTGTGTCCAGACCTGCAAAGAGCAGAGACACTCGACTATCATGACGGCTGCTCCCCTGTGGGTTGTTGTCCCCGGTATGAGCCTGCTCCGTTTAGTCTCATACAGTGGTAAACGTCCAGAATCCGCCCTCGAACCTGTGTATGCCTCATCTTAGATAATGCAGCTTGAAGGGCCAAGTCGAAAGGCGGCCCAACAGGAAGAAACCGTCTCCCACTACCTAGGTGTGCGAACAACTTCAATGTGTGATTGATTATGCAAGCCAGCAAACCCGTTTATTCCATGTGGAGATAGGCGCTTATCCCATTCGTTATAATTTTAGCCCCTGCCAACCCCCCCCAGCAACCCTCCATCACCGAAAGCTGAATGTTTCCAAAGACGCAAACCTCCTCTTCGCACGTCTAGAAGCACGACTTTGGAATAAGCGCCCATATTCCACTGTCCCAATCACCCAGCGCGCTTCCTACCCTCACGAGATCCTGCTTATACCTTTTACAAAATGGAAGACAACAAGGCCGAGCTACTGCAATATGCACGTGACTACGCACCCACGAAGGACCTGTACGCCATGCTAGGCGTGACATCGGATACAGAAACACCCGCCATCCACCGCGCCTGGCGCAAAGCCTCGCTGAAGCACCACCCCGACAAGGCAGGCGCGCAGTTCGACGCGGAGCTATGGCAACTCTTCGAGCGCGCGCGCGACATCCTCTCGCAGCCCGAGGCGCGTCAGGCCTACGACACGGCGCGGGGCGCGGCCCTGCAGCACGAGCAGGCGCGCGCCGCCATGGACAAGGCGCGCCGCGACATGATCGAGGACCTGGAGGCGCGCGAGCGCGGCGTCAAGCGCAAGGCCGATGGCGGCGGCGACGGGGGCAGACACGTCATGACCGAGGCCGAGCGCAGGGTGCTGCTGGAGAAGGGCAACCGCAGGCTGGAGGAGCGGCGGCGACTCATGGCCGAGGCGGAAGCCCGCGATCAGGAGCGCGAGCGGCTGCGGAGGGCTAAGGAGAAGGAGGAGGCCGAGGAGGAGGCTGCTCGCGATGTCCCAGCGGCCCGGAGTGACGACGCTACAATGGATGCTGGTTCGGCGCCTGCCGCGCGGCAAGAAGACGGCTACGACGATCGCATAGCGGACCTCGAACGGCGACTTCAGGAGTCACGGGAAAAAAAGGCGGCACGCAAATCAGGGAAGAAGGTACGAAAGGGCGATGCAGTTCCGAGTGTACGGGCTACAATGTCAGCTACATCACCAAAATCAACATCTACGGCAGGTACGACAGATACGACACAACCTTCCAGGGTCAAGGGCGACTTGATGGCGAGATTGCGAGCGGCGCAAGCAGAAAAGGAGCGGAAGAAGGCAGAGGAAGCCGCAGGCGCGGCCGCACAATAGAGTGGACGGCTGTCCTCACCCGCTTTACGATACCCAATCTTGATACCCCCGGCGCCTCAAAGCCGAATAGATTTTCTCTTGCCCTCAGTGGAGTACCTAAGCAAGCTTTCATGTGATTGTTCCAGGCAGGTTGTGTGTCATGGAAACGCGACTTGACTAAATGAGTCACGTCGCTATATGGGTCTTTAGCAGCTCGAGATTACATCAGCAAGTAGCAATGCAATCAAATCTTGATTGGTCTAGTGGTAAGGATACCCGCTTGTCATAGACAAGTTCAAAGCGCGGGTGGCCGGGGTTCGATTCCCCGATCGAGAGAAACAGTTACAACTTCATTTTTGCTGGTTCGGTATATTTATTTCTACTGCTGTTAGTGCCCTTGGCGATTGAGCTTTTTGGTTCCATTCTGGTACACGGCCCGTAGTGCGGGTTGGGGTGGTTATCCCATGATAACAAATTCCACGATGGCGACGCAGAGGGAACACAGGACTGTCATCATGAGGGAGACGATCCTGCCTCTACAAGAAGCAATCTTGACTGTCCACGCAGTTCATCAACCTCCCCAGATTCATCCCATATCGTACCACTAGACTACAGGTACAGCTACAACCAGCCCAGCTAGTGCGTAGAGGTATTACTCTCATCCAGCCTCCTACGCAGCCACTCCGGCACGAAAGCCTTAACCTTGACCGCCCGGCCCTTATCCGCATCCCCATCCTCGTCCGTGCCCATCTTCATGACAAACTCGTCGGCGGGATCGAACGGCGCCGTGGCCGTCTCGCCGGGCAGCTCGATATCGGTCATGATCTGCAGACGACACAGTGCCAGCCCGACGTTGCCCACACCGCTCAGCCAGTTGCCGGCGCTGCGGCCCTTCTTGCCGTCGCGGCCAATGCTGAGGCCCGCTGGTATATGCTCGGCTGGCAGAGCCTGGGTTGCGGAATCCGGGCTATACTCGAGACGCTGCGGCGGCGGCGTGGTGGGATCGTACAGCACGCACGGCAGGATGCGCTTGCGCACGACGCCGCGGTGCTTTGTGCGGATCGTCAGCTCCTGTCCCACGTAGCAGCCCTTGCGGAAGTCGATGCCGCCCATCAGATCCATGTTCGAGTCGAGCGGCAGCGCCTGCTCGCGGATCATCTCGCCCTGGCCCTCCGCGACGCCATGGAGGTAGCGGCGGATGCGGTAGGCGGTGTCAGCGGTCTGTTCCATGTCCAGCTGCGGCCCGTCTGCCCGCTTGCTCAGTACACGGTAGCCCATGCCCGGCGCCCTCGTATCTCGCAGCACGATGCCGTCCTCCTTGCCCACGCGCGGCGCCTCCATCTCGGCACCCGTCTCTGGAGCACCATCGTCCCATACCTGCCACGCCGCGCACTCCCCTTCCTCCAATGCGCGCACCTTCAGCTTGCTCCTGAGCTTATAACGCCTAAGATGCCGTAGCAGGTCGCCCAGCCGCTCCGCATCCACCTCAATGATGAATGCCTCTCCAGCTCCCAGGCTCAGGTCCCCGGCCGCGCCCACCGTGTCCGGATATATGAATACGTCGTGCAGCACGCGGCCCGTGGCGTTGAGAAATCCGCTATAGAAGCCGTCGGTGCGCGGCGTGCTAGGCTCGGCGCTGGCGTTCCGCGGGTTCGCGCTGATCGAGGACGTGATTATGCCCTGAAGGAAGCGCGGCGCATCAGCGCCAGCGATGGAGATGAGGCGGCGGCTCGTGAGACGCGCGAAGCCTGACGAGGGCGGTGGTGGGGGTGGAGGTGCTGCTGCTCCACGGGCGCCGGTGGTGGCTGAGAAGTGTCGTCGGGGCGGCGGCGACTGCGGCTGTGTTTGGAGTTGAGATCGTCGGCATGATGAGCAGATGAAGGGGGTCGGTGCTCTGGGGCCGAGGCCGAGGCTGAGGTTGAGGTTCTTCAGACCCCTTCTTGGGGCATTTCGGGGCAGGGCGGACATGTTGCGTCTCGAGTCGCGAGGCGGGGCTAGGCTGGGTTTGCCTACGTATCTAGGTTGATCTCATTCTCGCGAGGCTGTCTGACTGCTCGCGTCTCCTTCGGAAAGTTGCTCTGTGACGTTAGACTGAGGGTGGCCTGGAGCTATTGCGAGCTCGGCGTCAGGCAAATTTTGGGAGAGAAGGATGATGTACCGCGTTTTCCAGGCAAATTCTCTAGGTCGGTCACGGACCACTCTGCATTATCTGTTCGCCAAGCCAGACAATCTACACCCAAATCCTTATCGTGTTGACGATAGATCTGCATGATCGCAGGCTTTTCCAGGTTCCCTTGTATCTTTTAGCCAATGAAGACAGGCATGGCGATCAGATAATGCAGAGTGATCCGTGACCGACCTAGAGAATTTGCCTGGAAAATGCGGTAACACCCGTCCGCCGTCCCATGGTCCGATCCATCCGGGGCTAGCTTAACCCCGGTAGTCTTCGTAACTCCGAGCATCACCAGAGTGAGACTTCCGTTTTATGAATCTTGGTAACAGTTTCCGCAAATGTGAAAATATGAAGTTCATTACGGTCCTCACGAGGCTCATGTGCCGCAGTGCCGCATGGGCCAAGTCTTCAATTGGAGAGTACTAGTAGGAGCACGAGAGGCGCCAACAATGATGCGTACGACGTACGTGGCTTGCCTAGGATCGACTGAGACGACGACATGACGACGATGTCCAGCCTCGAGGATCGCCAGGCCCAAGCTCTTACAGTTACCAATCTTCCATGACAGTGGCACGGAAGGAGGCTCAGTCGAATTCCTCCACGAGTGCGCCTACACTCTAATAAATCTGTCCAGGAACCAGGAACAGAGATCCTGCTAGCACGAATCGACGATCATCGCGGCGTTCCGGCGTATCGGAATGCTAGCTTGGGCGTTGGTAGCTACTGAAACACCATTGTGATGTCAGTTCGACTCCCATGGTTCCTGTCATCTCACCTCGTAAATAAGCTACTGTTTCATGCTCTCTATGCAAAGTTATAAACGCGTATTCCTTTCAGCATCTACCTAGCACAGGAGCAGACAGAATCGAGATTGATCGGAGAGTCAATCGATCCCGCCCGCCTTGGGCATGTGCTGGTTAACCCGATTCTGAAGACATCTCGGTCATATGGCGGGACCGAGCCCGTGGAATTACGTTCCTCGCACTCGGAAAAGAAAAGTACCATGCAGCGGTCACCCAAACCTTGCTCGGCACCATTACATTCAGGATCCTTATATCCATATTGAGCAAGACCAGGCACAGCGCAGATCCTCCAGCAAGCACAGACAGGAACACCAAACATCTCCAGCGAATTGCGAATTGCGAATCGGTGTAGGCTGTGTCCATCGCCACTGCGCAGGGGCACATCATCCCGCCGGCCGTATGATTCACCCGCACTTGCGGCGGAGCTGCTTCTGGAATCATCCCCGTGTGTTCAGCCCCAAACCACCTACCATCGCATCTAATAAATCCTACTTGGTGTTCCATCAAGGCAGCAGAGTGCCAGCGCAGCTAGACGAGGACAAGAAAGGACATGAAAGAACCTTCCCCAGACTCACCGCAAGTTTTTGTGCATGCGCATCTCGTACACAGCAGCGTACTGGCGGTCGGCCATGGACTCAGTTATTACAATTCGGCGTACAGTTGGGAAGTATCGGATTGCCTGCCGGGATACCAAAGTCACTTATGTAAATGTTACCGCCGCATCGGTTTCCCCATTCGATGGCTGATACAGAGTACCCACTTACCGTATGAGGCGTTTTGTGTGAAGTCACACATGTATGCACTGCACCTTTGCGCACAACAGAGAGATACGGAGCTCAGCCACGATGCCTCCTGCGATCGTGGATGGGTACGATACGATGCACTATATCGAGCGGTATAGCCGTGCAAGCATATTAGCAGCCGGCGGCAGCCTGCAGCAAAACAAGCGGTCATTACGAGATTCTGATAAAACAGGCTATTACAGCATCGCAGGGTCAGAGTTGAACCAATGCACAATGAAGCCTCCCCCTTGGCTGGGTATTCCAGCGCCTTGGGAAGAGGCGTCGCTGCCGCTCGTTCTAGCCTTCTAGGTCGGCGATGTTGCAGGGGGTGGATGAATCATAATATGGGGAAATCTCGAGGCAGAAGAAACGTCCGCTCGTTCGTAGCTGATAGTGTCTTGACATTGAACGGCGACCACCAAACGCCTCGGTGTCCAACCCTGTTTTGCTCGATGGACTGGCTGGTTAATAGTGATGCAGCAGCTTACTTGCTTGCTAGCAGAGGATAGTGTCACGGGTTCACAAATCGCTCTCTCACTGCTGCACATCCAAACGGGGAGATGGATAACCTTGTGCGGTGTACGGTGTCCATGTGTGGTGTTCACATGATAGGCAGCACTTCGTTGTTTGATAAAGCCCGCATGCCTCGGGGTTTGAAGGCAACAACGGCAGCGGCAGTCTACCGGCAAGCAGCTTCTCCATCAACCCCAGGGCGGTGGGAGGGCATGGAGAGGGTAGCAGCCGCCGCACTCCGCAAGGCACGGTCAGGTGCCCGGGCCAATGACAAAAGCGCACGCCGCACTTTTGGCTCTATCTACGACCCCAACTGGTGGTCAGCCGTCAGGCAGCGGTGACAAGCTGACCGCAGAAGTGCGGGATGATGGCTCCAGGGGCAGCAAAAGACGTGGCCGTGTGGTGACACGACACCACCAGTGATGATCTCAGCATGGTTATGATGGTGAGTGTGAGAGATATCAGATATGTGTGTAGGGGCCTTGCGGGCTTGCTGCTGCGACCCGGCAGCCCCTATCAATCCATGGATTGGATGAGATGGATGCACATAGCAATCATAAACAGTATGTATGGCTTTCTGCAGTGGAGAACTATTCCATGCCCAGAGCTGTTTGCTGACCGCACAGCGATAGGGCTGGGCGCTATGATGACTCTCCGCCTGTCTGGCAATGTCTGGTTCCGGACGCATGTAACGATGCTTTCGGGACATGACCGCAGCGAACGGAGAGAACGAACAATAGACACTATAAGACGACCCCTATTCGCGCATCACCGCGCGAGTCAACAGAAGTAAACAATGGAGTTAGTTGGTGAATCATCAGCTGAGTAGGGTATTGCCTGCTTCGTCCATAGGAATCCCCACACTCGCGGAAAAAGGAGGAAGAAGAAAGAGATAGTGAACATCGAATGATTCCATCGTGACCCAGGTTACCCCTCCCGTAAATTGACAGTAGGCCACGCCGACGAGTCAGCAGGCTAGCTCACCAGCTACCAGGTAGCTTCTGAGACAAAATGCGAGACTGGGGGCCAGGGGCAGGCAAGCCTTGGAGTAGATTGGCGTGGGGTCTGGGGTCTCGGTTACAGGCAGCCGGCCAGGCATCCAAGGTAAACGAGATGGAAGAGTCAGCCCAGTGCAGTGCCAATGAAACAAGCAAAACAAACGAGAAGACTCGGGACCACACAAGGACGAAGAAAAACGCAAGGGCAACTGAGAGATCTCACGGCGCATAATGATTGGATCGTGAATGGCGCAGCAAGTTTTCATGTCCGGATACGCAGTAAGAACGGACAAGGGGCCCTGACAGCCCCACCCCCCGTCGTGGCTCGGGGCTCGGGGCTCGGAAATCCCAAGTCCCAAACGTCTGGGATTACCCCGCCACGCTGGCTGGCTAACAAAATAGTGCAGGAAGCCAACAACAAACGAACGGACGGAGGAGATTTTTTTGACAGGTTGGGCTGCGATATTGATGAGGATTGATTGCCCTGTGCATCATAATAAAAAGTCCCCACGACTTCACGAGGCCGCCGCTCCAAGAAGACCCTTGAACGGGAACCCTTGCAAACCTCGACTGGCTGGCGTTATGAAGCTAATATGCTGACATGGAGAAAGAAGAGGTTATGTAGTAGTGAGTAGTAAATTTGAGCGGGAAATTTATGCACCAGCGAGCCGATTACGGAAGTCACGATGGCCTTTATCGGTGTTACGGCCGCTTCGGCTTCGAGGCGGTTGTGGGGACAATGAAGAGAGAGCCATCAACAGAGGCAAAGAAAGTATGCCGAGCAATGTGAATAGATGAAAGTGCCGCAAATGGTAATTGTTGGATGGAAGACGGACGAACGCCCGAACCAGGCGGGCTCTCGGGTCAACAACAGTTGTTGATTGGAAATTCCGACTCTTTCTTTGTTTGCACAAATCCGGCCGGGGTCTTCTTGTTGGCCAGCCGCCCTCAGCCAGTCAGCCACCTACCTCCAAACTTTGCGGGGAGCCTTTTCTCCTGGGCGTGCTTACCGGTAAATTTTGATTGTTAATTCATACTGCGACTCATGAGGTTGGATGGTGGTGTGTCGTGTTTACTAATATGGACGAGAGGAAGTCTTCGGAGTTGGGGTTGGAGAGTCGGAGTTGATGCATGTGCATGTGCATGTGTCGTTGATGAATTAATAATGATGCTGATGATGATGCTGGTGATGATGATGGTTAATGTCAACGGCTGATGAATCAAACAGATGCAAGATGGGAGTCTTTGCCCTTCTACTAATGCCGATGTCGCGCGGACCGTGGCGATAAGGTAAGGGTAGCTTCTGCAGATGTCAGTTTTCGTTTATGTGGTCATGGGCGGATGATGCAAGTCCCGGTATGACTCAATAGACTTTGGGGCTATCGATTGAACCACGACGATCTTGATGAGTGTAAGACACTCGCGCAGTCTGTTAAGGTACCATTTCTTGCTGTAAAGCGTAGTGCTGCAACATAGTGAGACATGCATAAGGGGCTCTTGATGATGATAGACATAGTATTATTGTTTATTTCCGTTCGCTATGTTTGTGATTGAAACTGCGCGAGGAGCGAGGCGTGTTCTATTTGCCATTCCACTCAACCTTTGAGCTCCTTCAGTCAGAACATGACAGTAATGCTGAGAAGAGCTAGGGAGCGAAACGGCTCCCGCCAAACTGCCCTGGCATCAATTGCCCGAAAAAGTAATCCTCCAGTAACCTGCAAGTCTTCTGAGTGGTGACATCTGTTCCTCCCCTACTCTGATAGCCAATGACGAAGCCCGGCTGTGATCCTGAGCGTAGCCCTGGTAGTGGCATTGCCCTTCTAGGAACATCTAAAGCGAGACAAAAGAAATGGTAAAATCAATGTGAAAAAGTCGCTGAATGCCATGCCGGTATGTGGTATAGTATAAACGCCGCCCAGATGCAAAGAAAGCACTTTTGTCGGGAACCAGACCCCAAGACAGTCTAGTCTTAGTAGACCGATATCGCGGACACCAGCCGTGCTGGATTCCGTGGCGGCAGGTAGTATCCTTCGCTGTAGAAGTCTGACTTGTCGTCGTCCTCGTCTTGTCTTGGGTCGTAGTATTTGGTATTTGATGTGCTTTCCCTCTGCTTCTCTGAGAACGTAGGTAGTGCGTCGGTGGGTGGTGAGGGCGGCATCGACTCGTCGTCTGATGATTCGCAATCGTGCTCGAGCTCCGGCGGCGAGGCTGAGTGCGAGTGTGATCGGGTGAGGGTCAGGGCGGCGTAGTCCTCCTCGTCATCCTCCTCGAAGTCTTCGTCGTCTACCTCCATTGTATGTACTTGGGGTGATGGCGGTGCGATGCTGATAGAGGACACCCGTGTTAATGGTACGGCATCGGCCATCTCGATATCTTCATCATCGTCGAGGTCGCTATCGTCTGAATCTGAGGAGTCGGCTTCCCAGTCCTGCTCCTCGACAATCGAATCGGCCCACTGTATGTGTTTCTCCTCCGACTTGGGCGAGGCTCCACGGACGGACTGGTTGAACCAGCTCTCCTGTTCCCGCTCGGCATCGGCAAGGTCGAGCATCAGGGAGTCGAGGAGGTTGGCGTGGCCGACGAGAAGTCGCAGGTTGTGGTCAGGGCGGGCAGCCTCGGTGGACAGCTTACCCCGGGCCTGGTGGGCGAGGAAGTAGGTCTGCGTGATGGACATGGTCTTCTTCCTCCTGAGAGCCGGTGACGATGGTGATTGTGGATGGGAAGGGGAGGTGAAGGGGGTTGAGAAGGCTGTGGACACCATTTTGTACGAGGCAGAGAATTGCCAGTTGGTGGTCTGTGTCGTGTTGTGATATGGTGCAATAGTGCAACAGGGTGCGTTGTGTGAGTCAGGCACCGATTTGCGGCCAAGGCAACCCTTATGTATATAAGTCTGGGGAGCTGCGATGGTTGACTCGACCATGTACAAATGTACAAGTGGAAGAACGGGACAGGGGTCAAGGTGGCTGCGGGTCGCGGGTCGCGGGTCGCAGGTCGCAGTTCGGAATGTGAAATTGTGAATATTTGACGAGCTGAGCTAAAAGGTAATGACACGGATGTCCTTGCTCCTTGCACCTTGCACCTTGTACTTTAAGTTTGTCTGTTGGCACGACGAGCGAGGGTACCGCTGGCGTTGATACCGTTTGTTATCCCCGAGTGTTGGGTAATTATTGTGCAATAGTTCGAGCTATCGAAGTTGAGGCTCTTGATAGTCGAGACGGCTGGATGTTGGGGCTTGTTTCGTCTGGAGAAGGCAAGCAAGCAAGCAGTATAGTAGATGTGAGTACGAACTAGGTGAGCTCGAGTATCAGACAGACGGATGGATGAAGGACGATGTATCACTGGTGAGGACGAAAGCTTGGACAGGAGTGAGATGCGATGGGAAAGACGATTCTTTTGTAAGATATGCCTGCTGACCAGAGGTGAATCTGTGAGATGGAGCTGCTCGGTCTTAAACGGACGGGATCGGGTCATTCGTAATGGGCTCGCGCATTGCAACTAATCCCATGGCCGCCATGGCAGGGGATATGCGAGATATGCGCGAGGGTAGCATCCGAGATGCGAGCCTTCAACCCTTCACCGCTGGGGCCGCGCTGGCACTGGCACGAGGCAGGGCAGACGGGGTGACGGGGTGACCACCGAGTCACCGACCGCCAACGGGGCGCGGGTTGATGCTGCATGTAGCTAGAGCCTAGCATGCTGCTTGCATAATTAGGTATTATTACTCATCGTCGCCTGTCCACCGCCACTACCATGCTTAAGTCATAAACCCGCCCGTAAAACTTCAAGTTACCTCCGTTTTCTCCTTCGGCCCCTGCCCCTGCCCCTGCCCCTCCACCCTCCCAGCCATGATGAGTCCGCCGTCCACCGTCCACCGTCCACCCGCTTGGGTCATCGGAGCCAAAGGCCCAACTCCCAGGGACAACACCCACACATGTGAAGGCTGCAAGGGTGTTAATGTGCTCCTCATCAACTCGAAGTCCGCAAGTCCAGCAGGTCCACCTGCGATGGAATGTCGGACTTCTCTGCTGACCGACATTGTGGCTTTGTCATGCACCGCGCAGAACCGTACCGCATCCAGTCGAGTTCGGAATTGGTAATGAGCAATGCTAAAGTATGTAACACGCATCCGGCATGTGATGCGAAGCAGTTTCTGCCTGTCGATATCCATATGCTTCGTTACCTGGAAACAGCATTGGCATACCTACGTGCAATAGCTACAGTCTACACCACACAGTCGATAGTAATCTGCGGGCATACTTGCCTGGCCTTCTTGTCCCTCTTTCCTTGTCCAGGGGTTCGTTCGTCCAACGCCAACGGAGATAAGTTGGCTTCCAATGTCTAGCTTTTCCCCGTGGTATTAGCGATTCGGATCTGTGAGTCTGTGACTCGACATCTCGTGGTTGCTGATGAATCGGAGCAGGGGTTATGCGAGAATGTCAATTGGGCGCGGATTGCTCAGCATGCATAAAAACCGAGGATTACACATCATCACTTCGTCCCGCTTCGACGTTGGACGTTAGGTCAAGTCCGCAACATAAGGCGTAACCATAACATAACGCCAGTATGACCAGTCCGGCCTCGGATCATACTCCCGCGTCCAGCTTCCATGCCGTAAAATCGCATCATGATTCTATCGCATTCGCACCGACTACAAATATTACACTTTGCGGCCGGCCGGCATGCATGGAGACGATAGACAAATCATGCCATATGGCATTTGACTCGGAGGTTTTCACCCTCCTCTGCTCGCCAAGATTGGACACAAGGCAGATCATGACAGGAAGTCATCATAATCTCCCATCATGGACAAAGCAATTGATCCCTGACTTGACTCGAGACATGTCATGATGGGGATAGACAGACAGGCCCTGGTTCTCTAAATCCCATAACGCCCTATTAGGCAATACGGTAGGCACTTCAATCAATCTGTTGAACCGCTGAGACGCATCAGATAAGATGAGATGAAGATGATGGACACAGGGAGGAACGATTGCATAAAATCGCACAAGATTGCACAAAGGAAAGTCCATGACGAGATCCTTCGTCCAGGGCATGTTCACCCGACCTCGGGAGCGGATCGCATTCGGTCACTCGGAGCCGTCGCAAGACCGCACTTTCTTGTCCTCGCGACCGAAGGACCTCTACGCGGGTCCCGGATCGAGGACTGGAATAAGGCAGAAATTGCAGGTGCCATTGGATAAAGATGTCGCGAGGGGAAACGGCCATGTGACAAACCAACAAAACCTTGGAACTGCGTACGTCGCAACGGGCAACGCCAGCGTGGCTTTGCTACAAGCTACAGCAAAGTTTGGATGCTGCCTTGCCAGAATCAATCAGATACGCACTTTGCGTCATGGCCCTGCTATGAATCCGTCGGGTTTCAAGCCAGCGTGACGAATCCAGACAAAGGACGCGACTCAAGCTGTGCTTTAAGCGAACCTGGCCACGTACGACTGATGAATTAGCTGCACGTGTCCAACAGTCAACTAATGATGGCACACTCTTTCATTTGTCATTCACTCTGGGAAGAGCGAGTCTGCCTCGTCCAATGTACAGGAGTGCTGCACAATTATTGTGCCTACTTCTACATTGAACCCGGGCGACACGGCCTCGCGAACAGTCTACGCGTTTGCTTCGTCCTTGGTTTACGGTTTCTTGTTACGGTTCCGTCCCTCCGTACGATGGACGAAGCTAGGCTACCGGATAGCTGAAGGCTTGGCGCCCGTGGTTCCTTGGCCTTGTTCTCGGCAGTCGGCCTCGTGTTGGCTGATCTGGGAAAGCGAAACGAGGAACGCGAAAATGTCCAACTGTGGGGTCTGGCAGCAAAAGAACCACCAAAACAAGGCACCAGGAGAAGAGAGGACCCAGACATCGTGAACATCCTCGACTGATGACAGCAACCCTTGTAGGGCTGAGATGAGATCAACAAGTTCACAGTTCAGATGATTGCCCGCAAGGTGCCCTGTCCGTCACAGTCACTCGGTAGCGAGAGCGCACATCAATTTGGACAGGCCAAGGCCTAAGAGCAAATAGCCTCAGCCACAATGGGTCATTCTGAGATGTCAATGCGAAGCGAATGCAAGGCGATGGTCCAAGCCAAGGCGCATCTGAGCCAGTGAGCGTTCGAAAACTTCGCAGCCTTCGCTTCGGTCATCTCCTTCAAGGGTCTGGGGTCAAAGGCCACAAGCCCAATGACCCACCAGTGACCACGGGCCCGAGCTGTCCTCGACTCCTCGGGGTTATGCGGTTGAGCGGTGACGATCTGACGATGCTTGGGGCCCGGGTAACGTAGCAATAGCACCGCCTCATCAATCTCGACCACCAGAGCAGAGGTGCATACTGCTGTCGGATTACAACCAGTAATAAGCTGACTTCAAGCCAAATGTCTCTCCATCTTACCCAACTTGGCCATTGGTGCAGCAGGAAACACCACGCAGTAACTACGTGCGTTCACGAGAATTGGATAACTTAGGTAATCTCGATACTTTGCTAATTCAATGCTAGTAACCTTGGAACACAAGCAGAATGCGACAGCGACATCGGCCGGACTGATGACCGCTAAGATATCCGATTCTCCCCGTTTACAGCCATAACGGAATGCGGCCCTGCTTAGCTTCCGAGGCTGGTTGACTCTTGAGTGAAGGTATACTGATGAGTCGAAACGGCGCGCGAATTGCCCTCATCGCGCACCCGTGGACGCCGCATACGGACTTTCTAATGAGCTGAGCTTCATGGAAAGAAAAAGTTGCAAGCGAAAATTTCATCCAGCCCAACCTCGCATTGCCGTGACTCCATGTGGTCAGGAGGTCCCCTGGAAAAGAGCCGGAGCCGGGACCCACGTGCTGCGATGATGGATGCGGCTGCTCGCGCGCTCGCATCCACCATCCACCATCCACCTCCTCATGGAGATCCCGAGGTCTGGTGCAAGTGCCGGGACAGTTTCGCTCATAATTGAGTAAAAAAATAATCTTGCGATGCAAGGTCCTTTCTGGTACGACGGATCTTGTTCGTGTCGCGTGTCGCGAGAGGTGGGTGAGCACAAGGAGGGTGAGCACAAGGAACAACAACATAAGTCTCCGGTATCCTCGCTCGGCCTCGCGGAAACGTGATGCTCGCGAAGGCCGCCATTCCGATTCGTCGCCGGAGGAGAGGGAGGGTTGCAGCGACGCTGGGTCCTTTCCTTCGAGAAGCCTTCTCGTGCCTGCATCTGTGCTTCTCAGCTGGCCATCGACTGCTACCTACTCCATTTTGGCTAACCCATTCGCGACTGCAGCTCGCAATCTCGAAGTCTCATTCAAGCAGAGCATGGCACCATGGCTGCCGTGAATGGTTCGCGTTCCCCGAGAAGACCGAGTCCCCCGCAATGTCTTCAGAAACATCAAGATGAAGTCTTTCAGCCGCCTTTCCTCCCACAGGTTCAGCTTCCCCATAGCTCCCTACTCTGAACGAAGAACGACGGATTGGTGCATGGATGAGAGACGGCTGGAAGGACCTCGCATAACCGGCAATTGGTCACGAGGTATCTTCAGTCCTCTCCAGCTGCTGCTTCAGCCTCATGCCTCTGCGTCGGCGACATGTCGTCGTCAATCCCAAGCGTGCCACAATCTCCCCTTTCTGACATCAGCGCCATGCAACCTAGGTATTCATGTCGTCTGTAGTTGAACCCCTATAGATCCATTAGCCATGGACGGGCCGGGTATCTTACCGACCCAGCTAAGGTGTATGATAACCCGTGATGGAAACCTATTCGCCAGCAATAATGCTTCCGTCTGCATGACGTTCAATCTCGGCTTTGGAAGACCATTATATCATCATAAATCCTATCTCCAGCAAACCACTGAGATCATCGACGTACGGTAGATCATATTCCGAGGTGACGAGTTCGGACTTTGTCCAAACCCCGAGTGCCTCCGGCCCAGTCACTTTAGATCAGAAATTGCTCATCTGATCTATCAGTGCGCGGAAGACGGCAAATAGAGATTATCATGGCTCGGTGATGGGGGATCGGGCCCGAGCATGGAACCGAGCCGGATGACTCTTCTATCAGGGTAGATCATATGCGCGGCTGCATTTGGCGGGTTGGCTTGTGAGTCAGTCGATCGCTGTCTAGTCCTTGTGGTCATTTGTCTTGTCATGTCGCGTAACGGACGAAGGAGTTGTCAACGACCTTGCCGCTTGCAACGACTACATGTATTAACCCCGCCGCTACCCCCAAGTACCGGGTATCAGTTATATACGACTTGCATTGACTCTGATACGTCTCTCGCCAGGTCTACCGCGGACGGGATCTGGACTATCGTGAGAAGCTGCTATCTACCGTACGCCGAAGTGTTGACGATCCCAGTTCCTTGACCTCCCGTAGCCAGCCTCCATGCCGAGGCCTCCAAGCGACGGTCATGAGGGATGTTGTCACCGTCTTTGATTGGGTAGGGAGTTGGCTATGCCACCGGTGATGTACCTACCTAGGTAATAGTCTTGCTCTTAACCTTCTCCGAATCCTCGGATCCGAGCAGACTTTTCGGCGTCTTCGCAGCAGTCGCCTACGCCAATTTGTCCATAATTGTGGTAATTCGCCGCGGTGTGCATCACGCTCCCAGGCGACTTAGGTTGGCAGGTAAGGAGATTGGGGGTTGGGCCATGTCGTGCATGTGTCGCCCAGGAGAAAAGAAGAAGCAAGCGAGGGCGCCCGACTGGTTGCCTCTTTCGGCAATATTGCCGCCAAATACCCGCCCTCATGTCTCAAATGAGTCGACGTCTTGTCTTCTATTCACCGCAGTTCAGGATCATCTTCGACTGATAGGCACGTGCGAGTATATCGCACTGCCACCGGCTCCTGGCCCATAATTCACGGTGTGGGTTGACCGATTCGCGATCCACCATGAAGATGACGGCGCGGACCACTTCGGCCCTCGCGGCGCTGAGACGGTGGCGGGCCACCGGGGACTTGCGGGCCGTCTCAACTCTCCACGGTCACCTCGCACCAGTATCGCATCCTCGCCTCGGTCTTTATCCTGACCTCGGCCTTCATCCTCGTTGGACTTCTTCAGCTTCTACTGGTGAAGCCAAGACGCCATCGTCTATCGGTCCACCTATACGTTCATTCGATCTGGACCACGAACTGGGCAAAGTCGAGGTCGAAGCGTCTCAGGATGGCGGCCGCAAGGCCCTCGATGTCCTGGAACGTCTCGACGAGGCATACGGCGATGCATCTCTTTTGTACCTGAAGGGTATTACATGCTTGGATGCATACTACCATCACTTCGGCTCGATGTCGATCGAAGACGCCCGGTCCGTGCTTATCGCTGATGAAGCTGGGCGGAGAGTGGTGCAATGGACAAGGAAACCTGCCATATGGCGTCAGATCGAAGGAACCACCATGAGAACGAGTACGTGTGCAGCAAATAATGAAAATCCGGTCCTCTGCTGGCCTCCTGCTCACGAGCTGTCACAGGAGATCTCTGAGAGTGGTTGCGGCTATATTGGTCGGCATCAAGCAAACTGCCACCGCCGAAGAATGGATACTACAGCCATGGACGGGCCTCGCAAGTGTTGCGCGGAAAGAGAGACTTCTGTTGGTGAAATGGAAGGGAATACTGCTTGCAGAGTTGGTCAGCGCAACATTATGGTGGGACCCCGATGAATGTGCCGACGGTGCCTACGACTATTTCTGTGATATCTGCCGCAGGCTCCGACAGAATTACTCTCGGCGCCACGACGTTCCACTTGCGCCAGCGTACTCCCAGTTGATATGTACCGCTCAGACTCAGAGTCAGTCAGGTAAACTTGCAGCGAGCCCTGAAAGCTTCAATCGTTTTTTGAGCCTTCTCAGGATGTTGGTCGTGCCCGGCTTAAGAGATTACTACACAATGCTGCTAATGATGTACCACCCCACCAGTCCTTCTGTTGATGCATACCTGTTTTGGTTGAGGGGAAGTGACTTGGACTCAAACCATGAGCATTGCAGAGCTTGTAAGTCACAATTGGAGGCCATACCTTCCCCCATCATCAATCGTTTTGCGCTCTATATCTGTTCGGAAAGGAGAAGCAAAGTAAGAACACCGAGGCTAACTCCAGTTTGTCAAAGTGCCACGACAAGCACATCCGCACAGCATACCGTCATTCATGCGACGCGTATCCGAAAGGGCCAGTTTAATCTTGCGGTCCTAAAATCGCCATGATGAGGCAGCTTGGGCAATTGATATGAGCAAGGCGCTCTGGGGCCCGGGCTCAGGCTTCTGGGTCAAGAATGGAATGAGCATGAAGACACTCCAAGCGCGCACAGCGGCCAGCGCTGAGAAACAGGCGTCGTGGAGGTCTGACTAGATGTAAGTCTCGGGTTTGGGGAAAAAAGACGCTCTCATGCAAGCAGTACGACGAAACCTGTTCTACGTCTACCCTAGTGCCTACTACAGCGAGTAGCCATATATAGCGGTTTGCGCTTGAAACCACGGAGTTTTACAACATGTTTTCTTGAGATCAGGCCTCTCCGTCTGTGGTCAAACCAACGGACCGGCACAATGAGAACTGGTATCGGAGTCTAGCAATGTTGCTCAGGGGTAGCTTTGGTGGGCCAGCTTAGGCTGGCTACTGAGCAATGAAGAGGTGCACATTTCTTAAACTCCGATGCTGTGAACACCATGAACAGGTACGGACACCTTAATCGGGGGTAAAGAACTCGTTTCTAGATATGGGCGTCCGCAAACATCCGGACGCTCCCGACAGCTTCTTACAATGATTAGCCCGGAAAGCAGTTCTCATTCACCATACGTTACCACGGTCTTGCAAAGATGACAGAAACCCTGAGCACTTTTTGTTCACTTTACGGCACTCTCGACTAACCTTATGGGCACATCTACCATATGCCTGTGGCCAAGAGCCACCGGCCTAAGTTTCCTGCACCACGACTTGCACCAAGAGCTCCAAGGAGACCGAACACATCGCCTCACGAACACCGCTCCAGCACAGCACGTTGATCCAACACTCTGCATAACAGGCACACAAACCAGGGCGACCCAGTCCATGCAAGAACGCATAAGTAGAAAGGATGGCGCCAGACGTACCGGTCCCCACAGTGGCAGTCCCAAATGGCCTGAGTCCAAGCAGCAACAAGCCAACCAGCCAGCAATGTCAGCCACGTCAGCGAGAAGCACGTCAGCAAGCGCAACGTGGCGTGGCGTCTGCTCTGCTCGAACCCGGTTCCTTGGGACAGCCCTCATTCGACAGATACGCAGGCACACACCAATACAAAGCGGAGAAAGCAAAGGGGCATACGGCCAGGTTCTGCTGGGCCCCTCCTTCTGCGTCTTTCTAGCGCTGACGGACGGACCCAAGGACGTGGATGTGGTTGTGGATGGGACCCCTGGAGTTGATCCATCTGACGTGAGCGTCGTGCTGTGGTGCGTTGTAGGCAGGTCGGGAACGGCACATGGGGGGCCGATGAATTGAGTTGGGGTGTGTAGGATAGGGGGTAGGAGGTAGGGGGGAAAGATGACGGAGGCCTCGGGTACATATTGCCGTGGCAAGCAGGGGAGGATGAACATGTCGAGGTTTACAAGTGTACGCACGTTGTGGATTCTTCTCGCGGAGAGGTACCGTATCTTGTAAGCGTTAGGGGATAAGACGCTGCCATCATAACTATGACGGGCCGCTCAGTGGTACTTATGAAGTAACCACTGTTGCTTTGAAATGACTATCTACTACTGGCTGTGGATTTATGCACCCGCAACGGCAGTTTTGGCTTACTGCGCTTTTGGTCGTATGTGAGCTTACGGAGGAAAGATTGTTCATAGGCAGTCAGGTACCTACCTACCTGTCGCTCACCCGGTTTGACTAAACTGAGCCGGGGAAGCTGCCAGCAAAGCATGCATACCAGAAATCGGCGGTCTAATATACCTACCGATTTCCTCCCCCCAAGACCCAGAAAGGCATCTACCCACCTTATATAGATAGGTTAGAAATCACGAGACATCTCCCGTCTGTAAAAAAAAATATAAGCAACCCGAAATGAGCAATCTCAGTCTGAAAAAACCACTCATAATGTTTCTTCCGGCGTGCTTATTATCCCAAACACAACAAACACCCTAAAATCATCACCACCTCCAGCGTTCAGGGGGTCTGCGGACGCTTGACGGTTGCAGTCCCAGGTAGGAGGATTCAACGGATGCGCTTGGCGCATCCTGTAGGGCTAGGATACCACGTGCAGGATGGGGGAGAGCCGAGCATCTGGTTCCTTTGGGATCCGCGCTCCAGATCCTTCGCGGCTGAGAGAACGTCTACCGGTACTACAGTAGTCAGATAGCTTACGCTACCCTACCCCTGAGCGCAAGTCCCCGCGTGGAAGAGCGTTTCGCGTGGATTGGGATTACGGTAGGAACATGGATGAAGACGCGAGGACTGAAGGTATTCGTTCGTGAGGGAAGGGGCTACTAACCAAAGTCATAGATAATCATTTCATCACCAGTGATATTACATTGTTAGCACCACTACGCGGACCGCATGTACGACACCACGTCTTATACCCCACGGCTATGGGATGAAGTAGGGTACCTCCAGAATACAGTTGGGGTTGCATGCAAGAGTCAAAACACCCAGGAGACTCTGCTTCAGTGGGTACCAGGATTTACAGGCCATCGTGCAGATTATTAACAGTGGCATTAAGCAGCCATCTGGTGAGTATCCCAGCAATATTTCCTGGGCAAGCACTTATTCCGGGGGCTTATACGGGGGTTTCCCTTGTTTTGGCTGCTCTCATGGCCTCTATATTCATTTTCGCGCATCACTCCAGCCGTAGCTTCTGCCGCTTCCTCTTGCCCCCAACTTCGCGGTGCTCCTCGATATTCAAGTTAGCCTCCAGCTTCTTCTCGGCGACGACCTTCATGTAGTCCCTCGTTACCCTCGTTGTCAGGTTGACGCCCTCTTCCTTCCACTCCTCCATCTTCTTGCCCACGCGCTTCTCGATAGCCAGGATGCGGTCGACGCCCCGTTGGCCTACAAGCGTGACGGCCTCGCCTTTCCGGCCGGCTCTGGCTGTTCTTCCGACTCGGTGGATGAAGTCATCTCCTTCTTGCGGGAGGTCGTAATTCACAACCACTTCGACCTCCGGGATATCTAAACCACGCGACGCAACGTCGGTGGCCACCAGGATCCTAGCTGCCCCGGCTCGGAACCTCATCAGGTTATCAGTCCGTTGGCGTTGGCCTGGAAGCTTTGAGTGCAGGGACGTGACGCGGTGCTCGAGGAGGAATAGCAAATGATGGAGGCGTTCGGCCGTTGAGGTTCGGTTACAGAAGATTATCATTGACTTCTCGACGTTGGCCTCAGTAAGGAGGAAGGCGTGGAGGTAGTATTCCTTGAAGTTGACGTGGACTTGGATGTAGGTAAGATGTAGCGTATCCGGGACGGCGAGCTTCTGAGTGTCTACTTCACACACCATAGCTGGCTTCTTTCCGGGCTTCGGTGGCATGTCCTTGAGAGCACGGACTTCGGGGGTAATCGTAGCTGTGTATAGTAGCGTCTGCCTGCGTTCTGAGGGTGGCAAGACTCCCAGGCACTCCTCGATATCTGGCAACATGCTTCCAGGTCCTCCGGCGGCCAGGAGCCTGTCCGCTTCGTCCAGGACGACGTATCGAACTCGTCTGAGGCCAGCAATGGTGTCTTCTCCCGACATACGGATGTGTTCCGCGAGCCGGCCGGCTGTTGCGATGACCATATGAGGTCTCTGCGCGAGGCTGATGGCTTGGGCTCTCATGTCAGAGCCCCCAGTTACAAGCAGAGCCTTGAAGGATGTGGTAGCCGAAATAGCCTTGACTTGCTCATAGATCTGGAGGGCCAGCTCCCTCGTGGCAGTGAGAATGACGGCGTAGATGGAGCTTGGGTCTTGGGCCCATGTCTGAAGAATAGGTGCAACGAATGCCACCGTCTTTCCGCTACCTGTCCTCGAGGTACCGATGACGTCGCGGCCTTCGAGGATAGCTGGGATAGTCAATCGCTGAATGCTAGTGGGCCGTCTGATGGCCATGTTGGCGAGGGACTGGACGAGCCATGGCTTGAGCTGCAGCGACTCGAAAGTTGTGTTGTGGTCGATTGGGACAGTGATTGGGCCCTCTGAAGGTATCTCCGCAGGCTTTGATGATGATGGAGATGTAGCGTTGGGCGCTTGCTTGCGCTTGATCCTCGACGGAGCGTTCACTGATGATAACTGCGCAGGCTCAGGCGCGGGCTCAGAGAGCTTTCGCTTCTTGCGAGAAGACGACGAGTCGAGTGAGTCGCTCGAGTGGTCTGAGCTCGATGCTGCATCCTCCGAATCGGTCTCGGCAGCTGCATGCGCTATGACGGTTGATAGCGACATCTTGGAAATGCTGTAGAAGGAATATCAGCCTCGCGTGTGATTGTACCGCTCGATCGGCCGGGATATCTGCTTATTCCAGGTGAGGTATGCAGATTATTTTTTCGGCCGCTTGACAAGATGGGTGTGGGGCAGCATTTGGGCCAATCATAGCCCCACCCAAGGTCCCCTGTAAACCCCTGCATGACCTACTAAACGCGCGCTTAGCAGGTCTTGGCAGTGCTGTATCTATCGGTTTCGAATCCTTGCTTGCTTCCATCATCCATCTTCCATCATCATGCCAACCCGACACTGGCAGACTGGAGACTGGACAGCAGCATGGCTGATGACGCTTGTCACCTCACGTCGATCGCAGCAGTCTGATGGATGTTGCTTACGTACAGATTACGGCTCTTGGCAGCCAGGTTGGCTCGAGGACAAGCACTGTCCCGCCTTGCGTCCTGCAACACGCCTGATCAGTGATCAGTGATGTGGACCATTTCGAGAGGATACTTCGGAGAGTAGGTCCAAGTGGTCCCGTCTCCTCTGACGGGAAGACTCGCGGTCATTTGGCCACACTCGTTATCAGCACAAAAGCAACAGGGCTTCCTACCATAGGCCAAGATGCACCTCGCTCCTCTGGACACCAAGCTGACCCTCCACCTATCCCTTCGGACTACATATAGCCTTGTTCGCGAGAGGTGGTTGCTTGGGGGCCGTTCGCCTGTCATACCCCGTATCAGGGAGGATCAGAGGGGCCAACACGACTGTCACCTCTCCGAGAGAGCTCGGAGTATTGGCTATACCACGACTGCACTTCCCCCAACTGGCGGGTTTCACTGATATGATTGTGTGTGCTGGCAACGACGAAGCAAAGCGCTTGACATGTATTAAAGCCATTTCTGCTCTGCTTCGGCTGGGTCTCGGCACATCTGAAACGTGCTCGTCTGCGCAGACAGGGAGAAGGAAGACGCAGCAATCTGACCTCATCTGACATGGCAGCCGCATGCCAGCCAAACATATGCATGCTCGAGTACCCTACTTTGCCTGCCAGTGGCGGCGACGCATGGCAGCTGCATCATGGCATGGGTGTTGCCAGAAGCGTCTGTGGTTTCCAGCGAGATTATTGGACAACTCGGAACCTCCTTGGCTGCTCACAATGTCATACCTTAGGGCACGCAGAACTCTGAACTCTACCCCTTACGCGCCCTCTCTTGCAGGCAGTTTCCTGGCAGTGTGACATGACGATCTCCATGGTCAAGTGCCCTGGTCTATGTCGCTGCGGGGAAAAGCGTCTGGCTACAACAGCTTATACGGAGTACTACTGTACTACCACCTTCAACGCATCTCGTTCTTCCTTGCTGTGTTGTTAGCCGCCAGCATTGCCTCGTCTCAATATCCGAAACAGCGTCGTCCACTTGATAGCTGTCGGTCCACGGCGCACCTCGGGCTGTCAACTTGATAAGTTAAGCTCAATAAGGTAGGTATCCAACCATTTGGAAACGTCAGGTTTCCATACTAGTAGTAGAACTAGTAGAGGCTTATGTTACCGGTATTAGTAGCCCCACTGGCATTAAGATAGGGTACATGTAGCCTACGATATTAGTTTAGGCACACCCGCGCCCGTCCAGCCCGTCGTATTGCCGCTACAACCGGCATACATACCACCCTCCACCCAACTGTCAGGCCACGCTATCATAGTAGACTGGAGAAACGGCTCATCCAATCTCAGCTACATACTAGTAGTTGTCGCCCAACTTCCAGCCTCCTTCCTCCATGTCCAAAGTTGAAAGCAGGTCGGGCGCTGGAGCATCTGAGAGACTGAGAGACTACAGTTGGTATAGGACCCCTGCATTTCAAACAAGGCCCCCCAGGTCTTCTCTGCTCCCGGCATCCCAGGCTACCAGGATAAGTCAGAGGGTGAGAGGCCAGAGCCTAGAGGGAACATTTTGGAACCACAGTGCCACAAACCTGCGGATAGGGAGGGGAAAGTCCAACGCGGCAAGAGCAATCACGAATCACACGAATGTCCCTCTTCTCCTCTCTGCCTCCGCCTATGTAGGGTACCAACAGTCAGCTCTTCTACTTCTACTTTTACTTATACTTCTTGGTTGCAATTCGTTTCTGAAACCATTACTTGTCGTCTACTGTCTGCCGTTTGACCATTACTCGCTGCGACCGTACCTTACCTTTCCGACACGTCGCTGCCACTCCCACGAATACGTCACTACGATATATTGCTTGCGCTGCTGTGCTACCCATTCAAGCATCATTCACGACTCCTGCCCGCGGCTCGTTACATCTCCTTTACTTCGGCCCTTTCGTTCCATTTCGTACGCCGTCTGCTCGAACGCCGCCTCGGTAAACAACACCCTATACTTGCTGAGCTACCACTGGGCATCGTCGGTATACTAGGTAGCGCACATGCCTGATCACGAGAATCAGGGCTCCGCGCCCAGGCCGTTGAATGTAATTGACTCCTTCCTTTGTTTGTCATCTGGTCTCTCGGCCGGCCCCCTTCGTCACCGGCTAGCCGCGCTGGTGTCTAGCCCAAAAAGCACTCCATCCCGATCTGCTTTGTGATGCTAACATCGTCTTGCGATGAAGGCTTCGAATGCCTCTCTAGATCCTGCTACCGTTGCTGCTGCCGCTACCCCTCCGCAAATATCGACACCCATACCGCTAATGTCGTCCTCTCCAGCGCCCCTCCGACCCGCGCTTGGCGGTAGGCCCAGCGGAGCACGAACACCGAGACTAGGCCTGGCCATACCTCCTTCGCCCAATGTCAAGGCCTTTGGCGGTGCCGTGGGTGGTGGTGTCTCGCGACCCCAGCTCACCGTCCATGTTGCGACCCCAATGGGCAGCACCGTCGCCCCTTACGAACAACCGCGCCAGGTCGCTCAACCGGGACAATCGGCCAGCGGCGGCAGCGAGAGCAGCGCGGCACACTCGAGGTCTGGCAGTTTCGGCCCTCTCGATGGGAGGGCCAGTAACCCTACCTCTGCAGGCTCCCAGTTCTCCGCCCTCTCGTTCGCATCACAGTACGGCATTGGTTCGCGGCCACAGGGAACTCCGGACCCCATATCAGCTGTTGGCTCGATATACTCCGAGAGAAGTGAAGGAGGTCTGCAGATGGAACGAGATGGCAGTATGCAAGGTCTAGAAAACAGTTTCGACAAGCTCACTCTTGAGAAGGCCAGAAATGCCGATGTGGAAGACCTGGACGACGATGGATGGAGGATTGCAAGTCTAGAAAACAGAATAGTCGATCTCGGCGGCCTTGGTGAGGGAGCTGGTGGTGCTGTCACGAGATGTAATCTGAAAGGGGGAAAGACGGTATTCGCCCTCAAGGTAAGCTCCCACGGCGTTATCAGATGAAACCAGCGAGCTGACGATGCTGTCCTAGGTCATCACGACAAACCCGGACCCAGATGTTAAGAAACAGATTGTCCGGGAGATCAACTTCAATAAGGAATGCGCGTCGGAACACATCTGCCGCTACTACGGAGCATTCGTCGACCCCGCCACAGCCACCATCTCCATTGCTATGGAGTTCTGCGAGGGCGGATCCCTCGACAGTATCTACAAAGAGGTCAAGCGGCTCGGCGGCCGGACGGGAGAGAAGGTCCTTGGCAAGATCGCCGAGGGTGTCCTCGGTGGCTTGACGTATCTCCACAGCAAGAAGATCATCCACCGCGATATCAAGCCATCCAATATCTTGCTGTGTCGCAACGGCGATGTGAAGTTGTGCGACTTTGGTGTGTCCGGTGACTTCGGAACCAAGGGTGAAGCCAACACGTTCATCGGCACGAGTTACTACATGGCCCCTGAGCGGATT
Organism: Anthostomella pinea; assembly: GCA_963556695.1. Lineage (NCBI taxonomy): Eukaryota > Fungi > Ascomycota > Sordariomycetes > Xylariales > Xylariaceae > Anthostomella > Anthostomella pinea. The sequence continues at coordinate 426,863 of CAUWAG010000008.1, read as the reverse complement.
ACAGGCCAGAGCTACACAATCACTTCGGATGTCTGGTCGACTGGTGTCACCCTCCTCGAAGTAGCACAGCATCGGTTCCCGTTCCCTGCTGATGGAACGGAGATGCAACCCAAGGCGGGACTGATAGACCTGTTGACATACATTGTGCGGCAACCAATACCCAAGCTCAAGGACGAGCCGGATGCCAATATCTTCTGGAGCGACAGCTTCAAATACTTCATCGAGTGCTGGTAAGTTCCAAGCCCCTTCTATATCTCACGGTCAGGCTTCCAAAATTAACAGTGACCGCAACAGTCTCGAGAAAGAGCCAACCCGCCGGGCAAGCCCATGGAGGATGATGGAACATCCCTGGATGGCCGAGATGCGGACTAAGCGCGTGAACATGGAGAGGTACCTCTCCCAAGTATGGGGCTGGGAAGATACCGCCGCCAAAAAGTGAAGGAATCATCACTACACCAAGCATAATACCCACATTGTTCACAACAGCGTAATTCCCACAGACGATACCCACCCGTCACTTTTTTTTTGAGACAGATCAAAGGCAAGTAGGGCAACATTGAGGTTTATCAGACAGAGGATATTGGAGACACGGGCTGACACGGGCTGGGAAGAAGCGGTTGGATCGCGTTCCCCAGTATTCGCGGGAGTGGTTGGATACCTACCTAGTGGGCGACATTGCAATACCACCCACCCCATGGCTTCAAGAACGGACTGCCACAGTATTTGGCACCCTGGAAGTTGAGAAGAGAAGAATATGAACGAAATATCGATCAGTCAATCACTCTCCAGACAACTTGCGATATGTATAGAGAGGTCAGTGCCAACTGTAGCATACTACTGTGCCGCCGAGAGCAAGCACCATCTAATGTCAGCGTATTCATCTGGTTAGGTCGTTTGGTGCGCTACTTCTGATGCTCTCCATGTTAGTACCAGTCACTGAGCTGGTAAGAGCTACTTGCTGCGATAGTCTTCATTGATTCTATGTCCTTCCAGAAGCCTGTCAAAGACGGCTGTCAGTTGGGCGTTTGATATTGCCAAAGTCCGACGGCATATGTCGCTTCACAGGGTCTGTATATTCCAGGTACTCTAGTTATACTCGAGACGAAAGCAAAACTTGGTGATATCAGCAAAAGGCATCCAATCTCACATCGGAGATGCTTGTCGTCCTCTCCACCTACACGGGATGAAACGTGGTGCAGGTCTTTACACATGCACAACCCTACATCCTACACATCAAGTCTAACCGATCATAACGGTAGTAAAGAGGCCAAGGATCAATAGTTTATTTCCTCTGTGTAAGAGACGACACGGCAAATAGATGCGTCGACCTCATCTTGCAACACTGGCCGGGCTATGCTGGATATAACGATCTGTCGAGGGTATTGCGAACCGAAAGAGAGAAAGATAGGGGTAGACAGGGGTAGACAGAATGCCTTGTGGTCGGTCCTCTGGGTACTACTAACTATGTGCCCGTACATGTCCATCTACAAGCAGCTTGATCCCTTGATCGAGGCAGGGCTGGCAGGGTCCAACTCCACGATCACTACGCCTCGTGATCATCGTCACTGCTATGAACGCCCACAAGCTGGAGGGTGTTGGTTCCACTCTGTTCTTCAGCCTCAGCCTCCAGGTCTCGAGCAATTTTGGAAAATAACAACATCGGTGACCCGTTGTCAAGCTACCTTTCGCTGTCATCTCAAAAGCCCTTAGACTCTTACCACCGCGATGACAAGGACACGATGGACGACCTCGCGACAACCACTGCGCGAATGAACTTGGCCTGTCATCCGGGCTGTCCCTTTAAAGGTCACCCCGAGTTGAAAGAAGTTCGAGTACCACTCTGCGATGGTGCACCCCTACCCGACCAGTGCGAGCAGGCAGCTGAGTTATACACGCCCATCCATGAATGGCAGACGAGGATTCTAGTCCTCAAGCCCGGCTTACCTGGAGATGTGTTGCAAGCCGATCTCGAGGTGGCAGATCTGCTTCACGCTGCCGGCGTAGTACTGCACCACAGGCAGCGAAGGACAGAATACGAAGCCCTCTCCTACGCTTGGGGCGAGCCTGTATATTCGCACTCGTTAGTTGTCGACGACACGGTGTATCCGATTACAGAGACTCTGTACTGGGCTCTGCAGCACCTGCGTGATAAGAAGACGTCTCGCTACCTGTGGATCGACGCTATCTGCATTGATCAATACGATCTTGCAGAGAGGTCGTTGCAGGTCGGCAACATGCTGGTCATCTACAAAAAGGCGCATAGGGTCGTCGTCTGGCTGGGAGTGATTGGGACATCTAGCGACGACATCTGCTTGACGTACCTCTCTTCACACTTGCCTGTTAGGAGGGAAGAGACGCCTCATCTTCCACAGCGCGAGGCGCGACGTCTCGCTTCAGACGCTTGTCCACGGCACTACGGCGCCTTGGTCAAAGGGTTGGCTAGTCTGCTCAGCCGACAATGGTTCAACCGGCTCTGGGTAAGACAAGAGGATTACGCGGCTCAAGATCTGCTCATCATGTGTGGGCATCGTCTGGTCGACAGGGACGAGCTATCGTATGCCAGCCACCTTTTACGTACGGTGGCGGGTGAGGACAGGGCCTTTGAATCCGCTGCGGCGAATGTCATAACACCCGTTGATCTAAAGAAGCTATTGGACATTGGCGGATGTATCCGCGATGCCCGAACATCGGCTGCGGAGCTGTCCCGCGGCAAGCTGTTGTTAACGACGCTGGATACAGCAGGGCGATGTGCTTGCAGCAATGCTCGCGATCGTATCTATGGGATGCTAGGGATGGCTTTCGACGATATCAAGGGGCTCGCAGTCGATCCCGAACCACCGGACGGCGGCGGTGGCGCCCCCGCCATCGACTATAGCAGATCTGTCTGTCAAGTCTTTGCAGATGCGGCGCGCTGGATCATGGAGACCGACAGGTCGGCAGCGCTCCTGTGTAGCCGGGCCACTTTCGGTGGGTTCGTCGATGGCGAAACCCTGCCATCGTGGTGCCCGGACTGGCGCCAGGTCTTCTCCGTGTCCGATTACAGACCATGGACCAATGGCATATTTGCCCATCGCACGGAACACCTGTTTCTCTGAGACGACGAGCGAATCCTACTGCTGAGGGGCGTGCACGTTGGCACGGTCTTCGCAGAGCGACGGCGGCTGCTTTCGCGCGCCGATGAGGGTCAGAAGTCTATGAGAGTACAAATCTCACCTGGTGTGCCCGGCTTGGGCGTCTGGCGGTCTATCAATCTCGATGATCCGAGAACAGGCCGCAAAGATGCTGTCCGTGAGGGAGATTGGGTCGTAGATGTTAGAAGCTGTGAGAAGCTTCTCGTTATCAGGCCCACCGACGACGGCCACCCCAACCGCTTGAGTACGTCTCCATGACGACGACCAACGGACTCAGCTTCATTGACTGGTACAGTTGGCTAAAGACAAACCGCGTAATGTCGTTTCCGATAGTGTAATTCCACACTAGAGCTTCCTGCGTAATGGAACTTTGATTTCATCAGTACAACTATGATCTTGTTGCCGAATACACTTGATACAGCTAGCACCGGATAGAGAAGCGTCAAGTGCAGTCCGATAGATGCGCAGGTGCAAGACGACGTGAATCATCTCGAGTGACAACGTATAGAGTGCCCCTCGAGATATTCAGCTGAAACCGGCCACAAAGGGGAGTACGGTTAAGTGGGGCAATAAGAGGGCGAATAGGTATTGGGAGCATACGTTAGCTGCAGGGCACGTGCCGAATGATAGTAACATTGAGTCTTTTATAAGGACGAAGTACGATTCGTGTAGGTGGGCTACGGAGGGTCTCGTGCCCAGTGATCCGGGGCCGTTGGATGGGGAGGAGGGGGATGATCTAATGTTTGGTAGTAGTCAGAACTATCAAGCCGAGATACACACAGATGGTCACAGACGGCATCCAAACAACCACAGCAACCCAACCCCCTAGCCCCACAGCAACCTTTCAACGCTTGAGCGTCTTCTGTTTCTCAGCCGCTACCCTCTCCTGGCGTCCCTCGACCAGCAGGCCCTTCCTGCGGCGTACGACGTCCATGTAGCGCTTGGCGACGTTCTCCTTGTCGGCAAGCTCGCCAAGGTCCTCGAGGTCGTCCTCGGTGAATGGCTGCCAGAAGGGATCCTCGTCAAGCACTTCGAAGCCCGTGAAGATGAGCTGTGGCTGCGCCGCACCTGAGGTACGCTTGCGCATCTCATCTGCGAAGCCGAACGACTCGGCGACTGGCAGAAGAGATAGAATCGTGAAAAAGGGCGTGCCTTCTTTCATCTGCTCCGACAGGACTTGTCCGCGACGACGGGTCAGGACGTCGTAGACTCGTCCTAGAACTTCGGCTAAAGGGGGTTCCGTCAGCTTCAGTTATACTAGGTAGATAATGGGAATAAAAGCTTACTGCTTGCTTGGATCTCACACGAGTACATGGCCAGCATGAGGCGAGGGGACCAGTCCATGAAACCTTGTCGGATCGACTGCTGTACCGTCTTGAGGACCTCTCCTGTCAGTCTTCCAAGCCGATCACGAGCCGATGCTTCTTCATCGGTGCCTGTGAGTGTCAAGTCTTCAATGATGACCGCAATGCCCTGAACCGGCTCGCTGCATAATGGTCCTTGGTTCGTGGCTAGCTGGAAAGCATATGTGATCTTGTCACAGAGATGTGCTGCGTGTAAAGCTTCATCTGCACGAGGGCTCTCATCCCCGTTCTTTTCTGCCGAAAAGATCTTGGGGAATGTTCCGTCTTTGGTGGCATCTATGAGCAGATTGGGACCTGTACGTCGAGGCCCGAAAGCTGCCACTTTGTCGATGATATCTCTCCAAGCTTCGCGGCCTCTGCCACTTTCGAGGAGAGTCTGAAGTTGTTTCTTCAGTTCGTCGACGGTCAGACTTTGGCTTTCGAGGATGATATCATCTGCTTCGATTTTCTGTTGTTCCTCGTCCACACCGCTCTCGTGGGTTAATCCCTCTTCGGCTTTCCGCTCGGAATACAGGCGCTTGATGGACCCGGCGTTCTTGAGCAGGAAGTCGGTAACGTCAGTTGGCAAGGGTCTCACGCGAACCGTGATACTCAATTGTTTGGAGTTTGTAACACCAATAACAGCACCTCTACCCAAGTCCTTGTTGACTGGCGGTCGCATCTCCTCTGCTCGAACGATGGTCTCTCGATAAGGCACGATAGGTGCGCCAGCCTGGATGTTACACCGGCCGAACCGCTCCTTCAAGTCTGTCAAGCAGCGTTCCAAGTGTAGTTCTCCGGCTGTCAAGAGAACGTGCTCCCCACTCTCAAACTGCTCGTACTCGGCACACGGATCGCTTTGTACCAACAGTTTCAGCCCCTCGATCATCTTGTCCAGATCTGCCGGGTTGACAGGCTCCAGGGCAACGCGTACGATGGGATTCCCCAGCGTGTTGACTCCTGCCAGATTGACGGAGCCTTCCAGTTGGCTGCACAGGGTTCCGGACTTCAAGATGTGTCCGTCGAGGCCTCCGATTCCAAAGACAACACCAGCAGGCACAGAGTCCAGAGACTCGAGATTCCTCCCCATGAGCATATACAATGCTGTGACAGTGAACTCCTGTGGTTCGGGAGTGGCATGGGGGTTGGCGGGAGAGAACTTGGGTGCTAGAACGTAAAGAGTGTCCCCTACCGACAGAGTTCCCGAGAATATTCTCGCAAACCCTATTAGATGTTCTGGATCTACCTGCTTCTCTTCGGGTTCTGGTACAAAGTCGTCTAATGCCGTAGTCTCGAGTGCCTTCGTTATGTCGTTCATCCCATTTGTCTCGGCTTGCTGGGCGCGTGCTAGTTCTGCTCGTTTCTTTCTTGCTAGCTCTCTGGCTTCATCGGCACTGAGCTGGCCAGTCCGATGTTTGTTCGCTGGAAGTTCGCTTTCGGGAACGGAAACCATCTTGCTGACATACGCGACGACGGGATCAGACTTGGAAGCCTTGAAGTTAATCATGGCATCTTTGACGGCAGGATCAATATACTTCGACCCCGGGGACTCCTCTAATAGCTCTGGTAACCGTTCAGCCTGGGCCGCTCGTGGAGAGGGTAATGATTCGACAACAGAAACCAGCAGCGCCGTGGATAAAGGTAACCACGAGGAAAATACTGTTGTAAGCAAAAGTCGAGGATCTTTAGACCGTGCAATGTGAGGAGGTATCGTTATGTTTAGCGACTTTGTAATCTTCTCGAGTAAAGCAGGATCACTTTGCAGAGTTCTAGTCAGTAATGCAATTCCACCGCGTCAACATATGGAATAAAGAGGGTCGCATCAAGTCCCTGTGTGAGCGAGTAGTCGAAAGGAGGTTGTATGCACAAACAGCTTTCCAACCATGCTAAGCGCGTTGTTTGTGGGATTGAGAGACTGCGCAAAAATGAATAAGTGTAGGGGAAATGACTTACCCCTTTCCATGATCACCCCCTGCTGTTGCTCCGTATACCGCCCATACCTGCTCAAGTACAAGCTGAACAAACATGGGTTTCAGATTTCGACCCTTTAGGTGTTTTCGTCCAAGGACCTTCTTGGTCTTTGGATCGAGGTAGAAGTCACCCCATAAGACTTTCTCCATGATGTTTCTTTTGATGCCGAGCTTCTTCTCGTACAAGCTCGCAAACTGCCGAACCGTGAATGCCCAACCATCGACAGCGCTGCTGAATATGACATTGTTCTTCTCCGGGGCGAAATACAGTTCTTCGTCATCCCGTTCTTCGAATTGTAGTTCGGCAGCGTCGCTGTCAAAGTCGCCGTGTTTTGACTCTTTGGCCGCTGCAGCAGCGACTCGTTCGTCCATCCGTTCTCGCCAGTTCAGGTCTTCTTCCATGCGTTCACCTTGGAAGAAACTCCCTAGAACCGCATTGACCTGTTCAAGCAGCTTGTTCAGGTGAATGTAAGCCTCACCGGGGGTCATCTTGAGCTCCGTGACCAGTCGATCCAGCTTGTTGAACACAAGCAGCGGTTTCAACTTTTCTGTCCATGTCTGGCGAAGGACTGTGACCGTCTGACTACACACACCCTCCACAGCATCGACAAGCACAACGGCACCGTCGCATAATCTCGATGCTGTGGATACTTCGCTGCTGAAGTCGATGTGGCCGGGGGAGTCTATCAGGTTGATCAGGTACTCCTTTGGTATTGGTGCAGCGTCCTGTGATGATCTCCTAAGCATCGAGAAGTAGAGAGAGATGGCGGATGACTCCATGGTGATACCCCTGATCTGCTCGTCAGGGCGGGAATCAAGATAGCGGATCTTGCCGGCAAGCTTCGGCGAGATGATGCCATTTGTGGCGAGGAGCGCATCTGTTAACGACGTCTTGCCGTGGTCGACGTGCGCCAGAATGCAAATCTGATGTATGTTAGCCACATGCTCTGTCATGTTCGGCATGGGAGTTCTCAAGTTACGTTTCGGACATCGTCAGCATGCCGTTGCAGACTGGCAAGCTTCTCTGGAGTAACAACAGGCATCTTGACAGCAGTGAAACTTGTGAGGCTTGGTGTATTCGTAGGTATGTGGTGGCCACGGTTGTAAACCCTGTGGCGGGCTATGACCAGGTTATATACCTGTATAGGTCTCTATACACATGTAGGTCCCTCCTTGTATGCAGGCCCGAGAAGAACCGACTAAGGGGGAGGAATCCTGTGGCCTGCCTGCCCGGTGAGTGACTAACAGACGGTGGCTACGCTGATTTCGCCGTCTCACTGTGACCTCGAGTTTCGTGCCGGGAAGGAGGTTGCAGATGATGGATGAACGACTGACAGACTTAGTCACCTTATGTATTTGAGGCTGAGAAAGCATGAATCAAGTTGGATGCGTCTTAAATTCCTCCTCGTAGAGAAGCAGAGTGGTGATGAGTGAGTCCTCCTTCGTCTTCTTGTTCTTTTGCTTTGATGGCGGGGCAAATACTGGCTATTGGAATACCCCGCCACCCCACTGACGAAAGAATCAGTCTTGACTCTTGAGCTTGATGAGGTGGGCGCCATGAGGCTGAGGGTACCCAGCAGAGTGGCTCCAGTAGCGAGGGGCATTGGGGCGCTTGGAGGGACAGGGACCTGTTGGAGGGGCTAAAAGCCACACAGGCCATCTCCTCAGAAAGAAAACCCTAATTCGTTAAAACTTCGGCTCATCTTGAGAGCAGTCGGTCGTTCCCATTTTGCAACATCAAAAAAATCAACGAAGCCCCGCCACTCTGCCTGAGAAATTGGAACATCCCGCTCCGCGACCATCACGACACGACTCACGATGAGCGGTCTCCGAAACGGCTCTGCGCCCATGCGCTCCATCGAAGACGACAGCGATGTCGAGGAGGAAGCCCTTGTGGCCGACTACAAGGAGCAGGTCCAGTACGAGGATGGTGAGGATCTGGATCAGGTCAATTCCATGACTATGGCCCAACAGACCGACGATATCCAGTCGAGACTTGTCGCCGCTGCTCAACCGCTGGACTTCTCCGCGCCTCTCGAAGTCAAGTTCCAGAGTTACGATGCCTACTGCAACCTCTTTCACTTCATCCTCAATTCTGAGGGCCCGGTCGACCTGGAGCCCCCTTCGGTGCGTCTCCTCCACCACAATATACTCTATCGTGTGACTTACTAACAGTATTGCTAGCATTACTGGGCTTGGGATGTCATCGACGAGTTCATCTACCAGTTCAACTCCTTTTCCTCCTACCGACTGCGTATTGCGCGACAAGCTAGAGAAAACGAGGAGGAAAGACAAATTCTGCGCGAGAACCCGAATACCTGGGGATGTTACAGCGTGCTGAACGTGCTGTACTCCTTGATCCAAAGATCGCAGATCCTCGAGCAGCTCAACGCCATGAAGCGGAACGAGGACCCGGCAGCTGTTGCTGGTCCATACGGCTCCAAGACTTTGTACAAGATGCTTGGGTACTTCTCCATTATTGGGCTCTTGCGAGTTCACTGCCTGCTCGGCGACTTTAGCCTTGCGCTGAAAACCCTCGATGACATGGAGCTCAACAAGAAGGCCATGTTTGCGCGCGTTATGGCCGCCCACTTCACGACCTACTACTACGTTGGCTTCTCCTACATGATGATGCACCGATACGCCGACGCTATCCGCATGTTCAGCCACATTCTGGTCTACGTCTCGCGTACGAAGAACTTCCAGAAGAACGCCCAGTACGACTCTATCACGAAGAAGAACGATCAGATGTACGCGCTGATCGCTATCTGTGTCGCATTCCACCCGACTCGTCTCGATGACACCATCCACACCGCTCTGCGAGAGAAGTACGGTGACCAGCTTCTCAAGCTGCAGCGAGGTGGTCCAGAATCGCTCCCTATTTTCGAGGAGCTCTTCAAGGTCGCATGCCCCAAGTTCATCTCGCCCACGCCGCCGGACTTCGATAACCCCGAGGCCAACGTGGATCCCGTCGATCATCACCTTTCCGTCTTCATGGACGAGGTCAAGACCAACATGTTCAGCCCTACTGTCAAGTCCTACCTACGCCTCTACACAACCATGGATCTTAAGAAGCTCGCAGGTTTCCTGGAGGTGCAGCCGGAAGCACTGCGGTCTTACCTGTTGGTCAACAAGCAACGAACGAAGCAGCTGCGATGGACCGATAACGGACTGCTGGATGGCGAGTGGGTGAACGTCAGTGACTTGGATTACGCTATGCAAGGAGTATGCTGAACCCCGCTCATTTCTCGCTGATGGTTCAAGCTTTTTGTGCGATGGTCAAGCTTTTACGTGCGACATGCTAACCGAGAGACGTAGGATCTGATTCACATTTCGGAAGCCAAGGTGGGACGCAAGCTGGTCGATTGGTATCTGCGTAACCTGTCGCGGACATACAACTGAGCCTGCGGAACACATTTCTTCCTCATCAACACATCCATCTCGGCAAAGGCGGCAAAGGGAGGGACATGTACGTCGAGGGATGATTATACGCAGAAGCTTCGTCATCAATTTGCATTGCACAGGCGTCATGGGATATGAGGATCATTTCTCTCCAGCTTGATGGCAAGCTGGAAAGGGCGAAGGGGCTGATGGACGAACCAAATGTGAACCAAATGCGTGGCGATACCTAAGATACCCAGATACCTTAAATCTGGCAAACCCAAAGCGCCGAAAGGTAGCGTCAACATTATCTGCCGCAGTCATAGATAATCCGGTGAGATATTCGTGGCTTCTGACATCCCCGCCTTGCGCGCATGAGGACAACTTGGCAGAAAGATGTCTGGACCTCGCGAGCCAAGAGAGCCAAGAGAGCCAAGCTGAGCTAATATGTAATGTTGGCGTGGTGAGAAACACACCGAGATCCTATCCAAACCACATGGCATGTTTCTACCGACAGGCAGGCAATGCTTGTGTCACACCGCATTGCCGGCCGAGCTGCTGACCTGCACGCCGAGAAGTTATGGTCTTGATGTTACGAAATATATTCTCCTTTTACGAAGGAAGTGAGGCCTCCGTCGACTTAAGTACCTATGATTTACGTGAGATGAGTAGCGGGTTGGTGGCTATTCCAGCTAATGCCTCTGCTTTGCTTATCCTAGGAGGTCATGTAACTGTAATGTTCACCGTTTGGTAGGAGGTACCTAGCTAAAACAAGCTGTTCACACGGCCAAGACGACTGCTTTGGTTGTGATGGGATTGGTGGACGGTATGCTTGTGGACCGTTGCGCCAGTGTACCGTAGACGGCTCGAGACGTAATGGAACTAGGCCGGGAAAGTAAATAATTCGGAACCAGGTACGAAATCGCTTCCTAGACGTCATGGGCTTGATTGGTATGATTACATGTCTGTTGGTGATCTGGTAGTTCTCTTCAGGTGAAGGTTATCCTTTCCATGGGACTGGTACGTAGGGTCCTGTAGGTTATGGATATCGGAACCACGAATAAGGCGAACGAGGGGTCAGGGTGCACTCATGTGGCTTTTCTCGGTGCTGCTACTGGCTGTAGATCGTAAGTTGATTATGTAGGTCTCAGCTGGGAGATTATCAGTAACCCAGACCGCAGCAGCTTTTCCAGTGTCATTATGAGGAATGAACACCATCACAATGATCTTATCTGGTGCCGTGAGGCCTGGGGAGAAATGTCTTGTGGTGGGGTGAAGTTACCGACTGCAACGAGATCAATGGCGGGCGCACTGGACATAACGAGCTAGCCCCCATGTGGGGACTTGGAGATGCCCAAGATAGGTAATTAGGGCGAATAGGTGGGGGGATGATGGAGACGAGACGGCTACACCGCCCAGGCTCCTCTCTCTCACATCCGGCGCGTTAGGGTCGTCGCGGCTGACAACAAGCAAGCCGCAGGTATTTGCGAGGTACCGGCGGGATGACATAAGGAGCCGAACAGCCGGTTCCTCTGATCAGTGACGGAGCTGAAGACGGTCATCCTCGTCACCTGTCCGTGTCCGGACGCTGTGGTCCACGTCGTGCCCCTCACACCACAAATGCCACACCTTTGCCCAGCTCCGTGTTATCTCTGCGGCGTCTGACTGGCTTGGTGAGTCACAGAACGGGCGAGAAGAACCCGTGGCATCAGAGCTTGGCTTGCTTGGCAACGTGAGGTATGCGCCAAGTGAACGCCAAGAGCACAAACTGTGTTACTGTCGCCACTTCGCCAGAGGTCTTGGGTGCCTCTCTTCCCCGGTCTTGGAACTCCTTGGAGGCTGGGACGTGTATCTCACCCGCGTGGAGAGATGCTGCCTATGAGTTGTAACTTATAGCATAGAGACAAGCTGGACGGGATGGAAGAGGCGTGGAACGAAAACGAAAGCGAGGCGCGGCGGCCTGCGATATGACCGGTAATTAAGGCATCTGTGTCGCACAGAGATATGTAGGTCTGATGGCGTGCCCCGTCGACAAAATTTCACAATACCGGACGACACATCTGCCTTCTGGATGCGGCCAAGAACTTAGAAGTAGGACGACTGGACGAGGGCTGGGCGCTTCATTGGCCTTGTCCCGTCCGTCTGGGATGGCCGGTTGATTTTGTGAGGAAGGGCTTGGTATTATCAAGCCAGATAGGTTGGTGTCAATATGGTACTCTTCCATGTAGAAGCTCACGGTACTGTCCAAAAGGTAGGTATACCCGAATGTTCACCTCGCCGGAAGTATGATGACGAGAACAGAAGGTGGTTTGAAGTGCCGTAAGACGGTAGGCATCCGACTGGCGAGGTCAATTCCGAGGCAAGATGATCCGTTGGAGCTCTCAGCTTGATGTTGCATTCGTGGCTGGACGATATAGGGAATAAGGAGAGGGACGAAAAGAACGAGGAACAGAATACAACCTGGCGTTACCTAGAGGCATGATGTACATCAGCTGCAGTCAACCGGACACGGCATGCATACTACAGACGCTGGCTGGTTGTTGGATTTGTGGAACATGACCTGAGGTCGAAGGTGAACATAAATGCACGAGAAGGAAGGCGAAGAGGTATGCTGATAGTAAAAATAGGTACACTCGATAAGGTATGGGTACTGGAGGTTACTAGGTACGCGTAGTAGTGCCGTCATCTGCCGCAGGAGCTATCCTTGTTAGGACATGTAAGGTAGCTGTTGGAATTAGCTTGGCTCGTTGCCAGTGGAGTCTCGACTCTTTTGCTGTCTGTCTGCTTGTGACTGCCCGTGCCTCCACCGCCGAAACTTGGGCTGCCATCCAGCCCATTCCATTCTTCAATATCAAGACGATGCGACGGCTGCCCCGTCCATTCATTCATACATTACCTTCCACGCTGGTCCCGGACCCCACGCTTCGGATCTTAATTTGCGGGCTTCTCTTGGCCCGAGTGTCTTAGAGTCACAATCACTCATTGTACCATCGCATTGGTTTTTACTCGGAACGTTTTGCACAATCGCATCCCCATCCGCGAGAGGTCAGAGGTCGTGCCAAGATCCCGCCATCCCTTTGAAGGCTACATCTGTCCTGCGAATCCTTTGTAGGAACTTTCCCTTTCCTTTCCCTTGATCTTTGGAGCAATATTCGACACGGCCCGCGTATGCGGGTAGCTTCAAGACGCTTGGCCCATGTCAAACTGCTAGTCCTCTGACTAATTTAGCACCTTACCTCCAGCCTTATTACCCCAGGCCGACCCAGCAGCTTCAAACCTTGGAGGTTCCTTCTATCATCGCACCACACGCATGCGCCGCCTTCCCTCTGAGAACAGCCCTTTCGAAAACGTGCCACTCTTACTGGCTGTCCAACGTTTTGTGCTCTACGTCCCATCCGACGTCTTGCTACCACATGGTATGTTGGCTCGTAATCTTTTCGAAACATCGTTGTCTTATAGCTATCACCCGCAGCCCATCCACCAACAAATCGATTATAGATACCTATTGTCAACGAGGACAACCGTGTACCCTCTCGCCCCGAACTTCCTTTCGAGCACCATCTCATTCCTGCGACGAACAATACATCCATTCGCACCACAGGGCAGCCTCGGGTTCTTTGAGCTTCACAAGCCCTCCACCTCGATGCAGGCCGATAGGAACTTGCCTCCTCCGCCCTCGACCTGAGGCAACGTGAGTCAGGTACAGCTCGGCACATTGATTGAGTCCGAAGTCTGGCATAATCATCGGTTCAGTGGTCATTCCGGGGAAAACCGACTGGAACAATCATCAATTTGGTGCTCATTCCACTCATCCGTCTTCTACCAGACGATCAACTATCGCTTTTACGGGCCACCACCCACCACCCAGCACCCAGTATGTCTGGCGATACCCCGACACCCGCTGTTCGGAGCCCTGCGAGCGGCGTCACCCCAAAACCAATACCAGAAAAGAGCGATTATTTCGCCGCCGAGAAGAAGCAGCCAGGGTTACCCCCGGACGCCAATTCAGGTGTTGGAGTTGGTGCACCTCGAGCCGACGCCGAGAGGCGTGTTCTGATCGTTGATGCGAAGGGCAAAGGAAAGGAGGTCGAAAATACGGGATGCGCGATGGCCACGACGCCCGGCGAGGCTGCCTCGAGTTCGGGGAGTAGCGAGCCCCCGTCTAGGAAAGGGTCTCTCGGCGGTGTCACCTTTCAGGCGCTTCGTAACCTGTCGCTGCCTCAAGGATTGAAGAAGCCGCACGGGGGTACTCGGATCCGGGAGGCTTCACCACCCCATCGCAGGTAAGCTGAAAGGTCTCTCCCTCTTCTTATTACTCCCCCGTGCGCATGGACAGCCTGATCGTTGGGGCATGGTGACGATGGAAGGTGCGTCGTTTACGGGTCACCAGAGGAGGCCACCAGACTAGTTTGCTTTGAACAAGTCGCACTGCGGCGGGCTGTCCCCGACTCTTGCACCAGCACGGGGGTGTCTACCGCGTTATTCGGTCATTCGTCAACCGTCTACGTTGCCCCACTCATCACGTCCCCTAACCACCGCGCACCCACGTGCCTGCCCACTTGCCCACTCTCACCCCTCCCCACAATGAGCTACATACAGGTGGCCCAGACCCCATACATCACACGAGCCCAGAGCAGAGCAGAGAGTACCTGGAGTCACGACGATGGGCGCAGCAGTCTCGCTTCTTCCCCCCTACCTCAGCTGCCCATTCTCGCAAAGGCACAATAGCCCTTGCAGCATTGTCTTCGTCTTGCCTTGATCTGCTTTGCGGCATCCTCGAACTTCTCCACCTACCCATCACACAAGTCCTCGGTCTAGGCCTGCCCGTTTAGCTGATGGCAACCGAAACACTGACTGACTCCCCTCGCTCGGCAAGGTTCGAGTCTCATGTAGCATTCGACAACATCCCGCTCGGCGATGCGACCGATTACAACCCGATAGCCTTCACCCTAAACGTCCGGCACCATGGTTTCCAGTACAGGCGGCGGCACCGCACCTTCATGGTTGGTGTAGACGACAATTCGTACTCGGACCATGCCTTGCAGTGGCTCTTGGACGAACTGGTCGATGACGGCGACGAGATAGTATGCGTACGCGTCATCGAAACCCAGGTTCGTCTGACCGACAGGGCATACCAGGACGACGCAAAGGCCTTGATGGAGTCGATCCAGTCCAAGAACGTACAAAATCGCGCCATTGGCCTGATTTTGGAATATGCCGTTGGGAAACTACACAGCACCTTTCAACACCTCGTAAGTGATCTGCAGCTGCGGTCCCCGATGAAGCGTACCCCCCTGTTTGCTTGTCGAGGCGGAAGCATGCTGACCATGGGCGCGCAAACAGATCAAAATTTACCAGCCATCAATGCTTATTGTCGGCACGAAAGGACGCAGTCTGGACGGAGTCCAGGGGTTTCTGGTCAATCGCAGTTCTTTCTCAAAGTATTGCTTGCAATACTCGCCAGTGCCCGTAGTCGTCGTGCGTCCTACCGAGAAGCGCGAGAAGAAGCGGCTCAAGCGTGCCGGTGACCCCTCTCGACAGAGCTATCTCCAGATGCTTGGTGGTCAGCCACATGAGGCCGACAGCGAGAATAGCAGCGTGTACGAGCTGGAACCAAATCTCACCGCTGATGAAGAGGCTCATCGTGTGGCCGTCGCCGTTGGGCTTCCCGCAAGCTATGACCCGACTCTCAAGCCCATTGATCCCGCGACCCTGGTGAGGAGGGCTAGCCGCCAGCCTGCATCTCAAATTACAAAGGATGCCTTGGTTGTTGCTGCCAAAGGAGGTCTACCCGCCGACAAGAAGCCGGGCCAGGATACGGATTCTGATAGCGATGAAGAGGAGTTCGAAGTTACAACTGGCGATGAGATCATGAAGCGAGAAAGACTGCATAACATGGAGGTCAACGAGGGCGCTGCACTCAGAGCAGACGGTAGGAAGAACAGTTCCGGCTCTCTGGAGAGCGACGAAGATCCGCCAGGTGGCGGAGGTGCCAAGACATGACACAGTCACACATGGTGGGACGGAGAAGTGTCTTGCACGCGGGGTGTTGTGCCATTTGATGATCTGGGTTTGGGCAGAGACATCATACCGGCGCGGTCAACAGACGGGTGTCCACATGGACCAGCGACTCTGCAATGTCTGTTGCGGGGTAGCACCTGTCGGAAGAGATTATGGAGGTCTTTTAACCAGCGATTATGTTGTATTGCTTTGCTCAGCCTCCGATGAGAGGAATCTACAGCTGTATACAGGCTCCCGGCTATCACCACTATGATAATGTCCACTCAACACGCAGCCAGCTTATTTGTATCTGTGGGTGTGACCAACGGGAGTTGTCCCTGATGTATGCAACGCATGGTTCGATGCGGAGGCACATCTGCGAGTTTACCTGGGCTCCTATCGCAGCATGACCGTGCGCGTTCATGAAACTATCAAAATCCCTTTTCAACAAGTCGCGACACGGCCGTTATCTAGCCCTTCGTCCTCCACCTATATACCAATAAGCCTCACCTACCTGACATGGCCATGGCTCAGACCTTGACCGTCAACTTGCTGTTATCCGGAGAATTAGGCCGAGTGGTTATGGCAGAATCATCAGACCTCCTGAGGTTGCGCGAGAGGGAATACGTTTGCACGTGGACGTGGGTGCGTTCGAGCATGGGTAGAAGGCGGGATAGATAGCTTGCCTTTTTCCAATAGGTAACCTGGTAAGATTGGACTTCTGATATGTTCGCTCGCATTTTGGTAAAGGGGCTCTGTCGTTAGGTCGACACGGCCACGGCCGTAGGGCCTCGCCGCGAAGGGGTTGGGTCTGCGAGATAGCTGAGATAGCACGACAGAGGCAGCACATGTGCTGGAGGCGTACGTACTTGAGGTGAGCGGTAAGTATTGAGGAGTCTGCTCAACTAGATAGGTAGGTATCGCAGGCTGTGTGACAGTCGAGAAAGTAGATGAAAGCGCTGCGGTATGTAGACGGGCGGCTCTTTGGTACTGCTCTCCTGTGAGGCTGGCCGTTGCCCTCGAATACATAGGTAGTGCAGGTATCGATCGACAACACATTAAGAAGGCTGGCGACGATGCCCCCAAGTTGACTATGACAGCAACTAGGTATGTATCTTTTTGACTGGTTTACTGCACCAGCCTACCAGAAATCCAGTACTATATATAAGGGATTACTTATAACGGCACCTAGTGCCCTGTAGCTACTTATTCGACTAATTAAAAGTCTTTATTTACCGGCTTTTATCTATTAACTTTATTAAAGCCCTTATAAGATCGGCATAATATAACGTAGTTATATTAGAAACATGTGTTGAGAAGGGAAGGTTGGTTTTCTTACTAGCTAAGCTGTCATGGCGATGGCCGTTTACATATAAGATTCTGGTACAAGGACCCGCAGGCCGGACAACGGAGCTTTCATGCGACCACACAACATTTTTTTTGTTTTCATATACTTTCAGCCAATCGAAGAATCACCCGCCATCTGTATTATAATATATAATCTTTTATTTAACTTTTATTTAACTTAATTGACGCTTACTCCTTTTACTTTAAAATTAATAATAAATCGAATATTATAGCAATTTAAACAAGCCTTTTATATTAAAGAAAATAATAACGATAAAATTAATGGATATAGCTTAATTAAAGCTTATTAATAACGTTGCAAATAAAACCGACCTGTCAACATAGCGCTTTTAAGTTAAAACTAACTTAAAAGTCGAAACCAAATTGAAACCTTTAAAAGTTTTGGATTACAAGCTATATATTAACGTAGTATTAAGACCTTGAAAATAAGGAAAATATACTAATAATTAAGTGCTTCTAAAAACAACTTACGAAAAGTTTACTTTTAAGCTTATAAATAATACGATATTATTATAAACAAGCTTTTTTTCTTATTTATAAATATTTATATATGTTGGAACAGGTTTGAACGATCAATCATACTACTCGAGTATTGGGTCAAGGTCATAATGTTGCTGATGGTTGGATTAGAAGGTCTAGCTGGACTTGCAGGTCTGGCTAAGTGTCCTCACAATCCGGTATCTAATCTCTTATCTAATCATACATGTGAATCTGGTATAGATAGTTTGAAGGTTGGAACCGCATAGATCCAACAATATACTTCATTACTAGAAAAAACCGAAATAAAATATTACTAGTAAATTTAAAAAGCGCTATATTATCTTTTTACTCAATTTATTACTTTAACGCGCTAATAAGCTTCAAAATGAATATTTCGTACTTTTAATCTTACTTTCGTTTTTTCTACCTTTTGAATAAAAAGAAAGTATTCTTAATAAATATAATAAAAATCTATTAAATTATAAACTTTAAATATAAGTATTAAGAAAACTAACTACTTTTTATAATAAATTTAGCATATTTTAATGTGACGAGCCGTCTAACTTATAAGACTAAAGGGTTCTAT
Organism: Anthostomella pinea; assembly: GCA_963556695.1. Classification (NCBI taxonomy): domain Eukaryota; kingdom Fungi; phylum Ascomycota; class Sordariomycetes; order Xylariales; family Xylariaceae; genus Anthostomella; species Anthostomella pinea. The sequence goes on along the minus strand of CAUWAG010000008.1, from coordinate 408,604 downwards.
AGGGTTTATATTCTTAGGTAAGTCAACACAAAGGACGATAGAGGCTTCTGTCAACTAGAAGACACTCAGATGCTGGGGCTTGGTCTGAACTGGGTTCACTGTGTAGTCAAGTCGTCAGGAGATTTCTCCCACCTTAGGGTTGGCTAAGATGCTTAGATTGATCACTGAGGTGGAGACTGTCTATCTATCTGGTTGGGAAATGTCTGTCCTTATATATCTAATCTCTCCCTCACTGATTAGGTGGCTCACCCTGGATCACCGGTGATCTAGGGTGATCCTGCTCACTGGATCACCATGGTGATCCAGTGATCCAAATTCTTAGTCTCGTGACCCAGGCTCTGCTGGTCGCGTGATCTGTGTACCGTTGCTCTGTTGCTTCGATCTCTCCACTGATCAGCGCCCCACTCTCTGGTCAATCTGTTTCCAATTGTCCCTTCTAGGCCTGCTATCAGGCCGCACTGTTCGTTGGTTCGTAATATTTAAGCTCGTTATAATTAGAACTTATTAACGTAAAAAATTATTAAAAGATCGATTTTTTTAAAATAAGGCTTTCAATAATATATAAAAAGTAATTATTATTTTATTTGATCGTTTATTTAAAGCTTTTAATAACGCGTAGTTTAAATTTCATGTTTTTATGGAATACTTTTTCTGCTACTTTATTTTTTAAATCATTACGTATTAAAAAATTAAGTGTTATAAAAACTGCGTAAGCAATTTATAATATCGCTTAAATAACAATTCATTTACTGATTTATAAAGCTTTAATATATTATAGAGCGGAAAAATAGCCTAATTTTAACAATCTGGTTAACTTAATGATTAAAAAATAATAATGTAGTTTCTATAGTTTTAACTGTGTTGATGAAGCGAGTATGAGGGTTAAATATGTTATTATGCGTGAGTTGGTTATCTAGCTAGCTAGGTGAGGGCTGCCACTATATATGGTTGCAGTCCTTCTTTATCTTATCTATCTAGCCGCCACCTGATTGGCCAGTGCACCCTGTTACAGTGGGCCCCCCTGGTGACGTATGTCAGTTGACTAGAAAAAAACAAGACATTAAAAATTATAAACGGTTTAAATAAACTATTAAAAGAATTGAGAAGTATTTCAATTATTAATTAATAAAGCTAATAAAAATTTCTTACTTTAATAGAGATATAACTAGTATATAAACGGTGTTAATATAAGAGTTTAAATAAAATTCATTTTTAAAATTATAATTTTTGAAAACACGCTTTTAAAGCTTTGATATACGGATTTTATTTAAAATTATCTTTAATAATACCTTTCTTTTTTAAAAGCGTAATAAACTTGTTTAAAAGCCGTATAAAACTTTTACGAAGTAAGTTAACTATTTGATCAAGTAAATTATATAAATATATAACCTTTTTATAAGGGCTTGTATTTGTAATTTAATAACAACCTTTTTAATATTAAGCATTTATATAGATAATAATCGAGCGGCAATTACAAGCGAACGGCAACTTCTTACCAACCTTCCCATCAATATGTAAAATAACTTGATTACAACCCATTTAATTCAATCTAATTAATCAGATTCTTTTTCTTCAGACGTTTCTATCTCTATTATACAAATTCACGCATCATGGCCAATGTTACCGCAAACGCTACAACACCGCTTATGCGCTGCCGCCCTCCTCGGACAATGACTACTTTTACTCATTTCTTGTCTTGCCAGCTCATCACCATCCTTTGCAGCCTGAAGACGTACTGCATCTTCAACAGAAAGTATTTTTCCTTTTATTAGATGTTTGTTTTTTGTTCTCTAATATTTACTTAGTAAGTGATTGGCCTTCTCTAGCTCGCGGACCTAGGAATCAGTCAAAACGACCTTGTGCATAAGACCGTATGTAGCCTTTGAAAACGAGCTCAACGCATTAATTATTGATGTAGGTGAGCTTCATAAGTGGTTTCTGACTTGATTCTGGATATAAATTAATTGGTTTACCGCTTTGTTAATGGTGGTAGGCGTCTTTGAAGTCCAAGTAGTGGGTGGCAGATTAGAGTCTGGCGACGGTGTTCGTTTGGCAGCGACAGCATCCAGCTTTGAAATAACACTTTCTGGGCCAAAAGGAACAAGCCCAGTGGTACTGAAACCTGCTTGAATGTTTCCTGGTGTCATAGCAGCGTTATATACTTCACAAAATGCTGTAAGGAAGTCCTCTTTCAAAATATGGGTTATATGATACTAGATGAGATCCTTAATCATGCAACCATGTCACAGGGCAAGCAAAAGGTTTGGACGAAGATGCACATCAATGACCTCTGTTGAACAGAAATACTTTGGTGAGGAGGGGAAGAAAGATCTGCAGCACCAGCTCAATCTGATGGTCGGATAGATCCCAAATCCCGACCCACAATTATCTAGCTTTCTGTGCGGCGGCAACGTGTCTGCCCTACCAACCACCTGATGGATAGTTGATCCATCACAGACCATAAGCTCATTTGAGCGGGCTAAAACAACTGACATCTAGAGGCTGGAACTTGTGTGATTAGTGGACAGGCATACACAGGGTAATAATACCATTGTTCTGGCAATAATCCTCAAAGACCTGGGAATAATGGCTTTCATGGCCATCTAAGATAAAGAGGCGTTTACTGGCGGTTATACGCGGTCTGGTATACTTATCGAAATCCTGAATCCTTTTCAAACCGATCTCATTTATAGTCCATCTGTTGTCAGACACGGCCACCTTTCAATTGCGTGGTAATGTTGTGTCGCAATACTATAACACAAGGTGGGTTTTGTCCTGTAGAATGATGAACGGCGGGACCACCCAACCACTAGCATTGATAGTAGAGATTGCTGTAAACCATTTTCTGTTGCCTTGTTAAGCTTGTCTAGGCCTGCCACTTCTTTTGGTGCTTGTGACGATCATGCCAGACCCAATAATGCCCATCATAAACCCAGTCTCGTCAAAGTTGTAAATGTCCGCCTCTTAGATACCATGTTTTGCGATTGCTGCTACAACTTGGCAAAACCACGTGCGATATATGTCTGGATCTTTGTTCAAGATCCTCTGGTAGTCTATCCTCTAATGAAAACTCGTTCAGAGGCCTAGTGTGCATTTAATGAAGTTCTGTCTAGTTCTTTTTAACGTGTCCAGCCCCTTGTGCTGCTAACAATTAATTCACCATATCTTCAACATAACTGTGCCAGTGTAGAAATGCTCGCGCATCCAGGTCAAGAATGAAGGAAAGAATGACATTCTCTTCAGAAAGCGTAAGTTTCAAAGTATTGAGCATGATGTCGCGTCGTGATAGTTGGCCGATAATTCTAGCCTTTAAGGTATTATATGGGATGTGGAAAGTCTTAGAAAGCTTACCAATAGTAATATGAGGATTGCGTCGTTTAGCTTGGACAGCAAGCTGTAAGTCTGATTTGCTATAACACAATGCTATTATTTCTGGTTAATCAATTAGGAGCTTTGATGAAAAGGTTAGGTGACTGGTGAAAAGTTGCCGTTTGCTTGTAATTGCCGCTCGCTTGTCATCCACGTTAGTACGTAAAATTTTTAAACTTATTAGGCGTATAAAAGTAGCATAATTTAAAAGTAGAAAAATGCTTAAAAATCCTTAATAATCGTTTTAATATTTACAAGTAACTATTAATCACAAAGTTTGAATATTAAAAATATAATATATTAGTTTATGTAAGATTCTAGAAGGGTCACAAGTCTTTTGGGTGTGAGCGGTCGCTGCAAATGTTGTTGTCATTCTCAAGTATGCTTGGCAGGGCTAATCTACAGCTAAATACCATACTGCACCATGCCAGGGTGGATCTACTGGTCCCCTGGCAGCCCCCTAGCGGGTACTGTACCTAAGGGCACTATATCTGGGATCTAATATCTGACAGTTTATTATATAAAAACTACTAGCATAAGTTTTATTATAAAAATAACGCTTGAATAAAAGTAAATCTGTTTTAAATTAACTAATTAGTTTATTTACAGTAGACAGGGCCTGTTTAGTATCTGCAGGGGCCATGTGCCCTGCATTGTACACCCTGGTACAGTAAACCAGTCAAGGGGATAGATGGGTAGGAGTCATAGTTGAGGGCAGCATCTCATCCTACTACGACTCTGCCTAGGCCTCCTTGATGCGGCCTGCAAATGGTGTTCCCGTCGCTAGGTAATCATAAGAAGCAGGGTCTGTCTGCTCTCTGCCGCATTACATACCTCTCTATCCGCCGACGTACGTAGCAAGCAGGCATCACAAGACCAGAAGCGGCGGCACCTGGTCATACAGTACCAAGACAAGAGCAAAACACATGCGAGGCCGACCGCCTCTACCTACACACCGAGCATCCGCCTATCGATATGTAACGTACACAAGAGCAGAAAAAATCCCCACCCACAGGTCGGTCACAAGCACAAACAAACAGAAAATCACAAATAAATGTCAGCAGTAACTATCTAACGGCGCCCAGTAAAAAATTCTGCAGGCGCAGCTAGCGAAAAAAGACTGCGTAAGATTCGCTCTCGGCACACGTAAATGGTCAAGACGTTCTGGGGGAGACGGGTCTTGATGATAAGGAATGGTGCCTTGGTTGAGAGGAGAGGAAGACGGAAGAGGGAGCGAGGGGAACGCGACTTTTTATTGTGATGGATAAAATGGTGGAGCAACGCACCAGCCACATCCATCGTGCTTTGAAGTTGTGGATCAAATTAAATGGTGCCTGTGGCCACTGGCCACGGGCTGTGGCTTGACGCAGCTTGGTGCATCAATTTGAAATTCGACTGCGCCCCGGCCCCCGAGCCAGCACCGCGCCAAATCTGGGAATTCAAATCAGGCAATCTCATCTTGCTCTGGTGAAAAGGCGCCACGAAGATGTCTTGTTCACACTGTAGCCTGTCTGGTTCATTCAATGGCGTGTGTGCAGTTGAGGCTCAACCAGTAGAGCCTCGCAATGGATATTCATAACGCAATCATCATGACCAGTGAGCATCCGACTATCCCCATCTAATGTATCTAATTATACACGTCCAAGAGAAATTCCAATACCCTATGAGGAGCTCTGCAGAAATAGACCGCTTAATGGTACTATCTAAAAGCTTCCATCCTGTTCCTATCCATCCATAACTGTACATGGAAACATTGGTGCCAGACCGGAACCGAACGCCATTGGGGTTGCGAGAAAGAGGTGCAATGCTAGACGCCGTCGCAAGACCGAATATAAACCAGCCCGCGCCAGGGTATCACCATGATATAAATGACGCAAGTGTCATCTCCAGCTTTGCAGCAATGTTCAACTGTCCACGGAACGTCCTTGAAGTCCACGTCGCGTATCTGTCGTTACCATTGGAAATGAAAGGGGTATCAAGTTTTGAGGTCCGCAATAGCTCGTGTGACCTCCTTACTTGCAATCTTCTCGAAGCGGTTCCTAGCGTTATCGTCGAGAGCCGCCTCGGAAATCTCTTTGTACAGCTTATGGCTCAAGTCGCGATTAATAGAGGCGTATGCCTCAGCCGTGAGTTGTCCGGATTTCCAATGCGGCTGAAGAGCGTTCTTGACGATGCCGCTTATGCTCTCCTTCACCTCGAAAGGCAGGTTCGCGCGTGTGGGCGAGGCTTCATGTGAGCGAATCAAGTTAGTGCCGATGTTGACAGGTTGCTGGCGCCGTGGCCGTGGTTGTCGAATCTCCGGGGAACGGCTTGCTCCGTTGTGCTGATGGTGAACTTGACGCGACCTTGTTTCGGAATCACTGTGATCACCCCCGTTTCTACTTGCCGCGTAGTTCGCCGGTGGGTATATCGGCTCAATCCTCGAGCTGAGTGAAAGAGGCGACCCAGGGCGGTCATTAACTCCACGTGGCGGCGGCGTAGTCGACAGCGCTCTCGGACTGCTGTGCGCCGATGGTGAAGGCGAACTCGCGGGTGATGATGGATCCACGGCTGGCTTCGGGGCAAACAGTGCCCGGATGTTTTCATCATCAGACGACGGACTCGTCTCGACTTCTCTCAATAACGATGAGAGAAAAGATGGCCCTTCAGAGCTTTGGGGTGGCGGGCTTGCTGCGGTGCGTGAGGATAGGCCACTACTGGTCGGCAGACTCGTTGATGACGATGGCACGGAGGTTGAGTTCGACGTCGAGGCCTCCGACTGGGTACGAACTCGTCTCGTTCGAGGTCGCTTCAGCTTCCTCTCCGGCTGCGGTGCAGGTTCGACGGGTGAGGCCGTAACAGAGCGAGATTTACGCTTGCGATGATTTGGAGAAGGGCGGGTAGAGCTCTCGGTCTCCATAGCCTTCTCCAGTGCCCCCCATGCCTGCTTTTCCTCGGGTGTTTCTTGAGGTGGCGGTGGGGGCGGTGGTTGTGCAACACGGTGCGGGAGAACGTTGGACAGGTTATTGGCGAAGACGTCGTGGGCCCCAAGACGACTTGCAATATTGATACGTTGTTGCCATCTCTGATACTCGCGTCGTTCTCGATCCCTTCGCTGCTGAGATCGTCGGTAGTCCCGCAGAGCCTCGTCATCGTCATGGTTGTCAAGGTCAATGTTCAGGACATCCCACACGCGGCCAGCTATCTGGCCCCAAGCGCCCTGCCATTCGTCTGAGCGAGCTCGCTGCCTGGCGCGTCGCATTGAGGCTCGAGTACGAGGTAGATAGGCAGACCGACCGTCGAAGCCTGCAAGGTGATTCGCTGTGTCGTTATCATCCCCTACGGCTGAGAGAAGCCCGGCAGCCTGCTCTGAGCATTCCATACAGAACCAATGCCCTCGGGGCACACTGTCCAAGCCGATGCAGTATGTGTGGTAAGGTGTATCGCAGCCATCGCACAAGATGAGAACTTCTTCGTGGCCGACATGGCCACAGATTGGGCAATCTTGTGTGTCATCCGCTTCCTCGGGGTTTTCGTCTAACCAGGCTTGGGGATCGAACTCGGCGACTTGTTTCTTATCCTCGACCTCGTACGAGAGTATTTCGGTGCCTGCGGTAAATGTGAGTTAGCTTACGTGGTTGCGATGCAGCGACGCCGAGCAGATCGACTCACCTCCAACTTTATCGTAAACGTGCACCAAATGGAAAGCTTGGCGACAAATGGGGCAACTATTTGCCTTTCCAGTCCATTCCCTCAAACAAGCGTCATGCAGGACGTGGCCACAAACTTGAATGACGGCGATTTTGTTATCACCGTCGTGGGTGGGAGAATTGGTGTTGTTGCTAAATGGCAATGTTGGCGATGCCTGCACGTCTAGGTTCTCTAGACAGACAATACACTGATCAGCCATCAGGGCAGAATTTCATCAGTTGTCGACTCTGTAAGTGGAACATATAAGTGACTGTGTGTAAGTCGGGGTTGGCGATTGCTGCAGTCGAGGCGGCAAGCCGTGAACGGTCAGAGAATCGAGCAGAGTCGAGCAGAGCGGCTGGCTGGCTGGATCGTTAATTGGTGGGCTTTGGTGGCTGAATGACAAGAAACCTCGAAAGGTGGGTTGGTGGTTGGCCGTGGTCAATGACGGACGGTACTGCGCTGTTGTACGGTGGGCAGCGGCGTCGGTGTCGGTGCTTGTGCTTGGGGTCGGTGTCTGTATGTACTCTGCCCTTTGCCCTTTGCAGAGCAATTATAAAAGAAAAGGCTACTAGTAAAGTGGCCAAAGTCGAATGGTTGCCTATATCCGGTGCGTCGTATTATAGTTCTGCGATGCACTGGGTCTGCAAAAGTCCAACGTGTTGTCGAGCAGTAGATGGATGAGGCAACGAGTAGCAACAACTTTGTAGGCTGACAAGCGAACAAGCTGGCAGATCGCTCTTGGAAGTTGGGATGGGTGGCGGTGGGGGGGATTGATGAGAAGGAGGAAAGACCCGGAGGACGGTTGATCGTTTTCGGGGGGAAGCAGGTGGTGCACGGGGCAGGCAGGTCCAGACAGCTGCGCGAAACCCTGGAGACTGACGGATTGGTTGCTTTGGTGCGAGGTACAAGTTCACAACCGTGTACGTGCGTCGGTTGCGTAGGTGAGGACTGAGTGTTGGCTTGATAACAGTGGTCGAAGTGGCACAAAATCAGAGTGCGGGTGGTTGACTTGATTGACTGGCAGACAAAGTGATCATTGACCGGGACGATACAATGGAGATGGGATCAGCGCAGAGCCGGCCGTAGATAATAACCAGGTGGTTTGTGGTCTATCAGATTATCAGGTGGCGGCGGTATGCTCTGGCTGTCTGGACGCTGGTGAACACTGACAGATTGTCGGGTCAAGGTAGCAAAAAGAAGAGGGGCCAAAGTTCATCTGTCGAAAGTAAGACTCCTGACGAGTTTAGCGCTGCTTGCACACAGGCACACAGGCACGTTGCCTAAGCGGGCCCAATCAGCGAATCAGCTGATGCCACCAAACCGCTCCCAAGGGGCGACTGGAGGGGGAGCCAAGTCCTTGCTTTCTCACTTGACACTGACCTATGACCTGCTCACGCCAGAGGCGGGACTGGGACGGATGACTGGATGGCCACCCTAGCTGCCTAGGCCGACAGTGCCTTTAGTAAGAAGTACTGTAGGAATGCAGGTACATGTGTTAGATGTGTCGATGTCGATGTGGATAGGAAGATGTGAGGGCGGGTTGGTTGTTGCGGTTGCCGTATCCTACAATATCTTCCTGTTCTTTGACAACCAAGTGGCCAACAACGAACAACAATGGTCCAGTTGCTTGTCAGTAGCGTGGGGCTGGGGCAGCTCGATTCCAAGTTTCTAGGTATCTCGTCATCTGATGAGATCTGGTCTGGCTAAGATGATGGTCTCGAAAAAGCAGGTGAGATAAGCTCTCTTTCAGCTAAGAGGCGACTGATGGCTGAGACTAGTGGGTTTGCCGTCGCAAGTGATACGGATATACCCACCTACAGCTGGCCACTTAGGCAAAATTGTCGTGGCTGCTGGCTGCCTTCTCTCAGTAGACTTCGACGTACCTAATCCACGAACGAGGTGAAAGGTACCAGTGTTTGAGAGATCTCGTGTTGACTGCCAACCCCGGTTGGTCCGCAAAGGTACTCAGCCGGGTTGCGTTGACTTCATGCTACGGGTTCCTTGGCTTCCTCGGCTGGTAAGTGCACACTATGGAGGAACAGTTTCGTGGCTGATGCAGTCACTTGGCTGCTGCGGAGCTCTCCAATGTCGGAATATCCAGTAGGATACGGCCAAGGACCACAGGCACCGGTAGCAGTAATAATAAGTCGTATGGAATCACGCACACCACTTCCCTAAATAGCTGCATTAGGGTGCTGGAGGTACCCAGGTATCCAACCAGATTATGTACGCCGGCTACTAAGCCAAACTGGAAACCTCGATAATGCGTCGTGGTCAGGTACAGCTGACCAGAGCAAAGGTAGTCAATTATGAGTGGATTGCTTCGAAGTTCGCTTATTGACAGCCTGTGGTCTCGGTCGAGATGTTCGCAGTCTCGACTCGATATTTTAGGTACCGCAAGTCATAGTTGGGGAGAATGAAGTTAATGGGGTTCACAGACGGCAGATCCCGCCATCTGTGGAATGCTGTGTGGCGAGGACCGGAGTATGGCGGCTATCGAATGCGAAATGTCTTCAAGACAAAAACTACGAGAATGGCCGAAGCGCGGATAGATCAAGCCCTTTATATCGTCACGGGTTCGGGCCAGCATGGTCTGATTGTGTGCCTGATGCCACCTGGCTTTCGGTGTCAAGGACGTAACCAGGATCTGTACGTTGAGTGACGGTACTTACTAGGCATCTGGGTAACTCACTCAACAGGTTAGATGGGTAGGCAGCAGTCAGACAAGAATTCATCGTCGAACACACTTACATACCAAGGAATTTCCCATGGACGTTCGCGAGTCCAGCCACTGCTAGTCTTGATCATATCTATTAATGCTTGCCACGTGGATTGCCCAGTCCCAGCGGGTAAGAAACGGGGCATTGGCGTAGGCAGGAGACCGACGGACACGCTCGTGGCATCATGAGTGGTCGACTCGGGCGGGCAGATCATTGACTGCCTGAAGTGGACCGGACTTGACCGTATCCCTGGAAAGATGACTCGATAGCCAGACGTGAGCCCCTCTTGCCTGGTCGACCCTTCACCTCATCATTTTTCTTGTTCACGGAGCACATTGGACTGCAAGGTCGGTTCGCGACTCCAGCTGTTTGGAGTCTTGGTCGCCTGGGGTTGGTTCGTAATTGACCATCCATTTATTCTGGTTGATGCTGATCAAGGAAGGACCTCAATCAATCGTCGTCATGATCCTTGTCAGGTATGCGTGTAGAAATCCGTTTTCCCTGTACACCGAAGCCAAATGCAAAGACCCCATCGCCCATCATCTTGTGCCTTAAACCTCCTGGATTTCTCTCAATCTGCGCAGCGTTGATCGCATGGCAGCCGCGGCGGGGGTGCTGGAGGTTGAATGTTAGTATATCTCCTGTGGGCATAGCTCACTTCGAGGGAAGCCAAATGTGGAGGGTGAACATACGCGACAGTGTAAGCACCGCCTGCTACGGTCTTGCCGCATGCTCTGCAATCATGTCAGCATCACATCTGCGATGGTCTTGGGCATTGACTTACCGGCAGTTCCAGATACCAACAGAGTGTCGACGAACGGTAGTCTTGCCACAGAAGGTACTGCTCATGTTAATGTCCCGCCCTTACATTCAAGCCGGCATCCACGCATCGTCGGATACGGAGCGGAAGGTATGGTGACATACCATTGGTACTTGGCGTGCTGTGTAATCTCCATCTTCTTCACCTGCTTTCGGAGCGAGGCACCATATCTATACAATCGATATCAGTATGTATTCGGACGATTTCCCTCCAGACGTGCCGAGGATTCGAGGGTGCGATATTATGAGCGGCATGATTTCGACTGTGCGACCCCAGGCAATGGATATGCTGGGAGGTTCGAGTTGAAGGCTTAACTGTTACTGACCTAGTACCGTACTTGCCTGCGAAGACGATGTCAGCAACCACAATACATGGGGCACGGAGGGCAAAGCGCAGATTAGAGAAACATACCGGTTACGCCGACCTTCTTAGTACGCTTCGTCATTTTGTCTGAGGTGCGTGAGGTTCGTTCGTGGGGTGTAGATGACGAGGGGTGGTGTTCCGAACGGTGGTTGTTGCGCAGCAGAAGTTTGGTCAATCCCGCAGTCTCTAGTAGGAGGTGCACGATTTTTTGATTTTGCTAAATGTGCCCTGCTGTGTGGTGGTCCCGGGTGGGGCTTAAGCGGGAGGACGTGAAAGAGCTTGGACCACACCAGCAGCCATACCGGTACATCAGTCTGCCGGTCCGTGGCTTGAGTGGCTAGTGAGAGAACAGTCACGTGCTACGTGGCTCACGGGCGGCCAAATGGAGATCGGAAGCATCAATTAAATGCCCCGATCCAATCATCAGCTGCTCCGTGGTCAGGACTCAGCCCAGAAGAACCCGACTGTCCGTTTCCGCTGCCATTGGCTCCTCTGGCATTTCAGCACGCTGCGATTCATGATAAGCTCGAGTGTGGCAGAGAAAGGAAGCTTTGCAATCCGCCAGTGGAATGGAATGCCCACTGCTCGTCCGGCTGTCTATTGCTATGATTTCTGGCCTGGCTCGTGTGATATTTACTGTTTTATGCAGGCCGAAGCGGATGGACCCTGGATCCTGGACCCTGGAGGTGATAGCCCGCACGGCTGACTGTTCGGGACATGCACCGAGGGCCCCGACCGCCCAGCCTCCGTCCAGCTCTATTGACGTTAGCGAACACGGAACTTCTTGCCCGTAGATATCTGGCGCCGGAGCGTGGACGGCGATAGTTCCCTACGTGGCTTTGGCTAACGGGCCTATCGACTTAGAAGCTTTTGCTACGAACCACTTAACGTATTTAGGTAGTCTTTCCCGGGAAGGAGGTATGAAAGAGACACTGGAGAGTCAGAGAGCCCAATTCATAATGTCTCACGCATTTTCCAGGTATGAGTGACGGAAACTATCGCCACATCCAATATATATCTGCTATCCCTCACCCTCGTATGGCAATCAACCTCAGGTGACTTCTCTGAAATACCCAACCACTCCCTATCTGCGTTTGGGGGGGCCGAACTTAGTCTTGTTGCGCTGTCTCTCTCTCCTCCTCAACTAGCACACTCAGACAGTCTGCCAAGAAGTTGTCATGTCGTTCAAGAAGCACTCGCGCCAGTATGACCTGGTGATATTTGGGGCAACCGGTAATAAACCCAAACCACATCGAGCACTTGATTGACTTGGAGGCTAAAACTGAGAAGGCTACACTGGGCTGATGGTTGCCGAATTCATCGCCGCTCACTTTCCCACCGATGTGAAATGGGCCGTAGCAGGCCGATCAGTCGAGAAGTTGGAGAGCGTGGTGAAGTCCTGCAACGCAGTCAACCCCGATCGCCAGGCTCCGGGGGTCGAAATATGCAATCTCGATGATGCAGAGCTTTCCGAGCTGGCCAAGAAAACATTCGTCCTCATCACGACGGTTGGCCCATACTCGCAGTACGGAGAGCATGCGTTCAAAGCTTGTGCCGAAGCCGGGACCCATTACCTCGACTGCACGGGTGAAGTGACCTGGCACCAGGTGATGCTGAAGAAGTACAACGCGGCGGCGAAGGCCAGCGGAGCCTGCATGTTTCCCCAATCTGGCATCGAGTCAGCGCCGTCGGACTTGATAGCATTCTCTTTGGCATCGCTCATCAAGTCAAAGCTGTCAACTGGCGTCGGCGATGTCGTGGTCGACCTCCACGAGCTTAAGTACGTTTAAATAGAAGCCTCCCTACTCAAGAGAAGCCATGTTCTAATGCCAAACAGCGCCAAGCCTTCAGGCGGCACTATGGCTACGGTGATTGGCATCTTCGAGACCTTCAGCTGGAAGGAAGTTGTCGATTCACACAAACCATTCGCCCTATCGCCGGTACCCAACACAAAGCAAGCACCACAAGCTTCTCTCCTCTCAAACTGACAGGCATATACAACATACCCAACCTCGGTCTCCTGTCAACGTCAGTCACTTCTGGCACTAACGCTGCGCTTGTCCACCGCACCTGGGGTCTCCTCCAGGAAGAGCCTTCGCTGCGGAACAACTCCTACGGGCCGAACTTCACCTATCGGGAGTTCACGAAAGCCAGGAACTTTGTGACGGCGATGGCTATGCACTATAGCCTCCTGATTGGCGCTACTCTTCTCATGTTCTGCTCGCCGGTCCGAAAACTCGTGCGGAAGCTCGTCTTCCAGCCGGGCATGGGACCAACCCGCGAGGATGCCGCGAAAGAATACATCGAGTTCCGAGGTATTGCCACCCCGGATGCCGAGTCGAAGTCGGGGAAACAAGCGATCTGCAAGGCCTGGTATGCAGGAAGCATGTACTACCGTAAGTACTTCACCTTCATCCATCAGTCGTTTTGAGAAGCTCACCTTTGGACAGTCACCGCAACTGTGCTTTGTGAAGGGGCCCGGACATTATTGGAGGACGATGTCGGCCTTGCTGGAGGCGTCTACACTCCTGCGTGTCTGGGTCAGGCCTTCATTGACCGTCTCCATGATTCCGGGTTCAAGTTTGAGACCAAGATACTTGATACTTGAATTCGACACGGATTCGAAGTCAGACCGCCATAGTTTTAGTTGTATATATGCCAGCGCTCGAGACTTGTATATATGCCAGCACCCGAGAATGGCTGGCTCTCTTGATTTTCTGTTAACGGAATACGAGTCAAGTTGAAGCATAGCGAGAAATGCCCCATTGTGATGTATAGCCTTTACATAACTATCTAATAATGAAAGGAGTATGCTCGACGCTCGTTGAGGCGCAGGGCAAAAGTATAGTTGCTGCTTTCATTTTCTGACGGTTGGCAACTTATTACCTACAGGTACCTTACTACTCTCTTCCTGATATTGAGCATAAGGTGTGCTCACCTAAGTCAGCCACTTACTACGTGTCCCGTAACGGTGGATCAAACAAGAAGTGGCAGCTGTGGCAGTTTCCCCGCCAAAGGAAGGTTGAGTTGAGGCGTTGGCAGGGGTGGACAAGCTGACTGGAAGCTGGCACCTTCATTTTTTATTGCATTGAGGCTCAGGCGCCGATCAATTGGCCAAAGTCATCAAGCAGGGCACTCAGCGAGGTGAACACCCGTGGACCTGCACTGAGCCACTGACAGAGGGCCTGGAGCTAGCTGCCCTTGTTATCGCATTATCGCATCTAATCTAAGCTGTGTGGCGCCAGCTCCATCTTCAGGAAACACATCTGAGCCTCGGAATCCGCAACACGACATTTACCCAAGGTGCCTACAATTGATCACGCGTAGACATCTCTTACATGGCTACACAATAGCATACAGTCACGGAGCACCTGTCGTACACATACGACCAGTGATATAGGTAGCCCCGACCCTCTGGCCCTCGCACACCCAGAGCTCGCTCACCCCGGCCGAACATCATGTCAATCTCGTCACCAAGAGAACCAAGAACCTCGATGAGTTCCGGCAGCTCAAGTACAGAGCGAACTCCCCTCATACGGCAAGACACCGCTCGACCGAATGCTGGCCCTCTAAGAGCAGCCCGCAACGTCACCTTCAACCCTAACCCTGTCTCCCGAACTATCGATCCAGATCCCGCCTCGCTGAGTTCATCGCCCGGCGCCGTGGGTGCTCCCGGTCATGCACGCACATCCGGCTTCGCTGCCTCGGGGAGCAACCCCCCAGGGAATCCTCCAATGCTCTCGGCGCTGAATAGCCGTCTACGCCGACGCAACAGCCACGGATCTGTGTTCACCGCTCTGCCTCCGGCAGTCGTGCCGAAGATTGGGCCGCAGCGAAGCTCGAAGACGGCGCAGAAGCTGAAGCTGCTTCCGAATCCCGAACTCGATGAGATCGAACAAGACGAGGAGAGTGGCCGAGATGTGTACTCGCAGTACACGCGCATCAAGGACCCGATGGCTAGACGGGACGCCGCGCGGTTAGGCAAGGCTGATCGTGAACGGCTACCGCGGGTGACGGCGTACTGCACGGCGAACAGATACCAGACAGAAGGCTTGATGCGATTTCTCAAGGGCCGGGCGAAGACCAGAGGGTCAAATCCCAAACTGATAGACGAGTGTATCTACTCGCCATATAACTACGGAACCGGGAAGTCGACAGAGCGCGCAGAAGCAGGCGAGGAAGTCAGGGAGAGGCCGATACAATCATATGAAAGAAGGCATTCGACTGGCCAAGTGGAAGAGCATTCGAATGCCTTTAATCGAGAAGCTTTGCAGAATATGCAAACCGGAGAACACGATTCACAGGAGGCTTTCAGCAGCGGCCGAGACGCCCACAGCAACCTCGCCTACCCACCCCATCCCGACGACGAAAGCGCTATACACGACCCGTCATACCATCCGCCGCACGACGCCGACTTCGATATCCAAGTGCACACGCCTGAGGTGTTCCTATTTGACTACGGTGTCGTGGTCATATGGGGAATGTCGCCCGCCCACGAACAGAGATTCCTCAAGGACATCGCCAAATTCGAACTCGAAAAGCTCGATCCGGACGACGTGGAGACAGAATGCTTCAACTTCTACTACACACGAGAATACCAGGCGCGCATATACAACGACTTCATCACGTTGCGGGATAAGGGGAATTATATGACGAAGCTGGCGATATCACATGCTCTTGCGCAGAGCGTCAAGGTAAGCATTGCTACATCACTTGCTTCCCGTTTAGCACCCGTCACCTTCCTAATTGATTATCTTTTCCCCTATTTCCCACGTGATATCCTCCCAAATAATTGACCAGCCCACTGACTGACATGACCAGACCTCCCTCTTCGAGGAGTTGATAGCGTCAACGGTAGACGCGTGCAAGGACATACCGACGCAGATCGCGCTGACCGGCAAGATCGCACTGTCACGGGCGCAGATCAACATGCAAATCGGCGAGCTCTTCATTCTGCGTATCAACATCCACCTCAACGGCAGCGTGCTCGACACGCCCGAGCTGTTCTGGGTCGAGCCGCATCTCGAGCCCGTCTACCAAGCCGTCCGCAGCTACCTCGAGATGGACCAGCGCGTCGGCCTGCTGACCAAGCGCCTCGACGTCATCGCCGACCTCCTGGCTGTCTTGAAGGACCAGCTCAGCCACGGGCACGGCGAAATGCTGGAGTGGATTGGTGAGTCACTCTTCCTTCCCTTGTTTTCATCCTACATAATGTCTTCCTCGTTGGAACAGACGATGATAAGAGGGAGGCATGCTAACATGTTGCGTAGTCATTGTACTTATCGCCGCCGAGATTCTCGTAGCAGCCGTGAACATCGTGGTCGATCTGTATGCGGGCGTGGACTAAGCATGTTTTGATTCAACAAGCACTGTCCCGAACAGAAACCGAGAATAGGGGGTACCCACGGGTTCTGTCTCATACATGTATAATACAGAATACCACACGGATACCTTCGCATAGCAATCACGGTTGTGGGTGGTGGATGTGGTAGGGGAATCGATCAGTCGTTAGTTGCATCGCTTCCGGGTATCATACCATATCTGCTCTTTTACAATTATACCTTATTTAGACATGGGAGAGCCTCACGGCGGTGAGAGAGCGGAACACATAGTAATAGTCGCGAATGCTAGGCATCATCGTTCAGTTCTTGTCTGTACAGAATTCATTCCTTCCGATCCCTAAAAGCGGACCGAACCTGGTCAAACGCCCTCGCTACTTATACATTTCATACCCAGAACGCCTAAGGGG
The DNA here is from genome assembly GCA_963556695.1 of Anthostomella pinea. NCBI lineage: Eukaryota > Fungi > Ascomycota > Sordariomycetes > Xylariales > Xylariaceae > Anthostomella > Anthostomella pinea. Next base: position 391,911 of record CAUWAG010000008.1, on the reverse strand, counting down.
TAGACCGTGTAAGACGTATCGGGTTACCATCCTTAACGCCCTCTGATCATGACATGATGAAATTCCGGAATCAGTGCTTATGCCCTTGCGATTGCCTAAGTGCTCTGAACTCCTCGGCCGCCCGACGACCCAACGTTGTCCAGTACTCGACACGCGCGACCCTGGGCGACCGACGAGCAAGATATCGTTGGGCGGGTTGGGCCAACTAAGCCTGAAACCCAACATTAACAAATTGTTGTAAGGGATAAGCGTGGTGGCCGGGTTGGACGCGTTGCCAGAATTGGACGGGTTGGGGGGTTTGGACGGGTTGCACGGGTTGCACGGGTTGGACGGATTGCACGGGTTGCACGGGTTGGGGGACTTGGACGGGTTGGGCGGGTTGGGTCACCTAGTCCTCAAGTCCGCCGTCATTGTCATCGATTTCCGTCTCGGGATCGGTGTCCTGATCGCCCAACGGCTCAGGGTCCGCCTCCGCCTCTGCCATCTCGACATCCTGGTCGTCGTCTCCGTCGTCGTCCTGGATCTCCTCAAAGCGAGTACGGCCACGGCCACCCCGGTGGTCACGACCGCGCGATCGCTCTCGAGCAGCGGCCTCCTTAAGACCTTGCTTAAAGTTCTCTCGCGCCTCCTTCCACCGGGCCAGCTCTATCGAGTATCGGACTGCGAACTCCTCCCTCTCGCTCTCGGGAAGGTCCTTCCAGCCGCGAGCTAGCTCCTCCTCGAGACGAAACTCTCCGGCCGCGATCTTCTCCCTGTTCTCGGCTGCCAGGATCGGTCGATTGTCATTGCAGTATATCTCGAAGGCGTTACTAGGTCGCTTGGGTGGTTTGGCTGCACCATTGGCTGCTCGTCCATGGTCTCTCTGTGAATCCATTTGCGAGTGAGAGAAAGCGTCTGAGCTAGGTGAGAGAGTCGCAGGGTTGTGGTTGATGAACGTCGCGCGGACATGGTCGCCATCGCCGCCGGGTAACAGGGAAGACTTTCGGTGGCCACGCTTCGTTCGGAGAGGTTTGTCCTGGGGCTCAGTACACGGTCAGTATCTGATGATTATGGGACGGTAATTCACCATGACCTACAGTGGGGGGAGGGCTTGGACTGCCTTCAGAATCCTCCACGTTGGTACTGGTACGCTTCGAGATCTGCTCTAGGAGGATGGCTCGCTCAAGTCGGGATTTCTGGATCTGGCGCTTTAGTCGAGCCAGTCGCAGGCGGTAGGCGTCGTTTTCCTCCTCAATCTCCCTCGATCGATCCTTCAACTGTATGCATTTCCGTCTGTATGCTTCTTCGACGGTAGGAGGTAGGGAGGGCGGGTGCGCTGAGTGACGAGCTGAATTGTTAGTCGCATTTGTTCTCTCAGAATGGATTGATAAACAGAATCCAGGGTCCGGTGCCGGGAAGTCGCAAACGTCGAACTAGGCTACGGCGCATGCTGGTGACGGTCGTGATACCTTGCGCGCATGGCGTTGGGGGGCAAGAGAGAGAAGAGGGCTAGGGTAGCTGATGGGCCCAGTAAGTTGATCCAGGGGTGGTCGGATCATATGCCATCACAGTACGTTCCCGAGGGAAACTGTCCTGCAATGAGGCTGGCCCCGGAGTTCCCCTTCCACAGGAGCAGTGCTGGTATCGCAACGACATGACTGCGCATGAGGGACCCGTGTGTGCTCCGCAAGCTGGGCAATGACGGGGGTTGCATGGGGAATGCATTTTCAGAGAAAACGAACTTACAATTTTGGGGCGCCATTCTGACGATGGTGAAGCAATCTGATGAGAGTTGCCGTCGCAGATGCACGGGTACTTGACTTGTTGCAAAGGTAGAGCACCTTATACTTCGGCTGCTGTACTGGTATCCAATGATGCCCAGATTGCAAGCCGCAGATGGTGGAATATGGAGGGTGAGGGAGCAAAGGATGGTGAAGCGCAACAGTCAGATCGGTGGTGATGTTAATGACTGCACGCCGCCACGCCGCGTGGGTGTTTGCAAGGGAGAGGCAAGGCGCGATCCATTATCCATCGGCGCATTTGTCCATTTATCATTGCAGGTGGGACCCGGTGCTGCAAGGCTGCATTGAGCTGATTCGAGCTGATTTAGCTTGTCTGATTAGTCCGTCGTTCAAAATAACCCCACTAAATTTTGGTAAGATATGGCAAAGGCTTCGAACTACCTGACAGGCAGTGACAGCCCTGATCGTAGCTGCAGGCTGCAGCAGCCTTTGCAGCTCCACTTAATTTTCTACTGCAGGAGGCCATCCCAGCAGAGGCATTCACAAGCAATCAACACTCACCGGCATTCCCTTCTCCTGCCCAGCAAAGCCAGCACCACCGGAAGCTCGACAAGATCACAGAGAGCCGGGTACAACAAAGCCAGGTTAACAATCATGTCTCTCAACATCCCGAACGCGCCAAACTCTGGCCTGTTCAAAGGAGGCTACAACAAGTATGTCTTGACCCCCACCATCCTCTCTACTTTGGTCATACAGCCAGTACCTAATGCTGATGCTGCAATAGCTACGACTCCGAAGATGGTGCCGTCCTACGAAACATTGATGCTTGCCGAGCCATCTCCTCCACCGTGCAGACCTCACTTGGCCCCTACGGCCGGAACAAGATCGTCATCAACCATCTGCAGAAGATGATCCTCACCTCCGATGCTGCCACCATCCTGAAGGAGCTCGACGTCGTCCACCCCGCCGCGAAGCTGTTGGTCATGGCAAGTCAGCAGCAAGAGGCCGAGATGGGCGATGCCACCAACCTCGTCATCGTACTTGCCGGCGAACTCCTAAAGAAGGCCGAGGATCTCCTGCGTATGGGCCTGAAGACAGCCGACATCATCACTGGTTACGAGCGCGCCCAAGCTTTCGCACTCGAGGCCCTGGAGGAACTCGTCGTGGACAAGGTTGACGATATCCGAGACCAGGAAGAACTCAGCAAAGCCATCCGGACAGTCATCGCAAGCAAGCAGAATGGAAACGAGGACGCATTGGCCGATCTGGTGTCCGAGGCCGTGCTGGCCGTAATGCCCAAGAACCCCGTTAACTTCAACGTCGACAACATTCGCGTCGTTAAGATCATGGGCGGAAGCTTAGAACAGAGCCGGGTTGTGAAGGGCATGGTTTTCCCCAAGGAGCCTGATGGATCGGTCAAGAAGGCAAAGAAGGCCAAGGTCGGTGTCTTTACATGTGCGCTCGATATCAGCCAGACCGAGACCAAGGGCACTGTTCTGCTGCACAACGCCAAGGAGATGATGAACTTCACCAAGGGCGAGGAAGAGCAGCTGGAAACAGCCATCAAGGAGCTTCACGATGCTGGACTGAGGGTCGTCGTTGCCGGTTCGACGGTGGGAGAGCTTGCTATGCATTACCTCAACCGTTACGGCATCCTGGTCATCAAAATCCTCAGCAAGTTCGAGCTACGAAGAGTCTGCCGGGTTGTAGGCGCTACTCCTCTTGCGAGATTAGGCGCACCTATGCCCGATGAGATGGGATCTGTGGACGTTGTCGAGACGCTTGAGATTGGTGGTGACCGTGTAACCGTCTTCAGACAAGAGGATGAAGTAACGCGAACGGCTACGATTGTCCTCAGAGGTGCTACACAAAATCACCTCGACGATGTCGAGCGAGCAGTCGACGATGGAGTGAACGTGGTCAAGGCCATCACCCGCGACCCGCGATTGGTGCCCGGAGCTGGTGCGACAGAGCTCCAGCTGGTCGGAAGAATACAAGCTTTCGGTGATAAGACCTCGGGTCTAGCACAATACTCGATTCGCAAATACGGAGAGGCCTTCGAAGTCGTCCCAAGAACACTGGCAGAGAGCGCTGGTCTAGATGCGACAGAGGTGCTGAGCAGACTCTACACGGCCCACCACAAGAAGGACAACTGGGCGACTGGTGTTGATATCGAAGTGAGTATTCCCGAGCGCCTGAGGATATAACCAATGCTGACCCTATTGGCAGAACGACTACAGCACCAGTGGACCCGACGCCAACGATGATCGCATTCCCGGTATACTTGACGCCGAGGAGGAGGGCATCCTAGATCTGATGGTCGGCAAGGCTTGGGCGATCAAGCTGGCTACGGAAGCGGCACGGACTATTCTCTCTGTAGACCAGATCATTGTTGCGAGACAAGCAGGTGGTCCCAAACCGCCGGGACCCAACCCCAACTGGGACGAGGACTGATGAGTTGTATATGTATATGACAAGGTTCACATGTCTTTTCTGGGCAAAGGCTGCAGTTGTAGAAAAGCATAGATGGTCCTCGCAATACCAAACTGTTCATGACGCAGAGTTTTTGACCTATAGTAGTGGCGCTTAAGGGGTAGCAAAACATCTGATCAATGTTCAAGAATGGTCTGAACCACAGCAGTGCTAAAGTCTGCATCAAGCACAGGAAAAAAGCTCATTCAAAAGACACAAGGCCAACTACAGAATATGATCCCTTAGGACGAAGCAAGTTCCGGTTTGGATATTCAAAGGACTATCTATATACGGTTGTATGGGTGAGATGTGGATACATCAACGTTGAAGTCCACACAGGAGAGCAACCAACGGATCTTCAGACTACTTTCCCGACCTCGGATACTTGCCCTCAACCCCTTCTTAGGCGGCCAGACCGGCTGTCAGAAGCTTCGGGTAGTTCGGGCTGCCGAGTCCGGTAGCAGGATCCCAGCCCTGGAGAACAGTCAGTACGTGCTTTCATCACTTGGTCACTGCTATAGGCGAGAGTCTTACCTTGACAGCGCTGAACCCACCGTCGAGGGCAGTACAGCCGCCAATGCTGCCACTGGTAATGTCGTTCAAGGCGGAGGCCGCGTCCCCGTACTTTTATTTAGCGTTAGTAGGTCAGCCCAGAAGATCTTCAACACGGGGCGACAACAACACGACTTACCAGCCAGGGGTTCAAGAAGCCCAACGGGGCCAGACCCGCGTCGAGACGTTGGGAGTTGACCAGCTGGATGACACTGGAGAACGTGGGCGCGGCGCAGGAAGTCCCGTCGACGGCCTCGGTGGCGCCTCCGACGACGATCTCGAAGTACGTGGCGGCAGCAGCGACATCGGGGTAGGCGCGGCCGCTCGCGTTGTAGTACTGCGTGTTGCCGTCGGTGTTGCTGTCGAGCCACAAACTGACGACGTCGTCCTGCCACGCGGGGCGGCCAAAGACGTTGGAGAAGCCGCCGCCGCCGTCGGTCCAGGCCGACTCGGTCGTCGTCCCGGTCGTGCCGCCGACCATGGTCACCCAAGGGCACCCGCCCGGGAAGTCGGGCTGGTACGCCTTGGCGCCGTCGATGGTGCAGCCGGTGCCGACGCCCGAGTCGCCCGAGGCGAACAGGACGGACACGCCGGCGGAGCCGAGCTCGGCGAAGTCGTCGCAGGTGGCCGTGGCGACGCTCAGGGCGACGGCGCTCTCGTCGCCGCCGTACGAGATGGAGATGACGTTGGGGCGCGCATCGTCGTCGAGACCCAGGATGTAGGTGGAGAGGTACTCGTATATGGAGTCGTCGTTGCCGCCGACCGAGTAGAAGACGTTGGGGATGTCGCTCGTGATGGCGCGCGCGTACTGCACGTCCAGGTTGGCCTCGATCCCGATGTTGGAACCCGAGGGGCTGGTCGGGCACTTGCCGCTGTTGATGGTGTCGCAGGTGTAGCTCTGGCCCGTGTTGGCGAAACCCTTGATGACGAACTTGGTCAGGAAGGTTTTCAGGTCAGATGTGCTGGACCATTGTCCGATGAAACCCCCGATCCCCATGATGCCGCTCGTCAGAGTCTTGACGCCACTGAACCCGTACAGTGCGGCCAAGGTAGTCGGTGTGGTGTAGGTCACCTCGGGGCTGATGTCTGACTTGGGATGAACCTTGGGTTGGAGACCTTGGAACCCGAAGAAGGTTGTTGGCTGCATCATACTAATGTGACCGTCAAGAGCCACAGGGATGTTGACCTCGAGGGCTCTGGACCGAGTCTCCTGGGTCTCAGCATTGGCTATAATGAATCAGCACTGATTCTCAATAAGGCCAATTGAGAACATCGGGTCTTCTTACTGTAGCTGTTGTACTCGGCTGCAAGAAGCTGCTCAGCTTGGCTGATGGTGACGTTGACGAGGACGACATTTCCACGAGCATTGACAGTAGCACCGTCCGCAAGGCTGTGGTTTCCAAGCCATTGGAACACGAGATCTTTGGACTCGGCTTTGGGGGCGACGATGGCATCGATCTGGGTGAGGGACAAGTGCTTTCCGTACTGCTCATGACCAGGGGTAGCGATCTGCCATCGATCGATTGGTTAGTTGTCTCGTTCGGTGTCATATTCCATGGCAAGGCATGTGTTCCGGCAATCGACGGAGATGGCCCCTGGAAAGCCACGTGCACACAGGGGCAATCGAAGCTGAAGTTGTATCGGTGCCACCCAAGACCATGATATTATCGCCAAGGGTTCTCAACACCGCGATATAGGTTCAGACAAAGGGGAGACAAGAAATTCGACATACGTTCAAAGCCAGTTCTTGGAACTCGGCTACGTTCTGCTTGGCAAGATAGATGCGGAGCTCGAAGACCTCGTCCTTGGGAGCAGTGCCAACCTGGCTCCAGGCGCTGGGAGCAGATCTGACCGACTCGAATAGGGTCATGGGCACGGCAGAAGGCAAGGCCAGTACGCCACTGGCGAGTGCCACGATGGCGGAAGCGGCTTTGTTGGAGAGCATGGTGGCTGGATTTGACCCCCTGGTGCCAATGAGAACTATCGAATCTGCTGAAGCGACTGGTAGCCAAGAAGACAAGACATCTTGGCCTCTTGGCTGCAGGCGTTTTATATACTGTTCTCTCAGTCGTCCATAGACTCAGCAGGTCAGCTGTTGCTGAATTATGTTGAAGTATGTCTGGGCCTGGACCATGGCATCTTGCAAAATAGTTCAGTGTCACGTAGCATAGAACCAAGGTTGAACCGGGTTACCTTCCCGAAAGTCTATAGCACGAAGGTGACTTCGAAAGTTTCTTGCCTTGACGATGGTAGGGCAGTCATCGTGTATGGCACCTTACACATTGGGAACTGATAAGCTATATGATGTTTTGCTATAAGGTGGTATTGGACTCAGGGCACTGGCTGCTTCCTGCCTATTCCGAACATATGTTTCGACGTGCACCTCGAATTGAATCCACCTACAGATAAGAGTACCTTTCCTGGAGCGCAAACTGCAATCACGAGACATAAAAACACTGCAGAGTCACAATTTTGCTCAGAGAGTCGAGGTAATACCCTATTCCTAGGTGCCTCACTGATAACCACAGCCGGAGTATTGTATTGGGGTGGGCGATGCCGCTCCGTGCCGGGCCCTCCGGTACAACGTTAAGCTCCGAGGCTTTTTCGGCCTTCCATTTCTAGTTGGCAAGACCATTGCGCAATATCTTGGTGGTATTGTCCATGCTCATTGTTGGGAGCACCGCTTAAATCCAGACATCCTTGCAACAAGTGCTTCTTTACTTCGCTTGGGCTGGTCTTCTAGGCTATGATAATTATGCATTGTGAGGCTTTTCAGTCCCAGGGTTCAACGGCAGTGTCCTTCGTATCTCCAGTTTCGAAGTGTTGAGCCTCGGTTAATACCGACCGCTCAGCACGTCCCTTTCATTGGGGTGGTCTCCCGGCCTCTTGTGAAGTGCAGGGCTTCCAGCTTCTCAGGGGCGAAGGCGACCTTGTGCTCTTGGAACTATCCCAGCAGTCGTTCCAGTTCCTCGGAGGCGAGTCTGTGACGGCACGGGAATGCAGCACCATACCGCTACACTACTTAGACATGGAGCAAAAGTAGAACGTTGTCAAGCCGAGCTCTTGACCGCCTGCATCCACTTATATGGCTAGTCAGAATCGTAACAGAGTCTGGAGCTCTCCTCTTTGGTCTTGCCAACCTTCATGATAGTGATGTCGTCGGCGTAGCCCCATCTCCTAGGGCTCTCTTTGACCATATCGGCCAGGTAGAGCATGTAAAGGATCGGTCCAATGATGGCATGATGGTGGTCTTGCGATATAGAGAGAAACCAACCGCAAAATATCCCTGATGCTGTCGATACCAAGACAGCGAGGACTACCCTCACAAGCATTGACTGTTGGCTTATCCTACTACAGCGCAATGAAGCACTGAATACCTCGTTCCTTCAGCCTCATCGAGACCGAGACCCTCCCGAAGGGGCAGTCTATGCAACCTACGGGGCAGCTTCCAAGACTCCTAATCTGGGCTCATCCGTGAGCCGCATCTGCAATGCCTCGGCTGCAAGCGCCCCGGGTTCTTGCTCGGTCGTGGCAGCTGACATTCGCGGTACCCAATATCATGCCATGAGGCAAATGCAAGATCCCGCGTGCTGTGTAAAGCCATGATACTGCGAACCAAGTTCCGAGTCAGGGGCCAGCTATACGTTACTGAAGGATGACCAGGCGTTGCGCATTGGGGTTACCATGCTTGTCGGCCGTTGTGTTGTGCTATGCCAGGAAGAGACATCGAAGCTCGTCTCTCGACTTTGCCTGTTCGTACCTTCCCATTCAATGTCACAGCCAGTGTGTTATTGCTATACCATTCAAGGAGGTGGGAGATACTGCTGATGATACCTCGTTCGTTGACGTGATATCCTGCGGTGCTCCTTCGAGACGACCAACGGAGGTTGGAACCGGCATCGACGTACATCTCTCGATCTAATTGAGCCTGGGTGGGATATAGATCTCTGAAACAGCCGTCAGCGGTTTCAAGTCCGGTGACTCGGGCCGCTCGATAGGGACATTTGCCCGGTCGTGGAAGAAGTAAGTTCCCGCGGCTTACAGAGCTGAGCGATGTCGCCAACCTGTACGCCACACATTCACGATTGTTTCAGAGTCAGACATGGAGGATCGTCCCGCCTCATGATACGCGAAATCTGCTTTTGATCAGTTCTTTCATCAGAACGTCCCATCACTCTTCCTTCGGATTATTGAATACGTATGATATCTTTGAAGCAATGTAGACCCCATGCTAGAACGTCAAAGGAGGACTAACCTGTCATGCTAAATACATTTAGAAGCACGAGCACCTTGGTACCAGAACATGACCCTTATGTCTCGCAATGGGAAGCAGGTCACCCATGAGACCAAAACCCTGACGGCTTGATCTTATCTTATATGACCGTATGCCAGCTTGGAATGGATAGGGGGGCACCCGGTCAGGTGACGAACCCGGGAACAGCTCCTTGCAGCGCCTCACCATCAGATCAAGCAAACCGACCAATCTAAAAAGCTTGGCAAGTTCAAATCAAGCAAACCATATCTAGCTAGCCTGCTTGATAAAATTTTATAAGCTTGACTTGATTAGGTTTAAATACGGACCACCGGTTTATCGGAATAAAAGATTTTCTGTTCGGAGCAAGAGTTTAGCCGAGCGGGGGCTCGAGCACCCGACCTCCGAAATTAAAAAAAACCTTTTGTTCTATGTCACTATATCACTACGCCACGGATACTTAAGAATATCAAACCTTTGCTTGACTAGGATGACATATGTAAAAACCCTATTTGGCTTGCAAACATCGTAAAACCTCGAATTGATCAAATCAAGCCAAATCAAGCCAAATCAAGCCATCAAATCAATCAAATCGGCTTGATCTGATGGTGACGCTGGCTCCTTGGAGCCTAGAGGAGACCTGGACAACCCGGGGCTCCGTAGATAGAGGATAACATACGACCTAGGACATGGGGATTACATAAGTCATGATATCATGTGATCTCCTTCATATCAAAGGAGTAGGTATCTGCAACCAAACCTTAACTCTTCTCCACAGCCAGAAATTTTAAGGGTCCCAATGGCAGACCGGGGGCATTCAGTGCTGGAAACGCTTGATCCGTTTGACAGTCGTCTCTGCAGCCTTCTCCCTGACGAAGGATTCGGCTCAAACGCCCACCAAGCTAGGGACGTCACATCCATGACATGCCTCATAGCGCTCATCTACATGTATTGGATGCCTCCCATGTGTGACAAGGTGGGCGGAGCATGGTCCTAACGCAAGGTCCGTACATACTATGGCAAGCAGACGCTGTCGAGAAAGTACCATGCCGGATGCTAAAGCCAAATCCAACACGGCCGTTCCCGTATAGAACCTCCCCACGCAGGTACTGCTGCGCGGTCCTTTCCAGCGAGGGGCTGCATCCATACGGTATACCAGCTGGCCAGGCGGGCCATAAGAGTAGAACACCAGGATTATCCACGAATCGTCGATCCGGGTGCGAGCTAACCAAGCCGTGACAAATGGGAAGGATACCCGCTCTGTCCTGGCGAAGAAAGACATGGAACAGGCAACAACAACGCCGGCGGCAGATGCGGGCGGGAGGCTCAGCAGACTGACGTGATAATGGCTTGCAGTTGGAGGATTCGTGAGGCTGCATATTGGATCCTGCGAATGCTACTGCGGCGTTGGGGAGATGCGGTCTTCATTGGCTGGATGTGTCGCCTGCAGGTCGCAAATAGGATGCTTACTCCGATATGCATGCTCAGCTGTCCTCCTTTTCTACAACTTTGGTCGTAGGTACATCTACATGCTATCAGAAAAGGCTTGAACGCCCATTGAAGGCAGATCGCATTCCGAAAAGCTGCCGTGTGGTATGTAATGCTACCCCTCTGGGAGCTTTGCAGAAACCCTGTGTGGTGTTTGACAACCTGGGACTCCAAGAACGGAGTGCTAAGGTCCATGCGTGATGTTACTGACAGAGGGATTTCCAAAGTGCGGGCTGAGAGCCTTGTGTATCAGAGTTGGAGAGGCTGCTACATATAATGTCGTGCAGTTATATAGCTCCCTTAATCACTCTGACCTTTTACGTCCAGATATACTCATAATGTTGAGAAACGACTGCAATGGCTACGCCAGGTTTTGTTTGAACTTCGCACCCGCCAGGACCAGCGAGTTCGACTGACGGCGTCGTACCGTACATGGAATTCCGACACCTAGGCTTGCCAGCCGGGACGGGTAAGGCGGACCCGACTTGTCAAGACTGTCTCAATCGAAGGACGGCTTTTTAGCATAGCATATAATGATGCCCCCTCCTGCACCTTTGTTGAAGCCACAGTAGCCGTCGGACTCGCACTTCCCCTTTCCTTCGTTGCACTCTCGCTTCGTTGTACGAGTCTTTCCGCTTTTGTGCTTATATTTGAACATACAAGATCCTTTGTCGCTGGAGCAAGTCTGGTGAAAATCCCATGTTAGTCTCGCGGCGTATCTAGATTAAACCAGCAAACTCTTCAACTTACACCCTCGACCTCGAGCCCCCCCTTTGATTTTATTTCAGCTACATCTTCATCATCCAATTCCCAGTCATCATCTTCATCATCCCCAGAGAATCTGGAGTCTCCACCCGTAGAGTCGATTCGGTTCTCCAGGCCTCGAAGCGTATGGCCTGCCGGTGGTTCGGGGAATACCCTGGCGTGGGCGTGGCAAGCCAGTGCTGCGATGGTGATGATGTTCAATAGCTGCATGTCGATTGTTCCTTCCGGGTTCAATATGTAGAAGAGATGGTCCAAGAGGTGATGTAGATTGCAGTTCTGAGATTTGTTGTGGTTGCTGGGTGTTGTCTGTTCGAGGTTTGAGTTGGAGCGGCGAGGCCTTATATACATACTCGACACCCATCACGGCACTAACATCATGTGCCGCACCGCGTGTTCGATGATATGATTTTAGAAACTTGATCTACCATGACGGTAGCCACTATTTGTAAATCCCATGGATGGGGTGGTTTCTTCTTGACCGAGCCTTCGAATAAGCACACACCTTGACCGAGTGAACTCGTATGATACTCAAGAATCGATATACTGACACTCCGCTTGAAGGCCACCAGATGTGGCAATTCATAGCCCGCAAGTGACTGACCTTGTGGCATCATGATCCCAGTATGTGTGGTATAGACCATGGTGGATGATCAAGGGCCCATACCGTCGGTCAAGGACATATACCACTGCTGACTACGTCCAGATTGCGGATGGGTCGACACAGGCCAGTCTAGGGGGTGGACTGAACAGTCGTAAGCCATCCTACAAGGGCGAGTATAGACAAGGCGGTCGGGTTTTTGATTTCCAGTCTTACTAACAGCGCTGCACTCAAGTTGGTGGGCAGACGAACAGTATCGATTAATTTGAACAACATACCAACCGCAGCTCGTTGCTTCCACCGCCCTCGTAAAGTAGGTCTTTAAAGAGTCCATGTTTATTATTTTTAAAAGCTAGTAGGCATAAGTCCCAAGGATACGTTCCGAGGACAAGTTTCGGAGACAAGTTCCAAGGACAAGTGTCTTTGTTGCCACTTTGTCGTCACTTTATCGCAGAATCGTTCGACTCGAGATTCCCATGGCGTAATAGAATCCTGGCTGACACCCGCTACGTTTATTAAAGGAACTCGGAACCGAGTTATTTTAAGAAAGTGACGAAAGGCGGTCCTACCGGTTGGTTCATGCGCGCTCCTACGCCTGTGAGGCCTCTTGGAGCCCCTGGTTGACTCCACTTCGCGGCAGTCCCCCGGGTTGAGAGGACCACTAAGCGGAGCGTAGCTGGCGGGTTCAACAGCAACTTGTAAAATTGTTATGATCTTCTATATTTGGATCTATCAGGTGTGGGAGAACAGACGATTGGAAGGGTAGTTATACCTAATGCTGTCCCAGGCAAGAACAAGGAGTTTCGGTTAATACACAAGAGTCAAACCGCCGTCATGTTCTAGACCTGGTGTTTCAAGAGAAGACTGGCGAGTCTAGATTGAGCTAGTCGTAAAGGGAGGAAAACAGGCGTGTGTCCTTACGAAGAGCAAGTCTTTCCTAGAGTATTAGCGTGGTTATTGCTCAAGCAGCCTACGACGCTCTACCTATCTATGCACACGAATATATTACTGGCTAATCGTGAATGTAAGTGCATAACAGGCGCTTCGATACGGGCGATATGTGTCGCCTACAAAGGAAACCTCCGGAGTTTCCCAGTGCTATTTCTTGCATCTCGAGGGGGAGACGTTATAAATGAACTGAGATTTCTAGTCAGACGGAGTCGAAGCTAAGGCCGGCTTGTTGAACGTACAGTGACCAATAAAACCTTGGCCTCAGAGCGTAGGTAATATTACACCTAATAGTAGTTCCCTGTTGGGTTGGTTTGACTGAAGCCGAACCAAGCCTCGAGTGGAAATGATGAAATGATGAGTCGTAAAATAGAAGACTCACTACCGATCAAGCTTACAGTACTGAGTGCGCACGGCATCATGCTTATTAAGCTGTCAACACGTATCTCCCACTGAGCTGCCGATTGGTCGGGTATCCGTAGCAAGTAACATATATGATGTCCAGGAAGCTTGACTGACTTGGTTACGCAGCCTCGTTTGGACAGGAAAGGCCCTCACTTCCCTTGGCCAATAAACCTGGGTAAAAGCTGCTAGGAACCTGCAAGAATTCCTACGCCGATCGCAGCAGACAAGGTTGTCGGTATGTGGAGGACACAACAACTTCCCCGTACATGCCGATGCAGAAGACGGGACAGGCCCGATGCGCATACCCTGCACAATAGGGACGTAGGTATGTAGTACCTACATGTAGGACCAGAATCACACAGGTATATTGGAGTCAATTCCCCAGAGGCAGTGTCCTCACCTGTGATTCGTCAACTTGACCGATTTGCTTCTGCGCAGTAGGACGTTGCATGCATATATGGATGCTACATGCCAACGGGGAGCGGTGAATGGGCAGCAGCAAGGCGATTTTGCGCCTGACGCCGTAGACGCACCGGGTTGGTGATCACATTTTGCTTGCAGGGACGATACGGTACCTACAGAAGGAACGAGCGGTGCTCTGCTCTGCATTCCAGGCCCTCCCCGGGACAAGAGAAGTGCCGCGGAGGAGACGCGGTGTGTATCCCGTCGCCTGTCTGCTCGATCCAGCTCAAGACGCGCGAGCGCACGAGAGTCGTGACCGCATAGTGTAGTCTGCATTAGGGGTCGCGGCATGATCTGATGACGATGTTGCCCCTCGCCGGTCGCGGGGCTTGCAGCGAGTCTGATAAGACAACGGTAACTGCTTGGGTTGCTTTTGACAAAGTACGTTGCTTAGGTACCTCGGCTGCCTGAAAGTCTGCCTTGCACTGTCAGTGTCTCAGAAATTAATCTTCAAAGCGCAGGTCTCAAAAGTAATATAAGCTGCATCGGGGGATAATTGGACAGCTGCAACTGAGGCCAGGGCCCTGGGTGCTCGCTACTGGTATGCAATTCGATACCAAACGACAACCCTGTCCCAGTGCATACAGGCTGCCTGCCGTTGTGTGCGGATGGCATGACTGGATCTCACTGGCTGGTTGGCGCCGTAGGACTGGAGTACCCGACAGCCTGCTTAAGCATAAATTCTTTGCTTTTGGAGGATGTGATGACCGTCAAGCTGGATATGTAGGACCCAGCTTACAGATAGATTGTCGGCAGTGACCAGCCGCAAGAGACATTTCCAGTATCTGGGAGTGAGAACGATAAAGGCTTGGCCGTTTACTTGCCACGCTTCCTGGAATGGTATGGACATTTTGACCGCGCACCTGGATAGACAGCTGTAGGTATCATTCCATTAAATTCGGACCAGGGCCGTGAAGCGGCGCAGCAGCTGGGACTACACACGCTTGCTTCTGCAAAGCGCAGCGCGCTGTCTACCGTTGTCGATAACGTTCTGGTAGGGATTGCATTATCCCGGGCGTCGACTGAAATGCTCGACCCGCGGACCATGCACGGCTCGCGTGATCTCTCATGATTTCAGGACGCCTGATAGAACCACTTTCACCCAAACCCAAAGAGAAGCTGGTTGACGGCGCAGTCACTGATCAGAGGTGTCCAAGCCCGAGCCAGGCTGCGACTTTGCAAACGTTTCCCGCTTCGGGGGACTTCACCCGACCTCTGTGGGGACTGGGGAGATGCTGGCGGGCTGGCGGGGCACGTCGTAGTGAGAGCGTTCCATTGCGTGCGCGCAGGATCGCACGGCCGACTGCAGTTCCAGGCGCCGGGGGTTCAAGAATTGTATCTGGGTCAGGTACCGACAAAGGTCACGAACAGCCGGGCTATTGGCCGCGACGGTACTTAGACCCCCAGCCGACATTTCACCTGCAACAATGTACTGTACGAACCACTTGGCCCTGGGCTGGGGGAACCAGCAAGCAGGCAAATCTGGCTCGCACACTGCACAGGCCCGTCCTTGATCTTCGCAAGCTTGACCGAAAGTCGGGTCGATGTAACGGCCCGCTGGCAGTCGCCGAGATAATGACAGGTGCTCTGGACCGTGAAATAGCCTGTGGGGTCGTCAGTGGATGACGAGAGGCACGGCGGACGGGGCAAACCGCAGAGTCTGAAGTTGTCAGATTTGAGCCAATCGTCAGAGTGAAGTGTGTGTGTGTATTCTGTCTGTCTAGAGTGACCTTGTGCGACCGTGGCCGTTTTGTGCCAGAGGGGGCTGGATCGGGACGGAACAACTAGGTTCCGTTGTCTACCTGTCAAGGTGCCTTCTAGGCATACCTTTAATCCAACAGAAGTCTGGTTGTCCCGTATGGCGTCGCGATAGAGTCGGGGTTGTCGTGCTCGTCTATTTTACCCGAGAGCGCCGACCCAGGAATGGGCCGTGGGCCAAATGACCATGCAGGTGCAACCGTCGCAATCTCAGAGCAGAATATTCCTCCGGCTGCGCTGCAAGCATGGCATAATGGACGCTCGGTGTCTTGGGGGAATGAGAGAGATCTGTGATCCGTCGCATGGTGGTCTCCGTAACTAGTCTGTGCGTCTTGGGGCCTGGGGCCTACCCTGCCTGCGCGGATTGGCGGATTGCGCATATACCCCTTTCGTAGACGAGATGTCGGAGTAGTGGCTGCTACCGTAGCAAATCGCTTGTAGATCTTCCGTAAGGTACTGATGAGCAAGAACAACAAATAGTGTGTTGAACGGGTAGAATTGAGAAACGGATTTGTATGAATCCTCATGAGGGAGGGGCAGGACTGGGAAGTGTGCCTGTGCGCTTCCCGGCCGTCCCAAGCTATAATAGCGTCGGCTGCCCCCCTAAACTACTGCACCCCCTTCCCTTCCGGGACTCATCTACTGTAGCGTAATATGAAAGTCGTTCGATTATTGTAGACAAGTCATCCTGAAGTTGAACAATGAACATAGGCATATCAAGATTGCGATGAGGCGCGGGTGGAGTCTTGTCCAGGACTGTGCTGTACTAGTAGCAACGCAGGCACAGACTGTATTGTATGTACCTGTTACCACGTCAGGCAGAGAAGTTGATGCTCAACTTTCAAGTGATTTGTCTAGGAAATCGACGTTAATTCGCCGCTGAATAGGCCAGGTACGCAGTACCGCACGGTCTGGAATAGCCAGCATTGATTCCAGCATACTCCAAGCGGCGCTTGCTTCTGTTCGGTATTCTGAGTTTTTGATGCGAGCGATCCGAGCCGGCTTCGAATCCACCAAAAACGGCGCTTGCTGGCGCCATGAAGTCCAACATATGCGGGATGAGAGGCTGCACGAAGCCTTGGCCTTGACGAAAGTCTCGAAAAGGGGCCTAAATCCCCAAATTCCAGTTGTTCAGGTTGTTATAGTCATCCACGCCGCGTGTGGTCCTTCCACAGTTGATGATCAAAAGCGCGGCTGAGATCACTCAGCTGGCTACGGTACTTTGATCACCGACGAACGAGATACCCAGGGAATCATTCAAGCATGCTGACATCGACGTACAACTCAGGGCGAGCTAGAGCAAGGTGGCTCGTTCCATGAACACTTGTAATTTTTGATGAGACTCGAGAGTCGAGACGTCGTGGCATTTCCACCAGGACCGGATTCGATGCACGGCATGCTAGTGATACCGCGGTACCGACTCCATATCTACTCGCTTTTACCTGTGGCAATCTGGCGTAAGGGGTCTGAATGATATTGACGGCCGGCCACGATCGAAATATCTACGCCGCAAGTACGGTCATTAGTTGGAGGGTCCGCCGGCACGATGGTACGGCAGTCAGGGGCAGTATCCACTGGCGGGTTACTGAAGAATCCATATAAAATCCTTCATGAACGTATTGGTACCAAATACAAAGGATTTTGGCAGCACCTGCAGGAGGATTGTGGCTTGAGGAATGCATGGTACTTCATTCCAGCTGCAGTATGCGACGAGGCGCCAAGTCGTAACGGTCAGAATCCCAGGTCTGGAGATTTGCCACAGCGGGAGTTCCAGCCTGGAACTTCCAGGATGCATAGACCGAAGCAAAGAGATACTGATTCTTGAGCAGTCTGACCAGATTGCTCCCTGGTCCGACGTGGTAAGGTGAAGTTCTGTACTGGACGAGTCCAACGCCAGCTCCAACGACGAATGCTGAAAGAGGCTTGGCCACTTGCGCCGTTGCACACACGTAACACGATAGGCAGCAGCAGCTTGCCACCCGTCACTGAACACGGGGGACAGACAGACAGAGTCGCCGGGCATAGTATGAGCTTCGTCTTGGTCCCAAATATGGAACATATGATGTTGCCTGGTGTTGCAACGCAGGAGGCAGATGTGGGTTTGGGATGCAGATCGTCGAAACACGGTGGCGCACACCTGATCTCTGCCGCTGGAACAATGGATCAAGCTATGGGTCGGACACAGCACGGCCTCATCCGGGTAACATCCGAGGACTTCGCCGGAATCGCAGGGTCAGAGGGCGAAAGCTATTGGTCCGACTAACGATGGAGAGCGGCGAGTTGGTCAATAACCCCCCAGGAGAATATCTCTGCCAGCCTGACATCCTACAGTAGGGATCTTCAGGCCAGGCTCCAATTATTTATTAAAAAGAATGGTCCTTGTGCTGGCTGCAGTTGGCGGGCCGTCTCCTGAGTTCGAGAAGTCTGCCGTCATTGGGCATCTGAGCAGCAGTTGTTGATTTCAGAGCGATCCGAGGCAAGATATTGTCAAGACCTGCTGGGAGTAGGCGGCAAGGCGGGCTCCGGCATGGGCGTTCAAAGCCGAAAAGGAGGGTCAAAATAATAGACGGCATTCTCAGGCTGGGGAGCATAAGAACGATGTTAATGAGAGGTAGTGACGTGCATGTAGATTCATACAGACACATAGATGTGAATGTTGAAGTTTAGTTGGTTTTATTATTAGAATTGCCTGATCACTAACTGCATCACATGTGTCAAGTTGAGAGCTGCTTGAGCCACACTGAGCCACACAGCCTGAGTCAGAGGTAAACTGTGGCTTCACTGGGTTGAAAAGGGCTGGGTCCGTGTCTCTTGGCAGTGGAGGGGCACCTGGATGAACTTTTTACTGTACATGTTCAACATTCAATATTGTCCACCTGCATGCTGCATACCCTCGTCACGTCGTCACACACATACACCAGGCTGGCTGTGCGCGTCAAGTAGGTACAGCAGCCAAGATGCTACACCATCGTCAAGACGCCCGCTTCCAAGGAATTCCAACACTTATTAAAGGTTCCGACTGACAGCTTACTCAACTCCACGTTAGACTGGTGACACTACCACGTTCTGGCGTCGACCTATTGGCCTTTGGATCAAAGCTAGTGCTTCCGCCGGGTGCTGTACGGGTAGTTGATCCGAGTGCTTCGAGTCGTGATCATGAACCCTCGACTAATAACAGTTGAGAACAACTTCGGGGGCCATGCCACGTGTGGTAAACGCCTTATTTAGCCTCGGTCGAGGTGGAAATTCACCCTTTTCCTCTTTTCGGCCATGGGTTTCACAGCGAGCATGCCACTCTCCAACAGTGTCTTGGATAGGATCCCCATGCTTCGTACGTGAATTACAATCCTACGGAGATGGGGCGTCAAGGCCTACTGCCTTGATCAAGACTGGGCCAGTGTCCAAGAGGTGCCAGCCACCTACCTATTATACTAGGCATCTCGCTTTCAAGGACGGGTAGTCAGCCATACGCAGAAAGAGACCTGAGATGTGGTAGTAGGTCCTTTTCTTCAACCTTTGCTGTAAGATGTCCACCTACCCATCTACCCATCTACCCGCTACTGCATGGTGTCTGTCAGATATTGCATTTCCAGATTAGCAGTCGTTATCAGCCCGGTCCAGCTGGAGGGGTTTGGCCTGCAACTGGTACCACTGTTGTACTGTGTACATGAGACCTTGAGCAAGGATCAGAGGACATTGAAGCCTCCCTCCCCCCCAGACTAGCCAGAGCCGTTCTCTCCTTGGCACTTGTCGAGTAGCGCGACGATGAGGATGTGAGGATGTACGGTACGCAGGCGTGGCAGGTAGGCTCACCCAGACTCCCTGACTCCCTGAGGCCCTTCACACCCCAAACCACAACGTCCCCGGAATGCGTCCCTGCACCTAGATCCCGCCTCCTGCGGGTTGGTAGGATCGGGAATGCATTGATGATGCCAACGCCCAACGGAGGCGATAAACAGAGAAGCACCGAAGGAGGAGACTTGCGGCAGTAGTCGCGGGCCTGATCAGTGATGAGTCCCTGACCTGTACCTGGACTGGGGGTATCTACGACTAGTACAGTGGCGTTCCTGGCTGGCTACCCTGTTAAGTTGTTAGCTGGGGGCCCTGTCGCTGCGAAATTCATAATATACCCACCCATCTGGTCCCAGCTTTCCCCTGACCATGCCCCGGCCACCAGCCTCCTTCTCTCTTCCCAACATACCCCAAGCAACGATGGTTTCTTCTGCTCTCGGAATCGGAACCACTCATCAGTGAATGTGCGTGCTGCAGCATCGTGTCACACTGCATCAGCGAGCAAGCGCACGACCACATCGCAGTCGAGGCGACCCAGCTGGACTAAGACCACCGCTGACTGGCCCGGAGCTGCCCCGTTAGGCTGAGTCGCTGACTTCGTGGGCAAAAGGGAAAAGAAAAGCTGGAACGTGTGGAAGGCCTCCCCCTTCCTTCTGGCGCCCACCCTAAACTCAAAAGTCTCGGGCTCGCCCGTTGCCAACGTCGTCAACGCCGCCGAACATACAGCAGCCAATAGCGATACCCTCTGAATACTCATCACAGAGAGAGAGATAAGAAGGCCGTCTGAATTGTTATTCGCATTTCCATTCCAGCCTGCGACTCGCACGATTCGCCCAGCTGCGCCTGCGCTGCGACGAAGTTATCGCTACCCATCGATTTAATCACTCTTTTCGCAGACTCAATCTACTGAAGCCACCGCGACCGCGACCGCGACCGCGACCCGGCAATCGGTTCTGTGTCTCAGGAGGCGTGTTTCCGGCTATGCGCCCGTCGTTCTTCAGCCTTTCCGTCGCAGCATTGAAATTCATTACTACCATTTGAAACACTCCTTCCGGGGGCACGCCGCAAAGGTGTGATTGAACCACCCAAGAGTTATACTTGCCTGGACCCGAAGCAGCGTAATCTCTCCCGCCGGTCGTTACTATCACCCTTCTTTTTAATACAACTCCACGCCTTACGTCGACCCGTATATCTTGCCACATGTTTAGCCGATCATCGTCCAAGTCACAGGGATCTTCTGGCGCCGCAGCTTCCAAAAAGGAACACAGGTTCCTCGAGGGTCAGGTCTCGGCCTTGCGGGAGCTGGGCTTGTTCAACCCATCCGACTCACGTTCTCTGGGCTCGCAGCGCAAGAGGGAGGATTGGAACAACTACAATAGCGGCTCATCGTATCCGGAAAAGAGTAAGCATTGCACTCCCGTTCCGCTGCCGCCACCTCGTGGCCCGGTCTTGCCTGAGACATCCCACCGGCGCTCGTTCTCTCTTCCATGCAAGTGCGCGTTGCTGACCGAGTTTGGCCGTATCAGATCACTCTCTTATCGCCACTTATCGTCAGAACCCTCATCGAACACCGTCACATCGCTCAACGACTTCGAGAGGTTCTTCCGCCTCAAAAGACACTTTACGACAGAACCCAGCCATGTCTGGCATGATGAGCGGAGACAGGAGTCGCAGTAGACGAGAGAGGACGTTTGTCGGCAGCGAATGCGCTGTCTGCGAGGAGCCGCTGGAGCACACCCTTCGTGGCGAGAGGATTCTTCAATTTTCTTGCTCGCATGTCTCACACGAGGCTTGCTTTTACGAGTTCATACGGGAGTTCGAGTCGCAATACTGCCCATCATGTAACGCGCCGTTACACTTGGACACGAGTCGTGGGGGTAACCAATTGGACATCGGTAAGCAGACACCTTGAGCTTTGGGTCGGGGTGCAGGCTGACAGTACCGGCGGTTGTAGAGAAAATAACCAACATGGTGCGCTCAGCGTCAGCCGGCGACAGCAGATCATTGACCACACCGACGCCTGGAACGTGGGACGGTCAAGGCGGGCGGCCTCCAAGCGGAGAATCTAACCCCAGGTCTGTGCCTAGCAATGGTCGCGACAGTGTGGCCCGGAGCAACGTCCGAGACGGTCGAGATGGATATAGCGCTTCAAGGGGCCATGGTCGCAGTGACAGCGAAACGACCGGTGCTACTGGAGCTACTGGAGTCGCTTCTTCTGGAGGCTACCCTGAGACAACTCAGAGCGGTCCGCCCCGGCGCCACGACTACGACTTGCAGGCAATGGAAACAACACCAAATAGTCCGAGAGCAATGACGCGCAACCCGATCCCGGCGCCGTCTGTAGCAGTTCGATCAGAATTCCCTACCATCAACCGCTCTCGGCAGCAGCAGACACTAACTTGCCTCATCACGGTGGAAGTTGCTGATAACAAGTGGAGGCCGGACCCTGAGGACCTGGGTATGGTGAACCCGATGCCCCCTATGCGCGTCGAGGAAGCGTTCGCGCCGCAACGTCCGCCGTCACCCGCAAGAAGTTCCCAGCCGCGCTTCTACCCGTACGAGGCACCAGAAGTGCTCGAAGAAATGACCGAGAGCTTGCGAAACAAGGTCGATAACTGGCACGGCTTAGACTTCAATAGGTTAGTAACTGATTCTTCGGCAGACAAGTCTTGCACACAGCTAATTAGAAGCAGATTCGGCAAACTTCGTCTCTATGGCACCCTGCGGGTGGGCAAAGACAAGATCTCTTGGCAGGAACTGGAGTGCTTCCTCTTCGCCGAGATGCTCATCTGTGTCAAAGAGAAGAAGATACCTCCAAGCGCGCAACAGTGGGATGAGAATGGCGTGCCACGAAGATCCAGCAGATGCACCTTGAAAGGTTCCATTCTCATCAAGAAGCATCTCAACGAAGTCACGGAAACCGGCATGGGTAACCGCCCCTGAACTATTCAGGCAAGAGACCAGCTAACGATATCCGTTAGTAGACGAGAACGTCTTGACACTCAGTCTCTCGGTCGCTGAGCTCCCCCAGTTTCATCTGCGTTTCGATAACCGGAACCAGCTCAAGCTCTGGCAGCAAGCCCTCCTTGACCTCAACGCGGTTGAGAGATCGCCCGTCAGAAGCCCCGAATTCGAGAGGGAACGAGCAGAAGCCTCGGGGACTGACGAAGAGGACTGGGATCGGGGCAACCGCCCGCAGCGAGTCTCCTCGCTAGCTTCTTCTTCGTGGGGAGGTCCCAAGTCAGTCGGTACTGCGCCGACCGAGTATACGAACTTCGCCCGGAGCCCCATGTCGGCGGTCCACGTGCCGATCGATGTGGTAGTCGTCGTGCCGATCTCGTCCTCGATGCAGGGTGTCAAGATCAACCTCGTGAGAGACGCGCTCAAGTTCATGGTGAACACTCTCGGTGAGCGGGATCGCATGGGCCTGGTCACTTTTGGCTCTGGTGGAGGCGGTGTGCCGATCGTTGGGATGACAACGAAGGCATGGCACGGATGGAACAACGTCCTGGCTTCAATCAAGCCCGTCGGACAGAAAAGTCACCGTGCAGATGTCGTTGAAGGCGCCAACGTGGCCATGGACCTCTTGATGCAGCGCAAGCACAACAACCCGATTGCGACCATCATGCTTATCAGCGACGCCTCCACTTCCGACGCGGACAGCGTTGACTTTGTCGTGTCGCGAGCCGAGGCTGCGAAGTAAGACAGACCCCTGCGTGCAATGTGAACGAGACTAACATATCCCAGGATAACTATTCACTCGTTTGGCCTAGGGATGACTCACAAGCCAGACACCATGATCGAGTTGTCGACCCGAACCAAGGCGGCGTACACGTACGTGAAGGACTGGATGATGCTGCGGGAGTGCTTGGCCGGCTGCCTTGGTTCGATGCAGTCTCTGTCGCACCAGAACGTCAAGCTCAAGCTTAAGCTACCGGAGGGCTCCCCGGCCAGGTTTCATAAGATCAGCGGAGCACTGCAGATTACCAAGCGGGCGACGGGTCGCGATGCCGAGGCTTCAATGGGCGACCTGCGGTTCGGTGACAAGCGAGATATCCTAGTCCAACTAGTCATTGTTCCCGACACTTCGTCTCAGGAGCAACTCCCTCAGGATCCCTGGGAGACGATAGTGTCCGGCTTGGAGGCTTTGGGTGGACCGATGGAGCATGACGACCAGCGAGCCACGTCGGTAGAGGAAGTCCCATTGATCCAAGCAGACCTGGTCTGGGGCGACATCCTGCGAGACGGCACCATGATGCATCTACCCCGGCCGTCGTTGCTGGCCATTACGATGCTTCCCGCCGCTGGCAACTCGAGGAAGGCTTCGTGGACCCAGAACAACCCCCCGATTCCTCCTCACCCACACATCGTGCAGCGTCGTATGGAGCTACTTACTTCTGACATGCTGACCCGAGCTTTGACATTGGTGACCAGGGGTCAGCACGACCGTGCGCACACACTCTTGAACGAGACGCGTTCTATCCTGAAGGGTCTCGGCAAGGGAGGTCTCCCGCCTGTTCCTCCAGGCCCTGTGCCGCCACTTCCAGGCAAGCACTCGAACCCTTCAACTCCTCACCCTGGCTATGATGCTTCGCCAACCTCGGCTACCCCCGACCGCAAACACACACCGTCCCCGACAGCTTCGGCACATTCTTCGGCCGCAAATGGTTACCCTCCGCCACTTCCGCGCACTCGATCCAATGACGGGTTGGCGCTGAGCAATTCGGCGGGCGTAGACGCCAGCACCGTTGCTGCTCTTGACGCCGAGCTTGAAGCCAGTCTGGAGTGGATCAGCCACCCCGCTGTCTTCAGTCGCGACAGTCGCAAAGCCGTTCTCCAGGCTATTGGTGTCATCAGCAGCCAGCGGGCCTTTACCTACCGCACACCCATTGAGAGCCTATGGGCTTCCAGAGTCAGTGGTGTGAAGCGACTGACAGACAAGAGTCGTGAGTGGAGGGAAGAAGCTGGCGGCGAGGGGATCATCGAAGAAGCGTAACCTGGCACCACCATTTCGACTCTTTTTTCATCTCATTTACACCGGAGTACCGACTGCCATATAGAACCAACGACCTCTACGGGAACACGTGTCGAACGAATATCGTTATAGCATTTTATCATGGAGCTACCTACACCCTTGCTATTGAACCAACTGCTCTCACTTGATTCACCTTCATCAGACCAACTGCTTGTTCTTTGGAAGGTTTGGATGACAGTCGGATTTTTTTCTTTTTCACGACTTCCAAGATACCACTTTCGATTCTGCTGCGACCACGACCCAGCACAAACTGCTTGTCAGCAAGATATCGCACAGTACAGCGCATCTCCTTGGATTATAGGGAAAAGCTAGAGGAACTTTGATTGTATATGGAGGATGGCAGGACTGTATTGATGACTGGAGGCGTAGGTGGGAAAGTGATGGAACACTCCTACGGGACACAATCAACTGGCGAACGAGGCACAATCTTGAGCGTTGTATAATAGCGATTCTTGCTCGACTATATATGAATATGACAGAGGACGTCCTTTCTGATCTTGAAGAGCCAAGTTTCCCACCTGAGTTCGTGGACGACGTTCGCCTTGTCTGCTTCTTGGGACTGTGATTTCTCCTTACCTATTTTGCGAACCTTGGTGAGCTTGTCGAGCACGTTTGTAAGAGATTATGACGATGGATGCATGACTACGATTTTCTTACATAGGTCTAATAACTGCATCCGTTCGACTGCACTGCATTCCTTTCTCTCGGGACCAAAGCGGCCAATACATCCAATCAGTTGGTCCACCAGCCGTTGAACGAGTCAACACGTGCAACGCGATTCAGATCAAACCCAACCACCGCCACCGGAAACGTCATCCAGGGAGCCAACATGCTCTAGCACGCCGCATGACTACGCCTGATAGTGAGGTGCTGTCTCTGGCTCTTCTCTCGCCTGCTGCTGTCTTTATTAGGCGGGAGGGCAAGCCAGGGTCTGATGACAGGAGGAAGCTGCCTGGGACGTCGCGTTGAGCGGGGATCTATCTATAGCGTCTAGTTGTGTTCCTCTACCTACTACATATATTTTCAGGGGAGAATTGGACTTTCAATGCATACATGTATATCTTGAAGAATGGGGGATCTACGGCTCGAGATTGACTTCAGCTCAGATCTGGTTGAGCGCTGGTTCTTGTAGAAGCTTCCATCCCCCAACTCTTTCTGAATTTGCCTCTTGCGCAAGTGACCCAAGGCATGCTTGCGCTTATGTATCTAGCCTCTCATCTCCAGATACAGACTGTCACTGAAATATTGCCGAAACTTACTTACACTCTAGTGCAAACGGTCTGGATAGCAGTCTTCTATCCTGACGGGAAGACACAGTTCCCTGGCGGCCCAGGAGGGAACACGAACACAGACTACCGAATGAAGACTATCACCACACCCACACCCACGAGCAGCATGGCAGTCTCGGCCGCGACATCGAGCGGCTTTTCGTACAGACCTGAATTACATGATTGCCAGCTATAATAAACTCACATGTGCCTTTGATCGGCTTGAGTACATGTAGCATCATCAGACAACTTGTTTAACTCGTATTATGCTGGGTTGTTAAAAAAAAAAAAAGTAAAAAAAGAAAGAAAAAAAGCCCGTGTGTTCTAGTATTTATGATACCTGCAAGCCCAAGGACAGTAAATTACCTAGAAGGTAAAAACCTAACCGAGAGGTGAAGCGTAAAGGAGGTGGGTGGTTCGATTCCACCTTCGGGCATAGATTATGATTCTTTTTAACTCGTATTTTTCTTCTCTTTATGTTCGTAGCTTAGAGAGTCTCGGGGGTGGGGTCCAGGACGTCGTGAAGGCTATGGAGGCCTTCATTCACTACCTGCCTTTGGGCTTTATTCGGTCGGCTGGCTTCACGGGGTTGCAGATCCTCCAACATGTCTTCACCGCCGACACCAGCGACAGGCTGAACCGCGCCCTTTTCGGCTATGGTCTGGATCCGGTCGCGATTCGCGCGCTGGTGCTGATGCTGTTCTTAGATGGGCGACACGCGGAGGAATGTGCTGCTGGCGGGTGACGACAGTCCCGCGATATCGTCGAAGAAGGAGAGGAAGACAGACTCCCAGAGCCGCGGCTCCTGCTGACGAGAATCTCTGGACCGAGCCCGGCATCGATATGTTATCACATCACACTGCTGAGTGCTAAGTGGCTCGGGCATCTCTACCATCGCTATTGATCGTCGCCGGCCTCGTGTTACCGGTCGCGAACCTTTTGCGCTGGCTAAGGTGTTGGGATCTCCCCATTTTCTGTGAGTCTCCCATGTGACTTCTTCGACCCCCTGAGCCCCTGACTCCCAAGGCTTCTCGCATCGAAATGCACAGCAACGAAGGCAACACACTGACTCTCCGCCCTGTACTCGGTGGTCTTCCATCTTCCCGTCCAACCCCTTCTTCCAGTCCTATGTTGTATCACGTGATTAACACGTGATGTGGGTCATATCCACAGATACATCATTCCTCCCCACACTGCCACTAGTTAGCTGGAGACACAGACCACTACATCACACTCTGAATGGCTCCTAGTTGCTCAATAGATCCCTGAATCTTCCTGATCAACCATTGCCATCCCGTGATCCTGGTCTCATAACATCCTACCTGCATTCATTCGCGACCAGTCCGTCGCCGGGCTGGGATACATCACGCAGACCTCCTCCTTCGCCTCGAGCATGACCTCGGTCTCGCTGGCCTCCTGATCATGAGAAGACGCGGCGCCACGAGACATACGTCGTGCCAGCTCCCCTGTCTGCCTCCTCGGCAGGGGCCTCATGATCCACTACCGCGCCGAGGATCTTTGGCACACGTTTCCGCGGCCAGAAGCTATGAGCTGGGAGGGCCCCGAACGCGTTGCTATCAACAAGAGCTACCATGAGGCGTTGCGTATGCCGCTGGTTGACCCGGCGTGTCGCTAGTGGCGCTTGCGGTGCTGGCGCAGGCGATGCACGATTACAAGCGAGATGCTAGTGGAGCAGCATGTTTAAGCCACGGTTGTCGATGAGAAGGTTAGCTCGGGGGCTGCTAGTGAGAGCTTAATTGGACAACGGAACAGCGATGGTGATGTTGGTCTGCGGCGGAAGAGCCGCTCGATTCCAGTGGGTGGTTCAGGGGTAGTGCGAATGCCGATACGAGCTCAGGATAAAGAGGCTAGATTTGGCTCTGATGTGCAATTTAATACCTGACACCAACATCCTCACGCGCTGTAGGGACAGGCTAAACAATAGTAGCGAGTAGATGTATAAGAAGTCTGGACAAGACGCAACCGGAGTGACTGTGCCACGGCCAGTCGCTAAGATGGTGCTCAATTTCTCTGTCCATGCCGCTATTCGGTGCTCGTCAATATCACATCTGGACTACGCTTCACATCCTGTCCGGAGAATCGTGTTGTGGGTTATCCATACCATTCATTGGTTGATATGTCGGTATTTACACCTGCTTTTTGCCAACGAAGAACCCTTTCTTCTTATTGGGCATGATGCCTACACGATTCCTCTTGAGAAGGGCCTGTTTCGACTTGAGAGAGTTCTTGTTCATCTTCGGGGCAAGACTTTTGTCTGCCTGCTCTGCCAGCACTCGGTAACGGGTGGTCCCCACAATCTCATCGCGGGGTCTCTTACCTTCGTTGCCGATCGTCTGCAAGGCGGTCTCAAAGTTGATCTTCTTCGGCTTCTTCACAAATTTCTTCAAGGCCGTCTCATCTTCGCTATCACTTGAAGAGTCCGTAAGGAACTCTGCGGGCAGCATGTCCGGCAACTTGCCTTTTCCGGATCTCTGTCTCCCTTTATTTGTGACTTCTTCGCCGTTGGAGCCATCGTGGGTTGTCTTGACTGGCTTGCGAGTTCGTTTGCGCTTTTGCGCTTGTTGCTTGAGCAGGTTATCCCTCTCCTGCCGCTTCCGCTTCAACGAGGCAACTTGCCTGATTAAGAAGTCAGTATTTGAAGGTCTTGCTCTTGCGTTAGCCAGTATCACTCACTTGTCGGCAGCCTCTGATACCGCTTTCGCTGACTCCAAGGTTTGTTTGGCAGTTGCCTGTGTCGAGACAGCTTCAGGCGCTTCGTCATCGTCGCTCTTCTCTCCGTCGCTTTCCTCTTTTGTCTCCTCCGCGTCCTTCTTTGTTTCTGTTGCAGCCGCTGCGACAAACTTCTCCACATCATCATCATCGCCGAAGACTACATGTTTCGACATGGGTTTCGGTTGCGGGGTAGGTTCGGGCTCCACGGACTGCCGGGCTAGTTGCTGGCTTGCCTCCTTCTCCAACTGCTGCGAGGCCAACTGCTGGGAGGCACTCGTGGGCTCGACGGCCTCGGGCCTTCCCTCCAGCTGCTTCGAGGCATTCGTGGGCTTGACAGCTTCGGGCTCCCCTTCTTGATGCTCTTCTTTTTCTTCTGATTCGTCGTCATCTTCATCATCTTCTTCCTGAGAATCGGCTACTGCGCTGGACCGGGGTCTTGGCGCTGATGAGCTGGGTATTTGCACCTCGATGTGCGTCGACCAGCCGCTTTTCGTGATCTCGTCTTCTCTCGTTCGCACCGCAAGCTTCTGTCGTTTGGGCGAGTCACTCTGTGGGACTGCAACATTCTGTGCGTCTTCGACGTTGCTGGTCAGAGACTTCCGCTTTCCGCGAGGCAGAATCGGCACCTCAACAGTAATTTCGGTCGATGTGGGTGTGTCCGACATGGTTGGACTTGCGGCTTCCGTTTCTTTGGCCTTCGCGCGTCTTCTAGTAATGGGCGCCATGACGAAGTCTCGAAGCGTTTGCGTCGTAAGATATGGCGGATGCGCAATTGAATGCTCTCGACGGCCGGTGCTTGTGGTGGTGGTGGGTTGCCCGCAGCTTTTTTTTTGGTTGCTTGTTGATAAGATAGTGATAGCTTGGTTTGGTGCATGGCCCCACCACCAGGATAGACAGTATGCAGTTATCAGTTACAACAGAAACAACTACCTCCTCAAGCAGTCCATTGTTGGGTATCTCAGAGCATTTCGAGTCTCAGTCTAGAAGCAGCGACGAAAACCCCCGGAACACAAACTTCATAAATACTCATAAGCATTACGTGGAGATTCTTTCTGATGAAGGCGTGGACTCTATTGCTGAGTTAGTCTCGATTCAAACCTCTTACCTCACATACTTAGATTTACTCAAGACTGCCTCCTTATATAAGAAACGCCGCCCTTCGAGAAGACCAGGCAGTATGTCTCAACGATATACATGCACACGTTGCATGCGGCAACTCAGCCAGCTGCCTAGAGGCCAACGAACACCTAGCAATGTCTTCCAAAGACATATACCGGCAGTCCCGTCCATCCGCTCCACAGCCTCACACTTGCACACCTCACCCGCACGCCCAGCAAAAGTCCGAGGCACAACCCGCGAGAGCTTCGCCAAAGCGCGCTTCAGCCGCACCGATGTCCCACCCCGGGAGTTCTGGGCCGCGCAAGCGCGCCCACCGCTCGTGGCAGACCTCACAGCGGACGAGTGCCAGCGCGCCGCCCACCAGTACGCCGACCTAGCGCTCGAGGACGCGGCCGACTGGCGGCAGAAGAGGCTGAAACCCGCCAACGCCGACGGCAATGCCGACGGTAAAGACAGCAGCCAGTACGTCTCGTACTACACGCTGCACTACATCGCGACGATGATCACGCTGGGCCCGCGCGGCCCGGCCTGGCACCTCGCGACGCACATCTTCCACACGCTGACGCAGCTGGGCTACGAGCCGAGCGTGCTGACCCTGGCGCGGCTGGGCCTGCGCACCGGCAACCTGCACCTGCCGCACTTCCGGCCGGCGGTCGACGCGCTCGACAGGTCGCTGCGGAGCAGGCGCGGCAGCGCCGACGCCTGCACGCTGAAGGCCATGATGTGCATGGCGCAGGAG
Source organism: Anthostomella pinea (assembly GCA_963556695.1). Taxonomy (NCBI): domain Eukaryota; kingdom Fungi; phylum Ascomycota; class Sordariomycetes; order Xylariales; family Xylariaceae; genus Anthostomella; species Anthostomella pinea. Next base: position 361,804 of record CAUWAG010000008.1, on the reverse strand, counting down.
ACGAGGGAGGGCGACGACGAGGCGCTGCGGTGGTTTCGGAAGGCGTTCGATACGCATAACAGCCTCGTCAACAGCAGCACCAGCAGTAACACCGATCTCAGTGCCAACAGCGACGATCAAGACGCCAAGACAGTCGATCGCGTTTTACCGCAGCACTGGCAATGGCAGACCAGCTTCGCGCTCGGCACGGCCGCCATCCGCGCCAGGCGCGGCGAGACGGACAAGGCGCGGGAGCTGTACCGGTTCGCGGCGCGGGACCTCGACAACGCGAAGGGGTGCTACGAGCTTGCGCAGCTGCTGGACGACGCCGCGGGCGACCACCCCGAGCGCCGCGAGCTCCTGGAGAAGGCGGCCGTCAGCGGGGTCGATGCCGCGTGTCGGGAGCTGGGGGTGCTCGAGCGTGAGAGGGCGGCGGCGGGCTTGGGGAGTAGGAAGGAGCGGGAGGAGGCGCGCGTGCTGGCGGAGGAGTGGGCGGCTATTGCGGGAGATCGGGCGGCGCTTTGAAGGGCGTTGGTGTGTTGTTATTGTGTTGGTCTTACTCAAAAGCCGTGGTGGCCATGGTGAAGTAGGTGTAAGATACGATCTGGATAGGGGTGGAAGCTCTTGTACAGTACGGCATGCTGCCATGTGCCGCTGAAGGCCTCTCCAGTTTCTATACAGATGTAGACAAACAGTGTTGTTTACTAGCCAGGGAGGAGTATGTAACATGATCAGAGCCAATTCGAGTAAAGTCACTCAAGCTCTTTATGTTTGTTGATCATGTCGCCGACTTCCTAGAACCGTGCGTGACCCTATGATGTGGTGAATAGGACTATACTATTTCTCCTATGGGGCTCCTTTATCACGGGTACCCACCGCCATCACCCGCAGATTCTCATGAATCACATCCGTCGGCCGTAAGAAGACGTACTGGACTGTCACTTGTACTATGCGTTGCTATCGCTCACAGCTTCAGTCTCAAGGGTATGTCTAGATATCGAACCCCCGGGATGCCGATATTGCAGTACAACCCTGAGGCGACATGACATAGGACATGCCACGAGGTTGACACTCAAACGCAGAACTTGTAACCTCTTTCGTCTTGAGGAAGGGACTTAAGAGTACGCTTCGATCAGCTCCTGCTACTCTCGGGCCTTGGCAGCATGAACAGTTTTGACTCGGTTAACACGAAACCCCTATTTCGATGAGCGGTCTGATCCTACGCAAGCCCTTCTATACCACGGCTGCCTGGATGCCCTCGTGCTTTCTCCTCATAGAGACAGTGTAGAGCATGCGTGGTAGAAGTCGTAAATATTCATTTGAGTTTTGTCACTCATCCTTCAAGCTATTGATTCGTTGGCACACATATCGAATTTGAACGCTGAACTAGCGAATTTACTATGAGTCCAGTATCTCCCCTCGCCAGATCTCAAAATAATTATTTTCTATAAATCGTCCCATTTCCAGTGAAAACACCCGTCTGCGTCGTAAAGTCGGCCTTGCTGCTGAAATCATCAATACGACCCAACAGGATCTCCACCATCCTGTACGCAACCCCCGGGGCGTACCCCGGCAGCTCGTGGCCCGACAGATGGGCCGTGTAGAACGTCAGCCCGCGCTCCGTGGCCCACATGCCCTGGACACCCGCGCCCGCGAGCGCGCCGCCGTTGTACTCGGGGTGGTAGGGCGCGTAGAGCGGGGTCTGGGGGTACACCGAAAGGCCCTGGGCGCCGTTCCACGTCATGTTCTGGATGGCGAGCAGCGTGCCATTGGTGCTGAGCAGCATGTCGAGGTCGCCCGAGCCGATGAGCGTGTTGTTGGTGTACTCGATGACGCGCTGCAGGACGCCGTCGTTGGCGGGGCCCTGGCTGGTGTCGCCGGTTTCGGCGCTGGCGTTGCCGTTGCCGAAGACGTTGATGTCGGTGCACTGCTCCCAGTTCGTGCCGACCACGGCGTGGAGCGCCTCCTGCACGTCGGTGCGGTTGAAGTAGACGACCGCGTCGAGGGGCTGGTAGTCGCCCGTGTTGACTATGCCTAGCTCGCCGAATGGGTGCGGGCATGTCTCAGTGATGTGGTAGATGTTGAAGCAGGGGTTTACCTCCAAAATTGCATTGTAGAAGTTGTCGAACTGGTCGCAGGCGTACACGCTGGAGTCATAGGGGTCTGGCAGCACTGGCAGCACTCCTGCTGGTGGGGGGAACGTCAAGTACTTCTCCAAGTACGTGTCGAAGTTGCACTGAGCCTGGCGCACCCGCATTTGCTCCATGAAAGTGTCGTTGAGGAACAATAGGTTATTCCAGTACTCGACAAAGGGGAGGATCGTAACTAGAAGGGTCAGCCGGTGTTGCGCGGTCTACGCCTCTTTTGGGATGCATACCTTCCTGCTGGCTGGTCTCATCACCGATGATTGGATCGTTGATTGAGATGCCCTTCAAGTTGAAGTAGTCGGTGTCGTTGGCTGAGATGAAGCCGTCGGCGATGTACGGGACGTAGTATCCGCCGTAGGACTCGCCAGTGACGTACATGTCGAACTTTTGCATATCAAAGGTGGAGATGAAGTTTTTCCAGAAGCCGCGGAACTCAGTCGCAAGCTCGACCTCGTTCGTGATGTCTGGAGTTCCTTGCGTGTACCCTACGCCGATGGGTTGCTCAATCCATACCATGTTGGTCAAGTTTGTCCAGCTATCGCGTCGTTAGACACCACTTAACAATAGGTCATGGCCAAAACCCGTCAAGCGATACATACGAGTATGGATTCTGGACTGGAGCCAGTGTACCGGCTTCCCACGTGAAAGGGCCATTCTGTTGAAGACATTAGTCCGGCCCTGATGCCCGACATGCTTCGAGCTGGTAATACGCACCTCTGTCAGCAGACCCGATAGGGAGCTGCAACCCGGACCTCCATTGAGCCAAACCACGATTTCGTCGGGGTTCTGCGCCGCCGTCGAAGGGAAGAACCTGCTGCCGGTTAGTTGTCTTCATGATGAAGAGCGTTGCCGCCTCGATGCTCCTTATCCGTACCAGAAGAAGAGTTTGCGAGTCTCGTTAGGGCTTTCCGAGATGGGCAGCAGTCCAGCATAGGACTCGCCTACATCGAACGGAACTTCGGGGACCCCCGTACCATTGACGGAGAATTCTGGACAGTTGTTAGTCTCGCCATTGTTCAGTATAGGTGGAAGCAACACATACCTTTCGTCTTCTCCGTCAGGAAGCGAGACGCGCGCTTCTGGAGCTCGGGATGCTTGAAGGGCTCGCCGGCCACTCGCTTCTCCACCTTCGGCTTGACCTTATCGAAGGCATTGCGCTTGTGAAGCGAGTTCGCGGCCAATGCCGTCGAAGCGCAAAGTAACGAGCTGAAAAGGGTCAGAGAGAGCTTCATGTTGACGTGATGTGAAGGTTCAAGCTTGACGCACCTGCAAGAGAGCTTGGCGACGCGGTGGTATATAAAGGGTTGGGCTGCATGACAGGCTACAGCAGGATGGCTATACAATCAAGCTCCTTGCCGAATATGGCAGGTGAATATGGCATGTGCATATGTTGGACGGGCTGGGAAGGCTGGGTTGGCTGCGTCCCCCAGTGGTGTTTGGAACTTTTTGCTCAATGCAGCAGGTCGGATGCAGCTCATAATGTGGGCTCGTGGATTGAGTCGTCGATGACGGAGATAAACAGGGCTGCCTGCGTTTACTAAATTACAAGTAATGACAAGACTCAATGCCGACTCGCAGTTTGAATCATATGATTCGTTCGTACGAACCGAGTCATGACGGCACCTGCAGTCTACAGGTAGGCAGCCCGGTACTAGGTAGCCTGCTGGTGGCGATAAGACATCCTGACCTACGTCCACAGCGGTGCATCTTCCAAAGTTCTGCAGATACGGGAAATACGGCATATTGCTGACTCTCCTTGTCACTTGACGGCGTAGGAGTGTACCGCGGTGAGGCCGGCCTTGGTTCTTGTTATTGCGGCAGTCATACAGCAGCCGCCAGCAAGTCGAATTGGTACAACGGAGAACCACTCTGAGGTGAGGCAACTGCTACCCAGTGGTAAGATATGACGTCCCAACAGGCACCGGAAGCAGGAAAATCAAGCACTGTCACCTCAGTACCGGAGGCTTATATCTCAGGTCTTGGCTTTACGGCAATGTCCCCAGCCATTGGAACTTCCTAGAAATCATGACTCCGGTTGGTGGAGAATCAGAAAACAAGCTTTTAGCCGGGGGCACTTCCCCAAAGAGTGACTGGCTGTGCCCCCCGGACCCCACATGGGCAAGGGGGGCAAGGGGGCTGGGGGCTGGTCAGTCACTTTCTCCGTATTCGTAATAAGTTCCAACCGAGGTCAAGTGCATCCTCCAGCCTGCTACCAAGCCCCAGCGTGCTGGTGAGGCTGTCGTGCTACAGGCGGTCGCTGCTTGCATGAGTAATGAATGAAGACGCTGACACGGATGTTAGTCATGACTCCCAGGTAGCACGCGAGAAGCAGGAGCTCCAGCCTCCGCATACCTTCGCCACCGCGGATGCATGTTGTCGGAGAGACAACCACTCCGGTCGTCGAGTGCCGACAGAGGGAGATAGGTGCGCAAGCGACGTGAAGTGCTGGAAGGCAAACGCCGTCTCGACGGGGATGTCTTTCTGGTAGATAGACATGTCGGGGAAATGTCAGACTTAGGAAGGCAACCTACCATCGCCACCGCACTGACATAGTTGTTTCCCGTGGATGGGCGGAGGATGTCACGGGCGGCATCTCGGCGGGCTCCTCGTCGGTTTGTGCCTGACTCCGTCCCTTATTAGCTATCGTTTCCTTGCTGTGCTCAGTGATGAGGAACACCGCGCCAGCCACCACGACCACGATACCAGGGCGATGTGGAAGTCCCGTCCCGGCCCGGGTACATTCCCAGCATCACGGAGAGTGCCTACGTTTGAGAAGCGAGAAGATAAAAGGAACCAAAGGGCTGCTGATAAGTGGTCGACACCTAAAGAACGGAATGCTTGTATCGCACTCATAAAACCTGCAGAAGGAGGATCCAGAAGTAAAGTGTGTCCGGCTGATTTTGCGAGAAGCTTGTCAGTCAGTAAAGGTCCATGGTGACTATTGATGTGGGATTTCATTCATGCGGACTTGGCGGAAAGCGGTACAGAATATGGACGCAGTTGTTGGGATTCGGGGGCTGGACTGAAGTTCGCGACCAACAGCCAGCCTGCACAGCAGCTTGAACGACAAGAGATTTCACAGCGAATGTTGGCAATGCCCCTGGGAAGCTGCGAAGCTGTCACCAGGCCAGTCGTTTCACCACTGTATCACGCGTATTCTAGTAATGACGTTCACTAAGAGTGCTCCATGCAGTGTAGAGTTGAAGGCCACAATAATCTACCGATAGATAAGGTGTATTGCGCCTTCCGCCTCTTGAGCATTGGCGAGCTTATGTTGATCTAGATGTTACCATCGTGCCATCCCGCCCTATACGTATATGTGTGTAGAGTGGCCAGTAATTACAGCCAAGTGTATGCTGATAGTCATCCCTCGATAATGCAATGTCCTTTATCCCTCAAAGTGCCCGATGAGCTTGAGCCACCAACACCGTGATGGCACCATTCATTGTCCTCCCCGGACGTGCTTGTGTCCATATGCAACAACGCCGGTCATGCAGTATGTCTCAGTCCTGTCCAGCGCAGTGATTCGATCGACCAGAAATGCAAGAGGCCAAAAATGGAGTAAGAGGCGAGCGGTAACATAGCGGCAGAACCGGGCTCAGCCGAGCTAGCCTGCAGCCGTTATTTCTGGTAGGAGAGACCTCAGTCATCATGGAAAAATGTCGTGTTTCCAGCTAGTGGTGCAGTGGACGGGCCAGCGTCTCTCATGTCAATGTCTTGACTGCCCGAATCTTCGTCCATGTCAATACTTGATAATCCGAGAGTAGATCGTCGGAAATCAGCTGTCAGAGGATGTGTCGGCGATGGTTCAGCGAGCCTCTGAGGCAATGATACCGGTCTCTCGTAAGCGTCCTCGGGAGGTGAAAATGACCACACCTACATTGGGTCAGAGCAACGCCACACATATGAAAGAAGCGTAACGTACCTCCATCATGACTCGGCTTCCCCTGTTAGCCACCGCGACGCACTTCTCGTCCTCAAAGACTACTCTCCATACAGACTCTGCCGTAATGAGTTCTCGCACGAGATGGCCAGTCTTGACATCCCAGACTTTGACTCGACCATCACTGCCTCCACTGACGACGCGGGTGTCATCAAATTGAAGGCTAGTGACGCTGTTATCATGTGCCGCCAGTCGATGAATCGGGCACATCTTCTCCAGAGACCACACTCTGACCGATCCGTCTGAACCTCCGGTGACGAGAGTGTTCCCACGCAGCTGAAGTTGGCCAACCAACGAGGTGTGTCCCTGTAAAACTGCTATGGCCTCACTATCCACCGTGTCAGCGCGCCTGTACACAGATGATATTGCGCACCACGCGACTTACCCTGTATAAGCATTCCAAACCCGAACACTAGTATCGAGACTTCCAGTCACAACTCTCTGGCCATCAAAGGCGATGGCATAAATCTGACTGAAATGCCCTGTAAGGGTGTGAAGACACCTGCCTTCCGAGATACTCCATATCTTGGCCGTAGCATCGTAGCTTCCGGACACAACGATATCCCCCTTAATCTCCAGGCATCTTACGCTGGCTTGGTGACCCACGAGAACGTTCCGGCAGACACCTTGTCTTATGTCCCAGACCCGCAGGGTAGTATCCCGTGAGCCTGAAATCGCCGTGTTCGCATCTGACATCTTAAGACAGCGTACCGTGGAAGTGTGACCTCGCAATGTATGTAAGCATGAACTGCGGAATATAGTCAGTCAGAGTGCCCATTTCAAACCCAACAAAAGACCTTACCCGTTGGCCATGTCCCAAACCCGTACATCACGATCACAACCACCACTGACAAGAACGTCTTCCCATGGAACCATAGCCCACACGCCCATAATATGACCTTGGAGAGTTCGAAGTGCATTGCCCTCGCGGTCGAAGATATGTATCCTGGCGTTATCAAGCGCTACAACGATGTACTTGGGTGTAAGATGCAAACTGGTGACTACTCTTCCATCTTGAGTGATAGTTCGAGTCGTATGGCGTCCACCAGTCCTCCATGCTGACTCAACCAGGTATCTTTGCTTGAAATGAGACTTGTATGACCGCAGTTTTGGTCGCTCAATGAGAGCAGTATCCGAAGATCCATCGACACTGCGGGATGCAGCATAATAAGCCGCAGAGCCAGGAAGAGCGCCGGGAAAACTATGATTCGCGTAGTCCGGGTCGGTCAAAGGTAGAGCACCGGGTCTGCTTGCAGCGTATGATGGAACCCCATAATAGACCTCCGAAAGCCGCCGGCCATAGTCGTGCTTGGCACAAAGGTTCTTCCATGTCACATCGTCGCTAAGAAGATCCCTCCACCTCCGGGACACCTGCGAAGCTCGGGCGAGGACTTGCGGATCATCTATAAACGAAAGTATCCTCAAACAAAGTTCATCCGGCAGGCTGGTAAAAGGATCCTTCTTCAGTAGAGGGCTCACAAACTGGTGAACGAAGCTGAGTTGCTGAGTCGTGCACATGTTCAGCAAATCCGCCAGTATTCGATTTCGATGCGGCCCGGAGCAGGTCTTGAAGACTTGTCGTACGTTGGCCAGAAAGAAATCCTCGTCATCGGCAGCATCACTCCAGTCGGGTTGAGCATTCGTCGGCCCTGGCGATGCGGCTGGGGTGGGGGGATGTGGGGGAGAGCCAGTGAGTTGTTGATCAAAGTCGGCGGCAGGTGTATTCATGCTGGGCGTGGGTGGTCCTCGCGGTCGGGGTTGAGCCATCTTGTCCAATCTCTGATTCACAATAACGGGACCAGCGCTGGTTGTGCTCAAACTCAACTCCTCGCCGCAGCTCATCGTGCTTCCCCTCCTTTCGGAGAAACTAAGCGGTCGGCTATAGCCAGCCATGTTGGAGTTGTGGGGTATCACGATCGTTCGTTCGGGATACGAAGCCCTGGGAAGGCGTCGATGGTAGGTATTCGTCAGGGGCTAATCGCTCGGGACTGATGGACTGTCATAGGCAAAAGTATGAGCCCAGACTAAATGGTATTAGTCATGATGGGAACACCAAACAAAAGTTGCATTTCGAAAGCCAGACCGAAGTTATTGCAGATAGGCCGGACACACTCGGACCACGGTCAGAGGCCAACAGCGTAGGCTCATATGTATTCGACGAGTGATGCTGGGAAACACGCGCTGGGGGAAGGCTGGTGGTGGATAGGAGTAGTTGTTCCATACCCTAGTGTGGCTGTCCAAGCCGAGAACAAGGACGATCTTGTGTGCCTTGGGCGCGGCGCAAGGTAATCAATGAGACAACCTCCCCCAAGTAACGTACGTGACAGATGAAATGTCTTGCGCGAGGATCCGACGGCGAATATGTGAAAGAGGCCGGAGACCAACGGCGGTGGGCATGAAGCGGTGGATGCGGCGGCGGCGGCGGCGAGAAGTGGCCGAGGAGTAGCGGGAAAGTGATGGATCGCCAAATGCTGTCAATGCATTATTGTCGGGTGGAGGAGATCGTCGAGGCCTGGCACTGGGCGACGTCCAAAGCACAGCACAGCAGGATTGAACACGAACGGGTTGGCGCTCGATAGGATGCCAATGACCAAAGGGGCAGAGACAGGCAGACCGGTCGTGGACTCGTGGAGAGTTGCGATGAACTGCACAATCGAAGGATGGGGCCCCTCGAGGGCGGGTGGATGGCGGAATCAGGTGAGAATCTGAGATGAGCAAGGATCGTGCCTCCCCACACGGTTTCCTCACTTGGGGCCAAGTTGGGGGAAGGACAGCTGGTGGTGTGCCTACTTAGTGTGTTACCGTTCTGCGTGTAACGTTCATACTGTGCACTATATTGACTTGCAGCCTGACTTCTGTGCCTGTAGGTACCTTATTACTCTCATGCAAGAATTCCTTGATATGAAGAGGTTTCCGTTGTTGGTATCACCTGCAGCACATGCGCCTGACTATATCTGCCTCGTATATACGCAGATCTGACTACTGAAACCTGAAAAGCAGATGGATGGTTGCATTGTGATCAATTTCCACACCGTCAGATTGTGTACAGCCTCAACATTGCAGCGACTGAGCCGTAAGGAGCGATCCCATTTCGGACAGATATAGATACATGCGTAAGTAAACATCCCATAATGATCCTACGGCACTTGACTCGTCGAGTTACGTGATTTATGATACTTAGCCGCGCAGGTCAGGATTGCGGTAGAATACGTCCCTTGGGCGTTGTCGTGTAGGAACTCTATTTGAATACCGTCGACGTTAGTTGTGTAGGTTGAACGTTCCGACTACTGTCGACGTACCTCGGTAACCTATCACTCAACTATACACGTTCACACCTCAGACTACACATAACTCTTACCTTTTGAAAGCTTGAAAGGAGGCAAGCGGTAGGCCGTCGATCATGAAATTGTGCGCCTCAGGCCTAGGGCGCCAGGTTTCCCCGGATTCCACACCGCACATGCAGTACAGTCAGACGGCTGGAAGAAAAGAGGCTGGCCACTGGTCCCTAGTTGGCGGGCAAGAAAGAATCGAGGTGGCAGTGCGCGGCGGCAAGGCAGTTACAACCTACCTAACTCATACAAGGAAGCCACCAGCTGGTTCGACTCGTTCGACTCGTTCGAGGGTTCGAGACTTGGGTACACATCCATACCTCAGTACGGTACTCAGCACAGTGCGTGGCTTCGGGCAATGCATTGTATTCTCGGGCAGGCCGTCCCCCTGCTAGCTTATCCGCCTTGGGCCCGCCCTGACTCGTGCTTCCCATTGGCTGCTGACCCCCCTTCCTGGTTGGGAAGGCTGTTTTCCGCAGGTGCCGCGTCTGTAATGCCGGCCAAGTTGCTGCGGAAGGCTACAAATGCAGAATCCTGCCCATCGTCGTCTATACATCAAAACACTCGTATGGCTGACACTCGTGTGACCCAGAAGATACTGAGCATCACATCGTACTGTACGTCAGGTGGTATAAGAATACTTTTAGGTAGTTCTCTCGCAGTTGATACATATAGTTAGCTGCCACACCCGACTGTCAACCAACTGTGTACGCTGTGAGCTGCCCAACCTATAAGCAGATCCGAGTACCGAGAGCTCACCGGTAAACGTATGGCTTCCCTTCAGCTGCATTGAAACACCGTGTAACTGCGGAAGGCAGACTGCTCCAGGATGCAGAGCCGGTGATAGGTAGCACAGACAAGAGAGCACCTAATCTGGGCCTGGACTGGAGATTCTCACAGGGACTTCCCCGTTGGCTCTGGCTGTCAGACAAGAAGATCAGAGCTGCTAGCTGCTTTACTGCAGAAGTACCTGTGGCACATGAAGATTGCACTTGCAGCACGAGCCTGATCATACTCGGTCTTTACGCAGTAGATTTTTCTGAAAAGATTTTAGACTAGGGGTGATCATACAGTTCCGTCAGTGGCTTGCTAGAGCAACGTCTCCTTCTAATAGTAGAATGTTGTTGCTGATATCCCACAGGTCTTCCTGTCATGTCCAATCCAAGGGTATATTGCATGGCCCGACCACTCAGGCACCCCTATACATTGCCAGGCTGATAATGCCCACATTCGCTGAACACACGCTTGTCAAATGTAACATAAATCCAGAGCCACAATAAACTGGGAAATTTCTTTGAAAACCCCGGCTGCAGGTTCATATCTGCCGGTCGTAATCAATCCGCAGCTCGAAGTCTTCCCTAAGTCGCATCAAGCCAAGTTCACATATTTCTTTCGAGATGCGTCAATGGTGATGATGGCCAAACTGCGTGAGGAGAGGTAGTAGCATGCCAGCAATCGTGGCAAGAGTATCCCGCATCTGCGGATGCGCATGCTTGCGTTGATTAATACTGGCCCCGTCTGCATATCCGTTTGCCCCTGATCCAACATCGTGACTTGATGGGGAGTCGCCTTCTTGCATTGCATGCATCGCAACATAACTTGGTGAATCAGCAGATGGTATCATATCAGGGCGTGGTTGCAGACTCACAGGAACGTCCCCGCCGAGAACAGTAGAAGCATTCCAACCCACCACTGGTTCAGTGAACCATCGCCTCGGCCACCGAGAAAGCTCACGAGTATAAAAGTCAGCCAGGCTCCGAAGGGAGATGCCAGGCTAAACACGATCAAATGACCTCTGGCTGCACGCTTAGAAAGCCCCTGTTTCAGGAGAATTGAGGTGAGACCAAATGCCGCGGGCGCTTTGTGCACCATGATCGCAATGAAGACGATGAATCCGAGCGTTGTGTCGGACGAAGCGGACGAAGCACCCATCGCAATGCCATCTGCCGCAGCATGTATCACCAGACCTGTCGTCGTGGCGAGGCTCCTCGACTGCTTCGGGGTGGGCGTGAGTGAGCCTAGAAAACCCTCAGACTCTTCTTCATCGCCTGAAAGTGCTGATCCTCCCAGGTTGCTCAAGCTGATATGTCTGGGCGGTGGCGGCGGTACGAAGTTGTCGGAAGCATGGCGCGGAAGACGGTCGACTAGGAACATGAGGATGAACCCGAGGATCATAGACAATCCAATATAGAAGGTAGGAACTTCTACTTCGGCATGTTGGCTCCCTGGTACTGGCATCGGTCCATCGCCTGTACTCTCTGGCTCATCAGCTGGTGCCCTATCATGGATAGCTGTGCCTGTCGTCTCCGCCGAGGGTGTTATCGGGTCGGGCAAGGCGTGTAAAATATCCAGCGGGTCTTCTCTTCTAGTAGTCTCCGACCAGATCGGATGCTCATCTCTGGAAGCGACGGAGGCTCCTACCACCCAACGAACGGTGGCTGCGTCTTTCACATCTCGTAGACATCTCGTGTTCTGCGCGTGTGCCGAGCTCGACGCTTCGGTGATGGCTTCGATCCCCTCCGGTATTATTATTATCATAGACGTGCCGACAAGTATGCCTATGCCAATGCTTGATATTAACCGAAGCTGTGATTGCGACAAGGACATGGAGAGTGGTAATGCGCCGGCGAGGAACGAGCTGCTGCTGTCAGGATCTGCGTCTGAAAATTGCTATGGGAGGATTCGGTGGTACGCACGCCAACGCCATCACGGCCTGCATCAATGGTCAGTACTCAAAACCAGAGGTGGGATCGAAGGCCAGGTCAACGTACCGTCAAGGCCAGCAGGAGAAAGACACCACCACCAGCCATCGTTGCATACGTCGTCGGGAAAAACAGTGGACGATACAACTCTTGCTACCGACTCATTGGAGGGTATGTAAGACGAAAGAGACGGCGCATCTGATCATCGACGAGGACCAGTTGGCACAATGATGCTTGCTCGATAAGAATTGATTTGAACAGATCCCGCAAAGGTCCAGCCGTGCCAGCCAAGTCGGACACTTTTCCGCGTAGCCTCAGACCTTTAGCGGCAATCGGCAAATCCACCCCCAGTCAGCCCACCTACCCGCGGCTACCTAGCCGCTTACCTTATGTACCTCGAGGTAGCGCTCATCAGTCGCAGCTGACTTTCACTGCTGCCACAGGGGCATCACCACCGATTAGGTACCTCCTGAGATACCTGAGGAGACCTGGAGCCGCCAAGCACACACCTGGGCACCTGCACGGCCCGCGGGCAGCTTGAAGTTGGAAGTTGGAACTTGGAAGGCACGATCCGATTGCACCGCTCTTCAACCAACTGTGGAGTACTTGCCTGATCGCGCGCCCGCGGACAGTGGACTTCCTCCCCACTTCGGACGCGCCGTACCAGATCTCGACGCGACGCAGATCTTCAAGTCGTTAATTGCATGCGAAATCCCGAGTCGACAATCCGCCATCGTCGCCATCGCCGTTTGTTTCCTGTTGCGCCTGCATACCAAAACCTTATCGCCGTCTGGTCGCGACATCTGTCGAGCTTCACTAGTCATCTCGCACCCTCTGATCACTGAGTGATTGCATATCGGGCTACCTTTGACACGTCACCATGGAAGACGAGTGTATGCGCCTCTCTATGCCAGCATGCGACCGGTGCTCCTGACTAACATCTTTACATAGGGACGGTCAATGCCAACGAGGCGCTTTTTATCTCCCTCGTGCGACCCACGTCTTCCGGTCTCGAAAAGATCGCAACGTTCAACCCGAAGTTCACATATGCCATTTTCGGCGAAGACGAGCGCATATTCGGATACAAGGGCCTGAAGATAAACCTCCAGTACGATGCTCGAGATCTGCGACCGAATCTGTCGGTGACCTCATCCAGGAAGTTCGCTTCGGTCGCCGGTGTCGAGGCGCTAGATGTCAGAGAGACCCTGAAAGAGTTCCTACCCGGAGGTTTGTCTTCGCACTATGTAACAGTCACCGCTGCGCAATGCTAACCAGCCACAGTTGCATTCCAGGGACGGCAGGAGTACGATTCGGCTGTGAGAAATACCCCGGAGACATGGGCTCCTCCTGGTACCCTCGTCAAGACCGCCGAGAAGGATGGGGAAATCTACGAAGTATGGCACGGCACCATGGCAGACCTGGCTGTCAAGCAGATGCTCAAGAGAATCCAAGTTATGGTCCTGCTGTTTATTGAAGGCGGATCTTATATCGGACAAAACCCGGAGGGCAAGGAGGAGCCAGAGTATTCTCTGGCCCGATGGTCGGTCTTCTTCATTTACAAGAAGCAACCGACCACTGATGCACCGGACAAGCACCGGTACATATTCCAGGGTTTCTCAACCGTCTACGACTTCTGGATGTTCCAGCAGCCAACACCTCGGGCGAGCCCCGCCAAGGATAGTATTGACCACGCCTGGGAACTTCCCGAGGGAGACTTCTCCCTTAAGGATCTTCCCAGCCGCTCGAGGATATCGCAGTTCGTCATTTTGCCTCCATTCCAAGGGAAAGGCGTCGGTGCCCTGCTCTACAACACAATCTTTTGCCTCGGCGTCGACGATGCGTCTGTGAAGGAGGTCACGGTTGAAGACCCTAACGAGGATTTTGATCTGGTTCGGGACCTCTGCGATATGAAGTATCTGCGAAAGAACATACCGGGATTCGCAGCGCTCAAGGTCAACGCCAACGTGTCAATACCCGAAAAGGGAGCCATCCTCCACAACAACACGCGCGTTTCATCTCCTGAGTCAGGGAGCTCGTCTGCGGATGGCATAGTCGATATGGATGCGCTGGAAGCAATGCGAGTCAAAGCCAAAATTGCACCTCGGCAATTCTGGAGACTTACGGAGATGCATCTCATGTCGACGCTACCTGACTCTGTCCGGCCTCGACCAGATACTGATTCGGTTGCGCAACCCTCGCAATCGAAAGCTGATCTGCAAGCCTACACGGTTTGGCGATTGCTGCTGAAGCAGCGCCTCTACCGCCGAAATGCCAACGTTCTCGGGGAATTCGAGATCACCGAGCGTATCATCAAGCTCAACGAGACTGTTAGCAACGTCGAGTGGGAGTACGCGAGAATCCTTGAGCGGTTAGAACCCAAAGCCGTTGTGGCTAACAGCAAGAGAAAGCTGGACAGCGAAGCGGAGGAAGCCAGCACGTCGAGCAAAAGAGCGCGAGTTGAGGACGCCTAGATGATCAGGGTTGTTCTGAAGGATCGAGTTCGCAAACAGAATCATTAGGCGTTTGCTCTCTGAGTGTGGATGGTGTCGGTGATTGCTTAAGCGGCATCCGCCTTCCTTCCTTTCGTCCATACCTGGTATGTCTTACTTGAGATCGACCAGAGGGGCCCGATGCGCAAGAACATCGTCACTTGTTTCAGGTCAGCCTTATTTTCTCGCAACTCTTTTACTCCAGCCAGTTGCGTATCGGCGGCACTGAATTCGTCGACGGTGGGCATCCGGTACATGATACACCAAAGTCCAAAATAATCACGGCGCTCTGGGAGAGACACCTAGCCTATGGTGGGCAGGGACTCATTGCCGAGCCGGACCATCAGCCGTCTGGAAATGGCATAGTCGGAGATGAGGGTGACAAGCACCACTGCAGTCATTTTTCATACCAAAAGGTACATGATCGCTGGGGTAATCATGCAGATCAGATTTGCGGGCGTTTTCCGCTGGCATACGGTTGGCCGGCGCTTAGCACAGTGTACTTATAGGAACTAATCCCAACGTCCGGCGAAGGGACGAGGCACATAGCCCATAATGCGATGACATTCCAGCTTTGAGACATCTATGAATTCAAGACCCGAACTCCCTGCCATGCACCGTCTATAACCGCTCTATCGTCTAACGTCTGGTCCCGTTCACACCCTGGATACCTTGGCCCAGCTGACTCGCCACACCCGTGGCTTCCCTCACTGCCCTCGAGACCGTCCCTCTCACGCAGCCCTCCTCCAGCACCAGGAGCCCGCCGATGGTGCAGCCGGCAGGAGTCGTGACCTTGTCGCGAATCATGGCAGGGTGTTCGCCGCTGAGGACCAGACTCGCAGTGCCCCTCATAGTCTGCGCGGCCATGCGGGTGGCCTCGGCGCGCGGCAGGCCCATGGCCACAGCGCCGTCGATGGCAGCCTCGAGCACGAGCGCGAAGAAGGCCGGGCCGGAGCCGCAGAGCGCCGTCGACGCGTCCATGTTGGTCGGCGGCAGGTAGACGACGTCGCCGATGCGGCGGAAGATCCACGTCACGAGGGACGAGATCTGCGGCGGCAGCGGTGGCATGCTCGTCGCGATGACGGTCATGCTCTCGCGGATGACGCTCGTCGTCGCCGGCATCGCGAGCACGACTCTGCACCTGCCGTCGTTGTCCTTGTCGTCCTCGGGCGCCTGCTCCTGCTCCGGCACCGCGCCCTGCAGGATCTTCTCGATGTGCGGCGTCGTGATGCCCGCGCAGATGCTGATCAGCAGCTTGCCGCGCAGCGCCTTGGCCATCCCCGGCTCGCTGAGAAGCTCCTCGACCATCGACGCCTTGCACGAGAGCAGCACGACTTCGGACCGCGAAACGGCGGACACGTTCTCGTTCTGCACGACCTTCAGGGAGGCACTGTGCTCCCATAAGGCCTTTTTCACGCGCTTGGCCGACTCGGGCCGCCGCACGCAGGCGATGAAGCGCGAGGGTAGGCGCGAGGGCACGTCGTCGCGCGGGGTCGATCCGCTGGGCGACTGCAGCGGTTTCGGCCCCGACATCTGCTGCAGCGAGGCCAGGATGCCCGAGAGGATCGCGATGCCCATGGTGCCTAAATTGGGTCAATTAGCTGGTATAAGTCCAACGGAGGTAGTCGCGAACGTACCGCAGCCCAGGACTGCCATGGTGAGGTCCTGCGGCTCGTGGGCGTGCTGTGTGATGGCCAACATGATGGGCGACCTGTGTAACGAAAGGACTGTGTAAAGTAGGTAGAGCGCAGGAGGGACGAGGAGTTCCGATAGAAAAGAGGCCCGGCGCTGGAAAGAGAAGATATATCAGGCAAATTGATTACCTGCACACGCGACACCTTCCAGTTGTGGCCTCACGATATTTCATTCATTCCGTATCTTCCCGTCTCTCTCCCTGCCTGTATTACTTCCCATTGCCTTCCTTACCGAAGTCGCACCCCTTACCGAAGTCGCACCGACTACTTTTTATCCGGACTGCCCTCACCGTCGATCATCTGGGTCTAGTCATTCCTAGCGCCTCGTGTCTCAACAGGGATCGCATCGGCTGGGTCCGGAGCTAGAGCCTTGGTAGGAGTCGAGAATCGAGATGACAGGTTTCGGCCCGGCAGCTGTGAAAATGTCCGCTTGGACCACAGCCCCCCACATAATCACATGGACCAACAAATATCCAGTAGCTGGAGGTCAACTGCTTTCAATTCATGGTTGAACTGCTATATTAGAACCGACTGGTCTTGTATAGGAGGGAAGTGTCTCATCTTGAAGATGAGACCTTGGGACAGGTGCTTGTGTACCATGCACGTCTTGACGAGAAAGCCTTCTTTGCGGTTCATCTTAAGGTTGCTCGTAGCCACGTACTCCCACAAGTAACGTTAGGTGGTGTCGGGTAGGAAGCTATCGATCTCAAAGAATACCACCAGATCGCCAGCTAAGAGCTTTGTATTCTTCGTGCTTTTTCGCTACCACACTCCACCCGTCAACCATGATGACATGATGGCTCGAGCCCGATATCTATAACCCATCCTTGTTGCCCTGGCGGAGCTGGAATCGTCGTCCAAGGGACTGACGTTCCTTCTTCGTCTGGGCGGCGACATACTCGCGCTGCTCCTTCTTTCTCTGGCGCAGGTGCTGCGCCAGTCGCACGCCCATATCTTCCCTGTTCCGGCCCTTTCATAGCGTATGGCCGTCTGAGAGACCGCTGGCGATCTTTAGATGCATCGCACCGTCGGTAGAGGCCTTGTCCACAGAGTGGCCTTGGCCGTTTTGCGAGAGCTTCTGTCAAGTGTCAGGATCCAGGAGCCCGAGAGTTCGGATCTGCATCCAATGGTGATCTGCCAGTCGAGGAAACCAGGCGTGAGACGAAAAGCGCAGGTGCAGAAGCTGAAGACGAGAGGGTCGAGCTCGAGGCCTTCTCTAAAGAACTGACGATCAACGTAGATCTCCTTGACGGGAGCTCCATGGAGTCGGTATGGTCCTTCTTTAGTCGACGCAACATGATTCGGTTGGTCAAGAGCCGGAGTTTCTTAAAGGTCTTTCTGCCCGCACCACTGTTGCCATATTTCTGAATGGGGTTCAGAAGCTCTTGACTGAAGACCGACACGTGTCCCATGGAATAATGGTTGCCTGCATTCCTGATGAGTAAAGACAACAATGGTAAGGTAAGCAAGGGTATACTCACAGTGTTTGTCATGGCCCTCATGGTTTATGCTCCACTCGAGGCTAAAACAGTCACGAGACAAAGGCACTGTATAGGACAAGGAACCCAGGACCGACCGAAGGGACCGACAAGGGGAAGGAAAATATCGGGCATCGTCAAGAATGGCCATGTTGAACCCATAGGCCATGTTGTTGTCTTGCATAAATCGGAAGACATCATAGTTGATGTTGCAGCGGAAGTCGACCTTGACAACACTCGTCAGCTCAGGTGTTGAGAAAAGAGGTACCAGTGCGTATGCTTGCTCATGCAGGACCGAAGAGAGGACCGAGAGGGAGACCAAAAGGGAGACAGACACAACCGAAAGTTTACAACACTAGGGACAAACCCCAGACGAGCTGCAAGTGAAGCTACCCCAAGTCAGCATCCGGGGACTTCTTTCAAGGGGAGTATCATCATTGAGAGAGAAAATATGACTTACCGACGAGGATGCCTCAACGGCACGCTCCTGCTGGTCCTCGGGGAACGTGCGGTTCTGGCCATGCTGGGAGCGCTTGTGGTTCAACCATGACAAGTAGTTAGCGGTTTCGAAGTCGCCGGTGCACTAATGCATCCATCTTGATTAGCTAATGCTCGCGAGAGGATATATGGGCAGATCTTGACCAAAATTACTCCGTGGAAGGAGACAGGTTCCCAACGCAGGACAAAGGTGATAAGTAGCAAAAGAACGAGAATCTACTCACATCGCCTTCTTTGCAGGTCCAGAGGCCCTCGGTCGAGCTCTTGTTCTTGGCCTGGTAGGTTGAATCGGTTTTATGGATCTTGTTTTTGTGACGACCATGGGTGGGAATGCGTTGCCGATCTGCTTCTTTCTGAATGTTTTGTCGAAGATGTAGTCGATAGAAAAGGTCTAGAGGACGGCACTGGTCGTGATGCATCAATTGAGGAAGACGTTGGGATTCCACGGTGCGTGGTTCTTGACGACCATCTTGTCCGGGTTGTGCATGTCGTCCCGTTCTTTGGGATCCGAGGGGATCTTGTCCAGCATCTGTTTGACGGCGACCCTGGGAAGACTTGTTGTTGGGATTGATGTTTCTGCCGTGAACGGAAGTGCAGAAAGAAGCGTCAGGACGCAGGTGGCCGCACAGGATATGCGTGCCGGCTTGAATCTTGCGCATCTCGTCGTCGTTCACCGCATCCATGGCCTCCTGGAAGATGGTAGCGATCGTCTTGCGTCCTATGGTGCTTTGCGGTGGTGATGGTTGTGGTGATGTTGAGGTGAAGAGGGTGGTGGTTGGAGTGCGTTGTGGTGATGGGGATCATGGAGTGATGTGGTTACTAATCCAGGTGGAAGAGATTGTGTCTTGTGGGGAGGGGATGGGGATTGCCCTAATTCACAAAGCTCATGTCAGCAGGAGTACTTCGAAGAGGTACTCTGTCGTCAATTAGGGCATTGGTACCGTCGCCGGTTAGAAGATGGGCTTCGTCGCCGGTGAGTTCACCCAGCTGAATTCTGGCTTGATGGCGCCGACTAGGGGGGTACTGATATACCGACTTTGGATCACGGATGGTGTACTACTAACAAGAGCATATACTCTGTTGCCGGATGAATAACTTGCTTTGGCACGGGCTAGATATCTCAGGAGAGTATAGATGATGAGGAAGTCTATCGAATTACCCATGCTATATCATGGCTAAGGGTATTCATGGCATCACCAAATCTCAGTCTATATCATGATCGTCCGAGGATCGGTAGTGGGATTTGACGAAAAGGGGCTGACCATCAGCTGAATATAGAGCATTGCAAGATGGGTTAGGATGAATATCACTTACTGTTTATGTACCAGTACTTGAAATATACCTCGAACCGGGCCTCAGGGTGACGGTGCCTAAGCTTGGATGGACCATATGAGGGCATCTTATGGGAATAGTGGCAGTGGTCGTTCCTGAGTACGTTACGCGGGTCAATGGGAGCCTTCAGCGTTGGCATTGACGTTCAGGTCTTTGTCGGATACAGCATGACATCACATACATCAAATCATCAAAACCGCAAGGGGGGTCCCTTTGCCATGCTTGGACTATCAGACATATATCTATGAATGGTCCGAATAAGTACGCGACGACCGGTCCTCACTGCCTCTTGTGCAATCCCTTCTCCTTAAGCAGCTTGAGATATAAATCCATATAGAGGTCGTTAACGTGTTCCTGGCGACTAGCATAGGCACCCAACCCCTGTACAATACTAGCAATGTCGGAAAAAAGGCGTCCACCCATGGAAAGTGGCGTGATAGGTGCAGAAGGGAACCCAGCGCTAGCCAAAGCCTCCGTCTCCTCAGAGTCTGCGACCGAATCCCGGGCGGCTGTCATAGCTTGCGCCTCGAGCTCTATGAGCAAGTCCCGATAATGTGTCAGCTTCGGCTTTGCCATCCCGACACGCTCGATGGCGAAGCGGTTCGTAGGTACGTAGCCTGGGGCTTCCCGTTGTAGGCCCGTCAGCGAGGGGAATTGGGCCGCCAGTTCCACGGGAGCAGCCATGATGCCATCGAAGTCGATCATAGCGACGATCTGGAAGTCATCGTTCACTAGAAGGTTGTGTGCACCGAAGTCTCGATTCGTTAGACACTATGGAAGAGGCTCAGAGACTTTCTTCTCCACGTATATCTCGACGAGCTCTTTAAATACGAGTGGAAGAGTCAACGATCTTGACATGTGAAGCTCATGCTCGGGATCGGTCAAGCACTTCTCGAAGGCATCACTAGCAGCATCCTGGAAGTACTCCTTGGACGAGGTCCACGGACCTTTGCCTGTTACAAGTTCGCGCCCAATATCGAAGTCGTCGTTCTGAGGGTCCCAGGTCAAGGAGCCGATTTTGCTGAACCGACAGGAGGCCATCTCGAACTGGATCGAAGCCATCTGTATTTGAAAGCGCTCATCCTGTTCCGGCGAACCAACCATGGACGGTGGGCATCCTTTCTGGCTCCTCATTTCAGTTGCCACTAGACCATCGATGTAATCCATGATGATGTAGGGCGTCCCGAGTGCATTATCACAGTCCAGGGACCAATCGCGCAGTGTTGGTACAGGAATCGACGTCCGAGATCTTGAAGAGCATCAGTAAATCAGTTCGAATGTTCATCGTGCGATCCAGGGTCCCATGGGCTTCAAACTCACGACAGATATTTCATACTAGCAACCTCAATCTCTAGAGCCTCTGTACCTGTGATCGTCTCGCGGTTGCCGAGTGTAGTCGGCAAGTCAGGCAACCGTAGACGGACGACCCAGGTCACGCCGTCCTGGAAGACTATCTGGCGCACCAGGTTGGAGTGGCCAATCGAGTAGTTGTCGCTTAATGTGCACGGCACTCCATCTCTTAGCAGGATGCAGTGCGCGGCAACCGAGTCACAATTAACACTGGCATAGAACGAGGTCGCCCGCTCATGAAGCTCATCGTCCGCATCGTAGCAATCGGCGCCAGTCCAAAGATCGCTTTTGCGATGATTCATCTTGCTACCAGCCTGTCGGCACAAATGTGAGGAGAGGATGATGTTGGCGACCGTAGGTGTTGATATTGATACTAGGTACTCAGCTTGAGTAGCGGTGGATTGTGAATGTTGTGTGACAGTGCATGCTATGGCCACCAACATCGTCTTGAGCCAGGAAATACCCAAGGCTTTATGCTTTCAAGAGCTTATGGCTGGCCAGATGAATTTAAGGCTCATATTCACATGAGGAGTCAAAGTGATGATGCCTCGACAGGATTGACTAGTTTTGGCATACATTCGTGAGCACTCCCATTAGTCACACATGCGAGAACCTGGGGAGCAAAGTCAAGCAAGTGTATGAAGAAAAGTACTCCTGCCATTCTATTGAAGAACACAAAACCTCCATGTTCTTCCTTGACTCGAGTCATCACGTAGGAGATAGGCGCTGAGGTATGGGTAGGTAGGTAAGAAGTACCAGGGAATTGAGACATTGGTTGCTTGGGAGGAGCTGGATAGGGAAGAAATTCCCGATGTGTCTTGATACTAACATACCTTGAATGTATGCAATATGAAAAGAATCAGTCTTGAAACGAGTTAAGTTTGCTGGACAAGGTGGGTACCTCGTAGACCCGCTTGACAGGTGCAGGTGGACCCCTACCCCTGCCCAGAAAGTTGTCGGCGACGCCATCTCTCAACCGAGACTGGAGCTCCCCGCGCTGAGCAACCTCGAATACCTCCTACCATCAACTGTGTCGCTGACAGGAAACCCCTTTGCCAGTGCACAACGACACCGATGCTGATAGTATCGCAATGGCGGACCCCTTCGAGGTACGAATGCGCTTCAGCTCGCAGCTACAGCATCTCAATGCTAGCACCGCTTCCTCGCAGAAAGCCGCCCAGTATGCGATTAAGTATAAGGATATGGACGAGGACCTGCACTCGTGCATACTGGAGCAACTCGAAAAGGTTATCACCTAGCAAAGCTCAAGCCGAAGGGACTGTTGGTTCGCTGACGTCGCAAGCAGTCAAACATGAACACTCGCGCCAACATCATGTACTTCATCGAGCACCTGATGGATATGGCCTCCAAGGAGCGCCACAACGAATATGTGCGCATGCTGCAACGTGACATTATCAGAGTCGTGGACGCAGTCTGCCCAGAGGACGGATCAGGCGCTGCGAACGTTAAGGTCATCCGGAGAGTGAGACTCTCCGAAGCTCGCAGCTGCGTTGATGTGAAACTGACGCGGGAATGCATCAGGTACTCCAGGGCCTCCAGAACAAGCATATCCTCATCGACACGACCGTTATCGAGCTAGAAGCCTGCCTGAAAGAGCGCGACACCTCCGTAACGGACCTCGTCGTTTCGTCCCCGGTCAACGGTGATGCAACGAACCCAACCGCGACCGCCGACGAGGACTCCGGTGCACGTAATGGTGCGAATGGTGCGAGTGCCCGTCCGGATAAGCGCCAGATCGAGCAGCGTATTGAAGAAGATCGCGAGCGGCATAAGAGAATGCGTGAGAGCATGTGGGCTGTCCCTCCCAATGTTTTAGAGGAGGCCGATAATATGTTCGACGACACTAGCGATTTCGACGCAGAGGATCACATACGCGGCGAAGAGGAATTAGATGAGGTATACACCGAGAACGAGGAGGTCAAATGCGGCCACTTTCAAACACCGAGAACCAACGGTGCTTCGAAGCATCGTCGGGACTCCATCAATTCCAATCAAACTATGACAGACCAGGGGTCATAGCCGTTCGTGGGGTGGCATCGAGGCCACTCAACGAAGGACATGGATGTCAACTTTGAAGGAGTGTGTTTTTCAAAACAAATCACTGCATAGCATGGCGTTAGGAAGGAGAATAATCAAGTTGGGTTTGACTGGTGGTCAGTGGCTAAGCTACAGAACATTGTCTTGCATTTTACACTGATGGCATGGACGGCATGGCGTATGGTATTGGATTATCTCAGATCGAATTTGGCTGCGAAGCCTGCCTGGATGGGTCTTGTTTTCACTAGAGGATACCACAGAGGGGACCCGTGTATGGCAGACGAAGAAGCTGCACGATGCGAGCATAGTCATCACTGTCAGGTGAAAATGCAGAGACCAGTATCAAATTATACAATGATGATTTTTCCAGTGTGGTAAGGTGGCCATGCCTGTTCTCTGTTCTCTGGACTTACTACTGGTATGGAATCGTCACATGAACGCCTACCACATCATGGTGAAGGGCTTTCACCCATCAGTCATGATTATACACCGATATATCTCATGTTCTCCCAGAAGCCCATACTTACATACTGTGGAAAACGCTCTGTACATACAAGACTAATCCAAAGGTACCCATCTCGGCACTCCAGCGGATACTCGGTTCGCCGTATATGGGCGAGCGAGAAAGACACTCACCTGTCAGAACGATGTTGACAACCAGGCCGGCTCACCCACCCCTATTCTCATAGGCCCATGTTGAAGACTCTCGACTAGGCACATCATAACCAGCCTAAGCCCTTGCATCCAGGCTGGTCTGTCCTCAGGCTGTGCTCAATGGAAAGAAAGAGAGCTACACCTCTGTCGTCCAACCGAGTCACATGGAAGGGGGTCTGTCGGTTGTGTCCAGTCCGCATGGTTCACCACGGAAGACACCCACACTATCTGCATTGCTGTCCGGTCCCTGGCTGGGGAAGTTCAAACATGGAATAAGACATACAGGTACGTGGATCACATCCGCATTTCCATCCTGCCGCCGACTACGACGACCGCACAGTACCCAGATGAAAACCAGCCAAGTATTGTACACGGTACCGGTATCAACCTGGAAGTTCACATCACCAAAGCTCTCAGTAAAATAGTAGTCGCATCGATTCAGAGACGCTTCTTATCGAAGAGGCCGCGCTTCCTACCATAGAAGAACAACAGTGAATTGAAGACCTTGAAATGGCGACCATGATATGAGGTGGCAGTCTCAGGGGTGCCGCACATTCTCCTAGAAACATTGAAGTATAAGATAGCTAGTCCTTTGGCAAGGTGCCTGTCGTGAGGCGCTATGGACCAAAGACGATGCCCCAAACGGCCAACCGATGCCAGGATGGGGAAGCAGGGTCTTGACCTCTCTCTAGGGATCTTAAAGTATATCGATGATCGGAAGGACTGCCTGAGTTGATAAAGATCGGTCCCAGCTACCAGACGAATACGGGAGACAACTAAGCGTCCTGGACCCCTAAGCCCAACATCTACCCCTTTCCTAGCGACACCGCCATCTATGCTGATACAAACACGGATCTTGACGCGTCCATTTGGCTTCTCACTATGGCAACGAATCTTCTGCAAGCTTTCAATTGGGGACATCTCTTTTCCTCATAGTCTACAGACGTGACGACTCTTGTAGGTAGTCGCATCTATTGCTGAGAGGCCGACAATACGATCCCTATCTAGTCGAAGCAAGTGACAGTTCTCGACCGTAGAGATATAATGGCCGCTAAGTAAGATATCACGCACTTCCTGCCACCTCAACGACTAGCAGACTGACGACTTCGCCAACGAGAAACTCGCACTGAGCCCTCCAGCAAGGAGATATATCGTCCTCAGCATAGGCACCGACACGCCCTTCTCCGCCGCCAACCTCACCGCATTCCCAACAATAGCATCAACCTCCATCGTCCTTCCCTCCATCGCATCCGCCATCATCGACGGCTGCACCCCGGGAAGATCCCGCGACGACGTTAGCTGCATCTGTACATCGATCAGCTTGTCGTCGATGCCGGCGTACCCGTACGCCTGGGCCACGTCCGCAATCTCAAGCATGACGTCGCGCACGAAGCGCGTAGCCTCTGCATTGGATTCCTGGAACTGCCGGTCGCGTAGCCGGGACAGCGCGCAGATCGGGTTCCAGCTGCCGTTCACGAGCAGCTTCGACCAGCGCTGGAACTGTATGTCGTCGTGCAGCTTGGCAGTGGCGCCGGCTGCCTTGATCAGGTCTACGAAGGCGCCTGCGGCTTCTTTGTGCGCTGCTGGGGCGTCGGCTGGGTAGGTTCCTACGTGCAGCAGCTCGAGCTGCACCGCAAACGTGAGTCAGTCAAGATGCGCAGCTTGGACGTTTTTGAGAAGGCTTGGGAGTCGTATCAAGATGTACCAAGAAATCGCCGCTATAGAAACTCCGTTCGGTATGAAATACTGTCAAGACGAACTTGCAGAAGGGAAAAGAGACTCCAGATACTGACCTGATGATGAGTGACCACGGCCGGTGCCGTCTGTGCAGCCGACATATACTTTAGCAAATTGGAGTTAGTAATCATTCCCTTTACGCGAGAAACGAAGATTCGGAATGCGTGTCTCGGGAGCAAGGGGCTCTTGACACAGACTAGAAGAGGAAATTCGCCCCTGAGACACGGCTATAAGGGGCAATTGGAGACTCTGAAGTGTACATACAAGAACGGTGCTCAGAATGGGATTCTTAGGGTACAGTCGAGCGAACTCGTCCTCAATACCGATGCCGTTCTGTATCAGTACGATGGCCGTTCGGCCGTCGGCCGAAACGGCGGGCCGGATGAGCTCCACCGTGGAGGGCACGGTCGGGAAAACCTTGGCCGTGACGACGACGTAGTCGAAAGTCTCGCCCGTGGCCTGCTCGACGGCCTCGGCGACGGAGCGAGCGACCCGCGGACGCACGCGCAGATCTCGCCCCCAGATGCTCGAATGGACGGTGAAGCCGTGCTCGGATGCCGCCGCGTAGTTGGAGCGGCAGACGGCCGTTCGGCAAGCAAATTAGAGTCAGCAATTACTTCTTTTAGACGTTTTGTGAGTGGTAATGCATGTCTCGGGAGCATCACACAGGCTATAAGAAGAAAATTCGCGCCCTGGGACATGGCCATATGGGTAAACAAGAGACTCGAAAATGTACATACATGTCCGAGGCGTCGACGGCCGGGGCTTGCGAGAGCACCCATGTGTACACGGCGCCGAGGCTGCCGGTGCCGAAAACGAGGATCTTGGGAGACATGGTGGTTGCCCTTTTGTCCGTAAGGTCACTAGGGAGGGTGAGTATTGGCTTGTGGTGTCGTCTTGGACTACTTTCGTCTTTCTGTCTTTTTTTGGTCTTGTTTGAAAATGAGTTGTACGTCTCGACAGGTCGCAAGGAGAAGGCAATCGCGAGACAGTTCGGATGGTTTAAGTACACGATAGTCACAGTGTTTGCTTTACCACGGAGACCGGCTTAAGCCCGCATGGGATGCGCGAACGGGGACTGGTGTTTCAGCAGCTTTTGACGCCTACGTGTAATGAACTACTAGCAAAGGAACCTCGCCTCCGAGAATTCACTTATCTCGGCACCTCGCTCCCGAGAGCTCACTTCTATCCGTGTTATGCGCTCACAGCGAAGAGGGACCATCCATTCTCGAGGATCCTTCGCAGGTGTCGAGATGGTAATGGTTAGCGGTTCCACACGACGGGAACTTTTTTGGTCCGTACTTTGCTTGTTAAAAACACGTAAGCTCTGTTCCATCATTATCTGCAATGGTGTATGGTAGAACTTTACGCGATGGCAACTTCTCGTTATGTTTGCTGTGTGCTTAACAATAAAGCTTAGAGGGTCCACCCCTTTTCGAGGATCGTCTAGATAGTAGGTAGAGACCTGAGTTTACCTGCTTGCCTGTGTACGGTATCTTGGTGATGGTCCACCTTTGCAGCTTGCCTGCCTCGCTGGAGTATGACAAGCATCTCGGGTGTAAGCGTGTTGGATACCTACTGCGGGAAGTCGGGAACGGCCGAATTCCACGATTACCACAGCCTTACAGTGTAAGGCTGAGTTTCATCTGTAACGAAGCTGAAGACCGATCGTTCGTTGCCTCCCTTTTGTCTAGGCCACAGAGAGGAAAGGAAGCTTGCCAACTCAGCCTCTAGGTACTCGCATACTTTCCATTGTATGGGAACCAATGACGTCTGTCCGTGTAGGATGACTCCGGGCGCAATATAATCCGAGGCGAAGGTCCTGGATACAGTTGGGCGGTCTTTCCGTGTCGCGTATATATCAATGAAGCTCCTCGTAGGTGAGCTTGATAGATGGTGATAACCGGCACATTATACCACCGTAAGTGCCATTCCCATGCCGCGATGAGAATAGCATTTCACCGACAGGTGTATCAGAGAAGGCCAGGTCATAGCAGTGACCAGATGCATTGTCTGTGTTCAGATGTTGTTATACAGAGTAGGTTACATGTATACACGGTATTTCTCTCAATCCCTTCCGGTGGATCGACTCTTAGTCCATAACGACAGTGGCGCCGAGCTCCTTCATGGTGGCGATGATCTTCTCGGCCTCGTCCTTGGGCACGGCTTCCTTCATCATCTTGGGCGCGCTCTCGACGAACTTCTTGCTGTCTACCAAGCTCAGGCCCAACAGGTTCTTCACCTCCTTGATGACCTTCGCCTTCGCTCCCGCGTCGAATGCCGTCAGCTTCACGCTGAACAGCGTCTTCTCCTGGGCGGCTGGCGCGGGCTCGTCGGCCTCCTCCGCAACGGCTGGGGCGGCGGGTGCGGCTGCTGCGAAGCCTCCGATGGGCATGTCGGGGATGTTGAGTCGGGACTGGAGACGCAATACGTTAGCACAGCATTCGGGCTGCCAGGACACCAAGCACACGGCGTTGGCCAACCTTTAAGCTGGATACAAGGTCGGCGGTTTCGAGAAGAGTCAATTGACTGATTTGATCGACGATTCCGGCGATCTTGGGGCTCGTAGCAGCTGCCTCGGTCGAGTTGTGCCGTCTCTGTGTCGAGGATGTGGTGCTCTGTAGGAACGAAGAGGAGGCGCGGAGTGAACTGCTGGAGCGCAGTGTGCGCGCGCAGCTGCGTGCTGCGTATCTACACGGGACGGACATGTTGGAGAGGGGGATTGACCGTTGTATGGTGTTCGATTGTTGGACAGTCGCGATGCTCTTCAAGATTTTCTACGACGATTAGATGAAGCTCGGGTTGCCCCTGCAGCCACAGCGGATGGAAGCTGAGTGGACCCCCTGCAGGCCCCTGCTGGTTCGCACCTGGCACCTGCCACCGCTGTGTGGCACGCCCGCTCTTCGGTGCCTCTGTACTCACCGCCTAAATTTTCCAGGGCGGCAGAAAAAGTTATGGGAGATCAGTACCGCGATACTGCATTTGGCAGGGCGAACCAGTGAACATTTCACCTTTCGAGCACAAATTCTGTGTTTTCTCGGCAAACATGGCGACAATCGATGTGAGCGCGCAGCGGAAGCAGCTCCTCGAAAACGAGACTTTGTTGAGTCAACTGCCGCCGGATTTAAAGCAGTTGATTCGCAGTCAAACCACCGCCAACTTTCTCGACGCCGTTGCTGCTGCGGCACTGATACCGCGGATCACGGGTCAGATATTCGTCCACTTCGAGTCCGTTTTCGCGGACATCTGCGCAAGATGGCTACTTCGGCCCCGGAATGGAGGCCAAGAGGACCAAATTATCGCTGCTTTTGCGAGAATCCTCCCATTTGCACCTCACCTCTCAGTCTTCTTAGACCTGTATATAAGAGAGACCTCACATGCGCACATACCCAAATCACAACCTCTCGCCATCAACTCCCTAGACTCACAACAAACGACCCAGTGTTCAGAGATCGACCTTTTGCGCATTCTCCTCGCTTTATGGCGCCTCATAAATCTTGACAAGAAGACGTACAGACAACTCGCTCGTCCATCTCAGGTTCAAGCACTCTTCAAACACCACCAAGCGCCAATAAGATACCTTGCTATCAAGGTCTTCTGCTGCCAGCTCGATGCTTCAGACTTCAAGTTTGAAGCTCTATTGAATGAGCATGTTGGGAAGGACGCTTCACTACATGCTGACTTTGATGGCCTGGAATTGGATTACACATTTCTCTCCTTATTGGAGCACCAGCGCGCTGAGGAAATCGACGAGATCCGCGAGGCACTGAAGACGTCATCTGTAACCGCATCATCGGTTGACGCGTTCCCTTTACAGAAACCGACACCACTGGTGATTCGATATGGCGGAACAATTCTCCCCCGACCGAATGGTGGACCGGCAACGCCTTCAGGTTTAGTTCAAACTCCCACCACCTTGGCTAACTTGGGAAGTCTTGCTACGAACCTACAGCAGCCGGGGCCTATACTCTTGCATGGACTACCTGGATCTGGAAAGACCTCGTCCGTGCATGAGCTTGCCCGCGAGCTAGGCATGGAGTCAAGCATGGTGACACTACATCTCAACGAACAGACAGACGCGAAGATGCTCATTGGCTTATACTCCACGGACTCGAAGCCTGGCTCCTTCTCTTGGCGACCTGGCGTCCTTACTACCGCTGTCAGAGAAGGCAGATGGGTATTGATCGAGGACTTGGACAGAGCTCCGAACGAGGTCATGAGCACTTTACTTCCCCTGGTGGAATATGGCAAGCTCCTTATACCTAGTAGAGGAGAGACTGTTGAAGCACCAAGCACATTTCGACTCTTTGCGACAGTGCGGACCACACGAGGAATGCACGGTCAGGAGAGTGTACCCAACCTACTAGGCCAACGATTCTGGCACCTATCAAGCACGATGATCCCGATTTACTCCGAGCTGGAACAAATCATTCTGGGAACTTACCCTCTCGTGCACAAATATACCCCAATGATCATGTCTGTTTACAAGCGGCTATGTAATGTATCAACCATCTCATCTTCTGGACGGAGCACTGTGGAACGCCCGATCACTCCTAGAGATCTTTTGAAATGGTGCCGTCGCCTCAAGGAGCTGCTGCTTGCAGCTGGTTGCACGGCAGGTGATGAACCGATCAGCGACACTGCACGGAATTGGATGTTCATGGAGGCCGTTGACTGCTTTTGTGGCAGTTTCGCGAGCCAGGCTACCAAAGACGCCGTGGTCAGCTGCATCGCTGAGGAAATGCACCTACCCAGGCAGATCGTGGAGCATGACCTCAAAATCCATGTACCACACATGGAGGAGAGCCCGAGTAACCTCAAGATCGGGAGGGTCATGCTGACTAGACGGCGGTATGCGAGTAGAGTGACGAAGTCGAAGAAACCATTCGCAAGCACCGGCCACGCGAGAAGACTACTCGAGCAGATCGCTGTAGCTGTCAAGCTATGCGAGCCCGTGCTCCTCGTGGGCGAGACGGGTATAGGCAAGACGACAGTTGTTCAGCAATTAGCCGAAACTCTTGGTCACAAGCTTGTCGCTGTGAATCTATCACAGCAGAGCGAAGTCAGCGATCTACTCGGTGGATTCAAACCTGTCAATTCACGCAGTCTTGCTGTGCCCTTGAAGGAGGAATTTGAAGATCTGTTCGCTTCCACTGGTATATCCACAGCCAAGAACCAGAGATACCTGGAACAGATCGGCAAATGCACCGCGAAAGGCCAATGGACGAGAGTCTCGAAGCTGTGGCGGGAAGCACCGAAAATGTTCGATAAGATAGTTTGCGAACTTCAAGCCAAATCGGAGGCCCGCGATGGTGCTGCAGATGACCGCCCAGCTGTCAAAAGGCGCAAAACGGAGTCCAGATTACAGTCACTGCTTGACCTGAGACCGCGTTGGGAGACATTTGCCAAGAGCCTTGAAAAATTTGACGTGCAGATCTCAGGGGGCTCTGGCAGTTTCGCATTTGCCTTCGTTGAGGGCAATATTGTCAAAGCCGCGCGGAATGGTGATTGGGTCCTACTAGATGAAATCAACCTTGCTTCGCCCGATACTCTGGAGAGTATTGCTGATTTGCTGGCTTCTGGTCCTAACGATGAGCCATCTATCCTGCTGTCTGAGACAGGAGAGATCGAACGGGTGAAGGCACACCCTGACTTCCGAATATTTGGTGCGATGAACCCAGCCACAGATATCGGTAAGCGAGATCTGCCACTTGGACTGAGATCGCGCTTTACGGAGTTGTATGTCAGCAGCCCGGATAAGGATCTCAAGGATCTCCTTACCATTATCAAGGCATACCTGAGTGGGAAAAGCACAAAGGACGACCAGGCTGCCGATGACATAGCGAGGCTCTATTTGAACACGAAATCGCGCGCAGAGGAAAAGCGTCTCGTCGATGGGGCCAATGAAGTACCTCACTTCAGTCTTCGGACTCTCACTCGTGTCTTGACTTACGTCAACGATGTTTCTCCGTTCTACGGCCTCAGGCGAGCATTATTTGAAGGCTTCTCCATGGGGTTTTTGACATTGCTGGACAGAGCATCGGAAGAAACGCTTGTGCCTCTGATCCACCATCACCTACTTGACAGACATGGCAACGTAAAGTCCTTGCTTTCTCAACCACCAAGGCATCCCGAAGATGGCAGACAATACGTCAAGTTTGTGAACAAGAACAGAGACCGCCACTACTGGCTATTGCAAGGGATTGAGACTCCCCTGGAGCGTACCGACTACATCATCACGCCATATATAGAGCGCAACCTGCTCAATCTCGTACGCGCAACTTCTACCCGGCGGTTTCCGATTCTTGTACAGGGTCCTACGTCCGCAGGTAAAACAAGCATGATCGAATATCTCGCGAACTACAGCGGAAACAAGTTTGTTCGAATCAACAATCACGAACACACAGACCTCCAAGAGTACCTGGGAACTTATGTTTCTGATGCTAATGGCAAGTTGCGGTTCCAAGAAGGCTTGCTGGTGCAAGCCCTGCGACAGGGACACTGGATCGTGCTTGACGAACTGAACCTTGCACCGACCGACGTACTAGAGGCGCTCAATCGTCTCCTCGACGACAACCGAGAGCTGCTCATTCCCGAAACGCAAGAAGTTGTCCGTCCGCATGACAATTTCATGCTATTTGCGACTCAGAATCCACCTGGACTGTACGGTGGCAGGAAAGTACTCTCACGCGCCTTCCGCAATCGATTTCTAGAACTTCACTTTGATGACATCCCCGAAGACGAGCTGGAAACGATTCTACAGAAGCGCAGCTTGTATACTGCGCCATCTGACTGCAAAAGAATCGTCAACGTATACAAAGAGCTATCGAGACTGCGGCAGACGAGTCGCCTATTTGAGAACAAGGACAGTTTTGCGACCTTGAGAGACCTCTTCAGGTGGGCTTTGAGAGGAGCTGAAACTCGAGAAGAGATTGCGGCCAACGGCTTCATGCTGCTTGCTGAGCGAGTACGCAATGAGGAGGAGCGCATGGCCGTCAAGAAAGTCATAGAGACTGTGTTCAAGGTCAAAGTCAACCAGGAACTGCTCTACGATCTGCGGAAAGCACCTTTCCTTCGTGTTCGGACGCCGGATAATAACCACGGGGTCGTTTGGACGCATGCGATGCGCCGCCTATATGTCCTAGTCGCAAGTGCGCTCCGCCACAACGAGCCCGTCCTTCTAGTCGGAGAGACTGGTTGCGGTAAGACGACTGTCTGCCAGCTGCTAGCTGAGTCACTTGGCAAGGAGCTACATATTGTGAACGCACACCAGAACACGGAAACGGGAGATCTGATCGGATCTCAAAGGCCTATCAGAAATCGCGGGGCGATCACGGACGTCCTGATGCAAGATATAAGACAAGTGCTACAGTCCCCTGAGCATGATACCAATGGCGACGTGGACGAACTTCTTGAATTGTATCATTCGCTTGATGCCTCGTTGCTGTCCAGAATCCCGGCAGACATCCAGCAACGGATAGCTGACAATGAGGTCAAAAGTAAAGCACTCTTCGAATGGGCAGACGGTAGCCTAGTCCAGGCCATGCGGAATGGCCAGTTCTTCCTGCTTGACGAGATATCTCTTGCAGATGATTCCGTATTGGAAAGACTCAATTCAGTGCTTGAGCCACAACGCTCGCTTCTTCTTGCGGAGAAGGGCATCGACAACTCTTTTGTCAAGGCTGATGATAGCTTCCAATTCCTGGCAACCATGAACCCTGGCGGCGACTTTGGAAAGAAAGAACTTTCACCTGCATTGAGGAATCGGTTCACCGAGATATGGGTGCCACCCCTAGCAGAGAATGAAGACGTACTTCAGATCGTTGTGTCGAAGCTGAAAAAGGAGTTCCAGCACTTTTCCAGTGTCATTGTTGATTTCTCCTATTGGTTTGGCCAGAAGTTCCGGTCGACAGCCTCAACCGCCTTCTCAATCAGAGACATCTTGGTTTGGGTCAAGTTCATCAATGAGAGCAAAGTCCGGAATGAGACATTCTCTGTGATCCAAGGTGCTTCGACCGTTTTCATAGATACGCTCGGTGCCAACCCTTCTGCTCTGATTGCAATCGATCCCAAAAGCATGGACAGACAGCGACAGGATTGTCTCGACAAGCTAAGTGAGCTTCTGAGCCAAGATGCCACCGCCATATATCGAGCGCCGTTGCAGCTCCTTGTCAAGGCCGATGAACTCAGGATCGGAGAGTTCAGTATCGAACGTGCTGTCAATGACAACTTCGAGACCGGGTTTGCTCTGCATGCACCGACTACCAAACTCAACGCCATGAGGATCATCCGAGCTCTTCAAGTGCAGAAGCCTATCCTGTTGGAAGGCAGCCCCGGTGTCGGCAAGACCACCTTGGTTGCCGCATTGGCCCGTGCGTGTGGACGACCGTTGACGAGGATCAACCTTTCTGACCAGACTGACCTCATGGATCTCTTCGGCACGGATGTCCCGGTCGAAGGTGCTGAAGCTGGTCACTTCGCATGGAGGGACGCACCGTTTCTCCGGGCCATGCAGAACGGAGAATGGGTGCTTCTGGATGAGATGAATCTTGCTTCCCAGTCAGTCCTCGAAGGTCTCAATGCCTGTCTTGATCATCGAGGAGAGGTCTATATCTCTGAGCTCGATCAAGTCTTCAAGAGGCACCCCGACTTCCGCCTTTTTGCTGCACAGAACCCACATCACCAAGGAGGAGGGAGGAAAGGCTTACCAAGCTCCTTCGTCAACCGGTTCATTGTTGTATATGCCGATGTTTTTAGCGAGGAGGATTTGATGCTGATTGCAGGTCACAACTTCCCAACCGTCCCCCCTGAGACGATTCGGCGACTGATCAACTTCATTGCCAATCTTGAAACACGCATCCTCGTCGAAAAAGCGTTTGGGTCTCAGGGCAGTCCATGGGAATTCAACCTTCGTGATACGCTCCGTTGGCTGCATTTGCTCACGTCTTCGGATCCTCTTCTTGCTACTGGTACCGTCGACGACTTCTTGCATATTGCCATTCGACAGCGTTTCCGAGCCCCGAAAGACAGACTCGAGGTTGATCGGTTGTTTGCCGATGTCTTCCAGTCACCACCAAAGGATCATCAGCTATACCACAACATAAGCTCGTCATCATTTCAGATTGGCCTCGCCCTGATGCAGCGGAATCAGCTAGTGCAGCCGTCACGTCCTCCGGGGATGGACGTGGTTCCGAGACTCCGTGAGATCGAGTCTCTCCTGATATGTGTCAAGCAGAACCTCCCTTGCATCCTGGTAGGCCCATCAGGCAGCGGCAAGTCAATGCTGCTTCAACATATTACTGCACTGGCAGGCAAGTCTCTGGTCACGTTCCCAATGAACGCTGACATTGACACAATGGATCTTGTCGGAGGCTTCGAGCAATCTGATCCCCATCGGGAGGTGAACGTCGCCATCAGGGGACTGCTAGCATCTTTACGACTTTCCGTGTTAGGCGCACTCCCACAAGCAGTCCCAAGTGCGGCGACTGACTTGCTGAACGCGCTTGACAATATTAGCGAGCAGAAAGGCAATCGTCATCATATCGACAGTCTCATCGATTCCCTACAGAGCGACATCCCGGCCGATTCGGACCTAGCACTTGCGCTTGTGAGAGTGCGCGACCTCCTTCGACGTCCTACTGGTATCACAAACCCCAAGTTTGAGTGGTTAGATGGCATCATTGTCCAAGCTCTCCAAAAGGGCCAGTGGCTGGTACTCGACAATGCAAACCTTTGCAGTGCTTCCGTCCTTGATCGCTTAAACTCACTGCTAGAGCCAGACGGTTACTTGATCATCAACGAACATTGCGGCCCAGATGGCGAGCCACGAATCGTCAAGCCTCATCCTGACTTTCGCGTATTCCTGACCGTGGATCCTCGCTATGGGGAGCTTTCTAGAGCTATGAGGAATCGTGCAGTTGAAATCTACGTTGAGCCGCAACTTGCCACTCCGATACGCTGGCGCAGCAGGATTGCGGAGATCGAACCAAGCTTGCAAAGATATAACTCTTTGAGAGCCGCGACAATGCTGGAGGCTGCTCGCGACACGCACACGAGTCATTTGGCTGCGGATAGTCTATCTCTCAGTGATTTGACTGTTCTTGAGAAGTATACGAGTTTGAACGGCCCTAGCATGGAGGGTTGCCCGCTATCGGTCACTCGGCAGACGAAGTCTACCATTCACCGTCAAACAACGGAGACACTTGTTTCGTTTATCGCATCACCGCTAACGGCCGATCTTCTGCGCGCAATTCGTGAACTGAGAATCTCCTTGCCAGAGGCCGACGCATCTGGTTTCAATGATTTGCAGGTCAGTCACTCTCGTACTTTAACTGCTGATAGTATCTAACCCGCCTACAGTCCCTCCACCCTTTGCAAAACTCTCCGATGATCCCCTTACTTCAGGGGTACTCCTCTCAGCTCCCATTCTGGTTGGCGACCTGCTATGAGTTGTACTTCGATATCATAAAGGCGTGGAAAGCTCTTGAGTCGCAGAAAGACCGAGCACGTGCTATTCAGGTCTCGGGATTGAACCGCCTGCAGCGCTCATGTGTCGCTGATAGCGTTGCTGCTGTCTCCAAAGACTCTACCGTCGGCGGCGCCAAGTTTCTTATTGGTGTTCTCCAAGCCATTGATGCCTACGTGAGGGCACAACTCCTGGACCCATGCATGTGGAAGGTGAGCAGTAAATTCATCTACAATGATTATTAGCAGCTGACCGGGACAGGAACACAAATACCTCCTTCAGGATTTAATGCACTGCTGGTGGAGGACATTCCAGTACCTTACCAGCTCCCCATTCGGGGAGGCGAATTTCCAAGCTCACCTAAGTCACGTAACGAAGTTACTGACTAAACGTCTGCATCGTATTGAGGATCAAGCTGCGCGTGAGCTACTCTCCCATGTTCTTGGCGGGTTGGACGAGTGTTTTGTTTCCGGCTTCAAGCTGTCTACGGGTTTGAGCATGGAGAAACTCTGGAAAATCTTAAGGCCAATTCCAATCCCGGATGGACGTCTCCTTCTCCAGGTCAGCCAGATGGAACACCTAGCTTCGCAGTTCGACCAAGTGAAATGGAAATCGACAGCTGCGCCCGCAGAACTCGCTAAGGTTATGGACTCCTTTGTCCAGGCGTACCGGCTCGCGCGACTAGGCGAGGGTGATGTTGAAGGCCTCCTGGAGGCACTTAAGACCGAGATCGACCGACTCTACAGCCATCTGTTCGCTGATGGCCTTCCTACTCCCCCCTTCCTGGCCGCCGAATTTGAGGCCATCAGACAGATATCAATGCTCGATTGCATGTATCGTCAAGTCAACCTCCCACAAGCATCTGAAGAAATGGTCTTCCTTTCAGACCTGCCCCTGACTACTCAAATGCGCATCGATAGCGCAACTGCCACCTCTCGACCTTTACAGTTGATGGAGACTTTCTTCGGTGACGGAAGACAGCCACGACAATGGGACAAAAGTGTCTCTGTCAAGATCTTGTCGAAATTAGGCAACATCAACTCAGCCAATCTCAGCTCTCTTGCGTCACTCGAAACTGAGTTACCAATTCTAGCGAGACAGGTTGGAGTACACACAGAAGCGATCGCCAACGACCGACTGGAGAAGCTCAACGAAGTGCTATGGAATCTCGTCATGACCGTAGTGGCTACTTGTGACCCGTCTTTAGCTGCTGCATTCACGTCAGCTCGCAGGGCATTTGCAGGTGCGACTATGTCACATGTCAGTTTCAGCGAGCAAGGCCTGTCATATGACATTAACCAGCTCCTACCCGAAATGGGGGCTCTCCAAGATGCCAGTATTTCTGGAATAGTTGCGACACATCTTGTCCCAGCTTTCGTTTCTTTGGTCGCGTTCAAAATGAACGATACCACACGGCGTGTATACTTGGCAAATGCCTGGGTTCAGTTCTCCATTGCTTTAGTGAAGCTCTTCGTCCCCAACAAGGCGTTTGACCCGCAATTACGTCCTCAGGTTGAGCTGCAAAGGTACGAGGAGCTTCTGAAAGATCTACAGGGGAAGCTCCAAGCCCTGCAGCAATTTGAAGAGTTCCAAACCGGCCAGTCCAAAAACATCCGCTGCGAACTCCTGGAAGAAGACATAACAGCTCTTGGATGCCCACCAACTGTTGTGCAGGCCGCATACCGACCTACTACGACTCGACTCCCTGAGATCCAAGGGGAGTTCAATGGTCTGTTGAAAATAATCCTTGGGTCTGACCTCAGTTTGATTCTTGTCCGGCACTGCTTGGGATTAGACGCATCGACGCAGCAGCTCCAGGTGATTCATGAGAATATTTCCAGAATTCGCCACCGCCTGAGTCACAGCTTTCGAGACTACGAGGACATCGTCGTTCCAACTGTGAACATCCTCCACTGTTTGGAGCTAGGCCTGTCTCTTGGTGAGGATGCCAAGTTACAAGTCGCAGCGAGGGAAAGTCCGTCCACCCATTTAATGGATCTTGTGCCTTTCCTAGGCGGGAAAGTGGACGTCTCTACTACACCATCAATGCCAGCTCAGTGCTTAGAGTACCTTACGTACGCTACGACTGTTGTCAGCGTCGAGGGCCCTCGCGGGCTCGAACACATCAAACAGCCTGTTTTCGAAGCAGTACATAAGCTTTATGGCCAATGGAGTGAGAAGCTCGAAGCTGACAGGAAAGCTGAAGAGACAAAGAAGAGCTGGTACCGGTACAAGGGCGATTTCACTGAGGAAGAAGCGGCCGAACGGGAGGCGTTTAATAAGCTATTTCCAACGTTTGACGAGAACAGCCATGACGAGGAGGACGAAGTGGATGAACCCAAATCCGAGGTCAATGACGCCCGCGAGCTGGCTATCAAGCTGGCAACAGTGCACCAACAGGTCTTTCTAGCTTCACCAGATGCGTCCGAAAGCATCGATGCTCTTGTCAAACTCGTCGCTCGAGAAGCTGCTAAAGACGCGGAGAATACAGTCAGCGATCCGAAATTGCTATCGGCAGCACTGCTAGTATTGGAAGAGAGGCTGCGAGACTTCGGTCCTAACGCCACGCCCATTGGCTACAACTTCTATACAGACCAGAACCTCCCCGAAGCACGCAAGCTAGTCAGTCTAGTCAACGAGATTCGCGCTCGTTTCCGCCAACTCCAGCAAGTTGAT
Source organism: Anthostomella pinea (assembly GCA_963556695.1). Classification (NCBI taxonomy): domain Eukaryota; kingdom Fungi; phylum Ascomycota; class Sordariomycetes; order Xylariales; family Xylariaceae; genus Anthostomella; species Anthostomella pinea. The sequence continues at coordinate 323,273 of CAUWAG010000008.1, read as the reverse complement.
GAAGTCGGACACATGCAGCCATTGGTCGATGTCGTATTGGCTTGCGACGACATACTCGAACTAAGTCATTCGGATCCGCTTGCCAAGATGATTTCAAAGGTCGAGTCACTGCATGGTTATGTGTACGAGTGGCAGTTTGGCGGCTGGGTAAGCAAAGTGCATACGGACCTGGCACTACACACTCGCCTCACCGATATGCTTGTGTCTTGGCGGCGACTCGAGCTTTCAACATGGGGCAAGCTGTTTGATATGGAAGCCAACAAGTGCGATGAGGATGCCAAATCTTGGTGGTTTGTCGCTTACCAAGCCATCATCGCGGGGCCGATGACTCTGGCTCATGCTGGGGAAGATCTTCAAGCTCATGCTGCTGGTCTATTGAAGGAACTCGACACCTACTTCTCCTCAGCCCCGGTTGGGCAATTCATTGGACGACTGAACCTTCTGAAGCAGCTGCATAAGCAACTTGTGCTTCTGTCAACGGACTACTCACCGATGGCAGTGATTCGAGACGGTCTGCGAAATTTCATCGACTTCTACTCTCGTTTTGAGAAGGCTGCCAATAACCTGATCCGTGCCGGCAGGGCTCCTATCGACAAGCAGATGAAAGACGTTTTACTTTTGGCAAGTTGGAAAGACACAAACATCGCCGCCTTGAGAGAAAGTGCCCGAAAGTCTCACCAGAAACTGTTCCGCATCATTCGCAAATTTCGGGATGTACTGGGTCAGCCGATGAAGCCAGTCATTGAGCAAGGCCTGCCTGACGAAGTATGCAACGAGGCAAATGCGACCTCGAATCAAGCAGCTACCATCCACGTTGATCAGGGCGTGATAGAGGTGTGTCGCGAGAGCATTCCAAGGTGGGCAGATGACTACAAGAGACTGGCCAACGTACGCAGAACAGCCGAAATCATGACCCGACTCGGCCGCATACCAGTGTCAGCCATTGACGCCAGCGAGGCTATCGACTATTTCCTTTCGAGTCTGATCTCACAGGCGCTTGAGTTGCGTAAAGAAACACCCGGCCTCCTTACAGATGAAAACAAGGATCTGGTCAAGCATCTCAAGTCAGGAAAGCGAAAGCTGTTCGCAGAAGCTCTGAAGGGAGCAAGGCAAATGGGGCTTCAGTACAACCTAAGCACTGATGTACTAGGTCGACAGGACGCCCTCTCCACTGTCCTTGCCTCTACAACAGCATTCACAGAACATCCTCTTGCCAACCTTGAAAGCACCGAATACTACTTCCACAAAATGCTTGACCTCGCTCCTCGGGTCCGAGGTACCGCAAACGATCATTCAGACGACCTGACTGGCGCGGAAGTGTCGAGAAGCATCGGGTTTCTCGAGGGCATCCTGCACGTCTCCCTAGGTCAGAGACGTGAGCTTTCAGCTGCGCTTAGAGACAGCGAGGCTTTGTCCATCGGCCAGAAACATGTGCATTCTCTCAGCGAGTTGAGAAGCGACAATGAGGTCCAGGTCGAAAGTGTGTTTGGCAATCACCACAAGTCCTCTCTCTGGTTGGTCCAGATTCTCAAAATTGGCGTGCAACTTGTCAGCCTACACGCCAAGTTTGGGAATGTCGACAATGCTGAAACCCTACAATTGCTGAATCTGTGGCGAGAGAGGGTGGAATCTAGGGCTGCCAAATGGAATATGCTGCCAGTTCTTCCTAACGGATTGGTCTCTCTCGAACAGCATCGCATGGTAGAAGATCTGAATACCTTGCTCGCAGATTTCCGCGGCCAACTCAGTGACGCTTCCCACAACCGACCCGATTTGGCCTTTGTGCTCGAGCAGATCCAGCTATGGACCGTGGTTGACGAGCACCCAGCACCTCGCTCGGAATCAGCAGCCCAAGATATCAGTGCTTTATGCAATGGTGTCAAGAACCTCTGCGATGGTATTCTCGTTGCTGTCGAGCAATTTAGCAAGGCCACAGCCAAGCTGCCTACTTCGCAAGACGATGCTGGGTGGCTGACAAAATACAACGAAACCATGGCAGCCTCTCTTCGGGCTCTACACATGAAGAAGGTCGAAAGGAGCATTGCAGACACTCTGCAACTCATCAAGCATATTGACCTCGAGGACACTGCCACCAACAAACTGACCACATCTCTAATGGCAGTGATTCTCCCCATTGTGGATCAATACCAGACCATATGCAACCAGTGCATTGCGAAGTTTACCAGCGTCCACCAGACTACCTGCAAATTAGGATTCACACTGAGCAACAGCTTTGTGCAGCTTGCATCTCAAGGCTTCTGCACGCCAAAGGAGAAGGCTGAAGAGACATCGAGTCAGGATGACAAACTTGAGAGTGGAACAGGGCTTGGCGACGGAGAAGGCGCTAAGGATATTAGCAAAGACGTCGAGCCTGACGAGGACCTGACCGAGCTAGCTGAGGAGAAGAACAAAGAATCCGGCCAAGAGATGGAAGCCGAGAAGGATGCTGTCGACATGGCAGATGAAGAATTGGAAGGTGACCTCGACAATGAAGGTGATGGCGAGGATGATGAGAACGGATCGAAGTCCGGCGAAGACGAGGGGAGCGACGACGATATGGATGAGGAGACAGGCGATGTGGACGACCTTGACCCTAGCGCTGTCGATGAGAAGACGTGGGACGGCGACAAGCATGACGAAGAAGCCGAGAAAGACCAAAAGGGAGAGAAGTCCAAAGGTCAGAAGAAGAAAGATGAGGCGATAGCTTCTGACCAACAACCCGATGCCCAGTATTCTGAGCCAGAAGATGACGGCGAGGAAGGAGACGAAGACGTAGATGAGAATTTCGGAGCGGAGCAGAACGAAGATGTCCAACAACAAGAGGAGCCCAATCAGCAAGACCAGAATGTCCAGGAGCAGGACACACTAGCTCTGCCGGACGACATGGAAATCGACGGGAACGACGATGACTCGTTGTCGTCAATCAGCGATGATGAATTGGATAAGCTCTCAGATGTCGACCAGCAAGAAAAGTACGAGAAGGGAACAAGCGACATGGGGAGCGAAGATGGTGAAGAAGGCGAAATAGAAAAGGCGCCCGCAGAAGGCGACAAAGATGAAGACGAGATTGAGCAAGGCGACGAGGAAGAAGACAATGCAACTGTCCAGCCAGATGAACAGGCCGAAGGAGAGCAAGAGGAGTCTCCGGAAGAGCGAGAGAAGACTGAGATGCCTTCCATTGATGACTCCAACCCCAGCAAGGACAACGTGGCGCCGAGTGAGGCTCAAAGCAGTGGACAAGACCAGGACGCCGACGAAGGGGAGGACCAAGATAACGCCCAGAATAGCGCCGCTCAGCAGGAGGACGGAAAGATGGGCGAGAATGCAGCCGATCAAGACAAGTCGACTGGTCAGACAGGCAGTGTTTCCAAATCCCAAGAGGAATCTTCGCAGACCAATCCCGACGACGCCATGGAATCGTCGGCCAACCAGCCTTTCAAAGCCCTAGGTGACGCTCTAGAGAAATGGCATAGACAACAACGCGAAATCAAGGAGGCCCAAGAAAGCGAACCCGGAGAGCAGAAGCCAAACGCGGAGCAAGAATCCACAATTCGAGAATTCCAGCATCTTGAGAATGACGAAACCGCTGCTGACACGCAAGCTATGGGCACGGCTACCGAAGAGCAGACACAGCCAATTGATGATGCCATGGCCATCGACGAAGATGAAGACCAACCAGCCGACAGTCGAATAATACCTGAGGATGAGGCGTCAGACCAAGATGGCAATGACACGGACAAGATGGACATGTCAGAGCCTCTTGATCAACAAGTCAAACCAGACGAGCCCAAGGAAGAGCGCCACACGGGGGTGTCAACTCACCAAGGTGCATACAACCGTGAAAAGACGCCGCCAACCAACGGGGCGCCAGTGCCGGAGGATGTGGAGGAAACGATCCAGGAAACCTCTACACAGTTATCGTCAACCTACTTGTCAGAGCCTGACCTGAAGCTGAGGGACTTTGACGAAACCATGCAACAGTGGACAAACTTCCAAAGCAAGACGCACCCGCTCGCGCTAGCCCTCACCTCCCAGTTACGTCTGATCTTGACCCCATCGCAATCTACGAAACTCTCGGGCTCTTACCGAACTGGCAAACGTCTCAACATCAAGCGGATTATCCCATACATCGCGTCCAGCTACAAGCGGGACAAGATCTGGATGCGCAGGGCAATCCCAACCAAGCGGTCGTACCAGATCTTACTGTGTGTCGACGACAGCAAGAGTATGGGCGAATCCAGCTCCGGCGAGCTCGCACTCGAGTCACTTGTCATGGTGTCGCGAGCACTCACCATGCTCGAAGTTGGACAGATTGGTGTTCTCGGCTTCGGCGCAAATACCTTCATGGCTCATGAGTTCACGGAACCATTTGCCTCCCATGACGCCGGCGCGAAGGTGCTGCAGAAGTTCTCGTTTCAGCAAGACTACACCGACATCCAGCTCCTCATTCGGCAAACAATCGAGCGTTTCCGTCTCGCCCGGCTTCAGAGCACAAGCCGCGGCTCCGAAGACCTCTGGCAGCTGGCCCTCATCCTGTCCGATGGTCTCACACCCTCCTCGGCGCACGAGGAGATCCGAGTCCTGCTGCGCGAGGCGCTGGAAGAGCGCATCATGATCGTGTTCATCATCATGGACGACTCGACGAACAAGAAGGACCAGAGCGTGCTGACGCTCAAGAAGGTGCGCTTCCTGGGCAACGACGAGATCAAGACCGAGTACTATCTCGACACGTTCCCCTTCCAGTACTACCTGATCGTCCATAATCTCGAGGAGCTCCCTGGCGCACTGGCGGGACTGCTGAGGACTTGGTTCGCGGAGGTCAATACTTGATTGGTGTTTGTAGTGTAGCTAGTTTCTGTTGCTTAGTTGATTGTTTGAATGTCATGATTGATACCAATTTGATGAGTTTTGTGTAACTTGACTTTTTAGCGTCCCTCGCACTGGTGTCTACATCTCGAGCCCCTTGTCCCAGTCGACCTCAACATCGGTCATCACACTAACGTCTGGAAACACTCGCAATACCCTGACCGAAGGTTCAAGTTTTGACATATTGATTCGCCCCAGAAATCCATCAAAAATGACTGGATGTTTTTACATTCTCCAGAGAACAAATAGTGGAAAGGTCTATTCCGCGTTTAGCGAAAGTTATACCAAGAGGATATGCCCTTGCTTGGTACTGACTCGCTTTGCTGCTAGGGTTAGAATCGATTTGATGAGGCCGTCTGCGTCAGACTCGGATGGCGTGAACTTACGAACCAGTCTTTCCCAGCTCGCTCGACAACTGTCCAGCATCAACCAACATTTCCCACATTCTGAAATCTGACGAGATAACATGACCTTTTCAAGACACTTGGAGATGGCACCAGACTGCCGCTCAAAAGTCTCATTCGGCTGTGTCTTTCTCCATTCTGGACTCGGACTCTTGCCTACTTGTAGGACTGTTCGGCATGGCATGTGCAGAGTTGTAGGGTATGTCTGGGTAAGGTGCGACGGAGCGGTCAACCCCTCGTCGTACAAAAGTAGGTGTGTAGTATTGTGCCACGTGGTTGAAGATCTCAGGTGCCTGTCTTCCGAGCAACGCATCCTATGTAGCTATGTGTCTCACTCCTCAGGTTGCCACCTGAATCGAGAGTTCAACTTCTTGTTTGAATGCCACTAAGTCCGTACGGCATCTCCATTACGGTGACTCTATTTGGGCGGAACTTATATTAATCGTTTCTCAACGCGTTCCTGGGCGCGGTTCTCAGCGTTATACCTGCTGGCTGAAGTGATGACGAGAAAGCAACTCAAATTTTCACTAATTGTTATGAGGTTCCAGTTCTGAACGAACCTGAGACGTAGGCCGCGGATATTGTTTATCGTGATGGTCAGAGCTGGTGATATTGATCTAATGAGGACACAGTGGCTATATACGCATTGTGTCACACTAGACAGCACCACGTGATCAACGTCTCCTAGCTACCTTTATAGTTTCCTTTGTTCTTCACGTACAACGACGAAGTCATTTCTGCAGTCACCACACGTGGCCATGTGACAGATGCAGGCAGGGTGGCAGGACGAAAAGTGTGTCCCAACCGAGCTTGTCGAAGAGAACGTCCTGTCCACCCTGGTGTTCCTCAATAGTTCTGGCGAGAATTTCCCTAGCCCACATAACATCTTCCCCGACAATCTTGCGGTCCCGATCGAGCCTGCTGAACATCTTGTCGTATTCGGAGGAACCATTGCCATCTGAACAGTCCTCATTCATTAGCCGATCACGATGACGAAAAGAAAATACACCTGGCCCAGATACGTACAGATCTTCTCGAAAGCGTACAGAGAAAGCGGACGCTAACCCAGAGCGCCGAGAACGCGGGAAAAGCCGAAGTTCTGGTGAGTACCGCGTAGTCTGCGATACACTGCTCGACATGCGTAGAGAAGTCGCCGTCGTCCAGGCGTTCTTCTTCCTCGACAACATGGTATCGGAAGAGTTCCAGGCCATCCACGAACGGAACGTGATCGCCAGGGTCATGCCCCTCGGGAGCGCTGCAGAGACCGGCATGTTGCGGGTGGTGCCTCTGCGGTGTGCTCGAAGATGATGTTGTCGGCGGTGTTATTGGTGCACTTGGTAATGCCCTTAGCGAGCCAGGATGGACCTGGGTATGCGTGTGAGCACCTAGGTGCTTTCCGGAATCGGGGGTCGATGGCGCGTATCTACGGCAGTAATGCTGCCGAGTAATCTCGGATCAAGACTTTATACTGCTGTGGTACGCTGAGGGGAAGGATGGTCGACAGTTTTGGCTTGCTTTTCATGTGTGGTCAAGGGAGAAAGGAGCAGGGAGCAGGGAGCCGGGAGCTGTGTGTCTTTAATAAGACTCAGCCCACAATATTTGCGCGTGTAGATGTAGCGTTTGCAGGTTATGTGCTCAGGAGGCGGGCTAGGGACCCATTTTTGCGCCTGGTGGCTGCAACCTTGAGCAGCAACAGACGCCGAGGAAGAAAGCTAGAAATCATTCGCAGTTGCCGGTGTCGTCGACAACATGCTATACTATACGCCACTCGAGGAAACTCTGGATTTATGGGCAAGTCGTTGCTTGCACGCCGCTCGGCGTGTAACGCATCTGCCTGAGCCTGCAGACGCCATGGTCAAGGTTTTCGTGGATTAAGATGATTTGTGGCGTGAGGGCGTTTTATTCTGTTAGACTTTGCGTACAGCAACGCCAAGTTCTTGGGTAAGGGTATCCACCTCGGTAGGCATGATGTTTAGGTTGAGCAAGGCTCAAGTTGAAACAGCTGGTGGTCGAGTGTACCTTGGTTCCTCTCGGCAGCGCTGTCCAATCTGTATGCTCTTGAGATCTGCTGCCGGTGGGTGCTCTTGATAACATTCCCACGCTTGCCGCTGCTGTGCTTGCCTTCACATCCACTGTCTCCTTTGACAGAAATGGCCAAGCGTAGCTGGAGTGACGGCAAGATCATCGAAGCAGTCCCGCGTGTCGCCCAGCCATCTCTCCGAGGTCCTTGCTAGACGCTGCCGAGAGACCAACATCACGCCTCCTCATCTGGCGGAAGTCTGGCGATTCGCCTCATGATCTCCTCCAGATCCCCCCATATGCGCCGTCTGTTCCTCAGTCCTCGCAACTCGCCTGTCTTTCGAGCAGGCCACATCCCAACTTCGTCGATAGCTTCCGTCTCCGCAAGAGCCTCATCATGAATCGTATCCCAGCGCTTGAACCACTCGACGGAAGCGTAAGCAAGGCTTTCCCGGTTGACCTCTTCTTGGAGACCAGCGTATTTTTCAGCTAGGGTGTCATGCCACCGTTTGCGTTCCTTATCGTCAACGTCCGAGCCGCCATCTGCAGCGGACAGCTTCCGCCAAAGGGCGTGCCAGTCCATTATCTTGTCCTTCATAAATTCGACCTCCCACAACCATGGCATGTCGAATGAGATGAGCTGATGGAAGTATGTTTGGGGTAACTGACCGAAGCCCCGCGAGGCCAGGCGCATGTTCGCCACGTCGGAGCGATCTAGATAGGGGAACAGCATGTGACGCAACTCTGGCGATAGCTGCACAAAGGGATCACTGCCATCGCTGGCAGAGACCCTCGCTTCGAAGACGACATCCGTTGCAGTGCTTATTTCATCTTCGCAGGATGTGAGCATGTCCTCCAAGCCTGAGACGTGAAGCGGATCCGAGGCAAGATACTCTGTGCCGGGAACACAGTTATGCCACTGCTCGCTTACTTCATCGACGTCGCAGCGTCGCGGAAAGTCCATGAAGCGGGTTTGGTAGTTACCTGCAGTCTGAAGCAAGTCAGCTTCATATGCGAAGTGAACAACGGCTAACGAACCGGTAGCTCTTACCTCTCGCAACCTCCAAAGCCCGTCTATGTCGACCTTGCCCAGCTTCTCTTTACTCATACGCGTATACATGACAAAGCAATGCGGATGTATTGGCAGTGCGTAATCTCCATCAAGTGATGTCTACGCAAGTCAGCTCGCGTCAACTGCTGGAGATAAGGACGTGATGAAGTTCGTACACCTTCCCGACTGCTATTGTCGATCTCAGTACTCCCAAGACCGTGTCTAACAGGCTCCAAACCCTCGACCTCGAATTCGATCGTCCCTTGCTTGCTGATTCCCGTGAGCCAACAATGCTGGGCTTCAATCTCGAACTCCTCATCGCCGGGCTCGGGCTGCCAGCCTTCTTGCTTGGGTGCTAGGCATTGGCATTGCAGGCGTTCTTGCATCTCCTCGGCTGTAATGCGCCACCCTGAGTAGCCAAGCGTGCATGTGCAGTTAGGACCTGCAATGTGCTCGATCAAGTCCATGTCGGTCGTTCCGGGAACTCGAGGAACATTCGAGCACCCTTCGTCTAGGGGGTCGTCTTCGACGTCCCCCAGTGTGATGAAGTCATCGTGATAGTACTGCCAAGCTGCGCTTTCGGGTTCGCCTGTGCGAATTTAGCAGGTGGTACAATTTGCTACGGCTGATGAGCAATGTTTACCCTGCCTTCTGATGCGGCCGATGTTGAAGGATATGCCGCAGATCTGGCCTGCCAAGCCCATGAGTACGAGCAAAGTCCCGAATAGTGTTGTGAGCACTCACAATGCTGCTCGTGATAGCCCATGGTCAGGCCTCAATCGCGTGAATTAGAGCACTTGCTTATAAGCCAAATAACAGGCAGGCATCCTTCGCGTCGGCGGTGTAGACTTCAGCGAGTCTGTGACAATTGTTGCTCTGTCAAGTCTTCTCCCAGCGTCACCGCTCTTCTTTCGATGGGCGGTATCGCACTATGTTTTACGGAACCGACAACGGCTGATTCGAGAATATGAGGGTTCTGATGAGTCTGGGTGAGGTTTGTCTTCGAGGGCGGCGGCGAAAGCTTGTACCTTACGAGGTTGGAGCCCTTATTAGTAATAAATGCACGAACCAATGATGGCACTTGCCGTGCTTGGCAGTTGCCATAGGGGGAAGGGGGAAGGGGGAGTATTGGGCGCCGGCTGGCTGGATGGGAAGGAAGCGTTGTGGGTTCCAACTTAGGGCGGCTTAGGGAGGATAGGGCGGCTTCAGGCGCTGATGGTCGCTGAAACCCCAGTGCTGTTAAGGGCCAGGTGCCCACCGGGGCAGTTGCTGCGGCATCTCGGAGCTTTCTCGTCAACTTGACGTCACGTTTACAACACGGGTTTAGGACGAGGCCCGCTTGGAACACGGAATTCAACCTTCAGCTTGCATAAAACATGACAAGCTAGACCCGAGAGCTCCTGGGACTGCACTGTCAATTGACTATTCATGGCGACCACTCCATTGCAAAGTGGTGTTCAGGCCGTTGGGCGTCTGGCCATGGTGAGGCCAGCGGGCGTGGTGTTGACTCGCGCAGCATATAACTATGGACGACAGACTGTGGGAGGCCTGCGCATGGCCAGCACTGTCACAACCGAGGGAAACGCGTTGAGTGGGTATTCCAACACTGTCGAGGAAGAAACTTCACAGGAACTCGTTCTAATTGTTTGCTCAGACAAAAAGGAACGAGTCGTAATCCTGGGTTCCGGATGGGCTGGCTATGCTTTTGCAAGGACGCTGGATCCAAACAAGTTTGAGAGGATCATAATATCTCCGCGCTCCTACTTCGTCTTCACCCCACTGCTTGCTGGCACATCGGTTGGGACGCTGGAGTTCCGCGCCGTACTTGAGTCCGTACGGAGACTGGGTCTGGTCAACTTCCACCAGGGATGGGCCGATGATATTGACTTCAGTCGCAAGACCATCCACGTTGAAGCCAACACGTCCGATGACCTAGCCTCAAGAACGAGGCTATTAATGAAACGCTCGCAAGATCCCGCCGAGAAAGGTCCTATGTTTGACGTCCAGTATGACAAGCTCGTCGTCGCAGTAGGGGCATACAGCCAGACTTTCGGCATCGAAGGCGTCAAGGAGCACGCCAACTTCCTGAGGGACATTGGTGACGCCCGAAAGATCCGCATGAAAGTGCTACAGAGCTTCGAGAAGGCAACTCTACCGATCACCACTAACGAGGAGAAGCGCAAGTTGCTTCATTTCGCCATCGTGGGTGGTGGGCCTACAGGAATCGAGTTTGCCGCCGAGCTACATGATCTGGTACACGAGGACCTTGCGAAAACATACCCGGATCTGATTAAGCTCGTCAACATCACCGTCTACGACGTCGCGCCGAAAGTACTGCCCATGTTCGACCAGAAACTGGCGAAATACGCTATGGACACGTTCGGGCGAGAGGGCATTGCCGTCAAGACAGAGCATCATCTGACACGGATCCGGCCTGACGAGGACTGCGAAGGCTGCCTAAAATTGAAGATCCAGGAGTATGGCGAAGAAGAGGTCGGAGCTGGTATCGTGGTCTGGAGTACGGGACTGATGCAGAACCCTCTGGTCAAGAAGATGGAATCGAAAGTCATTCAGCGCCTATCGCCCTCGGGCGATGCTTTCTCGGCAGAAGAGATGCAAATACAGAAAGATCCCAAGACCAAAAGCATCGTCACCGACTCGCATCTACGCGTCACCATGGTACCAGCGGGCTCGCAAGAAAACGCAAACGAGATGGTCAAGGGCAGTCTGTTGCCGGACGTATACGGCATTGGCGACTGCACCGTCATAAAGGGGCAGGGCTTACCAGCCACCGCACAGGTGGCGAGTCAGCAGGCGACGCACCTGGCGAAGCGGCTCAACAAGGGAGACGTCGACCAAACCCCATTCAAGTTCAAGAACTGGGGCACGATGACGTACCTGGGCAACTGGACAGCCATCCACCAGAGCAGCGCCGACGAGCTGACGGGCTGGGCGGCTTGGGTACTGTGGCGCACGGCGTACCTCACCAAGAGCATGAGTCTACGGAACAAGATCATGGTGCCCGTGTACTGGGCCATGTCGTGGATATTTGGAAGGGACATCTCACGGTTCTAGGTTTATGGGTTTCCAGGTCCTAGGTGCTGCTCTCTGTGGATGTCGTATATAGATGATAGACGATGACGATCCCGTTTGTACATTAGATAGAACCCCTCAGCAGGGAATGCTTGGCGGTCTCTTGCTCTTCTTGATCCGCCACATCAACCAGTTGGTGAGCCTCGAATGATTTTTCTACTGTTTTTTTGTGCTTTGTGACTATTTCCCTGATATCTGGTATGCTGTAGGGATCAGAGATAGGTGCCTTGGTTGCAGGCACAGCCCGGGATATTGTTCTTCGAATGAACGAGGAGCCGAGGTCGGCGAGGCTGCTGCTGCTGCTGCTGTTGTGACAGTGATGATAGGGAGGGGATGAAAAGAAGCGGCAGAAAGAAATGGTGGTATGGGCATTTCTCTTGAGACAACTCGTTTCCTCCGCCTGAATGCCTTTCTGCTATACGTTGACGGCCTTTTCGTCGTGTTACAGAACGGCGGAAAGGGGGGTAGGTGCAACTTTTTTAATCTTAGGTGGTGGCATGGAAAAGTCGTCGTGCTGAGGAAATGCTGCTGGAATGGGCCGGTTGCATATATCATTAGAGGAGGCAAGGAAGACTGCGTTAAGTACCCAGTACTGCAAAAAGCTCAGTCTACCTACCATCCGACCCTATTAAACGTGTTTGACCTGAGTGTAGACCCGATCAACTAACCGCAAGACTTGCAGGTAGTCATAGTCACACTTACAGGCCTTTTAAGTACCATATATTACACCATCGTACATGTATGTCTAACGGGACGACAATCCCACGGCATATCGTACAGCCCTCATAGTTTCCTCCGCGCTCTTCCTCGCCTTCTCGGCCCCGGCCTCTTCGATCTCGTCGAGGTACTTGCCCCCGTGCCGCGACAGCAAGTCGTGGTAGCGATCACGGATACCGCCCAGCTCAGCAGTCACCGCCCGGGAGACCTGCTGCTTCAGCTCGCCGAGGCTGGCCCCTGCCATCTTCTCGGCCAGCACGGCGGGCGCCACGTAGTTCGGGCTGCACTGCGCAAGCAGCTCCAGCAGGTTGGCAACGCCGGGACGTCTTCGCGGCTCGTAGGTCACGACGTTCTCGAAGTCGGTCACGGCGCCCATGATGCGCTGGTGGATCTCCTGCGGCTCCGCCATGATGAGGATGCGGGACTTCTCGTTCGGTGCTGATTTGGACATCTTGTTGTTCGGGTTCATGAGAGACATGACGCGCGGCGAATTGGCTAGATATTTGTGTTAGAACCGCCCACTATGTGTGGACTGATGTCGACCGTGGGGTCGGAATTCCAGTACGTACTGAGTACGGTCTCTGGAGGGACGAGTACATTGGCGAATTTATGGTTGAAGTTGGTCGCACACTCCCGTGCGAACTCCAAGTGCTGTTTCTGGTCATGGCCGACGGGCACGTGTGTGGCGCCGTGGACGAGTATATCCGCTGCTTGCAGTACCGGGTACGAGAACAGCCCGAGCTTGAGTCTCGCAGCGGCAGCATCGTCGAGATCCTCACCCTTGTTGCTCATCTGAAGCTTACTCTACAAGGAGCGTTAGCAATGTAATGGGCAACAGACATCGCCAGGGCTGACTGACCTTCCACTGCGTCATTCTGCTCAGATAGCCCATCGAAGCCGTGCAGCTCAGAATCCACATCAACTCGGCGTGTTGCGATACCTGTCAAGTGATATCTGGGTCAATCTAACTGGTCAAGTGTCTAAGGGGCTGGCTCGACGTACCGAAGACTGATAGAAGAGGATCGATCTCTCAGGGTCAAGGCCAATTGCGATCAGGGCAGCCAGCATCTCTCTCCTGCGCCGCCTCAGGATCTCAGCATCCTGCGGCATCGTGATGGCGTGCAGGTCGACTATCGAGTAGAGCAGCTTGTCGTCCTCGTGGGCGTCGTCCTGCAGCCGCTTCCACTGGCGCATGGCGCCTAGATAGTTGCCCAGGTGTGGGACACCGGTGGGCTGGATGCCCGAGAAGACGACGGCATTCTGGAAGCTGGGGCAAATGGAGTAGCCGCGTTTCTGTTTCCCTGATGCGCGCAGGACCTGGCGAGTCGCACCGACTAGGGGCCTGCAACGGATGCAGGCGGTAGGGGGCATCTACTCTATGCAGGAACAAGAACTTCAAGGGCTGCCCTGAGTTCGTTGGACTAATTGCGGCTTAGAACTTTCAGATAGGACCTGGTTGACATCATTAGCACTTGCGATTGCGAGATAGACAGAAGACTCACAAATACAGATTATCACGTGTGTTATACAATGGCTTGCAACTGAAGTCATCTCAAGTTTGGATTTCACTTTGAAGATTTTGGAATGAGGTAAAGCTTGGGCCACCTGGAATGTCCGAGCTACCTACTTCCCCTGTCCACGTCGATACCTTAGCTGTGAATTGTAATCACCACATGTTGACCAGCATACAGTCTTGTACAGGCCTTGGACTTCCATCAAGTCGTGTCAGGACAGTGGCATGTACTCTAGTCATTAACGCGAGTAATTATGGACGGTGAAATGTAACAGAATTGATGTACACTTCCTGTATAATACAACGAGCTTCTCGATATCTTTGTACATGGTGGTAGCAACCGTCCTCTATCTGGTGTGTCTGAATCTCTCGCTCGCCAGCAGCTCCTTCACCTTCTCCACTGTGCCCAAGGTCTTGTCTCTTCCGAGGTGCTCCATCTTCTGCTCGATGACTTCTTGCATCGACTTCAACTCCCCATCCATCTGCTTGCCAATCTCTGTACACAAGCTTGTTAGTCACATAATTCCAACACACACTCCAGAGTCCCACTTACCGAGCTTGCCGTACTCCCATATGTTTGCCTTCATACCGATGCCATAGTGAGCGTGCTTCTGCAAGAACGCAAGCCAGATCTGAACCGTCTCGGGGTGTCCGTCCCTGATCTGGATCAACCTCCTCCGTGTGATTCGTTCAAAGTTCTCCTGCGACTTCTTGAAGATGAAATGAGATCTCGGGACCGTCCATCTCTCCGTTATCTTCGGCAAGGGCACGGGTCCGAATGCGGGCAGGCCGAGGTAGTAGGCCGCCCGTATCGCAAAATCGCAGAAGAACTCGAGATTCGGAATGCTGAATGACCGCAGTTGTAGATCGCACGACGGCACGCCGTACTCGGCTTCGCGCCGGAGCGGCTGGAGGTAGAGGGCTTGGACGGCACGCGGAAGTCGGGTCTCGTTCTCTTCACGGGGATCGGGGAGTTCGTTTCTGGGATTGTATGAGCATCATCCAGTTGCTGCTCGCCCATATACATACACTAGCTGCGGTGGTCCAGGTTTGACATTATCGGCTCTGTCAAGACATCAGCACTGCATGATATCAATTGGCATGCGCCCAGCTTTGCGACGTACACTGTCGTTGATTGGGAGCGCGTGCTCAGAAATCCGGCCAGAGCATTCCGGGGCTGTTGCGCCTTTAAGCTCGTTAGTCACATGAAACAGAGAGCAATTGGTCGTAAATCCACCTACGAGCTGCCTCAAAAGGGCGTGCCGTATTGGCCGTATCATGTTTGGTCTGGACATGCTGTCGCAATTGCTGCTCTCCTTCCAGACGACCAGCGTAAAGATGGACGACTCGCTTCGGATCCCTGAGAAAGGGCCCGAGATTTGACTTGTTATCGATAAGACGATACCTCAGGATATCATTTACCTTGTTTCCTGCATATACCTGATACATTTGCTTATCTAGCAGATATTAAGTTCACACTCATAGATATGCTATTATTAGGTGCTTGCAGGCAGGTCTCCAACCTTCACCCCACACTGCAGACGCACCTCTGTGCCTTCAACTACCACAACTGTTTGCCTTCTCTCATGAAGTTCCATGACTTCAGCAATAGAGTAGTCAAGATGGAGGTAGCAATGAAATCATGGGGTGAGACTTGTTTCCCTCGCCTTGTCGTCATTGCACCATCGTTCCGCGTCGACGAGGACATGCGCTAACAACATGTTACCCATAGAGGTCGACAACGACGTCAAGCTTGTCGACCCAACCCGCGATGCACTCTACAACTACTCGCCAGAGCGCCAGAAGGAGGAGAACGAAGCCCGGCCGTGGAAGAGCGACCCGAACCACTTCAAGCATGTGCGCATCAGCGCCGTCGCCCTGATCAAGATGGTGATGCACGCGCGGACCGGCGGCTCGATCGAGGTCATGGGCCTGATGCAGGGCTACACGGACGGCGACACCATCGTCGTGACCGACGCCTTCGGCCTGCCCGTCGAGGGTACCGAAACCCGCGTCAACGCCCAGGACGACGCCAACGAGTACATGATCCAGCACCTGCAGCTGTCGCGCGACCAGGGCAGCCGCGAGGAGAACGCTGTCGGATGGTACCACAGCCACCCGGGCTACGGCTGCTGGCTGAGCGGCATAGACGTCGGCACGGAACAGCTGCAGCAGAAGTTCAACGACCCCTTCGTCGCCGTCGTCATCGACCCCGACCGCACCATCAGCGCCGGGCTGGTCGAGATTGGCGCGTTCAGGACATTCCCAGAAGGCTACGAGGCACCGAAGGCTAGCAGCAGCAGTGGCGAGGGAGGCAGCGGCGGAGCATCAGGCCAGTCTGTCCCCCTGGCCAAGGCGCAGGACTTCGGCGCGCACGCGAGCAAGTACTACTCGCTGGAGGTATCACACTTCAAGTCGACGCTGGACTCGAGCCTGCTGGCGTCGCTGTGGAACAAGTACTGGGTGCAGACGCTGTCGCAGAGCCCGCTGCTGACGAACCGCGATTACGGCAACAAGCAGATGCTGGACCTGGGGTCCAAGATCCGCGAGGCCACCGCCTGCGTCCAGCGCAACACCCGCGGCGCCATGGGCATGATGCAGACGGCCAGCAAGACCATCGACTCCGAGATGGACAAGGTGTCCAGGACCAGCCACTCGGTCACCATGAAGGAGAAGCAGGGCCTGATGGCGGGCGAGGTCAAGGCGAAGATCTTCAATGGCCTTGGTTCTACGCCGGCGACGGCAACGACTGCAATGACGACAAGCACGACATAGAATAATGGACGAAAAGACGGTTGGGCCCATTCGGATTTGCATAGACTGCTCAATTAGCATGGCAGCTCACCTTCATGTGACACGAAGCATTGGACGGCGTTCTGGGAGTGGGCGAGGCTTCAATTAAGATATGGTAGTAATACAGGACTCATGATCTACACAAATGCTACACACAAGGTTTTTTATACGTGTCGAACAACATGATCTTATCTGAGATCAATCACGAAGTCAGTGGCAAGCCAGCATTGGCTTTCCGTGTATACGTTCAGCAACTTCACAGGCCATGTCCATACGCCTCAGCGTCTCGTCCCTGCCCAACAACGCCATGCTGGGGATGATGGCCGGGCCGGGCCTCATGGCCGCGATGACCCACCGGAGGAGGTGGTAGCCCCAGACCTGGACGCCCGGCATGGTGGTAGGGTTCGAGTACACCGACCTGACGAAGGGCGAGATCGCGTCATCGATGCTCTGCTTCGTCCAGTCCGCCTCCGCAATGCCCCGCACGAGCTCCCGCAGCGTCGCCGTCAGCTCGTGGACGGTGCGTGGGGGGTCTGATGTCGAGCCCAGCGGCGCGTCCGGGTCCTCGCGGACGAAGAAGCCGCGCTGCTGGTCTAGGTCCGCCGACAGGCTCGCCTCGTAGACTTTCTCGGGGATCTGCCAGAGCAGGTGCACGTTGCGCATTAGGTAGTCGCGCGGCGTCGCGTACCCCTTGATGTCGAAGTCGAGCAGGTCCTTGAGGTAGCTGCGCGAGGCGACGGTGTCGGCCCCGGCTGGGTTGTCATGGCTGGGCCGCGCGAGCGGCACGAGGGGTCCGATTGCCGTGCCCAGCTCGGTGAGCACGAGTCCGCCGTCGCCGTTGCTGTTGGCGTTGGCCGTGCGGTTGTCTTCGAACTTGCGGACCCAGGACTCGAGGCCGGGTATCAGCTGCTCGAGGGCGTCGGACCGGCCGGCGGTCTTCATGTACCTGCGTATGTGGGCTTTCTGCAGGAACTCGTCCTTCGCGTTGACCGTGATGTCGCCCTTTGTGAACTTGAGATGGAACTGTTTGGGTTTGTTAGTGGAACTGCCTGTGGTGGTACAGCCTCCCTACGACACTCACCTTGTTGATCATCTCGTCTAGGTCCATGACCTCGGAATGCCCCTTTTCGCCTCTGCCGTGGCTCCAGCCCAGCAGCATCACGTAGTTCAGCAGAGCGGCGGGTAGGATCCCTTGGTCCCTCCAAGATGCAATGTCGATATCTCCGTGGCGCTTGCTTAGCTTCTGCTTCTTCTTGTCGACCAGAAGCCCGACGTGCGCAAATTCGGGGGACTTCCATCCAAAACCTTCGTACATCGCCACGTGCCTTGGGGTGGATACGAGCCATTCCTTTCAAAGTTGTAAGTGACTGCCATGAAGAATAAAAAACCAACCGTTTGGGTGACTTACCGCCCCCCGTACAACATGCGTGATCTCCATCAGATGGTCATCAACCACATTCGCGAAGTGATACGTAGGGTAACCGTCCCGCTTGATGATGATGAAATCGTCCTCCTTGCCGGGCTTCTTGTATACGCCGTACACCAAGTCGTTCACGAAGGGGGCATGGTCTTCGCACTTGAATCGGACGCAATGCGGTTCTCCGCTCTCAGCTCGCCGACGGGACTGGTCTGGTGGGATGTGCGAGCAGGTCCCGTTGTACAGGGGAGCGCTGCCGTCTTGCATGTTGAGGGCCTTCATCTCATCAAGATCTTCTGGCGTGCAGAAACATCGGTACGCCCGCCCTTCGTCCATAAGCTGGTTTGCGTGTTTGGTGTATAGTTCCAACCTCTCGGACTAGTGGCCTGTGTCAGCATGACCTATGTATGGGGTTCATTGGCTTGAAGGCGGTCACACCTGTCTATATGGGCCATATTGACCCCCAACGTCGGGACCTGCAGTGGATTAGAATTTGTACGAGCCATGGTCGATGCCATGTCTTCATACCTTCGTCCCAGCTGAGGCCAGTCCATTTCAGATCCTCATATAATCTGCTTTCTGCATCTGACACTATCCTGGTCTGCATGGAAATCAGCACCGAGGTCTTGCGATAATTCACTCCGTTGACACTCACCCGGTCCGTGTCCTCTATTCTCAGTAAGAATTGGCCACCAGTAGCCTTCGCGAGCAGATAATTATACAACGCTGTACGCAATGAACCTATATGTAAGTATCCAGTGGGCGAAGGTGCAAAGCGTGTCCTGGCGGCTGTTGTCGGAAGCAGTGTCGTTTTAGGGGTATCGACAAGTGCTGGCCGGCCGGAGAACTTGGAGCGTCTGATAATGTGGCATGGCCGAGCTAGAACGCCTCGGCGCAGAGGGCCATGTAGGATGTAGAGACTTCTCATACCCTCTTATTGGACATGCATCATATCATAACGCGAAGACTCAACAATTGCGCTTTGGACTGGTGCTTTTTGGTGCTCTCGCGATGTCGACGAGATACAAAACCGTACGATGCATACATGACCCGTATGTATCTATCGATTAGATAAATATTGGCCTTTTATGCATATAAAGAGTAGTATGCACGATATGTGTGTCATACCAGAGAATGCCCCGTCACATGCATGGAAGGTTGTCATTTCATTTCATGACCATTGACAACCTTAGAAAACGGTCTTCGGACATCACGACGGGTGATTAATAATAATGAAATCAAGGTCTCACGAAATGCTCCAGGGCTGCCGCATGTTGAGTGAGACATGATCCGACAGCCCTATCCAATACCAGAGATAATCTACCCACGTTGTCAGACAAGTTCTCAGGTACTTCTACCCAGGCTGCCAGGCCTTTGGATGATGTTGACATACCCTCATGTCTGGTAGGCAGTGAAGCCGGTAGGTATGTAAACAGATGTGAGGGGTATGGATTCGATTTAAAAGTCCAAGAAAAGTCGAAGTCTTCCAGGTTTCTGTGGTAGCTACATCATTGAGGCGACGTAGTTTCCAGAATTTTCTTGTTTGTTCTGGTGCCAGCAAAGGCGACACGGCCACTCCTGCTCATGTCTTAAGCTTATCTGCACCACATCTGTAGCGAAGCCTTAAAAGTTGAAGCAGTGAATGCAGCCTGGCAACTGGGCCCTGGGTCCGATAGCAGATAGCCTGATAACCTGATACAGGATAACCCCGCCAAACATTTTCGCTGACACTTGCAACTCCACTGTAATCTTCTGCAGGAAACAACAGGCAGCCTTTCAGCCTTTCCACGCAGACCAGCCCAAATCTCCGATCATGGCAGCACATGGACCGGGTGGCGGCGGCGGCGAGGACGTAGAGCTCTACGGTAAGTATTCATGTTTCTTCCTGGTCCATGGCGCGGATCCTTCGGTTGCTGACCCGGTTCTACAGAGCTTCTCGGTGTCGACAAGTCTGCTAGCGCAAACGAGATCAAAAAGGCATACCGCAAGGTGAGTGATCTCCTCATGCTGCGTGCTACTGTGCGAGGTGCTGACGATTGCTAGCTTGCCCTGCAACATCACCCCGACAAGGTTGCCGAGGAACTGCGACCCGAGGCCGAAGCCACCTTCAAGTCCGTAACCCAAGCCTACGAGATCCTACGAGACGACGAGAAGCGCGAGATGTACGACAAGCATGGCATGGCTGCCTTCGACCCGAGCAGAGGTGGCGGCATGGGCGAGGAGGTTGATATCAACGACATCCTCTCACAAATGTTCGGCATGGGTGGAGGTATGGGCGGCATGGGCGGCGGCGGCGGAGGTCCCCGAAGACCTAGACGCGGTGCCGACGAGGAGTCAAGATACAGCGTGACCCTGGAGGACCTATACAAAGGAAAGACGGTCAAGTTCGCCGCCGACAAGCAAACCCTCTGCGGTACTTGCAAAGGTTCTGGCGCCAAGGAGAAGGTCAAGCCCCAGCAATGCGATCGTTGCAAGGGTGCCGGTGTTGTGGAAGCCTTCCGCCAGGTCGGCCCCGGTCTGGTTACTCGCGAGTCTGCCATGTGCGACAGATGCCACGGTTCCGGCAACAATATCAAAGAGAAGGACCGCTGCAAGAAGTGCAAGGGCAAGCGAACCGTACAGGAGAGGAAGCCCCTGGAGATCTACATACCTCGTGGTGCCTACCAGGGCGAGCGGATCGTGCTGGAAGGTGAAGCTGATCAACAGCCCGATCAGACCCCTGGTGACCTCGTTTTCGTTCTTGTTGAGGAGCCGCACGATGTCTTCAACCGCATCGGTAACGACCTCTCGGCGAACATGGAAATCACCCTGGCCGAATCGCTGTGTGGATTCTCGCGTGTCGTCCTGCAGCATCTGGACGGCCGAGGTGTTCACATCACTCACCCGCGGGGTAAGATCTTGCGGCCGGGTCAGGTCCTTAAGGTCGAGGGTGAGGGTATGCCGCTCAAGCGGGGAGAGGCCAAGGGTGATCTCTACCTCATGGTGAAGATTGCCTTCCCGGAGGACGGCTGGCTCCAAGATGACGCCGCATTCGAGTCTCTCCAGAAGCTCCTCCCTAACCCCGCGCCTGTAATCAAGGCTGAGGAAGTTGACGAGGTTGACTACAACGACGATGCTGATATTGACGAGGTATGTTCCATTCTCCCTTGTGCATCTCTGATCGAGGGTGCTAACTATCTTGCAGATGGGAGCCAACTCGGACGATCCGCGATTCGGCGGAGAAGGCTGGGAAGACGACGATGACGAAGCTGCCGGACAGCCACAATGCGCGCAGCAGTAATGAATTATGAGATATGAATCCGTAGTCAGTCGGAGGGATTACGGCGCCCACGCAAGTCTAGAAGTTGTGGCGAGCAAGCGTCTTGGAAGATCATCGTTTTCCTACGTAGCATTGAGAGGTTCGGTCGATGGAGACAGCTGGGTGGAGCAACGCCGGCCAGCACGAAACATGATCCTTGAGAGATGTCGATCAGGATATCTCTACGGAAGAAGGAATCCTCCCATTTTCCTCCCTGTCTCCTAGGTGCGTATGCTAGGAGTTAGGTTAGACCTGATAGAGTGGCCTCATCATGTCAAGAGGCCATGCGTCGCATAAATCAATCACTTCTCGCGACGCAAGTTATCCGCTTGGAGGTTCACTCCTTGTGGTCTCGCCCTATTGACACCACGGTTATTAAGAAGTGAACGAGAGGCGTCAGTCCATATACCCTGTGGAACGTACCTTCAATAGTACCTTAGGGTAGTGGTATCTGATTACGAGTGAGTTCTCCTCGTGCTCCCCGGCCTAGGGGTAAGGTAATAGCAGTGCAATAGGGGGACAGATTTATGGACCAATTGTGGCTGACCACTGTGGCTCAGAATACAAGCCTTCCCAGCCACAGATGCCACGTTGACCCCATCACCCCACTTTCGAGCCCAGCACTCGCCAATTTGAAGAGACTCAGCACGTGACGCACATCAGCAACCACCAACCCTAACCAAAGCCCTCAGCGCGAAATTGGCCTGCAACTTTTTCGGTCCCCTCAACCTCCAGTGAATTTTGCGGGAGCGAGTAGGTACACCAACGACAACCCCGACTAACACCAGCACGACAACCCCCGGAAATCAGTCAAGGTAAACACCTGTGCTGCTGCTGCCGACCGCGCGACCGACTCGAAATCTCCGACTAACGATTGCTTCAAGATGGTTGCCGCAAAGAAGCACGTCCCGATCGTCAAGAAGCGTACGTTTGACCCGCCCTGTCCTCAATCCGCACCGAGCACCGTGGAAGGTCGCGTCGTCCGTGGGAGCGTTATGGCCGACGATGGGATGCTGGAGGAGACGGTGGAAGAGATTCTTGTCAATTGAGGCGGAAATGTTGACGGTGGATTTGTACAGGAACCAAGACGTTCAACCGCCACCAGGCCGATCGGTTCAAATGCCTTTCCCGCAGCTGGAGAAAGCCCAAGGGTATCGACAACCGAGTCCGAAGACGATGTAAGTGAACACTACCCAGCGCAGTTCCGCGCGCACACAACCGGCGTGTTCTAACATCTCGATAGTCAGAGGCAGCACTGCCATGCCCTCGGTACGTACCTTCTACCGGGCAGTTAGGAGGCCGTGACTGCACCGTTGCAGGTGGAACGTCAATCGCTGAGGATGGGCGACTAACGTGATATGATGGTGCAGATCGGATTTGGTTCCAACAAGAAGACCCGACACATGATGCCTTCCGGCCACAAGGCCTTCCTCGTCAACAACGCCAACGACGTTGAGCTGTTGATGATGCACAACAAGACTTACGCCGCAGAGTACGTCAAGGCGCCATACGCAAGAGAAGTGCAGCGGGAAACTAATAGCATTGCAGGATCGCCCACAACGTCTCATCGAGAAAGAGAATCGACATCATTGCCCGCGCGAAGCAACTGGGCGTCAAGGTCACGAACCCTAAGGCGAAGGTCACCACCGAAATCTAAGGTGGTTGTGGTTGTGGATGCGGCGATACTGGGGTACGGTTTCTCGTTTTCGGCACTTTGCATGCAAGGGCAGGGTTTTGCTCTATGGTCCGCGGACGGTTCGACGAGCTAGCATGTATTTCATCGTGCTAGGGAATACAACAAACCTTTTACGATGACATTTACTGCTGCTTATGGCAGCTTTCCGTGTGGAATACGTGATTGATGAGTTGGGGTTGCAATCACAGTATCACGGGTCTGTTGCGGGATCACTTCACACGATTCTCATTGCAGCTTGTAGACCAAGCTTCAATGGCCTGTGGTGGGTGTGAGTCCTATCCCCTGAGGGTGGACGCTTTGTACCAAACCACCGGCCACTCAAGGTCTTTGGGTTTGAGGGAAGCAGAAATGGGAATGCTGAAACCTTCGATGTTGCTATGCAGCCAGCAAGCTGTGGGGGCTTACCGTTCCCTAGGAGTGGTACATCCTCAGGGTTGCTCGACAACAGCTGACCCTTTGGCCAGTTCAGATCCTCTGATGTTCGGGTGGGACTTGAATGCTACATGCGGACCCGGTCAATCCCAATTGTCAATGTACGTTAAAAGCTACACGAGTCGACAGTGCCACCCAGCCTTTTTGATACTTCCCCCCTGCTTTTGCCCATGACCCCTCTAGCTTGCCAAAGTATCGTGACCGCGACTCGCATGCAGCGGGCTGCCTTTTCAGAGTACATAGCAGCTAATGTATATATCCTAGTGAACGTAGTTACGGTAGCTTGAGGGCATTGGGATGGCCCAGCTCTATCGAGTGCTCAACGCGTGCGATACTGTCCTGCGGGTGAATGGTCAAGGCGCTTCTGGCATTTAGGACTCAACCACGCTGAAACGGCTCGGAGTCAAGTACAGTCCACGACGTCTTGCGAGACGGTCGTACACAAAGCAGAGATGACTCTGCTCCAGTCATACCCACTTGGTCAAGGAACCCTAAGATGGCATACAAACTATCATCGTCGGGTTGGTCCCTCGTACCATCGGACTTATCGTCCTAGGATAGGCACATAGCACTTTCATCGCCGACGTGGATCCTTCTCATCATCGGAGTTATGGGTTTGGTTTGTTGGCGTCCTTGTGTCCCAAACAGCATAGACTTTCCAGTCTGCTCTTGACTCATCGGGCTGGAGCTTATACAGTTGCACCCAATGGACAATGGGTCCACTGTCTTATCTGAAAAGGTAAGTTCACGGCGGCGCTGGAAATGCTTCTGGAAACTGCCTTTCCTGCGCATACTCCCCCCTCCATTCGGGTACCTATACACTTCAACTCCAGCAAAGACTGACAGCCACAACCTGATCCTGATCTCCGACCTGATGCTGATTTGGTTTTTTCTTGGAGTGCACTCATGCCCTGAAAACTTGCTCTCTCAGCTTGTTCCTCTCCTCTCCTCTTCTTGCACAACATCCAACCACCTGTCACGATTTCGAGAATCTCACACGTACTCGATCTCGCCGCCTGCAATCGATTCTGCCTCTGCTCTCCTCGCACAGCATCAACTACTTGTCACGAGTTCAAGGATTTCGCACATACTCGATCTCGCAACCTGCACATCGTTTCTGCACCCGCGAAACTTGCTCTCTCAGCTTGTTCCTCGCCTCTCCTCTCATCTCATCTCCTCGCCCCTCCTCACCCCTCTTCTCCTCTCCTCTCCTTGCACAAAATCCTACCACTTGTTACGATTTCGGGAATCTCGCACACTTGATCCGACTGCCTCAGGCACACACCGTTCCTGCACCCACAAAATATTCTACAATCGCAAGATCTTCTGTAACCGCAAATCGTCTGCAACATCGTCTGCCTCATCTGCAACCGCAGAATATGCTGCAACTACAACATCTTCTGCAACCGCAACATCTTGCTTCTGCTTTCTACAATCGCAGCAGCTTCTGCCTTCTGCAACCACAATATCTTCTGCAATCGCAATATCTTCCAACCGCAAGATCTTCTGCACCCGCAAGGTCTTCTGCAACCTTGTCTGCAACCTCATAATCGTCCCCCACCAAGATGTTCCATTACGGCTCAGCAATCTGCAAGGCAATCCCTTTGCAACCCGCCATCATAGTGGCTGCTACCTACAGCGCCAACGGTCGACTCCATCAGGACACCATCTCCGGCCCTCGCTCGACGCTTGATACACATGTTCTCCCTGACGATGGAGTGTATGTCGTCTACAAGAACCGAGCTCTCAAGATCGCCGCCGCGCCGTGCGAGCGCAGAATATGCAACCACTCACAGATTTGCAGCTGCAACGCCGACTACTACAGCAGTGCGCCCATCAAGCAAGTCCAATCACAGGCACGCCACACCAACAAACCATGCAACGACTGCCTCGTCAACTGGCTTCACCTATACGAAGCAGCCGAGCATGTCCGCGCGCTGGGCCTGTGCTTCCTGGCCAGTCCCCAGACTCTCACCTGGACCAACTCGTTCGGCTACCATGAATTCCGGTACGATCTCGACTTGGAAGAGCAACGAGGCCCATTCAGCTGCAAAAACTCATCTGCACTCGGAACATCCAAAGACTGCTCGCACGCTCTACTCGACTGGATGCAAGACGCCTGGAAGACCTTCATAGTTTCCGGCAACCACAAACACGCCAACGTCGTGGCCCTCTCAGACGACGAAGACGAATCTGAAGAGGACTCGGCCTCGGCCTCCGACTCCGACTGGGACGATGTCGACGTCCCTGTCCAAGCTAACGAATCTCAACTCTGGGAAGAGGACATCGACTTCATCGACGACCTCATTGAGGAAGAATTCCCGAAGCTTAAGAAAACACACTTCAACTCCGCGTGCACCGTCTCTAGAGACGAAGGTCACACATCGACACAGAGTGACGACGAAACTGAAGACGACGATCCCGTGCCTGTTATCATTCCACCAAAGAACATGGTCATCGGTCGAGGACTCATGCTATCGACATGATGTCCACATCGGACACACTACACTATATATAGTCTGCCTTCACGCCGAAACCCCACCAGAAAAAGAAATTCGGGATGAGGAGAGGAGAGTCTTCCCTCTCCTCATGCCCACTATATATTTCTCCGGCTCATCAGTATCACTCTCGGGATGAGGAGGGGAGAGTCTTCCCTCTCCTCATGCCCATTACAAATTGAATCCGATTAACGAGGTCGGCACGGCAAGGTTCCGCGTTCCGGATTGAGAACCCGGAGGGAGAATGAGTAAACGCCAGGGGAAAGAGAGAAACTTGGTCCTCGTTCGACGCAGCGCACGGGCCCATCCATCTGCCCAGCGCCGCTGAGGTGGAAGCTTTCATCGAGACCATCGCAGTCACACAGCGTCGGCACCGCCTCAACCTAGGCGACGCGACCTCAAATCAGGCGATGCGACGTCAGCATCATGATCAGCCTCGGCATCACTGAATCACGCAGCGCAACATCCGCCCCGCGTCTGGGACACAGGACATACTGTACAACGACCTCTGCATAAAAAACCACCACCGCCTTTCGCCATAATCAGCCGCAAGGCATCAACAAACTACGCAGCATGTACAATCACGAACGGCAACAGGAAGCCGGGCTTCCTAATCGAGTGAAAGAACTAGAAGATTGGAAGCAGCTTTCTTGATTTCAATTTTGCGATTTTGTCAGCAAGATACCCCTTGGAGCGAGCGCAGGGGACTTCGAGGCGTAAGATTGACTTTCAGACACGGTCAAGGGAGAGACGTAAGGTTACAACCTACTTGGCTGAACCTTCGACACTTCTCGGAGACCACTGAGGCTCCCAGCTGGAACCGTGGGTTTGTCGTTCAGGCTATGGGATAAGATTGTTCCATGTTCGCCTCACCGCTGTCGTCTGGCTAGATGGGACGGAGGACGGGCAGAATTGGAGGTTGGAGGAGCATTGGGACGGGCTCAGGTTCTACATAACTGAGAAGTGTCAATAAGAACATTCAAGTACCAATTACCTTACATTGACCACTGTAAATCGTGACTTGATCGTCGGAACACCTGTTACCCGCAGGTAGGCTCACGCTCCCTTTCCATCTCGACACATGATGTCGGTTAGCCGCCACACTGACCTCGGCTTTACCCCGAAGAGACATTAGTCGCAGCCACTGTGTCCAGGGAGGCGACAGCAGCCTGCAGAAGGAGCAACTTTGACGATTGTTGGGACCAAAAGATCAAGACGCCAAGGCCACCGGGCCGTGAAGCCCTGTGATTCCTCCAGGCACCGAGTTTGGATATACATATGACAAGACAAGCTCGCCCGGCATTATGATACGTCTACAAGGTAGGCTAGCCCGTCGCCGTCGCCGTACTCGATGGTGGAATGAGTAGTGAGTCTCTGCGAGTTACCTGGAGTCAGCCAGAGGAACAGATTCGGTCAAGCCGAACAATTCGGTGTTCAAACACTGCTGCCTATTACCGTAATCATCAGGGCCCCATGACCTGCACCCAGGCGCAGGCAGACGAGTAGTTTGGGGCCGGAGCGACTTACACGTATTATGGTATAGTATATAATAAGCCGTCTGCTTGAAAGCAAACGCCAACACCATCTGCAACCTGACATTTTTCCTTCCGTTGTCATACATCACAAGTACTTTGACATAAGAAATATACCAAGTCAAGAAGCACCAATCACTCGGCACGACAACTCGCTCTCAATAAAATCTCCAGTAGCCACACCAGAATTTCCAACCGAGCTCTCCCGGGATCACGCAGACATCATGCTTCTCAAGCCCGCACTTCTCATCGCCCTGGTATCCTGCGCCCACGGCTGGAAGTTCAAGATCTTCAAAGAATACGATATAACCACTCACGAATGTGAAGTCCCTGTCAGCGGAGGGGCCCAAAGGGCGCACAAGGCGGTAGGAAGCGCAGACCATCCGAGAGTCATACCAGCCGAGATCTTGAATGTGCTGGAAGCCGAGAAAATTCTCTTCCCGTCCATAACCAACTCCTTGCGACATTCGCTCGGGTGCGTCGAGTTCTCGGATATGAAGTCCTTCCAGATCACATTTTACGGGCTGGCTGGCTCTGGAACCGCCGACCGGTACGACGCCCGCCACGAGGATATCGGTATCCCATGGAAGGACTGGACATCTTACTATGTCGAGGATAAGCACATGTCCGAGTCGGACATAGCAGAGGGTTGACCTTGGGAGCGGTGATTCAGGGCGTGTTGGTCTGCGGATAGACCTATCTCGTTGGTCATTGAATATGGAGGCCCGCTCGGTGGTGCTTATGAAGGACTGTTTGGTATGAAATTACTATTTGGTCAGCGAAGAGGGTGCACATGGTCCGAGCATCCTCTAGTAGCCCTATCTCGTAATAAGATGGCGCTTGAGCAACCATGACGGTCTCAAAGGGCTTATAACAGTCTCTACTTGATTATGAACGACTAAGAAGCGGCTTCCAAGGTCGTAATCATGACGTCGGCTTCACCCCGAACAGATATCCGTGGCGACCCCGGATCCAAGAAGGCGATGGCACCCTATGGAAAGAGTAATTTTGATAGAAGGAGAACTTTGTCAGACGGAGTAACATTGAAGAATTAGACCGAAGACCAAGACGCCTCGCCACCTTAGGTCACCGGGCCGTGGAGCCCTGTGATCTTTCCAGACACCGAGCTTACTACAGGTATCCAGGATGGCAAATAGTAGCGTCCTCCACCACCCCAGTTATTTGATATATAAATATAAGCACAGCTATATCAATATCTTTTGTACCTATAAATAACTCGGGGTATGGGGCGCGCCACAGTTTCCCAACTTGGGCACCTATTAGTGTCTAGGATGGTAATGGTTAGCGGGTCCACGTATGTAATGGTAATAGGTAGAACTTTACACGATAGGAATTTTCTTATAGAACTTTTTCGTCATAAGGTTTCTATTAGGCATGTCTTTAGCATGGGAGTTACAGGCATCATGTTGGATTCATCAGCCCCATAACCTAGAACCGCTAACCATTACCATCCTTGCTAACTGTATAGCCCTATGGCGAACTTTCCCCGGTGTTATAATGCGTGTACAAAGTAAGCTAGCTATACTTGGCACATCTTCATAACCTTAACGCCTCATTACTCGATGCCAAAGTAGTGGGCCTCTGCGGGTTGTTCGAATATATCCAGAAGAACTTTTTCAGCCCCAGCTCCAAGGGAAGCGCCGAACACCCGGTCGAAGTACCACACTTTGTCAAGGAGGAAATGCTTGATGCTAGACCTCATCTACCGCACGATGCGCAACTTGGCTATATCGAATTCTCGGACATGGGGACCTTCAAGGCTGCGTTCAAAGCATGGACTTCAAATGGAATTGTCGACTATTTTGACTTCCACTGCGAGAAGATAGGGATTCCGTGGAAGTGGTGGACGTCTTACTGGGTGGAGGAGGATACGGACGAGAAGTGGCCAGACTACCGACCTAGCGATGACGAGTAGGGCTCGGAGTGAGACGAAGGTTGACCTTGGGAACGGCGATCACGATGTGTCATTGATCTGCGGGTAGCCCTATGTCGTGATAGGGAGGCGCGAGGAGGACTATGATGGGTTTTGAGAATAGAAATGGCAGTTCTTTCATTCGTTAACATGCTTGCTGCATACTTTCTGCGGGAAGAAGCATTCATTGTTGGAAGAGTGGCAAGCGCCGCCTGGCGAGGTGGTAAATCACCTCGAGCTTCTAGAGTCGACGAAAGAGCTGCCCCTTAGAACCACCCATCCCGTCGCGTCGCGTCATGGCGAGGATGGACTCCCCGCCGTCGAGCCGCTACATCCAAGCCTTGTGGCTGCTCAAGTCAGGGATAACATACCGCGACACAGTCTACCTAGGGCTGTTCCAGCTACAACACACCGAAGAGCTTCTCCTCGAAGCGCAACTTCCCGAGTACGCCGTGGAAGGCCTCCTCGACACCTATAATTCCACGGGCGGAAGTAGTCCAGACGGGCCGACGGAAGAGGAGCCACGGCAGAGACTCGCCATGTACAGCGGACTTAGGTGCAACCAGGTTGCTGACAAGAGCATTCGCGGCGCCGAAGCAAGTGATGGGTGACGTGACTTGGTACTCACTGTCTTTGAAAACATTGGCTTCGGAAACAGTAACGGGCTGATACTGTGTGTGTTTAACTCTCGAGGAATAATCAGGACATATATCCCCACAGACTGGTGCAGATGCAGCGTGCTGAAGTAAGGGTGTCAGTGGTTACACTGGGACTAGACGAGATCATGAAGCAAGATATACCGAAAGCGCAAACCAAGAGGTGCACTCAAACTAATCCGACACAGGTGACATACAACACGAGAAGAGTTTTACCCAAGAATCACAGGACGTTCCGTCTGGCCATCGAGAGCAGGGAAAAGACGTCTGCTGACTACGTCCCTATTGAATGATTAGGTCTCATGACTTAGGTACACAGATATGAGTGTGCCCTTGGTTCTCGCCAGCTCAGTGGTAATAGTCGTATCCGAGGTAACTAGGCGCGATCGTGGGCCATTACCGCAAGATGGCAGGCAAAGAAAGCACACAGCGTCCGGCCTACTATGACAATTGAAGCAACTTCATTGAATGGTCTGCTCGTCATGGAGAAGCTCGCCGGTCTCGTACGAACCTGCATTGTTGCTTGAGTTCTACGTCTGTGAATGCTTCTGGGGGCAGTCATGGCGTTGTATACCAGGGCTATAAGATGACGCTGACGCTCTTCAAGGAGAATGAACATCGAAAGGGAGTCTACTGCAGTAATTGAATGGAAGAAAAAGCATACTTCTACTAGCTACGCAACCCAGTGCGGCAGGGTTTTCACTACAGAAAGCCCACTGTGACTTCCCAAGCAATGTGCAAGTATAGTAGCGCAAGGAAGCTCGTCGCCAGAGTAGTATTACATTGCCAAGTTGCGGACCAAATAGTGCGAGTACCAAGAGACGGCCGTTCATTCAACTATCTCCTACCGACCTCCTTCCGCAAACGGCCGGCTGCCGTCGTAGGCGGCGGTTCCGGCCAAGAAGACACGGCATCAGCGACCTCCTCCAGGAATGTCGCCGCGTTATGAATAGCAGTGCCTCCCAAGACCACTCTGACCCCGGGCGACGACGCGTTGATGCCCGCGACCATTTTCGACTCCTCGTACGTCGTACCGCCAATCATGAACACCACGATATCCTGGGGCTTGTCCCGCGTAGTCCCGCCGCCTTCGACGAAGGGGTACTGCTGCTCGCGTAGCCGCCCTTTAATGAGGTTCTGTAGTGTTGTCTCCAGATGTGGCGAGTGCTGGGTGTAGACGTTTTCGACGCCCTTGAGACCTTTGATGGCTCTGGCGCCGGAGAAAATACCGCTTCCCTCAAAGATATCTGTGATACCACCGGCGGCTTGAGATTGCTGCAAGGAGTTATGATAGATTAATAGCTTGGCCACCAGGTCGGCTTGTCGTGCCGGGACACCACCTGCGGCCGTTAATAGGTCAACGAGCATAGTCAATGCATTCGATGGGTGCTTCTCGTAGCGTAAAGCGTACAGCGCCACCAAGCCAACCTTATTCTCGGCTGTCACTGCCGGAGACTGGACCAACCTTTGGACATTCTGGTTAAAGTTAGCAATCCCATTACTAGAACTGGAAAGTTGTCGAACGACCCACCTTCAGATCGGCAGCGTGGTTGTCATTACATGCAAGACTTTGCTCGACCTCACTGACTTCCAACAGATTCTCCGCCCCTACTCGTCCGCTGAGCTCTGAGACCAGGGTGACGTGTTTGCTAACGTTTCCGGAGAGCTTTCGGAACTCAGGGTATTCCTCGATGAACCGTTTCATGTCTGTTATCGACTCGATGTTGGCATTGTTCTTCGTCTTGGACTGATATTGCTCCACGTAATCCTTGATATTTCCACCGAGATCGCCGAAATTCAGATACATGTTCTTCTTGAAGAAGGGATCTTGATCAGGTGACAAGACAATCTCCTTGAGCTCAGGCCGGATGTCTTGTACGTCGCCAAGATCTACCCGTCCGTTGTGGATGCCGAGCAGATGATGGACCATTGCTTGATATGTCCACTGGTTGAGCAGTGGTGTGGCTGGATCTTCCCTTCGATCCAGGATTAAGAGTATTGGTGGTGTATCGACTTTCCGGAAATCAAATAGTTGCTCTTCTTGTGTCATGTGGTATCTTAACTCGGTAGCCAGCTTCTTGGAAAGCAGGCTGTTCTTCTCGTAGCGGATGAGCGGCTTCTTCTTGAGCGACAACAGAACCGCCATCAAGCCCTCGGTCGTCCGCTGCAACGAGTCCGAGTTCCACATCTCCGGCGCGGTGCTCCATATCTTCTGCTGGGGTAAAGTGAGGTTGAGGGAGAACAGATCTGGGTTGATGACGATGAAGTCGGCGAAGTGCTCCTGCACCAACTTAACGACCTCGTGATCATCGGCCTCGGCTAGCCGTTCCAACGCCGACTTCTTGACCACGTTGCTGAAATAGAGGTAATATTCGCCGTACTTGGGATCCCGAAGCTCATCTATGAGAAACTGTATCGAATCTGGAGACGGCCGGACGAAACATAGACAGCGCAGATGTCTCATTTTCTCACGATTCTGGTTGTCCAGTCTGTCGGTGAGATAGACCTCATGATTGAGCAGAGACGATTGCGTGGTGGCGGTAGACACAATGGGTACGGTCTCCTTGTCTAAGAGAAGGATCTTCATCTTCGCAGAGGGTGCCCCTGAGGTGCTGTCTCCGGCCGACATCATCTTGGAGATGTAGCCGGAGACGGCCTGAACAACATCCATCTTGAACGCTTACAGGCCACTAGAAGGGCCGACGAGGAAGAGGTCTCGGGTGATGTCAACACATGCTAAGCTCCGGTAGGTAGAGCTGTAAATGAGGGTTTTGAGTGCTTCGCAGTGAGGTCGTACGTGCAGCTTCAATGGTCAATGGTCGGTAACGAGTGGCTCATCAATGATGTGTCTGAAATGGACAGCTGGTGGGAGGCTGCAGATTGACGTGCGGCTCCGAGGCGCATCGTCACTCCAGGAGTCCGGGCAGGGGCTGGGACGCTAAGCCCGCTCCAAGCCCAAGTCCACGGTACATGGAAGCTGGTTGTACGACAATGGCTTCGGAAGTATGCAGTACTTGACACTGATAAGATAAGGATTCGACGGGGACCAGACTCCCGTCGAGAGCTCCAAAATTGAAAGGTCATTATTGCATCCCGCCGACTGTAATTGCTTTTCGCAGACACTATCATGGACGAACGAAGCCGATAAATGCTACAATTACTGCCCGAGACTTCCAATGCTCGAAGCCGATCTACAACATGGCTTCCGACACGTGCCCGACGAAGCTTGAACCGACGTGGGAACACCTGCAACCATCTTGACCCCTCTGTGGCAAGCATTGACTGACATGACCGTCTGCACAGCTTGTCTTTCACCCAAGGGCTCATCGTCGGCCAGCTCTCCGTCGTGCTCCTCATAGCCGCCTTCATAAAGTTCTTCATATTTGGCGACCCGCCCTCGCCCGAGGTAACCGCCTCGATCCGCGCCACCGAACGCCGGTCCCGCACCCTCGCCCACAAACAGTCGCTTCTCACGCTGCGGACGCCGAACGCACGACAGCCACCGCAACAGCAGCAACAGCAGCAGCAACACCCGACGCTGAATAAGAAGAAGTCGAGCATCCTGCGCAACCCCCCGCCGCTGACCATCGGGTCCATCCTCAACAAGACCTACTACAACGTCGACAGCCACCAGCCCGAGTCGCTGGACTGGTTCAACGTGCTGGTCGCCCAGACCATCGCCCAGTTCCGCAGCGACGCCCAGCACGACGACGCCATCCTGACCTCCCTGACCAAGGCGCTCAACGGCACCAGCCGCCCGGACTTCCTCGACGAGATCAAGGTCACCGAGCTGACGCTGGGCGAGGACTTTCCCATCTTCAGCAATTGCCGTGTTATACCTGTGGACGAAGACGGGCTGAGCCTCGACGCCCCTACCGGCGGTGCAGGTGGTCATGGCGGCGGCCAGGGCAAGCAGTTCCGGTTCGACGCGCACAGCGTGCGGGCCATGATGGAAGGGTCGCGGCTGCAGGCGCGCATGGACGTCGACCTGAGCGACATGATCACGCTGGCGCTCGAGACCAAGATGCTGCTCAACTACCCGCGGCGGCTGACGGCGGTGCTCCCCGTGGCGCTGGCCGTCAGCGTGGTGCGGTTCAGCGGGACGCTGAGCATATCCTTCATCCCGTCGAACCCGTCGCAGTCGACGCCGACCATGATGACCTTCAGCTTCCTCGACGACTACCGGCTCGACTTCTCGGTGCGCAGCCTCGTCGGCAGCCGCTCGCGCCTGCAGGACGTGCCCAAGATCGCGCAGCTCGTCGAGCACCGCCTGCACCGCTGGTTCGACGAGCGCGCCGTCGAGCCGCGCTTCCAGGAGATCGCCCTGCCGAGCCTGTGGCCTAGGAAGAAGAACACGCGCGGCGGCGACGAGGGCCTCGACGGCATCGCCTCCTCGGGCAGCATGAGCATGGGCAAGGGCAAGGGCCGCGAGGTCGCCAAGGACCTGCGCGCCGAGGCGCGCAAGGAGGTCGAGGCCGACCCGGCGGGCGCTCGGCGCGAGATGAGCCCGGAGAATCTCAGGTTCAGGCGCAGCCGTGGCAGAGACGACGGCACGGGCACAGGGACCTTCAGCATGCCAGGGAGCCTACCCGGCCTGGGGCTGGATCTACAGACCTGAGCATCGAGGCGATCGTCACTTTTGGAAATCTCGACGACCATGACGATGATCCTCGGATTTCTCGGAGAACGAGTTCATGCACGTTCTATCCCCAAGATTAAGTCGGGATGCGCGAAGTGGCTACCTGCCTAAAAATCTACTGGCATCATCCCGCCATCGGTTCGTAAGTACCTCCGGTGCGCTTCAAAGGTCACTACCTATGGTCTGGTAAAGAGATTCGCTGGAGATCCGCCATGGGGAAATGGAAATAAGCACGGTACTCGACAGCGCATTCGTGATCTCCATGAGGTGAAACCCGGCATGGCCGAGAAGGCTGATCCGGAGATGAGCAAGGCTACCTACTAGCTTGCCTGCCTTCAGGTGAGGCTGTGGAACTAGGCGCGCAACACTGGCCAAGAGCTGGCCCCGGAGGCGTGCTAGATCGTGAACAGTCCAACAATAATAGTAAAATAATCACCACTCCACGCATAAGAAAGCTTCATTTCCCCGAGAGCAGAAATGAGTGATTGTGGTTACGAATCAGGTATTGCTAGTATTGATTTCCTGATGCGCGCACGCTTATTCCTGTACTAGCAGTAGTAATATCCTAGCACGCGTTCCCCAACATCCGTCATCCTGGAGTAGATGTACAGATCTGACGTCTATTACCGAGGACAGAGTCTACCTGGTAAGGTACTCAGATGTCGATTGGGACCAGGGCATTAGCGCTCTCGGTCAGCGCGCCCAGGTTCCTCCACCAGCCGACGGCACCCCCGACGAGGAGGACGTAGTAGACGACGGACCAGGCGACCGACGGCGTCCTGGCCGCGGCAGCAGCAGCCCTGATCTTCCTGTCGATCTCAGTGGCGCCACTGCGGAAGACGTCGTCACCACTAAGGGCGGGCTCGACGCGGCCCCAGAAGCGCGGCAGGCCCATGACGTTGCAGAAGGCATGCACGGCGAAGATGGCCAGCAGGCTGCCGGAGCGCAGGTACAGGAAGGTGGCGTAGGCGCCGAACAGCGACGTGTAGGCGAACTGCACGAGCGAGCGCACGACGCCGGCCGCGGCGGGCACCTGCGGGTGCGTGAGCCGGAACTCGTAGAAGTGGTGCACGTGCGCGAGCCCGAAGATGATGGGCGAGAGGAAGATGGTGCGCGTTACCGACGTCCGCGCCACCAGCATCAGCGGCACCGACGCCGAGCGGAAGAGCACCTCTTCTGTGAGCGGGCCCTGCGCATAGTGTGTCAGTGTTGACATCGTAAGATGCGTGTATGTGTGGTTCTTCGTGTGTTTTCGTCTGATAGAAGGTCGGTTGGGTCAACTCACGGCGATGATATTACGCAACATGGTCCATTCGCTGAAGAGCTCCTTCATGGGCTGCATGCTCAACCAGTCCCGCCACGCCCTGTGGTCGATCAGGGTCTCGTACAACGGGCCGCTGAAGAGGATCGCGGTGAGGAGAAGGCACTTCCCCGTCTCCGGCAGGCCGACGGGCCAGTAGCCCATGGTGTGGAATGCCTCTCCATATGTGGCCTGGCCCTGCCACGTGAGGATGACGACGGTGATGTTGGAGCAGACGACGCAAGTCAGAGAGACGGAGGTGATGCGCGCCCGGATGACCGACGGCGCATCCCGCGACAGCGTCCTGGAGGGCCGCGTCGTGGACGACAGGTAGAATGGCACCACGTAGATGAGCGTGTAGATGACCTGCGGACCAGTCAATATCGGCGGGATGGCCTGGGCACATGCCAGAGGCTGCATCTGGATGCACTCACCAGCAGGGCGGCGGCAGTGGCGGTGCTGATTGGCGGTGGTTTCGCTAACATGGTCAGTTCAGTTGCACGACGCGGCCAGCAGGCGGTACTACTTGCGCTGCTCCTTGCTGAAATAGCGAGACACGAAGCCTGCTATGGAAGGCATCGTGAATATGCGACAGCAACCCAGCCACCTTTTAGAGATGGTCTGGGATTTGACTCTGGATCGTGCCCGTATCGGTTTGATAGGCGTGAGCAGTCAAACCGAAAGGTGGGGAGTATATCCCACTTTGACTTCAAGTTCCCTCGCCGTGTACCGCGTCACCCAGGGTGATCCTGGACTTCCGGATTCCGATCTGGTGATCGGCTGTTGAAGAACTGAAAAGGATGACAATGATTTGAGACGCCTCGTGGGCGCTTGAGCTGGGATAAGCGCTTTGCATACACGTAGGTATGCATCTAAACGCGTGCGTGCAGCTTACAGCAGAGACCAGGGGCCTGTGGCCTGGGGCAAGACAGGCGCTGTGTCAAAGTGAGGTTGCGTCAGACCTGGCAGTGGAAAGGGACGCCGCGCTTATGACCGACTCCAGCAGAGAGCAGACAGCCCTCTCCATGCAAGTGCATGAGACCCTCGTCCGATTATAAATAAATAGAATGCGTGTTGATGTCTGGACGGGAATACCCAGGCTGCCAGGTGAGCGTCTGAAGGTTCTGCTGGGTGCAGTGGAGAGAGAGGGGCGGCGCCGGCGTCTGCACTTTTGGGCTCCATCTCAAAGCAGACACAAGCAGCCAGCAGCGATACACAAACCTGTTGAATTTCTCCCGTCATTAGGTAAATTGAAGAATTCCAGAAGACTGCATCAAAAGGTCAAGAAGCACCTGACGAACGTAGGAGTGTGTAACATACCCAGTGATCAGTTGGGTGATCGACGACATGGTGCTCTGTCTCGCCTAAGGTTGTGTATGAACACAAGGACCTACTTTTATAACGCGAAAGAACGCGTCTATCTTGCATGCGAAAAAATTGCCCGCGTTGTGGCTGGGAGCTGCGACGTGTCGTGGTAGGGCGGGTCAAACTAGGCCAGCAAGCCAAAAGGACGGTCGGCCATTGATTCGTGGGCCTTTCCACTTCCCCCCTTTCGCCTGCAAAAATGGAAGTCCATGGCCCCCCCTGATAGCCCCTGGCGATGGTACCTGAGTTCCCCTGACAAGCCCTGACCTTGCCCCTGTAATCGACGGACAGGTGCGCACTGGCCCCTGGGCAGTGGGCAAGACCTGGAGGCTGGGGACGGGTTCGGAGCTTTCGGTTCAAGGTTGGGCCCCATGTCTCTCCACTCTTCCTCCCAGCCTCAGCTCCTCCCAGGCCCAAGACCGGGACGCCAGGAGATCTTGAATCCACAACCTCATCATCCAATTTCGCATCTCTACACCGATCTTTCAAGTTTCCATGTGCCGTGCCCTTGGATTCCGCCGCTTCCAACTGCCACTAGCTTCCACGATTGTCACAGTAGGCCGCTCCGAATGTCGTCTCATCTTGTTGGCATTCCATTCTGTCGCACCAGGTCAGCCAAGCACATCACAACGGTGAAGGAGCAGAATTATACAAATCAAGTTCTACTCACCCACTCGGGCGCACCGGTTTTCCTCGAATGTACACTGAGTTCTTCCGGCAGCGAAAGCCGAGAGCAAGACCTCGCTTCCGCGTCTAGCCCTCTCGCCATCAGGGGAAAATGCGAGTCAGTTCTATACCCCTCTCCAAAGCTTCGTGCTCTGAGGCCCCGGCTTGAACTGCTTCTGCCGCAACATGAAGTCGAAAAGTCGAACTTATGCAGGGCCATGAGTAGTACGCGGCTTTCATTCGTCTACGCAACGGTCGCTAGATACAACTGGCTCCCGCTGGAGGACGTTGTTGGAACCGGCCTTGACTCGTTCGTCTACCTGATGAAGTTTCACGATGATGAAGTCGCTTGTCCGTTGGCTCAGGGCATCGCGTATCCGAGTCCGTACAGTAGTCTACCGCTCGAACGGTTGAACGGTTGAACGGTTCCTTTCATAGCTCAGAAGATCCTCTCGACGCCATGTCACGTATCCACTATTCGTCTTCTCTGCTCAGTCACCTGTCAAGTTTCAACCTCATTTCAACCTATTCCCAGGCCTTGCAGTAAACCTGCATACACACTGCAGGAGGGATCCAGCTCCGGCCAACTGGAATCCTCACAATCTCCCCTCTGACAAAGAGCAAAACAGCCCACGGCCGTCTCAGTGGGCCGTTCGTGCACATCGTTATTGACTGGTACATGAATGTCCGCGCCATCCAGCGGTGTACCGTGGGATGCGAGGTGTCACTCGCTATGGCCCTTCGAAATTCGGAAGCTTCATCGCCCATCATCGCTGGTGCAACGTGCGAGCGAGAGGTACGCGCCGACTACTAGTCGAGTGGTACACTGTACGGTACTTGTGCGATGCCCTCGTGGCCCCTGTCATCTCAGTATCTCAGCCTCTCCAGATAATCAGATGCCATTCCTGGCCGTCGAAGCTTGGTACCGCTGCTGCGAGCTCAGTCCCTGTTCATGCTTCGTGCCCACTCCTGCCGCTATCTTTCGGCCTTGTCCCGTTACGACCTGGGAGCTCCTTTGGCCTGCATGGGAGTCCATGGCAGCCCAGCCGCCGCCATAGAATACGTCGCCTTGGATTGCCAGCCAATCGATCAGAATGTACTGCGTCGCGGTAATTCAAGAAGTCATACCTCCCACGGGCCCGACTGTCAGTCCTGACAGCTTCGCTACTCTCTTTCATTTTCTCTCTCTCCTTGGACCCCCCCGCGAGTGGTGTGTGACCCTTGACATCGGAATATAGCTGTCGTTCCTTTCATCCAGCTTCCCGTATCGAAGCTGTCACACACTTTCCAAACTTCTATTCCACCCGATACCTATAGTCGGTCATGCGAATGATCACTACTCCTTGTCGGTCTTCTCTGTTACTGATATTATATTGAGCCTCTTGGCCCTCGCTCTCTACACGTCCAACGACTCTTCTATTTCTCCTCTTTTCTTGTTTCCTTATTTCACACACAGTATCTACTGTCAACTCGAATTCCGAGGCCGACCCCCGTCACGATCTGTCCGAATCTCATCGACTCCACACCAACTTGGTCATTGCTCACAGAGCCTGGAGGCACATCAATTACGTTTTTTCATGCTTCTCAGCCTTACCAACAGTTTGCTCCTTCACCCGGATGGCAATGGCCGTGGTCATGACAAGCTCATAGTCGCTGGAGGGAACTTCCAATCAGTGCGGCCGATTACCGCAGCTCCGGGCGGGGTCTGCGGCAGAGGATGTCATCGTCGACATCGTCCTCGTCATCTCACTCGCAAAGGTCACCGTTGCACGAGAGATCAAACTCGGAGAAGAATAAGCTGCAAATCCGCGTCGTCCCTTATACCCCTCCCAGGCTCGACGAGGTCGAGGCGGGCGACTCACATGCGCGAGAAGCGGAAGCTGGGAACGATGGCGCCCATCATACGGCCATCAACCCAAGCGGCAGCGCCTCGACCGGACTCACACCCTACGGAAAGGAGGGCTACCAAGGGTTCACATCATGGTCGCCTTCGTCAACCTTATCACCTTCGTCGCCCGCGAGCCCGTCGGCAAGGGTCCAGGGCAGCCGTGTTTCAGCATCGAAACCGTCTTCCGACTCGTCTGGTGCTGAGTGTACCGCCCCACCAGCAGCCCCTGTTCTTAGCAAGGCCTCATACGGCAGCAATATTAGACGCATCAATGCGCCGACACGGCAATCTCGCCGCCATGAGGACGACCCAGCTTCGCCTGCTTCGCCGACCTGGAGGAAATCCAAGTACAGACGAGACATCAACGTCCATTCCGACAAGACCTTTTCTGTGGTGTTGAAGCCAGTGCACGCACGCTACTCCGACAGGTCCGAATCGAGCTTGAGTCAACCTCCGCTCTCCAACACCTCTACAGTCAGCTCGCATGAACGTATTTCGTTTGATGCGCCAATTGAAGATCTTCACAGCTCTCCGTTGAGCTCAGTCGCCGAGCGCAGTGTCTCGTCTTCCACACCAGCTTCTCCCACCGCCTCCACAGAGTTACCTGAAGATCATATCACCTCTTCGCCCGAGAACTATCGCCTAATCGGTGGCCTACGCAAGGTTCCGAGGACGCCTGATTTGAAGAACAAAGGCAAGGGCAAGGAAGTCGCAACACGACCACTACCACCACTACCAGAGGCGCCAACCACACCACCAAAGACCGAACCGTCCCACGTGGTAGCAACGAAGTCGTCCTTCAGTTCCGAACTAAGCGCGTCGACCGTTGAGGAGACTACTAATTACAAAGTACTTGGCCGCAGTTCCCCACCTCTACCAGATTCCGACAGCATCTACGCACCTCCGTCGTCAAGCAGCCCAAACTACAAACTTCTGGGACGGTCTTCTCCGCCTAAACCTTTCGTCTCATCTCCTCCTCGCCCGCAGGGATCCGTTGACACACCATCAAGTCAAAATTTTGCTGTCCCAAGCGACATCGACACACCGGGAAGCAAAAACTTCATAGTGCACCGCAACATCGATACACCCAGAAGCCGAAACTTCATAGCCTACAGCGATATCGATACTCCACAGAGTCAAGACCTTATTGGCTACTCCGACGTTGACACCCCAGGTAGCAGAAATTTCGTTGTTCACGGCAATCCGTCCGCTTCGTCCTCAGTATATGCCTTCGCCCGTCGACCTCGACGCTATTCATCCGACGACAGTCTTCACGAGATATTAGCAAAGTACTCGCAGGAGAGTCTTGTGATAGCTCCACTCGAAGCGCGAAAAAGACCGTTGTCCGAGAGGTTTGGCCATTATAAGCAGAATTCGCGAGACTCTCTTCGAGGACGCGCGGACTCGTTTTCTTCCATATCGAGCATCGTCAGCCAGGACACCCCGAATATCGTGCGGTTCCATAGCACGGCCTCAATCTCGTCGATACCGCAAACTTCATGGGCAGGACCGTCAAGACCGTCAAGTGTCGGAACAAGCAGGGCACTGATGGATACACATCAATGGAGTTCACAGCTGTCCACAGTGCCGTCCGAATACGAGGGGACCGAACGCAGTTCGCGGGTTATCTCGATCGGTTCGTTGCCGGACAGAAGTAGTAGCGCCCGCGGGAGCCGGAATAGCAGGCAAATACGGAGTATTTCGTCCTCGATACTCGAAAACCTGGAGCCATCACAATCGCATTCGAGATCGAACTCTCGATCCGATTCCTTAGAAAGACCAGCACCCGTTTTCGCGAGAGGCGCGCGAGAGCTTCCGAGCCCGCCACTGCGCACGGTGAGAGATGTTGACGAACACGGCGATGGACTTGCAGACCTTCAGCACCTGCATCAGCTACAGAACAAGTCGTCCAGGAGCCGTCTGGGATTTTCCTCACGCCAATCATCCAACAGAAGCTTGCGTTCGTCAGCCAGCTCGCGTTCTGGAAGTATTCACACCTCTATCCCAGCATGGGCAAGGTAAGCCGACGTCATGGCAACGGTCTCCGGTCAATATAGCATACTAACATCTACTTAGACTATATTATGGCAGTGGCGAAAGACGTTGGCTAGCAGCACCGTCGATGAGATCCGAAGGAGGCGAAAGTCGACCAGGAAGCTCGTGGGCGGCAAGCGGTTCCCCGTCTCTGGACGACGTCGCCAGTAATATTCATAACCCACGGCATCGTCCTCAAGAGGTACATGACGGCCGCCACCGGCCAGATTCGATGGAGATCACATCAGCCGGCATTGGAGATATCCGGCGGGCCCCCAAGCGGATGACATCCAGTATCTGGTCCCCCCATCTTCGCATGGACCGGAGAGCTACTCGCTATAGCATCTGGGAAGCGCCATCAGTTAGCTGGTCGGCGGAAAGCGGCATGTTTGGCAAGCGCAATATCCAGGTGGTTCTGTTCATATTGGGATTCGGAATCCCCTTCGGTAAGTCTCACTTCTGGCAATAACCCAGGCTTATGATGGCAGCTGCTAATGTGTCGTGCGTTAGCCTGGATGATCGCTGCCTTCCTCCCACTGCCCCCCAAACCAATGGTCGAAATGCAACAACGAGACAGAAGCACCACGACTTTCCGCACACCCGAAGAAGCTGATCCGGAGTCGTTGAATACACGAGTCGGGCCAATGGACGACTCGCGTTTTCAAAGCGCGCGGTGGTGGAGGAATCTCAACCGCTTCATGTCTATTGTCGGCCTTCTCCTCCTAGGCGCCGTCGCCGCTCTCGTGGTGATCGGCCTCAGACAAAATTGGTGACTGAACGCAGAGCCACTTCACAAAATCACGTAATACGGGACCTTCACATCCCTCACGCTCTCTCGAACCACCTTACGCCTAATAACTTTAATGTTTCTCTCCTTCCACTTTTACGGAATGATCGACGAACTACAATTTCCTCTTTAATGATGAATCTGACGAGCCACCGGCTTCTCCTTATTACCGACATAGACTTTTCTCATCCGTTCCGGAACGGCACCAGACCCCGCGATATCCACGTCAGCTCACGTATCTACGCCACCTTACGCCCTTGAGACGAGATGTTACCTACGAGTTTCTTTCCTACAACTACCAACTCTTCGCATACCACATACGTATTCGACAACCTTACCTTCGCCCGTCGGCCTGTTCGATTTCGACATCTGTACATCATGGAAACCTTTACCTTACCAACATCTTTTTATCTGCATTTTCAATCATTCCTCTGTATAATCTTGTGTAACGGATAGAACGGAACGACAATCGAAACGAAGCCCGAAACGGGGGCCGTCACGATCATCATCAGAATCACAAGAAAGGCGCAACGCAACATACGAATAACGATATACCCCCCAATTTTCGGTCGCAATGCTTGCCTTATATGCCTGCTCCTGCGTTTGCTTGGGATCCTTTCTTTCCCACTTTTTTTACCAGCTGGGAGTCGGACGTGTTAGCGCTTGTAAGCGAGGACCTGACTCAATAAAGGACTCCCACGAAGAAGAGTCGCGGCGGCTTGTGACAGCCCCTCCAAGAATGATGTTGAAGAGTGGATGTGAGCTGGGCGAGCTGCACTACTGGCCTCCGCCTTCCCCCATACTCACCTCACTCGAGGCAGCAGAGAGGGGGATTGTGATGTGGCAGTGCCAGCTACGACGCCTTGGAATTCAAATTGTAATTCACGTCGAGAACCTTGCAGGATAAATAGCGCTTCAGCGTATTGCCTAGCGATGAATTTGATACCATTCTACAATTTCACTTGAGGTGTAGACCACTTGACATGTTTGAAATTGCGTTGTGATTATCAATTCCACTGCTTTGATCAAGCGTTTTCACTTGATCTCTTAGCACAGCTACGGAGATCGTCCATGCTACCGATGTTTGCGGTGCTGACATCCCCTATATGTGGTGCAACTTGTGACTACAGGATCCCCGGGGGACACAAGTCCGCGAATCATCAGTGTCAAGCGCCACATAAAGAGCGTGCGTGAGCTTTGGATTTTGCTTCAACTCATATGTTTCATGATTCTCGAATGGAACGAGCTTGACATCCACTGAGAACTGAGAGGGCTGGCTTTGGAACCACCCATTCTCTCCGATGCGACTTCCCTCAACTCACAACTTCTTCTTCCCTTGGTCTGCCCTCTTCAGGTCGTACTCCTTCTTCTTCGCCTGCGCCTTCGCCACCTCTTCGCGCATCTCCTGGATAGCCTCGTCTATATCTTGACCAGGATCCGAACTAAGACCCAGTTGCATCGGCT
The DNA here is from genome assembly GCA_963556695.1 of Anthostomella pinea. Lineage (NCBI taxonomy): Eukaryota > Fungi > Ascomycota > Sordariomycetes > Xylariales > Xylariaceae > Anthostomella > Anthostomella pinea. Next base: position 279,212 of record CAUWAG010000008.1, on the reverse strand, counting down.
CCTGACGCGATGCACCCCCAGCGTCGTGAATCATTTGCGCGCCAGTTTCTCTCGTGCGCTTCTCGAGCTGAGCACGCAGATAGGCCTTTCCTGGGGAATTGAAGAAGGCCAAGCTCGTACCGGTGGCGATGATGGCGTAGAAGTAGACTCGCGACCAGGCGGTGAGAGACTGGTCGAGTCGCAGAATGACAAAGGGCGCAACGGTGAAAGAGAAGATAGCCTGCGTCGCGACCCAAGAGGCGATATCGTAGTATTTCTTGCTCGGTAGCGGCTCCTGCGTGACGGGGTCCAGAAAGAAGGGGCGCACGTTTCGACGGTAATCTGGGATTTCTTGTTAGTTTCTGGACCGGAAAGAGAAAATGAGCGAGACTGATCGATCAACTTACGCTTTGCGGCAGTCTGGACGAAGCTGGCCAGTATAAAGGAGAGGTAGTATCCTGGGTAGAACCCATGCCAGAAGGCGCTGGTAACGAACGTGGCCAGACTCGCGCGGAAACCAGGCTTCCTATTTCTCGGCGTCACGCGCAGGTACACGTAGTAGCGTAGCCATTTGTTGGTGTTCATGTTCCAGTTTCCCAGATACGCACGACTGTTCTGTGCAGTCTCGACGCCCCATGGATTGATGTTCTGCAGCCTGTTCCACGAGACCTTACCCGTAGCAGGGTCTACGCCATCATAGCCCAGGCCAGCAAGGATACAAGAGCCTTCTGCCATGAACCACACACCATAGTACTTCAGCCGAGCCGTGAAGCCAACCATATGCATGATGAAGACCCGGTGTAGAAAGTTGTAGGTCATGAAGCGGTCGCTGAAGAGCACGTCGGAACTCCACCACTTGTTGCAGTTCAAGAAAAGGAAGATCCAGAAGAGACCACTGGCCAGCTTCCACATCGCAGGAGTACCGCTCCTGGGGATCTTGCGCTTCTTCCTTGTTGGAGGCTTCTTCGCTGGGTCGACGGTTGCGGGCACATCGAACATGGAGCAGTCGATCCACCCTCTATACTCGTTGTAGTCGAACGACGGGCCCGCCATCAGCGAGGGGAAGAACAGCACGTATCCGGCAAAGTCCAACAAGCTTGGCAGCTGGGGAATTCTGCGGTCTTTCTGGAAATCACTGAGCTGGTCCTCGGGCAGCGCCCCATCGGCTACGTTCCAAGCAAAAGCTGACAGCTTCATCAGGAGCACCATCTGTACGCCGGTAATATCAACGGAGGAGGGGTCCCCGGCAAATTGGCGCGCAAGCTGGTTCGTAGCCATGTGGCCCATCAGAAAGACAAAGGCGATCCATGGCATATATGGGGACGTTCGTAGGTAGTGCGCGAGAGCGTAGGTGACGCCGGAGGAGATGATGATGCTTCGAACGCCGGCCCATAACGAGTAGAGGCCCACTAGGTAGAAAAGACCACCACTACAGAGGCCAGACAAGTCAGTCTTTTGTTGTCAGAGCTTACGATGGCAGACAATGCGGACGTAGTCGTACCTTATGATGAAGAGGTTCTTGTATTGCGGGCGGGCGTCAGGAACTCGCTTCAGGAGGGCGGCGAGCGGATAGGAGAGTAGGAAGGAGAAAATGAGTTTGACTGTGATTGAAGATTAGTCGCGAGGAAGCGCGCAGAACGGACGGTTCGCGGGAGCTTACGCTCGTCTGGAGAAGCGCCGATGGCTCCAGAGAGTAACTCGAAAGCTTAAAGTACATCAGCGCTGAAGATGATACATTAGGTTCGCAGGGTCCGTACGTTTGTTGATGTAGGGTAGCATCTTGTGTTTGGAGGAGCTGGGACAGCCCCTTGTAGGAACAGACCAGACGAGGAATGGGAGGCAGGAAAGACGTCAAGATATGGTCGGGTCTGGACAAGACATAGCGCATAGATCGTTTCTGGTAGATTCCCTGAGTCCGAACGATTGGATTGTGGGACAAAGAACGGAAAACAACCCAGGACTGCATCGTCAAACTAGGAACCGGCGGCCGAGGGTGAATTTATGACGTCTGGGGCCCCTGGGGAGAACTGGGGAGATCCAATGGACCCGACCCATTCAAGCCCTCTCAAGGGGCCAAGGCATCAAGCTTGCCTACTTGCCTGTCCTACCAAGTGGGACCCAGCACCTGGCGGCATGTGCCAGCGGGAAGTGGCATGTGGCATGTGGCCGTTCCAGTGCATCTTCAAACGCTGCATAGACCGATAAGCTCCAATAGTTGCATGTTTACTCATTTCCAAGCTCATACAATCATCCGTTCGTTCTACCTTTCTACAGTAGAATGTGATTTCTTGACGCCCAGCAGATCTGGCCTGACACTGACTCATTGTCTGGGCAGAATAGTCCAGTTGGTATTCTTTATCGATTACTCAGGTGCATACGTCTTTGTCTAGTTCCATTGGTCTCGACTGCCGTACAAGTCAGTGTATCGTTGCCAGGCAGTTATGGCAGGTATGGAATCAAGCCTCGTGTTCCGTCAATACTGAAGAGAAACGGTCATGATCCAAATGCTTAGGTACGAGGCACAACCCCCTCCTTTACGAACTTAGAAACGTAGTCAACCGAGTCAGAATAAGCCCCTTCTGTATTTACTATCATCTACTCGGGTGCAAGACACTCCCGCGCTTGTCGGCTGCCCGCCCCTTTACATGCATGTGTATGATAGGGGCTTGTGACGCCTGTCAGCCAGCGCCCAGGTGGTGAATCCACGCCATAATCCATTGATACCCGGGATTCCGATAAGGCCAGATTTAGCGCCGGAACCTGGGCTGAGAGGACTTCTCGACACCGGCACCGCACCTCGCTCCCGCTCCAACAGCTTCTACTTGTACACTGCAACCTTCAACCTTCAACCTCCCAGTCGACTCACCTCTCCTCTGATCCGTAATAATCCTCCTTTGTGCCTTTGTACATACTTAAAGACATCGGCAGTGCAGCACTAATCTACTACGTAGACCCTCTACCACCTGCACCCACGAATCCCGCAGTCATGGACCAAATGATCGGCGATGGCGGCCGCAACCCGCTCGAGGCTTGGTTCTGGGAGATGCCCATATGCACCAGATGGTGGACCACCGCCACCGTCCTGACGAGCGCCCTGGTCCAATGCCATATTGTCGGCCCGTTCCAGCTATTCTACAGCGTCCGGACCGTCTTCCACAAAGCACAGGTAAGATCTGATCAAACTTTAAACTGCCATCAGGTCATGTAACACGCGGCGTGCTGACACGGCTGCGGATACAGTATTGGCGCCTGTTGACGACCTTCCTCTACTTCGGACCCTTCTCGCTCGATCTTCTCTTCCACGTATACTTCCTCCAGCGCTATGCCCGTCTCCTCGAGGAATCATCCGGCCGATCGCCCGCCCACTTCTCGTGGCTACTCGTCTACTCTATGGCATTCCTCCTAGTACTCTCGCCAATGGTGTCCATGCCGTTCCTCGGCCATCCGCTGTCGTCGACACTGGTCTACATCTGGTCGCGACGGAACCCCGACACGCGACTCAGCTTCCTGGGCCTGCTGGTCTTCACTGCGCCCTACCTGCCCTGGGTGCTGATGGGATTCAGTCTTGTTATGCACGGGACGATACCCAAGGATGAGCTGATGGGAGTCATCATTGGCCACATCTGGTACTTCTTTACCGACGTGTACCCCCCGATGCACAATGGCTCTCGGCCACTGGACCCCCCGATGTTTTGGCGCCGGTTGTTCGAGGGTAGACAAAGGGAAGAGACGGCAGATGACGTCAACCACGAGTTCGCTGTAGCCGGAGGGCCAGAGCTCGCTGCAGCGGATGTGCGATGATTACGTGTTCGACTCAGTTACGACTCTCCTAGATTCATACCCTCATTTGCGGCGTTGGTTCAGTGGTTGGTGTTAGGATCCTGCAAGCATGCGGCATAAGGGAGAACGGCGTTATCGAGTTCAGGTTGGCTGGACGCATCACAAGAGTGAGGCTATCGTCAATGTTAACATGGTCAATCTTGACAGACAGCGTCCCTTATCAAAGCGGCATTACCTGTATGGACCAGACTTGATATACGCGCCAGAGTTCCTGGTAATACGCCGGTCAAACATTTCCAATAGTTCACGCGTAGACAAGCTCGTTTAACTTGCTTAGTAGCCCGAACCTGATGATGCAGCCTTATCAAGAAATACATCCAAGTAGTGCATACATAAGGTAGGTAAGAAGGGCTACTCCTCGTAGGCGGCGACATTATTGCGGTATCTGGCCATCTGGCGACACATGAGCTTCCCAGACTGGTGGCCGGGCCGGTGGAAACGGAACCTGACCCCACCACCACCGTACAGGTAAAATTTAGGCCAGACCCCGAGGGTCACGTCATCGGTCGTTCTCGTTGTCGGTTAGAAATCAATATCTTATTCGCAAATAACCGGCGCCACCTGTACAGTAGAGCAGGCCATCTTGCCTTGTCTACCTACGGAGTATTTAACATCAAGCTAGCATCTGGGTTCTTGAACAGTCAATCAGTGTCTGTTAGCTTCAAAGGTCTTGAAACTGGATATCCCTTCATTGTCTTAAGTGAGCCCACGTACGAATCCACCTACTACTATCCGTGAAGATGAGAGCATACTGGTACGACAACGCTCCCGTAAGTATCTGAATCCCCATCCAATACACTCATTCGAAACCGGCGACTCCCTCATCTCCACCAGTCACGCGCCCTCTCACCCACCCACCCACTCATTCACTCACTCACACATCTCGCGCGCAGGGCGACCAGCGCCTGCCGCACGACTCGGGCCGCAACGTGGACGCCGCGGAATTGGAGAAGCTGGGCGTGATCTACCACCGGATCGAGGAGCAGGGCGGTGTCGACGCGCTGGCGGCCGAGCGCGGCTACCGCAACCGCGACGAGATCACCGTGTCGCCCGACAAGATGGGCGCCACCTACGAGGACAAGGTCCGCGGCTTTTTTCATGAGCACCTGCACGAGGACGAGGAGATACGCTACATCCGCGGCGGCCAGGGCTACTTCGACGTCCGCGGCAGGGCGGACGACTGGGTGCGTATACAGCTCGAGAAGGTGAGTTTTGTCTGTCAGCGGGTTTGGATGATGGATCGCTGCGGACTGTGTTGGGGCTATGGTGGAGGCTGATGTTCTCGCTTCGCAGGATGACCTTATTATCTTGCCCGCGGGCATCTACCACCGCTTCACGACGGATGAGCAGAACGTGAGTTTCCCATGGTCGTCAAGGTTGTTGAATGAATGTGCAGACTGACATCCCCTTGTGAAGTTCGTCCAAGCGATGCGCCTCTTCAAGGACGAGCCCAAGTGGACTCCCCTAAACCGGTCGGAGGAGTTGGATGCCAACGAGCACCGCAAGGCGTATGTTTCGCAGTTTGGCAAGTAGAGGACGGGAACGAGGTCACACCTGGTGAAGCACATGGGTTCCGCAACGTGTGGTGTCTTGGAAGACATCTCTGATCACGCAGCCATTGCTTGTAACCTCTTTACGACTTTATGGATTTAAAAAGCTTATAGCACTTTCTCGTCCAAGCCAGCTTCCGTTCTTAGGATTGGACAGTCCTGAGCAGCCGGCGCATGTCATCACCTAACGTAGCCCTTCAGAATACTCCAAATTGTTGACTTGCAGACAACGCCTTAATTCAAAGTGGGTTACATGGTGAGCGCATAGGAGGGTTAAGAAACTCTATATGCGTACATGTACCTAGGTTCAGTGGTAGACCGCAGCTGAAGATGGCGTGAGGCCGGCATGCTCATGAATGCCGGCCCGGTTCTGGGGTGTCCGCATTTGGCTCGGACCTGCCCGGTAGTCTTATTTTATTGCGGGGTCATGGTTTACTACCTAGATCGACGACATGTTGCAAAACATCCTGCCTTCACGACCCTTTCTCTAAACCAATATTTGTCGATTCGGTGCCGTCGCCGAGCATGCGGCAGGACACCCTGACGAACGTTTGGCGCAAAACGATGGCACTTAATTGAGTTAATTGAGCAACTATGGACTCTAAATCGTCTGGCTCTGACGCTGCTGCCACTTCTCCGGGCAGCCTAAATGTCCCCCGAGGGAAACTGCTCTTGCCCGCGAGCTGCGAGCCACCTCTACCAAACGCGCCGCGGAAGCAGCTCGTATGGATAGTAAGAATCCCATATGTCCAAGCCGGTGCGACCGAAAATGCATGTAGCTGACTTAGTCTCGAGGTCTTCGGCGGGACCGGCCACATGGGCCGCTCACTCGTCAAGTGCGCACTAGGAAGGGGTGATTACGTGACGGACGTGGGCCGGACCTTCGAGAGCAGCCCGGAGTCGATGGCGAACCAGCACGAGAATTGCCTGGGGATGCTGTGCGACGTGCGCGCGCGGCAGAGCGTGACGGCGGTGGTCGAGCGGACGCTGGCGCACTTTGGCCGCATCGACGTGGTGGCCAACTGCTCGGGGTACGGGGTGATCGGCGCGTGCGAGGACCAGGATGAGCACGAGATCCGCAACCAGTTCGAGACCAACTTCATGGGCACGCTGCACATCATCCAGGCGACGCTGCCGTACTTCCGGCGCCAGGCCGCGGGGCGGTACCTGATCTTCAGCTCGACGAGCGGCGCGCTCGGCGTGCCGGGGCTGGGCCCCTACTGCGCGACCAAGTACGCGGTCGAGGGCCTGATCGAGGCCATGCTGTACGAGATCGACGCTTTTAATGTGAAGGCGACGCTGGTCGAGCCGGGCCTGGTGCGCCGCGACGAGCCCGACTCCGACTCGCAGAGCGCCAACAGCCACCCGCTGCCGACCTGGGGCCACTTCCTCATCAAGCCGGCCAGCGACGCCTACGCGCACGCGACGAGCCCCGCGCTGCACGCCAAGCGCATGGTGCAGTGGCTCGGCGACCGCCAGCCCACCAGCGCCGTCAAGTGCGCCGAGCTCGTGTGGCAGCTCGCCCACTGCTCGTACCCGCCGCTGCGTCTCGTGCTCGGTAGTTACGCAATCGAGAGCATCCGCGACCGCCTGCGCTCCGTCACCGAGGAGCTCGAGGACTGGAAGCACCTGAACTACCCGGCCGCCGAGGACCAGGCCGCCGCCGCCTCCTCCTCCGCCGCGCCGCAGCATGAGGACCACGGCGACCGCGAGGACGATGATGAGGGGTCTAATGGCGAGGAGCAGGATCCGGCTACGTGAGGTGGTGTATATGGGTTCGGGAAAGGACACCGGGACCGGTGCTTAGTGAGTGCGCTTCGATCGCGGAGGCTACCTACTGAGCCTGCGGTATGGCGTTATGGCTTGGGGAAGATGATCAGTCAACAGGGCCATACTAGTGACGCGGCACATGCTCTATATGACTACGGGTTTCGACAGCAGGGGGTTAAGACCGACAAGGTGATCCTTAAGAGATGCCGACAAAGGATTACTACTAGAAGCTGCGTTGGCCGAGGGTCAGGGGGTATGGATGCGCCGTTTCTGACAGCAAGAACCCGATACCTCTGAATTCCCCGGCAGTCACCCATATTGGTTCTAGATAGCCATTGTATTACATTGAGGGGAGTGGACAGCTTCACAAAGGGCGTTAATGAGTGTGGTACACTCCAAGAATTCCAAATCGTTTCATCAACTTGATGTACCCAGTGCCTGTCTGCCTTGTTGACAGTCATGGTAGCACCCCTTTATGGCATCTCCCTGCTTTTGTAGAGCCACAGAAACATCATCCGTGCCTTCCTGTCCAGATATAGGTGATGATGGTGAAGGGAGCCCTATGTGACCCGAGGAGGACGTCAGGATACACGACCTCATATATACTCGAGCAGGGTGAAATCAAGCATGAGCTTGTTGAGTTGACTTGAGTCTCGAAAGTGGTGTCTTCTAAATCCGGTAACCGCGGTTGATGCATACCTCAATAGCTGCATGGTCAATGCAGGTGGCCAAAGTGGGGATCAAGTTCTAATTTTACACCGGGAGCCAATCTCAATGAATGGCCCGATGAGTGGCGGGCAGCCGGCTACGCCTCATTTCAATTCCCACCAGGGGGCACGGGGGCCTTTCATGCAGTTGTCCAATGCCGCTCCTGTGAATGGCAAATTACCCTTCAAGGTTGATCAAATCTTCCAACACACACACCTGTCAGGGAGACATTTCGACACTCGTTGCTGCACGTTTCCTCGTGAATTGGTCTCGTGCTTCATTGCATCCGGCCTGACATCCATCCGTCTCTTCACCATCCGGCTATCTGGGGTTGTTTCCATTCTCTGTCCTTGATCTTGCTGCTTGCCGTCTTGCGCAACGCGTGCGAACTGCGAACTGTCTCGACTCGACCCGACTCCGCCTTATCGACAGAGCGTCTCCTTCCCCTTATCCATCGAGGCCTTCTCCGAGCACTCGACTCTCGAATCTGTCAACCCCACCGCAAACCCGCTGGCCGTCGTGGATTGTGCTCCGACTGAACCAACGCAGCCGCAAACATGTCGGACAAGAAGAACGAGGACTACACCATTCGCATGCCCGACTCGGGTATGCGGAGTCCTTTTGGCACAGAGAAGGAGCCGTTCATTACACGGCCTTCGCGGACCATACCACATAAACAGAGCTCCTTTCAGCTTGCCAAGATCGAGAACAACCCGGCCGCCGCCATCATCGCCTACTGCCTGGCGTCCATAAGCATGACAGTGGTCAACAAATACGTGGTATCAGGCTCCGAGTGGAACCTGAACTTCTTCTATCTTGCAGTTCAGGTAAGACTGACTAACCATGTTGGCTTGTGACGACAGACCGGAGCTCACTGACAATTCTGATGTAGTCTATCGTTTGCATCGTGACCATTGAGGTCTGCAAGCAGGCTGGTTTGATCAAGAACCTGGCTCCTTTTGACATCAACAAGGGCCGAAGATGTATGTACCAACATGCGACTCGGGAACGCCCATTCGAGCTGCAGTGGCTAACAGAACAACAGGGTTCCCCATCTCCCTCCTCCTGGTCGGTATGATCTACACGAGCACGAAGTCGCTACAATTCCTCTCGGTTCCAGTGTACACCATCTTCAAGAACCTGACCATCATCGTCATCGCCTATGGCGAGGTTCTATGGTTTGGAGGAAGCGTTACCCCTCTGGCGCTACTTTCCTTTGGTCTCATGGTGCTCAGCTCCGTTGTCGCTGCCTGGGCAGACACTCGCCATGCCAGTCAGACTGTCGAGGCTGCCGAGGCTCTCGCGACACTGAACGCCGGGTATGCCTGGATGGGACTGAACGTCTTCTGCACCGCCTCTTTCATGTTGGGTATGCGCAGGGTCATCAAGACCATGAACTTCAAGGACTGGGACAGTAAGTTGTATCATCGACCAAGCGGTATTCAACTGCTAACGCCGTGCAGCCATGTTCTACAACAACCTCCTCACGATCCCCGTCCTCGTCATCTGCTCCCTAATCGCCGAAGACTGGTCAAGCGAGAACCTGGCCAAGAACTTCCCACCCGAGACCCGAAACGCCCTCTTCGTCGGTATGATCTACTCGGGCATGGCAGCTATCTTCATCTCGTACTGCTCTGCGTGGTGCATCCGTGTCACTTCTTCCACTACATACTCGATGGTCGGCGCTCTCAACAAGCTCCCGATTGCCGTCAGCGGTCTCATTTTCTTCTCGGCGCCAGTTACGGTGGGAAGTGTCTCGGCCATCTTGATCGGCTTCGTCTCCGGTATCGTGTACGCTTGGTCGAAGGTACGCCAGCAGGCGGTGGCCAAGAACTCGCTGCCAACGACGCAACCTGCGATGAGCGCAAGCGCCCAGAGCAACCGCGACGCTGCCAATTCCTAGGGGGAAGGAGAGTGCTTGCAGCTTGGAGAAAAATCTGCTTGCGTTCCCTATGTAGAGACGGTGCCCCAGCAGGTTGCCTCGGGCTCACGTACATCGTGAGTGAGCAGTGACGGCGAGCCGAGCGGTCGAGAACCCTTAACCCTTGATCCTTTCGACTACATTGCTGTATAATACTTGTTTGCTTCAGGTTGGTGCCAAACGGGGGCCGTCGATTCTGGTATAGACTTTTTAACTAATGAGATAACGGAGCTCAACGGATGGGAAGTCATTCATATAGTCGGACGGCGCATTGATAGGAACAAGACCTCGGCGTCCTCGAGGCAACGGTAGTGTTGAGGATTTGCGATGTGCATTGTTGATTGAATGGGTGTCGACGGGAAGACATGATCGTACGAGTTATTTAGGTGGTCACAATAGACATATTTCCAAAATCCTGCTCAACCGATACTGCGACATGACTGGTGATACTTTAATACGCATTCGAATACCTACATACAAGACTCAAGGTCGCTATTATCGACATACTTCCTGAATCATGAGGCGGTTTCATGGTTGCATCCTGACGGGGTTTGCTGTCTACCTAAGGGGACTTTGTTAGCAGCAAGGGGGGGATGGGGGCTGAAAAGCGACAGGGGTTTTAATTGAAATGGCTGGGCGGGCGCGTCGCGGGGCGGGTGCTAGCGCTGTAACCATTGCACGCGTCCGAGTTCAATTGCGACGATGTACCAGCCACTTGCATTTCTGCACTTTTGCGCCCTTCCACATTGCCCTTGATAGGGGTTTTCTTTCACGCATCCGTCTTCGCCCTCGTTGTTCCTTTCTTACTTTTCTTTCAGAAATGCTTCGCCCAGTCACTTTGTCAAGAGAATAATCCATTCTCTTTTCGCGAGTCTCCGCCTTTCCTCCCGTCGCAACAACCCGGATCCAATCTTCCTTCGCACCCAATTCATCGAGATACCCCCTTCCTTGTTCGGCGCTGTCACTTGGCAATTAATTGTTCTCCCTCGTCGCACTGTCGCATTGACTTCTTGAACCAGTTCGCCCGTTCGAGTCTCGTCTTCAACACATACTGGCCTCTCCGCTCGTCGCATCAACCGAAGCATGATGTCGGGCCGCGGACGTGGAAGAGGCCGCGGACGGGGAGGTGCTGGTGGTGCTGGTGGTGCTGGAAGAGTAATGCGTACGTTTTTGTTCCTGGCCCATACAGAACGCTCTCTATACTTGGAATCGCATTGACTGACTCGACGCGCACCATAGCTGGCGACCCCATCCCGTACCCGCGCAGGAGAAGATACCGACCCGGCACCGTCGCTCTACGGGAGATCCGAAGAATGCAAAATAGCACAGACCTTCTGCTGCGGAAACTACCCTTCTCCAGACTGGTGAGCTTACCCATTCCAACTTCCCCTGCTGCAGACACTGCAAAATACGTTCGCGCAGGTGGCTAACCAGGGTTGGCGAATGTAGGTTCGCGAGATTGCACTCGACGTGCGCCCGATCAACGAGGGCATGCGGTGGCAGTCGCAGGCTATCATGGCCCTGCAGGAGGCCGCCGAGGCCTTCCTTGTCCACCTGTTTGAGGACACGAATCTGTGCGCCATACACGCGAAACGAGTCACCATCATGCAGCAGGACATCCAGCTCGCCAGACGCATCCGCGGCGTCTGGGGCGGTATTGGCTAAGCGAGCCAGGCGACGGATACTGGTCTGGGCTGCCAGTCAGATGTTATCGCATCTTGTCTGGTGGTCTTCGTCAAGAGCCGTGAGCTTGGGAATCAACGAGTTTTGCGCTCTGGCTTTGTGAGCTCGGTCTCCTGGCAATTCGCTATATAATACATTGTCTGCGACGACCGTGGCTGGACCTTCATATCACCTGAAGACCACCACGTCAGTCAGCAACACGGATGGAGTTACACTGTTGCGTTTTTCTCGCATTTGGAAGGAAGGAAAGGGGCTCAGCCTGGCGTTGGGGAAATCGTTGCATGTGAGCAAGCTGAACCGTCGGATATAAAGGGCTTGAAAGTTGAGTATTGGTCACACTTGACGAGAAAGGTGTGCCGAGTTCGTTCGAGCTGGGGCTTTAATTCTCTCCAGAAATATACCCTTGTTGCATTCAATGCCACTGAGCAACCTATCGTCCACATGAATCGACATGTGTCCCTTAACAGACACAAGTGCCATGCTCTGTTCTTCGCCATTCGTCAGGAGGACCGAGCAATCCTACCGGTGTCGTGCCCGACAGCATTCCAGCTGCCAATGATCGAGCTCGTTTTTCGTAAAAGCAGAGAAGCGATCCTAGAAGACTGCAATGTGATAAAGTAGTCGCAGGTTCCCATAACACCATGGCATGACGATTGAATCGCATAGGGTGTTAAACCAATGCAGTCGAGCACGAGTAGAAAGCCAAGTTGTATCGACCGGCAAAACACAAGTGTATAGAATGGATTAGGCATGAAAAAATACCAAAATATAAGTAAAGTGCAGTGTCATCAAGCTGCCTGACTGACTTGACTGCCTGGGTGCCTGAAACATCCTCGGATGCCTCACATTGCTCCATACGGAGCCTCTAGAACCCAACGTGGTGGAAGTCAAAGTTCCTGGTGAGCGTCCCAACGCGCTGACACTGGAGCCGCCCGTTAGTCAGCGCACCCGCACCGCTGTAATACAGTGACGTCAGGCGGATCCATCATCCCGGCCTCGAGCTCCGAGCTTCAAACCTCACCACCAAAATAAGATACTCACAACAAAGCTTCTAAGCCTCTTAACCTCAAGCACGACAACCCACACTTACCTACAATCCAAACCAAAACACACAATGACCACCCGCCTCCTCCCCCGCGCCCTCGCCGGCGCGCGCCATTCCCACCACGCCCTAGGCGCCGGCCTGGGCCTCTCGCTCGGCACGGGCATGATGCTCTCGCGCAACTCGAAGCTGCGGTTCGACTCTCGAACCGTATTGCACGCCGCGTCGTTCAGCTCGACGGACTCTCTGGGTGCAAAGGGGCAGCGGGATGCGGAGAAGGGGGTTTTAAGCGCGGAGCTGATGAGGCAGCTTTCGGGGGGTAGTATTACTGGTATGTTGTATTTTGAATTTCTTCTTGTTATTTCTTCGTTTCGTTGGGTTGGGAGCATGGTTTTGGGGGCAGGCGGGTTTTGTTTATGGAGCTCTGGCTGGGTGGGTGAGTGCTGACGAGTGTGTGTGGCCTGCAGGTTTCGCAGCAGGACTACTTGTGAGCGTGTTCTCGCGGACGCTGGTGCTTCTATTGGGTCTTTCCGTTGTGGTGGTTCAGGTAAGCTGAGGCATCGTCCCTCAATAGTGTTGGCAAGTGGTGTCTGATGGATATTTCTAATTAGGTGGCGTCGCGATACGGCATCAACATAGTCCAGCAACTGAGGTTGAAGCAGCGGCTAGGAAATCCACGCGTACTGGCCGCTTTGGAGAAGGATCCGGCATTCAAGCTGTCATTCGGAATGTTCTTTGCCATGTCGGCGTTTATGCAATTCTAGACATGCATGCAGCAGTAAATAAATAGGTACACTACATGGTCCGTAGGCGTTTTGACATTCGCTTCGGGGGCTGTATGTAAATCCCAACGTTGTGCATCAAGTTGTTCACCTAGAAAATCCGGGTCTCGCGCTCGAGCCAAGCCATCGTCAACCTGTCGTCCTCGAAGTAGACCCTGGTTTTCTCCAAGATGTCGGCGTTGTAGTTGTTGAGCCACCTCTTCTCGTCGTCTGTCAAAAGGTTGACGTCAATCAGCTTGCGGCAGTACGGCACCATGGTGACATGCTCGAAGCCGAGGTATGGCTTGTCGCCAAACTTGTGCTTCGTCTGCACTTCCTTGACCATAACGATGTTCTCGATACGGATGCCGTACGAGCCGTCTTCGTAGAAGCCCGGCTCGTTGGAGATGACATTGCCAGGTGATAGAGCCACCTCCGAGAACTGAACCCTAGTACCAATGCCGATGGGGCCTTCATGGACGTTCAGGTACGATCCCACGCCGTGGCCGGTGCCGTGACGGTAATCAAGCCCTTCTTTCTGAGCCTGGGCATTAGCCATGATGCGAGGGCAAAATTTGAAACACACTTACCCATAAGAACTGGCGAGCTAGACCGTCTAGTGCAAAGCCGGTTGTCCCTTTAGGAAAGACAGCCATGTCCAATGCGATATTGCCCTTCAGGACGAGAGTGTAGGCTTGTATTTCAGCGTCCGTAGGTTGGGTAAAGTGCAGCGTTCGAGTGGTATCAGTGGTACCATCCAGGTATTGCGCTCCAGAGTCGCACAGATAAACAGCTTTCGGGTCGATCGTTGAGCAGTTTCCTCTTTCTGGTTGATAGTGGATGACAGCCGCACTGGGGCGGCGTTATCAGCAGTTGCTTTGAGGAGACAAGAGTAACATAGGTAGTCAAGGGAACTTACTTGGCTCCAGTCGACGAGATGGTAGGGAAGGAGAGGCCGACGAAGTCCTTTTGTTTCGCACGGCAAGCTTCAAGCTTGTCGGCGCCCTCGACTTCATCGACCTGGGCCCCTTTCGCTATCAGCTGGTACTCAAGCCAGGCAAAGTACTCAATCAGAGCGGCACCGTCTCTCACGTGACAGGCTCTCATGCCGTCTAATTCGGTCTCGTTTTTGACCGCCTTCGCATCTCCCAGTGGGCTCCTCATTTCTTCAACCATGTCTTCGCCGCCAAGAGCCCGCTTGAGAGCCCAAGATGCCTTGTTAGAGATCATAAATTTCTCGCCGTTGCTAGACTCCGGCTTGCTGGCTTTCGCTGTCCTGCCAAGAGCAGTGGCATCATTAAATATGTCTTTATACGTCTTGATAGAAACACTATTGTCGGCGAGATACTTCTGACATTCGGTACTCAGTTTCGACGAGTCGACGTAGAGTATAGCCTCTTCAGGGGTGATAATAGCGTATGAGAAGAAGACTGGGTTGTAAGGAATATCGTTTCCTCGCAGGTTGAAGAGCCAGGCGATCTCGTCAAGCATAGAGACGACGAATCCAAGCGATTTCTTCTTCTCTAGCTCCTTGCGGAGGTCGGCGAGTTTGGATTTCACGTCCCTGCCTGCGAATTTGCCGCTGAGGACGATGACTGGTTCACTGGGATGCGGCGGTTTCTCCGAGCCCCAGACCAAGTCGACCAGGTTTTCCGAGACTGGCGCAAGCTCCTTACCACCGCTCTTCTTGATCTTTTCGGACAGCTTCTTAGCGGTGCCGCTCGTCAATAGGGTGGGATCGACAGCCACGACTTTGCCGCCTTCAGATTGCTCGGCAGACCACTCCTGCCACGTAGGGACATCCTGGAGTCCCTGCTTCAGCAACAGCCAGTTCTCGTCGAGCTGTTTAGAGGCTTGGTTGAAGTAGCGGCCGTCTGTGGCCAAGGCAGCTTTGTCAAGGGTGATGACAGCGCAGCCGGCAGAGCCATCAAAGCCGGAAATAAAGGCACGGCGAGCATCACAAGGGGCGATGTACTCAGACGAGTGACTGTCTTCAGACGGAACGACTTGACAGCATGATAGTCAGCTGTCAAGGCCAGGGAACTCGAGAGACAGAATATATTGGCTAGCCTACTGTATACATCGACTTTGTGTTGGCCCATGTGCTTCCGAAGCTCGGACAAGCGAGCAGTCGTGTTGACCTTCTCCATATCGATAGACGGCGTGGTGGTTTGGAAACGGATAGTTGACGGTGACTTGGGTTTCGGGGCGAATTGGGTGGTGTTCGATCGAGGGCCGAGGCTGGTCCGGTAGAGGGTAGATGCAAATGCCACTCGGGGAGTCGCAGGCAATGCGGCGAAGGAAAAGAAGATGCGCATTCGGCCGCTGGCACTTTGTATTTAAATATGTTGGGTAGGGTAGGCACGCTGCACATATGGCGACCGCACTTTAGCCCAGGAGATGTCAACCACAACTCAGTGCCCGATGGGTTGCGTGGTCAGGGACCTAGGTACGCACGTAGGCTGCAGGAGTGACGAGCAGGTTCGAAGCAGTGGACAGTGCACGGTGGACAGTCCAATCACGAGCAGGAGGATGTCATCAACTTCGATGACAAGGCGCCCATTAAGGAGGTAGTTCCCGAAGACTGAAGTGAGGGCAGGCGAGCAAGCGAGGTGAGGAGGTTCCTGTGAGTGTGTAGCTGCAGGTGTCGAAAGCAGAAGGGGAAGCTGCCCAGTGGGCATCGAGCTCAGGTATTCTAGGGTGGATTCTCTAACGTCTGTAAGTCGTAGTCCAGCTCCAACTACCGACAGCCGTAGCAAATATCGGTGTTTATTTCGCGGCTGGCTGATAGAGCCCGCAGTACCCGGCTACAATGACCCTCTGCCCCGCCATCAAAATCGAAAACGGCGTGGGTGCATGTGGGCTGGTGGGATGGACGTGAACATTGAACTCAGCCCACCCGATGTGTTTATATACGATGCTCACCTTCCCGCCGTTTGATTGCTGTGCCATTGATTGTTGACCAAATTGCTCCTTGTTTCCGTTGTCCTGCCAAGACATCGCGTTGAACTCATCGCTGCGACCTGTTGTTTCCATTCCCCATTCCATTCACTGCAGCAAACCTGGTGATGGTGGTCTACTTTACGCATCCCTAGCCCTAGCCCGAGGCCAACAGCGATCCGAATCACCTTCCGCTTCGCGACATCGGAAATGGATGATGCACCCGCCAGCGAATCAGCACAAACATGGAAAACATACAGGTTCCTACAAGTCTGCCCGAGGTTGAGCAGTTAATCCATGAGCTGTACAAGCCGAACCCTGCCGACAGGATAACTCATATTCAAGACGTCCTTCAGCGCCTGCAGAGGTCACCGCAAGGATGGCAGCTTGCCCAGGGCTTGCTTGCCCGTCCTGGCGACAACATAAAGTTCTTCGGAGCCTTGACCATCATCGTAAAGCTGAACACGGAAAGGTAGGTATCCAACATCGTCTCCCATTCACGCCAACGTGCTAACCTCTGTTTGCAGACTCCCCGATGATGATGCCAGATCTGTGCTACAGACCTTAATCACCTGGCTCATCAACTCCCTCCAAGACGGCTCGGGTCCTGTTGTTGTCAGGAAGCTCTGCTCTGCCCTCGTCACATACTTTATTCACTACTCCCACACCTGGGTGAAATGCGTGCGCCACATCATCCACTGCCTGGATCTTAACGCAAGTGTGCCGGTCGACGACGTTAGGGACGTTGCTCCCATCGAGCACCTGGTCCAGGCATTGGAACCCCGGAAATTTCTTGCTGCCAGCTGGTTTGCTGCCGCTCTAGCCGAAGAGACAGAAAAGGTTGACACAAAATCCACCAAGCACATTGGTCTTCACGAGCACGTTCTGGGCAACGCCGACGATGTGGCCTCCTTAATGGCTAGTGCTCTCAAGCCTGTGGGTGGCGCTACGAGTATACAGAGCCAAAAGGAGGCAATCCACTGCTTGCAGGCGTGGTTCGTGTACGCCCAGCGTACTCTCAAGCAGCCTCTGATCCAGAACCTCCAAGCACTGGTGCAACCTACGATACGCTGCCTTCTTGTGGATAACTTATATGAGATTACGGTCGAGCTCCTCACTGATACCCTGGGAAATTGGCAGCAGTTCTTTACACGTGATCATTACGACTCCCTCTATGCTCTCTTTGAGAGCCCGTGGGCCCAGCAACGATATCATGATCTTGTAGGGGGTGATTTCGAGTTTGACTCTGTTCAATTCGGATTATTCATGTTGGCGTTTGGCGATGCCCAAGTGGTCGAGATGATGGACGCAACCGATGCAAGAGCTCAAAGCTTTCTTGCTGGCTTGGCTGGACTCTTGACCGCACAAGGGCACCCCGCCGCCGATGACAAGATCTTCGTTCCAGCCCTGGAGTTCTGGGCAGCATTCGTCGAGAACCTGGTGGACACACTCTTTTCCAAGTCAACCGAAAACCTTCCTTGGGGCAAGCCGCCCTTGTCACAGGTGATGCAAGTTGTCTCGTACAGCTGGCAGAAGATACAGTATCCACCGCTGAGTGTATATAACTCTTGGGACTCCACGGAGAAAGCTGGCTTCGGCGACGCGCGGAAAGATGTGGCAGACTTCTTGCAGTCCGTTTATACTATTTCAGGGATGCCCTTGATCTCGCTCTTCGTAGATCTGGTGCTGCAGGCTCTAGCCAAGTCGGCTTGGACAGAACTCGAAGCTGCTTGTTTCTGCCTAGGCGCCCTATCCGACTGTGCGTCAGAAGGTACCTCTTACGATGATGCACTCACGAAAGTGTTTGGCTCTGCATTGTTCGACCTGCTGCGTCAGGGGCAGGATGTCGTGCCCATGCGAGCGAGGCAAACATGTCTGTACCTCATTGAACGTTATTCTGATTACTTCGTGCGACATGCCGACTTCCTGCCAGCCGCTTTGAACTTACTCTTCAGCGCCGTGGGTCATCGGCATCTAGCACTCCCTTCCTCCAAGTCGATCAACACCCTATGCTCTTCCTGCCGGTCCTTATTGACTTCTGAGGTTGGCGCCTTCCTCGAGCAGTACGATTCCCTACGGAGTAATCCTGAATTTGACTCTCTAGCCGAGGAAAGAGTCGTTGGTGCCATCGCCTCTATCATACAGACGATTCCAGATGGAGCCAGTAAATCAAATGCTATCCGAAGATTGCTGATCTTGGTCGGTGTGGATGTGGATAATAGTCTGCGGCTGAAGTCCTCCGAGGCTGGTGCCCTGATCAATCCTGATGACCCAGTGAGTACAATGGCTACGAAGCAGCATCTCTTCTCCTTACCGCTGCGATGGACCACTAACAAACACAGATGGTTTCCCGAGCCTTCGACGTCTCTCAGCGCCCAACAGCACCAGTACTAGCAGATGACACATCCTTGCAGTTAGCTATTCGCGCCCTTCGTTGTCTCGCGAGCATCGCAAAGGGACTACAAGCCCCCGTGGACCTGGATGCTGGGGACGATGATATCCAAACAGCTAGGAATACAGACCTCGAACAGGTCCACGTGGATATAATGGTGAGCAAATCGACCAAAGTTGCCTTTACTGTTTGATTACTTCGATTTGAGTACCCAAAGCTGACGGTTGGCAGGGCATCTTGATGCGCCTAAAAGACCTGTTCTCAGGTAACAGTGAAGTCGTAGATGTCATCTGTGCTGTCTTGCGCGCCGGTCTCTCCGAAACAGAACCAGGGCCATTCGTATTCCCACCGCTAATGGTGACCGGGCTGATCACCAGCAGTTGGAACAATCGTGTCGCTACAGTTGTCAACACAGCCAGTGCATTTGTGAGTTCTTTGAACGCAGGGAGGTACAAGCAGCATATTGCACCAACTCTCGGACAGCTCTTGCCTTGGGTTTTCAACCTTTTGCACCAACTCCCCGGTAAGTAGGCTAAAGTAGCAAGGAGGAATGCTTTCAAGTGTCCGATAAGCAGACCCTTGGCTGGATCGCATTGGCGTCTTCTCGATCACTGCGCCAGGCTTTGACTAATGGCACACCAGAACCCGAGAGCGACCCTGAACTATCGCAATATGGCATTGAATTTGCCCAGAGAGTTTTGGCAAGACACCCAGAGATCCTCATGTCTCAGGCTTCCGACATGCTCGAGTTCGTCTTCCTCTTTGCTATCAAACTTCTCAATGGGAGCGAGCCACTCCCTAAGGCAGCAGCAACCGAGTTCTGGGTACGTTCGTTCTGCTGTAGCCAAGCAACGGAACTTCAACTCACGAGTTTATAGACAACGTTCATCACTGCCAAGTCAGACGACCAGAATACTCAGGCCACGCTCAATATCGCGATGTCCCATCTGGGGCCCCAGCTATGTCAATGCTTGGTGCAGAACATCGGAGGGAGAGCATCACGCAGCGAGTTGGACAAACTCAGCGACCCATTGAAGAAGCTGGTTGTGCAACATGTGCACGCTCAGAAGTGGCTGGAAGCGGCTCTAAACGACCCTGCTTTTCCCAGTGACAAGGTCTCGACCGGGGAGAAAGCCCTGTTCCTGAAGAAAGTGATGAGGTATGATTGATACTCCGCCGTGCTCACATACGATTTACTGACTTTTTCTGGACTTAGTCTTCGAGGCGCAAGAGCCACCAACCAGGTGGTGCGGGACTTTTGGCTCGCTTGCAGGGGCTCCAACTTTACGTACGCATCGTGAGGCCGTAGCTCTTACTGTCGCATTCAGATCTCACATGGGACATATGCGATCCCTATGGAATTAGATCAACTTGAGAGCTCTCTTTGTTTCGAGCTGGTGAAGAAATCAAATCTATACCTAGAGACAAATATTGGCGGAAAGTGTTGGATCCGTGTGATTCCACAGTCAAACCATCCATACAGAACCCAGATGTATGATTAGATAAGAGATTAGACACCGGATTGTGAGGTCACTTAGACAAACCTGCAGGTCCAGCTAGACTTCCCAATCCAACCATCAGCAACATCATGACCTTGACCCCATACTCGAATATTATGATTGATCGTTCAAGCCTGTTCCAACACGTATATTAGTTTTATATGAATAAATTTTCTTTCAAACTTTAATACTTGAATTACTACTTATATAACGGTTATATATAATTAAACTTTTTCTTAATATTTTAAACTTAATAAATATCACATTTTTATAACATATAAGTTAAATATTTTAAAACCCCCGGTCTTGATATATTTTCATTCTTTTAAATAACTTTATCGTACGAAAGCGTAATTTAAAGAATTTAGTATAAAGTATAATTGTTAGAACAGGCTTGAACGATCAATCATAATACTCGAGTATGGGGTCAAGGTCATGATGTTGCTGATGGTTGGATTGGGAAGTCTAGCTGGACCTGCAAGTCTGGCTAAGTGACCTCACAATCCGGTATCTTATCTCTTATCTATCATACATGTGGGTTTTGTATAGATGGTTTCACTGTGGAATCACATAGATCCAACAATGATTAACATTTATTTTAAAAATAAAAAATACATTCTACGTTTCTTTTTATATCTTTGTCAGGCTGATCGTATTAGTATAATATGTTTTTATCAATCTATTTAAGATATTTAAAATATCCATTCATACATATATTACGATAAATATTTTCATTTTATTTTAAAAATTATGGTGTATTTTTTCGGTAAAATCTTGATATTTTTCTTGGTTCTTTTTAAAATTGATAATTATTAAAAAATCTATTTTTTAACTCTATACGTTTGATTATGATAAAAGCTTAAGTTAGTTATTTACATATAAAATATTTTCTCTTCAAAATATATATTCTTATACATTAATTTCCTTTTTCAAATGTCCTTTTTTTAACATTTTATTATAAAGTAAAAATGTTAATTATATAAAGGGTATTATTATCACTCTTTATACAGAAATTATTATGGATAATTCAAATATTTAATCTTATCAATCGAACTTTTTTATTCAATATATTTCGTACGTATAAAAGTAGAAAAAAAGTTTTTTTTTAATTAATAAATGTGAGAATTCGTCGTGCAGGGTATTCGGTTTATTCGTGTGTGTTTCTTGGTTGTTCTAAGTCTACCTGGTACGGACGGATTCACACCTAAATACTGCTGCAGCGCGTCTATATGTAGTGGTAACGGAGCTGTGGGGCAACCATCCCACCCACAGCGTACACACTACCCAGGGACACACCCTGAGCTACTACCACATCCGACAATAAAATTAATAAAGTTAATAAGATTTCAACTGACTTACACAATTAAATTTTCAAAATATTACGCGGCTAAACTTTAACTTAGCTAATCAGCCGTTTAATATTAAAAAGTAAAACTAGTTTATTTTCATACGATCTTTTAAATGATATAACGATTTTAGAATTTTAGAATTCTTAATAAGGGTTTTTTTAAACGTACCATTAATTTTAATAAGTATCTTTTTAATTCATTTAATAAACTTGCGTTCTTTAATATTCTTTTCATTCAAAAGCAAATATATTTCATTGTGGGAACAGGCTTGAACGATCAATCATAATACTCGAGTATGGGGTCAAGGTCATGATGTTGCTGATGGTTGGATTGGGAAGTCTAGCTGGACCTGCAGGTTTATCTAAGTGACCTCACAATCCGGTGTCTAATCTCTTCTCTAATCATACATATGGGTTCTGTATAGATGGTTTGACTGTAGAATCACATGGATCCAACATTTATGATATATTAAATTATATACGTAGTCCTTTAAAATACTATCACCTTTTCAAAATTAAAAGGCTTATTCTATATTATTATATCAAGATCGTTAATTTATATCGCCTCATTCATACTGCTATCTTTATATTATACGTTATAATTCAAGGTCAATATTCTAGTATTTGTTTAATATACGAAATCAAAAAATTTATTTTTATTTTTATTTTTATTAGATTTAAGTTAAAATGTTTCATACGAATGATAAGATATAAAATCCTTTATTTTTTAATCCACTTATATAACTTTGTACGAGCCTCTTAGCTTTACACGTTATACGATATTATATATATATTAATTTCTTAATACTTATTTTAATAACGTAGCTGACAAGCGAGTTGACATTACAAGCGAGTTGGCACTCGTCATGAACTCTCCAACTGCCATGTCAAATAACTTCACCACAACGCATTCAGTTCAATTCAATCAATCGGATTCCTCTTCCTCAGAGGTTTCTATCTCTATTGTACAAGTTCGCGCATTATGGCCAGTATTGCCGCAAACGCCACACCGTCACCCACGCGCTGCCGCCCGCCTCGGACGACGACTACCTTCACCCATTTCCTGTTTTGCCAGCTCAGCACCACTCTTTACAGCCTGAAGATCTACTGCATCTTCAACAGAAAGTACTCCTCCTTTCACTAGACGTTTGTTTTTTGTTCTCCGGCATTTACTTAGTAGGTGATTGGCCTCTTTTAGTTCGCGGACCCGGGAATCAACCAAAGCGACCTTATGCATAAGACCGTATGTAGCCTTCGAAAACGAGCTCAACGCATTAACTATTGATGTAGGTGAGCTTCTCTGGTGGTTTCTGACTCGGTTTCGGATATAAACTGATTGGTTTACCGCTTCGTTAATGGTGGTAGGCGTCTTCGAAGTCCAAGTAATGGGTAGCAGATTGGGGTCTGGCGACGGTGTTCGTATGACAGCGACAGCATCCAGCTTTGAAATGACACTTTCTGGGTCAAAAGGAACAAGCCCAGTGGCACTGAAACCTGCTCGAATGTTTCCTGGCGTCATAGCAGCGTTGTGTGCTTCATAAAACGCTGCAAGGAAGTCCTCCTTCGAAACGTGGGTTATATGACGCCAGATGAGATCCTCAATCATGCGACCGTAAGCTCGTTTGAGCGGGCTAAAACAGCCGACATCTAGAGGCTGGAGCCTGTGTGACGAGTGGGCAGGCATATAAAGGGTGATAATGCCGTTGTTCTGACAATAATCCTCAAAGACCTGGGAATGGTGGCTTTCGTGACCATCTAGGATGAGGAGGCGTTTACCGGCAGTCATACGCGGTCTGGTATACTTGTCGAAATGCTGAATCCATTCCAAACCAATCTCATTTGTGGTCCACCCGTTGTCAGACACGGCCACCTTCCAATCGCGTGGTAATATCGTGTCGCGATACCATGACGCGAGGTGGGTTTTGCCCTGTAGAATGATGAACGGCTGGACCACCCAACCATCAGCATTAACAGCAGAGATTACTGTAGACCATTCCCTGTTGCCTTGCTGAGCTTGTCTAGGCCTGCCACGTCTTTCGGCGCTTGTAACGACCATGCCGGACCCAATAATGCCCATCATAAACCCAGTCTCGTCAAAGTTGTAAATATCCGCGTCTTGGATACCATGTTTCGCGACTGCCGCTGCAACTTGGCAAAACCACGCGCAATACGCGTCTGGATCCTCGTTTAAGACCCTCTGGTAGTCTATCTTCCAATGAAAACGCATCCGGAGGCCTGGTGTACGTTTGATGAAGTTCCGCGTCCAGTTCTTTCCAACGCGTCCAGCCCCATGCGCCGCCAACAATTGATTCGCCATATCTTCAACATAACTGTACCGGGCGGAAATGCTCGCGCATCCAGGTTGAGAATAAAGGAACAAATGGCATTCTCTTCGGAAACCATAAGTTTCAAAGTATTAGGCATGCTGTCGCGTCGTGATAGCATTTCTTTGACTCTATTACTCAAAGTGGAACGAGGGACGTTAAAGAGTTTCGCAAGCTGAAATATAGGAATATGAGGGTCACGTCATTTAGCTTGAACAGCTAGCTGCAAGTCTGATTCGTTATAACGCGGTGCCATTGTTGTTGGTGGAGATATGATGGTTTGAATCGTATTGGTTGGAAAGTTCATGACGAGTGCCAACTCGCTTGTAATGTCAACTCGCTTGTCAGCTACGTTAATGAATATATATATATATAACATATATATAGTTTAGCTTTTCGTAATTTAAAGTATTTTGACCGATTTTATCTTCTAATCTAAACTTTTTAAAAGTAACGAAAATGTATTTAACTTTATTATTGCTTATATATGTTTTTTAAACCTTTATAAAATTAATAAAATAAAAGCTATATGTCAAATGTTGGATCTCAGATATGGTGCCCTTAGGTGCAGTACCCACTAGGGGGCTGTCAAGGGAACAGTGGATCTACCCTGGCATGGTGCAGTATGGTATTTAGCTGTAAATTAGCCCTGCCGAGTATACTTGCAAATGATAATAACGTTTGCATCGACTGCTCACAACCCAAGGCTTGTGACCCTTCTAGAATCTCACACTATATTAATAATCGTAATATAAATGATAAACGATAATATTAAAAATATTAAAAGTTTTAGTAAAGGGTTATTTATTAAACGAAATATACACTTTTAATATAACTTACGTATAAATTTTCGCCTTTATAATATTAACGTATTATTCAAAAATATTTATTAGCTATTACGTAATCGTTATATAGCTTTACGGTAGGTAGCTGTTTATTAACTTAGCGCTGTGAGGGCCTGCACAGACCTTCCCACATAACAAGCAGATACTTCCCAATAGGGGAAGGATCTGACCAGAAGATCCCCTTAAAGGGGCAACCTCCCACTGTACCTATCTCTCTCTCTCTCTTCCTTTCTTCTCTAGTCTTGATATTCTCGTCAATAGAGTAATAGCTACTTGCTGCCGGCCATGTCCCAGCTCCTCAGTACGCTCGCCGTGACAGTAGCAATGTAGCAACCATCACAGTTCCAACAAAAATAATAATAATCGAAAGATTATTATTAATAAATAAATGTTTTTAAAAACGTTCAATAACTTATTACGATTGGTTAACTAATAGTTTATGTTAGTTATACTTTTTATATTAAAAAAGAATGTAAAACCGACTTATTATATAATATAAGCTTAAACGTACTTAGTATAAATGTTAAAATCATGTTTATTTAAATTTTATTATTAATATCAAAAAATCTTTATTTGTTTATATAGGCGAAAGTATAATAAAAACCATAAGATAGAACGTCATTTAATATAATTTAATAAAATGTTTTTTTTAAATTTCTTTTAATAAATATTTTTATTAAATAAAAAGTAACATTCAAAATAATCGCTTTATTAGTTTTTAAAAAGTCGATTTTGTATAGATTTGCCATCCATCATAGTGTATGCGCTCCCATTAGGTGATGTGGTGGGGTAGACGCATTGCGCCGCTGCACAGCTAGAAGGATAAAAGTAGGGCGGGATTGAAGATTTATCTCCCCACCAGATTTTGGTAGGATGTCAGATCCTTCTTTCCCTCCTCACCAGAGTATTTTTGTACAATACGAGTAATTGATGGGCATCTTCGTCCTGTGCTTGTATCTGCCCTGTGACAGATTTTATAGCTTTAAATGGTTTAAAGCGCGGGGTTTTTACAGCATAAAAAATTTGTAATAATTCGTTATTTATAATAACGATACGAGCTAAGGTTTAACCAGAGGCATACAGTTTCACTCGCCGCATCCAAGCTCCAAGAAGAGAATTGGTCGTGTGAGACACGATGGGCGCCATCTGTTGAATGGGAGCCGGAGATAGACACCGAAAGATCTCCAGTGGGGCAGAGACGCACAGGGCATCTGACCCACCAAGAAGACAGATGATCAATCTCTGCACGCAGAGCAGAACAATCAATAGCATCAATCAACATCCGTGTATTCAACACCATCTGTGCACGCCGTATGGGTGGACATTCGATAGCTTCGAGGAAGCTTGAATTACAAGAGGGGGAAATACGTAGCGGTCAGGTAGCTAATTACACGCCCCCTGAAAAGAATATGTACCAGTAACTCAGCTGACTCTCTCTCGGCAAGGGGAAATATGCGACTAACCTGTGGAATATGAGTCAGCCATAGTTCTTGATGCCACCAAAGACTGGAAGATTGCTTCTCTGCTAATAGATCGCGTCCTTATCTGGGTTGATTGGTTCGCTGACCTTTCGCACGTGCATATTTAATGTAGTAAGCAAAAGCACAGCCTCCTTTACCCCTAATACAGCGGCACAGCCACTTCTGTCAACACTGCCACGCTGCCCTGATTTACGACACTTTCTTATTGCCCAGAAAACCAGATGAACGCGAAGTCTGTTGATCCCATCCACACTGGCCCCTCAGCAGCCAGCGAATGCCCTCCACCGTTGAAGGACACGGAACCAAGGCTCTTGTCCGTCTGCCTCCTCATTTACTCCGATAGTACTCAACCATGCCCAAGCTCCGCGATCGACTTCGTGAAGATTACCGTCCACTCAAAGCCAATGAGGTTAGGCTGATCGAAGTGTCGCGCGATGACAATAAAGGAATTACTATAGATGTGGAAACCTCGGACCTCCGTGACCCAAGCACATGTTTTAAGACGATCTCGTACGTATGGGGCGAGAAGCAAAATGTGGCGACAATTCGGATCGAAAACGAACAAAAGAGGCTCTCTATCCCACGTAACGCCTACGCAGCTCTAGAACTGATATGCGAGGAATCGTCGTCCTTCAAGATACATGAGCTGTTTTGGATCGACTGCATTTGTATCAACCAAAGCGACGAGGACGAAAAGTCTAGGCAGATTCGGCTGATGGAGGACATCTTCATGCTATCAAACCACTCGATCGTTTGGCTCGGCCCTAGGTCCCACGATTCCGACGAAGCCATGGCGTTACTGCAGGAGTTGGCGACTCGCCGTCGTGAACTTGAAGCAGCTTACAAGATAACCCATCGTCGAGTAACGCCTGATGATCTGAGTAAGGACCGGAGATGGAATGCTCTGGAGGCTTTGCTGCTCAGGCCTTGGTGGAGACGAGTCTGGACATTCCAAGAATTCATCCTACCCAAGGGCAGCATGACACTGTGGTGTGGCGGGAAGAACATCACGCGGGGAGCCCTGCGCGATGCGATATACGCCATTTGGATCTGCAAGCCGGATCACCTCATTGACCATGATTCCTGGCAAGCCGCGTGGGAACGACGGCGAGTGCTCCAGCATGTTAGCAAGCAGGAGGGGGTTGTGAAAACGAGCCTGCTTGCCCTGATGGCGTACAACGGCAGCAACCTAGTCCATAAGCCCGTGGACCGCATATACGGCGTGTTTGGGGCCTTGACTAGCCGGGATGAACGGGATATGGTCCAATCGCTAGAGATTTGCGTAGGCGTTGGGTCTACCTACACTGCTTTGGTGAAGGCATGGATCAAGACGCACGCGAAGCTGGATATCATATGTTATGCGTCCATATTCACCGGACGTTCGCCAATCTCCGAGAAACGGAAGTTGCCCTCCTGGGTCCCCAACTGGTCGCTTCCTACTGGGACCTTCGTCGTGCCCTTGATGGTCAGCGAGGGTGATAACTTTGTACCAGTGTGGAGCGTCCCCGGGCATGAGAAGTACAATGCTTCCCGCGCTACTCGCCCGAATTGCACATTCTTTGATGATGGCTTGCGCCTGCAATGTGCAGGCATTGCGATCGACTACATCGATGGACTTGGGGCCATTGATGACGAAAATTGTCCTCTAGTCCAGTCCAGATGGCATCATGAATGTGCTACCGCTTGGTCACTAAATTCAGAGCCTCCGAATCGCAGAGAATTGCCAACAAGCACCACTGAAGAACTGCTTGACATTGTTATCCGGTGCCTCGTACTGGACCGACAGGATCGCTACCTCAATCAGCCAGTACGAGTTGAAAACTTCAGGAATGACTTCCTCGAAAAGCTACTTGCAGACAAAGTGGAACACGATGGTCTCAGTAGAGACTTCCGGAATTGGTACCATAAGAATAGAGATCTGCGCATAAGAGGAACAAGACTCGAGGATCTGTGCAAGAGATCAGCACCACGAAGCCCACCGGCGCACACTAGCAAGGAGGAGAGGAACCTTCCTGACAATCCTCAGAGACCGAACCAGCTCTGGGCGAATGGGTCTTCGATTGATGACTACGCGAGAGGGTCACATGGGAATGGCATCTCGGAACGCCCAGCCGGGAGATCTCATCTGCATTCTATTTGGCTGCAGGGTGCCAGTCATACTGAGAGAGACCGCCGACAATGATCACGAACTAATAGGAGAATGTTATCTGGATGCTTATATGAAAGGCGAGATCTTGGATGAGGGGAGGGAGACCAGTAAGTTCGTCTTAGCCTAAGACAATCGTCACATTTACTCGATGCAAGAGATACATGAACATCATTGAAGTTTACAGCGTTCATATTCTGAACCTCTTCAAACCATTCGACACGTATGATGTAAGCGTAACAGCAGTCAAACACGTAGTCTTTTGACTCGCCAGCGAGGCGTCCCAGGCAACCATCACCCAGCCACCCGTCGGCATGCGGGAGTGCAACCTCGATACGAAATGGCCATGCTTCTCAACTCGCGTGGGACGCCCCCCCTTTGCAAGGATTCGCCCGCCGGGTTCGACGCCGTCAACGCCCACATTTCAGCCCAAGTGCACGCGTTCTTCAACACACTGCACGACCTCGAGCACATGTCAGACAAACAGTCCTCTGACGAGATGCGCCAGGACGAAGGCATTCGGCCCGCCATCCTCATCGTCTTACACCACCCCTTGATCAATAGCTAATACACTGCGCGTATTCGGGATTGAGGTGCAAGTTCACAACCCAACGCCAGAGTTCCTAATGACCCGATGATACCACCAGGGGGGAGTCATGGAAGTCTAGATGTACGAATCCGACCTCACGGGCATGTGATCGATGCGCCTACTCTATGAATACAAGTGGCACGTGCCGTCACCAGAAAGGTCGTCCGGGAGGGCCTTGGTGGGAGCTGTTATTAGTTGTGGTGTGCAATAACTTTCACCAACAAGCCATGGTTGATTTGGATCACGGTCATCCTTCTCTGCAATTACTAACATACTTTCCAACGTCTCCTGTTCGAACCCCACAAACAAAAACAAACAACACACAAACAAAACCAAACCAACAAACAATCAACACACTTTTCAACCAAATGAAACTAACACAATGTCACAGGCTTCGGCTGGGTGACACTGAGGGGCAGACACCCCTCAGGTGCCTTGCAACTCAACCTAACTGAGAAGGCTGTTGCAAGCCATGTGATACTTACTACGCCTCTTCCTCTCAGTCCTCCTACGGCTTAAGCCGGTACACCTTCCTGCCTAGCTCACGCTAGAACTGCACCTCCCTGCCTAGCTCACGCTAGAACTGCACCTCACTGCCTAACTCACGTTAGAACCAACTCGAACCGTAAGTTCATATCTCCTACAACGAATCAACCATGGCTCTATTTTTTCCCAAGTCCTTGATGAAACCTTACAGTCCTTGGCTTTATAGGCCATGCAAAGTTCATGGTGCGATGTCCGAGAGCCCACGCCAACTGTACGCTATACCACGTAGGCTGTGACAAGAGGAGAAACCGGCTATGTTTTGGGTACTTGACTCTTTGATATGAGAGCACATTCTCTCTATGCGAACCCCTAGCCTGTCTCTGTGGTTGGATGAGTTGATCGCAGCCTCGACATCGGCTCATGCCCTCTGCGTCGTGGCATCAGACAATGGAAGGTGGAATGAAGATAAAGATATGGTAAGGGCTTAGGCTCTTCCAGTCTATACAGCAGGCCTACTCAATGCAGCGACACAGTCAAGTCCGGACCATCAAAGTTCCAAAGATACAGTCTCTCCCTCCACCGAAGTCGAAGTCCCAGGTGTATAGCGTCCAACATCGCCGCTCCAAGACCCCTCAAACCCATCCTGAGTCACGATATTGGTCCCGTCAGCCAAGCGAAGCGTCGCCCAGGTATCCTTCGAGCAGAGCCCAAACGCCTGCAGATTTGTCGGCGTCTGCGCGATCCAATGCATAAAATCTAGTCATTCAGTGGTCAGTCACCGAGCAAATCCGCAACAGACAAACATGGGAACAACCGGCGAAGAAACTCACTTTGGCACTGGAAAGCCCCAGCGCAGGCCTGGTATCCCGGCCCGCTGAAGAACGCCCAAGAAGCCGACGCGTAGGTGTAGATATCGGCGCCGCCATTGATGTAATTCGCAAACCCCATGCGACAGCGCGTGTCGCCGCCCCCGCACCACGAAAAGTCCGGGTCGCCCCAACCGGAGACGTCGGCGGTCCACGGCGCGGGCGGCACCTGTCGCGCGTGGTCGCCCTGGTCGTAGTTGGTCTCGGACTGCAGCAGCGAGACCAGCACGTTGCGCGCCCCGCGCAGGTTCAGCTGGTACAGCCACCAGTGCTCGCTGCCGAGCGCGTGCAGCCAGGTGCCCTTGGTTGACTCGACGAGCGCGCCGCCCTTGGCCGCGATGTTGGACCCGCCGTCGAAGTCTTCGGTGATGTGGTCCGCGACCCAGTTCCAGACGTTCTCGACGTACGCCGACGACGAGGGCGCGAAGTGCAGGCCTAGGAACGCGGCTTTGCACTCGTTGCTCGCGTCGCGGCAGCTGTTGGTTAGGGCGCCGGCGCCCCGCGTGCCGCCAACGGTGATGAGGGAGTTCCAGAGAGCTACTTGGCCGGGGGACGAGCCGGCCATGTTGAATTGCACGATGATGGCGCCGGGGAGGACGTCGGAGACTGTGAAGCGCATGTCTTGGATCTGGGCGGTGCCCACATCACCGGCGTTGCCGACGGCGACAACCGGCTTCGGGTTGCTGGAGTCCTTGAACTTGCTTCCGTTACCGGTGATGGTGGCCCAGGCTTCGCCCACGATGCGTGAGCCTTTGGGGATAAGCAGCGTGTCGTCAACTCGGTACTTGCCGAAAGGGAAGTAGGCGATCTTGTTGTTGGAAGCTGCGAACTGCAGAATCTGGTTCAACACACCAGACTCATCCTTGGTGTTGTCGCCGAGAACTGTGTGGCCGCCATTCTGGTTTGGGTCCTTGATATTGATGAAGTCGCTCACGGGGTTTGAGGCGTAGTTCGGAGCCGGGACGACGGGGAACTTGCCATTTGGCGCGAGCGCAGCGGGACGAGTGTTGGTGGAAGGAGTCGCCCCGTAGATCGGGTTGCGGCCGACTGTGTTTCCGTACGTGAACGTGTTGACGTGACTCTGTGGGCCAAGGACAGTCTTGTCAGGTACTTGGGCAATATCGGAGTTGGTATCCTTGCTTAGGTTTTCGATTAGGAACGACGGGAAGCCGGTGGTGACGAAGGTTACGCCGGAGTTGATCGATATGGCGTCAATCAAACCAATCCACGGAGCACCACCGGTGTTTCGTACGCCAGTGCCACATGTGTCGAAAGTGGGGGCAATGATGCTGATGGTGTTGCCTCCTGTGATGAGCATGCCGACAGTGTTTTGGTAGAAGTATATACTTTTATACAGCGCCTGCTGGTGGCCATCGTGCCAGATGCCGTTCTGTACGAAGTGTGTTAGAAGCGGCAAACAGGTAACGAGCCCAGGGGTAGAGCTTCTTACCAGTCCATGCTCAACGCGAACATCTGAAAGTCCAAGGGTAGATCCTCTGCCCAGGCGGATACCCGTGTGTCCCGTGTTAGTGTTAGATGGTGCCGATGTCATGGTAATCTTGACGTTTTGAAGTTGTGCCGCTTGAGCGACACCCCACCAGAGTGCGGTGAATTGATTTCCTTATTTCGTGTCAGCTGAAGCACACGAATGAAACGAGGTGGGTGTCTAGTCCTACCTCCAGCGATGCTTGAGGTGTCGAGCTTCAGGTTCTTGAGTCCCACGGCAAAGGACAGCTCTCCACTCTCCCCAGTTCCCGGATCCTGTGCTGCGATTGAATATGAGATGCGACTCCTCTTTCTGTTCGCGAGGTTGCTTACCCGAGAGCAGCGTCTGGTCACCAGAAAAGCTTGCTGCAGCTTTGATTGTCGGTGGCTAGATACACATGCTCAGCACATTCCCAATGGGGGCTGTAGCTTATGCTTACGTTGGTGGCGTCACCCATGATGATGGTGTCTGTGTTCATGCGAATAGTCTGGCTGACTTCGTAGGTTCCGGGTGGTAGGTAAACGACCTGCAACACAGATCAGTATCAATCTGATTGCGACTGAGCAAGAAGTCTTACTCGTGGCTGTGAGGCAAGCCACTGAGGATGGCGGCTTGCCCCGTTGCCAGCATCATTGATGGCTTTTTGGATACCAGCTCCGTCTCCCGCATTCACAGCCATGAAGACTGGGTAAGTGAAGTCGTTGTCGAGGTCCGGGGCATAGCCTCTTGCGTTTCCTGTGTGGTCCATGTTGGCATACCAAAAGCTGGTAGCTCGCTTGGCCAGAGGCGTGCTGCCATTGTCCTTGACTGTTGGCGAGGCACTGGCTCCAGCGAGAAGGACGGCAACGGCCGTCGTGAACTTGACCATGTTCGATAAGATGCCGCAACTCATGTAGAGCAAGTGAAGCACAGTGAGTCTCTGCTAGGTATAAGCCAAAGCAGCATACCCATGCCGGGAAGGCGCGCTTATATAGCCCGAGCCCACTGCATGTCCGTACAGAGAGGTTTCCTTGTCCAGACCGAAAGCTCACCAAGAGCGACGGGGTTTCAAGCGCACCTGACATGACTGAGTACCTAAACAGCTGAGTAAGTAAGTTGCATGCATGTAATCTGCAAGTACGATCCGATCTGACTGTTTGACTGCAGGGTCGACTAATCCAGGCCATTCTCAAGGAGATGCCCAGCCCGATGATGATGTCTGATGCATGCATAAGGGTCCAATGGATGCCGAGTTGCACTTTAATGATCCATAATCATTCGCAACTTTTGCCCTGTAGGTTTGACTCTTGTGCTGAGCTCAGCAATATGCGCCAAGTCAGTGAAGATTTGTCTAGGTCTCAGCCTGCTGACGTACCGTCAGAGAGTAGATGAATTCTCGCCTCACAGCCCATTCGTAGTACAGGGGAGAGGCATGCTGATGACCCATGTCGGTAGGGAGATCCCGTATGAGCTGATTATACCTTCGTCGTGTGGCTTACCTCATGCAGCCACCACGGCCACGTCAGGTTGGAGAATTACATTGCAGTTCTGTCGAGGAGTCACACCACTCGCAATCCCACTCCAATGTTGACTGGGAAGTCTCTCAAAGCATATCGTATGATGTTGCTCAATTGATCAAGGCTCTTATGGTGTTTAAGGAAATGTGTTAGCGGCACTGGAGTGAGGACTAAGCGGGACATACCATCGAACTCGTGATGACATAACATTCTAGTAGCCTATGATGTGTCAAGCGACTACGCACTATTGCCGCAGGCGTCTGTGACGTATCATCACACGTACTGGTAGGACTAGTAGACACCAGGTAAGATTCTCCATCTCACAACTTATTGTACTTCTCCCAGTCCTCTCCATATTTCTCCAAGCACATGGCGTCATCCCTTCGCTCGCGATGCATCAGCAAGATTGCGAAGTACAGCACGTAGAAATACGTAAAAAAGATGCCCCAACCTCTAGCTTGACCCTGCACTACCTTCCGTCCATCGAGCATCTTCGAGGCATGCGAGGCAGCAGCCATGCTCCCAGCAGACACTATGGTGTAGCCGGGGATGCCCGTGGGCAAGCTGAATGGTGACGCCTGCAGCCAATCGCCAAAGTAGTTGATGTGGCGCGACACGCCCCACCATCCTGCCGTGAGCAGCTTCGTTCCGCGCCTGGTCTGGATGAACGACAAGCTGGCCACACTGGGGTCGTTGGGATTCGTGCGGAAGACGTTCTTCTGCGCGTTGGCGGCCTTGAAGATGTACAGTCCCAACGCGAACACGGCGCTTACAGTGGCGATGCCGGCCCAGCCGAGGTGCACGGGATACACGGAAAGGTAGCGGCACTGCGTCGAGTACAGGAACGGCACCCATACTAGATCACCAAAGGAGAGCATGTAGCCAAAGCCGCCGGTCGTGATATCTATCATGGTCAAAATACCGCTTTCGTTGTATTGGCCGTCGAAAACGTAGTAAGCCTGGGCGATAGTGGTGAAGACAATTCTGTCCGACACGTAGCCGTATAGTCGGTATTGCTTGGCAATGAAAGCCATGTCAAGCAGGATCCAGGCAGTAAGGCCTGGCCGCATCTCGCACCACGTCTTGATATCAACCTCGCCAAAGAATGGTAGGGCGACGCGTGAGTTCAGTTCCCGACCGATATAGAAATCGTATACCAGATTGCCCGTGTGCCCGCCGGCTGCCAGTTCACGCAGATCGTTGTTGGGGTACTTGGCGTTCACGGTAAAGCTGCGCGCATAGACATAGACCGACAGAGCAGACGCGATGAACATTCGCCGTGAGAATCTGTATGTAGTTTTCTGTGATGTAGGTTCACCAGACGAAGTCGGCGCCCTGCACATAGGTCCCCAGTGCGCACACCACTAGGTGAGCCATAGTTGCCGAGGAGGCTTGCAACGGACCATCAGCAACTTGAACATGGGAAGGCGGCGATAATACTCACCGTTGGAGCGATACTTCAATGGACGGCCGTGGTGCACTAACTTCGTTCCGTACGTCTCATGAGCTGGTAACGCCCTCCAGAGCACGAGGCTGACGAGATAGTAGCCTAGCACGACACCGGTGACCTTCCAGCTGCCCAGCTCCCAGACGCCACCTTCGGGCCACCCGGTTTCGGACTTTAATCTTTCCCAGCTGAGGGCACTCGGCTCCAGTAGAAAAGGCACGGGACACCCACTGATGTCATTGCAAGCGAAGACAAAGAAGTACAGTAGCACAGGTAGGCCGGTGACGATGGCTGCGGCTCCGAGCCTGCCTGCGTCAGCAATTTGAGATCAGAGAATCGGGTTTCCACTCAACGAGTGGCTTACGGGCCGCCAAATTCGTACTTGGGCTTCTCACGAGAAGCCATCGTGCAACAAGGTGAGAGATAGGACCGAGTGATTCCCAGCAATTGTGTGCGGACAGTTGGCGAACTTCATTTTGAGGTCATTGGAAGTGCCTCCAGTCGGTCCAAGTCTGTTAAACAAGTAGTAATAGGGGCAATTTGACCAGTGGTACGACACGGGATTGAAGTTCCCGGCTGCTTACCGCCGTATCCACTGCAGCTCGCATGCTAAGCCACACTCATTTAGCTGTGGTTTGCGGTAATTTCGCATCCACTTTTGCTTAATCAGCCGCGAAACATAATCATCGCTGTCACATGCGGGAATTCGCCGGGCTCTTGCCCAAACCTCTAACCTCTCTACTGGGCCGGATCCATACTGGGATTTACCTACACTTCAAATTGTTGAGAATGGAAGAAACCATACGAGCCGGCACCAACCGCAGCTGACCACTCCTCTAAGCCACAGCATGTGTGGACACTTGTGGCTGTGAAAGAGATGGCATCTCGACCACTCAAACTTGACTAATTAATCCGATTACCAATCTCGCAATCGCCGTCCAACGAAACCTGCAGGAGTCGCAGTTTCTTTCCCTTTTGGGCGAGAGGGGCCAAGATTTGTAACCATCGTTTGCAAGTCAGCAGGTCACGATGCTCATTCACATAGAGTTTCACCATGTCCTGCTGAGCTGCTAGCCAAAAACAAAGGAGATATGTCTCCTGTCAATGTTTTGATGGCTCGTGGCTTGAGCAGTCAGTTCAGTTCAATCAACCCTGTGCAGCATTTTCCATATCCCGAACCTGGCAACCGTCTCTTCAATAATGGCCCACCGAACCCACGATGCCTTGGTCATGGTGGCGCCGAGAGCACCCTACGAGATCTGCAAGTTTGACACTGTTGCTCCGAAGGACGACGAGGTCTTGATCAACGTCAAATGGACCGCATCTACACCCCTTGACCTTCACCAAGCTGACGGTGGACTACTGGTGGAGCACCCATCAAGGAGCGGATCTACCAGTGTAGGTGTTGTTATTGAAGTTGGCCCGGATGTCAAGCACCTTAAAGTGGGAGACGCCGTATTTGGCTTTGCTCACCAGAAGCCCAAGTGGAAAGCGCACCAGGAGTTCGCGACAGCCCCTGAGTGGGTGTTCGGCAAGGTGAGATAGTTTACACGCCCCGAGCGCACGGGCATATAGCCGCGTTTGTTCTGACTGCTTGTATACAGATACCAGAGGGCTTCAAGCTGGAAGAGGCTGCCACAGTACCGGAGAACTTCGTGACTGCCTTCAACACCTTGTGGGCCGATCTGCGCCTGCCAACACCGTGGCCGAAGCCTGCGAACTACCAGCCGCCCCGGGCCGATGACCGAATCCTGATCTGGGGTGCCGCGTCGTCAGTAGGACAACACATCATCCAGGTTTTGAAGTTCTACGGCTACCGAAACCTAGTTGCCACAGCATCACCCAAGCACCGTGAATATCTAACGAGCTTGGGGGCGACCAAGTGCTTCGATTACAGGAGCCATGCTATCGTTGACGACTTGCTGAACAGCTGCCGCGACGGCTCGACCTCATCGTATCCGTTGATCGTTGACTGTATTGGCTCGCAGGAGGGATCACTTGAACCGATATCAAAGGTTGCTCGCACCGGCAGCACTGTCGCGGTCATGCTGCCAGTCATACTGAAACACGCTTCAAACGAAGAAAAGCCCGAGTACTCTATGGATGCCAGCACCAGTGCTCAGTGGGCCGAGGGAGTGATTGTTCGTGGTGTTCGAACCCATTTCTACTGGAAGGTATCTATGTGCAACTCCGCCTTGCTGCAGTTGATGATTGCTAACCGGCTCGCCACAGAACCCGCTGTTCAAAGAGAAGTTGCAGTTGGATATCATGCCGACACTGCTAGCCGAAGGCGCCGTGAAGCCTAATCGATACCGTATCATCGAAGGGCAGACTTTGTTAGAGAGGGCAACGAAGGCATTGGACACGCTGAGAAATGGTGTGAGCGGAGAGAAGCTCGTTTGGAGAGTGTCAGAACGTTGACCGACATTTCGAGTCATGTGCAATTAAGAGATGATTACCAGCCTATGTGAAAGCGGTTTCCACGTCAGCATCAGCAAACCTTGGTCGTGAGGTCTATCTTGATGCTCTGAGAAGTCAGCCAAAGATGCATGCCAATGACTCGGGCAACTCAAACTTTGCTGCCCCAGAGTGCACACATGGAAAAGAGAATGAGAGATTGACTCAAACACTTATCTGCTCAATCAAATTCACTAAAAGACCCGCAATAAGGCAAGCAGCATATAAGAGCTTTTCCCCAGCCAGGGCCACCGTCTTTGCGGGTAAAATTTAGATATACAGTCGAACTTCCATGCGTTCCGTTATTAAACATGGAAATGGAGATAAGGAAGTTTTAATCACGCCCTATATATATCCAGGCAACCGCTTTTGAATACCCTCACCGCAACAGCAGCCGTCACCTCAAACCAAGTTGCATCTCAGCCTTACATGTAATCTGCTACCGCATCATCAATTGATAGCCTTTCGTACTTCTCGCATTGAATGAGGATGTAGCTGTTCCCATGCACCACGTATCCGAGATTAAATACCACCATTGTTTATTGCTCGCCCCTCCCATGATATTCGGTGGGCCCAGCGGCGGCTTTTCCGCCAGCGATCTCTCACCGCACCACGTCACCATTTCGATTCCAAGGTACATGTAATATCGGGCTCGCATCGATTTGTAAGACAAACGTCCGTCACCGAGATCGACGACAGAACATATGGGTAGTCTCGAGAGCAAAATCTTCAGCATCGGCCCTGTTGTAAAGTGGTCAGCATACTCGTAAGTTATCCGTTCTTATTTCTATCATTTACATTATTTAACCTAGAGTTTTGATTACAGCCGGCCGTGATGGCCTTGCTCCAGGCGACTCATGTGCCAAGGTAAATGCCCGCACTTCCACTGCACTGCCGTTAATGACCACGGCTACACGATCCGTGCAGGGCACATGGACATCCAAGGCAACGAAGAGGCCGACGAAAAGGCAAAGGAAGGCATCACCTTGCCAATCCCTACCGGGGCCAAACCCACGCTTGCGGGCGTCTTAGGCCTTCTCAACGAAAAGACTCGGAAAGAACACCAGCAATGGTGGGACAAGAACATCACTGACAAATACAAAAGTCTCGGCCTTCAGAAAACTACACTCAAGTGCCCAGAAGAGCTCAAGCTGGACAGGCCAACGCTCCACAGGCTTATCGCATCTAGAACTGGCCACGGCGACTTTAACTGGTATCATAGGAGGTTCAAGCACAAGGAACACTACAACTGCTCTTGCGGGAGAATCAAAACGCGAGCCCACTTTGCTTTCTGCAATAGAGCCCTTACGAAACGGTCTAGGTGGCCACAAAGGAACCGCGGTCACAACGGAGAACCCAAACCAGAAGGGAGGGCCTATTGGAAATGGCTGATAACGTACCCAAAGGAATTCGAAGACTTCTGCAAGTGGACAAAATTCTATACAAAAGTCTGTCCCATGGTTACAGAACATCAATTCATCGACCACCAGGTGTAACTGCGCCTGTTACCATATCTCTTTATTACTTTTCTTATCTTTCCTTATGTTTTTATTTTTTTCTAGCTCATAGCCTTTTAAACGCAAGGCACTAACTGTCAAAGCGAGAGGAGCTCCTCGACGCTATTCGGACTACCGACTACGAACCAGATATCACAGAGCACGAGCCCAAATGGCGGGGCCAACGGAAACTGACGGAATAACATGTGTGCCCTCGAGGTTGGATTTGCAGGTTATCGTGGGAAATAGGGAGTCATGCCCTGCTTCCCGTACAGTAAGGCTTGTATATTAGCCCCTGAGATAGTCACCTGCACGCCAAACATGCACAAGGATCTGGAGCCTAGAGCCCCTACGGCGTTAAATAAACTAAACTAAACTAAAATACACGATCCGTGGACATGTCAACGTGCTGACCGCGGAGGAACGCCCTGTTGAGGACAAGAGAGTCCCAACGTGACGTGGGGCAGACGGAGACGAAAACCCCGACGATGGACTTCTTGCGAAAGTCTTACGCATTTGCAGATCTCCCGGCCTGCCTGCAGGCCTTAATCTCTAATTTGAAATAAAACGGGGAAAGGTTCACACTCTGTAATTTCAGGAATGCGGCCCAATGTGCAACTCTAAACAGCAAAATGGGTATCAAATAAGCAAATTGCCATTCATGAGGATCTCCTCTTATTCTGACCACCTTAAGTGTCAGGTTTCTCTGTCTAGTTGAGTCTCAGGCTCCCAGACTATCTGCTATTCTGGATTCTCTACTAGAACCTTGAACGCTAGGTCTGTGCTTGAGACTGTTCTCTTTTCCCCAGTCATGCATGATTGCGTCTCCAATTGTGATAAGCGGATCATCCACAAACCCGCCTATGTTCCAGGCTGTTGACGCGAACGTGACAGGACACTGATCGCTGCTAGGTCGCAATAGCCTGAAAGGACCTGGAAAGGGTGAAATTTCCAGGCAATCTCCCCAAATGGAGAATCATGATGTTCGAGGTACTCAACCGGTCTGCGCGCGCTGAACAACCGGTACGTAACTGCCAACAGAGAACTCGCCACGCCGGGCTTTGCCCATCAAGCGGTTGACACCGTAGCGGACTTGGAAGGTGACGCTAGCGGCGGCTTCGAGGCGTGTCGGCACAAGGGATTGAAGTTGAATTTCGAGAATTACTCCGCAATCCTTCAGCTTCGTACTTAGTTCAAGGCTGGAGCACTCCGGAGGCAGGTTGTAGATGAGGCCGAATTTTGGCGGTTGGTTACTGGTGCCACGACTTGCGTCTCCTGGGTCACAGTCGACGATCCTGAGGCGGCGTCCTCGGCCGAAAGGTCGCTGTCTGTAGCCTTCGCTTTACCCTTCTGCTTCTTGGTGAGTCCTTCGGTCACTGAGTTATCGTTGGTGTTGTTTCCGGACGACGCGCCGGCTTTGGCGGCATGACTTTTAACAACGTCGTGACCGTGCTCAGTGGACGCGAGGGTTTTCCCTGGTTGATACCAAGTTAGAAATCTGAAGAAGCGTTGATGCTGGATCCGGGCATCTTAACCTACTCAGTCGGTCAAGCTTTGCGAGCCGTCGGATCTTACGCTGGTCTTGTCGCGCTCGCGCTCCTGTAGAATTTGGTGCATTCCAAAGAAGACTTCCAGTACCACTTCCGGATGCTACAGGGTTCGAGCTAGAGAGATAGGCGGACACGGGATTGATCGCTCGTTGCTTCGATGCTGGATGTTGGTCAGTGAGCTGACCGCAAGTGGGTGTGAGTGAGTGTATGACGAGGTAACGTACGTCGAATGCTCGCAAAGTTAGCCTGAGTAATGGTATCGTCGCTATCATCGTCGGTTTCTTGCGAGGCCTGGACCTTTCGGCCTTTGGAAGAGCTGGGGAGGAACCCCGGAGCGCCATGCTTGGTGACGGACACGCTCTCTGAAGCTTCTTGACCTGGCGGATGACATGTTAGAATAATGCCAACAGAAAGAAGGAGGAGGTTACAATAGTGCAACCCACCATGGAGACCGAATACTTCATAAGTGGCATCATCCGGACTTCCGCGAGCCGACAGCTGCACCGGAGCATCGTAGTACCAACGGCGTTTGCCGCACAGCTCGAGTAGGGGACCTCCAGCACCGGAAGTACCTGGCTCGAAGGAACTTGCCAGAGGGTTCAGACCTAGTGAATATAGCATGAGTACATGGATTATAAGTTGGAAATGGACTTTAGTAGTGTACGTACCTGAAGTGGCGGGAAGCTTAGATGCCTGGTTTGCAGTGGAGAGTGCTTCCTGTGCCTTCTTGGCGGCCTCAACCTTCGCTTCCTCGGCCTTTCTGGCGGCCTCAGCCTCTTCGGCTTTCTGCCGCCTGCGTTCGAGGCCTGCTACTACGTATGAGGGGAGCGGTTGGCGGGGAGGAGGTGTTGGGAGAGGGATCAGAGATCCCTTTTCTCCGACCATAGACAGTCCGTGATCCATGTTGGTCGGTCAGACAGAGGTCGGTTGAGGTGGATAAATCGAACTAAATTGAAGGTGAAGGTTGCTGGGTGTGAGGCAGATGTAAAGCAAGGAGCTCAGGTGCGGTGGGGGACAGGCGGACAGTGCAGCGGTCAGGCAACGATGGGACGAAGCTGACGAGCAAGGCGCCCAGGTGGTAGTTGAAGAAGGACGCAGAGCAGAGCGAGCCAGTAGTGGTGGAAGTGAGATGTCGAGCAGAGGGTTGTGGTGTACTGAGCGAA
This sequence comes from Anthostomella pinea, assembly GCA_963556695.1. Classification (NCBI taxonomy): domain Eukaryota; kingdom Fungi; phylum Ascomycota; class Sordariomycetes; order Xylariales; family Xylariaceae; genus Anthostomella; species Anthostomella pinea. Next base: position 237,947 of record CAUWAG010000008.1, on the reverse strand, counting down.
ACCAGAATAGCAGCAAAGTGCTCAAGAGTTATGGAAGAAAGATTGTTCAGGGAAATGAGAGACATGTTGCAGAAGTCAGAGTGACCACATACGATGGAAGGTTGCGAGGATTGAGGTGTATCTCGTTACGGGGGTGAGATGGTGGTTCAATGCGAAGTGGGGCACAAGCAGCAGATAGATAGGGGGGCTTATCAGGATAAGATAGCGCAGATTTTGAGAGTTGAGGTATATAGGGGGCCGTTGCTAAGCTCTGGCCACCTCAGTTGGAATCGCTCGGGCATATGCAACAGATGGACCAGAAACAGTCATCCCAAACGGATTTCGTGGCCTTATTTCTAGGCTTGACAATATGTCGTCGACCGGAGCTTCATACCAACCCACTCAGAACGTCGATACCCTCTCGCCAACGCCTCATGCCAATACACCAGTCAATACCCAAGGCCACAACATATTGCAACCATGGTTGGAGGCTTCGGTGGTACCTATAGACTCACTGGTACCGCTTATTCTATTTTTTCCTTGACATGAGTCAACCTTTCCCAGTCACCGGCAGATATGAGGGCATCAAGACGAGTCTACGCTTGGGCCTACACTTGAGAGCTTCTTGGCTGTTTGTGCTGACCTGACGCCTTCTGATCAGGACGCCACTGACCACACGAGAACCACTAGGGCTTTTCTTCAGACGCGAAATGATACCTGACGGGATGGTTTATTCGGTCTACCATCCGACCCCCCGAACCGGCACACCCCCCCAACCGGCACAGCCAAACCCCACAACCACCACCAAAAGTCCCCTTACTCACTTACACGGATTACAGCCCCTTTTGAGGGTATCTAAACGATAGTTAGATAGCCCTTTCCTTGGTGTTTAGCTTAATATAGATTATTTAATTGCTGGCCATCGGCATCGGCATTTAGCAGCCTCCGTGCCCCGCCCTTAAATGCAAATTTGCTATAGAATTCTGTTGGATATCGTACCAGGCTGAGGCTTTCGGTGATGAATGCGCTTATAGGTGGCTTCATGGCATTCACCTGGCGCCACTATCAGATGATTATCTGGTCACTTTAGCGCCATTATTGTACGACTATCTGGTCACTCTGATGGCATACCTGTACATATATATGGGGACTTCTCCCCCAGAGATCTTCTTCTCTTCCCTCTTCTAATATAGAACGGTTTGAATTCTCACATGGTAGCATCTCGCTTTCGATCACGACCTTTGCAGATCTTCTGCTGCTGATCATCTCTCTCTTCACTGCTTCATGAGGATTAGCTACCCTCATTGTCGCAGTCCCCTACCGTTCTCTGAATACGAATCTGTTCTTTATAACAGAGGCTCCCTGATGTCGGAAGCCACCTATCACGTACCGTATCCCCTCATCACCATCATGTCTGACTCGAACGAGCACTCCTCCAAGGTAATCATCAAGCTTCTGGACTCTCAGAAGCTTGTTGGTCAGGAAAATTGGGAGAATTGGGCTCAAAACATGGAGCAACTGCTGACCGCAGTTAACCTCTGGCCTCTCATCCAAGAGGCCATCGAGAAGGATGATGAGGTCCCCTATTCGCTCAAGACCTCTGCTGTCGACGTAGATGATCATTCAAGCAAGACTTCTTCCAAGGTCAAAGATGAGACTGACAAGAAGAAGCCTACCAGTGAGACATTTTCAAGCTCACAAAAGGCGATCGTATATCTCTCAATTACGTAAAATATCAAGCCGGAAGCGGGTTACCGCATTGCCGGCCTGCGTGACCCTGGGAAGGTCTGGATCGCCCTACGTCATGCCTTTTCTGGTATGATAATCAACCAGGTATCGTCGGTCCTAGACGATCTATCTGCGATTCGATACTCCGATCATGGAGATGACTTCGTGTCGCGCTACTGCCTTCTGATGGATCGTGTAGAGCGCCAGAAGATCGATTACTCTGCGATGAGTCGGATTTGCAACTTCCGAGCGGCAATCAGGACTTCTTTTCCGACCCTCCACCGCAAAATCTCACAGGATTATAACCGTGGGATCTACTCAACGACAGAAAACCTCATCTATCAGCTTCAGGAGGAGATATACATCCGCAAGTCGCAGGATGAGACCTTTGCAACCCATATGGGCCGATCTCCTGCCCCTCCTGCTGCTCCTGCCACTCCTGCCAGTCCTGCGGGCGCCAACAAAGGCAACAAGCAGCGAAAGAAGAACAGGGGCAAAGGAGGCTCCGGAGGCGCTCGGAGACCTGATCAGAAGGATCCTGGCGCTTCAAACACTACAGTTGTGTGGTGCTTTGAGTGTAGAGAGCTCAACAAGAAGAAAAGGCACGATGGCTGCAACCAACGCATCTTGAAGCAGGTGTTGCAAGCTGCTTCAAAAGGAGCTGCAAACGGCTCTTCTAGGGGATCATCTGGTGCTGGCGGTACTACTCCCGCTACTCACTGGTGCCGTGAGACTTCTGCGGCTGCAGGAGACCATGGTATCGCTCTTGCGAGAACTACGAGCAACGTCACGGTACAGGAAGCATATTTTAACGTTCCTTGCGGCGCTAATCAGGTGGATATTGACCTCAGTGTCCCCTTCCAACCTGAAATTCAAACTGAAGCTCACGCTCACGCTATCTCTGCTGCCTCTGATCGATGGCTATTCGATTCTGGATCCACGGTTCCTATTTGCAACCATAAGAAGTGGTTCATTCGTCTCCGAAGAGACCCTGACCTTCTTCCAATTGCTACAGGTGGTGGCCCCGTTCAACCTCTTGGTGTTGGCGACGTGGAGATCAATTTTGTCACTTCTGAAGGCAGAACAGTTACTCGATTGATCACAGACGTGCTCTACGTGCCCTCCTTTCAGATCAACCTCCTCTCTGGCGATCAGTTATATCGTCAGGGTTGGTATCTGATGATTCGGGATCTATTTGATTCTGCTGGCACCTGGGTGGCATCCCTTCATAGCGGTATGTATGTGAAGATAATCACTCCACCGCTACAGAAAGAGTCTTACAACATCATACGCGCTCCACAGGCATTTGTCAACCTGTTCTCAGCTGAAGGAGAGGAAGAAAGTGATCCTGGTGCCCAATTGAGGGCCAAAAGGGAGGCTATGAAGCTCCTTCACCTCTGGCATACAAAGCTGGGCCACCGATCGATTGGCGATATCGTCAAAACGGCCAAAATTGTCAAAGGCATCGATCTACCGCCAAATACGCTCGAATTGACAAAGGAATTCACCTGCTTAGACTGTCTGGAGACGAATCTCCGTTGAATGGTCTCCCGAGTCGAGCGAGAACACCCTGATCAGGCCCTTGACGTGGTTCACACTGATACCGCGCACCATTCGGCTGAAGGATACGATGGTTCTAAACGAGCTACGATGCTAGTCGATGGCAAGTCACAAAAACGTGAATATCATCCTCACACGCAAAAGGGCGAGACCTCAGACATCTGCATCTGTTATTGCAAGCGGATGAAGCTCCAGTACGGTCGCTACCCTCGCTGTTTTCGCTTGGATAACGGCACAGAGTACGCCAAATTTATTAAATGGGGCCGATCTAAAGGCATCGAGTTCGAACTGAGCGCTCCATATACTCCTGAGCAAAATGGGGTGGCAGAGCGCTCTCTCGGCGTGATTCATTCGTTTGTTCGGAGTGTTATCGAACAGATGAAGCTGCCAGAGTCTCTCTGGCCGATTATTGGCCCTGCAGTATGTGATCGGCTCAACGTGAGCTACACCTCCTTCCTCCAGAAGGATAACAGGACCCCAGATGAGGTCTTCTTTGACGATCTGACTCCTGGCAAGGATAACAAGCCTGATCTGAGCAATCTCTTCCCAATCGGGCAGGCTGCCGTGGTCCATCTGCCACATCAGTGCCGCGTTCAGGGCAACAAGACGGCTCCTCATGCGAGAAAAGGGCGAATTCTTCGCTCAATTGGCTCTAATCAGTATCAGGTTTATTTGCCTGAGTCGCAGACGGTCATCACGAGTGCACATCTTGAAATTCTAGATGGGTACATCGCTTCTGGGGAATCAATCCACATCTTCCCAGACTTCCAAGGTACACTTAACGATTATGAGCGAACCATCCACAAAGAAGACAATCTGAAGAAGCCATTTTCTTCAAAAGGCGCTGCCGATCTTCAGCATATATCGGATGAGTCAGATGGTAAAGATTGGGGCTAGATAAATATCTCTGAACCCGTCATCACTTTGGGCACTCCGGTCATCTCACTGATCGTATCCGATAATGGCGGCGGCGACCCTCAATCAACACTCAGCGATTCTGAGCCCGATATTGGCCCAATTAATACACTGACTAGATCATCGGAATTGCCTCAGCAAGTTCTATCTCATAGGCCGACTCCAGTACCGCGATCACAAGCTGGGATGGATCCTGGCAACGTGTTATCCGGAGGGCGTACCCGCAGGTTGCAGAACCATTACGTTTCTGAGATCACAACTCCCGGGATCTCTCCACATGTTATAATTCAGGCTTCTTATGTTAATTGGCCCTCTGCTGACCCTGATCAAGCGCTTTCTGAAGCAGATGAACCTTCCAACTATTGGGAGGCGATGGCGTCAGTTGAAGCACCACAATGGTTAGAAGGTACTCATCTCGAGATACGCGCGCTGCTGCGTAACAAGACCTTTTCGGCGCTCTAGAGGTCAGCAATACCTCTAAATCGCAAGCCTTTAACCTCTCGTCACGTCTACAAGCGCAAGAAGGACCCGATTACTGGTAAAACAGCTCGATACAAGGATCGGATTACTGCTTGTGGGTTCATGCAACGCCATGGTCTCGATTATTTCGAGACTCAAGCCTCTGGCGCGCGCACAACCACCTGGAGACTGTTGTTGGCTCTCTCAGCCATTTTGGATTGGGAGATCGACCAAATGGACGCCGTTTCGGCCTTCCTGATGGGAGAATTAGATGAGGAGATCTACATGGAGACTCCTGACGGCCTGGATGACTTCTTTGAGATGTATCCAGAAGAGAACACCATTGGTTGGCGACAAGGGATGATTCTCAAGCTCGAAAAGCCCCTGTATGGCCTCAAACAGAGCCCTCGTCAGTGGCAGAAGCGCCTTCGTGGCGCGCTTCAGACCCTTGGCTTTGAACCTCTGATCTCTGACAACGCCGTCTACTACTCCAAGGAGCGTGGCATTTTTGTCATTAGCTACATGGATGACTTCCTTATCCTGGGCGCCAACCGCTCTAAGATTGATCTGCTCAAGCAGGATCTCTCTGTTGCCTTCGAAATGAAGGATTTGGGCGCTGCCCAGCACTTTCTCGGCATAAAAATCGTTAGGGATCGAGCGAAAAGGACACTATGGCTGTCACAAAGCACGTACATCCAACGCACTGCTGAGACCTTTGATCAGGCTCGAACTGGACGTGTGAACGTACCCATCTCGCCTCAAACGGTTGAGAAACTGGACCAGGATGACACCGAGGATGGCGGTTCGCCCGAGGTAACTCACAAGTACCAATCCCTGATTGGCTCTGAGAATTTCCCTGCATGCTACACCCGTCCTGATATCTCCTTCTCAATGGGGGTACTTTCGCGGTACCTCCATTGTCCCAGAACTGCACAACTTGCTGCGGCTCAAGGGCTCCTTCGATACCTCTGGAACACGAAGGACCTAGGCATTCGTTTTGGAGGCCCTGAATACGCTAAAATGACCTCTGACGAGGTCACTGGCATCATCACATCCCTTCTACTTGGTTATTGTGATGCTAGCTACACTGGCAGCATCAAGGATGGAGCCAAATCGACCTCTGGCTACCTATTCACCTTTGCTGGAGGCGCTATCTTGTGGTCTTCGAAGCTACAGACTGTTGTGGCACAATCTACTGTTGAATCAGAGTATTATGTTATCAGTGAAGCCGTGAAGGAGGCTGCCTAGCTACGAGAGCTGATGAACGAGCTCGGATACACCCTGGACACCCTCCTATTGCACTCTAACAGTGCTGGAGCCATTCATCTGGCTCAGAACACCGAATTCCATCGCCGAACGAAGCACATTCGAGTGCGAGAGCATTACATTCGCCAGGAAATTCAAGCTAAGCATATCTCGCTGCAGTTCCTTGGTACTGACAAGATGCCAGCTGACGGCCTCACCAAGGCCATACCAAAGGCAAAGTTTAGCTCGTTTTTGCAGCTATTAGGACTCGTTGAAGTCAAATAGGGGTTCAGGAGTGCTGTAATACTCCAAGGTCTAGGTGATTAGACTGTTAATTATAGTTGTGTGGTAGTGATGCCCTCAGTTTGAGAGGGCGTGTTGGATATCGTACCAGGCTGAGGCTTTCGGTGATAAATGCGCTGATAGGTGGCTTCATGGCATTCACCTGGCGCCACTATCAGATAATTATCTGGTCACTTTAGCGCCATTATTGTATGACTATCTGGTCAGCCTGATGGCATACCTGTACATATATATGGGGACTTCTCCCCCAGAGATCTTCTTCTCTTCCCTCTTCTAATATAGAACGGTTTGAATTCTCACAAATTCTCTCTGTGAGCCCCTGTCCCTCATGCACCACAGCATCCTGAAGCCAGCCACGATGCCTCCGCCCACGTATACAGAGGATGATGTGGTGGATGCCTACCTAGACGTCACAGATAATGGCATGTCAGTGAGAAAATCCAGCCAAAAATACGGCATCCCGGCCAGCACGCTGTCAGCACGCATAAGGGGGAGAGGGACTAAAACAGAAGCTCACACCACCGAGCAGAGAATTTCTCCTGAGCAAGAAAGCAAGGTAGCAGCCTGGATATTGTGCCAGGAGACTTTGGGGCTTGCCCCCTCTCACTCAGCCGTCAGGGAAATTGTGGTAGAACTCCTAAAAAGAAAGGGGGATTTCGCACCACTTGGGAACCACTATATGGACAGCTTTAAACGACGCAACCCTACCATTCAGACTAAAATCGGCAAGCGAATGGAATCTGCTCGGTTTAAGGGGTTTACCCCTAAGTCTGTGAACTGGTTCTTCAACATCTTGGAGGACTACGGCTGGGTGAAGCCAGAAAATACGTACAATGTCGATAAGGGCGGCATCATGTCGTGTTTTGGTAACTCTTTCGAGCCCCCTACCCTCACAGTCAACTAACTACCCTTATAGGCATTGATTCCCTAGTTCTGGGAAGTTCTGAGACGAGGAAAGCTTTCCTAAAGAGCCCCCAGGGCCGCTTGTGGACATCTTTCATCAAGACCATTTTAGCTACCGGTAGAGTACTCAAACCAGGCTTGATTTTCAAGGGAAAAGATCTCCAAGCGCAGTGGTTCCTTGAGGAATTCCAGAAGATAGCCGACTGGTACTATATAACGTCGGAAAACGGCTGGACCAGTAACGATATCGCCTGCCAGTGGCTTGAGCACGTTTTCATACCACAAGTGGATGAAATTCGTGGCCAGGAGCAGTGGGAACCAGTCCTTTTGATCCTAGATGGCCATGGTAGCCATACCTCCGTACGTACACCAATTTTTTCTATTTATTTACTGGTTGTTTGATTTATTCCGATTTAAATAGCAACTGACTGTAGAAAAGGACGAATTTATGATGCGGTGTTATTTTGCCAACATCTTGCTGTGCTTTTTCCCAGCACACACCAGCCACGGAATGCAACCACTGGATAACGGCCCCTATAACGCCCTTAAGTCCTACTACCAGAGATTCCTCACCCAGTTAAATTCTCTGACTGATTCTTCCCCTGTTGACAAGATCAACTTTATCCGCTGTTACAGCAAGGCAAGGGACATGGCATTTACGCCAAAAAACATCCGCTCGGGCTTCCGAGTGACGGGATGCTACCTAATTAGCCGCAAAAAGTGTCTAGACTATCCAGAAATCCAAGAAGACAAGCGGAAGACCCCTGAGCCGGAAGAACAGGAAGACTCAGAGCTGGAGGACCAACAGACCCCTACCACGAGCCGGCAAATCCAGGATTTCGGGAGGAACCGTTCCCCAGCCACTCGGCTGAAGTTCCGGAAGATCTCCCATGCTTTTGAGAACCAGGAGACGGAGCTGGCCATAAAAGACCAGAAGATCAGGGCCCTGGAGGCTGAACTGGAGCGGCTACGGCCCAAGAAGAGGAAAAAGATACCAAATCCCAACAAAAAGTTCATGACAATGGTAGAAATACTAGCCCAGAGTGGTGATCCGTTAGTTCCGGTTGCTGTAGAGTCTTCTTCTTCTTCTTTAGAGTCGGAGGTTGTTGAAGACGAGGGTGAGGAGGACGAGGAGCTTACGGACGCTGAGGAGGCTGTAGAAGCCCCTGTTGCAGAAGCCCAGATGACTAGATCCGGGCGGTCAATCCGGGCGCCGGCTAGATACGTCGATTGAGCAGCCAAAACACCACAGAATGATAATTTTGCTGATTTTTTTGACCCTATACAGCCTCAAATGCGTGTAAGTGAGTAGGGGGGTCTTTTGGTGGTGGTGGCGGGGTTTGGCTGTGCCGGTAGTGGGGGTGTGCCGGTTCGGGGGGTCGGATGGTAGATGTTAACGACATGTCCCCTACCAAAATACCTAATTGAGCTATATGACGTGATGGGCGGTGTTTTCTCCACAAGGGACCCCCGATCAGACTAGGATACTTGTAACTGCATATTCACGACTTCGTACTGAAACAGAGTCAGCGTTACTATTCTGCCAGGCGTGTTCTTGTACTACATATCACTTCCTGACGCACGCTTGCCCTATGAGCAACAGCAGCAATCTTCGAAGGAGACGCAAACAGCCACACCTACCAATTTTCATAGGCCTACCTATTTTCGCGGTATAAGGGAAAGGTAACGCCTTCGACGGCATGCGATACAGGCAACAGCATCAAAACCTGCGAAAAGCACAACTGCTTTGGTTCGCTACCACGCAAGAGTAGGCACGAAGTTTGACCCCGGTCCGAGACGAAATGTATTGCCGCGCAATTTATAACGCTAACGAGCCGGCAGCATAATCCCCGACAATGTTCGCCGCAGGTCTCATGTGCAAGATGTAAGGTGCGCATGACGTGGAACTGATGGGGATTGCTACCGAGAATCTCCGTCGCCTTTCTGCAAGTTTGTTCAGGGTATCTTGCAAACCTCCACTGAGCTCTGACTCCCTTCCTCATGTAGATACCTTCTTATCGTATGCCACGGTTTGACTCCTCACGACAGCCCTGAATACTTCAACAAGAACCCGTTACAGCATTATCAGTCTGTACGGAGCCGAATTACCGCGTCAGTGCCGAGCAATGCAACGAGATATTCGAAAACAAAGCTGACAATTGTACTTTACGAACACGGCAATCAATCCGCAGATGAGTAAGTCCTTCCCCTGATAGCAACTTCGCAGGCATTGGTGTCCGCATAGGCCTCATGGTGCTTTAGACTTGATTTCACTTCTCGTCTGCAAGTACTGGTTCGTGCCCACAATCCGAAGAAGCTCTCGGACCAGACTGAGCAAAACAGCACCTTCTGCATTGGAACCTGCACAAACCCAGCTACGCGGAGACGAGGTATTCGCTGTTACGTCCCGAGTGACATATTTATACGTGACTCATATTCAGGAGGCGGAGGGAAGTGGAAGATACTAAGATGAGACAGTGTCGCAGCACCTCAACTTCCAAACCCATTCGCCGTAATGAGTGCCACGGGCTCCTCTGCCGAAATAGATGTACAAGTCCTTCGGTCAAGCTTCTTGAGAGGTTCTTGATCAGTCTTTAGGGTATGCGAGGCACTACCGGTAAAAGTAACTTTGGGCTACCTTCCAACCCTTTCTTGCCCATGGATAATCAAACATGACAATGTGAACGAGTTCCTTTCGTCGGATTTGATCACTCTCGACCAGATCATGGCAGAGTGTGTTATCTAATCAAGCTGCTGGAGATCATGATGACGACGGTCTGCAAGATCGCGCCGCGGGCCTACACCTTTGTCTGTTGCTTCGGCCATTGGGCCTCTCGAGAAAGGATACGTTAGTACCACGTGCGTCGGAAACGCTTACGACGTGAATGGAGTGCTACAATTCTACAATGTCCCAGTTCCGAGAAGCACAACTCCAGGCTGCTCCTGCTGTCGAACCTTGGTGCAATGAACGGGTCTCAATGTCTCTTAATAGAGAGAATATTACATGGTTTGGCATATCTTGCGGGCCGTGATGGAGGACAAAGCGGTTGTAAACCCGGTCCGACCCACGTGGGGGTAACGTGGGAGAGGCTCGGCTCACCGTTTACTGGGGGTCAAAGCGGCCCCCCTTTTGCCCCTGTCTGCCCCTATCGAGCCCCTGGCCATTCCGTGTTCCTGGCCATGCCCCACTGGATCGGACCATTCCACTGCTGTCTTGGCACCTGCATCCCGAACCAAAAGAATTCGACTTAGCATGAACCAACATGCCGGCCGACCAGCACAGACTTTGGCCTACCTAGTCGAAGATGTTGTTATTGGTTCTTGTAGGATCGTGCAAAGCAGAAGACCAATTTCGCGTGGCGGAGGAGTAGTTGCAAGCAAAGTACGCACCGGAGAAATAGTTCTGCTCTACTCGGCAAGCCGGAGAATAAGATGCAGATTGTGCCCACTTACTCTTAGCCGCTCGGGCCCGTCAACGCGGATAGTCGGGTCTGGCAACTTGCCCAACACTGAATTGTTACCCGTGTTGAGATACATCGTGCCTGAAGTTTGCATATGGGACCGCAGGGGTCGGCCATGAATCAGGTTCGTGATTCAGTTTACGGGTTTCTACCAGCAAGGCCTATACGGTATATCAGATGGCATTTTTCCTCCCGGCTGTTCGTTCTGCGTTCCTGCACTGTAGGCCGCTCTCTGGCCCCCCTCCCTTGTTTCTGTCGTCATTCGTTTGAACAGTCCCTCGTTTCTTAATAGACTTCGATTTGAAGTCATCTTACTATACTCAACTCAGTCGATCCTTTATTCTCGTTCATCATCCTCTTCCATCGTGGACTGCTGGTTTATCAACCGACAGCATGGTCCGCGTCGATGTTCTCAAGGCTTCTGCCTCTTTCCTATGTATCGCAGGCGGGAACGCTGCTGCCATCAAGAGGCAAGACGTCATGGCCACAGGCACAAGCCTCGCCAAATGCCCAGTGAAGATGGCGGACTACGACACGAAGTACCGCATCTGTCCCGACACAGACTTCGTAGGCACCAGCAACCAGATTATCGACGGGGTAGCCGACGTGGATGCTTGCGCCAAGAAGTGTGCGCAGACGGACGGCTGCGAGAAGGCCGTCTTCGATACCAAGGGGAAGGTCTGCCACGTCAAGGACACCTACAATGAGGCCACTCTGCTCTGGAAGGTGAACGACCAATTCACGACCATCCAAGTCGAGGCAACCATCGACGTCGCCAAGCAGGGCAGCTGGACCGACATTATCAGACTGCCCGTGATTCCCGTCACCGCCTATATCGTACCCGAATTCCCCGAGGCCTCTCGCATGTTGGTCTTTTCCAGCTGGGGCGACACCACCTTCGGTGGCGAGTCTGGCTACACGCAGTTCGCCGACTACAACTTCAAGACCGGCGCCACGTCGGCGCTGACCGTGACGAACACGCACCACGACATGTTCTGTCCGGGCATCAGTTCGCTGGAGGACGGCCGCATCCTCATCACCGGCGGCTCCGACGCCGACAAGACGAGCTTCTACAACCCCGCCACCAACGCATTCACCGAGGGTCCCGTCATGGAGATTGCCCGCGGCTACCAATCTCAGACCACCCTGTCCAACGGCAACGTCTTCACCATCGGTGGATCATATTCGGGCGGCCGGGGTGGCAAGAACGGAGAAGTGTACGATCCTGCCACTGACGCCTGGACCCTGCTCGACGACGCCTTGGTCGAGCCCATGCTGACTACCGACCACGAACGCATCTGGCGAGAGGACAACCACGGCTGGCTGTACGGCTGGTCCAACGAATCGGTGTTCCAGGCCGGGCCCAGCAAGACGCAGCACTGGTATGGCACGACGGGCGACGGGTCCGTCAAAGAGGCCGGAGTCCGCGACACAGTAGATGCCATGTGTGCCAGCAACGTCATGTACGACGCCCTGAACGGCAAGATTTTCAGCGCTGGCGACGCCCAGGACTACGACAAGAGCGCGGCCTACACCAGCGCCCACATTACCACGATCGGCGAGCCGGGCACCGCATCCAAGGTCGAGCGCGTCGCCGACATGTCGTACCCGCGCGGCTTCAGCAACGCGGTCGTGCTGCCCGACGGAACCATCCTCATCACGGGCGGCCAGCGCAAGTCGCTCGTCTTCACCGACACGGACGGCATCCTGACGCCCGAGCTGTTAGACCCGCAGACCAAGCGGTGGACGAAGATGGCGCCCGAGGCCGTGGCGCGCAACTATCACTCCGAGTCCCTGTTGCTTCCCGACGGCACGGTTTGGAGCGGCGGCGGTGGCATGTGCTACGTCAGCACGCCCGGCGCGTCGGACTCCGGCTGTGATACGTCGGTCAACCACGCCGACGGCCAGATCTTCTCTCCGCCGTACCTGTTCAACGCCGACGGCTCCGCAGCGCGCAGGCCCGTGATCACGTCGCTCGCCGAGACGGCCGTGCCCGTTGGCGGCACGCTGACGGTCAACGTCGAGGGCAACCCGTGCGTCAGCTTCGCGCTGGTCCGCATCGGCACTGCCACGCACCCGATAAACACCGATCAGCGCCGCATCCCGCTGACGGGCCACAAGCGGGCTGGCGGGAGCACGTACGATATTGCGCTGCCTGAGGACAGCGGCAAGCTGCTGCCGGGCCACTACTATGTCTTTGCTCTGAACAAAAGGGGTACGCCTAGCATGGCTAAGACGGTGCGGATCACGCTCTGATGGATAATGGAAGAACGGTGCTGTTATATTCAACTCTTAATGTAATCTCTAAACATTTAATACATACCTGTTCCAGTAACACCTTGGAAACATCTGAACGTACAGAAAATGCTGGTAAATTGGTCTACAAATGTGCCAAAAGAAATAGAATGGGTGTGGGTTTGTCATATGTTTCTTTGGACTGAGTCTGCCGATGTGACCACGAGTGTGAGTTGACTCCGCGCTTGGTGAAGCTGGGTCCGAGGTATGGCTGGTGAATGGCTTTTGCCCGTTTGCGGGTGACCAGTCGCGGCTTCGTGGAAGCGAGACTGTGCTAATGTGTCTTCGTTCGGTAAACTTATCACTACTCGACTAGCACTGGTGTGGACGCGGTTTATGTATTTTCTTCGCCCGACCGTAATCCGAACCAGGTTGCACGTCATGGGGCTTACTGGATTAACAACCCTCCTGGATGATGCATAACTGAAGCGGTCTGTCGAAGACCGAATTTGGGTCTTTTTATACTAAAAGCGAAACCGGTATCTCTTCTGTCGTTGCCAGTGGGTGATATATGCGCCGAGAAATCAGAGTGTGTAACGAAAGGTTAAGGCATCGGTAGAGTCCTCTAGCGACCTGAATTCGGTGTATTCTACTTACAGAGTTGATGTAGCGAATAGTGCCGACACCCCCTATCGGGCGAAGGCCGAATTTCGCATCTCTCGTCGTATCTCCGAGCACGACATGACGGAGGTGCTGGGAAGCTTGACCATAGCTACATCGCCATTTGCTCTAGTAAATTTCTAGGTCTAGTGCCGACATGTTACCTCGGTGGCAAGGAAGTGGTTCAGAAATCTTCATCGTCCACCTACAAGTTGTTTCGCAGTCGTTACACAGACATGAAGGCCTCGAAACATCCAAGCAGAGGCGATATGCTGAACAGCGATATTTTGAGCTTGTAGAACTCAGTAGCTAAGAAAAGGGGGGAAAGCCACCGGCACGGGGCTGTTAACGCATGGGAGTTCTTGGGCATTATCTGTTCTCCTTGGGAATTGAGGCGGCGGCACAGCAGGGCACCTACGCAACGTTTAGGACTGAGCCACAACTAAGCACTACAGTCTCATCGGTTTTGGTCTGGTTAGATAGCTCATCTCCCGGGTATATATGTGACCACACCCTTTATCCGCAGGTAAGACACTACTAGGAAAATAGCACGTTACGAAGGGAACAGGAGAGCATGACACTAGATATTCCAGAACTAGAACTGGAGTCATAGGCTCATCCTACGCACAACCAGAGGATAGACCATCAAGCTACTTGTCAACTTAAGCATCCGAGACCGTATATATATATGCCAAGAGGTAGCCCGAGACCAATGACTCGGATGAGCAAAACCGTCTCCGGAGGATTGACCCACTCCGACGACCAACAGGAAATATGGGCACTCACTAGAAACCATCTGCGGCCGCCGTATAGCACTCCGTACCGATGACTCAACGGCCCAGCAAGTTCCCCTCCCGGGCACACCCTTGCCTGACGGGACATTGTCTTTGTGCTTCTCGTCAGCAACGAGGATCCACGCTAATTAAAACAATAACAAATAACGAGAGACGGAATGGGATCTATAACCAAAGACAGCAGTACACAATGGCTTTGTGCCATGTACAACTGTGAAATTTCCTTGAACCCGTTCTTTGTGTTAAGGGAGAACGGAAGTCAGGTATGCTCCTTTCGATGTCGTCTTGTACCGATAAAAAATACGCCCCTTTTGATTATGAAGCTCTTTAAGCTCGAGGGCCTGTATCGCAATAAAGAACGGAGCTTCCGTGCTGTACGAGATAAGTTGTATGCATGTGGGTGGGCTGTGGCTGTCAATGGGCTGTGTCGAGTCACACGCCGGGTCCGCAGTCGGCTATGCACCGACCTTACCACGGTATCGCGTGTGTGGTTTGCAAACAACAAGTGTGAAAACCGGTGGAGGGTGGCATGATCTGATCTGATCTGATCCCGTCTATTCACCGACTTCCGGAATCGGTGTGCATACCTACGAAGCACAGTAAACGTCTACCTGGCTTATTGACGCGTCCTTGGCTCGGCAGCCGTTGGTGCTGCTTGATCCATGTCGAGCTGGAGGTGCAGCAGGCTCCCGCAATCGTCTCCTTATCCGTGGTCTATAGTTCGATGCCGCCATGGATGTCATGCAATGCGAGATCTAGGTCCTCGAGCGCGGTGTAGGTATGCAAGTGTATATCGCCACCGGCTGCCTGGAGCGAGCGAGCGAGTGGGGTGGGCGACCGCGCGATGCCTCATACACCAGGCCGAATGACTGCATTCTCCTCTTCCCCCACCCCGATGAGCTGGTGGATAGTGGGTAAGGTAAAAAGTCCTAGATCTGCCTAACGGCGTAGCATAGTCCTAGCCAATGGTAGGACCTCCCGTCCTGCCGTCTACGCACGCCGGGTACGACGGTAGGGAGAAGAGCGATGGCGCTATACCGTTACCGGATCACGGTGAGGGAGGGAGGGAGTGGGACGGTCTAGGACTTGTACCGGCGGGAAGTCATCTTCTCTTTCGCGCATAGAGGGCTGCCACCAGACGGCTGCCTGGCCCTATCAGCTGGTCTGCCAGTCTGCTTATCGCGAATGACCAGAGCTGTCCGGCTGTCCGGGTGCATCGATGGTGTGATCGAGCAGGCAGCAGCAGTCAGGGTGTCTGTGGCTGTGCAAGCTGCAGCCTGCTTCTCAATCCCGACGATTCGAGGTGAGCGGATACGGATCGCCAATGCCCATGCGGGAGATTTTCGAGACAAAGGTGACCCCACGGCGATCTGGCGGGGTCGTCGCACAATTGTTGGTGGGGAGATGGAAAAAAAAAAGAGCGTGATTTTCGATATTGGAGGGGCTATGATGATTGACTCCTCTGGCATTGACGAATTGAAGCTATCGCGACAATGAGTCGTGGTTTGGCAATTGAGAGGCTTGTATTGGGCTGGCAGAAACACCCCGATAGGGCACGTAGAAGCGGTCAAAGGTTGAGGGCATATACATGTTAAGGTTTTGCTATCCTATCTTCCCCCCAACAGGTAATGTAAACAACATCTCACACTGGCTCAAAGCCCAGTTGGTATAATTGGTATCTAGATCCAAGCCATTGTAGTCCCAATCGTATCCCCAATTCAAACAACGCCTTGCCATCTATCCTATCCCCCTGACTGCCTCACTGCATCCTCTAATCATAGCCGTAAACGTAGGTCGGGTAGTATTCCTTTGGTCGCTTCGACGCAGAACCAACTGTGTTCCTGCGACCAATGTTCAGGCGCTCCTTGAGCCGTTGCGCCTGTGCCTCATCCTCGCGTTGCTTGATCTTCTCTGCTTGCCTCGCAAGTCTGCGCCGTTCCACTTCAGGGTCGAGGTTGAGCTGGTTCATTCCAGCTGCTAGGTGGTCGGTTCGGTCGATCACCACCGACCCACGCCGGTAACGCAGGGCTGGTGGTGTAGGCGCTGATGGCATTGCGCTTCGTCCGGCGATTGCTTGATTGGCTTTTGCAATTTCCAGGTTTCGTTGTAGCTCCCGATCGGCATCACGTTCAGCTTTGGCCGCCTTCTCGGCCCGGCGTCGGCGCTCTTCTTCGCTACTGTCGCGCGAGCTGGTCTTGGAAGACGAAGTTCGACGGTGGTGGCTTCTCCTCTGTGGACGGTCGTTGATCACCTCGACTTTTATCGCGGGGCGTAAGTGTGCCGTCGTGGGGCGCTCGCGCTCGCGCTCGTCGACAATGGGCTCGCGATAACGGGGTTGGTGGGTACCAAATCTCTCATCGGCGTTGGGGCTAGACGGCATGCTGCGCGAAAGAGTGTATTGGCGTGGTGGGGTCCGCGACAGTGGTGGGCTGTCAACGTAGACGACGCGGCCGCTTCTCTCGTGTCGCGGTGAGCGTGAGCGCTTGTGGTTGACGTCGAGCACTTTCTGGCCGTTGGTGTAGACTCCGGACCGCCTCTTGCTCGATCGTTCAGAGTCCGAGGCCGAGTGCGAAGACAATGGTGGTGATGGCGGGAATTGCCCATATGGACTTAGCTGCTCCATGTGTCTGTATTCGCTGGAATGTTGGAACTCTTGCACGCGGCCGCATGGCTTCTCATTATAAGAATCGGAACAGAGCTCGTGTCGGGAGAACCGCCCCAGGCGTCCGTCAGGACGGACCTGCGGGTAGACGTGAGTCTCGCACATGGCGGCAGTCGGTAATGTTTCGGTGCGTCTAATGCGCGGTGGGCTGGGTTGAACGATCTGAGGTCTTGGACGAGTCCTGCGGATGGAGTGGTTGGTTTCCAACCCGCTCGAGGGGTCTACAGATGGTTGTCGAAGCACGGGCAGTGATGCCTCGCGCGTATGTTTGTTGTTGTAGAAGGTGTTATTGATGATGACTCTTGGTTGAGAAGCCACTGCGTCGTCGTCGAACGAAGAGTTCAAGTGTCGTGGGTGCTCTGCGTAGTGATGGGGATTCGGATGTGTACTTGGCTGGGCTGGGAAGTGGAAGGTTTAAGTACATTCACCGTAGTCCTAGAGGAAAGTGAAGGGGTAATAACAAGATGCTTATAGCTGGGTGAGGTGGGCAAGGGCTTCGATGAGATTGGAGTAGGAGCTTCAATGGCTTAAGTAGCAGGATGGGCATACAGGGTGACAGGAGCAGGACTTTTTTTGTAGTACGGGGGTGCTGCGCGCAATATGCCAGGGTTCAATGTTACCTCCCTTTACCCACGTATACCCCGGTAGAAACTGGGGTGTTTCTGGGAGGGCCGATGAATCATTTCTGCCGTTCGGGAGCATACCAGAAGGGAAAGGTGCAGTGAAACATGACCAATAATCAATTGGACCTCACAGCCATGCGGCGCAGCCTGGCTGGGTACTGCAGCCTGGGGGGGAGACAGACACACTGACCGACGGCTGAGTGACCCTGCTTGCTGGGGAGGTGTGTGTGTGTGTGTGTGTGTGTGTGTGTGTGCTGCTGCGTGTGGCTTGACATGCAGCATAATGGCGCAGTTGCAAGGTCAACGGAGTAGCATTGCTTCGATTGAGGGAACCCAGCTGAAAGACCACGGCAACCACTCACTCGAGGGTAGCGAATGTATTCGAAACAATATTTGTGATGAGACGCCAACAGCCAAATGGCATCACCTGTTCCAAAATCCCTCGTCAGTCAAAGAAGGTACTGTACATAGTAACAGTACGTAGAGGGGTGGGCGGGACGTTGCTCCATACAGCAAGTAAAAATAAACGCCGATCCCAAAGAATCCTACATCGTCATTGTACACGGTTTTGACGTTCTGCGAACCGCGAAATCTGGCCACTACGCACAGACTGAGACAAGCCCATGACGGAGTAGGAAGAGGAGCATTGAGAATAGGAGAACAACTAGAGGGATGACAGTCACCTGCGGATCCCGACGCATGATGAGATCCGTGGTCTCTTCGATCTAAGACAGATCTCCTACCTTCACCGAGTTGACTCACAGCTGCGGCGCCGCGCCGTTTCGTTTCCTGCGATGCTCCCACACGTACAGCTCCGATCGCATGCGACTTCGCAACACGCCGTTGCTGTAGGTGAGCGTACTGCGGTTCGTCCAGCAGCAACCAATGCGGATAGCTAGAGAGGTGTGACGTGCATTGCAGTGCAGTGCAGTTGGACAGCTCCGTCATGCCGCGTCTTACCATCCCGCCAATCCATCAGCTCACATGCTCCTCCAATGTCATGGGACTCTGCGGACGATTGTGGAGGGCACAGCCATTTCGCCGGCAGCGCTGCTGCTGCAAGGGCGTGAAGAGGACGGACAACCCCGGGAGAAGAATGGTCAATGGATCCCTGACGGGAACGTCGTGTGGGATTGGCCATTGGACAAACCAAGCCCCAGCCGGCCCAACACCTCAGCACGACATTGAACAGCCGCAGCCGCGGCGAAACAAGAGTTGAAGATCTGGAACGATGCTCTCTAGAATGGCACCCCGGACACGTGCGCGGCGGGGAGGCCTGGACTTACGCGACGACTTGTTTGCCATCCAACCTGAAATGGTCGATGGTGTTGCTCCCGGGAAGTTCTGAAGACCAGAGGGGAAAAAAGCATTGCCTGCCTAAATCAGGTTCATCACGTGCGATATCGATTAGAGGAGCTTGACACCATTACAAGAGTCCACCTTGCTACAGTGATACATATATGGTATTTTCTTGGTTATATACTCCTGAAAAGGGGGAATGCAAGAACGTAGCCTTTCCTGCTTCATTTGTCTCAGAGTCCGTTCATTGCAGCTCCGTTGGTATTCCACCGCATGATGAAGGATTCGCGCCTCATTCGTGTTGCGTGTCACGACTCAACCAGTTTTGACGAGGTTATTTGATAATCGCATTGTCTCCCCGCCGTTGGTTGCTTCTGTACCCATTCAAGTACTTGTCTCTCGCCACGACTCATCGAAAACGCCTAGACTTGAGCATCTGACGCGCACCACGCCCTTCATTGCGTACGTATGCATGTGCGTGCTGATGTGGTGTCATCTACATGTAGAGAAGAGTCGAAGTCGCGAAACATAGCCGTGTGCGTCAGCACCATCGACGTCGGCTCTTTCTCAATCATGCGGCATTCCATTCCTCATCGGTCGGCTGGGCGATCAGAGTGCTGACAGCATTTGGTGCTTTCACCCAGCTCTGCCCCGACGTGCTTGCTCGTGACACCCAATGGCAAGCTTGTGAGGGATCTTCCGCGGCCCCCAAATGCGACAGCCTGGCGGAGTGCACCCATCTCGATTAGCCCGCTGACATGCTTAGAAGTCCGCTGCATGAGGCAGGCTTGTCCGGGAGGCAACCGATGCTATCTGATAGCAGATTTTGCAGCTGAACTCCCCCGCGACTCAGCTCCCAAGTGGACTATCAGGCTATCACGATCTCATGATCAGACTCGCAGACTGAACCCCGTGCCCCACACCGGGCAGTCAAAATCAGCCCTACGCTAAGGTAGGTTGACTCTGAATCTCCCATCGGACGACTGGCTGGATCTGGACCTTGTATCCTTGCCTGTCAGATGGAAGCTCTCCCGGGTACGAAACACCAATGGCCTGGACAACGGGCCCTTGGCGACGAAGGGTCTGTAGAATGTCTTGTATCGAGGCGAAGCAGCTCTCTCACCTCTCACTACGTTCTTCTTTCGAAGCAAACCCGCGTTTTGGTAAGCGCTGAGGGTCTTCTTGGGGCTGTGAACTGGCCGTCCTGGTCGCCTGCAGGCTGCAGGCTGCAGCAGGGGCAGTACACATGAATGCAGTTCCACTTCTGAGGCTGAGGACCCGGACTACGCCGTGCTCCCAGCGTTATTAATCAGTGTCCTGTCCGCCACCTTGTCAACGGCCTCACCACTGCGATGACTGCTCGCGAAGAGTTCCGACATCGATACATCGTGGCCTCGTCAAAGCCAGCAACACGTAGACAGCGCTCAGGTCGTACGACCGACCGTCAACACGAATTGGACTCAGGCGCTCTCTCGCATAACGTACGGCGGCACGAGTATATTCATATTCGGCCCCCAATCCGGCTTGCCTGCTTGACTTCTCCCTCCAGGGCGCTTTCGGCGCTCCCGTCGGCAGGCTACGACGTCTTTGGCTCTGCTAACCCTGGAGGGTGTCCGGGGCGTTTCAGCGCCTACTTCAGCTCTCATTTTTGCATGGTTGGCTGGCCTAGGGTGGCAAACGAAACGCAATGGGCGGGACACGTTGGCCCGTTGGTAACGATGCAGCTGGGGAAACCAGGCCGCGCGGTCACGTAAGGGTCACAGTTGGTTCAGCTGACAATGTCAAAGTACACCTATGCCAATTGGCCAGACATACATCGGTGTCACGAAGGCGGCTCGCTCTTCTGGCACGACAGAGCAGAGCCAATACTCAGACGCTCGAAGCGCCAATGGACTCTTCAAATCGCTCCGTCCTATCACCATCTGCACGGACAAGAGCCTGCATTTCGCTACTATTGTGCGACAGTGGAAAACAAATGTTTCAATCCTTAACATTTGCCTGATGTTGGAGAATGCCCTCCTGCACCTGGTAGCCGAACACGCTCGCTACAGGCCTCCAATAGGCCTGTGTATATCTGCTGGCCCTGTCCATGCGCAGCCTTGCTTACTTGCATGGAACGGTACTGCACTCCCAGGTCTTGTGCATGATCATGGCAAACAATGCTACGTAGGTCATGAGCCTGGGTCAGGTCGCAGCATTTTCACAGCTGACCGCTGGTGCTGCGCGTTGCGGTGGCACACTCGAGGTGCCTCCCCTCTCACCGATATTGAAACGGCAGCTTGTAATGGATCATTGGAGGAATTCATATCCGTAGAAACTCAACTGTGGCGTATGCAATGGCACTCTGCCAGGCTGTTCGGACGTGGAGTGTATGTCATTCAACGATTTGACATTGATAAAATGCACAGCATGTCTGGCATTTTGTCCAATGGTTGCACCTCTGCCATAGCACAACACTAGGAGTTCAATATCGAATCACTGCATGTGTAAGCACATATTTCGGTGAACAAGGGGTATTCAAGTGGTCGAGCAGTAGCACTGAAGTCGCTTTCGTAGTGCACCATCATGATATCCAATGGCGGCGGCCAGACTAAGGCTGGCGCATTTCATCTGCACAACAAGGTCTTCCCTCAATCAAACACTAACACGAACTGCATAGCATCGGTGAGCCGCAGCTCTTGGTTGGGATTTAAATGCCAATGATGCTAGCGGTTGTCCTGTCCAGCTCGCAGCGTAATGTCGACAGTAATATTAGCCTGCCTTCCTTTCTCTTGCGATGGAAGCCTAGTTCCTACAGAAGGTCTGAGCTAGTCAGTTTAACATGTGTAGAAGATTTCCATATGGCCTGGCTATGCCCAAAAGCCGTGTCCGCGATGCTTAGACTTCTACTATGGAAACATGAAGATATACTACAAATGCTTATTCATGAAGGTGAAACGTGGTCAACTTATTCACCAGAGTGGCTACCTATCTTTACTATCTTCGGAAGTCACTGCTTTCCACGCCAGGCTCTGCTTATCAACACAACACATGACAGCTTTAATTGCACGCTGCACCCAAGGGTTGACGTGCTCCTTGCCCTTTGGGATATCCGCAAAAAATCTGACGACAGCCAACCTAGGCAAGCCGCAAGTGGTGTAGCCTAGCCCATTTATGGGGTTGTTCGCACAGCTGTGACTCCGAAACCATGGCTTGCAACCTTCGGCACCATACCCAATAAGTAGATGGGCCTCGAAAGGAGGACCGACAAGAGCTAAGGTCTCGGACAGAGATCTCATCAGAACGGCGAGCCCTGTCGGCCTGTGCCTCAACATCATATCAACAACCATTGCTGTGAAGCACAAGTGATGCGTGACTCCAGCCAGCTATCCGATCGCTCTCACTCTGTCAATGGATCCTTTCAATCGTTTATCTGAATACGCAGAAGGGGCATGTTTAAACTTGACTCCGCGGCCCACATGTTCTGTACGACGAAGCCAGCGGCTTACAAGGATTTGTTGTGATCGCCTGTTAATTACAGATCGGAAATCAAACACTCACTTCGTCTTGTCGGATTCATCACACATGCCTCTTCTAAGATATCAAAGCCAATGTTTGAACTACCCGCGATGTGTCTGAAGTGACAGCAGGGATCATTCACCTCGGGGTTATCTTATCCCCTGAATTCTCTTATCCCCGGAGTCACCCTGGAGTTAAGAGACTCTTTTTCGTCATCGAAATTCCACCCGTTGTCACCAACATCAATCCTGCACCCTATCGGAAACAGGTTCGCAACGCTACAACAGCAGTTGATTCAACTGTACCATCGAGTCTAACCGGAGACGATATCGACTATCTCCTAAATCCGGTTAGAGGGGGATCTCCGGATCGGGGCTCGGGAAGAAGGCCTACACAATACACAAGGCAGCTTGTCCCTAGCATCGGTGTCACGGCATTAAGTAGCCCGACAGGACTGACCCTATATACATCGGACCACGTCCTCTAGCTAGCTTCATAGTGTCTTGTCTTCTTCACGTACATCAGCAATCACCAGCAATCGAGTTGTTCCAATCGGAGTAGGCAGGTCTAGTACTAGGACGTCGGCTACAAACCCAAGAAACACCACAATGGAGAAGACTGTTGTGCTCGTCACAGGTACATTCACCCCCAAACCACACCGTCGTAAGATTCAATTGACGAATCGCAATAGGCGCCAACAAAGGCATTGGCCTCGAAATTGTGAGGGCATTGCTGTCATCCGCACCCTCGAGCTCTGGAACAGGAAGTGGCGCTCCTTACCACGTCTACCTGGGGAGCCGTGACCTTGAAAAGGGGAAGGCAGCGATATCCTCAATGGAAATCAAGGGGGATAACACGGTGTCTCCTATTCAACTGGAGATGACTTCATCCGAGTCTATTGCCAGCGCCGTCTCGACCATGCAGACTGTGACAATCAGGCCTGCAGCTGCGCTGGTCAGGGCTGATGGTATGAAATATCTAGATTCAACAATATCTAAGGAAGAAGAGGCAAGGTCGGAAGAGAACGGGGAAGCTAGGGGTATATATGTACATGAATATGTGGAGGTATTACGTAATACCGTAACACAGACAGAGATGGGCCGCGTCGACGTCCTCATCAACAACGCCGGCATCACAAGCAGAGCCGCCGACGGAGTGACGCAGCTACGGGAGAACCTTGAGACAAACCTCATAGCACCCTACGTTTTGACGGAGTCCCTCAAGCCCTTGCTGCTCACGCAGCCTACGCACGGCAAGAAGGACAAACGCATCATCCACGTAACGAGCAGCATGGGCTCCATTACGGAACGTCTCAACCCGAATTTCGCATACTATAATGTGCCCCACAGCGAGTACAGAGTCACCAAGGCAGGATTGGGCATGTTGACCGCCTGCAACGCGTTTGAGTTGAAGAAGGAAGGGGTGAAGGTCTTCGCCTTCGACCCCGGATACATAGCCACAGACTTCTCGGGTGATGATAAGGAGCAGATGAAGCAATGGGGCGCCGGTGAGCCCGGGCCTTGCGGACTCAACTGCAGGGACATCGTGGAGGGGAAGCGCGATGATGATAGGGATTTGATGGTTGGCATGGACGGCCAGACTTGGGCTTGGTAATCATTGCCCAACGGTAGACACTCAGTTGAAGGCACTGCGTTTGGTCGTTCATACATTCATTGATGTTCTGCCA
This sequence comes from Anthostomella pinea, assembly GCA_963556695.1. Classification (NCBI taxonomy): domain Eukaryota; kingdom Fungi; phylum Ascomycota; class Sordariomycetes; order Xylariales; family Xylariaceae; genus Anthostomella; species Anthostomella pinea. The sequence goes on along the minus strand of CAUWAG010000008.1, from coordinate 213,936 downwards.
CAGACCAGCATCCCAGACATCACTCTCTACTGCTCATCTTCATTTTGGGTATTGAAAACCCCGTTCCGGCAGACTCCATATAGAGGTCCTGCGAGGAAAGAAGCGACTAATTCCGACTTATTCTCCTCGTCCTTGATCTGGTCCATCCGGGATGTTCCCTCGCTAGTCTGAGCTAGCAGAAACTGCTGCAGTTGCAGCTCCAGCGCAGGATTGTCTCGGTGGAGGGGTCCGAGGATGCGGTCTCCCAGTCCTGCCGTGCACGTCGCAGGCGCACGTTTCTGCGTGCCCTTGGCAGGCCCACGTTTCTTAGGCTGTCGGTACTCGCAGGCCTTCCCGCGTGTTTCACACCAAGAGCAACGCGGCTTTGCCTCATCACACGTCTGGTGGGAAAGGCGGCAGCCATGGCATGAATTGCCTGCACGCTTCCTCTTTTTCTCGGAGTCGCCTTCCTGGTCCACCGTAGTACGGTCAAGTGTAACTCCCTCTCGGCCTTCTTCGGCTCCTTCGTCGCGTCTCTTTCCTTCTTCATCTTCTTCTCCGGCTCCCTGAGTTGCTGCCTGAGCGGTCGTAGCCCAGTGCGGATTGCGAAGGGACGGTCGTTCTTTCATGAAGGGGCTGGTCTCGATGGTATAATTATGCGATGGAGGGGGGTTCTCGTTCGGCCACTGTGGAAAATTTGTCAGTCTTCTCTCTGGAGAGGGTGTACAGAAGACGGGAGCTCATCTTACTTCTCTGATGTCGTCTGCGGGGCCATGGTGACAAGGCTGGCGGCGATCCCTTTGGGATTATGGGAGGAGCCCCGATCATCCGATCCGTTCTGCTCCATTATCGCCGGCGTGAAACGAACGAGTGGGAAGCTGACTCGTCCGGGGGGTGCGTTGGTGAAAGGGTAGAGGGAAAAGGCCCGCGCGATTCTGGAGTGGAGGCAATTGGGTGAAATGGTAGTGTCCTAGGATACGGATGCTGAACTGTCACCCGGCAACAGAGTGGAAACACGGCGACAAGTTGATTGAACAAGTCAAGCTCCCCAGTACCAGTACTGCTACAGAATCCCAGTGGCTACATGCCGAATGGTTACTATTTCTATGGCATTATGAAATCTCCAGCCAAGGCAGGGGTCTAGTCCATTCTGTCCAGCCTATACGAGGACGTATATAGTATCATAGGAAGACTCTAGGCAGGGCAAGAGAAAGCTGTAATGCAGTGATCGCATGGAGTAATATCACTGATTCTGCACTTACCTATACAATCCGCACTGCATCTCCAGTAGAACCTGTGTTGAGAGGCGTTGATATCGACAGAATGATCCGAACCAAACCTGGATACAAGTGTCTATATATCAAAATCAACATTTAGCATCCTATATATCCACTTACTCATCATTTACATAGGGTAAGCAAGTCGCAAACAAGTGATTTTGTTTCCATCTGAAAGTGTGATTTATGAACAGGCCTAACGGTCATACCTGGTATCCCACCTCCCTATTCAAGAGGTAAGCTAGCCTCTAAAAGCGCAACGTTGTCTATCAAATCGCCTCATATATTCGTCCCATCTCTACCTTTTTTTCTCCCCATCCAACTTACTAAAAAAGCTACGTAACTTCGTAAAGAATAGGAAGGTATTTAACGTGGATGGTTGGTGGGCACAGCTGGAGTTGTTGCCCGTGGTGTCCTTAGAATAGTTTGCCGGACACCTTGCCCGGCATTACCTGTCAGGCCACAGCGTCAAGGTAATGGCCAAGTAGTAAGCATAGTCCGTGAAACATGTGCCTAGGAAGGAGTCATAGTCTAGCAATATGATTATATTAGTGCACACCCGGCGCATCGCAATCTGACCAACGTCGTGGGTGCCCTCGTCTATCAAACTCCATAGCCTTGCCAGTGTGAGCAATACCACGAAAGTAACCGAAGGCAAAGTACATATGATACCAGCGGGCCGGATTCACCGGTTTCCTGCTTCTCCTGCTGTTATTGGAGCTCTTGCGCCCGCCACACGACCTCCTGTGCCTTGGGAACGGGGTACCTGAGGCTTGCACAGGCCAAGTAGCGGCCCCTCGCGGAAAGAGTCAGTCAGCTCTGATTTGTTCCTGTCGTTGGAAACGTACTCCGCTCTCTGAATACCCGTGCCATCCTTTCCATGCAGGAATGTTTGTATCTGTGCCTCCAAGGCCGGGTTGTTCTGGTGGATCATACCGAGTATTCTGTCGCCAATTTGGGAGGCCGCCCCCTTGGTGGGGCCTCGCTTCTTGCCCTCGATATAAACGCAAGCATCGTCGATCGCAAGACATCGTGAGCACTGAGGCTTCTGACCATCGCAAGGTTGGTGATCTCTGCGGTATCTCTGACATGCGTTGTTAGTCCGCTTTCTTTTGCGTGCCGGCTGGCCAATGTCGGTACTGGCGTCTTCTTGGGCTGGCCTGCGAGGAATGACGAAGGCATCATACGTGGGACGTTAAGCAGCGATTGATAAACGTGAACGGGCTCGTGCTCTTGTCGGCTCTGGTGGTGATGAGCTGATTGCGAATCTTCCAGCGTAGTGCGGTGGTTCCGGTGGGTGCCTTGGTACTGCAAGCCTGGGAAATTGGCGCCACTGAAACGTGTCAGGAAGCACATCCTGGGAACAAAGGAACCATTCATGTACATATACATGGCCCCCAGGCCTGATTAGTATTGTAGCCCTCTGCAGAACAACATACATCTTTACCCCCCCATATGGTTCGCCTTCTGACAGTACGAGCGTCTGCGGCTATGGGACGCAAAAAATCGGAATCGAAGTTGGCATGCGTGCCCATATTCATAAGGCTTTGCTGGAGAGCTCCAGTCCCATACTCGCTGCCGGTGAATGGGAAGTCTGAGCCATGTAGGCTGGTAGATGGATATCCTGCCTCATAAGCCTGTTGTCCCTATGAAAGCTGGTCAGTAAACCATAACAAAAATCCCAGACGAAGTGCCACGTACATCTTGGAGGGTACTGCTCAACGAGCCAGTTGCGCCGGGCTGCGCATCGTCTCGCTGGGCGTTATCCGGCTAAGCTCCGTTCTGCTGGTCATCATGATCGAGATCAGGATAGGCCTCACAGGCGTTATGCGCACTATCCATGACTATTGGTTCGCGCGATGGTAGAGCGGAATCTCGGTGGCAGTGGACGTATCTGCTCTGCGACGTCGATGATTTCAGGTGGAAGAGCCGTAATGATCGCGGTGGTGGAAGTGAGATCGAAAGAGATAATTGCAAAGAATGCACGGTTTCACCGATGGTGAGCCACATTGGTCCAAAATCACAATTTGTACCTGAGGTATAAGTTTGTCTCCTGGGTGATAATCATATATGCAGCTGTTGGGGAGATGGCAGCGGGGGATGACTTCGCACCCAGCAGCAAGGCTTAGTCTCCCTAATTTCAACCCTACTTAATCATCGGGCATATGCTGCGCATTACTATGATCGTACCGCATGACATAATACCCAGAGACTGAACTTTGCGTCCCCAGGGCTTGTGGTTACCATGAGGCAGGGGGTTTGATGTGCCGCTAACCTCCCATCGAGCCATAACAGTAGATAGCAAACTACTAATGAGACTCAATATGCCCGCAAGTAATAACGGCGGGGCCATATAAATGGGACACCCCCATATGTGGGACAGCTTTCACACCAAAAGGCTACACTGCCACCCACCGATAACTCAATCAAAATTGAAGCTCTAGATAATCTATATAATGCATTTGGATTGAATTTTCTTAGAATTTTCAGCAATATTATGTATTCTAGCGGTAGCGCACAGGCTGACGGATTGCGCGGCGTGAAGATCGCACCACAATGGGCTCGTCAGACTCCTTATCCGTGCTATCACCCCCTTCGTCAATAGTCACCCCTTCATTATCAGAGGGTCCCAATTCCTTTGATTCTTCTGAATCTGACTCTAGGGAGGGTTCAGATATTGATTTCTCTGATTTGTCAGTATTCAGGTTCTGTATTTCACGCATAACTCGTCGTCACTCTTTCCGCTGCTTAATGGTAGTTTGTGCAGTCTCTATATGCTCAATTTGTTCCTGAATAACGTCCCTAATTCTTTAAAGCCGTTGATCAGGCTCTTCTTGGGGTGCCTTACGGTGCTTCTTTGGTTATAGACGCTCAATTTCATCGTCTTTTGCCTCTAATAGCTCTCTTATGAGCGCTAACTCAACCACCATCTCATCGTAGGACTTCGCAACCGAGCGGACTGCTGTTCGCTGCTTAGGGGTCTCAACAACTTGTGATAGCATCAGGGCTATATCTTACCCTGATTTAGGGGCTTCTAGTGCTTCTGGGGTGCTCTGGGGGTTCATTATAGCTGTTGCTGCTGCTTGAATCTCCCTTGCCATCACCATATGCTCATTTACCAGCGTTTTTTTGCCTATTTACTGGCCAAAGCCCAGTAGTACGCTATCCAGAACGCATAATAGCTGGCGTAACTTCATCGCAAGCTTTCGCTAGGCAAGAAAAGAACTTAATCTACCCAATAAGGGCCGAATCATTGAGCTGGCCAAGCTGGGCAATCAGGCGGCGGTAGACGGCTTTGATAACCGAGAAAACGGTCAAATCTAGCGACTGGAAGATGTGAGACTGCCCCTATTAGCAGAATAACTACTAGTTGATCATATAACCTACTGTATGGGCAAGAAAAAAGCTCATATACACGTTGTTTATGTAAGAGAGATACATAAACTCGTCTAAGCAGTGGCTGTCATAGCTATTAAACACCAATAGGCGAAAATCATCAGAATCTTTGGGAACAGTATCAGATAAATATACCTTAAGGCTAATTAGCATGTAGTTATAGCTAGTAACTCAGAAAAAACTTGCCTTCTCTAGCCAATGCAGCGTAATCTCGTTCGAGGTCCAGCAGTTGATGGAGTACGTTACTATCCAGTCTGCCATCGTGGGATGCTCCTTGATGAGCTGCTCTTTAAATTATTGCGTTTGGATTGATTTTGCTTTGAAGATAACCAATGGCCGGAGCTTTTTCTCAGTGGTGGTGATCGATTCTACCACAGTAGTCCACGTGCGGTCGTCATTGGACTTGACGTTGGCCCCTTTTGAGCCAGAACTGCCTATTACAAGGCCATCAGACCTGATCTCCCGGTCAGCCGTCCAAAAACCTGTCACAGCGAGCATACTTGGGAGCTGGGACATGGCCTGCAGCAAGCAGCTATTACTCTATTGATGAGAATATCAAGACTAGAGAGGAAAAGAAGAGAGAGAGAGATAGGTACAGCGGGAGGTTGCCCCTTTAAGGGGATCCTCTGGTCAGATCCTTCTCTTATTGAGAATTATCGGCTTGTCATGTGGGAAGGTCTGTGCAGGCCGTCACAAAACCACTTAGATTAGACAATTCACGTACTGACGACCCTGCATAATGCCGTACTTATCGATATTTGCCCGGTTTTCGGGTTTGATGAAGCCAAAATCCTCGTAACGGTCATGGAAGCCATTGACGTTCTCGGGCGTGGCGGCATTGATACGCTTGTAATCAAACTTTTGTCCCATCTTGGTCTTGATCTCTGAGTGTCTGCAGATGAAGTTTTGTGTGTATTTGTTCCCAAGATGATCCGGTTTTCCCTCGGATTATAGGATCTTTTTGATGATGTACCTTAAATTGCTATGAGTTGGCGCGTGACAGGCCTTCTTTTGATATAGGATCCATAAAATAACCTTTTTTTTTTGCTTAGGGCTGCTCTTTTGCTTATTGTGAGTGCTCTTGTGATTGGTCTGTATCTGGGTCATCGCGGTGTCTTTAACCTTGCGAGAGAGGGTTGATTTCGGTACTCTATAGCGTTGGGCGGCCTTACGGAGGGATAGATCATCGTTGTTTACAGCGGCTATCGCCTCTTCGAGGTCTTCTGGAGTGTACGAAGGCGGCATTTCGACGTATTAAAGCCCCAGACGCTTACAGAAAAAAGAAGAAAAAAAAAAACCAGAACTTCTGTTAGGTTAGAGGGGATAGGGGGCACGGGTCCCATTACCCCTCAAATAGGCCCGGAAGTGCTAACTTCCGACCCCTACCGCGGCCAATCCCGTCGCGATGGACCTAATCAAACCTAAATCATAGAAAATACCAAGAAAAGATGATTCAGACGCTGTACTTACGGTATCTAGGGCTTCATTGGCTGTGGAGATATGTATAAGTGAACATAGTGATGTTGGCTGTGAAAACTGTCCCACATATGGGGGTGTCCCATTTATATGGCCCCGCCGTTATTGTACTGTGAAATACTAGTGATAGATTTTCCCTCTTCTGTCCTAAAAGATCATCATGGCATCACGTCGTACGAAATTCTCTCTCCGGATACTGGCAAGCATAATTACCCTTCGTTGGAAAGTGACGGCCTGGCATTTCATAGGTTGGGGCAACACCCATTTTGTCAGGACTTGATTCTGTCCCCCGACATCAACTTCAATAGTTGCAGTTTGCGTTTTCATTCTCTTCGCCCAACATATCCAGCACTCGAGCTACTAACCCACAAGCCGTCGTTTGTGGCTGTTGCGCCGCATGAGGTCGTCTTCCCCGTGTACTCGGATGAGCATGTTACGATCGGACCATACGCCATGCCAAATCATCACGTACGAAGTATGCCTCGGGGCCACTGGACCTCTGGGTATTCCTGAGACGCAAATTTTGAGTGTCTTGCCGGCCCGGATAACAGCGCCATGTACTCTACGTATAGTGTGTTACGAACCTAAAGACCACACAGGGGAGGAGGCCCGCGGACAGGCCAGGGTTCATTGGCAGAAAATGAACGATAAGCACAACGCACGGAAGAAGGATACTGCGACACGAGTCACGTGACCAGGGGATAGCTGGGACAGCCAGCTATCCACGATATCCAGGATCGCTGGGATAGCCAACGATCCAAGATATCCACCTCATCAGTAAGGGAGAGATTGAATATACAAGGATAGACATTTCCTAACTAAATAGATAGATAGTCTCTATCTCAGTGATTAATCAAAGCATCTTAGCCAATCCTAAGGTGAAAGAAATCTCCTGATAACTCGACTATTCAGTGATCCTCCCGGATCTAGACCTTGCCCCAACATCTGAGTGTCTTCTAGTTGACAGAAGCCTCTATCGTCCTTTGTGTTAACTTATCTCAGAACATAAACCCTATATAACCCTTTAGCCTTATAGGTTAGACGGCTCGCCACAAGGGGTTTGATTTGCTGTTACCCTCTCATGGAGTTATGACAATAGATGGTAAACTCGAATAAGACTCCAATTCCCCAAGTAAGGGTTTGTAGAAATTAAGCGAACATCACTCGGTATCAACGAAGCTGCAGTAACGTATAGGTGATAACAAAGTCTATCGTGCCTAAGACCATCTCGGGTGTGCCTCGCCAGCTATTTGAATAGACCGGGCAAAGGGTCATATCGGAAATCATAGATCAAAGCCGACATGTTACCTTGATCGTCAATGTGCTCATTATTCGATTTGCCCGAGGCACTCCACTACATCCTCAACCACTACACGATCATCTCCCATATGCTGATCCTCCATATGTTGGTCTACCATATCGCCGGTATCCCAGGTACGCGTTGAAGCTAGCGACCTCCTTGTCGCAGCCCGAGACGGTGCATCTGAACACTCTGGTCTTGTCCTGCTGCTTGTGGTACTCAGAGTCGGGTTGTGTATCTTTTCGAGGTGATTTTCCAGGCTCGTCTTGACGTTATTAATGGCAGCGTGGCACAAGCCCGTGCTGTCGAGCTTCTATTCATAGCAGACGAACTTAGTCGCGCCATTGGGAAGGGTGCCCACGACTCCGTTATGGCCAATGATTGCCGGGAGGTCGTCGCCCATCGTAACGGGGCCGAGGCGGGTTTGACCCGTGCTGGTCCTCCTCATCCTGAACCTCCGTAGGGCTGTCCGGTGAACTGAGGTAGGCAGAAGGGTTGTGCGCAAGGGGATAGCCGTGACTATCGACCCATTACTTCTCGTTGATGACTAAAGTGCCATTGCCGATAAGGTTGAAAACGAAAGCAACGTACTTGCTAACCTGTGTCGAGGAGGCAGCAAGAGCTGCAGCAACTTGGTCGCAGCGAACTCTGCGATGTTCCGAATCAGCGGCTGCCTCGATGCGGATGTTCGGTAAAAAGTGGTGGGTGCCTTCAGTAGTGAAGGACATGTGCTGTTGATCAGGAAGAGCACGAGCTGTAGTACCTTCGTCGGGCTGTACGGGAGGAGGGTCACGTCGACATTGATACGGCAGAATCAAGCCCCATGATCCCCCATGGACCGCCTATGTCGACCCACCAGCAGCACAAACAGGCCATTTTTACGCCTGTGTCCCGGGAATTCAAAAAACTCCAGAATATATTGTTCCAAGCTCGGATTCTCCCTATGGATCAGCCCGAGGAAGCTCTCGCCGAGGTTAGATGCATAGCCTTTGACAGGGCCCAGTCTTCTGGGCTGCGCATGAAGACAATCCTTGCCGAGGCTTGCACAGCGGGAGCAAGCTGGCTGCCCCTCGTTGCGGGATTGGTGATCAATACGACATTGCTGGCAAGGGTCCCGTGCTCGCTTTCTCTTTTTCTTCGACGGTTCCTGATCGGTCTCTTCGTTCCGGCGGCTGGGTGGGCACTGGGGGCGCTCGGCTGAAAGGTCGTAGTCGGCTTTTGTCCGGGTTGCGGGTTCAAGGCGGGTATGGCGGCCAGAGCAGGTAGGGTGACCTGGTAACGAGCCTGGAGTTGTACGGGGGCATGCAGGGTGGGTGCAGCATTCCCTGCTTGCCGACCCTCTCCTGCATACATCGAGAATGGTGAGCCGCCCTAGCCGTAGAGAGGTCCGGGGCCTCCCTAAATTAAGCTTTCTGGATTGTACGCTGCAGGGGTCGTCTAATAGTCGTATAGCGCAGTACCAGTTTGGGGATGGTCAGGTTAGAAGTCGTGCTTAACGGGCTCTCCGAGCTGGTGCTGGCACGTTAGAAACTTTTCAGAGTCGTCTTGGGGAGGTGAGCAGGTTCAGGGGCAATGGAAGAATTTCAAATTACCTGCGAACAGGCTTTGGACTCTTCGTTACGCAACCATATAAACGAAGATTCGTTTCGGATGCGCTGCGGACCCTGGAGGCCGTCGTTACTTCCTTCCATCCTAGGTTGGCAGGTGGTGGTGTGGCTAAAATGCTGGTGGGCTGGACACGCGTCAAGCAGAAGCAGGGAAAATGAGTAGCGACCACCAACTGGAAGTCTGGAGCATGATAGGTGTTGCCGGGCCAACGCCATCTACCGAAGAAAATATTTTGGCTAGTGATTAAAGGAGATATTTCTCATGAGGTGATGCCACCGTGACGTTTTCGTCAGTAGTAAGATATATTCTTAGCAATGGAACAAAACCCTACACTCAACTACTGCATGTTTAAGTATACTTCAGGGTTTGCAAAATCTTGATAGAACAGCTAGTAGAACATATGCCGAAGCAAACCTCCTGCGCCACACGGGAATGATAGACCCCGAATACATGACACTTCTTTCCTTGGCCATTCACCCATGATGGACAAATAACTACATCGGATTAATGTGTCCCTGGCCACACAGGATGACTGCTTCTAGGTTTGCCGAGCTTACGAAGTCACCCACCCGTGGCTCATCACCTTACCAGGGATCAACTCACTACGCGGCAGTCCCTTTCTCCTATCTGGTTTTCTCGATCTCCCACAGCAACTAACTGCACCCCAGCCCAATCCTCGGCATTATTTCTTGAATCATCATGGGCTACGCACACGACGTGTGAAGACTACAACTGTGTTGTCCAATCTGATCGGCAATATGATGCCCAGTCAGGTACGGCCGCCTCTGTGAGCGCTATGCTTATCCAAGACATCCTGCAACATCTGCTAGCATGTTTGTAGCTGTTTTCCGACCAACGCTCGTAAGCAGAACAATCCTATGAGACACGATATACCTTCATCAGCCTAGATGGTCAGTCCTACCCTTGAGCGGTACCCAATAAGGCACTAGTTCTCCCTAGCAATGCGTTACTAGGATGGACCCATATAACCTCATCCCTGAACCTTCTGCAATCTCTATGTTTAGGATCCTGTGGTGATCTTCTGCTCAAGTCCAAACCCGTTTGATCAAAGATGTCCTTTGTTATGTGGATACAAGCTCGCTGATCTTCAGCCTCAGGCTAATCTCCCCTGATTTGACGTCACGATGCGTCGAGTAGTAGCTCTCAGCTGAGCCTTCGCGATCCTTTACCCCCGGCTCATTAAACCCTGCGTAGGCATGCAGCGTGCCGCCGATCAACGGCCCCTATTTCCCGCGAGGCTGTGGCTTTCCCCACGGCGATCGCAACGGGCGCTCGAAGGAAGTGAAGAAGTAGGTAATAACCAGCTATTGGTCCGCTGAACGAATCGCGCTATTACTCTGGGTTCGGACTCTCTTCTTCGTGAATAATAGTGCTAATTGGCCGGGATACTGGGGTTTCTACCTCTTCCTGTTATTGTGGGCCATTATATGGATCGAATACAGAGCTGAGTTGACGAATATGGGTCAACGTCGAACGAGCGTCGAAAAGGTACGTTTCCACTTCTAGGGGCAGGTACGCAAGTGGCTTGGCGGCACAAAGGCTTAAATTCGTCGCGATCTTCATAAGTTGCCTATCAGGGGCCAGATGAACGAATGCCGGAGCTCAAGTATGAGGGGTCCGAATGTAATCTATCGATGATGGAATGGCTGAGGCGGAGCGTCATGATCAGACTAGAGAGTAGAAAATGCAAATAAGGATCGTACCGAACGCTGGGAGTGCGGCTGATGAAGGACAACTCTAGTGCGTGCCGCCCAATTGAGATGCATCCCGCGATCTTTAATTGGACCCATGCCATGCTGATCGTCAAGCAGCTGAGAGTTGATCGACAATATGGGCGATACCTCAACTCAAACCGCGGCACGGGCCGTTGCAAGTCGCTTGTGACTTTCAAGCCGGCCAATCGAGCTTCATGATGCAACATGGAAACTATTGCCAGTGCAGTGAAGAATCTTGTCGTCTTCCAACTCGCTGCGGGCTGCCGCCTTACGGCCCTTACGTCGTTCAGCCCCTGGAGCTAGTGACTTCTGCCCGCTCAAGAGACGCTCCATCTTCGATGGAATCGTTAAGACGAAACTAGAGCTAGCCCCCACAGCCTCACCGGAATGGCCTTGCAAGGTACCCCCGGCTTGATAAATTGTCACCCTCGAGGTTGAATTACGAGAGGAGCGGGTATATAGAGGAGTGGGCTCCCGTTGGGTATTCCACCCCAAAGCAAACATCACAAGCACATTGCACTCTTACACTATTCCCTTCGTTCACCTGTACAATATCAGCATCCATCCAGTAGGCGTCGAAAATGAAGTCGTTCCTCCTCTCGGTCGGTGCGTTCGCGCTCACAAGCGTGTCAGCAAGAACCTTCATGATTCCTCGGAACGCAAGCTCCAAGTCGTTCATGGGAGGCAACCTCTACTTCCTCCAAGGGCTTTCAGACGATGCCCAAGACGCGTACATCGAGGACCTCGCGAACCACGGGGCCAAGGTCGTGCGAGTCTGGGTCAACGAGCAACCCGGTGACAATACTTGCGTGAAGGGAAGCAAGATCACCCAGAAAGTGCCAGCCCTGGAAACGACTCTGGGCGAGTACAACAGCGATACTTTGGATGCCCTCGACGTGGTCATCAACAAGCTCGCCCAGAAGGGCATTAAGTCCCTTATCTCTCCTCACGACGGCAACTCGCTACTTGGAGACTACAGAAAGTAAGTGACAAGCATACCAAAAGCCATGTCGAGCTCCAGCTAAAGGGTCCATTGCAGGGATGTGTACTTCGACAAATGGGGGGCGAAATCCTTTTACACCGACTCCGATGCTCTCGATGCGTACAAGAAGAGGATCGACTACATCTTCAACTATCAAGGCAAGACCTCTGGGAAAGTGTGGAAGAATTGGGGTGATGCCATCATGGCCTTTGACCTCCAGGTACGTGTCCTTGCACATTCTCGGTGGGGTGCTTCGCGACTAACGAGCAGCAACAGAACGAGCCGATGAGCGCAGACAACTCTGTCTGCACAGGCGGTGATACCGGCAAATGGCTCTGCCAGACCGCGCAGCACATGCGCGAGACGCTCGGTGCCGACAACCCCATCAAGATCGCGACGGGCGGCATCGGCGGCGACGACTCGCACGGCTGCACCACCCTCTCAGCCGCCACCCAGTGCGACCAGATCGACCTGATCGCGGCGCACAAGTACGCCGGGAAGCAGTCCTCCAACCCGTCGCAGTGGTCCAACAGCGCCAGCAACTGGATTTCAAAGTCCAACGGCAAGCTGGTCTTTGTTGAGGAGTGGGGCGTCAACACCGGCAGCAGCGACCCAACGACCGAGCTCGCGGCCGAGGCCGACGACATCAACTCCGTCGCCGTCCCGAACCTGTACTGGCAGTTCCTGCCCAAGCAGGACTCAGGCTGCTCGTACGACCCGAAGAACGACAGTGGTGACAAGTTCGGCATCTATGTCGAGTCGGACACGGATATTGCGGCGGTCATGAAGCAGTCTTCTGATGCTGATGCGAAGCAGGATTGGTCCGGTATCATTGCCTAGGCCATGTGTGGAGGGCAACTTCAGGGTCAGCCATCCTGAGATACAATCTGGACCTGTACAATCAGATAGATGGGACGTACTTGATTATGCCACATACACGATGGTTTAGGCGATCTTGTAAGAATAGACTAGAATGGGTCGCACTATTGCATACCTACTTGATTGTTGCGATTATGGTTTCTTTTCTCTGTCGCACACGTTCCTGCATTGGATACATGTGTGGCTCCTCAACCCATTTTCCAGCCACAATGACGGTCGGGTCACGGACCAGGGTACAAGGTACCTTGGAGCCCAACTAGTACCCGTTTGTACCAGATTCGTACCCAACTGGGATGATAGCTACTTCTGGGATGGGGACACCACCCATCCCTTCTTTCAATCAAGCAACTTCCAGAATACAGACCAATAGCCACCATTCGTGACCCTGGTCCTTATTCTGGATACCGCTACCACAAGGCAAAAATGTACAAGCTTATATTTATGCCTATTCTTAACTGCATCAGTATCTGCTTAAAAGGGTGCCAGGTGGTCTGAGCTTTGCTCGGGTACGCCTGTCGACCAATGCGCATGGACCAAGGGTATCTACCAACGCTGTGACATGCCTTGCCGCGACAACAAGTCAGCCTCTCGAGGCTCATAGACCAATACCACCTACCTGCTGTTATGTCGTGCAAACAGAGCCTCTCTTCGCCGCACAGTGGGCTTCTGCACGACCACCCAGGCAGCCAGGCCGGTCTGCTTCCCTCCAATCACGATGGACCGTCGCAGCGTTGACAGTCACCGGTCACCCAGCCTGCAGTGTACCGGGCGGGAGGCCGCAGCTTGAAACGTGGACACGAGATGTTGCCGTTGGCCTCCATCCAGGCATCAGCAATGCCCTGTTGCGCTTCATCCCTCTTCTTCTCATTCCCGAGGTGCGTTTGCTGGATGTCAAGTCGACCCAACAAGTTTCTGGACGCTTCTTCCCATCGAGACTCGATTCGCCGTTGCTGTCGTTCTCCGTCGCTGGGCTTGGTATTCAAGAGCACCACACCTTTGAAAGGGCAGATGATTCCCGTCTATCGCCCCTGCCGACTGCAACAAGTCGACGAGCTGGACGCATTTTTTGCTGTAACTTGAACGAACCACTCCCGTTTCCCATGTCTCTATCTTGGAGACTCGGCGGTCCTGCTCGAGGCAGGGGCAACAACCATCACGCAGGTCGCCAGCGCGGCCGAGGCGGACGAGGTGCCTCGCGTCATCAGGAGATCAATCGCCCGGTGGTATACGAGCTGCCAGGTCATGAACAGTATTTCGACTGGAAGAGATCTATTCGACGAGGTGTCACTTCCCCTGATTGTCTTGACCAAGGCACCTGCCTCCAGCTGTGGCAAGAGGCACTCGCAGTTCTCAATATCGACAGTCAAGAATTCCAGCAGAACTTGGCTCGGGATCTTGTCGACGACGACTTTCTGGGCCTCGAGTCTGTCATCATGACAGCCACGGTCTGTACCAAGAGCTCTGACACGGACAAGGTCTTGCGGACTGTAAAGCCATTCTTGCAAGTCATCACGCACCCAGCTTTGCTGGACTGCATCTCTGTTGACTCCTTTGTCGGGACTATCTATCGAGTGTTGGGGGGGAAGGCCGATGGGGAACAAGCTATCGCCCTTTTTCGCAGCATTGCTCGCAAATTAGCAGCACATGCTGCCTCTGATACCGCTACGACAGCTTCACCAGTCTCGGAGATGCTGTCGCTCACCCTGAAGGCCATGTACGAGTTTCTCGCTCGCCAGCCCAAGGCCCGTCTCCATGATGACATCACATCCGTCGTCGAGTCAATGGATGGGCTCGCTGATCCAATTGCGCCGTCTTGCCCTGGAGCAGAATCGCACAGCATCAAGGCCCAAATTGATGTGGTACGGAGGAAGATTGCCATGGCCACAAGCCGCTTGGTTCGTGAAGAGAGTGCCGGCGACGTCGCTCTACCATACAGGGTTCGGTCCGCGTTCCCAAAGGAGATGACCATGCCTGGTGGACGACACGACAACGACGTCGCAGATATAGCACAGATCCAGATCTTGCCTACCTATCTCGAGATCATGAGTTATGAGGAGGAATACCTCCCCTCGACAGACCTGCTTCAGCCGCATTTTCTGCAGGACCCGGTGCAAAGACACATCGACGCTTCGTTTCGCCTCCTACGCCATGACATTTTTGGGTCTGTGAAGGATGTGCTCAGCGAGCTCCTATCACACGATGGTTCCCAACATGAGCCACGCGCACTTGCCAAAAACGACATGCGGGCGCATACGTACTCGCAAGCCAGCATCCAACATATCTTCATCAGTGAAAAACGTGGGCTTGAGGCCATCGTATCTTTTGTTGCACCCCAACAGGCTCGGAAGTCTAAGGCGGAGCAACGTCGATGGTGGACCGAATCGTCTCGGCTAGAAGAAGGTTCTCTTGTCTGTTTTGTGTCAGCCAATGCACGAACGAAGATAATCCTGTTCGTCGAAGTTGTGGTTAAGAGCACCGAAGACGCTCGAGGAGGCAAACCCACAAGCAGTCTTGCCTTTGAAAAATCATCGCCCAGCATCACTGTCAAGGTTGCAACGAGCAATCGTGACAACCTAAACCTGCTGACAAGGATCCACGGCGAGAAGACCCACGGTGTGCTGGTCGACTTCCACAATCTCATTCCAGCCACCTTTGACCCCATCTTACGAAACCTTCAACAAATGATGGGTGAAGGGCAGGTTAGATTCCAACAATGGATTCTTCCAAAGGCCAACAGCACAGCCGTCGAATATGCTAGCATACCTCCCCCCATGTACGCGCGACGTCCCGGATTCGCCTTCAACTTGGGCTCCATCACCAACAACGGATATCGCGTTGCCTTGAAGCCGAGTGATTGGACGGGGAGTACACAGATACTCGAGGCTCATACAACCCTTGATCGCGGCCAATGTCATGGACTACTGGCTGCTCTCAGCCGCGAGTACGCGCTCATACAGGGACCGCCAGGTACGGGAAAGTCCTACGTTGGCGTCCAGCTTGTCAGAGTTCTGCTTGACAATAAGGACAAAGCAAGACTGGGGCCTATTCTAATCATGTAAGTAAATGCTACAGCAAGTATACCAATCAAATTCATGGCAGAATGCTGCCTTTGATATAGCTGACCTTATATCAGTTGCTATACAAACCATGCTCTCGATCAGTTCTTGATGCATCTCAAGGAGGTTGGGGTAAGTAGACTGATCAGAATTGGCGGACGAAGCGCAACCCCCGAACTGGAAGGCAACAACCTTCGCGTCGTCAACAAAGATGGGGGCAAAACAAGAGTAGAATCCCAGATTCTCGGCAAGAGCTACGGCGCACTTGAACACTGCATGAAGACTGCTGGCAACACCTTGAAGCCACTCCATCAGTTACGAAAAGGTCCTTCATGGTCAATTCTAGCGACATACCTTCTTCGGAAAAGCTCCAACATACACAGGCCGCTTGAACCTGAAGACGACGAGGGCTGGGAGACAGTTGGTGGGGACCCTCTCATGCGGTGGCTGGGCAATCGGCCAATCGAGCTGCCAGCTGAAAAGGGGCTACGCCAAGATGTCGATATAGCCGCCCTCACGCGACGTGCTGAGCAGGATGTCCATGGACTCACGCGCGAAGAACGATGGAATCTTGCTGACCATTGGCTCATTGAGATGCGCACGGGTAAGACTGAAATTCTCTATGAATCTCTAGCCGAAGCAGACCGTCGCTAGCACAATATCACTGGTGTGCATGACGACATCAACCGTCGCGCCCTCGCTAGAGCAGACGTCATTGGCATTACCACAACTGCCCTTGCCCGCAATATCGAAATGCTCCGCCACGTTCGCTCCAGAGTCGTTATCTGCGAAGAAGCAGCAGAGGTCCTAGAGCCCCATATTATGTCCGCCCTGATGCCAGGCGTAGAACACATGATCCAGATAGGCGATCATCGGCAGCTTCGTCCGCAGATAAACAATTATTCTCTCAGCATGGAGTCAGGATCCGGAGTGGCATGGCAGCTTGACAGAAGCCAATTCGAGAGGCGCGCTGTCGGCGAGCCAGGCCTGAGCCCCGCGCCGGTTGCTCAACTCAACGTCCAGCGCCGGATGCGACCTGAAATATCAAAGCTGATTCGCAGCGTCTACCCCATGCTCGAGGACCACGAGAGCGTGAAGACTCTTCCGGGTGTTGTTGGGATGCGTCACAATCTCTTCTGGCTCGATCATGATCATGTCGAAGACGTGAGAGATGATGGTAGCCGTGTCCGATCTCACAGCAACCAGTGGGAAGTAGATATGGCGACTGGATTGGGACGGCACTTGGTTCGACAAGGACACTACAGTGCCACCGACATTGCCCTTTTGACGCCTTACACTGGCCAACTGCAGAAGCTCAGGCGGTCACTAGCCAAAGACTTCGAGATTTTCTTGAGTGACCGCGATCTGGATACACTGGCCGCTGATGGGTTCGAAGACAGCGGTAATGGACTACTCTCACCGAATACACTGTCGCCAGCTCCTAGAACACTACAGAAGAAACAACTGATTCAAACCTTGCGCTTAGCTACTGTCGACAACTTCCAAGGGGAGGAAGCCAAGGTCTTCATTGTCTCTTTGGTGCGCAGCA
The DNA here is from genome assembly GCA_963556695.1 of Anthostomella pinea. Lineage (NCBI taxonomy): Eukaryota > Fungi > Ascomycota > Sordariomycetes > Xylariales > Xylariaceae > Anthostomella > Anthostomella pinea. Next base: position 196,698 of record CAUWAG010000008.1, on the reverse strand, counting down.
ACCCAGCTCGCAAGGTAGGCTTCCTGCGCACCGAGAACAGGATCAATGTCCTACTTAGCCGGGCTCAGCACGGGATGTACCTAATTGGCAACAGCGAAACGTATCTCCACGTCAAGATGTGGGCCGACGTGCATGGAAAACTCGCATACGCCGATCCCGTCGGAAATTCGTTACCTCTATGCTGTCCTCGCCACCCGGAGACGCAGATTTCATGTTCGGAGCCTAACGACTTTGCGAAGCACAGCCCAGAAGGAGGCTGCAACTTGCAATGCGACCGGAGGCTCGATCCCTGCGGTCATCGATGCCAGGCCATGTGCCATTCTGACATGATGCATGAAGTTTTCGCTTGTACACAGCCTTGCCCGCGTCTACACATGACATGTGAGCACGGTTGCCCCAAACTCTGCGGTGAGGAATGCGGCAGGTGCTTGGTCAAACTGGACAATTGTTCAACTCCCTTGTGGCCATGTCAAGCACGAGGTGTTCTGCCACCAGACGCCTGATCTCACCAAGATCAAATGTAATACACAGGTGCAAAGAACTGTTCCTGGCTGTGGTCACACTATCGCAGTTGACTGCTACAAGGATGTTGAAGCTAAGTCCTTTCTTTGCTCTGCGCCTTGCAGCCAAGTGCTGGAATGCGGCCATGTCTGCGGTGGTTCGTGTAGACACTGCCGAAAGCAAGACGACGGTGGGATCGTGGCTATCGCGCATGTTAAGTGTCGAAAAACTTGCGATCGACCGTATGGGACTTGCAACCACAGGTGCTCCCAGCCATGCCACGATAGTACACCATGCGGTAGCTGCAAGCAGCAATGCGAGGTATGTCATCATTCGCATTCGCGACCCCTAGATACCGTAGGTATGCTCATGCGTTCTAATCATGTTTCTACGAAGGTTCGCTGTCCACACTCTGGCTGTAGCTCTGCTTGTAGCAAAGCGTGTGCGCCTTGCATCGAGAAGTGCGCCTGGACATGCCCGCACCAAGGATCCTGCACTATGCCTTGTGCCGCGCCTTGCAATCGCCTTCCCTGCAACGAGCGTTGCAGCAGAACCCTTGCTTGTGATCACCGTTGCCCTAGCTACTGTGGAGAAGAATGCCCAGTAGGCTACTGCCACGAATGCGGCGACAAGGCTGACGCTCGTGTCGACATGCTTGAGTTCAAGTCGTATGACGAGATCGACGTAGGCGAGAGTCCCATCGTCGTTTTAGGATGCGGCCATTTCTTCACTGGCGAGACTCTTGATGGATTAGTTGGTATGACCGAAGTCTACACCACAGACAATGAAGGAGAGTTTAACGGCCTCGCGGATGGACTGGCTATGGTTGACAAGGTTCCATTCTGTCCAGACTGCAAGCGTCCAATTCGCCAGTTTGCCACGAGACGGTACAATCGTGTCATCAATCGGGCCGTCTTGGACGAGACATCGAAACGATTCATCACCAAGGGGCGCGAAGACCTCGAAGACCTCGAAAAGCGCCTAGCAGCGGTCGAAAATACACTTGATTCAACGCGGTTGAACTTGAACAGTATCGCCGAGCCCGAGGCTATTGACACCATTCCCCAAAGAAGATACTCCGACGCCTTCATCCTCAGCAAAACTGCGAAGGCCCTTCAGCATAGTATGGATGTGGCCCATCAGCCTATGAAGAAGCTCCTCGACGTCATCCTCACACGACAACGTTCAGTCCACCCTGGTCCATTAACTTCGCAGCTGAACAAACTGAGCCTCGCGCCTGGTCTTCCGGCTTTCGACAAGCGCATCACGCTAGGCGCATGGCTCGTGCAAATCAAGGTACAGGAGATCGCACTTCGTGACATGTTCAGTGTCACAAGGGATTCGGCCTTGATCCCGACCCCCTGGGGATCGCCCCATCAACATACCGTCTTGTTTCTGCGTGACTGCGAAGCACTTATCGCACAGGCCCGTGAGGCTTTCCTGTCTCGGATCGCAATTGCTGCCATTCTTTCTTTCGCCAAAGTCTCACAGCAACTATCACCAATACCTAGTTTTTCACTCCAACTTCTATTCGTGCTGACATTACCCAATTATAGGTTAGAAGCATGGTATTGCCATACGCACCCCGGCATCACGACGGATACGGCTACCGATCGACCTGACCGGGCGCTCTTCGTCCGCGAGCTGCTGACAACTGCCCTAGAGATGTGCGACAAGTTACCCGTCGAGCAGACACTGGCACTACGGAAATCCGTCGAGGCTATCATGCGACTCTACGAGGGTCCACGATATGAGATCGTCACGCCTGAGGAGCTGGCCGCTATCAAGACTGCTATGGTAAGCGGAAGGGGTGGCATTGCTACGCATATGGGGCATTGGTATAACTGCGTTAATGGACACCCGGTAAGTTTCATCCCTTTTGCTACGTATCGTTATTTCCATCGTCGCAAGGTTTGTGCTCGTCTGTTACGAAGCGAGAGGTGGGAATCTCTCCAGGGTCGGCCAAGGTGGCTCCAGGTTGTGCATCAATCCTGCTGCTGCCCGTGGCTGTTTTGTCTTCTTGACTTGCCTGGTTTTCCTGCCGGTTTCGTTGCTGACCGTAATCTCGTGTGACAGTTTGCTATCGGTGAGTGTGGTATGCCCATGGAGGTGGCACCGTGTCCGGAGTGCGGAGCCCCTGTTGGAGGCCGGTCGCATCAACTTGTGGAGGGGGCGTCCCGAGCTACGAACATGGAGTGATGTGTGTGTATGGGAGAGGATATGGGATGGGCACGCGAGCATGTTAATTTGTGGGATTTAGAGAGACAGATATGGGAAATATCACTGGGCAGGACTAATTGTGAGTTATTGTTGGATTCTGGGCTACGTTAGCCCATCCATAGTCATCCTTCAGGATCACCATCCCCATTTGTGACTCTGTCACATACGTGGCCAATATAAGGCCACGTATCCTTTCCTTTAGTATCTTGGATATATATAGGGCCATTCTGGCCGCTCCAGAGTAGCTGGAATTCCTCTCCTTAATAGAACACTTTGAAATCTAACAGTTATGGCCGTCTTCATGTGCACAGGTCACTCAGACACCACCACTTGAGCAAACCTGTTCTAGCCTCATCGAAGGCCCAGTCCATTTGACGGAAGGTGTCTGAAAACAAGCAGCCACGGAAAGAGTCGAAGAGTTCCACTGTGCTTCCTTCCGCCTGGTAATTGCCTGTATCTTCAAACAATTAATATCGCGTAGACCAATACTATTTTGTGGATTTCTAGACATGGCAGATGACAGAGGATGTAGCTCCGGCGCAATCCTGATCCATTCGCAATTATAACAGCCGGGTGAGTCGCCAATTATGGTATCGTAACCCTTGGCTCTTCATTGTGACTCTTTGAAGCAAGAGTAACGACAATGTGTCATTTCCAGACAAACGTAAACATCAGTCGAGATGATGACGCTCTTCTATCTTCGTCAAATGATCGCAGTGGTGTTCAGGGTTGGTGATATGTCTTTATGCCCAAGCACTCTATGAAAAGCTCATGAAGAATACTGTATAAGACCTACGATTTCGCAAGCCGAGTTAGCTGCTGTACTAACCTCGATCTGACCCGAAGATTAAAGTGCTCTCCATCGCGTTTTACGGAATATATCGCAGGAGAGACTCTGTTTGCTGTTAGGCCAAAATAGCTTCTCCGGGGGTTTCAACTTTGTAGCGAGCAGAGTAAATCCACTGAAACTTACCAACTTCCACAGCTTAGATTTCAGACTATGTTAATCGCTCTGGTGGTGGCTTTTGCCGATGAACATCCGGTTCGAATGTAGGAAGTAAATTTCATCGGCCTCACGCGACCACTGTTCTGATAAGATTTATATATTCCTGATTCGACCTTGCATCCTAGTGGAAACTTGAGGATGCAAAGAAGTGCGAGCGATCTTACATCATTCATCTGGAGTTGTTCCGTCGCTCTCTGCAGCAGCTCGTCGTTGAAACGGCTACTGCTGGGCGACCACTGTTTGAATGCAGTAAAGCAGCTGGGCAACGCTCGATTTTTGGATCTTGGTACCTGAGCAACCACAATACAGCCCACTAAACGTCTCGTGCGGTAGATTTCAATTTACCCTACACTTCAAGTCCGCGCACAGAACAACATAAAGGAGAAACGCATTTTCGTTGAAGTTTGATCGTCTCGCCCTTCAATCCCTTTGACGCAGTCTCCACGATGGTAAGATGGCCCTTTTGATCGCGACTCTGTTATAGAGCGCTAGCTGGCACCATGGCTGTAGAGCGGGAGCCCCAGACTCGAACTATCCGCCATGGATCAAGCTGAACAAATGGGATATGCCATTGACGACCCCCCTGCAACAGAGGGAACATTCCCCAATACACGAGCTTTGCCGCTGGCTCCCTATCTTCCAGAATCGGACTACCAGACGTCCCACCCTCCCGGTCTAAACATATACGCAGGCCCAGGTTACTATGCTCTTCCAACCAGCACCGGACCAGCTGCCACCTCTGTTACAAGCAATGAATACCCCCCCATGAGACACCTTCAGGAAATGGAAAGAACACACAACGCGTCCGCTTGGAGCCTGAACCCGCTCGCTCCAGTCTACGAGCGCGTGCAAAACACGGGTACTCAAGACATGAACGCGTATGGGTACGGCATACAAGAAGGACCAAACATCCTGCACTCCGGATCGAACGGTCAAGACATGTTTCCGCTTGGTAGCCAACCGCAGCACTCTCCTTCAGGAGCTATTCCCGTCACGGTCAACCAACCCAATAGAAAGAGAAAACGGGCATCCAACCCTTGTGAACGATGTCGCCGGCTCCACCAACCCTGCACCGAGCAGATCCCGCGGTGCTCCAACTGTGAGCTTGCGGATGAGCAGTGCATGTATGCAGCCCGCAAGGAAAGAGGGCCTGTCAAAGGTGCTCACTCGTTGGTAGAAAAGATTATGGGCTATATTAGCAGCAAAAGTCCGGCTCTGGAAAAACAGATTCAGGAGTACCTAGCCAAAAAAGACCCGACAGGTGTCTCGCCATTGAGGCACATCAAAGCGCAGGAGAAGGGACAAGATTGGCTCGATGCATTCCGCGGTAGTCCTGTCGCGCATATGTTCGCACCGGATCCCCAACCTTGAAGAATGGCAATAATTTCCGTACTGACCGAGGCGTTATTGCGCGTTGCGATGGATCTCCTCCCCAACTAGATCCTTGTGGTACCCATGTCTCGGCATCTGCTGCACTTCCCTGCGGGGAAGAGCCCCGAACAGCTAATAAGATCTTCGGAGTAACAGACGACATTACAGGCACCGCACTTTACCTGCCTTTTGGTCCCAGTCGTTACCACTGCGACTCTCCTTTGAAATGCCCGCCCGGGGCCTTTCAGGATCCTCTACTACTATAAGCCACTGAGAGGAGGAATGTCATACCACACGCTTGCCAACACCCACACACAAGAGGAAAGACAAAGTGCATGGACACAGAATATGAGTGGATATACAGAATTGGGCCAAAAGGGACTAAATGATCTCCTCCTTGCTTGCACGATGCGACTGGTCTGCAAATGCCACGGCCGATGTCTTGTTCCGGAAAAGTGAATTCGACTGCCGGATGGGTGAGAATTTCGTTGACCAACCCTATTTGGCACAAGCACGCGAAGCATAGTCGTACAGTCTTCTGGGTATGTCTGGCAGTCGACATTGCCGGTCAGTCATATGTCATATTCAAGGTAACTGCCTTCGAGTATGGAAGGGGAAGCTCTGAGAGACTCTTCCTGCCTGTAGAATTTATACTGTAAATTAAATCAACTTGTTTCTTACGTGAGTTTTGTCATTTCTTAGCAATTCTTTTGTTGGGGTTGTATAAGAGTGTAGAGCATGAAGACGGCGGTGGTAAGGGTCTATGTTACATGTACACATTAAGATATAACTATATACAACGGCGAGGGGAACACAGGGACACTTTCGCCCAGTCTGGTGGTAGGGCTTAGTCACCTATACATCGTTCTGCATCGGGTCCTGTTCTCCCTCTCCACACGGGGAGATCGACGTCAACTATAATCGGCTTGTTGAATGTCTTCTTCAGATGATGCGGACCCAGAAAAGCCGCGTTGATCATGACAGTCTCGCGCCTCCCGCCGCTCCCCCAGTCAGGCTCGTGCCCGAGCCCGAAAGTCTCGCTTGATCGCACACCTTGACGATACTCAATCGCGCCACCGAGCATGACCTTCGCCCTCCCCCTTGCCTCGCCAGCTACGCTTTCATTGAGAGATGAGCGTGTTGTACTGTCATCGGTAGGTTGGACGCCCAGATGCCCTCCCGGGGCTAGTAAGAGCTCAGGATCATAGGTCTGACATGTCGCCAATCTGCTGCAGTTGTCCAGAGGACGACCACGTTTGGCCGATAAATTGAGTAGTGACTGCTTGCTGCTCCCTGCTCCCGGATCAGCCCATACCTCCAGGCCCTCCGTCAGGCGTCCGTCTTCCAGAGGCTCGAGTTTCCATCGCACCCTCTCCGCACCACGTCCTTCATGAATGTGACCAAACACAGAGAGCATTGGCCGTACGCGATGAAGGGCGCGGAGAAGTACCTCGCAGCCCGAACTCTCGCCCCCTACCGTCGTATCGCGATGGCCGCGTGGCGGGGTATGCGTAACGACAATGTCGACGTCTGCGGGCATCGCATCCCACAGCTGCCGTGCCGCATATTGTCCAGGCTGGTATCGAAAAGCCCATTCCCGGTTGTTGGGCGTGTACGGACTGCCGTACACCTTGAAGCAGGTGCCTGGCCCATTCTGTGCCGTCAAGTAAATAGTCGCAGCCTCATTCTCCAGATACGTGATCGAGGCGGACTCCGTAAGAAGCCGACGGTTCTCCTCGCAGTTCTGAGGGCAGGGCCACTTCCGCGACGAGCCGTGTTTCGCGTAGAACGGTGCGTCTAGAGTTATATCGTGGTTTCCTAGTCCGCCCGAGTCAACATGATGGACGCTCCAAGTACTTAGGTAGCCACCGTGCAAGCAGCACCCACAGCCGTCCACGTACCGGCGATGACAATCTTGGCTTCAAAATCGGCCCTCTCGATCCAGTCCACCGTCTTCTTCAGCTCGGAGCGGCTCCCCTGCTTGGCCAGGTCGCCTGCGTGAATCAGCACGTCGCCCTTTGGCAGCTTGGGCGTCTGGTTGTGCGTGTCTGAGATGCAGACAATGCGCGTCTTGCGCGTAGGAGACGATTTAGGTGTGCTCGTCATACTGGATTACTTCTAGGCGTTCTGAGCTCTTTCTAAACGATATCCTTGTTATATGTAAGTGCTGGTAGTGACGGACCTAGAGGTCGAACTAATTACACGCAATAAATCAAGAGTCATACTATTTGCAACGATGCTGTTTTTCAGCTACACCTGCAGCCACCTGCCGCCAACTGCAGTGCAGCCCCTATTCACCATGCCAGGCTTAGTGGCCACCACGATCGGGTTTCGTATGGAGATGCCACTCGGTTCTAGAACATCATGTCGCGTCACAGCTGGATAACTTTAGACAGCTTAGCCAAACTAAATGACTATCATGATCAGGTTTCGTATGGGAATTCGATACAATTTCAGATCATCATGTCCTTCATTAGATGCGTTAATCTGTTTCTTCAATTGATGCGGGGCTTCGGTATAGACATGGACTATACGCAGCTTGAGAAGCAGAAGTGACTGCTGCACGTGATGTGCGAATTCGTATGTTAACATTCTTCCTGTCTCTCTTGAGGGTCATTCATTGCCTGAGATGATCTCCACTCAAACCCCCTTTCACTTCCTGGCCCATGATCGTTGTTCGTGCGATACGTATCCCAGCCTTCTCCATCCGATCAGGTAATCCTTCCTCATCAGCATGGAACTTTTCCATTGGCGATATCCCTACCGCATCACCATCATAGCGAAAGCGTAAGCCCAGCCTGTCGCCGCTGCCCGTAAGCGACACACCGTCATCAACATACAACATCCCAGCCGCAGTCCGGTCCAAGCCGGGGGCCACCAATAACTCGAAGGCCTTCTTGCGCAGCTCAGTCGTCGTATTCGCACTCTCAACCCGCATAGGGACCACACAGCCCCCTCGCACGTGCAGCGGGATGCGGTCAAACGGTACACAGCGCAGATGGACATACTCGCCCCGTCCACGCACCGCTTCCCCGGTCTCTAGGTCGTAGAAGACGTCATCGGGGAGATAGATGTGTACGTCCGTCGCGTTCTCATCGGTCACTGGGGAGACGAGTATGCAGTCGCCGTAGAAGTACTGAGGTCGATGGCAAATGTGTTGGGGTCTGAAGGGTAGAGATACCACATGGGGTTGATCGCGGGTGTGCTATCTAGGGACTGCGCGTATAGTGCTCTGTAGAGGTAGTCCAGTAAGCGATACCGCAGTGAGATCGCATGCTTCGCAGCCGAGGTGACGAGTGGCCAGAGGTAGAACTCCTGCGGTGGAGCTTCATCATGTGCGTGGTTACGGAAAAAGGGGATAAACGCGCCGAGAGTCGTCCAATGAGCACAGAGTTCGGGGGTGGGTGTCAGTTCGAAGCCACAGACCTATATCATCCGTTAGCATGCTACGTACACGAGATGGCAGCGGGCACCCTCTTACGTCGCTTCCGACCATGGGGATCTGGAATATCGCGGCGAATCCCAACATTCCTGCAATAGAGGAACGGCTACAGCAATCATTTTAGCAGTGACGGATTGGGTAAGATGGTATGGTCACGTACTAGTGATCCCATCTAGATGCGTTGTCTCCAAGCCACTTCTGGACGTATCTACCGACACCGGCAAACGTACTGCGGGTGATGATGAACGGCCTCAATAGTGGTCGCCTGTGCAGCATAGCTTGGTGAGTAGCCATGCTCATCACTGTCAGTCAATCAGTATATCTTCAAAAAGGCGGGTGAAATACGGCACTTACTCATTCCATAAAGGTTGTGGATGTCGTATTCAAGCAGCCCGTTCGCGTGCCGTACATTTGTTGGTACGGTCAGGTCACTTAACTGACCAGATGGTCCTCCATTGCTAATGTTATAAGGTGGGTGTAGCAAGTGGTTGTCAGCTTCCGGATACGTGGGACCTCGGGTACCAAGCTTGTGCTGTCGTTGATAATTCTGAGAAACCTCAAGGAGTTGAACGAGCCACTGGGCCTGACTTTCAAAGACTGAGTCGGGATTTGGACTGGATGTGGTAAAATTTGGTAGTGACCGAGGGGGCTCTCTCAATGGTGGTGGCTCAGGAGGCATACCGAGCCGCCTGGCTTCAGCCAGGGGGTCCTCGCATGGAAATTTGCACATGCTGGCTGGCTCATTTATGTCGATCCTAGCTAGTCAGCAGCGGTGACCGAGATTCCGCGCAAGAGAGACTCGGAACGTACCAGATTCCATCAATATCTATACCCGACTCGGGATCGAAATTATCCACGAATTGCTCGATCCAAAAGGCAGTGGCATTAGGGTGGTACCAGTCTGGGAACATAGTCACGTCCTTGAATCAGTGAGTCGAGGTATCAAGATGTCCCACAAGATGACTTACTGGCCAGACTACACCTTCGAAGAAGGCCCCGTTCGGAGTTTTTAGGAACACATTCATGTCAACCCCTCTGTTGTAAGCGGAATAGTCTTGTTTGGCCAGCCAAAGCCTACGATAGCATAAACAAGGAATGCCTACTCGAGAGGGATGCCAGCAAGAGAATAGTTGGTGATAACCTCTGCGACGTCAAACCAGTCCTGGTACCCAAACTTGCATTGATGGAACTGGGACAATGTTAGGTTCAACTCCGCTAGCCTTGGAGAGAATCAACGAACTCCGAGACTCCAGTAGGGTATTAATGCCGGTGGTCCAACAACACCCGCATATTGCTGCGAGACCTCTTTTGGCGTTGGCCCTGCAAGAAAAAAGTAGTCCAGGACGCCCCCGGTGGCAATATACTCAATGGAATAATCTCCTGTGGAAGTGTTTGCTCCCCGCTCTGTCACACAGCCTAATCGACTCACGAGCGCAACCTGATATTGTTAAACAGCGTGCATTATGGTTCATCTGGTTGATAACGTGTATTCTGGTGATTCTTATTAGAGTGTGTGTCTCTGAAGGATCTGCTGTCGTAAGCTGCAGGGCCCGAGATTGCCCTAGAGGCCCTGTTGGTGCACTGCCACTTCCCTGAACGCCACTGTGGCTTGCGTGCCATTTGACAGATATACCAAACCTCCTCAACGAAGTCAGCAATATCGAGTCCAAGAAAACTGTGCATCAAATGACGCGAGTGCGGGAAGGGTCGGAAGCACAACCATCATGGGTGTCGCGCGGGTCCAAGAACGCCGTCAATGATGCTGCTTCGTGCTTGGTCATCCTCTCCGGCCAGCTGGATGACACTGGTGACAACGTAAACGCAGAGTACATACTATCAAGCCCATCAATCCCTCCAAGTCTTTACTTTTGCTCACTTTTCCGGGGCAGATTTTCGCTATAGCATTGTCACAATTCATGGTCTCACGGGTCACTACATGAAGACCCGGACGACCGACCGGGATGTGTGCTGGCCGCAGCATCTGCTCCCAAAGATGTCTGCTAGAATAGGGGTCAACAGAATCATGACATTCGGCTACGCCGCTGGTCAACATGGCACTAAATTGGATCTCGACATTGAAGACGCTGCCTGGAAGCTCATTCATGGCCTTGAGAAGGTGCGGGCAATGACTGAGGAACGCTCTTCTTACGACCATCCAAGCGCGTAACATCTCACCCCCCCCTGCGGACCACCCCCCCACGGACCACTCCACACCACACCACTCTCATTCAGATGAAGCCATCTACAACCACCACAGTTGCTAAATACACTACGGTCGTGGTGTTCTAACCATAATACAGCTCCCAGAATCCGATTCCGACCCTAAATCTTCACCAGGGACCTCTTGTGGGACCTCTTCGCCTGCAGCGGAGTCCCTATAGACCCTCCTGTTCCTTAGCTCCATTTTGGCCTCCCTTATGTTAGCTATTGTGACGAATCGTTCCCCTGGTGTTGGTTTGACTGCTTTTCGAGTGGTATTAGCCTTTTTAGCCACTTGAGCCTCAAGCAGCTCACATTTAGCCCGTAGATTTGCAATGATAGCAGCCTGAATATCCATGGCCTTGCCAGCCTTTTGCACCAACAAGCGCTCAGAGGGCCCCCCAAAGGAAGGGTCCTTTCTTTCGAGCTTTTGAGCACTCTCCCGCAAAGCCCGGCTTCCAGAAGGTGTTGTGACAATGGTTTTAGCTACCATCTCGAGAAAATCTGGTGTTGTGGCTCGCTCGGAAGCCTTAGGGTCCCTTTGGCGTGCCCTGGCCACCCCCTTGTCCTCCAGAATCATATATTTCGACTTTAATGCCTCCGCTCTGTTGCAAGGAACATTCCCAGTCTTTTTCCAGGCAATTCTGATGTTAAGGAGCGTCATTGTGTCCTTCCGGGCCTGCTCGTAGCACTCCAAAACCTCCTCCTTAGATGGCCTGAGTCCCAGACGGCCGCTGGGCGTCTCCTGGAGTAAGGTCTTTAACCTTTTCTTTACTAAATTAAAGACTCTTATATCTAACACCTGGACTATATGGGAGCAGTGAGGTTCATAAAAGATCAACCATACTTTGTTTCTTAAGCAGGTGGCTAGGAACTCGTCATTCGTGTGGGAGTCGTGGTCATCACACACCAAAACCACCCATGTGTTGCCGTGGACCTCCCGAATGTGAGGAATAAAGATACGTTGAAGCCATTCTAATGCAATGGGATTCGAGGTCTATCCATTGGGCGACATAATAAACCTCCAGTTGGTGAATTTGCCCTCATTTTGGTTGCTAAACCACTGGGCTTGTACGTTAACCCCCTTGAGAATCACCAGCGGCGGCAAGGTCTCACCAGATCCGCTCACACACTCTAGGGCAGTTATCTATTCACCCTTCTCGACCCCTTTCTTCATAGCCACGTTGCCGGAGGCCTCGGAGACCACCTAATGGGAGTCCCCAACCCCCTGGGCGATTCCCATTTCGTCGACGTTGTACCAGCGTGCTGGCATGAGGTTAACCACGTCAGGGGCGTCACACCGATCGAAAAAAATGTTGATATTTGCCGTTGTAGCACCATTCACTCGGTTGTAGTCGATAACACGAGACTTTATTATCTTGACTTCCGGGTTTCGAGACAGGAACTTGGATGCCCAATTTTCCCCTAATTCTTAAGCATCCCCGGTGGCATGGAGCATCCGCTGGGCCATGAGACGGAACTTAGAGACCGCCGGAGAATACCCTAGCCGTGCTTGCCCCAGGGCCCAGCTTGCCAGCTTATGTTCGAGATACGGTGAGAGAGCCTGTTGGAGAGCGCTGGTCTCATTCTGTGTTGGGGTGCCAGAGATTCGTCGGTTGACGTACGAGCGACTGATTTGCCATTCGAGGGCTGACGAGCGGACTGGAGCTCCGCGTTGGATGGCCAAAATGGCGGCTTCAGCTTTTATTTGACAGTCGTAAAATGATATCATGAGATTTAGCAGTGGATAAGGATTCAAATAGTGTGCTTTGTGAAAAAAAAGATGCAAAAGTGATGGTGTAGATGGTGGATCACCATAATCCTGGTGGTTGGTGAATTACGCGTTTGTGGGTCAGAACGCGCTGGTCCGCGGGGGGGGGTGGTCCGCAGGGGGGTGGGAGATGTTATGGCTCTATCTGGCACACTGAAAGCAACGCAACCGACCCCTAATATTCATCGTGCATTCTCTTGGTGGCCTGGTTCTGAAGAAGGTTCGTAGATCGGCTGGGTGACGAAACATCAAACGTCGGCGCTAACCTGCATAAGGCTCTCATCACAAGCAACAATGCCCTATCATTAAGACATATCCTGTGGTCGGTTGAGGGCATCGTCTTTCTAGCAACGCCTCACCGCGGGAGTGCAATGGCCGATATCGCTGATAAGATCATTCGATTCACGAACGTCACTGGTGCTCCGCAAAAGTTCGTCAAGGCCTTGAAACAGAGGTCCCCAGAACTGTGAGCACACCAACCAACCCGAGGGGTTTGCGTTATATTGCTAAACTCTTCTTAGACGGGCTATCGCCGAGAAATTCAGGCAGATCGTCAACCAAAGGCGGATGCCCATCGCCAGCTTTTACGAGCTCCACGCCTTCACTGCGATTCCTTGCATGAACTTTGTCGTAGGCCATCGGCGCCTTTTCTTGTATGTTCCCGGAGCTGACGATGGTTTAGGTGGTCACGAAAGATTCCGCGATCTTGCATATACCTAGTGAAAGGTTGTACGGCGCTGAGCGCAACCATCGTAATATCGCGAAATTCGAGAACACAGACGACGAAGTCTTCCAACAAGTGGTTGACAGTCTCGCGTTCTTCATGAAGAACGGGACTGTCTCAAGCAACGCTCGTGTCTTCATTCCTTGGGACACGTCAAGTCACTTCAAAGGCCGTCGAGACACTCTACAGCAGCTTACTACTGAGGGATTCAAGCAGCATGTTCCTTCGCGCGCGGCTCTGTTCTAAGCGACTTCCTCTTGAATACTATAAGCCCGGGAGACTCTATGAAGGCTGCAAAGCTGCAGACACATTCTTGGAATCACTTGAGGCGGAGCGCGATCGACAAGGGTGGACGAACCGGGACAATGATGAAGTGGGGATCCTCAGAGCCCTGACCGTTGAACATCACCCCCCGGAGCCGGAATTGTCACCGAGGGAACGATGGCAGAAGCGTGCCGACTTCATCGATGCATGGAAGCCGCTGCACCCCAACCACCCTTCGACGTTAGAGAATTACATTGTTGGGCTTGGGCTCCGGATGCGCGGCAAGCTTGCCAAGGACTTCGGGCAATTCAAGGAAGCTTACTTCGGCTTGAAAGAGTACTGTGAGCTATATGCAGAAAGAGGCAGCCGTGAAGAAGGCTGGGCGATCGGCGACTTCGGGCAGCTGGTGGTCGAGCTCGAGGAAACCGAAGATGGTAAAGAGATCTTGGCCGACCTTGCTGCCCATGGCACCAACTTCGGCGAGAAGGTACCTCTGACCGAGTGTGCACGGGCCTGCGATCTCTCTTCTTAAGTCCTCTCGAGGGCTATAGAGAGTCGCATGTTTGAACGAGGATACCTCACACCAGAATCTCGAATGAACGCCAAAGAAGGAGACACCGTATGGCTGGAGATAATCCACGCCATGACGCTTACGCACCAGGGGAAACACGCACCTGAACGTTATGCAACCGCCGAGAAGGAGCTACGCAGGATCATCGAGCGCTTCAGGCGGATCGAGGCCACTGGGTCGTGGTATGACGAGCAGATTCGGCACTTTGCCATCAAGTGCAGTCTGGCCCAGATCGCCCACATGCAACATGACTGGGAAGAGGCCCAACGTCGGTGGGCCGACGTCGTCGCCTATGGAATGGAGAGTGTCACAGATTGGAAAGGGGAGAATTACTACATCGAAGTGGCTAAGTACAGTCTCGCCGATGCTCAGTGCAGTGCGGACATGGACCCGCGTGTTGTTATCCCGCCGCTGGTCAACACTATCAGGGCAATTGAAGGGAAACGGGTGACTTGGATGCTGGGCATGGGCACTTTCTGGTTGGACTACGTGCATGAGCGTATGGCGCCGATGGCTGATGTCCTATCCAAGCTGAACACCACAGACACCGTGGAAGCCAAGCTTGCTGTGCTGTCGGTCGTTGCGCATGAGCTTTAGTTGAACGCCAAGAGTCCCGCGACGCTTTATGAGATGTAAGGATAGGGAGGGAACTGTAATGAGGAATGATTATGTCTCGCCGACCTGGGGTTGTTTGCTTCTTACTTCGTTAGCGTTGGACTCTGAGAACATATAGCTTAACCTTTTCAAATATGATAATTTCTCCATCATCGCACCACGGGAAGTTTAACAGCTGAGTTGGAAATCAACACCAAGGGGTTCACAACAGGGTCCGGGAGAGTCTAGATCATATCAATATATATATGCTCCAGCGCCACTGGCCCATCCTAACACTTGGACAAGATGTCATACAACCCGGTATTCATGCCTTTACGGAATTACTACCTAGTCAAGGCCCTTGGTCAGAATATTCGACGAGCTGTCATTTAGCACTACCGAAAGCCCATGCACATCCAATTCTATTGACGTTATACGCATCAGCCAATGTAAAACAAGATATGACTTAGTCGTTCATTAACTCAAAACGCTATCACCGCTAATTTCAAGCATCAGTTCAACCAGAAGGAGCCCGGGCAGATGAGATATGCAGAATATCTCGCGATTAATCTTGGACGACAAGAAAAAGACAGAGCTGGTGCTCTCACTGTCATATTGTCAAGTATCAAGCTCCATGTGAGTCAAGACATCCGCAATCTTCCAGCTCTCCATGCATCTCTCCTTCCATCATACCCACATCCGTTGGCTCGCAAATAAGATTCACATGCACCCATCCATAGCCTTCATCTTCTCCGTCATGCCCAAGTTCGAAGCCAAGACCTTTGAAAGCATAGCTCACACCTTATCGGCTTCCGTTTTGAGGACGTGCTGCTCTTGTACATCGGCATATCAAAAGTCTGTTGCTACATAGGTAAAGTTCTGACCTAGACTCAACGGCGGAAGGTTTGCAGCGAAACCCTTCGAATACTTGTTCAATCCGCCCAGGGCACTGAGTTACTGCATGGCTGTCTGTCGATATCTACGCGGGTAGAAGCGCTAAATTGGACGCGTTCGTCGACAATTAATGCTGCGTTCTCGGAGTTGATCCTGTGATTGGCTGCGGCTCTCAAGATGGTGGTAAACGCTTACCAGATCTCCGATAAAAGTCCGCGGCGAAGCCGTAGTGGATGGTGAGACCTGGGTTGCTACTATCCTAAATCACTGCTTCATGGTGCGGAGATAGAGAAAACCCAAGACTCCTGAGTCCTAACTCGCTGTTTGAATGTCAAGGAAAACGCTACCAAGTGCACAAAAGATTGTCATCCTGCCATGCCCCGGTGTCCCATTCGCTCCTTTCTTTTCCCTAAACGTACATCCTTTCACGGACGTTGGGCCCACGCTGTGTCTGTTCTCAAAGGTCGCTCCATCGTCCAGCGGTTTCCTGCTGTGTACTTCACACGCTCTGTGGGCTCGAAATGCTTGTGGACTTTGGCGCGTCAGCTCACTCTTGCAATAGGTCGAAAAATAGGATCAGGATCGGCCTGGACTTACATTTACACGAATCGCGACCATTGTTGTACGGGTCAAACTTTCGTGGCATCGGGAGCAAATGCTTCGAGCGTGCGTAAAGAAAAGGTCGAGTAGAGGAGCGGGAGGCGGTCTCGCCAAACATGGTGCCATTGCCAGATCCAGCCTCCAGTTCCATCATACATCTGGTATCCTGTCAGCATATGCTCAACGTAGGCCTAACGTGGGCTGAGGTACACGCTGCCATTGGACTTCGAGATAGTGACTCGAGCCTTGGGCGACACTATTTGTATAGTCAGTGGTCGTGGATTCAACGTGAGCTCAACGTAGGATGAGCACTTACAAATGTTCACCGCGGCGGACACGTTCTGGACGGACTTGCCGTCTGTGATTCATTGGATCTGGGCTGAACGTAGGGTTAGTGTAAGCTCAACTCTACTAAAGGTGACATTACTTACAGGGGAGAACCCAAGCAGCTGTGTTGCCGTTGTGGATGGGGCAAGTAGACATATTGCCGGCCTGCGACGGCGGGCACTCGGTCAGGTAGGCCACATCGCTGTCGATAACCGGCGGTAACCGGCAGCCGTACTCGGCCTGCAGGGCCGCTGGATCGGACGGCGTCGTTGCAGCGCGTGATCTTATACGCCCCTGAGGCTTGTCCGAGTCGATCGCTGTAGTGGCGAACTTTAGGACGAGCAGCACGGTTTCTTCTGCTGGCGCAGGCGGCGCCATCAAAGGTGCATGAGAAGGTCTCGTAGTTGGGACTTAACGCGATCCCAAGGCCTTACAAATGTCAGCTAAACCGGTCCTTGCTTCTTCTCAGCAGTATATTCGCAATCCCCACCGAGCTCTCTGCCACGAGAACACTGCGGCCTCTCTTCCTTACATCGTCGATAACTTTGTGGGCAGTTCGCAAGTGTTGCTAGCCCTGTTTTTCTTCGTAGGCCGATCTGTTGTGCCCTCGTCATCTTGTGTGGCAGCTTGAGGGC
Source organism: Anthostomella pinea (assembly GCA_963556695.1). Classification (NCBI taxonomy): domain Eukaryota; kingdom Fungi; phylum Ascomycota; class Sordariomycetes; order Xylariales; family Xylariaceae; genus Anthostomella; species Anthostomella pinea. The sequence continues at coordinate 179,579 of CAUWAG010000008.1, read as the reverse complement.
TCGAAAAGCCGCTCCGAAGTCCTGGGTGTGTCGTCGAACCCGCTGTGGTTGTTGGGGTGCATAGAAAGTCCTGCGGTCCGCTATACTGAGAAACCATAGGTACATGTTGAGACGCGTCGTGTCGGAAGCCCATACGCGAGTCTTGGGGTCTGTCGTATTCGATGTTCAAGGGCAAAATCTCAAATTCGCTGTGCTGAGTTCGTTGGCCAGGACTGAGCTCCGCCGTGTTGTTCGGGTGGCACAGGGTATTCAGAAAGACTCGGTGTCTCAGAAGACGTTGCTGGAGCAATGAAATCCCCTCCCGGTGGCGAAGTGTGCTCTCCATACAATACTCCGTGGTGGAACCCGAATGCACAAGAACGGGCGTACGGCTCCTGGCCGATTGCTTGTCGTTGAATCAACTGCGGAAGCTTTCCAGGCAAATGTTAGCTATGATTCCAAAGACTAGGTGACAATATGGTGAAAGGCTGATCATACAGATCTTTGGCTGGGTTCGCCAGCGTCGTCGTTGGGTTCATCCATCCCGATAGCTGGGTGGAGGTGATGGTGGAATTCGGAGATGAAGAAGTTGAGAGGAGGGTGTGAAAACCACTCGCGTGGGGGAGCCTTATTTATCTGTTCCAGTCGACCTGGTCACCCCGGATACAAGTTTGACCTTCAGAACACCAGGACTAGAGCAATCACAGCTGGATCAACAGCGATAGTGGAGCAGCATATCTCATAATATGCAACACGGTAGATAGATGCAATCCTCGACAGGCAACATATTCGTGGATATTCTAGCGCTACTACACCACTATCGCTCCAGCACGCTGCTGATCATCCAGTACTAGGATTGGTCACTATCTAGCCAGCGTATAGGCTCATAGATTATGTGATCTGGCCACTTGCTCCTCCTTGTTCGTTTAGCAGGTCGTGGCCGGATCAAGTCCCTTACATGCTTAATTCGTAAGTGTCCGACAGACAGGAAATCAGAAAGAGTCCCGACTGATCTAGGAGAGCCCGGCCACAAAAGGACCCGTCAGCCTTCAGATTCAGGGACAGGGGTATAACGTATCAAGCAAGCACCAGTGTGTCGGGTAGCTTACGTCGTGTGTTGTAGCACTCCCGTAGTGTGATCTCCTCGCGGCGAACTTCGATTTCCAAGGTAGCGCCAGTTAAGAATAGGCGACAAGCGTAAAGGAGGACTGGTAACCAAAATCCGTGGGATGGAAAGAGATTTCTAAAATCTATGTTCTTCCACCACGGACACTTCAGATCGGTTGTATCCGTATGACTGTTATAGCAGCGGAAGGAAACTGGAACTTGCCAGGTCTTGTGCCTGGTTGAAGGACGTCGTCTCTCAACAAGGCGTCGGTAACGACCAGGACCCCGGGCGACCTCGGAGCATGGTAGGCATGAAATCATGCTGGTCAATCTGAATGAAGGATATGATGAGTACACCGTTCTAGACACGGACGTTTGCTCATGCCTGCAGGCCATCCCCGTGCCTCTGATTGGCCCGTCCAGCATGGACATCCCATAGGGAGGCTTGACGTTGAATCAATGTTACCCTATTAGTCAGCTGTCAGAAAATGCAGACGTGAACCCCAACCACATCCAAATAACAGCCGCCAGCGAGATCAATCAGTAATCAGCAATGTTATCAACTCAATCTCCGGCACATTTGCCATACGCCAGAATTCAAGAAGATAGACTATGTCGTCCTCCTCTCCCGCCATTCGCAACCACGGCGTACTCGTGCACGACTGGTGCCCACCGGCATCAGATGGCTCAGGCGCAAGGCCGCGGGTCCGGCGGCCGCGAACAGCATGCCTGGGCTGTCGAAGAGCGAAAGTGAAATGCAGCGGACAGCAGGAGTGCGGATGATGCAAGAGCCGAGGCGTTCGCTGCAGCTACGTCGCCTCGCCAGATGACAGTGACACCAACCCACCCGTCCAGGCACTGTCCCCGATGAGCAGTGGAGTGACAGCCGGTGACGCCACATCGTCGACCTTGCAGACGCAAGATCAGTCCTCGGCGGATTCTTCCGGGGGTGCGAATTCAAGCTATGTAAATAGCGCTAGCGAGGCTCACGAAAATGTTCAGGGAGGAGCGCTGGAATGGCCCGACGAGTCTTTCGAGCATGCGCTCGAGCAGTTCGACTGGGTGTTTCCGGAGAGCATCGTTGATGTAAGCTGCCACGTGAACAAGGGCTTCTATCACGCGCTACCTTGTATCAATGTTGTTGACACACTCACGCAGCCAAGCGGGATATCCTCATCATCCAGCCATATCCCAGACGATCTAGGTGCCGCGCCATCCATCGCGGCCGCAGCTCCAACTTCAAATGCAGCAGACAGCAAAGCAAATCCCCAGAACCCAGCACACCCCCCATCCACCATCCCATCCTCACCAGAAGCAGCACCACAACCACCACCCTGCCCCTGCCGCACCAACCTAACCGCCCAAATCCCCTTCCTCGAGACCATAACCCAGACCAGCCCCTCCCCGCGCCTAGACGCGGCCCTGCGCACCACGGCGCGCGTCATCGCCGCCGCCCAGGCCGCCGTCGACTGCGCGCGCTGCCAGCCGCTGCTCGGCCCCGTGGACCTGGTGTGCGTCGTGGCCGTGTTCCAGCAGACGGCCGCGTGCTTCAACTACGTCGTCAAGGCCGGGCTCGACGGCGTCGCCACCACCGTCAGGATCGGGATCGGTAACGGTGCGGGCACGGGCGCGGGCGACTACTACGAGGTCGCGCTCGACGACGACCCGGCGCTGTGCAAGCGTGTGCTGGTGCTGGACCTGGTGCGCAAGGCGAGCCTGTTCCTCGAGGCGCTGGAGGCGCTGGCGAGGCGGCCGCCGGTGGGGAGGAAGATGAATCGGTCGCCTGCTTGTCTGAACCAGCTGAATAGGGGGTATGTGCAGGAAGTGGTTCTCAACTTTCGCAAGTATTTCCGGATCAGTACGGAGGTTTTTGATGGAGAAAAATCTGCTTGATATTCATCTCGATTGAATGTGCCACATAAGCTCGTCAGGGGTAGGTATACACAGCCCATGCATTGATAGGTATATTAGCAGGCGTAGAAACAATTGCCTACCTGGACTGCAGGTCTGAACGCCACATGATACATTCACTGGACACCATGCCTTGCTGCCGTCATCATAGCCACATCATGTCACCAGGAAAGTCTATACTTCCTCGCCCGCGACAGTTTCATAACCACCTCTCCTCCTCCCATTCAGCCCCATGTTCAACGCAGACGGGCTCTCATATATCTCGGTGTAGTTGATCCGCGCTCCGCCAATCATCGCATCACCAGTCTCCCGACGCCCAAAGATGGGTGCCGGGTCGCACCAGAAGTCCTTGCAATTCTGGAAGTAGCCCTGGCTGTATGGGTTCTTCTTCTTGCGCATCTTCTTTCCAGCTGCGGCGCCACGACCAGTGGCTATTTCGAGGAAAGTATCGACGCCCAGTAGACGGCTCCACTGTTGTAGGAAGCTCCGGTGTTTGTGCGCGTGCGCCCCCCTTCCGGTGCCGAGCGGGTCATCCGCCGCCGATGTAGGTGTTCCGGCATCGGGATGGCTCGGATCCAACGGTGCGCCAGTACTGGTGAATGTCGAACCGAGAGAGGTTGCCGAACCATCCTGGATACCGTACATGTTCTCGTATGTGGTCATGGCCCGGGCGACTTGTACAAACTGCACAAAGATGAGCATGCTGACCCATGTGAGCTGCAGCGTCGCCCAAATGCCGACCAGCATACTGTAGGGGTCCGAGCTGAAGATATTGCACACAGATTCGGATAGAATCAGACATTCGGATGAGGACCCAGACTTTGGCATTTCCGAAAAGTAGAGGTATAACAACCAGTCAAAGAATGCAACACCAAATATCAGGTTGAGCAGGTAGAGGAAGAAATGCCGATGGTTGTTCACGCCAACGCAGTTGTTCACCCACGGGCAATGGCTACCATGCTTAAGTTGTAGTCCACGCAGTTGTAGATTGAGAAGGACTTACTGGTCATGTTTGGCCACGCAACGTTGGCATCGCCGACAGTGCTTACTTCTTAGAGGTGTGCGGATCATGCAAGTGACACAGAAGTTGGTTTCGTCAAACTTCCACAAGCTTAACAATTCGTCAATCACGGCTTTCTGCTCGGCGATTCCATTGAGCTTGGGCACGAAACCCGGGTCGAAGACCATGCATATAGCGTAGAAGTATGCCGTGAGCCCGATAACAGTGATGAAGACGAAGTTGAGGACCGGGTGACTCGAAAAGGTCGCTAGATCCGGTAAGCAAGCCGGCCATTCTTCAAAAAGGTATGATATCTTACCTGGTAATATGACGAACAGCCACTGCACGCCAGTCAAGAACAAAGAGCCGGCGAAGATCCCAGCTAGCCATGGCTACATGCTGTCAGTACATGCCGCGCACCTTCAATAACGCATAACATACCGTTTTATGCAGATGCCTCATATCCGGTGGCGCATACTCGAGGACCTGATTGGTAATCCACTGAAATCCAAAGCCAACCAAGAAGGCCAGGGGCACAGACAAGAAGACTGGTAAGTGGGACGTGATCATGAACTCCATCCAGACCATAACGGTCGGCAGCAGAAACAAGAACTTGTTCATGAACCCACGCTTGTCCTTGAGAAAGAAAGATGAGCCAGGCCACCAGGGAATTACGGCATGGGCCTCGTCGTCGTAGCCACACTCTCTCAACGCGCGATGCCATGCGCCGACGGTGTTCAGGTCCTTGGCGGTAATGGCGGGAGTCTTGCCGGTTGCCGTCTTGGCGAACCGGTCCGCCCCGTACTCGATGAGCTTGAGGATGCACTGCGGCGACCCTTTGACCAAAGCCCAGTGCAATGCCGTGAAGCCTTGCTCGTCGGTCGCATGCACACTTGCGCCCCATCGAAGGAAGAGGTCTACACATTGTGGGAAGCCCTTGTACGCAGCCCACATGAGGCTCGTGTGACCGTACGCGTCGGCCACATCCACGGGTATTCCCTGGTGCAGCAGTAGCACAACCAGCAGAGCATTGCCATTGAAGACGGATATGTGTAGCGTGTTGTACCCTTGCGCGTCGGAAATGAGAGGATCGGCGCCGTGTTGGAGGAGCAGGTTGACGGTATAGTAGTTAGACCTCTGGGCAGCCCATTGCAACGGTGTGGCGACCGAGTCGCCTCCCTTCCTGTTGATGTCGGCTCCTTTTTCGATAAGGTACTTGCACATCGCATACTGGTTGTTAATGGCGGACCACTACACGTCTTTGTCAGTACGCGGAACCTGCAAGAAAGGAGGTGTAGCGCATACATGTAGAGGCGTTATGCCCTCGTCGTCTGTGTAGGTAGCATCCAACTCTGACGACTCGAACAGCTTCTCCATGCCCGGTATGTCCCCGACTCTTGCTAGCTGCATGATGTCTGGCACGGTAGGAAGCTCCTCGCCGCCGGAGAGGTTGCCCATCTCCATTTCTTGCGAGTTGAGCTTCGGCATGGCAGCGTTGGCTTTCGAGGAAGGTTGTATGGGAGCTCCGCCCGAGGCGCCATTCGGTATTGTTTGCGACATTGGTTGTGCAGAGGGTTTCTCGACCAGTCGTGTAACTACAGTATACTGATGGTCTCTGGGTTTCGATAATGTCGGCGGAGGTTTGGGGTTATAGACAGTCGTCAAAGAACATGTCGGCCTTGCTCTCGATGAATGGCTAAGTAGGTATATTGGACGATGGAAAATAGAAACAGTGGCTGCTATCGACAATAACTTTTGTACACAGGCGCGCAAACAGACGGCACCGCAGAAGCGAAAGAGATGATTCAACGCCGGCGCACTGCTTGCTATAATGTGCGAGAGGGACAACAATGCAATATTTCAGTTGAAGCAGGAGACGGGAGGCAGGGTCTGTCAGCAGATGACCGGAGGAAGCCATTTGCTTCGAAATAAAGAGCGAGTGAGGCTTTGCCATTTCGGGCGTCATCAGCGCTGAGCCACAGTGTAGCCCGCCCGCTGTGTTCACCGCCTACCAGTGAAACACCGGCGCTGTACATTGTTGCAAGGCGCTGCACAGCCACTGTGACCACTGAGGATGCCGGTAGCCGAAACATTGAAGAGCGTTGAGGTGGCGTCTGATTGGTAGGAGGTCCCCGGAATCTTGGCAGCTGGCTGATCCCAGCAGGGCTGGCCACCACCGACTTGGCATCGAATGACGGCACCAAGACTTCCCGAATAAGGCCATTTTGACATTTGACAGATCATTAATGTCAACCCACCGCCCAGACATGAGCTGTTGTCCAGTACGGCCTGCTCAACTACACCCTCCTCCATAAATGATTTGAGGTCCCGCTCCTTCTTGACTTCACCCCTTCTTCCTAATTTTGAGCGGCACGAACCCCTAAAACACCGCGACGATGGACGACCTCAAACGAGCCCTCGAGTTCCTCCTGACGCCCTCGGCGCCCATCTTCATCGCCGGCGCCATCGTCGTGCTCGTCGTGCCCATCCTCGTGCACCTATTCATATCGCGCAGCACGCCGTACACGAATCTTCCCTCAATCCTGCTCGCGGGCCCCCCAGGCGGCGGCAAGACTTCCCTCCTAACGCTCTTCGAGCGTGGCGATGCGGCCGCCGCAACCCACACCTCGCAGACGCCCCAATCCGTCGAGCTGACCGCGTCGACCGACGGCGGCGCGCGCACGTACCGCGAGGCCGCGCGGGACGACGCTCCCGGCTCGCACAAGAAGTTCCTACTGGTCGACACCCCGGGCCACGGCAAGCTGCGCAACCACGCCATGGGCAGCCTGGTCGGCGCCGACAAAAGCAAGGACCAGGGCCCGGGGCAGAAGACGCTGAAGGGGGTCGTGTTCGTGCTTGACGCGGCCACTCTTGTGGACTCGCTGGCGGAGACGGCGGCGTACCTGTACGACATCCTGCTGGCGCTGCAGCGGCGCACGGGCGCGGGCAAGACGTCGCGGTCGCCAAACGCGGTCAGTGTGCTGATGGCGGCGAACAAGCTCGACCTGTTCACGGCGCTGCCGGCGTCGCTGGTCAGGAGCAAGCTGGAGGCGGAGCTGGGGCGCATACGGCAGTCGAAGAGCAAGGGGCTGTTGGATTCGGGGGTCGGCATCGACGATATTGGATCGGAGGAGCAGGATGCCTGGTTGGGCGAGTACGGCTCGGAGAAGTTCTCCTTCGGCCAGATGAGAGAATTTGATATCGAGATCGATGTTGTTGGGGGCAGTGTGCTTAAGGGCGAGGCTGACAAGTGGTGGGATTGGATCGTGGACCGGATCTAGGGGGCTTCCCGAGTACGGGGTAGCGAGTCGAGCAACTTGATTCATCATAATACCCCAAATGTATACCAAGCTGTCTGCTCAAGGTCCTCATTGCCAGACATAAAAGGCATGACGACTTACTCGGTCGGCCATGGGTTCCCAGCGATACACGTGAATCTTTCCAAGTTTACGATCCGTCATCTGGAAGCAGCCGCGAGTGCGCATTCGGGGTCCCCGAAGGTAGCCAAGAGTGCCTACGAGGGTTCTCCGCTTCATCGGGGATCCTTCAGGATGTGTCGGTGGCCACTTGGATCTCGACTTGGATCCTGATGCAGGCCTCGTATATCTCAATTAGGAAGTTCAGCGCTGGATGGAATAAAGTGGGAGACTATGCGATCCAAAGATGTTCCATGCCGGTGAAGGTGTCAGGGCAGCTGACGAGAAAGCTAGCTACACACTCTATAGTGCAATTGCCCTTGGCCTCATTATGCTGGTCATTCTAAACATACCACTGCTCGCCGGTGGCGAGTAGGGCAGGTAGGACGGCGTTAAATAAACGACTGCGGATTAAAGCCTCATCCAGAACGCAGCAAGAACAAGCATGGTAGACACTTTTAGACCGAAATACGTAATAAGCGCCTCCGTCTCGACTTACAGTGCCCTCGTAACTCGGTACGCCTACCTGTGTAAGTGTATATATACTACCCTTCTTAGGCCCTGTATCGACCATATTGTCCGTCAATTCATCAACACCGGCATCTTCGCATTCCCGACTATAAGACAAGCTTTCGTCACGAGGTGATCCAGATATAGCCCAAAGGAGTTTCAATCCGCCTTAAGATTCTAGATGAAGACCTCCGCCGTTGCTACGCTCATGGCAGCATGGGCCATCACCTCCGGAGCGTCAGCGCCGAGCGAGCAGCGCGGCAATCATCTTGCAGCTGTAATGACCCCAATAACCCTCCCCACCACCGCTACATGGCAGGGAGATCCGAGCTGACATGCCCATCAACAGAGAGATAAGTCCATCAGGGAAGCCATCGCCGTCTGGGACCCCCCGTCGACCGACACCCAGAGGCTAGCCGACATCAGAGACAAGAACAAGTTCATCGGGCACTATGCCAACGGCGACTCGGACTACGAGACCGAGCTCTCCGACGGCGAAGTCGAGGCCCTCGACAAGGGGCTCGGTCGTCGAGCTGACATCGATGCCATCCTGCATTTACCTGGCGTCACGGAGATCCTACCTGAAGAAGACCAGTGTTACAGAAAGAAGTGCGAGGACTTTGAGACGTGCGAGAAACTCAATAAGGATCATGGTTGCGGGTTTATGTCCTGCATTAACAGGAAATGGGGCGGAGGCGATGATGAAGCTGAGAAGAGATGCTTTTAGTTGCTAGGCGAGACCTTGGCCTGCCTACGTGGCGTTTTCACGCAGGCTTGCAATTACTGAACGAGCTTGCTAGGAACCACTGATCAGTCTGGCATAGACGTCTGGTGTTGGGGGTAATCACTGCGTTTCGTTCCATCGGATTGGGCCTTCTAGATGAGTGCTACGAATCGACGGAGAAAACTTGGAAGTTCACAATCGGTGACGCGACGGAAGACACAGCTTACATAGACGCTCAAATTAGAAACGCACGCAGGCTCATCTTCATCGAAACAGTACCTGGAAATCATGTGGGATTGCTCATAGGTTGTCAATTAGGCCACTGGTTCCTCCTTGCCGATTCCCAAGCTGTCTGGTACTAGGCTCGTTTCACGTGGTGGACTTGGTGTCTGAATTTGCTCCCCAGTACTGTCACGGGGTCACTCTGGTTGAATATAATTTCTTTAAGCCGCCGCGTGTTTCCGGGCCCATAATGATTTACATCATAATGGAAACCAACGAGTGATTTAGGTTGCAGAAAGAAGCTGACGAGTTACACAGTCCACCCAGGCGATGCTTCGGAACCACCCTGACACAAGACTGGCACTCCTATGTGAAAAGGAAACCACCTCCCTTCAATACCACATGACTTCTCCCAAGTCTACAGCGTCCTGATGTGGCCTTAGCGAGTGTTGTTGGACTTTACGTGGCTACCACCCTAGCCTTCAAGCCCAGGCATGTCTTCCGCCACGGGTGAGTTATGTGAGCTCTGATACTCGATAATCTTGCTAACGCCCATGATGTGCCTTTTGGTAGCTTTCCCAGATGCTGACAAATCACAAGTCTTGTTGTAATCTATCAGTGGTCTGGGTGGTGCTTCATTAAAAGGTCGGATGGAAAGGATTCCATCCGAGATGTATCTAAATACTTAAATTACAGTGGTGAGGTACCTGGGGCAACAAAGGGTTGCCAGGCAGCCTTCATCAGGTAACCTCCAACATATCTATCTGGTGGGGTTACCAGAATACTCCATATGGGTCCATGCACTGGATCCACAATGATAGGGAGAAGTGACGATCTCGGCTCTTCGGAGACATGTTCGGATGCAGGTAAGCATACGAGGATACCTTCGATCTTCTCACTGAACACTGATGAGTTAACTGTAACAAGCACCGGTTGCTCACGGCACACTCAACTCTCGAGACGAAGTCAAGCCCAGGTGTTTCATAAAGTAAGGCTGAGATGTAGTGTGCCTTGGCTGCGCACAAATGTACAGGCCCAACGGCGTTCGATCGGAGGGTGACTGTTGGAGGAGGCAGTGCAAGTGCATTTAAGGTAAGGGGTAGGGGCGATTGACAGGGATCATGTACGTGTTAGCGATCAATATATGCAGTCGGCTACCTGCGTACCATACCTTGAACCTCCTGTTCTAAATCACCGCATAAAGCAAAGCCCACCGCCATTAGAATGCCCGGATAAAACGAGGGTGGCGCAACTCATCACACCGGAATCCACGGTGCAGACTTAAGGCTGCTCCTCCCATCCACTCACCTCACAAGCAACACTTCTTCATGATGGAGCTACCATGTTCTTTGCCGTTACTCCGCACGGTCCTTACATTGCTAGCAATATGGGCCGCTCACTTGTCTTACTCAAAGATCCAGACTCGGCTACACACCAGATACGTGATGCGCAAGAATGGCTGCCAAGAACCGCCATCGTATCCCCACAAAGATCCAATCTTTGACCTTGATCTCTTCCTGCTTTACAAGAAAGCCTTCGAAGAGCGAGACTTCCTGGACCTGAACTACTGACTCTTTCAGAAGTATGGCAGGACGTTTCGCACCCATCCCCTAGGCACACCCACGATCAAGATCATGGACACAGACATCACCAAGTACGTGCACGCGACGTACTTCGACCATTTTGGCGTGGAGAAGATCCGTTCCGGTATCGAATACCTCTAGGGAGATGGCATCACCATTGTCGAGGGTGAGAAATGGGCTGCCCGCCGGAAATTCATCAAGCCTTCGCTCGACATAGCCCATATCGCCAATATGGAGAACCGCAGCCTCGCGAACCACGTTGCGCGCCTCATGGAGCTCTTGCCGCGCGATGGGACAACTGTGGATTTGATGCCGCTATTCGGACGCCTGGTACAGCTGTCCTTTCCTACCTCCCGAGACTTTTACATGCTGACGAAGTCATCACAGAGCTTGGACACGGCGAGCGAGTTCATATTCAGCAAGTCCCTGGGTGCGTTGATCTCGCCAGACGCCCACAAGGACTTCATGGATACGTTTTTCTACGCCTAACGAGGCGCTGGAGTGCGCCTCATGCTCGGCCCCTATCTCTGGCTTTTGTTTCGAGACCCGAAGTGGTTCACTGACTGCGACACTGTGAACACCTTTCTCGGCAAGCGGGTGGACGAGGTACTGGCTCGCTTAGAGAAGAGCCAAACGACGAAATCTGAGAAACCAGAAGGACACCAGCAACTCCTCCTGATCGACGAGATGGCTAAAGTGACCCAGGACCGACTCACGCTGCGCTTCCAGATGAACAACATCTTCACGCCGGCGCACGACGGCGCGGCCATCACGCTCAGCAACGCCTTCTTCCACCTCTCCCGGAAGCCGGCCGCGTGGGCGAAGCTCCAGGCGGAAGTGCTGCCGACCAGCGACGCGCCCATCACGTACAAGCTGCTGAAGAAATACCAGTACCTCAAGAACGTGATCCGTGAGACGCACCGCGTGACGCCCATCTCGACCATGATCATACGCCAGTGCGTCAAGGAAGTCGTGCTCCCGACCGGCGGCGGCACGGACGGCAGCAGCCCGCTCTACATGCGGGAGGGAGACGTGATCGAGATGAATCTCAGGAACACGTTTCGGGACAAGACCTTCTGGGGCGATGACGCCGACGAGTTCCGGCCGGAGAGGTGGGATGATCTGAGACCCATGTGGGAGTACACGCCGTTTGGCGGAGGACCGCGTATCTGCCCCGGGTTTCGCCTTACTTTTGCTGAGGTGGCGTATACGATGGTGTTCATCCTGAGAGAGTTTGGAGGACTGGAAAGTAGGGATGATAGGCCCTGGACGGAGGAGACGAGGAGCACTTTCCTGAATTTGCATGGGACCAAGGTTGCGCTGTTTCCTGCTTGAGTACTGAGCTTGGTGGTCAGACTCGACAGATTTTCCTTTTCTTGTTCGGCGCGATACGCAGTAGGTTGGAGTACGGTTTTAAAATGTCACCACGATGAATACTCACACTCCAATGTTAAGGAGAGAGTCTGCGGCTGTTGAGACGCCAAAGGGGTCTCCTTTCCCATCTAGTCGGATAAATGTAGGCGATGTTGATATGACTGCATACTTTCAAGAGTGAATTGCTCTGTGTCCCACCAGCGTGCCCATATCTAGAATCCGAGCCTGTCTCCGAGCGGCTGAGAAAGTCTTCATTGCAAAACACGAAGCATATACCTTGAGTAGATGGTCCTTAGGCATGACGACTTGCTCGCTTCGGGGTGATACACATGAAAAGCCCACTCGAGTCGCAACAGTGCGGAAATCAGTGAAGGTGTAATCCGACAACGCGCATGAGAATTGGTAGATACGGCCACGCGGAAACAACCCGCAAACCCTCTTTTTATACGACCGGTCCCATGTTCTATAGACCACCGTAGACGTTGAGTCTGCCATGTATGTGTAACCCATCACCCGAGTCTACTTAAAAATGCGAGTTGATCCCTTCCAGAGTACCAGAACCACCCCGAGCATGAATGATCTCGCTCTGTGTCGGTCCACAATCCAGAACGCCGTGCTTTGCAACGCCGTACCATATCATGTTCGTGTCAACCCACATGCCACTTCACGGCCCCTTGATAAAAAAAACCACACGCCCCACCGTGGGCAGTCGAGGGAAGCTTACGCCTTGACCTGCTTCACCATCCAAGTCAACAAGTCCACCTTCGTGACAACCGCCACGGGCTTTCTCAGCGCCCTGCCCTTCCCGCTCCCGTCCGTGACAACAGCCGCGCTATTCCACTTGAAGAAGTTGCCGAGCTCCGCGAGCGGCGTGTCCAGCGTGATCTCGACGAACTTGCGCCTCCGGCCGCCCTTGCCCTCGCGCGGGTCCGTCACCACCTCATCCATCCGGCCAAAGTCGAACATAACGTCGCCGACACGGGTCTGGCCCGTCGCCCGCCCGCGCGAGATGTAGCTCAGCAGGTTGCCGAGAGTGACTAGCCCGACCAGCTTGCTGCCGCCCGACGATGAGGACGATGGGGAGGACAGCACAGGCAGCTGGTCGAAGCCCTTGTCGCGCATCGTCTCGATGGCCTCGGCGCAGGTGCTGTCGGCCGCCACGGAGATGACGGGCTTGAGGCGCAGGGAACGGACCGTAGCGCCGGCGTAGGGGTCCTGTTGGGTCTTCTTCGGCGCCTTCTTTCCATTTGTATCGTCGCTCCCGTTCAGCACGGCCTCTTGGACTTCCTCGTCCGTCGGTGGCAGCAGGTCGTTGGCGGCGAGCCAGTCGTCGTCGGCGAACTTGGTCAGGTAGCTGCGGATGCTGTCGGGCAGGATCACGACCACGACGTCGCCCTTGCCGAGCCCCAGGTCATTGATCGCCTGCACCGCGGCAGCCATGGCGCTGCCCGAGCTGCCGCCGACCAGCAGCCCCTCCTCGGCGATGAGGCGGCGCGCCAGCTTGAACGATTCCGTGTCGTCCGTCTTGTACCACTTGTCGACGACCTCGCGGTCCAGCACCTCGGGGATGAAGTCGTAGCCGATACCCTCGACCTTGTAGGGCTCGTCGCGGTGCGCCTCATTCAGGCTCTCGGGCAGCGCGAGGATGCTGCCCTGCGGGTCGGCCGCCACGACCTTGACGTCGCTCTTGCGCTTGCGCAGGCCCCTAGCCAACCCAGTAATGGTACCGCCCGTGCCAGCGCCCGCCACCACGCACGTAATCTTGCCGCCAGTCTGGGCCCAGATCTCCTCGGCGGTGCCGAACTCGTGGGCGAGCGGGTTGTTCTCGTTGGAGTACTGGTCGAGGATGTGGGCGCTGGGGATCTCCTTGACGAGGCGGCGCGCGACGCCGATGTGGCTCTCGGGGCTGTCCCAAGCGGCGGCGGTGGGGGTGCGGATGATGGTGGCGCCCAGGGCCTTGAGCACCGACACCTTCTCGGCCGACATCTTCTCGGGCAGGGTGATGATGGTGTGGTAGCCCTTGATGGCGCCGACCAGGGCCAACCCGATGCCCGTGTTGCCGCTCGTCGGCTCGATCAGCGTGTCGCCGGGCTTGATGCGGCCGCTCTTCTCGGCGGCCTCGACCATGCGCAGCGCGATGCGGTCCTTCACCGAGCCGCCCGCATTGAAGAGCTCGACCTTGGCGTAGACCTCGCACTCGAAGCCCAGCGACTGCGGGATCTTGTTCAGGCGCACCAGCGGCGTGTTGCCGATCAGCTCGGTCGCTGAGAGGGCGGTGGCGGCGTGAGGTGGGCTATGCGGCAGCCCGCGGCTGGCACTGTTGGTGCCGTTGATGCCGTTCGTAGTGGTCATGGTGGAGATTGTTTCGTGGATACCTAGGTGTTTTAGGAAGGGATGAAGCGTGAGATGGAGAGTCTTGTCGTTTATCGACGTTGGTCTTACAGGTAGGGGAGTTGGCGACCAAAAGAAGTAATTAAAGAACAGATAGGATGGATTGAAAGCTGAATAAGGCATGAACATTGAGGCGAGAACCCTACTAAAGCCGATGATATGCGCTATAGGAACCATTTTTACCTTAGCGTCGGGGCAGTCTTCTTATAAGTAGTGAATATACGGTAAATTTGCTTCTCAATATATTAAGTGGCTTATATAATTGAAAAAATTATTGCTGGTCAATTCGCGGTTATTTCCGGTTGAAATTAATAGCTTAATCGAGGTTTGATGCTTATATTATTGTTGAATGGGAGCCGGAAATAGACACCGGAAGATCTCCAGTAGGGCAGAAACGCACAGGGCATCTGACCCACCCAGAAGATAGATCATCAATTCCTGCACGCTCAAGGGGTGAAGGAGAAGAAGAAAAAAGACAACACACTTGACAACCTGCACATTCTGAACTCGCTTGCATCTGACAATTATTAAGTTGTTTTTATTGAAAACGTATTGATTTTTTAAGCTGTAAATTCATCGTTTTTTTTACTTTACGCCGTATAATTTTGTTTATTATTTAGGTTTTAACATTATTTTTAGAGTTAAAAGGTTTATTCAAACAGGGTAATTTGAAAATTTCGGTGTTTAATATTTACTTCTATCCGGTATTTTTAGCCTTGTATTATAAAAATAATTATCAAGAATTAATATTGATTATTAACCATTAATATTTAGAGTTTATATTATTATAAAACCTTTTTTATTGACTAATTTATTATTGATTAAAACGTTATAATTATTATATAAAGCTAAATATAAGTATAGTTATTAATTAGTTGATGTTTTATAATAGTGGAAGATTATATGCAATATAAAAGTTTATAAACTATTATATAATATTGTAAGAACAGGCTTGAACGATCAATCATAATACTCGAGTATGGGGTCAAGGTCATGATGTTGCTGATGGTTGGATTGAGAGGAATCTAGCTGGACTCGAAGGTCTGGCCAAGTGCCCTCTCAATCCACTATCTTATCTTATCTAATCATACATGTGGGTCCTGGTATAGATGGTTTACAGTCTGGAATCGCATGGATCCAACACTATAAGAAATAAATAAATAAATAATACGATAATGAGGTGTTTGAAGTAAAAAATTTATTGACATAATAATAATAAAAAGTTGATACAATATAATAAAGTTAACAATAATAATAATCAAGTAAATAAATGTATTTCTTCGTAGCAAAAACGTTAAATATTTACGTAAAATTACTTAATAAATATTTCTTCTGATTTAAATTTAGTTGATATTAAAGTTTAGATATAAATAAATAATTAAGTGAATAATTGTGATAGTTCCACTATTCATCAGGTTTAGCAATGGTCCCCATGGTCCTCATGGTCTCCGAGTCACGTGACTCAGCACGTAACTGATCGGAGGACAGGTTAATCTATGCACTGGTGGGTCTGGTGGAGGACGACTGCCCACATCTAGCTACCAACCATTTTGGGTGCATCTCCACATCTTTCATTTCCTTCAACCAGAGTTCGTTATACGTTAATAGTCAATAAGGGTCCATGTATCCTTCCAATACATTTACGGAATTGTGATAATACTAAGATATTTACGTAGTTAAAGTTATAAGTATAAAGAAAAGAAAGACTTGTTATCGATTTTAAATCGCTTTATACTAGTTTTATAAATATTAGCTTTTCTTATATTAAGTAATTATAAAATAGATAAAAAATTCAAGGCTTATAAGTTTAATAAAATATGTGATATAATTAATAAAAAAGGGTTTATATTATTAAAAAAAATTCTTTTTTTTCCCTGGGTTTTTCATTTTAATAGTATTCGAATATTTTGTAAAATTAAGCTTTATTTACGTAAGTAAATCGTGGGTTTTTCGATATATTTTAATAAAAGTTTTAGATTTTCAATGTCTTCTTTTAACTCGTATTTATTTAGTGATTTTAAGCGTTAACTTTTACAATATCTTTATGTGTTTAATAAGTATGTAACTTTATATAGGCTTAAGATATAAGGTATAAACTATTAGTTGGTTTTCAAGGTTTGTTAATATATGCTTTATATAATATCTTTTAAAGCTTGATTGATTTTTTATAGCCGATATTCTGTTTTTTTAAATTTAAGAACGTAAAATTAGTGCTAAAGGACTATACAGTATACGTTATAGTTTTAAAGAACTAAAAGGATAGGTTAGATTTATGCTTAATTAAGGCCTAGTATTTGTCATGGTCTAGTACAGGTACCCATGTGGTGAGTCCTAAAGCCCGGACATGAGTACATGTACTACTATTGAATGTCAAGCTGCCACGCTTGATATTCGACATCCTTTTGTGAGAAACAGCCGTGACATGGTGGTTATAGTAAACGTTCTGTCACAATATTAAGAATTTATATCGTAAGCTCAAAATATTATTTATAATTTAATTAGTATTGATCATTTTAAGGTAATTTTTTATTATGTTTAAAGTTGTAACATCGCTGACAAGCGAGTTGGCACTCGTGATGAACTTTCCAATTAACACGGTTCAAACCATTATATCTCCACTAACAACAATGGCATCGCGTTACAACGAATCAGACTTACCGCTAGCTGTGCAAGCTAAACGATGTGGCCCTCATATTTCAGCTTACAAAACTCTTCAACATCCCTCGTCCCACTTTGAGTAATAGAATCAAAGAAATGCCATCACAACGCAATAGCATGCCCAATACTTTGAAACTTATAGTTTCCAAAGAGAATACTATTCTTTCCTTCATTTTTGACCTGGACGCGTGAGCATTTCCACCCTGGCATAGTTATATTGAAGATATAGCAAATAAATTGTTGGCAACACGTGGTGCTAGACGCATTGTAAAGAACTGGATGCAGAACTTCATTAAACGCACACCAGGCCTCCGGACGCGTTTTCATCAGAGGATGGACTACGAAACGGTCTTGGACAAAGATCCAGACGCATATTGTGCGTGGTTTTGCCAAATTGCAGCAGCAAGCACAGAACATGGTATCTAAGATGCGGACATTTACAACTTTGACGAGACTAGGTTTATGATAGGCATTATTGGGTCTGGCATGGTTGTCACAAGCACCAAAAGAAGTGTTAGGCCTGGACAAGCTCAGCAAAGCAACAGAGAATAGTCTACTGCAATCTCTGCTATCAATGCTGATAGTTGGGTAGTCCCGTCATTCATCATTTTACAGGGCAAAACCCACTTCGTATCATAATATCGCAACACAACATTACCAGACGATTGGAAGGTGGCTGTGTCTGACAACAGTTAGACTATAAATGAGATCAGTTTGAAATGAATTCAGCATTTTGACAAGTATACCAGTCTGCGTATGACCGCAAATAAACGCTTTCTCATCCTAAATGGCCACGAAAGCCATCATTTCCAGGTCTTTGAGAATTATTGCCAGAACAATGGCATTATTATTCTTTATATGCCTGCCAACTCGTCACATAGGTTTCACCCTCTAGATGTTAGCTGTTTCAGCCCACTCAAACGAGCTTATGGTTGCTCAATTAAAGATCTCATCCAGCATCATATAACCCATGTTTCAAAAAAGGACTTCCTTGCAGCGTTTTGTGAAGCAGATAATACTACAATGACACTAAGAAACATCCAAACAGGTTTCAGTGCCACTGGTCTTGTTTCTTTTGATCCAGAAGGTGTCATTTCAAAGCTGGATGCTGTTACTATCGTACAAACACCGTCGCCAGACACCAATCTGCCACGCACTAGTTGGAGTTTTAAGACGCTTACCACCATTAACGAAGCGGTAAACCAATCGGTTTATATCCAAAATTGAGTCAGAAACTACCAAAGAAGCTCATCCGCATCAATAATTAATGAATTAAGCTTATTTTCAAAGGCTATATATGGTTTTATGCACAAGGTCGCTTTGGTTAATTCTTGGGTCCATGAGCTAAAAGAGGCCAATCACTTACTAAATAAACGCCAGAAAACAAGATATAAATATCTAATAAAAAGAAAAATACTTTCTGTTAAAAATATAATAGGTCTTCAGGCTACAAAAGATGGTACTGAGCTGGCAAGACAGGAAATGGGAAAAGGTAGTCATCGTTCAAGGAGGACGGCAGCACGCGAGTGACGGTGTGGTATTTGCAGCAACACTGGCCATAATGCACGAACTTGTACAATAGAGATAGAAACGTCTAAGAAAGAGGAATTCGATTGATTGAATTGAATTGAATGTGTTGTAGTAAACTTATTTTATATAGCAGTTAGAGAGTTTATAACAAGTGTCAACTCACTTGTAATTCCAACTCGCTTATCAGCTACATTATCATATTTTTATATTAGTTAGTATGTAGGTTTTTTTTAAGAATCGTATTATTTAAGTAATTTCAACGGGTTATTATACTGTTGTAATCATCGGTACCGACCTTCTTTTATAGTTTTATTAATGAAATTTTGTTTCATTTTTAAAATATATCGGTACTATAAAAATATATTCTTTATAAGGCCCAGTTAAGTTTTTATTATTAGTAATTTTGTTATTTATTAATATAGTATAATAGGTTTAAAAGACATATTTTATAAGTTAAGTGTTTACGTTTTAAGTGATTTTATTATTATTGTTTATCAACACAGTTCATCTTTTATAAATTTATAAATTTGTTTTAAACAATAAAATAGTGTTATGACTTTATATATATGTGTTTGTTAGCTTATATTAAACGCTGTAATTATCATATAGATTTTTAACAAAAATTAAAAGCAATATGAAAATACATATTAGCTTTAAGGTTTTTAGATTAAAAGTTAAAAAGTTATTACCAACAAAAATTCTTTCAAATAACGACGGTATAATGGTTTAAAAGAGAAGTAAAAAAGAGAATATAAATATTGATAATATTATTATAACGAATTATTTTAATTATAATCGATAAATAAGAGGATTTAGTGATATATTTACTCATAATCACCGGATTAAAATATTTTTCAAGTACCTTTTTCAATTTTATACCTATATAGTGTTTAGATTTATTTAATTATAAGGCTTTAGTTAAAAGCTTTTAAAACTAAGCCGTTGTAATAGCTAAGCTGTAGTTGTTTACTAAGCAGGGAATTTACTGTTTATTCTAATTATATTATTTAAATTTTTATGCCTTTTGTGATGAATTTGACACTCATCAGGTGGTTTGATAGGGTGGACGCGTTGCACCACTACACAGATAGATAGATAATTGTAGGTCGGGATTTAAGATCTATCACACCACCAGATTTGGCTGGTGCTGCAAATCTCTCTTCACTTCTTTGCCAAAATACTTTTGTAAAATTGGAGATATTGATGGGCATTTTTGTCCTCGTCTCTAAGCTGCCCTGTGACACCTTTTTTAAGAAATGCGGTATTTTAAATTAATTAAGATTCATGTAGCATATTTAATTAAATCGGTTTAAAGTTTTCCCTTTTGAATATTTGCTTAATTTAAAGTGATTAAGTAGGCGTTTCTTTACTTAATTTTGTATACGTTTTAAATTTTCTTCCACTTTTTATTAATAAACGGTATTATTACCGCTTTTAGTTTAAAAGGCTTAATAACGAAATCGTATCTAATAGTCAGCTAATCATTTAAATAAGCAGCATTTTTACGGTATTAAAATATCGACTGGTATTTTTACGGCTTATAAAAATATTGTAATGACGTTAAGATAAACGTATTTGAAGCATTTTTTGTTTTAACTTTTTACTCGTTAAGTTTTTAAACGACTTAATTTATATTTACCGTCGTTTCTTTTTATAAGTTAAAGATATTAAATACAACCCGTACTTTAACTCGGGTTAAACTGAAACGTGGTTTGGAGATCGAAAATCTTAATGTTACAGCTATATTTTAATTATATTACCGTAACTTATTAAAACTTTTAAAAATATAACATTTTGAATAAAACAGCGACGAATTATTAGTAATAGTTATAATTAAGCTATATGAGAACTAACTGTTATATGGGGCTGGGCGAACTTTCAAAAAACTCTTCGTGGCTAATATAAGCTTAATGCAAGCGAAAAGGCCATTTTAAACCGAGTTAAAGTACGGGTCGTACAGTTTCCCCCCTGTTTTTTTAACATTGGAACTGGTACTAGACACAGACCTACGAAGGTATCGATTCCTGAAGGACATGGCATAAACCAACCCTTGAAATGACCTCTGGCGCTTGTTTTCGAGGCCTGTCATTGACCAGATCCACTGTTCAAAAAACGGGGGGTAACTGTAGTCAATGTCCCTGACCTACAGGGAGGAACGATCGTAAAAGTGGGTCAAGGCGCTTATAGCCCTGACGAGTAATCATCGTCCCGTTCTTGGTCGATCCAAAACGTCGCCAGATTCACTACAACGCCATGAACATTTGCAATTTGCAAAATGATGCTGTCTCATCCATCTGATGAATCATGGTTTGTTCAGCGGCAAGACCGGTACTAGTTGCAAGGTACCTATCCTCCTGCTCCTTTCACGTCGGTGGGTCTGAGTGCGCCATCTATCAATCCATTCTGCCTCATACTGCGTGCGCTTCTGTAATTTCACTTTGGTCGAGTAACCGCTCCAGAGCACTCTGTCATCTGTTTTCGACAGGGGCGCTGTACCGTCTAGTTCAACGGCAGTTCATCGCTCAGGGCTAGAGGGAAAACGATTCGCATAATATGGATAGTTGTATGATGGATTTTGGAAGACAGGACGCGCGAGATGAAATAGAGTTTAAACTGCAGGCTTTGCTCTTCATTAGATGTGTGACGTCGACTATATTGCAGTCCTCCCCTCTTTCAGGTTCCCCATTCATCCTCTGCTAGCCCTCCTGGCATTACCTCCCACCTCAGGATCCCGTTTACCGTCGGGCGGATCTTCTTCGGAGGCCATTCACGAGGGAGCCGTCCTGCTTCAAATTCCCCCTTCAGATCGGACTCTAGGGGGTCGATCATCGTCGCACCTAACTCGAGTAAGGCCTCGACAATGTGCGACTGTCCCCCCATGTGAGCGCAGAGTATTGGCGGTCGTGGTCTGTAGGTCTCCCCTCCGACCGGCATGCCTCCTGCAACGAGCGTCTTGATCATGAAGAGGTCACCGCAGACACAGGAGTGCATCATGAGTTCTGCAGCAGAGTCCTCATCCTCCCTCAGGGTCTCTACATTGATGATATTCTCCTCGAAGAGAAAACGGACGAATTCTCCTTGTCGCTGCTCCACGGCGACTGTGAGGATCTGGCACCATTCCATTGGTCGGACTTGTGCGCCGCCATCGACGAGGATCTGGGCAATGTTGGTGTTGCCGGTCATTGCAGCTGCCCGTAGAGCAAGCGTATCGGGCCTGACTCCCTTATTGAAAAAACTGCGCAGAATAGCCTCCTGGCTGAACCAGGCAGCGTATTGCTGAACCCCAAGGCCAGGCCGAACGCCGCATTCCCACATTGCGTCGGCGACGTCGACGTAACCCCGGCAGCACGCTTCGGTGAAACCCCTGCTTAGGATCTCGGACCTTCCGGATAGGCGCAGCTCACCACTGGCGAGCAGAAGCAACGCAAGGTTTACTTGACCTGTCCCAATTGACCTCATGAGAGCAGATGCCATCTCACGTCTAGAACGAAGAGTTCGGAATTCTGGCTCCAGCAAAGCCCGCAGAGTGCCCTCCTGCCGACCTTCAACGGCCCCGACCAGTGCCCCAAGGGCCCCGTTCACCTGTACTTCTGGCGATTCACCCGGGATGGCCGGGCCATCCTTCAATATGGCTCTGATTAGGTCAATTCGTCCACTCTGGCTGGCAACGCCAAGAAGTGTGCCAAACACTCTGCTCCTGCGCATTGACCAGGTCTTGATGTTGGCATCCGAGTTCTGGCCACGACCAAGTAATAATTTCGCAAGGAAAACTATTATGGAAAGATCCTCTGTTCCCACATCAATCCCACGGCGAAATAGACTTTGCGTGCAGAAACGAGGTAGGGCCTCGAAGCCGCTCTTCTCCACCGCGTCGCGGCACAGTGGTCGGAGGAATTCGGCCCTCGACGGATGATCGACGTCCAGCCCCTCCTCAGCCATAACCTCATCGACGACACGATTCAGTAAAGCTGGGATGGTCGCATTCCAAGGTTCTTGTGGCCGAGGTTGGCACAGGAGGTAGCTCCCCAGGAAGTCGACATAGCCCGGGTACCTGGTAAAGAGGGGATGGGAGCATATCGACTTATCAGCGACGGCAGGGAAAGTCTCGAGTAGCTTCGCATTCCCAATCGCGATCATCACCTCGCGGTCAAATAGGCCTAAACAGGTATTTATTAGCGAGTGCGAGGGTTGTTTATGTGTGGACCCTTGACGTACCGTTGACTAGACGAAGCGTGAGGCACTGCTGGAATCCCACGTCTAGGATTACCTCCGACAGGATGCAACGAAAGCATTCTAAGGGAAGATCTAGGAGATACATGTTCGTTGTTGTTGATCCGAATGGCTGGAAGGGCGCTTTACTCAAGATCCCCGCGGGTGTATTCCATGGAGGGCTTGTCGGTTTGCGAATTGTAAAGTGAGGTGCGGTGTTCGGCTTCGAGAATGAGGTTCAACAAAGCCACACCAGTCCTTGTGGCTGGGGTAAGGACCATTGTGGCTGTCTCTTACATGCCGGCCATGCTTGCCATATGACTCCGCGTGCATTGCGAAAGGACGTCGTAAACAATTGAGCAGAAATTCAGGCAAATTCGCGATTGAGAAAACTAGATGTTACCAAAATAAAAGATGTACACACTCTGCTTAAGGCCACAAGAGTGAACTTAACACACCTATAAATAGTGTTTGTTTGTTTTGCATTTAACGTGGGGGATTGCTCCTCAGTAGTGCAAACCACGCCTCCCAGAGCCTCTGCATCGCAGGGTTGTGGAGGTATCAAGATAATAAGTACAGTTTGTTTGTTTGTTTGTTTGTTTTGTATTTAACGTGGGGGGTAGCTCCTCAGTAGTGCAAACCACGCCTCCCAGAGCCATTGTATCGCAAGGTTGTAGAGGTGTCAAATTAGATACATTCAGATCCGCGCACGAGCCTATCCTCGCTGTAGCGGTACCAATCTGGAGTGTTCAGATGGTTTTAGTCAATACCCAAGCACGATTCCGTCAGAAAAACCTCCTATCTAGTGACAAAGCGACCCAATGAACCTCAGTTCTCTGGTGTACATATCGTTCCAGTAGCCGTTCGATATATGTCGCATTGGTGGGTGGAATAGGTGTTTGTTATCTGCTGGCGAGGGAAATCACAAGGGGGAAAAACCTTGCAGGAGTGGGTATTGTGGAGATAAGCTGCTTGGCTATTGGGCTCTGCGATAAAATGGGGCCTCTCTACTATCGTGTGCTGGTTATCGACTCGCACAAGCCGGGTCAGAAAGGGGGCCATAGCAGGATTCGAACCCACTTGTTCTCGTCGCCCACCGCACAAACGAGAACACAACCAGGCGCATTTGACCATTGCGCCATACGGCCGATAATAAGTACAGTCAGTCCCGTTCACGAGCCCATCACCGTTGTTGCGGCGGTATGACCTTGGGTCATCCATCTGGTCCTTCAAGAACAGCTATCTATCGAGGACAGATTGATAAAAAGAATTTGCTCTTCTCCACGAATTTTGCCCATTCTGTGCTCCTCTCCCTTAAGTATTGTAAACAAGCTGTCCTAGGCGAGTACCTAGGCAGCAGCCGACTTTTCCACAGCCTCTTACAAAAGAAAATATATTGTGATGTTTTCTTCTCACCACAGCTGTAGTGATCATTCGAGTCTGTATGCCCAAAGCGTTCATGGTATCTTGCAAAGTCGCCATGTCCAGATCTGGCCACTAAAAGTTTGTGTAAAGTACTCCTTTTAAAAGATATAAGGTCTTTTTTAGTTACTGCATATGAGTATACTTCTTGATATCTAGGTTTTGATTGGCTTTTTTATTATTCATTGAACTCTTTCTTGCCCTTTTTTTTGAGATCTCTCTTGAACCCTGAGATTGTGGGAAGGTTTGTCGTGTCTGTTTCTAGCATGGCACCCTTTTTTGTTAGTGTGTCGGCAGCTTTGTTGCCATTAATATCTCTGTGTCCAGGAATCCATTTGACGGTCACTCCAGGAGTGTGTGCCGTGGCAAGTTCTTGGAATCGTAGAAAAATGTTCTATTATGTCTCGGGTGGAGTCCTATTGAGCCCATCTACCATTGCTGTGTTGTCCAGGCAGACAGATAGCTGTTTTCCGTGTCCAATTGCCCTGGCTGCTGCAAGCCCTTGGAGAGCACCATGGACTTCAGCATCTATTACTTCTGTTTAGAGAAGTCTGTCCTTTTCCCTATATACTTCTTGTGTAGTGTTGCCTTTCCTGATGGTATAGCCCCATCCAGTGCGGGTTGTGCCTTTGTCGTCCAATTATGATCCATCTGAGTAGATGACAAGGTCAGTGTTCACATTTCTCTCTTGTAACCATTCCTTGAAGAGCTCTGTCTCTTTGTCTTTGTCCTTTCGGATTGGGGGCACCTATAAACAGTAAGTGGAGCGCCTCGGTAATCTAGAGTTGCTCTTAGATTTGACCCCTTATTCCACATACTGCCCGCCGTTGTTAATCTAATGTGGTATAAGGCCTTGTCTTTATTTTAGATCGGGACCTTTAGCATGATCACCATAGTCGATGTGTTTCGGTGTCCTGTTATGTTACTGTATACGCCCCGGGTCTGCGTCTAACCGTCGAGATGACCGTGACGGTAATGAACGATGAAGGATGACGGGCGCTCCGAAGACTCGTTAGCAGTCTATATACCCAGGCAACTAACCAGTGTAGGAAATAATGCTTCCGTCATAGACAACACTGACACGGCTTTTGAAAAGGACTTACCTAGGTAGGCACAAGGCATTCTCGTGCTCCTCATATTTAAAGATAGGCTGGGGCTGACACCCTACGATCATCCCCACTCTAGGATTGTATGTGAGGATTTGCCCCATCTGACGGAACTTTTCACGCCTGAGGGATCTTTGCCACGTCCAGGCAGCATGATGAAACTACATCATAAGTTCTAATGCAAATGTGACCCTGGCTTAGTAGCATGACTGCCTGCTAATGCCAGTTTCTAAGTAGTGGTGCGCTGAGTCAATTGAGTATAAGAAGGCCAGCCAGCCAGTTAAGAAATCCAAGGCTTGTTATCCAGCATAATTTCTGATCACTACAACACACCACTTCGCTTGACACGGTTCCAAGTCTTTCCTCAGTCAGTCAGCTATCACGTAAAGCATCATCCTCCTTGCCACCGCAGTATCTCTCAATATGAGATTTTCCGCTATCCCAGCCATTCTCGCCGTCTTGGCCGCCAGTGGTGCATCTGCCGTTGTAAGTCAATTCACTAACCTACGAGAACGTGTCGTCATTGCTGACAAGTTACCTTTTCAGCCAGGTCCTGCTGCTATCATCGGGTCACTCGCCCGGTCTCCAGGAGGCACCTCAGTCGTGACAGAAGACGGGAGAATCCAGAGCCGCGACGAGAACGGCAACGTGGTCGACGAGGCACGAGTCCCCGGCGAGGAGCTGGCGATGTTCAAGCGCGGGGAATATGAAACGA
This sequence comes from Anthostomella pinea, assembly GCA_963556695.1. Classification (NCBI taxonomy): domain Eukaryota; kingdom Fungi; phylum Ascomycota; class Sordariomycetes; order Xylariales; family Xylariaceae; genus Anthostomella; species Anthostomella pinea. The sequence continues at coordinate 153,722 of CAUWAG010000008.1, read as the reverse complement.
AGATGGTAGCCGATTGCGCCATTGTACAGTGCTACGATGCTGAGAAAAAAGAAGCCTACCACGTCAAATGTTTCGAAGCCGGATGTTGGGGTCAATGTACAGTGGTCAACGAAGAAACCGGTGTATGGGGTTGCAACTACTTGGAGTCGCTCGGTGATTGAGTGAGCTCCACGAGAAGTGTCCGACACGGCAGTCGGTCACCGCGGGAGAGGTCCTCCGGGGTTTGAGAGTTATCTGGGAGCATATAAGGAAACAAAGCACCATATTTCTTAGATATTATGGAGTATTTCGAGCGTCGTCATTGGGACTTCGGATCAACCACGGCATCAGTCTTTGAGCTGCCACGGTACTTGTATACGACAGTAGGGTTGTTCCTACCAGCGCTCATCTGTTCACCATTAGCTGCATCTGCCATTCTCTTTGACGTGTGGTTAAGTGAGAACGTAATGTTGCCCTTTGTACCGGGAAGCCCCAGTCCTCGACAAGTTATACACTACCTTGCCCAGCGAATTCTTTGAGGCTGCCAGATGCGGCCATGCACCCTGTGCTCATTGTCTAACTCGCCGCGACAAGACGATTGCGGACAACAAACCCAATATGTTCTAGAGAAGCATGTATCATTGAGCATCTTCCTCTGTGAGGTCCCAGTTTCGTGGTTATTATTTCGATTCACTTTCACTATGGAGCCTATTGAAGAGGAACCAGAACAATTCCCGCTTGACCCGGACGAGGAAGAGGAAGACGAGGTGGGACCAGAAGATGAGGAGGAGGAGGATGATGATGGCTTACTCAACACCAATTTCACATCCCGATGGCAGCAATGGGTGCGGCTCGTCGTGTACCGCGGAGAACCAGTTGTACAAGAAGATGAAGGAGAATACGACCCCGACCTCTGGACCGAAGCTATGAAACCGCCGCTGTTCCCCTTGAATCTCGAAGCGCAATGGCTAATCGCTATTCTGATTGCGCTCGTGCTAATCGTCCACGTCGAGCTCGACACGCAGTGGTTGCTGCGGAACGGGCACCTACACTACGCGATGCGCATCCTCTTCAAGACGGCGATGACGCTGGGCATCTCGATGTTCAGCGTCCTCGCGTTCGAGGTCGTCGGCAACTTCGCCCAGGTTATCAAAGAGTGGACCTTCCGGTCTGAATTCCTCTATTGGATAGGCCAATGGTTGATAGTTCGATGGGGCTGGGGGCGCCTCGACGAGGACGCAAATCCCGCCCACGACGAACAAGGCCACTTCATCTGGGTGGCAGACAGGAACAACCTTCGCGAACCTTTCCGGAACACCATCCTCGGGATCTCAAACCTGATCTACAGCTGTCTGGGGATCCTGAGTCTTCAATCGTTCTACGAAGCCACGAGCGAGGTTGCAAGACGAATCCTCGTGCCCATGCTCGGATTCTTCTCTACGAGACTCCAGGACTTCGCTGCCAGCGTGCCCCTCATATTCGCCCTGCCCACTCCGGGCCTGGACCACCACCAGGGTCTCAGGGAGCTGTTTTGGGAGTACGGAGTCCCGGTGTGGATCCAGCTATTGCTCGCCATCTTTCTGTGGCTCCTGGTCTTCCTGTTCATGTCGAAATCCGAAACGACCCTCATGCATGGAGCCGGCTACTACGACCATAAATTCGTGCTTTTCTACAACCTAGTACGCGCGGCCGCCATGCATCTGTTGGCGTACACCGCGTATCAGCTTGTCTGCATCTGGATGGTCTCCGGCAAGCTCATGTTACTCGGAAACCACCCCTATGAGCCCTTGCTCGACAACCCCCTCGTCCAACCTTCGACCGCGTCGTACCACGGTAGCCCGGTCGGCGCATTCTTGGTTATAGTGGCACACCACCTCCTGAGGCGCGGCTTAAGACTTGGGGTGAGACTTCTCTCTCGGTTTTGGACCCCTTACATGGTCTGGTTGAGCTTGAAGACAGAGTTGGGTGTGGAGATGACGTATGATTTGTGGTTACGCCTCTTGGACCATGACCTAGGAGTAGGAACGGTCGACCCGGACAGGACGATAATCTCGAGAGCAATGATGACGCTTCTGTTCGGCCTGAGGAGCTCATGGCCAGCCAGGATGAGGCTTGGCAACGTTCGGGATGATCCTTGAAGGCATTCTAGATAGACGCGGTAGCAATGGAAAAGGAGAGTTCATCTCCAATGTAATCGATATTCCCCAAGCTCCGATAGCCCTGCCGAGCTCAATTCTATGTCACTCAGGTGCCGTGTGAAATTCGCATTCCAGCAACAATACCACCAGGCAGAGTCACGGTCCCTACACAGAGATTACGTAGCCAATTCATCTTGCCCTCATGTCAACTCGACAGGCACTTACATGTGTTGATCTCTTCATTGACCTAACCTGCTCTTGCTGCATTGGTTCATCTTGGCAACTGTCTGCGTCTTCAGCGTACATATCATTAGAGGCCAATCTTGCCCTTGACCGAGTAGTCGGGTCTGAAGCCGGAACTCTCGAGGGTTTCAGTGGGGCATGAGATCCTTGATTCCATGCATGGCGGCCATTTCCTCCTTCGCAAAAAGACTCAAGAGTTAGAGAGCGTACGCTGTGATTACCATGTGTACGAGGGACACAGCACTATGGTGACCACACTGGGTCCCGTCGGATGAGGCAATTGAGAGGGATGCTGGTCTGAGAGTCTGGTCTCTCTGGGGCAGATGCGCCTATGCAAGATGATAAGGACGCTGTGCGACCGAGTCCAACAGCATCAGTCACCTTGACTGGCCAGTTCGCCAATCTGGAGCAGAGCTTTGGCGACGGCAACGCGACAATGACAGAGTGAGTGGACATAGTCAGCCCTAGGTACTACATATCAGGCCATAGTGCTGCTTAATATGCCAGGGTAGATCTTCCAAGGTAGTAGAGTAGGTGACCGACCTTTGTTCATTATTCGTACGAAAGGTAGCGGTGCGGTCTTCACCTATCCAAAAGTTTAAGACACCTAACAAATTGGAAAATTTGGTAGTGCAGATTGTCATACTCCTAGAAAAATCGAGGCTTCGCTACGGCCCTACGCAAGCTACGGGGCGGCGCACCCAGGAGATGGAAGTGAAGTTCCCGACGGGAGACGGGTCACGGGACCTGGCACGTGCCTGGGGATGCCCTATCTGGCTGGCCTTGGAGGGGCTCCGAACAGGCATCTAAAGGCGGGGGTACCTGTCAGTGCGTTGGCAGCCACCTGCAGCTACGAGGGCCAGCCAGCTAGGAGAGAGGAAGCCAGCCAGCCAGGCTAGCCATACAGGGCCTAGCGCCGGAACGGGATCAAGAGCCTCTGCACCAATCAGATCGCAAGGCTTAACGCAGGAAGAGAGTTGGGTGCCGCTCCGTTCCTCCACTTCGTTCTGGAACTTCACTTCCACATTTGGAACGAACCAAACATGAGAGAGGGAACCAGGAGAGCCAGAACCAGAGTCTCTCGTCGCACTCCAGGTTCACAACAGTTGAGAAGTTGAGAGGTGCGGGCAGTGGCTGAAGACTCATGGGGGTGGGGTGGATTGAGTGGCACGTACGCGGGGCGGGGGGCTAGATTCAACCTTCGACTCCCGCAGTCCCGCACCCTCTTGGAGTCCAGGAGTCTTGGCAAGACCTCCAGCAATGCCCATACCCACACGTGACACAACCAGGGGTCCCGGGGCCATAGGGCTGGATTTTGGGTTTTGAGCCGCATCGTAGCGCCGACGATGACGGTCGAAAATCCGGGGTTCACTTGGGAAGATATCGAGGTCGAAGAGAGTCGACTGGAGGTTTGCATGCCGTGCCATCCGCACCTTCCGTGGGGCGCGGGAGCGCGCAAAAATAGTCAATTACATGGTCCGTTGACAGGCGACCACCGCAGTGGTGTTAAAACATGGCTTTCGGCATACGTATGGACGGGTATGCTGGCTGCGAGAGAATGTCGAGGTTTGATGTTTGGAAAATGGAATGGGGATGAGGAAAGCGCCAGGGCTGTCAGGTTGGAGTTGTTGTGACACTTTGGTCACAATTGGTCATCGGGTGCCAGAAAAGCCGTGCGGGACTCACGCTGATTGGCTGCAGCGTCACGGTTTTACCGCTGGTCTGTGCACACCCTGCCTGCCTAGCTCGCTGCTGCTGCTTGCTGCGACGCGCCCCGGAAAGCTCGCTGCCAAACATCTCCTGCCCTTCTTCTCCTTCATTCATACCACTGTCATTCGCTCGCGACAATCTGGTCAGTCCCCTATACCGATGCGCGATTACTGAGTCCGTCCGACTATGTTCCGCCCATACCAGAACAGGTCATCGAATTAGCCTGCCCATACGAGTTGACAGCTGCTGAATCCAGATGCGCCTCATCACAGATTGCCCTTGTTCGACCACCACTCTCTGACGGTCGACCCTCCGTGCGTGCCCTCTTTCCATCTGCCGCCTTAACTGCAAGTCTGACAGCCTGAAAGCTCATATCCTTAATCATTCTCGTGCGTCCGTCCGTGCGTCCGCCTGTCCGCGTGTTCACCCATCGATATCGCCTGGTCGCATCCAGACTGGCTCACAGCGACACAGCAGTAGCACAAAGCGCCAGGTCCTCCTGTACGCAAATCGGCACGGAATAGCCTCACGCTCGGAGGCAATCTCGATTTCGACGATCGAAATACTCCACAAGAGCTTGGTGATCGGTGGCTTGGCAGACTTACACTCTGATGCCCAGTGTGTGACGTGCCAGGGTCTGTTTAGATCAAGAGACTGTTATTTGAGTGCTGCCAGATCGTGGGTTGTGGGCTGCGAGGACGTTGAACGCTGCCCCCTTGGATGTGCTCCTAGGTACGCTCGCCGCGAATGCGCGTAATATCTGCAAATGGAGGTCACTCATACTGACCCAATACTGATTAGGCCCATTGTCCATCCCCGAAGAGGGCGCATCCGGGTACACTTACCCCATTGTCCAAGCATATTGTGGTAAGACTGCCCTTCCAAATTCAGACACACTTGAGCTGATGATCGATGTCTTTCGGCAGCCAACTCGTCGTTCCCCCTGATAGTAGTTTCTGGTTACGCTCGCGCCGCCTCAAGGAGCATTGCGGCAACCACCCTTTTCCGAACATCACCTCACCCAAAGTGGCACGGATTTAGATTTGCAGACATCGTCTCGTCGAGCAGATCGAAGTTCAGTCTAGGTTAGCTCTCTTCCCACTACACGCATCAATGCCAGTTCCCTGGCAGGATGTCCAAGATATACTGACCCGAGTTTTCCTTCGCCAACAGGTCACCAAACAACTTGGAAACCTTTCTATTTCCGTAAGTTTGATCCATGGCCAATCTTCCGGGTCTGCGCTTGCCCCTTCTCTGAACGAAATAACCTCATGCTAAGTTCTCCAAATTGTAGTGTTGGTGTGCTACCTCCTGCAAAATCGTTCTCCGTGTACACGTTCCATCGTGGACCTTAGAAGTTGGCCACCCGAAAGTTCTCTTGACCAGTTTGTGAACTTCAGGTATGTCTCCTCCACTTCTTTTGGGATGTCAAGCTCTGCTCTGGCTCGGACAACAATAGTGAGATACAGTTTGTTGACATGACAAAACTGCAGTGCGCCTGCCCTCTCACCGTCTGCCATCATGGCTCCAAAACGAAAGCGAGACATTCTTCAGGACTTCGACCCTAACAAATCGGACTCTGGGGATGAGAATTTCGAGCCTGAGGCGGATCGTCCGCCGCGTTCGCGGAAGAAGTCGCGCCCCGCTAAGAGCAGCAAGCCTTCGGCCCGCCGACACCACAAATATAGAGGATCTGATATCGAGGTGGACGAGGATGATATCTCGGATAGTGGTCAGGGAGAATCATTCCACGAAGATGATAGTGAAGACGAGGACGAAGAACTCCCCATCAACCAGGCCACAGGTCGTCGGGTGAGAAAGGCTGCCGCGCGTCGGGCTACCTACAAGGAAAGCTCCGAAGATGAAGACGCCGACTTGGGTGAAGCCTCGGATGACAAGGATGAGCTAGTTGATAATACGCCGCAGCAACCACCGCGCCAAAGCAAAATCATCAAGCTGAAGATTCCACCAGCCTCGCTGCGCAAGACGCGAACAGGATCCATCGCAAATGCTCATATCGGAACCAGAAGATCCACCCGCGCCCGTACAGCCGACGCAGAAGAGGACGAGGACGTTGAGCTAGTGGAGCTCTCGAATTCTGGAAGGCACGCAAAGCCTGCTCAGAGCTCCAAAAGCAAAAGCCCAGAAACTTCGTCTCGAGGTAGGGCGAGCCGGGCCGGCAAAGGTCCCAATAAATCACCTCCCCCGCCCATCGAGGAGGAAGACGAGTCTCCGGGTAAAAAGGGCGACCAAGACCTTGGCGAGCAGGATATAATGGATATCGAAAACCCTCAAGACCCTGTTGACGAAGCGAGTAAGGATGCCGCCGGTGGTAATGCCGGCGAAGATGAGCCAATGGATACAGTTGAGACCGACGAAGATGGCGATGATGATGAGGATGATGTGCCCATCACTCGCCGAACACGCGGAAGGGCTGCGGCGGTCGACCATGACGCTGATTTGCATGCCGATGCTGATGCCGATGCAGACGGCGATGCTGTTGCCGATGATGCCATCTCCGGGAACAAGACTGCTGGTGCCCGTCGCCGGCTTACGCGCAAGTCTCGACTCAACAAATCGCTTCAAGAACCTAGCAGTGACTTCGAGCCTGGAAATGAGTCTGAGGACGAGAACGAGTCTGTTTCAGGCGATAATCGAGACGAGGCCGCTGGCGATGACGAAGACTACTCTAGCCCAAGCGGTCGCGGTCGTGGCAGGAAGTCATCCAGAGGAAAGGGCAAAAGATCCGCAAGAAGATCTCGGCATCATTCAGAATCCGGAGACGAGCCGCCCGACCCGGAAGAAGTGGGCGATGAGCTTGAAGATCTTAGACCGTCGCGGCAGCCACGTCGCCGTGCCTCCACGCCTCCGGTCTTGTTCGAAGAGACGCGAAAGCGGAGAGTAGTCAAGAAGGTTGATTACACCATTCCTCAGATCAACGGAGGCCCTTACGAGGTCGAAGATGATGAAGCTCCTCAAGCGTCGACTCCAGCTCGCCGCCGTGGACGTGCAGCTGCGACCGCTTACTCGAGTCGCACTCTCCACACCGCAGCTGGTCCATTCGGTGGCATCTCTGGTGATGGAGCCCTTTTCACCGGCCCCTGGGGCAACGGCTCTGCTGCTGCTGCCGCCGGTAATGCAGACTCCGACGACAGCGATGACGAACTGGGTGCACGGTCAGGCGCTGCCGGTACCTCGACAGGGGCTACCCACGGGCTGCTAGGAGCCGCCGCTCAACACGCCGCTGCCGATGGGTTTGGCAGGGGACTTGCTGGCGCGGCACCCAACGTGGGCAAGATGAAAGACCATAAGGCTCTTGCCGATGCGGATCCTCTGGGTGTTGACCTGAGTGTCGACTTCAGCCAGGTTGGAGGTATGGCGGAACATATCGACCAGCTCAAGGAGATGGTCCAGTTGCCCCTCTTATATCCCGAACTGTTCGCCAGGTTCCACGTGACCCCACCCAGAGGCGTCCTGTTCCACGGCCCCCCTGGAACAGGAAAAACACTCCTTGCTCGCGCTCTCGCAAACTCCGTTGGAATTGGGGGTAGGAAGATAACATTCTACATGCGCAAGGGTGCCGATGCCCTCAGCAAATGGGTGGGCGAGGCTGAGAAGCAACTTCGTCTGCTTTTCGAGGAAGCCAGAAGAACTCAGCCAAGTATCATCTTCTTCGATGAGATTGACGGTCTCGCACCTGTTCGGTCCAGTAAGCAGGAACAGATCCATGCATCCATCGTTTCGACCTTGCTAGCCCTGATGGACGGGATGGATGGACGCGGCCAAGTCATCGTCATCGGTGCTACAAATCGGCCAGATAACATTGATCCAGCTCTTCGTCGCCCTGGACGTTTCGACCGGGAATTCTACTTTCCGCTTCCCGATGTTGACGCCCGCAAATCAATCATCGACATCCATACTAAGGACTGGGGTCTCTCTGACGAATTCAAGAAAGCACTCGCCAAGGACGCCAAGGGCTTTGGCGGTGCTGATCTCCGTGCCATGTGCACCGAGGCAGCCATCAACTCAATCCAGAGAACTTATCCACAGATCTACTCCTCCAAGGACAAACTCGTTGTAGATCCCGAAAAGGTCACAGTACAAATGACTGACTTTATCCTGTCAAGAAAGAAGATCATCCCATCGTCTGAGCGATCTTCGACATCGGGGGCGTCACCGCTTCCCAAGTCCATTGAACCGCTTCTGAGGGCTCAGTTCAAACATTTCACGACGCTTTTGGACAACGCGTTACCGCGAAAGAAGACTGCGACTGCGCTAGAGGAGGCCATGTATGAGCCTTACCAAGATCAAGACTACGGCTTTGAGCGAGAAGCGCTTCGCCAGGAATTTGAAGCCTCCCGCGTCTTTCGGCCACGACTACTTATCTGTGGTTTACCCGGCATGGGTCACGCGTATATCATTGCTGGTATCCTGCACTACCTGGAAGGAGTCCACGTTCAGAACTTCGATCTGCCCACCGTCCTTGGTGATGTGCGGGTAAGTGCCTTCCCGCCACCCGGCTTATCGAGACGATTGCTAACTACTTGATAGCCTGCCGAACAAGTCTTGGTAGGACTCTTCACTGAAGTCAAGCGCCAAATGCCCAGTGTCATATTCATTCCCAATGTTGATACTTGGTATCAGACATTAAATGGGCCGGCAATGACTGCGTTCCTGGGAATGTTGAGGTCAATTCGATCAACCGAGCCCATTATGGTGCTAGGCACAGCAGAGGTTGAGTCCAAAAGCATTGATCCAGACTTGGCACGCGATCTCTTCGGCTATTCCAGTAAGAATACTGCCGAGATTGATCGTCCAGTAAAGGCAAGTCCGATGTAGCTGCGGATCTTTGAAATGCTCAACTAACTCCTTCTAGGCGAACCGTGAAGAGTACTTTTCGAGAGTAATCTCGCACATCAGAAGATTCCCCAAAGACTTTCCTGATCCTGCGGAGCGGAAGAAGAGAGTCTTGGAGGTGCTCCCTGTTGCTCCGCCTCCTGCACCGAAGGTACTGACGAAGGAGGAAATAAACGCGGAGAGAATCCGGTATCGGCAACTCTTGAACCTTATGAAGGTGCATTTGCAGCCCATTATGGATCAGATCTCCAAAAAGTACCAGAAGTTTCGGCAGCCTGTCATCCCCGAGTCTCAATACCAGTATTTGCTAGACGAAGCAGAGCCCAACTTCGTCAGACCAGACGTGGCAGATGCCCCACAGCGTCCATTTGAGATCGCCAAGGACGACGAGGGTACCTACGGTATTCGTTCCTCAGAGACGGGCAAGTTCTTCTATAATCTAGAAGTGGGCACGATGGAGACAAGACTTGCCAACGGTTATTACACTCGACCGTTCGAATTCCTCAAGGACGTTCGGGCTCTAGAGAAGGATGCCGGAAACATTGGCGACCGGGCCCGTTGGCTCAAGGCCAGTGAACTTTTGGCTAATGTCGAAGTTGATGTTACGGACATCGACGAAAAGTTCAGAGCGATGGATATCGACTGGGAGCGGCTCTATCAGGTTGACCAGGCGCGTAAGGCTCAGAAAACAGAGCGCGCTCGCAAAAGGAAGGCGATGCAGTCAGTCGTGGTCCAGTCTGACACTGGCAACGGTGAAGGCCCCTCGCAGAAAGGTCTGCACACGACAACCGCCCAGTTCCAGGTCATTGGAGACCTCGCGAACGGCACAGGAGCGGACTCGTCAGCACATGCCGACACCAATGGGACATCTGTCCCATCTCGAGCCCCGGGTGAGGATTATCCAATGACTGATGTTGATAAGTCACCAATGCAGCCACCTTCGCAATGGCCCCCCATGCAGCCACGGTCTCTAGACACGTCCACTAGAGCCACCACTGGCGGCTCGATCCCGATATCGCAGGTATCGGCTGTGCAACCACTCCCGCTAGGGGTGTCTCCATCGGCATTGCTAAACGACGCATCAACCACCAAGACCTCAGATCCTTCCAATCGCTCCTCCAACTTTAGCACGCAGGCCACCAACGGTGTCCACCATGATCAGTCCAGCCCCGTTGAGAACATTCCCGATACCCAGCCGATTCCTGGTGCCAGTCAAACGACGTCGAGCGACGAGCAGTGGCCTCACTCTCAGGCCCATGGCATCATGCGGGGATATATACAACAGCCTGGGCTTTCACATAGCTCGCACAGTCAGGCTTCCCCAGCTGGTGCCAGATCGTCACATGCACCTAGCATGGCGAACTTGCTGAATGACCCGACCCCAGACGAGCAGTCGCAGTCCCAGCGCCTTTCGCAGCAGGTCGAGCTGGATGACACTTCGGCCGACTTGCTTTTGGATGCGCTCACCAAGCGTACCTCCGGCTGCACGATTGAGCAGCTTGAGCAGATCAACCGCGAGTTGATGTCGGAGATCTGGCGAAGTAGAGGAGAGCATAACAGGATGAAGGTGCTCTCTTCTGTAACTCGCGTCTTCAACGAGGTTATCGAAGACATCCAGCTGGTGCAACGGGTTTTACAGCAGAGCCAGTAAGCGTCGACACCCGACACCAATGATTCGGCTATGATGCGCCGGTATCATGACCCTAATTCCACCCCTGCCACATCCTCTGGTGGGCGTGTCTGATCTGTCGCTCTCGCCAAATGACTCCGGTACTGAGAGCCCGCGAAACAAATGGACCACAACCGATATTGTGGAATAATGCTTTGGCCTGATGTAGTATAGCGAAAGAATAGGGTGAAAAGGTGATGAGCGAGAGTCCACATGCATTTATTTCATGGATATGGTTGGATGATGAGGGTGAACTCTTGAGGTCTTGGGTCTTGACTTCCCATGCATCCTGTTCAGGCGTTGGGGACTGGCATTTGTCGTTCGGTGCATATAGGTCTGTCTTCCCGATAACTCCGTACCTCCTATCTAGGCAAGATTCATCAGGACTATCCTCTTGTCATCAGTGATGAGTGACCTGATTATCGTACGTCTGATGGAAGCAAGCGCATCGAATCTCTGGTTCCTGGCCTTGCCCCTGTGTCATGGGCGCATCACTTGGTTCGGCAGATCTAGCACAGGCCCAAGGGGACACCGAGGATGCTGCATGGTCCCCATTTGGGGCCATGATGTGGTGGGCGATTTGATATTGAAGAGGTCGAAATTTGAGATAGAAGCTCCTTTTCTGACAATAATAGATCATCTTGATTCCCTACGGTCGTTTCGTCGATGTGCAGAACTGTGTGGTCGCGTCACTGTGGTCAAATAGCTGTCGGGCGTTTCTTGATGGATGCTCGTCATGGACAAAGCTCTTCAGGGATTACTCTCTAGGTTTTGCCCTGGATGGGAAATTAGGGGCTTTCACTACACTGAGATCATTTTGGTAAAGTTCCGCAATTCCTAGCTTTTGTTCCCGCGTGGAAATGTATTTTCTTTCCTGCAACTCTTTCGCGCACTGGTTAATGGTACGACTAATACTCTACGAGACTGGGCAATCAGCAACCGCAGCTCTCATCCACCTCGGCGCCCAACGCGATCACGGCCAAAGATCCTCATACACTCCACTAACCCACTCGCGCGCGGCCAAATCCCGCGTTACTTGCGAGTCAACACCTCACCTGTTGGCCCGGACTCTCCCTGAGCGTGAGGCGCCATCGAGGTCACCAACTCAGGAGCCAGGAAAGGGGTTGCCGGCTGGAAACCCTTCAGTTCAACTCTCCGTAAGGAGGAAAAGGGTGGTATCTTACTTCGAGAAAACCTGAAATCGACATAATCAGGCTCACTTGTACTGATGGGGTAGCCGAACTTCTCGGGCAGATCCACAGCATGGGCAGTCCACCTCTTGACAGCCGCGGTGAGGTCGGAGCAGATCTCCCTTACCTCATCCAACGTAAAGCAGGCCAGGACCTTCAACTCAGCGTCCTTTGGCATAGCCCTGTCGGGGTTCCGCCGTACAAGTTCGGTGTAGTTGCTCTTGCGCATCCACAGCCTGATGTTGTACAGGTTGGGCGCCGACGGGTCGAACTCGGAGCCCGTGCTCCACACCCACCGCGTGCCGGGCTTCGACTGGAAGTCCTCCATGGGGTCGTAGCTCTGCGCGTGCATCTTGAGGATGTTCCAGCACTGCAGCTGCGTCTTCTCGAACTCGTTGCGGACTAGGGCGAGGTCGAAGGCCGGCGCGTCCCGGAAGGCGTTCATCTCGTCTTCCTCGATGTCGTATTGCTCCGCCGGCATGGTGCGGATCTTCTCGTTTATGTCCATGTTGGGCTTCGGTTGTGTCGACTCACAAGGGGAAATCCTCCCGTCTAAGTATCGTTCTGGGACAGCTAGGGGGAGCGGCTGCAACGGATCTGTCCAGATGCTACAATCATCGACAGCGTGTTTCTTGATGATTTCGCATGTGCGCCCACATAGGCGGTGGAATGCTGCGAGCCAGCTTAATCTGCCCAACGACGAGGTACGAGCAGGAAATATATACCGACTCACAGGAGCGATCCTTCGAGAGGGGCTGTGTTCTTATCCTGAATCCTGAAGCGTCCCATCGCAATGACTGGCTGGCTGTCGCTGAAGGTTCCCCAGCCGCACAGGATACACAGGAACGAGATACACGGCACCACGTGTGAGCCATCGCCTGGCGCTATGCGCGATCCTGCATTCACACACATGCAGTCTCCCGGGCTAGCCGTTGAGAATCATAGGTCCAGCCCGTGATACAGACGGATGATTACCGCACATTTGCGTTCTGACACGAAGTCGAGGACCAGTCTCTTTCGTTCGAAACCCATCTTTTCGGCATCTAGATTCATCGTACACCCTCGAAGCTCTAATGTTTGGTCGGCTTTCGAGGGGATGAACCTCACTGCCGAATGCGTTTCAGCTCTGGCCCGACCAGAACGCTCATCGATGGCTTGAAAATGGCCCCCGTTCAGCACTTGTTTGTCCAATGATGTATTGGATCCCAGCGATAATTGGTGCTCTCGACTTGCTCGGATGGCGTGTCTGACATCCTTGAGCTGTGACTGAGGCATCGCATTCACTGGGCTCCAAGATGCGATCGTTGCTACGTATGGAACCTGTAGACGTTCCATGTCCCTTACGGAAGGATTATACTTAACCCAGAGTCTCATCGTGATTTGGTGTCTCGCCGGTTAGCCATCAGGAGAATATGAAGCGCACTGTCTATTGGTGAGGTCGCCCCGGAAGGCCCACAAGGCATCTCATTGGTGAACGTCGCTGCTGAATGCCATTTGAGGCAAGTAATTGCACGAATTCTCTCTCTTCTATTATCACGACATTGTATTTCTACTAGACGCGCTCTGAACCACTCGTCCGTTTCCCTTGCGCAGCTACAGCAAAGCGGTGACCTCAGTGACATGGTCACCGAGACTTACTTGAGTGTTGGCTCAGCCGACAAGACACGAGGACTGCGGCGAGAGTGACTTCCACTACAGTCACCAGCGAACGGTATAACAAGTCAAAAAGGTTCTGCAGTCAGATACTTGGCATTGAGTGAGTGTACAAGCTAGCTACGTGTGATGTCAAGCTGAAACCCGTGGTAGCACCCAACAGCTGAGTTAAATGTGACCAAGCAATCCAAACTGTCTTTTCTGTACTCCAGTATCCAAGCTTCCCCTCTATGCTCCAGCAAGCGATGTCTGGCGAGCTGCACCAGCCCCTGACGAACCCATCCTCACTTCTTGCCGGAGCCGGTGCACGTCTGCTGGTTTCCCGAGTCGGCGCCAGCTCCTCCGGACTGCGGGCCGGCGTAGGACACGCGGCCAGAGCCGGCATTGGTGTTGGCATTGCGGTCACCAGCGGCCTGAGCGCGGGCTGCGAAGCCGCCGGACGACATGTTGCCGCCGCCAGTGGCCTGGCGTCACACGAGATGTTAGCCAACAATGAACGGACGAGAGGAAAAGAGTTAGGGGTGAAGGTTGAGCTCATACCTGAGTGAACTGGACGCGGCTGGCGTCAGACTTGGATAATCTCGTTCTTTCCCATCTTGATGAGTGATGCTGGAAGGAGTTCGAGGCTTGGTAGTTTGAATGGTTGAAGTCAAGTGAACAAAGTGTTCGTAAGAAGAGTTGAAGGTTCCGTGTCGATGTGGATGTGATGAAGTGAGAACTTCTGGTGTCTGAGATATGTCGACTGGGATAGACAGAAGTAACCCATATATGTAGGCAGCTTCCTGACCTCTAGGCTTCTCTCGTGGACGTCACTTTCATATCAGAAAAGGGGTTCTGCTGGTACTGACGTGTAGAGCATTTGGCGGCACCAATTCTGCTTGCCTGGAGGAGACAACACATGCAATACCCGAAATGGTTTGCCGCTGCAAGTTGCCCCCACAAGCATTGCGGTGAGCAACGCTGGACAGATGCGACGTTCCGAACCTGGTCGGGATGCTGCCGCATCGTGATAGGTATCATCCGGTATCCGACGGAAGGAGACATCAATATGGAGACTGGGCACCATGATTACCGTCATCAATAGTCTCACCGGCTGGCCATGTGGAGCAGGGGGGGCAGGCTCTCATAGACGCGGCTTTCCGTGCTTGATCGGGACGTAGCAACATCCTGAGAAGCACACTTGTCGTGGTCAGGTATCCGACTGGATGAGTTATTCTCGGGAAGGGACGCATGCAAGATCGTCAGGCACACTGGACAACGGAGCGTCTGTAAAGTGTTTGTTTGCCAGCCGCATTGACTGAGATAGGAGGGGAGGTTGGACGCATGGCTTCTAGAAAGGAAAGCTCACCGCTTTACTCCAGTAGATAGCTTCACGTGTAGATCGTACCGCTATTACTCCACCATCCCGTTTACCTTCTGACGTTTGTCGATGCGGAAACCCATGGTAGCACCTAAATTGTCTGCTGGCAAACGGACTAGACACGTCAATGTGTTGGCAGCCTTATTCACCGCCCCTCAAACTCACGTCAGGTCAAACAAAAACAGAAATGGCTGTCATCCGAGATGCGATCAGTTTCGTGGGACACGGGACCTGTTTGCCACTGATTGCAATGAGGTGGCAGTCCCGTTCCGGGTTGCCCATGGGCGCCTGCTGCTGCGTCTTTCCACCTGATCTGCCTAGACCTAGATCATGATTCCGAAGCGGTCTACGACAAGCTCAACTTGTAGTGACTGAAGTAATGAGCTAGCGTTGGATTGGATGACGGGAGATTTGGCTACGTTTCAATATTGATGCCATTGGAGATCGGAGCCTGCCAAGATTTGTCACAATTCGAGGTGTGAGACGACCCCGAGGGCAGACTCCCTGGAGGCTGGCGGCCTGTATGTGCAAAACTCGAAAGCCTATTATTGACGATTAACTTATGAGTGAGATATCGTGGAGTAGATTGTTCAGAAGAAAGCCAGTCAAGCTGATCTATACAATATGGTACTGCAGTGGCTTACACATGCCAATATGTATGCCATAGACGTTGGTTTTGAAGCACTTGCCCTATCCCCTGTTGTTCCTTCTCCATATCTTGGTAACACAACCCTCATGGGCAGGTGTAGATGATATGTGCAGTCGCGACCCCTTTTTAGACGTGTACTGTAAACCAAAAGCTTCCTGTTTCAACTCAAGGAGGAAGGAACATTTGGCTGTAGCTTGGCTTCCCAACAAGCTGCTGACGACTCCCGACCAAGGGGGTGACGGCGTCAACTCCAGCACTCGTTGCTTCAACGCAGCCCACGCATCATCGGCGCATGTAGGTGACATTTCAATTTGATGATGACCACCTGAGACATTATCCCATGCGCCACTCTTTCTCAGCTGCGGCGACGTGGTCTAGGCAGCATGAACACCTATGGATGAAGCTTCGGCACATACGGCTTATGCCCAAGAGCACACAGAGACGGCACGCAGCGTCGACATCGTAACGTCGCTATTCTCTGTGCCGACCATAATGAGGAGACAGTCTGCAGAAACTTCAGCTGTCCCCTGGACTCCCGAGGTCCCTTCTCTCCGATAGCCCTCCATCTCGCCAATCAGAAACGCAGGGGATAGAAAAAGAAAGCAAGCGGTGTCACGGCCGAGCAGAAGCGTCAGTCTCTCACGATCCAACTCGCTTCCCCTCTCCCATCCAGCTTCACACTGAGCCATCAGTCTCAATGTGGGCTACCTGACTGAAAGTGAGAGCTCATACCACCCACGATCTGGACGGCTACTTGAGGACATCATCGAGCCCAACATGTCTCTACTCGCCACGAAGCTACGAGCCCCGTGGCGGGCAGTGGCTGCAATATGCGGCGCGCAAACCCGCAACCTCAGTCGGCCACACCGGCGAGAGTCGCGAGACAAGGTGACTGATGGTACGCGCATGCGAGTTCTGTTCTGCGGCCGGGACGAATTCAGTTGCGCTTCTCTTGCAGCCTTGTACTACACCAAGACGCAAGAACGACCTCACCGTGTCATTGGCCTCCCCTACTTGTTCCACTCGATCGAGGTGGCCTTCGAGCAGGAGACACCTCCGTACTTAGCAGACCAGTCGGCACAGGGTCGTGGGTTGTCTTCGAATATCACTGGCGATCGGATGGCGTTCTAACATAGATACAGCGCCGATCAAGTTGCTGGCTTCTCAGCTGGGCTTGCGTACTCACGTTCGGTACAGGGGACAGGAACGGAACGTAAGTTTCTACTTCCAAGAGCATTGGGACGGGGAGACTAATCGTGACAGATGCCCCCCGCGTTTGATTTGATCATCGCTGCCTTCCCCTTCCGATCAGTCCCACCCGCTCTGATACGCGGTGCGAGGTACGGTGGACTGTATTTGCATCCTTCCATGCTCCCCGAATTCGACGGGCCATACCCCTTTCACCACACGCTTCTCCACGACCACATATTGAGCACTGGTGTGACAGTGGAAGCCCTTGGGGGAGCAAAAGACGGCAACGACAAGAACACAAACGAAGAAAGCCAATATCTAACACAACATGTTGCTTCCGTCCCATCAGGTTGTATTCCTAAACAGCTCGAACGCATACTCGCAATCAAAGGAGCACAGACCCTGTTGGGGGCCTTGAAGGAGCGAGCACATGTCCCAGGCCGGCTGAGGGAACAAAACGGGCTTGATCCATTACTGCCGCAAGCCGTCGCGCCTGAACGAGAGATTGTAGAGGAATTCCTACGATGGGAATGGGACCGGCACCAGGCCCGTGCCAGCGGCATTGATGACAGGGAGCTCCCACAAGAAATGGACAATCTACGCAACGTGGACCGGCGGCAGCAGATCCTCGGTCCATTGTGGTTCAAGGTGGAGGATTCTTCAGGAAACATCCAGCAAATATTCATTGAAGACACACAGTATGATCCCGGCACTCACATTAAGCGGCAACCGTACGGCCCGGATGAGAAGGACGGAAACTGGAAATGGTCACACTTCTCAAGACATCTAGAACAGCCGAAGGAAGAGGGCGACGAGGACAAACGGGAACCTCGTTTCGGGTTTTGGTGGCGGAACGGCGATGACTCTATCTACTTCTCCATAGGTCCTCGAGGAATGGGGTACGGGAATGACTTGGGTTTCGGGAATGACTATCTCAGAATACGTCGATTGAGAGTGGAAGGAAGGGAGCCCAGCTCTGCTGTGCAAGTCATGAGGCCTTACATCCGAGGAGAGCCGAAGGATATGAGAGACTTACTCCTGGAGTCCGTGAATAATCTGGGAAAGACGTCAGGGGAGCCGGTCACCCCAAACGGTGCTGGCTGATACCAGGCTTGGTCATGGTCACAATGGGTGGTACTACTGTAGTACACGATGCACCCACTTGAATGAATGAATTGAAACCGCGAGAACAACCCATTCACCCAAATCAAATGAACTGATAATGAACAATGGACGCTTGGGACCCAACCAATCAATCAGTGCCTGCCCCAATCAGCACAATGGCGCATCGTGGTAGCTGCCCAGCACCAGCTGCGCTCCAACTGCAGGCGCACAATCAGCCAGCACCCCGCCCCACTCCTAGAAACACATAAATATCTGGCCTCCCTCCCCTCTTTCTCTTCCCTTTTCCTTTTTGGTTAAACTTACCTTGGTCGGCCCGGGGGCGCTCAAAAAAACCCTCTGGCTAGACAGGAGGCCTGCATTGCACATCGCGGAGCTGACTGTCTAGAGGCGTGCTTCGGCATCTCTCCGACTGGAATTTTTGCTGTTTCTTTCCCACCACACTTTGTTTTCGTTGTGCTCGTCGCCTTGGGCGGCGACATGAGGAAGATCTTGGATTTTGCTGTGATGTGATGACTACGGTACTCTGTGATGCGTACCCTTTGCTGGGCTGCGTATCTACTCTGTGCTGTTCTGCGTACTCTGCTGTGTATCGCTCTGCAGCGTGGAGGGAGAAGCGTATCTTGCTTGTGGTGTACTCGGCAGTAGCCCAGCATGCATCCGAATGGAGTCAGCCAGAGTGCCCATCATCAGGCATACAATTCGTTCGGCAGGAATTGGGCTTTATTCGAACATACCACCGTAGGCTGTCGTGTCCACGCAACGTGGGATCGTACATCTGGGGAGCTGCCCTGCGAGAAGCACCTTCCTCCGCCTGACTTCCTCCCCATGGCAGGAGACGCCGAAGCTGCTCTGCAGGACGCTCACTACCTAGGTAGACTCCCAAGCAGAATTCGTGTTCATCGTGATCACTTGCTAAGATCAAATGTAGCAGTCATATTAGAGTCCTCACAATATTCACGCGACGTACGCCATGCATTCCGATCTTTCAAACGTAAAATCTCGTCAATGTGCTTTAGAGCGGGTATCTGACCACAACTTGTCCACGATCTGAAAGACAGCCGTGACATCTCTCATGACGGCCTCGTCAACCTTCCCACCCAACCGCTGCTGTATCTTGTCCGGATGCCACCTAACGCGCTCCTCCTTCAGCCTTGCCAGGAGTTCCGCCTCGCCAACATCTACAGGATCGATCCCCATGACGAAGAAGTCCCTGACGGCAGCAGAGCCGACATCCTCGCGCCGCCCGCTCTCCACCGGCCACGCCATGCCCTCGAGCGCGCCGTCCCACACCGTCCAGGCCTGCAGATACGCCTCCCAGCGCCCCTTCCAGCTGCGCTTCCGCCGCCTCTCCTCGCCGCGCCGCAGACTGCGCTCCATCTCGCGCGTCAACCGCGCGGCCTCGGACTCCTTCTCGGCTCGCTGCCGCTTCTTCTCCTCGCGGCGCGCGCGCTCCTCCAGCAGGCCCTGGTGCGTCTTCTCCCACATGTTCTGGCGCACGTACGCGGCGTACTCGTCGTCGTCCATGTGTGCCAGCCCGTCCTTGTCGCCGCCGCTTTCGGGGTTGTGGTTGTTATTGTTGCTGGAGGCGCTTGGCCGGGCTTGGCTGTACACGTGGATCGGCTGCCCGTACACGCCCTCCCAGTACGCGGCGCCCTCGTCGTCGGCCATGGCGTCGAAGAGCGACTCGCGGAAGGCGGCGTCCGAGTCGAGAAGTGGCGGGTCGTACGGGTTGGGTGGGGTGGGCGAGCGGGAGCGCGTCCGCCGCCGCTTGTGCCGGTGGTGGTGGTGTCTGTGTCGGTGGTGGCGATGGGAGGAGGATGGTTCGGGGTCGCCGTCTCTGCCCTTGTCTCTTTCTGCATCCTGTTCATAATCGCGGTCGCGGTGTCGAGAGGATCGGTGCGAGCGCGAGTGTTTCGACTTGAAGCGGAACTTGGAGGTCTTCTTTTCTGTAGCCTCCGCTGTCGTCTTCGGCTCTGCATCGAGTGGTTCTTCGGGAGGGCCTTCGGATTTCATGCCATCGGTCTCGGGTTTCGGTGATGCTGACCAAGATTCGGGGTTGATTGACGACAGTATGTGTCGCCTCTTGGGCGACGGCGGCGCGGTCGTCATCGCGGTATCATTTTTGTGTGTTTGTACTCTGGCGAGTCTGGACGAGTCGACAGTCAGGATAGGCGATGACGTTGAAAATTAGAGTGGCCTAGACATGGATGCGATAAGATCGATACTAGATCCTATCTAATCTTATCCCCGAATTCCTTTTCAGACCCTTGTATCGCCCGCAGCTTGTGGCTGGTGCTAGGTACCTAGTCTTACGCCGCTTCTCCAACTGAAGCTCAACTCAGACGTCAAGCACCTACTCAATCGCATTCTTAATACCAGGACATCCGCGACGGCTCAGTAATCCCATGATGAGCAAGCCAGGCCTGTCGTTCGGTCTCAATGTGGCCAAGAAGCCTGGCGCCTCAAAGCCCGCTCCGCCGAAGCGGAAACCACTGTTCGGCGGCGAGGACGATTCGGACGACGACGCGACTGGTCCACGCAACGGCCCCCGGGCTACCGCGATATCAGAGCTCGACGACGACTTCTCGACAAGACCACCGGGCGCGCCAACGAGCAAGAAACCCCCCTTCAATTTGAAAAATGGCCCGCCCAACCAGCCACCGACCAGCAAATCCAAGAAGTCACAGATGTCGATGTACGGAGACCTGTCAAGCTCTCTAGAGTCGCGCAAACACCGAGAAGCCGCAGAAGTGCTGGATCCCTCCATATACGATTACGACGCGGTCTACGACTCCCTAAAGCCGGAGAAGAAAGTCACACAAGAGGACGTCGAGCGCAAACCCAAGTACATGAAGAACCTGCTGGCTTCGGCCGCGGTACGGAAGCGCGACGCGCTGATCGCCGAGGAGAAGAAGATCGCGCGCGAGCGGGAGGAGGAGGGCGAGGAGTACGCGGACAAGGAGAAGTTCGTCACGGAGGCCTACAAGAAGCAGCAGGAGGAGAACCGGTGCATCGAGGAGGAGGAGCGCCTGCGGGAAGAAGCCGAGGCGAAGAAGAACAAGGGCGGCGGCATGACTGCGTTCTACAAGGATCTTCTGGAGAGGGGCGAGCAGCGGCATGCTGAGGTCGTGAAGGCTGCAGACGAACGCGCCAAGGCTGGACCTGGACCGAAGGGTGAGGAGGACGCGAAAGAGGAGGCGTCAAAGACGGATGCGGACGTGGCGCGAGAAATCAATCAGAAGGGGGGCTCCATCACCATCAACGACGACGGCCAGGTCGTGGACAAGCGCGAGCTGCTGAAGGGCGGTCTCAATCTCGGCGCGAAGAAGAAGTCAGACCCGTCCAGAGACACGAGGAGAGAGCCGGATCGTCAAAATGACCGGGACCCGTCTCGCGGATTCGTTGGCGCGGGCGGTGGCAAGCCGGCTATGCGCGAGAGACAATCGCGCATGATGGAGGCGCAATTGGAACAGTCCCTGAAGAGGTCTTTGGAAGAAGAAGAGGAGGAGAGGCAGAAGGTCGAACGCGCGAGCAAGAGCCGCAAGACCGAGGCGGATGTCTCGAGTGCCAAGGAGAGATACCTGGCGCGTAAACGCGAGGCGGAAGAGGCTAAGAAAGGTCTGGACTGAATACGAGCCAGAATGTAGTGATATATACTCGTGGCGGGGAGTCTTCACTGGGTGGCGAAGACTCAACCAAGACTGCCAAAGGCACCGGACACATGATGGCAACGCGAACTTGACTGTCCGATGTATGGCAGAGGCAGTGATCAAACCGCGCCAGATTGGCTAGGACTGCAGGTCCTCAGGAAAAGTCTAAGCATGAATCATGATGAAACAAAAGAAATCACTCAATACCCTGAGCGAGAATCAAATCTACAGCTGACCAAAAGGAGTGCGGCTTAGTCCGATTTTCTAGGCGTACGTAAACGGGCTGGCTGCCATGACTGCTAGATATTTGCATCGGGGAACATGGCGAAGGAAAAAGATATAAAGACAAAAAGAACAATAACCGTCCGCCCAGGCTTGAACCTGCCCCGTCCTGAGAATGTGATTCGACAAAAATAAAGATACCTTGTTTGTTACATGTTAAGTGTTAGTGGCTACCTCCGAAAAACCAGTTGGTTTTCCTCAAGCAGATTGGTATACCAATACTCCAGATGGTGGTCCGGTGCATTTGAAATTTTCGTTTTGTTTTTATACATATACCCTCTGCCGCCCCGTGCACTGCTCCCGATGACTGTTGGAACAATTATGAGTCTTGTCGCCGACGCCTACATCTCCAGTGTGCCTCCGCTGTATTCAGGTACTGCATCACTGGGCCAACTCGCACCCGGCAGCTTCCACCTCATTTGGTGACAGTCTCGCTTTTGTTTTGCTACGTGCCCCTTCAGCCCTGTATGATAGTTCAGCCAGGTTACTACGCTTATTAGAGTTGCTGGGCACTCATATACTTCTCATCAAGTATTGTCATCACCCTCATCTCCTGGTCCGCCACTGCGTCCGTCTACCCTAACGACGCGCATTATAGTTCTGTCATTAATTTTCCCTCCATCTACCTCGCCGTCGGTGTACTCGAGCATTGCAGCCTCTGCGTTGGTTTCAATACCGCGTTGCGTGAACTTCCCGGTGGATGCCTTGGGTGCCTCGATGTCAGGACCCCGTCAAGAATTAGAACACCGACCCCTTGAATTCTTTCCTCTCCTGCTGCCTCTCTTTGAAATTGGTACTTTTCCACATGAGGAGAACGCCATCGACAACGAGCGTCTTCGGGGCCGGGCCTATCATATCCATCTAGAGTACGGGAAAAAACCCAAAGTCTTTCCATGAGTAGGAATGAGGACGGCAATCAGTGAGATATTTGAGAAGACCGGTGTAGCGGATTACCTGCAATTCTGTTAGCTGAATTTCTGTTGTGTCAGATAAGGAAGCGCATAGAAGCTTGCAAATGGGCCAGTGACATATGTGGTCAACTAGTGACCGTTTAGAACGGACTTTAAAATAGTGTTGGTCATGTCGTCGACGACCTAGAAACAGGAACTACGGTGCCCGTTCTATGCACTCTTTCACCTAATGTTAGCCCAAGTTAAGTTACTCCCCCGCCAATCACGATGCCTTGATGAAACACCACCAAGGGTGTCTGACTCTCACGGCAACTAGGGATGGTCGTCGATTGCGCGAGCATGTGTGAAGCTGTCACAGCGTCTGTTCCGTCCGGAGAATTGCGCTGACCTAGAGGCTTGTACTATACCATACAACATGGAACAGTACCTAAAACCCAAAAAACCAAGCTTGTTGACGGTGATCTGTCAATTGGGAGGTCTATGATCTGTCTATGAAAGCATGAAGCATTGGTGTATCTCTAAAGAAATGTGCGGTGGTCTCGCGAAGGATCACTTTCCGTAGCCGTTACGCCTTCCCCCCTGAGGGCATATGGCTGTGCGTAGGTATAGTACCGATCGCATGGCACGATGGTCAAGAAGCCCTTAGTGGCCTTTCCTCGTTCCTCTGCCGCCAAATCCCCAACCGATCTGGTTCGCCACGTAGATGGAAGCGCCCAGCTAGAGACGATCATGTCAGTCACATCAAGGCATTACACCACAGGGTTCGCAGGGATATTGCAGGTGACCACTCACATCATCAGCCCAGGACCAGGCCAGACCAGGATTCTTCTGGAACATGCGACCCGCAGCCGCAACATCCAACGGCGTGTCATCGTCTCCCTTCCCACCAACCAACAATTCCTCAGCGAGCTTCCCGTTAGTGATGCTGCCCACGGTCGCTACCAGCATCTTGTCGCCAATCTCCTTCTTGATAGCTTTGGAAAAGGGAGCCTGGTATCCAGGGCCCGACTTGATCTTCTGCTGCGGGTGGTTCCCACCACTCGACACATCCAGCAGATCCACGCCCCGGTCCGCCAGCAGCGAAGCCAAGCGCACCGTATCGCTCACCTTCCAGCTCTCGCCCTCGTAATCGCCCGCGTCCTCCAGCCAGTCCGTCGCGCTCACGCGCACAAAAAGGGGCATATCCTCGGGCATGACCCCGCGCAGCTCGTCCACCAGCTCGAGCGTCAGGCGCACCCGGTTCTCGAAGCTCCCGCCGTACGCATCGTCGCGGCGGTTGCTCGCCGGCGACAGGAAGCTGTGCAGCAGGTAGCCGTGCGCCGCGTGCAGCTCGATGACGTCGAAACCGGCGGAGACGGCGCGGCGCCCCGCGGCCGCGAAGTCGGCCTTGAGCTGCTGGATCTCGGACAGCGACATAGCGCGCGGCTGCGGGAGCTGTTCGCTGTAGGCCACGGCGCTGGGCGCCACGACGTCGTCGGGCCAGCCGCCCACGTCGGCGGTGGCCGTGGCGGCGGCGCTCAGCCAGGGCGCGACGGTCGAGGCTTTGCGGCCCGCGTGCGCGAGCTGGATGCCGATCTTCTGGCCTTGGGAGTGCGCGAACTGGGTGTGCGCCTTCATGGGCTCGATCTGCTCGTCGAGCCAGAGGCCTGAGTCCTGTGGCGTGATGCGGCCGCGGGCTTGCACGGCCGTGGCCTCGACTATTGTGATACCAGGCTTATAGGTATTGGTTTAGCAGCTTGACCTTCGTGGGTGGTCACGAGGAGGAGGAACTTACACCGCGTTGGACGATACCGCCCAAGTGTGTGGTGTGCCAGAGCGTGTGAAAACCGTTATCCGCCGAGTACTGACACAGGGGAGACACCATTATGCGGTTCTGGAGGGTCACGCCGCGGATCTTCAGGGGCGTGAAGAGCTTCGGGACGGGCTTGCCATCTGGCTGAGGCGTGACTGCAGTCCCCGCTGGCGGGTCCTGCGCAGGCGTGAAGAACGGGACGCCGCTGGCTGCCTTGTTCTCGATGCCATGTTTCTCTGCCTGCTTTTGGGGGTCTGGTGTCTCCTTGCGAGGTTCAGGCAACGAATGGTGCGCGGTGGCGGTCTTCTCGTTTGCCACCATCTTGATGCTGTTCTTGCTTCTATTCCGGCCTTCAGGTGTCGAGTCGTCAACGGATTTCTTCAGATTGCAGTAGCGGTCTCTTCTTTTTGTCTGGAATCAGAACTATAGAACGACACAATGCCTGCCTTGGGCCAGCGTCACGAGTTTTATCAAGTCGCTATCGGCCCAATTCGTAAGGGGGCATGCTTAGAAATGGCTATATGCATTACATCATAGCAACGGGTCCCCTTTTGCCCGCGGGTGACGAGCGAATGTCGCATCTACTAACCTTAGAAGAGACTATGCGGAACAACGAATGTCCACTTTAAACGGCTGCTGCCGTTGAAGAGATGCCCGGGTAGTCCGCGCCTGCATGTGGCTCCTCAACCCATTTTCCAGCCACAATGACGGATGGGTCACGGACCAGGATACAAGGTACCTTGGAGCCCAACTAGTACCCGTTTGTACCTGATTTGTACCCAACTGGGATGATAGCTACTTCTGGGATGGGGACACCACCCATCCCTTCTTTCAGTCAAGCAACTTCCAGAATACAGACCAATAGCCACCTGTCGTGACCCTGGTCCTTATTCTGGATACCGCTACCACAAGGCACATGCATGCATAGCGGCGATTCCCGTAACCCGGGACTAGTGTATACATAAAACCGGGGGATATTTCTCCCAATGGTCTGCCGATTAGAATCACTTGAAACTCACATCTACTTCAAGTGGAATCGACTCGTTTCCTTTGAACGAAAAGAGTCAAGTTGATCAGCAACAAAGGTAAGACGATATCGCGACTCAATGCTGGTACCTCGAGGGAGAGACGTGGCGATGGACAGTGCATTCCACCTGATCGAACCGGCACTACTGTACACCTCCTGGACGTCGACGATGGGTTCATCTGTTGTTTAACATTGAAGGTCTCACTTCCTGTGAAAAGAGTAATGCTCGAAGGGGTAAGCCTGCTCATGCACATCAGCGCTCCCGAGTGCCTACCTCAAGTACTTACCTAAGTACCTTAAACAGGTAAGTATGTAAGTTTGGTGAACGACCTCTGGTCATTCCGTGTCGGTCTAAAGTGTCTTCGAGAGATGAAATTCGTTGATACCTGGGGAACCCACCACCACATGCACAAATCTACCCCGCGAGGCCCCCGCGATGGGACTACTTCACGCGACAAGGAAACCCTCAAGGTACCCTCCCTCGACTGATGAGGTACTATTGTACAAGGCCACTCACCCAACACGAGACGATTCCTGTCATTGATTCCTCACTGATCGAATCGGCTCTGCCATACGATATTGCGTGCGCGCCATACAACTCCGTTCTCAAAGCCAGGCGACATCCTCTTGAAAACGCGTCTGAAGTTGCACTCAGCTTTGCGACTCTTCGATGCCGCAGATAAATCATAAAGCGCAAGCCCGGCCGGACATTGACGACAGAAGCTGGCCTACCGTACTCGCGAGCGGTCCGGGCCACAGATCGTGAACGCCAGAAGATACCAATGTCCCCAGCTTCACACACGCACTCATCCAATATGCCGGTGGCACCAGACGCGTCTCGCGGGGAGCCCGCCACTCAAACTACCAGATTAGAAGGTTCCACCTCTGTTCTTCGAACTGACAGAATCACTCGATCGTCGGCGAGGTCAGGAAGTTCCGCTCCGGACAGTACTACTTCAGCTTCGACTCCATTATACTCGACGACGGAACCGATCGTCTACCACTCTACGCCGATGCCGCCGGATTACGACTTTGTCCCCAAGGGCAACATGTGCATCACCAGGCATTGTCGCCTAATGGCCCAGCAAGCCCACCAAACCGTGCATGCAGTCGTGGACGAGGATGAGAAGGTACACCTGGGGATCCGCGTCCCAAAACACATTTCCACGTCCGTGAGACGCGCCGCAATCACATCACGGCTTGACCGCAAGCTCGCGGTTGAGAAGCGCGATACCGCCTTGGCAAAGCAGTTCGAAGAGAACATCCTGAAGCTGTTTCCCCAGACCCCAAGGCAGGCAATTCTGCCCGGCATCATCAGCAGGGCGATGAAGAAAGGGGCCGGACGGGTCGGTAGGACAGGCACCATAGAGATTGAGGAAAAGGCCACCCTGGCCGTGCGAGCCCATATACGCCACCAGCTCACCGAATACGACGTGCTCTTACGGAAAGGCGTACAGCGCGACCAGGCGAGGGTAATCACCGGACCGCAAGTTAACCTGATCGCGAAGAGCTTCCAGGGGAAGGTGAAGCCTAGGTTGCCACTTGCTAAGAAGAAGGAAAAATCAAAGGGCAGTGCACGAGCGAAGCCGCGCGGGAGCCAAACGAGATACCAACTACGCCGATCAGGCCTTCAAGTAGCAAACCCGGCGACGGAGCAAGGGGCCCCGCGAGCAGCACCACAAGTAGGACACCGAGAACCACCACAGTTGCCAAAAGAACAGGCTGTAGGGCTACGAGAAGAGCTACGAGGAGCGAGCAATCCGCAAGTGGAACAGCAAAGACGGTCACAGGTAGAAGTGAGCGGAGGACGACAGGGAGGGCAGCAAGCCGGGGAGCAAGGAGGTTCGTCTAGCGGAGTTCGGGCCATCGCTGGCGCAGCTCAAACGGCGAAACAGGCCGCTCGAGCTCAGAACCGTCGTTAGAAGAAACTAAGATAGCAAAAGGCGAAGGCGGAGGCGGAGGCGGCACACCTACCTGGCGAGGAGCAAGGAGGTTTGCCCAGCGGATATCAACGCATCGCTGGCCTAGCTCAAACGGCGAAGCAGGCCGCTCAAAAGGAGAAGTAGGCCGCTCAAACAGCGGAACAGGCCGCTCGAGCTATACGCCGTCGTGAGAGGAAACTAGGACGGCATGAGAGGATACTAAGACGGCGGCAGGCGGAGGCGGAGGCGAAGGCAGAGGTGAAGGCGGCACACCCAGGAGCGCTTACTGTGGGTGCAGCAAACTGGGTGCTGAGACAGAGCACGATTGATCAGAGCAAGGTGAGAAGAAGCAAGAGGCTCCAAGGCGCAACGCATGGAACAGATGGATAGGCGCCGGCGACGCCTTGGGGGCCATGGGGAGAGGCGGACCAGTTTACTACAGCCCATCAGGTCTGCAGAGCCAGTCGAACTTGCAGTATCATACAGGTGTGCGGTACCGGGCAGGTATGCTGAACCAGCCCGGGGAACAGGACCGGGCAGGCCGGCAATATCGATCAGGTCCGCAGGACGAGCCAGATAACGAGCCAACCAATGACTGTCATGTCCGGTGATGTTTGTGGTTAGGACGCGAGCCCATATGGTCGTAGGGCTCCTCGGCCTGTTGAGCATGGTGATAATGTAGCTAGCTGCCTGAGTGCTTTGCCAGTAATGTGCGCTACTGCTACATCTTCGCAGTTGGACTCCGCATATGAACGTCCAACCCAACAATAGCAATGAGTGTAAAATAATAGGGGTCCACCCGTATTGGACAGAAGTCGGAAGTTGAGAATTGGTACACATTTACAGACAGCCTTGACCGGGCCGGAGCAGCAGCATACGCCGCAATGCTCGCTCGCCATAATGTACACTCTATGTCGTCACCAAGCTCTTCCGCAGCGCAGCGCTGTCGCCTAGAGGGGAGAAATCCCTGCTCCAGGCAGCGCGAGCAACGGTCGTCCACCTATGATCATGATATACAATGCCGGGCGTCACCGGGGCCCAGAATCCTCCATGTTCCCCTGCGACTTCTGCCTGTCGATGATATACAACACACCCCACTCCGTGTATGCAATTCTACTGCTGCTCCCGCTGTAACCGGCTGATGTACGTCGTGCTGACCTGGTTCCACGCCAGCATGTACTTCTCCATGCACTGTGTGAAGCAGGCCTGCTCGCCGCCCGACAGGGAGGTGCCGGGTTTCGGTACGCACCGTTGGAAGCAGTGGTCGTTGATTTTCTATACGCGCGGGCCAGGTCAGTGTTTATTCGTCGGGGGAGGACGATGTTTGAAGGGGGCCCGGTCGGCGAGGGTGAGCAGCGGGTTTGGACGGGGTAGCCTGTTGTGCCGCGCGTACCTCCATCAGTTGCTTCACATTGTCGATGGCGTATTGGGTCTTGACTTGGCGGATCACCTCCGTCTTGACCGCTTCGGACTCCATGGTGGGCTGTTGCTTCTGCTTGGTTTCTCAGAGAATGGGAAAGTTCGTGAGGGGCGACGGTGTTGTAATTAGAGGGCGTCGGGCTGGACTGGCGAGAGGAAACGGCCGAAGCTTTCAGTCTGCACTGCCAAAGTTCTTCAGAAGCTTCATCGATGTCGAAAGCATTTCAAATGTTCTTAGCTCGAGTCTTGGCGTGCAGGGGTAGCTGCAGCTGCTGTAGTTGTGACATTGGATGTGGCTGGTGAAATATGGGTCAGATCCCGCTGTGTGGCTGATAAGGATACCCCTATGTTCACGTGGTCTTGCCTATGCCATCGCTTCCTCTATCCTGACATTGCTGAGACCACCAACAGGCTTACCAACAGCTATTATTGACTCAGTGACAGGCGGCGAACGGGCAGTCCGTGCTTGCCCCCGTTTGAGAGTTGCCTAGAAGCAGCTTGATGGCTGACAGATGCCAACCTAATGCGAATACTGCTTTGCCACTCCGCATCATTCCTCGCGGATGGCCTTTCGGATCAGCCGAAGCGCATCCTATCCCTATGATGACAAAGTATCAAGTTTAGCAGTATCTCCGCCACCGTTGGTGGTATAATAAGTGACAACTTCAAGCCGTCACATCGGCCCTGAAAGTCAGCATTATCGTTCCTAAACATCCACCATAGACACTATTTCTCTGTGCTGCATACTACACAACTTGTCCACATCCGAGCCACAAGCCACAACAACCGAGATGAAACTGGCTGCTGCGGCGCCTTCGAAGCAGAGCGACCACACAGTGATAACCAAGGTAAGCAAATTCTAAGCCAGTGTCTGTAATATGAGACCGCGCAACAACGCGAGCAAGTGACTGATAAGACAATTCTCAGCGATTGGGTAACCCGTCGTTCGCAAATGCTGACGAAGACTTCCAAAAAGACAAGAAGTTCGACCTAAAAGGTTACTATGCTTACGACGGGGAGAAGGAGCAACTGTCAAGCTTCTCCGGCACTGGAGAATCTTTGGGTCAACCGGAGATTAGCGGCGACTTCGAGGAGGACTGGTCTAAGAACTCAAAGGAGTTGGACAAGAGCTTACAAGGCTTGTTCAAGGTCGAGGATCACGGATGTTATAAACCGTGTAAATCCCATGCAGAGTGCGATCAGGTCTTTTGCTCGAGATGCGTGGACTTCAAGACAGAGGTACCAGGTTTTGTAGGGCACTCTAAGATCTGTGGGCCGAACGAGTAGCGCTTCCAATCGAGTCAGTACATAGTTCACCATCTGGGCAAGGGCTTGGGGTCAAGAAGGCAGGCGTACTGGAAAGCTGGAGTTGATGCCTGGAGTTCCCTCTGGGTTGTTTCGCGGCTCATACATAGAAAAGAAGCATCCACGCTCACTATACTTGGGCAATATATGCTTCCTACCTCTACTATTCTAGTGCGAGCCAAGACCTGATAAACGGTATCTCAAACCAGGTCACGCAGCTGATGAAGTGAACATATAATAACACTCGAGAGAGGTATAGGGCAATGATGACATCAAGAATGATATAGAGATCTCAGAAAGCCTCAAGCGATGAGGTCAAAGGGCACCAGGATAAGCGCTGTTTGAATGACGGCTCAAAAGGAAGGATCCGGGCCACGTAATAGAGAAGGCTAAGGTCATCCGATAGTATAACCTTAGAGCCGGATTCTGCGGCGCTAAGGGCTTTTTTTAACACAAGGGAGCTGTTGCGCGCTCTCTCATAACCATATACACGTCAACTATTGCCATGTTGTCCCTAACCTATAACCTTTCCTGTGCTTCACTTTTAGTGAGCATCGGATAATCTACTCATGTTCCCCATCGCCCGCTTTGTCTCGGCTATAGCTGGAATTTTGTGCCAGGCTTCACAGCACCCTGCGCTGTGTTTTCATCGGACATGTGAGCCCCTAACCCAACTGCTGCTTCGTACGAAGGGAGCAACGTATCACGGCTTTCTCGACGCCTAGCCTCTTCATCGCAGCTGGTATTTTCAGTTCTCGAAATCCAGTATCCCCATACTCGTAAGGCCACGGTAAGGATAATGAGGGCACTGCATGATCACACGGTTAGCTCAATGGTTAGTGGCGCCTTGTGTATCTCCAGGGTCTGGTTTTAACTGCGATACACAGTCCAAGAGGCAACTTACGCAGCGGCGGAGGCCATCAGATACTCCCAGGTTATACCAGCTGCGCTGGCCATCTGGGCTACGGCAATATCGCCCCCGGCGAACAACAGCATGACCACAACGCACCCCACCAAGAAGTTCATATGCACCTCGCGATGCTTGGCCGCCTTCCCGGCCCTCTCGACAACCGAGAGAACAATGCAGATTTTCAAGTTAATCATGAACCCGAAAAATCCCTGGGGGTTTTGCCTGTCAGCCATCCTCTGGGTGCCAAGGAAACCCGGCAGATGCTTCCTTGCCAGAGGGATACCCGCGAAGAAGTCCTCACGCTGGTTGGAGGCGATGATGCTCGAAATGCCCAGGCCTAGGTGGCTCAGAAGTAGGCAACCATGTGCTATCTTGGTCAAGCCCCTTCTGTTGTCTGCGAGTATACCCACTATCGAGAACATGGTTGCGGCCAGGGTGTGATAGGCCAGCTGTTGTGGTGGAGTAATAGTCGGGGTGAGGTCAACTGCAATCCAACTTGTTTTTGATAGCAAATGAAATGGGGTGTCTCTTGCTTATAGGGGGACGGTAATTGCGGCTGAGTCTAAAACATAGGTGCCTCGGTGGTCGCGGTGCATAGAGTGGCGCAGCTTGATGCTCACGAGTCACAACGCTGAAGCACTAAGCCCCCAAGATCAATCCTTCCTCGAATAAGGCAATTTTACCGCTTATGGGAGTCATCATGTGTCTCGACTTAGGTACTCAATTTGTCTGCGGTGCCCCTGTCTATGTATTTAGAACATATCAAGATCGTCCACGCTACCTAGGCGCTCACAATAAGTAACGGATTGCTGACTTCAAGGCAATATCCTCTTCGTCCTAGTTCCAACAGTCGATTGTTCCCGACAGAGCCTGGGAATGGAGCAACTCATTACCGGCTGACTCAATTACCCTACTTGCACCGAGGTCTCGGTGCTCAGGCGTGACTATTATACCAAGTCATCCAATAAACTTCCCTTTGGCTAGCGAACGGTTGTTATGAGAAGGGGGTCCGGGCAAGGCTTCGAACACATACAATGATGCAGGGCGTGTTAGCTTCCTCTATTCATGCTCAACCTTAAAGAGTTTGAAGTGAAACCCGGGCCTTAGGCACCGCTTCGGGCCCCCGAGACTCAGTCTTTCAGTTTTAGGCTGGGGATAGCAACTTCCTCTGCGTCGATCATACGCTAAAATTCTGTCAAGCACCCTTATCCCCTTGACTGGTTTTCTGCACCAAGTTGTAATGTACGGCCGAGACTGCCCTCTAGTCACGTTACCACTGTAAAGACCAATCGTTGTGCTCGGAACAACCCCAAGCCGAAGATAGAAGGCTCTGAGTGGTCAGACAAGGGGCTACGGGGCACCGGATGCCGTCACAGGTGATCCCTCAAGTACAGTACCGAATTTTGGTGAGCTGGTGCAGAAAACCAGTCAAGGGGATAACTCCCACGTACGATATAACCATAGTCACAAGGGGTTCAAGGAAGCTCGAAATTACAATTGGTGTACTAGTTGCCTTTAAGAAGATAAAAGGAAGGAGATGTGTTAGCCAAGTCTCATTTCATTCTGTCTGGTCCATCACAGCCACTCTCTTCCGATTAATCCACGTCCATTCCGTCCTATCCTGGACCGCTGATGATCTGCTTCACCCATGCATCCGCTCGTACTACCTGTCAAGATCCTCTAGTCTCGTACCAAATTTGTTGAAGGGGCTATGACAAATGGCTCATCGCAAATAGCGCAAGGAAGAGCTCTACAGCAAGAGCAGCATCGGCAGCGGGCTCAGCAGATCGAGTCACCTATGCACCAAACTGTCCCAGAGAGGTAGCTCAGGATTTGCTGGATGTTCGGTACTGACTAAGTTGATGAATGCCACAGCTGTGGAGTCTCGGTGACAAATGGGAGGATGGAAGGATTGGGGTGATGAACATCGTCGCCTCACTTGGAACTTCTCCACATGCGGGAGGCCGGCGCCCAAGTCCGTGAACGAGAATGACAGTACAACCCCTATTTGGTCGTGCGGTTCGTGATGCATTGTAGAAGTGATCTGTTGGTGAACCTATCGCGGGCCATTTGCTTGAAGACGTTCTGGTGCGCTGCCAGACCGGCGTGTCCTGCTTAGTGTGCGGCCCAGCATTACATCGAAGGATCATGTTTTCCACAGGGTCTACCGACAGCTCCACATGAGCGCGCGATCGGGATAGCCCCGGCAAGAGTCCTTCCTTTCCTACATCGTCGTTCAAGAGGCCAGAAGTCAGTCGGACATCGTCATGAGATGAACACTTGAGATCCCATGTGAGGTTGTACGTTCGTGGTCGGATGCATACCATCGTGGTCCTATTTTCGTGCAGACAGCGGGATGGGCCGCTATAGCGTCATCTGAGGCAAGGACATCTAGGGTCGTGCTTATTGCCTTCTGTATACGACAGACCGGAGGTTTCTATGACAAGATGCTTGCGGACTTCGGCAGAAAAAAATACATCTTGAGCCTGAGGAATGTGGGCGCAATGGTCATACGCTTCGGTCAGACACGTGGGGATACACTTCTAACGTAATCGGTAACCCGACGTTGCTGTATATGGATCTCGGTGGAAGGTGGCGACCAAATCGGGATCGGTCCCCCAGATTTTGGCTTGACCTGTCAAAATACGAGCAACGCCATTGGCGGCGCAGAGTGTCAGCCCCTCGAAAATCCAGGTACACGTGAAGCCTGGACAGACTACCGGGCCCCTTTGTGGAGAATACGGGGTATGGAGGAGTATGGAGTACTCTGGGACTGTGGGGGTGTGGAGGTCATGATGGCGTCGTGGCCATGGACGCCATCGGTACCAGGGGCTGCTGGATAAATAAACCCCAGATGGAAGGACAACCAGGAGGTGTTCCTGATCTACTCCCTAATTATACCCTGACTATCTATATTGAAACGGTCTGTATGCTTCTGCCTGCACCTTGCCCCAAGTTTCTTATATATGCTCCCTTATTGCAACTACAAGCTACCGTCCATCATGCCATCTCAGCGAATTTTCACCACTGCCACCTTGTCGTCTCTCACGGCATGGGCCTGGGCCTCGCCCACGCCGGAATTCCGATCCCTGGCGTTGTTTGAACGAAAAGGTCCCGTGCAATGCTCTGCCCTGCTAAACGACACGGCGGCATCGCAGTGCGCAGTCTGGAATGATATCGACAAGGGAGGCCTTGGGGTTGGCCGATTTCTCGACGATTGGCTCACCAAGAACAACGAGACGGATTGGGTCAACCGCATCGACGAAGACCTCTATGCTGTAGGCGAGTCAGACATGTGGTGCAACAGTCTCGGTGGTGCTAATTGCGCCCACGACTCTTGCAGTAAGTACAAGTGACCACTGCAGTCGCCTCCTATATTCTTACTTCTGGATTTATAACTAACCTTGTACCCAGTCGACTATCTGCAGAAGAACGTCTCGCAACTTTACTGGGTCATGCAGGCAGCTCAAACCCACTACGAAATGTACAACATGGTGGCGGAGTGGTTGCAGACGAACACGATTGCCGACACACTGGAGATCCCCGCGAGTGAGTACGATTGCAGCTGGGACAGACCTTGCTCACACCGCTGACGTTCATATAGTCATCAACCAGTTTGACGGCCAGGAAAACGACGTCCTGGACGTCGCCGCCATCGTGTCTGCTACCTTCATCGCCGTGGCCGGACTGGCTGGCGCTACTGGTGCAGCATTGGAACTCGTGCCTCTGGGTGTGACATCCGGAGTAGCGACAATGGGTGTCTCAATTATGCAGTATATCATCACGTTCAGAAAAGACGACAGTGACTACACGGGGACTGTGAACCAACAGCTCGAGCAGGTGAGACGTCCTCTACGCCGCAAAAGCCGCCCCCTTTTCGCTGACTAGCCGCAACAGGGGTTCACGAGCGCTATAGACGGTATTCGAGCTATCCTCAATGTGGCCATGACGGGCAGCGACCAGAGCTCCGGCATGAAGGCGTCTGAGCTTCCCAACCTGACCGGGGAATGGCGGAATGACATCGCCAAGTATTTCGACGCCGGTCGGTGGCTAATATCTAACATCCAAGGCGTCGTGCAGGTTAGCTCTCCGTTCCCCATCTGAAAACCAGAGCCCCAGTACCAATCCGGGCAGACGAGGGAGTCACGAAAAGGGCAATCGCTAACGTCCACTCACGAAATAGCCGATGCTCGACCTCCTCGCTAAGTATCTGAAGCAGAACCTAGTCATGGCCATGCTAAAGGCGCGCCGCCACTTCATCTTCTACGACCTCGGCGCCAACCAGACCACATGCGAGTCCAACGGCAAGGGCAAAGCCTGGATCGACGGCGCATGCGCGGGCCTGTGGCAGTTCAGCAAGCTGCGCACCACCACGGCATCCTGGGTCGAGCAGATCAAGCCCGACCTTGTCGACGCGATGAAGAATGCCACGTACGGCGGCTTCGACATCAAGGAGCTGCACCAGAACGCCATCAAGTGCGCCAGGGCGCACCCCGATGGCAAGGGCTCCGTCAACGCCAGCACTCTGCCCCTTAATGGGTCTGTGCCTGAGTGCTTCTACAATTTCCCCGTGTTCATGGGCAGGAAGAAGGAGAGGCCGCTGGGAAGGTGGAATCTCTGCGAGGAGATGAAAGACGGGGTGGATATCAACACTACTGGCCGCCAGGGAGGGGAGCCCTCGGGGAGCTGCGTCTGATGAGCGGGATTCCTTGCAACTTTGTCACTTCTTTCTTGTACTATATTGACCCTGTACGACATGTATGATTAGCTTGACGCTTGGGACGCCCATGAATACGACGTATGCTCGATGTATGCCCGACTGACGTGGCTCTTACACATTTCGCACTATGTAGGCTCCAGCTCGTACTGCATCCTTGACAAAGTGGGTAGTAATGCCTCTTGCTCAGACCATTATCAATCCTTGAGTGATGGCATTGCGAGCAGATATGATCCCAGCGTGCCATCCCATGTTTCGGCTTCTCTGAGATGTTTAACACTTAGAACCTCGCCATATCCAGACGATCAACAGTAGAGACGTAAGCTCGTAAGCACAGGAGACAGCATGAGTCTGTGCCTGTCATGGCAAATGTCTTTATACATTCAGATCTATAATGCTGATGCGCTGTCTCTATCCTCCAGTGACTCCAAAGCTGACTCGATGATAATGGCCCACGCATTTTCGCAAGCAATATCTATACGTCCCAGTCTCATATTCCCCACCCCTTCCACGCGCCTCAAATCTTAGGCGCCGCACCCAAATACCCGGCCAGCACAGCATTGATCAAGCGGTTCGCAATCGCCGTCTGCGGCGGCAGGCGCAGGCCGCCCTCCTTAGCACCCTTGGGCGCCTCGTCCCCAAACGATACTTTGAGGTCGAGGGCCTCCCGCACCTCGCCGAAGGGGTACCACTTGGCATCTTCAAGCTCCGGATCGTTGCCGAGGTTGATGGTCTCGCCGTCGGGCGTCGCCTGGCCGATGGCGCCGATCATCAGGTTTGCCGGGTACGGCCAGGGCTGCGAGCTGTGGATGACGACGCGGCCGACGGTGACGCCGCTCTCCTCCCACGACTCGCGGCGCACCGCCTCTTCGATCGACTCGCCCGGCTCCAGGAAGCCGGCTAGCGTGCTGTACCAGAGCGGCGGATACCGCTTGCCGCGACCGAGGAGCAGCTTCGTGCCGTCGGCCGAGACGATAGCCATAATGACTGTCGGGTCCGTCCGCGGGAAGCACAAGTTGCTAATGCCGTGCCGTGTAGGGCAGTCTGCGCGCTTCTTGGGCTCGCCGCCTTCGGGGGCGTCGGCGAGATCTGTGGATGGGCAGACCCGTTTCGTCCCGGCGTTGATGCTCATAGTACGTTGACCACATCCGCCGCAGAAGGGGTTCCTTGCGTTCCAGTCGAGAAGCGCACGCGCCTGAGCATATATTGCAGCTGCATAGTATTAGTGCCATATTCTAGGTATGAAGCAAGTAGTAGCTACCTTCGGGAGCATTCAAGGTCATGAGTCTCGTTCCAGGGATAAAAGACTGGCCACCCTTCGCCTTGGCGGCTTCTACCACGCCCTTGGCTTTCTCTTCAACGGAGCCTTTCGGCGTTACATCGACGGCGAAGTAGGGATTGCCCTTGTATCCGCGGTACTCAAAGCCATTCTTCTTCTCATCAATGCCGAGAAACAAGATGAGGGGCTGGGTGATGTTGGAGTTGAACTGCTTGATCACGTCCTCCTCCGACCTCTTGAACGGTTCCGGTCCCGTCAGGGGTAGCACGTCGTTTTTGCCGACATAAGCCAGAGTTGTCAAGTCCTTGGCCAGCGGCGACAGATTGTCCAAGAGCAGGAACGACGCCTTGGGGTGGGCGAAGGCGGCGCTGAGGAAGGCGTGATCGGTGCGCAGCCAAGAGACTCGATTCAGTGGACTGCCGGAAAAGTAGTTGGCAACCTCGCGGCCGAACCTGCGCGACAGCATCGAGTCGTCTTCGGCGAGGATCGGAAGATCCGGGATCGGCGCAGTCATAACGGCCCTCTTTTTGCTCCGGATTTCGGGTGGTCTCTGCTCACTACGGTAATGAGATGATGAAGTGAGAGTGAAAGAAGCGGCGTAGTGTTAGAAATCAGAAACTGCAGCTGGCAAGATAGAAAGGCAAAATGATGTAGGAAGAGAGAAAAGCACTAACGCCGTCGACGCACACGGTAACTCCTAGGCTCATTCATGATGATGATTACTGATTAGTCTGCAAAGCCGTGAGTGGTGGGCTCGGTGGGGGTGATTCACGATAACGGCTGACTGTATGGAGTGGATTACTAATCGAAGTCAGACTCAGGACTCGGAGCCAGACATATCTCACATATCTCATCCCTTGTCGCCACGGATCTCACACTCGTCTGCAGGAACCCGTGCCTCAATGGTGTCAAAGGTGTTGCTGTCATGTGGAAGAGGCCTGGGTAGCAACACCGAGATGACAGAATGTACATGAGTCGATAGCCTCTCCCGAGTTTCCCAAATCTGTAGAACCTGTATAATCAGCATGGATGCCGCCATCTATGATCTGGACTCAAATGCCGAATCAGGTAGCTTGGAGATGGAGTTGGAGCCTGATAGGTATATCGACGAGCTGACGGAGGTGAACGAAGAAGCCCTATCACCAGGGTGTGGAAAATATACTATAGTATTGGTACTCTACTAGGGTACTAGCCTACTCTACTTAGTAGAGTATTAGGCAAATACTCTACTAGGGATACTAAGGTGGAGAAGACTCCACTTTATATTAATTTTAAATCTTATAGATTTAAAGTAAAAAATACGTGATTTAAACATGTATAAAATATTTTTATACGTGTGAGATTGTAGAATGGCCACAAGCCTTAAGGGTGTGAGCAGTCGCTGCAAACGTTGTTGTCATTCTCAAGTATGCTTGGCAGGGCTAATCTACAGCTAAATACTATACTGCACCATGCCAGGGTAGATCCACTGTTCCCTTGACAGCCCCCTAGTGGGTACTGCACCTAAGGGCACCATATCTGGGATCCACCATCTGACAATACGATAAGTATTAATAAAGATATTTATTTTTTTAAGTTAAAAAACCTTTGATTTTTATCTTTTTATACATTATATAATGTTCTTATATGACGTATAATATTTTTATACCAAGTATGAAAACATCATATTATTATATATAGATAAATCTTTAAAATACGCTTTTTATATGTAGATAAAGTTTTATATTATATATAGTATTAAGCTTAGTTACGTTTAATTATACCTGATTATAATTCTTCCGGATTTTTAAAATAAAAAAGCAAATTTTACATAGTAGTACTCTAGTATCCTATAGTACTACATTAGGTTAGAAGAGTATTGGGCAAATACTCTACTCAGTAGTGTTGAATGGGAGCCGGAAATAGACACCGGAAGATCTCCAGTGGGGCAGAGACGCACAGGGCATCTGACCCACCAAGAAGACAGATGATCAATCTGTGTACGCTGAAGAAGCAGAGAAGAACAAGCACAACAACAGAACACACTTGACAACCTGAATAATCTGAACTCGCTTGCATCCAACAAGTAGAGTATTTTTCTCACCCTGCCCATCACGATTCACCTGTGAGGACGGTAACTTCCCCGCAGAATGCATTAACATGGGGAAGTTTCAGGCGTCATAGGTACCGGACTTTAGTGCACGTGGCGCCGGGCAAGTTTTGGCGCGTTGGTGCTTGTCCATCTTTTCCGCTGCATCAATCAAAATTTCGTCACCATCTTGACGAGTCCACGAGCCGCCGCCTGTGCGTCGCAACATATCTACCTCCTATCATTGCGATACCAGGCTCAGACAAGCTTGTCCCGAATAGTGGTTCAGAGTCATTTGCTCACAGAGCACAGCAGATGACCCACGAGCTCTCTTGTTACTCCATCTCGTGAGACCGGCCTTCACCTGCCGCCGCCCAAGATGGCTCCTCCCACGGGGCCATTAAACCTCGACGTCGAGGCTATATCAGGTATTTGCGGGTAAGTTTTTCCAATCTCGTCTCCAGCATGTCACCAAGAAATCACGCTGAAATTCCCGCCTTGAAGCTCCATCTCCATCGCAGCATGGGTAGTGGTCTTCTCGCCGCAAATCATAGAAAACTTCCGACGAAGCTCCGCCGACGGCCTCTCGGTCCAATTCATCATCATCTGGCTCCTCGGCGATGTCTTCAATATCCTCGGCGCCGTGCTACAGGGCGTCCTTCCTACAATGCTGATACTCGCAATCTACTACACCATTGCCGATGTCGTCCTGCTCGCGCAGTGCTTCTCCTACAAGGGCTTCACATGGAAGGACGAGGTCGTACCGCCGCCGAAGAAGCCATCCAATGGCCATGCTGCCGGCGAGCCGAATGAGAGAACGGGGCTTCTGCACGCAGATTTGGACGAGAGGGAGAGGAGGGGCAGCGGATGGTCGCACCTGAGCCCAGCGGTCCCTTTGGTGTCGGAGAACCCCACCACTCCTCCGCCGACGCCGACAAGACTACAGTCATTCCTCTGGAACCTGGTGGCTGTTCTCATGGTCTGTGCCTCAGGTGTACTGGGTTGGGTGTTCAGCCGGGAGTACTCTCGTAGCGCACCCAGCTTGCCTGCTGAAGAGGGTCTTCCGACTTTTGACGTTTGGGGCCAGATCTTTGGGTGGCTGTGTGCCGTACTGTATCTGGGTTCTCGTCTTCCCCAGCTCCTGCTTAACTGGCGGCGCAAGTCAACTGAGGGAGTCAGCATCCTCTTCTTCCTCTTTGCCTGCCTGGGCAACCTCACCTATGTCCTGTCCATCTTCGCCTACGACCCCAAGTGTGGTCATAGATGTCACCCCGGCGAGGCTAGCAGGATATACGGCAGATACATCCTCGTCAACCTCTCTTGGGTGGCTGGTAGCTTGGGTACATTGCTCCTGGATCTGGGCATATTCGCCCAGTTCTTCATCTATAGCACGGATGAAGCGGAGTCAGATGAAGAGGAGGCTGTTGAAGATGACGAGAACAGCATCAATGAGCAACGGTGGGATCAGCGGCCACTTTTGGAACGCACAGGCTCTGGCGATCCATAACAGGCGATTGTAATGTGTAAAACTAAAACTGCATGGT
Source organism: Anthostomella pinea (assembly GCA_963556695.1). Taxonomy (NCBI): domain Eukaryota; kingdom Fungi; phylum Ascomycota; class Sordariomycetes; order Xylariales; family Xylariaceae; genus Anthostomella; species Anthostomella pinea. Next base: position 113,132 of record CAUWAG010000008.1, on the reverse strand, counting down.
TGGGTCACGGAAAAAGGGGCAGCATATTGGATGCGGAAAACGGGTAACGGAAAACGGAAAAGGGGCCTTGATTAGGACAGCGTCATTCTGTCTTTCTAGGATGTGAAAAATGTCAGCGAACTCGGGATGTGCAAGATGAACTGCTACGGAGCCGGTCGGGCTCGGTGAAGAGATGCGTCTGGATATCTGGTCGCAACCATCATTCTGCCATAGATGTTCATACAACGGCGCTCTCATGTTGGATTTGACTTGACAGAGCTGCCACAACGAATATGGATGATCATTCAGCGTTAATAACCTTTAGGGTCTTAGTCGGCTAAAGCTGATTGCCGCAAAGTCTCTAACACCCATTTACTTCCACGTGAAGCTCGTACCGTCCAGTGACTAGGACACGTACGCCAGTCTACGATCATCCTTCTGATGGGCCGGTGTCGCCGGCTCGGCATGGGGAAAGGACAACGGAAGCCCATGAGGCCTCCTTGTCATCCCAGCCTCCACCACAGATCCATCGTTGTGACATGACGGTGAAAACACGAAAAGTTCCAGTCTATAGTTATCTACAATCCTATATAGGACTTTATTGGATTTTATTGAACTTTACGCGATCGGAACTTTCCGTCAGCATGAGGAACCGCCAACCATTACCATCCTAGATGCCTGTACCCTAACAGTAGTATGCTACCGACCTTCCACGTTTTTGTATTTGGCGTGTAGTATACGCTTCATAGTTTAACCTAAGAGTTCCGTACCGCACTCCGATATGATGCATTTCCTCTTCATAGCTCTGTATATTCGGAACCCTCTTAGTACTCGTCAATAATACTTTTTGTCGTATATCTTCAATTGTGACTTTCGAGAGCACTCTTACAGCTTACATGTACTTACTTACCTCTGACTGGGCATTTCCCAAAGCGGATGGATCCCCTGGAGGATTGATTCCCCAGGCCCCTGCCATTGTTGTCACCTTCAAGCTAAAATTGGGTAAAATCGATGTTGCTCTGAAGCCGCAAGCATAAGTGAATTTGGTCCTAGGCATCGCCATGCTCGCCACTGGTGTACATGGTGAATCTGGACACATACACACACATATATATATGTGTGCGTGTCCGCTCGGAGCAACTAATCATGTTTGCAACACAATCCCTCATCTTCTGACACTACTCTCAAGCTCAAGTCCTCCTCGCTACCCGGCCAATCATCCAGACGAAGCATCCCGACCGCACATCCCGACCACACATCCCAACCACACATCTCCCAAGAACGTGACATCGTCCATGCATCTCCTCACGTTGTTTGGCGTATGCAGCGCCCTACTACCAGCTCTCGCCTGGAGCAAGCCGACTCATCAAACCATCACCCCTCGAAAAGTTGATTGGGACATGAGTGACCTTCTCGGTTACAAGCGATATGTGACTCGCTGCGTGTGCGATTGCGGCGCCAGTCAGGGCGCCATCACCGGCAAAATTGCCACCCCCGGCGGTACAGAGATCAAAAAAGCCGAGAATTGCCAGAACACTTGCATCACCAAGCTGATGCAGGAGGTGAGGGGGTCCTATGATGGGTACAAGGTGATGAAGAGTTGGTACGAAGACGAGGTGTTGAAAAATGGAAATAATGAAAGGTTCCCGTGGCCACCCGAGTCCGCTTGCAAGAAGTCCGAGACGGGCGCGGGTGGCGATGACACCGAGTCCGACACGGACGCGGGTAGCAATCATGGGGAGTCTGTGGAGATCGACATGAGTGCTACATATCCAGACTCCGATTGAGAGAAGCAAGAGGGGCAGGGCCATGGACGAACCCGAGGACGCGATCATCTGGCCTGATAAGTTAGAAATGGTCTCTGAAGGCACCGGGAAGCGGGTTGGTCCATCGGGGAAAGGGCGGACATGTAGGGAGTGGCAATTGGAATACTGGCGGGGCCATTAGTATGAAGCCGGATCAGGATACTGAATGGCAAAAGAGGGCTTGGGGTACTTCCCGTACATGTATGACGTCGCACTGTTCAATAAACTATGAAACCCTTCATCGTTCACGGGTACTGAGTGGCAGCGCCGTCCAGACGAACCCCTCGAAGGCGTTTTCGGATCGCCTTCTCTTCGCGCAAGTAGATGGAAGAAAAGCTTCATTCTGTAACAGGTACCTCGTAATAGTTGAGGATATGTCGCCGAGTCGCCGCAACACCGGTGAAGGTTGATATCACCCCTTGATATAATACCGAGTAACTAGTACGCAAAACAATTAGCGACGCGCTTTATTAATAAAAGAACTTAGCAGCAACTTCCGCATTGCAACCAAAACCTGCGAGGTTCTTGAGCCATGACGGAGTGTTCATAGCTGGACCAACTATGGTGGTAGACGGTGCTAGACCTAGATCTCGTCGCTTTCTATGGCTATGGTCTTACGGATATCGTGAGAAGCCACTCGGTCAGGTAATCAGGTATGCTTATGGACCCAAGCATCGTATTGTAGCAGATACAATGGATGTATAGACAAAACCAGGTTGCTGCATATATCTTCCCTTCAAGCTGTTTATCTTCACTCTATACTAGGCTGGTGACGATCTCAAGAGGGCAGGCGGCCGATCCCGATGCGGTACCTCCGCCACAGCGGACAGAATCCTGGTCGTTCGGATTCTTCAGCTCTTTACTATGTATATGTCAAAGATCGTCGGCTTCGTCAGCACCGAAAGGGAAATTTTGCTGAAAGGGGTACCAGATGGCAGAAGGTAAGGTACGGAGCGGAATGGACAGGTACGTGGGGTCTGGCGACGATGTAGTCTTGGCAGTACATCTGACGCATTCCGCCTACAGCCGTCGGCCGTCCCGAAGACGCTCTTACTCCGAAGCGGAGAGCTCGCTTCCGGATCGGAACTCCCAACCTCACGAGCAGAACACAGGAGCAATTATCGCGCGTAGTTACCCCTCAGCTTGAGAGAGTATATAAGAGTGTCCCTGTCCGCAGCTCATCTAGAATATTGAAATTCCAGTTGTGCTCTGTGAATGACAAGTTCAAGCCGTCTTACATCAAGATCATCATGGATAAGACCACCGCCGGGTTCACGCTCCAAGCAGAACCGGGCACCGATATATGGAAGAAGCCCCCGAGCACCAACATTTGGAACGGTTAGCTACCCAGCCCAACCAACCAACATCTCGTTTCACAAGACACATGCATCCTATGGATGAACACCCACACCACTCACCACTGACCCGAATCTCAGCACCCATTAGCCGAACCTCCTCAGGCCTCCTGACAAAGTTCAAGTCCGCGCGCGTCACCTTCTGGGCCGACTGGACCGAGCGCTACGACCAAGCCGGCATGCTCCTCGTGCCCAAGCGCGTCTCCTCCACCTCGTCCCCCACCCCGCCCGAGAAGTGGATCAAGACCGGCATCGAGTTCTACCAAGGCGCGCCACACCTCAGCACCGTGGCCTGCGACCGGTACGCGGACTGGAGCATCAGCGCGCTGAGCCGGCCCGTCGACCCGGCGCGCGGCGTCACGCTCGAGGCCGTGCGCGAGAGCGACGAGAACGGGAGGAGCATCTGGGTTTACCAGGTCGTGCTGGATGAGAAGGGCGAGAGGGAGGTGGAGCGCATCCCGCTGCGGGAGATCTGCTGGGTACTTGCGGACGAGGATGAGGACGCGGGTGAGGGCTGGGTGCTGGATGTTAGTCCGCTGGTGGCGCGGCCGGCGAAGGGCGCGAGGGAGCCGTTGAGTGTGAGTTTTAAGGAGTTCGGGGTTGAGTGGTTGGCTTGAGTGCATGTGTCGTCAAACCATACCATTCACCATCTTTATGAGATAGGGGCGATTGGACTCATGACCATGGAAAGAGAACGTACTTCATCTTGCCGATTTTTAGATGTAGTGACAATCTGAGGTCCTGCCTGTGTCATAGCCCCAGAGCTGTTGTACTACGAGACATCACAGAGACATCACCGACGAGATTGACTGCAAGCTTCAATGTCAATACTATATGAGTCTCATGGCGGTTACCATTCCCTCACAGTGGACGTCTACAAATAGTCGCATTGCCCGCTTCAGAAAGACCAGCTCTTCCCTCCTGAGCATATCCCCGAAGACAAAGTCAGCGACCGCAAATGGGACTTCCATACTTCACCAGAGACACTCTGCTCGCACCCAACCAGCTACCATCAGTCTCGTCCCTCAATGACACCCTCAACGACACCGTAGCAGACCCGAGCCAGGTATTCATACCAGCTGTTTCGAGCGACGACCCAGAGCCGATAGTCACGATCCAGACAGAGATCACCCCAATTTTCACAGCCTATGCCACCAGTACCGAGAGCGATGAATCCACAAGCAACCTCCGAGCGAGTACGACGCCGCGACCGCTCGCACACTCTGGCACCGTTGCTCCACCCTCCGCCTTCGATGTCGAGTCATGCCATATCCCTCCAGAGGAAATCACCGGCCCATCTCCAGGCACGGGAATCATCACCGCGCCGCCAGAAATGACACCAGGAGGCTCGAGGCCAAAAAAGGAACCTCCACAGCAACCATCTCAGTTGCTAGACAGCAACGTAGGCGGTACCAGTTCGCCTCCCGACGGCATGCCAATGCAAAGACGTGTCCGTTTCGAAACGTCAGATACCCCACCGCCTGAGTGGCCGCCGCGGACGAGAGGCGCGACGGCGACAGCTATTGCGACGAATGCTTAGGAGCAAAAGGAGGTTATAGTAGGGGAGGACATGTTTGCCAGCTCTGCGGCTTCTTTGGTGCATGGGAGCATGCCCGAGGGACAGCCTATGCAGACTCAGTCAATGACTTCAGACATAACTTATCTCATCCGTTTCCCAGTTGCTACTAACTCGTCGGGAATCGAAGACCTCGGCCTCACCAAATGACTCGACTGCCACTCATCAGTTGGCACTAGACATTTGAGGCCACGTGCATTTGGCTGGTCTCTTCTGTGGCATTGACACCATTCTCGTAAGTTGTCGCGTCTTGGAACCCAGGCGTACGTACCTTAGGTACCAAGAGGCAAGTCATTGACTCGATCCGTATCAGTGACGACTGCCATCGCTGTTGTCTCTGTAAAGACCAGGCACTGTCTTCGTGCAAGAGCGTCTGCGGTGGGGCCTTGCATTTTAGGTCTGGGGCAGGTGCACTTCGTCCATCAAGGTGCTTGCTTTTTTCCCTTCCTACCATTAGGACAGATACCGATTTTCCCCACAGATGTCCGCCGTTTTCCTCCATTCCCTCCATCTTTTTGTTGTTCCTTGCAACCCAAGCACCCATCGTCGTGGGCACGTGCCTTACCGGGCACTACTGCGGAACCTCATTTGGCGGGGGAACCAGACGCGTCTCATCCAATTTGATCTTTTACGCGTCCTGCGCCCTTCACTTTCAACGCTTGGTGCTTCATTCTTGTTCTTCCGCCAGCAAGCTGCCCTCTGACCATTTCCGCCATGGCCATTCTCGAGGATGTTCCCGGTGTTGAGGTGACGGTACAGATCAATGGTCAGAATGTTACCGAGTACCCTCCCAATCAGGAGGAGCTGGAAGCGATGGCAGATGCAGACCGTCCCACTGCATGCAGTTACATCGAGTGCCACGATGATACCGAGTTCGCCATCCGTATAGCCGCATCAAGCGACTACAATTGGGGTTTCCGCGATCATCGGCTCAGGCTAAATACATACATTGATGGGAAGTATGTTCATGGCAAACTGTTTCGACAGCATTCCAGTCAGCGAAGCGCTGCCGTGAAGGGTCGTGAGTTGTATTGTCAGCGCTCCAAGCAATGGCTACTGCACAAGTTCGAGTTTTCTGCAGTCAGTACTGGTATGGTAGACGACTATGGCGCGTGGCGGGATCAAGCTAACTCTCTGTCAAGTGGACGACTCGAGCAAGGAACGCGTCAAGGACGATATGAAGATTGCAAAACACCTCGGCGTCATCGAGGTCGAAGTCAGTCGAGTCATTCACCTTGGTAGGCGTGCCAGGGGGTCACAGCATTCTTTTACTCGCAAAGACAAAATCGAGGTTACCGAGAAGGCGCTCAAAGGCAAAGCGATCTCGCACGGAATGTCGTAAGCCGCATATTCCTACAGAGGTGTGGGTGCAGACAGGAGCTAACGGAAGGATCATGTCAGAACCTCGGTGGGCGAGATAGTCGAAAATCCTACTCTCAAATCATCACAGGTCGATGATATCCCTGAGGATGATGGGCCTATTGGCGTGTTTCGATTTCACTACAGATCCAGAGGTATGCAATTACCAAGAGAAATGTTCAACTTGGCTCCTAACTCCTCTACCAGATGCTTTGAAGCGAGAAATGATCATTCCTCGAAGTCTATCTCCATCGCCAGATCCACCTTCCTTGCCCAGTATTGAGACGATGTCTCAGGTCGAGATCCAGCGCCTCGCGCAGGAGAGACTCGATCAGATGAGAGTATGTGACGAGTATCCTGATATTATGTGGCTGGTTTACTGACTGAGTCCAGCGAGAGAACGAAGTAAAGCAAGAGCGCAAGCCTGCCATGAAGCGAGAGCCCGACGAATTCATGGATCTAACCGGGAACAGCCTAGTGCAACGATCCCCAAAGCGCCGACGGCAAGCAGAATTCGTCGACTTGACGGATGATTGAGAGGGGGAAGCGGATGGCTTGACATACTACATGTATCAGAGATGATCTTGCAGCCTATGGAAGGGCTTCAAGAGCGGGAAGGGAGCTGTACATTTCATGGAGATACCAACCACTGTCGCAAGACGTGTCTCACTGGCGCAAGATGTACCTATATACCCCCGTCAGCTAGCAATAGTGCTGAGAAGTATGGAGGCTGAGGAGCTTTCTGGACCTCAAGCAAGTAATAAATCATATGACCAGACGGCACCAACAATTCCGACTGGTGAAGCCCAAGAGACGCAGAGCATGGAATGACGGGTGTGGACAGTAGAGAACTGCAGTGATGAGTCGTCGAGGACTGGCTGGCTGAACACCATGAAGCCCCTCGTCCATCACTCTCACACAGGCTCACAGAGGCATGAGAGGGTTGGGGCTGCCGTACCTGCGCTAATCCCAACCAAAATCTCAAGCCCCACTCCACCTGCATGCCGGCAGGCAGGGGGAGCTCCCCAAAATTCCCAGAGCACCACCACCTCGGTTTCGCTCCTGACCAGCTTGCTCCCACACAACCATCCGCACGCCCATCACGACTCCATATCCCCACGATTGCAAACATGGCCGACATGACGAAACCCGCTAAGAAGGCTTCGCCGGTCAAGAACGGCTACCTGATCCTCTACAATGCCATCTCGGCCACGCTCTGGCTGACGGTGCTGGGCCGGGTCATCGGCGCCAACGCCATGCGCGGCCACCAGTACGCCTACCCGGCCGCGGGCGAGTTCTGCAAGTGGACGCAGACGCTGGCGGGCATGGAGGTGCTTCACTCTCTACTCGGTGAGTCCAAATGATCTATACAACGCTCGACCTCACATCCATTGCCTCCTATATCTCACATCCGCACCACCAAGCCCTGCGCCCCTCCCCCGTCCCTCAATCACCAGAGCCAAGTCCATACAACAAGAGAACAAGCAACTAACAGCTCTCCACCACCACCCACAGGCATCGTGCGCGCCCCCCTCTTCACGACCTTCATGCAAGTCTTCAGCCGGTACGCGATCGTATGGGGCATAACGGACCAGTTCCCGTCCCTAACCACGAGCCCGGCCTACAGCAGCATGCTGGTGGCGTGGGCCACGACCGAGGTGATCCGGTACTCGTACTTCGCGCTGACGCTGTCCGGGTGGCAGCCCAAGGCGCTGCACTGGCTGCGCTACCACGCCTTCTTCGTGCTGTACCCGCTCGGCATCAGCAGCGAGGCCTGGCTGATCTGGCGCGCCGTCGGGCCCGCGAGGGACGCCGGCATGGAGCTGTACTCGTGGGTGCTTCTGGGCTATGTGGTGCTGGTCTATCCGCCTTGTGAGTGTGACGTCCGATACGATACCTAATGCATGCGTGGTTTGCTTCTGGGATGACTGGGATGCTAACGAGACGATGTTGTAGCCGCTTACATCCTGTACACGCACATGATGACCCAGCGACGAAAGGTTATGAAGGTTTTGAAGGCCCAGAACGAAAAGGCTACGCAATAGACTCGAATCGCCTCTGGGCAAACGGATCATACATAATATGTAATACGATACTGGAACAAGAATCGAGTTTGGAGCTCGAAAGTACCCGTGGCAACGATGGATCATCCACCAATGTCGGATTACTAGACTACCTAGGTATATGCATAGAAAGAATCAAAAAAGGTATCATGACCAATAACGCTGTTGTGTACACTAAATCAGATCTTCCGCCTGTTCAATGTCGCCCGAACTGCTCGTTTCGTACCACTCGTTCTTGGACCATTCGACTATCAGGTTCTTGGCGTCTTCGGATAGTTGGTAGTACCCTGGGTTCTCCTTCGGCTCGAACATCCCTATAGCCGCTTTGTTAGCCCACTCCAATCATGGTATACCAAATATGTCGGGTGAAGGGGGGCAACTCACCCATGTGCGCAGCCGCCTCATCCCCCGCCTTGTCGTTGACGGCCTCCTTCCAGTATCCCGCCGCCTGCTTCGACGGCACATTGCAGAACGTGCGCTGGCTGCCCAGCACCGTGCCCACCATGCTGACCTGCTTGGCCGCGGCGCCCTGCCCGAGCCGCGTATACAAATTTGCGAAACCGACGTCCAGCTCGCGATTTAGCCGCAGCATGTTCCTGACGCGGTTCTTGAGCTCCTCGCCGCGCGCCAGACAGCCCACGAACTCGAGGTGCGACCCGACCCACGACCAGCCGGAGCTGATCTGTTCGCGCTTCAGGTACGCGGCCGCTCCCCCCGCGGCGACCGCCCCGGCCGCGCCGGCGTACATGGCGATCTTGCCCCAGCTGCCCCAAGCGCCGCCGCCCGCCGGCGGCGCGTTGGGCTTGCCGTCCTTCTTCTCCTCGGCCGCGGGTAGCGCTCCGACGGGTTTCTTGTTGATGCTGCCAATGTTGCTGTCGCCCTTGTCCCCGCCCCAGAACATGCCGCTCAGTCCGCTGAGCTGTTCCAATGCCGTCGCGGCGCTGTTGTAGTGGCCCTCGGCGCCGTGCGCGACGACGCCGGGCGAAATGCCGAGGTAGGGCGTGTCGAAGGCGAGTACACCTTGAATATAGGGGAACATGAGGCTATTCAAGCCGGGGCTCGGTGGCGTTGGCGTTGTTGGCGTCGTGCGCGCCTCTCCCTTCGCTTTCGTCCCCGCCTCAGTCTCAGCGTTGTCGTCCCCCTCCCCATCTACCCCGTCTACCCCATCTACCCCGTCTTCGCCGGTGGGATACTCGTCCTCGGCGCTCTCGTGCTCCTTGATGGGGTGCTCAGACGTCAGCGCGATGACGGTCTCGGCGGCGACGATGCCACCCATGGAGTGGCCGATGAGGACGACGCGCACCGACGGGTCGACGGTGGGGCTCGGCGTGCCGTTGGCCACCTCGATGTCGATGACCTTCTCGAGCAGCCAGTCGCGGAACCGGCCCGCGCACTCGTACAGGTCCCCGCGCGTCTCGTATTTCGGGTAGGTGACGGCGCGCACGTCGACTTTTGGGAGGGCCGCGGCGATCAGCGCGGCGAGGTGCTGCGCGAACTCGGACTTGGAGCCGAAGGTGTCTTCACCGCCCTGTAGGTTGCGAGGAACTGGTGTTAGTTCATGGTGGTGGAAGGAGTAAGATAGTGAAGCGCGAGCTGTAGCATGCAGGCAGGCAGGCAGTCTTACCTTGAACCCATGGATGAAACACAGTAGCAGTGTCTTCTTCATCTTGCGTCCCCATCGAGAGAGGAAAATAGAAAGGAGAAAAGAGGTTCTCGCCCAGGAAATAGTCGAAGGGTTGGAAAAGAAATGGCCAAAGGTTCAATGTCATTTAGTATCTTGTTGCCAGTTGAAATCGCAATCTGTTCTCACTATGGCCAAAGGTTATCTTAGGTTATCTTCAACTGGCCACTCCGCCACCTGAGGCCAGACCCGACAGCGCGATAGTGTTGGGTGGAGGATCAGCAGCTTCCCGTCATACCCCACTATCCCGGGGGAGATTGCCCCTCTGTGATGACGTCTCTAGTGGGATGCGACACCGCTGAATCAAGGACGCTATTTCTGGAATTTCAAGACATTTCTTCGCCCACATGGAGAACGTGTCGTGTGTCTCAGCAGTTTCCTTTAACTTCTTAGCTCGTGATTATTATCCTAAATTATACTCTTCATCATTCATCATCTTGCAATCACGGGCCACTGCCAAACTCTTTTTCCAGGGTCCAGCGACAACAAGGCGTAAAACCAATCAAAGTATTTCCAAGTCGCGAAACGCAGCACTTCTTCTGACTTAGTAGGTGGCAGTCAATCTCTGGACGAGGTATTGACCGCTGTTGATACCCTTGTACTTCCTCTCTTCTTCCGTGGCATAGGTGCCGGGAATAGCCTCGATTTGGCTCTTGAAGTTGGGGTTGCAGAAGTATCTGTGAGAAGGAGGTCAGTCTTGAATGTTCCATGTTCACACCAAAACACGGTAGGTGAACATCTTACACAATACTGTATCGGGCAGGGTAGACGGGGCCATCGCCCGAGGGCGGCTCGACGACGCGGTGGATGGTACTCTTGATGGTGTCGTTGCTCCATCGCGCCAGCATGTCACCGGCGTTGACCACACAAGTGTCCGGGATGGGAGTCGCGTCGACAAAGACCCCAGTGGGGCTCTTCACCTGAAGACCGCCGCGCGAGTCCTGGAACAAGAAAGTGATGGAGCCATAGTCACTGTGCGCGCCGGCTCGGACCTGGCCGGGGTTGATGGTGAAGACATCCTTCTTCACCTCAGGGTAGTGCAGCAGGCGCAAGGTGTTGTCGCCAGCGTCGGTGTAGTTGTCGAACCAGTGCTCGTCGATGCCGAGACCGACGGCAATGGCGCGCATCACCTCCATGTGCAAAGCCTTGCACTTGTCGTGGAACTCCAGCATCGTCTCCTTGAAGCCCACGAGCTCGCCCTGCTCTTCGGGCCAGTGGTTCGGGTGGCCCGGCTCGCCTTCCCGGCCGATCTCGAGGCTCTCCTTTAGGTCCGGCGCCGCGTCCCTCAGCGCCTTGACGGCCTCGAAGTCCGTTTCCGTCGTCGTCTTCTCCCGGCCCGGGGCCGAGTAGCCCCTGTTTGCCTCGGGTGAGGTCCAGCTGCGTGTACGTTAACATCACGTCTTTGAACCCATATGGCAAATTCTAGATGAAGAAAGAAGGAAAGTGAACAACAAAGCTTGTCTCTGAAACCAAGCCTCAGGGTCTTGTGATGGAATGTTTCTATACGTACGAGTGGGACAGCTTGGTGTCTTGAGGCAGTCTAAAGTACTTGGCCGACGTGCCGAATACATGCTGGCGGTAGTCCGAGGTGATGGGCAGGCCCTTGAGGTAGATGAAGCCTGCTGTCCGGAAGCCGTGGAGGATGGCATCCGCCGTCTCCTTTCTCTGCTCGGGGTTTCCGTTGAGAAAGGCGGAGAAGTCGATGAGCTGGTACCGGCCAGGTCAGTTGCGATCTTATCAATGGGATAGTCGAACATATGGCCTACTGGGATGACAAGCCCCTCGCTTTTCACTGCAGCAGACTCCATTTTCACAGGCGTTTCGTATAAGCGTTTAGTATAGCGAGTGTTATTATTCAGCTGGCGATTTTTAACGGAAACTGATGAGTTCCGCGCTAGGGGAGCGTGAGAATGACGGTTGTTGAAGACGAAGAAGTAGTCTTCTGGGTGAGCAGGGTGTGGCGGCTAGGAAGTTCGAGATGCCGGTGGACTTCGGCCGCTTCCGACAGAGGGTGGCTTCAGAGCGCCGAGGGAGTCGTCTCCTCGGTGCAATGCTCGGATGGGTTGCTGTAATCTAGAAGGGGCAAGGGCACCTTCTGAAACAGTTGCCGGCCGGCCTTTCGATGCTTCTGGACCCTCTAGACAGCAGTAATACTGTCAGAACTGCGTACATACTAACAAGTAATAGGCGTAACCCCACCACCAAAGATAAGAACTCGGGGTTGGAGATTACCTAGGTAGGTAGGGACGGAGGGGCAGGACCTGGAGGGTAGGAGGGGCCGCGGGCAGCATCGGAGAATGTGGGGTTGCCTGGCTCCTCCTATAGTCCATGACAGGGGCAGTCCCCGATCGTATGGTCTCCTATCAGTACTTCCTTCATCACAAGTTTGTCCTCTCCCGGTCCCTGGATTAGGACCTCGAGATTACACGTACCGTAGTGGCTTTGCTACGACCTGCTAACTCCGTCGGTTATACCTTCACACAGCTTGTCACTATACCACTCCGTTCAGTCATAGCAGCGATCGTTCACTCTTCTCAACTATCCTGGATGGCCACTGCCGTTCTGGCTACCCTATTATACTCAACTTTTCTCATAATTCTTTGCCTACAACAATAGTTCTATTTGGTGTGGACAGAAGACACTAACAAGACATGGCCACCTCAACATCCAAGGTCGTGGACATCCACACCCACATGTACCCGCCCGCCTATGTCGAGCTCCTCGAGTCGCGCAAGAGCATACCATTCATCAGGCGGTTCGATGGCGCCAAGGACCCCCGGTACATCATCCTACCCTCAGAAGCAGAGTCTCTAGACAAGATCACGGCAGCTGGGTCGTCAGCTTCGGCGAATCTCCCCGGCAGACCAGTGACGTCGCACTACTCCTCGCTGGCCCAGAAGCTGCACTTCATGGACACACACGGGATCGACATATCCGTGATCTCGCTCGCGAACCCGTGGCTGGACTTCGTGGCGTCCGAGGAAGCGGGCGAGACGGCCAAGTCGGTCAACCAGGAGTTCAGCAACATGTGCGCGTCGTCGCCGGGCCGGCTCTTCTTCTTCGCCACGCTGCCCCTGACCGCGCCGCCCGAGACGCTGCTCGCGGCCATCGGCCACATCCGGGGCCTCAGGTACTGCCGGGGCGTGATCCTGGGCACGTCGGGGCTCGGCAAGGGGCTCGACGACGGCGCCCTGGTGCCCGTGTTCCGCGCGCTGGCCGCCAACCGGCTGACCATCTTCCTGCACCCGCACTACGGGCTGCCGAGCGAGGTCTGGGGCCCGCGCGCGAGCGCAGAGTACGGCCACGTGCTGCCGCTGGCGCTCGGCTTCCCCATGGAGACGACCATCGCCGTCGCGCGCATGTACCTAGCTGGCGTCTTCGATGCCGTGCCCGGCCTGAGGATGCTGCTCGCCCACAGCGGCGGCACGCTGCCCTTCCTGGCGGGCCGCATCGAGAGCTGCATCGTGCACGACGGGCACCTGGTTTGCAGCGGAAAGGCGGGACCCGCGCGTCGCACCGTGTGGGATGTCCTACGCGAGCAGATCTACCTCGACGCAGTCATCTACTCTGGAGTCGGGCTCCGGGCCGCCATCGACGCCGGCGGCGGCGAGGACCGGCTGATGTTCGGCACGGACCACCCCTTCTTCCCGCCGCTCAACAGCGACGAGCAGGGCGAGTGGGAGAGCATGACGTGGAATGCGACGGCCGTCAGCAAGGCGCTGGGGGACGGGAGCGAGGGCGCTAGGAAGGTCATGGGTGGGAATGCTGTCGGGGTGCTTCGCTTGTGGGAGGATAGTTGATGGGTGTCTCTTTGTAGGCAGCGGGAGGACGGCCACAGGTAGCGTTTGCATAAGGGGCTGGCATTTGACGCGGTAGGCTGCAACCCCCTTCGCTTCCAGGGGAAGGTCCAGCTAAATAAAAAGGGGGACGTCCTTCATGACGAAGAACTAGAGACTACATGCATGGGTCTGAGCATTCACTCGTTCTTACTAATGCGACCTCTAGAAGCACGCAGGTCCTTGAAACTGCCATGCGGAATTACACAAGACTATCTCAAAACCCCGAAGTTGCCAGTATTTCTCATCATCTCCCATGGCTATGTGGTTGTCGTCAACCTGCCTTGCAATAGACGTCAACGCTGGGACATAGGGGCCGTGATGTGATAAGAAATATGGATAATATCAAGGCCCTCAAAACAGACACGTCGGCTTGACGTTAAGAATGTAATCGCCTATATTATCATCTAAAAGACCCATAGGAGCGACCTTATGTGCTTTTCCTTCTTCATATTGAAATTCCAGTGGTGGTCAGATAAATGATTGAGATTCAGCCACATTTGTGATCTACTACATACGGCACTTTGAAATTCAGCTACTTGCTCGTGTCTTTCTGGAGGTATGTATGGCTTCCGAAGCCTATCCGTCTTGTATCCATCTCCAAGCAACTTCGTGACGACGACAGGCTCATCAGCCATATTGACTGGCCAAGAAGACAGTTACTGTGTCAACGATCTGTCATTGCTCATTGGATGATCAAACCATGCCATATATTCACGATGTGTGGGACTGATCCAAGGTTGAGGCTGTGCCATGGTGAAGCTCAGGGATTCCCGTCGTTGGCGGACATTGGGGGCTGTGTACAGGAATGTGCAGAAGTCAGCGCTTAGCAGGGCCGCCTCACTCCATGCGGCTGAGTCAGTAGAGAAGGCCCCCCCTGAATTTAATATATTTATCCCTTTTTTATCGATAAACTCTTTTCTACGCTTAATAACAGTTATGATAGGTTTCTTAATATTACGGTACTAATTAATAGTAATATTATTACCGTTAATTTTATTAATAACTGCATAACCTTGATATACGGCGTTTTTTACCATTAACTTTATTATTAAGCGACGATGATTAAGTAGCTTAATGATATTTTAAGTAATAATCTTATAATAATTATTAACGTTATTTACTTTTAAAGATCTTTTATAATCAAAATTTCGTATAGTAATAGCGATTATATATTTAAATCTCAGTTACAAATTTTACGTAATCGTTACTTATTTATTATAAATTATAATAGTTATATAAAATAAGTATTCAACGTCAAGGCTTTCGTTTAATTTACGTATTAATATTGCCGTCGTTATAACGAGAAATACCACGATTATTTATATTACGCGAATATTACGTTAATAATTAAAAGCTATTTTTTAATAAAGTACAATATTTTTTGAAGACGAAATAACGTCGATATAAATACCGCCGATAATATTTAAATTATAAGCGAAAAATATTTACGGTATTGTCACGACGAGCGTACTAAAGAGCTGAGACTTGGCCGGCAGCAAGTATCTATTACTCTATTGACGAGAATATCAAGACCAGAGAGGAAAGGAAGAGAGAGAGAGATAGGTACAGTGGGAGGTTGCCCCTTTAAGGGGATCCTCTGGTCAGATCCTTCCCCTATTGGGAAGTATCTGCTTATCATATGGGAAGGTCTGTGCAGGCCGTCACACCAACCACCTGATGGATAGTTGATCTGTCAGATTTGAGCCAATCGTGAGGTTGAAGTGTGTGTGTGTATTCTGTCTCTCTAGAGTGTCCTCGTGCGACCGTGGCAGTCTTGTGCCAGAGGGGGCTGGATCGGGCCGGAACAACTAGGCTCTGGTGTCTACCTATCAAGGTGCCCTCTGGGCTCACCTTTAATCCAACAGTAATAATCATTTGCTGGCAACTTCGTGCGTTTGTCGAATGAAAAGCCAGGGCGCCCTGATGACAGAAGAGCCGCTTGTTGGTCTAGGAGAGCCTCTTGCTGGTCTAGAAGAGCCGCTTGCTGGTCTCATGTGATCATCTACCTGAGATAGATATGAGTCAGTAGCTGCATAGTCACGATAGTCACTAGACACGATTTACGCCATTAGCTGCTCCTGCAGGGTACCCTGTAGCCACTTGATTGACCAATCAGACCCGTGTATCACAGCGCACATCCAACCTGAACAGATATCAAGACGATAGAATACGACGACTGGTCTATTACAATGGATGGAACCCCTTTGGTGCGATCAGAGTCGTACACTACAAACTGGTCATGCTAATACTATCGAACAGCTAATAGGATAACATCTAGTTCATCCTACATACAACCCAGTTGCTTCAGATCATCACGTGCTGAGAGAACCACCGGCCGGAGGGGAACCCAGCGGGGGAACCGAGCGGGGGTGGAGCCGGTGGAGGTGGAGGTGGTGGTGTAGGTGGAGCCTGGAGCCTGGAGGTGGAGGTTGGGGAATTAGGGGGGTGGGGAAATGGTGCAGTTCAGGACTAGGCCAGCGGAGAAGGTGGATGAATAGTGGATAAGAGAGAACTGACCGCCTGGGGATTTCCACTTGATCCTCCCACAAACTTCATTGAAAGCATCCTTCGGCTTACCCAGTTGGGACACACCCATCATCACGAACAGTGCTGACAGTGCTCGTGTGCTCGTGTGCTCGTGTGCTCGTGTGCTCGTGATCCCTTCGCCAGACCTCGACATCAACGAGGAGACTTGCGATATAGCTCTAACAATATCAACACCTAGAGCCGCGAGCAGCCGGACGCCTTCCATGCTACATTGGCAGCTTAGGCAGCGCCATCCCGCCGTGCCGCTGCACAACTACCGCTGAATCCCTGAAGCTGTCTAATCCTACCTTATTCGGACTTCTGCCCGTGCTTACACCCTGCCGAGGCTCATGAAAGTGTACGACAATGACCTCATCTGGTCACATCGACGCACATGGGGAGCTGCAGCGCCATGGATATCATCATCAAGATAGCCCTGGTGCAGCGGTGTTGCGCTCCTGCGAAGCTTGGCTGCAGCGTGTTCTGTCGAATGGGATCCCTCTGCCAGCGCTGAGATCATTTTCATGTCCCGCTCTTTGCGTCGGCTATCTCCAGGTTCCAACTTCCCTGTCTGCAGACCCCGGCGTCACAACGGTGCTTGAGGCCGTCGTAACCGGGGACACTCGTGACACTGCAGATGCTTTTCCCGTTTCCACTTACCAACCAGACTCGGCGTCTCTAGCCAGTCACTACTAACTAGTGTGCGCCGGGGATGGGTATGGGGCGACTGATAAAGAGGTTGTGCTCCCCAACTTTGCATGTGCCTAGACTGAGACTTTAGATTCGCGGACTTGGTCGAATTTCATATTCCACTCCCTCTTGTTACCCCTCTTCAGCCACCAAAACCTCTTCAAATACCCCCAAGGTACTCGTGATTTTGTGGTTTGACTGTTTGAGCTTGAGCTCGTCGACGATAGTTGAGCTGCCTACGACATGGCGCCCCCAAAATTCATGGGCCTCAGTGGCCGGCCGCTCTCCCTGGCCGTCTCGACTGTCGCCACCACGGGATTCCTGCTCTTCGGATACGACCAAGGAGTCATGAGTGGAATCATCAGCGCCCCGCAGTTCGCTGATGTCTTCGAGGAAACCCGAGACAACTCAACCATGCAGGGCCTCGTCACTGCCATCTACGAGATCGGATGCCTGATAGGTGCAATCTTCATTCTGGCTGTCGGTGATCTGCTGGGTAGACGGAAGGCAATGATCATGGGAGGTGTCATCATGATCCTCGGAACCATTATCCAGGTCACCTCATACCCGGGCCACTCGCCACTGGCACAGTTTATCATCGGGCGAGTCGTGACGGGTGTTGGGAATGGGATGAACACGAGCACGATCCCGACTTACCAAGGTACGAACTAATCCGGTTTTGTGGTGTAGATCTATTGTTGACACCTTCCCAGCCGAATGCAGTAGGACCTCAAATCGAGGCCTCCTCATCTGTATCGAAGGTGGCATCATCGCATTCGGCACCCTCATCGCCTATTGGATTGACTACGGCTGCTCCTATGGAAATGCAGACCTGGCTTGGCGGTTTCCCATTGCCTTCCAGATCGTCTTCGGTCTCATTCTGTGCATCTGCATGATCTTCCTTCCGGAGAGCCCACGTTACCTTCTGACCCTCGAGAAATACGAGGATGCCAACCGGGTCATTGCGGGTCTACGAGGGTATGAGATTGATAGCCACGAGACTCAGCTAGAGCGTGACGTGATTCTGGACTCTATCAGAGCATCTGGTTACGAGACGCAGAAGAGCACGCCGGTAAAGGCACTTTTCACCAATGGGAAGACGCAACACTTCCGCCGTATGCTACTTGGTGCTAGCAGTCAACTTATGCAGCAAGTTGGTGGATGCAATGCCGGGTACGTATAGAAACATCTTGTCTCAAGACCCCAAGTCATGTACCACCTTTACATATGCTGACTTCTCGATAGTACGTAACGCTGCTGGATGCTGCCCGGCTCACCCACCCCCCGAACCTACACACTCCCAGTACTAACAAGACACTGTCACGTATCAGTCATCTACTACTTCCCCATCTTGTTCGAGACGTCCATCACGCCAGGAAACCACCACTTGGCTTTGCTGATGGGCGGTGTCAACATGATTGTATACTCAATCTTTGCAACCACGTCGTGGTTCCTCATCGAGCGCGTTGGTCGCCGTAAGCTGTTCCTCTGGGGAACTGTTGGCCAGGGGCTCTCCATGGTCATCACATTTTCGTGCCTCATCCCTGGCACGTCATCTGCGGCTAAGGGTGCTGCCGTCGGGCTGTTCACCTACATTGCCTCGTTCGGTGCAACCTGGCTACCGCTTCCTTGGTTGTACGTTAACCCCCTACACCCCGCATCCTTGTGCACTTCCTCGATCCATTCAGCCGGGTATGGTGACTGACCAGCCGCAGGTACCCCGCCGAGATCAACCCTATCAAGACGCGAGGCAAGGCTAATGCCGTATCAACATGCACGAACTGGCTTTTCAACTTCCTCAGTAAGTGATCCTTCGAGTCCACTTGACATCGTCAATGAGTGGTCATGCATCAAGCAACACACAATGCGGCTCGTTGCGATGTTGTCGCTCATTATACAACACATGTGACGAGCCCCCGAAGGATAGTCGCTGACACAACTGCTTTTAGTCGTAATGGTGACTCCGATCATGATAACCAACATCGGCTGGGGTACCTACCTCTTCTTCGCCATCGTCAACGCCTGCTTCCTTCCCGTTATCTGGTTCTTCTACCCCGAGACCGCAAAGCGAAGTCTCGAGGAGATCGACATCATTTTCGCCAAGGGCCATGTCGAGAAAATCTCCTACGTCCGGGCCGCGAAGGAACTGCCGCTGCTGTCCGACGAAGAGGTCGAGCAGGAGGCCCTCAAATACGGCCTTATAGACACCCTTGCTCGGGGCGCAATGGGCGGTGCTGGACCGGGGGGCGTTCCCCATGAGAAAGCTCTTAGCGAGAAGAGTGGGGAGGCGACTGGGAGTAGGGAGGATGTTGCGAACTAGGTACCTTTGGGAGAAGCACCTGGAACTGCTCATAGAGCGGTGTTGACTACGGGTAGCGTTGTGTCGGCTTATCATCCACTGACGCCTCTCTTGGTTATGATACCTTAGAAATGAGTTTTAGGAAGGGCAGCTTCTACCTGCCCATTCACTAGTAGGAACAGTCTCGAGGGGAAGAATCTCCGACAGAGTGTTATGAGCAGCAGTCAAAAGTCCATTAAAGATTTTGTTAATAGTATATTTGCAAGAACTAAATACGCTCCACGTAACCCAGCCGTCCTGCTGCCGGAGTAGCAACCGATTCTCGCCAAACCAAAAGCACCTTACGTGCTGATGTCGCTGTCGTCGTACAGGCAGTAGTCAGAAGGTCCCGAGCTGATCTTCGTAGGCTCATCACCCGTGTCGTTCCCCTCGTACTCAACGCAGATGTCACCAACGTCGGATACGACAATGTTAGTGAAAGTGGCAGTGTCGCCGTAGTTGGAGTTAATGCCTGCAATTGTAGGTAATTCAGCACCACATCCATCACGTCGTGCCCTTCCAACCCAATCAAAGGGGGGCAGATAGATAGATTTATAGATGAAACATGTAAATAAAACTCACCAGCAAGCTCACTGCCTCCCGAGGCGGTGATGTCGTCCATGATCACGTGGCGCTCGTACATGGAGTCGCAGTTGCCGCAGCTGCGGTACAGCTTGCCGAAGGTCTCGACGGCGAAGCCGCTGATGCTGACGGTGCCGGCGCCGTTGTGCTGCACCACCTTGTCGTCGGCGGCAAACGCGCCGCCGCCGTTGATGTAGGTCGTGTCGCCCGCGTCCTGGTTCTTGACCGTGAAGGCGTCCTCGCAGACGGCGCTCCACCAGACGTTGGTGAGGGTGCACTGCGCGGAGAGAGTATGGAGTTAGTTTTTGTTTTGCTCTTGATGGTTCGATGATACCTATGCGGGGGAGAGATCTGGTCTGCGGCACACCGCTCCAGTTCGACTGAGCTGGGCAACAGACACCCCTCCCCTCCCTACGCACTACGCAAGGAGCAAGACAAGATATCATATCTGGGAAGAGCAAAAAACTCACAGCGCCCTGGCAATGCACCCCCTCGATCTGGTTCGGTCCGATAATGACATTCGACAGCGACCCGCCCTCCTCGACCTGGAACACGGCATCGGAGTCGCCGCCCTCGGCCTGGCCGGTGCAGTCGACGCCCCGGTCGTACATGACCATGCCGCCGTCGAAGGAGCCGCCCGCGGCGACGGTGTAGACGTCCGCCAGCGCCGAGCTGCCGGACGAGGCGGGGAGGTCGGCGCGCGCGGCTAGGCGCTGCGGTGCGGGGGTGACCATCGGCCCTGGTGCTGGCGCTGGGGAGGCGTAGACGCCTAGGGAGCCCAGGGTGGAGGCGAGGATGAGTGCGTATTGCATTCTGAGTGTGGGTGGTGGAGTAGTGGAGTGTTGGTGGGAGTACTGATATAGGAGGATGAGGGTGAAGCCGGCTTGGGAGAGAAGAAGAGATCACCTAAGCACTGCTTGTGACAGAAATGATGAAGTTGTCAAAAGAAGAAATCTGAAATTGAAGCTGGTTTCCCAGTCGTTGTACTCATGGGGGACGTCGCCGTGGTATATATGAAGTCTCTTACAGGACCCCTAACTACCGTCAACATGCATCGTCGTGGAAGACGCCAAGGAACTGATCTGCTGTCCGTGAATACTGAATGCGACCTCATACGACCTCGACAGGCTCCCCTGTCAACGAGCGAGCCGTCTGATTGAGGGACTTCGATCCTCGCATCTATCCGCGACCGCAAAGTTGAAACTTCGGAGATGCGTCTTGGCAGCCTAGGTCTACGACTCTACGATTGGGATAGTAAATAGGGGGAAAGGATCCGCGTCTGGGCGGAAATCTAAGCGGTGGAGAAACAACTCCAGCTGCTTGGCATCCCATCCACGACTCGATTTGTCCGGCAACGACGGCTCCTTTTGGCTAGCGGCCATTGAAGCCCGGCATCTACCAGAATCCCCGGACTTCTGAAGCACCGCCAAGGAGAATAGATTGTATACTCGTCATGTCGCGTTGTGGAGTCGTATCATGGTTTTGAATACCGGACTGCCAGTCGTGATTCGGAATTGAACTCGGTACTTGGCGTAAAAACCCAGGCTTGGAAAAGTCCTTTCTTTTCAGTGGTATGTGGGTGGCAGATTTCGTCATGCGTGGTCAAGCGGACTTCAACCTATCCAGATCTAACCCTAAGCCCACGGAAAGCGGTCGTGGACTTACTCTTTGGGAATGCACATCCGCTAAAGCTTGGATACTTTGTCGTCAAGAATCGGAGCGCTGATGATATGCATTCCACTATCGTGGGGCGTCATGAAGAAGAGAAATGTTTCTTCTTGGCACCGTGTTGGTCAATAGTGACCGACCGCTGCGGTATTCCAGCTCTGAAGACCCGGATCCGCGAACTACTCTTGGATATCTCGAGACGCGAGATGCCCCACGTCAGATCCGAGATTAGCAACCGCCTCACTAGTGGCAGAAGTGAACTGGAAGCGATGGGTGCGCCTAGAGGTGACGCTTCTTCTCAGGGTCTGTACCTTGTGAAGCTCGCATCCCGATTCCAAGCGTTCACTCGGTGCGCGCTGGATGGATACTATGTCGGCGAACCACTCTTCCAGACCAAACCCAGCTTGAAGCTGATCACAGCGTTAGTCAAGCTCAACGAGAGGTTCTCTGACGACTTCTGGAGGAAAGGCCACAGGCAATATTTTGAGAGCGCATGGGACGACGAAGGCGAGACAATATTGAGCAGCAGCAGCAACAATGCGTCGGCCCAGAGTCCCACCACGTTGAAGGAGTAAACTGCACAGTACCCCGAACTTCTCGACATCATCTCACCCGATGACTACAAGTGCCCCACGCCCTTGAAGGGTCCATTGATGGATCGTATCGAGCATGCCTACCAGTCCAGCCGTGGGCCGGAAATTGGAATCGTAAGTAGCCGAGCAATTTTTTATCCATGTATAGCTTGGTCTCCATATGCTCACCTCTATCTTTAGTTCGGTGGAATGATCCTTGCTACCATGTTCGTCGACCAAACGGAAAAGTGGGAGCCACTTGTTCTCTCCCACACTAGCAAAGCATTTGCTACGGTACACCACTACATTTATACGCTTCTCGCTTCGATATGCCCGGAGCCTCATGTTCAAGACCAGGTTTGGAACTTTCTCCTGGACTTACTGGCGCCAACGTATCGGAGAGCTATGGATCATGCTCGTTTCCTCCTGCGGATAGAGCGAGGAGGTCGACCTACGACGTTCAACCACTATTTCAGCTCGGTTCTGCAGGAGAAACGCAGTGGAAGTCTTCGAGATGCCTTGAAGAAACACAGAAAGGAGTTTCGTGATGGGAAAGGCACGTACATCGACTTCGACCACGTTGAAAACTACGCAGAAAACAAATCCAACACCCAGAAGGTCTGCGAGAATATCCTTGATATCACCACAAGCTACTACAAGGTTTTCCGCAAGCGCTTCGTGGATACGATCTACCAGCAAGTCGTGTTCCACTTCCTCCTAGAGTGCGATGACAGTCCGCTGAAAATTCTCACCCCGGAGCTCGTCATGGGCCTGGAGGCAGAACGACTCGAGGAGATCGCCGGCGAGCATGCGGAAGGCAAGCGCCGAAGAGAACTGCTGAACCACCAGATCAAAAGTCTGGAGGCTGCTGTGAAAGTTCTCAAACGATAGCAGCGAAGTCGTTAGAAGATCACCAAGGAAAGGTAGTTGGGGTCTATGTAGTCGTCGCCTTGGGCTCTCCGGTCATGGAGAACAGAAGGATTACTGCTGGACCGATTAGGGTTCGATTCGAGAAAATTATCGTAAGACTTCGTGCTTCTCAGCCAAGTAGATTGAAAAATGGCACCAATGTCATCACAATCCAGGCTCTCCCGCATCCTTCAGCAATGTGACCTCTAGGGCATATGTCAACGCAGCGGAGTCGCCACCTGCAAATGCTGGCCCCATCTCTGTATCACGTGGTCGACAATTTAAAAAGCGTAAGGTTAATGTTGGGTAAATTGAAATTGGATAATGAGTGTGGTGGTGCAGAGTCCAGCCTATGAATACAGACGAAAGAAAAGCGCACACCCCACCCCCGCCCGACCCTTTTCACACAATTTTCTCCCCATGACCACAAATACACCGTAGGTACAGGCGTACTGCTACCAAAAAAATGCAGATGGAACGTCAAAAATTAATCGTCCTTCTTAGTATCAGGATCAGTCTTGTGTCCCTTCACGTGGTCCCAGTCATCATAGTTACCTTCTCCTCAGTTGGCAGGTCGTCCACCTTCGCGGCGCACTTCGCCGTGATGAGGCCGCCGTGGTTGTTGGCGAGGAAGGTCGGGATCAGCATCTGCAACTTCGAGGGGTTTATTGTTGAAGGGCGACAGGCGGAGCGTCTGCTGCGCGTTCTCCTTGTCCACGCCCGAGTCGTCCGCCACGTACTTCGCGATCGTCGCTTCCGGCGTCTCCCAGAGCTGACTGCCCTCATAGGTCTCTGAGATCCATGCGCTGTAGATGCCTTTGAACAGCGCCTTGTCCATGTAGAACACGCAGTACCTGCAGAGATACATTAGCTTGGATGGTAGCAGAGAGGTGTCCCCCCGGCGGGCCCGTTGTAACTTACCTGTTGCTTGATAGGGTTTGCCCGGGCATGTTGGTAAGGTACTCGCCCGGGCTTGGGCTCGTGTAAATGCCAAAGCCCAGCTGAGAGCGCTGGGCTTCATTTTCGAACTCTGTGTTTCTTCTGACCTCCTTTGCTAGGCTTTCCGCTTCGGACTGTGCGCCCAAGAGTTAGCCCGAAATCAAATGCCCCGAACCGGCCTACGCTTGGGCTCCAACAGAAATAGCTTGCCTTGATACAGGTTCTATAGCCTATCACGACCTTATCGTCATCCGACTCGGAGTCGGAGCGATAATCGAGATACGGAGCTGCCAACGCGTTCTACGCTAAGAGCAACGAGACCGCGGCTGTGATGAGGTTTTTGATGAACATGATTTCTGATGATTGAAATAACTCTGTCTAGTTTCAAAAGGTAGTAATGTGTAGAAGCAGCTGTCTGGTTGGTAGTGTGCTGTGGTGTGCGAGTGATGGTCTGCGACTGAAATGTTTAGTCCAAGAGAGCAAGTTCGTACCCTTTCATACACAGTCGGAATCGTCCCTTGAAGGATAATTCTCTCCAGAAGTGATGTGACGCTCTTTCATGTTCATTCAAAGGCTTGTTGACATCATTGCAGAGGTCGCTGACGGTCATGGAATGTGACGCCTCGCATCATGCTCGATATGGCTATGGTGAAATGGCTGACCTCAAACCAATCCAGGGGCACATCACCACCCCTCACCCTCCCAAATCCTCGGTTTCAGCAAGGCAGAAGCAGCACGTGTTTCTTTATATACTAATAATAGAAAGCTCCACCTGAGGGGGACAGGCCTGTTAGTTCATTGACTCGGTAAGGAATATACGGGGGTAGGGCTGAGCCGCCAAGAATGGTAGCCGCCGCGCTTGATGAACGCCAGCTGACCACCGACGAGCTGCAACGTGCGTCTATGTCTCGGCAGCAAATCAGTCGAAGGGCCGTATGGCGCAATGGTCAAATGCGCTTGGTTGTGTTCTCGTTTGTGCGGTGGGCGACGAGAACAAGTATGTTCGAATCCTGTTACGGCCCCCTTCTGACCCGGCTTGTGCGAGTCGATAACCAGTACACGACAGTGGAGAGGCCCCATTATCGCAGAGCCCGATAGCCAAGCAGCTTGTCTCCACAATACCCACTCCTGCGAGGTTTTTTCCCTTATGGTTTCCCTTGCCAGCAGATAACAAACACCTACTTCACCCACCAATGCGACATATACCGAACGGCTACTGGAACGATGTGTACACCAGAGGACTGAGGTTCGCTGGGTCGTTTTATCACTAGACAGGAGGTTTTTCTGACGGAATCGTGCTTGGGTATTGACTAAAACCATCTGGTCACTCCAGGTTGGTACCGCTACAGCGAGGATGGGCTCGTGCGCGGATCTGAATGTATCTAGACTGACACTTCTACAACCTTGCGATGCAATGGCTCTGGGAGGCGTGATTTGCCCTGTTGAGGGACTGCACCCACGATAAATAAAATCAATCAATCAATCAAATCAGTCGAAGACGAGTAGGATGGCAGATCTCATCTGGACCCCAAGGTCATGTCATGCAGTAACGGTAACGTACAGTCATCACCTCAACATGAAGGCGTCAGTGGGATAACCATCTCAGGTAGGAACATAGCATAGGTCAAATCTCTTCCTAAGTATCACCGCGCCCGTTGATAAGATCAAAGCTTGTACGCATAACCACTTTGAAATATCTATCGTTGGCCTGGCCGAGCTCGCTGGGAATTCCACTCGGTTGCTGACCACGACGTCGCAACCGTCCTGATACATGTGAAGACACCGCTCACAACGTGCCGCATGGGGAGAACGAAAGGCGACCACTCATCGAAAGGCTAGATACTCGTCTCCTTGACACCGCGTTCGTGCCCGAAAAGTAAAGGTTGGCGACGTTGATAGTCTGGGCGGGTATGAGTATCGGTCCGCATCCGACGAACCTGGCCGATACGTCTGTAGCTGGAAGACTCATGAGAAGCGGCGACACACCTCACAGCTACCCAACGGGCAACAAACTCCATGAGCGGGTGAATTTCAACCACCCCGAGCTGGAACCCGCCAAGCAGAAAGACTGACATGGATTACCTACCCAATACACGTATACTCCACCTGCCTTTCTCGACCACGATCCTTGATCTAGAGCTTCTTCTTGGGAGACAGTGGCCCCCTGAGGGGAGAATGGGCTAGGTTGACCTGATGCCACCGTTCTAGACCGGCCAGTCTACCTTGGTACCTCGGCCAATGACATCTGGGACATGAAAGTGAGGCAAACAAGTGGCCGGCTCATGATCTAACACAAGGCGATGGCAGATTGTGGAGAGCGGCAACGAGTCCGCACCTCCTCCACATGCATGTGCCGATTTGACAGCAAGCCACAACGTCTGTTAGTTTACGTAGGGCGCGGACACCACGCGCGATAGGTAAGGTAGTCAGGTACCGGGCCGTACCTGACAGGAAGTCGGGCTAGTTTACCTTTTACCATAACCTCATACTGACACGATCGTTTCAACGTTGTGCGTTCTCCCTTCAGATAATTCCATAGCCTTGCACCTTGCAGAGCCGGGGCCTCGAGTAAAAATACTCTCCCGATTGTTCCGATGAACCCGTAGGTGGTGAGAAGATTGTCGGCAGATGCCATGTCGTAGGCATACATTCGGTGATAATGCCAGGTTTGTTGGAAATGATGAGGTTGCCATGATGAACCGAGGATGAGCCAACTCTCGAAATTGATGGGTGGCACCTGCATAGAGGTTGTCGGAGGTTGCCGCACATGGAGCTACCTACCTGGTACCGGTAGTGCGTGCCGCGATACCAACCCTACACCGACGGCAGTGGGTAGAGCAGACATGCCGAGCTTTCCCCAGTGCTTGGCACTTCATGTAGAGTCCTAGCTCCATGATTGGTCCGGACCGCTGTCCTACATATGCTCTATTGGGCATGAGGGGTCGTTGGTTGGCCTTAGTTGGGAGGGGTGGCGGGGTGGCGGGGTGAATAGCGGGCACAAAGCTCCGGCATTACATCAACACTCTCGAGCTTCCCCATCTGCACAACATCGAGGAATTGGACTTTTCGATCATGCTGTCGAAATTCGATCGTGCAATCCAGGCAATCATTGGCAATGCCCAGGTATATGGCTGTCCAATCATGTCCCACTCGAATCAAATAGTGCAACGCTGCGAGCGTCGACGACTCCACGGGTGCCTCCAGCTCCACACAAGCTAGCCAGTTATGCTGCTCTGACTTGACATTGACGTCAACGACACGTTCCCCCCTGTTTGACGAAGACCGCCAGCAAGAAGTGGATCATCCTGATCGTATATAACCAGGTGTAGCCAGCCTGCCAGTCCTCTCCCGTGTCACCTTGTCAGTTCACCTCTTGACCTGCTGTCAACCGAACACACATCCTACCGTACATAGCTATCCTCACTCGAGCCGTGGAAGGAAACAAAATGGACAACCGCGAATCTGCGAAAGCACCAATCTCATCCAGCATTGTTCCCGGGGCCTTGAACAAAATCAAAGACATGGCCACAGGCGGTGAAAAGGGACGCAAGCTCGCTCAGCTCGACCAGGTCAGCCAGAACGTCACTCCGGACGACCGCATCACCACCGATTGGGGCGTTAAGCAGGCCAACACCGATGACTGGCTGAGTATCTCGACCGGGGACAAGATTGGCCCCAGTCTGCTTGAAGACAGTGCTGCGAGAGAGAAGGTTTGTCTTCCACCTGTTGTTGGAAGAAAGACGAATCTAACCACGTCGCCCCTCTAGATCCACCGTTTTGACCATGAACGGATACCCGAGCGTGTTGTCCACGCTCGTGGCGCTGGCGCCTTCGGAAACTTCAAGTTGTACGAGAGCGCCGAGGATGTGACTATGGCACCCGTACTTACCGACACTTCCCGCGAGACACCCATCTTCGTTCGATTCTCCACCGTGCAAGGGTCGCGAGGAAGTGCCGATACCGTCCGCGACGTTCGTGGCTTTGCCGTCAAGTTTTACACTCAGGAGGGAAACTGGGATATTGTGGGAAACAACATTCCCGTGTTTTTCATTCAGGACGCCATCAAGTTTCCCGACATTATTCACGCCGTCAAGCCCGAGCCGCACAACGAAGTGCCCCAGGCTCAGACGGCGCACAACAACTTCTGGGACTTCGTGTACTTGCATACCGAGGCGACACACATGTACATGTGGGCTATGTCTGACCGCGCCATCCCTCGCTCATACCGAATGATGCAAGGGTTTGGTGTCAACACCTTCACCCTCGTCAACAAGGAGGGCAAGCGCCACTTCGTCAAGTTCCACTGGACCCCCACACTCGGAGTTCACTCTTTCGTTTGGGATGAGGCTTTGAAGCTGGCTGGCCAGGACCCCGACTTCCACCGCAAAGACCTGTACGAAGCCATCGAGAACGGCGCCTACCCGAAATGGAAGTTCGGTATCCAGACCATCCCTGAGGGTGAGGAGGACCAATTCGACTTCGATGTACTCGATGCGACCAAGGTTTGGCCCGAGGACATTATTCCTGTCCGCTACATCGGCGAGCTGGAGCTCAACAAGAACGTTGACGAGTACTTCCCCCAAACTGAGCAAGTTGCCTTCTGCACTTCGCACATGATTCCTGGCATTGGCCACTCGGATGACCCACTGTTGCAAGGTCGTAGCTTCAGCTACCAAGATACGCAGCTCTCCCGTCTGGGTATCAACTGGGAGGAGCTCCCCATCAACAAGCCCGTCTGCCCCATGATGAACTTCAACCGCGATGGTCAGGGCCGTCACACCATCACCAAGGGCACAGTCAACTACTGGCCCAACCGCTTCGAGGCACGCCCGCCAGCGAAGAAGGAGGAAGGCGCGTACCCCGAGCCTCCGGTCCCGGTTGCTGGAGTCAAGGTCAGGACCAAGAGTGCCAAGTTCAGGGAACATTACAACCAGGCTCAGTTGTTCTACAACAGCATGTCCCCTCCGGAGAAGAACCACATGGCCGCTGCCTTTGCGTTCGAATTGGACCATTGTGAGGATCCCATCGTTTACGAGCGCATGTCGGAACGACTTGCTGAGATTGATATCGAGCTTGCCCAGACTGTAGCCGAGATGGTTGGAGGCCCAATTCCAGAGAAGCAGACCAGAGCGAACCATGGCAAGACAGCGAGCGGACTCAGTCAGACCGAGTACCCGCCTGAGAAGCCTACCATCGCTAGCCGAAGAATTGCTGTCATCGTGGCTGATGGATTCGATAAGACTGTCTACGACGCTGTGACGACGGCGCTCAAGGCATCTAGCGCATTGCCGTTCACGATTGCTCCTCGGCGGTCCGAGATCTACCCTACTGGAGTAGAGAAGAAGCCTGGCAATGGTGTACAGCCCGACCACCACCTCGAGGGCATGCGTTCGACCATGTTCGATGCCATCTTCGTCCCTGGTGGCGCCGAGTCTATCAAGACCCTGTCCAAGAGTGGTCGTGCGGTTCACTGGGTTCGGGAAGCCTTTGGCCACCTGAAGGCCATTGGCGGAACTGGCGAGGCCGTCGAGCTGTTCAAGATGGCATTTGCCCTGCCCGGCATCAATGTGTCGACCGATGACAAGGCCGTTGAGTCTTACGGTGTGGTGACCATGGCGAAGGTTTCGCCGCAGAGCTTGAGCGAGACGGTGACGATTGCAAAGGAGGGTGCTGGCCTGCTGGAGAAGTTTTGGTTCCAAGTCTCGCAACACAGGAACTTTGCCCGCGAGCTTGATGGTCTCAACTCGCAGGTGGCTTACTAGACAAAGCCTTTGAAGCTTGTTGGCCACATACGGGTTGCCAATGTGGCGTGTGTGCATAAAGATATCCAAGTAGTAGTGATGAAAGAATGATTGAACAATTGAAAGTTGTCTTAATTGCCGCGATGTGTGTACTTAGTTCATGGCATTCTGGATTGGTCTTGAATACGACTTATTTCAACTAAAGTAGCAACCTTGCCCAGTGTCTTCTTCACCCTGGACAGTTATTAGGCGCAATATCATTCAGCTGAGGATAATCCTCCCAGCCTTCGAACCATCCGAGTCCTCGTCGCGTCCCCGAACCAATCAGCTAAACCTCCAGTAGAGACGCGGCCAGATGTCCGTCGGCCTGTGTATTAGCTAGACAACTACTATTTATAGTACAACCAGTGTTCTCGTGGATTGGTAATTGAGTGGTAGTCGCCTCTTATCTGATAATGGTGCGTGGAACTTGCGGAATCAGGAAGTGTACCGTCGGCATAATATAAGATTCCGGGAACTTTTGGTCGCGACGTCGCGTAAGGTGCTGTCAATCATGTTGCCTCCTGCGGCCATAGGCCTGTCTCGCTTGAATTAGGGAGGTAACCTCGCTTGAAGCAACTGCCGTCGGGATGCCGAACCTTGCTGGCGGATTGCTAAGCACGTTGGATAAGCACGATAAGGAATAGGTAATCAATCACATATGTAGGGGGTGCTTGGTGGAGGCCACGGTGAGCCTCAATTATTACCGCGAAATGACTGCATTGCAATTTACCTCGTCTAAGGGATACTCCAAATCTCACGTCAGCACTTGACAGCTGTCTGGGGGTTGGGGGCTTCTTATTAGTCGTTGATGCGATGCTAGGGCCGTTCAAC
Source organism: Anthostomella pinea (assembly GCA_963556695.1). Classification (NCBI taxonomy): domain Eukaryota; kingdom Fungi; phylum Ascomycota; class Sordariomycetes; order Xylariales; family Xylariaceae; genus Anthostomella; species Anthostomella pinea. The sequence goes on along the minus strand of CAUWAG010000008.1, from coordinate 82,637 downwards.
GGCTCAGCCTCACCCTCCAGTATTCATGTTGTGTGACAAGGTTGGGTTGCAAGTACCTAACCCGTGGACTTGCAGCTATACTGCCAGTGGAAAGGTAGGTAGGTAGCGTACCGCCCATCATAGGTATTGGTATCCGAACTTACAAACCCAACAATTCCCAGCTATAACAGATGTGCATTGCAAGGGGCCTCTTTGAAGTATCCCGTCCAAGCCCCACATACAATACCGACATCCTCGGCGAACCCAGCTCGGGAGCCCACATCGTCTAGATATGCTCTAGATGGCAGATGCACCGTCAGCAGATCGTCTCACCGTCTCACCGGCCTTGTCTAGCCCGGCCGTTCGTCGTCCCAGCTCGTCCCTAGATAGCAACCGGAACGCTACCCTAGCCTGCCTACAGCGTACCAAGATCCTGTGGTCGTATATGACGCCAAATAAACGTCCATCACCCTTTTCAGCTACATGGTAACACAGTGAGGAGCCCAATGCCTGTTACGACCTAGAACTTGCAGATCAGCTCTGCCCAAGACCGTCGTCCGCCATGAGACCCAGAGTATTTGAGGGGCTGCTCGCCCGTCGCCTGTTGCACGACAGATGAGCCATCACTCCAAACCTTTCCACCCAAGCATACCAGTGAACGCCCCATCTCACCCATCGCCACCATGACCGCCGACCAAGCCCAACAAGACCTCATTGTCCTCAGCATGCCGCCGGCGAAGAAGTCGCCACTGCTGGTCTTCACCGCCGCGGCGGCAGCGGGCCACACCTCGCAGCCGCTGCAGCTTGCGCGCGAGCTCGTCGGCCGCGGCCATGACGTCGTCTTCATGTCGTCGACCGAGTTCCGCGCCGGCGTCGAGAAGGCCGGCGCCGAGTGGTTCGAGTGCCCCGAGTTCCTGCCGGCGGCCCATGAGGCGGCGCGCCAGGGCATTCCCCCGGGCCCGCCGCGCATGCTCTACGACATGCATCACCTCTTCATCGACGGGATGATCGAGCGCGCGGCCAGGATGCGCGCGCTGCTGGAGATGGTGCGCGAGCGCGAGCCGGAGCGCGAGGTCATCGTCTTTGCGGAGGCGGCTAGCGTATGTGTAACCGAGGAGTCGCTCATGTCCAGGTCTGCGGAGTGCTCACTAATGCCTGCTTCCCGCACAGATGGTAATGATACCTTTCTTCCACGGCGCGCCCCTGCCCCGCGGCTACGCCAAGCTGCCGAAGGCCATTGGCCTGGGGGTCGTTCCACTGGTGGTTAGGAGCGACGACACGGCGCCGTTCGGGCCCGGGGTCCCGCCCGACGCCAGCGAGTCCGGCCGCGCCCGCAACAATATGCTCTACGACCTGATGTACGGCGGGCCCTTCAAGAGCAGCGACGACCACTTCCGCCAGGTGCTGCGCGACCAGCTTGGCTGTACGCGCGAGCCCGATGGCTTCATGTTCGATATCTGGTTCAAGGCCTGTCACACTATGTTCCAGATGTGCAGTCCCAGCAGTGAGTGGCATCCTTGCCGTATTCATACGAGCCCATCAGGAGGACTGAGTTGCTAACACGAGGTCACTCGCAACAGTGGACTACCCGCGCCACGACCTGGACCTGCGCATCCGCTACGCAGGCGCGCTGCCGCCCCGGCCGCTCGACCCCGCGTTCGCCCTGCCGTCGTGGTGGGCCGAGATCACGGCCAACGCGGCGCTGCCGCCCGACTCGCCCGACCGCAAGAAGGTCGTGTCCGTGTCCCAGGGCACCGTCAACTTCGACTACAGCGAGCTGCTGCTGCCGACGCTGCAAGGGCTCGCGGACCGCGCCGACGTGCTCGTGGTCGCCATCCTCGGCTCGCGCGGCGCGACGCTCCCGCCCGACGCCGAGGTCCCCGCCAACGCGCGCGTCGTCGACTACCTGCCTTACGACGCGATCCTGGCACACGCCGATGTCTCGATCAACAACGGCGGGTTCGGCGGCTTTGTCCATGGCGCTGTTAATGGTGTGCCCTTGGTCCTTGCTGGTGTCACCGAGGACAAGGTCGAGGTTTCTGCCATGGCCGAGTACTCGGGCATGGCGGTTAATCTTAAAACCCAGCGGCCGACGCCGGAGGCGGTTGCCGAGGCCGTGGGGAGGATCCTGGAGGAACCTAAGTTCAAGCGGCGCGCTATGCGGCTGAGGCAGGACAATAGGGATTTGGATACGGTGAACTTGATCGAGAAGCAGATCCTGGAGTATGCTGCGGAGGGATGATGGATTGGAGGGAGGGTGACGGCTGGGGCTTGGAAAGCGTGGCGTTTTTTTTTCTCTTTCGGTACTCTATTAGTTGATAATCTGAATGGCTTGCCATGTTGATCACCCGGTTTGGGTCGTGTTTCTATTCGAATAGTGTTTCTGTGGCCGTTGGATGAGGTTCGGGTCCGAGAGTGATAATGTTACCACGGATGGGTGTTGCAAGGCATAAACCCTATCACTCATAACAAGTAATCACCTCTGATTCATAAGAGCCCCTGGCGTTTCCCTAGGGAGGGACACAAAAGGAAGAGCCAAAGTCACCTTTCTATTCCCCGAAACGAGATAGGCACCAACCGTCAAGCTTCAAGTCCAAACATTTCGAGCATTCGGCATCATTATCTATCATCGATCTCCAAATGAGGCAGAATGTGGAAGTTAGGTGAAGGGTCAAACATGGCGGCCGTCACGCTCAATGGGACGACCTTGGCCTGCATGCGCCAGCCGCCAAAGACGGAGCTAGACAACTCTATGTTGTCAAGGGAGTTCCCCGCGCTGATCAGAACGTCCCAAGAAGAGGCGGATAGGCCTATGCCGGGACCGTTGAATGATGGACGCGACCCCTCCAGGAACCTGCGACGCCCATGGCTGCTACTGGGACCAGAACGGTAACAGAAAGACGGCTGTACTTCTGCGATCAGTATACGCAGGGTCATTAGCGGTACATTGGTTCGGAGCTTCCTCAAGAGAGGTCATAATGCATTCATTCAATATACGGGGCCACCTATTCCTCTTGAACCGAGTATATATGAGCCATTGGTTTGGGACTTCTTCCGAAGAGATCATAGTGCGTTCATTCAATACACGTGGCCACCTATTCCCCTCGAACCTATAGTCAACCTTGCTCACGCGAACCGACTGCACCACCAACGCCATAGTGGTCCAATAAGCTCATCACTTACTCTGCTTTCTGCGCCGAGACGACAAGAAAATCGAAAATAGGGTGAACGTCCAGATTCTTCGAAGCTTTCCGGACCTCGGCATTGAAAACCTCGACCTCTTCTCTCGACCAACCCAACACGTCGCAGAACAAGACGGCCGTGAAGGCAGCGACGCCCTCGATAAAGTTGAAGCCCATCAGCGTGCCTACCTCCTTCAGCCTCGGGTCCCTCGGCCAGCCACCGATCGGCAGTTTGCGGCGGTCTTCGGTGATGCGCGCGAAGCCCGCGTCCTCAGCCCATCGCCTGAAGCTGGGCGCCGGGTCCATGGTGCGGCCGATCTTGTCGCAGGCTACGGTAAGATGCGTCATCATGAGCGCCATGGGGTCGTCGGGCTTGAGGCTGCCGTCCTCGCTGTAGAGGACGTTGACGGACTCCTGGAACTCGGCCCAGCCGCCGGGCTTGAGGTGGGCGTGGATCTGGCGCACCAGGCGCGGCCAGTCCTTGATGGACCCGGCCATGTAGCGGCAGTGGATGAAGTCGTACTTGTCCTGCTCCTCGACCCAGTCCAGCTCGACGTCGTCGACGATGAAGCGCACGTTGGGCGGCACCCAGTCCGGCTGGATCGGGCTCAGGTCGTTGCCGACGACCACGGCGCCCGGGTGCTGGTCGCCCATCTCGATGGCCCACAGGCCCGTCCCCGTGCCGATGTCGAGCACCTTCAGCCCGCGGTCCGGGTTGATGGGCGCCAGGTAGAGGCGGTCTTCCAGCAGGCGGTAGAAGACGTGGTGGATCATGTCCAGGCGGCCCTGCTCGGTGTCATCATTGGGCCAGCTGTATTGGCCGGCCTGGTAGCTGTGATAGCGGCGGCCGTGCTTGAACTCATAGCGGAGGGCGCTGCTTCCGAGGGACGTGCTGCCCGTGGAGTTCTCGTCGCCGTACGTCGGGTCGTAGTCGATGTCGTCGTCGACCTCGACCTCGATCACGGCTTCGGGATCCTGTGCTGCAGCAGCTGGCGGGGGGCTACTGGACTTGACTTCTTCGGTCATGATTTTCGTGTGCGGCTTATTAGATAGCTGCTGAGTGCTGACCGTCAGAGTGTTTTTGACCACTTGAGTACCGTAGTGGTTGACGAACAGCCTCTGCCACGTGGATGGCTAGGGTACCTGGTTGCCTGGGTGGCTGGCACAACCGCAATTAGCGGCCTTCTGGTTTTCTGCAGTCTGGTGGGTTCTCGACGAGGGGTGAGCACTGAGAAGCTGCGGGGATAGTCAGAACTTGTCGAAGGATCCGAGTCATTCGACGGTGGATGCTCATTGCTTATCATACCCCAGATCACCCCACCGCATCAGCGATTCAGCGCTGTTGGTTCGTGATTCGGCACATGGACCTTGCGACCGAAGACCCCGAAGCCCCCAATACCACCCTCGTCACCTCGCAGTCTGCAGCCTGCAGTCTGCAGAGAACCAACAGTTCCATCTGTCAGAGTGCCGTGGCCATGGCCAGATTGTGTCGATTCCGTCTCCCATACGCACCAATTGGCGAACAAGCCGACGTGAGTGAAAAAGTGACGTTGTAGGCAAATAGGCAAACAGTATGTGTTCGGTTGGCGGCGGACCGATGTGACGAGTCCCCGGGGCGGTCCCCACGTGATCTTGGCCCAATGTGCGGATCCGATCGCGGAGGTTCTCTCATTCTCGATGCCCGCTTCAACAACTGTTGGATTAAAGGTACGCCTAGAAGGCACCTTGACAGGTAGACACCGGAACCTAGTTGTTCCGTCCCGATCCAGCCCCCTCTGGCACAAAACAGCCACGGTCGCACAAGGACACTCTAGACAGACAGAATACACACACACACTTCACCCTCACGATTGGCTCAAATCTGACAGGAGGGGATATCCCCATATACCGCACAAATCAGATATAGCACACGCTCTGAGCAGAAACCAGGGTTGCACGGATCGTTTTCAACGCTTTATAACATATATACCGCCCTATATATTATCAAATTCGGCAGCTAAAATACCTGCCAGGCCTCAGTAGGCTTCAACTACCACTTATCTAACCTTTAAAAAGGCTTTTGCACAAACTACCCGCGTATTTAAATAGCGTATAGATAAAAAATAGCGCATATCTTTCTAATAACGAATTTTATCTATTATTAAAAGATCTTATTATAGTTATATAACTTAGCCGTATTAATAAAGTTAAAGTTTAATTGATAATCGACTTAAACTAAGAATAAAGCTTAAATACGATATAATATAAATACTATATAATTGTCATAATACAGGACTATATCATGGGGTCAAGAATGGAGTGTATTGGTTGTGTGATCTAACTTCGGTCCATGGGCCGAATCTCAGTACTAAAGACAGTGCAATCCTAAAAGACTGGCCCATCTTTAGATCTAACTGTCATTAACTTCTTGTCTATCACCACTGAAAGCCCCTGAATGGGGGATTTCTATACCTGAATAGGGGCTTTCTGCACCTTTCTTTCTTTGACCAGCTATTCTGGTCCATTCCAGCTGCCGTGCAGCTGGCGCTACACCTGCACGACACCTACACGGCACCTGTATACTAATAATAATATAGTATTATATTATATATTTTAATAAAAAAAGTACGTTTATTAATAATAACGTAATAGATCATACTTAGTAGTACTACAAACCACTTAAATTAAATTTCAAAATTATTAACTATCACGGCGAGCATACTGAGGAGCTGGGACATGGCCAGCAGCAAGCAGCTATTACTCTATTAACGAGAATATCAAGACTAGAGAGGAATAGAAGAGAGAGAGAGATAGGTACAGTGGGAGGTTGCCCCTTTAAGGGGATCTTCTGGTCAGATCCTTCCTCTATTGGGAAGTATCCACTTGTCATGTGGGAAGGTCTGTGCAGGCCGTCACATTAACGGTTAAAAGAATTTAATAGTTAACGTATATACAGCTAGCTAAAAGCTATTCTGGAGGTTATTCCTGCCCTAATAATATAATACGATATAATTGTTGGATCTATGCGATTCCAGCCTGCAAACCATCTATACCAGCACCCATATGTATGATTAGATAAGAGATTAGATACCGGATTGTGAGGTCACTTAGCCAGACCTGGGAGTCCAGCTAGACCTCTCAAACCAAACCATCAGCAACATTATAACCTTGACCCAATACTCGAGTATTATGATTGATCGTTCAAGCCTGTTCCAACAATAATACGTATTATATGCGTGTATTGTATTATATAGTGTTTTTTAACATCCACGGTATTTTTCCACCCCTAAATTAAACGACATCTTTGTGTTTGTTGTTGTCAGATGTCAGATTTGAGCCAATCGTGAGAGTGAAGTGTGTGTGTATTCTCTCTGTCTGGAGTGTCCTCGTGCGACCGTGGCAGTTTTGTGCCAGAGGGGGCTGGATCGGGATGGAACAACTAGGTTCCGGTGTCTACCTACCAAGGTGCCCTCTGAGCTCACCTTTAATCCAACACCTACTAGATATATCCGTCGCCAGAAAAATATGCGCTATCCTCAAAATATGCGCTATATGGCATATCTCCTATCAGGGGTACTCACTGTATGCAGGCAATACGAGGTCAGCATGTGAAAGGATTACTTCAATTAACTGCCACCTACTAGTGCTCAGTCAGCTCAGCTGATTGAATCCAGCGCCTGCTTCAGATCTAGATCTACTACTACTAAAACCTCCAAGGAACAAGGAACTCCTACTCATAGTGCGGCCTGCCTGAAGTGTCACTGTATAATGATGATCGATACAAGCGAACGAACATGATGCCAATGGCTCTGACCTCGCCAGGCCACCGAGCATCAAATCTCACACCTAGCGTCCAGACGCTTATCTCAGGCGGCGATTCTGGTTGCTGGCCTGCTCAGCACGCTTCTTGAGGCGATAAGCCAGGGCGCGCTTCTGCGCCCCAGCAGACATGGTGAAGGCCGCCGAGCCGCCAAAGGGGCCAGCAAGGGCGTTGTTGCGCACCCGGACAACACAGACATTGTCCACCCCCGCCACAGTGCCGTCACAGGTCATGCCCGCCGGCATCTGCACCGTCATGGGGAAGTCGGTGTTCGTGGCGAGCGACAGCCCCCCGAAGCCGGCCCCGGGCACGTTCTGCGTGACCTCCACGCTCTGGAACGCGTCCGGGTCGGTGCCGCCGGACGTGCCGTCGACGTCGGCCGTCATGGGCCCCGCGCCGTCCTGGTTGATCTGCCGGAACGTCATGGTGATGGAGCCGTCGTCCGCACAGGTTGGCAGGCCGGAGCTGGCGCCCTCGCCGGCCTTCGCGGCGACGTTGGTCTCCTGTGCCGTCTCGGTCTTCGTGCCGGCGTCGGCACCGCCACCGGTGAGGCCGGTGAAGAAGTCGCTCAGTGCGCGGGCCAGGAGGCTGCGCTTGGCCTTGTCCGCGCCGCCTGCGGCCTTGCCCTTGACGTCGTCCTCGACGCCTGCAGAAGCCGCGGCGCCGTTGTTCTTGGGCGCCGTGCCATTGCCCATGAAGCTGCTGATCATGGTGGCGGCGTCGATGGGCCCGTTGCCTTGGGTTCTGCCCAGGGCGCTGGCTTTGTCACTGCCGAGCTCGCTGTCGCGGATGATTGCCGTGTCGGCTTGCGAGCCGCATCCATTGCTGGAGCAGTCGCGAGGAGTGCCATCCGCCACTTAGGGACGTCGCAGTTAGCAATGGGGCCGTAATGGGAAGCCGCGGGTTGTGTATATGTCGGAGTTTGCTTACCAGACAGACCAGGCATTGTGACGCCGTTGGCTCCTTGGATAGAGGTCACCAGGCCGTGGCCCGAGACCGTGGCGAGAAGGCCGGAGCTGGCGACGATGAATGAGTAACGCATCTTGATCATGAATATTGGTCGTGGTGTGTGGGTAAAGATTCATTAAATGCCACCGGGGATGTTGTCGTCAAGACAAGAAATGGATGTTGGATGAGTGAACGAGAACTGTCAAAGCCAGGCGAAGATGGTGAAAGACTGAATGTGTTGCTAATGGTGAGAAGGTGGAACGAAGCCATCCTCATTCTGTTCTCCTCGAGTCTTATATAGCCGACTCAGAGTCGCTGCGGTGGCACTTGGCTCAATGAACAGCCTTCCTGAAGGCCTTACATAAGTGACGAAGTTGGACCCTTCGCGCCGGCACCTTCACATTTCTATCTTTGTCCAATGTTTCCGAGACGGTTGACCAAACACTTGAGCAGCAGCTGCGCAGCGAATCGCATCCTCGAATTGAAGCGACCCCATAATGAGAACCCCTGCCTTGTGATCGACAAAACCTGCAAGCCGTTTCAAATTCTCCCACCTCGGACACTCACTTTGCCTTTTCCAGCGTTTCCTCGGCATTATTTGTTCGATTGGAGTATGCCAGAGTCCCCGAGGCGCAGCAGCATGAGGAGGCCCGAACATGGTAACCCGCGTTTTTGGAACCTGGAGACTGAAACCTAACCCCCACCGTTTGGTCGTGCCCTTATTACCTTCAAGAAGCTGTTGCGCCGAGGCTGAATCATGACTTCATTGATGGCCGGGCACTGAGAATGCTCGAGAACAGACAGCCAGAAGTATGCCCACGAGTAGGCCACGGTTGGTGTATGGTCAAGGGGATGCAATGCGATCGACGGATCGCGTCCCCTGGGGTAATCACTGAAGAACGGGCAGATCACCCCCACACGTCCACCCTAGATCGTCCCACAGAGGATCAAGATAAGGTTGACGATGCTTGACATGCGCCGATCTCTGCAATAAGGCCTTCCGGTCCATGTGGTGTTTCAACATCGTATTTACACCCCGCAAATGAGGCTTGGGTGTAGGCCCGGGGGTGGCCACGTTACAGGACAGGACTCAAGCGGCCGCAGACGGGCCATCGTGACGAGCCAATCGCAATATTCCTCCTGCATGGAACGGTTCTGTATAGTCCGCCGTGGGTTGCCGCCATCGCGATTGCGGTCCAGCAGGACCAAAAGCTTCTGGCCGGGCATGGAGGCCAGAGCCCCGACAGTTCTGGTCTGCGATCACATATCGCATTGACCATATCGCCCGGTCCTTTGTGCTTGGAGGAGAACGCCCCATCCTGGACAGCACAAACAAGTGTCTCCGACACGATCATGACACAGTCTATAAGTCCTCATACAGGAGCACTGGCGTTCAGCATCACCATACACAGCCTCTCTCCTGAACACAACAAAGGTAATGCCCGCCTGTTGACCGTGACGATGTCGCTCATTCCGATGGTGTTCAGGTTACGCGGACACCGCGCTGTTCTCGATATTCGTCTGACTGTCAGCGATGCTGCGTTTTCTCAAGAAGCCTTCCCAGCCCGCGCTTCATACCATCACGTCCTTGCTGTCAACCATGCGAGACGCCCCCGACGCCGGCGCCGGGACCGAGAATGAGATCGTGCAGAGCGACCACAGCTGGGAAGGGAGTCTTCGCGTCGGGGACCGTTTGACAGAACGCCTTCTCCGACTTGATCTGGCTCATCGCCACTTTTCTCGTATGGACGAGCTGGTACTCGTAGAGCACGCGAAATAATGTCGTAGCTTGTTTGGTGATGCAGAATCCCAGGGCCCCAGGCTCCCAGAACATACCGTATGTCAAAATCTCAGCACTGTGGGAAAAGGATGATTATTTTTGCCAAGTCGAGAGGAATAGAGCATTTGCTACTCTGTAACTGCGTTTTCTTTGGATCTTCCTCCCCATCGCTCCGATAGATAGCTGTTCTTGAAGGACCAGATGGATGACCCCAAAGTCATACAGCCGCAACAACGGGAATGGGCTCGGGAGCGGGACTGACTGTACTTGTTATCTTGATACCTCCACAACCCTGTGATGCAGAGGCTCTGGGAGGCGTGGTTTGCACTACTGAGGAGCGATCCCCCACGTTAAATACAATCAATCAATCAATTCCTCCCCATCGCTGCAAATAGATAAGCGAAAGAGGGATGGGCCTGGAACGAGAACAGCAGCCAAGATCTATTCCAGACTGGAGGCTCCAGATTCGATGTCTCCGTAGCGTCTTGAAGGAACCGAAGACTGGATGTCGATGGAACAGACGATATAGTTCTGTAACGTTTGAGTGGAACGAGGGGTGGCATGTGGGCTGGCTATGAATAGGATGCTGCCAAGATGCTAATCGATGCGAATTCTCTCTAAAGTCTTTAGTATCTCCATTGTAGTTTTAACTACATCGAATCCTTCTTGGCGGTACCATGCCCCACCCCCTAACGGGACACACCCCCCACCGGGACAGCCAAACCCCACAACCACCACCAAAAGTCCTCTACTTCACTTACACGGATTACAGCCCCCTTTGAGGCTATCTATACGCTCTTTAGATGGTTAGATAGCACTTTTCTTGGTGTTTAGCCGGATGTAGATTAGTGAAGTTTCAGCCATCGGCATCAGTGATTAGGAGCCTCCGTGCCCCGCCCCTAAATACAAATTTGCTATAGAATTCTCTCTCTGAGCCCCTGATCCTTATGCCACCACAGCATCGTGAAGCCAGCCATAATGCCTCCGCCCACGTACACTGAAGATAATATGGCGGATGCCTGGCTAGATGTGACAGATAACGGCATGTCTGTGAGAAAAGCCGCCCAAAAACACGGCATCCCTAAGCAAACGCTGTCAGCACGCATCAACGGCAGAGTCACCCGAGCCGAGGCCCAGGTTAGCAAGCAGAGACTCTCCCCTCAACAAGAGAGTAAGGTGGCTCAATGGATATTGCGCCAGGAGCCCCTAGGGCTTGCCCCTTCTCACACAGCCGTGTGGGAGATTATTGTACAACTGCTGAAAAAAGGGAGGGATTTCGCACCACTGGGCCCGAATTATATGGAGGGCTATAAACGCCGTAACCCTACCATCCAGACTAAAATCGGTAAGCGGATGGAATCCGCTCAGTTTAAGGGGTTTACCCCTAAGTCTGTCAACTGGTTCTTTGACATATTGGGGGGTTATCAATGGGTAAAGCCAGAAAATACGTACAATGTCGATAAGGGCGGCATCATGTCGGGTTTTGGTTAGTCTTTTAACCCCCTATTTACCCCTATCCTGTCAATTAACTAGCTAACCCCTATAGGCATCGATTCCCTAGTCTTAAGAAATTCTGAGACTATGAAAGCCTTCCTAAAGAGTCCCAAGGGGCGTGGCTGGACCTCCTTTATCAAAGTCATCTCAGCCAGGGGAAAAGTTCTCAAACCAGGCATAATTTTCAAAAGAAAAGATCTCCAGGCCCAATGGTTCATCAAAGAATTCCGCAAAATTGCGGGTTGGTACTACATAACGTCAGATAACGGCTGGACCAGTAACGAGATTGCGTGCCTATGGTTAGACCACGTTTTCCTACCCTAGGTGGATGCTGTACGAGGGGAAGACCAGGCAGAGCCGATCCTTTTGATACTAGATGGCCATGGTAGCCATACTTCCGTACGTTATTTATTTTTTAGGGGTTATTTAATCAGTTGACTAACTGTATAACTAACAGGACGAGTTCATGTTGCGGTGTTATTTTGCCAACATCTTGCTTTGTTTTTTCCCAGCCTATACCAGCCACGGCATGCAAACACTAGATAACGGACCATATAACGCGCTCAAAGCCTACTACCAGAGATTTCTTTCGCAATTAAATTCTCTCATAAATACCTCGCCCGTGGATAAGATCAACTTCATCCGCTGTTATTCTCAGGCTAAGGACAAGGCTTTTTCTAAGCCGAATATCCTCTCGGGCTTCCGAGTGACAGGGTGCTACCTAGTTAGCCGCAGGAAGTGTTTAAAACACCCAGAAATCCAGGAGGACAAAAGAAAGACCCCGGAGCCAGAGGAAGTTAAAGACTCAGAGCCAGAAGACCAGCGGACCCCTACCACAAGCCGACAGATCATAGATTTCACAAAGAACCGCTCCCCAGCCACTCGGCTGAAATTCAGGAAGATCTCCCACGCCTTCGAGAACCAGGAGACGGAGCTGGCCCTAAAAGATCATTAGATCAAGGCCCTGGAGGCTGAACTAGAGCGGCTACGGCCCAAGAAGAGGAAGAAGGTCCCAAATCCGAACCGGAAGTTCATGAATATGGCTGAGATATTGGCCCAGGGGGGTGACCCGTTAAGGGCCGTGGTTATAGAGTCTTTAGAGTCAGAAGCAGAGCCAGAGGTTGTTAAAGATAAGGGTGAGGAGGAGGAAGAGGTTGAGGAGGCTGAGGAGGGTGAAGAAGCCCCTGTTGCAGAGCCCCAGGTGACGAGAAGCGGTCGGTCAATTAGGGCGCCAGCTAGATACGTGGATTGAGGAGCCTCAACACCACAGAATGATAATTTTGTTGATTTCTTTGGGCATATACAGCCTCAATTGCGTGTAAGTGAGTAAGGGGGTATTTTGGTGGTGATGGTGGGGTTTGGCTGTCCCGGTGGGGGGTGTGTCCCGTTAGGGGGTGGGTCATGGTAGCCAATGAATGTCTGTCGCCTTATCAAGCCAGCCGGGTCGTCGCCGCATTCAGCACGTCATCTGCAAACCGGGCTGGGCGGCTAGATCCTGCAGGCATGTCATCAAGCGGCTGATACATTTGTATACCTTAATTTGAAGAATCGCGCGGACTAGGCCTGTGCAGACGCGTATTCTTGGGATTACCCTTGATCAGGTTACAATTGGGCCGACTGGCCCTTCTTTACTGCCGGGCAACTGCGGCTCGGTGATGTATGCAGCAGGAGCAGGAGCCTACAATAGCAGCTTGAATACGGGTCTCAAGCTTGGCTTACATCCTGCTTCGATGAAGATACGTAAGCCTTGCAGCGCTGCGGCTGTCAGCTGTAGTAAAAGAACTGGTATACGGCACCTCTCTTATAAGGGTCGAGGTATTGGGGCGTCCTGGTTTACATAGACACCCGACACTATTCGACAGAGGATGAGTTGTCTTGCTGCTTGCTGTTTGCTGGCCTCGGCTGCCTACTTAGGCATTTGTCAACTCCGCCGATGCCTTCAATTTTATGGTAGGTTGAACTGCTTAGCTCGAGAGAGTGTGGATGGCGGCGTGGAGTTGTCATCCTTTTGTGTATCGGTTCCCGCCATAATCTTGGCTACCCGCACATATGCTATAAGTCACGGCCTTACCGAGCAAAAAATAAATCGCAAACCGCCCACGTGGATCTCAGGTCGCCAGTCGCCACCTTATGTGGCTAACCGTCGCCTTCTCAGTTATGATGGTGTAAATGGAGGACAACTCGTGGTGTGTACCGAGTGTGACTCGCGACTATATAGTTGAGCTGTACTATCGAGTCGATCAACACTTATCAATTTTCCCTTTTCCTGTATCTGCACGTCACGGTACGCCATCATGCTGGAGCAGTCTTACGGCCGCCTTTTGCTATCGCTGTCAGCGCTCAAATTCTGCGCTCACTGCACCACTCTCCATCCCGAACGCGTCCAAGTTGGATACGCCCGGGACGCCAACTCAATCCAATAGCCACGGGATGACTCAAAGATATGCAGCCCGGATATCGACACGAGTACGCCCGAGGCTGTCTCGAAGGTATGGGCGCCCGCGGGGAAGTTTTTGGATAAATTCATCCAGGAAGGTAGGCAGTCTAGGCGAACTCAGCCGAGAGGGTGGTGTTGACGCGTCTCCAGGAGGTCAAGCGAATTGGCTCAGCAGACTGTGGAGAAGCTCTTTCCGGAAAAGGGGCCTAGCAGTCTAGATGGCTGTAGCATGGTCGGTGGGAACTGCGACGTCCCCGACGACTGTACAGAGCTGTTGGGACGTGGGGGTTTATCGGACGAGGATGCGCAAAACGCGTTCTTAGTGTTCAAGGCCGTTCAGGGATTGCAGGACCGCCTATTCTCGTGATCGTATCGCCGACGGCGGAGTCATCAACGACATGGCGTACAATGTGATCAAAGAGGATTTCATGCACGAAGTCGACGGAACCAAAGCGACCATCAAGTCCTTTGCCGTGGCCTGCGCCATCGTGAGTGGTACCACCACAGTGGCCGATGTACGTGTGGCCCATCCCATCGCAAGCTCGGTGGGATGACTGACGATACCCAGGTGGTTGGCCAGTACCGCGGCTTGTTTATATTGGCCACAGGGCTCTGCACCGGGGCCTTGGTTCCGCATTGGGAGTACGAGATGGACTACCAGACCATTTCAGAGTGGCTCGTCCAGGCCTTCGAGATGTTAAGCAAATCACTGGACGAGACTTTGCAAATTGCAATGACTGGTAAAGGCGACACCAACGCGCCTTGCGCCACCTAGCGACATGATGGTGGTATACAGGACCCCTATAGCCAACTACTACAGTAACGGCGTATGGCTTGTCGATGATGACAACATGGCTAACAGGCAGCAGCTAGACGGTCTTACCCAGCTTTTACGGAAGAAGATAGTCGACATGGCGGTGAACACCACGCTGACGCGCCTTGTCGGCGATACGAGTATCAAGCAGGATGCTTGCACAGGTACGGGCCAGTATCGGATCGAGGGCTACTGTTGGTATCTCATCAGCGCGTTCACGGGCCAAGCATACTCGTGGTGCAAGGAGGAGGCTCTGAACTGCAACCTGCCCTGGACTGTCAACAAGGACCCTCAGTACTACCAGAAGATCACCAAACATGGCCTACAACTCCTGGTACGCAGCTTCACATTGTCTACACTGTAGCGAAACCCATGCTAACATACGACACAGCCGTACTATAAGGCACTGATCGACTGCGCAAAACATGGAGGCGGCGAACCTGTGGCTACAACAGCTTCCGCAACCGACCTCACGCTACCGCGGTGCTACTATAACACGCCAGCAAGCCTCATTGAATGGAGGTTGATGAGTAACTGGGTCACCGACAGGGCCCGATTTTTAAACAGGCTGGAATGGAACAGAGACGATGACGCTCATGTATAACAAATCACATGTTTCACGATACAGTGTAGGATAGATGGTGTACTATTTGCGGCCTAGTAAGAGATTATATTGCTACAACTCCTCGCAGACCGCTGCGAGCTAAAACTTACAAATGACAGGAAAAGAATGTGCGAAGGCTGCTCTTACTTACTCTTACTTCGTCGGCTTCGTGGGCGCGGGCTTGGGCTTTGTGTCCGTCGTGTCATAAGAACCACGACCAAAGTCGCGCGCCTCAAAGTCCTCGGACGACTCCGGAGCCTTGGGCTTGGGAGGCGGGGGCTTGCCAGTGGTGTCGTATGTGCCTCGGCCGAAGACGACCATCGCAGGGATTGGAGACTGGAAGATACCCATTGCTGCTGTAATAGTAAGTTGGCGATGAAGATAGTTGTTTGATTTGTTAGGTTCAGGTTCAGGTTCTGGTTAGGAGCCTGGTTTGTGTGGTGATGAAGATGATGATGAGGAGGAGAAGAGAAGGCCCGAAGGTTGGTGCTCACCATCACTTATATATGAGTCCTGGCCATCTCGACGCCTTCATGCTGAAAGGTAACTGTGTTGGGTCAAACAATGGTATTGTTCCTCGTACCAAGCCAGGACACAAGGGCCTTGTTACGAATGAGAAGAATTAAGGGGGTCAGTGATGCAAAGTATGTCAAAGGCCTTTGACTGCCCAGTTGGACATGGGAACTGTTCTATGTCAATGGATACAACAAAGCAATTGCCGTATGAGATTGATGTAGGCTAGCTGACGTATGGATGATCCTTATTCTTATTCTTTGACATTTACGACGCAGTTGCCGTTTCCGTCTCTTACTTCTCACTAACCAAGTATCTCCGCGTCTCAATGCCAAAAGCACAAGTCGGCTACCATCGGTCAATCCCTGATTTACCCATAGCCCACAGCTAACGGTACGACGCTTGGTCATCCCGCTCGCAACCATCTCCTAGGTACCACCGCTACTGTTCAGGTGGCTCGTACATTTTATCTCGAATATGATTTGCTATAGGACCTCCGTTATCCATCCAGTCATAAAACTCCGGTGTGCCATCTGGTGGTGCGTCATTGAGTGCCGCGTTGATTTCCTCGACGGTGTATGGCGCAGCTAGCTGCCTCGCGAGTTCGTCCCTTTCTACAAGGCAGTCAGCATTGATAGATTATTTGCCATCGTCTAAGAGGCCCTGCCAGTTCACTACTAACCTCGTACGGCTTGTGCTTCTTGTGCGGCTCGTGCCTCTGCTACTTGTCGCGGTGTGCGGGTTCTGTTCCTTGCTCTCTCATTCGCTGCTTGGTTCCGTCTGTTCCTTTCCAGTCTCTCATCCTCCCTGTCCTGCTCCCAGAAGGCTTGAAATGTCGCCTGGTACTCGTTCAAAGTTTGCAGTTGGCGCTTCAGCCTGACGAGCTGGTCGATGAGGAAGAGGGCCGCGAAGGAGATGATGATCGTCGAAGTCCAAAAGAATAACTGCTTAGTATTGTATTGGATGCCCTCGGTAGCTGCTTTGATGCCATCGAGCTACAGCGCCAAAGTTTGTTAGCCAACTTGCCTTCCTTAGCAAGTACACATGGGTGCGCTGCCATCATGGACACCTACCTTGGCTACAGTATCAAGGGCAAATGATACGCCAGCTTGCACAGTAGAGCCTAATCGTTGCTCAAAGGCTTTCGCCTCAGTCAACAGACTGTGGTCTTCGACGGCCATGGCGCTATGATGGCACTGGGTTATTTGAGCTTTCGATGTGGTGAGAAGATCAGTCAGGCGCTGACAACCTTGGACGGGTAGCGGGCTTTTGCAATACAATCAATTGCTTTACATCAAAGAACATGGGTACTAGCTAGTATTCTGGACATTTCCGGTAGGTTGGAATGTGATTAGTGTAAGACAAAGAAGGGGCCGACCGTTGACGGACCCCGAAAAGACAATCAGTTCCGCATTCGGCATCTTTGGGAAAGATACGAACATCATGGCATCGAAATTCTTTGATCAAATGCCGTGGTGCCCTGCGAGCTAGCAGCTGGTGCATTCACCAATATCTGTGTTGGAGGTTGTCCCATGGAAGGACTGCGACCATGGCGGAGGTTTACTTGCTGTCGCTATAGAAAGGAGAACATGAATAGCCTTGTGGTCTGGAACGTGTCTCTGCTTGCTGACAATCAATTGCTCTGGCTTCCCTCCTGCGCAAAATGCTGCGTCGGACGAGTGCTGTCTAACGTATGACCTGAGCTTCCCTCCTCTTTCCTGGGGATGAGGCGAGGGACCGACGGTACCTGTCACGGCACTAGAAAACAACACCACAGCCCCACGGGTCAACCCCTATATATACCTGTTCTTGTCTTCTAGCTAGCTTCATAGTTTTTTCTTGTCTTCGCGTACATCGACAAAGTCATTCCTGGAGTCATTAGCAGTCGGACTGTGACAGTACCAGCCAAGAGAAAGTCAATCTGGGTTGGGTTCGGCTCACGTGCAGTTGAATAGTTTAAGGACGAATTCTGTCATGCTTCATGCGCTTAGGAGTCTGCTGTCAGTATCGTGGCACCTGACAGAGCCGCTGCACCTTGCCCATCCTCGTCATCAAGACAGTGCACCATCTGCCTTAACCATTTCTTTCTCCCAACACCCTACCATAACCCACCTGTGCACACACCTTGGTACCAAGAACCACCTTACAGAGCTACAGCAACCTACACATTGACGTACCCTCGTGGCCCAAGAAACTCACCATCCACGGGGGAACCACCAGTAAAGACGAGTAGTCAGTAATTCTGGATTTACACGCCCCGGGAGAGCTTTCCCAACGAAGGTGAGTGAACAAGCTTTGGTATGTTTCTCTGCTCTTACCACCCGTCTCAGAGGCATCCATCATCACCGTCATCTGGAGGGCACGAGCCTATTTATAGAGCACCAGAACCGGTTACGACCGAAAGTAAGCTGCGGCGCTGGCAGGGTTCCTGTGACGAGCCGTCTAACCTATAAGGCGCACACACAACCATACAAAAACAACTATTTTTCTTGGCGCCCCGCTGTTAGGGCGCAACCTCGATATCTGCACTAAAGTAGGCACTTCTCTCAGTAACTGACTATCTTTGCTAAGATATAAGAGAACTTTTCTTACAAGCCGGATAGCACCCTTCCACGACGGGCCTCTAAACACGCCCGTGGCCGTCCTAAAGACGACCACCGGCGGCGTGCTCAAATCCCCGGCCCCCAGAAAGACATACAGCCCGGCAACTCCGAGCAGGCTCTACCAGGCGCTGCTTGACGACATCAGCAGCAGCTTGTCACAGGTCTCTGAGGCTGACTTCACTATTATTTCCCCTCTAAAAGAAAAATCCCGAAATATTAATGACAGCAGCACCACTAGAATGAAATGACCTTAATTGAATAAAATCTCTACAGACCAAGCCATTACATGCAATACAGGGAATAAAGCCTCTTCCTCAGAGTGCCAGGACCAAGTTGCCAAAATACTGGCTAAAGACAAGCACCTCTATAAAGCCAGGATGACAATGTTTCAGGAGTGTACTGCAACAGTTGATAAGACACCTAAGAAAGCTGGAACCGAATTATACTCTTATGCTAAGAAATTCAGCGCTTTTTTTTCTAAATGCCTAAATAAGTGGCTAGAAACCCGAGATCCGCCCAAAAGAAGACTATTTCTGGGGGGATAGGAATGGTGAAGCCCACCATGACCTTCGCCCAAGCTGTCTCCTCTAGCCAACGACAGCATCCACGGACAGTCAACATTACCATGAAAAAAACACAGCCTGGCGCCCTTATTACTGCCAACCAACTGAAGAAGAAACAGGATGATCTCCGGGTCTTTGTCCGCATAGATAATAGCCACCTAGAGCCTAAGGGAATAAAGTCTACACTGAACAGAAGACTTAAGCTCCACCCTCAAGAGCTTAGAGAAGTGACCCGGTGCCCCTCCGGATTTACCTTACACCCAAGGGACAAACCAACTCAGGCCAAGCTCCTGGCCTTTCAAGAAGAAATTACTGACATTCTTAAGGCACAAAAGATTGAGACCCACACAGTCTGGCATCACTATAAGGTCGATGGATGCCCAAGAAAGGTCATCAGTGCAGAAAGGTTCATAATCGATATTACTGACACTGTTGTTGCCGATGAAATTGAAGGCCAAACAGGCGACAGACCTCTGAGGTGCATACTCCCAAGAACACGACTAATTCTGATCCAGAAACCACGTGAATAATCTCTCTGTCCAGTGCAGCAAGGAAACCATTCACGCTTTTTGCCCATTCAATGACCTCAAGGCATATTCAACACACCCCCAAGGTTCACCAGTGTGCAAGCTGTTTCAGATACCATGGTAGGAATTACCGATGCGAAAAACAAGTATGTGCACACTGCGCCAGCGCAGTACACCAGGGGGATTGTGAAAAATCAATCCCAAAATACGTCAACTGCAAGGGGCATTATGCTGCTGATTTCGACAAATGCCCTGCACGCCCCAAGGTCGTGAAAGGTATCATCCATAAGCACACATGGGAGCAAATCCAGGAAATAAGGCTGGCCGGAAAAAGAGCCAGATCTAGGGCCTTTAATGAAACAGACAGAAACCAAGCTGGGTCAACACCTAGCAACAATAACAAAAACACCACAATACAAATCGATACAACAGATACAGCTCATCCCAGAGATGCCGACACCATTATTGTCAGTCAATATTAGGTACATCAAACGAAACACATTGACATGGGCATCTAGTCATCCATTCTGTAAATACAGCAAGAGGACAAAAGAGTACAGGCCCTACAGAGTTAGCCATCAACCTGGCTGATTACAAAGAAGAAAAAACATATATCATTTTGATGCAAGAGCCCTAGGTTGATATACCACCAGGCAAGAGAATGGGAATAAAGACACCCCCCAATTACGATATATATTCCTCAGTAGATTCCTGGGACAGCGACAGTACACGGCCCAGATCTCTCATCTATGTGAGAAAATATCTTTAAGCGGATCAATTTCGGCCTTACGTTACACGAGATATCACTTAGGTCAAGGTACAAGGTATTACATTTGCCAGCGTCTACTGACCATGCCATAACCCACAGGAAGTGGATGACATTCTAGAAGTATGGACTCCACCCTTTGGCTGTGTCATAGCCGGAGATTTCAATGCTAGCGATACATCCAGGGACTCAAGCAATCCAGGATATCATGGTAATGCTATACTTGCACAGACTATGGCAGATCACAGACTGGATCTGATTTCTGAACCAGATGTCCCAACACATGATAACAGAAATGTACTAGATCTGGTTTTCTCAGATGTCCCCATGGCCGAAGCCTCAGTAAATGATGCACTCCAGTGCACTTCAGATCATGAGACATTACGAATAGTTGTCCCAGTTCAGGGAGACCTGGACCGGGTCCCCAAGGCTAATCGGTGGATAGTCCCGGACGATAAACTACAAGAGCTGGTGAATAATGTCCAAAATAGGATTTATAAGCTCCCCCGGCTGGGTGCATCCCCTGGCCAGGTAGATGCCTTTACGCAGAGTTTGATCAACATAATCCAAGGCTGTGTCAGAACAGTGGGCAAGAAGCCCCGACAATCTAGGCCCACTGCTTGATGGAATGATGAATACAAAGCAACTATTCAGACATACAAGGCCTCGTCCAAACAGACCACAAGCCAAGAAAGGCGGAATTCAGCCCAACGGGACTTTTGCCGCGTGGTTTGGAAAGCTAAGAGAGAGTACTGACAGACTCTAATTGATTCAGCAACTGAGCCAAAGGATCTGTACAAAATCGTTTCTTGGCACAAGCTGTCAGCAGGATTGCGTTCCCCTCTAATCATCATAGGAGACCAAATATTTGAGTCATAAGAGAGCAAGGCAAATGCACTACGCTCAGCCACGTTTGAACAAAGTACCTCAGACAACGATATCATTGACCCCTGGTCCGCTCAGATCACACAACCCAAGCCACACATCCCACTTGAATACTATGTCGGACTGGAAAAGGCTGAAGGGTGCACTATAGGGACCAAGAGCAACTCCCCGGGAATAGACACCCTCACAGTACGGATTCTGAAAGCTTGCTGGCCAGTCATTAGGGAACATATCAGAGCCCTCTTCCAGACCTGTCTACAGATCGGACACCACCCTAAACCATTCAAAATAGCTGAGGTAGTGATGATCCCAAAACCAGGCAAGACAAATTATTCCAATCCCTAGGCCTACAGACCAATATTGTTATTGTTATGTTTTAGCAAAGGCTTAGAACGACTCATCACGAAAAGAACTACCTGATTTGTTGTTAAACTTGGAATTCTAGCTCCACAATATTTTGGAGCTCTACCAAAGCGCTCTTCCACTGACTTGGTAGCTGCACTCATACACGATATTGAGCAGGCCCTCGACCAAGGCCTCGTTACAACGGTAGTCACGTCATATGTGAAAAGGGCTTTTGATACTGCCCTAATGGGACGGCTGGTGGTTCACATGAGAGAACAGGGCTGGCCAGACTTTCTCATAAGATGGGTTCAGTCATTCATGTCTGAACGGTCCGCAAGAGTTCGGTTTGAAGGTATTGTGACCGACATAAAAGCTCTCACTTGTGGGCTACCACAAGACTCACCAGCCTCTCCAATCCTTTATATGCTGTATACAGAGCCAATCTGTGCACAACTTGGTACGAAAAAGAGACGCTTTGGATATACAGATGACCTAGTGACTCTCTATATTAAAAAGAACCTTAAGGAAATAGCTACAGAGACTTCTGAAAATCTTCATTTACTCAATCAACGGGGACACAATAATACTATTAAATTTGACTCTGACAAAACTAAGATCATGCACTTCTCAAGAAAAAAGAACTCAGACAACCCTCCAGTCTGCCACAGAACAATGAACAAAATAGCCAAGGTTTCCATGCGATGGCTAGGTGTCCTTCTAGATAGAAAACTAAACTTCAAAAATCATGTTTCTTACTGGGCCAAGAAAGCTAGTAAGGTAACAAATCACCTTCGAGGACTATGCAACACAGTCAAAGGACTCCCAGTAAAGTCAACCAAGAGGGCTATGAAAACTTGTGTTATTTCTATTCTTATATATGGCTTAGAGGCCTGGTACCCAGAAATCAAAAAAATCAGGAGCTCAGGTGAGACATCAGCATATTGCATTAAAGGGCTTCTTAGAACGATAGATGCTGTAATACAAATAGCGATCAGGGCTATCCTGCCGTTCTGGAAAACACACCCTGGATATATCCTATACTTTGAATCACAGATTTTTCTAGCAGGAGTTCTTACGGAGTCAATAAGACGACATTACGGCCTATGACTCGGATAAATAGACCAGAGACACCTTTTTTTTGGCAGGCTCTAAGTACAAGCTCGCAAGGAACCAACAAGGCTATAAAGGAGCTTCCAGCTAGTCCCTGACTTCTAGAGACCAACACTCCCCAAATTATCATAAAAGAAGCCCCCAATCCATAAGGACAAAGACAAAAAAATAGAGCTCTTTAAGCAATGGCTACAGGAAAGAAACGTAAACACTGACCTTATCATCTACTCAGATGGATCACAATTGGACGACAAAGGCACAACCCGCACTGGATGGTGCTATACTATTAGGAAAAACAACACTACACAAGAAGTATACCGGGAAAAGGACAGACTTCTATAAACAGAAATAATAGATGTTAAAGTTCATGGCGCTCTCTAAAGACTTGTAGCAGCCAGGGCAATTGGACACGGAAAACGAGTATATGTCTGCCTGGACAACACAGCAATGATAGATAGGCTCAATGGGACTCCACCCGAGATATCAGAGAACATTTTTTTACGATTCCAAGAACTTGTCACGGCACACACTCTTGGAGTGACTGTCAAATAGATTCCTGGACACAGAGATATTAATGACAACAAAGCTGCTAACACACTAGCAAAAAAGGATGTCATACTAGAATCAGACACAACAAACCTTCCCATAATCTCATGGGTCAAGAGAGATCTCAAAAAAAAGGGCAAGAAAGAGTTCAATCAATAATGAAAAGACCAATCAGAACCTAGATATCAAGAAGTATAGTCACATATAATAACTAAAAGAGACTTTATATCTTTTAAGAGGAGTACTTTATACAGACTTCTAGCAGCCAGATCTGGACATGGCAACTTTGCCAGATACCACGAATACTTTGGGCATACAGACTTAAATGATCACTGCAACTGTGGTGAGAAGAAAACACTACAACACATTTTCTTTTATAAGAGGCTGGGGAAAAATCGGCTGCTGCCCAGGTACTCGCCTAGGACAGCTTGTTTACAATACTTAAGGGAGAGGAGTACAGAATAAGCAAAATTCGTGAAGAAGAGCTAATTCTTTTCATCAATCTGCCCTCAATAGATAGCTGTTCTTGAAGGACCAGATGAATGACCCAAGGTCATACCGCCGCAACAACGGGGATGGGCTCGTAAGCGGGACTGACTGTACTTATTATCTTGATACCTCCACAACCCTGCGATGCAGAGGCTCTGGGAGGCGTGGTTCGTACTACTGAGGAGCAATCCCCCACATTAAATACAAAATAAACAAGCAAATAAACAAACAAATAAACAAACAAACAAACAAACAAACAAACAAACAAACAAACAAACAAACAAACCAACCTATAAGGCTAAAGGGTTCTATAGGGTTTATGTTCTGAGGTAAGTCAACACAAAGGACGATAGAGGCTTCTGTCAACTAAAAGACACTCAGATGCTGGGGCTTGGTCTGAACTGGGTTCACTGTGTAGTCGAGTCGTCAGGAGATTTCTCCCACCTTAGGGTTGGCTAAGATGCTTAGATTGATCACTGAGGTAGAGACTGTCTATCTATCTGGTTGGGAAATGTCTGTCCTTATATATCCAATCTCTCCCTCACTGATTAGGTGGCTCACCCTGGATCACCGGTGATCCAAGGTGATCCTGCTCACTGGATCACCACGGTGATCCAGTGATCCAGATTCTTAGTCACATGACCCAGGTTCTGCTGGTCACGTGATCTGTGTACCGTTGCTCTGTTGCTCCAATCTCTCCACTGATCAGCACCCGACTCACTGGTCAACCTGTTTCTAATCGTCCCCTCTTAGCCTGTTATCAGGCCGCACTGTTCGTTGGTTCGTAACAGTTCCGACTAACTTAACAGATGTTGGCATTTTAATTAAATTTACGTTAATATCGGCGTTAATTCAATTCATTAAAACTATCAAATCATCAGAGTCAGAATATGGGGGTGATGATCGGTCTATTGCGTTGCGTTTTCTATCCATGGGTCTGTGGGACCAATCTAGTACTAAATACACACTAAAATACAAAGATGTACCCATCTATTGATCCTCCAGTCAAAGATCCCTTGTTTATCACCTATGAAAGCCACCTTTCCTAGTGCTTCCATCTCTTTATTCTGCCAAGGTACCTGCCTGACCTCTTGTCAGCTAGCAACCTCCCTGACTGTCACTATACTGCTAACACAATCCTTATAAAAACTTTTATAACTTTTAAACCTAATTTAACGATAAACCTATTATAAGTTAATATTAATATATATAACGTAGGCCACAAGCGAGCGGGACACACAAGCAAGTGCGACACTTTCATAAACCTCTCAAACTTTCAACTTCCAACCAGTATTCCTCTACCCACAACAATGGCACCGTGTTATAATGAATCAGACATGCATCTAGCTGTCCAAGCTAAAAAATAAGACCCTTATATTTCTGTTTGAAAGCTTGCTAAAACTTTCCACCTACCAATCTCTACACTGGCTAAAAGAATGGCCGGCCGACCATCACGACGTTATAGCATGCCTAATTCTTTAAAACTTACGGGTTCTAAAGAGAATGCCATTTGTTTCTTCATAATCGACTTGAATGCGCGAGCATTTCTGTCACGGCGAGCGTACTGAGGAGCTGGGATATGGCCGGCAGCAAGCAGCTATTACTCTATTGACGAGAATATCAAGACTATAGAGGAAAGGAAGAGAGAGAGAGAGATAGGTACAGTGGGAGGTTGCCCCTTTAAGGGGATCCTCTGCTCAGATCCTTCCCCTATTGAGAAGTATCCGCTTGTCATGTGGGAAGGTCTGTACAAGCTGTCACAATTGCTGCCCTGGTACACTTATGTTGGAGATATAGTGAATCAATTATTGGCAGCACGTGGGGCTGGACGCGTCAGAAAGAACTGGACGGCAAACTTCATCAAACTTATACCAGGCCTCCGGACGCGTTTTCATCAAAAGATAGACTACCAAAAGGTGTTGAACAAAGACCCGGGGGCGTATTGTGCATAGTTTTGCCAAGTTGCGGCAGCAGTTGCGAAACATGGCATCAAAGACGCAGATATTTACAACTTTGACAAGACTGGGTTTATAAGCGGTATTATTGTGTCTGACATAGTCATTGTAAGCGCCAAAAGACGTGACAGGCCTAGACAAGCTCAGTAAGGCAACAGGGAATGGTCTATAGCAATTTCTTCTATTAATGCTAATGGTTGGATGGTCCCGCCGTTCATTATTTTACAGGGCAAAACCCACCTTACGTCATGGTATCACGACACAACATTGCTACGCGATTAGAAGGTAGCTATGTCCGATAACGGGTGGACTACAAACGAGATTGGTTTAGAATAGATTCAGTATTTCGACAAGTATAACAGACCGCGTATGACTACCGGTAAACGCCTCCTTATCCTAGATGGTCACAAAAGCCACCATTCCCAGATCTTTGAAGATTATTTTTAGAACAATGGTATTATTACCCTTTGTATGCCTGCCCACTTGTTACACAGGCTCCAGTCATTAGATCTTAATTATTTTGGCCCGTTTAAACGAGCTTATGGTCACATGATTGAGGATCTCATCCAGCGTCATATAACCCACATTTTGAAGGAGGACTTCCTTATAGCGGTTTGTGAAATGCACAACGCTGCTATGACACCGGGAAACATTCGAGCAGGTTTCAGTGCTACTGGGCTTGTTCCTTTTGATCCAGAAAGTGTCACTTCAAAGCTGGATGCTGTCGCTGTCGTACGAACACCGTCGCCAGACCCCATTCTGCCACCCATTACTTGGAATTTAAAGACGCCTACCACCATTAACAAAGCGGTAAACCAGTCGGTTTCTATTCAAATCAAGTCAGAAACTACCAAAGAAGCTCACCTACATCAATAATTGATGCATTAAGCTCGTTTTTAAAGACTACATACGGTCTTATGCACAAGGTCGCTTTGGTTGATTCCCGGGTCCGCGAGCTAGAGGAGGCCAATCACCTACTAAGTAAATGCCGGAGGACAAAAAACAAATATCTAATAAAAAAAAGAATATTTTTTATTAAAGATACAGTAGGTCTTCAGGCTGTAAAGGATGGTAATGAGCTGGAAAAACTGGAAATAGGTGAAGGTAGTTGTCGTCCAAAGAGGGCAGCAGCACATGAGCGACGGTGTGGCATCTGCGGCAATAATATCCATAATACACAAACTTATACAGTAGAGATAGAAACGTCTAAAGAAAAAGAATCCGATTGCTTGGATTGAATTAAATACATTGGGATTGAGTTATTTGGCATGTTGGTTGGAAGGTTCGTGAAAGTGTCCCACTCGTTTGTGTGTCCCGCTCACTTGTGTGTCCCGCTCACTTGTGTGTCCCACTTGCTTGTGTGTCCTGCTTGCTTGTGACCTTTGTTACTTTAAACTATTATATAAAGTATAATATAAGCCCCGCAACTTTTACATATTCGTCGTAATAAGCCTTTAAATATTGAGCAAAGTTCTTAAAATTATTAGCAAGATATTGACAACCGTTAAAGTTTTATCTTTTTTAAAAGACTTAATATTAAAACTTGGCGTAATAAATTTATAATATAAAGGCCTTTAAAAGCTTTTTTTTTCCGTTTAAATTAAGGTTAATGATCGTGCTATTAAGTTACTTAAAGGCTTAGTTTGAAACGAAAATTTTAAGATATTCATATAAATAATCGGGATAAAACTATCGAAATGTTTACTATCAATTCAATAGTTTTAGCTTAAATATACTCGGTTAATTGATTAATGTAGCTATAATCCTGTAACGGAACGCTCACCATAACCACCATGCCACGGCTGTTCCTCCCAAAAGGATGTCGAATATCAAGCGTGACAGCTTGACATTCAATGGTGGTACATGTACTCATGTCCGGGCTCCAGGACTCACCACATGCGCTACCTGTACCAGACCATGACAAATCCTATAATGTTATTAACTTGAAAAATAATCAAGCTTATTACTCGGACGATCTGTTATTGTGCTGGTTTATTTAAAGATATATACACGATTGTTAATGTTAAAATTAAGTTTACGAAGATA
Organism: Anthostomella pinea; assembly: GCA_963556695.1. Lineage (NCBI taxonomy): Eukaryota > Fungi > Ascomycota > Sordariomycetes > Xylariales > Xylariaceae > Anthostomella > Anthostomella pinea. The sequence goes on along the minus strand of CAUWAG010000008.1, from coordinate 55,252 downwards.
TTTATTAGCTTAATAAAGCATCCTGTTGGTTTGACTTCCCATGGGTTGGTGAACGTATGATTCTGATATTCGATAGGTGCACACGGAAGAAGAACAGGTCCATCTTACGTATGGCTGGACCCCATATAAAAGGGGTCCAGGTGGATGACTAATCCACACGTACGGCCAACACACCAATGTTCCAACAATAACGCAATTAAATGGGGTCGTAACACGTGTGCACTTCACTACTTATAGTACGGCAGCCTGTCCACTAATGACAGGGGCTATGTATTCTAAGAAACGGACACGCCGTTCGTGGAGCCGCATCGAGGTATAGGTAGCAAGGATGGTGATGGTTAGCGGTTCCAGGGTATGGGTTTAAATCCCATATAATGCTCGTAATTTCCATGCTTATACATACCCTTTTTTATTATGAGAAAGTTCCTATCGTGTAAAGTTCTACCTATTACCATTGCAGATATACGGGGAACCGCTAACCATCCTGGACACCTGTATTCTAAGAAACGGACAGGCCGTTCGTGGAGCCGCATCCAGGTACCAAGACCGTCGGTTGTGGAACTTTGACGCATCCTCGGTGTACAAGGCTGCGGATCCATCCTACACCAGTGCTTATAGATTCATTCGGTAACTTATGGACAGGTAGAAACCGCTGGCGTGGTGCCATGTTTCGCCCTTTCTTTTGCAACTGGCCACCACCGTGTTCGCCACGTATGACGCTTCTTTCTATTTGAAGATGACTGCAAGTGGGCGGGTGACCGTGGCATCCCAATACATAAAGGACTCGTGCCTGCTTGCTTTCATGGCCTCTACAACATCTCGATTCATCATCAAACCTGCACGCATCTGCAACACACTTGGCAACACATCAACACATCAACACATCAACACATCAACACATCAACACATCAACACACCGCTTCAGTTACCACATTACCTTTCATCATGAAGTTCATTTCCAGCCTCTTCGCCCTAGCCCCGCTCGCCAGCCTCGCCGCCGCCGCCGGCAAGGACGGCAGCATCGAACTCTTCAAAGACCTTGCCTGCAAGGACGAAGTAGGAACGATCAAGATGGACAAGAGCAAACAGTGCACAAAGCTCGGAGAGCCTATAAAGTCGTTCAAGGACCCCGGGAATCTGCCTAAGAATTGCTGCGGGAGTTTCTTCGAAGACGATAATTGCACCAAGTTCATTGGGAATGTGTTGGCACGAAACGAATACGAACACTGGAGGGATGAAAAATCGCTGTATGTTCAGTACCCAGTATATGGTGCAAGCATTGAGGAGCAAAGGAAGCTCACGGAAAGAACGGCAAAGTCCTACTCGGTTACGTGCACATGAACTGCAGACGATTAGAAGGCAAAGCTGGGGTATCGGCAGCTGCGGGAGAGAGAAGGTGATGGGATGCGCGACTTGATCCATATCAAACAGACGGGGTTGGGAGGTTGATCAATACAGTCATTACTGCGGACAGAGGCCTACCTACATGCATATGCTTCATGATGCTCAAAGATAGGGTATAGCCCACCTTGGAATCTCGAGCCATAGGTTGAACACGCACCTGGCTCGACACCGTGTCCGCATTCGATCAGAACGAGATATGAACTGCGCATGTAGATATCCTGTGAACACCTCAGCGATGCTGATGGGCTAGCCGGGTATCCCGTCATCTACTTTATGAACCGTTGCGCAGTGAAAGTTCGCTCATATGAGTGTCACGCTGACAGCGCAGGGGATAAGCAGTTGCTGTCGGGCACACGGATCGAGCAGACCCATCGGATTCAAAGGAATGAGCAATTTCATGGATAGCGAGCGAAGTAAGGATAGGGTGGTGTCATTTCTGGCCAATCTCTCTCCTCTAAAGCGAGCAACTTACCTGCCGACGACGGTCACCGCTGATCCGGAGTCCACAGGCCCCCCTATCTTGTCAAAGGTCGAGCCTCTCGCAAGAGAACATTGTGAAAGCGACGATCCCGCTGATCCATCGAACAGTGATGTACTGGGACACTCGTGTGTGAGGATCTCTCGAGACGTATGCCTCAAAACCACCAGTCGAGTTAGTTGTACAGGCCGAGAAATGCGGCCAAGCCAGTCCAATACCCAGTTCTACCAACCGGGCGGTGAGAAACCCCCAGGGTAATACATAAGCGCCGCATCCGGTGGCACTCGAAGAGACAATATGGCAACTACTTCGAGAGATTGTTACCTACCTAAAGTAAAGTACCTGGTCTGCGAGCATATAGGTAGTTCACCGTTGCTGGCTTGTAATGGTCATGAAGCGGACGGCAAGAGACCCATGCGAGATGCTGCACAGGCTGCAGCCCGGGACGCGAACAGGTAGTTTAGTTATTCAAGAGGCGTGAGCCTGCAGGGAAAAGGCTACTAGCGGCTCGAGATGACAGATCTATAGGTAGGTAGCACGACTGGAACCTCTCTACGACTGGGACGTCTTGGACTGCCGAATGCCGCTCTTCTATCTTCTTTCTACTTTCTGCTCATCTTCCTCTCTTTCCGATTCACGGTACAGATCGCCGATTGTATAAATCACACCGTACCGATGGTCACCATCTGGTATCTGACATTTCACATCTGAGCTCCGTCCCTCACTTACAGTATTGAACATCGGCGGTCCATACCGTCCAACAATCCATCCATCATCCAGCCCGGAATCCACCCTTCCGTCCATCCACATTCATACAAAATTGACTCACTTTCAGGTAAACAAAGTTTCCTAAAACAGCCACACTGCAAAGCTTATAGCCCAGTCCCCTGTTCTTCACCCCAACGGCACAGGATATATATACGAATTTAGCAGTTCAATTCAATAGCCGGGTTGGCAGGGCCTAGCGAAATATTCTTATAAAGTATTCTTACAAGGTATTCTTAGGCACAGCGGTTCAATTCTCCTAGCGGCTGACATTACTTCTTTTTCTTTTTGGTCCTCTACACCCAATGCTCTCACCCCTTTCTCTTCTCGTATTGAGTTAAGCCACCTGATTGATGCACCACTCCGACATTCGAACCATGGTAGCGTCAGACATGATCGATCTCCTGGCTCAGCCTCCGTGGAGGGTCATATGCGCTCTATGCCCACTGGGCTGCGACGTACAACCATGACGATGTCAAGAATTACAACTACGCAGCGCCGGTGATCGTCGCCCAGATTGTTCTCGCATCAGCCAGCCTCTTCAAGGGCCCCATCCTGGATGCCTGCTGCGGAACTGGGCTTGTGGGAGAAGTACTTGCACAGGACGGCGCGACCACCATCGACGGCATCGACCTGTCTCCCGATATTCTCAAGGTGGCTGGGCAGACCGGCGTATACCGGAACTTCGAGATAGGCGACCTGGGCGAGAATATCGCCAAGCCGGACGGGACCTACGATATAGTCGCCCGCCTGTGTCGAGACCTTCACGCACGGTCAAGTAGGACCCACCTCTACCCTGCGAGAGCTCGTGCGGGTGACCAAAGAGAACAGTCCTGTTGCTATCACGGTCCTCGGTGAAAACTGGCTGTCAAGAGGCTTCGAGGTCAAGTCGACAAATTAGAGGCTGAGACCTAGTCCAGGTCTTGACCATGGACCTTCACGTCAAACGGAAGGGAAGAGACCAGGCAAATATGATCGTCCTGCGGAATAACAAGTAAGGCCTAAGAGATACCAGCGGATGTCTCCCTATCACATAACCTTTATAGACGGACAACACCAACATGAGTTCGCACCGAGTGGAGGGCCTGCAGAAAAGAGCTTTCATAATCGGGAAGATACGACTCCCCTTGTTTCTGTGGACATATATCAGAGGGGATCAGGATACGCACGTAAACCGGTCATCAATCACATGAAGCGCAGTGTCATAGACACAAAACCATGTTTCTAGATGAGGCACACTTCGACAAGTGGCATGACAGGCTGAAGGGCATATATAGTTACTCGTCATATAGATGGCCTCGTTGCCTTGACTGAAACTGCATGGTTAGAGCTGGATCGATGTCACACAAACGAAAACCTGAAATTAGAGGGGGACAGACGCCCATGAATGTATGCTAAGGCATCTTTGGGAAGTACACATGAATGATGAAAATTGGTGGTATACGCAGGTAATTCTTCGGTATGCATCCCATCAAGAGTAGATTAAGGCAGGGATAACATATACAGTCCCAACTGATTTTGAGGGTCAACATGAGGGAAGGTAAGGGCCAAGGCTAGCAAAAAAAAAAAAAAAACCAAGATTTCGGTCAAAATCGAACCCTACACCTGACCAAAAGGAGTTCGGCCCACCTACATCTCCTAATCTGTCCGCCCAAATAGTCACGAAGCATAATTCAGTCCACACACCATCGGAATTCTCCTCATATGGTACCACCGGAATTGCTCCTCATCTGGTTGAAAGTTTTGCTTTCTTTTTGCCTTATAACCCCTTCCACCCCGTCCCACAGTTTTACCTTAGGTAGCCAGGCAACCCCAATGCACATGCACCCGCGCATAGTGAGATGACCAAGATGATCAGTGCCTTGGCAAGGGGTTGGGTGTTCTCGGAATACTGTTAATTGAAATACCGCGAATGCCGGTGCATCGAGCCCATGCAAATGGGAGTGTTTGTCCGCGAATTCACCGTTGCCTAGGTACCCGCATGCATGATGCTCTCCCGTGATGCTTTCCCTTGATGCTTTCCCGTGATGCTTTCGATAAAACCCAAAAGCTGGAGAAGGTTCGTAGCGTCTTTGTTTTACTTCTCTATTATGTTGAACAAAACTGTCCATATGATCTAGACACTTCCCTGTTTATAATCCAATGTCGAGGAGCCAGTTGTTACAGTCGCACAGTGGGTCGCTGTGTGAAATAATGCACATAGTACAGAAATAGGAGTCAATGACCATTCGGGTCATTGTTGAAGCTTTTGCCTCATGGCGCAACAGTTGTCCTATACGCGTTGTAACAAGGTTGTCCCTTTAAGGGATCCTCCAGTCAGATCCTTCCCTTATTTGGAGGTATCGGCTTGTCATGTGTGAAGGTCTGTGCAGGCCGTCACAGAATGTGTCAAACAAGACTTTAACGTATCTTGCACTCGAACTTTCGAACCTTTATCCTGCCGACCTTATAAAAGCAGCCGCTTACCTAACCAACATCGGAGAGTTAGGAAGTAAAGTCAACCAAAAGGGCTGTAAAAGCTTGTGTTATTCCTGTTCTTACACACGGCCTGGAGGCCTGGTACCCGGGAATCAGAAAAGTTGGGAGCTTGGGTGGGACATCAGCATGTCGCATTAAGGGGCTTCTTGAAACGATAGATGCTGTACTACGAACGGCGATCAGAGCTATCTTGCCGGTCTAGAAAACACACCCTGGACATATCCTACACTTTAAATCACAGATTCTCCTAACAGGAGTTCTTGCGGAGTCAATAAGACGACGTTACGGCCTATGACTCGGATAAATAGACCAGAGACACCTTTTTTTTGGCAGGCTCTAAGTACAAGCTTGCAAAGAACCAACAAGGCTACAAAAGAGCTTCCAGCTAGTTCTTAACTTTCAGAGACCAATATTCACCAAATCATCATAAAAAAAGCCCACAATCCATAAGGACAAAGACAAATAAGGAGAGCTCTTCAAGCAATAGTTATGGGAAAGAAATATAGAGACTGACCTTAATAAGGGGTCAAATCTAAGAGCAACTCTAGATTACCGAGGCGCTCCACTTACTGTTTATAGGTGCCCCCAATCCGAAAAGACAAAGACAAAGAGATAGAGCTCTTCAAGGAATGGTTACAAGAGAGAAATGTGAACACTGACCTTGTCATTTATTCAGATGGATCATAGTTGAACAACCAAGGCACAACCCGCACTGGATGTGGTTATACCATCAGGAAAGGCAGCACTACATAAGAAGTATATCAGGGAAAGGGCAGACTTTTATAAGCAGAAGTAGTAGATGCTGAAGTCCATAACGCTTTCCAAGGGCTTGCAGCAACCAGGGCGATTGGACACAGAAAACGAGTATATGTCTGCCTGGACAACACAGCAATGGTAGATAGGCTCAATGGGACTCCACCCGAGATATCAGAGAACATTTTTTTACGATTCCAAGAACTTGTCACGGCACACACTCTTGGAGTGACTGTCAAATAGATTCCTGGACACAGAGATATTAATGACAACAAAGCTGCTAACACACTAGCAAAAAAGGATGTCATACTAGAATCAGACACAACAAACCTTCCCATAATCTCATGGGTCAAGAGAGATCTCAAAAGAAAGGGCAAGAAAGAGTTCAATCAATAATAAAAAGACCAATCAGAACCTAGATATCAAGAAGTATAGTCACATATAATAACTAAAAGAGACCTTATATCTTTTAAGAGGAGTACTTTATACAGACTTCTAGCAGCCAGATCTGGACATGGCAACTTTGCCAGATACCACGAATACTTTGGGCATACAGACTTAAATGATCACTGCAGCTGTGGTGAGAAGAAAACACTACAACACATTTTCTTTTATAAGAGGCTGGGGAAAAATTGGCTGCTGCCCAGGTACTCGCCTAGGGCAGCTTGTTTACAATACTTAGGGGAGAGGAGTACAGAATAAGCAAAATTTGTGAAGAAGAGCTAATTCTTTTCATCAATCTGCCCTCAATAGATAGCTGTTCTTGAAGGACCAGATGAATGACCCAAGGTCATACCGCCGCAACAACGGGGATGGGCTCGTGAGCGGGACTGACTGTACTTATTATCTTGGTACTTCCACAACCCTGCGATGCAGAGGCTTTGGGAGGCGTGGTTTGCACTACTGAGGAGCGATCCCCTACGTTAAATACAATCATCATCATCATCATCATCATCGTCTATGAATGTGTATTAGGTGTACAATTATACAAGCGGTGTGATATTGGGCAGGCGGTGTCGCATTGGGCAGGCGGTGTTATATCAAGAAGGCGGTATCGGGTAGGCAAGGGGTTTTGAGATTTCAAAGTGTTCTATTAAGGAGAGGAATTCCAGCTACTCTGGAGCGGCCAGAGTGGCCCTATATATCTAAGATACTAAAGGAAAAGGATACGTGGCCTTATGTGGCCACGTATGTGACAGAGTCACAGATGGGGATGGTGATCCTGAAGGATGACTATGGATGGGCTAACGTAGCCCAGAATCCAACAGGGGTACCAACCAACTGGGCTGATAGCAAAAGAAATGCGCAGGCGGTAAGTGACATGTCTTACTATGGATGTCTTGAAAGACATCATGACCAGGAAATCGACCATGTGCGAGAATTGGATTATACTCTTGAACTGGATCACAGGCAAGAAGTGAAGTCTACTCAACACAGAGACAACAGTCCTCGGTATATACAAACTTCCGGGTTCCAGAAAGGCCTTCCTTCTGACCCAGCTCAAACAAAAAACTAAAAGAAAAAATAGTTAAAACAATATCAGAGCACTGATGTTATTAACGCCAGGAAGTCTTGTGGTATTTCATGGCCGTCTTTCTGTTCTCTCTCAGTGTTTCTTATGAATTGAATCACAAAGAAGAAGTGGACCATGGCGTAGGAACTGCATCACGGGTGGAAACAAGATCATGAGCAGAAAACGGCCCCTGGGTGGGAACTGGATCATAGGACTGGGCCAAGGGCTGGAAGAAGCAGTAGATGGGCGACCAGCGTTGTAGTAAAATACGTATATGAAGTAAGGGCTGCGGGCTTCACGTTGAACGCCCACGTATGGACATGAAAGATCCAAAGCTGGCGCTGTGGCCATAAAAACCAAAATCGAGATTATATTCAAGACTGGACACCTATCCACTGCCTTTTCCAGTCCGTGGTCCAGTTCCTGCCCATGATCCAGTTCTCGACTATTGTTGGATAACAGGGGTCATGAAGATGAGCCGAGTCCGACCGGAAAAACCACGGTACGGCGGAGATGACCAGCACCAAAACTGGGAACCGATCAGGGGCACCTGAACAGACAGAACAGATACAACACACTACATGCAATACACCAAGAATCACCCTCCAATCACTGAACTCGCTTGAATCTAACAACTATAATCCAATCCCCGCTCATATTGTCTTTCAAGACATCCAAATGAGAAGATATCCCACACTGCCTGCCTGTTTTCTTTACCGCCTGCCCGATGTAGCACCGCCTGCTTGATGCGGCACCGCTTGCTTAATGTGGCACCGCCTGATCAATAAGTCACCGACTTGTCTAATCTAACACCACAAATATACTATTCATCAGGGGATTCGTTCTTCACATTATAGCCTTGAAGCGAGTCTTTAATCAAATGAATTATTATATAACGAGAGGTAGCAGGACCTTTCTGACGTGTTCCTTATACTCTTGAGAGGTTCTTGGAATAGATGAGGAGGGAGAATGTCGTCAAGGTACGCAGATGCGACTTCATCAGAGGAACTGTATAGGGTGTCATTTATGTAATGCTGGAAGGTCAAGGGAGCATTATAGTCCAAAACTTGTAAAGACCAAATCTCATCGTGGATGCCGGTTTCCACTCATGCCCTTTTGCCACAAGTATCCTGTTGAACGCCGTTATCACGTCAAGCTTTGTGAAGACTCTTAACGTGCATAGGGCGTTGAGGGTTGCTCTAATTAGCGGCAGAGGGTAGGGGTTCTTAATTGTCATATTATTAAAGCCCTTGTAGTCTACTCATACCCGGATGCCACCACTAGGCTTATGTGCCAGCAGGAGTGAAGCAGCTGATTTTGACAGTGATGGTTGGATGAACCTCTTACAGCATGTTGTCGTTCGGGTATTTCGTCACTACTTTCAGTTCTGATTGTGACATCGGTTGTGTTTTCGAGCTTGGTACCGTTTTGCCGGGTTCAATGTCAATTTTGTGGTCATATGTGCGCTGTTAGGGTAGTTCCTGGCTTCTGAGAAGACGTCGATGAGATCGTGGTATACGGGAGGTAACCTACCTGCCTCATTCAGCCAACTCGGAGGCCTCCAGTGACGATGAAGGGTCAAGATTTGTCAGCTAATGTATTCCTTCACTTGCATGAAACGGCTGGGTTATCGCAACAGTCTAATTGTGTGGGCGAGAAGAGAAGGTTTGAGCCAAATAAGCGCCCAGTGTGGAAGGGCCGCATTGCTATGCTCGGTCCTTGTTCGGGCTTCCACGGCGAATTCTGGAACCATACGCAAGAACTGACTGCCCCTTGCCGTCAAAGACCTGTTTTTTGCATGCTGCAGACTACCGAAGGATGGATGTACTCCTCCTTGGCGTAGTTCCCTGAGCACTCCACACAGCGTCCAGTACCTGATAAAATTATCTTGCAGAGTTTGCGCCCTTATCCAGACATTCCGAGCTCTACGGCTTGGGCAGAGAGGTATTCAAACTCTAGCAAACGATGGATAATAATCGACAGCTGAGATAGCGAAAGCCACTATATGTGTGTCGAGATGGGTGTCGAGGTGGGCAGGTTTACAGATTCCCAAAATAGTTAAAGTCATTCGCAGAGTCAGCTGTTAGTCAAACGTCTGGGCAACAACAGGTGGTGTAGAACTGAACGGCTATGAAACCAAGATCCATAGGACAAAGGGCAGGAGTATAAGGGGGGAATGTAGAGAGTACCCATAAAGGATCGTCGGGGGTGCCGTCCGTACTTATGAGATGCGGCAGACTGGATTGTGCACATGCGCGAGCTCGCACAGGGCAGATGAGACGCTATGTCAAACCGGTCGTGCCGCTAAACCCGGCGAAGCAGGCAGTAAATTCTCCATTACTTAAAATATTTTCTTTATTTTTATTTTAATTTTAAAGAGGTCTAATTCTATTCAATAATAATAAAAAGTAGAACTGAAATATTATAATAATTATAAACAGGTTTTAGATTCTTCATAGTTTATTTATATTTAATATATATAAAAAAGTTTTTCTGATTAATAGTTAAATTATAATAGGTTTAACGTAGGTCACAAGCGAGCGGCAATTACAAGCGAGCGGCAACTTTTCACCAGCCACCCAACCTTTCAATCAAGGCTCCTAATTGATCAACCAACAATAATGGCATTGCGTTATAGCAAATCAGACTTACAGCTTGCTGTCCAAGCTAAGCGACGCGACCCTCATATTACCATTGGCAAGCTTTCTAAGACTTTCCATGTCCCATACAATACCTTGAAGGCTAGAATCGCCGGCCGACCATCACGACGCGATAGCATGCCTAATTCTTTGAAACTTACGGTTTCTGAAGAGAATGCCATTTGTTCCTTCATAATCGATCTGGATGCGCGAGCATTTCCGCCCCGGTACACTTATGTTGAAGATATGGCAAATCAATTGTTGGCGGCGCGCGGGGCTGGACGCGTTGGAAAGAACTGGACGGCGAACTTCATCAAACGTATATCAGGCCTCCGGACGCGTTTTCATCGGAGGATGGACTACGAGAGGGTCTTGAACGAAGATCCGGACGCGTATTGCGCGTGGTTTCGCCAAGTTGCGGCGGCAATCGCGAAACATGGTATCCAAGACACGGATATTTACAACTTCGACGAGACTGGGTTTATGATGGGCATTATTGGGTCCGGCATGGTCATTACAAGCGCCGAAAGACGTGGTAGGCCTAGACAAGCCCAGCAAGGCAACAGGGAATGGTCTACAGCAATTTCTGCTGTCAATGCTGATGGTTGGGTGGTCCCGCCGTTCATCATTCTACAGGGCAAAACCCACCTCGTGTCATGGTATCGCGACACGACATTACCACGCGATTGGAAGGTGGCCGTGTCCGATAATGGGTGGACTACAAACGAGATTGGGTTGGAATGGATTCGGCATTTCGACAAGTATACCAGACCGCGTATGACTGCCGGTAAACGCCTCCTCATCCTAGATGGTCACGAAAGCCACCATTCCCAGATCTTTGAGAGATATTGCCAGAACAACAGCATTATTACCCTTTGTATGCCTGCCCACTTGTTACACAGGCTCCAGTCATTAGATCTTAATTATTTTGGCCCGTTTAAACGAGCTTATGGTCACATGATTGAGGATCTCATCCAGCGTCATATAACCCACATTTTGAAGGAGGACTTCCTTATAGCGGTTTGTGAAATGCACAACGCTGCTATGACACCGGGAAACATTCGAGCAGGTTTCAGTGCTACTGGGCTTGTTCCTTTTGATCCAGAAAGTGTCACTTCAAAGCTGGATGCTGTCGCTGTCGTACGAACACCGTCGCCAGACCCCATTCTGCCACCCATTACTTGGAATTTAAAGACGCCTACCACCATTAACAAAGCGGTAAACCAGTCGGTTTCTATTCAAATCAAGTCAGAAACTACCAAAGAAGCTCACCTACATCAATAATTGATGCATTAAGCTCGTTTTTAAAGACTACATACGGTCTTATGCACAAGGTCGCTTTGGTTGATTCCCGGGTCCGCGAGCTAGAGGAGGCCAATCACCTACTAAGTAAATGCCGGAGGACAAAAAACAAACGTCTAGTAAAAGAAGGAGTACTTTCCGTTGAAGATGCAATAGGTCTCCAGGCTGTAAAGGATGGTGGTGAGCTGGCAAGACAGGAAATGGGTGAAGGTAGTCATCGTCCGAGGAGGGCGGCAGCGCGTGAGCGACGTTGTGGCGTTTCCGGCAACACTGGCCATAATGCGCGAACTTGTACAATAGAGATAGCGCGAACTTGTACAATAGAGATAGAAACGTCTGAAGAAGAAGAATCCAATTGATTAGATTGAATTAAATGCGTTGTGGTCGAGTTATTTGACATGTTGGTTAGAAGATTGGTGAAAAGTTGCCGTTCGCTTGTAATTGCCGCTCGCTTGTGACCTACGTTAGACTAGAATATAAATAATATTTTTATTAATATGTATTAAATATTTCAATTATGATCATGAGTTAATATAGTTTAAGGATTGGACATCTTTTTATTATTTTTATAATTTAAACCCAACAAATTAAACAAATCTCATACTTAAAAAAAACTTTAACAAAACCGGTAAATATTTTAAAGAGATTTCAAATATAAAGACGGCATACAATATTAGGAGTAGTTATAATAAAATAATAAATAATAATCTTGCAGTAATAAATCTAAAAAAAGTTCATTTATTTAAATTTATAATAAAATTCAAACCAAGTAATAAAAGTAATTTTTTAATTACTTTTTTAATGAAGCAATTTTACTGCGTTATGTACAATAATAGATATATATTATTTCTATTTGTAACTAGTATTATTAAGTTTTAAACAATTTAACTTGTCCAGGTCTATAATAAAATTCAAAATGAATATAATAACAAATTTTTTCAGCAACCGCTTTTTTAATTCAGTAATTTTAAAGGTTTATATATATAAAGCGTCCCGCTGGACGCATACCTAGATATGAGGGTGGCGGCGTTTGAAGGTCGAATGTACAGAAAGGCAGGTAGACACGTTACTGTCAAAACAAGAAAGGTAGCAGAGAGGGCGAGAGACGCAAGGTTGGAGGTAATGGAAGCCGCAAGGAGACCCGCGCAAGGCGGCAGGCGAGGGAGAGGTCGGCCTCAGCGGTCGCCCCACGCAACAGCGTCCCAGCAGAAGGATAACCCAACGGACCGGAAGGAGGCAATCCTGAAGTGGCTGGGCCAAGACCGCCCGGAACAGGCACTGGAGAGGTCGTAGAGGAGTCGATGGATAGTTGCTGTCGCAAGAGCCAGCCAGACGGGAGTTGCTCGAGGTCGCCGGCAGCTCAAAGAGAATTCACACAAGAGCTTGTAAGGGCGGTCCCGCAGTATTACTACTGACTGCGGAAACATGAGGCGTCTGCCCTGTGCCAGTTTCGGACAGAGACCATCGGCTTAAGGGCTTTCCTGTTTCAGACGAGAGTGCCAGGAGAGGCTACACCACGTTGCGACTGCAGCGAAAAGAAGACGGCATACCACGTGACGGTTTGATGCCCTTTATACGCGGCCTAAAGAGGCAGACTACAAGCCTCTCTCGGGACGAGAATGTTACGGTCAAGGAAAGACTTCGAGAGCTTGCTGTCAGATCCGGACAAGACCCCAAAATTTATACGGTGGTTTTTGAGACTAGGGCTACTAGGGATGTTCTCACTAGCAAGGAAGCTAAGTGGTGGCGAGGTGGCCCAACAGGCGCTAAAGAGCCGGACCGCAGAGGATATAGAGCGGTACCGGATAGAATGGAGAAGGAGGGGGGATATGGTAGTAGGGATATCACGAGGGGGAGGGGGAATATCACAAGGGGGAAGAGGTTTTATGGGCCAAAGGATGCGCGCCATATGAGGTTAGTCAAGGCGGTGAAGGTCATGAGATACAACTGCAGCAAACCGCAGCAGCGCCGTAACGAAGCCAGAACTAGACTGTAACGTGTGGGTTTTTATCCCCTGCTAGATTTCACCATACAAAGATAGATCATAAGAGGTCTGCATGCCAAAAGACTCTCCGAGATGTTCATACGGCGGGTCAGCGTATGAGTAATAATAATAATATATAAAGCGTGTTTTTACCATTTTTATAGCTTCTAGTTCACGTAAATATTAGAAAAGATATTTAATTAAAAGAATCTTATTAACTTTGTTTTAAATTAAGATTATAGCGAATAAATTTATCAGTTATTTACGCTAAAAAGTATGTTTTACCAGTTTTTGGGGGTTTTTCATAAATCAATACAAGTATATATTACTCCAATAATAAAAACACAAATTTTGTTATTACATTATTTAAAAATATTTAAGCAAAAAAAAAAAATCTTCTTGTTTATAAATATTGCAATTTTGGGGGCAATATCCCGGATCCGATGTGTGCACGATGAAGAGTCCATCGTTGTTGTATTCAGGAAAAGGTCTATCTACTGTCTTCTGATGGGAAAACAAATGTATGGCAGCTGTGGACCCCCTGTGTCACCTGACACGGAAGCTGGCAGCCGCATACTGCTTACATACACAGATGAATTCTGCTCACAAATTTGGTTTAAATCATTTCAATTGAAACTTTTCATTTCATTTTATGATTTGAAAAAGATTAAAAAAATTTAAACTTATAAGCTACTTTAGGTAACACCCTTCTTACTAGTAAATTCTTAAAAAAGATATGGATTTAAATTATAATAAAAATTCTACCAATAACGTAGCTGACAAGCGAGTTGGCACTTGTCATGAACTCTTCAACTGCCATGTGAAATAACTTCACCACAACGCATTTAATTCAATCTAATCAATCGGATTCTTTTTCTTTAGACGTTTCTATCTCTATTGTATAAGTTTGTGTATTATGGATATTATTGCCGCAAATGCCACACCGTTGCTCATGTGCTGCTGCCCTCTTTGGATGACAATTACCTTCACCTATTTCCAGTTTTGCCAGCTCATTACCATCCTGTACAGCCTGAAGACCTATTGTATTTTTAATAAAAAATATTCTTCCTTTTATTAGATATTTGTTTTTTGTTCTCTGGCATTTATTTAATAAGTGATTGGCCTCCTTTAGCTTGCGGACCCGGGAATCAACCAAAGCGACCTTGTGCATAAGACCGTATGTAGTCTCTAAAAACGAGCTTAATGCATCAATTATTGATGTAAGTGAGCTTCTTTGGTAGTTTCTGACTTGATTTGAATATAAACCAATTGGTTTACCGCTTCGTTAATGGTGGTGGGCGTCTTTAAAGTCCAAGTAATGTGACGGCCTGCACAGACCTTCCCACATGACAAGTGGATACTTCCTAATAAGGGAAGGATCTGACTAGAGGATCCCCAGGGGCAACCTCCCACTGTACCTATCTCTCTCTCTCTATCTCTCTCTTCCTTTCCTTTCTAGTCTTGATATTCTCGTCAATAGAGTAATAGCTGCTTGCTGCAGGCTATGTCCCAGCTCCTCAGTATGCTCGCCGCGACATAATATCAAGACTCCTCTATACCAGATTAGAAGCCTTGTCTTTAGATCACCATTGTAAGAAGTTTTGCCTCTAGCAATGACAGGTACAGTGTCTCTGAACACCCACCTATCCCAAGACTTTATTATCCCTTTATTATCCCACCTATTATTACTATTGATTCCGTCCAATATACTGTGACGATGAGTACCATTATTATTCCAGAACATCAGGATAGTTCTGAAGGGACTGGAAGACCAGCCCAACCTATTCAAACATCCCCCAATACCAACAACCTTCCTCCAAACAAAGAACCAAAGAAACAGAGAATCAAGGCACGAGGGGGCCAGAGCAAGCCAAACACGCGATCAAGGGCCGCTTTGACCCACAGTAAATCTCCCTCAAACGCTTCATCGTCTCCATCATCCTCCAGGATCACATCCCAGGACCCACAGACCCAGCCCATGGCACCAACCATGAGCGGTGCTCTAGGCCGATCAAACAACCCCTTGCTCTTCAACCTAGATGCGTTTACGCCAGAGCAGCTAGCCAGACTGCAAACCGAATTACACACCCGGATCCCGAGGTCTGAGCCATTAAGGCACATAACAGAACGACAGTCTGTGCATTTCAGCGTACCACAAGAAGAACGAGTCTTTCCTTCTTTGGAAACAGGTTCTCCATACACAACAACCCATAGATGGGACTCCCCAGCTTCTATGGCATCAACCTCAAATGCCATGCGACATTCCATCAAGCTGGCAGACCCTGCAAAGCTAAATGACGGTCAAAATCCAACCTTTGAACAGCGGAAGAACAGCACTCAATGTAAGCTACAGACCAACTGGTGGCTCTTCATTATAGAATGTTTGTTTGTTTGTTTATTTGCTTGTTTATTTTGTATTTAACGTGTGGGATTGCTCCTCAGTAGTACAAACTACGCCTCCCAGAGCCTCTGCATCGCAGGGTTGTGGAGGTATCAAGATAATAAGTACAGTCAGTCCCGCTTACGAGCCCATCCCCGTTGTTGCGGCGGTATGACCTTGGGTCATTCATCTGGTCCTTCAAGAACAGCTATCTATTGAGGGCAGATTGATGAAAAGAATTAGCTCTTCTTCACAAATTTTGCTTATTCTGTACTCCTCTCCCCTAAGTATTGTAAACAAGCTGCCCTAGGCGAGTACCTGGGCAGCAGCCGATTTTTCCCCAGCCTCTTATAAAAGAAAATATGTTGTAGTGTTTTCTTCTCACCACAGCTGCAGTGATCATTTAAGTCTGTATGCCCAAAGTATTCGTGGTATCTGGCAAAGTTGCCATGTCCAGATCTGGCTGCTAGAAGTCTGTATAAAGTACTCCTCTTAAAAGATATAAGGTCTCTTTTAGTTATTATATGTGACTATACTTCTTGATATCTAGGTTCTGATTGGTCTTTTTATTATTGATTGAACTCTTTCTTGCCCTTTCTTTTGAGATCTCTCTTGACCCATGAGATTATGGGAAGGTTTGTTATGTCTGATTCTAGTATGACATCCTTTTTTGCTAGTGTGTTAGCAGTTTTGTTGTCATTAATATCTCTGTGTCCAGGAATCTATTTGACAGTCACTCCAAGAGTGTGTGCCGTGACAAGTTCTTGGAATCGTAAAAAAATGTTCTCTGATATCTCGGGTGGAGTCCCATTGAGCCTATCTATCATTGCTGTGTTGTCCAGGCAGACATATACTCGTTTTCCGTGTCCAATTGCCCTGGCTGCTACAAGTCTTTAGAGAGCGCCATGAACTTTAACATCTATTATTTCTGTTTATAGAAGTCTGTCCTTTTCCCGGTATACTTCTTGTGTAGTGTTGTTTTTCCTAATAGTATAGCACCATCCAGTGCGGGTTGTGCCTTTGTCGTCCAATTGTGATCCATCTGAGTAGATGATAAGGTCAGTGTTTACGTTTCTTTCCTGTAGCCATTGCTTAAAGAGCTCTATTTTTTTGTCTTTGTCCTTATGGATTGGGGGCTTCTTTTATGATAGTTTGGGGAGTGTTGGTCTCTAGAAGTCAGGGACTAGCTGGAAGCTCCTTTATAGCCTTGTTGGTTCCTTGCGAGCTTGTACTTAGAGCCTGCCAAAAAAAAGGTGTCTCTGGTCTATTTATCCGAGTCATAGGCCGTAATGTCGTCTTATTGACTCCGTAAGAACTCCTGCTAAAAAAATCTGTGATTCAAAGTATAGGATATATCCAGGGTGTGTTTTCCAGAACGGCAGGATAGCCCTGATCGCTATTTGTATTACAGCATCTATCGTTCTAAGAAGCCCTTTAATGCAATATGCTGATGTCTCACCTGAGCTCCTGATTTTTTTGATTTCTGGGTACCAGGCCTCTAAGCCATATATAAGAATAGAAATAACACAAGTTTTCATAGCCCTCTTGGTTGACTTTACTGGGAGTCCTTTGACTGTGTTGCATAGTCCTCGAAGGTGATTTGTTACCTTACTAGCTTTCTTGGCCCAGTAAGAAACATGATTTTTGAAGTTTAGTTTTCTATCTAGAAGGACACCTAGCCATCGCATGGAAACCTTGGCTATTTTGTTCATTGTTCTGTGGCAGACTGGAGGGTTGTCTGAGTTCTTTTTTCTTGAGAAGTGCATGATCTTAGTTTTGTCAGAGTCAAATTTAATAGTATTATTGTGTCCCCGTTGATTGAGTAAATGAAGATTTTCAGAAGTCTCTGTAGCTATTTCCTTAAGGTTCTTTTTAATATAGAGAGTCACTAGGTCATATGTATATCCAAAGCGTCTCTTTTTCGTACCAAGTTGTGCACAGATTGGCTCTGTATACAGCATATAAAGGATTGGAGAGGCTGGTGAGTCTTGTGGTAGCCCACAAGTGAGAGCTTTTATGTCGGTCACAATACCTTCAAACCGAACTCTTGCGGACCGTTCAGACATGAATGACTGAACCCATCTTATGAGAAAGTCTGGCCAGCCCTGTTCTCTCATGTGAACCACCAGCCGTCCCATTAGGGCAGTATCAAAAGCCCTTTTCACATATGACGTGACTACCGTTGCAACGAGGCCTTGGTCGAGGGCCTGCTCAATATCGTGTATGAGTGCAGCTACCAAGTCAGTGGAAGAGCGCTTTGGTAGAGCTCCAAAATATTGTGGAGCTAGAATTCCAAGTTTAACAACAAATCAGGTAGTTCTTTTCGTGATGAGTCGTTCTAAGCCTTTGCTAAAACATAACAATAACAATATTGGTCTGTAGGCCTAGGGATTGGAATAATTTGTCTTGCCTGGTTTTGGGATCATCACTACCTCAGCTATTTTGAATGGTTTAGGGTGGTGTCCGATCTGTAGACAGGTCTGGAAGAGGGCTCTGATATGTTCCCTAATGACTGGCCAGCAAGCTTTCAGAATCCGTACTGTGAGGGTGTCTATTCCCGGGGAGTTGCTCTTGGTCCCTATAGTGCACCCTTCAGCCTTTTCCAGTCCGACATAGTATTCAAGTGGGATGTGTGGCTTGGGTTGTGTGATCTGAGCGGACCAGGGGTCAATGATATCGTTGTCTGAGGTACTTTGTTCAAACGTGGCTGAGCGTAGTGCATTTGCCTTGCTCTCTTATGACTCAAATATTTGGTCTCCTATGATGATTAGAGGGGAACGCAATCCTGCTGACAGCTTGTGCCAAGAAACGATTTTGTACAGATCCTTTGGCTCAGTTGCTGAATCAATTAGAGTCTGTCAGTACTCTCTCTTAGCTTTCCAAACCACGCGGCAAAAGTCCCGTTGGGCTGAATTCCGCCTTTCTTGGCTTGTGGTCTGTTTGGACGAGGCCTTGTATGTCTGAATAGTTGCTTTGTATTCATCATTCCATCAAGCAGTGGGCCTAGATTGTCGGGGCTTCTTGCCCACTGTTCTGACACAGCCTTGGATTATGTTGATCAAACTCTGCGTAAAGGCATCTACCTGGCCAGGGGATGCACCCAGCCGGGGGAGCTTATAAATCCTATTTTGGACATTATTCACCAGCTCTTGTAGTTTATCGTCCGGGACTATCCACCGATTAGCCTTGGGGACCCGGTCCAGGTCTCCCTGAACTGGGACAACTATTCGTAATGTCTCATGATCTGAAGTGCACTGGAGTGCATCATTTACTGAGGCTTCGGCCATGGGGACATCTGAGAAAACCAGATCTAGTACATTTCTGTTATCATGTGTTGGGACATCTGGTTCAGAAATCAGATCCAGTCTGTGATCTGCCATAGTCTGTGCAAGTATAGCATTACCATGATATCCTGGATTGCTTGAGTCCCTGGATGTATCGCTAGCATTGAAATCTCCGGCTATGACACAGCCAAAGGGTGGAGTCCATACTTCTAGAATGTCATCCACTTCCTGTGGGTTATGGCATGGTCAGTAGACGCTGGCAAATGTAATACCTTGTACCTTGACCTAAGTGATATCTCGTGTAACGTAAGGCCGAAATTGATCCGCTTAAAGATATTTTCTCACATAGATGAGAGATCTGGGCCGTGTACTGTCGCTGTCCCAGGAATCTACTGAGGAATATATATCGTAATTGGGGGGTGTCTTTATTCCCATTCTCTTGCCTGGTGGTATATCAACCTAGGGCTCTTGCATCAAAATGATATATGTTTTTTCTTCTTTGTAATCAGCCAGGTTGATGGCTAACTCTGTAGGGCCTGTACTCTTTTGTCCTCTTGCTGTATTTACAGAATGGATGACTAGATGCCCATGTCAATGTGTTTCGTTTGATGTACCTAATATTGACTGACAATAATGGTGTCGGCATCTCTGGGATGAGCTGTATCTGTTGTATCGATTTGTATTGTGGTGTTTTTGTTATTGTTGCTAGGTGTTGACCCAGCTTGGTTTCTGTCTGTTTCATTAAAGGCCCTAGATCTGGCTCTTTTTCCGGCCAGCCTTATTTCCTGGATTTGCTCCCATGTGTGCTTATGGATGATACCTTTCACGACCTTGGGGCGTGCAGGGCATTTGTCGAAATCAGCAGCATAATGCCCCTTGCAGTTGACGTATTTTGGGATTGATTTTTCACAATCCCCCTGGTGTACTGCGCTGGCGCAGTGTGCACATACTTGTTTTTCGCATCGGTAATTCCTACCATGGTATCTGAAACAGCTTGCACACTGGTGAACCTTGGGGGTGTGTTGAATATGCCTTGAGGTCATTGAATGGGCAAAAAGCGTGAATGGTTTCCTTGCTGCACTGGACAGAGAGATTATTCACGTGGTTTCTGGATCAGAATTAGTCGTGTTCTTGGGAGTATGCACCTCAGAGGTCTGTCGCCTGTTTGGCCTTCAATTTCATCGGCAACAACAGTGTCAGTAATATCGATTGTGAACCCTTCTGTACTGATGACCTTTCTTGGGCATCCATCGACCTTATAGTGATGCCAGACTGTGTGGGTCTCAATCTTTTGTGCCTTGAGAATGTCGGCAATTTCTTCTTGGAAAGCCAGAAGCTTAGCCTGAGTTGGCTTGTCCCTTGGGTGTAAGGTAAATCCAGAAGGACACCGTGGTTGTCTTCCTTGTAGAGCTCAGGTTCAAGGAGCCAATAGAGGTGGCGACATAACAGTGCGAGGGCCTTCTTGGTACCCGTGGTGGTAAAGGATGCAAATGCCAAAAACTGTTCGTTTGGCATATCATAGAAGGAGGGAGATTTATGTCCTTTGGCCGTCTGTCTGACGGGGCCCACAACACTCGTGATGCCCATTGTAACTGTGTCCGAACTGATTTCAAGTGAGCGCGTAGCCATCATACCAGGTCGCAGTGGAGGATGCGTAGTGCTGTGTTAAGTTGTATTGACAGCTTGTGCTCTCGGGGTGAATGGTGTTGATATCGTAGAATATCGGGGATCTCGACGGTTGCAACGTTCAGTCCAGTTGAGCGAGCTCCTGGCTAAGAACGATGAGAGAGAATTTGAGGTAGGTACGTAGGCATAAGCAAGGACGCATGCCAATAGGAGTAATAATAGTTGAACTTTCTCCGAAAGGCTTAATTTGTTAAGGTTCGCCAGTGACAAACTTACCCCCAAACATAATACGTGCTCAGTGGCTTGTTCTAGTGTTAGCAGTTTATTGGTTATTCGGTGGGATCACCCAACTATGTAGCTGTCCGAGGTCACTTTTCTGTTTATGTTGGATTCTGGGCTACGTTAGCCCATCCATAGTCATCCTTCAGGATCAACATCTCCATCTGTGGCTCTGTCACATACGTGGCCAATATAAGGCCACGTATCCTTTCCTTTAGTATCTTGGATATATAGGGCCACTCTGGCCGCTCCAGAGTAGCTGGAATTCCTCTCCTTAGATAGAACACTCTGAAATCTCACAGTTTATTGAAGTACGAAGGTACCCCCTTCAGCTATCCTCTTATTCTTCCAACACAGGATACACTGAACTCGCAGTTACTCGAACTCAACGCCAAAGGGCGTTTTACGTCACAATCATATAGCTCATTCGATTTGCTAATTGTTTCGAGTTTACGGTGATTCTATATGTGTCTCCACGCGCTTTGAGCCTTACTTCTCAAGTGAACTGGCCTCCGGCAATATTTCAACTAGACGCGGCTACTATTCTGGTGTTTTCGGTTTGCAGATACTCGCCACCGGCACTCAAGGAAGGACAACACGGAGTACATCTAGGGAGAGAGAAATGACCAACGGAACCTTGGCCACCGAGAGAGATTACAAAATGTCGCATGGCGTATTGCGACATGATATTAATACATGGGCGGCTGAAGTAATGGTTTAAAAGAGCACCCAGTGAAGAATCAGACACCTCTTGCCTCCAGACGAACAGAAGCTGTTCATGGGGTTTTGACGGCAGAGTCTGCCTTATCTGTGAAGTTGAGTAGCGTCTATCCTCTTCGCAAGCTTACACATCTTAACTATCGTACTCACCTTAGACCAGTTGCCTTCATGGTCTCTCACTGTAGCTCAAACGGCCACGGGTAACTGGTCAAAGTCTTTCATCCCAAACATGGCCTTCCCACCAGGTAAACTACTCGCCACCGCCGCTCGTGCATATCCATTCATTTCAGTTTCATACGCCCTCAGCGCTGCCGGCCCTGTTTGGCCATTTATACTCTCCAGCAAGTGGCGTACAAGTGCCGCCGTATCCCGCAGAGCAGTTGTCGCGCCTAGGGCCGCCGTGGGCGGCATAGGATGTGCCGCGTCACCTATAAGTGTCGCCCGAGCAGCGGTGTGTACGCCCGATGGCGCAGCAGCTGTCGGTAGAGCTGATGGTCGGCTGGTAAGCACACGACTCACTGAAGCGATAGTGCCGTGCTGATGGAACAGTGGCCGTAAGCTCCCATGCCAGGCTTTTGTCAGATTACGCGACAAGGCTACGATATCCTCAGGACCGAGACGTATAAGCTTGTCGTCCGACATCCACTGCTCTTTCCGCGCGAAGAGAACCCAGTACACGTAGTCCTCGGGCGTAGGTAGCGACACATCAGCGTGGTTGAAGCGCATGGGCTCCAAGAGGCAGCTGTCCTGCGGGCCACGTAGCAGCGTGAGGCCGGACATGGCAACTGGCGAGAATTGCTCGATTAGCTCCTTGGCCATGGGCGTCTTGCCATAGATGAGTCGTCCTTCAGAATCCGCTAGCTGATATGAGGGAAATAGCTGCTGCCGCACAGGAGACCATGTGCCGTCTGCGCCGACTAGAAGGCTGCCTCGAGCTGTACTGCCGTCGGTGAAGGTGACGCGCACACCGTCGCCGTCTTCGCAGAAGCTTTGGAATCCTTTCCCGAACTCAAGAAAAGGGCTGAGATCCGTCGTCAATACCTCCCGCAGCACGCTGCGGTCGACGCTCCAAGGTTTGGTGTTCGTCTGCTGCATTGATGGCGGCTTCTGGCCAGGCTTGAAGAGTGGTGCACCTGCTTGCGCAGTACTGGCGTCGAGGATAGAAGGGGCATTGCTGGCGCTCGTAACCTTGGCGCATGAACTTTCCAGGGTATCAAATCGTTCACGTGGTAGGTTACATCTCATAGCTTCGATTCCATCCTCGGAGATCCGCACGCGATAGCCCTGCGTGCGAGCGTGGAAGCTTCCATCGCGTTCAAAGATGCGAAAGGGTATGTCGTGCTTGAATAGACCTTGAGCGAGCGCCAGACCGGCTACTCCGGCACCGATGATCAGGATTGGGGTTTCCATGTGGTGATAAGTTGAGGGCGTGGTGTGACAGCAGTATGTCGAAATGAAGGTGTGGAGGGTCAGTGATGTCGCTCTTTATTATATGCGGTGATAAAAGCGCTCGGCTCATGTCAACCACGGGGTTTCGGATTTCGGTTCGGATCTCAGTTCGGATTTGTGACATGTTCGATGATCGGACCCTCATTTTTCATGCACTAGCCAGGAATAGCATCCTTGGAACTGTCAGACTGTCACCAATCAACGGGGCATTCTTCTAAAGATCTATAACGGGTGGTCATCAGCTAGAGACTGGCTTTTCCTTGTCAACTCTGACGTAGTAC
The DNA here is from genome assembly GCA_963556695.1 of Anthostomella pinea. NCBI lineage: Eukaryota > Fungi > Ascomycota > Sordariomycetes > Xylariales > Xylariaceae > Anthostomella > Anthostomella pinea. Next base: position 31,917 of record CAUWAG010000008.1, on the reverse strand, counting down.
TACCAAGAGGAAATCCTTTGCGCGAGGTGATCATTCAATCAGGATCTTGATATTGCTCTTATACGTAACAATGCGAGGTGGTATCATCGCAGAAATCACGCTGCGCACTCTTTTGAAACTCGCCGTCGACCGAGGGCAGATGATCCTGCGCATGGCTCTGTCCCAGGAAGCCAGTGACGAGCACATGGATACGGGCTCTTACACGGGCTCTTACATGGGCAAGGTCAAGGAGGCCCTTTGGGGGGCAATATGGACGCAAGAGTCTAAGGGCAGGAGGCCAAGTTGTCAATTAGAGAGTACCGACCGAAGTTGTTAGCTTAGGTACTGCAGCTCTGGGTGACTGGTATTTGGCTCATATCAAAGAGACGCTTTCAGGCTGGAAACCACACATTGCAAGCCCAAGGCGTATCGGCAGTAAGCACGGCTCCATAATCTCCCACGGTGTACTCCGGCTGCGTTCAGATAGACCCCCGACACCACCGGCAGGATCAAGGGCTCCTCCCTGTCGGATCAACGGCCTCAAGTACAACTCTGACGAGGCGCATCTTTGCGAGTCCAGCTGGTCTTGTCACGATATTCCCTCAATATGTTTGTACCCTTTCGTACCTATCCAGTCGCAATGAAAATGGCCATACCTCATATCATGCCGCATCATTATTGTTGCTTCCTCCCTTCAAACGACACAGCCTCATTACGAGACCCCAGCAGACCACCGTTGATACACGTAGCCTGTCCCTTGAGTTACAACGCACACTCAATCTTCCTCTTCATCCCCAACAGCCGCCCCAGAAACCGCTCCCTTCCCATATCCTCCGCCCCATCAACATCAATATCAGTCTCACTCCCATACTCCTCGCCATCGCCTTCCCCATCCCCGATATTCTCATACTCGAAGTCCAAAGCCGCTTTGTCCTTCAAGCGAATGAATTTCCCCTCGTGTCCCTCCTCATCAACCGTCTCGTCCAGGATCTCGGCGAACAGGAACGCGAACACGATGCCCAGCAAGATCAGGAGTAAGACGAGGTAATCGACGTGTCCGGTGATGCGCTGGAGCTGCTGATTGTCAGTTCGGGTCATTCCATTGCTTCACTACTAGGGCGACTCCGACGTCTGAGCATGCCAGATATGTATGCGGAAGAAGCATGTGTGAGGAAAGGGGAGGCAATACGGACCTGTCTATGTACACCGCAGACATGCTTCGACAAGCCCACGGTGGCCAGCAAGGGGTTCTGCATGCCCCTTCTTATCGTCGGTGGTCAACGCCAAAACTTGACGCTGGGATACTGAATAGCAACGATAACGAATCACAGAAATGTAATTGTCAAAATTCGTGTGAAGCTCTTTCGGTTGATTGATTGATTGTATTTATCGTGGGTGCAGTCCCTCAACAGGGCAAACCACACCTCCCAGAGCCATTGCATCGCAAGGTTGTAGAGGTGTCAGTCTAGATACATTCAGATCCGCGCACGAGCCTATCCTCGCTGTAGCGGTACCAATCTGGAGTGTCCAGATGGTTTTAGTCAATACCCAAGCACGATTCCGTCAGAAAAACCTCCTGTCCAGTGACAAAGCGACCCAGTGAACCTCAGTCCTCTGGTGTACACATCGTTCCAGTAGCCGTTCGATATATGTCGCATTGGTGGGTGAAGTAGGTGTTTGTTATCTACTGGCGAGGGAAACCACAAGGGGAGAAACCTCGCAGGAGTGGGTGTTGTGGAGACAAGCTGCTTGGCTATCGGGCTCTGCGATAATGGGGCCTCTCCACTGTCGTGTGCTGGTTGTCGACTCGCACAAGCCGGGTCAGAAGGGGGCCATAGCAGGATTCGAACCCACTTGTTCTCGTCGCCCACCGCACAAACGAGAACACAACCAGACGCATTTGACCATTGCGCCATACGGCCGGAAGCTCTTTCGGTGCTCGAACCAAGGGCTACGTTAAACTCACGTACTGCTGTAGGTCTAGACAATTTTTTTTGGGAACTGGCCTAGGACAAAGCAACACCAGATTCTACTGTTCTTTCGATCCATTGACCGCGAGGTCGGCATTGTGCTCTTTGCTTGGTTCCCCAGCTTTGTGCACCCCGAAATCGGAAAATGGGCAAACTCACCGTAGAGGTAGCAATAACGATCAGAGTGAAGGTTGCTGTGATACTCCCGATGTTCATTCTGCATAATACAGCGCTTGTTAGAGGGTTGTCCGGATGGATGCTGGTATTCGAGCTGCTCTTTCATGTCGTTACGTTGAAGGCCGGCGGCTGAAAAATCCGGATTGGAATGGAATGCCAAATAACCACGAGCCAGATAAACACGATTGATGCACTTTCACAGCTACTGGCACGAAGACGGATCTGCTGTTGGTATATCTGGTTGTATTCTTTGCTCTACCCTCCCAGCTTCTTCCACTCGACGCAGGCGGCTTGAATAGTCCCTGCTCTGCGATTAGTCGAAAGCTGTACCTACGCGGTAAATATCCTACTAGTATACAATGACGGTGTATGAACTCCCCTTGGAATGCAGAACGCTCAACTCGATGCAACGCCGTTGAATGCTTTGTATGCTGGCGTAGGTTATAAATCCCGGAAAGAGCCAGTGGTGGATGACTTGTACCGATGAAATAAAAGGAAAATCGCGATGTTCACAGGCTCATCCAAGTCTAGTTATGACCTACTGCGCCGTATGCGACCCAATGCCAGCTGATATAGAGTGTGGATCTAGCACCCGGCCGCCTTCAGGCTCGGTTGTCTTCTGCGTCCGCTGCGTCTGGTGCTGCCGGAGTCACCTTCGTCCTCGTCCTCATCTTCTGCAACTGCGTCTGGATCGAGCTGCGCCGGCGCTGCGGGCAGTACAAGTTGCGGAAGAGGATACTTCCTGGGTCGGCCTCGGCCTCGCTTAACGGGTGCCTCGCCTTCCACAACAACGAGAGCGGTGGCGGGCTTGAGGTAGCTAGACGGAGGTCTGCGGCCACGAATCTTGGCCTCGTCATCAGCAGTCAAGAACCGGTGAACAAGGCGATGGTCAAGAATCCGTTCCTCCTTGTCATTCGGGCCCTCCTTCTCGGTCTTGGGCCACTGGTAACCATAGAGCTTGGAATGACGCTCGCATCTGGGGCAGGAACTCCGCGTGTAATAGGCGTTCTGCTGGACGAAGGGGTCGTTGCATATGGTGCAATGAATCCAAGCGGTGTTGGGCTCGAATAGTAGAGCCGGAGTAAGTTGGTAATCGCCCGGGGTACGCTTGCGGATCTGGGTGGGAGTTACCTCGGCGATAGCGACCACCTTGCGTTCTTCGCCCTTTCGGGGTCTGCCTCTGCGAGGTCGGCCACGTTCAGGTTCCTCTTTGACAGCAGACTCTGCGGTTGAGAGGGCAGAAGGAGGAAGAACAGCAACATCCTCACTGGGCACTGGTGCAATGGGAGACGGTAGAGTGATGGGCTCAACAGACGACAGCTCCACAACGGCAGGGTTGATGGGAAGGACGGCAGAGATTTGCTCAGCAGCTTGAGTTGTCTCAATGGTGGGTAAAGGTGCCTCTGCGACAGGGTTCTCATCACAAGCGACCTCAGACGGGGTGAAGGCAAGTTCAGATAGCGAGGAGGTTTCTGACTCTTCTTGCTTCAGTACCTGTAACAGCAGCCTGGTTGGTGTCAGTGCCGGTGACGAAAGGCCCGGCTCCTTGGGGTCTTCCTCTGGGGTTGTCGCATCAGTCATGGCCATGTCCGCGCTTCCTGATTCCGACGAAGACTGCCCGCTAGCCGAGATATCATCGCTGCTGCGTCGGGATAATGTCCCAGACATGGGGATAGGCTGTACTTCGTACTGGGCCATCTTGAGCTTTTTGGCCGGAGTGACCGGCGGAGACTGGAGGGACTCGATCTCGCGCTTGCGCTTCTGACGAAGCAAATTCTGGGGTACGGGTGAATTGGTTATAGGCGCTCCCTCGGAGTCCACGCGAGGTGCCTTCGGTCGAGTCTTACGGATTCTGGGTCGAATGTCGGGGGTGACGGAAGGGGTGCGAGACGCTGATGCGCAGCTGTCTTCCCGGTTGCTTCTGCGGCGCAAAAAGTATCCCTCTGCAACCACCTCCTCGACGCTCTTGTTTAGCACAGCACCGCCTTCTGGCTGCGCCCATCCGTTTACGGCGTTCTCCTCGCACGTGCTACACAAGCACTCGCAGTTGTCCTCTCCGAAGTAGTTGTCCGCGTATGATACCGTGATCTCGTCGCCCACTTCGATATTCTGCGTTGCGACGATTTCGATGCCTGTGTGACCAGTAATCGTCAGGCGTGCGTTGGCGCCGCAGTCGTGGTTGGCGAATCGTGCAGGTCCCATGAACAGCGAAGCGCACTTGTTTCTGGCGCTGACAACGATGCTGAAGTCCTTCTTTCTCTTAGAAAGTTCCCGATCCTCCTTCTCGGTAATCATGACCTGGATGCCCTCAAGGTACTTGACCGGCTGCCCCCGCTTGATGAACTTGCGCGCAGTTATGGCTGCCTCGTGGCTCATGATGGTGTAGCGATTGGTCGAGCTGACCTCGAAGGGGCAGTCGGGTAGGTAGAGTCGCATGTAGCGTCGGAGGTGGGCACGGAAGTCGTCCTTCTCCTTGGGTGTCTTGAGCCCATTGTGGAATCTGCGGAGGCCTTCCGTCGCAAGCAGCTTGGTCTCGGCGAGTTCGATGTCCGGTTCGACGATCAGGTGGGATTGAATGATCTTCGCAATTTTCGACTCGGTGACACCTCGCGAGGGATGGTAAGAGATTCGATTCTTCGGAATGGTCGTCCAGTAGTAGGCCTAGCTGGGGGTCAGTCGTCTCCTTGGGCATTGCGGCCTGCCGATGCGACAAGCGGGAGTGACAACTTACATGATCTACAAGCGCATCGGTTAGGATGTCGTCATAGGACGACAATTGCGCCAGAGTGATCTGCTGCTTCCTAGCAGCGCAAGGTGTTGCAGGCATTGTCGCAACTGGTTTTGTGAAGCCAGTGAAGTGAGGCACTGGCTGACGAGACGAGTATGCTGTTGTAATAAGGAAGATGGGGAAGTATGGTGAAGAGAAATGTGGGAAAGGAATCGGTGTTGCAAAACGAGAAGCTTGCGGTAAAATTGAAAAGAGTGAGCGAGGGTGTTATTCACAGGCCCCCTCGTAAAACCCGAGAGAAAAGTCGAATATGTGCCTGAGGTGAAAGTGAGGCTGTGATATCTGGCAGTGATATTCTTGGGTTCAATGCGGGATGCTCAGCTGCGGCTGTGACAAGATCGGATTGAAGTCTCCCACACCCTCTCAAACACGCAGTACTCGAGCACTTCTTCTGGCTCAGCCGGCTCAAACTTAATCGAACGAAGATGCTGCGAGCTGCTGAGATTATGATGATGCGAGAGGTGGTTTGGTGGGCAGACCCGAGAAGTGGGAGGAGGAGTAATAAACCCCAATTAAAGGGATGAATTAAGAACGTCCGGTGAACACGCCAACCCTGACTAGAGGCCACTGACCACCACCACAAGGTAGATCAAGGAGTGATACTCGTTTAGAACCGATTCAGAAACAGAGGCAAAATAAGAGAGCGGTTAAATTTGGCATACTGCGTCGGAAGAGTAGAGTCGAGAGATGTCATAAAGGAAGGTAATTAAGCTGGATGTGTGTGATGCGATCCAACTTGAATGTCTAGAGTTGGCTGGGCCGACCAATGTTGGAACTTGGCGGCCGTCCGGGTCCCTCGTCCGCAGTCCACACACGAAAAGAGTGGGAAAAGAGGGTGGCAGGTCAACGGCACTAACCGGACCGGGGGCTGCCAGGGCTGAGGACGGGAGGGACACTGCTTACTTGCATGAATCTGCACATATTTGCATCAAAACGATAGCCAAGAGAAGGCTGAAGAATGATGGATGTGACTTATGTACCTCAGGCCAAATGATTGGCCTCACATCGTCCCAGGGATACCACGCTTTATGCAGGGGTACGTTTAGGTGGGTAGTGCTTCAGCCTCGTGGGACACTGGCGTCGGAGACTTCCGTCCAACCTTGAATGCACGCCTAATTTTGAGCGAACAAGGAGAGCTTCGACTGCAGAGATCATCCAACAGCACCCTATCGCATCAGCCTCGGATTGCATTGGGCCCTGCACCAGGGTACAACGGCCACGATGATTCAATTAAAGGTATGAAAGTTTGCTCTCTTTTTCCTAGCTGTTGGTATTGTTATCATGTCCCCCATGGGTAACTAGGTGGTGTGTTGGTCTGCCGCGGGTTGCGAAGGAGGTCGCTAAACATCGGGCCTCCCAGTCTATGCTCAACTGCATCGACAACTCGGGCGCCGCCATTGTCGAGTGCGCCCTCGTCGTCGGCCAGAAACGCCATGCAACAATAGGTACGCCTCTCATTCGTCCTCCTCATCGCCCTTCTCTTCCCCGATACGCCAGCTCCAACTCCAAAAGACACCTCAAGCTAACCCGCTCCCCTCCTCACAAAACAGGCGACCGCATCGTAGCCATAGTCCAGAAGCAGCGCGGCGCGTCGGACGCGGGCATGGGCGTGGCGTCGGCGGCGAACAAGGTCAAGCGCGGCGACATCCGGCATGCCATCGTGGTGCGCACGCGCAAGCAGGTGCAGCGGCCCGACGGCAGCGTCGTCAAGTTCGACGATAACGCCTGCGTGCTGATCAACAAGGCCGGCGACCCCATCGGCACCCGCGTCAACGGCGTCGTCGGCGCCGAGCTGCGCCGCCGCAAGTGGAGCAAGATCCTGAGTATGGCGCCTACGCACGCTTAAGGGGTGTGGGGGACGGACGGTCGGTCGAGACGATGACGACGACGAGGGATAGGTAGATGCCTTGATGGAGCGGAAGAGGGGGTGTGAAGGATATATATGATTAAATCGGCGGTGGGATGTATGACTACGCGTGGTATTGTCGACGGCGTCTGAATAAGAGGCGATGGATAGAGCTGGTGGGCAGTGGAGTGAGGCTGGGACGCTGCTTGAATGCCACGAACTGCACCAACATTGTACTATAACTGTGATGGGCATCTAGAGGGCGTTTGGCAAGACAGGAGGCTATTTTCACGATGAGCTCATTTGCCTGCGATTCTAGAGGTCGTAGCCAGTGCCAAGATCGAATATACAAATCTTCCAAGTACCATGGTCTAGCCAGTCGGATAGCGTGGCATAACCGTAATGCTAAGGGCGACGACATTCGTCAAGATCAAAGCACGGCAGACGGCGACGACATGTGTCAAGATCGAAGCACGGCAGATCACGGTTTGTGACTGCTTACAGAAGTTAAAAACATTTTCAGGTGAATATGTACGGCGACACCATGTTGAGCACACAGTAAACACCAGTGGGTCAGACAGTGCGCTGTCAGAAGTAACTGAAATCGATTTGTGTCTATTGAACAAGCATGCCAATCCGTAGCCTACGTAGACCCTGTGAACCGCTCTAGACTCCGAATCCATGCAACGCCTCCTATGAATAGTAAAATCGAGTGCTCGCGGCAAATCCAGGTATCATACTCGAGGAATCTCAAGGGACGCCCTAGATTTACTGAAAGATGTGACCGCAATCGCAGCAGACATAGAAGAGTTTCTATTGGGAGACCGTTAGACACTCCATGTATCATGATGCTTCCCGGATCTGAGATACTCACCATGCCAGTTTCGGCACTTCGCTGCTGAGATTGGAAAAAGACGGCTTCATCGTGCTGGCATGCAGGACAGGTCTTGTTCGACCGAGGGAGCTAGAAGACGGAAACGCAACGTCAGCACCAGCTTCAGCATCAGAGAGTACAAACAATGCATGCTCCCCCAAGCTGGGTGCCCTGTTGCTAGTAATGGGCCAAGTCGAAACCCCCCTCTCTGATATGGCCTGCCTGGGTGTCTGCTGGGTTGTCTCCTTCATATATGTCATAGACGACAGCGCCAAGCACAACATCTTGATTCCGAAGGTATAACAGACGCTCTCTCTCGATTTCATCCGGCTTATGGTTATTGATGTCGAATAGTCCATCTCGAGGTTCCACTGTCCAGAAGACCCTGGCATGAGAAGTGGAAGTGATTGGATGGGGCTGCCGAAGTGCAACCTCACAAGTATCGGAAAGTCTCATGAAGCTCGGGGGCTCGGTAGGCCAGAACTGCCATACGACAGTCGACAAAAGGTGCGGTGGGTGGTATGTGACACGACGTCAAAGCCGGTGGATGACAGCGAACGTGCTCATACTAGGAAATCGGTGTTGTCGTAGTCTTCCTGATCAATACCGAGGGCCTCCGGAGGATCGGCGTTGGGGTTGAGGGCAATTTCGAAGGGTAGATAGTGAGCCAGAGTGTCTTGCGAGAGATGACCTAGATTTACACCTCTGCACGAAGCGAACCGGGCATCCCATGCTGTCCGTCCTTCGGTGTCTAGGGCGTTCCAAAGGCTGGCTACTCCGATGTAGCCTAGGGTCTTTGCGACAGCAAAGTCTAAGTGATGCTTCACGAAATGGTTGTATTCGTCGATGGAGGCAGGATCCTTACACCGGCTACAATGTAGTAGGGTCATACCGCATCTGAGACAGACAGCGAGATCATCGTCGGCAGTGGCAGGAGCAGAGGCATGAGAGGCATGGGCACCAGCAGGAGCATGCGAAGAGTGAAAGGAAACATGACTACGAACCGTAGGGTCCGATCCAACATCCTGAGTGACACCTGCAGTTTCGCCGGCAGCATTGTTCATAACATTGCGGAAGACGCAACTCGATGTGGCCTCCACGGTGTACTGACAGGTCCGGCAGGTAAACTGGAGCTTGTGAGCGTCCTCGTCTTCCTTGGGGTACAGCATGTTGGAGCACTCGGAGCAGAAGCGGAACGTGATCTGCTCCAGGCTACCCTTGGCGGCGGGCGGCGCATCGCCAGAAGCTGTGGACTGAGGAGTCGCCATTGCGAGAGGCAAGTGGGGTGAAATGAGGTGGTTGAGTTGAGGTGAGGTGAGGTGCTGATTTTGCTCTGAAGACGCGGTGGAATTTGTATTCTGAGTGGGATGGTTGGATATTTCTTGAGTGTGGTGGCGGTGGTGGTGGTGGTGGGGTTGGTCCCGTGAAGCAAACGCCGAAGCACTCCTGTCGTGATACTTCTACCTGAGCTGAGGAGCCTTGGGTTTGTTGATGTGTTGTCGGGGAGGTCGTTCGGTTTGGTGGGAAAAACGAAATCAGCGCGAAACTTTAGGATCACGAAATCAGACCCTGCACGTTGTGTGTAGTGGTGGTATGATGTTGAATGCTGAAAGAAAGAAAGGCAAGATGTTGCTGATGCGCCAGTGTTGAAATTTGAATCAGTCACAACCAATGCAGCCTGCTCTGACATCTGATTGATGAATCTGATCTGGAACAATGAAAACCAGCCCCACTTCTAGCCCCGGGGCCTGACGCAACGGGGCGGCAGCTCCAGCCACATGGACTTTTAGAGAAAGCATTGCTGGCGGCTCTGGTGAGCCAGCACTGTGCGCGGGCTGAAACAGTGGATTTGAGGGTTCTCCAATACCTAATCAATTATTCATATAAGCATCAAGCACAAGCAGTGCACATCGGGCAATCATGGCCAAAATCAGTAGCAAACTTTGACAGTTGTGTTATTCCTTAGGGCCAGGGTCTACACATCATATCCAGAAGCTCATATATTGACGTCGGGAACCCAGGATGATCGCAGAATTATCCAGTACTCTACAGAGCGCTTCAGCTTTGAATCAAGAGCGAATATAGGCATAGAGGGGCATGTGAATATAAATAAGATATCATGCACAGTGTGAGCTCCCCCAGGAAGGCCCCACCACAATGCAGGTGGTCAGTCAGCCTGTCAGCACAACCTCCCCTGCGTTTCGGCGGACTACCGGGCAGGTACCTTATTACGGTTGCTCGGCTCAACCGCCCGCGCCATTGCCCTGCCGCATGCAACCTTCGTCATCGTACTTCGACCTTCTTGACAAGTTGACAAGTTGACTCTCCTCTGTCGCGAATTGAGTAGAAAGCTTCCTCGTCTTTACTTCAACCGTCAGCTGAAACACCGTAGCAGCTATCAATACTACCAGCGCACAAAGGCGAAGCCCATACACTTCTATCCCACTCCCGTATCTTCCCCGTTGTCCTTGCTACTACGTAAACAAATCGAGCCTACACGTCTTGCGGTCTTGCGGTCTTGCGGTCTTGCGGTCTTCGATCGTGATCATTTCAATTGGTTCTTTATACTGCGAACTGGCAGAAGACAACTTCCTTACCAATTAAAGCACATACTGTTAGCAAAATGGTAAGACGCACCCCAGCCCAGCAAGCAGCCCAGCAAGCGCCTGGGTCTGCCCCGCGCCCCGCGCCCCTCGCCGTAGCCCTCCAACAGGACAGCCAGAAAGTTATCCAACCTCGGCATGTATGAAGCTGACTTTCTGGCAGAGCGAGAGCGGTCTCCCCCAGGGCTGGGAAGTGCGCCACAGCAACTCCAAGAACCTGCCCTACTACTTCCATGCCGACGACAAAATTTCCCGCTGGGAGCCGCCCTCGGGCACCGACACCGAAAAGCTGAAGAAGTACATGGCGACCAACCACTCCTCTTCCCAGGGCTCCTCCGCCGGCCGCCCCGAGGGCAAGATCCGCGCCGCCCACCTGCTGGTGAAGCACCGAGACAGCCGGCGGCCTGCCAGCTGGCGCGAGAGCGAGATCACCCGGACCAAGGAGGAGGCCATGGATATCATTAAGGGACACGAGCAGAAGATCAAGAGCGGGTCCGTGACGCTGGGCGAGTTGGCCATGAGCGAGAGCGACTGCAGTTCCGCTCGAAAGAGGGGCGATCTGGGGTTCTTTGGAAAGGGAGACATGCAGCAGGAATTCGAGCAGTCGGCATTCGCCCTGCAGCCCGGCCAGATGAGCGGCATTGTCGAAACGGCCAGCGGTCTGCACTTGATTGAGAGACTTGACTGAGCATGAATCCATCCCATCCTTCCCGGCTTAGCCAGTTCTGGCGGCATCGTTTTATTGCCCTGCAACCACATGGCGGCTGCGTTGGACGCTTGCACATTTCACGCCTTTCAATCTACATACATCATGACTGTATTTTCGAACGGAAGGAGATTCCTGATAACGCCAAACTCAGGTCCCTCAATATACCATAAAAGTTCTGCTTTCCTGTCACCTTTCCGTCCGTTGTCCAGCCCAGCCTATGTGTTGCAGAGCTTTCCCATACACCGCGCGGTCTGTTCTTCAGGTTGTCCTACTCGACAGTCATTGGGGCCACGACAGTACCACCGAATTGGTAAGCCGTTGAAACGTTGGTGGCGCGGAATTACGATCATTCTCATCAGCTCCGACGTCCGTACCACATTTTCTTGTGTGACTTTTAATCCCTGCCACGAGGCTTATTCTTAGCGACTAGCCTACGTAGTAGCTACTACTCATCTTGGTATGATGGCCACCATCAGACTAATAAGGAGTAACTGTGGCCGCATAGTCTTGGGGTCGACACTAGACCCAGACGAATAGGTAAGTATTTTAGTCGTCACCCCTGAAATAGGGAGGCAAGGGAGGCAAGGGAGGCAAGCAAGGCAAGCGAGGCCGGGAAGGGAGGCGGTCAATCAGCGTAAGTGTACAGAAAGTCTTACACTTTCCATGCGTAAGTTCCATGTACGAAGTCCTGAAGTCCTGAAATCTTAACATGTCTGCTCCTTCCACCGCATAGTTACATCACGAAACATGGGTAGGTATCATTACAGGCTCCAAGGTGTCGCCGGTCTTGTCTCTGCTCACCGGACCTGTAACTCCCATACCATCGTCGATTTCAGAGCCCCATGGTCGCACCAGATCGTGCGGGATGGAGTACATGCCACCGTGACCGCGGCTATAACTCCTGTTCCTGTCGATCCCATCCCATCCCATCGTCGATTTCAGAGCCTTTTGGTCGCACCAGATCGTGATCCATACCATCGGTTGGTTGGCTTTTTTTCGTTTGCAGTTTTCAACGTCTGTAGGATGCTGCGTAGCGGCGAGTCCACCAAAGTCTCAAAGACGATAGGACGTGGCAAGCGGTCCACGATGTGTGCTAGCTACATACCTACGTTGTGGCTCCGGAAGCCAATTCAAACCTCCGTCAAGGCGAGGGTATCAGAGCCCCCAGTCCACTCCGGTAGGACTATCAGGTCCATGGCTTCGTTGTCCCCTGCCGTTCTGTATGCAAGCGTGTGAGATGTGGGTGTCGGTTTCCTCTGGCGGAATTCATACCATGGTGACCGCGGCTGGCTTTGTCATGATCGCTTCTCGTTCGGGGAGGGATCTTGAAGATGCATCGCGGCGACGACAATGGCCGGAATCCAGGATGTGTTACGTAAGAGACGTTGGACGCACACACGGCGAAGAAAAGAGCTGCTTCTTCGGCCTCTTGCAACTCCAGGCATGGCGGCCCTGGTGGCCGAGCTTCACCGCTCGATACCTTACCCATGATGCCCGACGCTTCCCTGTGTCCCTGTGCGATGCTCCCGACGGTGGCGGTATCACATTTGCGAAGCGAAAAGCTTATCCTGTTTCGTGGTAGGTAGGGTATGTTGTGGTATCATTACACAGTGACTAAATGACTATGACGGTGGTGGTATCGTACGCCCCTTTCCAAAACCAACCCCCTTGCCTTGCCCCCTTCTAAATGCAACCACATTGGGTATTCGTATTCGGACCTCATCTCGCATCAACTCATGTCAGATCATTCGTTCTCAATTCGTCCCACTTTCATCCGGATCGTATGTATGGCCCGCCACACCAAAAGCTAAAACACACCAAAGCAGACATGACCGGGGTCATCTCGTCGTCAGAGACACGATCGTCTCGCGGGCCCCAGGTAGCGCTGTGAGTGCCACCGTCATGGCGCCGAAGACTGTCATCGAAAGCGCCGAGTACGCCGTCGCGCGAGAGTCGCGCTCGATCAGGAACGCGGTGCCCATGGCCGCGGCGTTGATGCCCACCGTCACACCCGACGCCACCACTCCGCTCTCCTCGGTGCAGGTGGCGTTCTTCCGTATCCTGCCGCCCGGCTCTCCCTCAGTGGCTGTGACCGTCACGCAGTTTTTCTCCGTGTTCGTGACCGTCACGATCGGGCAGCCCTTCTCAGCATCACGGCCCACCACGTCGGCCGGCGCCGCCGCCGTCGCAGCCTCATCATCTGAAACAAACATCGGCTCCGTAACCTTCTCCTGATTCCCGACCGCCCTACGATCATTGACCCGCACCAGCGTGAACAGCCAATCCCCCGTCATCGCGAACAGCATGCCGCTGAAGATGGCCACGGCGCTCATCAGCGTGGTGCTGCCGCCCAGATTCTCGATGGCCGGCACGCCCAGCGCAAGCGTGACGGAGCGCCCGGCAAACGCCGTCGCCTCGTCGGCCTGCAGTCCGCAGAGGCGCGCCACGGCCGGGTTGGCGAAGACGTTGAGCGCCGCCAGCGCCGTGCACGTCGCGAACACGGTGCCGAAGGCCGCCCACAGCTCGTGGCGGTACTCGTACATCTTCAGGCCCAGGCAGACGATGCCGGCGTCGAGAAGCGGGCCCGCGAGGTCGCCGGCGCCGAGGTTGGCGGCCACCGTGTCTGTGAAGGTAGTCGTGGCAGAAGAGGAGGACTTGCGGTCGGCGACGATGTGCGCCAGGCTCTCAGCCAGCGAGCTGTAGTGCCGGAAGGAGGAGACGAGGTCCTCGATGGACCGGCCCGTCGTGGCGGTCTTGGTCCAGAGGTAGGCTGAGCCGAGGGCCCAGGTCAAGAGTAGTGGGTTGGAGAAGATGACCAGGGGCGAGCGGACCCGCGGGTGGCACAGGAGCCAGTAGTTGAGGCGGAGCCAGCGCTGGAACTGCGTCGTCACGGCCCACAGGACTGCGAAGGTGAACGCCTCGAAGGGCATCTCGTAGCCCGTTGCCAGGTAGACGGGCACGCCGACGACGAGGAGCAAAGAGAGACTGATCCAGATCGGCACGGTGTGGACGAAGAAGTCGATGATCCGCTCACTGGAGCCCTCGCTTTCGGGTCTGATGGAAAAGAGGGAGGAGTGTGTGGAGAGCGTCGAGAGCGTCGAGATATGGGATACCAGCTTGGGACGCATTGGCCTATGTGGGCTGAAGCCCTCGGTGGCGGCGTTGGTGGATAGGAGGGGGGCTTTGATGGAGACCATTGAGAGAGAGGAGAGTAGCTTGGGACGCGGTGGCCATGACTGTGTGTTGTTACTCTGTAAGGACTCGGTTGCCGAGGCGTCGGTCGAGAGCTCGCTGAGTGTCGAGAGCTGGGATATCCGGGATATCAGCTTGGGACGCTGTGGCCATGACTGTTTGATATTGCTCTCAATACTTTGCGCGCTAGAGTCCTCGGCGGAGGGGTTGGCGGATAAGAATGAGGCGTTGGTGGAGAGCTCGTTGATCGTCGAGAGCTGGGATATCTCGGATATCAGTTTGGGTCGCTTCTGCGTTGAGGGAGCTGGCCACTCGGGGGTAGGCTGTGGCCATGACTGTCTGTTGTTGCTCTCGATATCGGTGGCGGATCTTGTTCGGAGACCTCGGAGACTAGTCTCGAGTTTGAAGCCCCCTGCGGCAAGGAGAAACGAGCTCACGTAGCTCATAATGGTTGTGATGACTACAGGTATCCGTTAGCTGAGACATAACGTGGCTGATGTTTCCGTTTGCCACCTACCGAAGGCTCCCGCAATCTTGGGTACATCGGCAGAATTGGTGATGTGGTCTCGGTTGAGCATTATGAAGAAGGCTACGAAGCCTAGTGACATATGGCGGCCGAGAAAATCGCTGGGTCCCCGTATATGTTTGTCGTAGAACTGTCCAACAGCTCCGCTGATGGAGCTGGCGATGACCATCAGAATGGAGGCCAGGAGCATCACAACGATCGAGGCTGGCAGGTTGATAGAGTGACGGTCCAGGAGGATTTGCATAGGCATCACCAGGAACTGGTTGACCACGACGAACAGAATGGCAACCCCGGCATCAGTATATCTCTTGGCCGCGGCAGGGGCCTGGATAATCCGGCCCAGCTGTTGGATCAGGGTCATCTTCATCGTCTTGTTGGCTCAGTATCGGTAGCACAGAGACAGAACCTTAAGACCGAAGGAGGATAGGGAAATTGGTTGTCTTGAAGCAATAAAGGTGGATGAGACAACACATGGCTGGGGCCGTTGAGAGAGGGGTATAATAGTAGTTATAGCCAGACCGTTTGTTCCCAAGGAGACCAAAGGGCCAAACTGAGTAATTGGTCAAGCGGTATACAACCAAGGAGTGACGTGACGTGCGTCTCCACGACTGCACTATTTCTGGTCCACTGCCCAACGTAGAACACATGGCAACCCCGTGATTGCAGGAAGTCCCCCAGGAGGGCAAGTGTACACGACGCGCTCAAAGACATGGTGACATCGAGTAGGCATCGCAATACATCGAGCTAAGAGACCGCCTTCTTCGAAAAGGCACTTGATTTCATGAAGTCTCACATACTTGGCCAATAAGTGGGCAGCCAGGGCGAGCCCCGGTAGCGTATGACGGCGACGAGGATGCCGTGGAGGGACGGGCTGAATTACGGCAGCAAAACCGGAGCGCAAACAAAAGAATGTACAGAGCACGACAGAAACCAAGCCTCTTTCCTCGTACGGCTGCATCCTGTATACGGTACCACGTCGTCCGCCATGTGAGAGATCGTCGATTTTCTAAGAAATCATGATAAAGCGGGTATTCTGCGCTGCTGTCACTTTTGACATTTGGCGATGGCGGCATATGCGCGGCACATATGCGCGGCGACGGGCCGGCACATACTCATCTCCACACTTGAACCCTGGCAGCAGTGCATGCAAACGCATGGCCAGAGTCCAACAGCCTCATTGGAAGAGGCTCGGCGCAGCAGGCCGCCAATGACTGGTTGGACTGCCCTGAGTGGTCTATACAGGGCTGGACTCCGCACGACGTTGGTGGGGGCAGGTCTGATTTGACCCATTGAGTATAGGGAATCATTTGCAAGCACCGAAACGGGGTGCATGTATGGCTGGGCGCCGGAAACAGACCTCGGCACCTCCTGCAACGAGGCAGCTGAACCAGGTGGCAGTGCTCGCTGGGTCCGGGACGGAGCTGTGGTTGTGCAAGGACATACAACGTTAGCTTCGGCATCAGGGCCGTATTCGACAAAGCAGAAGGATTCCGGCTCGTGTTCTGTTCCAATTTGAGTACTTGCGATGGTTGACCGCTGGATTGATGGTTGTACAGTTTCTGGCTTGGCCATTCAGCAGCGCTTGCTTGCAAACACAGCGTGTGAGACAGCGCAGCAACGCGAAGCCGTCCGAAAGGCCTTGATTTCGAGAGTGTCAAGATTGGATGTAGGTAACTCGCTTGCCCCTTCATAATCAAACTCTTCGTGTTGTGTGAGTGGCTGCTATAAACATGAACCGTATAAGCTATACGTGCGTCTGGTAGGTATAAGCCGAGGCCTCCACTCAGTGCAAAGGGGTAGGTACCTTGCATGCCGCGTCTAAGCTGGAGGCGACGACGGTACACGTAGGCACTCCACGCTTACCAATCTGCGTTGCCCGATATGCATGTCACCTGTCATCACCGGCTGGTTGATGGAGACGATCTTGTACTTCAGCCTCTAGCCCAGTCTCGTGTGGAATCATGGCCTCCAGATCGCGCGGAGTCGGCTCGGCGAGCTCGGGATAGCCTGGCTGATGATTCAGCCTGACGGTACTCCGTGCTTGTTTACCTTGAAATCCCATTTGGTTATGATTGAGAACCTGATTGATGCCACATCTAGAAATCCCAGGCACGCCTTCAGGTCTACATGGGTACCTCCTACCTACTAAGGGCCATGACCAAAGTCCTGTATGAAGTGATAGTTCAAGATCAGCCCTCTATCATTCGAGCACTTACATCATACATGTGCCATGTGCCCGTTGGCCTTGATCGCTGGCTCGTTTGACGACTTGCCCAAGGTGCAATAGCGGAGATGAAGTCGAAATAAGCACCAGGCAGGTCCTATACGGATAAGTCCAGAGTACCGGCAAACCTAAATGAATGGCTTGGTATTGGTCACAAAGTTGCCCGCACAAACACTTACACAGTAGCGGGACGGCTACAGATCTAGTCCAACAAGGCCTCGGATCTGGGTATACCAGACGTGACCGCGTTAAGCTTCTTTCATCCAGCTGGCCAGTAAGTTACCTTAGTGACTGGGCTGTTCTGATTGACACATGGACTGGCTGGCAATGTGAGCTGTTGTGACTTCACAGATGGGCGTCCGGTTGGCTGCAGCTTGTTAGGGGAGAGTCTCTTTGGGCGGGTGTCTTCGTTTCTTTGCAGGTGGCGTTTGCTTGAAGAATGAAGATGCTGCAGGTGCAGGTGCAGGTCATGTCAGGCTTGCCTGCGTCTGCCGGCCGAACTCCGGGACTCAACTCGGGTTGTTTAAGCGAACCTCGGCCTTATCGCCTCTACCGCCTCTATCCCCTTTTCCCCGAGCCACATGGTAAGCACCGCGCTAGAGCAATAATAGACTAGCGGTGGCTGGTACGTACCGATCGCGATGTAGCCTGAGCGTGAGTGGACTCAATTGGTCACTGCGATTGTTTACTTGCATCCCAGCTCCCCCACGAAGAAACAGCCTACACTTCAATGTTCGGCAGGGCGGTAAAGAGACCAACCAGTTACAGCCCAAAGTGACCATCCCGACAACTCCGAGTCTTCGCCTTACGACACTGCAGGTGAAGACCCGCGCAGAAAGGGGTCAACTGTGGTACGCTCACTTTGTTTTCTCACCTTTGCTGGGCTGAGCCGCCTGGATTCGCAAAGGAGGGACCACAAGCCTGACAACTGGAAGCCGACTAGTGAAGCAGGATTTGCACGAAATCAGATTACCATAGAAACCTCTGATCCCCTTGTGGCGACGGGTCTTCTGCTTATTCTGTGCTACCCTACCAAAACCACCAAGATGAACAACCTGGGTATGCTCGCCAGCCCCGAGAGGGTCCAGGGAGTCTTTCGGGAGCTGTGTCGCACTCTCCAGATCCACGACAAGCAAGACAAGGACAAGCTGAAATCCCTCATTGGAGAAGATGGCGAATTACGCCAGCAGTGGGTAAAGCTGCTCACCATGCGCTTTGAAGGGCCCTTACGACACTTGACCAAGGACGAGGTTTACCTGTGAGTCGCTATGTCATCTGGCTGTGAAACTGACTAACCGCTACACTAGTGCTGGGGGTCTTAAACTTGTCCCCTCTGCCGAAATTCAGCTTGTCCAAGAGGGACTTGAGGACATCGCCGCTCGAACAGCGAGAGAAGATGAAGTCGAACAGGCTCTAGAGGACATGAGAAAGTACAGCAGTCTGGTCAAGAGCATGGCAGCCACCTTCCGCGCCCACACCGCAGTGCTCGACAACAATCTTCCAATGCCTCGCAGTATAACCTCCAGCATTGAGCAGAAGATGGCGGCACTCATTCTGAGGAAGGAGCTGTTGGGTCAACAGGTATGTGTTCCATAATAAGGGACGACCTTCGGAAGAATCTAATGGAGAAACAGGTGTCTGCCATCAGGGACCAAGCCATTACCACCACGGACCTTGGAGAGCGACTTGTCACCATTGAAGCCGTTATCCTGAAGAACAACCAAGCATTCCAAACGGCTCAATACAAGGTCGCTGACCAGAATCCCGATGCGACATTCTCTTTCCACGATCACATTATCGCAAAGATGAAGGATCTGCACCACGAGCTGGATTATGATGACGACGAGAAGAACTCCGTGGCCAATGATGCCCGGACTTTCGCAAGCCAGTAAGTAACTCTTGGCCCTTCAGGCTATTGTACATCGCGGCTAGTATTAACTGATCAATAACAGGATCATCATGACACTCACCGAACAAGCAAAGTCCCTCCTCGACATTATGTCCATTGAGGCTTCGCAAAGCTATGACAATAACCGTGACCACAAGTCCGAGTATAGTGAGGCGATCTTGCAAGAACATAGAGAGATTTGGGGGGAAGTCACGTCCCTTTGGGATGAGGTCATTCCTGTCGCTCATATGGCTGTTGAAAGCCAATTCCTCAACCCACTCTTACGCAGACTCTCGATGGCAATTGAGAGCCAGGATGTCCGGAACGCAACGATCACAGCCTACGTAAGTATTCTGGTCAGCTACTTTCTGGACATATGCTGACTGTACTAGACATCGGGCGTCCTGCGGTATATGAACAGCCGGTTGATGTCCCTTGCTAAGCGGCTTCAAGTTCTTGCATATCACCATGCAGGCTTACAGAACACCTACTTCTATACCAATGCCCAAAACAAGAATCACCCAACCTGGAGCATTCGTCATACCAACAGCCACATCCTTAACATCCCGACCGAGAGTGGTAAGAAGAAAGGGACTCTTACTGAACTCATGGAGCATTACATGAAGGTCTATGCCTCGATCCCAGTCGATGTCACGGCTTCCGATGAATTATTGGGGGCCACACGACATTCCGCTCTGGAGAACTACATAAGACAACGAGCACGTCACGGTGACAAACTTTTCGAAGATCTGCACCATCTGTTCGAAACCGCCGTCAAAGCCGCCCTTGTAGACAGCGAGCTGGGCGGAGAGCTTCTATACAATGCCCTGACGTCGGACAGCGAGGTTGGACTTGCTCTCCATGGTGGCGTACACAAGGATATGCAACTGGAGGGCTCGGTGGCAGTCCTCAAGAAGCACATTGAGCAGACCAGACAGGTTTTCGAAACTCTTCGACTGGACGGGCCGGCTGCTGCCCCGGAGTTCGTTGTCTATGCCTACAAGAAGGCAAGTGACGTCCTCGCCTATAAGAACGGCAAGGGCTGCTTCAAGCACGGCTCCGAGAACCAGGTCACCTGCCCCACGTGCACCCAGTGCCAGCACTTCACTGCCCTTGTCCGCAAGTGGGGTGATCACTCCAACTAGGGGTGATACTCAGCAGGCCGATATTGCGGGAAGCAGTGGACGCCTTGGAGTCTCGATGACGCTGAACGGCATTCATTGTGATACCAATACCCCAATTCTTGTCTGCTCTAATGCCAACACCGGATCTGTCAGACACTGGATCTTTCAGACCACCGGATCTTTTAGACCACCGGATCTTTCAGACCACCTTCTGCCATATGAGGAAGAAAATCCTCTTGGTTGTGGGGTTTTGAGGAGAGAACAAGGATAGATCTTCTCCTCCTCCTGGCAGCTTCTGCCCACCAATTCTGTTTTCTTGTTCTGAGATACCCCATTACTTGTTGCAATACTGCTTGTTGCAATACTACTTGTTGCAATACTACTTGTTGCAATACTACTTGTTGCAATACTACTTGTTTTAACACTATATCACCTGTGACAATGAGGAAATGTGCATGATATGTCTAGTAAGAAGTCTCGGCGATAAGGAGATCTGCAAGGGGAATGTTCAGTGGAGGGAGTCCTTGCTCAGTTGTGAGCGGGACACCAACTATAAATCTGCATAAATGAGTGTGATGAATTCCGCATTGCATACTTTCAAGGTAGGCATTTCATGTGCTAGGATGGGATGGAGGCTATGTGCCCATGTAGACTATCGCTACTTCACATCTGGTGGCGGAACACTACAATACATACACGCAATCTGACAGTGCCCCTCTGTTCGAGGAGTTGTGTGGAGGGGGGGGGGAAAGGTAAAGGGGAGGCTGCAAGTTCTAGGTGACAACCTTGCCACCCGACTCACAGCCAGTGTAGGTCCCTGATCTACATGTTCTGATGTTCATCCCAGACATCGGGATCCTAAGCTCTTCAGAGTACATGCCCCTTAACCTCGTTGGGCATTGCGTACTGCACATCATTCCAACATAACAGACGTTATAAAAAACAGCCTGATCAATAGGTCACCATGTATCACACAAAGAGGAGACGACCATTGACCGAACCATCGATTAATCACATCATGTATGTACAGTAGCCCCTATCGTCGCCGGCAATTCATCACACAATCATTTTTCAATTGCTCCTCCAAACGATAACTTCAGAAGAGACTGTTATATACTGACCGCATACTGCTATTACCCTCTGAGTGATCGTACTAGGAAGACTTATCGTCATCCATGCAACAGCCTCCAGAATGGCCTGCTCCACAGCCCTTGTAACTGTTTTGTTGGTCAGCATACAATCATGCCGTCAAATGCAGTCTGCCAGGGGTAGGGAGCTTGGTGGTTAGAGTAAGGGTCTGGCCATCTGCAGGAACAGATTTCATCCTTCGTAGCCGCCGAGCCCAGCTCATTCTTCATGGCAAGGCAGCTTCTCCCAGAGAGTGACCAGGCCCGAAACGCCCGGCCCTCGAGGAAGTGACAAGGACGGAAACGCCAATCCTCACCGAGAGTGACGAGGCCCAGAACGTTATTCCCCTCAGAGTGACGAGGCCACATCAAACTAAAGTCTAGTAGTACGTTACGCCGGGGCGACAGCCCCGGCAGCTGAGACTCGGGCCGCCACCGCCACCGCCACCGCTACCGTCCTCGAAATCGAAGTTGAAGGCCATGCGATTCGCAGAATCCGCTTGCCGGACAACAATGCCCAGACCCAGCCAGAGTGACAAGGCCCGAAACGTCCGGGCCAACCAGAGAGTGAATACCCCCTATGATCACCCCCGGTCCCGCGCATAGGCCTGGAACCGCAGTCCTCAAGAGTGCCCCGGTCAGAGCTTGTTCTTACCAAGAAGGTATCACAAAAAAAAAAGCATGTAACCAAGGATGTCCCTTGATACCTTTGGCGAACGGGCAAGGCGTGCCAGCATGAGAGAGCAATGCAGTCTCTACTGTCGGCGTCTGGTAACCGAAAGTTCTCTCTTGTTAGCGTCGACCAGGCCGGACGGACTGTCCCATCAGGTAAGGGAAGGGGAGGGCAGTCTCTCCTGTTGGTGTCTGATCCAAGGCGACAGTCATCCGTCGGCAATTCTTCCCGTCGGGCCGTCGCACGACACAGCTGGATACCCAAGTCCATGGCTGTCGGCCGGCTGAGAGACATGGTGGGGGTTTCCCCACTTGGGTGTCGGTTGCTGGTAAGTAATGGCAATTCATCTTGCTCCGGAGACCCCGTGGTGCAGGCGGCGCGTGTCAAACAGCGTGTATGGTGGTTCATATAATTGATATTCGTGTATTCAGTGCTAATCGTGATGATTGTGTTGTGGTGAAGTCTCTGTTGTGGGCTAGGTGGCCCCTATTGGCCTTGTTTAGTGCACTGCCACCTCCCTGACTCCACGGTGGCTTGCGTGCCTTTCAACACATCAACGCAGGCAACGCAGAGATGGCGCGACCGCTCAGAGATGCAATGACAAGCTGGTCGAGAGGGGATATCGCGTTGGTCTGGTGGGTGACGGGATGGGAGACGGCGGCGGTCGGCGCCAGCGGTTGACAACAGTGTCTTCCTGGCTGTTCTCTGCCGGAGATTCCATGGCATCAGTACAACGGATGGAGAGATGGCATCGACATCGCCGCCAGTACAGGTTTTGCCATAAGCTTGAGTACTGCTGCAATGCTGGAGACTTAATCAAAGGGATACACCTGAAGTAGGTGGGCTGAATGAGTGCATACCCTGCTGGGCCGGAAAGAGTGCTCCTTTGGTCAAGGCGATCTGATTGATGATCTATCTGGGTGGGCAGCTGGACCGCATCAAGGCTCAGTAACCTGTACTACCAGGGTTCCGAGGATCCTACCCCAAAGTAGCTGCTTCCTTCTTCGCCGACGCATACGAGGAAGGCGTGGCAAGTACCACCATAATGGCCATCGTTAATGACAGCCCCCGCGGTCCTCTTGCTTGATCTCAGTGTCCTTCACCCCAGGACTCGTCTGAGCCTGGCCCTATCCCCGGCCCTGTCCCCGGCCCTGTCCCAGATCCGGTCTCTGGATTAGTGAAAGCTGGACATGTGTGGTTGGAGAGTACCGATCCCCGTTGGGGTCCTTGTTGTTCTTTCGCTGGATCTTGACTCGTGCGGTGGGCAGCAGCAACAGAGGTATTGGGCAGAAGTCGCCGCGACACTGTATGATGCCAAGATTAGTCTGTGATCATGAACGAAGGCATGTTCGCTGCAATACTGACCTTGGCCACGAGACATTCCGCTCGTGGTTGCCGCGTCTAGACGACGCGGCGTAGTATCAGCCCGAAACTTCTTTGCGGACTTGGGGGCCTTTCGGCCTCGGCGCGTCGATTTCTTGTTAAGAACCTTCACCTCGTCTTCGTCCTAATACTCGATTAATAATCAAATGAAATAGCCTGCAGGTGGTCAACTTACAGCACTACCATCGATCGATGGGTTGTCGTAGGCATCTCGAATCCGCTAAAGCTCGATCTGTGCTCCGTCGGTGCCTGGGCTTTGCTGTACCCAAACACGGCCATGCTCGGGCAGCTGAAGTAAAGCTCTAGATCAAGGCGATGCTGCCGCAGCTCGAAAGTGCGGTTAAGGACATCTTCCCTCTTGTCGATCTGCTCAGAGCAAATCTAAGACTGAGGTTAGTTTGTGCACGCGTTGGTAGCACATGATATGCTGGTGGCGAGACAAACCTTGTCTGCACGATGGGCGGTACAGTAATTGCCGCATCTAGACCATGGCCTTTCCTTCCATGATCCCTCGGATCGATGCCAGATCGATGACTGCGGTCGCGCCCCAAGCCAAAGGGCTATATCCATCTTCCTCGAACAGGGTGGGCAGGTAATCGGATCGGGACATCGACACGCCCGTAGTTGGGGCCTTGGGGATGGGCGCCCACGTTTGTATGGTATTGTTGGCCGATCTTTCAAAAACGCCCTCCGTGTGGCGATGGCGGGTCATGGGGCCATTGAAGTATGCTTGGCCGGAAGCGCTTTGCATACGAGTAGATGGTCCGCCAAGTATCTCCTGATTCGCCGTTATCCTCAAATCTTTTTGGTTCGTATTTAGCCGAGGCAGCTCTTTGCACACAAAGCCAGCAATCAGAACATCTAGGCCGGAAGGGATGAGGCGATCGAAGTATGCTATAGACGATAGTTAGCAAGGGTTCGAGCAGGGTGGCAGAGTTTGATATCAAAGCACCTCTCAGTGCACCGCCTGCCCAGTAGATCTCCTTTGTTGGCGGTATAGATTTCCGCCAACTGCAGAACCTTTTGTTCCGTGATATTGTAAAGTTAGCTTGTTACATAGCAATAAAGACGGATTGTTTGTTCGACGGGGGTAGCAGCAGACTCGGACTCAGGCACCGCGACAGCCTCGTCACAACAAGGGTTCTTCTTGACGCATCCAGCCTAGTTGCAGCAGGTAAAAATGCAGTGGTTGTTGGAGTAGCAGGTCTGGCGAGCCTTGACAGTCGAGCCGCGTCAAGAGATGCCGGCCACGTCGTGTTGGACAGCCCAATTTGGGCGGCGTCGTCATCCCTGACTTTCATGAGTGGCTGAAGTCAATGTGAGCAGGCGACAATGGAGTGTGGCATACTGGATGTGAGACTGACCTTGGCAATCAGCCATTTGCCGTTTATGGATGTAACGATGTAGTACACCCCTTGCATCTCGCTGAGGGCTCGCTGCTGGTCCTGTTCGTCGGAGAACAGTACGAACCCATATCCGGGCGATTGCCCGGTCTGCTGGTCGGTCGTAATCTTGGCGGACTTGCAAGGCGGGAATTTGCCCTGGAAGAGGGCGACAAGGAGTCAAGGACGAGGCACAATCCCTAGATTATCCTTCTGCTTCTACACTTCAGCTTGTGGAAGGAGTGGAGCAGGTTTGGCTTATATGCAAAAATGCCCGGGCGACAATGTGGAGTCTGATTGCACACAATGGAAGTCATCAACTGTATGTCCAAGGTCGCCAACGAAGATAGAGTACTCGGGGCTGCGATCGTCTCGTCGACTGTACCCGGCTGTGGTAAACTTGCCAGCGGCGACTGCCAGATGGCAGGGAGTATCTCCCGCTTTGTTTTTCTCCCGGATCAGCTTGCGAAGATTCTGTTCACGTTGGTCTGGCCAGTTGTTGGTGATGGCGATGGTGTAGTTGGTGAATAATAAATAGTAAATAGTAATAGGTGAATAAGGGATAAATCTTAGTGAATAATAAATGATGGGTAATAAAGGGTAAATGGAGAATAGTTAATAGAAACGGTGACTTGTGAAGGGGGGATGGTAAAGGTAGAGAGCCCCTTGCACCTTAAGTATGTGCAGAGATGAGAAATGGAAGGGCCAGGTAGGGTTTCGTGCCCGACCGTCGCACCAAAGATAATATGGTGTGAATTGAGAATCAAGGACGTGGTGGCAGAATCTACCGCGGATATGGGAGGCGATAAACATGTCAGGTAATCTGAGTTTTCTCTTTGTGAGGGTAATAATTCCTGTCGCCTGAGGCGACGAGGTATACAGCGCGAGGCGCGTTACTTGGGCAGACGCGTCTTCCCAGAGGATCAGGCAAGGCACGCCGTAGTCGTTATCAGGCTTCCATTGTCACGTCCTGGCAACTGCAGCATTCAACACGGGGCTTTCGTTTCACAGCTATTGTACGGCTTCTATGGTAGCTATACGTGATGGCGTGACTCGCCAGTCTGATAGGGGTGTGTCTGATTGATGTCGGTGTAGAAACTAGATGTTCACGGTAATGCATGATGCCTTTCAAGGCCCTATCTCACGGAGCGATACATCCCCATTCCCGATCTCCTTCACATCCTTCTCCAGCCTTTTCAAACCCTTCCATAGCTCATAGACTTCGTGCAGGTATGCTCTAAGCCGGTCATTGATGGGTGTCCTCCACTTCCAAGCTTGCCTGCGTCTGGATTTGCCGCTGGATTAGAGCAAGTTGGACATGGGTAATTCGAGGGTGTCGACTTCCGTTCGGGTTCTTGCTGTTCGTGCGGTGGACCTCGACTCGAGCATCAGTGAGGATAGTATGGCGCTGTAATTGGCTCAGTCAGTACGGAATGGAAACCCTAAGGACCTGAACGTAGGGCAAAATTCTCGAATACGCATCCAATGTCCCCAAGTAGGAAAGCTAACAACCGTCAGGGTCCTGGTTGTTGGCTTCCAAAGTGGCCACAATGGCACATACCAGGTGGTCCTCTGGACTAGGTGACGGGTCAGTCGCAGGTAGGTCAACGGGTCCGTTGAACCTTTCAACAGGTAGGAGGATCTGGCGGCGACTTTCATCCTTGATGGCCTTCTGTGTAGCCAGATCTACAGCTTTCCGTGATAGAGTATCAGCTATCAGGTTCTCCCTACCTGGACGGTAAGAGATGATGAAGTCCAGGCCCGAGATATCCTTACTCCAGGCTGCTTGTCAGACATTAAGCTGTCGCTTAGTGACAAAGTATTGGAGTGCCTGGTGATTTATAAAAACAGGAAGGGGATACTAAAGGGCAGTGAGCATATGGTTCTATTCTCGCATGGCATAAATAATTGCCAATAGTTCCTTATCATGGATAGGATAGTTGCATTTTATTATATTCATAGTTCGCGACAAATAGACCACCGGATGCCAGTTGCTTTGCTCATCCTGTTAGGAGAGGACTGCTAAGATTATACCATTGGAAGCGTCTGTTTCCAGCTTAGTAGGAACTGCTTCCTTGAAATGTGAGAGCAAAGGAGCTGAGCATAAGGCATCCTTTAGGTTGTCAAAGGCTCTCTGTTGTTCCTTGGTCTATAGGTACTTGATTGCCACAATAAGACAGTAAAGAGGTTTAGCTATCCTGCTAAAACTATCTATGAATTGCCAATAAAAGTTATAGAATCCCAAGAAAGACTATAATTCTTTAACAGTCCTAGGCTCTTCCCAGTCCCTTATGGCGGCAATCTTGGCTTGATCAACTTATATGCCACTGGTTGATATTATATATCCCAGGAATTTTGTTGATGTGATAGCAAACTCGCTCTTCTTGATGTCAGCCTAGAGGCCAGCTTTACGGAGCTTCTGGAGGACTTTGCGGACATGGTCCCAGTGTTCCAATGGGTCTGCAGAAAAGATCAAGATATCGTCCACATAGGCTGTACAGAACTCATCCAGATATGGGAACAAGGCCTTATTGATATACCGCTAAAAGGTACTTGGGCCGTTACAAAGTCCAAAAGGGAGCACCTTGTACTTGTACTGGCCAAAGCGCGTGTGGAAGGTCGTGAGATCCTCAGAGGCTGGATCCATGCAAATTCGGTGGAAAGCCGCCCTGATATCCAGCTTGGTGAACAGCTTAGCGCAAGATAGACGTTCCAAAGTTTTGCTGATTAATGGCAGCGGGTAGCGGTCTTTTTTTGACTGAGCATTGAGCTCGCGATAGTCGACACAGAAACGCAAGCCTTTATTGGGCTTTTTGGCAAAAAGAACAGGGGACCCATACTCTGCTCCACTAGGAACAATCCATTCTTTGCATAAGTATTCCGTCAGATATTGCTTGAGGGCAATAAGGTGGTCGGCCTTCATGCTATATAAGGGGTGCAGGCAAAGAGTCTTGGCCCTTGGCTTGAGCTTGATCTTGTGGTCAATATCCTCGCGGAAAGGGGGTAGCTTGTTGCTTTCTGTCTTGAAAAATATATTTATAAAATCTTGTGCCTCTGAGAGAAGCCTGCTGCGTAGCAGGTGCTGAGTCTTTGAGTCCTCTTTATTAATAGAGTAATTAATGACTTGATCAAGCTCATATACCGAAAAAGAGAACATATTTCCATAGCTGTGTCGTTGATGTTGCCCCTTCTAACGGTGACTAGCCCGTCTAAAGAAGGTACTTCTTGAGACTAGGTGGATATCCGCGCCCAGAGCGTTCATTATTGCGTCTTTGTTAACCTTGGGATGAACAGCCTGGCGTGGGGAAGTCTTTTATAAGGATGCCGGGCGAACTCGTCCGGCTAGCTGGTCTTTCATAGCCTGTAAGGACTAATGATGGTCTCTTGCCCATGTAGCCAGTATTTGGGGGCGACGTAGTATCTTCTGCGGGCGTTTCTCTTGATCCTCCCACTGTGAATCCTTATGGAGCATGTCCTGCTGGGCCTGAGGATTGATAGCCCGTTGCCTTAACCACTGGCAAGCTGGGTTAGTGATGTCGGTCTTCCAGTTAGTAATGAAAGGTAGTTCCGGTGGGAAATATAGGCGGTTCTGCCGGCAGTCTGGTAAGAGGTTATGAGCAGCCAAAAACCGCTTGCCAACAATAAGGTCAAAGTTCTTGCTGGGCCCAAACTCCGCTTCTAGGATAGGGACTTCCCAGAAGGTTCTTCCCTGAATCTAGAAATTTGCTATAACCGCTATGTTGACAACCTGTGAATGCCCCTTGCCAAAGCCATTCAGGGTGGCAGGCTCATCAAAATGTCTTTAAAGGAATTCCCATCATTGAGTCAAGGGTCTCATGATTGAATGGCTGCCTAAAAGATAAACCTCTGCTCCGGTATCAATCAAAACTTTCACACGCACTGCAATTCCAATCCATCAGATGGTTGCAGTCATCACAAAGGTACTGCCGCCTATCAAGCCAGTGAGGTCTGATTGAAGTGATAGAATTTCAAGGGAGTGGTGAGCCAGTTGATTGATAGTACATTGGAGGCCTAGGTGGGAGACTTTCCCTAGACCTTTGAGTTTTCTGACTCGTTGTCAGAAGTAACATCCTGGGTCAGACCAGAAAAGGCCTCATTGTCTTCTTCCAGAAAATGTACATGAGGAGTTCTTTTGTCTGGACACTTGGGAGCAATATGGCCCTCTTTGCCACACAAGTAGCATATAATGCTTTCTGCTTTGTGAGGTGTGCATGATCAGTCAATGTGCTTCCTTTCAGGGGCTCTAGAGAGATGGGGAGTCTTCTGATCAGGTGATGCTCTTGCTGGTTGGTAGGTAATGTCAATCGCTTGGTTGGACAAAGCTTGGGTTGGTAGGCTTCTGATGAATTGCTGGGGTCTAGGTGCCACAGTGATAATATGGCGAGAGGAAGCTTTCAAGAGGCTTTGGCGCTGCTTCTTGACTCATTTAATCTCTGCAAGCTGTTAAGCATTGCTAGAACAGATATTTCAAAATTGGTTGAAAGAAACATTAGAGTCAAGATAAAAAGCCATCACTTATATCCTCAGGGGTGGTGTCAGCTTTCGATTCAGTTCATACTTCTATTCTGTCTGGGACAGGCCTGTCCTGCTAGCTAAGAGAACCCATGTGGAACAAAAGGAGTAGAAGTCTTACGCTGGTTCCATCCACAGATCATGGAGCTGATCTCTGGCTTGAGTAGCTGCGTCGGGATTGCTGTAAGAGGACCGGAAAAGGTCATACATCTCTTCAATAGTAATAAGTGACTCGGCGTTCTGTTTAGTGATGAATGGTTCCAATGCTATAGCTACATCACTTTTTATTAGCGTACAAAGCCAGTCAAACTTTGATTCTTTTATAATGAAGAGAGGCTGAAGGGTGCACTATAGGGACCAAGAGCAACTCCCCAGGAGTAGACACCCTCACAGTACGGATTCTGAAAGCTTGCTGGCCAGTCATTAGGGAGCATATCAGAGCCCTTTTCCAGACCTGTCTACAGATTGGACACCACCCTAAACCATTCAAAGTAGCTGAGGTGGTGATGATCCTAAAGCCAGGCAAGAAAGACTACTCTAACCCCAGGGCCTACAGACCAATATCGCTATTATCATGTCTTGGCAAAGGCCTAAAACGACTCATTGCAAAAAGAATTGCCTGGTTTGTCATCAAGCTCGGAATTCTAGCTCCACAACATTTTGGAGCTCTGCCAAAGCGCTCTGCCGCTGACTTGGTAGCTGCACTCATACACGATATTGAGCAGGCCCTTGACCAAGGCCTTGTTGCAACGGTAGTCACAGCAGATGTGACCGGGGCCTTCGACGCTGCCCTAATGGGACGGCTGGTGGTTCGCATGAGAGAACAGGGCTGGCCAGACTTTCTCATAAGATAGGTCCAGTTATTCATGTCTGAACGGTCCACAAGAGTTCGGTTTGAAGGTATTGTGACCGACATAAAAGCTCTCACTTGTGGGCTACCATAAGACTCACCAGCCTCTTCAATCCTTTATATGCTGTATACAGAGCCAACCTGTGCCCGACTCAGTATGAAAAGGAGACGCTTTGGATATGCAGACGACCTAGCGACTCTCTGTATTGGAAAGGACCTTAAAGAAACAGCCAAAGAGGCTTCTGAAAATCTTTACCTGCTTAATTAATAGGGACATAACAATGCTATTGAATTTGATCCCGACAAAACCGAGATCATGCACTTCTCACAAAAAAAGAACTCAGACAATCCTCCGGTCCGCCACGGGACAATAAACAGAACAGCAAAGAACTCCATGCGATAGCTGGGTGTTTTCCTGGATAGAAAACTGAACTTCAAAGATCACGTTTCCTACTGGGCCAAGAAAGTTAGTAGGGTAGCAAACCACCTTTAAGGACTATGCAACACAGTCAAAGGACTTCCAGTAAAGTCAACCAAGAGGGCTGTGAAAACTTGTGTTATTCCTATTCTTACACATGGCCTGGAGGCCTGGTACCTAGGAATGGAAAAAATCAAGAGCTTAGGTGGGACATCAGCATGTCGTATTAAAGGACTTCTTAGAACGATAGATGCTGTACTACGAACAGCAATCAAAGCTATCTTGCCAGTCTGGAAAACACACCCTGGACATATCCTACACTTTGAATCACAGATTCCTCCAGCAGAAATTCTTGCAGAGTCAATAAAAAGACGTCATGGCCTCCGACTCGGACGAGTAGACCAGAGACACCCTCTTGTTAGCAGGCTCCAAATATAAGCTCGCAAAGAACCAACAAGGCTACAAAGGAGCTTCCAACTAGTCCTTGACTTCCAGAGACCAATACTCATCAAGTCATTATGGAAGAAGCCCCTAGTCCGTAAAGACAAAGACAAAGAAACAGAGCTCTTTAAGCAATGACTACAGGAAAGAAATGCGAACACTGACCTTGTCATCTACTCAGATGGATCATAATTGGATGACCAAGGCACAACCCGCACTGGATGGGGCTATACTATCAGAAAAGGCGGCACTACACAAGAAGTATACCGGGGAAGGGGCAGACTTCTACAAACAGAAGTAGTGAATGCTGAAGTCCATGGTGCTCTCCAAGGTCTTGCAGCAGCCAGGGCAATTGGACACGGAAAACAGCTATATGTCTGCCTGGACAACACATCAGTGGTGGATGGGCTCAATGGGACTCCACCCAAGACATCACAGAAAATTTTTCTGCGATTCCAAGAACTCGCCACAGCACACACTCCTGGAGTGACCGTCAAGTGGATTCCTGGACACAGAGATATTGATGGTAACGAAGCTGCCGATATATTAGCAAAAGAGGGTACTATGCTAGAAATAGACACAACAAACCTTCCTACAATCTCTTGGGTCAAGAAAGATCTCAAAAGAAAGGGCAAGAAAGAGTTCAACCAATGGTGAAAAGACCAATCAGAACCTAGGTATCAAGAAGTATACTCACATACAATAACTAAAAGAGGCCTTATATCCTTTAAGAGGAGCACTCTACACAGACTTCTAGCGGCCAGATCTGGACATGGCGACTTTGCCAGATACCACGAACGCTTTGGGCATACAGACTCGAACAACCACTGCAGCTGTAGTGAAAAGAAAACACCACAATATATTTTCTTTTGTAAGAGGCTAGGAAAAAATTGGTTGTTGCCTAGGTACTCGCCTAGGACAGCCTGTTTACAATACTTAGGGGAGAGGAGCACAGAATGGGCAAAATTCGTGGAGAAGAGCAAGTTCTTTTCAACAATCTGTCTCCGATAGATAGCTGTTCTTAAAGGACCAGATGGATGACCCCAAGGTCATACCGCCGCAACAACGGGGATGGGCCCGTGAGCGGGACTGACTGTACTTATTTTCTTGAGACCTCCACAACCCTGCGATGCAGAGGCTCTGGGAGGCGTGGTCTGCACTACTGAGGAGCTAGCCCCCACGTTAAATACAAAACAAACAAACAAACAAA